>JAQPPZ010009575.1:0-2857239 GCA_028583015.1 Wollemia nobilis
TTATTGCGAAGCGAAGTACATAGCACTTTTATGGTACATACCAACCAAACTTAAATTCCCCAATACGTAGCCTTAGAACAGATTTTAATCTGGTCCACGATTGGTGCAACTTCTTCTTCCTAGCCTTGGCTTTGTCGATGGACCGCGTTGGCGGTCTAGTCAAGGCGTTAGGCGTGGTGCTATCATGCACGATCTACGAGCGTCGGGCGTTAGGCTAGCGCCAACGCGGAAACGCCCTAGCACCGTCGGTAGACAACAACGCGAGGCGGGCCAAAGTTCTTGACCGGTGTTGTCACACGCGATAGAAGTGTCGGGCGTCGAGGGACTACGTGTCAACGGACGACAAGGGCAATAACGCCCGAAGCACCGTCGACTTTAACGAGAATCGGGATGAAGCCCGGACGCTATCATGTCGAATAGCGTCAAGATCGACAACCGCAGGCCGTCAGCTATTGGCCGTTGCCTGTCGCAAACCTACGCATCGGGTGCTATCGGGTGATACTGGCCGGTCGCTTGTCGAACGTAGCCGAGGCCTCGGCGTGTCGAATGCGGAGAGGGCCCGGCCGATCTTCTAAAAAAAATAAATTATAGTATATATATATATATATATATATTTTACAATGCAACAATCTTAATATATTAATAAAATAATATATTAAATGAAATTAAAGCTTTTCTAATACAAACTAAAAAATTTTAAAAATTAACCAGGGGGGTTAATTCCAAAATTTGAAAAACTTAATTTGTAAAAATGTGAGCAATCCGATCCCTTCATTAGCTCTCCTTTCAAGATCCGGTTGACACACGACCAGCGTTTGAAAGGCAACCAGACCCAAGTCGACACATGACCTGGTTTTGATGACCTCCTGGAGCTATTTAGTACTCAAAAATGGGGGGGACAGTAGGGTTAAATGGCTCCCTAATCCTCATTGTACCGTAGCTATGATACAATCCCTTCCAAGGATCACAATACGAAGAACTTTGAGGCAAACTTTTCCTATACCTCTTGAGCATAAGCAAAAAGTTGGAATGAGGAGTTTGTCGTCGAAGGAACTTCCTTCTTCGAATGGTTTTCAAGCTCCCCTTGAGCTTAAACCGAGTCCTCAATGACAAATAATTTCTCATAATAAAACTATCTCCTATCCTCTCACCTCGCAAGCCCTAGTGCAAACATGAACTAGGCTTTGATACCAATGAAAAGGATTGAAAATCCAACTAAGTGTTCTATTATTTACAATTCAATATATAGGCACTAATGGCCCAAAATACATAACCAAACCCATAAAATCATGGATTTGATCCAATATGCTTAACCATAAGCTACAAAAGTGCAAAGGAGAATGCACGTAAACTTCTAAGTTAAGAGAAAGGAATATTGCTAACTAGAAGATCCATTTAGCTATCTTGAAGTACACACTTCCTACTTTGATTTCACACTTACTAACTAACACTCTAAATGACAACTAGAAGATAACTAGTGCCCACAAGTGCATGTGAGAAGGAGACTCACTTACAATTATTAATTTGCAAGAAATAAACTATTCAAACCTAGCTAGGAACTACTAGAGGGGTCATATGAAAGATCAAACATCAATCCTCATCAAACCGTGATTTTTTTATCATTGAGATCTTGTAGGAGCCTTTCCTTCATATTATCATCCTATTTTTCTTGAGCCTTTAGTCTTGAGTTTTCTCTCTTTTATTTCTTCAAAAGCTTGTTTAGACACTTTATTTTCTTCATGATCATAATTGTGGTTGTTTTCCTCTTCATGATAAATTCTTACTTAAGATTCCCTGCTTTTGATCTTCAGGGAACAACTTCTTCTTTTTCACCGTACCGAGAGACTTTCATTATTGCTTCTAGAAGCACCGATTGCTTCTTCCATATATAAAATTTTCTTGTCATGTCTACCTTGTTCATACATGTTTTATTTTTCTTTTTTATTCTTGCATTCATCTTCACTATTTTAATTATGCCTATCTTCCTTGAGATCCATTTCATCCTCACTATCACTGAAGCCATTGTAGTAACCTGAGACATGGTCAAGTTTACCACAAGTAGAATATTCTTCTTTTGAAACCTTGAATGTTGCCTTTTGAGCAATAATATCTTTAAAAATCAAGTCAAGTTCTATTTCCTCTCTATTGCTGCTATACCCATTTTATGGACAATAAAATGCCCTATGACCAAGCTTACCACACTCAAGACATCTTACTGATTTTTCTTCTTCTCTTCTTAGAGCTTCAAGATCAGATTCGTTTTTCTTCTTAGATCTCATGGTTCTTCTTTTGCCTTTCTTTTCCATGTGTGTTCTTGTAGAATCTTGCCTCAAGTTGTTAGCCTTTCTGAAGGAACCCGCTCTGATACTAATTGAAGAACATAATCTTATGCTGAGAGGGGGGGTGAAAAGTATAAGACCACTTTTTATTTTTTCTTCCAATTTAATATTATTTTGCGTAAAGATAGCGGTATAAATAACAGTAATCAAATTAATGCACAAAAACCATACACAATAGAGACACCATAATTTATGTGGTTCACCCAATATGGGCTACTCCACGAAGAAAATATTTTACTAAAACTTTTTCAATCAGTCTCTTTGGGAATCACTCCCAATTACAAAGCTTATGGATATTTGTCCAAAGGAGATGCTGCTACCCTAATCTCAAGTTCATGGATATCTTCTACAGGAGAACTATTTTCCCTTATACTATGGCTATGTGATATTCTAGAAGACTTTATCTCTCCACAACACTGGATGGTGGATCTCTCTCCACTTGAAGACTCCTCACTCATATCTGTATTCAACTGTGTTGGTTGCTAGATATCCATCCACTAAGACTCTATCCTCTATACTTTATCACCTCCAAAGCTCTATCAATAGGATCACTAAAAACCTAATCAATAGGCTCACACATAACCTTCTTAACAATCTCACATAGAACCTATCCAAAATTGAATAACAAGTTCACGTAAAACTTGTCCAAAATTGAATAACAAGCTCACACAAAACTTGTCCAAATCTACTCTAGCAAGCTCACCAAGAACTTGCCTAAATATGCTCTAGCAATATCACCAATAACTTGTTTAAAACTATCCACAAATCTATCCCAAAACTATCCTCAAATTTTTCCCAAAGGCCTTCTCAAAGGCTCAATCAATCATGCAAAAAACTTCCACAAATTTGTCCATAAATCTATCCCAAAAGCCTTCTCAAAGGCTCAACCAATCATGCTCAAGTATTACTTAGAACTCATCCACAAATCTATCAAGTCAAAGCTCAAATATGAACTCAACAATGAATGTCAATGTACTCTTAAATGGATGACAACAATAATCCACAATGATCTCAACTCAACTCAACTCATAGAAGCATAAAGAGAATTGTTAGAGACTCAATAGGTTATAATATCAATCTCAACCCAACTCAACTCAAATCAACTCATAAAAGCATAAAGATAATTGTTAGAGACCCAATATGTTCTAATCTCAATATCAACTCAAATCAATCTCAACTCAACTCAACTTAAATCAACTCATAGAAGCATAAAGAGAATTTTTAGAGACTCAATATGTTCTAATCTCAATCTCAACTCAAATCAACCTCAACTCAATTCAAGTCAACCTCAACTCAACTCAAGTATTATAGAACCATAAAGAGAATTTTTAGATACTCAATATGTTCTAACCTTAATCTCAACTCAACCAATCACCACAAGGGATAACTCTTTCTCACAAAACCCTAGTCCAAGTATGTATCAACCAACTCAAATGTTTCCAACAATGCTCAACCACAAATCTCATATAACAATTATACTCATGTTATTTTCTAACTCAAGTTCTTTCACAACCAATGAGCTTCAACCACTATGCATATAATACAAGGTTTAAAGACAACTCTCAATTCAAAAAACCCTGAAGCATTCAACCAACCACTTTCGAAAAGGAAACCACAAACAATCATTTTTCTTCCAATGATATTTCAGAAATCAACCACTATAAAAAATCAATAGGATAATGTGCCCATACCTTTTATGAAGATGAAAAAACCTCTTGTAAATCTGCCACAATCACAAAATTATTTTACCAATCTTCACAAGGGTTAATAGATCACAAAATAATCAACATTAATCCACTTTTCAATAATCATCACCAAGGCCTTTAATTACACAACATCCTTATCTCTCCTAAAACCACTTATATCATCAAATAAAATAAATCAAAATATTGCATAACATTTTCACTCCCAAAACCACTTATACCATAAAATAAAATAAATCACAATATTGCATACTTTGTCACCTCATCAAAGAATTACTCCTCTTGAAAAAGAACAAGGTAAACAACACTTTTGGAACCCTTTTGCAAAATTAGAAATATCTCTTTACACACACATTATTTATTCTTCTAAATAAGTTATTCAAATAGCCTTCGAAATAAGATTTTCGACGATATATAATATGCCCACTTTTTGAAATAAATTGAAACCTTTGCATATATATATGCCAACCTCCATTAATTGCACATAGGTCAGCCCTCCATTAATTTAAACTTAAAATTTAAACTTTAATATCTTCATCATCGAAGGTCATTTTTCGATGAAACAAAATTCGACCTTGGCTTTTATGAAAATCCCTTTCCACATAAGCCCACCATGGTTTTAAATAAAACTTTTTATTTTGCCTACCTTGGTTTTCATAAAAACCCTGTAAATAGCCATGTTTTCCAAAATATAATAAATGCTTATTTATGAAATATTTTTGCCACCAAAACCAAATGTGATCCATGTGACATCAATGATCAATGTGACATCAATGACAACATAAAATACCTCAAATTAACTTAAATTTCCAACATAAACCACTCCACAGGATACAACAATCTTCTCTGATCTTATTTTATGGACACCACTCTATAGCAAACACCAATCCCCTCTGCTCTCATTTTGTGGACACTAATGCACAGGAGACACCAATTACCTCTACCCTAGTACTATATGGATCTTCTATCAAACCTGCTCACAAATCTACTCAAAATATCTCCAAAGGTTGCTCATAATTCTACTCAAAATAGCTCCAAATTTTTCTCACAATTCGGCTCAAAACATCTCCAAAACCCTTCTCAAGTCTACTCAAAATACTTGCTCAAAATTGCTCTAAAAACTTTCTCAAATATGCTCAAACTACTACTCTAAAATCATACTCAAATCTGCTCAAAATACTTCTTAGAATTGTTCTAAAATAATGTTCATCTATTATCAACTCTTGCATTCAAAACATTGCTCATCTATTTCAAATATTGCATAATGTGCTTTCCTCCACTAAAACAATTCAGACATATTCTACCTAGAATCCATGCTCAAAACTGCTCAATATAAATCTTCCAAATATGCCTCAATAAGATAATGCACTCCAAAACTTTCTTCAAATAATGATGTATCTCAATTCTATATTCAACAATAATAATGCACCTCAAATATTTTTCAACAAAGATAATGCATTCCAAAATTTTAAACAATAATAATGCATCTCAACTCTTTTCTCAACAAATATAATGCATTCCATATTTATCTTCAACAATAATAATGTGCCTCAAATCTATCCTCAACAATAATAATGATTCTCAAATCTTTCTCAACAATAATAATGATTTTCAAATCTTTCTCAACAAAGATAATACATTCTAGATTTATCTTAAACAATATTCCTGCATTTCTATTTTCAACAATAATAATGTGCCACAACTATATCTCAACAAATATGATGTATTCCAGATCTGTCACTTTCTTTTTATTTAAATATTAAATCAAAAACCTTTTAAAACCTTATTACTCCTTTCAAGACATGCATAGTAAAATTTATGAAAGCAAAAATAATTCTTTAGGTTTTTGTTCTTTTACTCTCTGTCTGAATGTCTTTTGTTGGCTTTGATATATTTCTTGGATAACTTCCACTAATACACCTCCAAACTTATCTGAATCATTTGCTTTGCTGTCCTGGTGCTAAATCTCTGCCTAGTGTACTCTTGTATTTGCTGGAACAGCTCAATAAAAAATTTTACCTGCACTCATATGCCATCTATGAGAAAACCCTAACACACTACATGTAACGTTTCACCTTTGGAAACTGTAGCTTATAGATTTCACTTGATCTTGCTCATTGTTTCTATGTTTTTCTCCTTTTATGGTGTTGGCTCCTTTTTCAATGGTCTACAAATAAATTTTTGGTGATCTATCTTCTAGCTTGACATATTTTATGTCTTTGTCACAAATTTTCGACAAAACTCTTTTCTATAATCTTGATGACTACACCCATACACTACCACTTCAATATCATATACCTTGTTTCTCTAGTACATTTTCGCTTGTCAGATATTAAACCACTTTTTGATGTTAGCCAAAACTATAATTGAATTGTAACATGAATCTGCAAATTCTTATTGATCTTTCACTCATGCTGGAAATAATTTCTCCTTGAGCACAAACAAATACTTTCTCTTTCGCAAGTGACTGTGCTTTCCTAAACAAATGCTCTCACTGTGCTTAAACGAAGGCACACTCTCTCCCAACACTCAAATAAAATCACACACTCTCTCTCTCAATACAAGCGAAGGTGCTCACGCTTCCAATGAATGAAATGCGCTCACTCTTTCCTAGTGCAAGCGAAGGTGCACATGCTTCCAACGAATAAAATATGCTCACTATTTTCTTTAGTTTTACTCACTCTCCAAGTGCACATGAAGGCACACTCTACGAACGAATGAAGGCACTCACTTTTTAGAATTACTCTCCAAGTGCATATGAAGTCATACTCTACGAACAAATGCTCTTAAACTTTCTCAGAAGGCAACACAAAGGAGCTCTCACTAATCACACTCAACCATAATGTTAGAACCATATATATCAAAAATATTTTTTTAATCTCCAACATTAGGGTCAGCCCTCAAATTCAACTTTCCACTTCATATAAAATATTTAAATCATTGATTTAAATATTTAAACTTTTATATCTTAACCTTTACTTTAATATTTAATTTAAATATTAAAGTATATCCCACTCTTAATATTTAAATATTAAAGTTCACACTTTGTCTTGCATACCTTTTGAAGATATATTTGTCTTGCATAGTTTGCTCCAACACATCATGATTTGCTTTTGACATCAATGACAACTACTATTAACCAAAACAACCTTTGACATCAATGACAACTCAATTATTCCAACAATGGAATTTTGAAAATTCTAACCTAAACCAAAAGCTTTTTAATATTTTACGTTTTAAAAAAAAAATTCTCACTCCATTATCTTAAATAAAGGCCATCTCTCCCCCTAAACCATGTGCCACCACCCATTATTTTATCCCTTATTTTTAACTAGAAAATATGGTCAATAAAATATTTAGGAAGAAAATTCAGAGTAATTTGAATTCAATCCCCACTTCCACTTGATCTAATTTTAAATCTCTAAAAACCTTGGTCATGGAAATTACACATAAACCCTCTATTTTTTATAACCATTATATCATGCTTGATATTCTCATCCATAAAATTCACTTCAGGTATAACACCTTCTCCTTGAATCAATCTTGGCATATATTCACTTGTCCCCTTATCTTAAACTTGGGCATCCATACTTCTAGTTAGGTTAATGTAACTTCCTATTAAGGATTTCAAATATAACTTTTCATATATGCTACCTAGTGAGGTTTGCTCCTAACTCTCACATTTAATTAAAACTTTAACATCTATATGTATAGAAATAAAATACCAAACATCCATCATTTTAAAATATCAATAAATAATGAGATCCCTTCAATAGACTAGTTTCTTTGTTTTTATAATTGATTTAATTTTTTTAATAAGGCCACAAGGGTGTTAGGGATATATGAAGGGAATATATAGGAATTAGGCTAACTATATAAATAGAAGTGGTGATAAAATGGAACATGACAAGTACTATGTATGCACTTATTTACATGTTAAAAATAATTATTATACATATTTTATTTTAGAATACAAGTATTTTTTTTATTGTGGTTATAAGGAGATGTAGACAACTTGAATAGAAATGAAGTCAACCAAAAGATAAATGCCATGATTAAGAGTAGTCTAAAATCATTTGGGAATGTATCTCTTTGTTGGAAGGATAAAGGATAGTTTTTGGAATGGAATACTAGAAAGGATATCTAAGAAATTGGTTGGGTGGAAGGAGGCTATTTTGAGTCAGGATGGGAAATTATTACTAATAAAAACTACAATTCAAAGCCAACCCATTTATAGTTCACTTGTGTTTAAAATTACATCAACCATTGCTAAGAAAATTGATTACATTTGTAATAGATTCCTTTGGTTTGGTCTAGAGGATAAGAAAAGGATGACTTTAGTAGCTTGGGATACAGTTTGTAAGAGTAAAGAATTGGGTGGCCTTGGTTTAAGGAATATGAAGACATTGTGTAAATCCCTAAGAGGAAAATTGGGATGGAGATTAAGCAATAATAATAAATGTGAGTGATCTTCAATCTACAAAGATAAATATCTTGAAAACAAAAGTTATTTCTTAAGAGTTAAAAATCCTCTAAGTGGCTATGTTTTTTGCAATGGTTTGCTTAAAACTAGGAACATTATTTTGGATCACCTCTCTTCAAAAATAAAAAGTGAAAATGATGTTTTTATTTGGGAATATAGGTGGTTAAGGGGAAAACCGTTAATTTCCTATGAAGTGTTAAAATGTCGATCTTTGTGGGTAATAAATCAGTAAGGGATGAAGGTGTCTAATTATATTAGAAGAACTAAGAATGGGAAATAATAGTATATGATAGAAGCTGATGATGAAAATATCAATAGTCAGTTGGAAGTGGTAAGAAAATAATTGATGGGAAAGGAAATTGATCACTCTAATGGAAAATATAATCTAGTTTGGAATAGAGAAAATGATGGAATGTACAGGGGGAAATCAACCTTTAAATTGTGTGAACTCTAAATCAGTTGATACAAATCGTCAATTGTGGAAGCAGATTTGGTTGAAAAGGATTGATACCAAAAATATATTTTTTATGGAAAACAACTCATAATAAGATCTTTAC
The DNA here is from genome assembly GCA_028583015.1 of Wollemia nobilis. Taxonomy (NCBI): domain Eukaryota; kingdom Viridiplantae; phylum Streptophyta; class Pinopsida; order Araucariales; family Araucariaceae; genus Wollemia; species Wollemia nobilis. The sequence continues at coordinate 9,083 of JAQPPZ010009575.1, forward strand.
TATTTATAATTAGAAGAAAATAGGGTTTCAACTTCCTAATAAATGTGTTTGATGCTGTAAAATGGAGGACTCAGTTGGCCATCTATTTCTACACTAATTTCGCTAGGAACATTTGGGGTAGAATATAGAATGATCTAAGAATTCAATGGGTTGAATCTGAATCATTTATAAATAAGTTTGATCCAATGGGATAGGAATTCTAGTAGGAATATTTCCAATAAATCTTGGAATTTCATTCCCCCACAATTTTGTTGGATAATGTGGAAAGAGAGGAATAGCAGGATTTTCCAAAATTGAAGCAAAACTGAAGCAAAAGTTTACCAAATAATAAAATTTAGTATTAGTGAAAATTATTCGATTTGTAGACCCCAAAATAATTAAAAAGAGAATGGAATGATAAAAATATTGTAATTATTAAATCATGATATTGTGTACAATGAAGAAATGTGGAAGTGGGTTGACAAGATATGGCTTGTCATTTCCAAGAAGTTCAAAAGGAATAATAATGAAACATTAAAGTTCATTGAAAAGTGTAATGATGGATTTAAGGAAAGGGATTTTGATAGAACAAGTTTGTGTAAGTTGAGAGGATGTCATAAGTGTTGGCATGCATGTCATAAATGGTGGTTTAATTCTAAATCAAAATAAATTTATCATACTACAACAAATGTACTATCATGCTTTGTGGTAAAGTTTATTTTGTTTTTGTTAAGTGGATTTGAGATATGTTCGCATGCACAAATTGAAACAACCCAATTTGGAATTTCTATCAAGTATGACTAGATTTATGAAATTTGGTTGGAAGCCTATACTGCAACAAGCTTGTTCTTGATTATTTACTCTTAGTTTGAGAAGCAGTATATCAAAGTAGTTTTAGTCTTTTTAGGGATGAATTTTAGCAAAATGGTTGGATATCTTGTGAAGATAGAACCAGACAACTATGTAGGATTCAAGGGTAAGGCAGAAGTCTGGATAATTATCTATGAAGGAGGTTTGAACTCCTTTATGGAAGTATGCTACAGTTTTGATGAAGATTTAGCTAGGAAAGCTACTATCACTTGGAAGGGGGTTTGGATTAATATTGGAGGAGTGGTCATTACATTTTCCATTAATATAATTTTTGAAGAAACAAGTCTAAATATCAATGGAATATTGATAAAAAAACAAAATTAAAAAGTAGTTAATGATTTGTAATACTCTGTTTTAGTATCTTAGTATGCTTTGGTTTGTTGAGGTTCTATAATGATGGTTGAAATATTCTTTATGTAAACATGTTTTGGGGACCCTATAAAAAATCCCACCCTTTAATATTGTTTACCTGATAAAAAAAAATCAATTAATTGACCATTGTATTAAACATAATTAATTATTTAATTAATACTACGTTACTTATATATAAAAATAAAATAATTAATATAAGTTTTAAAATTCAAATGTAATGGTAGTGTCAACATTGGATATCATTGATTATTGTGTTGGAAACACTTTAGAATGAGAGGTGTAAGTAAATATATATTATGCATGAGAGGTCATGGAAGATTGAACATAGGGAGATTTTAGGATGAAGAGCTTCGTGGAATTACCATTCCCAATTCAAAGTTTGATTAGAAGAAGTATTGGGATGAGAGGATTATTGCAAGATGTATTCAGGCCCTAGTAGCATAAGTTGGGCTCCTTCCAATGGCTATTGTCACTAGTCTTAACCCATATATATTTCATGGTGGTGATATCTCATCTTCTATGCCAACTATTGGAGTAGCTGTAAATTTTTATTTGGTGAGCTCTGCTCGTGCAAAGCAAGGTGGCCCATGTGTTAGAAATATTGAGTATATTATGTTGTCATTGATGTCATAGGTTTATTTCAAAATAAAATATGTTATTGGTTTTCATTGATGTCAAAGGATTTATGTAAAAGATAGTTTGGTATGGAAAAAAAATAAGGTTTATAAGTTGGATAATTATGCAAGGCAAGGTTAATCCTAATGCAAGGAAATTGATACAAAGAAAATTTTATAATATTTATTTTAAATATTATAAGACAAATATGTTTAAAAGCACTTGGGATAAAGTTCTATGTAATTGAATAAAAGGTTTGAAGGCCTAAGTTTAAGACCATGGTTAAAAAAGAAAGCAAGTGACTAAGGCTTAAAAGAAATAGTATTATAATATTTTAATATTATAATATTTGGGATAAAAGTTTGAAGACAAAGGTTTAAGTGTTGCAAGAAAAGTTAAAAAGTTTATTATAATATTTTTATATTATAATTTAAACCCAAGATGGTTCTATCACCAACGTGTTCGAAGGTTTCAAATGAAAATTTTAATATAAGCGCCAATGTCAAGAAAGGAGGTGAAATCCATATAAATATGGATTAAAATCATTGACTTTACCATGCATTTTTGTTTAATAAAAAAAAGATCTCCATAATGCACAAGTGTGAAAAATAAAGAAATGAGAAGACAAAATTTAAAAATGAGAGAGGATGTGTGTATAATGGTAATATCGTGGGCATTTTTTCTCAAGTGGGTGGTTGGCCTTGTGACAATCTAGGTAGTGGTAAGGCGAGGGCAAGTAGTAGGTCTTAGGATCGAAACTCGGCAATGACAGTTTTTATATTTTGACAAAGAGGATTCACTAAAATTTTATAACATAATGCGTGCATATTTGTTTCTGTGTGGGCGGTTGGCAGGAAGTGTCGTGGTCGATTCTCACCCGCGGTGGTTTTTGTAATCATAAAAATTAAGTTTTGTTGTCTACAGTTTAATTATTAGGAGGTATAAGTTGTGTTTTATTATTGTGCACACTATTTGACTTAGGGAGTCATAAGGGCAATAAGTTTTTTATTTTGGAAATTTTTTTATAAGAATATAAAAGTGGAAATTGCAATCTTTTGTGTTATTTTGAGGAGTAATAAGGTGTAATTAGTGTTTAATTAATTTGTATTTTGTGTTGTTGAAATATTGTCTTGGCTCTTTAGAAAGGAGAAATAAGGTGTAATTTAAGTCTATTGATATTTGTATTTTGGCACACCTTAGAAAAGAGAAGGTTGAGGTTTTAGTCTTAAAATTCAAAGCTTTATCTATACAAGACTAAAGGGAAATTATAGAGTATCTTTGAGCACATATTTGAAGAAAATTTTTGTGATTGTTTTGAAAATAAGATTGGCTAACCTCTTGAAGTGGAAAAAAGAAATTTTATTTTTGAGATAGGTATTTGAGGGCACATCTTCATCAAGCATTTTGAGGTATGGTGGTTTATCTATTTATCTAGGTGGTTGTGTTTTGAGAAAGTAATTTTGAGGTGGAGTTAAAAGTGTTGATTGGTGTGAATTATTAGAAATATTTGAGCTAGGGTTTATAAATAAAATTATGCATCATTATTGAAAGAAAGTGCAAATAGTTGTACTGGGGTTTGATATCTACATGTGTTTCATTGTTGAAAGAAATATGAAATACTTGTGCTAGGATTGAGACCAAGTCTGTACATCATTGTGAAAAAAATTGAGCATTGGTTTGAACGACATTGGAAGTAATTATGAAGTGTTTGAGATCAATCTTGTGAAGGAAATTTGTGCATTATTGTGTTTGATCCTTGAGAGAAAATTTGCAAGAAAGATAGACCAATTTTGTGAAATAAATTTATGCACTAGCCTTGATTGATATTGAGATAAATTTGCAAAGGATAAAGGATAGTTTTGTAAAGCAATTTTGTGTATTGGCTTGAAGAGAACATATTGGGCATTGGAATTGCATGTTTTTGTTTATATTTTGTGAAAATAATTATGGGTAGAATGTAACTAAATTGTCTATTAGAAGAAAGAAATTCTGAAAGTTATACAAGCATTATTTTGAGCATTATTTGTGTGTAAGATTTGTATTGGTTGAGCATTTTATGTGAGTTATTTTGAGCATGTATTTGAGTAGAGAAGAGAGCAGGTTTGATTGCTAATTTGGGTAAGCCTTGTGAGAAGGTTTGAGGTAGAGATAGAGATCAATTTTGAGTTAGATTTGTGCTAACCTTGTAACGAGGTTTGGTGAAGATTTAGATAGATTGTGTGAGTAGGATTCAAAAATATTTGTGCATGTAATGTGTGTAGATTTGGGGTAGTTTTGAGCAAGTGATTTGATCAGATCTTGGTACAGATTTGAGCAAGCATTGTGTTAAGATTTGGTGTAATTTTGAGCAGAGTATTGAGTTAGTTTTAGATCAAACCAAAATAGAGGGGATAGAGTTCTCTTGTGTAGAGAGATCCACAAACTATAATAGAGGAGATATATTTCTCTTGTGTTGACATATACACAAACCTTAGCAGAGGGGATAGAGTTATCTTGTGGAGATAGATCCCTAAACTAGAGTAAATGGCATAGAGTTCTCCTATGGAGAGATCCATAAACTAAAATAGAGGGGATAAAGTTCTCTTATGGAGAGAGATCGACAAACAAGATCAAAGGGGATAGATTTATCCTATGGAGAGTGATCCATAAACTAGATCAGAGGGGATATATTTATCTTGTGGAGAGAGATCCACAAACCAGAGCAGAGGGAATTAGTTCTCCTATGAAGAGAGATCCAAAAACCAGAGCAGAGGGGATATATTTCTCTTGTGGATAGAGATCCACAAACTTGAGCATAGAGGATTGAGTTCTCCTTTGGATAGAGGTTCATAAATATTGTAATAGGTATTTGGTTACCAAGAGATTTGTTGATAAAATTTAGTAGAAATATTTTCTCCATGGACGTAGCCCACATTGGATGAACCATGTTAAATCAGTTTCTCTCATGTGAATGATGATTTGTGCATTATGTTATTTACTAGCATTGATATTATTGTTGTTATCATTTGGAAAGAAAAATAAAAATTTGATCTTATATTATTCACCCCCATCTTAGTATAAGCTTGAGTTCTTCACCATATTATTTGATCTTTGACATGGGACCTATTATTTTTTATTTTTAAGTTTCCAATCTGGTGGATTTTGAGTGCCCTTCTCTCTACCAGTGGTTTGGCTTATCCAAATTCTGATTTGAAGTCTAATACTTATCATGAATAAGTTCCCATTTGGTAGGTAACTCCTCATGTTGACATAAAATAAGACACTCACCTCTATTGTAGAGATAGTCTCTAGTGAGATCTTGTCCACATGTGAAGAAATTAGTTTGAACAATGGTCAATCGATGGATTTTCAACCCTCAAAGGTTGATTTGGATCCTAATAGGGATTATATGTCCATATTTTCTCTATTTTTTAATGGTGAGAATAAAGTCTCAATATTGAATAAGGGCATTATGAACTATGTGGGTTAGATTATGAGTGTAGATGTTGGTATTAGTGTGGGTTAGGTTTTGACTACTGAGGTGGAGCTTCTTTCTAACTCAACACCCATTTTCCAAGATAGAGAGGTTAAAAAAATTTCTTTGCCCTCGGTGAACCCTTCCAAAATTTTGGTGACTAGTCCTTTTGGTGAGAAATCCTTTGTTGTAGTTATTTGTACAAAAAACAAAATAACTATCCTTTCAAAGTGCTTGTTCGAGCTTGACCCTGTGCATAGATTGTTATCGATGCCTACTGATCTTTTAAAGTTGACCATGGAAGAGCGAGAGACCTCTCTTGTTGGGAATTTATTAGGAAATTCTAAACCATACTTGGAATTGATCGAGAGATGGTTGGTTATAAAGTGGTCTCCTAAAGTCCAAATAGAATTAGTCTCTATTTTGAAAGGCTTTTTTTCTTGTCAATATTTCTCTACAGGAGGACTTTCAACACATTTTAGGATGTGGTACTTGGTTCTTTGGGTAGAAGAGCCTATTCCTATTCAAGTAGGGAACATAATTTTATCTAGATATCCACAATATCAACACTACACCTATATGAGTAAGGCTCCCTAGACTTCCTCTTCACTTTTGGTATGTAGTTGTTTTGAAAGGGATTGCAAATATTTTAGGTGATCTAGTTATTGATCCTTCAATCGAGCTAGATCTCACATGGTGTTTGGTTGTATGTGTATTTTAATCAATTTATATGATTAGTTTCCTATAAATTTGGACCTCCTATTGGATGTGGGATCCTAGGTTCAACCCCTGGTTTATGAGAATGGACTACTTTTTTATTTCTCACTATAATAATTATGACCATGAGTTTTCTATATGCCCTAAATGAAAGGTTGACTATGTTGCTCCTCAAAAGGAAAATATCTATGACAAAGAGTTATATAAACCTAATCTTGATTCAATATCATCTGGTTGGTCCCCTACTCTTGAGAGGGTCATTTCAAAGATCTACCCTCGAAGAAATCTAAGGATCTGATGCCTAGTAAGGATACAAATTTCCTCCTTGGGAATTATTTTGAATGGCTAGCTACAGAAGGAGATGCTCTTGAGAAAATAATATTTTTGGGTACTTCAGAGGTTTCTTCTCTTTTGGAGGATTTTTTTTCTTCTCAAAAGGAAAAAAATCCAAATATCAGAGTGTCTCCTAGATTGGTTATGAGAGGTCATGCTAATCAGGGAAAACCACCTCAAGTTGTTTATGAGTTTGATATGCCTATTTAATCATCCCCTATCTCTAACCAAAATTCTGGAGGAGAAAGACATCAAATAATCCTCTAAGATAACTTGACGAACTGGTTGGCAAGAGTTTTGATAGGATTTTCCAGCTTCAAATTCTAATTTTGAATTTATTCAAGCTTGATGTCCCTATTGTAATTGTGTGTGGCTTTATTGTTGTTTTTATTATTTTACCTTTTAATTTTAAAATATTTTTGGTTGGGTGTTTGAGGTGTTTAATACTTCTAATTTGAGCCTACAATATTTGTGTTGTTTGATATCCTTAAAGATCTATGTGTGTGTAATTTATTAGGTAGATATTATTTTCTTGGTACTTCTTGGTTGGTTTTGTTAGCTTCTTTTTGTAAGTATGGGATCCCTTTCAAAATACCTTTCTACCAGTAAAAAAAATATTGGATATCACCTTGGCATCGTCATTATGATGTTATTATGAAATTAAAATAAAAAATGGTGTTAGAAGGATGTTTGAAATTATGGTGAGACTAAATAAACTTCATAGTGACTCTATAACATTCTCTATCACCACTATAATGTTAAAAATATTTTTTATTTAAAAATATGTTATTTCCTTATAGTTAATTTTATTTTTTATTAAAAATATGTTATTTCATTGGCAATATAATGATATATCACAATTAATTGTTTGATCTCTTTAAAACATGTACTTTTATATTTTTACATAGGGAGATTAGTCTTTGAAACTCGTATTGAGTCTAAGGAGAAAAGGGGCTTATCTTGATTCTTCTTAGATCACCTTACTTGTCACATTTTTTTCATGGCTATATTTAAATAAATAAGGAGGTATGTAAAATAACATTGTCATGATCAATATGAAGGGCAAAAAAATTAGAGAATTGGATATAACATAGGACACCCTGTAAGCCCTACCCTAGATATTCTTCAAATCACCCTCCTGCATAAAAAACAACAACCCCTCAATGTTGCAAGACAATATAAATGTCAGGTTAAAGGTAATGTTTGCATGATAATGAATAAAGATAAAATTAGCACCATATGAATATTTTTCACTTCTCATAGATTCCACAACGTTTAATATTTTATATTAATCCTTTATTTTAACCTTATGTTGGTTGTCGTGCCTCATGGAATATATTTTCATTTGTATTTTGCAAGGAAATATAATATACATGTGGGCACAATATCAAGCATTCTATGGCTTCTTTGTAGTGGTCAAGAATTCAAAGAAGCAATATTTCTAGGCAAGGGTTAATGGTTACTCCCCCGAGGTAGCCCTCTATCGTAAAATAGTGATAGATCAGTCCTTGGCAGTGGATAAAATTTTCTACAGAAGTAATCATGAGGTAATTTGTAATATCATTGATCTAATATCATCCTTAGAATTTATGTCCTATTGGATTCAAAAAAATTAGGATCCACTTGGGGACACCTTAATCTCTCTCATTAGCAATGGTTATTATATAGTAAGTTTTTCTTCACATGCAGACAGAGACAAAGCCTTTGAGTGGGGTAGGAAAACATATAGTGTTGTGAGCCTTTTTGTTCAGCCTTGGAAGCTAGGATTTTATCCTTGTATGGAACCCTTTGTGATGTTTGTTTGGGTTCATCTTTACACCCTGCCCATATAATATTGGTGTGAACTAGTTTTTGAGAAATTGGGAACTTCTTGCATTGATACTTAGGAGTTGCTAGAGATACTATGATAGGAGAATTTATTGTTTATGCCCAAATCTATGTGGAGATTGATCTCAACCACCCTCTCCTAGCTGAAATAGAAATTAATGTGAGGAAATTAATATGGATGTAATAGGTGGACTATGAAGTAATACCATTCCAATGTAGGATCTACCACAAACATGGTTATTTGGCACACTTCTAGAGAAAAAAGAATCCAGAAGAGTCCTATATCTCCTAAGTAAACTACCATCAGTAGCAAGTTTTCTAATAAAATAGAGAATGATCCCACATCCTTAAATGTTAATCTTGCTAAGAAGGGTTTTGAATCTTTAGACAAAAAGAAAAAAAATAGCAAGACAACACACTCCAACTAGTAGAGAGAAATCTCAACAAGTATGAAATTCTTAACTCTTTATTGGATCTAGAGGAGAAGACCACCATAATTGATTAACCTCAAAATAATAACCTTCCTCCTATAAAATTTTATGAAACTACCCATCATGTCTCTTTGTAATCAAATTTGGGGTTGACCATTAGCATTGGTAGATACAAAGAACCAAACCCTTACAATGGTTGTGGTGCATAATGATGTTTCAATTAAATATAGAGATAAGAATAGAGAAAAAACTAAACTTGGGATCTAAAAAGTAGATAAAATATATAAAAAATCTCAAGCCAAGAGTGTAGGAAGAAAATCAAACTAGGAGAAGCTAGCTAATGAGGGATACCAACTAGTTAACCAAAGAAATGTCAAGCAGATTAACACTTACTAGAATATTGATTTCCAATGATTGTATAATATTGGAATGTAAGAGGTCTAAATAGTAGACCTCATTAAATTTTTGTTTAGTATTTTAATTAAAAATCATCAATTTTATTTGATTCTCCTTCAAGAGACTAAAGATTCCATTCAAAGGACGGATAACATTGTTAAGAAAATTTGAAAACATGTTGAGCACATGGTAGTCGGATCCCAAGGGACTTTAGGGGAAGTGGTGAAATTATGGAATCCTCTTATTGGGATGAATTTAGATCACATTGTTGGTTATGGTATCCTCACCTCTCTCTTCAAGAGCAAAATCTCTGGTGATCTTGTGTTGGTTTTCAATTTCTACGATGCTACAAATTTTGTAGAGCAATGTTACCAATAGTTAATTTTACAAGATAGTAGAACCAAAAAAGAGGAAGTGAATTGGTTAGTGGTAGGGGATTTCAATGCTAAAATTGCACTCAAGGATCATAAAGGGGAAAATCCTTATTTGGACCAGGGGGATATATTATATGATATCCAAAATCAAATAGCCCATTTTAATTGATGTCTAACATTTAGGGTTTTTTTATACGTGGACAAATAGACAAGTACGGTTGGTAAGTAGGAATGTCATGCTTGCTAAATTTTTGGTTTTTGAAGAGGTCTTTCATCATTGGTATTTTAGGATGGAGATCCTTAATCGTAATGACACTGATCACTTTTTTATTCTTCTAGAATAAAATTTCGGCCACAATCCCCCATAGACCTTTTTGTTTTGAAATTTTTTGGCTAGAAAAGAAGGATCTCAAGGAAAACATCCCCTTATAGTGGGAGGAGGGTTTCCCTTCCTATGGGAGATATATATATGTTTTATCAAAACAACTCCATCATGTCAAATATCATCTCAAATTCTAGAAAAGTGGTAAATGTAATTTTCAAATCCCAAAATATTCCTTTGTTGGTAAATATTGCGGAGCTAGCCACCCACTACAGGACTAAATCAATCATTGAGGACTTGAAATATGAAGATATATTTGTCAAAAAATAATTAAAGTCTATAGACAATCATGAGGAAATCTAATTAAAAAAAATAATGGAAACTGCTTTGTTGTAGGAGTGGGATCGAAACAATTTTTTTTTCCGTCACTCCACCTTGAAAATTAGACAAAGGAATTATTTGCCTTACCTTAAGGACTTCAATGGTTAGGTGATGAACACCACACTAGGTATGCAACAAGCAACAAACAATTTCTTTAAAAATATTTGACTGCCCTTGCTCTCCCTAATCTCATAGTGCAACAAGAGATTCTTAATTTTATCCCTAGATTATTTCAACCAACCAAAACCAAGCCCTTTTCAATCCAGTGGATAAGGAAAATATGAGAAGCATAGTTTTCAACATGAAATAAAGGAAATCTATAGGGCCCAATGGTTTTCCAATTCAATTATTTAAGACCTTCTAGGATGTCATAGGTGAGGATTTAACCAAGGTTGTTGAAGAATCTTATTCAAATAGAACTATACTTTAGTATTTAAACCAAACTTTCCTTTCTTTGATTCTAAAAGTGGGATGGGACTCTATCCTTGGATATTTGTACCCAATTGCTCTCTACAATGTGACCCATAAGATAATCACTAATTTTATGGTTGAAATTCTTAAGAATATTATGGACAATATAATCTCCCAAGAAAAAGGAGGATTTATGGAGGGGCATCAAATTTTAGAAGGGGGTTATTCTATCCCAAGACAATATCCACTCAATGTAGAAATCTAGTTGAAGAGATATGTTTATTAAGCTAGATATGTCTAAGTCTTATGATAGAGCCCCTTGGAAGATTTTGGATCAATTGCTTGAGAAATTTAGCATATCTTGGGAATGAAGAGAGTGGATCAAGATTTGTGTCTCAATGGTTTCCTTTTCTATTATCATCAATGGCTCCCCCTAGACCCCTTTCCATTCTTCCAAGTGTATTTTTCAAGGAGACCTTTTTTCCCTATTTTTGTTTATTATTCTAGCTAGGGTTATGCGTAAGGGGTCGACCCTAGAATATATTTATAAAAATTTGGCGAATCAGTTTTGGAATCCATGTGAATAGTGTCCAAATGCATGTAGAATGTTCACTATTCTTAGGGGTAATATTGGAAATTTAAACTTTAAATGGTCAAATTATTATAAAATTGGGGCAAATCGACCCCAAAAATAATTTCCACCCATAAATTTTTAGTTAATGGGAACTAGTCAAGGGTCCCAAATATTAGCCAATTCCAAATTTTAAAAATCCAAATTTTAGCCAATTTGGCTATAAATAGCCACTATGCATAACCCTGAATTTCTAGTAGAAGTATTGGGTAGATTCATCTAGAGAAATAAGCAACAATGAATTTTTGTAGGTGTGAAAATGGGTGCGGAGACACTAATTAACCTTCAATTTATTGACAATATAGGTCTCCTCAAGGAATATTGCGTTCAGGAGGCTAGAATGGTCAAAGACATCTTAAAAACCTACATGGATGTTATTGGCAAATAGGTGAATGCAAAAAATTCCAAGGTTTTTTTTTTAAATATAGATAGAAGAACCTTGGATCATATTATTACTATTTTGAGATTTTCCTAGGGTGTTCTGCATATTAATTACCTACGGAGTCCCGTTCATTTCAAGAGACTAAGGGTGGCTGATTGGAAATCTTTAATGGATAGATTCATTTCTAAATTTAATCATTGGATTCACTATTGGATTTATTTTAGAGGAAGAATGGTTTTCATCCAATTGGTGATACAATCCATGCCCATTTATAAATTATCCATCCTATCTACCCCTATGGGAGTCCTCAGAGGGGTTTGATTCACTTATGAGTAAATTTTTGTGGGATGGCCCAAAAATGGGTAAGAAATGGGGTCCTATTAGTTGGGATAAAATATGTCAGTCTAAAGCTTGTGGCCATGTTGGTTTTCATAAAATTGCTTTAAAAAATCAAGATCTTGTCAAGATGCTCTACTGGATATGGATCTCTAACCAGGAGGTTTTCTTTAGTAAAGTCATCACTAGTAATTATTTGGGTTTTATGCCCCATCAATAAGCTAGCCACACTCCTTTGAGGGGCCCTAACTTTGTTATTTATAAGGTCCTAAAATCTAGAAAACAATTTGTTAAATCTTACATTTTTTAGAAAGTGGGTAAAGGAGACAACTATTTTTTATACTAATTCTTGGGACCAACATCGCCCATTAATCTTTGAGTTCCCTAATTTGTAGCCCTTACAACAAAGTCTCAAATTTTGAGGATTTATTAAGATGGATTTCTACATTAATTTTAGGTAGACTAGAGATTTCTATTTCTTTAAGTTGAAGAGTTTGGAAGAATGGCCTTCTCCTATCCCTCTTCATGAAAAGCTTCTTATTGATAAGATCCTCAAGCAGAGTTGGCTTACAAGAAAAGAGGAAGACGATAGGATCACTTGGGGCATTGGAAATATAGATTTCTTCACTATCCATGATGGTTATAATGCTTTTCTCCCTCCTCTACTAATTTTAGGGGAAGCCCCTTGGGATAGAATTTAGGTGGTAAGGTTTGGACTAAAATAAATTTATTTTCTTGTAAAATGATGCATAAGAGTTGTCTCACATATGATAACCTTATTAAGAGAGAATTTTATGGCTTCTCCAAGTGCATCATGTATAAGTTCTAAGAGGATAATCTTTATCATTTGCTTTTCTACTGTGATTTCACTAGAGAGTTGTTGAAACCTCTTTAAGGCATGCCTGAACTTTCAAGTGACTCTTGCTAATATATGGAATATTTGGAATTGAAGAAATTTTAAGAATATTTTAATTCAACTAGGTTTGACCCTAGGCCTAGGTTTATCCATTTTGGGACAAAACTGGTGGTGTTTGCAGGACTATCAAGCTTGCTATAGTTCTTTGGATCAACATAAGCAAAAGTGGGATCAAGCTAACAGTCTATGCTCTTTACATGGTACTCAGTTTTTTTGTCATTATTGGAGATGTTAATATAAGTTTTAATAAACTTTTAGGGCTTTTAAAAAGTGGTAGACGTAGGATTGTAATTTTATCTTACCCTTTTAATAAAATTTTTAACCTTTTCAAAAAATAATATTAAGAATTTTAACAATTTTACATATTTGTGTACTCCCCACCAATTGAATTGTCCATCCATCATCACTTTGGTGGAACATCCAACCTATGTATAGTTAAATCATATTGTATTAAGTGGGGTGAGATGCCAACACAACCTATATGAGGTATATGAATAGAATATATAGTAGCAACAATTTATGTCTTTTACAATAGCACTTTGTGTTCCTGGATTTTTATTTTATGTATTATTTTACGCAATTATTTCTCTCTTAAATCCAAATATTGGTATTAGATCCAGTGTCGATAGTAGAAGCAAGAGTTGAAGTTAAGAACCAATGTTAAATCTCAAAATTGGTGTTCAATATAAAAGTTCCATGTACTCACAGAGTGGCTTAGGGATGATGTTGGAGCTATGAGTAGAAGCAATCCTACATTTGAATCATAGGTTAATTCAAGGAGCTATAAGCTCATTGGTAGAGCAACCTCAATAGATGGAGGTCCTAGATTCGAGTCCTAGTTGGTTCATACCTTTAACAAAGTATGAGACCCAAATTAATCAAGTTGAAGAAGACAAGTAAGAGCTACATTGAATGAGGAAGAGCAACAACAAGAGCATCTCCAAAGGAGAAAAGGAGAGTGATAAAGACTATTGGATAAATGTTGAGTGGCTGAAGTATGGTTCCACACATGAGAGAAGAAATATGAAGGTATGATGTAAAAAAAATAGAGTGAATCTCATAAGTAGTAATCTACTTTATTACATGTAGCACATCGTAAGTAGTAATCTACTCTATTACACCTAGTGGGTATGGTTACTGGTTATCCATGTAGTTTGAAACCTCATAAGTAGTAATCTACTCTATTCCATGTGGTGGTTACAATGACTCGTTATCCATGTAATATGATAGGATGATAATGTTACCATAAGGACACTTTTGGTTTAGTCATGGGATCAAATCTACATTGAAGAAGAAAAGTAAGGCATCATTAGGATGTTCAAAAATATTTGAAAACATTACAGGATGTTCAAAAATATGTAAATGTGAATGTATAACAATGCATATGTGTAGGATCAAGTTTAAGAGAATTTTTTTTCAAGAAAAAAAAAATTGGAATATTGAGCATTAATGGGAGAATAAAAAAGTTAATGCTTAATGTTTGCATGGTAACAAACAAAGAAAAAATTAACACCATCTCCAGATTTTCCATTGCTCATAAATTCCACAATATTTAATATTTTTAATTTATATTTTTCTATCTTAGGTTGGTTGCAGTGCCTCAAGAACTATATTGTCATTTTTCATTTACAAGGTAATACAATATGCATCTTGAGCACAGTGTGAAGCATTGTAATAATTCTATATATTAGTGTATTCCATACCGATTGAAATATCCATACATCCTCACTTGGGTGGATAATGCAACCTATGCATAGTTGGAATATATTATATTAAGTGGAGTGAGATGCTAGAATAGCCTATATGAGGTATATGAATAGAATATATAGTAACTATAATTTATTTATTTTGCAATAATAATTTTTAGCCTTGGATTTTTGTTTGGTTTATTGTTCTGCATAGTTTTTCTTTCTCTCCAATCCAAAAATTAGTATTATAGTTAGTGTTGATATTAGAAGAAAGATTTGAAGTTAAGAACTAGTGTTAAAGTTCACAGTTGGTGTTCAAGATAGGAGTCCCAAGTACTCACAAATTGGATTAGGGGGAATTTTTGAGCAATGAGTGAGATAACTGCATTTAAATTATAGGTTGGTTCATGGAGGAGAAAAAATTTCATTGGCAGAGCAACCTGAATATATGGAGATCCTAGATTTAACTACTAGTTGGTTCATAACTTTAACAAGGTATGATAGCTAAAGTAATAAAGTTGAAGAAGATAAACAAAAGTAGAACCTGTATTTAAATATAAATAGTAGTAATAGTATCCCCAAAGGATAAAGGATGAGTGATAAGGACTATTGGATAAATTTTATGTGTGGTAGAAGCAAGATCCCATACATGAGAGAAAAAATGAAGGTTTTATGAAGATGCAACATAGTGAACCTTGTAGTTTTGAGGTGTAGACAAAATGGTTTGGCCAAACCTAGAAGGGTGCAGAGGTCCAAGATTCAAATCTCAGGCCTCATTAGACTGAATGCTTGTCCCTTTCTTGGTGCTTTTAGTGTTGTAAAAGGTTTAAAATGATTGTGATATGGTGGTTATAAGGGTGGATTATGCAAAGATCTGTGTGGCAGATTTCATGGTGGACAAAATAGAATATTATGGCATCCATATAATCTAGACAGCCTACCCAGATTCATGGTGGCTTCCGATTCCACCATGTATATTAAAAAAAAAAACATATTGAACCTTGTAAAGCTATGTTGAAGGAGAAAGTGTAGTAGTAAGAGTATCCCCAAAGGAAAAAGGGGGATTTATTAGGACCATTGGATGAAGGTTATGTGTGGTGGAAGCAATATCTCACACATAAGAGAAAAAATATGAAATTTTGATGTGGATGCAACAGAGTGAACCTCATAAATAGTAAGGTTATGTGTGATAGAATCAAAGTCCCACACATGAGAGAGAAAATAATTAAAGTTTTATGTGGATGCAACAAAGGAACCTTGTAAGCGGTAATCTACTCTATTAAACTTGGAAATTACAACAACTGGTTATCCAGGTAGTTTAGTAGGATGAGGTTACCATAAGGACACTTCTAGTTTAGTTATCAGTATGATGTTTGAAAATATGTAAATATGAATGTACAATAATGCATATGTACAATATCAAGTTGAAGAGAATTTTTTGTTTAAGAAATTAAAAATTGGAACATTAATCATTAAGGGGGAGAATGAAAAGTTAATGCTTAATTTTTTCAAGGTAATAGACAAAGAAAATTAACACCATGTCTAGATTTTCCATTACCCATTAATTCTACATCATTTAATATTTTATATTCATATTTTTCTATCTTAGGTTGGCTATAGTGTATCAAGGAATATATTATCATTTATCCTTTTCAATGCAATACAATATGTTTGATGAGCACAACGTGAAGCATCATAACAATTCCATATATTGGTGTCTTCCCCACCAATTGAGCTATCCATCCATCCTCACATAGGTGGATCATCCAACCTATGAATACTTGGATTATATTATATTGAGTGGAGTGAGATGTTAGCACAACCTATATAAGGTATATGATTAAAATATATAGTAGCAACAATTTATATATTTTGAAGTAGAAATTTATGTCCATAGACTTTGCTTTTTGTATTGTTCTACATATTTTTTTCCTTATCTTCAATATAACAATTGGTATTAGAGACAATGTCAATATTAGAAGCACTAGTGTTAAATATCAAAGTTGATTTTAAATCTAGGAATCCCATGCACTCAAAAAGTGGCTTAGGAGGAATGTCAGAGCAATGAGTAAAAATTCTACATTTGAATCATAGGTTCGTTCAAGGAGGAGCTAGAAGCTCATTGGAAGAGCAACCCTAATATATGAAGGTCCTATATTTGATTCCTAGTTAGTTCATACCTTTAACAAGATATGAGATCCAAAGTAATAAATTTGAAGATATGTACAAGCAAAAGATATGTTGAAAGAGAAAGAACAGTACTAACAGTATCCCCAAATGAGAAAGGAGGAGTGATGAGGATATTTGGATGAATATTATATGTGATAGAAGGTCCCATGCATGAGAGAAAAACAAGATGAAGGTTTGATGTGGATGCAATAGAGTGAACCTCATAAAGCTATGTTGAAAGAGAAAGAGCAATAGTTAGATTATCCCCAAAAGACAAAGGTGGAATTATGAGGACCATTAGATGAAGGTTATGGATGGTAGAATTAATATCCCACACATGAGAAAAAAATATGAATCTTTTATGCAAATGCAATAGAGTGAACCTTGTAAGCAGTAAGGTTATGTGTGGTAGAAGAAAGGTATAACACATGAGAGAAAAATTATGAAGGCTTTATGTGGATGCAATGGAGTGAACCTCATAAGTAGTAATATGCTCTATTACACGTGGCAATTGGAATGACTGGTTATCCATGTAGTTTGATAGGATGAGAAGGTTACCATAAGAACATTTCTAGTTTAGTCATGGGATTTTTTAGACATCATAAATGAATCATATGCCCTCGGCTCCACAAACCCCATGGGTATAGTTCTCTCTTTGTATCTCTGAGTAGATGTGTTTGGTGTCATATGCCTCATGCAGGGTACCAATCCTGGGAAGTCTAAGGAAGCATGGGATGCAACTTCTTTGGACAACCTTTGGCCTTTTTACCAAGGTTGACTGCATTTTTATATGTAGTATTTTTGAGCTCGTCTCTTTCTTTCTATGTTGTCCTACTCTATTAGGTTTATCTAGGTAAAATAAAAAAAAAGAAAACAATAAATAACTTGAAATGTAAATTACAAAAAATAAAACCTATCTAGCCTATCTATGGGTGGTGATGCACCAAGAGGATGCAATTTCTATCTTACAACTTAGTGGGATGAATGAACACATGAATTAAGAAAGGAAATGAATTTGAACACATATTTGACCATACAAACATGTAATATATGTATATCCAAAAGAAGCTCGATGGCCTATACATGTAGTTGTCCTAGGGATCGAGTCTAGACAAGAAGTAGAATGAAAATTTGAGAGATAAAATTCCATATGTTAGATACTAGATACATTAACAAATTTCAACTATCTTTCTTTCCTATAGGGACTACTATTTATAATATTTACAAGTGATGTTTGAAATTCAAAATTCCCCCCAAACATTAGTTCTAGTTACAAGACCAAGAAGACTGCACCGCATTATTTTTTTCAAAGTTCAATTTTTTTGGATGTAAATTACTATAAATTACTCTATGGGTGGTATATCTTCTTTTCATAGGGGTCATTAATGTGCTCACATTCCATCATGGATACTTGAGCTTGAGTGTTGATTTTGGTTAATGGGGCATGTTCTGGACTTGTGGCCTTATGTTCCCTTGGCTCCTAATCCATCTTGGTGATTTTTATTTCTTGTATTAGCTCGCCATATCCTAATAAAGTTTTGATAATGGAAATTATCTCTAGTGATCTGGTTTGTCTAGTGGTCCTACCTCTTATGCTTGTAGTTATCCCCTAGTCTAGTTGTCACTACTATTGATATTACCCTATTTAATGGTTGATTCTTCAAAAATACTTCTATACAAGATTACAATGAACCTCATTTAATGGGTATGATTTTGGTCCTTGGTGAAATTTCCATGCTCTTCTTACCCCTCCCACCTCTAAACCTCTAGGGGTTATTTATGAGGACCAACAGGGTAGGTTGTCCTTACTGATTTATTACTTGACACTTTAAATCCACCTTATTATTTTCTTTTAGATCCCTTGCATTTTCCTTGATAGGTGTGTTTCTCATTCCATTGAGAAACTATCCTTGGGTTTATGGAGTGCTACAACCCAATTATTAGAGGAACGTAACATGATTCTAAGGCCCTTCCACCGGTTAGGTAGGTGGGTCCTAGTGAACCAATTTCTTGGATGTCTCATCATCAAGGAAACCCTTTTAGTCACCATAAATAAGGCTCCAAGGTTCCTCTTGTCGATGGGATGGGAATTAGTCACCATAAATAAGGCTAAAATTCCTTGTCATATTGATCCAAGTGGAGAAAGTTACCTCAAGGTAAGAGGAGCTTAGAGCATGTTATTAGTATTTGTGTAGACCATCCTTTGTCAGTGTCTTTTTTAAATTAGCTACTTAGTATGTGGATGGAGCTTCAAGGATCCTCATATGGTTGGCTCAAGTGATGGTATTTGTTTGTATTTTCCTTAGGGTAGAAACATGTCTTACTATAGTGAAAACTTCACTTTAGTTTGACAACTTACACTGGACTCCTAGAAAATAGTAGCCTTATCCTTTGGGTATGGATTCTTTGGATATATTCTAGAAACTTGGGAAGTCAAGAGAGAAATTTTGGTCTCCTTAATATGTGTCAAGGATATTCCTCTTCTTATAGACTTTTGGATGATAAGAGATTAAAAGCCCTTTGTATTGCATATCTTCCTCCTTAATCCTTCCCATGAAACTGAATTAGGGATGACATAGTTATTTATTGTGATTTAATATATTAGTCATGGGATATATCCCTCTAGGGTTTTGGTGGCCTCTGAATGTAACACAACAAATTATTGCCTTGTGCCACTACTATCAATCACTGGTTATTTTATTTCATGAAACATATTTTTTGTACATGTGGTGAGTTCCTCAAAATACTTTTCTTGGGCATCCAAACTTTTTACCTTTTATTTATATTCCACCTATTTACATTGGCTAATAAATATAGTAATTTACCTTTACTTTCTTTATTTAAATATCATATATTTACATTATAGTACATGACCTTACGTGTATGCACACGTTGGTCTTTTTCCATAAAGTCACTTCATCAAAACTTGAAATGCATGAACCATAGTGATCTAAAAAAAATTATTTATCTTGGTAGCTTGGTTAAGTGGGGATGCATACTCCTACTCCTGGTGGATGATGGATATTGGAAGTCTCAAAAATCATATTTGTTTTAATTTCCTCTTCTTGCATCATATATACCTCAAATTTGATTGTTTTAGATCTGTTGTATAAGACTACTTCGCACCTATCATCCATCCATTCATCCATTTGGTTATCCAACACTTGGGTGTGTACCTTATCCCTTATTGCCTTTGGTTCTTCTTCAGTAATTAGGAAATCTCATTTTCCTTTAGCCTTATTTGTTATATTAAGCTTCGTATGGTACATGTGGAGTGGCCTAGAAGGAACCTTTATCTTATTCCTATAGAGATTCCTCAAGAACATATGGAACCAATCTAAAGAAATGTATTCATCAATATTTGTGATAAAATATTATGAGAGGCAAAGACTAAATGACATGGAAAAGTAAATCTCCGTTACCTATTGGACACACAAATAGGTTGGGGTAGGCATATAGAGAAAGTTGCAAGTATTTTAGAATCTTTAGGACTAGTATTAGGATCCCATCTAGTTGCACTACCCCTTATTTAACTAGATTATATGTCAGATATAGTGCATTGACCACCTTCTTGGGTATGACTAAAGTGCTTACCCTTAAATCCACTAAACAATTATGGATGAGCTTGTCACTGCATATGAGGATCATGTAGAATGATTATGGATCATGCTTACTAGGACTAGGACTATATATCTGTAGAATGAATTATTACTTTTGCTTTCCTATTACCTTAGGCTTTTCCAAGGCTTGTTGTAGTTGCTTCATCTACTTTGGAAGGATGAGGATGACCCATATTGGCATAGGTAGGGTGGGCCATTTAAGATGCTCAAACATGTAGAAATATTATAGTGACTAGACCTTTGGTGCACTGTTTAGTACCCATTATTTCCTAGGACTATCAATGTTAAAGCTTAGAGCTTGGACCAGAGCCGATAGTAGTTGTCATGGTACCAATTATCTCAGTATTTGTGGTATTGTCCAATCTTGATTTACTTCTTGTGCTCGAATAATATTGAGCCTTTGGATCTCTAGTAGTAATTATAATTGCTCTTAACCCTCCTCTATTATCCTCTTCTTGCTTCTTATGAGAACGTTGAACTGGAAATAAGTTTGATCATTATATAGAGCATTTGTTCATCCAGGGATAGGGTAGACTTCTCCCTCATCCCATGTCACTAAGGTTTTCTTTGATGCTTTAATTTTTGATATCAAAGGAGCCTCTAGTGGAAAGATTTAAGTAGTTGGATCCAATGCTTGAGTAGCATCATTTTGATATATGGGAAGAGGTATTGAACATGTTGTAGCATCCCATAATCCAAATAATAGGGATATTAGTACTAATATGGCAAACCATATGAATCTCCTATATAGTTGTTTTGGGCTATGATTATGTATCCAACCAAATTTGTGGGTGTCGATTGCATAGGAATTGGGAAGGGTACCATTTATCTCATGGGGTCTTGGAAATGACAATACTCTTTATTGAATAGAGTATCACATATCTAAAATCCATTTAGTGGAGGTTGGTATCCCTAATTGGTTTAGTGAAAATAGGGGTAAGGATAGTATTGGTAGCCATGTTTTGTCAAACCAAAATAAATTTCGTGCACTGGAAAACCAAATGCACCAGCGAACTCTACGGAAGAACTTTTAGACGTCAATGAGTGCACCAAGGATTGTAGACATTGCGGCCCTTTCAAACGCAAGTGCACCAACGAACACTACAGAGGAACTTTTAGATATCAATGAGTGCACCAGGGATTGTAGATGTTGCTCGGACCAAACGGTGAAAGCGAAAGAGACGTTGCAATGGGTTCCTATGGGAGCACCAATGAGAACATGGATGCCAGCCCTTTCAAATGATATATTGATGGAAAAAGAGAGCCAACGAATAAAGCGCTTGTAATGCTGAGTTAAACTAAAATAAAAACTCAAAATAAAATAACACTTGGTTTATTTGGAGATTTCGCTTGGAGAATAGCCGAGAAAAAAAAAATTAACCAAGTGCTAGATATATGAAAACGTTGAGGAAAAATAAATATAAAAAAAATTAAAAATAGGCTAATTTCCTTTGAAGAGAAGTGAAGCAGAACTAAGATGACACACAAAAAAATTCATGCAAATTTCATTAGCAGAGGTTTCGAACTCGCAAATACATCAGTTATATTCCAAAATGGCCAAAAAGTCCTTTTTACAATGTATGCATTTCTCTTATAACAGACCCGACCCCATTCGGACATCATTACACAGAATGCGGGATTCCCTGTAACCGCCCGCATGAGTGTTCTATCGCTGCATGCATGTTGTGGCCAGGTATCTTCCATCATCATGGCATGGGATGGCAGAGTGCCCTGCAGCTACCTATGCATCCATCTACCGAATCATCATTCAAAGGAATGCTCCAGCCATCTGTAATCTGCTACCACGTGCCCTCTTGCCATGGCCTCTATAACCGCCTAGTGTTCTATGGCCACCTATAATTTGATGCCATGTGCCCTTATGCAATGGCCTCTGCAATCATCGACTAGTTTGGAGTCATGAGCGTTTGGTCGTGATATCACGACGTGTTTGCTTCCTTACGCCCTTTCTCCTCTTCGGTCGTGATATCATGACGTTTTGGCGTTCGGCCTCTATTTTCTCCTTCGGGCCGTGAAACCTTGACATGTCGTGATTTCGTGACCATTTTACCCCTTGGTGCCTTTGCCCCAAAAGTGTCACGATTTCACGACCACTTTGCACCCTATCACCTTGCTTTCGAAAGTGTCACAATTTCATGACCACTTTGCACCTTCAAGTCCAGCTTCTAAAAGTGTCACGATTTCACGACCACTTTGCGCCTTCGAGCCCAACTTCCAAAAGTGTCACGATTTCGTGACCACTTTGCGCCTTCGAGTCTTGCCTCTGGAAGTGTTGCGATTTCATGACCACTTTGCGCCTTCGAGCCCAGCTTTCGAAAGTGTCATGGTTTTGTGACCAATTTGCACCTTCGAGTCTTGCCTCTGGAAGTGTCGTGATTTTGTGACCACTTTGCGCCTTCGAGCCCAACTTTTGAAAGTGTCACAATTTCATGACCACTTTATGCCTTCGAGTCTTGCCTTTGAAAGTGTCACGATTTCGCAACCACTTTGTACCTTAGAGCTTTGCCTCTGAAGGTGTCACGATTTCGTGACCATTTTATGCCTTGGCTCCATTGCTTCGAAAATGTCATGATTTCGTGACCATTTTGTGCCTTGGCCTCTTTGCTTTGAAAATGTCACGATTTCGTGACCATTTGGCGCCTTGGCTTCTTTGCTTTGAAAATGTCATGATTTCGTGACCATTTTGCATCCAGGATGCTTTGCTTCGGAAATGTCGTGATTTCGTGACCATTTTCCGTCTAGGCTGCTTAACTTCAAAAATGTCATGATTTCGCGACCATTTTGCATCCAGGTTGCTTTGCTTTGGAAATGTCACGATTTCGTGACCCTTTTTTGCCTTGGCCCCTTTTCTCAAAAAGCATCGTGATATCGCGACAGTTTGACCCTTTGGTGCCCTTTCTCAAAAAGTGTCGCGATATCACGACAGCTTTGGCACTTAAAGAAAAAAATATTTTTGGGTGATGCAAGATTTCTTTTCCACCCCCGGATGCTCCTGCATCAGACACCCAGTGTGAATTGAGAAGTGACCTTCACTTCTGATCTGTATGAGGTAGACCCAGGCGGTCAACCTCTGCCTTCGACAACCAAGTTGCATATTCAATGGGCTTGCCCTTCCACTTGACCAAATACTCATAATAACATCTGTTTCGAGTACTTCGGCCCTCACGTGTATCAAGGGCTTCTTCTATCTCATATGTGACTGGAGTAACCGCAGGAATGCTCCACAAATCTGGGCTTGGTGTTGCACTACTATCTCCTTCATGAAACTCGACCAAATCTGAAATGTTAAAAACCGATGAGATGTTAAGTTCACTCGACAACTCCACCTCATATGCATTACCCGAATCCTGTTTTCCAATGATCCTGCATGGCCCAAAATTCTTCATTTTTAGCTTGTTATAGGTCTTGGCAGGAAACCTCTCTTTCCTTAGATGGACCATGACAAAATCTCCTACTTCAAACTCCTTGACCCAATGTTTTTGGTCTGCCCTAGCCTTATACTGAGCATTCATCTTGGCAATGTGCCTTGTCAGCTCCTCATGCACTCCCTTCAGTTGTTCAGCAAAGTCTTCAGCCTCAGCACTGCATTTTTCTCTTGTATCCATCCTTCTCAACTCTGAGGCATTTCTTGGGCTGCTCCCATAGATGATCTAGAATGGTGATTTATTGGTACTTCTATTGACAAAGCTATTGTAAGCGAATTCTGCCTGCAACAGAACTAAATCCCATCCCTTGGGCTTATCTCTGACCAAGCATCTCAGTAGATTGCCCAAGCTCCGATTTACCACCTCTGTTTGGCCATCTATTTGGGGGTGGTATGCAGAACTAAATTTTAAATCCATCTTCAGTTTCTTCCATAGGGTTCTCCAAAAATACCCTACAAACTTGGTATCCCTGTCTGACACAATGCTCCTTGGTAGCCCATAAAGGCGTACCACTTCCTTGAAGAATAAACCAGCCACATGGACCACATCGCTAGTCTTCTGGCAGGGAATAAAATGAGCCATTTTTGAAAACCTGTCCACTACCACAAATATGGAGTCGTGTCCCCTCTGTGTCCTGGGTAAACCAAGAATAAGGTCCATGCTAATATCCTCCCATGGCCTTTCAGGTATAGCTAGTGGTTGATACAAACCAGTAGATTGCCTCACACCTTTTGCCATCTGGCATATTCTACAACTTTGCACAAATTTTGCCACATCTTGTTGCAATTGCAGCCAGTAGTAATTTTCACTAACAAGGGAAATGGTCTTATCTTGACCAAAGAGTCCAGCTAAACCTCCACTGTGCTTTTTCTTGATGAGATTCTCCCTCATTGAGCTCCTCGAAATACATAATTGGTTCCCCCTGAATAGCATTCCATCTTGAATCAAAAAATTCAACCACTTAGTCCTGTCCAATGTAATAGGCGCAGTGCATGCTTTCCAAGTTTCTATGAAGTCGAGGTTTGTAGGGTATAAACCCTTAAGCTCAACAAACCCTACAACCTCCACTTTCATCTCCATCAATAGACATTGCCTCCTACTCAAGGCATCTGCCACCCTATTGGACCTTTCGCTTTGATGCTTCAGCACAAAGGTATAGCTCTGTAGGAACTCCACCCACTTCAGGTGCCTCTGATTCAATTTCCCTTGACTGTTAATATACTGTAGTGCCTGATGATCAGTATAAAGAACAAACTCCTTTGGCAACAAATAATGCCTCCATTTCCTTACAGCCTGAACTATGGCATAGAACTCCTGATCATATACCGAATACTTCCTTCTAGCATCATTGAGCTTCTCGCTAAAATAAGCAATAGGCTTACCCTCTTGGCTCAATACGGCTCCTATGGCACTGCCACTCACATCACAGTCTACCTGAAACACATTATTGAAATATGGAAGTGCTAAGACCGGTTGTTCTGTGACCTTCTTCTTTAGCATAGCAAAGCTTTTGTCTGCCCCATTTATCCACTTGAATTCCTTCTTGTTCCCCCTCATTGTCTCCATAAGGGATGCGCAAATACTGCTGAAGTTTCTAATGAACTTTCTATAGAAACTGGCCAGACCATGAAACGATCTCACCTCAGTCACGCTTCTTGGAGCAGGCCATTCTATGATAGCCCTCACCTTCTCGGGGTCCATTTTGAGACCATCTACTAAGATAACAAATCCCAGGTATACTAGCTCCCTCTTCACGAAGTTACACTTCTTCAGATTTATCAACAGCTACTCCTCCCGCAATTTCTCAAAAACCCTCCTGATGTGCATCAGGTGTTCCTCCAGGGTTTTGCTAAAAATCAGGATATCATCCAAGTAGACAATAACAAATTTGCCTAGAAATTCCTTTAGGACTTCATTCATTAACCGCATGAAGGTACTTGATGCATTGGTTAGCCCAAATGGCATAACCAACCACTCATACAGCCCCTCTCTGGTTTTAAAGGTTGTCTTCCACTCATCTCCTTCTCTAATGCGGATCTGATGATAACCACTTTTTGGTCAATCTTCGTGAAGTACTCAGCTCCACTCAAATAGTCCATGATATCATCCATCCTGGGCAATGGGAATCTGTATTTAATAGTGATCTTATTAATTTCCTGAGAGTCTATGCACATTCTCCATTCCCTGTCCTTCTTGGGTGCTAGCACTGCAGGTACTGCACATGGACTAAGACTCTCCCTAATCAGCCCTTTCTTCAACAGATCTTGAACCTGTCGGTTTAACTCCTCGGTTCTCAAGGGCGTCATTTCGTGTGTAGCCTTATTTGGCAAGCTCGATTCCGGCACCAAATCTATGTGGTGACCGATCTTCCTAACAGGTGGTAAACCTTCAAGAACATTATCAGAAATGATATCTGGAAACTCCTCTAATAGTCCCATGACTTCCATTGGAGTTTCCTTGCTTTCTTCTTCCATGACCCTAGGGATTATTGCATAGCACATATGATCTTGCTTCAAACCATCTAGAAATTTTCTTCCATCAACTAGACAGACTCGTGCACTACTGCATACCTTCTCATCTGCCTCCTTCAAGGGTTGCAACTTATGTCGAACTCCATTTTTTTACAAGGAATATGTATTAGCTCGACCATCATGTACAACACTTCGATCAAACTGCCATGGTCTCCCCAAAAGCAAGTGACATGCATCCATAGGCAAGATGTCACATAAAACCTCATCTCGGTAAGTTCCAATGTTGAACTTCACCAGGTATTGCTCACTGACCAGCACCCGATGGTCCTTTTGCAACCATGAAATCTGATAAGGGTGTGGGTGTTTTCTCCTCTCCAACTATGGCTTGGCAACCATCTCCTCAGAAACCAAGTTGTCAGTGCTTCCATTATCGATGATGATGTTACAGACATTACCTGCGCACTTGCATCTTGTTTGAAACAGGTTTTTCCTCTGGTTTGCATTATTTTCTTCATTCAACAAGACTCTTCTGATGATCATCACTTCTCCTCTTTTTGCCTCCTTAGAGTGCTTCGATTCCACACCTTCATCTGCTACGACAGCTCGGGCCTGACCCTTAGGTTTTTGATTTGGCCTTTCTTGATGCTACGGGCAGTTGTATGCCCGATGTCCTTCTTCTCCGTAGTTGAAGCAGGTTCCTCGAAAGACACCTCTTCCAAAACCTCGCCCAGACCTACCTCTTCCCCTCGAGTAGTTGTTCTGATTACATGGGCGTTGGGTATTCTCCTCTTTCTTCTCTTTTTGTTTTTGGCTACTGCTTGCTTCACCAGTCTTCCCCAAATCTCTGTATCTTCCTCCATTGGTTCTTCCACCAGCTCTTCCACCCCTGTCCTTTCCTCTCTGCTTACCATCAAATCTCCTATTTAGTTTCTCCTCTACTTTTAATGCAAACTGGTATGCATCCTCAATCGTACTCATCCTAACCAGACCCAGTTCTTCTTGAATGCTGGTTCTCAATCCATTGATGTATCATGCGACTTTCTCCTTATTCACCTCAGAATGGTCGGTTCTAATCGAGATCTGGTAGAATTCCTCTGTATACTCCTTGACAGATTTACTTGCCTGTCTAAGACTCTGTATCTTTCTCAAAAAATCCAACTCATAATCTGTAGGGATGAATTGCCTTTTCAACTTCTCTACCATCCTATCCCACCTGGTGATCTTTTCCTTTCCCCTCTTGTTCCTTTCTAGCTGCACTCCTTTCCACCAGATGCTAGCATGTCCTTTTAGCTTTGTTTTCATGAACCTGATCCTATTTGGGTCTAAGATCTCTTCATACTCGAAATACTCCTCCATGTCGTTGATCCAATCTATCAACTCCTCGACATTGAGATTCCTAGAATGGCCCTATACAGCCTAGCCTCTGCTGGATCTAATGCTTCTTCCTCATCAGATGGACCCTCTTCTTCCCAAACTTCATCTTCACTGGGTTCCTCCCTTCTTGGCTCAACTCCTCTTTTGATTTCCTCCTGCAGGGCTTCAACTTGCCTCTACAAGGCTCTAAGATCAACCTCTGCTTTCCTGTTCCTCACACCACCATGGTTCCTACGCGAAGGCATCCTGCTCGCTTCCTCACACCCACAACCACAATCCTAGCATAAATTGCCTCACTATCGACGATCGGTTTGCGCACTCAAAACCTTCTGGCTCTGATACCACTTGAAGCAAAACTAAGATGACACACAGAAAAATTCATGCAAATTTCATTAGCAGAGGTTTCGAACTCGCAAATACAACAGTTATATTCCAAAATGGCCAAAAAGTCCTTTTTACAATGTATGCATTTCTCTTATAACAGACCTGACCCCCTTCGGACATCATTACACAGAATGCGGGATTCCCTGTAACCGCCCGCACGAGTGTTCTATCACTGCATGCATGTTGTGGCCAAGTATCTTCCATCATCATGGCATGGGATGGCAGAGTGCCCTGTAACTGCCCGCACGAGTGTTCTGTCGCTGCATGCATGTTGTGGCCAAGTATCTTCCATCATCATGGCATGGGATGGCGGAGTGCCTTGCAGCCGCCTGTGCATCCACCTGTCGAGTCATAATTCAAAGGAATGCTCCAGCCATCTGTAATATGCTACCACGTGCCCTCCTACCATGGCCTCTGTAACCGCCTAGTGCTCTATGGTCACCTGTAATTTGATGCCACATGCCCTTCTACAATGGCCTCTACAACCGCCAACTGGTTTGGAGTCATGAGCGTTTGGTTGTGATATCGTGACGTGTTTGCTTCCTTACGTCCTCTCTCCTCTTCGGTCGTGATATCGTGACGTTTTGGCATTCGGCCTCTGTTTTCTCCTTCGGGCCGCGAAACCGCGACATGTCACGATTTCACAACCATTTTACCCCTTGGTGCCTTTGCCCCAAAAGTGTCACGATTTTGCAACCACTTTGCACCCTGTCACCTTGCTTCCGAAAGTGTCACGATTTCGTGACCACTTTGCACCTTCGAGTCCAGCTTCTGAAAGTGTCACGATTTCACGACCACTTTGCGCCTTCGAGCCCAGCTTTCGAAAGTGTCACGATTTCATGACCACTTTGCGCCTTCGAGTCTTGCCTTCGAAAGTGTCACGATTTCGCGACCACTTTGCACCTTCGAGCCCAGCTTCTGAAAGTGTCACGATTTCGTGACCACTTTGCGCCTTCGAGTCTTGCCTCCGAAAGTGTCGCGATTTCGTGACCACTTTGCGCCTTCGAGCCCAGCTTTTGAAAGTGTCACGATTTCATGACCACTTTGTGCCTTCAAGTCTTGCCTTCGAAAGTGTCGTGATTTCGTGACCACTTTGTGCCTTAGAGATTTGCCTCCGAAGGTGTCACGATTTCGTGACCATTTTGCGCCTTGGCTCCATTGCTTCGAAAATGTCATGATTTCATGACCATTTTGTGCCTTGGCCTCTTTGCTTTGAAAATGTCATGATTTCACGACCATTTGGCGCCTTGGCTTCTTTGCTTTGAAATTGTCGTGATTTCACGACCATTTTGAGTCCAGGCTGCTTTGCTTCGAAAATGTCACGATTTCGTGACCATTTTGCGTCCAGGATGCTTAGCTTCGAAATTGTCACGATTTCGTGACCTTTTTGCGTCCAGGCTGCTTTGCTTCGAAAATGTCATGATTTCGCGACCCTTTTGCGCCTTGGCCCCTTTTCTCAAAAAGCATCGCGATATCGCGACAGTTTGACCCTTTGGCGCCCTTTCTCAAAAAGTGTCGTGATATCGCGACAACTTTGGAACTTAAAGAAAAAATATATTTTTGGGTGATGCAAGATTGCTTTTCCACCTCCGGATGCTCCTGCATCAAGAAGGGCAAGAAACCAACACCTTCACACAGGAAAAAAATAGCTATATTTTCTTAAAATTTTTCTCTAACACAATTTCAATATATAAATGTAAGAACATGCAACATAAAAAAAATATGCTGAAAATTAACAATGGATAAAAGTAGACTAAAGCAAACTTTTGAAGTTAGATAGCCAAAAAAAATATCTAAAGTAATTGAATCAGATCCTAGAACCTTCAAGAGATAATACTAGCAAAATCTATCATACTATGGTACCATGTTAGAATTTCACAATAATAGATATGCAAAGTATTACATAAAAGATGAAGAGAAGAGTGGAATTGATTGATTTATCTCTAGGATCAAATCTATATAAATAGCAAAATTGATCATTGAGAGTCGTTGGATTACAACAACTCATCAAACCCGATGAAGACACCATTGAGAGTTCTCCTTACACATGGAGGAGTGGAACTCATCAAACCTTATGAAGACACCACTGAGAGTTCTCCTGACACATGGAGGAGTGGAAACTCAAATGTGTATCCTAGTGAAACATAAGAAAATATTCACTTATTCTAACATATACATATGAATAGAAGCTAATAGCAAGAAAAATACTATATCTACATATGAATAGAAGCTAATAGCAAGAAAAAGACTATATCTATAAAGCATGAGTATACATAAGAATATATGCTAATAGCAAGAAAAATACTATAGCTATGTCGATAAGAAATAAAGCATGAATATACATATGAATAGAAGCTAATAGCAAGAAAAATACTACATCTATATCTTGTTGCATTACACCATATATCTAACACTTGTCTATAGGAGAGCCTGTTATATGGGGAAGTTGTGGGAAAGCTTGTTATATGAAAAAGTTATGGGCATGTCTTTTGTTGTATCTTTTGAAGTCTTCAAAGAAAAAATATAAGTTATGGGCACGTCTTTTCTTATATTTTTTGAAGTCTTCAAGGAAGAAATATAAGTTTTGGGTATATCTTGTATTGAAGAAGTTTGTAGTGTCTTTTTATTTCCAAAAAGCAATATAAAAAGTATCATACTCAAAGAAATTGGATTTTTAACTAACAGTTAAGAATTATGAATGATTTTGTTTGGTTTAAGTGTCAATAAAACTTACTATATATATAAAATAATTTTTTTGGATTAAAAGTTAATAAAAATTATATATAATCTTTTTTAAGGTTCAGATTTCATATAAAATAAAATAAAAAAAATTGTGTTATAGAAGAAATAATTTTTTTTGTTTTTTTTCAAATAAACAAATGAATAACACTTTTGTTAATAAGAAGCAGGACATGGACACGTTATTATAAAACTTCTTTCATCAAATCTATTTTATTAAATTTACCTTTATCCAATCTATTTTTTTAATATGCTTTGTTATTATAAAACTTTGAGAAAGAAAAAAATCTTATCTTCAAAAAAAAATCTGATTTTCATCCAACCTACCTTGTTATTATAAAACTTTGAGAGAGTAAAAAATATGTAGTTTCATAAAAGCGCGTACAATAGGATAATATGACTGAGAAGTTGGGCCTGCATGCTGCTAAATAATACAAATCTATTTGAACAACGTCCATTTCAATTCAATTACTGCCCACTGACTCGTACACGGCCTTCCAATAACAACGTTTTTTTAATGATACTATAGTCAAAAAGAGGTCGAACGAAGTCCTGGCGCGTATAAATAAATGCCAACCACTCCTCGGATTCAAACAGTTTTGCAGGACGATAGCGACTGGCCAGTCCTCCACAGCTTACAACAAAGACCTGAATAAGGAAGCAACGTTACCCTGATTTTGTCTGGTCGGTCACATGATAAAGGGCACAGGACCGGCCAAGTGCTGTGGCAGAGGCGGGATCATAATAAGGCGGAGACGGAGGCAGAGGCAGAGGGAGTGCTCCGAAGGGAACACCTGAGCCTAAGAGCCACGTAGGACAAAAACCTGTAAGCACAAATGAAGGAAAGCATGAGCACCAAATTGGACCACCTGTTGCTGTCCTTGAGGCCCTGCTCCTTCATCACACCCTCGACGTCCACGACGCACTCGCCCAACACGTAGCCCACGCATTTCTCCTCCGACCCGGCATACTCGTTGATCAAAAGACACTCCAACGGGTACTTGAAAAGGCTCAGATAATGCATGAACATCCAGTACTTGGGTATGTCCGACTTCGCCACGAAGAACCCCGAGAAGAGAAAAAACGCGCCTAGGCAACCCATGATGAGAGTCTTTCCCATAATATAGTTGGGCACCAGTGCGCTGAACAAAACCACCAGCGAATTCGCCCCGTAGATCCCCAGCCATATGACCAGCACGAAGTAGAAAAACGCAGAAGCCCGGGCGTTGAGGCCCGCCAAGAAATAAAGAGGTGTAGAAAACAGCATCGCCACGATCAGCATGAAGAGAAGAAAAACAAGAGAATTGGCTATAACATAGGAGGACACCCTGTAAGCCCCGGCCTGCGTCTCCCTCTTCAAAATCTCGCGCTCCTGCACGAAAATTGGCAGCCCCTCGGTGGCGCAAGACATCAGAAACGTGAGGCTGAAGGCGAACAGTCCCAGGCGTTCTTCGGCGCTCCGAGCTTTACTAAATATGGAGCCCAAGCACAGCCCCGCGCCCGCGGCTTGCAGCATTCTCAAGGCAAACAGCTGCTTGCTCCGCCACACGTTCAGAAAAAACCTCTGCGACAGCACCCAGATTTCGCTTGTTCTTGAGCTCGCAAACCTCGCCGGAGAATCGACCCCGTCGGCGGATTCAGTGATGTTCACGAGGAATAAGTCGTAGAGGGTCACTTTCAGCCGGCCCTGGACGTTGTTTTCTTTGGACTTCACGGACCCGATTAAGTCCATGGCGTACTCCAGAATGTTGACGTGCGGCAGAATTTCGTAGCCCGCGGACACAATGCTGGACTGGAGCTTCTCCAGCGAGCCGTGGTGGACGGCGGAGCCGTTGGAGAGCAGGAGTATGGAGTCGATGAGGTCCAGGATTCGAACCCCGGGCTGGTGGATGCTGAGCACGACGGTGCGCCCCTTGAGCTCCGCCATGGATTTGAGGATCTTTATGATCTGGAGGGCCGAGCAGCTGTCCAGCCCCGAGGTGGGCTCGTCCAGGACCAGCACCGCCGGGTCATGCACCACATCCACTCCGATGGAGACACGCCGCCTCTCGCCGCCGGAAACGCCCCGGGTCCTGTCATCGCCGATCCTCGAACCCGCAACGTGCTGGAGCCCCAGGTCCTTCATCAGGGCTCGAACCCGGGACCTCTTATCGGCGTCCGAGGAGCCCCGCAGCCTGAGGCGGGCGCTGAACATGAGAGTCTCCTCGACCGTCAGAAGCGGAAACAGGGCGTCGTCCTGCGTGACGTAGCCCGAGATCCTCCTCAGCTGCTTTGCGTCCGCTGGGGATTCGTTCACGAATACGCTCTCGTCGGAGTTCCGTGTGGGGTTGAGTCTGCCGACGAGTAGCTGCAGCAGAGTCGATTTGCCGGCGCCGCTGGGTCCGGTCACCGCCAGGATTTCCCACGGCTTGGCCTTGCAGCTCACATTTTTCACTATGTACCTGCTCTCCTCACCGCCATTGGAAAACCACGTCTTCCTGCTCTCCGCCAACTTGTACGAGAGATTTTTGGCTTCTATCCTGTAAGCCTTGCATGAAGACGGAGACTGATATAGACTAGAAATCTCGCTTAGATTCATGTTGAGCGTGGAGGCCTCGGACCCTTGAGCTGTCTCGACTATCAATTCCACCTGTTCATACATGTAGTAAAAACCAATACCAGAAACCGATATAGACGAGGAAGAAAATATTTATAATCAGGGATTCCTTGGCATCATGCTATCTATGGGGCTGTTGGAGCGGCAAGCGGAAAATGAACAAATCTACCTTTTAGCAAGCCATTTCCCATGTATCCTGCTCCTGTCTTCACCGCATGAATGCTCGGCTAAGTGCTTCGAGCAAGAATGCCTGTAACTAAAAATAATAACGAACGTTCGAGGAGAGCCCCCCCGTGTATTAATTATTTATTTTCCAATGGCCATACAGCAAGTGTTGTTGGTAAATCCTTCCACTTATCACTTTCCATGGTGATCATAATAGAAAAACATAGGCATATTTTTGGAGGAATAATAGCGATGTTTTCAAAAGACTACGAGGGTTAGGTGGATTGGTAAGTGTTTGTTTGGCCATCATTTACCAAGAAAACATCCAAGTTCAAACTTAGGAGGCAGCCTATTTGCAAAGGTAGTTGTCACAAGAGGCCCTTCCTAAGGCCTCAATATTTCTTTAGTTATCAATCCAAATCAAAATTTGCAAGGGCAGTAGTCACATGAGGCCCTCTCTAAGGCTTCAATATTTTTTTGGTTATCAATCCAAATCAAAATTTGCAAAGGTAGTAGTCACATGAGGCCCTCCCTAAGGCCTAAATATTCCTTTGGTTATCAATCCAAATCAAAATTCTTACATGTGAGAAACTACAAACAAGATGATATTGTGGACTTTCTAGGTGTGCATTGTGTAAGAAGAATTTAGAAACATCAAATAATCTACTTCTTCTATTATTCCTTGTATCATTTAGGGCCATTTTTTAAAAAATATATATTGGGTAGCTCTTATGAAGTGTTGGACTAATTTTTTAAAGCTAAATATTTAAGTATTCTATGAAGGATTGATACTATAATTATTTGTTGTAAATTATAGATTGAAAGGAAAAAGTTAAGTTTTAGAAGAATAATTAAAATCTTGTCCAATTGTAGAATTGTAATATTACTCTCTACTATAATTCTTATAGGTATGGTGCTCAACATAATAAGTCTTAATTTGAAAAAGATGTAAAAACAATCTGGTTACATGATTTAAATATGCATGCAAGGGTCATCTATGACAATGGAGTTTTCACCAAGGTTGTGTTGATCTATGCTAAAATAAAAATATTCAAAAATTGGATCTATCAAAATTAATTTTTATGGTGCTTCCAAATTAATTCAATCTAAAAATTGATAGAGTTTATGTTTTTTGGAATATTGAATGCAAAATTCTCCTCACTTAGAATCATATGGAACTTCAATAAATAACTATGCATATGCTAGGATACTTTTTATAAGGATCAATATTGTCATTGAAAAAATGATGGAAATATATTTCAATTGAAGGAGATTCACAAATTATTATTAATTCTATAAATAAAATGTATGTGGGGATTGGATCAAAATTGTATTACATTTTATGTCCATTAAATATTATTGAATGCAATATCTCAGTAATGCTAACATATATAGAGAGAAGGAAAGAGGATAGCAAATAATTTAACCAATTATTTTGTTGATCTTCATCTTAGTGAAATTCAAATTTTACAAGGCAATAACATATTAAGAAAAATGAAAAATACCTTCGATAAAAAGGCATATAAAAATATATTTGATACAAAGGTAAGATGGATATGGTCTAGTTGACCTAACAACTGATATAATATTTTTTAATTTAATGGAAGACCAAAAGAAGCCATAAGTATCTTATTAAAAAGCATGAAAGTTCCTATATTATTACATATTTAATGCAATTTAGAATATATTAAAACATATCAAATCCTAATAAAATGGCATGAAGCTCAATTGGTTAAAATGTAGAAATAAAATACCATTGTTCATATATTGTATGACAAAATATATATAAATACTAAATTTTACTATATTAATTGATTGAAATACCATAATAACAAGGTCATGATGTGATAGTGGTTGGGATCATTTCAATTTTATATATACAATTTAAATATATCTTGTAGACACCAAATTTTAGCCATTTATAGTCATTTGTATTCACCAAAATCACCAAATTGCCACAAAATCATCATCAATTGCCCAAATTCATTTAAATTCCTCCAAAATTTTAATTCCCCTTCTAATTCATCTAAATTTCTCCAAATTCTCTCCTTTTCCTTATAATTTCCTATTTCCTCCCAATTCCCCCAATTTCTAGTAAGTTCTTCTAATTTATTCCCTCATCCTTCTAATTCCCACAAAATTCTTCTAATTTACCTTTCTTTCCCTCTAGTCGACTCAATTTCCCTCTAATTCCTCATAATTTCTCTAAATTCTTCTATTCTTCTTCTATGTTTTCTAATTCTATTTTATTTCCGTCTAACTCCTCTTTAGTCCCCTCTAAGCTTTTATAATTTTATTTTAATTTCATATATTTTCTTTAATTCTTCTAAGGTCTTTTGAAGTCTTTTAATTTTCCTCTAATTTTCCTTTTCCCTAATTTTAAATTTCTCTAATCCTTTTTAATTTCTCCCTGCTTCATTTAATTCTTCTTATCATTTATAATATCTTAATTTCTACCTAATACACCTCATTTATTCCTCCATCTCTCTTCAAATTTTCCATAATCCATCTTATCCACCTAATAATCCTCCCAATCCATGACCTAATCCCAAGGGGTATTCGTCAAAAAATAAAAATACCAATCAAATCCCCAAAATCTAAGGTAGTCCTCGTCTAAATACCTAGGATTTGTGCACTCTAATTTAAAAATCCTCATAAAATCCCTAGGTCTCCCCAAATACCCATCTAAATCCCCTTAGGATTCCCTATTTTAATCTATTTTATCCCCCATCTCCTTTTCCTTCCAAATTGAATGAATTAAAAATTGCACTAAAACTCCTATGTCAAAAGGAATTAAATTGGTATATTTAATGGTTTGGTCCTTCTCAGCCTCCATGTCACCTTTTTGGTAATTTTGAATTCCATGGCATCCCCCAAGGCACACATACCCCTATGAACATCTCACATCCCCTAGACCAATTTAAGGCACTTGGATGGGTGAGGATTCACCCCACCCAAGGCTCTTAAATGGGGAGGGTGCACATTCCTCTATGTGT
Organism: Wollemia nobilis; assembly: GCA_028583015.1. NCBI lineage: Eukaryota > Viridiplantae > Streptophyta > Pinopsida > Araucariales > Araucariaceae > Wollemia > Wollemia nobilis. The sequence goes on from JAQPPZ010009575.1 coordinate 45,475, forward strand.
CCTCCCCAATATTTACCTTGGGTTTCCTCCATGCCACTTGGTGCCAAGTTGTATCCAACTCACCTACATGTCATCCCTCCTCACCTTTCTCAAATTTTTATAAATATCCTCTCATTTTCATGGAGACTCGTTGACACACACCCAGATGCTATCAAAATTCTCCTAGGACTAAAGTATACACATTTACAACTTTTATTTGCTATAGTTATTTTATTCTTAACACAAATACTACTAACAATTTTACATTTGCATGTGCATAGGACAGAAAGGGATCAAGACTCAATTCAAACCGATAGTCACAATAAACCCACCTTACATTTGTTTGTGGCATAGGAAAATCATGACATCATAGTAGTTTTGTAAAGGCATCATATCCTTTTGGATACATGTATTTTGTAAAAACACCTTACAAATGGGTTTCATTGTATCAAAATGACTCACTTTTAATATCATGTATTAATTTATTTTTATTGCAATGGTGTATTTTCTATGTCTACACATTAAATATAGTCACACTTGAAATTTATTTTTTATAAAAGCTAGAGTGATGCTAATATGGTATTGTCTACTATAATATTATAATATTAGCATCACCAATGGAAAAATAAATTTAGGACATGACCCCTCACATTTTATATTTTATTCCTAATAATAATGTAATACAAGGAAGATATATGATCAATATACTTATCAAAAGTTTTATATCATAACAAAAATAGATTTCAATGCATTTGCATGAGAGATTAAATATTTTAAGATAGAGGAATAAGACCATTGAAATAAATTTAAAGATATATTTTTTGTAATTTTATGACAACATTAGTTTAATAAGATCTAAACTAAAATATTTATAGGATTTTTGTTAAATTACTAGATTTTAATAGTCTATGGTCCATGTTTTTTGTAACATTATTTAAATTAAAATATTAATTATTTTTTCTAAATTATTTGGAGTTTTTAAACCAAAACCATAAGTATTTTTTAATCTAATTAAAATAAAATATAGATATATAGATATATTTTTGGATTTGGTTAGTGTGAGAAACTTCTACAATAGATGCTTAGGACTAGATATCCCCATCCTACAATGACCTATTATAAGGGGAAATTTGAGCTTATCAATAGTATATTTAACACATATCCTCATTTTAAACCTTGGTTGGGCATCCCCATCCCACCATGACCTCTCATAAGGGGAGAGTTGAGTTTATCAATAGCATATTTAACACACAACCTCGATCTAAACATTGGACCTCTCAAAGAAGAGCTAAACCTTGAATGGTTGCACTACCCCGAGGCTAAAAAAAATATTACCATTTGTTTTTAAAAATTACAACCAAATATAAAATTATAATAATTTTAAATATTTCTATAAATAAAAAATGCACTCCCTAGGGGAGCGAGGAGTGGGGAGCTTTAAAATTTGATCTAGTTTGTTGGTTGTTTGATGCTCCTCGAGGGAGCGGGAAGGAAGGAGCTCTAAAAATTTATCTTTGTTGGTTTTCATATGCTCCTCCGGGGAGCTGGGAGTAGGAAGCTCTAAACCATGTTCTTTTTTGGTTGTTGGATGTTGATCCTAGGATGTTCTTCTTTTTTGTAGTGGTGCATGATTTACTGGATAGTGGGATGTGGTTTCTCTTTTCTGACTTGGTGGATGGGTTGTAGCCCTAATGCTAAAATATTTCTATTAGAGGACCTTGCCTTTGTCCTCATACTCTATTTTAGGGGTTTGTTCTCATTTCTTGGTTGGATCTTATATTTTGGATCTATTTTTATTGGAAGCTTTCTCTACTCGAGTAAAATTTATTTCTAGATCCATTTTGGAAAATTTGTTGGTGATCTCAAGTATCATCTAGTTGCATATTTTTCTTTGTGTGGCCTTGGTAGATTTTCCTCACAATTTTTAGCTTTTTTGATGGTCTATCATGTTATTGTCTTTTTAGGAGGGAATATTTTTTCCAGTTTAAAATATGAGCAAGAAGTGGGTGTTTCTTGTTTGTTCTATTTGTAGTTTTTTTCCCATCTGGACTAGGAGGAAGTTTCCAAATTTTAAATCTAATGTTCAATAGTAATGTGTCCAATTTAACCTGAGATGTGGACCTTCTAGTTATTTCAAATATCTAGGATCTTGGCATGTTTTAGGTTTGGATAACCTTCAAAAACCCTATGGTCGTTTGTTAGAGGCCTGAAAAAATTGTAGAAGGTTCTTGGATCCTTGCATTTTCATTTCATTTTTAGTATTTTGAGTGGGAATTTGATTTTTAAATTATTTTAGTGCTCTTGGTTCTGTTTGGATGGGAAATGGTTATTATTTCCATATTTGTGTTTTTTAGGCTTGAGGAGCCTATCAAAACCTAGGGTCCTCTACTTGAGATCTGATCCACTTGTATAAATTTTTGGAAGTATTTCAAAAGCCCGTTTATAATGGTTTGGGAATCCTTCCAAAATCTCCCTATGAGGTTCATGGAATATTCCAAAATCCTTTGGTCCTTTTCTTAAGGTATGACTTTTTTTATGTTTTTGGTAGCCTTTTATAGACTTTATCAAAGTGATTTGGAGATCCTTCTAAATCCCTCTTGTTTAAGGTTTAGGAATCCTTTTAAAACTCCTTTTTTCAAGGTTAGGGAAGCCTTTCAAAATTCCATATTTAGGTAGGATACCAATTTTTTTTTGCAAGAGTGATTACTTAAGGAGTTGGATACCTATTGGTGGAGACCTAATTAGATTTTCCATCCTTGGTGGGAAGGCATTATGCTTTTATTCTATTTTTGAGCACTCCTAATGTCTTAGTAGAATTTTTCCAAATTGAGCACTCTATTTAAATTCAAAAATTTAATTGGTATCATATGGCATGGATGGTTGTCTAATTTTCTAGATTTATTTCTTCCATGGTGGCTTGGGAGAGAAGTTGCTTTCTAGGTTTGATTTTAAATTTTAAAATTTAGGTGGGAATTCTATTTGTTTTGGATCTATGGGATTTGGCTATCTTGGATGCTGGATCAATATTTGTTGGATGCTAAATCTGTTTCTCCTTAGGGATGTAGTCTTATTTGTGATCTTCTTTGGTGTATTTTGAATATCTTTTTGGTTTTGTAAAGGTTGGGGGACCCTCCCAAAAACCCTATGTAAAGGTTTGGTGACCCTTCCAAAACCTCTTCTTATGCCAAATCAAAAAATAAAATGCACCATTATAAATTAGTTTTGATTTCTTGTTTGATTTTAGGATTTATATAAAAACAAATATAATATCTCATTTTATTTATTTTAATAAAGTTTAACATTATTTTCTAAAAATGGTTTTTTCAAAAATCTATAAATATTAGATCTTACAATAAAATTGTAAATGAGTTTCTATCGTGGGCTTTCTTGAAGTTTATACATAAACTTAAGGTTTGAAATTAAATTTACTAAAATTGGAAAATATTATAAAATTGATTTAAATTATTTTAGGTGTTGAAGGTAGGCAAAGTACAATGACTGGGGCCACACTCCCTGGGGCACAATGAGGCCTCCCTTCCCATAATTTAAATTAGGTATTTTGGTTAACATTTCAATGAATTACCACTATGGTGTCCCTATTTTTGAGTTAGAATTTATATAGTTTTAGAAAAATAGGTTTAATTTTATACTTTTTTTTGGTAGATAAGATACTATAGCATTAATACCGTGTTTTACAGGTTGACCCAAAACCTTTTACAAAAATCAGCCCAGGGCTGTCGATGAAAATATCCTTACTAAGGATCCTATATATGTAAAATCTACATGCCCCCAAAGCCATTACATTCGGTAAGGCACATAGCCTATTATAAAAAGGGAACTCCCATACAATATTTTGGGTATACCCCGAGAAAAAACACATGCATCATAATTACAAAAAATAAACAGACACGGATCCCTTCCTTGAGACAATGGAGAAACCAAAAGCTATAGATACACATAGCAGAGTACTTAAAAAAACTCCCACAAGCTCTGTATTGACAGTTACTCTTAATAATTCTTTGGTAATTGCTTTCTTCCATATATGAAATGCTTTGGTACAACATACTATATTGGCCAATCAGCCTTGGATAAGTGAACCTGCTGGCTAGATTTATGGCAGTGGCTATCTAGTGGTCTATGTGGCTTTGGTTCAAAGTCTTATATTGTCATTTCTTTCCTTTCATGTGATTATCAACCAACCTCAAATTACTAAGACGACTAGGAGCCATGTTATCTGACATGTGATTGTCCCCATTAGTCTTTGTGGTATTTCCAAGCAGCATCCACGAAGATTGACAACTCAGATAATTTTTATTGTGAGTCCAATTCAAAAAAGAGACAGGAATACTCCTATCCTTTGAACTTACAGTGCCTTCCCTGTTGGTAAATTCGACTATCCTTATTGGAATTCTTGTTGAATAAGCTCCTCTACTTCACTCAGGACACCGTGTTCTCATTTGAAAAGTCTATCACCATCGACACCCAAATTGGCCAGCTTATCAGTAATTTTGTTAGCTTCTCAAAAGACATGTTGGGATTTTCTATCCTGTCTTCCCTGAAAAAGGATCCTAGCCTCTTCAAAAATTGTTTTAATCCTCCAAGGAGGTGTTTTTCAATTATTAAGGATATTTATAACATGCATAGAGTCTCCTTCTATGATAAAATTGCCTTCTAAGTCTTGATTCATTTGAAGGCCTCTCCACATAGCTCTAGCTTCAGCTTCATTGTTAGTCCTTGTTCCCAAATATTTGGAAAATGCAAGCATCATATTCCCATTATGATCTTGCACAATGCCACCAACGCTTGCTCTACCAAAATTTTCCTTAGTTGCTCCATCAAAATTAAGCTTAAACCAACCCATAGGAGGTGGAGACCACTTAACATTGGCTCTAGGGTTGACTACCCTAGGCACAAACTCATATAAAAAGGTTAAGCTTAAATATTGAGCAATTATGGTCTCCTGTAGATGAGGTTTATAGCTATCAAAAGGGATAAGGTTCACATTCTCATTGGTAAATGATAAGATCCTGGCAATGATAGTTTGATGATCATGGATAGACTCATTAAAGACTCTGTGGTTCCTTTCTAACCACACCTACCAAAGATAGTTATTGAGACAAATTTTCCACTTGTATCTAAGTCTTGGGTTGAAAATGGGTAAGGCCACTGGACGAACAAATCAAGTACGGTGGCTAGTTTAACCCATGAAATATTGAAGTCCTGAAAAACCCCACTTAGGAAAATCAAGAAAAAAGGGCACTCAAGGAAAATGTGATAAATGGTCTCCCAATTAGCCCTACATAGATAACAACGATTAGTAATACAAATACATTTATGCATCATATTATCAATGGTTAGAATTCTTCCTTGGATAACCAGCCATGAAAAGACTACAATTTTTGGAATTAAATTTTTTATCCAAACTAAGTCCTTTTGGAGGATAAAATCCTCATCATCAAGTAGAAACTTGTAAGCTGATTTAATAGTGAACTATCTATTTTTTGTAGGAGCCCAGGTCACTTGATCTTCCTTGGGTCTCATGGGGATAAAATGTTGCCCAAGAATGTTACAAAGATCATTTGATTCCACTTGAAATCCTTGAATTCTTATTTGTTTCCACTTCATTCTACCTCTGTCCTCAACCATATAATCGGAGACTTTTCTGCCAATGAGTTCTTTTGTGATATCTTTGGTTCGGGCTAAGTTAGTATATTACGTCAGTGGTTCGTCCTTAGCCCACCTGTCATTCCAGCAATTTATCCTCTCACCATTGCCTAAAACCCATCTTAAACCTTTTTTTATGATTTCCTTACAATTAAGAATTGCTTTCCAAAAAGCACAACCTCTGATTGGAACTAAGTCACTTAGAAATTCCATATTTTGAAGCTACTTTCATTTTATGATAGGTGTCCATTCATTTTCTTCACCATAAATGAGACGCCACACCTGCTTAGATAGTAAATCTAAATTTATATGAGCAATTATCCTCATACCTAAGCCACCATTTTCCCTAGTTCTATACACTTTGGTCCATCCTACAAGGTGTATCCTTTTTTTCTCCTCTAATCCAGTCCATAAAAATTCTTTTTGGAGTTTCTCAATTTTATGGAAAACCTTCACAGGGTCTTTGAAATCAGAGAGGAAATAGACTGGAATGCTTTTAAGAGAGGCCTTAGTGAGGGTTAGCTTTCCTGGTTGAGATAGAAGATGACCTTTCTATCTAGCAAGTTTTTTTTGAATTCTTTCAATAACCTTGTCCCACATTGACTCTCTCGAAGAACCAATGAAAATAGGGAGACCAAGATACGAAGTGGGGAGGTTTGCTATATCACACCCTAAATTTTTTGTAATCCTTCCTTGCCTCTGAATGGGGGTGTTCAATAAATATAACTTGCTTTTACTGAAATTAACTTTCTGATCAACAGCGTCCTTGTAGAGTTGCAGGATGTATTTAATTATTTTAGCCTCAACCACTAATGCCTTAGTCAATATAAGGGTATCATCGACAAATTATTGGTGAGAAATAGCCCTAGTGAGAGACGTTTCCTTTATTCTCGATATTGGCCTTGAACTGCAAGCATTTTTTATGGTTTTGCCTAAAGCTTATGCCATAATGATGAATAACATGGGGCTGATAGGGTCCCCTTGCCAAATTCCTATACGAATTTGAAAGTAACCTGTAGTTGTTCAATTAACTAGAATGGAGAACCATGCTTTAGAGATACATTCTTTGATCAAATTAACCCATTGGTGGTGAAAACCAAACTTGAGGAGGACAGAAATTAGAAAGTCCCAATTTAGCCTATCAAATACTTTTTTCATATCAAGCTTGAGAGCAAAAATAGACCTGTTAGTCTTATGAGCAGAGTGCAGAGCTTCATGAACTGTGATAACTCCATCCAAGATTGAATTGCCCTGGACAAAGCTTCCCTTGCATGGATCTATGATGTGGGATAAAATATCTCTCATTTTATTTGCAATGGATTTAGTTAGGGTCTTGTAATAAATATTGTACAAATTGATTGTACTGAAGTCAACCATAGATTCAGTGGTTTGCTTCTTAGGAATTAGAGAAATAAAAGTAGAGTTGATACCTTTTGGGATATGATTGCTTTCTTGGAATTATCTGATAGCAGAAATTACATCCTCACTTATGATGTCCTAAAAATCTTGATAGAAATGAGGGGGAAAGTCGTCGAGTCCCAGGGCTTTGTGTGGCTCCATGTTAAATAAGGCTTCCTTAATTTCCTCATCAAAAAATGGAGCTAGAATCTTAAGGTTTATATCCTCATTTATTAAGTTAGGAATGGATTTCAAGAGAATATCTTTGGCCTCCTCATTGCACTGCTATTCCTGACCAAGGATAGAATTGAAATAAGTTACTGCTTCCTTTCTGATTTCTGTTAAGTATTGAGTAATAGAACCATCTACATTTTAAAAAAAAATTATCTTGTTATTGCATCTCTTTCTAAGCATGGTGACGTGAAAAACTTGGAATTTGAATCTCCATATTTCAACCAAAGAGCCCTTGATTTTTTCCTCCAATATATTTCCTCATAGGCCAAAATGTTATGAAACTCTGCTAGTTTTGTTCTTTCCTCCTACCTAGTAGTTTCATCAGCATCACCATGTTGGATCCTCTGATCAATTATCTTCAAAATTTCAACAACCTATTTTTTATTTTCAAAGAGGTTCCCAAAGACCTATTTGTTCCAAGTTCAAATATTTTTCTTAACAAAATTTAATTTGCCAGCAAGTTTAAAAGATGTACTACCCCTGACAGGTTGTTGCCACCACTGACTTAAGTTATCTCTGAAACTGGAATGTTTGATCCACATAGATTGAAATATGAAAGGTTTCTTGAAGTACAGAGAGTTAGGGATCTCCAACAAAATGGGATTATGATTAGAGGTAATTTTAGGAAGGGCTTGCAGGGTAGAATCACCGAACAAAGTTGTAGCCTCCTTTGATAGAAAAAATCTATCAAGCCTTTATTGAATGAGATGACACCCTATCCGTTGATTACTCCAGGTATAATTTGCTCCTCTAAGTTTTACATCCATCAACATGTTGGAGTTCACAAAGTCATTGAACCCATCCATGTTCTTGATATGTGGTCCATTTCCACCCATTTTGTCTGAAGGGTAAAGAGGAGTGTTAAAATCCCCAACCAGAATCCAGGGGACATTATGGAATATTTCACTCAGATTGCCTATGTACTCCTACAATAGATTTCTCCCTTGAATTGAAGTCGGGGCATAAATATTTGAAAGGATCCATGACCTATTGTTGTTTATTTCCTTAAATAAAACACTAAGAACCCTATCATATTTCTGAATAATGGTGCCTCCAACTATCCAGAGATCCCACAAAGTCATAAGACCTCTAGATGCTCCTCTGGATAATTTACAAACCATCTCCCCATGATTCTAGATATTTTTTGCTATTTGTTTGACTGAATATCATCAGTTTTTGTTTATTGCAACATGATAATAGTTGGATTCACTTGATTCTTATTGCACTGACTTCCCTATGTTTGGGAAGGCCATTGAGGCCTCTCACGTTCCATGATAGGAACTTTATTTAGATTGTTTGGGATTTCTTCCTCTCCCCCTTCGTTGAGGGGGTTTTCCTAATTTTTTGTCTTCAGAACCCTGAATAACCTGTTGAAACAAGGTTCTCTATTTTCCATTGGAAATATCATTATCAATTTTAATTTTTTGATGCTCAGCATTTGATATTCTCCCTCTTCTTTTTTCACTACCAAAATCTATAGGAGACTTCACAGTGCTCATGTTTTATTTAGCACTAAAATGAGGGGAGGTAATTTGTTGCAGAACCAGACTGCCATATTCCTTAGTCTGAAGAGTTTCACATATCTCCACCCCTACCTCCAAATATTCTCCTTTTTTCCTGTATTCCCCTGGTCTACGGGATGACCCCTCAGTAGGATTCACTTGGCTCCTAGTGATGATGTTAGGGAGATGAGATTTTTTATTTTACAATGCCTCAACTTTCTTCCTAAGTTCTTCAGCATTAGGGTTTGGCTTTGGGATGCCCATTAGGCTTGAATTATTTCCAACATTGGGGTTTACGGATCCCGACTTGGATGTGGATTCTAGAGATCGTGTATTAGGGTTTGGATTTGTGATGCCCATGGGGCTTACAGTAATTTTAGCATTAGGGTTTGAGGATCCTGACTTGGATGGGGATTTGAGAGAGTCAGAAAGGTTAGCCTGAAGGTGATGGGCTTCCATGTCTTATGATAATCCTCCTACTCCCATATTGTATAGAATTGAAAAAATATTTGAAACTAGAGGATTGGAACTTACCTGAGTAGTTTGGTTGCCAACAACTTGTTGTTTTCTTTTATCTTGTTGGGACCTTGCACCCTCTCTTTTATTTTTTGGTAGACATATTTTACCTGATTGAAATCACCTCTGCCATGGAAACTCTTCAAATTTCCTCTGTCTAGCATTCATTGCTTCTACTTTTCTCTATTCATTACCAGGTTAGGGCACTGATTGTATACATGTCCTTGATTTTTACATTCTGCATAGATTTTCGGTCTATTATCGTATTCTACCAACTATTTTATATAGTATTCTCCATACTCTAGATCCATAAACCTTGGCAATTCATTATTCAAATTAGCATTTATGCAGATTCCTACATGAGTCATCCTTGTCCTGGCCAAGGTCGCATGGTCAATGGAGATCAATTCCCCTATAGTTCTGGCTATGCCCTGCAACTAATATTCATTAAATAAATAGGTAGGTATGAACCCAAATAGGGGCAATGTTAATATTTTGCTTTTCAGGGTCAAAATATTCACCCCATCATCTGATAAAAAGGCTCCTTTTGCCTAGAAAAAAAGGACCTCCTGTTAAAATATGGTTAGCATCCTCCATATTGTTAAAATAGATAATGAAGAACCCTCGAGTTAGAGCTACCAACTCCAAGTTGCGTACCGATCACCATTTACCTGTCGCCCAAGCCCTGATAGTCTCCATGTCCAGCCTACCTCCCAAAAACTTTCATACCAAGGAGAATTATTCCATTAAAATAAAATGGCTCATGGAACTTGTCGAGGTAGAAATTTTATTATTTACTAGAACTAGGGGTGAAAGATAGAGAACCTCCTTTCTTTTTCCTCTAAGAGTCTTAGAAAAATATAGCCACTTCTTGGGCCCCGCATTGTCCTTCATATATTTTTGTCGAGGTATTTCTAAGGAGGTTCGGGCCCCCATGTGATGCCCACCTCCAAATCTACTGCAACCTGACCACATTCCTCTGGATCCTCACTTGATCCATGCTCGAGGTTCCCACCCACCCCTTTTGTACCTGCTCTACCTCTATCGCCTTTGCTGAGATTCCTGCCTAGAAAATTCAAACGCTTACTCCTATCACACCCGCTAAACATTAGCTCACTAATTCCTATTTTTGAAGGAGTTGTCTCTAATATTTTACCTATCTGTGCATGTGAGGGTTTGAAGTTTTATTGTGCAAACAAGAAAAAAAAATGATAAGAGTAAAACTTTAATTCAATTTAAAAATAAAATAAAAAAAAATTATCTCTATTTAAAAAATAAATTCTAATATGATTAAAAAGTGAATGCATAAATATGATAGTGAAAAAAAATTGGTCAAAATAATTATCACATTTATAAAAACCAAAATATTAGTGTTTGGTTTTTTCATAATTTTTTTTGGTAGGTAAAAGGTGAGGATTTTAAAAGGATCCAAAAATCTTGTACATAGAGCCCCAAAAGGACTTAGCCAATCCCCAAAACTTACAATCTTCAATCTCACATAAAGGTAGGATCAACAGAAAAGTTGCTGGAAGAAAAAATAATCAAAATTACATTCCCATCCAATGGTAGCACAACAATTTAAACACAATGTCAAAATCAAAATTATCCTCATCCTGCCTAGTGGGAGACCAACCAACCGAACAACAGTGCCATCAAATCTTAATAACTAGGACTCAAGGTATCAACGATTCATCTTTGACACATAAAAAACTTAGCGCCCATGCACTTCCATAGAAACAAAAAATATTCTTCCTTGAGAAAACCACTAGGACTTGAGCGTAGAAGAAAGATTTAAACTCTGGAACACCCACTCAATGAACTCGATAGAAATTAGCTACCAAAAATGGATATCTGGAACATATTGTCCAAGCGATAGTAAAACCCTCCATCTAAATTTTTTTTGAAGACTAAAACCCCACAGATATTGTTGGATTCCAACCATCCTCCAAACTCTAGAGAACAACTCATACCAAACCTCCATCTTAGAATAAAAATAGGGTCCATAGAGCAAGGTTTTGGAAAGGACCCATAACAATAGGATCTGTGGGTTCAAACCCCATAGACAACTGATGAGAAAAAAACCTCCAACCCTATGGGTTCTAATCCTGTTGGTATGAAGAAGTGATGCAGGAGCATCCAACAGCACCAGCAACAGAGGCATCAAGTTGCGGGAAAGACAGTGCTGAAGAGTCGAAAGAAGAAGAAGCAGAAGGCAAGGAGTGTAGAAACTGTCACGATTTCGCTACGTCGTGAAATCGCGACAGTCGCGAGGAGAGAGAAAGTTTGGTAGAAGGGGTCGTGATTTCGCAACATGTCACGAAATCGTGACCCGCGATTTTGCGACAGGTCACAAAATCGCGATCGTCGCAAAATCATGACGTAAAGGCAGAAATAGAGGCGAAGGCGAGAAAGAGTAGCGAAATCATGACATCACAAATTTGTGATGTCACGAAATCACAATGTCGGAGCAGCAACAGAAGGAAGGCAGAAGAAGTGTCGTGATTTCGTGACACGTCGCGAAATCGCGACATCGAAGTGAAAGGTAGAGAGAAGGCAGAAAGGGGTAGCGAAATCACGACGTCATGATTTTGTGACGTCACGAAATCGTGACATCATAAAATCATGATGTCAGAGCAATGACGCAGTAGAGGGTGGATGCATTAGTGAAATCGCGACGTCGCAATTTCATGACGTCACGAAATCGTGACGTCTTTTGGAGGTTGAGGCGAGGCGGAAAAACAGTCGCGATATCGCGACGTCGTGATATCACGACATAATCTGAGGCATGGGGCTTTCAGCAAAATCGGTCGCGATATCGCGACCAAAAATGAAGAAGAGCGTCGGATGGCAAAAACGTCGCGATATCGTGACATGTCACGATATCGCGGCAGAGAGAGAAAATGGCGCAGAAAGAAAAAGAGATGGCAGGAAACACGTAGGCGGTTTTTCAAGGGTGGATACGGATGACACGTGGCACCCAAAGAGCAGTCAGGGCAGACAAGACCAGGAAGCACGGGGAATGAAGAGGATGGACGCGCAAAGAATTTTTTGATGGATTCAGTGATGACAGGGACCGTGCGGAGTGCAAGAATTTAATCGGGTTGGTGTCCCGATTTTTGAAAATGTAATTAATCGGGTTGGTGAACCTGTTTAGGCGGGAGTTGATGTTTGAGAGGGTCGGGGCCTCTATAAAAACCCAGTTGGTTGTATTTATTGGGACGGTGGATCGAGGAATGCACTTAGAGCGTAGGAGTGAGGAAGAAGAGAACCGAGCCGAGGGCCGATGATTGTAAGCCTGCGGGCTATTTATTTCTGCATGTAATTTCCAGACTTGTTTAATGAAAAAGTGGGGTTAGCAGAAGTGTGTTTTCTCGGTGCCCCATCAGTGGTATCAGAGTGAGAAGATTCTGAGTGCGTAAACAGACCGTTGGTCGTGAGGCAGTTTGCGCCAGGATCTATGGTGAGGGTTCTATGAAGTGAGAGAGTGAGTTCGATATTTAAGTGCGTAAGAAGATTCACCGAGCGGGAGGCAGTTTACGCCAAGACCCGGTAAAAAAAAAAGAGAGAAAATAAAAGCAAGAAAAAAATGCATTCACGAAGAAGACGGGACAATAAGGAGGATATGGTGTCGGAGGAAGAAGTCTTAGCTTTGCAATGGCAATTAAAATCATTGCAAAAATAATGGCTTGGGATAAAGTTACGGGAGCAAGAGGAGTGGCAAAAAAGGTGAGAAGCAAGACGGAGAAAGAAAAAGGAGTTAAAGCAGGCTGTAGAAGAAATTTGCAGCAATGAGGAAATCTGTCCGATAGAAGACAGAAGTATGGATCGGGAGCCGGGGTTAGAGCAGTCTGCAGAGGCAGAGGATGGTCTGGAAGTGTTGCAGGAGGCAGCAACCGGACCAATCAGAAGTGAAGATCACTTCTCCACATACCCCGGGTGTCTGATGCAGGAGCATCCAACAGCACCAGCAACAGAGGCATCAAGTTGCGGGAAAGACAGTGCTGAAGAGTCGAAAGAAGAAGTAGAAGGCAAGGAGTGCAAAAACTGTCACGATTTCCCTATGTCGTGAAATCACGATAGTCATGAGGAGAGAGAAAGTTTGGTAGAAGGGGCCACGATTTCGTGACATGTCGTGAAATCACAACCCGTGATTTCGTGACAGGTCACGAAATCATGACATAAAGGCGAAAATAGAGGTGAAGGCGAGAAAAAGTAGCAAAATTGTGACGTCGTGAATTCACGACGTCACGAAACCGTAACGTCGAAGCAGTAGCAGAAGGAAGGCAGAAGAAGTGTCACAATTTTGTGACACATCGTGAAATCGAGACATCAAAGCGAAAGGCAGAGAGAAGGCAGAAAGGGGTAGCGAAATCGTGATGTCGCGATTTTGTGACATTGTGAAATCATGACGTCAGAGAAAGGATGCAGCAGAGGGTGGATACAGTAGCGAAATCGTGACGTCTTTTGGAGGTTGAGGCGAGGCAAAAAAACGATCGTGATATCGTGACATAATCTGAGGCACGGGGCTTTCAGCAAAATCGGTCATGATATCGTGACATGTCACGATATCATGAAAAATGAAGAAGAGCATCGGATGGCAAAAACATCGTGATATCGCGACATGTCGCGATATCGCGACGGAGAGAGAAAATGGCACAGAAAGAAAAAGAGATGGCGGGAAACACGTAGGCGGTTTTTCAAGGGTGGATACGGATGACACGTGGCACCCAGAGAGCAGTCAGGGCAGACAAGACCAGGAAGCACGGGGAACGAAGAGGATGGACGTGCAGAGAATTTTTTGACAGATTCAGTGATGACAGGGACCGTGCGGAGTGCAAGAATTTAATCGGGTTGGTGTCCCGGTTTTTGAAAATGTAATTAATCGGGTTGGTGAACCCGTTTAGGTGGGAGTTGATGTTTGAGAGGGTCGGGGCCTCTATAAAAACCCAGTTGGTTGTATTTATCGGGACGGTGGATCGGGGAATGCACTTAGAGCGTAGGAGTGAGGAAGAAGAGAACCGAGCCGAGGGTCGGTGATTGTAAGCCTATGGGCTGTTTATTTTTGCATGTAATTTCCAGACTTATTTAATGAAAAAGTGGGGTTAGCAGAAGTGTGTTTTCCCAGTGCCCCGTCAAGAAGAATAGAAAACCCCCCAATAAGAAAAACTAGCAATAAAAAAGTAGCCAAACACTGCTCCTAGACCGAAAGAGCTCATTTCCATTGTCTAGCAAAAGTAATAATAGTATTTTGGAAAACGCTGGACCAAGGGACTCTAGTACTAACATCAGGTCACCGCAAGGTATAAAATATGTTTCACCACTACCTAGCTAGTTGCACAATAGTGGATTGGAAAAAATTAGAACATAAAACTCTAGCACCACCACAAATTCCATTTTAGGTACGAGAAAAGCTTCACCACCAGAAATAATCATACTAATGATCGAACCAAGAGATCCAAACCTGGTCTTGTCCCTATGAGCTACCCTTCCATTGGCTCCTCTACCATTCCACTCTGCACCCAAAATCCATAAGGGTCAAATATTTCCAACCTAGAATGCAATATGGATCTTGTTATCTTCATATACACCGATTGGGCTCATCCAAAATCCTCTCCCTCCCAAAAAAAAATCTAATACACTAAAACATGAGATCTAAACCCTCTCTCCTCAAATGTGATGGGCCAGTTGGATATATCTAGCTGGAAGCACAAATTCATCTTGAAGTCCTAGGCAGTCTCAAGAACTAGGCACTAGAAGGAGAGCTTCCTAAAAAGCAACTCGGTGCTCTTCTAGGACTTGCAGATCTCCTAGAGAGCAACAATTATCATAAATTTTATTACAATTAAATTTATAAGTATATATTTACATTTAATTATGATTTTTTCCTTAATCATGTATATGTGGCTTCTACTAGAGACCACTAAAATAACAAAATATCATATTTTTCTTGTTAGATTGATATTAAGTTAATTAAACCACATTTAATTTAACTTTTTATTAAAGATATTTTTATTTATCTTTCTATCAAATATATTCATAATCTTTTTCAAACTACTATGCCTCTGAATCAACTCTTTGATATAATTTTTATCAAGATATACAAAATAACTTGTTGAATCACATTCTAAAATTTAAAAATAAACACCACCAATACCTAAAATATTTACTACCCAAATTTCATATCTATATATATGTTCTATATAACAACTTATGAATTCCCTAATATATTTCTTTAAGGATCTATTAATGCCCCTAAAATTCTAAGATTTCATTTTCATCATCACTTTTTATTTGTGGGTTTATCCCATTTCATGGTTAAACTTCAATATTGATTTTATGTTTCTTGTTTTTTTGCTTATTGAGTCTTGTTATATATTTTTTTATTCCTACAAACACTTTCATATTCATCAATCAATTTTGATTTTATTTTCCATAGGTTTGTCTTCCTAAAAAAGTGTTTGAAGTGTAAGGAATAACTTCAAAATCATTCTCTTATAGATGTTTCCTTCTAAGACCTAAAGTATAAGGATGCTCCTCCATAAGAATTAACTTCTTATGTTGTCTTAAAAATTTTAAATCACTTTCCATTTCCATCATCATCATTTCTTTGTTGTTCTTAAAACCCTAAAATACATGGGATAACCTCTACACTATTTTTAAAAAAGAATTTAAGCCAATTAAAATAGATAAAATATCACATTACTATTTGCTTTTGAAACAAACGTACAACCAAATAATTGTGAATGTTTTAATGAAAATAAAAAACATTATAAATTAATTTTTATTTCTTGTTTACTTGTAGGATTTATATAAAAACAATTGTAAAATCACATATTATTTGTTTCAATAAGGTTCAAATTTATTTTCTAGGAAAGGTTTTTGGAAAAATTTATAAGTCTTAGGTTTTAAAAAAAATATAAATATAATTGACTTTCAATTGTGGGATTTTTTGAAGAATATATATTGACACTTATGGTTTGCAATAAAATTTGATTTTTTTTTAATTTAAAATCATTATTACATTTATAAATGCTAAAATATCATGATGTATGCCTGTTTTCTAAATTTCATTATAATTAAATTTACAAGTATATATTTATATTTAATTATAAGTTATTTTTAATCAATTATGTTGGCTTCTATTTAGGTCCATTCCCTTTAAAATAAAATAAAAAATATTACATTGCTATGAGGTAAGTTAAACCATATTTAACTTGTCTTTTTATCAAAAATATTCTTCATTTACCTTTTTATCAAAACTATTTGTCATCTTTCTCAAACTACTACACTTATGCCTTCAGTTCCTTGATATTATTTTTTCTTAAGTGGTAAAATTTTACTTATCCATATCAAATATTACTAAGATTAAAATCAACATTGTGAATACCCAAAATATTTGCTACTTGGTTTCATATCTATAAATATGTTGTCTATAACAACTTGTTAGTTCCCTAATACTTTTTTTAAGGGTCTTATTCATGCCCTTAATATTCCAAGATATCATTTTCATAATCACTTTTTATTTGTGGTTTTGGCCCCACTTCTTGTTAACACTTGGGATATTTTCTTTTATTTCCCATATAAATATCCATCTAATTTTATTTTTCTCTTTGGTTTTGCTTCTTGGTTCTTCCTCTCTTTTATGCATTCCCACCAACACTTTCATATTCATCAATATCTTCAATTTTTTTACATTGATCATAGTGATACATATCATATACAAGTTTTTTTTATTATGAATAATTCAAAGAGCATGGAATAACCTCAAAAACATTTTTTTATTTATGTTACCCTCAAATCCCTAAAGTACAAAGACACTTCTCTATAGCAATTATATTTTTATGCTACCCTAAAAATCCTAAATCACTATGAATTTCCTCCACCCTCATTTCCTTATTAAGCTACTATTAAAACATTAAATTAAAAGGGATAACCTCTACACTACTTTTATTTCTATTATCAAAAGAGAATTTCATACTACTTGTGAAAGTGAAGACAATTTACTTAGAATAAAATTGACCTCTTATGTTGTCTTTCGTTTAATTTTTTTCTCCATTATCTTAGTTTAAACCTTTAATTCCTTTTGAATTTAAACTTACATATTGTACTTTCTCATCCATTATATTCTTCTTTGTTTCTTATGGTGGTTGATCTAAGAGAACTATATTGGGCCTTTTCCATGTGATGTAGATAGGATTTTTTTCTCTTTTTGAGTGGAATATCCTTAATCTAATCCAATTTCTATTACAACATGATTTCTTTATTCATATTGAAGTTTATCTCATAACCAAAGTTTCCTATCTCTTCACATTTTTAATTTGAAATTTTTTTTATGTTTCCAATCTCATAATAATTGCGATATTGGAATGCAATATTTTTAAAATCCACTTGTTGATCCCATTATTCTGATTTAAATTTAATCTTAACGCTTTGTTGTAAAGGATTTAAAATATCCATAGAAACACAAATTTGAGTATGTATACAATGCTTTCACTCTTTAGTAGTGATTCCCTCCTTGATGAACTTCCCTTAATATTCTTCAAAGTATCCTTATTGATGAGTTGATAAGAAATTCTAAAAATCCTAACCCACACCAAAATATTTTTATTAATTTCTATTTTGACAAAAAATTATCACTTCATGATCTTAAATAAAGGTCATATCTCCCTCTAAACCATGGGCCACCACCCATTATTTTATTCCCAATTTTTTAACTAGAAAATATGATGAAGACAACCCTTAGGAAAAAAAATCATAGAGTAATTTGAATTACTTCCACTTGATCCAATTTTGAATATCTAAAAACCTTGCCCAATATCCATGTAAATTACATATAAACCCTCTATTTTTTAGAACTGTAATATCATGCTCCATCATCTCTTCCCTAGAAAATAAATCTCGTCGTGTAACACATATTCCTTGAATCAAATTTGACATATGTTCACTCTTCCTCTTACCTCCAACTTGGGAATCCATACTTCTAGTCAAGGCATATTAACTTTCTATTAAGGATTTCAAATATGACTTTTCTTCTATGCTATCTAGTGAAATTTACTCTTAACTTATACATTTCATTATAAGTTTAACATCTATATGTATAGAAATAAAATATCAAGCATCCATATTTTGAAATATCAATAAATAATGAGATCCCTTTCAATAGGCTATATTTTTTAATTTTATAATTGATTTAATTTTTTTAATATGGTTACAAAGATGTTAAGCATATATAAAGGGAATAGATAAGAATTAAATCAACTACATAAATAAAAGTAGTGATAAAATAAATATGACAAGGACTATGTATGCATTTATTTACATGTTAAAAATAATTATTATTTAAATTTTTATTTTAGAATACAAGTATTTTGTTTATTGTGGTTATAAGGAGATCTAGACAAAGTGAATAGGAATAAATCCAACCAAAAAAGAAACACTAGGATTAAGAATAATATAAGATCAATAAATTAACCATTGTATTAAACCTAATTAATTATTTAATTAATAATAATTTATTTATATTTAAAAATAATTAATCCACATTTTTTAATTTGGTTAGTATGAGAAATCCCTACAATCAACACACAGGGCTGAGCAGTCTTCTCCCAACCATGAACCTTGGACCTCATGAAGAAGAGCCAAAGCTCGAAACGTTGTGTTGTCCACTTGGGTACATATTTTTTTAATTTAAATAAAATGGTAGTGTCAACATTGATTATCACTTTGGCATCATCATTACGATATTATTATAAAATTAAAATAAATAATGATATTAAAAATATGTTTAAAATTATGATGAAACTAAAAGAATATTATAGTGATTTTGTAACATTGCCTTAATATCACTATAATAAATAATATTAATTTATTAAAAAATATGTCATTTGTTTGAAGCTACAATGATATATCAAAATTAATTTTGTAAATTTTTTTAAACTAGTATTTAGTATTAGGAGAAAAGAGGTTTATCTTGATTCTTAGGAGATCACCTTACTTATCACATGTTCTACATGGCTAGTTTTTTAAATCAGAAAATCTTATAATTTATTTTTTATATAACTTTCTTTTAGTGAAAAGAAAAGGTTATGGAATTCACCACCATTAAAACTATTTAAAATTAAATTTTCGAAGATTAAAACTTGGAAAAAACATACATAACAATCTACAATCTTTATCTAATGTAAAAAGGATCGCCTCAATCTATATACTAACGGGACATTCTTTCACTTATTCAAGTCAATTGAAGAGAGGACCCATCGTATGGCTGTAGCCCAAGCATTTGTCCTCCAATCTTTATCGAATGTAAAAACAATCGCCTCAATCTATATACTAACGGGACTTTCTTTCACTTATTCAAGTCAATTGAAGAGATGACCCATCGTATGGCTGTAGCCCAAACATTTGTCCTCCGACCCCGCATACTCGTTGATCAAAAGACATTCCAACGCATACTTGAAAAGGCTCAGATAATGCATGAACATCCAGTACTTTGGTATGTTCGACTTGGCCATGAAGAACCCCGAGAATAGAAAAAAAACGCTCCATGATGTGCGTCTTACCCATAACATAGTTGGGCACTAGTGCGCTGAACAAAACCACCAGCGAATTCGCCCCCCGTAGATCCCCAGCCTTATGACAAGTACAAAGTAGAAAAACGCAGAAGCCTAGGTGTTCAGGCCCGCCAAGAAATAAAGAGGTATAGAAAACAGCATCGCCACGATCAGCATGAAGAGCAGAAAAACAAGAGAATTGACTATAACATAGGAGGACACCCTGTAAGCCCCGCCCTGCGTCTCCCTCTTCAAAATCTCGCGCTCCTGCACGAAAATCGGTAGCCCCCCGGTGGCGCAAGACAGCAAAAACGTGAGGATGAAGGCGAACAGTCCCAGGCGTTCTCTGGCGCTCTGAGCTTTACTAAATATGGAGCCCAAGCACAGCCCCGCGCCCTCGACCTGCAGCGTTCTCAAGGCAAAGAGCTGTTTGCTCCGCCACAGGTTCATAAAAAAACTCTGCGACAGACCCAAATTTCGCTTGTTCTTGAGCTCACCAACCTCGTCGAAAAATCGACCCCGTCGACAGTTTCGGTGATGTTCACGAGGAATAAGTCGTAGAGGGTCACTTTCAGCCGGCCCTGGACGTTGTTTTCTTTGGACTTCACGGATCCGATTAAGTCCATGGCGTACTCCAGAATGTTGACGTGCGGTAGAATTTCGTAGCCCGCGGAGACAATGCTGAACTGGAGCTTCTCCAGCGAGCCGTCTTGGACGGCGGAGCCGTTGGAGAGCAGGAGTATGGAGTCGAAGAGCTTCAGGATTCGATCCTCGTGCCGCTGGATGCTGAGCACAACGGTGCGCCCCTTGAGCTCCGCCATATATTTGAAGATATTTATGATCTGGAGCACTGAGCAGTTGTCCAGTCCCGAGGTGGGTTCGTCCAGGACCAGCACCGCCGGGTCGTGCACCACATCCACTCCTATGGAGACACGCCGCCTCTCATCGCCGAAAATGACCCGGATTCTATCGTGACCGACCCTCGAACCCGCAACGTGCTGGAGCCCCGGGTCCTTTGTCAGGGGTCGAACCCTAGACCTCTTATCGGCTTCCGAGCAGCCCCGTAGCCTGAGGCGGGCGCTGAACATGAGAGTCTCCTCGACCGTTAGAAGCGGAAACAGGGCGTCGTCCTGCGTGACATAGCCCAAGATTCTCCTCAGCTGCTTTGCGTACACATGGGAATCGTTCACAAATATGCTCGCGTTGGAGTTCGATGTGGGGTTGAGTCTGCCGGCGAGTAGCTCGAGGAGAGTCGATTTGCCTGATATCCATGAAAAGCATTTTCTACTTTATGTTTTCCTAAAATTCTTAAAGTACAAGGACAGTCATCTATAGCAATTATACTATCCTAAAAAAAACTCTAAATCATAATGGATTTTCTCTACATCCTAGTTTACACATTTAATTTCTTTTTAAATTAAAACTTATACATTGTACTTTCTCATTTATTATATCTTTCCTTCTTTTTTTTAATGGTCAATCTAAGAGAACTACAGTGGAACTTTTTTATATGATTTAAATAGGCTTTTTTTGCCTTTTTGTTTGGAGTTGAGTATCCTTCGCTTTTTATATGTCCAATCTTATAACAATTGCAATGTTTTCGTAATTCACTTTTTGATCCCATTATTTTTTATTTAAATTTAATATTAATACTTTATGTCAAAGGATTTAAAATATTCGTAACAACACATATTTGGGTATATATACAATACTTTCACTCTTTAGTAGTTGGTGCCTCTTTAATGAACTTTCCATAAGGAATTCTGAATATCCTTAATCTAATCTGATTTATATTATAACATGATTTATTTTTTATTATAAAGTTTATCTTGTACTTTATATCTTTTTTGGCATTTTTACTTTGCAGTTGTTTTTTATATGTCCAATCTCATAACAATTGTGACATTGAAATGCAATATTTTCGTAATTCACTTTTTTATCCCATTCTCTTGATTTAAATTTAATTTTAATACTTTATGTCAAAGGATTTAAAATATAAATAGCAACACATATTTGGGTATATATACAATAGTTTCATTTTTTAGTAGTTGGTGCCTCTTTGATGAACTCCCCTAAGATATATTCAATATTTTTCAAAGCATTTTTATCTATGAGTTGATAAGGAATTATGAAAAGCCTAACCCACACCAGAAGCTTTTTATTAGTTTCTATTTTGACAAAAAAATTCTCATTCTATGAACTTAAATAAAGGTCGTCTCTCCCCCTAAACCATGGGCCACCACCCATTATTTTATTCCCAATTTTTAAACTAGAAAATATGATGAAGAAAACCTTAGGAAGAAAATTTATAGAGTAATTTAAATTTAATCCCCACTTTCACTTGATTCAAATTTGAATCTCTAAAAACCTTGGCCAATATCCATGGAAATTACATATAAATCCTCTACTTTTGAGAACAATAATATCATGCTCAATCATATCTTTCATGTTCTGGTGTAACACCTACACTTTGAATTGAACTTGACATATGTTCACTCTTAATATTATCTCCAACTAGAGCATCCATACTTCTGGTTAGGGCACATTAACTTCCTATTGAGGATTTCAAATATGACTTTTCTTCTATGCTACCTAGTGAGGTTTACTCCTGGTTAAGTGAGGATTTCAAATATGACTTTTATTATATGCTACCTAGTGAGGTTCACTCCTAACTTGTAGGTTTAATAATAAATTTAATATCTATATGTATAGAAATAAAATACCAAACATCCATCATTTTGAAACATTGATAAATAATGAGATCCTTTAATAGGCTAGATTCTTTATTTTTATAATTGATTTAATTTTTTAATATGGTTGCAAGGATGTTAGGGATATATGAAGGGAATAGATAGGAATGAGGTCAACTACATAAATAAATAGAAGTTATGATAAAAGGGAACATGGCAAGGACTATATATGCATTTATTTACATGTTAAAAATAATTATTATTTAAATTTTTATTTTAGAATACAAGTATTTTGTTTATTGTGGTTATAAGGAGATGCAAACAAAGTGAATAGAAATGAATCCAACCACAAGAGAAACTCCATGATTAAGAATAATATAAGATCAATTAATTGACCATTGTATTAAACATAATTAATTATTTAATTAATAATAATTTATTTATATTTAAAATAATTAATACATATTTTTAAATTTGAATGCAACGGTAGCGTTAGGGCATGAGAGGGTCTAAGCCTCACCATGGCAGAGAGAGCCTGAGCCTAATTGTGGTAGAGAGGGCTTGAGAGGGCCTAAGCCTCACCATGGTAGAGAAGGCCTAAGCCTCACCATGGTAGAGAGGGCCTAAGAGGACCTGAGCCTCACCATGGTAGAGAAGGCTTGAGCCTCCTTCTCCAGTGCTTTCAAACCCTTTCTCTCTGAGTGAGAGGTATCCTTATATTTTTGCTAGGTCTTTTCCTTTGAGATATTATTGTTGGTTGTTTGTGCTAGTCAATCGGATGTCTCTCTATGGAATTATTTGGTATTACCCCTTCCCTGATCCAAATACAAGGGGGTAATTTGTTCCTTCAACATTTATGGAGTCATGCTTGTACTTCTAGGTCACTGCGTTAGGTGGATGTTTGATCTTTTTATATTATATTTGTTGGGATAGTTGCTGGATGTGGGTGTCATTTTGGAGGTTCTTTCCTTTGCGATTATTTTTGGTATTACCTCTTCCTTGATCCAACTCCAATGGAAGACCTTGAGCTCAATGAATTTTGAGGAAGGAATTTGTGGATGGACCCTTTGTCTAGTGGGGTCTCCTAGTATCAGTGGGTTAAACAGGATGGACTAGATATTAGACTTCTCTGGTTGTGTTGGATACCAGTGTTCCAAAGTTCTAACTTTTATCAGGATCTTCTCATTATTTCCTTTTAGGTGTTGTTTTAATTTGGTTTATCCTAATTATTCTCCTTTTATTGATTGTATAATTTTTGTTGTTTTCCCCCTTGATAGGAATCCAACTACTGGATGGGCTGTGTTTCAAAGGAGATTTGTGTTCCTTGGCTAGGATCTCTTATGGGGAGGGTTTATTTTATTTTTTGAGATCTCCTTGGATTTTTCAGTTTTATTTTTTGATATTTTAGGTTTGTGAGCTCTAAGGGCTTCGAAGCAAGTGGGATTCTTTTATTTTAATCTTGTTGCTTTCTTTTAACTAGGTGATTCAAGAGTTCTCATATTTAAAGTAAAAATTTATGTTTAATTTCTTTTGTAGGCTTGTCAATGCCATACCCCTATTTTTGGGTGTGCTTCAATGGCTTCATAGCAAGTGGTAATTTTTGTTTAATTCCATATGATTTATTTCCATTGGGTGATTCGAGAGTTTTCTATTTTAAAGTAAAACTTTGGGTGTTTTTTCTCTTTTTAGGTTTGTCAATGTGATTCCCCTAGCTTTTGACTATTTTATTTTGGGTATGCTTTATGGGCTTAGTAGCAAGTTGGAATTTCTATTGTAGTTTGCTAATGATTTTTTGTGGCTTCCTAGTTTGCTTGACTCTCACTAGGCGAGATATTTTTCAATTTTTAGTTGAAATCCTCATTTTTTTTTCCCAGTATTTCTCGAGTGCCTCATTTCCCTGGATGTATTACTTTTTGATGATCTTTTTCAATTTTGAATTTTAAGGCGAGATTTCTAGATCTACATTTTATTTGATGTTTTTCCTTTGGATCCATTTTATTTGATGTACTTCAGGCTTATTGAATAATTTTTTGATTTGTAATGGTTTAGGGTCCCCTCCAAGACCCCTTTGTAAAGGTTTGAAAACCCTTTCAAAACTCATTCTTTCATCTAATAAAAAAACATTGGTTATTACTCTGGTATTATCATTATAATATTACTATAAAATTAAAATAAACAATGGTGTTAAAAAGATTTTTACAATTACAATAAAACTTAAAAATCATTATAATGATTTTGTAACATTACCTTAATACCATTAAAAACATTAATTTATTAAAAAATATGTTATTTCATTAAAACTACAATGATATATCAAATTAATTCTTTGAACTTTTTCAAACTGATATTAAGTCTTAAGAGAAAAGAGGTTTATCTTAATTCTTGGGAGATCACCTTACTTATCGCATGTTCTAATATATCAAATTAATTCTTTGAACTTTTTCAAAATGATATTAAGTCTTAAGAGAAAAGAGGTTTATCTTAATTCTTGGTAGATCACCTTACTTATCGCATGTAGAACATGACTATTTTTTTAATCAATTTAGAGAAAGTCTTATGTTTCCTTAAAAAATAAAACTTTTTTACAACTATTTAAAATTTATTTTTTAAAAATTAAAACTTAAAAAAAAATATACATAACAATATTTATTTATTTAAAATTAAATGTTTGGAGATTTAAACATAAAAAAACATACATAATAATTTTAATCTAATGTAAGAAAAATCACCAAAAAATCATCTTTATTTACTAACATTGACTTTATTCCCTCCACTTATTCAAGTCAATTCAATTGAAGAGAGGACCCATTGTCTGTCTGTGTGACTATAATGTTGATTTAGAAAATTAACTTCAAATTATATCCTTTAAAAACATATATATATATATATATATTACTAAGTAAAAGTTAGTTTATATTAATTTATTAATCAGAATATTATAATATTTTGGTGTTAATATATATTAACTAAAAACAAAACGAAATGAATAAGAAATAAAACATGAATATACATAAAAATAGAAGTTAATAGAAAAAAAAAATACTAAAGTTATGTGGATAAGAAATAAAGCATAAATATACATAAGAATAAAATTTAATAGCAAGAAAAATACTATAACTATATCTTGTTGCATTACACCATATATCAACACTTTTTTATAGGAGAGCTTGTTATATGGAAAAGTTGTAGGAAAGCTTGTTATATGGAAAAGTTTTGGGCATCTCTTTTGTTGTATCTTTTGAACTCTTTAAAGAAGAAATATAAGTTTTAGGCATGTCTTTTGTCTTATCTTTTGAAATCTTTAAAACATAAATATAAGTTTTGGGCATGTCTTATATTAAAGATGTTTGTACTCTTTTTATTTTTGAAAAAATAAAAATTAAAAATATCATAATGAAAGGAAATTGAGTTTTGAGTAATAGTTAGGAATTATGTATGATTTTGTTTTATTTAAATTTCAATAAAACTTACTACATACTTTAAAAAAATGGTTTAAGTGTTAATAAAAATTATATATATATATATATATAATATTTTTTATAGGATCAGATTTCATATAAAATTAAAAAAACAAAATTGGGTTAGAGAAGAAATAAATTGTCCATTGAAGCAATTATTATAAAACTTCCTTCATCTAATTTATCCTTTTTAATATACCCTCATCCAATCTATATATTTTAATATACCTTTTTATTATAAAATTTTGAGAAAGAAAAAAAATCTGACTTTCATCCAACCTACCTTGTTATTATAAAACTTTGAGAAAGAAAAATTTCTGATTTTCATCTTACTTACCTTGTTATTATAAAACTTTGTGACAGGGAAAAAAATCCGTAGTTTCATAAAAGCGCGTACAATAGGATAATATGACTGAGAAGTTGGTCCTGGACGCTGCTAAATAATACAAATCTATTTGAACAACGTCCATTTCAATTCAGTTACTGCCCACTGACTTGTACACGGCCTCCCAATAACAACGTTGTTTTATGATACTATAGTCAAAAAGAGGTCGAGTGAAGTCCTGGCGCGTATAAATGCCAACCACTCCTTGGATTCAAACAGTTTTGCAAGACGATAGCGACTGGTCAGTCCTCCACAGCTTCAAACAAAGACCTCTATACCGAAGCATGGTCACCCTGATTTTGACTGGTCACATGATAAAGGGCACGGGGCCGGCCAAGTGCTATGGGAGGATCAGAATAAGGCGGAGGCAGAAGCAATGCTGCAAAGGGAACACCTGAGCCTAAGAGTCAAGTAGGCCAAGAACAAATGAAGGAGAGCATAAGCACCAAATTGGACCACCTGTTGCTGTCCCTGACGCCCTGCTCCTTCATCACAACCCCGACGTCCACGACGCACTCGCCCAACACGTAGCCCAAGCATTTTTCCTCCGACCCCGCATACTCGTTGATCAAAAGACACTCCAGCGGGTACTTGAAAAGGCTCAGATGATGCATGAACATCCAATACTTGGGTATGTCCGACTTCGCCACGAAGAACCCCGAGAAGAGAAAAAACCCGCCTGGGTTGCCATAACATAGTTGGGCACCAGTGCGCTGAACAAAACCAACAGCGAATTCGCCCCGTAGATCCCCAGCCATATGACCAGCACGAAGTAGAAAAACGGAGAAGCCGGGGCGTTGAGGCCCGCCAAGAAATAAAGAGGTGTAGAAAACAGCATCGCCACGATCAGCATGAAGAGAAAAAAACAAGAGAATTGGCTATAACATAGGAGGACACCCTGTAAGCCCCGCCCTGCGTCTCCTTCTTCAAAATCTCGCGCTCCTGCACGAAATTCGGTAGCCCCTCGGTGGCGCAAGACAGCAGAAACGTGAGGCTGAAGGCGAACAGTCCCAGGCGTTCTCTGGCGCTCTGAGCTTTACTAAATATGGAGCCCAAGCACAGCCCCGCGCCCTCGACCTGCAGCGTTCTCAAGGCAAATAGCTGTTTGCTCCGCCACAGGTTCACAAAAAAACTCTGCGACAGCACCCAAATTTTGCTTGTTCTTGAGCTCACCAACTTTCAGCCGGCCCTGGACGTTGTTTTCTTTGAACTTCACGGACCTGATTAAGTCCATGGCGTACTCCAGAATGTTGACGTGCGGTAGAATTTCGTAGCCCGCGGAGACAATGCTGGACTGGAGCTTCTCCAGCGAGCCGTGGAGGACGGCAGAGCCGTTGGAGAGCAGGAGTATGCAGTCGAAGAGCTCCAGGATTCGAACCTCGGGCTGGTGGATGCTGAGCTCGACGGTGCGCCCCTTGAGCTCCGCCATAGATTTGAGGATCTTTGAGATCTGGAGGGCAGAGCAGCTGTCCAGCTCCGAGGTGGGCTCGACCAGGACCAGCACCGCTGGGTCGTGCACCACATCCACTCCGATGGAGACACGCCGCCTCTCGCCGCCGGAAAGGCCCCGGATTCTGTCGTCTGCGATCTTCGAACCTGCAACGTGCTTGAGCCCCAGGTGCTTCGTCAGGGCTCTAACCCGGGACCTCTTATCGGCGTCCGAGGAGCCTCGCATTCTGTAACCATCATTGTTACATGATTTGAATATAGGGTCATTTATAATAATGAAGTTTACAAAAAGATTGTGTTGACCTATGCTAATATAAAAATGTCCAAAAGCTAGATTTATCAATATTAATTTTGATGCTGCTTTCAAATTAATCCAATTTAAAAAATAATAAAGTTAATGTTTTTTTGGAATATTGAATGCAAAATTCTGCTCATTTAGAATCATATGGAACTTTAATAAACAACTATGCACATGCTACTGTACTTTTTATAAGGATCAAGATTGCCATTGAAAAAGGGAGGAAATATATTTCAATTGAAGGAGATTCACAAATTATTATTAATTCTATAAAGAAATTGGATGTGGAGATTGGACCAAAATTGCGTTATTTTTTATGTCCATTAAATATTATTGGAGGTAATATCTCAGCAATGTTAACATATATAGAGAGAAGAAAAGAGGATAGCAAACAATTTTTTCAATTATTTTGTTGATCTTCATCTTGGTAAAATTTAAATTTTAGAAGGCAATAACATATTAAGGAAAATGAAGAATACCTTCGATAAAAAGTCATATAAAAAATTTCTTTGATACAAAGGCAAGATGGATATGGTGTAGTTGATCTAACAACTGATGTAATATTTTTTTAGTTTAATGGAAGACCAAAAGAAGACACATGTAGCTTATCAAAAAGCATGAAAGTTCCTATATTATTACTGAAAGCATGAGATTCCGAAAATAAATAAAACACTAATTACAATGAAAACAACTAGCTTGATGTATGAAATAACGCGAATATAATCACATCAAAAGTGAGAGCACAACCCTTTTTATTCATGTGGTTCCAACTCGGTTACAATATGTCTCCTCCCTTTTTAAGGGCTGGGAGAGTTAGCATGTTTCCATTACAACAAATGAATAGTGATCTTCTTTTTCACATGCCCACATTTGAAACGGGCGGGCCAGTGTCGCCGCTGCTTATGTTGATGAATACATGTTTCTGGCTGCTTCTTCTGTGATCAAAGAAACAATGAAAACGTTAGTAGCACCTGCAACACAAGGACAGAACGTTTGATTCTCGAAATCAATGGGAAATGCATGCAAAAAGGCTGATTAAATCGGTAAACAACATAACTCTAAGAAGCCTGCAACTTTGACAGAAACCAGGAACTTTACCAGAAGGCTGCTGCCAATAAAACAATCCATCGTTACTTGCGAGTCCATCGAAGAACCAAAAGTCAGTGCTTCGCCGATAAATCAGTCGCTATTACCTGTAGGTTAATAGAGAACCAAAAATCGACAAAACACGCTACTATTTGACAAGCGGCCTCTGAACGTTAGAACGTAATCACAGAATATATATATTCGATAAAAATGTCTTCTAAAATATACATTCGAACGTTGTTAACTGCAAGATGTATTCGAACGTAGCAAGATATATTCGAACGTACAATGTAAAAATAGCATGAGCGTGATATAAATACGTGATAACAGAATACTCAAAAATGAAGCTAGCAAAAAAGGCGTGGGGTGCCCAAGCGGGCCGCCCCCGTTAGAACTCGACTTTGACGCCAATCCACTAGGAATGGGCTCAAAATCTCAGAGAATGGTGTTGTCGAATGGATGGGTTTACTGTGTCCAATGTCAGATCTAAAGGTTCGAATTCACCTTCAAACAGCCACCAATAACCTCCCTTGCGAAAGAGATTACAGATGCAGAAGAATGAATTCAGAAAGGAGTGCAATCGGGTCTTTAGTTTGACAGCGCTTCATTGATTTCAAAATGCCACCCTCTTCTCCTTTTTGGGTGGGAAAATCCATCGTTTTATAGACCCACGGGGTCTCTTTGAAAAGGGCACGCAGGGCGCCACGTGTTGGTCATAGGTGCCATGTGGCGGTCGTGTCTCCACGAGAGAGGAAAGTCCTCCACGACTGGGGCTTCGATGAATGCCACTATGACAGTCCTTCAACGACCTACGTAACTGACTGTGGTGTCACTGCCAGTTGATCAATGTCCGCTTTGATGGCTTTAACAACATTTTTGAATTGTTTAACATCTGCTTTTAATGGGTTGAATTCTGCCTTTGAATGCTAAAGTGTCGCCTTTGAATGTTTTAACGTCTGCTCCTGAGCGCCGAAGTGTCACGATATCGTGACACTTCGGCCAAGGCTTTGCCTTGGGCGCCGAAGTGTCACGATATCGCGACGTCGCGATATCATGACACTTCGACCAAGGCTCTGCCTTGGGCGTCGAAGTGTCATGATATCACGACACTTCAGGCAAGGCTCCCCTTCGGGCCTTAGGTGTCACGATTTTGTGACGTCACGAAATCGTGACACCTTCGACCGAAGCTCCCTTTCAGGCCTTAGGTGTCACGATTTCGCGACGTCGTGAAATCGCGACACCCTCGACCGAAGCTCCCCTTTCGAGCCTTAGGTGTCACGATTTTGCGACGTCACGAAATCGTGATTTCGCGACACCGAAGGCCAAAGTTCCCCTTTGGTCCTTAGGTTTCGCGATTTCGCGATGTCGCGAAATCGTGACATCGTGATTTCGTGACACCTAAGGCCAAGGTTCCCCTTTGCTTAAGGCTTGCTTGCTTAAGTTTGCTTTGAATTTAAGGCTTGTTATTGCTTAACTTTTGCTTTGAATTTAAGGCTTGTTAAAACAACCATATTTGTTTTGTTTACTTTTCGACCTTCTGAACTGCTATGTAAGTGGCTAGGACCACTGTTTGACCTCTGAGGGCTGCCCTGAAAGCTGTGTATGTCAATGCGATCAGTGTTTGTAGTCACATAATCGGATTGGTGCTATTTTGGTGTCTACAATTACATATTTTAATGCAATTTAAAATATATTAAAACGTATCAAATCCTAATCAAATGGCATGAAGCTCAATTGGTTGAAATGTGGAAGGAAGAGACTATGGTTCATATATTGTGAGACAAAATATATATAAATACCAAAATTTACTATTTCAATTGATTGAAATACCATAATAACAAGGTCAAGATGTAATAGTGGTTGGGATCATTTCAATTTTATATGTACAATTAAAAGATATCTTGTAGACACCAAATTTTAGTCATTTGTAGTCATTTGTACTCAAGTTTCTACAAATTCAGCAAAATTACCAAATTACCATAAAACCATCATCAACTACCCAAATTCACTCAAATTCCTCCAAAATTCTAATTCATCTAAATTTCTCCAAATTCTCTCATTTTTCTTCTAATTTTTCATTTCCTCCCAATTCCCCTAATTTCTAGTAAGTTTTTATAATTTCTTCCGTCATCCTTATAATTCCCACTAAATTCTTCTAATTTACCTTTCTT
The DNA here is from genome assembly GCA_028583015.1 of Wollemia nobilis. NCBI lineage: Eukaryota > Viridiplantae > Streptophyta > Pinopsida > Araucariales > Araucariaceae > Wollemia > Wollemia nobilis. Next base: position 76,855 of record JAQPPZ010009575.1, read on the forward strand.
CCACTCTAGTCGACTCAATTTTCCTCTAATTCCCCCTAATTTCTCTAAATTCTTCTAATATCCTTCTAAGTTTTTTAATTATATTTTTCTTTTGGTACTATTAAGAAGAAAAAGGGTTTTGAAAGGGACCCCATAACCTTTTACAAAGTACCCGACTACAGAGGCAGCAAAAAGAAAATAGAATACACACAACGTAACAAGCACAGAGAAGAAGGAGACCCCCAAAATAGCAAGAAAACCAGATGATTCAACCAATGAGTGAACCGAGATAGTTCTACATCATTGAGTTAAAATTGTTAACAATATTAATAGACATTTGGATGGCCTCCTCAGCATAATCACGAGTCATATAAATAGAGCTCCAAACCACACATTTTATTTTCATCAGATGCATGATATGCAGAATATCATTTTCTTCACCGTAGCTTGACCCAAAGAATAAACATCAACCACCAGTTTATCTTTAACAAAATTTCTAGGAAGAACCTCTATAACATCCTCTTTGAAAATAGGAGAGGAATCCGTGAGATCCCTCTTTTTGCCACTAATACGAACAGACTTATGGGTACCACCACCATCCACATTACAACCAGTAAAAAGGCCCTCGACAATCAGAGAAGCAATAGAATAATTCTTAACAACATTTATGGAAGAGTTCCTCACTGCCAAATCCTAAACCCCTTTAGCAAAAATAAGGACCTTACGGGAAACCTTTTCCAAACCAAAACCCATGGAGAAGGAGTACACATCCTCTGAATCCGTACTCGAGCTCACTGACACCTGCAAAGAATCACCAAGTATCATGATAGGAAGAGAACATTGAGACTTTAAAATATCCTCTACCACCACCCCTTTCTCCATAGCAGTATGTTCACAAACCAGCAGAGCCAAGCCCTGGTGCAAAGGAAACTGGCCCCGCCCACCTTGAACAACCAACATCGATTTGTGCATAGAATTATATAGGAAGAGAGGGATGTTCGTCCATATTTGCCTCCACAAATGATTTAGGAACATAGCATGAAAACTATGAATAATTTCATATGAGGAGTCCAAAGTGAAAAATTACATAATCATCTTAAGCACCTTATTCCATGGTGAAGGCAGAGCCTTAGAACTAAATCCATTTTTAATTCTTTGTAAGAATTCATCTCCTTCCAAGAAGAAACTAATCTCCTTCAACAAAGAGTGCCTATCTCGATTATGATACGCATCATTCAGCTCTAACCTCGTGGTACCACTAACTAATTTTGTCAAAACCTCAAAATACCACAATCCAAATCTAACCCAAACCTCCTTCCAAAGCACTAGGTTGTGACCGTGGAATTTTTGGATACCATCCAGCAAACCCTCGACCTTCAGAATGGATATAACATCCTCATTTGTAGTAAAATCATCAATATCCACCCTCCATCCCAAACCAAGCCAAACAAGAACTCCAAAGTCAAAAGTGACGGACCTCCTCATCAGAATATTGTGAGCATCGAGAATAGCCACTGCACCCAAAATTCTCCACAAGAACACAGAAAGGACGAGAGCAAGTATGAAAAATGTATAAACACAAAAATAAGAAGGAATTCTAAAAACCAAAGCAAGGGCATAGGCCTCCTTCTAGACATGAGATGGATAGAGAAGCTTCCACCCATCACACGCCCCACCATACAACACCAAACCCCACTTCCAGCTAGTGAGAAATAAGAAATAATACAGGAAGGTGGATAAGAAACTAAGGGGCTCAAAATGAGTGACAACTCCACAACCACAACTCCACAAACAAGGACTGAAAATGGGTGAACATTCCAAGGCATGAATTCTAGAAGAGAATGATCGAAAATCAATCACAACAATGGAAAATATCACCATCCCTGGAACCAAACTAACAACAAATATGAAGGAGATGCCCCTAGAAACCAATGAGCATGGGAAAAGACACCCAAAAGAGGACATCGAGCCAGTCCACAAAACAACACCCAAACTTGGTATAAAAAATAAGAGGACTGTAGGCAGAGAACACCTTCTAAAGGAATCTAGAGAAGCTTTGAGACATTCCTTGACAACATAAATGAGGAGGCAAACAAATTTTCAAGTTCAAAATTTGGAAATAAAACGTCTTTGTGATGCCAAGGGTATAAATACCAGCCACCCATCTACTATAGCTACCAATCCTAACCCCAAACCACCAAAGAAAGAATCTGCCAACCACCTACCAATAATTAATAAAGGTCATTATGAATACATCAGATAATCTCAGGAGGGAAACCCCTTTTCTAAACCAAAAATCCTTGAATATTTAACCCGATATTTGCCATTAATTCTGCAATTGAATTGCCCTCTCTAAAAATGTGCCTTATCAAAATATCATCCAAAGAATGAGAAATATCCACAACCTCATCGATTAAATTATCCACCCTCCAACTAATGTGGCAAGAACCATTTAGCATCTTAATGATATTTAGCGAATTTCCCTCAATGATCACTTTGTGAAAACCAAAGTTTCTAATCAGAGATAAACCTAAAAAAGTAGCCCTCACTTCAGCAAATTGATATGAATTCACTTCAATGAATTCTGCATACAAAAGGATCAAATTTTTACTATCATCACGAATGATCCTCCAATGCCAACTATCCCTAGGTTGTCTTTAGAGTCCCCATAAAAATTCAATTTATACCAACCCACAGGTGGATGGGTCCAATGGACCAAACTCCTAGGATCAAGAGATGGCGAAGGACGATCAACTTGCCCAAAACCAAGGATTTGCTTGATTAAAACTTCATTGGGAATGGATACCTTCAAAATCTCAAAATCCTTGCAGGCACACAAGACATTGTCCATAGTCTTTCCCAGTATACTAGTACTCAAATGATGAGTTGAAGAATACTTATATTTAAAAACCCAGGGGTTCCTCACCTTCGAACCCCCCCACATAACATGGGATAAAATAAAATTTTAAAATAACTTAAGTTTGGGCGACAAGAATGGAAGAATCCACTATAAACTACAATCCAACACAGAATTAGGGAAAACCCAAATAACACCTAACCTCCCTAGAAAAGACAACAAAATTTCCCTGAAGACTTCACAATTAAGCAATAAGTTCGAATTTGACTCCTAGTCTCTTTTGCAACCAACCAAAAAAATATATTAACCTTGGGAGTTAAATGCTTTAGCCAAATTGAACCATGAGGAAAAAATCCATCCCTAGCCTCATTGAGAAGCTCATAAGTAGACTTCACTGAGTAAATACCAGCACAATCCGCTCTCCATATCATTTGGTATTTTACATTATTTTGTTGAACTACATAGATGGAGTTCCTCCATAAGCAAGGACCAAAGTTGGAAATACCTAGCATTCCTGACCATCCTCAGAGGATTGGACTAGACTGTTCTATTACAACTGACCTTAGTAAAATCCACCACTTTCTCCAATCCAACAATCCTTGATCCATCAATTAGATCTCTAAAGTGAATGTCTTCATTCAATGGGCAATCTCTCAACCAAACATCATCCCAAAAATTTCCTCCCATTGTCGATAATCTATTTGCAGTTAATATTAATGAATCTCTAGATTTCATTAGACTATTCCAGAACATCGACCCACGAAAAGGGAGAAAGATCGAAATGAAAGAGTCAAAATTATACATGGCCTTTAGAATTTGATACCACAATCGACCATCATTGGAGGTGACCTTCCAACCTAGTTTTGCCACTAGAGCCTTGTTCATCCTAGCTGCACTCTTAAGATTCAAATCCCCAACATTTTTTCTTCTACAGAGATGCTCCCAAGAAACCAGATGAAATTTACCTTTTAACTTTGGGTCTGCCCATAAAATGCTTTACAAATGCTATCCATCTTAGCAACCACTTTACCCGAAAGATGAAATAAGGACATAAAATAAATAGGGATACTTTGCAAAGTGCTCTGGACAAGCATCGCCTTACCCGCTTGGCTTAGAAGAGCCCCCTTCCACGTCGATAATTTTTATTGAATTATTTTGATCACAGGGTTCCACTTAGTGTCTTTGAACCTCCCAAAAAAAAGAGGGAGACCAAGATACAAAGAAGGAAGAGAAGCAATCTAGCAATTCAAAATGTCAGCAATCCTCTTTTATCACACTTTTTAGGTGTTAATAAAAATAGATTACTCTTTAGAAATATGATTTGTTGTCCTATCTCCTTCTTGTAATAATTTAAAATAGATTTGACTTACCTGGAGATAACCACTGATGCCACACATGCTAGAATCATATCATCTACAAATTGCTAATGTGATATTGGATTACAAGGAATAGTTGGGTGCATCTCCAAATTGTTATGATGCCTAGAAATCATCCTCCATAAAGCCTCCACCATGAGAAAAAAAAGGAATGGAGACAGTGGATCCCCCTGCCTCATACCATGGCAAGAATAAAAAAATCCTGCCAGAGAAACATTGACTAGAACAGAAAACCAAGCCAACAAAATCCAAACCTTTACAAGCTTGATCCAGCCCTCACAAAAACTAAACTTTCGTAGCATGCTAAAAAAAAAAGGCCCAAGAAACTCGATCATAAGCTTTATTAACATCTAATTTAAGAAAAAACTTCACTCTACCGCTTTTGAACATAGAATGCATCAGTTCATGAATAACTATTGCACCATAAAAAAATTTCCTTACCGAGATGAAGGCACTCTGCGTTGAGTCAATCATCAATGACAGAAGTATTTTAAGCCTATTTGTGAAGGACTTGGATAAAATTTTATAGATAGAATTACATAAACTAATGGTCCTAAAAACATTGAAAGATGAAGCCAAATATTTTTTGGGTATAAGGACAAAAAAAATCAGATTTACAACTTTCGGGATAATTAAAGAGCGTTGCACATCCTTTATAGCCACATAGACATATTTCCTGCATATATGCCAATATTTCTTATAAAAATGGAGGGAAGCCATCTAGTCTTGGAGCCTTAAGAAGGCCCATCACTTTAACAACTTCAAAAAATTTCTCATTTTGTTGAGCAAGGTGCAGCAAAAGAATTGCAAAAGTATTGTCATTGTTGTCAACACAGACAGATTGATGCAGTTGATGCGGTTCGGAGGTCGATCGGATCAAGTGCGGTGAATTTCAAGACAAACAGAGGTGACCCAAATTCAAAAATTGGCAAAAAGAGAAAAGAAAGAAAATTGTCGCGATATCGCGACATGTTTTTTGTCGCGATTTCGCGACATTGCCGAGGAGAGAGAAAGTGCATGCCAATTTGTCGCGATATCGCGACATGGCAGAGGAGAGAGAAAGTGAAAGGTAAACTGTCACGATTTCGTGACATGTTGCGAGAGAGGAAGCAAGGTGAAAAGATGTCACGATTTCATGACATAAATGGAGAAAAGGAGCTAGCAACGAAAAGTGTCGCGATATCGCGACACGTCGGGTTTCGTGACCCGAAGAGGAGAGAGAATGCTCGGCAACAAAGGTGTAGCGATATCGCTACATGTTGAAATGAATGGAAACAAAGGTGTAGCGATATCGTTGCATGATGAAAATACATGGCACAAAGGTGTAGCGATTTCGCTACAATTAGGAAGTGAAGAAAACAAAGATGTAGCGATTTCGCTACAAGTGAAAAGACACAAACAAGAAGATGTAGCGATTTCGTTGCATGACAAAATGTATAAAAACAAAGGTGTAGCGATTTCGCTACCATTCAAAGTTGAAAAAATTAAAGATGTAACAAGTCAAAAGCACAAGGCACAAAGTTGTAGCGATTTCGCTACTGCACGAAACAAAGAGTGTACGGAAGCAGTGAACGTCGCGATTTCGCGACATGTTCCATTTTCTGATGTTTGCAAGGAGATTGTATCGGAAGCCCAAAGTGTCACGATTTTGACAGTTAAGGATGAAGCAAAGTGTCACGATTTCTGACAGAAGGCAAAGGAGAGTCTACAAGAGCCAAAGCGTCACGATTTCGTGACATGCTTAAGGATGATGTCAACAAAGGTTAAAAGTGTCGCGATATCGCGACAAGATGCAGGGAAAGCTTCCAAGAGCCAAAACGGTCATGATTTCGTGACATGCTTAAGGATGACGTCAGCAAAAGTTCTAAGTGTCGCGATATCGTGACATGAACAGAAGGAAAGCTTTCAAAGCCAAAATGGTCACGATTTCATGACAGCAAGGGCATGAAGTGTGTGGCTTCAAAAAGTGTCGCGATATCGTGACAGGTAACAGTCTGGCAGGTAAAACCCGTAGGAGCATGCAAGGTGACACGTGTCGGAAAAAGCAGACAGGAAAATCATGCAGCCAGTTACGTAAAAAGTAACTGATGTCTGATCAGTAGTTACAAATTGACAGGTGTCGATCATGCACTAGAACAGTTGTATACTCTTGATTGAAAAAGCATTCGATGCATCACATATGGAGTTTCGAAAAAGCATTCGAAAAGCCGTATTCGAAGAAATTGAACAACCGAATATGGAGAATCAGAAAAGCTTTCTAAAAGACGTATTGCAGGGTTTCGAACAGTCGAAGTGCATGAAACAAAATAGCCGTATTGCATGGATTCAAAAGACGTATTGCAGGGTTTCGAACGGTCGAAGTGCATGGAACCGAACAGCCGTATTGCATGGATTCGAACGATCAGAGTATGTGATTCGATTGCATGCGGGATTGAAAGGTTATAAAAGAATAATCGTACGAGAGAAGATGTTTCTTGTTAGAGAGAAATTGCTGTAAAAAGAGGGTTAGAAAAGAATCAAGAGAAAAATAAGCGAGCCGTGAGAGTGTGTAGAGTTGGGTTAATTGCAGACCAGTCAGGGTCGTGCATGAAGTGAAGACATTTTTATGTCATTCTAAATTGATCAGAATTGCAGTCCAAGTTGGTGCTTGGTACTAGGAGTTGGTGCTCCATCATGTTGCAACAGAAAATTACAGGGGTTGGTGCTCCTTCCGGTTGATCTTGGTAAAGTATTTGTAAAATTGATATTTTGCAAAGGCTGGATTTGGATTGGAGTCCAAGCGGTCATTTTTGAGGAGTAGCCAAATTGGTGAACCTCGGTATATTGAGTGTTGTGGTGTGCTCTCTTGTTCAAGTTGTTTTTCAGTTGTCAAGTTCTCTTTATTTCATATTAAATGTTGTAGATATAAAAATTAATAGCTACACCTGATTCACCCCCCTCTCGGTGTCATTGTGTAATCATCAATTGGTATCGGAGCAAGGTTCCTTGTACAAGCTTAATCGGCTAAGGAGATCTTGGAAGAAACAATGGCGAGGTGGTGAAGGATTTTCATCCAACAAAGCTCCCTTATTTGATGGAACAAATTACACCTTACGGAAACTCAGAATGCAAACATATCCGAGTGCATTGGGATACGATATTTGGGATTCTGTAGATAGTGGATACACAGCACCCACTACCCCTCCAACAGATACTTGCTTGAGAAAAAGAAATTTGAAAACAACTCCAAAGCTAAGAATGCCATAATGTGTGGGCTTGTTGACAGTGAAGCGATAAGAGTCATGAGTTGTAAATCAGCAAAAGACATGTGGGATAAAGCGAAGAGCATCCATGAAGGAGACAGTAAGATTAAGGAAGCAAAACTGCAAACTCATCGAGCACGGTTCGAAGCACTGCAAATGAATGAAGATGAAAACATAGAGACTTATATGTTGAGAGTCAACGGAATTATTAATGCAATCAGAGGACTCGGTGAAGAAATTGATGATGCGAGTTGTTGTGAAAAAGGTTCTCAGAACACTTCACAAAAGATTTAACTCCAAAGTCTCTGCAATAGAAGAGGCAAAAGATCTAAACAACTTCAGCATGGATGAGTTGCATGGTTCCATGACAGCATATGAAATGAGAATAGGACAAACCAAGTCTACAGACAGAGAAGCAACTTTTAAAGCACACAAGAATGTAAAAGCTGAACATGAATCTGAGGATGAAGGAACAACTTGGATGAAACAGAAGCCAATTTTGTTCGAAAACTCACAAAAGGAAAAGGAAAATATAGAGGGAAGCTACCTTTTAAATGCTTCAATTATGGAGGAGTCGGTCATTTTGCAGCCAAATGTCCAATGCAGGAGAGAACCAAAAATGGTGAAGGTTCACACCAAGAAAAAAGTGATTGGAAGAAGAAACAAAATTTTAGAAAGAACAACTTCAAGAAGAAAAGCTTCATAACCAAGAATGTCAGCAGTTCTGAAGAAAGCACAGATGAGGAGTCTGAAGAAGAAGGAGGTGAAGCTCTGTTCATGGCACTTGAAGAAGAAAGAACAGAGGAAAATCAGGAAGGTGATGAAAATTCCAAGGATGAAGGTGAAGTGTATTTGGAAGGAGAATTGGTTGCTTGCACTTGAAGAGTTGAGTGCGAAAGGAAGAAGAATAAAAATTTTTCAAAGAAATTAGAGAATACCACGAGACATAATAAACAATCTGAAAATACGAGACGAGAGGAATTCAAGAAAATGTCTGAAGTTCTTGATGAACAATTAAGCTGTAAAGACAGGTTGAATGCGGCAAGCTAGAGGAAGACATTGTTAAGTTAAGGATGCAGTTAGAGGAGATGAATAGAAAATTGAACTATTTTCATAAGTTTGAAGAAAGTCTTGTAAAGCTGGATAAAATGTTAAATAACCAAAGGCCTTCTGGCATCAAATTTGGTTTAGGCTTTGATGAAGGAGAATCTTCAAAGGATTCAAAGAACTTGAATATAGAACCCATAAAGAAAGAAGAAAAGATCAGGGTTGAACCAGAAAAACCAAATCATGCAAAAGAAAACAATAATGCCAGATTCAAGAAGAATACTGACAAAGATGGATTCACAAAAGTCACACATCCAAGGAGGAGAAGAGTCATGGCTCCTACTTCAAACTGGCAAAGACCGGCACCCAGGTTTAATCATGCATTTTCTGGTTATTGTTTTAAATGCAATGCTTATGGCCATAAGATTTCAGATTGCGGGCATAATGTATCTCAAAGGAATTTTACCGGCAGAAATGTTTTTTCTCCTTTAATGAATTACGCAGTTGAATGTTATAATTGTCATAATTTTGGACATATTGCTAGAAAGTACAGAAGCACTTTTGCATCAAATAATTATCGGGGTAGAAAATCTCAGCCAAGTGGGTTGAAACAAAACCAGAAATTTCTTGAAAAACTAGGCACATGCTAATGAAAGGACAAAGGCAAAACAAGTAGCAAAATCTGCTATCAAACCAGAATGGAAAGAAAAGGAATCTTTGATTGTCCAGGCTGCTTTTAAAGCTCAGAACAAATCAGCACCTTGGATACTTGACGGTGGTTGTTCCAGTCACATGACGGGTGACAAGCAAAAGTTTGAGAATTTACAGAATTATGAAGGTGGTTCCGTGAAATTTGGAAATAATGATGGAGCAAAGATTGTTGGAAAGGGATCAGTCAAGATCAGTGATGGCAATATAAAATCAAAAGAAGTCTTGTTTGTAATTGGCCTGAAGCATAACTTGCTAAGTGTAAGTCAAATATGTGACAGAGGTCATGATGTAATCTTCAAGAAGGAGGGTTGTGAAGTAAGAAAGACAAAAAATGGAAAGTTAATAGCCACTGGACTGAGAACTTCTAGAAATCTGTATACACTTTCGAAACTACAGAAGGAACATGCTTGATTGGACAGGAAGATGAAAAGCGGCTATGGCACAAGAGGCTTGGGCATATTAGTTTTGACAATCCGGCAAAAATCAGTTCAAAAAGAGCAGTTAGAGATATACCAAACATTGGCAAACCTGTAAATAGCATCTGTGAGTCATGCCAAAAGGGAAAACAAACCAGAGCCACTTTCAAAGCAAAAGAATACTTCACTAGCAAGCCATTAGAACTAATTCACACTGATCTATGTGGACCCATGAGAACTAAAAGCATAAATGGACACAAATATTTTATGTTGTGTATAGATGACTACTCAAGAATGACATGGGTACTATTTATGAAACTCAAGTCAGAAGCCTTTGAGATGTTTAAAACCTTCAAAAATCTTGTTGAGAATCAATCAGGAAAAAGAATTAAATGCCTAAGATCAGACAGGGGAGGAGAGTTTATCTCCGAAGAATTTGCAGAATACTATCAAAAACATGGGATAAGAAGACAGTTTTCAGCAGCTAGGACACCTCAGTAGAATGGTGTTGTAGAAAGGAAGAATAGAACAGTGCAGGAAATGGCAAGGACAATGTTGGCAGAAAACAAAATAGCTGACAGATTTTGGAAAGAGGCAGTCCATACTACAGTTTACATTCAAAACAGGTGCATGTTGAGACCACATGAAAGCAAAACACCTTATGAGTTGTGGTTTGGCAGAAAGGCAACAACAAGACATTTCAAAGTATTTGGCGAGCAAGTGCTACATAAAATGGACTGAAGATAACCTCGGTAAATTTGAAGATAGAGTTGATGAAGGTATCTTTCTTGGTTACTCAACAAAAAGCAAGGCCTACACATGTTACAACAAGAGGTTGAAGAAAATTGTTGAAAGTGTTGATGTGAAAGTTGATGAAGGTAGAGAACAAGAAACTACTTATCAAGAAAACTACCCTATGTATGAAGAAGTCATTGAAGGTGATGATGAAAAAGAAAGAGAGAAGAATCGAGAAAATTGATCCGAGATGGTGTAAAAGCTGAATCTGAAGAAGAAGAAAACAGGAAATTTAAAACAGGCAACTGGCAGAAAAATCATCCAAGTGAACAGATTATTGGGGATCCCACAGATGGTATTCAGACAAGAAGAACAGCGGTGAGGAACTATTCTCTGTTATCTAGTATTGAACCTAAAAATGTTCTTTGAAGCAAGCAGCGATGAAAGTTGGATGAAGGCAATCAATGAAGAACTAGATCAGATAGAGAAAAACAATACATGGGAATTAGTACCTAGACCAACAAATAAAAACATAATTGGCACTAAATGGGTTTTTAGAAATAAATTGAATGAAGATGGGCGAGGTTGTCAAAAATAAGGCAAGATTGGTATGTAAAGGCTATGCTCGGGTTGAAGGCATTGATTTTGAAGAAACTTTTGCACCGGTAGCCAGACTAGAGGCAATCAGAATGTTTCCGGCATTAGCGAGTTCATAAAAACTTCAAAGTATATCAAATGGATGTAAAATCAGCATTTTTGAATGGAAAAGCTGGAAGAAGAGGTTTACATTGAACAACCGAGATGGCTTCCAACTTGGTGACAATCCAGATTTTGTTTGCGAGGTTAAAGAAAGCTTTATATGGATTAAAGCAGGCACCCAGAGCATGGTATGCAAGGTTGGATAATTATCTAATTAAACAAGGGTTTAAGAAAGGTTTGGTGGATAGCAACTTATATGTCAAAACAGAGAAGGGTCATCTTATTGTTCTTGTTGTTTATGTAGATGACATAATATTTGGCAGCAGCATGGATGAATATTGCAAAGACATATCAATTAAAATGAAAAAAGAATTTGAGATGTCAATGATTGGTGAACTTTCTTATTTCTTAGGACTGCAGGTCAATCAAAATGAAAAAGGCATTTTTATTTCTCAAGTTAAATATGTAAAAGAAATGCTGAAAAAGTTCACAATGGAAGACAGTAAACCGGTCAGCACTCCCATGACAACAGGCTGCAAGTTGAGCAAGGATGATAAATCCCAAGATGTAGATCAAACAATGTACAGGTCTATGATTGGAAGCCTGCTTGTATTTAACGACCACTAGACCGAGATATATTACAAGCGGTATGTATGGTTGCAAGATTTCGAGCCGGTCCCAAAGAAACTCATGTAACAGTTGTAAAGAGGATCTTGAGATATCTCAAGGGCACTATGGATTATGGGTTGTGGTACCCAAAAGGTAAATATTTCACTTTGATTGCATATTATGATGCAGATTGGGCAGGATGTATTGATGATAGAAAGAGCACAAGTGGAGGAGCATTTTATCTTGGAGACAGGCTGGGAGCATGGCACAACAAGAAACAAGAATCGAGTATCTCTATCCACTTGCAGAGGGAGAATACATTGCAGCAACAACATGTTGTACTCGGATATTATGGATGAGACAAACGTTGAAAGATCTTGGTATTCATTTCAAAGAGCCAATTTCAATTAAATGTGATAACACTAGTGCTATCAACATATCCAAGAATCCAATAATGCATTCAAGAACCAAACATATTGCAATCCGATATCATTTCTTGAAGGATAAAGTTGCGGAAGGAGAGGTTAAATTGGATTTTGTTCCAACTACAGAGCAAGTAGGTGATATATTCACAAAACCTTTGCCAAAGGAAGTATTTGAATACCTTCGGAAGAAGTTGGGAGTAGTCACACCACCCAAGCACCGACTAGCTATGGGAAACACATTCTCGGGGGGAGCATTCAAACTTTTTAAGTATGAGAATGTTGTGCATAGACTCGGGGGAGTCTGCAGCGACCCTTTGGTATTATTGGCAAAGGGGGAGAAGAAATTAAGCAAGGTTGCGAGTGTGTTGCCAACAATTCCAAAGGGGGAGATTGTTGAGCAAGGTGCAGCAAAAGAATTGCAAAAGTATTGTCATTGTTGTCAACACAGACAGATTGATGCAGTTGATGCAGTTCAGAGGTCGATCAGATCAAGTGCAGTGAATTTCAAGACAAACAGAGGTGACCCAGATTCAGAAATTGGCAGAAAGAGACAAGGAAGAAAACTTTCGCGATATCGCGACATGTTTTCTATCGCGATTTCGCGACAAAAAGAGGAGAGAGAAAATGCACGCCAAAATGTCGCGATTTCGCGACATGTCGAGTTTCGTGAGGAGAGAGAAAATGTGTCGCGATATCGCGACAAAGAGAGAGAAAGTGCAAGGAAGATTGTCGCGATTTCGCGACATTCGAGGAGAGAGAAAGTGCATGCCAATTTGTCGCGATATCGCGACATGGCAGAGGAGAGAGAAAGTGAAAGGTAAACTGTCACGATTTCGTGACATGCTGGCAGAGAGGGAAGCAAGGTGAAAAGATGTCACGATTTCGTGACATAAATGGAGAAAAGGAGCTAGCAACGAAAAGTGTCGCGATATCGCGACACGTCGGGTTTTCGCGACCCGAAGAGGAGAGAGAATGCTCAGCAACAAAGGTGTAGCGATATCGCTACATGTTGAAATGAATGGAAACAAAGGTGTAGCGATATCGTTGCATGATGAAAATACATGGCACAAAGGTGTAGCGATTTCGCTACAATTAGGAAGTGCAGAAAACAAAGATGTAGCGATTTCGCTACAAGTGAAAAGACACAAACAAGAAGATGTAGCGATTTCGTTGCATGACAAAATGTATAAAAACAAAGGTGTAGCGATTTCGCTACCATTCAAAGTTGCAAAAATTAAAGATGTAACAAGTCAAAAGCACAAGGCACAAAGTTGTAGCGATTTCGCTACTGCACGAAACAAAGAGTGTACGGAAGCAGTGAACGTCGCGATTTCGCGACATGTTCCATTTTCGCTGAAGTTTGCAAGGAGGATTGTACGGAAGCCCAAAGTGTCACGATTTCGCGACATGTTCCATTTTCTGCTGGCAAAGGAGAGTGTACGGAAGCCAGAAGCGTCGCGATTTCACGACATGCTTAAGGATGATGATGTCAGCAAAGGCCAAAAAGTGTCGCGATATCGCGACAAGATGCAAGGAAAGCTTCCAAGAGCCAAAACGGTCACGATTTCATGACATGCTTAAGGATGACGTCAACAAAAGTTCTAAGTGTCGCGATATCGCGACATGAACAGAAGGAAAGCTTTCAAAGCCAAAATGGTCACGATTTCGTGACAGCAAGGGCATGAAGTGTGTGGCTTCAAAAAGTGTCGCGATATCGTGACAAGTAACGATCGCGAGGTAAAACCCGCGAGGAGCATGCAAGGTGACACGTGTCGGAAAAAGCAGACGAGGAAAATCATGCAGCCAGTTACGTAAAAAGTAACTGATGTCCGATCGACGATTACAAATTGACAGGTGTCGATCATGCACTAGAACAGTTGTATACTCTTGATTGAAAAAGCATTCGATGCATCACATATGGAGTTTCGAAAAAGCATTCGAAAAGCCGTATTCGAAGAAATTGAACAGCCGAATATGGAGAATCAGAAAAGCTTTCTAAAAGACGTATTGCAGGGTTTCGAACAGTCGAAGTGCATGAAACAAAATAGCCGTATTGCATGGATTCAAAAGACGTATTGCAGGGTTTCGAACAGTCGAAGTGCATGGAACCGAACAGTCGTATTGCATGGATTCGAACAGTCAGAGTATGTGATTCGATTGCATGCAGGATTGAAAGGTTATAAAAGAATAATCGTACAGAGAAGATGTTGCTTGTTGTTAGAGAGAAATTGTTGTAAAAGGAGGGTTAGAAAAGAATCAAGAGAAAAATAAGCGGAGCCGTGAGAGTGTGTAAAGTTGGGTTAATTGCAGACCAATCAGGGTCGTGCATGAAGTGAAGACATTTTTATGTCATTCTAAATTGATCAGAATTGCAGTCCAAGTTGGTGCTTGGTACTAGGAGTTGGTGCTCCATCTGTTGCGACAGAAAATTACGGGGGTTGGTGCTCCTTCCAGTTGATGTTGGTAAAGTATTTGTAAAATTGATATTTTGCAAAGACTGGATTTGGATTGGAGTCCAAGCGGTCATTTTTGAGGAGTAGCCAAATTGGTGAACCTCGGTATATTGAGTGTTGTGGTGTGCTCTCTTGTTCAAGTTGTTTTTCAGTTGTCAAGTTCTCTTTATTTCATATTAAATGTTGTAGATATAAAAATTAATAGCTACACTGATTCACCCCCCCTCTCAGTGTCATTGTGTAATCATCACATTTGAGAAAGGAGCCATAAGTTTTCTATTCCAATAATTAGAAACAATCGAATGGATTGCCTCTAAAATTTTACTTTCAACAAGAAGGTCTCGATCAGGAACTGAATAGAGGAAAGTTCTAAAAAAATCAACAACTTCCTCCTGAATTTCCATGACATCGAAAGTCACTCCTCCACTAACCATCTCAATTTCTCTAATTCTGTTGCGACCTCTTCTTCAGAGGGTGGAAGCATGGAATAATCGGGAGTTATGGTCACCTTCGTTTAACCATAACTCTTTGGATTTTTATTTTTAGAAAAACTATTCTTTCACTTTCCTATTGTGGTAGTCCACCAAAACGGATCTTTCTTCCTACATCAGAGCCTCAGAACAATCATGAGTCTCTATAATCACTTCGATCTCTTTCAGTTGATATTTCAATCTTTCATTTTCTCTAAACAAGTTACCAAACAAAAACGTGTTCTAGATCTTAAGATAATTTTTGAACCACTTGATCTTATTGGTTAATTAAAACATCCCTTCACCAACAATATCTTCCTACCACCATTCCCTAATACGGGATTTAAAGTCAGGGTGAGAGCACCACATAAATTAAAATCTAAATGGGTGAGGAAGAAAAGGAGTACCATCAGGGACTCCCAATCATAAAGGATTATGGTTAGAACTAATCCTAGGAAACAAATATAGAGAAGCATCTCCAAACAAGTTAAACCTATGAGAAGAGAAAAAAATCCTATTTAATCTACTCATAATCAAGCTCTCACCAGAATGTCGATTACTCCAAGTAAATTTTACCCCCATTAGATTCATATCCCAGAGATTAGCAGAGTTAACAAAATCAGATAAATCTTGCAAATTTCTAACATCCACTAAATTATCTCCCCACTTCTCATAAGGATAAAGAGGAGAATTAAAATCTCCAATGACAACCCAATACTCATTCGAAAAAAGTAAATCTCATATCAAAAAGTAGAAGCCAAAACTTATGTCTATCAATATACGAATTAGGAGCATAAATATTAGATAGACCCATATCCTATTAGTAATTTTACACTAAAATAAAATATTAATAACACGGCTAGAAGAGGAAATAACATGGCCATCCAGTCTCAAAGGGTTCCAAAAAGATAGAAGGCCACCAGAAGAACCAACCACTTCACTAGCCATGAAACCAAGTCCTTCCAAATCAGCTTGTGAACAGACTCCCAAGAGGAGGCATATAATTTCTATTCTTGAATACACAAGATATCCGAAGATTTATCCCTCCAAAATGAGGCAAGCAACCATTTCTTAGAAGATCTATTGAGGCCTCTAACATTAAAAGAGAAAAATTTTATTGGAAGGAGAGTTTCTTTCCCACACCTCTAGGAGGAGAGGATTTGAAACCTTCAAGCTTCAAACACTAAAATAAAATATTTATAACACGTCTAGAAGAGGAAATAACATGGCCATCAGTCTCAAAGGGTTCCAAAAAGATATAAGTCCACCATAAGAGACAACCGCTTCACTAGCCATGAAACCAAGTCCTTCCAGATCAGCTTGTGAACAGAATTCCAAGAGGAGGCATATAATTTCTATTCTTGAATACACAAGATATCCAAATATTTATCCCTCCAAATGAGGCAAGCAACCATTGCTTAGAGGAGCTATTGAGCCCTCTAACATTCCAAGAGCAAATTTTCATTGGAAGGAGAGTTTCTTTCCCACACCTCTAGGAGGAGAGGATTTGAAACCTTTAAGCTTCAAACACTTCTCACCAGCCTTGTCCTTTACCATCAGAAGAGTTTGACCACCATTAGTCACTACATCATCTATAGATATCTTCCTTCTAAATTTACTTGGGGTTCTTCAAGGTTTCTTGACCACCCTAGATTCCACACCTTTCTGACGATGGCTTCTGGTCTTGGGACCAGATAATCCTTTCTCCATAATAGGAAATAGAGAGGAATATGGGTTTTGATCCCCAACCATATCAGATTCTCCAACCACCTTAGAGGGAAGACTTCTTAACACTCATAGAAGTAGAAAGCTCTTTAGCTGTAGAAGCCAGAGATGCTACCAGATAAGATAGAGACTCCACAAGCTAAGTCACTTGACCATCCTCTTCCTTTACTAAATCCAAATATTCAAAGAAATTAGAAATAGGTAAATCAACATCTTGACCCAAAGGATCAGCTTGAAGTACCACCTCCAAATTACTAGGATTAGTGTTTAGATGACCCTTATTAAATAGGGTTAGCTCCTTGCAAGTGGAATCAAAAGCCTCGTTATCACTCTTCAATTGAGAATGAGAAGAAGTAATTTATTTAACTTTCAAAAGCCCCTAAAATTTCTTGTGCCACACCTTCTACTTCTTGAATGGGATCCGCTTGGGATCCACATTGGCTCACCGATTCGGTTCCTTAGGAATAGGTTGGCTAACTGAATTCTTCTGGGAATAAAAATTCTAATGATGACCCTCAGGCCACAAGAATTACAAGCCTGTGGCTTATTATCATAGACCACAATCTGAACCCATGTTCCTAGATGAGAAAAAAGCTCCATAGAGCTTGGAAGGTTCTTCTCAATGTCCACCATGATACACATTCTGACATATTATCTCTGAGTTGCAGATAAATAAACTTTATAAAGCAAATAAAGTCATCGATACAACTTGCCATCACCCTAAAGACACTCTCATGCCATAAGTACGTGGGAAAGTCAGGCAGATAAATCTAAACCAGGACCAAATTGATCCTCTATAGTGTTTGGTTAAAATCATGGCCCCACTTCTTGATAAAGAGACCACGGTTCCCATAAAACCAAGGACCACCTTCCAAAATTTTGCAAGAGTCCTCCTCGCAAGAGAGTCCAATCAAAAAAAAAATCATGAAAGTGTGGCAAGGTCTAATGACCAATGAGGATTCCACCAAGAAATGGTCCAACGCTTAAGCACATCCAAAGGTGGTCTTCCTCCAACAAAGTTACCCATCAAATCCTAGGATGCTTTCCACAACAGGTAGTCAACCATGCTATTCGAGATATGAATTTGACCAGATTCTACATTAACTTCATAGGGAGCAAACAATTCACCAAAGGACAAACCATCTGGTAAAACCATTTGGCTTATTCTTAATTTCTACCTAATACCCCTTCTTTATTCCTCCCTTTCCCTTAAAATTTTACATAGTCCATCTTATCCACCTAATCACCCTCCTAATCCATGACCCAATCCCAAGGTGAATTCACAAACAAAATAAAAATACCAATCAAATCCCCAAAACCTAATGCAACCCTCATCCAAATCCTTAGGAGATATACACTCTAATTTAAAAATCCTCATCAAATTCCTAGGTCTCCCCAAATCCCCATCAAAACCCTTTTAGGATTTCCCTCGTTTAATCCACTTTATCCCCCATCTCCTTTTCCGTCCAAATTGAATGAATAAAAAATTGCACTAAAAGTCCCAAGTCAAAAGGAATTAAATTGGTATATTTAATGGTTTTGTCCTTCTCAGCCTCCATGTCACATTTTTTGCAATTTTAAATTCCATGGGCATCCCTCAAGGTACACATGCCCCTATGCACATCGAACATCCCCTTAGGCAAATTTATGGTACTTGGGTGGGTGAGGATTCAACCCATCCAAGGCTATTAAATGGAGAGGGTACACATTCCTCTATGTGTCCTCCCCAATATTTGCCTTGGATTTCTCATATGCCACTTGGTATCAAGTCATATCCACGTCACCTCCATGCCATCCCTCCTCACCTTGCTCAAATTTCTATAAATACCCTCTCATTTTCATAATTTTCATGGAGACACATTGACACACACCCATATGCTATCAAAATTCTCCTAGGACTCAAGTATGCACATTGACATCTTTTATTTTCTATTGTTGTTTTATGCTTAACACAAATACTACTAATAATTTCACATTTGCATGTTTGTAGGACTCAAAGGGCTCAAAACTCAATTCAATCTGGTGGTCACAACAAACCCACCTTACATTTGTTTGTGGCATAGGAAAATCATGACACCATAGTAGTTTTGTAAATGGATCATCTCCTTTTGGACACATGTATTTTGTAAAAACACCCTACAAATGGGTTTCATTTTATCAAAATGACTCACTTTTAATATCATGTATTTATTTATTTTTATTTCAATGGTGTATTTCCTATGTCTACACATCTTAAATAAAATCACACTTAAAATTTACTTTTTATAGAAACTAGAGTGATGCTAATATGGTATTTCCTACTATAATATTATAATATTAGCATCACCATTAACTATAATGGGAAGATAAATTTAGGACATGGCCCCTCACATTTTACATTTTATTCCTAATAAGAATTTATTACAAGGAAGATATGTGATCAATATACTTATAAAAAGGTTCATATCAACACATTTGCTTGACAGATTAAATATTTTAAGATAGAGGACTAAGGTCACTGAAATAAATTTAAAGATATATTTTTTGTAATTTTATGCCAACATTAGGTTAATAAGATCTAAACTAAAATAAGTATAGGATTTTTGTTAAATTACTTGGTTTTAATAGTCTATGGTCCATGTTTGTTGTAAAATTATTTAAATTAAAATATTAATTATTTTTTCTAAATTATTTGGAGTTATTAAACTAAAACCATAAGTATTTTTTAATCTAACTAAAATAAAATATAGATATATTTTTAGATTTAATTAGGTTTAGAAACTCCTATAATACACGCTTAGGGCTGGGTATCCCTATCCTTCCATGACCTCTTATAAAGGGAAGGTTGAGCTTATCAATAGGATATTTAACACAGCCTCAGTTTGAAACTTGCTTGGGTATCACCATCCCACCATGACCTCTCATAAGGGGGAAAGTTGATTTTATCAATAGGATATTTAACACACATCCTTGATTTAAACCTTGGACCTCTCGAAGAAGAGCTAAACCTTGAATGGTTGCATTATATTGAGCATAAAAAAATATTACCATTTTCTTTTTAAAAAAATACAACCAACTATAAAATTATAAATAATTTTAAATATTTCTATAAATTTAAAATGCACTAGGGGAACGAGTGGAAAGCTCTAAACCTTGATCTAATTTTTTTGTTTTTGGATGCTCCTCATGGGAGTGGGGAGCAGGGAGCTCTAAACCTTGATCTTTGTTGGTTGTAAGATGCTCCTCATGGGAGTGGGGAGCAAGGAGCTCTAAACCTTGATCTTTGTTGGTTGTAAGTTGCTCCTCAGGGGAGCGGGGAGTGGGGAGTTCTAAACCTTGATCTTTGTTGGTTCTCGGATCTGGATCCTAGAATGTGGTTCTTCTTTTCTATAGTTGTGCACAGTTTTCTAGATAGTGGGATGCGGTTTCACTTTTTTGACTTGGTGGATGGGTGTTTGCCCTAATGCTAAAATTTTTCTGTTAGAGGGCCCTGCCTTTGCCTTCATACCCTATTTTAGGGGTTTGTTCTCATTTCTTAGATGGATCTTAGATTTTGGATCTATTTTTTTTGGAATCTTTCTCTACTAGGGCACAATTTATTTCTAAATCTATTTTAGAGAAGTTTTTGGTGATATCGAGTATCATCTAGTTACCTATTTTTCTTTACGTAATATTGGCAGATTTTCCTCACAATTTTTAGCCTTTTTGATGGTTTGATGGGTCATTACATTTTTAGGAGGAAAATTTTTTTCTAGTTTCAAATATGAGTAGGAAGTGGTTGTTTCTTGTTTTTTCTATTTGTAGTTTTTTTTTTTTTTTTTTTTTTTTGTTTGGACTAGGAGGGAGTTTCCAAATTTTAAATCTAATGTTCAATAGGAATGTGTCCTATTTGCCCTGAGATGTGGTCCTTCTAGTTCTTTCAAATCTCTAGGATCCTGGTATGTTTTAGGTTTGGGGAGCCTTCCAAAACCCTATGGTCCTCTGTTTGAGACTTGATCCATTTCTAGAAGGTTCTGGAAGCCTTGAATTTTTATTTCACTTTTGGTATTTGAGTGGTAATTTTATTTTTTGAATCATTTTAATTCTCTTGGTTTTGTTTGGATGGAAAATGGTTGTTATTTCCATCCTTTTAATTTTTATGCTTGAGGAGCCTATCAAAACCTAGGGTCCTCTACTTGAGGCCTAATCCACTTGTACAAGGTTCTTGGAGCCTTTCAAAATCTTGTTTATAAAGGTTTGGGGACCCTTCCAAAACCCTCCTATGAGGTTCAAGGAGCCTTCCAAAACCCTTTGGTCCTCTACTTGAGCTCTAACCTTTTTTTAATATTTTAGGAGCCTTTCTTAACATTGCTTAAAGAGGTTTAGATATCCTTCTAAAACCCTCCTATTTAAGGTTCATATATCCTTTCAAAACCCCTTTTTTTAAGGTTTGGAAAACCTTTCAAAACTTCATATTTAGGTAGGATTTTAGTTTGTTGTTGCTAGAGTGATTATTGAAGGTGTTGGGTACCTATTGGTGGAGACCTAATTAGGATTCCCATACTTGGTGGAAATACCTAATGCTTTTATTCTAGTTTTTTGAACACTCCTAATGTCTTAGTAGAATTTTTTCAAATTGAGCAATCTATTTAAATTTGAAAATTAAATTGGCATCATATGGCATGGATGGTTGTCTCATTTTCTAGATTTATTTCTCCCATGGTGGACTGGGAGAGAATTTCCTTTCTAGGTTTGATTTTAAATCTCAAAGTTTATGTGGAAATGCTATTTTTTTTATCTATGGGATTTGACTATCTTGGATGCTGGATCAATATTTGTTGGATGTTGAATCAGTTTTCATTTAGGGATGTAGTCTCATTTATGATCTTCTTTGGTGTGTTTTAAATATATTTGTGGTTTTTCAAAGGTTTGGGGACCCTCCCAAAACCCTATTTAAAATGTTTGGGGACCCTTCCAAAACCCCTTCTTATGCCAAATCAAAAATAAATAAAATGAACCATTATAAATTAGTTTTGATTTCTTGTTTTCTTTTAGGATTTATATGAAAAAATATAATCTCTCATCTTATTTATTTGAATAAAATTTAACATTATTTTCTAAAAATGTTTTTACAAAGATCTATAAATATTATATCTTACAATAAAATTATAAATGAGTTTATATCATGCGCTTTCTTGAAGTTTATACATACACTAAAAGTTTGAAATTAAATTTACTAAAATTGGAAAAAATAATAAAATTGATTTAATTTTTTTTGTTTTTTCAAGGGAGACGAAGTACAATGACTAGACTACATTCCTTAAGGCACAACGGGACCTCCCTCCCTCCCCATAACTTAAATTTAGGTATTTTGGTTAACATTCCAATAACTTACCACTATGGTGTCCCTATTTATGAGTTAGATTTTATATAGTTTTAGAAAGATAGGTTTAATTTTAAGTTAAGAGTAAATTTTTTGTTAAATTTTATAATCTATATATATATATATAATAAATAAATGCTAATATGATTAAAAAGTGAATGCATAAATATGATTGTGAAAAAAAATTTGGTCAAAAAATTATCATATATATAAAGACCAAAATATTAGTGCTTGTTTTTTCATAAATTTTATTACAATTAAATTTATAACTATATATTTACATTCAATTATTATTTTATCCTTAATCATGTATGTGTGGCTTCTATTAGGGAGCACTAAAATAACAAAATATCATATTGTTCTTGTTAGATTTATATTAAGTTAATTAAACCACATTTAACTTAGATTTTTATTTAATATATTTTCATTTATCTTTATATCAAATATATTCCTCATCTTCCTCAAACTATTATGTCCTTGAATCAACTCTTTGATATAATTTTTATTAAAATATAAAATATAACGTGTTGAATCACCTTCTAAAATTTAAAAATCAACACCACCAATACCTAAAATATTTACTACCCAATTTTCATATCTATAAATATGTTGTATATAACAACTTATTAATTCCCTAATATCTTTATTTAGGGGTTTATTCATGCCCATGACATTCCAAGATATTATTTTTATCATAACTTTTTATTTGTGGGTTTATCCCATTTCTTGGTAACACTTCAATATTTGTTTTTGTTTCTCATGTTTTTGCTTCATCAGTCTTCTTATATTTTTTTTATTCCTGCCTAACACTTTCATATTCATAAATCAATTTTATTTTATTTTTCAAGGGTTTGTCTTGCTCTAAAGCATTTGAAGTGCAAGGAATAACCTCAAAATCATTCTTTTATATATGTTTCCTTCTAAGCCCTAAAGTATAAGGATGCTCCTCCATAAGAATTAACTTCTTATGTTGTCTTGAAAATTGTAAATCACTATCCATTTCCATAATCATCATTTTCTTTTTGCTCTTAACTTCCTAAAGTGAATGGGATAACCTCTACACTGATTTTAAAATATTTTTAATCCAATTAAAATAGATAAAATATCACATTACTATTTATTTTTAAAACAATTATACAACCAAATAATTATGAATGTTTTTATGAAAACAAAAAATATTATAAATTAATTTTGATTTCTTATTTTCTTGTAGGATTTATATAATAACAATTGTAAACTCACATTTTATTTGTTTCAATAATATTCAAATTTATTTTCTAAAAAAAAGATTTTGAAAAAATCTATAAGTCTTAAGTTTTAAATATCTTATATATATATATATATATATATATATATATAAATGTAAATGTAAATGAGTTTCAATTGTGGGATTTTTCTAAGGATATATATTGAAACTTATTGTTTGAAAGAAAATATAATTAGATTTGAAAAAAACAAATTATTAACCGCTCATGTAGAGGATTTGGAGAGCAAGTGGGTAGTTAAAACTCTTCGGTTATTGAGAGGCCCAGGTTCAAATCTCTCCCCTCACATGTTGTGCATATGTTGTATATAAAAGGTTCCTCATCAAAAAAAAAAAAAAAAAAAATTATTTAAAATCTTTATTTTTGAGTCAACTTTATATAATTAAAAAAATAGGTTTCATTTTAAGTTAAGAGTAAAAAATTTGTTTAATTTTATAAAAATAAAATTATCTCTTCTTAAAAAATAAAATGATGATATCATAAAAAATAAATGCATATGTATGTTAGTACATCCCATAATATATGGTTGAACAAAATAATTATTAGATTTATAAATGCTAAAATATCATGATGTATCCCCGTGAGTGTGGTCTACAAGCAAGGACGCCACTTGTATTATCGGTTATGTGACCTGGGTTCAATCCCCATGGTGGATGTGTATAAGAAGTATTACTATATATATATATATATATATATATATATATATATATATATATATATATATATATATATATATATATATATATATATATATATATATATATCACATGATGTATGCTTGTTTTATAAATTTAATTATAGTTAAATTTACAAGTATATTATATTTAATTATAAGTTTTTTTAAATCAATTATGTTGGCTTCTATTTAGGGCCATTCTCTTTAAAATAAAATATAAAACATTACATTGCTATGAGGTAAATTAAACCATATTTAACTTATCTTTTTATCAAAGATATTCTTCATTTGCCTTTTTATCAAAAATATTTGTCATTTTTTTCAAACTACTACATTTATGCATTCAATTCCTTGATATCATTTTATTAAGAAGTAAATATTGTTTACCCATATCAAATATTACTAATATTAAAATCAACATTGTGAATGCCTAAAATATTTCCTACTTGGTTTCCATATCTATAAATATGTTATCTATAACAACTTGTTAGTTCCCTTGTACCTTTTTTAGGGGTCTTATTCATACCCTTAATATTCAAAGATATAATTTTCACCATGGATTTTTATTTGTAAGTTTAGCCCCATGGATTTTTATTTGTGGGTTTAGCCCCACTTCTTGTTAACACTCGGATATTTACTTTTATTTCCCATATCAATATCCCTCTAAATTTATTTTTCTCTTTGGGTTTATTTCTTGGTTCTTCCTCTCTTTTATGCATTCCCACCAACACTTTCATATTCACCAATATCTTCAATTTTTTCATATTTATCATAGTGATACATGTCATATATAGGTTTATTTTATTATGAATTATTCCAAGAGCAAGGACTAACCTCAAAATCATTTTATTCTTTATGTTATCCTCAAATCCCTAAAGTACAAGGATGATCCTCTAAAATAATTATCTTTTTATGCTACCCTAAAAACCCTAAATCACTATGGATTACCTCCACCCTCATTTCCTTATCATGCTACTCTTAAAACTTTAAAGTACAAGGGATAACCTCTACACTACTTGTATTTCTATTACCAAAAGAGGATTCAATACTACTTGATGAAAATGAAGACAATTTACTTAGAATATAATTGACCTCTTATGTTATCTTCAATTTAAAGGTTTTCTCCACATCTTAGTTTACACCTTTAATTCCTTTTGAATTTAAACTTGCATATTGTACTTTCTCATTCATCATATCCATATTTGTTTCATATGGTGGTTGATGTAAGAGAGCTATATTGAGCCTTTTCAATATGATGCACATAGGATTTCTTTCTCTTTATTTTGAATGGAATATCCTTAATCTAATTAATTTCTATTACAACAGGATTTCTTTCTTCATCTTGAAGTTTATCTCGTGCCCAAAGTTTCCTATCTATTTCTTCATATTTTTACTTTGAAATATTTTTTTATGTGTTCAATCTCATAACAATTGTGATATTGGAATGCAACATTTTCATAATCCACTTACTAATCCCATTATTTTGATTTAAATTTAATCTTAATGATTTGTGGTACAAGATTTAAAAAATCTATAGTAACACATATTTGAGTATATATACAATGCTTTCACTTTTTAGTAGTGAGTCCCTCCTTGATGAATTGCCTAATGATATATCTAATATTCTTAAAAGCATCCTTATTGATGAGTTGATAAGGAATTCTGAAAATCTTAACCCACACCAAAATATTTTATTAATTTCTATTTTGATAAAAAAAAAAATCACTCCATGATATTAAATAAAGGTCATCTCTCCCTCTAAACCATGGGACACCACCCATTATTTTATTCTCAATTTTTTAACTAGAAAATATTATGAAGAAGACCTTTAGGAAAAAAACTCATAGAGTAATTTGAATTCAATTCTCACTTCACTTGATCCAAATTTAAATCTCTATAAACCTTGGCCAATATCCATGGAAATTACATATAAACCCTGTAATTTTGAGAAGCGTAATATCATATTCGATCATCTCTTCCCTAAAAAATACTTATTATGTAACACATGTTCCTTGAATCAAACTTGACATATGTTAGTCTTCCTCTTATCTCCAACTTGGGAATCCATACTTCTAGTTAGGGTATATTAACTTCCTATTAAGGATTTCAAATATGACTTTTCTTCTATGCTATCTACTGGAGTTCTTCCTCTTATCTCCAACTTGGGCATCCATACTTCTAGTTAGGGCATATTAACTTCTTATTAAGGATTTCAAATTGAATTTTCTTCTATGTTATCTAGTGGAGTTTACTCTTGACTTGTGCATTTAATTATAACTTTAACATTTATATGTATAGAAATAAAATACCAAACATCTATATTTTAAAATATCAATAAACAATGAGATTCCTTCAATAGACTAGATTTTTTATTTTAATAATTGATTTAATTTTTTAATATGGTTGCAAGGATGTTAGGCTTATATAAAAGGAATAGATAGAAATGATATCAACTACATTAATAAAAGCGATGATAAAGGGAACATGACAAGGACTATGTATGCATTTATTTACATGTCCAAAATAATTTTTATTTAAATTTTTATTTTAGAATACACGTATTTACGTATTTTGTGTGATGTAGACAAAGTAAAAATAAATGAATCCAACCACAAAAGAAATGTCATCATTAAAAATAATATAAGATCAATTAATTAACCATTTTATTAAACATAATTAATTATTTAATTAATAATAATTTATTTATATTTAAAAGTAATTAAATACATTTTTAAATTTGAATACAAAGGTAGTGTCAACATTGATTATCACTTTGGCAATTATGATATTACTATAAAATTAAAATAAACAATGGTATTAGAAGGATGTTTGAAATTATGGTGATACTATAAAAACATTATCATAATTTTGTAACGTTAACTTAATATCATTGTACTTTTAAAATATTAATTTATTAAAAAATATATTATTTTTTTGAAACTACAAAGATATTTCACAATTAATTATTTGAACCTTTTGAAACAAGTATTAAGTCTTAGAAGAAAAAAGGTTTATCTTGATTCCTAGAAGATCACCTTGCTTATCACATGTTCTAGATGGCTAGTTTTTTAAATCAATTTAAAGAAAGTCTTGTATTTCTTTTAAGAATATAACTTTCTTTAAGTGAAAGTAAAGGTTATGGAATTCACCACCATTAAATCTATTAAAAATTAAATTTCTGACGATCAAAACATGAAAAAAAACATACACATTCATCTTTATATAATGTAAAAAAGATCACCTCAAAACTGTATACTAATGGGCTTTCTTTCACTTATTCAAGTCAAATGAAGAGAGGACCCATCTTATGGCTGTAGCCCAAGCATTTGTCCTCCGACCCCGCATACTCGTTATTCAAGTCAATTGAAGAGAGGACCCATCTTATGGCTGTAGCCCATGCATTTGTCCTCCGACCCCGCATACCCGTTGATCAAAAGACACTCCAACGGGTACTTGAAAAGGCTCAGATAATGCATGAACATCCAGTACTTGGGTATGTCCGACTTCGCCACGAAGAACCCCGAGAAGAGAAAAAACGCGCCTAGGCAACCCATGATGGGAGTCTTACCCATAATATAGTTGGGCACCAGTGCGCTGAACAAAACCACCAGCGAATTCGCCCCGTAGATCCCCAGCAATATGACTAGCACGAAGTAGAAAAACGCAGAAGCCCGGCCGTTGAGGCCCGCCAAGAAATAACGAGGTATAGAAACAACATCGCCACGATGAGCAGAAAAACAAGAGAATTGGCTATAACATAGAAGGACACCCTGGAGAGCAGGAGTATGGAGTCCATGAGCTCCAGGATTCGATCCCCGGGCTGGTGGATGCCGAGCTCGACGGTCCGCCCCTTGAACTCCGCCATAGATTTGAGGACCTTTATGATCTGGAGCGCAGAGCAACTGTCCATCCCCGAGGTGGGCTCGTCCAAAACCAGCACCGCCTGATCGTGCACCGCATCCACTCCGATGGAGATATGCCGCCTCTCGCCTGCCGAAAACGCCGCGGATTCTGTCGTCCCGATCCTGGAACTTGTTGGAGCCCCAGAGTCCTTCGTCAGGTCGCGAACCCTAGACCTCTTATCGGCGTTCAAGGAGCCCGGCTTGTGATAAGTACGGAAAAAATCTTGTGATAAGTCATTTGAGAGAGTTTGGTTATTTTTCTTATGTTTAAGTTTAATTAAAATTAAAGAAGTTGGATTCAAAGAATCAAGAATATATTTTTATTAGTTATTATAAAGAAAGTAAGTATATAGATATTATGACTTTAATTTTAAATAATGAATTATGTTTAGATATGTGAGCTTTTATGAAGTTTGAGTTCATGGATAAGTAGGAAAAACTAAGTTAATCATAAGTGAAGATATTGGTGTGTCACAAGCATAAGTGGAGACAATCATTTTTTCAAGGACAAGCACAAAAAGAAAGATAATATTACAATCACATCCAATATGGCAAATATTGAATCAAAATTTTCATAGAAGTTTTTCAAGAATCCAAGCATAGCCCAAAATAAAGTAAAAAGGAACAAGAAAATGATATGGTGACTTATGTGTTATTGTCTAAGATTGAATCAAAGCCATTGAATTTTGAATTTAAAGTTCTATTTATCTTAACAAATAGAACTATTTGAAATTCTTAACAAATAAAAAATGGCCTCAAAGAGATCTAGTTCAAGGATAGAACCTCAAACAAATATCTCTCAAATTTTGAAGTTAAAGTTTCATTTTATTTAACTCATAAGAGGTTGCTAAGAATATTTGGCTTATAGATATTTGGAGGTCAAAAATTATACTAATGTGTGAAATAATTCTAGATCATGGATTTCCATTAGCAACCTACTTAAAGAATAGAATCTCAAACAAATAGTGGAAAGGCTTCAAATTATCCTTCAATAGTTCTATTTTCCCATTTTACATGGAAGGATGAGCCAATTCTAAATCTATTTAAATATGATCGATTGAGTTGGGATCTAAGGCTTAAAGAAATCAAAATTTTCTCCTCATAAATGTTTCCTTTGAAAGAATGTTTGGTCACATGAGGCCCTCCCTAAGGCCTCAATTTTCCTTTGGTTATCAATCCAAATCAAAATTCTTACATGTGATAAATTATGAAAAAGATGATATTGTGGATAATTTAGGTGTGCATCATGTAAAAAGAATGCAGAAACATCAAATCATTTTTTTCTATTCTTTCTTGTATTGTTTAGGGTCACCTTTTTAAAAAATTATATATTGGGTAGCTCCATCAACATTGAAAGGGTTGATGAAATTTTGGACTAATTATTTTAGAGCTAAAATATTATGTATTCTATGGAGGATTGATACTACCATTATTTGTTGTTGTAGACACCAAAACAGCACCAATCTGATTACGTGACAACAAGCCCTGATCGCATTGACACACACAACCCTAGGGCAGTCCCCAGAGGTTAAACAGTGATCCTAACCACTTCCAAAAGCAGTTTTAGAGGTCAGAGGTCAATTTGGAACCTTTTTGGCACCTTGCTCTCTACTAGTCCCACCCAGGGACGAATACAAACTGGCATTTGTCCCACCTAGGGACGAATAGCAGCATTCGCCCCCAGGGTGAGGTGAATAGCAAGTTTGACTGGCAAAAAGTCAAACCTCGGTAACTTTTCTAGTTAACTGAGGCTTTAGGCCATGCAATTGCGAGGAATAGATTTTATTTAAGAAGAGAGACTTCAGTGATGAGTGTCTTTATTTTAGAAACCTCATGCAAGAAGATTTTTAATCAGGGAGTTAGCTTTTCTTTGAAAATAGGACAGTTAACTCAAGTGGCACCCTCGCATGCGCAATTCAAACAAGGAGACCCTAAGGTCTATAAATTGGTGAGTTTTCTCACCCAAAAGATATACATAGAAGGAACATTTGAGTAACGAAGTGCTGCCAATTTACCTACCTAACAGCGATTTGTGCTTTTACATCCTTAATATCTCATTCGAAAGGGAGGTTATTGGGTGGCTATTGGAAGCGCAAATCCGGACCCAAAACTTGATTTTTTGCCACTACTATCCACCAAATTTGTTGAAAACACCCCATAATCAGTTTTGGACCCATCACAAGTGGATTGGTGCCAAAACAGTGTCCTAAATGGTGGGCGTCCTGCCCCCGGGCGCTCCCCAAACTGTCACAGTGCTATTCGCCCCACCCCGGGATGATTAGAAATATGTGATAGATTTATCTGGTTTTTATTTTGCATTTTATTCTAGATAGGTTAAATAGGTTACAGTTAAAATTTCATTTCATTATGAGCAGTTTTGACCAGGTTTTTGTTATTTCCCGCCTTCACTAACTTGCAGATGCCATCTTCAAAATATGGGTTCTAGATGTAAAATTAGAGAAATATGACCATCTGGGTCTTCTCAAAACACCCCAAATTAGCTAAACCTAACTTTTTAGGTCTTTTGGAGCTTCCTAAGAAGGACATTAAATAGGGTGCTTTCTGGCAAATTGTCATAGTCCTATTCGTCCCACCCTGGAGCGAATACAAATCTGTGAGGAATTTCTAGACTGTTCTTTTTGCATTGGTATTCTGATAATATTTTTATCCTTATATAAAAATTTTAGGTCAATCAGAGGTCATTTGATAGTCGTTTTATTATTTTCATGCATACACTAACAGTAGGCCTTGGGAAATACATGTTTCATTCTGTCTGCAGGTGCTACTAATATTTTATGTTTCTTTGAACGCAGGTTTCTGATAGTAGAGGATCAGGAAAGAGCAAATAATCACATACAATAGTGGTGGTGATGTTTTGGTCCTCCCATATTACATGTGGGCACGCGGAAGAAGGATTGTTGGCCATGGATGTTGTGACGAGAAACATAGTTGACGCTCCTATCCCCTAAAAATGAAGGAGACATATTGTAACACAATTTACAAAGCATATCAATAAACAAATTACCATATTTTATATTGCTTTTATCTTGTGTCGATTTGTATATGTTCTTTCTTGTTCTTTTCTTGTGGCATATTCCTTTTTGTTTCTGTATCCTCGTGCTTTCAGTGGCGATCACGCTGGGACCTCTGTCCCTTGATTTTTAAGATTAAATTTCTGATTAAAGTTGCTTGTTCTTTTGATTATAGGTACCAATTTTTCCAAAACTGGACTATTTCAGAGCAGACATTCAGAGCCATATGACTTGGGCAGAGAAGAGGTAGAGGTCTTAAACACATTTTGTCAATTCTTTGCTTTATGTTCTTTGGGTATTTGCTTGCATAGGAGAGTTTGAATGCTTGCGTGCTTAATTTATGCAACTTAAAAAGGAACCCCACACACCACGTGGTAACTGAAATAATAAGGAGTTGGTCGTAAAACCCCAACCCTTGAGCAAGACCAAAGTTGGATTCCATCATCACTTTGGCTTGAGATATTGCATCCATTACCCCAATCGCGACTGTTGCTAGACATAAATCCTGACGAAAGCTGACCAAGTGTAGTGAGGGTGATTCCTAGTGCATGAGGATAAGTCTTCTATGGTAGGTGTCATAAATAGAGTGATCCCCCTTCAGTACCGCCTATGTTCCACGTACCGTCTGCTCTCACGTACCAATAGTTTCCCTCACATAACGGCGGGTATATAGAGAGGTTGGTATATCGGTCTGGAAACGGTATATCGAAGGGGCGACCATTTTTTGGGAATCATAAGAGCCCTCATTTTTGCATTTAAATGTTCTTTCACAAAGCTTTCAAAACAACATTAAAGCACACTAAAATCATATTTTAGGGCACACTTCTAAATATTTAAACGAGATAACCACTGCATTGATTGTGTGTTTCCTTTATGTTTAAGTGTAGCGTAAAAGAATCCTAAAAGAGATAAAAATCTACTCATCTTTAGAAGCACATCACTATGGTGTTCACTCGTAGCCGAGCCCAATCACGGGCAAGCGCTGCAGAAAGTGCACCAAGGGGGGCAAGTCGCCTCCGATATAGTCCTGAGGACTTAGTCATCCCGCCTTGGCGGCCTGACACACAAGAGAGTCCACATCATGCCATAATAGAACAAGACTATAGAGGCACCTCTTTAAGGGGCACCCCTACTCAGCATAGGTCCTTCCAAGAAGAGAACCTACATGTAGCACTTAATATAGACAGGAGACCTCCCTTAGAAGCCCGTTATAGGTGGCCTAGTGATGAAGTGCTAGAGCAATAGAGGGTCCAAATGGAGGGGCCATAGGATTTCATCCTCCCTCCTCTACCTCGCATTATTGTTAGAAACACTAGACAGTGTCTAGAGTATCAAGCTTTCCAGGCAGGGCAAGACAATTCTGCCCACACCTTTTATGCATATGAAAGAGAGGACGAGGAAGATTACCACGTTCCTCAAGAGAAGTACATAGTGCAAGAGCGATGTACCTCCGTGCCTGTCATGTATCAAGATCACCCATCGAGGCTACAACCTCAAGTTAATGCAGCCAACCTCGACAGAGGGAAGCAACCCATAGAGGTCTCGGATCACCATGACCGAGGTAGACATTTAAGAGAGGCATCTAGGCTTCCTAAACAAGAGATAGCAAAACAAAGTGACTTGGCATTTGCCAAATAGGCCGCCTGCCAAGTGCAAATCACGCAGCTTAGGTAAGATCAAGAATAGTTAGAGCATCTTTGTCGGCTTAACAAAGAGTGCATTCAACGTCAGATAGCCGAATTGCTCCATAATAATGTGCCTGCGAAGGTTCCAAACCCTCACACACACAAATTCAAAGTGTATGAGAGGCATAACCCTTTGGTATGAGAGAGGTCCACGTGACCTTATCAAGTATTGCCTCCGAGACCTCCTAGACCTAAGCGGGAGGCCACTCCCCGAAATAATGATGGGCACCCTTCGCGGGCATCTACCCATGTGCATAGGTCTCGGCCAGTCACTCCTCAAGAAGCTTATGAGGAATATGAACAAGAAAAAGAGCGGGCTGAAATGCTCTATCAAGGCAAAGGGGGTGCTACCCAGCTACTTCTCAATAGGCCTCAAGTTCCCCGCAACCCACAACGGGAGCAAACTAAGGAGGACAAAATTAAATCCTCTGATGCATATAAAGCGTTGTTAGAATGCTTAGAGTCTATGGAGATCAAGAATTTTGGGCCCCAAAAGCCCACTTTATGCCAGCTCCATAGTCATCCTGTGCATCCATCAGTGCTGGCACCTCCATACCCAGAACACTTTAAGCTACCCCAGTTGACACTCTTTAGAGGGGAGGAGGACGCCCAAGAGCATGTGACTAGGTTCCTGAGCTAGTGCTTTGGTATTCAGGATAACGATGCTTTGTTGTTAAGAACATTTATAACCACATTCGGAGGCCCTGCCTCGGATTGGTTCACCCAATTACCGAAACATAGCATTAGTAATTTGGATCAGCTAGTGGACGCATTCCTCAAACGCTTCGCCTTCAAAACTAAGAAAAAGGTGTCATTGAGTGACATAGCTAGCCTCAAGCAGTATGAGGAAGAGACCATGGTGGCATACAGGAACCGATGGAGGATGTTGCTTTCGAAGCTGCCTTATCTCCTGCCCATGTCAGATCTGACCCAAATTTTCTCGAGAAGTTTTTTGAGATCAATCTTCATGCTATTGCAGCTGTAGCAATATGCCAGTTTAGAGGAAGCTCTAGCGCAAGCTAGAGTCATTGAGGAGATTAAGATACATGATGGTGAAATTGCCAAACCTAAGAAGAAAGAATGGACAAAGAACACTAAACCAGGGACCACGCAACCAAAACCTACTACGGTTAATCAGGTTGCCATCAATGTCCCTAAGCCTGCGCAAGCAACATAGCCTCAAAATGCTAACTATCAGGCGGTGCCTCCCAATAACTATGAGAGAGAAAACCAAAGGCAGGAGCAAAATTAGTAGCGTCGCCCTAGGCGACAATTTACTCCTTACACAGAGTCTAGGGAATCTTTGTTTGACCACTTGTCAGCGGAAAATTTGATCAACCTTTTAGATATTCAAACTATAGATCCCAATGCACCGAAGCCTAAAGGGTATAGAGAAGACTTGTACTGTAGGTTTCACAAGCGTAAAGGACATAATCTTAACGCATGCTGGAAGTTCAAAGGTTTGGTACAATATCTCATTGACAACAAGACATTGGCGATAGACAACCCCATAGCGCCAAAAAACCAACATATGGGAGTATTCAGAGACCCCTTGTCTACCCATGAGGTGTCGACAAAACCCCTTCAATTTAATGAGGTGCAACAGAATTTCCCTATGCAAGGATATGTGGGGATGATAAGCATAGTGACTAGGAACAAGAAGTACCCAGGAGCTGCTCCCACAGTAGCCACAAGAGAGGTTCCATCAACGTCACAGGCTCAACACCCTACGCAACTTCCCCCACCTAGACCAGTGGCCATGATTCAAACTATACTTACCCAAAGTCTAAGGACCACATCGGCGAGGCTCTCCATATACGAGCTAATTCAACAATCGATGCCCCATCGGGAGGCTTTAATGGATATTTTAAAAGCAATCGAGCTGCCACCCCAAGAAGCAAACTCTTTCAACAATTTTGTGGGGCATGTAAAATAGTGTACAGAACTAGTCATCACCTTTAGAGAAGATGAATTGAAAACAGTGACTGGTGATGTGGCGGATCCACCCTTGCACGTTATCGCATGGGTCAACAAGATTTCGTATAAGAGAGTTTTGGTGGACACTGGATCGTCTAGTAATATCATCACTACAGCAGCTCTGAAACATTTGAAGTTTCCAGCATCTCATATCGTGGCTTCCACTTACACGCTACGAGCATTCAACGATGCAATCTGCTCGACAATTGGCACAATTATCCTACCTATCCAAGTGGGACAAAAGACTATTCATACATTGTGCCACATCTTGGAAGGCGATATGGCTTATAATATCTTGTTGGGCCGGCCTTGGATTCGGGACATGAAGTGTGTCCCTTCAATCGCTCATCAATGCCTAAAGTATACATTTGAATAACAGGTGTATGTAGTCCCAACGGACTTAGAGCCTTTCAAATACTACAATATAGTGCAATTCATGCCGCAATCAACCCTTCCATCAACACATTTGGATTTTCAATTGAATCCATTTCAATAGGGTCCGATTACACAGGCATCTCCAATGATTAATCCATCGAGTCCTCAACCGGGTCCATCTTCTTCCACCAGTCCTTCCACAACAATGCCACCTACGATGGCCACATCCAAGGACAAGGGAAATAAACCCTTAGAATAATAACCACCTCTAGTCTCAACCATCTCGACTGAAGAGATGCCTAGCAGAATGGAAGTCGAGACGCCTAGGTCACCCCACATGGAGTGGACTCAGGAAGGACTCCCATTCGCTTCCCATCAACTGCCAACGGTCACTGTTGAAATGGCCAGCATGGGCCTAGGGGAGTATCTAGTGATGAAAATTGTAGCAATGCCCACACTCGAGTCCATGCAAGACATGGGGAGGCCTCGACTCCCCATCGGCTCAGTGGTTCCTTTAGGCTACCCACCCAACCAGACAAACTTTATTTATGGGGGCCTGGATAATGGCGTTGAGATTTATATGCAAGAAGATGAAGATGAAGAGCCTTTTTTGGAGGATGTCAACTATCTATCCAACCCTGATTTTGCTTTAAGATATATAGGCCAATGCAATTGGCATGGATATGGGTTGGGTAGGTATGAGCAAGGAGTGCGTGTTCTTTGCCAATCGAGATATCAAATGTCGTATGAAAAGTCAGGAGTAGGGTTCAACCACCCCTTGCCCCTAGACATCTTGGTGGAAAACATGCAAGGCCTAGGGATAGGCAACAAGGATGGGTTGGCATCAGGTCCATATGTCAATCCTAATACAAACTATACATTGGAAGATTATCTCCCATTGCTAACAACCAACCTTGTTGACCATAACAACCCTTTCCCTTCGGCCGAACAAGGAGAAAATTCAAGGACTCACCCACAAAGGGGATATGGAAAAAACCAAGAAAGGTCTTCAGAGGATGATTCGGAGTACGAGGTAGCCCCTTGGGATCCTTTCACATCTGACAATAATCATTCGCAAGAATATCCCATGAATGATGATCAGGAAAGCTTTCTAACAATGTTCCCATTGGTTGCTCCATTTGAGCACATGCCACTTCAAGACAATTAGGTCCCCCCACAGAGAGAAGAACAACCTCGATGGGACCACATCAATTTGCTCAAACAAGATGAGCCTCATGTGTCGCAAGCATTTGTTGGAGCTAACGAAGGCTTTTGGATCTCTGACAGTGATTCGAAAGATGAAACTGAGATGGCCTATCTCAACCACATGCGACAGATGCAACAACGATAGCCTTTGGACATAGATGACATGTTTGAAAATTTACACATAGGTCCAAGACATAGGTGGCATCTCAACCTGGTGCATTTATAGCAATTAATGCACCCACCACTCCAGGTACACAAAGAGCATCTTCCACATAGAGACCCTATCAAACCATTAGTGCTTAGGGTGGACCCTGTCTTCGTCTCCATGCATAGGGCTGATCCCTTTGTGCCAGTGCCCACAAAGCCAGATTCGAAGCACACATATTGTATAGGATATCCGAGTTATAACACCAGTGGTAATGGAGACCACAATCATTTCATCAACATGATCTCCATTGACCTAACCGCACCCATCCATGATCCAACCGACCCGACATGGTCATTGTATCTAGATCTAGATGCTATCAACTGGGATCATGCTGACACACCACCATCCCCATCAGAGTACTAGCCTTGTGGAGGAATGTTCCACTTCACCCCAGGATAGACTCAGGATGTCTTCCATGCTAAAGAGGAACCTAACGTTCCAAACGATGATCTAAATTCAACAAATGATATCCATTTGATCCCAACTCCACACCAGTTGGAGGACGGGTCCCACATGTCGGTCGAGGAGACGACTGACGTAGACATCGGCTTAGATCCTGTGAATTTGCAAATCATCAAGTTGGGGGTAATTTTATCCCTTGAAGAGCAAGCCGACTACATTGCCCTTCTCAAAGAGAAGAAGGAGGTTTTTGCATGGTCATACAAGGACATTTCAGGACTAGAACCGTAGCTAGTCACGCATAATTTAACGCTTGATCTAACAATCAAGCTATTAAAGCAAAAACTACGTAAGATGCACCCAATAGTGGCCTTAATGGTAAAAGATGAGTTACAAAAGTTGTTGGATGCACAGTTTGTCATCTGCATGGATTATCCACCATGGTTGTCTAACATGGTTCCCGTCAAGAAGCCCGACGGGAGGAATCACATATGCACCAATTTTCATGATCTAAATAAAGCCAGTCCTAAATATGATTTTCCCTTGTCAAGCATCGACGCGTTGGTAGATGCTACAGTGGGCCACGAAATGCTTTCCCTCATAGACGATTTCTCAAGATACAATCAAATTTGTATCAATCCTGAGGACCGACTAAAAATGACGTTCACAACGCCTTGGGGGACATTTTGCTATAAGGTCATGCCTTTTGGCCTTAAAAATGCCAATGCTACCTACCAACGTGTCATGACGTACATCTTCCATGATTACATACACAAAACTTTGGAGGATTACATGGATGATTTTTTGGCCAAATCTCTTTTGCGCCCAGATCATCTCGATGATTTAAGCAAGATCCTTGATCACCTCATGGAGCATAAGGTCAGACTAAACCCCAAGAAGTGCGTCTTTGGTGTCACATATGGAAAGCTCTTGGGTTACATAGTCTCTAAACGAGGAATCAAAGTAGACCCACACAAAGTCAAGGCAATCCTTGAAATGCTTCCCCCAACTACCATCAAGCAACTCCGGAGTCTGCTTGGAAAGGTCATGTTGATCAAGCGCTTCATAGCACAGTTATCTGACAAGTGCTAACCCATGAATAAATTATTGCATAAGGGGGTCACATTTCATTGGTATGATGAGTGCCAGTCAGCCTTTGACGACATTAAATAGTACTTGGCTTCATCACCAGTATTGGCACCACCTAGACCAGGAGTGTCATTCTATTTATACATCTCAGCCACTGAGGTGGCACTGGGCGCCATGCTGTCCCAGAAAAATGAACTTCATAAAGAATAGGCTACATACTATCTTAGTCGCACCCTGGTCAGTTATGAACTTAACTATGCATATGTTGAGAAGCTCTGCTTGGCAGTGGTGTTTGCTACCAAAAAGCTATGCCACTACATGCTCAACAATACGATGTATGTTGTTTCTAAGGAGAATCCATTGTGATACATGATGAGTCGTACTTATCATAGTAGCCACACGGAGAAATGGATCATGTTGTTGACAGAGTTTGAAATAGAGTTCATTGGACAAAAATCCATAAAATGTCAAGTCATCACCGATCAACTAGCAGAGGCTCCTCTTGAAGACGATCAGCCTCTGACCATAGAATTACCGGATGATGGGGTTTTTCATGTTTTAGAATCTCCAGATTCTGATGAGCCTGAGTCACAGGCTGACATGACCCTATTCTTCGATGGTTCTAAATGTGAGCAAGGAGGTGGTGCAGGAATTGTATTCTTCACTCCACACGGGGCTCCAATGTCTTTGTTATTTAAATTAGAATTCTCGTGCACCAAAAACAATGCAAAATATGAAGCCTTGCTCATAGGTCTTCAGACAACAATCACCATGCACATTAAACGTTTAAACATCTTTGGTGATTCGCTGTTAATTGTCAATCAAGTAAAGGGGGTATTCCAATGTAAATTTCCAGTTCTACAGGCCTACAAATCCCTTGTGGACAAATTCCTGGAAAAAATTGAATGGTATGACATCGAGGCACTCCCTCGATCATCAAATCATTTTGCGGATACTATGGCCTCCTTGGGGTCACTAATCCCGCAAGACCCTTCTGGTGAAATGACAACCATTCAGGTTAAAACATTATCACAATATGCAATGGAGCGTGTAAGCTCTGACCTAATGCCAGGAATCCATCTGATCCAGATTGAACCATCTCAGGATAGGTTCTCTCAAATCCATGATTTTTTGACTCGAGCCAACTAGGGGTCCTTTTTCTCCCTGACCCCTCTTAATAACAGCACAATGTTGTTTTTACAAGTTCTTTCCCACTCAACTTTTGGTAGGGGTGGACTTCAAGAGGGATTGGCCATTCATACTATCGAGGTTTCTGATCAGCAGGATTGGTATGCACCCATTAGGGATTACCTCAAGCTAGGTAACCCCCCACTTGGATTGACACAAGCGGCAAAGCATGTCTTGTTAGGAGACATTTTGTATCATCAAAGCTATGAAGGAATCCTCCTCCGTTGGTTGGACCAGCAAGAGTCCGCTTGGGCGATCACCCAAGCTCACGATGGTACATGTGGTGGCCACTTTAGCGGTATGGCCATCACAAAGCGCATTCTTCACATGGGTTATTATTGGCCATCTTTAGAGCAATATTGTTGTGCATATGTGAAGAAGTGCATGAAGTGTCAACACCATGCTAATTTGACACACGTACCTTCTCAGTCCTTGCAGTAGATCCAATCGGCTTGGCATTTTTCACAATTGGGCTTTGACCTAATTGGAAAGATCTCCACTGCATCGTCTGGTCGTCACACGTTCATCATAACGACCACAGAGTATTTTACCAAGTGGGTGGAAGCAATTCCACTAACCTCTACGACTGGATCCTGCATTGCGGAGTTTATTTTGCATAACATCATATGTCATTTTGGTATTCCATCCAAGATCCTATCATATAATGGGACGTCCTTCAAGAACAAAGATGTCAAATTTAGCACAATTTTTCAACACCCTATTATCCGCAGGCAAATGGGCAAGGAGAGGCGTCAAACAAAATGCTAGTTGCCATCCTCAAAAAGATAGTCACAAAAAATCATAAGGATTGGCACATTCAGATCCCGCTTGCCCTATGGGCTTATTGCACTAGCATCCGGATGCCCACTGGGGCAACTCCATTTTTTTTGGTGTATGGCTCTGAGGTAGTCATGCCTCTTGAGTTGGAAATCCCTTCCCTACGATTTCAATGCAAGAGTTCATCGATGATGACACAGCGCGGCAGGCCCGGTTAGACCAACTGACATTGCTCGATGAACGACGCGTTAATGCTCTCGAACATTTGGGTATCTATCAAGAGTGACTTAAGAAAGTATACAACATGAAGGTCCACATAAGGGAATTTTAGGTTGGTGACTTGGTATTAAAAGAGAACCAACAGAATTCTAATTTGTAGTCCCATCTAAGGGACAAGTTCACAGCAAACTAGTTAGGTCCTTATGTCATCGACAATAGAATAGGACCTGGAACATACCAGCTTGCCTCTCTTGATGGAATCAAGGAAACATAACCCTTGAACATCAGTCATTTGAGGCCATTCCACATCTAGAGAGCCATAGTTCAACCCAAATGCTCCAAGGATTCCCAAATCGCTTGGTCAACCCTAAATGCCCCAAAGGTATCTATAAACCCTTTGGTCAATCCAAAAGCTCCAAGGATTCTCATAATCACTTGGTCAACCCAAAAACGCTCCAAAGGTATCCATAAACCCTTTGGTCAAAGCCAAAAGCTCCAAGCATTACCATAACTGCTTGGTCAAAATAAATATTCAAAAACAAACAAAAACAATAAAATCATCAAAAATCACAAAAAAAAAAATTGCATTTCAATTCCATGCATACTCATAAAAATCAAAAATAACAAAAATATTGCATTTTCATTTCATGCATACTCATAAAAATCAAAATACAAAAATATAGGTTGCATTAGGCATCACATCCATACATTGCATATTTACTAGGTCATACCAGTCAACAACACCATAGACTGTCATTACTTGGCAATTCCATCATTTTCCACATCAAATCCATTTCCTAAACGCATACCTCCAGAATAGCACCATCGCCATTCGTATCTTAGTCAGTTGTCTCCTAATGTATATAGGGTTTTCGTCATTCAACTGTCTTTAAATTTCTAGCCAAAAATTGTACATAGTTAAACGAAGTTTACACGAGAAAGTTTTACTTGGATCACGCCTTGTTACGTAGCATCCCAACACAAATTAAAACACATAAAATAATTCCTAAGTTGTGTGAATGCAAGAGAAACCTACAAAGCAATCTAGGGTACCATCGGTGAAATATTAGCCTGTTCATCCCCCTGTGCGAATGGTTCCAGAATGCTGAGAATTGACAAAAGGATGAGTTCTTCCCTATCCATTCCACATAATAAATAGTGGTTTTCACCACTCCCACAAATCCCAATCATATTTTGTCCCCCAAATTTGTAAGGATTCGTACTACACGTCCCTGCCAAGGATGGGTAGTCATCCCCAAGACCTAAAAGGATCAACGCCATTCAAAAACAAAATTTCAACAAACAATCATCACAACCATCTCCACTCACCTTTGGTCTCAAAGTTGTAAGGATTCGTACTACACATCCCTGAATAGGATGGGTAGTCATCCCCAAGGCTTACAAGATCAATTCCCTTACTTCATAATCTCCATCATCTCCTTGGTTCCCAAAGTTGTAAGGATTCGTATTACACGGCCCTGAACAGGATGGGTAGTCATCCCCAAGGCCAATAGGATCAAGGCCATTCATAAGCCACAAAATTACAACCTCAACCTTACAAAGCTCAAAATACAAAATCCAATAATAGTGGTTATCACCACTATTCCAAATCCTTGCTCAAAAAATAAAAACAAAGAGAAAAATAAACAGTGATTTTCATCACTATATAGACGAGCAAGTATCCCAAACCATTGAGCCAACACATACCCTGAACTTGAATCTCTGGAATTCTTAGCATTTGAAAAACCATCTAGGTGATCCTCATTACGGGTTTGGTTGATAGCCTACCTGGCAATGGTGGTATCCTAACCGCATGACGATATGTCTGTCACATTAGCTTTGTGTGTGCATAGACCAATGTTTGCATGTGGATGAACTAGCTTATGGTACCTTAGATTGTCCTGTGGATTAATCTTACTAAATACAACAATGGAGTTAGTGGAGATAATTAGGTGTTCCTCAGTATAGGTTTGGTTGATAGCCTATCTGGCACTGGTGGTATCCTGACAAATACCACATAAACGAACTCAATTGCACACACAGGGATGTGAAATAACTTGGTTAAATTCAAGTTGGATTTATACCTTGTTCAAAAGTCTTGCGAGATAAATGTATAGTTTTGGCTAGTTAGTTAAAATATCTGAATCTCAGAAAAGCTTAAATACATTTTAAACACAACTGTGACATTTCATTTCGTACATCACCATTAGAAAATATGCAAAATACAAAAACAATGTTTTCACATGCAAAGTCATTCCACACAGTCATCCCATTAGTACAACAAGTCAGTCAAATCTTGCACAGTCTATGGTGCCATCGACAAAACATCAACAACTCATTTCATTCATTCCATTGGCATACATCATACAAATTAGAAACATCGCATTCATAATAGCATATGCATACATCAATGTAAAAACATGTACATAACAACAAACCATGAAAAGTGCATAAACACCAAAAAGAGTCATTTGTATATATATCATAACAAAAATGCCCACAGGCTACAATGAACCGGTCCTCTAACCCCGCAACAAAAATCCAAAAACTCAAAAACCCCCAAGCCTAGGGCATCGGCCACCATGATCATGTAGGATCGGTGCGATAGGAACTACCCCCGCAGTGTGGGTCCTATGGGACCTCTCAAGGCGACTTATGCTTGCCCTCGCATCATGCCCACTAGCGCCTCCCTCATCTAGCCACCTACGATGGGATGATGTTGACTGCTCAGTACCGTTGTCTCTCATCCGATGCGACAAGCCACATCCAGGGGGCTCAGGTATCCGCACCCAAGGCAAATAATATCTCCCTCCATATCTAGTCGATACCACCACCAATCTGACTCTCGCCAGCCCCATTCTGCCTCCTGTTGACCCCACTCTGCCTCTCGCAAATGATAGTAAGCTACTACATCATCACGCTGTGCTAGCTGTGCCCACAGGAGATCCCACTCCTGTACAGCATCAATGTCCCCCTCCTGTCGGTGAGACGCAGCCCATGCATTCTCCTGCTCTACCAGCTGAGTCCATAGGAAATCTCTCTCTCGTAAAGCCTCTCCTAGCTCCCCATATCATCTCCATAGCAGGTCCTCCAATCATGCTATCTCAGCGCTATGTCTCACCTCCACATCCTTTGAACCTACCTAAGGCATAGGTGAATTCGGGACAACAGCCTGCTCTAGCTCCCATTGCTCCAGGACGTCCTGCATCTTTGGCTGATCTGGTACCCCAAAATCCCCTCCAACATCCTCAACCTTGACCATGTCTACATCATCACGCGGAGCACCCCAACCCTCATCCCCTGCTCTTATTGCTTCTGCACCCCCTAGAGGCCCCTTGCCTTGCCATCGTCGTAAAGTCCACCACTGCTCATACTCGGTTGTAACCTCGATGTCATCCACATCGAGAACGTCAATAACCATATCTGAATCCTCGCCAAGTGGTGCAATGACTGGCCAGTCCAGAGTCCTCTCATCTTCCCGGCATCGATAGACCACGGGCTCCCCAGGCATTCCCTGGTGCACCATGAATTTTTGGGTCACTCGGTCGTATGGGAAGAACTCCCACTTTTTCCCATGCCATCCAATCAACCATCACCCCCTCCGTACCCATCGGAGCCACTCTCCAACCTCAGGCCAGGCTGGACAGTCCTGGTAGGGGCATCAGAACACCTCTCCAAGAGTAAGCCGAGCAAAGGCATCGGCATAGTGCCCTACGACACCTGCCCATCGTCGACTCTATCCCTGCTCCTTCGATGTCTGCCATAGTACCCCATATCCAATCTCCCGGTCTGCCATATCTGCTCGCATTGTCCAGGGCAGCCTCGTCGGCCTCTCCACTGCTATGTGCTGCCAAGCCCAGCACTGCAACAAGTAGCTACAACCGATCCCCTTATGCTTTCGATAGCGGACCTCATACAACTCATCATAGAGCTATGCCAGTAGAGTATGTCCCCATCTCATAATCATTGAAGCATCTGTCGAACACTCCACCAACCCGAACACCACCTCTAGCAGGTTCCATGGGAACCTCGCACCAAAAGAGTCAGGGAGTAGCATGTTGGAAATGAGGCCCATAAGTAATGCGTGCCTTGTTCCCAACACACCCCTCTCTAGCCACCATCGCACCAGTATGCCACCAATATAGCAATCGCTCTCCGCCCTCTCCACAGGGCTCTCCACACCCAACTCCTCTCCATACCCAAAATAGTGTATCAGTATTGTTGTCCTCCAATCCCATGGCATTGTCCAGATCGGCAATCCATCTATTGGAATCCGAAGAATTCGATAGACATCCTCCAAGTTCACCGTTATCTCCCCTATTGGGATATGAAAGGTATTAGTCCAGGGATCCTATAGGTTGATCGGGGCAGTCATATAGGCCCGATCCCTGACCACCGGCTCTATTCGAGTCACCTGCTTGAGCCCAAGTGCGTCAATCCAATCCCAATCAACCAAGGTCAGCGCCGCACGCGCTTTAGTAAAAATAGTAGGCACCCAATACCGGCTCTTCACAACTTGCAAAAGAAAACAACACAAAAACATTAAAAACAATGAAAAATTGTACAATCCTAACATGTATATACAGTAATGCATTAAAACTGTACAGCAAAAAACAAATAAAAATTTAAAAAAAATAATTTGTCATTCCTAGGGTTTCTAATCCTAACTGATAAACTCAAAAACAAAACAAAAACTCAAAAAAATTAATTTGTCAGCCCTAGGGTTTTTAAACTCTAAACTGATTAATTAACAACAAAAACACAATAATTTGTCAGATCTAGGGTTTTTAACTCT
This sequence comes from Wollemia nobilis, assembly GCA_028583015.1. NCBI lineage: Eukaryota > Viridiplantae > Streptophyta > Pinopsida > Araucariales > Araucariaceae > Wollemia > Wollemia nobilis. The sequence goes on from JAQPPZ010009575.1 coordinate 121,733, forward strand.
AACTGATATAGAAAAAAAAAAACAACAATCAACTAGGGTTCATGCTACGCTTTCCGCTTAGTTGTACCCTACGTTTTTTAACCTACAATTTAGCTTTTGGTTTCATTTAGGTTCAACGTAGTTTTTAAGTTATGTTCTTAACTAAGTTTCTAAGTTCAGTTTTCAACTAAAAATTTGATCTGTGTTTAACTAGGGTTAAATTAAGTTTTTAGTTAAGTGCTCATAGACTAGGGTTTTCATTTTTAACCATAAACAACAACAAAAACAAACAAACATAAGAAATAAGCAAAATGTGATTTCCCAATTGCAACACAAAGTAATAAAGAGGACAAGTATTCACTGGTATCACTTCAGCTCTACCGCTTGATCTGGTATGAGAACTCATGGTCGCAGGAAAATTTTGGCAGCGCTTCGCTTCGTAGAATTGACCTCCTCCTCCTCAGAGCTCCAAATTGCCAAGAAAAACAAATGCAAATGAGCCCAAAACTCAGTTTTGGCCTTTAAATAGGCTTTTTGAGCTTGTACTCATTCCACCCTGGGATGAGTGCTCTGGTTAGCACTCGTCCCACCCTGGGACGAATACTAAACATGAATTCGTCCCCCCCAGAGACGAATACAGAGTAAAAATTTCAAAAACAGCAAAAAAATGCACAAAAATGCACCAAAACAAGCCCTAAAAGTGTCCGATCAGAATGCTTTTGCACTGGACATTTCGGGCATGCAAAACCGATGTCGGGGTCACAAATCCTCACTATCCTACTCCCTAAGAAGGCTATCATAGTCGGACCGCTCCACGGGAAGACAGATTTTTGAGAATTTCATCCCCAAACGGTGTCACCAAAACGGGTCAAAACCCATCCAAAAATAGCAATAACATTTCCGAACGAAGGCACTTTTGCGCCTAAAATTCTTGGCATCCAAAACAGATGTTGGGGTTATAAATTGTCACTATCCTTCTCCCTAATAAGGCTACCATAGCCGGACCGCTCCACAGGAGGACAATTTTTTGTCAATTTCAGCTCCAAAATGCGTCACAAAAAGGGTTAAACCCCACCAAAAATAGGTCAGAATGTTTGGAAATTGCTTTCGCATTCAATGGTAAACAACTGAAGGCACCCTTACCTAAGTCATATTGGGTCAAGAAACTCGTCGCTTTTCTCATGTCGATCATTCCCTCATCGATTTGTCTCTTGATGGGGTAGTCACACTTAGTCGCCAATCAACAACAATATACCCAATCATGGAAATGACATGCATTCAAAGGATCATTGACAAAGACAATCGTGCCCCTGCTTGGGGCAGCAAAAAAGCAATTATCACAAGCTAATCAAACACTTGGCATTTGTGAATCATAAACTCAAGGTTCCAACATACAAAAGGTTGCGCCCTTTGCCTATTCATGACTGATCAATGTCCAAGCTCAAGTAACACCTCACCAAACTAGGTTAACACTTGAATGAAGTTCCTTAGCTCATCAGAAGCAAGGATTCAAGAATGCGTGCCCTTTCCATACTTGGGGCATCAAGAGTTGGTTAGGTTACTGAGAAACCCTAATCATTAGTGCTTTGGTTATCTATTTTTTCTTGACGCTACGCCTTGCCTAGTGCTTCCCAAAAAGGGGCATCTATAGCCACCAAAATAGCACCAATCCGATTACGTGACAACAAGCGCTGATCGCATTGACACACACAGCCCCTAGGGCAGCCCTCAAAGGTTAAACAGTGGTCCTAACCACTTCCAAAAGTAGTTTTAGAGGTCAGAGGTCAATTTGGCACCTTTTTGGCACCTTGCTCTCTGCTCGTCCCACCCAGGGACGAATACAAACTGACATTCATCCCACCCAGGGACGAATAGCAGCATTCGCCCCAGGATGAGGCCAATAGCAAGTTTGACTGGCAAAAAGTCAAACCTCGATAACTCCACCAATTAACTGAGGCTTCAGGCCATGCAATTGTGAGGAATAGCTTCTATTTAAGAAGAGAGACTTCAGTGATGAATGTCTTTACTTTAGAAACCTCATGCAAGAAGATTTTTAATCATGGAGTTATATTTTCTTTGAAAATAGGACAGTTAACTCAAGTGGCGCCCTCACATGCGCAATTCAAACAAGGAGACCCTAAGGTCTATAAATTGGTGAGTTTTCTCACCCAAAAGAGATACAGAGAAGGAGCATTTGAGCAACGAAGTGCTGCCAATTTACCTACCTAACTATGATTTGTGCTTTTACATCCTTAATCTCTCATTCGAAAGGGAGGTTATTGGGTGGCTATTGGAAGCACGAATCCAAACCCAAAACCCAATTTTTGGCCACAACTATCTACCAAATTTGTCGACAACACTCCATAATCATTTTTGGACCCATCCCAAGTGGATTGGCACCAAAAAAGTGTCCCAAACGGTGGGCATCCTGCCCCCGGGCGCTCCCCAAACTGTCACAGTGCTATTCGCCCCACCCCAGGATGATTAGAAATATGTGACATATTTCTTTGGTTTTTCTTTTGCATTTGATTCTAGATAGGTTAAATAGGTTATAGTTCAAATTTCATTTCATTATGAGTAGTTTTGGCCAGGTTTTTGTTATTTCCCGCCTTCACTAACTTGCAGATGCCATCTTCAAAATCTGGGTGCTAGAGGCAAAATTGGATAAATTTGACCATTTGGGTCTTCCCAAAACACTCCCAATTAGGTAACCCCAAATTTGCAGGTCTTTTGGAGCTTCATAAGTAGGACATTGAACAGGGTGCTTTCTGGCAAATTGTCATAGTCCTATTCGTCCCACCCTAGAGCGAATACAAATCTGTGAGGAATTTCTAGACTGTTCTTTTTGCAGTGGTCTTCTAATAATATTTTTATGCTTATTTCAAAATTTTAGGTCAATCAGAGATCAATTGATAGTCGTTTTATTATTTTCATGCATACACTGACAGTAGGCCTTGGGAAATACATGTTTCATTCTGTCTGCAGGTGCTACTAATATTTTTTTTTTCTTTGAATGTAGGTTTCCAACAGCAGAGGAGCAGGAAATATCAAATAATCACATACAACAGCGGTGACGACGTTTTGGTCCGGCCATCTTACATGTGGGCACGCAAAAGAAGGATTGTTGGCCATGGATGTTGTGACGAGAAACATAGTTGATGCTCCTATCCCCTAAAAAGGAAGGAGACATATTGTAACACAATTTTCAAAGCATATCAATAAAGAAATTACCATATTTTATATTGCTTTTATCTTGTGTCAATTTGTATATGTTCTTTCTTGTTCTTTTCTTGTGGCATATTCCTTTTTGTTTCCGTATCTTCGTGCTTTCAGTTGTAAATTATAGATTGAAAGGAATAATTTAGAATTGTAATATTACTCTCTGCTATAATTTTTATAGGCATGGTTCTCAACATAGGAAGTCTCAATTGAAAAAAAATGTGTAAACATCTTGGTTACATTATTTGAATATACATGCAAGGGTCATCTATGACAATGGAGTTTACACAAAGGATGTGTTGATCTATGCTAAAATACAAATGTATAAAAGTTGGATTTATCAAAATTAATTTTGATGGTGCTTCTAAATGAATCCAATCTAAAAATGGATAGATTTTGTGGTTTTTGGAATATTGAATGCAAAATTTACCTCACTTAGAATCATATGGAATAAGGATCAAGATTGTCATTAAGATGGAAATTTATCTCAATTGAAGAAGATTCACAAATTATTATTAATCCTATAAAGAAAATGTATGTGGTAATTGGATCAAAATTGCATTATTTTTTATGTCCATTAAATACTATTGGAGGTAATATCTCAAAAATGCTAACATATCTATAGAGAAGGAAAGAGGATAGCAAATAATTTAAGCTATTTTGTTGATCTTCATCTTGGTAAAATTTAAATTTTAGAAGGCAATAACAGATCAAGGAAGATGAAGAATACTTCTAATAAAAATCATATAAGAATGATGCATGAGCATGCAACTTGGAACATTCATCGAACAGTAACCGACTTAAAATTGAGCATGTAGCTTGGAACCATCCGTTTAACATTAGCCAATGTGAATCTAGGAATAACCAACTGGCATAAGCCAACAATGCATTCCATGCAAAGGATAAAAATCAAGCTAGTAGTTCAAGGAGAATCTAGAAACTCATTGGTAGAGCAACCTTAATAGATGAAGGTCCTATATTTGATTCCTAGATGGTTCATGTCTTTAACAAGATATGAGAGCCAAAGTAATCAAGTTGAAGAAGACAAGTAGAATAAGAAGCTATGTTGAAATATAAAGAGTAGTAATAAGACTATCCCCAAAGAAGAAATGGATAGTGATTAGGACCTTTAGATGAATATTATATGTGATAGAAGTAAGGTCCCACACATAAGATAAAAATAAGATGAACATTTGATGTAGATGTAATAGAGTGAACTGCATAAAGCTATGTTGAAAGAGAAAGAGCAATAGTAAGAGTGTCCCCAAAGAAGAAAGGGAGTTTTATGAAGATTGTTGAATAAATATTATGTGTGGTAGAAGCAATATCCCACACATGAGAGAAAAATATGAAGGTTTGATGTAGATGCAATAGAGTGAACCTCATAAGAAATAAGGTTATATGTGGTAGAAGCAAGGTCTAACACATGATATAAAAAATATGAAGGCTTTATGTGGATGCAATAGAGTGAACCTCATAATCAATAATCTACTCTATTACACTTGGTAATTATAATGACTCATTATTCATGTGGTATGATATGATAAGAAGGTTACCATAAGGACACTTCTAGTTTAGTCATGCAATTTGTTGGGGGTCATAAATGACCTTTATGCCCTTGGTACCACAATCCCCATGGTTATAGTTATCCCTTTTGCCTCTTCGAGTAGGTACATTTGGTGCCCTATGCCTCACAAATGGAGCCAATCCTAGAAATTCTAAGGAACCATGGGACACAACTTCTCTAGACAATCTTTAGGATTTTTACCAAGGTCAACTCCTTGTTGAGATGCAGTCTTTTGATGCTCATCTATTTTTTTCTATGCTACCATACTCTATTATATTTCTCTAAGGAAAATGGAAAGACATAAAACAAGAAATAACTTGAAACATAAATTATAGAAAATAAAAACCTATCTAGCCTATATATGGGTGATGATGCACCAAGAGAATGCAATTTCTATATTACATAGTGGTATGAATGAACACATGATCCAAGAAAGATAATGAATTTAAACAAGAATTTGACCATACAAACATGTAATATATGTATAGCCAAAAGAGGCTCAATAGCCTGTGCATGTAGCTTGCCCAAGGCTTGAGTCTAGACTAAGAAATAGAATAAAAAATAAAGAGATAAAATACCATAGGTCATATACTAGACATAATAAAAAAATTCAACTCTCTTTCTTTCCTATAGGGACTACTATTTATAATATTTACAAGTGAAGTTTAAAATTCAAAATTCCCCTCAAACATCAGTTCTAGTTACAAGACCAAGAAGATTGCACCACATTAATTTTTGGGAAGTTTAGATTTATTTGCAGTTAAATCACTATAAATTACATTATGGGTGATATGGTCTTATTTTCATAGGGGTCATTAATGCACTCACCTTCCCTCATGGAGATTTGAGGTTGGGTGGTGATTTTGGTTAATGAGGCATATTCTGGGGCTGTGACCTTGTGCTACATTGGCTTCTAACCCATCTTGGTGATTTTTATTTCCTATATTATCTCACTATATCCTAATAAATATTTGGTCATGGACATCCCCTCCAGTTTTCTAGTTTCTCTAGTGGTCCTTCCTCTTGTGCTTCTAGTTATCCCCTAGTCTAGTCATCGCTACTCTTGATATTACCCTATTTGATGGTTTATTCTTCAAAAATACCCCTATACAAGATTCCATTTAACCTCATTTGATGGGCATGATTTTGTTCCTTGGTGGCTTTTCCATGCTCTTATTTTCCTCCCACCTCTAAGCCTCTAGGAGATATTTATGAGGATCAATAGGGTAGGTTGGCCTTACGAATTCCTTACTTTACTCTTTCAATCCCCTTTATTTTTTCCTTCTAAAGCCCTTGCATTTTCCTTGATGGGAGTGTTTCTCATTTCATTAAGAAATTATCCTTGGGTATATGGAGTGTTGCAACCCAATTTTTAAAGGAAGTCGACTCGATTTTAAGGCCCTTCCACCATTTAGGTATGTGGGTCCTAATGAATAAATTTCTTGGAGGTCTTTTCATCAAAGAAATCCTTTTAGTCACCATCAAGAAGGATCTAGGGTCCCTCTTGATGATGTTATGGGATTTATTCATGATCAATAAGGTTGAAATTCCTTGTCAGATTGATCCAAGTTTTGAACTTTACCTCAAGGTGAGGGGAGCTTAGAGCATGCTATTAGTCTTGGCATAGACTGTTCTTTATTAGTATCTTCTTCAAAATAGCTATTTAGTATGTGGATGGAGCTTCAAGATCCCTCATCTGGTTGGATCGGGTGATAACCTTTGTTTGTCTTTACTTTGAGGTAGAAACATGTCCTACTATAGTGAAAAATTTACTATAGTTTGATGACTTACATTGGAATCCCAGTAAATAGTAGCCTTATTATTTGGGTATGGAGTATCTAGATAGATTCTAGAAACTTGGGAATTTAGGAGAGAAAATTTTGGCTCCTAAAGATGTGTTAAGGAGAGCCCTCTTCTTCTAGAATTTTGAAAGACCTTTGTACTGCATATCTTCCTCCTTAATCCTTCACATGCAATTGAATTAGGGATGGCATAGTTATTTGTTGTGCTTTAATCTATTGGTCATGTGATATTTCCCACTTAGTTTTTTATGGCCTCTAAATGTAACATGACAAATTATTTCCTTCTACCCCTATTATCAATCACTAGTTCTTTTATTTTATGCAACCTTTTTTTTGTACATGTGGTAAGTTCCTCAACATACTTTGCTTGGGCATCCAAATATTTGACATTTTGTTTATGCTCCACCTATTTACATTAGCTAATAAATATATTACTTGACCTTTAATTTATTCATTTAAATATTACCTATCTATATTATAGTACATGATCTTATGTGTATGCACACATTGGTCTTTTCCAATAAATTTTCTTCATAAAAATTGCAATGCATGAACCATAGTGATCCAAACATTTTTTTATCTTAGTATCTTGCCTGAGTTGGGATGCATACCCCTAATCTTAATGGAGGATGGATATTGGAAGGCCCAAAAATCATATTTGTTTTAATATTCTCTTCCTGCATTAGATATACCTTGAGTTTGATTATTTTGGATCCTTTGTATAAGCCTACTCCCCACCTATCATCCAACCATTCATCCATTTGATTATCCAAAATATGGGTGTGTACCTTTTCCCTAAGTGTCTTTGGTTCTTCTTTAGAAATTAGAAAATCATATTCTTCTTTATCCTTATTTCTGGATTAACCTCCACATGGTTCATGTGGAGTGGCCTAGTAGGAACCTTCATCTTATTCCTATGGTGAGTCCATAGTAACATATGAGACCAATCTAGAGAAAGGTACTTACCAATCTTGGTGATAAAACCTTATGAGACGTAAAGACTAAATGACATGGAATATCAATCAACACTACCTCTTGGATAACAAATATGTTGGGGTAGGCATATAGAGAAAATTATAAGCCTTTTAGAAGGTCGATGACCGGTATTGGGATACCATCCAATTGAACTAACCCTTATTTAACTAGCTCATATATTAGATCTAATGCGTCGACCACCATCTTGGAAATGACTAAAATACTTGACCATAAATCAATTAAAATATTATAGATGAACTTGGAATTGCCTTTGAGGATTGGGTAGAATGATTGTGGCTTGGGCTTACTAGTACAAGGACTAGATATCTATATAATGACTTGTTGTTTTTGCTTCCTTATGATCTTCTACTTTTCCAAGGCTTGTTCTAGTTGCATCATCTACTTTTTGAGGATAAGGACGACCCATATTGGCACATGTATGGTGGACCTTTTAAGATGCTCAACCGTGTAGAAATATTCTAGTGACTAGACCTTTGGTGCACTGTTTGATACCCATTGTTCCCTAGTCCTCTCAATGTTGAAGCTTGGAGATTGGACTAGATTCGATATTAGTTATCATTGAACCAATTATCTTAGTATTGGTGGTCTTGTTCATTCTTGATTTACTTCTTGTGCTTGATTAATCTCAAGACTTTGTATATTTGGTACTAATTACCATTGTTTTTTATGCTCCTCTATTGTTCTCTTCTTACTTCTTTTCAGAATATTGAACTGGAAATGAGACTGGTCATCCAATAGAGCATTTGTTTATCTAGGGATATCATAGACTTCTCCATCATCCCATGTCATTAAGTTTTGATTTGATGCTCTAATTTTTTATATCAAAGCAACCTCTAGTAGAAATCTCTAAGCGATGGGTTCAATGCTTGGGTAGTATTATTTTGATATGTGGGAAGAGGTATTGGAGATGTTGTAGCATACCATAGTCCATATAATAGGGATTTGAGTAGTAATATGGCCAACTGTATGAATCTCCTATATAGTTCTTTTAGTCTAGAATTATGTCTCTCAACATATTTAAGGGGGATAGATGCATAGGAACTAGGATGGGTACCATTTAACTCATGAGGTCTTGGATAGGAAAAGACTCTCTATCAAAACGAGTAGGAAATCTCTCAAATCCATTTGGTGGAGATTGTTATCCCTATTTTTTTAGTGAAAAGGGTGTTAGGATAGTTCTGGTAGCCAAACCTTTGGAAGTTCTACTAGCACTTGAGGTATATTATATCAGTATTCATGTACCTCATAGTGTTTTGCATTCTTTCCATTATATGGGATTATGAGGTTGGGGGAAATGGTAATGGTATATAGGGATCCTGATGAAGGAGATTGATCAGGTACAATATCTAGTTGGAATATGGTTGGTTGAATGGTTGAAATAGGTTGATACAATAGTGGGATATATATAAAAAGAGGTATAGGTGGTCTGGGGGTGTTAGGATCCTCAATCCTAACATTATTAGATAGTATTAGTTAGTATTATTAATCATTTAATTATTATATTATTAACTCATAAAGTGAACCATCACAACCCTTCATAACGTGAACCATCACGTCTCTTCACCAACGTAGCTTTAGGGTAGATATATATATTAGGTTGGTCATCCATATCAAATCATCCAACAAGAAGAATATATATTATTTAGACCCATTGGAGGGATTTCCCAAACCAATGCAAAAGGCGATTCATATCTAAAAGTGATTCTTTTAATTTAGATGCTATTTTAATTATTTCTTTATTAAAATTGTGCTAGAACCTTCAGGGTTCTACCATTTGGTATCAGAGCCATGTGGGACCCAGTCATGTGGGAATTGCTCAAAGATCTTCATCAAATAACTTCTATGTGTGAGTATCAAACTTGATTTGAGGATATCACCAAACACAACATAATATTGGATGAATCAATTCTCATCAATGGCTTCATTAGGGGATTAAAAGAGGAAATTAGAATGGAGGTGACAAGGTTCAATCCCTATACCATGATGCAAACCTATGGATTGGCAAAATTAGCTGAAGATAAAATCAATGCACAACAACGATTAGGGAAACCACTTATGGAAAAATCATCGACCACTTACATCGCTCCCAAACCTATGCATAATGGAAGGGCACAAAGCACTTACACAACCCTCAAATCTAACCGAACTTTACAAATTAAACATCTTAGCTTTGAGGAGATGAAGGAACGATGAGCAAAAGGACTCTGTGATAATTGTGATGAACAATTGGGACCCCATCATAAATGTGCTACACTAACATTGTATTTATTGAAGGAATTTGATCCTTGTCTCTCCATAGAGCAATCAGATGAGGTAGTTGTATCCGAAGGGACCAGTGCACCTACTCACCGCAATGAAGACAATGAGGTTGATGTGCAAGAAGTGATTGATGTACCAAGAAAGGATGAGGTAGACATACCCAAAGTGATCAATGCTAGCCAAACATACACTCTATAAGACCTACACATACCTTCCTCACCAATAGTGAGTTCTTGCCATATGACCAAACCTATTCGAAACCAACGCAGAGTGACTACACACTCCTTCTCCGTTGGCTCTACCAAGGAATCAAAAAAGGATATGAAATCATTACCATCACTTTTGATGCATCATTCTGAAGTATTTGAGGAACCCCAAGGGTTGCCCTCCTATCCTAATCATGATTTTCCTAAGGAAGATTCTACTATTGTTCTTGGCAACCTCCCGCTAATGCTTCATCCTTCTCGATATCTCTGCCTACGAAAGGATGCCATTAAAAGATTCCAAGAAACTTATACAAATCCTTCTTGGAAAACAAAGGACAAAGCTTCTCACTTGAGCTTTGAGGATAAAGCTATTTTTAAGGAGGGTGGCATGTTAGGATCCTCAATCCTAACATTATTAGTTATTATTAGTTAGTATTATTAATCATTTAATTATTATATTATTAACTTATAAAGTGAACCATCACAACCCTTCATAACGTGAACCATCACGTCTCTTCACCAACGTAGATTTAGGGTAGATATATATATTAGGTTGGCCATCCATATAAAATCATCCAACAAGAAGAATATATATTATTTAGACCCATTGGAGGGATTTCCCAAACCAATGCAAAAGGCGATTCATATCTAAAAGCGATTCTTTTAATTTAGATGCTATTTTAATTATTTCTTTATTAAAATTGTGCTAGAACCTTCAAGGTTCTACCAGGGGGCTAGCCTCCAAATTTTAGTAAGGTCTCTTTCTACTTGAGTGGATATCCCATAGGTTTTTGGCAATGATTTCCCCTCCAAACAATATTTTATCATCATGGCTATTTTAGAATTGATTGTTTTGAAGTAATATATGAAAGCCATACCTAGTACAGGTTGGATTTATTTTGGAACTCTAGGCCAAGAATTTTAGAATCTAGTATTGAAATCATCCATGCCTTTCATAGGGGTCCTCTTGATGGTTTCCAGTTGTTCTAATAGTGATACCCCATCTATCTTCTTGCTGAAGCAATCAACAAGTTGATTTGTGAGCTATTCCTAGTTGATGATAGAGTTAGGGGTAAGAGAGCCATACCAATCTCTAGCCTTCCCCTAATAGAGGCTATTAAAAATATTAGGGTGATACCTTGTTCTCTAATGTTATAAAGTGCATACAAACTAACCATGTGTTGAAGATGATTCATTGGAGTGGTCATGTCTTCTTGGTAAACTAACAAGTTAGGAGCCTTCTTTTATTTTGATTAGTTTCTGCCACCATATTTTATTTTTAATTTCTCTATTAATTGATAACATTTAGAGAGGGGAGGAGCAATTGAGGTTTTTCTCTTGCTATTGATCTAGTAGCAAGCCTTGTGCTCATGAAACCACAAGTCTATTCTTAGTCATCTTATGTAAGGATTTTTCTATTCCTTGAGTAGCAAATTCATAAGGTGGTGATTTTTCAGTTGAAAGGAGGTTCCCACCATAACCTTGTATGAGAATAGAAAAATTTTGGAATTCTTATTTTGAAAAATAGAGTTTCTAGGTGAATTTATTGGAGCCTTCATAAATTTGATGATCATGGCCTTCATTGTGGCTATGGTATGACTTATAGATTAGAGATACTTTTTTTAAGTTCAGATTCTAGTAGGTATGCCAATTTGAACTATTTGGGACCATAAACCATCCTTGTGCCTCAATAACCATGATTTCTCATGGTTGTATTTGATTATTCATCTTTCCAAGTGAATACATCCAGTGCCGTACACCTTATGTAGGGAAACAATCTTGAGAAGTCTAATAAAATAACGACACAACTTCTCTAGATGACCTCTACTCTTTACAAAGTTTGACTTATTATTGAGATGTAGTCTTTTGGTGCTTGTATTTTTTTTCTACATTAACCTACTCTATTAGGTTTCTCTAGGAAAAAAAAAAGAAAGAAAACATGAAATAATTTGAAATGTAAATTACAAAAAGTAAAACCTATCTATCCTATATACGAGTGCATTTTCATCTAACAACTCAGTGGGATGAATGAACACATTAACCAAGAAATAAAACTAATTTGACTATAAATTTAACCATACAAACATGCAATATCTGTATAGCCAAAAGAGGCTCGATGGCCTATACATATAGTTGGTCCAAGGCTCGAGTCTAGATTGACAAGTATAATGAAAAAGGAGATTGAAAATGCCATAAGTTCGATACTAGAAACAATAAAAAATTCCAACTCTCTTTCTTGCCTATAGGAACTTCTATTTATAACATTTATAGGTAAAGTTTAAAATTCAAAATTCCTTCCAAAATGGGTGTGGGTGGGAGCATCAACTTTAATTTTGGTTAAAGGATCAAGAAGACTACGTCGTATTAATTGTGGGGGATTTTGTAGTTGTTTGGAGTTAAATCTCCATAAATTCCTCCATGGATGGTATGGTCCTATTTTCAAAGGGTTCATTAATGTGTTTACCTTCCCTCATGGATAATAGATCGTAAGTGTTAGCTTTGGTTAAAAATTGTGTTTTAGTAATTGTGGTCGTGTATTCCCTTGGCTTCCTACGCATCTCAATGATTTTCCTTTCTTGTATCATCTCACTGAATTCTTAAAAATGTTTGGTCATGGACAGGGTTATGCATAGCGACAATTTATCGCCAAATTGGCTAATATTTGGGACCCTTGACCAAGGCCCATTAGCCAAAAAAATTTGGGAGAAAATTTTTGTTTAGATCAATTCATCCCAATTTTATAATAATTTGACCATTTTAAGTTTAAATTTTTGACATTACCCATAATAATAGTGAACCTTCTACATATGTTTGGATATTATTCACCTGTATTTCAAAATTGATTTATCAAATTTTTATAACTATATTTTGGGGCTGACCCCTTATGCATAACCCTAGTCATGGACCTCCTATCTAATGATTCAGTTGCTCTATTGACCCTTCTCCTTGTGTTTTTGGTTAGCCCCTAGTCTAGTCAATGCTACTCTTGATGTTACCCTATTTCTACTAATGGATGATTCTCTAAAAATTCACCTACATAGAATTCCACCAAATCTTCTTTGATGGGTATGCTGCTGGTCCCTAGTTGATTTTCCATGCTCTTCTCACCCCTCCCACATTTGATTCTTGAGGGTATCTTTATGAGGAACAACAAGGTAATTTTTCCTTATTGAATACTTGACTCTTTAAATTCCTTTATCCTCTACTTCCAAGGCCCTTTGGCTTCCCCTAATGGGTGTGTTGCTTGTGCCATTGAGCAACTATCCATAGGTATATGGAGTGCTCCAACCTAATTACCAAAGAAAGTAGACTCAATTAGAGGATATTTCTGTTAGTTAGGAAGGTGAGTGCTAGTAAATAAAGATAATCATTTTAGTCACCATTGATAAGGCTTAGGGGTTCCTCTTGATGATGATATAGGGTTTAACCACCATCATACGAGATTTTTCGGTTGGGCAAGATTTTTAAATTTTTAATTAGTGAAAAAGAGGCATCCTGTCTTTGGATGGGATCCACTTATTTGAGTGGATCTATGTGGCAACTACAGGAGTTCTTGTTGTTGGTTGTTCGGTACCTGCTAGTGGAGGCCAGAGTTTCCAAAATAAGGAATCATGTTATGGGCAAGAAGGCCTAATTTTTTTCTATGATTCAAATTCGAGTGCTCTTGGTGTTTTAGCAAAAAAAATTAAAATTGAACACTCTTTTTATTTTTATTTTTAAATTAAAATTAATGTTGGATCCATTGGTTAAGTTCCCTAATTCCTAAGGCAGTTAGTTCTTTGGCTTGGGTGAGAAGCTTCATTTTGATTTTATTTATTTTAAATATATATAATTTGACTCACCTTATTTTTTGGGTTCTCAAATACAAGATCAGTTTATGTCAAATACAGGATCCAACTCTTAAAATTTGGTTACTTTTGGTTCATGTTGGGTAGGAGCAACCTGAGCTTGGTTTAATTTATCTAAAATTTGGTATCCTTTTCCCTTAGGTGGGTCAGACCTTGTTTTTTTCGTCGTAGTTTCTCTTTGGATATTTTTATTGCTAGATCTTAGATTTGGGGATCCTTTCAAAACCACTTATGTAAAAGGTTCGAGGACCCTTTCAAAACCCCTTCCTATACCTAATAAAAAAAAAGTGTAACCAGAATCACCTTAATCCAGATACTAACATGGACTATCTTCCACTTAGTCAATTGAAGAAAGGATCCATTGTATGGATGTATTACTATTAAATTAATATCAATTTTATCCTTAAAATAAAAACAAAACGTCACTTATTTTATAGTGTCCTAAACATAAAGTGTATTGAGATTTTTTTAAAGTAAAAGCTAGCTTATATTAATTCATTAATTGGAGCAGTACAATATTCTTGTGTTAACACTGTCCACCATTTAAAAAACAAAATGAAAAGGATAAGGAGTAAAACATGAATATAAATAAGAATATAAGCTAATAGCAACAAAAAGACTATAATTATATCTTGATGCATTATGTCATATATCAACACTCATCTGTAAGAGAGCCAGTTATATGGAAAAGTAAAATTTTTGGACATGTGTTCTTTTATATCTTTTAAAGTCTTCAAAGAAGAAATATAAGTTTTAGACATGTCTTTTATAAAAAAAATTGTAGTGTCATTTTATTTCTGAAAAGCAAAATAGGAAGTATCATATTCAAATAAAATTAGATTTGTATGATTTTTTTTATTAAAGTGTTAATAAAACTTTAGTATATATAAAAAAAAAAAATTGGTTTAAGTGTTAATAAAACTTACTCACATATATTTTTTTGGTTTAAGTGTTAATAAAACTTGATATGTAAAATAAGTTTTTTTTGGGTTAAATGTTATATAATATAAAATAATTTTTTTTGAAGGATCAGACTTCATATGTGAGGAAAAAATTTGGTTCGTAAAAGAAATAAAATTGTTTATTGATTTTTGTTTTTTTTTTAACTTAAGCAAGTGGGTAATATATTTTTTTTTTTGATAAGGACATAGGATCAAACTTGGAGTTGAGTAATCCAATAAACTGGATCCAACCTTTCATTAATAAAACTAAAACAACCTACAAACTTTCACCAACCTATTTCATTTTTAATATACCTTGTTATCATTAAACTTTGAGACTTCGAGAGAAAAAAATCCGTATTTCATAAAAGCGCGTACAGTAGGATAATACGACTGACCAGTTGGCCTCCATGTAATACAAATCTATTTCTACAACGTGCATTTCAATTACTGCCCACTTGCACACGGCCTCCCAATAACAACGTTTTTTTTATGATACTATAGTCAGGAGGAGGTCGAATGAAGTCCTGGCGCGTATAAATGCCGACCACTCTTATGATTCAAACAGTTTTCCAGGACATTTGCGACTGGTCAGTCCTCCACAGCTTCAAAGAAAGACCTGAATACCGAAGCAACGTCACCCTGATTTTGACTGGTCACATGATAGAGGTCACGGGACGAGCCAAGTGCTGTGGGAGGATCATAATAAGGAGGAGGCAGGCAGAGGCAGTGCTGCGAAGGGAACACCTGAGCCTAAGAGCCACGTAGGCCAAGAACCTGTAAGCACAAATGGAGAGCATAAGCACCAAATTGGACCACCTGCTTTTGTCCCTGAGGCCCTGCTCCTTCATCACACCCCCGACGTAGACGACGCACTCGCCCAATACGTAGCCCAAGCATTTCTCCTCCGACTCCGCATACTCGTTGATCAAAAACACTCCAGCGGGTACTTGAAAAGGCTCAGATAATGCATGAACATCCAATACTTGGGTATGTCCGACTTGGCCACGAAGAACCCCGAGAAGAGAAAAAACGCTCCTAGGCAACCCATGATGAGAGTCTTACCCATAACATAGTTGGGCACCAGTGCGCTGAACAAAACCACCAGCGAATTCGCCCCGTAAATCCCCAGCCATATGACTAGCACGAAGTAGAAAAACGCAGAAGCCCAGGCGTTGAGGCCCGCCAAGAAATAAAGAGGTATAGAAAACAGGATCGCCACGATCAGCATGAAGAACAGAAACACAAGAAAATTGGCTATAACATAGGACACCCTGTAAGCCCCGCCCTGCGTCTCCCTCTTCAAAATCTCGCGCTCCTGCACGAAAATCGGCAGCCCCTCGGTGGCGCAAGACATGAGAAACGTGAGGCTGAAGGCGAACAGTCCCAGGCGTTCTTCGGCGCTCCGAGCTTTACTAAATATGGAGCCCAAGCACAGCCCCGCGCCCGCCGCCTGTAGCGTTCTAGAGGAAAACAGCTGCTTGCTCCGCCAAACGTTCAGAAAAAACCTCTGCGACAGCGCCCAGATTTCGCTTCTTCTTGAGCTCGCAAACCTCGCCGGAAAATCGACCCCGTCGGCGGTTTCGGTGATGTTCACGAGGAATAAGTCGTAGAGGGTCGCTTTCAGCCGACCCTGGACGTTGTTTTCTTTGGACTTCACCGACCCGATTAAGTCCATGGAGTACTCAAGAATGTTGACGTGCGGCACAATTTCGTAGCCCGCGGAGACAATGCTGGACTGGAGCTTCTCCAGCGAGCCATGGTGGACGGCAGAGCCGTTGGAGAGCAGGAGTATGGAGTCGAAGAGCTCCAGGATTCGAACCCCGGGCTGGTGGATGCTGAGCACGACGTTGCGCCCCTTGAGCTCCGCCATAGATTTGAGGATCTTTATGATCTGGAGCGCCGAGCAGCTGTCCAGCCCCGAGGTGGGCTGGTCCAGGACCAGCACCGCTGGGTCGTGCACCACATCCACTCCAATGGAGACACGCCGCCTCTCGCCGCCGGAAACGCCCCGTATTCTGTCATCGCCGATCCTCGAACCCACAACGTATTGGAGCCCCAGGTCCTTCGTCAGGGCTCGAACCCGGGACCTCTTATCGGCGTTCGAGGAGCCCCGTCGCCTGAGGCAGGCGCTGAACATGAGAGTCTCCTCGACCGTCAGAAGCAGAAACAAGGCGTCGTCCTGCGTGATGTAGCCTGACATTCTCCCTAGCTGCTTTGCGTCCACTGGGGAATCGTTCACGAATGAAGAAATTTTGAATTTTTATTTGCCGTCAGGAGCGATGCCGAAGTCTGGGAGCGAAGTGTGAAATGCGAAGTAGGGACGGCCCGAAGTCGGGTTGCACACGGACCGAGGTGCGAAGTCGGGTTGCGCACGGATCAAGGTGCGAAGTCGAGTTGCGCTGGTCAAAGGTGCGAAGTCGAGTTGCGCTGGTCAAAGGCAACGAAGTCGACTTCGCAGCGAAATTGGGAGGACAGCTCCAGACTTAGCCAAATTTTTGCCTTTATGAAATCTTTCTGCCTTGCAGACTTTTGCTATCCGGAGGCTTGCGCGGCTTCGGCGTTGGTTTTCCTGGCTTCGCAAGAACTGTACGGGAAGAGAGAAACATCGGATTTGAATGCAATGTTTCAGATCTGAGCTCTAAATTATAGAACTCGAACGAAATCACTCTGAGGTGATTTGTACAGAGAACAATAGACTTTAGCACATAGAGGTAACTGCAAACTCTATAGATGCATTCAACAACAACAAATTTTATTCATATAAAATGAGGGTTACAAAAGTCCTTAACTGAGGAAAACTAACATCTACAGACTAAAGCTGCAGAATAAACTGAGACGGAAAAATACATGTCGAGTCTGCTGCTCGGATATTAACCAAATGAACCACACTGCTCACTGAAATGATCTCGTCTCCTACTCTGTTATTTCTCCAAATTACCTCCCGCTCTCCTCTCTTTCTCCACTCTCTTTCCACACTCATGTCTGAAGACCCGAACTGCCTTATATAGCCGCAGGGAGAGGAAGATAGGGGTTGTCCTCTGACAGGTTCTGACAGACCCTCAACTAGGGTTTCTGACCAATCACTGAACTGACATTAAATCATCGAACTGGCATTAACTTCTACGACGATCAAATCTGTCAGACGTCACATCTATTAGAGGTTAGGTGCGACGTCATGTCAAACTTTTGTCGAGATCCCTGACTGCGGGATCGCAGTCCGACTGAGGCATGAAATCTGGGTTAATATTTCTAACACCCTCCTTTAAAACTGATTTCACGAGCGCTTTGACTCCAAGCTGCTCTCACAATCTGTCGAAGTCTTCCTCCAAAGGCTTCATGAAAATATCTGCCAACTGCTCCTTGGATCTACAAAACTACAGTTGAATTTCTTCGGACTTGACCAACTCTCTGATGAAGTGATAACGAATATTGATGTGCTTCGTCCGGCCATGGAACATAGGATCCTTTGACAGTGCGATGGCCAAATTTTTATCACAAAAAATTGTTGTTGTACCTTCCAAAAGATAGTTTAGTTCATTCATAACTCTTTGCATCCAAACTGCCTAGCATGCGACTGACGTGGCAGCGACATATTTTGCTTCGGTTGTGGACAACGCAATGATGGGTTGCTTCTTGGATGCCCATGAGAATGGCCCTGATCCTAAATGGAAAGCATACCCGGAGGTGCTCTTTCGATCATCGATACTTCCAGCACAGTCACTATCTGTGAAGCCGACCAGTTCCAACTGGTCCTGTCTGGCATAAAAGAGGCCATTGTTTTGCATCCTGTTGACATAGCGCAAGATCCTCTTGCCTGCTTGCCAGCATGTGTCCTTTGGAGTCTCCATAAAATGATTGATCAAACTGACTCTGAATATTAGATCTGATCGATTTGTAGTCAAAAACATCAGACTGCCAACTAGCCTCTTGAACATGGTTGGATCTACACTCCTCCCTGAATCCAGCTTGCTCAGCTTCAAACCTATGGCTACAGGTGTGATGGCAGGTTTGTTGTCCTCCATCTTGAACCACTTTAGGACATCCTTCACATACTTGCCTTGAGAAATGAAGATGTCATCTACCGATTGGTCAACTTCAATGCTGAGAAAATACTTCATCAGCCCTAAGTCTATCATCTCGAACTCCTTCTTCATGGTTGTTCTGAACTGGTCAAACAGGACATTGTTGTTGCCAGTATAAATCAAATCGTCCACATACAGGTAGATGATAATGAGCTCACCTGCTTCATTTGTCTTCATGTACAGGGTGTGCTCATATGGGCATTTGACAAACCCATTTTCTTGAAAATAACTGTCAATCTGACTGTACCAAGCCTGGGGCGCTTGCTTCAAACCATACAGGGTCTTTTTTAGCTTCAGGACTTTGCCCTCTTGGCCTTCAATTTCGTAACCTGGTGGCTGGTCTATGTAGACCTCTTCCTCTAACACTCAGTTGAGGAAGGCTAACTTGAAATCCATCTGGTACATCTTCCAACCCTGTTGGGTTGCTAATGCCAGGATCATCCTGACTATGTCAAGTCGGGCTACAGGCGCATATACCTCATGATAATCGATGCCTGACTTCTGCTTGTAACCCTTCACCACCAGTCTGGCTTTATGCTTGTCAATGTCTCCTTGGGCATTGAAATTTGTCTTATACACCCACTTGACCCCAATGGTCTTCTTCCCTACTGGAAGATATGTCAGTTGCCATGTATCATTCTTTTCAATGGCTTTAATCTCCTCGTCCATCGCCTGCACCCACTTTTGATTCTGACTTGCGTCTTCGAACTCCATTGGATCAACTTCGAGTAAATAATGCAAAGTCAGAGTACTCTTCATCTACATGGGTTTGGGTTGCCTCGTATATTTCTTGCAAGCTCCTTGTCTTCGCTGGCGTCACCAGGTTCTGGATTCTACTTGCACATGGAGGCGATCAATATGGAGTTGTGCTACTGTTGGCATCGCTGCTGCTGCTAGAGGTTGTAAGTGGTTGCACACTTCCGTCTTCCAAGTCAACAAACTCTACTACTGTTGGCTTTGACTGGATAGTCTTTGACTTCTAGTTCCAGGCTTCATCTTCAAGAAACTTCACATCACGAGTGATGATGAGTTTCTTTGTCATAGGATTGTATAGCCTATATGCCTTCGCATGCTCACTGTACCCTGTGAAAATGCACTTCTCAGCTCTATCATCCAACTTCTGTCGCTTCTCTTCTAGAACATGTGCATATGCAATGCACTCGAACATATGCAAGTGAGTCACACTTGGCTTCACATCGCTCTAGGCCTCCTGAGGGATTTTGTCCTTCACGCTTTTGGTGGGACATCTGTTTAGTAGGTAGATTGTAGATGTTACAGCCTCTGCCCAAAATTCATGTGGTAATCCCTTCGCCTTCATCATGCTTCGTTCCATCTCCATGATGGTTCGATTCTTCCTCTCATCTACGTCGTTCTGTTGTGGCATGTAGCTGGTAGTGAACTACCTTTGAATTTCATGCTGCTTGCAGTAGTTATGGAATTCTTTGGAGATGTATTCACCTCCACCATCCGTCCTGAGAGTCTTGATCTAATATCCACTCTGTTTCTCCACCAGAGCCTTGAACTACTTGAATTTGGAAAATGCTTCTGACTTCAGCTTGATGGCATAGATCCAAGTCTTTCGGTTGAAGTCATCTATGAATGTTAAGAAGTATTTTTTATCGATAAACGTGCTGGTCTGCATCGGACCGTAAATGTCTGAGTGCACTAGCTCCAATGGTTGTGATTCTCTCCAATACTGGCCGAAAGGGAATGAATCCCTATGTTGTTTGCCAACTAAGTAGCCCTCACAAACTTGATTTTGGTACTCTATCAGGGGTAAACCCTTCACCATATACTTCTTGTGCAGTTGATTCAGGCCACTGAAGTTCAGGTGACCAAATCTGAGATGCCACAACCAGGTAGCATATTTTGTAACTGCACTCAGAGACATCAATGATTCATTTTGAATCTATAGCAGAAACATTTTATTCTTCATCACGAACACTGTAGCAATCTGCCCATATGACTTGTATCTGATGGTGCAAGCTTCGTCTTTGAACTGGACCATATGTCCCTTCTACACGAGTTGTCCAATGCTCAGCAAGTTATGCTTCAGGCCAGGCACATAGTAGACATCACAGATCTACTTTCGTTCATTGTTCCTGGTGTTGATGAGGATCTTTCCTTTCCCTATTATGGGAACCTTGTTGTTGTTTCCCATATTCACCTCAGACTAGAATGTTTCATCCAGTTGGGAGAACATCTCCTTGTTCCTCGTCATGTGGTTGCTGCACCCATTGTCTAAATACCAAAAATTCTTCTAGCACTCCTCAATGTTGCAAGTCAACAACACATTTCCTCCTGTCACATTTTCGGTTTCATCCATGTAATGGGTTTGCTGCTGGTTCTCATTGGCTATCCATTTTTTACATTGTGAGATGTAATGTCCGAACTTCTTGCAAAAATAGCACTAGACCTTTGACATGTCCTTTGGACAAGATCCAACTTGCTAATTTTTTGAACTGCCTCTTACACCTTGCCGATGGAAATTATAGTTGGTCTCTCCTTCGCTAGGGTTTTATCATCCTCCTTGCTTGTTACCTTTCCTACACCTACCTTTGCCTCTTCCTCCGTGAGAACTAGAGGCACCACGATGGGAATCTTGTCTACCGTTGTCTTAGAATGAGACCTGAGCCTTGAATGCTTGCTCCAAAGAGGTCTAATATGAATGCCTCAGCCTTTGTTCATGTGTCTGCAATGAACCCATGATTTTGCCTGTCGATAGGGTTGTCAGATCCCTCGACTCTTCGATTGCTATCACAATCGAGTCAAACCTGGCCGACAGACTTTTGATAATTTTCTCCACGATTCTCTAGCTCTACATAATTTCTCCGTTCAACCGCATATGGTTGATAATGTCCGTCGTTCGGGTGAAGAAATCACTCATGGAATCGGACTCACTCATCTGCATATTTTCAAACTCCCTCCTGAGCATCTACAGCTTCACCAACTTTACCTTA
Organism: Wollemia nobilis; assembly: GCA_028583015.1. Lineage (NCBI taxonomy): Eukaryota > Viridiplantae > Streptophyta > Pinopsida > Araucariales > Araucariaceae > Wollemia > Wollemia nobilis. The sequence continues at coordinate 143,595 of JAQPPZ010009575.1, forward strand.
TTGGTGCCCTGGTACGAGCTGACCAAAATCTCCCAGGCCTGCTTCGCCTTGGTGGCTGATGCGATCCCCGAGAAGATGGACTCCTCGACCACTTGCATGATGTAGAAGAGTACCTTCTGGTCCTTCTTCATGTTCTCTTTCAATAGGTCCTTGTCTGCTTGAGAGAGGGAGGCCAGTGATGCTGCATCTGCTGGTTCTGGGTAGCTGTTCTCAACTAACTCCTATAGCTCCTGAGATCCAAATAGGATCTTCATCTAGATGCTCCAATAATCGTAATTTTTCCCATTGAAGCGTGAGATCTGCAACTGCAAGTTTTTGCTTCTGGAAGTCATTCTGCTTCAATATCTGCATCAAGGGATAAACTAACATCTGTAGACAAAAGTTGTAGGATAAACTAAGATGGAAAAACACATGTTGAGTCTGCTTCTCAAACATTAACCAGATGAGCCGCACTGCTCATTGAAACGATCTCGTCTTCTACTCTTATGTTTCTCAAAATTACCTCCCGCTCTCCTCTCTTTCTCTGCTCTCTTTCCATACTCATGTCTGAAGACCAGAACTACCTTATATAGCCACGGGGAGAGGAAGATAGGGGTTGTCCTCTGACAGGTTCTGACAAACCCTCAACTAGGGTTTCTGACCAATCACCGAACTGGTATTAAATCGCCTAACTGGAATTAACTTCTACGGTGATCGGATCTATCAGACGTCACATCTATCATGGGGTAGGTGTGACATCATGTCAAAATTTTGTTGAGATCCCTGACTGCATGAGCACAGTCCGATTGAGGCGTGAAATCTAGGTTAATATTTCTAACAACAAATATATGCTCTCAGCGGAGTTCGATGTGGGGTTGATTCTATCGACGAGTAACTCCAACAGAGTCGATTTGTTGACACCGCTAGGTCCGGCCACTGCCAGGATTTCCCATGGCTTGGCCTTGTAGCTTACATTTTTCACTGTGTACCTGCTCTCCTCACTGCCATTGGTAAACCACGTCTTCCTGCTCTTCGCCAACCTGTACGAGATATTTTTGGCTTCTACCTTATAAGTCTTGCATGAAGACAGAGACTGACATAGACTAGAAATTTCACTTATCTTTAATTTGAGCATGGAGTCTTTGGACCCTTGAGCTGTCTCGACCATCAATTCCACCTGATCAGACATGTAGTAAAAACCAATACCAGAAACCAATATAGACGAGGAAGAAAATATTTAGAATCAGGGATTGGTGGGAATCATGCTATCTATTGTGTCGTTGGAGTGGCAAGCGGAAAATGAACAAATCAACCTTTTAGCAAGACATTTCCCATGTATCCTGATCCTGTCTTGCATCGCATGAATTCTTGACTAAGTGCTTCGAGCACCTTATGAATGCTCAGCTAAGTGCTTCAAGCAAGAATGCATGTAACTAAAAATAATAACCGAGGAGAGGCCCCCCGTATATTAATTATTTATTTTCCAATAGGCATACACCAAGTGTTGTTGGTAAACCCTTCCACTTATCATTTTCATTGGTGGTCATAATAGAAAAACTTGGCATATTTTTGGAGGAATAATAGTGATGCTTTCAAAAGTCTCCAAGGGTTAAGTGGATTGGTAAGTTCTTGTTTGGCCATCCACTTTCCAATAAGACATCCAAGTTCAAACCTAGGGGGCAGCCTATTTAAAAATGTAGTAGTCACATGAGGCCCTTTCTAAGGCCTCAATATTCCTTTGGTTATCCATCGAAATTAAAATTTGTAATGGTAGTATTCACATGAGGCTCTCTCTAAGGCCTTAATATTCCTTTGGTTAACAATCCAAATCCATATTCTTTCATTTGAAATATTACAAACAAGATGATATTGCGGACCTTCTAGGTATGCATTGTGTAAGAAGTGTAGAAACATCAAATAATTTACTTCTTCTATTCTTCCTTATATCATTTAGGGTTGATTTTTTTTAATATATATATTGGGTAGCTCCATCAACATTGAAAGAGGATGAAGAGTTGACTGATTTTTTAGAGCTAAAGCATTAAGTATTCTATGAAGGATTCATAATATCATTATTTATTGTAAATTATAGATTGAAAGGCATAATTTAAGTTTTAGAAGAATAATTAGAATCTTGTCCAATTGTAGAATTGTAAAATTACTCTCTTCTATAATGCTTATAGGTATGGTGCTCAACATAGGAAGTCTTAATTTGAAAGAGACTTTAAAAAGTTTGGTTACATGATTTAAATATACATGCAAGGGTCATCTATGACAATGGAGTTTACACAAAGGTTGTGTTGATCTATGCTAAAATGAAAATGTCCAGAAGTTAGGTTTATCAATATTAATTTTGATTTGTAATATTGAATGCAAAATTCTCCTCACTTAGTATCATATGGAACTTCAATAAACAACTATGCACATGTTAGGGCACTTTTTATAAGGATCAAACTTGTCATTAAAAAAGGGATGGAAATATTTTTCAATTGAAGGAGATTCACAAATTATTATTAATTCTATAAAGAAAATGGATGTGGGGATTGGATCAAAATTGCATTATTTTTTACGTCCATTAAATATTATTGGAGGTAATATCTCACCAATGCTAACATATATAGAGAGAGAAGGAAAGTGAATAGCAAATAATTTAACCAATTATTTTGTCGATCTTCATCTTGGTAAAATTTAAATTTTAGAAGGCAATAACATATTAAGGAAAATGAAGAATAACTTCAATCAAAAGGCATATAAAAATATCTTTGATACACAGGTAAGATGGATATAGTCTAGTTCACTTAACAATTGATGTAATATTTTTTAATTTAATGGAAGAACAAAAGAAGCCACATGTAGTTTATTAAAAAGTATGAAATTTCCTATATTATTACATATTTTAATGCAATTTAGAATATATTAAAACATATCAAATCCTAATAAAATGGCATGAAGCTCATCTGGTTAAAATGTGGAAGGAAGAGATCATTATTCATATATTGTGAGACAAAATATATATAAATACCAAAATTTACTATATTAATTGATTCAAATACCATAATAACAAGGTCATAATGTAATAGTGGTTGGGATCATTTCAATTTTATATGTACAATTTAAAGACATCTTGTAGACACCAAATTTTAGTCATTTGTACACAAATTTCTACAAATTCAGCAAAATCACCAAGTTGCCACAAAATCGTCATCAATTGTCCAAATTCACTCAAATTCCTCCAAAATTATAATTCCCCTTCTAATTCATCTAAATTTCTCCAAATCTGCTTTTCCTTCTCATTTTTTATTTCCTCCCAATTCCTCTAATTTCTAGTAAGTTCTTCTAATTTTTTCCCTCATCCTTCTAATTCCCACTAAATTCTTCTAATTTACCTTCATTCCCCTCTAGTCGACTCAATTTCCCTTTAATTACTCATAATTTCTTTAAATTCTTCTAATTGGTAGTCTCACAATGACACTGAGCAGAGGGATGAATCAGTGTAGCTCTTTTAAAACTTAAATCTTCAACTCTTAAAGCCGAAACAATGAAAACTTGAAACCAAATAAAGCAAGTATAACAAGAGAACATCACACAACACAAGATGTACCGAGGTTCACCGATTTGGCTACATCCTCAAAATTACTGTTTGGACTCCCATCCAAATCTAGCCTTTGTAAAGCACCAACTTTACAATCAATTTACCAGCACCCACTGGAAGGAGCACCAACCCCTAATTTATCTGCACCAACAAAAATGAGCACCAACCCCTGATTTATCTGCATAAAACAGAAAGGAGCACCAACCCCTGATTTATCTGCACCAACAGAAAGGAGAACCAACCCCTCTACCGAGCACCCACTTGATTTTGATATTGATAATAAAATGACATATATGAATCTTCTCTTCTCACAGAAAAATTGACCGTTCTCTTAGCTCGTTCTGTAAATTACTAAACGCTTTCTGGGTATTGTGCAGAACTCTGTCTATGACCTCCTCTCAAAATTTCAACCAAAAATAATATTATATGAGAAAGTTGTGCTAAAAATTCTAAAGTGATATTTTTCATTTTTTTCCCAAAAACACGGATTTTCACTCTATTTTTCTCCACACACTCTTCTCTACGCACAAAATAAAATCACTCTCTTAAATAAAACACTTCTAACTTAAATGCACACACTTGCATTCCTTTTCACTTTTCACTTTCTCCAAAAATCTTTATTTAATGAAACTGCTTAAAATAATATAACTCCCTTTTTTTATATTGAGAAGGTATTTCGTCAAACACGTCACATGCAAAGAATTGACACCTTACTCGTTCTCATACTTCGGAGCCATGTGAAAACTCAAAACAAAAACAAAATATGATCTACTTGATGCCTTTAAGATGTAACAACACTGAAACTGAAACTCTGATGACTCTTCAAGGTCGAAATGGCCAACTAAAGGATTTTTCCCAAGTGGCACAAATTGACATAAAGGATACCTGTAACGTTTTTGCAAAAATCATAACTCTCACCTTGTAACTTTATTTTCTCTAAAATTTGAAACATAGAATATTTGCAACACTGACTATGTCCAAACCAAAACTCACTACCTAACTCTTTACGGTTCACTTGTACCACTTCCACAAAAACTGCTACTGACACACTTTCAAAAAAGAGCGTTTTTGTGACAGTATTGCAATGCTTGTAAAATTCTCCTCGTTTCTCCTTTTTAGTTAAAATTTGGAACACATGTTCTTGAATATAACGACCACCTCCATTTCAATTTTTTCTACATAAATCCTTACGGTTTGTTCGTAGTGCTTCTGACAAAACTTGTACTTTTTTAGCTTGTACAACCACTTGCCAAATCATCCGCCAAGATATCGAAAACACCACCGATCACTCCAAACACTGTGCTGACATCTCCAATGCTATTCTAGACTATTTTATGACATTTTTGCATGTTCCAAACTGATCCATCCTATCCAAATGTGCCCGTGGCGACTTTTGCAACTTTTTGACTATTTTGCTACTTTGACAACTTTCTAATGATTTTTTCAACTTTTGCAAATTTGCACAAACAACCTGTAACAACTTCACCCAAACATCAAAAACATCCTCATAAGAATTTAACATCATTGTACATACTCTAAATAACCTTTGAATTCCTGTCCACTGCATCAACCGATCTATTTGACTTTGTTGACAACAATGACAATATTGTCGTTGCACCTTGCTCAACAATCTCCCCTTTGGAATTGTTGGCAACACACGTGCAATTTCCTGTAACTCTTCTCCCCCTTTGAAAACAATACCAAAGGGCTGCTGCAAACTCCCCCTGAGTCCATGCACAACATTCTCAGGCAAAAATTATTACACTTAGCAAAAATCACAAACATGAGCAAAAAGATAAACAAATACATAATTGCTCCCCTTGAGAATGTGGTCTCGATAGCTAGTCAATTCTTGGAAAGTGTGAAAAATCCAAATTTATTACGAAGGTACTCAAATACTTCCTTGGGCAATGGTTTTGTGAATATATCCGCTACTTGCTCTGTTTTTGGAACAAAATCCAACTTAACCTCACCTTCCGCAACTTTCTCCTTCAAAAAGTGATACCGGATAGCAATATGTTTTGTGCAAGAATGCATAACCGGATTCTTTGAGATGTTAATGGAACTGGTGTTATCACACTTAATTGAAATTGGCTCACTGAAGTTAATACCAAGATCTTTCATGGTTTTTTTCATCCATAATACCTGTGTACAACATGTTGTCAATGTAATATATTTTACCTCTATTGTGGATAAGGAGGCTGACTCTTATTTCTTACTGTGCCATGCGACCAACCTGTCTCCAAGATAGAATGCACCTCCACTGGTACTATTTCTATCATCTACACATCCTGTCGATATAGTCCATGACGTACTCTAGAATGTTGACATGCGGCAAAATTTTGTAGCCCGTAGAGACAATGTTGGACTAGAGCTTCTTCAGCGAATTGTGGTGGACGACAGAGCCATTGGAGAGCAGGAGTATGGAGTCGATGAGCTCCAGGATTCGAACCCTGGGCTGGTGGATGCTGAGCACGATGGTGCGCCCCTTGAGCTCCGCCATGGATTTGAGGATCTTTATGATCTGGAGCACCGAGCAGCTGTCCAGCCCTGAGGTGGCATCGTCCAGGACCAGCACCATTGGGTCGTGCACCACATCCACTCCGATGGAGACACGCCACCTCTCACCGTCGAAAATGCCCCGGGTCTTGTCATCGCCGATCCTCGAACTCGCAACATGCTGGAGCCCCAGGTCCTTCATTAGGGCTTGAACTCAGGACCTCTTATCGACGTCCGAGGAGCCCCACAGCCTGAGATGGGCGCTGAACATGAGAGTCTTCGGACCATCAGAAGCAGAAATAGGGCATCGTCCTGCGTGACATAGCCTGAGATCCTCCTCAGTTGCTTTGCGTTTTCTGGGGATTCATTCATGAATATGCTCTCGGCAGAGTTCTATGTGGGGTTGAGTCTGTCGACGAGTAGCTACAGTAGAGTCGATTTGTCAATGCCGTTGGGTCTGGCCATCACCAGGATTTCCCACGGCTTGGCCTTGCAGCTCACATTTTTCACTATGTACCTGCTCTCCTCACCTCCATTGGAAAACCACGTCTTCCTGATCTCCGCAAATTTGTACGAGAGATTTTTGGCTTCTATCCTGTAAGCCTTGCATGAAGACAGACTAGAAATCTCGCTTAGATTCATGTTGAGCGTGGAGGCCTCGGACCCTTGATCTGTCTCGACCATCAATTCCACCTGATCAGACATGTAGTAAAAACCAATACCATAAACCATATAGACGACGAAGAAAATATTTAGAATTAGGGATTCCTTGGCATCATGCTATCTATGGGGCTGTTGGAGCGGTAAGCGGAAAATGATCAAATCTACCTTTTAGCAAGCCATTTCCCATGTATCCTGCTCCTATCTTGCACCTCATGAATGCTCGGCTAAGTGCTTGAAGAAAAAATGCCTGTAACTAAAAATAATAAGCAACGTTCGAGGAGAGGCCCCCCATGTATTAATTATTTACTTTCCAATGGCCATACTCCAAGTGTTGTTGGTAAATCCTTCCACTTATCACTTTCAATGGTGATCATAATAGAAAAACATAGGCATATTTTTGGAGGAATAATAGTGATGTTTTCAAAATACTATGAGGGTTAGGTGGATTGGTAAGTGTTTGTTTGGCCATCATTTACCAAGAAGAAATCCATGTTCAAACTTAGGAGGCAGCCTATTTGCAAAGGTAGTAGTCACAAGAGAATCTTCCTAAGGCCTCAATATTTCTTTGGTTATCAATCCAAATCAAAATTTGCAAGGGTAGTAGTCACATGAGGCCCTCTCTAAGGCTTCAATATTTTTTTGGTTATCAATCCAAATCAAAATTTGCAAAGGTAGTAGTCACATGAGGCCCTCCTTAAGGCCTAAATATTCCTTTGGTTATCTATCCAAATCAAAATTCTTACATGTGAGAAACTACAAACAAGATGATATTGTGGACTTTCTAGGTGTGCATTGTGTAAGAAGAATTTAGAAACATCAAATAATCTACTTCTTCTATTATTCCTTGTATCATTTAGGGCCATTTTTAAAAATATATATATTGGGTAGCTCTTATGAAGTTTTGGACTGATTTTTTAAAGCTAAATCTTTAAGTATTCTATGAAGGATTGATACTATAATTATTTGTTGTAAATTATAGATTGAAAGGAAAAATTGAAGTTTTAGAAGAATAATTAAAATCTTGTCCAATTGTAGAATTGTAATATTACTCTCTACTATAATGCTTATAGGTATGGTGCTCAACATAAGAAGTCTTAATTTGAAAAATATGTAAAAACAATCTGGTTACATGATTTAAATATGCATGCAAGGGTCATCTATGACAATGGAGTTTTCACAAAGGTTGTGTTGATCTATGCTAAAATAAAAATATTCAAAAATTGGATCTATCAAAATTAATTTTTATGGTGCTTCCAAATTAATTCAATCTAAAAATTGATAGAGTTTATGTTTTTTGGAATATTGAATGCAAAATTCTCCTCACTTAGAATCATATGGAACTTCAATAAATAACTATGCATATGCTAGGATACTTTTTATAAGGATCAATATTGTCATTGAAAAAATGATGGAAATATATTTCAATTGAAGGAGATTCACAAATTATTATTATTTCTATAAATAAAATATATGTGGGGATTGGATCAAAATTGTATTACTTTTTATGTCCATTAAATATTATTGAAGGCAATATCTTAGTAATGCTAACATATATAGAGAGAAAGAAAGAGGATAGCAAATAATTTAACCAATTATTTTGTTGATCTTCATCTTGGTGAAATTCAAATTTTACAAGGCAATAACATATTAAGAAAAATGAAAAATACCTTTGATAAAAAGGTATATAAAAATATATTTGATACAAAGGTAAGATGGATATGGTCTAGTTGACCTAACAACTGATATAATATTTTTTAATTTAATGGAAGACCAAAAGAAGCCATAAGTATCTTATTAAAAAGCATGAAAGTTCCTATATTATTACATATTTAATGCAATTTATAATATATTAAAACATATCAAATCCTAATAAATTGACATGAAGCTCAATTGGTTAAAATGTGGAAAGAAAAGACCATTGTTCATATATTGTATGACAAAATATATATAAATACTAAATTTTACTATATTAATTGATTGAAATAAAATAATAACAAGGTCATGATGTGATAGTGGTTGGGACTATTTCAATTTTATATGTACAATTTAAATACATCTTGTAGACACCAAATTTTAGCCATTTATAGTCATTTGTATTCACCAAAATCACCAAATTGCCACAAAATCATCATCAATTGCCCAAATTCATTTAAATTCCTCCAAAATTTTAATTCCCCTTCTAATTCATCTAAATTTCTCCAAATTCTCTCCTTTTCCTTCTAATTTCCTATTTCCTCCCAAATCCCCTAATTTCTAATAAGTTCTTCTAATTTCTTCCCTCATCCTTCTAATTCCCACAAAATTCTTCTAATTTACCTTTCTTTCCCTCTAGTCGACTCAATTTCCCTCTAATTACTCATAATTTCTCTAAATTCTTCTATTCTTCTTCTAAGTTTTCTAATTCTATTTTATTTCCCTCTAACTCCTCTTCAGTCCCATCTAAGCTTTTATAATTTTATTTTAATTTCATATATTTTTTTTAATTCTTCTAAGGTCTTTTGAAGTCTTTTAATTTTCCTCTAATTTTCCTTTTCCCTAATTTTAAATTTCTCTAATCCTTCTTAATTTCTCCCTGCTTCATTTAATTCTTCTTATCCTTTATAATATCTTAATTTCTACCTAATACACCTCATTTATTCCTCCCTCTCCCTTCAAATTTTCCATAATCCATCTTATCCACCTAATAATCCTCCCAATCCATGACCTAATCCCAAGGGGTATTCGTAAAAAAAAAAAAATACCAATCAAATCCCCAAAATCCAAGGTAGCCCTCATCTAAATCCCTAGGATTTGTGCACTCTAATTTAAAAATCTTCATCAAATATCTAGGTCTCCCCAAATACCCATCTAAATCCCCTTAGGATTCCCTATTTTAATCTATTTTATCCCCCATCCCCTTTTCCTTCCAAATTGAATGAATTAAAAATTGCACTAAAACTCCCAAGTCAAAAGGAATTAAATTTGTATATTTAATGGTTTGGTCCTTCTCAGCCTCCATGTCACCTTTTTGGTAATTTTAAATTCCATGGGCATCCCCCAAGGCACGCATACCCCTATGCACATCTCACATCCCCTAGACCAATTTAAGGCACTTGGATGGGTGAGGATTCATCCCACCCAAGGCTCTTAAATGGGGAGGGTGCACATTCCTCTATGTGTCCTACCCAATATTTACCTTGGATTTCCTCTATGCCACTTGGTGCCAAGTTGTCTCCAACTCACCTACATGTCATCCCTCATCACCTTGCTCAAATTTTTATAAATATCCTCTCATTTTCGTGGAGAATCATTGACACACACCCAGATGCTATCAAAATTCTCCTAGGACTCAAGTATACATATTTACAACTTTTATTTGCTATAGTTATTTTATGCTTAACACAAATACTACTAACGATTTTACATTTGCATGTGCATAGGACTGAAAGGGCTCAAGACTCAATTCAAACCGATAGTCACAATAAACCCACGTTACATTTTTTTGTGGCATAGGAAAATCATGACATCATAGTAATTTTGTAAAGGCATCATATCCTTTTGGATACATGTATTTTGTAAAAATACCTTACAAATGGGTTTCATTGTATCAAAATGACTCACTTTTAATATCATGTATTAATTTATTTTTATTGCAATGGTGTATTTTCTATGTCTACACATATTAAATATAATCACACTTGAAATTTATTTTTTATAAAAGCTAGAGTGGTGCTAATATGGTATTGTCTTCTATAATATTATAATATTAGCATCACCAATGGAAAAATAAATTTAGGACATGACCCCTCACATTTTATATTTTATTCCTAATAATAATGTAATACAAGGAAGAGATATGATCAATATACTTATCAAAAGGTTTATATCATCACAAAAATAGATTTCAATGCATTTGCATGAGAGATTAAATATTTTAAGATAGAGGAATAAGACCACTGAAATAAATCTAAAGATATATTTTTTGTAATTTTATGACAACATTAGTTTAATAAGATCTAAAATAAAATATTTACAGGATTTTTGTTAAATTACTAGATATTAATAGTCTATGGTCCATGTTTTTTGTAACATTATTTAAATTAAAATATTAATTATTTTTTCTAAATTATTTGGAGTTTTTAAACCAAAACCATAAGTATTTTTTAATCTAATTAAAATAAAATATAGATATATAGATATATTTTTTGATTTGGTTATGAAATCATGAGGATACGAAAACAAAAAGGAAAATGTCAAGTACGATGCGTATAAAACCAAACTTAACGCCAAAAGCCTATATATTGAAAAATGCATGAAAGGAAAGAACATGAACGAATCAACACAAGATAAAAGCAATATGGAATACGACCCTATTTATTGATATGCTTTTAAAGTCATGTTACAATACATCTCCTTCCCTTTTAGGGGATAGGAGCATTAAATATGTCTCTTATCAAATCCATGAATAGCAATCCTTCTTCTGCGTGCCCACATGTAAGATGAGCGGACCAAAACGTCACTGCTACTTGTGTATATGAGTGTTGAATCCTTACTGCTCCTCTGATTTTGGAGACCTATGTTCAAGGAAACAGAAAAGATCAGTAGCACCTACAGATAGAATAGAACATGTATTTCCCAAGGCCTACTGTTAGTGTATGCATGAAAATATTAAAACAAAAACCAAATGACCTCAGATCGACCTAAAAATTTAACAAAAGCATGAATATGTTACCAAGAGGGCACTGCAAGTGGAATAGTCAATAAATTCCTCACAAATTTATATTCACTCCGGGGCAGGACGAATAAACCTACAATAAATTGTCAAAAAGCACCCTCTTCAATGTCCTATCCAAGAATCTCCAAATGACCTGCAAATTTGGGGTTAGCTAATTGGGGGTGTTTTGGGAAGACCCAGAATATCAGATTTCTCCAATTTGGCCTCTATCACCCATATTTTACTGATGCCATCTGCAAGTTAGTAAAGGCAGGAAATGATAAAAACATGGTCAAAAATGATCATAATGAAATGAAATTTAAACTACAATCTATTTAAATGACCTAGAATAATATGCAAAAAGAAAATAAAGGAAATCTGCCATAGATTTTGAATCACTTCGGGGTGGGGCGTTTAGAACTACGACAACTTGGGGAGCGCCCGGGGGCAGAACGCCCATCATTTGGGACTTTGTTTTGGCACCAATCCACTTGGGATGGGTCCAAAACATCTTATGGAGTGTTTTCGGCAAATTTTGTGGGATATTGTGGCCAAATTTTCGGGTTTGGGCTCCGAATTTGCGCTTCCAATGATCACCCAATAACCTCCCTCCAAAATGGAAATCAAGGATGTGAAAGGCACAAATCAAAAAGGCGTGTGTATGGATGTAAAATGGTAGCACTTAGTTGCTCAAAATGCTCCCTCTTTTTCTCCTTTTGGGTGAGAAGACTCACCAATTTATAGACCTAGGGTCTCTTTGTTTGAATGCGCATGCGAGGGTGCCACTGGAGTTGCATGTCCTATTTTAAGAAAAATATTATTCCCTGATTTAGAGTCTCCTTGCATGAGGCCTCCAAAATCAAAGACATGCATGACTGAAGTCTCTCTCCTTGATTTAAAGTCATTCCTCGCAATTGCATGGCCTGAATCTGCAGTTAACTGGCGGACTTGTCAAGGTTTGACTTTTTTTTCCAATCAAACCTGCTATTCACCTCACCCTGGGATGAATGCTGATATTCATTCCTGGATGGGACGAATCCTAGTTTGTAATCATCCCAGGGTGGGATGAGTATGGAGCAAAGTGCCAAAAAGGTGTCAAAAAGGTGCCAAATTGACCTTTGACCTTCCAAACTACTTTTGGGAGTGGTTAGGACCATTGTTTAACCTCTAGGGGCTGCCCTAGGGGTTGTGTGTGTCAATGTGATCGATGCTTGTTGTCACATAATCGAATTGGTGTTGTTTTGGTGTCTACAGATGCCCCTTTTTGGGAAGCGCTGTGCAAGGCGCAATGTTGAGCAAAAATAGATACCTAAAGCACTAATGATTAGGGTTTCTCAGTAACCTAACCAACTCTTGATGCCCCAAGTATGGAAAGGGCATGCATTCTTGAATCTTTGCTTCCGACAAACTAAGGAACTTAATTCAAGTGTTAACCTTTTTTGGTGAGGTGTTACTTGAGCTTGGACATTGATCAGTCATGAATAGGCAAAGGGTGCAACCTTTTGTCTGTGGGAACCTTGAGTTCATGATTCACGAATGCCAAGTGTTTGATCAGCTTGCGATTATTGCTTTTTTGCTGCCCCAAGCGGGAGCATGATTGTCTTTTTCAATGATCCTTTGAATGTGTGTTATTTCCTTGATTGGGTATATTTTTGTTGATTGGTGACTAAGTGTGACTACCCCCTCAAGCGACGAATCGATGAGGGAATGACCAACATGAGCAAAGTGACAAGTCTCTTGACCCAAGATGACTTAGGTAAGGGTGTCGTCATTTGTTTTATTGTTGAATACTTAAGTAGTTTTGGAACATTCTAACATATTTTTGGTGGGTTTTAACCCTTTTTGTGACGCATTTTTGAGCTGAAATTGTCAAGAATTCGTCCTCCTGAGGAGCGGTCCAGCTATGATAACCTTCTTAGGGAGTAGGATAGTGAAATTTTGTAACCCCAACGTCTATTTTGGATGCCAAGAATGTCAGGCGCAAAGGCGCCTTTGTTCGGCAATGTTATTGCTATTTTTGGTTGGGTTTTGACCCTTTTGTGACGCCTTTTTGAGGATGAAACTCTCAAAAATTTGTCATCTTGTGGAGCGGTCCAGCTATGGTAGCCTTCTTAGGGAATAGAATAGTGAGGATTTGTGACCCCGACGTCTTTTTTGCATGCCCGGATTGTCAAGTGTAAAAGCACTCTTATTGGACACTTTTCTTGCTTGTTTTTGGTGCATTTTGTGCAGTTTTTGTTGTTTTTGAAATTTTTGCTTTGTATTCATCCCTGGGTGGGACGAATACCAGTTTAGTAATTGTCCCAGGGTAGGACGAGTTCTAACTAGAGCACGCATCCCATGGAGGAACGATTACAGGCTCAAAAAGCCTATTTAAAGGCCAAAACTGGGTTTTGGGCTCATTTGCATTTGTTTTCCTGGAAATTTGGAGCTCTGAGAGGAGGAGGTCAATTATACGAAGCGAAGCACTATCGAACATTTCCTGCAACCATGATTTCATAGACCGGATCCTCAAGCGGTGGATCTGAAGCAAGACCGATGAGTGTTCTTCCTCTTTATTGGTTTTTTTTTTTGTTACAGTTTGAAAATCGTAAGTTAGTTGTTTTATGTCCTTTTGCTTTTGTTTTTAAAATTTAAAAATGAAACCCTAGTCTATAAAAATTAACACTTAGTTGAAAATGTAGTATAACCCTAGTTAAACAAAGATCAAAAGTTAGTTTAAAACTGAGCTAAAAAAACTTAGTTTAGAACATAACCTAAAAACCTTGCCTAACCTGAATTGAACAAAGATCAAAACTTAGGTTAGAAACGTAGGGTTAAACTAAGCGTAAAAATGTAACTCAACCCTAGTTATTTTTTTGTTGTTTTTGTTTGTGTTTTTAATTTACCAGTTTAGAGTTAAAAACCCTAGGTCTGAGAAATTATTTTTGAATGTTTTTGTTTGTTTTTTAATTTATCAGTTAGAGTTAAAAACCCTAGGACTAACAAATGAGTTTTTTTTTTTTTGTTATTTTGTTTTTAATTTATCAGTTAGAGTTAAAACCCTAGAACTGACAAATTAGTTTTCTATTTTATTTTTATGTTTGTTTTTAATTTATCAGTTAGAGTTAAAACCCTAGAACTAACAAATTAGTTTTTTGAATTTTTGTGTTATTGGTGAATTTATCAGTTTAGAGTTAAAACCCTAGGAACTGAACAATTAGTTTTGAATGTTTTTTGTATTTTTGTTTAATTTATCAGTTTAGAGTTAAAACCCTAGGAACTGAAAAATTAGTTTTGAATTTTTTTTGTATTTTTGTGCATTTTATCTCTCGTTATTTGTCTATTTTTAGTTGTACAGTTTTTCCTGGGTTTTAATGTTTTTTGTTTTGTTTTCTTTCACAGGTTGTGAAGATCCAGTACCGTGTGCCCACGGTTTTCACTGAAGCACGAGACGCACTGATGTTGACTTACTGGGAGTGATTTTATGCCCTTGGGCTCAAGTAGGTGACTCGGTTGGAGTGGATGGTCGGGGATCGGGCCTATCTGACGGCCCTGATCAACTTGTAGGATCCTCGGACGAATACCTTCCATCTCCCAACAAGGGAGATGACAGTTACTTTGGAGGATGTCTATCGAATTCTTCATATTATGATAGATGGATTACCGATTAGGACAACGTCACGGGATCAACGGATAGCAGTGTTGACATGTTGCTTTGGACATGGAGAGGAGATGGGGGCTGACAACCCAGTGGAGAGGGCAGAGGGTGACTACCATATTGGTGGCATATTGGTTCGATGGTGGCTAGAGAGGGGTGTGTTGGGAGTGAGGCACGCATTACTAATGGGCCTCATTTCATACATGATTCTCCCCGACTCTTCAGGTGCGAGGTTCCCATGGAACCTGCTAGAGGTGGTGTTTCGGTTGGTGTAGTGTCCGATGGAGGCACCCATAATCATGAGATGGGGACAGACTCTATTGACATAGCTCTATGATGAGTTGTACGAGGTCCGCTGGTGAAGGTGGAAGGGGATTCATTGCAGCTACTTGCTGCAGTGTTGGGCTTGGTAGCACATAGCGATGGAGAGGCCTATTGGGTTGCCATGGATGACACGAGCAGAGATGGTAGACCAAGATATTGGATACGGGGTACTGTGGCGGAGGTCTAAGGAGCAGGGTCAGAGTTGGTGATGGGCAGGTGTTGTAGGGCACTATGTCGATGCCTTCGCTTGTCTTACTCTAGGGGAGGTATTCTGGCGCCCTTACCGAGACTATCTAGCCTGGCCTGAGGCTGGAGAGTGGCTCCAATGGGTACGTAGGGAGCGGTGGCTGATTGGGCATCATGGGACTGAGCAAGAGTTTTTCCCATATGGTCGGGTTACACGATAGTTCAGGGTGCACCAGGGGTTTCCTGGTGAGCCCGTGGTCTATCGGCACCGGGGGGACGAGAGGACTCTAGCTTGGCCAGTCATTGCATCGCTAGGTGAGGATGCAGATATAGCGATTGATGTCCCATATGTGGATGACATCGGGGTTACCACTAAGTATGACCAGTGGTGGACTTTGCGATGGTGGCGAGGCGAGGGGCCTCTAGGGGGCGCAGAGGCGATAGCAGTAGGGGGTGATGATGCAGAGGCATCAAGAGAGGGCTAGGGGGTTCTGCTTGAGGATGCATACATGGTAGAGGTGGATGATTTTGGGGGGGGGTTTGGGTTTTTAGACCAGCTAGAGGCATAGGATGTCCCGAAGTAGTTGGATCCAGAGTCGACTGTTGTCCCAGATTTGCCTATGCCTCAGGTAGTTGCAGAGGACATGGAGGCAGGGTTGCACACTGAGAATACATGATTTGAGGGGCTACTATGGAGGCAAGATGAGGAGCTATGGGAGGCTCTTTAGGAGAGGGATCTCTTACGGACTCAGCTAGCAGAGAGGGAGAATGCATGGGCTACATACCACTGGTAGGAGGGGGATACTGATGCTACATGGGAGAGGGATCTTCTACGGGCATAACTAACATAGTGTAATGAGAATTTGGCTATGTATTGGCAACGAGAGATGGACTTTGTGTGGCATCGATTAGAGCTGGAGGTAGAGATTAGCCGCCTCGATGGGCATATCCCTAAATTGAGTGGAGGTGGATCATCACGCTGCTCGAGAGGGAGTGATACGGAGCAGTCAGCATCCTCTTGGCGTAGGCGATTAGATGATGGGGGCTCTAGTAGGCATAATGCAGCGGCTAGCATCAGCCGACCGGAGGGGTCCCATAGGACCCACACCACGGGGGGTAGTTCCCGTCGCACCGATCCTGCATGATCATGGTGGCCGATGCCCTAGGCTTAGGGGTTTTTGAGTTTTTGGCTTTGTTGCGAGGTCAGAGGACCGGTTCATTATAGCCTACGGGCATTTTTGATGATATATATATAGATGACTTTCTTTGTGTTTATACACTTTTGTGATGGTTTGATTTTATGCACATGTATTTAAATTTATGTATGCATAATTTGTGAATGCGATGTTTCTAATTATATGATGTATGCATATGGAATGAATGAAATGAGTTGTTGATAATTTGTCGATGGCACCATAGACTGTACAAGATTTACTGGCTTGCTTTACTTATGGGAGGGATTTGTGGAATGACTTGGCATGTGATAACTTTGTTTTTGTATTTTGCATATTTTTTTATGGTGATGTATGTAATGAAATGTTCCAGTGGTTTTGAAAATGTAGTTAAGATTTTTTGAGATTCAAATATTTTAACTAGCTAGCCAAAACTATACATTTATCTTATAAGACTTTTGAACAAGGTATAAATCCGACTTGAGTTTAACCAAGGTATTTCACATCCCTGTGTGTGCAACTGAGTTTGTTTATGTGGTATTTGTTAGGATACTGCTAGTGCCAGATAGGCTGTCAACCAAACATGTACTGAGGATCACCTAATTAGCTCCACTAACTTCATTGTTGTATTTAGTAATATTAATCCACGAGACAATCTAAGGTACCATAAGCTAGCTCATCCACATGCAAACATTGGTCTGCTCACACGCAAATCTAATGTGATAGACATATCGTCATGCGTTTAGGATACCGCCATTGCCAGGTAGGTTGTCCACCAAACCCGTAATGAGGATCACCTAGATGGTTTTTGAATGCTGAGAATTCCAGGTATTCAAGTCCAGGATTTTTATTTGCTCAATGGTTTAGGATACTTGCTCGTATACATAGTGATGAAAATCACTATTTATTTTTCTTCTTGTTTTTCTTTTTGAGCAAGGATTGTGAATAGTGGTAATAACCACTGTTATTTGATTTTGGATTTTGAGCTTTGTAAGGTTGAGCTTGTAATTTTGTGGCTTGTGAATGACATTGATCCTTTTAGGCCTTGGGGATGACTACCCATCCTGTTCAGGGATGTGTAGTACGAATCCTTACAAATTTGGGAACCAAAGGGGATTAGGGATATGATGAAGTCAGGGCATTGATATTTTAGGCCTTGGGGATGACTACCCATCCTTGTCAGGGATGTGTAGTATGAATCCTTACGACTTTGGAGACCAAAGGTGATTGTGGTGATGGCTTGTGGGAATTTTGTTTTTGAATGGCATCGATCCTTTTAGGCTTTGGGGATGACTACCCATCCTTGGCAGGGACGTGTAGTATGAATCCTTACAACCTTAGGGACCAATGGTGATTGGGATTTTTGCGAGTAGTGGTGAAAACCACTATTTATTAGGGGGAATTGATGGGGAAGAGCTTGTCCTTTTGTCAATTCTCAATGCTCTTGAACCATTCGCACAAGGGGATGAAAAGGCTAATCTTTCACCTATGGTACCCTAGACTACTTCGTAGGTTTCTCTTGTGTTCACACAACTTAGGAATTATTTTATGTGTTTTAACTTGTGTAAGGATGTTACATAACGAGGCATGATCCAAGTAAAACTTTCCCTTGTAAAATCCATTGAACTTTGTACAGTTTTTGGCTAGAAATTTAAAGACAGCTGAATGACGAAAAATCCTATATACATTAGGAGACAACTGATTATGCTAAAAATGTGGATGGTGTTATTTTGGATGTATGTGTTTATAAAATGGATGGAATGTGGAAAATGAAGGAATTGCTGAGAAATTACAGTCTATGGTGCTTGTGACATGTATGACCAGCAAATATGCAATGTGTGGATGTGATGCCTAATGCAACTTATATTTTTGTATTTTGATTTTTACGAGTATGCATGGAATGGAGATGCAATTTTTTTTTTGTTTATTTTTGATGATTTTATTATTTTTGTTTGTTTTTTAATATTTATGTTGACCAAGTGGTTATGGTAACCCTTGGAGATTTTGGTGTGACCAAAGGGTTTATGGATACCTTTGGGGCATGTTTGGGTTTGACCAAATGATTATGGGAATCCTTGGAGATTTTGGTTTGACCAAAGGGTTTATGGGGACCTTTGGGGCATTTTGGGGTTGACCAAGAGATTGCGAGAATCCTTGGAGATTTTGGTTTGACCAAAGGGTTTATGGGGACCTTTGGGGCATTTTGGTATTGACCAAGCGATTGGGGTAATCCTTGGAGCTTTTTGTTTGACCAAAGGGTTTATGGGGACCTTTGGGGCATTTTGGTATTGACCAAGCGATTGCGAGAATCCTTGGAGCTTTTGGCTGGACTATGGCTCTCTAGATGTGGAATGGCCTCAAATGACTGATGTTCAAGGGTTCTAGTTCCTTGATTCCTTCAAGAGAGGTGAGCCGGTATGTTCCAGGTCCTATTCTACTATCAATCACATAAGGACCTAACCAGTTTGTCATGAACTTGTCCCTTAGATAGGACAGCAAATTAGAATTTTGTTTGTTCTCTTTTAAGACCAAGTCACCAACCTGAAAGTCCCTTAGGTGAACCTTCATGTTGTATGATTTCTTAAGCCATACGCAAATGCTTGAGAACATGGACGTGTCATTCATCAAGCAACGTAAGTTGGTCTAACAAGGCCTATCGCGTAGTGTCATCATCGATGAACTCTTGCATTGAAATGCGCAGTGAAGGGATTTCCAACTCGAGAGGCATGACTACCTCGGAGCCATACACCAACGAAAATGGAGTTACCCCAGTGGGCGTCTAAATGCTAGTGCGATAAGCCCATAGGGCAAGCGGGATTTGAATGTAACAATCCTTATGACTGTCTACAATGATCTTTTTGAGGATGGTGACTAGCGTTTTGTTTGATGCTTTTGCTTGCCCATTTGCTTGCGGATAATAGGGTGTTGAAAAATTGTGTTGAATTTTGTACTTTTTTGTCAAAGGACGCACATCTTTGTTATTGAATGACATCCCATTATCCGAAAGGATCTTGGATGGAATACCAAAATGACATATGATGTTATGCAAAATAAACTCCGCAATGCGGGTTCCAGTCATAGAGGTTAGCAGAATTGCTTCCACCCACTTGGTGAAGTACACTGTGGTCGTTATGATGAACGTGTGATGACCTGATGATGCAAGGGAGATCTTTCCAATTAGATCGAAGCCCCACTATGAAAAGGGCCAAGTCAATTGGATCGATTGCAAGGCCTGAGAAGGTACGTGTGTCAAATTAGCATGGTGTTGACACTTCATGCACTTCTTTACATATGCATAACAATCTCGCTCTAATTATGGCCAATAATAGCCCATGCGAAGAATACACTTTGCCATGGCCATACCACTGAAGTGGCCATCGCATGTACCATCGTGAACTTGGGTGATCACCCAAGCGGACTCTTGCTGGTCCAAGCAATGGAGGAGGATTCTTTCATAGCTATGACGATACAAAATGTCTCCTACCAAGACATGTTTTGCCATTTTTTGTTTAAATGATATTTTCACGGCTTGTGTCAATCCAAGTGGGAGGTTACCTAGCTTGAGGTAATCCCTTATGGGTGTGTACCAATCTTGTTGATCAGAAACCTCGATGGTATGAACGGCCAATCCCTCTTGAAGTTCATCCCTAGCAAAATCTAAGAAGGAAAGAACTTGTAAAAATAGTGTTGTGTTGCTATTAAGAGGGGTCGGGGAGAACAAGGACCCCTAGTTGGCTTGAGTTAGACAATCATGGATTCGAGAGAACCTATCCTAAGATGGTTCAATCTAGATCAGGTGGATTCCTAGTGTTAGTTCAGAGCTTGCACACTCCATCATGGAGTGTAATAATGTTTTGACCTGAATGGTTGTCATCTCACCGGAAGGGTCTTGCGGGATTAGTGACCCCAAGGATGCCATAGTATCCACAAAATGATTCGATGATCGAGGGAGTGCCTCGATGTCATACCATTCAAGTTGTGCCAGGAATTTTTCAACAAGGGCTTTGTAGGCCTGCATAATTGGGCATTTACATTGGAATATCCCCTTTACTTGATTGACAATTAATAATGAATCACTAAATATGTTTAAATTTTTAATGTTCATGGTGATTGTTATCTGAAGACCTATGAGCAAGGCTTCGTATTCTGCATTATTTTTGGTGCACGAGAAGTCTAATTTAAATGTTAGAGGCATTGGAGCCCCTTGTGGAGTGAAGAATACAATTCCCATGCCACATCCTTGCTCACATTTAGAACCATAAAAGAATAGGGTCATGTCAGCCTGTGACTCAGGCTCATTAGAATCTGGCGATTCTAAAACATGGAAGACCCCATCATCAAGTAGTTCTACGGTCAGAGGCTAATCGTCTTCAAGAGGAACCTTTTCTAGTTGATCGGTGATTACTTGACCTTTTATGGATTTTTGTCCAATGAATTCTGTGTCAAACTCCGTCAACAACATGATCCATTTCACCATGTGGCTACTATGATAAGTACGAATCATCATGTATCGCAATGGATTCTCCTTAGACACAACATACATTGTATTACTGAGCATATAGTGGCATAGCTTTTTGGTAGCAAACACCACGGCCAAAGCAGAGCTTCTCAACGTATGCATAGTTAAGTTCATAACTGACCAAGGTGCGGCTAAGATAGTAAGTAGCTTGTTCTTTGTGTAGTTAATTTTTTTGGGATAGCATGGCACCCAGTGCCACCTTAGTAGCTGAGATGTATAAGTAGAATGGAACTCCTGGTCTAGGTGGTGCCAATACTGGCGGTGAAGCCAAGTATTGTTTGATGTCGTCAAAGGCTGACTGGAACTCATCATCCCAATGAAATGCCACCCCCTTGTGCAATAATTTATTCATGGGTCGGCACTTGTCAAATAACTACGCTATGAAGCGCTTGATAGACGTGACCTTTTCGTACAGACTTTTGAGCTGCTTGATGGTAGTTGGGGGAAGCATTTCAAGGATTACCTTGACTTTGTGTGGGTCTACCTTGATTCCTCATTTGGAGACTATGTAACCCAAGATATTTCTAGATGTGATGCCAAATATGCATTTTGTATCGCTCCAAATTTTTTGCATCCCTACCTTCAGGCTATTGGATCCACGCCCGGAAGGAGGATGGGAAAAGGATGGTGCGGTACCTCGGACGAGAGGACTTCACGAAGGTCCCGCCTCTCAAGGGAGGTGTATTTTGGTGATTTTTCGACGGATGGTGGGTTCACCAAGAAACATTTGGCGGCAGTTTCCACGCCTAGGTTTTGGAATGTGTTTAGATGAGTTCGTTTTATCCTTTAAGCATTCATCCTAGGTTTGGCCGAATGAATCTAACTTAATCTATATGAAAATGCAACTTTCAATGAATACAGAAAACAGATTTTGAAAGCAGAAAACAGAGAATTTACAGGAGGAAAATGGGGAATACCTGATCCGGATGTCTGAAGAAGATTCTGGCGGTTGATGCAGTCTGGATCGTCTGGAATTCTATAGAATCGCTTGCAATCTGACAGAATCGTCCGAAATCTGACGAATTCATCAGACGAATTCGTCAGAAACCTGCAAAACAGAGAATAGATGCAAAATACAAGAAATAACACTATGCTAACAGAGGCAAATTACATAAAATGGCAATATGAATACTGAAAAATATTTAAGAACAGAAATTAATGCAAATTACTGTACTTTAATGGCAGATTATGAGCTTAACATGCAATCTAGACTAGATGGGTGAACTCCAGATGCAAAATAGGATAAAAACTAAATAGATTATCTAATTTGCAAAACAAAATAATAGAGACAAAGTTGAGAAAAGCAAACTCCAGGCACTGATTGCCTCGATGTGGACTGCAGTCGAGATCGTCTCGCATCAGTATGAAATCGTCTCGAATTTGATGAGATCGTCTCCGATCTTGACAGGTTCGTCGGCGACGATGGGTGCTGGCTCCGGCTGAAAATCAGTGGTGTACCTGCAAAAAAATGGCTATAGGACTAGTGCAAAAGATAGATTATGATGTTTTAGCGCAGAAGGGTTCAATTTGCAGATAAATTCAGCCAGGGGTTGGGGAGGGAAAATCTTAGAGTTTAAATAGGCTTAGGGAGAGTTGTTGGGAGGTTGGAGATCTTCCCAATTTGGGAGATCTCCAACGGGGGAGGGTCCCAACGGTGCAGACACGCTTCTGCCCGGATTGGAGACCCGTTGGAACGGATTCCAACTATGCAAATTCAGTTTTGCGACAAAATCGTCTGGATGTTCTAGTCCGGACGAAATCGTCAAATGCAGGGCGATATCGTCTGATCGGCGACGATATCGTCCAACGGTCAAAACAACCTCTAAAAATGGCACGAAAAAAGGGGAAACGGGTTTCTCGACGGTTAACGGGCGGTTTGGGAGGTTAAATTTGAATTTAAATTTATTTACTAAGGTGAATGTAATTATTCCAATTTTACTGCGCCAATTTTAGGGTGCTACATTTTGCCCCCTCTTTAGCGAATTTTCCGAAGAAAATGCGTTAAAGATGAGTTCTTCTCGATCTACGAGAAAGCAAAAAATTATACCCATTTTTAGGCGACGATTCTTGGTCGAATCGTACGACAGCTTACTATGGTGCCCCCTCCGTGTTTTTACCCAAATCGAACGTTTGAGGTAAAAACGCGAAAAAGCAAAAAATTATTGAATTATTTTGAATAAAATGAAGAAAAATAGGGTAAAACCCTAATTCATTGTTACTGTTCATTTTTACCGTTTTTAGAGCTCTGGAGCAAAAATGGTTGAGACAGCGCACAGATCTGCAGAGGTCCGACGCGGTCTACGGGTAAGGGTCTAAACTCAACTTAGATTGATTTAATTTGATTTTACATGCTTTTTAGATGGATTTTTAGGTGAATTTGGAGCATCGCGGCCGTTTTTGGCCGTCGACGTCGTCGGGACGAAATCGTCCCGATTTCGACGAAATCGTCTCAATTTCGGCAATTTCGCCCGAGGGCGAAATCGTCGAAAGGGGGACGATTTCGTCAAATTAGAGACGATTTCGAACTGCGAAATCGGAGACGATTATGCTCAAATTGGGGACGATATCGTCCAATAGTGGGCGATATCATCAATTACATGAAATTGAACTTTAAGTTGCATTATTGATTTACTTGAATTGTTATTAATGATTGTTTGTTGTTTTGTTGTTTATGTTTGCAGAGAGGATTACTAAAAAGCAGAGAGTGGAAATACGGCGGATTGAGAGACGACTTGGCCGCTCTCACCCAGGCAGAGCGGGATCTGCTGGCACAGGCCGGATTGCAGCATGTGGCAGAGATGCCGCAGGTTTCCACAGACATGGGGCTACTGACAGCCCTAGCAGAGAGATGGTATCCGGGGTCTTCCTGTTTCTGGTTACCGATAGGGGAGATGACTCCCACACTGGAGGATGTATGGAGGATTTTGAGAATCCCCATACAAGGACGGATGATCACACCGATGGCCAATCAGGGCCACGCGATGGGACGGCTGTGTGGTGACCCGAGCTTCGCCCTGGAGAAGGGCGGAGTTAATATCGAGGCACTACGCCAGATGCCTGGGGCATCTAGACTCACACGGGTTCTGGCTGGGGTAGTTGGTGGACTTCTGCTGTGCCACCAGAGCGGGTGCAGGGTGCCGTGGATGCTGGCAGATGTGATCTGCGACATGCGGGACCACGGCTACAGGTTCTCATGGGGCAGCTTTGTACTATGCCGACTGTACAGGATCCTTTACGGGGTCGTGTACAAGGGCGGGCGATGTCTGGTGATGACATCGCTACTATAGGTTTGGTGCTGGGAGCACATTGCGGTGCGGAGGCCGGTAGGGCTTCCACTGATAGGGATAGACGGGGAGAGGCCCCGAGTCTTCTACTGGTGGCTCCGGAGAGGGTCACAGCGGCGGATAGACCTTCCGATGTCCCGGAGACTACTGGATGATTTGGTCCCAGACCAGATCACCTGGAGGCCGTGGAGGCAGCATCCGGGGTGGGCAGAGGACGGACAGGAGCTGGCTCGCATCGAGCGAGTCTGCTGGCTGAGGATGGAGAGGGGAGAGGTGGAGCTCCACCGCTACGACCGAGTTTTGCGATAGTTCGGTCTACAGCAGGGGATCCCATCTCTCAGGGATTATGAGTTTTCCCGGACCGTCCGGGATAATACTACAGTTAGCGGGGCTCCAGACATGCAGCGATTCTGGAGCCAGGACTCAGATGATGCCCCCATCCAGCCAGTGGATGGGGACGACGCAGGAGTAGCCGATGGCTACGATGCCTGGTACGTAGGCATCCGCCCTCCTCGGATGACGAGGGCACAGGGTCCGATCCACGCAGTCGTGCGTCGGATAGGGAGGCGGTGCCAGGCGGCGATAGAGGCAGCCCAGGGTCACGGCGGGAGAGAGCAGAGGAGACCACAGGCACAGGAGCGGCCGCGATAGAGAGAGAGGGAGAGGAGGGAGGCGAGACCCCCATCTCCATAGAGGCCACCATCGCCCGATAAGGGCAAGGGCATGGATACAGGAGAGAGTAGCGAGATGGCTACTCTCCGGGCAGAGAGGGATCGTCTGCAGACTCAGGTGCAGACATTACAGGATGCAGCTGCACGACACCATGCTGAGGTGTCACAGCTGCGAGACGAGATTGCACGCCTCAGGGCACGGGGCGGAGGGGCGAGCTCAGGAGAGTTGACACGGGCTATCGCCCAGTTGACTTTCTATCAGACACTGTACTATCAGCTGGTGTCGACGGGGGATAGACTACCCCTGCCAGCTAACATCGCAGATCCGATCAGGATCGGGTCATCTAGGACCACGTCCCGATCGAGGACTAGGACTACTCAGACTGCGATGGGGCCACCTCGTCCACCTCCGGGCGGGGGAGGAGATGAGGCAGAGAGCTCGAGGGGCTCTCGAGGCTAGAGAGTTGGACATTGATGTTGACATTGTACTATATTTGTATTGATAGAGGATTGAGTATGCCGAGGTACAGATTGTGGCATACCAATCCAGTTTTGATGATGTACATATGTTGATATATATATATATATATATGAGATATTTTTGATCATATGACTAGTGTGTTATGATTTGTATGATGCTTTTAGATGTTGTAATTGATTGATTTTGATAATTCATTTGAGGATTCATGTAATTATGTCATTTGGAAAATTTATAATTTGGATGTCATGCTATAAAATATTTAAATGAAATAATCTGATGTAACAAAATGGTTGTTTGTAATAAAAATGTGATAAAAATAAAAAGAGACTTCTAACAATAATTTCAAAGGACATTGTCGCTATTATAGACCATTTCACGGAGTCGCTGCTCACTCGGTCGTCAAGCTAATCCCATTGTAGAAATATTGTTAAAAGGAAAAGAGTGCTTAAGAGACTGTCTTAAGACTTTGATGTAATGATGCAAATGATGATGATGATGGTTGGTTTGTTTTCAGATTTTCATAAAAAATATTTGTGCATGAAATAATGTTTTAAAATGATTTTTTTTTTTTTTAAGATGTTTGCTAGGCATAAATTCCTAAGTGTGATAAAATTTTTAGATAATTCCCTAGGAATTATACCATCATTGCAAAATTTGAAGGTTGACATAATGACATGAAATAATGAAAATGTGTTTGCTTTTGAAAAAAGCATAATTTGTATAAGATGAAGTCATATGGTTTTTATGATTTTTGATAAATGGGAATAACAATTGTTACAATGGCTTGCGCTAGGCATAGAATATGTAGGTATAGACTTATACCATCATCGCGAAAATCAAAGAAAATAGTTTTATTGCATGGTTGATTTTTGATGAACAGTAAAATATGAAAATGAGGACTTGCGCTAGGCATATAATTTCAATTTTGGTTTTGAAACTATACCATCGTCGCGAAAGTCGATATGATATGTATGATATGTTTTGAAAGAAATTTGTGATTTTTCTATTATATAGTTGTCTTTATGAAAAATAATTGTACTTGATTATTCCAAACAAGTTGCAAAAATAATATTTCAAAGTATTTTGAAGACAAAAATTAGATTTATAAGGAATCCCATGTGCATATGTGAATTCATTTCCAATCTTGATTTATCATAATGATAGACAAAATCTCTCAAATACAAATGTGTGTGCAATTGTATTGTTCATTTACCAGGTTTGAGCAAGATACTATGATACAAGTGATTTGAAGAAACCAAATAAGTGTTCATTAACCATGATGTAGATGCATATAACCATATTAGACTACTATGTAGATCGGATTATCAAGAGCTAGCTAATCCATAAGCGGACATAGGTCTCGTACAAAAGAAGGTCGCTAATGTGACGGACATATCGCCACGCTAGGAGTTACCCAAGGCCAAGTAGGGTGGGCACAAACCACCTGTTATGGGGCTTACCTCACAGTTTTCGAATAATTGAGAATTCCAGGGATTCAAGCTCATCAACCCTTCTTTTCTTTTCAAAGGGTAGGGAAAGGGATTTTATTGCTTTCTTGCTTTCTTTTGAACTTTGTTTCTTTTTCTTTTGTATTTCTTTTGCTTGATAATGCTTGGAATATTGCTGTAATGAAATAACATTTTTCTTTTCTCTTTTTTCTTTCTTGAACTTTTTTTTTTTTTTTTGTGCTAGGGATACTTGCTCGGATTAGCTGTAGAGCAAGGGATTTTTATTCTGGGTAGGGGTGAGCTTGTCCTTTTGCCAATTCTCAAAGATTCTAGACCATGTGCATGATAGGATAGCAGGGGAAACTTTTCACCCAAGAAATCAGTTCTACTATGTAGCAAAACATGGAAATTACAAATATAATCATTTTATTGTGAAAAGATGTGCTTGGTTTAAGTAAATAACAAGATCAATTCTCTATGCTCAAACTTTATTTAATTGAATTTTGTGAACTTTGATATAAGAGAGATTAGTAATCATGCCAGATAAAATCAAGATATTTATTGTTGTGAGTGTGCAAGTGAGGGATGCCAAATAAATGCTAATTGTATCCAAAATAAGTTGAAACATATAACTGCAATAATTGTAAGAAAATATATATACATGATTTTTGAGAAGTTTTGAGAATGTTGACTCTCTCTTTCTTCTATATATTGTTTTGGTTTCGAAAGAGTCAAGCATATAGCTGTTTTTAGATTTTTATTTTGATTTTTGTTTTTGAGCAAAAGAACTTAACAAGTGCTTTAAATAAATGCAATAGATAGTTTTTGAAGATTTTTGGAGATTTATGAATGTTTTTGGGTGTTTTTGAATAAATTGAAAGAAATACAAGATAGTAATTTTGAACAAATATATACATGGATGAAATGACCAAATTTATGCATAGTAACGTTTAAGATGCAAAATATTCATGGGTTCTTTAAGTTCTTTACCATCTAAGGTAGATAATTTATATGCTCCCGATTCAAATTTAGAAGTAATAATGTATGGTCCAAGCCAGTTGGGCTCAAATTTACCTTTAAGGTCCTTAGTTGCATTTGTATTTTTTTGAAGATTTTGAGGATTTTGATTTTTTTTGTATTTTGATTTTAATTTATGAATTGAAATTGGTGGTATATACAAGATGATCTATATACACTATACAAGGTTATTTGAGTATAGCATGTCTAAGGTTGCTTCAAAATCAAAGGAGGTTTTGAAGGATAATCTGGTTGAGGTGAAGGTAAGAATAGAAGGTGATGAATAAAAGGTAGTGATAACAAAAGCTTTGTTATAATGTAGAATAATGTAGCAAAAGATTTGACTTTTATATGTGGAAAATTGATCATGTTACAAAATAAAATGTCAGAAGGATAAGAAAGTTCTTCATTCTTATCACTATATTCCAAGTCTTGATAAGATGGAGAAAGTATATGTGAAAGATATGCATGGATGTTATTTGGTAAACAAGGATGATCATATATGGATGAAGAAAAGTGATGGATAGAAGATAATTGTGACAATAGAGAATGTATAGAACTTGATGTTTCAATCGTTAAATATTCTTCAAATGGTGTTGGGTCACCATGTATGGTAACAATTTTATTTGCAAGTTCAAACTTCAAACATTGGTGAAGAGTGGAAGGGAAAACCCTCATCGTATGAATCCAAGGACTCTGGAGAAGTAGGTTGTAAGGTGAAGGACAATATCCTACATAGAATAAAGTATCCAGGATCTTGGATCCAATATTAAGGGGAAGAATTATAGTACCTTGAGCTTCTTGAATTTCATTGTTAAAAGATTTTATAATAACATTTGATTCATTAAGATCTTCTTCCTTTGATTTGAGTTTTTGGAATAATTGATAAGTGCATAAATTAAGAGAGGAGTCATTATCTACCATGATAGTTCTAACAAGTGTTTCTTTACTAGATCCGATAATGTAAAGATAGGAGTCTTCTTGTGGAGTAGAGGAAGGAATATCCTCATCATAGAATGAAATATGGTTAACCTCAAGAGGGTTTATACCATTAATTATGTTCTTAGAGAAAATATGATGAGGAACAAATTGTTGGCTAGGTATTTTGAACAAAATTTCCTTGTGATAAATTTGTAATACTTCTAAAAGGGATATCTTTGCTTGAGGATTAATCACTTGTTGTTGGCTATCAAAGTGGATTTCAGATTGAGATTTTGATTCTAAAGATGAGCTTTCTATGCTTACATTCCATTTTGGATCATTCTCTAGAGCCAAAGATAGTTTTGAAGGTTGGTCAAATGAGGAATCCATATCTTGAATATCAGATTGAGTTGATTGAACTTGAGGTTGCTCATTTGTAGTTTTTGTTACAATATTAATAATATCATCATGATGGGACACATTAACATGCAATATTTGATTGGTTTCTTGTTGTTGATAATTGAATAGGGGTTCTTGGGAGATCCCCATGTCTTGATTGATTATTGGTATTTGTTGTGTAGGAGTTTGATTGTTTACTTGGAGATTTATCATCAGTTGTAGATTGTAATTCCTTTATATTAAAAAGACCCTTATCAATCAAATCTTGAATTGCACATCTTAAATCTTTACAATTTTGTGTCATATGTCCATCTACTCTATGATATTCACAATGTAGCTCGGGTTTAAACCAATCTGATGTGGTATCAAGGTTGTCTTATGGAAGGAAGTTCAATCATATTTGTGTCAAGTAAATACTTGAGAATTATATCCATTGGTTGATTGAGCTTAGTAAATTTACGTGATGAAGGTTTTTGAGAGGTTTTTGATAAATGCCTTAGGAATTTCGTCATAAAAGGACCTAATGGTTTCTCACCTCTACTTTCTTTATTATGGGTAGAATGATGACAGGAAGATTGCGATGTAGGAGGTGAGTGCATGGTAGAATTGGAAGAATAAGTATTTTCTTGTTGAAATGGATGTGTTGTATTGAAAGAAGAGTATTGAAAAGGTGGTGGAGGATTATATGTGGATTGATAGACATAATATGGATATATGGGAGAATAGATAATATCGTTATGAAGAGGATTGGCAAAGGGATTGTTTTGTTGGGTTATGGATGAAAAATGAGAAGAGTGTGATGGAGGTGGTGTTGAATAGGGATGAGGTTGGTCATAATCAACAAATGTATTTGGCTGAATTCTTCCAACATTACTGATGGGCTCATATTGATTTGAGTAAAAACTCATGGTTTCTTTAGTACTTCTAAAAGTAATATTTAGCATCTACTATTTAGAATTGAATCTAAAACATACAAACTTGAAATGATGATTTTGTTTTTGTTTTTCTTGTATACATATATATATTTTTTGTTTTTGTTTTCAAAAGGTTATGATGCATTCACGTCGGGTTCACCAAAATGTATCGCTCCAAATTTTTCGCATCCCTACCTTCGAGGCTATTGGATCCACGCCCGGAAGGAGGATGGGAAAAGGATGGTGCGGTACCTCGGACGAGAGGACTTCACGAAGGTCCCGCCTCTCAAGGGAGGTGTATTTTGGTGATTTTTCGACGGATGGTGGGTTCACCAGGAAACATTTGGCGGCAGTTTCCACGCCTAGGTTTTGGAATGTGTTTAGATGAGTTCGTTTTATCCTTTAAGCATTCATCCTAGGTTTGGCCGAATGAATCTAACTTAATCTATATGAAAATGCAACTTTCAATGAATACAGAAAACAGATTTTGAAAGCAAAAAACAGAGAATTTACAGGAGGAAAATGGGGAATACCTGATCCGGATGTCTGAAGAAGATTCTGGCGGTTGATGCAGTCTGGATCGTCTGGAATTCTATAGAATCGCCTGCAATCTGATAGAATCGTCCGAAATCTGACGAATTCGTCTGACGAATTCGTCAGAAACCTGCAAAACAGAGAATAGATGCAAAATGCAAGAAATAACACTATGCTAATAGAGGCAAATTAAATAAAATAGTAATATGAATATTGAACAATATTTAAGAACAGAAATTAATGCAAATTACTGTACTTTAATGGCAGATTATGAGCTTAACATGCAATCTAGACTAGATGGGTGAACTCCAGATGCAAAATAGGATAAAAACTAAATAGATTATCTAATTTGCAAAACAAAATAACAGAGACAAAGTTGAGAAAAGCAAACTCCAGGCACTGATTGCCTCGATGTGGACTGCAGTCGAGATCGTCTCGCATCAGTACGAAATCGTCTCGAATTTGATGAGATCGTCTCCGATCTTGACAGGTTCGTCGGCGGCGATGGGTGCTGGCTCCGGTTGAAAATCAGTGGTGTACCTGCATAAAAATTACTATAGGACTAGTGCAAAAGATAGATTATGATGTTTTAGTGCAGAGGGATTCAATTTGCGGATAAATTCAGCCAGGGGTTGGGGAGGGAAAATCTTAGAGTTTAAATAGGCTTAGGGAGAGTTGTTGGGAGGTTGGAGATCTTCCCAATTTGGGAGATCTCCAACGGGGAGGGTCCCAACGGCGCAGACACGCTTCTGCCCGGATTGGAGACCCGTTGGAATGGATTCCAACTATGCAAATTCAGTTTTGTGACAAAATCGTCTGGACGTTCTAGTCCAGACGAAATCGTCAAATCTGGGGCGATATCGTCTGATCGGCGACGATATCGTCCAACGGTCAAAACAACCTCTAAAAATGGCACGAAAAAAGGGGAAACGGGTTTCTCGACGGTTAACGGGCGGTTTGGGAGGTTAAATTTGAATTTAAATTTATTTACTAAGGTGAATGTAATTATTCCAATTTTACTGCACCAATTTTAGGGTGCTACACACTTCTTAGGTTTTATTCTGACTTTATGTTCATTGAGGCGATCGAGGATCTTGCTTAAGTCATCGAGATGATCTAGGCGCAAAAGATATTTGGCCAACAAATCATCCATGTAATCTTCCAAAGTTTTGTGCATGTAATCATGGAAGATGTACATCATGGCACGTTGGTAGGTGGCGCCAGCATTTTTAAGGCCAAAAGACATGACCTTATAGCAAAATGTCCCCCAAGGCGTTGTGAACACCATTTTTATTTGGTCCTTGGGATTGATACAAATTTGATTGTATCTCGAGAAACCATCAATGAGGGAAAGCATTTCATGGCCCGCTGTAGTGTCTACCAATGCGTCGATGCTCGACAAGGGAAAATCATCCTTAGGACTCGCATTGTTTAGATCTCAAAAATTTGTGCATATGCGAATCCTCCCATCGGGCTTTTTGATGGGTATCATGTTAGACAACCATGGTGGGTAATCCATGCAGATGATAAAATATACATCCAACAACTTTTGTAGCTCATATTTGACCATTACGGCTACTGTTGGGTGCATCTTACATAGTTTTTTCTTTACTAGCTTGACTTTCGGATCAAGCGTAAGATTGTGCATGACTAGCTACACGTCTAGCCCCAGAATGTCTTTATAAGACCATGCAAAAACCTCCTTCTTATCTTTGAGAAGAGCAATGTAGTCGGCTTGCTCTTTGATGGATAGACTTACCCCCAGCTTGATGATTTGCAAATTCACTGGATTTGAGTCGATGCCTACGTCAGTCGTCTCCTCGACTGACATGTGAGACCCGTAATCCAACTGGTGTGGATTTGGGATCAAGTGGATATAATTTGCTAAATTTAGATCATCGTTAGGAACATCAGGTTCCTCTTCAGCATGGAATACATCTTGAGTCTATCCTAGGGTGAAATGGAACATTCCATCACATGGCCAGTACTCTGATGGGGATGGCAGTGCGTCAGCATGATCTCAGTCTATAGCATCTAGGTTTATATGCAGTGACCATGTCGGGTCGGCTGGATCATGGATGGGGGTAGTTAAATCAATGGAGATCATATTAATGAAATGATTGTGGTCTCCATTACCGCAGGTGTTGTGACTCAAACATCCTAGATGATATTTGTGCTCTGGATCTGCTCTGTGGGTACTGGCACAAATGGATCAGCCCTATGTGTGGATAAGAAGATAGGATCTGCCCTAGATACTGATGGCTCTATGGGATCTCCAGGTGGAAGGTGCTCTTTGTATGCCTGGAGTGGCGGTTGTAGTAATTGTTATAACTATACCTGGTTTAAGTGCCACCTATGCCTGGGCCCTATGTGCATTTTTTTGAACATGTCGTCTATGTCCAAGGGATACTGCTATTGTCACATATGATTGAGATAAGCCATCTCAGTTTCATCTTCATAATCACTGTCAGAGATCTAAAGGCCTTCATTGTCTCCAACAGTTGTTTGTGACATATGAGGCTCATCTTGCTTGAGAAAATTAATGTGGTCCCATTGATGTTGTTCTGCTCTCTACGGGGGGACATGATTCTCTTGAGGTGGCATATGCTCAATTGGAGCATCCAAAGGGAACATTGTCAGGAAGCTCTCCTAATAATCATCCATGGAAGTCACTTGTGAATGATTTCTATCAGACTCGAAAGGATCCCAAGGTGATATCTCGTATTTCGACTCATCTTCTGAAGACCCTTCTTGGTCTTGTCCATATCCCTCTTGTAGGTGAGTCCTCAAATTTTCTCCATTTTCGACCGAAGAGAAAGGGTTGTTACAGTCAACAAGATTGGTTGTTAGCAATGGGAGATAATATCCCAATGTCTATGTTGTGTTAGGATTGGCATATGGATCTAATGCCAACCCATCCTTGTTGCCTATCCCTAGGCCTTGCATGTTCTCTACCAAGATGTCCAGGGGCAAGGGGTGGTTGAACCTTACTCTTGACTTGTCATATGACATTTGATATCTCGGTTGGCATAGAACACACACTCCTTGTTCATATCGGCCCAACCCATATCCATGCCAATTACATTGGCCAAGATATATTAAAGCGAAGTCTAGGTTGGAAAAATAGTTGACATCCTCAGTAAAGGGCTCTTCATCTTCGTCTTCTTTTTTTTGAAAAAAATGAAAAACTTGTATTAAAACAAAGAATAGTTACAAATGGGAGTAAACACATCCCAACCAAGAGCAAAGAAACAAGATTACAAGCGCAGAGCTTAAAAAGTCAACACTTTCCACCGTAGAGCGCAAAAGTCAACAAGGCACAAAAACACGACATGTCACGAAATCACGACATGTCACGATATCGTGACAATCAAACCCGCCTTGGCCGTTCCAGAGCCACAAGTCACGAAAATGTGACATGTCGTGAAATCGTGACATCATGAAATCGTGACATGTCGCGATATCGTGACATGTCGCAATATCGCGACAGCCAGAGCCCGCGGTGCTCGATCGCCAAAAGTGTCACAAAATCACGATGACTGCTCCCCTTGGCACCCCATCACCAAAGGTGTCATGATATCGCGACGAGTATTCCAAATGGCGCCTGATATCCAAAAGTGTCACGAAATCACGACGAGTTTTCTCCTCAGCGCCCAACCTACAAAAGTGTCACGATATCGCGACGAGTTTTCCACTTGGCGCCCAGTCTTCAAAAGTGTCATGATATCGCAACGATTTTTCACCAAGACTCCTATTTTCCAGAAGTGTCACAAAAGCGCGACAAGTTTTCCTTTCGGTGCCCAATCCTCAAAAGTGTCGCGATATCGCGACGAGTTTTCCACTTTGCACCCAGTCTTCAAAAGTGTCGCGATATTGTGACGAGTTTTCCCCATGACGCCTGTTCGCCAAAAGTGTCACGAAATCATGATGAGTTTTCCTTTCAGCTCCCAATCCTCAAAATTTTCATGATATCGCGATGAGTTTTCCACTTTGCGCCCAGTCTTCAAAAGTGTCATGATATCACGACGAGTTTTCCCCATGGCGCCTGTGCACCAAAAGTGTCGTGATATCACGACGAGTTTTCTCCTTGGCACCCAATCTTCAAAAGTGTCGTGATATCGCGACAATTTATCCCCTTGGTGCCCGCTCTTCAAAAGAGTCGCAATACCACGACGGTTTTTCCCCTTAGTGCCAATTGTCCAAAATTGTCACGAAATCACGATGATTTTTCCTTGTGGCTCCCAATCTTCAAAAATGTCACAAAATCGTGATGGATTTTCCTCTTGGCTCCAATTCACCAATATTGTCATGATATCGCGACGATTATCCTCCTTGGCGCCCCTACTCCAAAAGCGTCGCAAAATCGCTGCAGCTTCCAGCCAAAGGCCGCGATGGCGCAACAGGTCGCAAAATCGTGACAGCTTCCCACTAAAGGCCGTGACAGCGCAACAGGTCATGAAATCATGACAGCATGTCTCCAAGGGCCGTTACAGTGTGACATGTGATATCATGACATGTCGTGATATCATGATAGGTTCCCTCCAAAGGCCGCGACGGCACAACCTATCGTGATATCATGACAGCTTCCCTCCAGAGGCCGCGACGGTGCTATAGGTCACGATATCATGACAAAAACCTCCCTTAGCATAAAATTTTCTCATTGTCTCAAGGATCGTTCAATACCTTGCCTAATCACTGCATTCTCCATAGGCATGTCACTGTGCAGCTGCACCCCTACCTCTTTCTCAGTACCCATCTTTGCAAGGAAATCAGCCGCCTTATTTAAATCTCTACTCACATAGACGGGGATCACATCATATAATTCCCTTCATAGTTCCTTTATTTGAGAGACCAGAATTCACAACCTCCAAGCTTTCGAGGCAAAGTTCCTCATGCAGTCTAGAGCTCCAACCAGAATTTGGGAATCAGATTCGAGAATTATCTTCTTGTGTCCCTGATTAAAGGCCTAGATGGAAGAAAATTTAATAGCAAATGCTTCTGCTTCATTGTTTGTGGCTCATCCTATACCTTGCATTTCCCAATAGAGCACAGACCCAGCATGATCCCAGCACACTACTCCAATTCCAGCACTACCCAGATTGCCTTTTATAGCTCCATCAGTATTGATTTTGATCCAACCTTCTGGGGGAGGTTTCCAGCTATCTCTAACCTGTCTCTCTTGCTCTACAGCTCCCTCTTCCAGTAGCTCAGGACCAACCTAATTTTCCTCCTTAGCATAGATGGCAACCGTTTTCACGACTTTGCTCTAGATGACCTGCCAAATTCCATCTAGCGAGGAGAAGGTTTCTCTAAAAATACGAGCATTTCTCTCCAACCACACCTGCCACCAGATGAAAAGTAAGCCAAGCTCCCAACCAATTCGAAGAGCTTTAGATTTAAATCTACCTCTCTTCCATATTTCCCAAATATTGGTCTGAGTCAGATCACCATTAGCCTGGATTTTATAGTGAGAGAACCAACGCTTCCAAATCTGACGTGTGAAGGGGCACTCAAACATCAGATGGTTAGATGTTTCCTCATTCTTGTGGCATAACACACACTGAGATGGAACGATGATTCCTCTATTTCTGAGATTGTCAAAGGTGAGAATTCCATTGTGCATAAACTGCCAGGCAAAGAAGTTCACTTTCGGCCAGCCCTTGGAATGCCATATCTTCCTCCAATCTTGAACCAAAAATAAATGTGGGGGAGGCTCTGGGAGGATCTTATCATATCCATCCTTCACAGTATATACCCCAAGGTTCCCAAAGCCCCAAGCTAGTTCATCCTCCTCATCTCTCCCCGTGAGAAACCTTTCTATAAAAATTTTGGTCAAGATGGGTGCCAGCTCCGGAGGGATTGTAATTGGCCACTCTTCCAACCGCTTAAACTTCTTGAACTTGTACTCCCCCAATTGGTTGGTGTTGAAATAACTCTCAATTTGAACCCAGCCCTTGTCTTCTATGGCAAAATTAATTGGTTGTAATTCAGGAAACTCAGCAATGATGGGTGGGTACTGGTCCCATGAATCAGTCCAAAAACGTGCCTTCTCCCCTCTCCCCACTTTCCAAAACAATTGGTCTTTTATAACCTGAGATCCAAGCTTGAGAGCCTGCCACACTAAGGATCCATTACCATCTAGAGGGAAACAGCCCACTTCATTGGGGTGAACATGACTCAAGTATTTACTGGAAAGGATTCTGCTGAATAAGGATGTTGGCTGGGAAATCCACCTCAAGTATAGTTTTCTAGCCAAAGCTTTGTTGTTAAGCTTGGAGCTTCTCAGTCCCAGCCCTCCTTTTTCCTTGGGCTGGGTAACTTTATCCCAACCAACCAATGCCCATTTCTTCTTCCCTTTTGCACCTTCCCATAAAAATATTCTAGCCATTTTTTCCAGCTCTTTCCAAATAGAATGTGGGGCAACCAGGATAGAGAATTTATAGATTGGCATGGCCTGAATAACTGACTGTAAGAAATTTAATCGGCCCCCATAGCTTAACCATTTATGAGACCAATGATTCATTTATATTTGATGCCATCCAAAAGATCCTTCCAGATATCTATTTTTAATTTTTTTAAATGCAAAGGAACCCCCAAGTAAACTACTGGAAGAGAGGTCCTAGTGAATCCCAAGATCTCCATAACTATGTCCCGTAACCTTTGGTCAAGATTGAAGAAGACCACTTTGGATTTTTTATCATTGATGACTTGGTTTGAGGCCCTGAGGTAGACATCTAGAGTATCTCTGATTCCTCTTGCTTCCATGAGACTGGCCACTCCAACCAATCCTGTATCATCCACAAAATGTAAGTGAGTCAAAACTTCCTCACCCACCTTGATACCTGTTATCAGGCCTTGATGTCTTCTCCTCAAGAAGAGAGTACCTAATCCTTCAGCCAAGATGATGAAGAGATAGGGAGAGCAAGGGTCCCCTTGACGAAGACACCGTGTGGCTCCAATAGGTGGCGAGGGAAGCCCCTTGATTATAACAGAATAAGAAGGCATAGAAACATAACTCATAACCCAATCTATCCAGTACTGAGAGAAACCAAATGCTGCCAACATCTTTGACAGGAAGCCCCACTCCACCCTATCATAAGCCTTGGACATATCCAGTTTAATGAACATTCCTTTGTTACCAGATTTTTGCATTGTATGGATTGCCTCCTGGGTGAGGACCACCCCATCCAATATCTGTCTACCCTCTACAAAACCCCCTTTCTCTGAGGAAATGATATTATGAAGGAGAGGTTTTAGTCGTTCAGCCATTATCTTTGTGATTATTTTATAAATCATGTTGCATAAGGCAATAGTTCTGAAATCAGAGATATGAACCCCCTCCTCCCCTTTTGGAATTAAAGTGATGAAGGTGTGATTTAGTGCCTTGAGCATTCTTTTATTAGTTTTGGACTCCTCTGTGACAACCAAAACATCCTCCTCCAAGGTATCCCAAAAGGCCTGAAAAAACTCAATAGGAAAACCATCTAGACCTGGAGATTTGTCGGTGCTCATTCCAAAGACCACATTCTTCAGTTCATCTCTATCAATGGGTCTAAGAAGGGCCTGATTCTCTTATTGAGAGATAATAGAGGGTATGACATCAATAACTTCATTTTGATCCTCCACATCTTGCTCCATACTTTCCTTAAAAAGTTTAGAAAAATAATCCATTGAGTGGGAATGCATACCAGGAAGAGTATCAAAGGAGTGTCCATTCTCATCTTGAAGGACTTCCATGTTATTCATTTGTCTCCTAGCACAGGCTGATCGATGGAAAAAAATTGTATTTCTATCTCCTTCTAATAACCAAGTGTTTCTTGCTCTCTGATTCCAGTAAGTCTCCTCTTGGTTATCAATGTCCTCAATCGCTTTGTGCAAGGCATCATCCTCGGTTTTAAGCTGCTCAGTAATTGTTCCTTCCCTAAAGTGTTTTTGCACCTCTTCCCATCTGGCCACCAAGGGAGCTCTTTGGAGCTAGAAATCTGACTTATTAGTTTGCCTCCACTGTTTCAATTTAACCTTGACAAAATGAAGTTGTTTATGGAATTTAAACATTGTTGTCCCAAAAGGTAGGCGACCTTCTTCCCACCACTGCAAAATTTTCTTTCGGAGATCCTCCTTTTGCAACCAAAAATTCTCAAATTTAAACGGTTTGTGGTGCTGCCTCGTCATAGTCCCTCCCTCCAACAAAATGGGAAAGTGATCTGAAACTGGGCCCTCCAAAATCTGGAATTTAATATTCCACTTAAAAAATGCCTCCTCGGAGACCATAAAATGGTCTAGCTTTACCTTCCTGCTGTGTGGCTCCCTCCTCTTGTTAGTACAAGTAAAGTAGGTTCCAGGGCCTTTGATATCCACTAGGTGAAAGGCCTAGACTTGGGCAATCAGAAGCCGGTCCCTTGAATCCAAAACTGGGGAACCACCTTCCTGATCTCGAGCAGATAATTTGGCATTAAAATCCCCAACAATAATCCAGTCTAAATCTTCCCGTGAGGACCTCATGTTGTGTACAGCTTTCCATTGGAGCCTCTGGCCATCAATGCTTTGAGCCCCATAAAAATTTATAATTAAAACATGTTCAGCTGTGACATTAATCCTAAAATGAGATGTGAGAACACCCCTCCAAGCTATATGTTCTATTGTTGTCCATTACAGAGGGTTCCAAAGAGTAACAATCCCCCCAGAGGCACCTTGAGCAGCCACATCCATATAACCAGTGCCCCTCCATATTCTACTAACTGTTTTACACATAATATCTAAAGACATTTTTGTCTCCTAGATGAGAAAAAAGTCTGTTTTACACTTTCCTAAGAGTCTTTGAACAACAGATTGATGGGTTCTACTATTTAAACCCCTAACATTCCAAGATTGAATAATCATTGAAAACCTTGGGAGCAGTAAGAATCAATTGTCCTCACCGATCCTCCATTGATTAGCTTGTCTCCTTGCACTGCTAGTAGATCCTTATTGGACTTTCTACCCGCTCCTTGAGAGTTACTATTTTTGGATCTCTTCTCCACCTGAGTAATCTCTAGGGCTGGCCTTTCTCTATTATTTTATGCATTTCCCATGCTGACATCCTTAATTACTGGCTGTGCTGGGGAGTGTATTATCAATGCCCCTGGGTTCTCTGGCTGCAATATCTCAGTGGATTCAATCACCTATTCTAAGACAAGAGGAGATGAAGGAGAAGCATGAGTGTGGATGTTATTATCCTCAACATTCCCATCCACTCCTTCCATGACTTGGTCCTCTTGATCCACTAGTGACTTAAAGATTTCATACCTATTGGTTGGCTTGAGTTGTGCCTGCTCCTTGCCATTTTTCTTTTGCTTTCTCCTTCTTTTAGGCTGTTCAAATCCATATTTCTAAACATCAGTACCCTGAGGAGTATTGGATGGTTCTTTGACAAGAGTAGACTTACCCTCTCTAGGGTGATTTTGCATTCCAAGCGGAGCCTCCACTTTTGTGTTCAAAATATTTGGACAAAACCTTGCCAAATGGCCATGCTTATGGCAGACTCTGCATCTAAAGGGAAGGGCCTCATAATCTAACTGTTGGATCTAGGATAGTCCTGCCAACTCAAGTTCCACCTCTGTCGGTAGAGGCTGGCTAATATCCATTTCTATGCAAATTCTTGCAAAGACAGCTGTGTTTCCTGCTATGGTGTCCTTGGAGATGCCCAGATGTCTACCAAGGGAATTACCAATCATTTCCAAAATCTGCTCACCCCAAAACTCCATCGGGAGAGCGTACAACCGGATCCAAACCGGGACAGTCATGGGTTCAATACGAGGATCGAAACCCACTCTCCAGGGTTGAACAAATAACCTTGTCGATCCGTGGCTCCTCTTCTCTCGATTCAAATGCTCTGTTTCTATCGGCTAAAGAAGAGAAACTAATAATGAAATACCCATTGCTTATAGACCATAAGGAGTACTCATCGTGTGGCTCCCAGTTCTATCTGACCTAGGTATGCAAAAAATTTAGGGTAGGTCGGATACCCATGAATTTACAAATCAGATCATGGTTAGCATGGTAGATGATTATGTCTTCGACCATCTTTGGTTCGATGACAATCTTAGGTCTGGAGGAAGATTGCAGGAGGCGTCCATTAACTCAGTGTGCAATTGAGCCCTTGCCAGCATTCTTGAAGAGCGTTTGAAAAGCATTCTGCTGAGCTTCGTCATTGGAAGATGAAGCATTTTCTTTTATCATCTCAGCATATGAGCTCTTTCTCCCAGAGATAGGATCTTGAGGAGACCCCATTGGGCCCTCCCGGGGCAGCAGAAGATCCTTCAGAGTAGCACTAAGTCAACCCACCAAAGTCCCTGGATTTTCCTTCACACTAGAAACCCTAGAACATCACCTGTCGCCTGCTCAAAAATTTTCTCGCCAAATCGCCAGAGCTCCCTTCATCTTCGTCTTCTTGCATGTAAGTTTCAATGCCATTATCTAGACCCCCATAAACAAAGTTTGTCTTATTGGGTGGGTAGCCTAGAGGAACCACAAAGCCGATGGGGAGGTGAGGTCTCCCCATGTCCAGCATGGACTCAAGTGCGGGTGTTGCTACAATGTTCTACACTAAATACTCCAAAAGGGTCATGTTGGCAATCTCAACGATGATCATTGGCGATTGAGGGGGAGTGAATGGGAGTTATTCCAGATTCCACTCCATGTAGGGTGAACTAGGTGTCTCGACTTCCATTTGGCTAGGCATCTCTTCGATAGAGATGGTTGAGACTAGGGGTGGTTCCTCTTCTAGGGGTTTATTTCCCTTGTCCTTTATTGTGGCCATCGTAGGTGGAATGGTTGTTGAAGGACCAGATGAGGAAGATGGACCCTACTAGGTATTTGATGGACTTGTCAATGGGGACGCCTACAGAATCAAACCCTGTTTAGATGGATTCAACTAAAAATCCAAATGCATTGAAGTAAAGGTCGATTACAACATGAATTACATCGTATTGCAGTACTTGAAGGGCTCTAAGTCTTTCAGGACTACATGCACCTGTCCTTCAAATGTATACTTTAGGCACTGATGAGCTATTGAAGGGACACAC
Source organism: Wollemia nobilis (assembly GCA_028583015.1). Lineage (NCBI taxonomy): Eukaryota > Viridiplantae > Streptophyta > Pinopsida > Araucariales > Araucariaceae > Wollemia > Wollemia nobilis. The sequence goes on from JAQPPZ010009575.1 coordinate 185,594, forward strand.
TTCATGTCCCTGATCCAAGGCCGGCCCAGTAAGATATTATAGGCCATCTCATATTCCAAGATGTGGAACAATGTATGAATAGTATTTTGTCCCACTTGGATGGGTAGGAAAATTGTGCCAACCTTCGAGCATATTGCATCATTGAATGCTCAAAGAGTATAGGTGGAGGCCACGATGTGAGATGTCGACAACTTCAGATGTTTCAATGCTGTTGTTGTGATGATATTACTGGATGATCCATTGTCCACCAACACCCTTTTATATGGAATCTCATTGACCCGCGCAATGACATGCAGTGGTGGATCCGCCACATCACTAGCCACTGATTTCAACTCATCATATCTAAAAGTAATGACTAGTTATGTACATTGTTTTACATGCCCCACAAAGTTGTTGAAAGAGTTTGCTTCGTGAGGCTGCAACTCGATGGCTTTTAATATCTCCATTAAATATTCCCAATGGGGTGCTAATTGTTGAATGAGATAATATATGGAGAGCCCAGCTGATGTGGTCCTTAGACTTTGGGTAATTCTAGTCTGAATCATGGCCACTGGTCTAGTCAGGGAAGGTTGCATAGGGTGCTTTTGAGGTTGTGACATCGATGGCCTAGTCACTATGCTTATCATACCTACATACCCCTGCATGGGGCAATTTTGTTGCACCTCATTGAATTGAAGGGGTTTTGTCTATGCATCATGGGTAGGCAGGGGGTCTCTGAAGACTCCCATATGTTGGTTGTTTGGTGCTATGGGGTTGTCCACCACCAACGTATTGTTGTCGATTATGTCTTGCACCAAGCCTTTGAACTTCCAACATGCATTAAGGTCATGTTCCTTCTATCTATGGAACCTACAGTACAAGTCCTCCTGGTACCCCTTAGGCTTTGGCACATTGGGGTCTATGGTTTGAATCTCTGGCAGGTTGATCAAGTTCACCACTGACAAGCGATCAAATAGGGAGTCCCTAGACTTTGTGTAAGGTGTGAATTGTCACCTAGGATGATGTTGCTGATTTTGTTCTTGCCTCTGATTTTCTCTATCATAACTGTTAAGAGGCACCGCCTGATAGTTAGCATTTTGAGGTTGTGTTTCTTGTGCAGGCTTAGGGACGTTTATAGCAACCTGATTGACCGTAGCGGGTTTTTGTTGTGTGGTCCCTATTTTGGTGTTCTTAGGCCATTCTTTCTTCTTTGGCTTGGCAATCTCACCATCCTATATCTTGATCTCATCGATGATTCTAGATTGCACCAGAGCTTCCTCAAGAGTGGCATATTTTTGCAGTTGCAATAGCACAGAGATTGATCTCAAATAGCTCTTTGAGAACATATGGGTCAGGTCGAACATAGGACGGAGGTAGGGCAGCTTTGAAGGCAATTTCCTCCATCGATTCCCATATGTCACCATGGTTTCTTCCTCATACTGTCTGAGGCTAGCTAGGTCACTTAGTGACACATTTTTCTTGGTGTTTAAGGCAAATTGTTCAAGGAATGCATCCACTAGCTAATCCAAGTTATTGATGCTATGTTTTGGCAACTGAGTGAACCAATCCGAGGTAGGGCCTGCGAATGTGGTTATAAATTTTCTTAGTAACAAAGAATCATTGTCCTGAATGCCAAAGCACTAGCTCAGGAATCTAGTCACGTGCTCTTCGGCATCCTACTCCCCTCTAAAGAGTGCCAATTGGGGCAGTTTAAAGTGTTCATGGTATGGAGGTGTCGGCACTGATGGATGCATAGGATGACTGCGGAGTTGGCATAAAGTAGGCTTTTGGGGCCCAAAAGTCTTGGTCTCCATAGATTCTAAGCACTCTAGTAGCACTATATATGCATCGAAATATTTTATCTCTTCCTCCTTGGCTGGATCTCATTGTGGGTTACGGGGAACTTGATGCCTATGGAGGGATGGCCGGATAGTAGCCCCTCTGCCTTGGTAGGGCATTTTAGCCCGCTCTTCTTCTTGTTCATACTCCTCATAGGCTGCTTGAGGAGTGCTTGGGCGAGACCTATAAAATGGGTGGGTCCCCGTGGAGGGTGCCCATCATTGTTTCTGGAAGTGGCCTCCCACTCAGGTCTAGGAGGTCTCAGAGGCAATGTTTGTTGAGGTCATGGAGACCTGTCTCGCACCAGGGGGTTGTGCCTCTCATATACTTCTACCTTATGCACGTGAGGGGTTGGGACATTCTCAGGCATAGTGTTATGAAGCAATGTGGTCGTTTGACATTGAATGCGCTCTTTTCTAAGGTGGTATAGATGCTCTAATTGTTCTTGATCTTGCCTATGTTGCATGATTTGCGCTTAGCAGGCGGCATGTTTTGCAAATGCCAAGTCAATTTGTTTTGCCATCTCTTGTTTGGGAAGCCTTGATGCCTCTCCTACATGTCTATCTTAGCCATGGTGATCTGAGATCCCTATGGGTTTCTTTCCTCTGTCGAGGTTAGTGGCATTCACCTGAGGATCTGGCCTCAATGGGTGATCTTTATACATAGCAGGTGTGGAGGTGCATCACTCCCACGTTGTGTACTACTCTTGAGGAACGTAGTGTTCTTCCTCGTACTGCCCTTCGTATGCATGAAAGGTGTGGGCAAAATTATCTCACCCTGTCTGGAGAGCCTCATGATCTGGATTTGGTCTAGTGTTTCTAACAGTAATACGGTGTAAAGGAGGGATGACAAAATCATGTGGTCCCTCCTTATGGAGCCTATGTTGCTCTAGCACTTCATCACTAGGCCACTCATAACAGGCATCTAAGGGAGGCCTCCCATCTATGTTGAGTGCCGCGTGTAGGTTCTCCTCTTGAAAGGATCTATGCTGAGTGGGGGTGCCCCTCAAAGAGGTGCCTCTATAGTATTTTTCTATAATGGCATGATATGGACAATATTGTGTGTCAAGCCGCCAAGGCGGGATGACCAAGTCCGCAGGACTATATCAAAGGTGACTTTTCCCCCTTTGTACACTTTTTGTAGTGCTTGCCCATGATTGTGCTCGGCTACGGGTGTACACCATGGTGATGCTTACCCAAAGATGCGTAGATTTTTATGATTTTTATGCTACACTAAATAGAAAATATCACACACATGCAAAAGCGATGATTATCTCGTTTAAAGATTAAAAGTGTGCCCTAAATCTGGTTTAGTGTGTTTTGATTTTTTTTGTTTTGAAAGATTTTGTAAATAACGTTTAAATGCAATATGATGGCTGAAGAACACAAGCTTATACTGAGAGGGGGGGTGAACAATATAAGACCTCTTTTTACTTTTTCCATTATACTTCAAAACAGTAAAGCAATATACCCAAAGCAATATCAAAGCAATGCACAATATCATCCACAAAGTGACACCAATTTTAACGTGGTTCACCCAGAATGGCTGGGCTACGTCCACAAAACTTTTCTCTAAAAGTTATCTCAAAGTTCTTTGGGAATCCTTCCCAATTACAATGTTTATGAGCCTCGGCCCAAAGGAGATACCTTCCCCCAATCAGAATTTATGAGCCTCTCGCTCAAAGGAGATACCTTCCCCCAATCAAAATTTATGAGCCTCTCGCTCAAAGGAGATACCTTCCCTCTCGCTCCGGAAATGATCCCTCGAAGATCAACTGCCTCTACCTCTTGCCAGCACGTGGAACTCCTTTCCACCGAAGACCTCCTATCCTCAATGCTTAGCCTAAGAGACCTCTGCCTTCTATGATCACGTCCACAGTAGCTCAACAACCTGTACCAAACACAGTCAGTCGGTCTAGTACAAGTCTTCCTCTGTCTGTCAGATCTGTCCAACTCTTGAACAAATCAATCCTCTACATACAAGCCTTCTCAAAGACTTGCCAAATCTGTCCTCAGGTTCTTCTCATAGAACCAATGCACCTCTATCCTCAAGTTCTCTGATAGAACTATCAAACTCAGCTCACAAGTCCTCTGCTAGGACCTGTCCAAATCTGCTCACAAGTCCCCACCAAAACCTGTCCAAAACTGCTCACAAGTCCCCATCGAAACCTGTCCAAAAACTGCTCACAAGTCCCCACCAGAACCTGTCCAAAAACTGCTCACAAGTCCCCACCGGAACCTGTCCAAAAACTCAACAAGCTCACCAAGAAAAACTTTCTTAGTAGGAAATCACAAAGTGAATTGTTAGAGACCCAATGTGATTTGTCAAACTCATAGAAGCATAAAGAGAATTGTTAGAGACTCAATATGTTCTATACTCAACTCCCAATCTCAAAACTCAACTCAAATCAACTCAGCTCAATCTCAATCTCAAATCTGAAAACTCAACTCAATATCTGAAATGGATAGGATAGAATGCTTTCTTTCAAGAACATGAAACCCCAACAATTGCCAACTATGCAAAGAATCACATAACAATGATACTCATGTTCTTTTCACCATCAATTAGGGCTTCAACAACAATGCTCATCAAACAAGGTTCAATCAACACCATTCAACTCAAAACACAACCTTGAAGCATTTCACAATCAACATCAGAAAAGGAAACAAGTAGAACTCCTTTTCTCTCCAACATTATTTGAACAAAAAGCATCCACCAACTCAAATCACAATAGCACAAAACAACTTTTCAAATCATCAACAAAGGAGTAAGCCCAACACTTTAACCAAGTAAAGAATAGCTTGATTATAACCAATTTAATGAAAGCTAATGTCAATCTCAAAGCTGCCCACTTAAGGTTTCACAACTTCACACAAGAAGCAATTCTAACCTTAAAACATCATGCTTTCATTTCCATAATCAACCAAAAGCACTCTCAACATTACAAGAAATATTTATCCCTTATACACCTTATTTCTCCCTTATAGTCTTATCAACAATAAACTTTATCTCTCATAAGAATGCAATAAGATAATGCAAACAACACCTTCAAAAGAATCTTTTATCAAAATAAAGCAAGCTTCAAACTCCTTATAACTCCTAAGCTGTTTTTCTCTCTAATAAACTTCCTCCATCCGCAAAATACACTAGCAAAAATTAATTTCGAAAATACCTTGGCCAACACCAAAAATCGTGCTATGGAGAAATTGCGCACGAACTCTAACACCACCCTCTGCATCCACTTCAATGAAGAAAAACCCTTTCGCATTATTCGAACGCGGAACCTCCCGTTCGGGTAGCGCGCCAATAGCCTAGCCGCTACCGGTGCGCCAAAGGCGTCCGGTGAGGTTTAAACCTCACTCTGTTTCCCTTGTACCTTCTACGCCAGGGCTAAAATAAACAATAGGCCTCCCTGTCTTCTGACGTGAACGACGATGACGAAACCTTACGACGGATACAAAAAATGAACGGCGGATATCCAAACAGCGGATCATGAAATCTCAGCGAAAAACACTTTTTCAAAAATGTGGATGGGATAATCTTTGATCTTCATCGTGGGAGATTTATATGCATATTTCCCATAAACTCTTGACGTCGGCGAGGAGTTTAACACGTCGGCGGAGGAGTTTAACAGGTCGGCGGAGGTCTTGGCTAGCGCCCACAAACTTAGAACATAGCGCCATCAAAGTTAAGACATTTGCGCCATGGGTTAGGAGAACCCAATGCAAACAATAAATTAATATTTATTTAAAAATAATTAAAAGGAACCTTAACAAGGTTTTTAATTATTTAAATAAATACTTCCTCCTGGACCCAAATGCATTAAACTAATGCATCCACCTGTAATCTTTAAACCTCCCAACTTGGGGTTTACAAAAGACCTTTGAAACTGTCATGTCGTAACCTTCATCAAAACAAATTGTTTGACATCAAATCAAATTCCTTCAAGAGCTTCTTGACATCAATGACAACTTATACACTTGAGCAAAGGCAATGTACCCAAAGTACCCAAAATTTCCAACAATCTCCCCCTTTGTCATTGATGGCAAACCTTTACTGAAAACACTTCTCAAGAGCCAAAACTGAAACCAACCGTGCTAACAACTGACCAACTGTGCCCACAACCGAGAATATTCCTTTGAAGTTTTGCTCCCCCGAACTTGAAGCTCTCCTCTTCACTTTGAAGCTCTCCCCCTTACTCATATCTCTCCCCCTTTGTCATCAATGGCAAAGGGTCACCTTTGGGGCTCGGGACTAAGAATGAGCCTCTTAGCTTAGTCCCTCCCCCACCTCCCGATGAGGTGATTAATTCTGGGGTGGGAGTAAAACTCCCATTAGGCACCGATCATCATCAGCGTCTATAACTTCCTTGCCGGGCCTTCTCTTGAACTCTTTGCCCATATTCCTGTTCTTGTCACTGTTCTTGTCCATGCCTTGATCCTTGGACCTGATCATGCCATTGTTCCTGTTCCTGTATTATGGAATTTTAGCTCTACACTGTCCGATTATGTGACCTTCATTGTTGCACTTGAAACACTTGACGATGTTGTTTCTCTGAGGTAAACCTAATCTTTGAATCCACCAGTTGTGACCAAACCTGTTTCGACCAAACCTGTTCTGACCAAACCTATTCTGGCCAAACCTATTCGACCAAACCTGTTCTGACCAAACCTGTTCTCGCCAAACCTGTTCTGACCAAACCTGTTCTTGTTATTTGCCTTGCAATAAATTGCCTTGTGCCCAAACTGTTGACAAGAGTAGCAATACCCTTGAAAGTAACTAGCACTTCTGAAACTGTCATTTACCTTCTTCACTTGAGCCATGCAATGTGAAGCCATGTGACCAAACCCGTGACAAGCAAAACATCTGCCTTGAAACTTTCCTTTATTTGACCTCTTAGGTTCTGAAAACTTCTTCTTCTCATTCTGAATTCTGTTTTCTGTTTTTGTGCATCTATCATTCAAGGACTCCTTTTCTGAAATACTTTCCTCATCAGAACTCTCTTCCTTTTGGAGTCTCTTACTAGACTCTCCAACTTGTTCCTTGTGTGGCTTAACAAAACCAAGGCCTGTTTTATCTGTTGTCTTTCTTTGACCTTTGATGAGTGACTTAACCTTTTTGGAGCTATCTTGAAACCTCTAAAGCTTATCCTTGTACTCTTTAGTTTCCTCTTTCAAAGAAGCCATTTTCTGTTCTAACTCACTATACTCAAGAACCTTAGACTCTAACTCATCCTTGAGTTCCTGTGTCTTAGCTATAGAGAAGTCAAGACTTTCTATAAGATCATCTCTCTCCATACAACATTCATCTAACTTATCCTTGAGTCTAGCATTCTTCTTTCTTTCCTTTTTCAAAGCACTAAGAGCACTAATAAGTTCACCTTTAAGATCTACTTCTCCTTTCTCTATATCTTCCTCTATTTGTTTGCTTTTTGAATCATCAAAGCCTTTTTCAGATTTCTTATCACTAGAGGTGCTACCCTTTTCAAAAACCATACATGCATCTTCCTTATAGTTTTTTGAAGCATCCTCATACATACTAGAAACCAAATCATTATTTGTGCAATCATCCTCAAGGTGACCAAAGTTTCCACATCTAAGACATTTCATGATAATGAATCTATGTTTCGGTTCTTCCTCTTTTTTTGATATGAACAACATCTCATTTTCATCATCACTTGAAGAACTTTCACTATCACTACTAGAACACTTACTTGCTTTGTCTAGGTAGAAACTCTTCTTGTGCTTGTGAGAATACCTCTTTCCTTGATTGTTGTGCTCATATTTGTTCTTCCTGTGATGCTTGTGCTTTTCAGAATCCTTGCTCTTAGAATCCTGTTTATCTTCATCACTTTCATTCTTGGGAACAATATAGTTAGTAGCATAATGACCAAACTTTCCACAATTGAAACATCTTACATTTTTCATACTTTTGTGCTTTCTAGAGAACTTGCCTTTCTTGTTGTAATATGCCTCTTCATCACTAGAAGACTCATCACTATCTTGAAGTTGTTTACCCTTGGATTTCTTGGTAGCCTTGAAAGTCGCCTCTTTCTTGACATCAACCTTCACTTGAGTTCTCAACTCAAATGCTGCAAGTATACTATGGAGCTCATCCTTTTTCAACTTATCCAAATCTTTAGCTTCCTCAATAGCAGAAATATTTTCACTAAATCTATTAGGAAGAGATCTTAAAATCTTATCACAAACATCATTTTCAGCAAGCTCAAGACCTAAGTCTTTCATGGAGTTAACAACCTCATCCATACGAAGCATGTAGTCACTAATATTTTCATCATCATTCATCTTGAGTTGTTCAAACATACCTTTGAAGTGTCTCAACTTGGCCTTTCTGACATTTGTATCACCTGTATGAACCACCTTCAACCGATTCCACATTTCACTAGCTGTCTTGCAGTGAATCACTTTGGTGAGATCTCGCTTCTGTAAGCCTTTCAGGATTGCATTCATTGCTTTTGAATTGCTGTGATGTAGGAGCCTTTCTTCTTTAGTATTAGGACCATGTTCAGGAATAGTGTACTCATCTTCAATCACTTCCCAAACCTCATTCCCAAGTGCCATTAGATGAACCTTCATCCTTGCACTCCAAAGACCAAAATCTGACCCATCAAGAATAGGTGCTGCATTGCCACTTGAATGATCCATTGTGTTCTTTACTAGCTTTTCCTTCAAGCCGTTAAACTTTTCGAAGGCACCTGCTCCGATACCAATTGAAGAACACAAGCTTATACTGAGAGGGGGGTGAACAGTATAAGACCTCTTTTTACTTTTTCCATTATACTTCAAAACTAGTAAAGCAATATACCCAAAGCAATATCAAAGCAATGCACAATATCATCCACAAAGTGACACCAATTTTAACGTGGTTCACCCAGAATGGTCGGGCTACGTCCACAAAACTTTTCTCTAAAAGTTATCTCAAAGTTCTTTGGGAATCCTTCCCAATTACAATGTTTATGAGCCTCGGCCCAAAGGAGATACCTTCCCCCAATCAGAATTTATGAGCCTCTCGCTCAAAGGAGATACCTTCCCCCAATCAGAATTTATGAGCCTCTGCTCAAAGGAGATACCTTCCCCTCTGCTCTGGAAATGATCCCTCAGAAGATCAACCGCCTCTACCTCTTGCCAAGCACGTGGAACTCCTTTCCATCGAAGACCTCTTATCCTCAATGCTTAGCCTAAGAGACCTCTCGCCTTCTATGATCACGTCCACAGTAGCTCAAACAACCTGTACCAAACATAGTCAGTCGGTCTAGTACAAGTCTTCCTCTCGTCCGTCAGATCTGTCCAACTCTTGAACAAATCAATCCTCTGCATACAAGCCTTCTCAAAGACTTGCCAAATCTGTCCTCGGGTTCTTCTCATAGAACCAAGGCACCTCTGTCCTCAAGTTCTCTCGATAGAACTATCAAACTCAGCTCACAAGTCCTCTGCTAGGACCTGTCCAAATCTGCTCACAAGTCCCCACCGAAACCTATCCAAAACTGCTCACAAGTCCCCACCAGAACCTGTCCAAAAACTGCTCACAAGTCCCCACCGGAACCTGTCCAAAAATGCTCACAAGTCCCCACCGAAACCTCGTCCAAAAACTCAGCAAGCTCACCAAGAAAAACTTTCTTAGTAGGAAATCACAAAGTGAATTGTTAGAGACCCAATGTGATTTGTCAAACTCATAGAAGCATAAAGAGAATTGTTAGAGACTCAATATGTTCTATACTCAACTCCCAATCTCAAAACTCAACTCAAATCAACTCAGCTCAATCTCAATCTCAAATCTGAAAACTCAACTCAATATCTGAAATGGATAGGATAGAATGCTTTCTTTCAAGAACATGAAACCCCAACAATTGCCAACTATGCAAAGAATCACATAACAATGATACTCATGTTCTTTTCACCATCAATTAGGGCTTCAACAACAATGCTCATCAAACAAGGTTCAATCAACACCATTCAACTCAAAACACAACCTTGAAGCATTTCACAATCAACATCAGAAAAGGAAACAAGTAGAACTCCTTTTCTCTCCAACATTATTTGAACAAAAAGCATCCACCAACTCAAATCACAATAGCACAAAACAACTTTTCAAATCATCAACAAAGGAGTAAGCCCAACACTTTAACCAAGTAAAGAATAGCTTGATTATAACCAATTTAATGAAAGCTAATGTCAATCTCAAAGCTGCCCACTTAAGGTTTCACAACTTCACACAAGAAGCAATTCTAACCTTAAAACATCATGCTTTCATTTCCATAATCAACCAAAAGCACTCTCAACATTACAAGAAATATTTATCCCTTATACACCTTATTTCTCCCTTATAGTCTTATCAACAATAAACTTTATCTCTCATAAGAATGCAATAAGATAATGCAAACAACACCTTCAAAAGAATATTTTATCAAAATAAAGCAAGCTTCAAACTCCTTATAACTCCTAAGCTGTTTTTCTCTCTAATAAACTTCCTCCATCCGCAAAATACACTAGCAAAAATTAATTTCGAAAATACCTTGGCCAACACCAAAAATCGCGCTATGGAGAAATTGCACATGAACTCTAACACCACCCGCTGCGTCCACTTCAACGAAGAAAAACCCTTTCGCGTTATTCGAACGCGGAACCTCCCGTTCGGGTAGCGCGCCAATAGCCTAGCCGCTACCGGTGCGCCAAAGGCGTCCGGTGAGGTTTAAACCTCACTCTGTTTCCCTTGTACCTTCTGTGCCAGGGCTAAAATAAACAATAGGCCTCCCTGTCTTTTGACGCGAACGACGACGACGAAACCTTACGGCGGATACAAAAAATGAACGACGGATATCCGAACAACGGATCACGAAATCTCAGTGAAGAACACTTTTTCAAAAATGCGGATGGGATAATCTTTGATCTTCATCGTGGGAGATTTATATGCATATTTCCCATAAACTCTTGACGTCGACGAGGAGTTTAACACGTCGGCGGAGGAGTTTAACACGTCGGCGGAGGTCTTGGCTAGCGCCCACAAACTTAGAACATAGCGCCATCAAAGTTAAGACATTTGCGCCATGGGTTAGGAGAACCCAATGCAAACAATAAATTAATATTTATTTAAAAATAATTAAAAGGAACCTTAACAAGGTTTTTAATTATTTAAATAAATACTTCCTCCTGGACCCAAATGCATTAAACTAATGCATCCACCTGTAATCTTTAAACCTCCCAACTTGGGGTTTACAAAAGACCTTTGAAACTTGTCATGTCGTAACCTTCATCAAAACAAATTGTTTGACATCAAATCAAATTCCTTCAAGAGCTTCTTGACATCAATGACAACTTATACACTTGAGCAAAGGCAATGTACCCAAAGTACCCAAAATTGCCAACAATGGCTCTTGTGACTCCCAAAAATGGTTGCCCCTTCGATATACCATTGCCAGGCCAATATACCAACCTCTCTATATACCCGCCCTTATGTGAGGGAAACTATTGGTATGTGAGAGCAGATGGTACGTGGAACATAGACGGTACGGAAGGGGAATCACTCTGTTTATGACACCTACCATATAATACTTATCCTCATGCACTGGGAATCACCCCAACTACACTTGGTCAGCTTTCGTCAGGATTTACATCTAGCAACAGTCGTGATCGGGGTTATGTATGCAGTATCTCAAGCCAAGGTGGTGATGAAATTCATCGTTGGTCTTGCTCAAGGGTTGAGGTTTTACAACCAACTCCTTGTTGTTTTAAATTACCACTTGGTGTGTGGGGTTATTTTTAAGTTGTATAAATGAAGCAAACAAGGATTCAAACTCTCCTATGCAAGCAAATAACCAGAGAACATAAAGCAAAAATTGACATAAGGTGTTTAGAACCCCTACCTCTTCTCTGCCCAAATTGGATGTCTCTGAATTTCTGCCCTGAAATTGCACAGGGAGCTATTCATCCCGGGGTGAGACAAATAATAGATTTGTATTCATTCCAGGGTGAGACGAATTCCTATTCATCCCTGGATGAGACGAATTCCAGCTTTGTACTCGTCACAGACTGAAACGAATAGCAGTCCAACATTTGGAAACTTGGTACCTGTAAGCAAAAATAGGCAACTTTGATCAAAAAGTTAATCTTAAAATCAAGGGATAGAGGTCCTACCATGATCTCCACTGAAAGCACGAGGATACAGAAACAAAAAAAGAAAAATGCCAAGTACGATGCATATAAAACCAAACTTAACGACAAAAGCCTATATATTGAAAAAAACATGAAAGGAAAGAACATGAAGGAATCGACACAAGATAAAAGCAATATGGAATACGACCCTTTTTATTGATATGCTTTTAAAGTCGTGTTACAATACGTCTCCTTCCATTTTAGGGGATAGGAGCGTTAAATATGTTTCTGATCACATCCATGGATAACAATCCTTCTTCCGCGTGCCCACATGTAAGATGGGCGGACCAAAACGTCACCACCACTTGTTTATATGAGTTTTTACTCCTTAATGATCCTCTAATGTTGGAGACCTATGTTCAAGGAAATAGAAAATATCAGTAGCACCTGCAGATAGAATAAAACATGTATTTCCCAAGGCCTACTGTTAGTGTATGCATGAAAATATTAAAACAATAACCAAATGATCTCAGATCGACCTAAAAATTTAACAACAGTATGAATATGATACCAGGAGGGTACTACAAGTGGAACAGTAGAGAAATTCCTCACATATTTGTATTCGCTCCAGGGTGGGACGAATAAACCTGCAATAAATTGTCAGAAAGCACCCTCTTCAATGTCCTATCCAGGAAGCTCCAAATGACCTACAAAGTTGGGGTTAGCTAATTGGGGGTGTTTTGGGAAGACCCAAAAGATCATATTTCTCCAATTTGGCCTCTATCACCTAAATTTTGCTGATGCCATCTGTAAGTTAGTAAAGGCGGGAAATGATAAAAACATGGTTAAAAATGATCAAAATGAAATGAAATTTAAACTACAGCTTATTTAAATGACCTAGAATAATATTCAAAAAGAAAATAAAGGAAATCTGCCACAAATTTGTAATCGCTTCGGGGTGGGGCGTTTAGAACTGCGACAACTTGGGGGGCGCCCGAGGGCAGAACGCCCACCGTTTGGGACTTTGTTTCGGCACCAATCCACTTGGGATGGGTCCAAAACCTCTTATGGAGTGTTTTCAGAAAATTTTGTGGGATATTGTGGTCAAATGTTTGGGTTTTGCCTCTGGATTTGCGCTTCCAATGATCACCCAATAACCTCCCTCCAAAATGGAAATCAAGGATGTGAAAGGCACAAATCAAAAAGACATGTGTATGGATGTAAAATGGTAGCACTTCGTTGCTCAAAATGCTCCCTTTGTTTCTCCTTTTGGGTGAGAAGACTCACCAATTTATAGACCTAGGGTCTCTTTTTTTGAATGCACATGCGAGGGCGCCACTGGAGTTGCATGTCCTATTTTGAGAAAAATATTATTCCATGATTTAGAGTCTCCTTGCATGAGGCTTCCAAAATCAAAGACATGCATGATTGAAGTCTCTCTCCTTGATTTAAATTCGTTCCTCACAATTGCATGGCCTAAAGCTACAGTTAACTGGTAGACTTGTCGATGTTTGACTTTTTTTCCAGTCAAACCTGCTATTCGCCTCACCTTGGGGTGAATGTTGATATTCGTTCCTAGGTGGGATGAATCCCAGTTTGTAGTAGTCCCATGGTGGGATGAGTATGGAGCAAAGTGCCAAAAAGGTGCCAAATTGACCTTTGACCTTCCAAACTGCTTTTGGGAGTGGTTAGGACCACTGTTTAACCTCTGGGGGCTACCTTGGGGGTTGTGTGTGTCAATACAATCGATGCTTGTTGTCACATAATTGAATTGGTGTTTTTTTGGTGTCTACAGGTTAGTGTGAGAAACTTCTACAATAGATGCTTAGGACTAGATATCCCCATCCTACAACAACCTATTATAAGGGGAGGGTTGAGCTTATCAATAGTACATTTAACACATATCCTCATTTTAAACCTTGGTTGGGCATCCCCATCCCACCATGACCTCTCATAAGGGGGAGAGTTGAGTTTATCAATAGCATATTTAACACACAACCTTGATTTAAACCTTGGAACTCTCAAAGAAGAGCTAAACCTTGAATGGTTGCACTACCCTGAGGCTAAAAAAAATATTACCATTTGTTTTTAAAAATTACAACCAAATAAAAAATGCACTCCCTAGGGGAGCGAGGAGTGGGGAGCTTTAAAATTTGATCTAGTTTGTTGGTTTTTGGATGCTCCTCGAGGGAGCGGGGAGGAAGGAGCTCTAAAAATTTATCTTTGTTGGTTGTCATATGATCCTCGGGGGATCGGGGAGTAGGAAGCTCTAAACCATGTTCATTGTTGGTTTTTGGATGCTGATCCTAGGATGTTCTTCTTTTCTGTAGTGGTGCATGATTTACGGGATAGTGGGATGTGGTTTCGCTTTTCTGACTTGGTGGATGGGTGTTGGACCTAATGCTAAAATATTTCTATTAGAGGACCTTGCCTTTGTCCTCATACCCTATTTTAGGGGTTTGTTCTCATTTCTTGGTTGGATCTTAGATTTTGGATCTATTTTTATTGGAAGCTTGCTCTACTCGAGTAAAATTTATTTCTAGATCCATTTTTGAAAAGTTATTGGTGATCTCAAGTATCATCTAGTTGCATATTTTTCTTTGTGTGGCCTTGGTAGGGTTTCCTCACAATTTTTAGCTGTTTTGATGGTCTATCATGTTATTGTATTTTTAGGATGGAATAATTTTTCCAGTTTAAAATATGATCAAGAAGTGGGTGTTTCTTGTTTGTTATATTTGTAGTTTTTTTCCCGTCTGGACTAGGAGGAAGTTTCCAAATTTTAATTCTAATGTTCAATAGTAATGTGTCCAATTTAACCTAAGATGTGGACCTTCTAGTTCTTTCAAATATCTAGGATCTTGGCATGTTTTAGGTTTGGAGAACCTTCAAAAACCCTATGGTCCTTTGTTAGAGGCCTGAAAAATTTGTAGAAGGTTCTTGGATCCTTGGATTTTCATTTCACTTTTAGTATTTTGAGTGGGAATTTGATTTTTGAATTATTTTAGTGCTCTTGGTTCTATTTGGATGGGAAATGATTATTATTTCCGTATTTGTATTTTTTAGGCTTGAGGAGCCTATCAAAACCTAGGGGTCCTCTACTTGAGATCTAATCCACTTGTATAAATTTTTGGAAGTATTTGAAAAGCCTGTTTATAATGGTTTGGGAATCCTTCCAAAATCTCCCTATGAGGTTCATGGAATATTCCAAAACCCTTTGGTCCTTTTCTCAAGGTATGACCTTTTTTAACTTTTTGGGAGCCTTTTATAGCTTTCTCAAAGTGGTTTGGAGATCCTTCCAAAGAACTCTTGTTTAAGGTTTAGGAATCCTTTTAAAAATCCTTTTTTCAAGGTTTGGGAAGCCTTTCAAAATTCCATATTTAGGTAGGCTACCAATTTTTTTTTGCAAGAGTGATTACTGAAGGTGTTGGGTACCTATTGGTGGAGACCTAATTAAATTTTCCATCCTTGGTGGGAAGGCATGATGCTTTTATTCTAGTTTTTTTAGCACTCCTAATGTATTAGTAGAATTTTTCAAAATTGAGCACTTTATTTAAATTCAAAAATTAAATTGGTATCATATGGCATGGATGGTTGTCTAATTTTCTAGATTTATTTCTTCCATGGTGGCTTGGGAGAGAAGTTGCTTTCTAGGTTTGATTTTAAATTTTAAATTTTAGGTGGGAATTTTATTTGTTTTGGATCTATGGGATTTGGCTATCTTGGATGCTGGATCAATATTTTTTGGATGCTAAACCAGTTTCTCCTTAGGGATGTAGTCTTATTTGTGATCTTCTTTGGTGTGTTTTGAATATCTTTTTGGTTTTGTAAAGGTTGGGGGACCCTCCAAAAAACCCTATGTAAAGGTTTGGCGACCCTTCTAAAACCTCTTCTTATGCCAAGTCAAAAAATAAAATGCACCATTATAAATTAGTTTTGATTTCTTGTTTACTTTTAGGATTTATATGAAAACAAATATAATATCTCATCTTATTTATTTTAATAAAGTTTAACATTATTTCCTAAAAATGGTTTTTTCAAAAATCTATAAATATTAGATATTACAATAAAATTATAAATGAGTTTCTATCGTGGGCTTTCTTGAAGTTTATACATAAACTTAAGGTTTGAAATTAAATTTACTAAAATTAGAAAATATTATAAAATTGATTTAAATTATTTTAGGTGTTGAAGGTAGGCAAAGTACAATAACTGAGGCCACACTCCCTGGGGCACAATGGGGCCTCCCTTCCCATAATTTAAATTAGGTATTTTGGTTAACATTTCAATGAATTACCACTATGGTGTCCCTATTTTTGAGTTAGACTTTATATAGTTTTAGAAAAATAGGTATAATTTTATGTTTTTTTTTGGTAGATAAGATACTATAGCATTAATACCGTGTTTTACAGGTTGACCCAAAACCTTTTACAAAAATCAGCCCAGGGTTGTTGATGAACATATACTTACTAAGGATCCTATATATGTAAAATCTACATGGCGCCAAAGCCATTACATCCGGTAAGGCACATAGCCTATTATCAAAAAGAAACTTCCCATACAACATTTTGGGTATACCCCGAGAAAAAACACATGCATCATAATTACAAAAAAGAAATAGACACGGATCCCTTCATTGAGAGGAGAAACAAAAAGCTGCAGACACACATAGCAGAGTACTAAAAAAAACTCCCACAAGCTCTGTATTGATAGTTACTCTTAATAATTCTTTGCTAATTTCTTTCTTCCATATATGACATGCTTTGTGAAAGCACGAGGATATGGAAGCAAACAAAAGGAAAATGTAACGCTAAGTCCTATGAACGAGAATGCATGAAAACAAGGAAAAAAAATGAACTGAAACGAGATTTAAAGAAAATGTAAAAGTGCAGCCCTTTATTTTATTAATTTTCTCGACATCGGGTTACAATACGTCTCCCCCATTTTCAGGGGCTAGGAGCGTCAGACAGATTTTGGTTACACCATGAATGATGCATTGCCCTTGGGGATATTCCGCGTACCCACATTGAAAATGGGCGGACCAAATGTTGCCACTGCTTACATGAATGCATCTATAGTTCCTTGTTGCCCCTCCAGTGTCGAGATCTTACGTTCAAATAAATAGTAAATGATTAGTAGCACCTACGGATGGAGGGAAACATGCGATCCCCAAGGCCTACGATTAATGCATGCATAAAATAATTAAAATGATAAATAAAACATATCAAAATAAGCTGAGAATTTGACAGAAGCAAGAAAACATTACCAGTAACACATTGCAAAAGGAACAGTCAAGAAATTAGCCATAGATTTCTAATCGCTCTGGGATGGGACAATTAGGACTGTCATAAACTGTCAGAAGGTGACCTCCTAAATGTCCCATCCAAGGGCCTCCAAAACACCTGCAAAGTTGGGGTTAGGCAAAACGGGGCATTTTGGGATGACCTAGAAGGTCGGATTTTGCAAATTTGGCCTCGATCGCCCTGTATCCGATGATGCTCCCTATATGTTAGCGAAAGCGAGAAATAATAAAATCAGAGCCAAAATCATCAGAATCACATGAAACTTGAATGGCAGTATATGTAAATAACCTAAAATCAAATGCAAAAGAAATAGTAGGGAAATTTTCCACAAATTTCTAATCACTTTGAGGTGGGGCAATTAGGACTACAGCAGTGCAGGGGCACCCAGGGGCAGGACGCCCACCGTTTGGGACTCAGTTTTGGCACCAATCCACCTAGGATGGGTCCAAAACCTCTTATGGGGTTGTGTCAAAAAATTTGGTGGGGTATTATGGCCAAATGTTCGGGTTTTGGGT
Source organism: Wollemia nobilis (assembly GCA_028583015.1). Lineage (NCBI taxonomy): Eukaryota > Viridiplantae > Streptophyta > Pinopsida > Araucariales > Araucariaceae > Wollemia > Wollemia nobilis. The sequence continues at coordinate 203,336 of JAQPPZ010009575.1, forward strand.
CCGGATTGCACTTCCAATAATCACCCAATAACCTCCCTTCCAAAAGAGATATCAAGGATGTAAGAAGCACAAACGATGGGTGAGGATGTAATTTGGTAGCACTCTATTGCTCCAAATGCTCCTACTTTGTTCTCTTTTGGGGTGAGAAGACTCACCATTTTATAGACCTAGGGTCTCTCTCTTTGAATGCGCATGTGAGGGCGCCACTTGGCTTGCTTGCCCTATTTTGGGAGAAAATGTTCTTCCCTGATTTAGAGTCTCCTTGCATGAGGCCTCCATGATCAAGGCATGCTTGATTGAAGTTCCTCTCTCTAATTTGAAGCCATTCCTCACAATTGCATGCCCTGAAGGTGCAGTTAAGTGGTGGACTTGTCAAGGTTTGATTTTTTTCCAGTCAAACTTGCTAATCGTCCCACCCTGGGATGATTGCTGCTAATCATCCCAGGGTGGGATGAATACCAGTTTGTAATCATCCCAAGGTGGGATGAGTAGGGAGAAAAGTGCTAAAAAGGTTCCAAATTGACCTCTGACCTTCCAAAACTACTATGGGAGTGGTTAGGACCACTGTTTAACCTCTAGGGGCTTCCCTAGGGGCTATGTATGTCAATTTGATCAGTGCTTGTCATCACATAATCGGATTGGTGTTGTTTTGGTGTCTATAGATGCCCATTTTTGGGATGCACTATGCGTGGCGCAGTGCTAAGCAAAAATAGATAACCAAAGCACTAATGATTAGGGTTTCTCAATAACCTAACCAAATTTTTATGCCCCAAGTATGGAAAGGGCACGTATTCTTGAATCCTTGCTTCTGACAAGCTAAGGAGCTTAGTTCAAGTGTTAACCCTTTTCGGTGAGGTGTTACTTATCTTGGTCATTATTCAGTCATGAATAGGCAAAGGGTGCAACATTTTGTCTATGGTAACCTTGAGTTCATGATTCTAGAATGCCAAGTGTTTGATCAACTTGTGATTATTGCTTGTTTGCTACCCCAAGAAGGGGCATGATTGTCTTTGTCAATGATCCTTTGAATGTGTGTCATTTCCTTGATTGGGTGTGTATTTGTTGATTGGTGACTAAGTGTGACTACCCCATCAAGTGAAAAATCAATGAGGGAATGACCAATATGAGAAAAGCGACGAGTCGCTTGACCCAAGATGACTTTTATAAGGGTGCCTTTAGTTGTTTTCCATTGAATGCTTATGCAGTTTCTAAACATTTTGACCTATTTTTGGTGGGTTTGAACCCTTTTTGTGATGCATTTTGGAGCTGAAATTGTCAAAAATTTGTCCTCCCGTGGAGCGGTCCAGCTATGGTAGCCTTCTTAGGGAGTAGGATAGTGACAATTTGTGACCCCAACATTTTTTTTGGATTCCAAGAATGTCAGGTGCAAATGTGCCTTCGTTCGACAATGTTATTGCTATTTTTGGGTGGGTTTGGACCCTTTTGTGACGCTGTGTGGGGATGAAATTCTTGAAAATCCATCCTCTCATGGAGCGGTCTGGCTATGGTAGCCTTATTAGGGAGTAGGATAGTGAGGATTTGTGACCCCAACGTCGGTTTTGCATGCCAAGAATCACAGGCGCAAAGGTGCCTTTGTTTGGCAGTTTTATTGCTCTTTTTGTTCATTTTGGGTTTGTTTTTGTTGTTTTTGAATTTCTTGCTCTGTAATCGTCCCAGGGTGGGACGAATACCAGTTTAGTAATCGTCCCAGGGTGGGACGAGCACTAACTAGAGGGCTCATCCCAATGTGGAATTATTACAGGTCTAAAAGCCTATTTAATGACCAAAACTAGGTTTTGGGGCTCATTTGCATTTGTTTTTTCTACCATTTTGGAGCTGTGAGGAGGAGGAGTTTGAGTCTACGTAGCAGAGCGCTGTCGAATTTTCTCGGATACCATGAGTTGACGGACCAGATCATCAAGTTGCAGAGCCGAAGCGAGACCGGTGAGTGCTCCTTCTTGTTAATTTTTTTGTTTTAGTTTATAGTTTAAAATCGTAATTTTTTTCTTTGTATTTCATTTTTTGATTTAAACTAAAATAAAAACCCTAGTTTAAATTTTTTTGGTTGTTTGAATTTGTGTTTTGTGTTTCTTTGTAGAAACTAAGATCGAAACCCTAGTTGAAACCGTTGTATTTTGCTTAAAAACCCTAGGTGTAAAAAAATTGTGGTGGTTGATTTTCTTTTGCAATATACTAAGGTTAAAAACCTAGGTTAAAAATTTATTTGTGGTTATTTTGTTTTTTTGTATTTTTATCAGTTTTAACTTAAGGTTAAAAAACCCTAGGTTAATGAAAATTTTTTATTGTGATGTTGTTTGTTTTGGTTTATCAGTTTAAACTAAGGTTAGAAACCCTAGGTAACTATAAACCTGTTTTTTTTTTTTTAATTTGTTTTTTTTGTTATTTATCAGTTTGAACTAAAGTTAAAAACCCTAGGTAACTGAAAAATTTGTTTTTTTTGTTATTTATCAGTTTGAACTAAAGTTAAAAACCCTAGGTAACTGATAGATTTGTTTATTTTTTTATTTTTTTATTTTTGTTATTTATCAGTTTGAACTAAAGTTAAAAACCCTAGGTAACTGACAAATTTTTGTTTTTTTTTTTTTGTGAATACTAGAGTTAAAAAACCTAGGCAGAGATGGTGGACAGAGAGATAGGTTATGCGGATCTATGGTGGAGGTCAGAGGAGCAGGGGCAGAGTCGATGGTGGGCAGGTGTCGTAGGGCACTATGTTAATGCCTTCGAACATCTTGCTCCAGGGGAGGTGTTCTGGCATCCATATCAGGACTATCCAGCCTGGCCTGAGGCTGGAGAGTGGCTCCGGCGGGTGCACAGGGGGAGATGGTTGATTGGGTGGCATGAGACCGAGCAGGAGTACTTCCCATACGTCCAAGTGATGTGACAGTTTGGGGTGTGCCAAGGGTTTCCTGGTGAGCCCTTGATCTATCAGACGTCAGGGCGATGAGAGGACTCTGGCCTGGCCGATCATCGAGCCACTGGGTGAGGAGGCGAATATAGTGATTGACATCCCTAACATGGACAACGTTGGGGTGACTATCGAGTACGACCAGTGGTGGACGATGCGATGATGGTGGGGTGAGGGGCCTCTAGGAGGTCCGAATGCAACAACAGTAGGTGGGGAGGATGCAGAGGCATCAGGGGAGGGTTGGGGGGCTCCATTGGAGGATGAGGACATGGTGGAGGTTGACAATTTTGTGGGGGATGATTTTGGAGTTCCGGAGCAGCCGAACACGTAGGACATCCCAGAGTAGTGGGTGCCGGAGCAGCCCATCATCCCGAAGATGCCCATGCCTCAGGAAGTCCTAGGGGATATGGAGGCTAGGTATCACGCTGAGATAGCATGATTGGAGGATCTGCTTTGGAGATGGGATGAGGAGCTCGGGGATGCTCTACAGGAGAGGGATCTCCTATGGACTTAGTTGGAGAAGCAGGAGAATGCATTGGCTGTGTACCATCGATGGGATGGGGACATCGATGCATCGCGGGAGAGGGATCTCCTATGAACATAGTTGGCACAACGTGATGATGCATTGGCTACGTACCATCGATGGGAGATGGATTTGGTCCGACATCGAATGGAGTTGGAGGCAGAGATTATCCGCCTCGGTGGGCGATTACCTGAGCTCCCTGGAGGTGGATCTTCACGTTGAATGAGAGACAATGAGACTGAGCAGTCTACTTCCTCTCATCGTAGGTGGCTGGATGAGGGGGGCGCTAGTGGGCGTGATGCGAGGGCTAGCAACAACCACCCTGAGAGGTCCCATAGGACCCACACCAATGGGGGTAGTTCTCGTCGCACCGATCCTACGTGATCATGGTGGCCGATGCCCTAGGCTTGGGGATTTTTGAGTTTTTGATTTTTTTGTGAGGTTAGAGGACCATTTTATTGTAGCCTGAGGGCATTTTGACTCGATATATACATGAATTTATTTTTGGTTATACACTTGTCATGATTTATTGTTTATTTTTATGCACATTTATTTATGTTGATGGATGCATATGTTATTATGAATGTGATGTTTCTAATTATATGATGTATGCATATGGAATGGATGGAATGATTTGTTGATAACTTGTCGATGGCACCATAGACTGTACAAGATTTACTAGCTTTCTATACTATGTGATTGCTTTGTGGAATGACTTTTCATGTGATAATTTTGTTTTGGTATTTTTCATATTTTTTGATGGGGATGTAAGTAATGAAATGTACCAGTTGTTTTAAAATGTAGTTAAGGTTTTTCTGAGATTCAGATGTTTTAACTAACTAGCCAAGACTGTACATTTATCTCACAAGACTTTTGAACAAGGTACGAATTAGACTTGAGTTTGACCAAGTTATTTCACATCCATGTGTGTGCGATTGAGTTTGTTTATGTGGTATTTGTCAGGATACCGCCAATGCCAGATAGGCTGTCAACCAAACCTGTACTGAGGATCACCTAATTAGCTCCACTAACTCCTTTGTTGTATTTAGTAAGATTAATCCATAGGACAATCTAAGGTACCATAAGCTAGCTCATCCACATGCAAACATTGGTCTGCTCACACGCAAAGCTAATGTGATAGACATATCATCATGCGTTTAGGATACCGCCATTGCCAGGTAGGTTGTCCACCAAACCCGTAATGAGGATCACCTAGATGGTTTTTTGAATGCTGAGAATTCTAGGGATTCAAGCTCAGGCATCTTTCAGTTGCTCAACTTGTTGGGATACTTGCTCTCATACATAGTGATGAAAATCACTATTTATTTTTCTCTTTTTATTTTTCTTTTTGAGCAAGGGGTTTGAATAGTGGTGATAACCACTGTTATTTGATTTTGCATTTTAGGTTTCAAAGTTGAGCTCGTAGGTTGTTGGCTTGTGAATGGCATTGATCCCGTTTGGCTTTGGGGATGACTACCCATCCTGTTTAGGGACGTGTAGTACGAATCCTTATGACTTTGGGGACCAAAGGTGATTGGGGATATTATTATGTAATGGCATTGATCTTTTAGGCCTTGGGGATGACTACCCATCCTTGTCAAGGGCATGTAGTACGAATCCTTACGACTTTGGGGACCAAAGGTGATTTGGGAGTTTGTGATGATGGATTGTTGGGATTTTTCTTGTGAATGGCATTGATCCTTTTAGGCCTTGGGGATGACTACCCATCCTTGTCAGGGGCATGTAGTACGAATCCTTACGACTTTGGGGATCAAAGGTATTTTGGGATTTTTGCTAGTGGTGAAAACCACTATTTATTAGGGGGAATTGGATGGGGAAAAGCTTGTCCTTTTGTCAATTCTCAGCATTCTCGAACCATTCGCACAGGGGGATGAACAGGCTAACCTTTCACCTATGGTACCCTAGACTGCTTTGTAGGTTTCTCTTGCGTTCACACAACTTGGGAATTTTTTTTATGTGTTTTAACTTGTGTGGGGATGCTACGTAACGAGGTGTGATCCAAGTAAAACTCTACCTTAGTAAAATCTGTCTGACTTTGTACAGTTCTTGGCTAGAAATCTAATAACAGCTGAATGACGAAAACCCTAGATGCATTAGAAGACAACTGACTATGATAAAAATGTGGATGGCATTATTCTGGATGGATGTGTTTACAAAATGGACTAAATGTGGAAAATGATGGAATTGCCTAGCAATTACAGTCTATGGTGCTTATGACATGTATGACCAACAAATATGCAATGTATGTATGCGATGCCTAATGCAGTTTATTATTTTTTGTGTTTTGATTTTTAAGAGTATGCATGGAAGTGAGATGCAATTTTTTTGTTATTTTTGATTATCTTATTGTTTTTGTTTGTTTTTGAATATTTTTTTTTGACCAAGCGATTGTGGGAACCCTTGGAGCTTTTGGTTTGACCAAAGGGTTTATGGATACCTTTGGGGCATTTTAGGTTGACCAAGCGATTGTGGGAATCCTTGGAGCTTTTGGTTTGACCAAGCGATTATGAGAATCCTTGGAGATTTTGGTTTGACCAAAGGGATTATGGATACCTTTGGGGCATTTTTAGGGTTGACCAAGCGATTATGGGAATCCTTGGAGCTTTTGGTTTGACCAAAGGGATTATGGATACCTTTGGGGCATTTTGGGGTTTGACCAAGCGATTGTGGGAATCCTTGGAGCTTTTGGTTTGACCAAAGGGATTATGGTTACCTTTGGGGCATTTTAGGTTGACCAAGTGATTGTGAGAATCCTTGGAGCTTTTGGTTTGACCAAAGGGATTATTGATACCTTTGGGGCATTTTTAGGTTGACCAAGCGATTGTGGGAATCCTTGGAGATTTTGGGGTGGGCTATGGCTCTCTAAATGTGGAATGGCCTCAAATGACTGATGTTCAAGGGTTCTAGTTCCTTGATTCCTTCAAGAGAGGCGAGCCGGTATGTTCCAGGTCCTATTTTACTATCAATTACATATGGACCTAACTAGTTTGCCATGAAATTGTCCCTTAGATGGGGCGGCAAGTTAGAATTTTGTTGGTTCTCTTTTAAGACCAAGTCACCAACCTGAAAGTCCCTCAGGTGAACTTTCATGTTGTATGCTTTCTTAAGTCGCTCTTGATAGATACGTAAATGCTCGAGAGCATTGATGCATCATTCATCGAGCAACGTAAGCTGGTCTAACCGGGCCTACCATGTAGTGTCATCATCGATGAACTCTTGCATTGATATGCGCAGGGAAGGTATTTCCAACTCGAGAGGCATGACTACCTTGGAGCCATACACCAGTAAAAATGGAGTTGCCCTAGTGGGCATCCGAATGCTAGTGCGATAAGCCCACAGGGCAAGCGGGATTTGAATGTGCCAATCCTTATGACTATCTACGACTGTCTTTTTAAGGATGGCAACTAGCATTTTGTTTGACGCCTCTACTTGCCCATTTTCCTGTGGATAATAGGGTGTTGAAAAACTATGCTAAATTTTGTACTTTGTTGTCAAAGCACGCACATATTTATTCTTAAATGACGTCCCATTATCCGAGATGATCTTGGATGGAATACCAAAATGACATATGATGTTATGCAAAATAAACTCCGCAATGCGGGGTCCAATCGTAGAGGTTAGCAGAATTGCTTCCACCCACTTGGTGAAGTACTCTGTGGCCGTTATGATAAAGAGGAGATCTTTTCGATTAGATCTAAGCCCCACTATGAAAATGGCCAAGCCGATTGGATCGGATGCAAGGCCTGAGAAGGTACATGTGTCAAATTGGCATGGTGTTGACACTTCACGCACTTCCTTACATACATGCAACAATCTCGCTCTAAAGATGGCCAATAATAGCCCATGTGGAGAATGCGCTTTGCGATGGCCATACCGCTGAAGTGGCCATCGCATGTACCATCGTGCGCTTGGGTGATCACCCAAGCGGACTCCTACTGGGTCCAAGCAACGGAGGAGGATTCCTTCATAGCTCGATGGTACAAAATGTCTCCTAGCAAGACATGTTTTGTCGCTTTCTATTTAAATGATATTTTTGTGGCATGCGTCAATCCAAGTGGGAGGTTACCTAGCTTGAGGTAGTCTCTTATGGGTGTGTACCAATCCTACTAATCAGAAACCTTGATGGTATGAACTGCCAATCCCTCTTGAAGTTCATCCCTAGAAAAAGCTGAGCGGGAACGGACTTGTAAGAATAGCGTTGTGTTGCTATTAAGAGGAGTTGGGGAGAACAAGGACCCCTAGTTGGCTTGATTCAGACAATCATGGATTTGAGAGAACCTATCCTGAGATGGTTCAATCTGGATCAAGTGGATTCCTGGCGTTAGGTCAGAGCTTGCATGCTCCATCACAGATTGTGATAGTGTTTTGACTTGAATGGTTGTCATCTCACCGGAAGGGTCTTGCGGGATTAGTGACCCCAAGGAGGCCATAGTGTCCGCAAAATTATTCGATGATCAAGGGAGTGCCTCGATGTCATACCATTCAAGCTTTGCCAAGAATTTGTCCACAAGGGCTTTGTAGGCCTGTAGAACTGGGCATTTGCATTGGAATACCCCTTTTACTTGGTTGACAATTAACAATGAATCACCAAAGATGTTCAAGCGTTTGATGTTCATGGTGATTGCTGTCTGAAGACCTATGAGCAAGGCTTCATATTCGGCATTGTTTTTGGTGCATGGGAAATCTAATTTAAATGATAGAGGCATTGGAGCCCCTTGTGGTGTGAAGAATACAATTCCCATGCCACCCCTTGCTCACATTTAGAACCATCAAAAAATAGGGTTATGTTGGCTCGTGACTCAGGCACATTAGAATCTGGCGATTCTGAGACATGGAAGACCCCATCATCGGGTAGCTCTATGGTCAAAGGCTGATCATCTTCGAGAGGAGCCTCTGCTAGTTGATCGATGATGACTTGACCTTTTATGGACTTTTGTCCAATGAATTCGATGTCAAACTCCATCAACAACATGATCCATTTCACCATGCGACTACTATGATAAGTATGACTCATCATGTACCACAATGGATTCTCCTTAGACACAACATACGTCGTGTTGCTCAACATGTAATGGCATAACTTTTTGGTAGCAAATACCACTGCTAAGCATAGCTTCTCGACGTATGCATAGTTAAGTTCATAACTGACCAGGGTGTGGCTAAGATAGTAAGTAGCCTATTCTTTGTGTAGTTCATTTTTCTGGGCTAGCATGGCACCCAGTGCCACCTCAGTAGCTGAGATGTATAAGTAGAACGACACTCCTGGTCTAGGTGGTGCCAATACTAGCAGCGAAGCCAAGTATTGTTTGATGTCATCGAAGGTAGACTAGCACTCATCATCCCAATGAAATGCTACCCCCTTGTGCAATAATTTATTCATGGGTTGGAACTTGTCAGATAGCTACGCTATGAAGCGCTTGATTGATGCGACCTTTCCTTGCAGGATTTTGAGCTGCTTGATGGTAGTTGGGGGAAGCATTTCAAGGATTGCCTTGACTTTGTTTGGATCCACCTCGATTCCTCATTTTGAGACTATGAAACCCAAGAGTTTTCCAGATGTGACGCCAAATATGCACTTCTTGGGGTTTAGTCTGACTTTGTGTTCGATGAGGCGATCGAGGATCTTGCTTAAGTCATCGAGATGATCTGGGCACAAAAGAGATTTGGCCAACAAATCATCCATGTAATCTTCCAAATTTTTATGCATGTGATCGTGGAAGATGTATGTCATGGCACGTTGGTAGGTGGCACCAGCATTTTTAAGGCCAAAGGGCATGACCTTATAACAAAATGTCCCCCAAGGTGTTGTGAACGCCGTTTTGAGTTGATCCTCGAGATTGATACGAATCTGATTGTATCCCAAGAAACCATCCATGAGGGAAAGCATTTCGTGGCCTGCTATAGCATCTACCAATGCATCGATGCTAGGCAAGGGGAAATCATCCTTGGGACTCACTTTGTTTAGATCTTGAAAATCGGTGCATATGCGAATCCTCCCATCAGGCTTCTTTACGGGTACCATGTTGGACAACCATGGTGGGTAATCCATGTAGATGACAAACTGTGCATCCAATAGATTTTGTAGCTCATATTTGACCATTAAGGCTACTGTTGGGTGCATCTTACATAGTTTTTGCTTAATTGGCTTGACTGTCGGATCAAGCGTTAGATTATGCATGACTAGCTATGGGTCTAGCCCCGGCATGTCTTTGTAGGACCATGCAAAAACCTCCTTCTTCTCTTTGAGAAGGGCAATGTAGTCGGCTTGCTCTTCGGGGGATAGACTTACCCCTAGCTTGATGATCTATGGATTCATTGGATCAGATCCGATGTCTACATCAGTCGTCTCCTCGACTGACATGTGGGACCCATCCTCCAACTGGTGTGGAGTTGGGATCAAGTGGATATCATTCGCTGAATTTAGATCTACGTTAGGAAATTTGGGTCCCTCTTAAGCATGGAAGATATCCTGAGTTGGTCCTAGGGGTGAAATGAAGCATCCCACCGCAAGGCCAGTACTCTGATGGGGATGGTGGTGAATTAACGTGATCCCAGTCTATGGCATCTAGGTCTAGATACAATGACCATGTTGGATCAGTTGGATTGCGGATGGGGGCGGTTAAGTCAATGGAGATCATGTTGATGAAATGATTTTGGTCTCCATTACCATAGGTGTGGTGACTCGGACTTCCTTGATGATTTTTGTGCTCTAGATCTGGCTCTGGGGGTATTGGCACAAATGGATCGGCCCTATGTGTAGATAAAAGGACAGGGTCTACCCTTGGAACTGATAACTCTATAGGGTCTCTGGGCGGAAGGTGCTCTCTGTATGCCCAAAGTGGTGGATGCAACACTTGGTCCAACTATGTCGGGTTTAGGTGCCACCTATGCCTTGGCCCCATGTTTAGTTATTCAAACATGTCATCAATGTTCATGGGGTATTGTTGCTGCCACATATGATTGAGATATGCCATCTCAGTTTCATCTTCATAATCACTATCAGAGATCCATAGGCCTTCGTTGGCTCCGACAACTATTTGCGACATGTGAGGCTCATCTTGCTCGAGCAAATTGATCTGGTCCCATCGGGGTTGTTTCGCTCTCTACGGGGGGACCTGATTTTCTTGAGGTGGCACTTGCTCGATTGGAGCATCCAAAGGGAACATTGCCAAGAAGCTTTCTTGATAGTCATCCATGGGGGTCACTTGTGAGTGATTGCTATCAGATTCGAAAGGGTCCCATGGTGCTACCTCATACTCTGACTCGTCTTCCGAAGATCCTTCCTGACCTTGTCTATATCCCTCTTGTAGGTGAGTCCTCAAACTTTCTCCTTTCTCGATCGAAGGGAAGGGGTCGCTAAGGTCAACAAGGTTGGTTGTCAACAATGGGAGATAATCCCCCAGTGTGTATGTTGTGTTAGGATTGGCATATGGATCTTGTGCCAACCCATCCTTGTTGCCTATCCCTAGGCCTTGCATGTTCTCTACCAAGATGTCAAGGGGCAAAGGGTGGTTGAACCCTACTCCTGACTTGTCGTACGGCATCTGATATCTTGGTTGGCAAAGAATGCGCACTCCTTGTTCATATCTGCCTAACCCATATCCATGCCAATTACATTGGCCAAGATATCTCAAAGCGAAGTCTAGGTTGGACAAATAGTTGACATCCTCAACAAAGGGCTCTTCATCTTCTTCTTCTTGCATGTAAGGTTCAATGTCATTATCGAGGCCCCCATATACAAAGTTTGTCTGATTTGGTGGGTAGCCTAGAGGAACAATAGTGCCGATGGGGAGGCGAGGTCTCCCTATGTCCTGCATGGACTCAAGTGTGGGTGTTGCTACAATGTTCCACACTAGGTACTCCCCCAGGCCCATATTGGCCATCTCAATGGTGATCATTGGTGGTTGAGGGGGAGGGAATGGGAGTTCTTCCTGAGTCCACTCCATGTCGGGTGAACTAGGCATCTCGACTTCCATTCAGCTAGGCATCTCCTCGATAGAGATGGTTGAGACTGATGGCGGTGCCTCTTCCAGGGGTTTCTTCCCATTGTCCTTCGGTGTGGCCACCATAGGTGGCATCGTTGGTGAAGGACCAGACGATGAAGATGGACCCGACTAGGGATTTGAGGGACTTAACAGCGGGGATGTATGCGGAATTAGACCCTATTTAGATGGATTCAACTAAAAATCCAAATGTGTTGATGGAAGGGTCGATTGTGGCATCAGTTGCACCATATTGCAATACTTGAAGGGCTCTAAGTCTACTGGGACTACATGCACTTGCCCTTCGTAGGTGTACTTTAGGCATTGGTGGGCTATCGAAGGGACACACTTCATGTCCCTGATCCAAGGCCGGCCCAGCAAGATGTTATAGGCCATCTCACCTTCCAAGATGTGGCACAATGTAGGAATAGTCTTTTGTCCCACTTGGATGGGTAGGACAATTGTGCCAACCGTCGAGCATATCGCATCATTGAATGCTCGAAGGGTATAGGTGGAGGCCACAATGTGAGATGCTGGAAACTTGAGGTGTTTCAATGCCGTTGTTGTGATTATATTGTTGGACAAGCCAGTGTCCACCAACACCCTCTTAAATGGGATCCCGTTGACCCACGCAATGACATGTAGGGGTGGATCCACCATATCACCAGTCATCGATTTCAGCTCATCTTCTCTAAAGGTGATAACTAGTTCTGTACATCATTTTACATGTCCCACAAAGTTGTTGAAAGAGTTTTCTTCATGGGGCTGCAACTCGATGGCCTTTAATATCTCCATTAGAGCCTCCCAATGGGGTGATGATTGTTGTATGAGCTCATAGATGGAGAGCCTAGCCGACGTGGTCCTCAAACTTTGGGTAAGTTTGGTCCGAATCATGGCCACTGGTCTAGGCGGGGGAGGTTGTGTAGGGTGTTGTTGAGGTTGTGACGTTGATGGAACCTCTCCTGTAGCCACCACGAGGGCAGCTATGCTTGGGTACCTCTTGTTCTGAGTCACTATGCTTATCATCCCTACATACCCCTGCATGGGGTAGTTATGTGTCACCTCATTGACTTGAAGGGTTTTTGCCTGCGCATCATGGGTAGGCAAGGGGTCTTTGAAGACCCCCATCTATTGGTTGTTTGGCACCACGGGATTATCCACCGCTAGTGTCTTGTTGTCTATTAGGTCTTGCACTAAGCTCTTGAACTTCCAACATGCATAAAGGTCATGTCCTTTTTGTCGATGAAATCTATAGTACAAGTCTTCCCTATAACCCTTAGGTTTTGGCACGTTGGGGTCTATGGGTCGACTTTCTGGCAGGTTTATCAAGTTTGCCATGGACAAATGGTCAAACAAGGAGTCTTTGGACTCTGTGAAGGGTGTGAATTGTTGCCTAGGGTGACGCTATTGATTTTGCTCTTGCCTATGATTTTCCTTCTCATAGCTGTCAAGAGGAACTACCTGATAGTTAGCCTATGAGGGCTATGTCGTCTATGTAGGCTTTTGTATGTTTATGGCAACCTGATTGACCGTAGCGGGTTTTGGTTGCATGGACCCAGTTTTGGCATTTTTGGGCCACTCTTTCTTGCGTGGCTTGGCAATCTCGCCATCCTGTATCTTGATCTCCTCAATGATTCTAGCTTGTGCCAGGGCTTCCTCGAGAGTGGCATATTGCTGCAGCTACAATAGCATAGAGATCGACCTCAAACAACTTTTTGAGAACATTTGGGTCAGGTCGGCCATAGGAGGGAGGTAAGGAAGCTTTGAAAGCAACGTCCTCCACCGATTTCCGTAAGCCACCATGGTCTCTTCCTCATACTGCCTAAGACTAGCTAGGTCGCTTAATGATACCTTCTTCTTGGTATTGAAGGTGAAACATTCAAGGAACGTGTCCACTAGCTGGTCCAGGTTACTGATGCTATGCTTTGGCAACTGGGTAAACCAATCCGAGGTAGGGCCTACGAACGTGGTTATAAATGTTCACAGAAGTAAAGCATCGTTGTCCTGAATGCCAAAGCATTGGCTCAAGAATCTTGTCACATGCTCTTGGGCATCCTCCTCCCCTCTAAAGATTGCCAATTGAGGCATTTTAAAGTGTTCAGGGTATGGGGGTGCAGGCACTGATGGATGCATAGGGTGACTGCAGAGCTGGCGTAAAGTGGGATTTTGGGGCCCAGAAGTCTTGGTCTCCATAGACTCTAAGTGCTCTAGCAATGCTTTATATGCATCAAAAGATTTGATCTCTTCCTCCTTGGTTTTCTCCCGCTGCAGGTTGTGGGGAACTTGAGGCCTATGGAGGGGTGGCCGGATAGCACCCCCTCTACCTTGGTAGGGCATTTTAGCCTGCTCTTCTTCTTGCTCATACTCCTCATAGGCTTCTTGAGGATTTCCTAGGTGAGACCTATAAACATGGGTGGGTGCCCATGGAGGGTGCCCATCATTGTTTCTGGGAGTGGCCTCCTGCTCAGGTCTAGGAGGTCTTGGAGGTAACACTTGGTAAGGTCATGGAGACCTGTCTCACACCAAGGGGTTGTGCCTCTCATATAGCTCTACCCTCTACGTGCGAGGGGTTGGAACCCTCTCAGGCATAGTGTTTTGGAGCAGCTCATTTGTTTGACATCGAATGCACTCTTTGCTAAGGCGGTATAGGTGCTCTAACTATTGTTGGTCTTGCCTGAGCTGCATGATTTGCGCTTGGCGGGTGGCATGTTTGGAAAATGCCAAGTCAATTTGTTCCACCGTCTTGTGTTTAGGAAGCCTAGATGCCTCTCCTACATGTCTATCTCGGTCGTGGTGATCCGAGATCTCTATTAGTCACTTTCCTCTATCGAGGTTAGCGACATTCACCCGAGGCTCTAGCCTTAGTGGGTGATCCTGATAAATAGTAGGTGCGGAGGCGCATTGCTCCCATGTTGTGTATTGCTCTTGAGGAATGTAGTGGTCTTCCTCGTGCTCCCTTTTGTATATGTGAAAGGGGCGGGTGGAGTTGGCTCGCCCTGTTTGAAGAGCCTTGCGCTCTGGATTTGGCCTATTGTTTCTGACAGTAATAAGGGGTAGAGGAGGGATGATGTAATCATGTGGCCCCTCCTTATGGACCCTATGTTGTTCTAGCACTTCATCGCATGGTGGCCACTCATAACGAGTGTCTAAGGGAGCCCTCCCATCTATGTTGAGTGCCACGTGTATGGACTCCTCCTGAAAGGGTCTATGTTGAGTGGGAGTGCCCCTCAAAGGGGTGCCTCTATAGTCCCATTCCGTAATGGCATGATGTGGACTATCTTGTGGGTCAGGCCACCAAGGTGGTATGACCAAGTCCTCGGGGCTATATCGGAGGTGACTTGTGCCCCTTTGTACACTTTTTGTAGCTTTTGCCCGTGATTGGGCTTGGCTACGGGTGTACACCATGGTGGTGTTTCTCTAAATATGTGTATGTTTTTATCTTCTTTATGATTTTTTATGCTACACTAAACAAAAGGGGACCACACAATCAAAGCAATGATTATCTTGTTTATAGATTAAAGGTGTGCCCTAGATCTGGTTCAGTGTGTTTTGATTTTTGTTTTGAAAACCTTGTAAAGAAATTTTTGTTGTATATGCAATATGAGGGCTCTTATATCTCCCAAAATGGTCACCCCTTCAATATACCACTGCCAGGCTATTATACCAAACCTCTCTATATACCCACCCTTACGTGAGGGAGACTATTGGTACGTGAGAGCAGAACAATACGTGGAACATAGGCGGTACGGAAGGGGAATCACTCTATTTTTGACACCTACCATAGAAGACTTATCCTCATGCACTAGGAATCACCCTAGCTACACTTGGTCAGCTTTCATCAGGATTTACGTCTAGCAACAATAGCGATCGGGGTTATGTATGCAAAAATTCAAGCCAAGGTGGTGATGAAATCCACCGTTGGTCTTGATCAAGGGTTGGGGTTTTATGACCAACTCCTTGGTGTTTAAATTACCACGTGGTGTGTGGGGTTATTTTTATTTGTGCAAAGAAAGAAAAACATGCAGCAAAACTCTCCTATGCAAGCAAAGAAACAGGAAATGACAGAGACAAAAAAAAAAATGACAGAGGATGCTCAGAACCCCTACCTCTTCTCTGCCCAAACCGGATGCCTCTGAGTTTCTGCTCTGAAACTGCACAGAGAGCTAATCATCCCGGGGTGGGATGAATATCAGAACTGTATTCATCATAGGGTGGGATGAATGCCCATTCATCCCTGGGTGACACGAATTTGAGCTCCGTACTCGTCATAGGCTGGAACGAGCAGCAGTCCAGCGCTTGAAATATTGACACCTGCAAGAAAAAACACAACTTTTGATCAAAAATTTGATCTCAAAATTAGGGGATAGGGTCCCACCGTGATCGCCACTGAAAGCACGAGGATACAGAAGCAAACAAAAGGGAAATGTAACGCTAAGTCCTACGAACGAGAATGCATGAAAAGAGGGAAAACAAATGAACTGAAACGAGATTTAAAGCAAATGTAAAAGTGCAGCCCTTTATTTTATTAATTTTCTCGAGATCGGGTTACAATACGTCTCCTCCCTTTTCAGGGGCTAGGAGCGTCGGACATAGTTTGGTTACACCACGAATGATACATTCCCCTTGGGGATCTTCCGCGTGCCCACATTGAAAATGGGTGGACCAAACGTCATCGCCACTTGCATGAATGCATCTATAGTTCCTTTCTGCCCCTCCGGTGTCGAGATCCTATGTTCAGAGAAATAGTAAACGATTAGTAGCACCTACGGATGGAGGGAAACATGCGATCCCCAAGGCCTACGGTTAATGCATGCATAAAATAATTAAAATGATAACTAAAACATATCATAATGAGCTAAAAATTTGATAGAAGAAAGAAAACATTACCAGGAACACACTGCAAAAGGAACAGTCAAGAAATCTGCCACATATTTCTAATCACTCCGGGGTGGGACGATTAGGACTATCATAAACTGTCAAAATGTGACCTCCTAAATGTCCCATCCAGGGGCCTCCAAAACACCTGCAAAGTTGGGGTTAGGCAAAACGGGGCATTTTGGAATGACCCAGAAGGTCAGATTTTGCAAATTCAGCCTCGATCACCCTGTATCCGATGATGCTCCTTGTATGTTAGCGAAAGCGAGAAATAATAAAATCATAGCCAAAACTCATCATAATCACATGAAACTTGAATGGCAGCATATGTAAATAACCTAAAATCAAATGCAAAATAAATAGTAGGGAAATATACCATAGATTTCTAATCACTCTGGGGTGGGGCGATTAGGACTGCAATAGTGCGGGGGCACTCGGGGGTAGGACGCCCGTCGTTTGGGACTCGGTTTTGGCACCAATCCACTTGGGATGGGTCCAAAACCTCTTATGGGGTTGTGTCAAAAAATTTGGTGGGGTATTGTGGCCAAATGTTCGGGTTTTGGGTCCGGATTGCACTTCCAATAATCACCCAATAACCTCCCTTCCAAAAGAGAGATCAAGGATGTAAGAAGCACAAACGATGGGTGAGGATGTAATTCGGCAGCACTCCATTGCTCCAAATGCTCCTACTCTATTCTCTTTTTGGGGTGAGAAGACTCACCATTTTATAGACCTAGGGTCTCTCTCTTTGAATGCGCATGCGAGGGCGCCACTTGGCTTGCTTGCCCTATTTTGGGAGAAAATATTCTTCCCTGATTTAGAGTCTCCTTGCATGAGGCCTCCATGATCAAGGCATGCTTTACTGAAGTCCCTCTCTCTGATTTGAAGTCGTTCCTCACAATTGCATGCCCTGAAGGCGCAGTTAAGTGGCGGACCTATCGAGGTTTGACTTTTTGCCAGTCAAACCTGCTAATCGTCCCACCCTAGGATGATTGCTGCTAATCATCCTAGGGTGGGATGAATACCAGTTTGTAATCATCCCAGGGTGGGACGAGTAGGGAGCAAAGTGCTAAAAAGGTGCCAAATTGACCTCTGACCTTCCAAAACTATTGTGGGAGTGGTTAGGACCATTTTTTAACCTCTAGGGGCTGCCCTAGGGGCTATGTATGTCAATTCGATCAGTGCTTGTCGTCACATAATCAGATTGGTGTTGTTTTGGTGTCTACACTTTGGTACCACATACTATATTGGTCAATAAACCTTGGAGAAGTGAACCTACTGGCTAGATTTATGGTGATGGCTATCTGGTGGTTTATGTGGCTTTGGTTCAAAGTCTTATATTGTCATTTATTTCCTTCCCTATGATTATCAACCAACCTCAAATTACTAATATGACTAGGAGCCATGTTATCTGACATGTGACTATCCCCATTAGTCTTTGTGGTATTTCCAAGTAGCATCCACGAAGATTGACAGCTCAGATAATTTTTATTGTGAGTCCAATTCAAAAAAGAGACAGGAATACTCCTAGCCTTTGAACTTATAGTGCCTTCCCTATTGGTAAATTCGACTATCATTCTTGGAATTCTTATTGAATAAGCTCCTCTACTTCACTCGAGACACCGTGTTCCCATTTGAAAAGTTCTGTCACAATCGACACCCAAATTGGCCAGCTTATCAGCAATTTTGTTAGCTTCTCGAAAGGCATGTTGGGCTTTTCTATCCTGTCTTCCATGGAAAAGGATCCTAACCTCTTCAAAAATTGTTTTAATCCTCCAAGGAGGTGTTTTTCAATTATTGAGGAGATTTATAACATGCATAGAGTCTCCTTCTATGATAAAATTGCCTTCTAAGTCTTGAGTCATTTGAAGGCCTCTCCACATAGCTCTAGCTTCAGCTTCGTTGTTTGTCCTTGTTCCCAAATATTCAAAAAATGCAAGCATCATATTCCCATTATGATCTCCCACAATGCCACCAATGCTTTCTCTGCCAGAATTTTCCTTAGTTTCTCCATCAAAATTAAGCTTAAACCAACCCATAGGAGGTGGAGACCACTTAACATTGGCTCTGGGGTTGACTACCCTAGGCACAGACTCATCTAACAAGGTTAAGCTTAAATATTGAGCAATCATGGTCTCCTGTAGATGAGGTTTATAGCTATCAAAAGGGATAAGGTTCACATTCTCATTGGCAAAGGATAGGATCCTGGCAATGATAGTTTGATGATCATGGATAGACTCATTAAAGACTCTATGGTTCCTTTCTAACCACACCTACCAAAGATAGTGATTGAGACAAATTTTCCACATGTATCTAAGTCTTTGGCTTGAAAAGGGGTAAGGCCACTGGACGAACAAATCAAGTACGGTGGCTGGTTTAACCCATGAAATATTGAAGGCCTGAAAAACCCCACTTAGGACAATCAAGAAAAAAGGGCACTCAAGGAAAATGTGATAAATGGTCTCCCAATTAGCCCTACATAGATAACAATGATTAGTGATACAAATACCTTTACGCATCATATTATCAATGGTTAGAATTCTTCCTTGGATAACCAACCATGAAAAGACTACAATTTTTGGAATTAAATTTTTTATCCAAACTAAGTCCTTTTGGAGGACAAAATCCTCGTCATCAAGCAGAAGCTTGTAAGCTGATTTAACAGTGAACTATCCATTTTTCGTAGGAGCCCAGGTCACTTGATCTTCCTTGGGTCTCATGGGGATAAAATATTGCCCGAGAATGTTACAAAGATCATTTGATTTTGCTTGAAATCCCTGAATTCTTATTTTTTTCCACTTCATTCTACCTATGTCCTCAACCATATAATCAGAGACTTTTCTGCCAATGAGTTCTTCTGTGATATCTCTGATTTGGGCTAAGTTAGGATATTGCATCAATGGTTCATCCTTAGCCCACCTGTCATTCCAACAATTTATCCTCTCACCATTGCCTAAAACCCATCTTAAACCTTTTTTGATGATTTCCTTACAATTAAGAATTGCTTTCCAAAAAGCAGAACCTCTGATTGGAACTGAGTCACTTAGAAATTCCATATTTTGAAGATACTTTCATTTGATGATAGTTGTCCATTCATTTTCTTCACCAAAAATGAGATGCCACGCCTGCTTAGCTAGTAAAGCTAAATTTATATGAGCAATTCTCCTCAGACCTAAGCCCCCATTTTTCCTGGGTCTGCACACTTTGGTCCATCCTACAAGGTGTATCCTTTTTTTCTCCTCTGATCCAGTCCATAAAAATTCTTTTTGGAGTTTCTCAATTTTCTGGAAAACCTTCACAGGGGCTTTGAAAACAGAGAGGAAATAGACTGGAATGCTCTGAAGAGAGGCCTTAGTGAGGGTCAGCTTTCCTACTTGAGATAGAAGATGACCTTTCCATCCAGCAAGTTTTTTTTGAATTATTTCAATAACCCTGTCCCACATTGACTCTCTTGGAGAACCAATGAAAAGAGGGAGACCAAGATACGAAGTGGGGAGGTTTGCTATATCACACCCTAAAATTTTTGCAATCCTTCCTTGCCTCTGAATGGGGGTGTTCAAGAAATATAACTTGCTTTTATTGAAATTAACTTTCTGACCAGCAGCGTCCTCGTAGAGTTGTAGGATGTATTTAATTATTTTGGCCTCAACCACTGATGCCTTAGTCAATATAAGGGTATCATCGATGAATTTTTGGTGAGAAACATCCCTAGTGAGAGATGTTGCCTTGATTCTCGATATTAGCCTTGAACTGCAAGCATTTTTTATGGTTCTACCTAAATATTATGCCACAATGATGAATAACATGGGGCTGATAGGGTCCCCCTATCGAATTCCTCTATGACTTTGAAAGTAACCAGCAGTTGTTCCATTAACTAGAATTGAGAACCATGCTTTAGAAATACATTCTTTGATCAAATTAACCCATTGGTGGTGAAAACCAAACTTAAGGAGGACAACAATCAGAAAGTCCCAATTTAGCCTATCAAATGCTTTGTTCATATCAAGCTTGAGGGCAAAAATAGACCTATTAGTCTTATGAGCAGAGTGCAGAGCTTCATGAACTATGATAACTCCATCCAAGATTGACCTACCCTAGACAGAGCTTCCCTGGCATGGATCTATGATGCGGGGCAGAATATCTCTCATTCTATTTGCAATGGCTTTAGTTAGGATCTTGTAAGAAACATTGCACAGACTGATTGGCCTGAAGTCAGCCATAGATTCAGGGGTTTGCTTCTTAGGAATTAGAGAAATAAAAGTAGAGTTGATACCTTTTGGGATATGATTGCTTTCTTGGAATTCTCTGACAACAGAAATTACATCCTCACTTACGATGTCCCAAAAATCTTGATAGAAATGAGGGGGAAAGCCGTCGGGTCTCGGGGCTTTGTCTGGCTCCATGCTAAACAAGGCTTCCTTAATTTCCTCATCAGAAAAGGGAGCTAGAAGCTTAAGGTTTATATCCTCATTTATTATGCTAGGAATGGATTGCAAGAGAATATCTTTGGCCTCCTCATTGCACTGTGATTCCTGACCAAGGATAGAATTGAAATAAGTTACTGCCTCCTTTTTGATTTCTGTTAAGTCTTGAGTAATAGAACCATCTACTTTTTAAAAAAAATATATCTTGTTATTGCTTCTATTTCTAAGCGTGGTGACATGAAAAAACTTGGAATTTGAATCTCCATATTTCAACCAAAGAGCCCTTGATTTTTGCCTCCAATAGATTTCCTCACAGGCCAAAATGTTATGAAACTCTGCTAGTTTTGTTCGTTCCTCCTGCCTAGTAGTTTCATCAACATCACCATGTTGGATCCTCTGATCAATTATCTTCAAAATTTCAACAACCTATTTTTTATTTTCAAAGAGGTTCCCAAAGACCTCTTTGTTCCAAGTTCAAAGCTTTTCCTTAACAAACTTTAATTTGCCAGCAAGTTTAAAAGTTGCACTACCCCTGACAGGCTGCTGCCACCACTGACTTAAGTTATCTCTGAAACTGGAATGTTTGATCCACATAGATTGAAATCTGAAAGGTTTCTTGAAGGACAGAGAGTTAGGGATCTCCAACAAAATGGGATTATGATTAGAGGTAATTTTAGGAAGGGCTTGCAGGGTAGAATCACCGAACAAAGTTGTAGCCTCCTTTGATAGAAAAAACCTATCAAGCCTTTCTTGAATGAGATGACACCCTATCCGCCGATTGCTCCAGGTATAATTCGCTCCTCTAAGTTTTACATCCATCAACATGTTGGAGTTCACAAAGTCATTGAACTCATCCATGCTCCTGATAGGTGGTCCATTTCCACCCATTTTGTCTGAAGGGTAAAGAGGAGTGTTAAAATCCCCAACCAGAATCTAGGGGACATTATGGAAGATTTCACTCAGATTGCCTAAGTACTCCCACAATAGAGCTCTCCCTTGAATTGAAGTCGGGGCATAAATATTTGAAAGGATCCATGACCTATTGTTGTTTATTTCCTTAAATAAAACACTAAGAACCCTGTCATCTTTCTGAATAATGGTGCCTTCTACTATCCAGGGATCCCACAAAGTCATAAGGCCTCCAGATGCTCCTCTGGATGATTTGCAAACCATCTCCCCTTGATTCCAGATTTTTTTTGCTATTTTTTTACTGAATCTCATCAGTTTTTGTTTCTTGCAACATGATAATAGTTGGATTCACTTGATTTCTTATTGCACTGACTTCCCTGTGTTTGGGCAGGCCATTGAGGCCTCTCACGTTCCATGAGAGGAACTTCATTTAGATTGTTTGGGATTTCTTCCTCTCCCCCTCCCTTGAGGGGGTTTTCCTAATTTGTTGTCTTCAGAACCCGGAATAACCTATTGAAACAAGGTTCTCTATTTTCCATTGGCAATGTCATTATCAATTTTAATTTTTTGATGCTCAACATTTGATATTCTCCCTCTTCTTTTTTCACTGCCAAAATCTATAGGAGACTTCACAGTGCTCCTGGTTTGTTTAGGACTAAACTGAGGGGAGGTAATTTGTTGCAGAACCGGACTGCCATATTCCTCAGTCTGAAGAGTTTCACATATCTCCACCCCTACATCCAAATCTTCTCCTTTTTTCTTGTATTCCCCTGGTCTACGGGATGACCCCTCAGTAGGATTCACTTGGCTCCTAGTGATGATGTTAGGGAGATGAGATTTTTTATTTTCCAATGCCTCAACTTTCTTCCTAAGTTCTTTAGCATTAGGGTTTGGCTTTGGGATGCCCACTAGGCTTGAAGTATTTCCAGCATTGGGGTTTAAGGATCCTGACTTGGATGTGGATTCTAGAGATCGTGCATTAGGGTTTGGATTTGTGATGCCCATGGGGCTTACAGTAATTTCAGCATTAGGGTTTGAGGATCCTGACTTGGATGGGGATTCGAGAGAGTCAGAAAGGTTAGCTTGAAGGTGTTGGGCTTCCATGTCTTCTGATAATCCTCCTACTCCCATATTGGATAGAATTGAAAATTTATTTGAAACTAGAGGATTGGAACTTACCTGAGTATTTTGGTTGCCAACAACCTGTTGTTTTCCTTTGTCTTGTTGGGACCCTACACCCTCTCTTTTCTTTTTTTGGTAGACATAGTTTGCCTGATTGAAATCACCTCTGCCAGGGAAACTCCTCAAATTTCCTCTGTCTAGCATTCCCTGCTTCTGCTTTTCTCTATTCATTGCTAGGTTAGGGCACTGATTGCATAGATGTCCTTGATTTTTACATTCTACATAGAATTTCGATCTGTTCTCATATTCTATCGACTATTTTCTATAGTATTCTCCATACTCTAGCTCCACAAACCTTGGCAATTCATTATTCAAATTAGCATTTACGTAGATTCATGCATGAGTCATCCTTGTCCTGGCCAAGGTCGCATGGTCAATGGAGATCAGGTCCCCTATAGTTCTGGCTATGCCCTACAACCAATATTCATTGAAGAACTGGGTAGGTAGACTCGGGAGATGAACCCAAATAGGGGTAATGTTAATATTTTGCTTTTTAGGGTCGAAATATTCACCCCATCGTCTGAGAAAAAGGCTCCTTTTGCCTAGAAACCAAGGACCTCCTGTTAAAATGCGGTTAGCATCCTCCATATTGTTAAAACGGATAATGAAGAACCCTCGAGTTAGAGCTACCAACTCCAAGCTACCTACCAATCGCCATTTACCCGTCGCCCAAGCCCTGATAGTCTCCATGTCCGGCCTACCTCCCAAAAACTTGCCTACCAGGGAGAATTCTTCCATTAAAAGAAAAGGGCTCATGGAACTTGTCGGGGCTGAAATTTTATTATTTACTGGAACTAGGGGTGGAAGAGAGAGAACCTCCTTTATTTTTCCTCTAAGAGTCTCAGCAAAAGACAACCACTTCTTGGGCCCCGCATTGTCCTTCGTATATTTTTTGTTGGGGTCTTTCTGAGGAGGTTCGGGCCCCCGTGTGATGCCCACCTCCAAATCTACCACAGCTTGACCACCTTCCTCTAGATCCTCGCTTGATCCATGCTCGAGGTTCCCACCCGCCCCTTTCGTACCTGCTCTACCTCTACCGCCTTGGCTGAGATTCCTGCCTAGAAAATTCAAACCCTCACTCCCGTCGCACCCGCTAAACCTCAGCTCACTCATTCCTCTTGTTGAAGGTTTTGTCTCTAATATTTTACCTATCTATGCATGTGAGGGTTTGAAGTTTTATTGTGCAAACAAGAAAAAAAATAATGATAAGAGTAAAACTTTAATTCAATTTAAAAAAATAAATAAATAAAATTATCTCTATTTAAAAAATAAATTCTAATATGATTAAAAAGTGAATGCATAAATATGATAGTGAAAACAAAATTGGTCAAAATAATTATCACATTTATAAAAACCAAAATATTAGTGTTTGTTTTTTTCATAATCTTTTTTGGTAGGTAAAAGGTGAAGATTTTAAAAGGATCCAACAATCTTGTACATAGAGCTCCAAAAGGAGTTAGCCAATCACAAAAACTTACAATATTTAATCTCGCATAAAGGTAGGATCAATAGAAAAGCTGCTGGAAGAAAAAATAATCAAACTTACATTCCCATCCAATGGTAGCACAACAATTTAAACACAATGTCAAAATTAAAATTATCCTCATCCTGCCTAGTGGGATGCCAGCCAACCGAACAACTGTTCCATCAAACCTTAATAACTAGGACTCAAGGTATCAACGATTCATATTTGACACATAAAAAACTTAGGGCCCATGCACTTCCATAGAAACAAAAAATATTCTTCCTTGAGAACACCACTGGGACTTGAGCGTAGAAGAAGGATTCAAACTCTGGAACACCCACTCAATGAACTCGATACAAATTAGCTACCAAAAATGGATATCTAGAACATATTGTCCAAGCGATAGTAAAACCCTCCATATAATTTTTTTTTGAAGACTAAAACCCCATAGATATTGTTGGATTCCAACCATCCTCCAAATTCTAGAGAACAACTCATACCAAACCTCCATATCAGAATAAAAATAGGGTCCATAGAGCAAGGTTTTGGAAAGGACCCATAACAATGGGATCTATGGGTTCAAACCCCATAGACAAATGATGAGAAAAAACCCTCCAACCCTATGGATTCTAATCCTATTGGTATGAAGAAGAATAGAAGACCCCCCAATGAGGAAAACTAGCAATAAAAAAGTAGCCATACACTGCTCCTAGACCAAAAGAGCTCATGTCTATTGTACATTCAAAATAATAATAGTATTTTGGAAAACGCTGGACCAAGGGACTCTAGTACTAACATCAAGTCACCGCAAGGTATAAAATATGTTTCACCATTGTCTAGCTAGTTGCACAATAGTGGATTGGAAAAAACTAGAACATAGAACTCTGGCACCACCACAAAGTCTGTGTTAGGTATGAGAAAAGCTTCACCACCAGAAATAATCGTACTAATGATCAAACCAACGAATATAGAACTCTCTTGTAAAGACTCCAAGAGATCCAAACCTGGTCTTGCCCCTATGAGCTCCCCTTCCATTGGCTCCTCTACCATTCCACTCTGCACCCAAAATCCATAAGGGTCAAATATTCCCAACCTAGAATGCAAATGGATCTTGCTATCTTCATCTACACCGATTAGTTTCCTCCAAAATCCTAACTCCCTCCCAAACAAAATCTAATACACTAAAACATGATATCTAAGCCCTCTCTCCTCGAATGCAATGGGCTAGTTGGATATATCTGGCTGGAAGCACAAATTTATCTTGAAGTCCTAGGTAGTCTCACGAACTAGGCACTAGAAGGGGAGCTTCCTAAAAAGCAACTCGATGCTCTTTTAGGACTTGCAGATATCCTAGAGAGCAACAGTTATCATAAATTTTATTACAATTAAATTTATAAGTATATATTTACATTAAATTATGATTGTTTCATTAATCATGTATATGTGGCTTCTACTAGAGACCACTAAAATAACAAAATATCATATTGTTCTTGTTAGATTGATATTAAGTTAATTAAACCACATTTAACTTAACTTTTTATTAAAGATATTTTTATTTATCTTTCTATCAAATATATTCATCATCTTCGTCAAACTACTATGCCTATGAATCAACTCTTTGATATAATTTTTATTAAGATATACAAAATAACTTGTTCAATCACATTCTAAAATTTAAAAATCAACACCATCAATACCTATAATATTTACTACCCAATTTCCATATCTATATATATGTTCTATATAACAACTTATGAATTCCCTAATATATTTCTTTAAGGATCTATTCATGCCCCTAAAATTCTAAGATTTCATTTTCATCATCACTTTTTATGTGGGTTTATCCCATTTCATGGTTAAACTTCAATATTTATTTTATGTTTCTCGTGTTTTTGCTTATTGAGTCTTGTTATATATTTTTTTATTCCTACAAAGACTTTCATATTCATCAATCAATTTTGATTTTATTTTGCATAGTTTTGTCTTCCTAAAAAAGTGTTTGAAGTGTAAGGAATAACTTCAAAATCATTCTCTTATATATGTTTCCTTCTAAGACCTAAAGTATAAGGATGCTCCTCCATAAGAATTAACTTCTTATGTTGTCTTAAAAATTTTAAATCACTTTCCATTTCTATCATCATCATTTCTTTGTTGTTCTTAAAACCCTAAAATACATGGGATAACCTCTACACTATTTAAAAAAAAAAAACTAATCCAATTAAAATAGATAAAATATCACATTACTATTTGCTTTTGAAAAAAATGTACAGCCAAATAATTGTGAATGTTTTAATGAAAATAAAAAACATTATAAATTAATTTTGATTTCTTGTAGGATTTATATAAAAACAACTGTAACTCACATATTATTTGTTTCAATAAGGTTCAAATTTATTTTCTAGGAAAGGTTTTTGGAAAAATTTATAAGTCTTAGGTTTTAAAAAAAATATAAATATAATTGACTTTCAATTGTGGGATTTTTTGAAGAATATATATTGACACTTATGGTTTGCAATACAATTTGAAAAAAATATTATTTAAAATCATTATTACATTTATAAATGCTAAAATATCATGATGTATGCTTGTTTTCTAAATTTCATTATAATTAAATTTACAAGTATATATTTATATTTAATTATAAGTTATTTTTAATCAATTATGTTGGTTTCTATTTAGGGCCATTCCCTTTAAAATAAAATAAAAAATATTACATTGCTATGAGGTAAGTTAAACCATATTTAACTTGTCTTTTTATCAAATATATTCTTCATTTACCTTTTTATCAAAACTATTTGTCATATTTCTCAAACTACTACACTTATGCCTTCAGTTCCTTGATATTATTTTTTCTTAAGAGGTAAAATTTTACTTATCCATATCAAATATTACGAAGATTAAAATCAACATTGTGAATACCCAAAATATTTGCTACTTGGTTTCATATCTATAAATATGTTGTCTATAACAACTTGTTAGTTCCCTAATACTTTTTTTAAGGGTCTTATTCATGCCCTTAATATTCCAAGATATCATTTTCATCATCACTTTTTATTTGTGGTTTTGGCCCCACTTCTTGTTAACACTTTGGATATTTGCTTTTATTTCCCATATAAATATCCATCTAAGTTTATTTTTCTCTTTGGTTTTGCTTCTTGGTTCTTCCTCTATTTTATGCATTCCCACCAACACTTTCATATTCATCAATATATTCAATTTTTTTACATTGATCATAGTGATACATATCATATACAAGTTTTTTTTATTATGAATGATTCAAAGAGCATGGAATAACCTCAAAAACATTTTTTTTATTTATGTTACCCTCAAATCCCTAAAGTACAAAGACACTTCTCTATAGCAATTATATTTTTATGCTACCCTAAAAATCCTAAATCACTATGAATTTCCTCCACCCTCATTTCCTTATTAAGCTACTATTAAAACATTAAAGTAAAAGTGATAACCTCTACACTACTTTTATTTCTATTACCAAAAGATAATTTCATACTACTTGTGAAAATGAAGACAATTTACTTAGAATAAAATTGACCTCTTATGTTATCTTTAATTTAAAGTGTTTCTCCATTACCTTAGTTTACACCTTTAATTCCTTTTGAATTTAAAATTACATATTGTACTTTCTCATCCATTATATTCTTCTTTGTTTCTTATGGTGGTTGATCTAAGAGAACTATATTGGGCCTTTTCCATGTGATGTAGATAGGATTTTTTTCTCTTTTTGAGTGGAATATCCTTAATCTAATCCAATTTCTATTACAACATGATTTCTTTATTCATATTGAAGTTTATCTCATAACCAAAGTTTCCTATCTCTTCACATTTTTACTTTGAAATATTTTTTTGTGTCCAATCTCATAATAATTGTGATATTGGAATGCAACATTTTCAAAATCCACTTGTTGATCCCATTATTTTGATTTAAATTTAATCTTAATGCTTTGTTGTAAAGGATTTAAAATATCCATAGAAACACAAATTTGAGTATGTATACAATGCTTTCACTCTTTAGTAGTGATTCCCTCCTTGATGAACTTCCCGTAATATTCTTCAAAGTATCCTTATTGATGAGTTGATAAGAAATTCTAAAAAGCCTAACCCACACCAAAATATTTTTATTAATTTCTATTTTGATAAAAAATTATCACTTCATGATCTTAAATAAAGGTCATCTCTCCCTCTAAACCATGGGCCACCACCCATTATTTTATTCCCAATTTTTTAACTAGAAAAGATGACGAAGAAAACCCTTAGGAAAAAAATTCATAGAGTAATTTGAATCTCTAAAAACCTTACCCAATATCCATGTAAATTACATATAAACCCTTTAATTTTGAGAACCTTAATATCATGCTCCATCATCTCTTCCATAGCAAGTAATTCTCGTGTAACACATGTTCCTTGAATTAAATTTGACATATGTTCGCTTTTATCTCCAACTTGGGCATCCATACTTCTAGTCAAGGCATATTAAATTTCTATTAAGGATTTCAAATATGAATTTTCTTCTATGCTATCTAGTGAAATTTACTCTTAACTTATACATTTCATTATAAGTTTAACATCTATATGTATAGAAATAAAATATCAAGCATCCATATTTTGAAATATCAATAAATAATGAGATCCCTTTCAATAGGCTAGATTTTTTAATTTTATAATTGATTTAATTTTTTTAATATGGTTACAAGGATGTTAGGCATATATGAAGGGAATAGATAAGAATGAAATCAACTACATAAATAAAAGTAGCGATAAAATAAATATGACAAAGACTATGTATGCATTTATTTACATGTTAAAAATAATTATTATTTAAATTTTTATTTTAGAATACAAGTATTTTGTTTATTGTGGTTATAAGGAGATCTAGATAAAGTGAATAGGAATAAATCCAACCAAGAGAGAAACACTAGGATTAAGAATAATATAATATCAATAAATTAACCATTGTATTAAACCTAATTAATTATTTAATTAATAATAATTTATTTATATTTAAAAATAATTAATCCACATTTTTTAATTTTGTTAGTATGAGAAATCCCTACAATCAACCCTCCCAACCATAAACCTTAGGGTTGAGCAGTCTTATTCCAACCATAAACCTTGGACCTCTTGAAGAAGAGCCAAATCTTGAACCATTGTGTTGTCCACTTGGGCACACATTTTTTAATTTAAATACAATGGTAGTGTCAATGTTGATTGTCACTTTGACATCATCATTATGATGTTATTATAAAATTAAAATAAATAATGATATTACAAAGATGTTTAAAATTATGATGAAACTAAAAGAATATTATAGTGATTTTGTAACATTACCTTGATATCACTATAATAAAGAATATTAATTTATTAAAAAATATGTTATTTGTTTGAATCTACAATGATATATCAAAATTAATTTTGTGAACTTTTTGAAACTAGTATTTAGTATTAGGAGAAAAGAGGTTTATCTTGATTCTTAGGAGATCACCTTACTTATCACATGTTCTACATGGCTAGTTTTTTAAATCAATTTAAAGAAAATCTTATAATTTATTTTTTATATAGCTTTATTTTAAGTGAAAACTAAAGGTTATGGAATTCACCACCATTAAAACTATTTAAAATTAAATTTTCGAAGATCAAAACTTGGAAAAAACATACTGAAAGCATGAGATTCCATAAGCTTTTAGAAAAGAAAAACTACTTCGATGCATTCAAATCAAAATAACGCTTAAGTCCTAAAACATGAAGTGCATTAAACGAAAGAGGCAAATCGATTGAAAGCAATTACAAGAATTTAGAGAAGTCACAGCCCTTTTATTAAACTCTTTAACCACGGTTACAAAATCGCCTCCTCCCTTTTTAGGGGCTAGGAGCGTTAAATGGATTTGGTTACAATCGTGATCATTGATCCCTCTTCCGCATGCCCACATTTGAAATGGGCGGGCCAGAGTGTTGCCACCGCTTATGCCGACGAATCTTAACTTCTTGTTGCTCCTCCTGCAATCAAAGAAACAAACAAGGCGTTAGTAGCACCTGCGACAAAAAAGAAAGTTCGTTCTGTGAAATCGCCAAAAAATGCATGCAAAAGATTGTCAAATACAGTGAATAAAATGGATCTAAGTCACCTGCAATTTTGATAGAGGTCAGAAGACATTACCAGAGGGCCACTACCGTTGAAACGGTCGGCCAATCTGCCTTCACCTGGAATTCATCCCTGGGCAGGACGAATTCTGACTGCTATTCGTCCCTAGGTGGGACGAATTCGATTGTGTTGGAAAATTCGAAGTGATACTGCTCCAATGTCGACTCCTGAGACCTCCAAAACACCTGCAAACAGAGGGGTTAGGTAATTGCAGCCATTTTGGGACGACCCAGATGGTCGGATTCTCCCAATTTGGCCTCCATCCTCGGGAATTCGATATCGCCACCTGTAAGTTAGTAGGACAACAAAGCGACAAAAGGCATGATAAAATCTGATCAAAATGTTATGGAATTGAAGCTATGAGTTCACTAAACAAAATAACACAATATGCAACATGAACCAATAATCTAGAATGCTTTAGAATAAAACTTAGAAAATGCGGGGGTGCCCAAGTGGGCCTCCCATTGTTGGCACTTGATTTCGGCGCTAATCCACTAGGGATAGGCACAAAACCTCTTAGGATTGTGGTGTCTGCAAATTGGTGGTGTAAGGTGGTCAAATGTTGGATTTGGGTTGGATCCACGCTTCCAAAAGCCACCCAATAACCTCCCTTGCGAAAGAGATTAGTGGATGTGAGAAGGTGAATCAAAAAGATGCAAATGGGTGTTCAATTGGAAAGCACTTCGTTGCTTGAAATCGCCTCCAATCTATCCTCTTTTGGGTGGGAAAGTCCATTTTATAGACCCATGGGGTCTCTTTGGAGGGGCATGCAGGGATGCCATGTGGCGGCCATGCCTTCCCAAGAGGGAGGAGACTCCTCCCTGACTTGGGCTTCCATGATCGCCCTTGTGACAGTCCACTAACTGCCAACCTACCCACCTACACGCGCATGCATGGCAAGAGGCAATAATTGACTGTCCTTGGCTGCCACTTGGTGGCATTTTTATTTTTGCCCGTTAAACCTGGAATTCGTCCTGACCAGAGACGATTTCATAATTCATCCCTGGGTGAGACGAATCCCAGTTAGTATTCGTCCCTGGGTGAGACGAATACTGGACAAAGTGCCTAAATGTGTCAAATTTCTTCTTGGCCTTACAAAATTGCTATGAAAGTGGTTAGAACCACTGTTTGACCTTTGAGGGCTACCCTGGGGGATGTGTTTGTCAAAGCGATCAGTGTTTATAGTCACATAATCGGATTGGTGTTGTTTTGGTGTCTACACATACATAACAATCTACAATATTTATCTAATGTAAAAAGGATCGCCTCAATCTATATACTAACGCGAATTTCTTTCACTTATTCAAGTCACTTGAAGAGAGGACCCATCGTATGGCTGTAGCCCAAGCATTTGTCCTCCAATCTTTATCGAATGTAAAAATAATCGCCTCAATCTATATACTAACGGGACTTTCTTTCACTTATTCAAGTCAATTGAAGAGATGACCCATCGTATGGCTGTAGCCCAAACATTTGTCCTCCGACCCCGCATACTCGTTGATCAAAAGACATTCCAACCCATACTTGAAAAGGCTCAGATAATGCATGAACATCCAGTACTTTGGTATGTTCGACTTGGCCATGAAGAACCCCGAGAATAGAAAAAAAATGCTCCATGATGTGCGTCTTACCCATAACATAGTTGGGCACTAGTGTGCTGAACAAAACCACCAACAAATTCGACCTGGAGATCCCCAGCCATATGAAAAGTACAAAGTAGAAAAACGTAGAAGCCCAGGTGTTGAGGCCCGCCTAGAAATAAAGAGGTATAGAAAACAGCATCGCCACGATCAGCATGAAGAGCAAAAAAACAAGAGAATTGGCTATAACATAGGAGGACACCCTGTAAACCCCGTGTTAGAGTAAATCACTATATAAAATATATTTATATAGAAAAGCAATTATAGTGTTTCAAACTTTAACGGTAGAATTAAAGAAAAATTAGACAAACACACACAGAAGAAGAGACAACGATTTTAATGTGGTTCACCCAATGTGGGTTACATCCATCGAGAATTTTCAGTCCTTCATTTTCTCAATCCAAGCAATAAAGGGTTACAACCTACAGCAAACATCTGTTGTAATTTCCTCTCTATATTTCCAAGGAATTAACACAGTAATTTTCTTTTTCATAGTATTCTTTGTTTTTCCTCACAACTATATATAAGAAAAAATAGAAAAAACAAACTGCTTTTCTT
The DNA here is from genome assembly GCA_028583015.1 of Wollemia nobilis. Classification (NCBI taxonomy): domain Eukaryota; kingdom Viridiplantae; phylum Streptophyta; class Pinopsida; order Araucariales; family Araucariaceae; genus Wollemia; species Wollemia nobilis. The sequence continues at coordinate 235,998 of JAQPPZ010009575.1, forward strand.
AATACATTCCAAGATTAACATTGAGTTCCCAACATCTAATTTTGGGATAAAAACAAAAAAACTTTCTCTGGTTGTCCCGTTGTAAATCCGAAAACTTTCTCTCGGTAGACTAACAGATCAGTAAATCGGAAACTTTCCCTACACATCCCTGCAGTAAATCCCGAAACTTTCTCTCGTTTAGTCTCCTCATAATTAGGCTCCATTCCTAACAATCTCCCACTTGGAGACTAATTCCATTGCACCAACTGCAACCAAGGACTGAAAAATTCTCATCATGGCCTCTTATTCCTTAAGGCCAATTGAAGTTGAGCAAAAGCTCAACTTTTCTCTTGACACCACTTTTGTAAGAATATCAGCAGGATTTTGGGATGTGTGAACCTTCCCTAATTTCAAAGATCCATCTTCCACTACTGATCTAATGAAATGATACCTGAGTTTGATGTGTTTAGTTTTTGAATGGAATGCTGAATTCTTTGCAAGGTGTATAGCACTCTGGCTATCACTCCACAACCTATTATCCTCTTGCTTCTTCCCTAGTTCTTCCATTAGTCTTTGCAACCAAACCATATATTTTCTTGCTTCTGTAGCAGCAACATATTCAGCTTCAGTGGTTGAAATGGCAACTACGTGTTGGAGTTTAGAAATCCAACTAATCGCTCCTCCTCCTATAGTAAATATGTAGCCAGTAGTGCTCCTTCCACCATCAAGATCACCTGCCATATCAGAATCTACAAAACCTTTCAAGCATATATTATAGCCTCCAAAATTCAAAGAATAATTTGAAGTTCCTCTCAAGTACCTGAGTATCCATTTTACCGCTTGCCAATGTCCTTTTCCCGGATTACTCATAAATCTACTCACTACTCCCACTGCGTGGGCAATATCTGGTCTTGTACAAACCATTGCATACATAAAACTTCCAATCGCTGATGCATAGGGAACCTTAGCCATATGCTCTTGTTCCTTTTGTGTCTTGGGACACAAATCTTTGGTGAGTTTGAAATTCTTTGCCAATGGAGTAGCAACAGACTTTGCATTGTTCATGTTGAATCTCTTAAGCACTTTTTCAATGTATTTTTCTTGTGATAATTTCAGAGTGTGACTCTCCTTGTCTCTTGTTATTCTCATACCAAGGATTTGTTTGGCTTCTCCCAAATCCTTCATGGCAAAGGATTTAGCCAACTTCTTCTTGAGCATGTTTATATCTTGCATATTTGTTCCTGCAACTAACATGTCATCCACATACAATAGCAAAATAACATAGTTACCATTTCCGGTTTGCTTAAAATATACACAAGTGATCACTTTGACATCTTTCAAACCTTTGATTAGCCATGAACTTATCAAATTTTAAATACCACTTTCTAGGAGCTTGTTTTAACCCATACAAGCTCTTTTTCAGTTTACATACCCAATCCTCTTTACCTTTCACCTGAAAGCCTTTTGGTTGGTGCATATAAATTTCCTCCTCCAAATCACCATGAAGAAATGCTGTCTTCACATCCAATTGCTCAAGAAACAAATTTTCTATAGCTACAAGACTCAAAATAGCTCTAATAGAGGTCATTTTTACAACTGGAGAAAAAATCTCATCAAAATCAATACCTTTTTTCTAAGCAAATCCCTTGACCACTAGTCTTGCTTTGTATATCTTATGCCCTTCATTCTCCTCTTTAATCTTGTACACCCATTTATTGGTCAAAGCTCTTTTACCTTTGGGTAGCTCAACCAAATCCCAAGTTTGGTTGTGAAATAAAGAGTCCATTTCTTCATTCATTGCAAGCTCCCACTTATTCCTGGTATCCATTTGTAATGCTTCCTGAAAACATTCTAGCTCACCAGCATCGATATACAAAACATAATCAGAGAAACGTTGAGGAATTTTACTTATCCTGGTAGAACGTCTAACAACACTTTCTCGGAGATTGAGGTGCTTGTTGTTGCTGCTGTACATTTTGATCTTCTACCACTTTTGGAGTTACCTTTTCTATGGGTCCATCAAGGTCTATGTATTCGATAATTTCCTCTTTCTGTTTCTTTCCTTGCAACCGATCTTTATACAAGTTTTTTTCATTAAATATGACATCCCTACTTCTAATGACTTTTCGGTTATCACAATCCCATAATCTATAACCCAAGCCATCAATACCGTAACCAATAAAATAGCACTTTTGGGCCTTAGCATCTAACTTATTTTTGTTCTCTTTGTCTATATGCATAAAAGCCTCACATCCAAATACCTTAAGGAAAGAATAATTTACTGGTTTACCTGTCCAAAGCTCTTCCGGAATTCCTCCATCCAAGGCACTAGACGATCCTCTATTAATCAAATATACTGCAGTATCAACAGCATGAGCCCATAAAAATAATGGTAAGCCTGCATGTATTCTCATGCTCCTAGCACGCTCCATGATGGTTCTATTCATTCTTTTAGCAACCCCATTTTGTTGAGGTGTTCTTGGAACTACCTTGATTCTTCTAATTCCATTTTTAGAACAAAACACATCAAATTCTCTACTGCAATATTCTCCACCATTATCCGACTTTAGACACTTTAACATTTTTCCAGTTTCATTTTCAACTAATGCTTTCCAATTCTTAAAGGTATTAAAAACATCACTTTTATTCTTAATGCAATATATCCATGTTTTCCTTGTTGCATCATCAATAAAAAGTACATAGTAAGAGGAACCTCCAAGAGAAGTTACCTGAGCTCGGCCCCAAACATCTGAGTGCACTAGCTCCAATTTCTCTTTCTTCATTTCCTTGCCATCCTTGAGAAATCTAACTCTCTTTGCTTTACCATAAACACAATCCTCACAGAATTCCAAATCAATCTCTTTTAACTTAGGCAATAACTTTCTTGAAGGTAAAATTTCCATACCTTTTCCACTCATATGGCCAAGTCTTTGGTGCCACAAAGATGCACTCTCACCTGTAGAAACTAAATTCATGGAGCGATGAGAAAAATCACTAAGTAAATAAAGAGTACCCACCAATTTACCTCTAGCTACTATCAATGAACCTTTAGTAACTTTCCAAGCATTTTCTCCGAATGCAACCGTGTATCCTTCACCATCAAGCTTACTTACCGATATAAGATTTCTCTTTAAATCTGGTATGTGTCTCACCTCTTTAAGAGCCCATTGACATCCATTTGGGGATTTAATCAAAATCTTTCCAATACCCACGATTTTACATGGTTGGTCATTTCCCAATAGAACCTGTCCATAATATCCAGAAACATAATCTATGAAGTATTCCTTATGTGAGGTAGAATGAAATGAAGCACCACTATCAATTACCCAATAATCACTATTTCTATCAAGAGATAAGATTAAAGCATCTTGTAGAATTTGTCCAGTAATATTGGCTTCTGAAGTGTTACCATTATTATCATTACCTTCATTTCCATCACCCTTTCTTTGCCAATAGTCCTTCTTGAGATGACCCTTTTTGCCACAGTGCCAAACCGTAGCTTTTCTTTTCCACGTGATTTGGATCTGCCTTTGAATTTGCCATGATGTGAACTCTTGCCTCTTTCTCTTCCTCTTCCTCTATTCTCAATAGTTAAGGCAGTGCTAGATGATTCTCCCGTGGTTTTTCTTCTCATGTCCTCACTGAGTATCACACCAACCACATCATCAAATTCTAATTTATTTGAACTCGAAGCAGAGTTACTTACCGCCATTACCAAATTTTTCCAACTTTTCGAAAGAGAGCATAAGATTAATAAGGCCCTAAGCTCATCATCAAAATCCAATCCTACTGAATGCAATTGATTAGTGATAGTATTAAATTCATTTAAATGATCATGCACAGGTCCTCCTTCACTCATTTTCATGTTAAATAACCTTTTCATTCGGAATACATTATTTGATGCTCGATGGTTTCTCATACATCTTGGCCAACTTATCCATGACTCCCTTGGTAGTCTTTTCATCGAGAGATGTTGAAGGCTACGGTGGCTCCCAAGCACGACCTCACAAGTACCCAATGCCTTTCTATCAAGGAGACTCCACTCCTCATCGGACATAGATGAAGGTCTCTCTGTTTCCCCCTCAAGAGGTAAGTAAAGATCCTTCCGGTACAAGTAATCCTCCATCCGCATCTTTCGAATTGAAAGTTCTGGCCATTGAATTTTTGAACTCTAAACCTCCCTTCTTCCGCCATTTCTCCCACTTGATCCAGAAATTCTCCTTCTGTCAAGTGCACCCAACAAAACAACCGCTCTGATACCACTTGTTAGAGTAAATCACTATATAAAATATATTTATATAGAAAAACAATTATAGTGTTTCAAACTTTAACGGCAGAATTAAAGAAAAATTAGACAAACACACACGGAAGAAGAGACAACGATTTTAACGTGGTTCACCCAATGTGGGTTACATCCACCGAGAATTTTCAGTCCTTCATTTTCTCAATCCAAGCAATAGAGGGTTACAACCTACAACAAACATCTACTGTAATTTCCTCTCTATATTTCCAAGGAATTAACACAGTAATTTTCTTTGTCATAGTATTCTTTGTTTTTCCTCACAACTATATATAAGAAAAAACAGAAAAAACAAACTGCTTTTCTTAATACATTCCAAGATTAACATTGAGTTCCCAACATCTAATTTTGGGATAAAAACAAAAAAAACTTTCTCTGGTTGTCCTGTTGTAAATCCGGAAACTTTCTCTGGTAGACTAACAGACTGTAAATCTGGACACTTTCCCTGCCCATCCTGCAGTAAATCCAGAAACTTTCTCTGTTTAGTCTCCTCATAATTAGGCTCCATTCCTAACACCCCGCCCTGTGTCTCCCTCTTCAAAATCTCGCGCTCCTGCACCAAAATCGGTAGCCCCTCGGTGGCGCAAGACAGCAGAAACGTGAGGCTGAAGGCGAACAGTCCCAGGCGTTCTCTGGCGCTCTGAGCTTTACTAAATATGGAGCCCAAGCACAGCCCCGCGCCCTCGATCTGCAGCGTTCTCAAGGCAAATAGCTGTTTGCTCCGCCACAGATTCACAAAACAACTCTGCGACAGCACCCAAATTTCGCTTGTTCTTGAGCTCACCAACCTCGTCGAAGAATGGACCCCGTCGGCAGTTTCGGTGATGTTCACAAGGAATAAGTCGTAGAGGGTCACTTTCAGCCGGCTCGCGGAGACGTTGTTTGCTTTGGACTTCACGGACCCGATTATGTCCATGGCGTACTCCAGAATCCAGAATGTTGACGTGCGGTAGAATTTCGTAGCCCGCGGAGACAATGCTGAACTGGAGCTTCTCCAGCGAGCCGTCGTGGACGGCGGAGCCGTTGAAGAGCAGGAATATGGAGTCGAAGAGTTCCAGGATTCGATCCTCGTGCCGCTGGATTCTGAGCACGACGGTGCGCCCCTTGAGCTCCGCCATTTATTTGAGGATATTTATGATCTGGAGCACCAAGCAGTTGTCCAGTCCCGAGGTGGGCTCGTCCAGGACCAGCACCGCCGGGTCGTGCACCACATCCACTCCTATGGAGACACGCCGCCTCTCATCGCCGAAAATGACCCGGATTCTATCGTCACCGACCCTCGAACCCGCAACGTACTGGAGCCCCAGGTCCTTCGTCAGGGCTCGAACCCTAGACCTCTTATCGGCTTCCGAGCAGCCCCGTAGCCTGAGGCGGGCGCTGAACATGAGAGTCTCCTCGACCGTCAGAAGCGGAAACAGGGCGTCGTCCTGCGTGACATAGCCCAAGATTCTCCTCAGCTGCTTTGCGTACACTTGGGAATCGTTCACGAACATGCTCGCGTTGGAGTTCAATGTGGGGTTGAGTCTGCCGGCGAGTAGCTCCAGGAGAGTCGATTTGCCTAATATCCATCAAAAGCATTTGCAAGGACACTCCTCTATAGCAATTATGCTATCCTAAAAACTTTAAATCATAATCAATTTCCTCTACATTTTAGTTTACACTTTTAATTTTTTTAAATTTAAACTTGCATATTGTACTTTCTCATTTATTATATCTTTTTTTTTATATAGTCAATCTAAGAAGACGATCTAAAGAATTACAGTGGAACTTTTTTATATAATGTAGATAGGCTTTCTTTGCCTCTTTGTTTGGAGTTGAATATCCTTAATCTAATCTGATTTATATTATAGCATGATTTATTTCTTCCGCATAAAGTTTATCTTGTGATTTCTCTCTTTCTTAGCATTTTTACTTTGCAGTTGCTTTTCATGTGTCCAATATCATAACAATTGTGATAATGGAATGCAATGTTTTCATAATTCACTTTTTGATCACATTCTCTTGATTTAAATTTAATCTTAATGCTTTATGTCAAAGTATTTAAAATATTCATAGCACCACATATTTGGGTATATATACAATGCTTTCACTCTTTAGTAGTTGGTGCCTCTTTGATGAACTCCCCTAAGATATATTCAATGTTCTTCAAAGCATCTTTATCGATGAGTTGATAAGGAATTCTAAAAAGCCTAACCCACACGAGAATATTTTTATTAGTTTTTGTTTTGACAAGAAAATTCTCACTCCATGATCTTAAATGAAAACCATCTCTCCCCCTAAACCATGGGCCACCACCCATTATTTTATTCCCAATTAAACTAGAAAAGATGATGAAGAAAACCTTAGGAAGAAAATTTATAGAGTAATTTGAATTTAATCCCCACTTTGACTTGATTCAAATTTGAATCTCTAAAAACCTTGGCCAATATCCATGGAAATTACATATAAACCCTCTACTTTTGAGAACAATAATATCATGCTCGATCATCTCTTCCATGTTCTGGTGTAACACCTACTCGTTGAATTGAACTTGATATGTGTTCACTCTTCCTCTTATCTCCAACTAGAGCATCCATACTTATGGTTAGGGCACATTAACTTCCTATTGAGGATTTCAAACATGACTTTTCTTCTGTTCTACCTAGTGAGGTTTACTCCTGGTTAATTGAGGATTTCAAATATGACTTTTCTTCTATGCTACCTAGTGAGGTTCACTCATAACTCGTAGGTTTAATAATAACTTTAATATCTATATGTATAGAAATAAAATACCAAACATCCATTATTTTGAAATATCAATAAATAATGAGATCCTTTAATAGGCTAGATTCTTTATTTTTATAATTGATTTAATTTTTTAATATGGTTGCAAGGATGTTAGGGATATATGAAGGGAATAGATAGGAACGAGGTCAACTACATAAATAAATAGAAGTGGTGATAAAAAGGAACATGACAAGGACTATGTATGCATTTATTTACATGTTAAAAATAATTATTATTTAAATTTTCATTTTAGAATACAAGTATTTTGTTTATTGTGGTTATAAGGAGATGTAGACAAAGTGAATAGAAATGAAGCCAACCACAAGAGAAACTCCATGATTAAGAATAATAAAAGATCAATTAATTGACCATTGTATTAAACATAATTAATTATTTAATTAATAATAATTTCTTTATATTTAAAATAATTAATACATGCTTTTAAATTTGAATGCAATGGTAGCGTCAGGGCCTGAGAGGGTATAAGCCTCACCATACTAGAGATCCTGAGCCTCACCATGGTAAGGAGGGCTTAATAGGTCCTGAGCCTCACCATAGCAGAGAAGGCCTAAGCCTCACCATGGTAAAGAGTGCCTAAGAGGGCCTGAGCCTCACCATGGTAGAGAGGGCTTGAGAGGGCTTGAGCCTCACCATGTTAGAGAGGGTCTGAGCCTTTTGCTCTAGTGCTTTTAAACCCTTTATCTCTAAGTGAGAGGTATCCTTATGTTTTTGTTGGGTTTTTCTTCTAAGATCTTACTGGTGGTTGCCTATGCTAGTCAACCGAATATCTTTCTATAGATTTCTTTGGTCTACAAGGGGAGAACTTGTTCCTTCAAAATCTATAGTCATGCTTGTACTTCTAGGTCACTACGATTGGTGGATGTTTGATCTTTTTACCTGATGGTTGTTGGGATAGTTTCTGTATGTGGGTGCCATTTTGGAGATTCTTTTCTTTCGATTCTTTCTGGTATTACCTCTTCCTTGATCCAAATTCAAGGGAAGACCTTGGGCTCAATGAATTTTGATGAAGGAATTTGTGGATGGCACCTTTGTCTAGTGTGGTCTCCTAGTGTTAGTGGGTTGCACGGGGTGGACTAGCTATTAGACTTCTCTGGCTATGTTGGATACTAGGGTTCCAAAGTTTTAACTTTTATCAGGATCTTTTATTTATTTTCTTTCAGGTGTTGTTTTAAGCTGGTTTATCTTGAATATTCTCTTCAATCAATCCCATGGTTGATTGGAATCCAGATCTGAAAGGTTTTTCTATTGTCAGTGTACTCTGTTGTAGATCTCCTTTTATTGATTATATCATTTTTTTTGTTTGCCCCCCTTGATAGGAATCCAACTACTCGATGGGTTGTGTGTCAAAGGATATTTGTGTTCCTTGGCTAGGATCTCTTATGGGGAGGGTTTATTTTATTTTTTTGAGATCTCCTTGGATTTTTCAGTTTTATTTTTTGATCTTTCAGGTTTGTGAGCTCTACGTACTTCAAAGCAAGTGGGATTCTTTTGTTTTAATCTTATTACTTTCTTTTCACTGGGTGATTTAAGAGTTCTTATATTTAAATCAAAAATTTATGTTTAATTTCTCTTGTAGGCTTGTTAGCGCCATACCCCTATTTTTGGGTGTGCTTCGAGAGCTTCATAGCAAGTGGAATTTTTTGTTTAATTCCATATGATTTCTTTCTGTTGGGTGATTCAAGAGTTTTCTATTTTAAAGAAAAAATTTGTGTGTTTTTTCTCTTTTCGGTTTGTCAATGCCATTCCCCTAGTTTTTGACTTTTTTATTTTGGGTATACTTTATGGGCTTAGTAGCAAGTTAGAATTTCTATTGTAGTTTGCTAATGGTTGTTCATGGCTTCCTGGTTTGCTTGACTCTCACTAGGTAGGATATTTTTCAATTTTTGGTGGAAATCCTTGTTGTTTTTTTCTCAGTCTTTCTCGAATGCCTCATTTCACTCGATGTCTTACTCTTTGGTGCTCTTTTTCAATTTTGAATTTTAAATAAGAGATAAGGCAAGATTTTTAGATCTATATTTTATTGGATGTTTTTCCTCTAGATCCATTTTATTTTATGTACTTCGGGCTCATTGAATACTTTTTTTTATCTATAATGGTTTGAGGTCCCCTCCAAGACCCCTTAGTGAAGGTTTGAAAATCCTTTCAAAACCCCTTATTTTACCTAATAAAAAATATTGGTTATTACTCTCGCATTATCATTATAATATTACTATGAAATTAAAATAAATAATAATGTTAAAAATATTTTTACAATTATAATGAAACTTAAAAACATTATAATGATTTTGTAACATTACCTTTATCATAAAAAATATTAATTTATTAAAAAATATGGTATTTTATTAACACTACAATGATATATCAAATTAATTCTTTGAACTTTTTGAAACTGATATTGAGTCTTAAGAGAAAAGAGGTTTATCTTAATTTTTGGTAGATCACCTTACTTCTCGCATGTAGAACATGACTATCTTTTTTAATCAATTTAAAGAAAGTCTTATTATTTTATTTAAAAATAAAACTTTCTTTAAAAAAGTTATGAAATCCACCAACATTTAAACTATTTAAAATTTAGTTTTTAAAAATTAAAACTTAAAAAAGACATACATAACCATCTTTATTTATTTAAAATTAAATGTTTGAAGATTAAAATATAGAAAAAAACAATATAGAAAAAAACATACATAATAATCTTCATCTAATTTAAATTACCTTTATTTACTAACATTTACTTTATTCCTTCCACTTATTCAAGTCAATTGAAGAGAGGACCCATTGTCTGTCTGTGTTACTATAATCTTGGATTTAGAAAATTAACTTCATATCAATTATATCCTTTAAAAACATATATATTATTAAGTACATTTTTTAAATATAAAAGTTAGTTTATATTAATTTATTAATTAAAACATTATAATATTTTAGTGTTAATGTACATCAGTTAAAAACAACGCGAAGTGAATAAGAAATAAAACTAAGAATGGAAGTTAATAGCAAAAAAAAAGACTATAGCTATGTGGATAAGAAATAAAGTATAAATATACATAAAAATAGAATTTAATAGCAAGAAAAATATTATAATTATATCTTGTTGCATTATACCATATATCAACACTTGTCTATAGGAGAGCTTGTTTTATGGGGAAGTTGTGGGAAAGCTTGTTATATGGAAAAGTTATGGGTATGTCTATTGTTGTATCTTTTGAAGTTTTTAAAGAAGAAATATAAGTTTTGGGTATGTCTTCTATTATATCTTTTAAAGTCTTTAAAAAAATATATAAGTTTTGGGCATGTCTTGTATTGAAAAAGTTTGTAATGTCTTTTTATTTCTGAAAAAAAATATAAAAAATATCATAATCAAAGAAAATTGAGTTTTGAGTAATAGTTAAGAATTAGGCATGATTTTGTTTGATTTAAATTTCAATAAAATTACTACATATATAAAAAAAAAAAATTGATTTAAGTGTTAATAAAAGTTATATATAATATTTTTTAAAGATCAGATTTTATATAAAATAAAAAAATAAAAAATAAGTTATAGAAGAAATAAATTGTCGATTGAAGCAATTATTATAAAACTTCCTTCATCTAATTTATCTTTTTAACAAACTTCCTTCATCTAATTTATCCTTTTTTAACATACCCTCATATTATAAAACTTTGAGAAAGAAAAAAAATCTGACTTTCAACCTACCATATTATTATAAAACTTTGAGAAAGAAAAAAATCTGATTGTCATCTAACCTGCCTTCTTTGAGAAAGGAAAAAAATCTGATTTCATCTAACCTACCTTGTTATTAAACTTTGTGACAGGAAAAAATCCGTAGTTTCATAAAAGCGCGTGCAATAGGATAATATCACTTGAGAAGATGGGCCTGCATGCTGCTAAATAATACAAATCTATTTGAACAACGTCCATTTCAATTCAATTACTGGCCACTGACTTGTACACGGCCTCCCAATAACAACGTTTTTTTATGACACTATAGTCAAAAAGAGGTCGAATGATGTGTACACGGCCTCCCAATAACAACGTTTTTTTTATGACACTATAGTCAAAAAGAGGTCGAATGATGTCCTGGCGCGTATAAATGCCAAACACTCCTTGGATTCAAACAGTATTGCAAAGACGATAGCGACTGGTCAGTCCTCCACAGCTTCAAACAAAGACCTGAATAACGAAGCAACGTCACCCTGATTTTGACTGGTCACATGATAAAGGGCACGGGGCAGGCCAAGTGCTATGGGAGGATCATAATAAGGCGGAGGCAGAGGCAGTGCTGCGAAGGGAACACCTGAGCCTAAGAGTCACGTAGGCCAAGAACAAATGAAGGAGAGCATAAGCACCAAATTGGACCACCTGTTGCTGTCCCTGAGGCCCTGCTCCTTCATCACACCCCCGACGTCCACGACGCACTCGCCCAACACGTAGCGCAAGCATTTCTCCTCCGACCCCGCATACTCGTTGATCAAAACACACTCCAGCGGGTACTTGAAAAGGCTCAGATAATGCATGAACATCCAATACTTGGGTAAGTCCGACTTCGCCACGAAGAACCCCGAGAAAATAAAAAACGCGCCTGGGTTGCCATAACATAGTTGTGCTCCAGTGCGCTGAACAAAACCACCTGCGAATTCGCCCCGTAGATCCCCAGCCATATGACCAGCACGAAGTAGAAAAACGCAGAAGCCCGGGCGTTGAGGCCCGCCAAGAAATAGAGAGGTGTAGAAAACAGCATCGCCATGATCAGCATGAAGAACAGAAAAATAAGAGAGTTGGCTATAACATAGGAGGACATCCTGTAAGCCCCGCCCTGCGTCTCCCTCTTCAAAATCTCGCGCTCCTGCACGAAAATCGGCAGCCCCTCGGTGGCGCAAGACATCAGAAACGTGAGGCTGAAGGCGAACAGTCCCAGGCGTTCTTCGGCGCTCCGAGCTTTACTAAATACGGAGCCCAAGCACAGCCCCGCGACCGCGGCCTGCAGTATTCTCAAGGCAAACAGCTGCTTCCTCCGCCATACGTTCAGAAAAAACCTCTGCGACAGCACCCAGATTTCGCTTGTTCTTGAGCTCGCAAACCTCGCCGGAGAATCGACCACGTCTTCGGATTCGGTGATGTTCACGAAGAATAAGTCGTAGAGGGTCACTTTCAGCTGGCCCTGGACGTTGTTTTCTTTGGACTTCACGGACCCGATTACGTCCATGGCGTACTCCAGAATGTTGACGTGCGGCAGAATTTCGTAGCCCGCGGAGACAATGCTGGACTGGAGCTTCTCCAGCGAGCCGTGGTGGACGGCGGAGCCGTTGGAGAGCAGGAGTATGGAGTCGATGAGCTCCAGGATTCGAACCCCGGGCTGGTGGATGCTGAGCACGACGGTGCGCCCCTTGAGCTCCGCCATGGATTTGAGGATCTTTATGATCTGGAGCGCCGAGCAGCTGTCCAGCCCCGAGGTGGGCTCGTCCAGGACCAGCACCGCCGGGTCGTGCACCACGTCCACTCCGATGGAGACACGCCGCCTCTCGCCGCCGGAAACGCCCCGGGTCCTGTCATCGCCGATCCTCGAACCCGCAACGTGCTGGAGCCCCAGGTCCTTCATCAGGGCTCGAACCCGGGACCTCTTATCGGCGTCCGAGGAGCCCCGCAGCCTGAGGCGGGCGCTGAACATGAGAGTCTCCTCGACCGTCAGAAGCGGAAACAGGGCGTCATCCTGCGTGATGTAGCCCGAGATCCTCCTCAGCTGCTTTGCGTCTGCCGGCGATTCGTTCACGAATACGCTCTCGGCGGAGTTCGATGTGGGGTTGAGTCTGCCGGCAAGTAGCTCGAGCAGAGTCGATTTGCCGGCGCCGCTGGGTACGGCCACCGCCAGGATTTCCCATGGGTTGGCCTTGCAGCTCACATTTTTCACTATGTACCTGCTCTCTTCACCGCCATTGGTAAACCACGTCTTCCTGGTCTCCGCCAACCTGTACGAGATATTTTTGGCTTCTACCCTGTAAGTCTTGCATGAAGACCGAGACTGATATAGACTATAAATCTCGCTTAGCTTCATGTTGAGCGTGGAGGCTTTGGACCCTTGAGTTGTCTCGACCATAAATTCCACCTGATCAGACATGTATTAAAAACCAATACCAGAAATCAATATAGATGAGGAAGAAAATATTTAGAATCAGGCATCCGTGGGCATCATGCTATCTATGGCGCTGTTGGAGCGGGAAGCGGAAAATGAACGAATCTACCTTTTAGCAAGCCATTTCCCATGTATCCTGCTCCTGTCATGCACCGCATGAATGCTCGGCTAAGTGCTTCGAGCAAGAATGCCTATAACTAAAAATAATAACTAACGTTCGAGGAGAGGCCCCCCGTGTATTAATTATTTATTTTCCAATGGGCATACACCAAGTGTTGTTGGTAAATTCTTCCACTTATCACTTTCAATGGTGATCATAATAGAAAAACTTAGGCATATTTTTGGAAGAATAATAGAGATGCTTTCAAAAGTCTAAGTTGGCACTTACTTAGGCACTTAGTAAGAAGACATCCAAGTTCAAACCTAGGGTGCACCTTAATTGCAAAGGTAGCAGTTATATGAGGCACTCCCTAAGGTCGCAATATTCTTTTGATTATCAATCCAAATCAAAATTATTACATGTAAGATATTACAAACAAGATGATATTGTGGACTTTCTAGGTGTGCATTGTGTAAGAAGAATGTAGAAACAACAAATAATTTACTTTTTCTATTCTTCGTTTGTATCATTTATGGTGGTTTTTTTAAAGATATATATATTGGGTAGCTCCATAAACATTGAAAGAGGATGAAATGTTAAAGAGTTTTTTAGAGCTAAAGAATTAAAGTAATATATTGAGGATTGATACTATCATTATTTGTTGTTAATTATTATTTTTGGTTACATAGATGAATTGGTTACAATCACAATTTTTAGTAATTGCCAGTCTGGCAAGGTTTAAACTATCAACGAAGGCTTCCATTACATCCACCATCTCATTAATATTAACATGACATGAGATGGGGACCGTCGGACGCATAGGGGTCACACCATCTTTGTTAGTCTAGTTCAACATGTGGCATGAAGGGGATCGCCGGACAAACAAGAAACAAATAGATTGAAAGAAATAATTTAAGTTCTAAAAGAATAGTTAGAATATTTTCAAAGTTTAGAATTCTAATATTACTCTATTCTATAATGCATATAGGCATGGTGCTCAACATAGGAAGTCTCAATTGTAAAAGGAGATGTAAACATCATTGTTACATGATTTGAATATACATGCAAGGGTCATCTATGACAATGGAGTTTACACAAAGGTTGTGTTGATCTATGCTAAAATAAAAATATCCAAAATTTGGATTTATCAAAATTAATTTTGATGGTGCTTCCAAATTAATCCAATTTAAAAAATGATAGAGTTTATGTTTTTTGGAATATTGAATGCAAAATTCTCCTCACTTAGAATAATATGGAACTTCAATAAACAACTATGCACATGTTAGGGCACTTTTTATAAAGATCAAGATTGTCATTAAAAAAGGGATGGAAATATATTTCAATTGAAGGAGATTCACAAATTATTAATAATTCTATAAAGAAAATGGATGTGGGGATTGGATCAAAATTGCATTATTTTTTATGTCCATTATATATTATTGGAGGTAATATCTCAACAATGCTAACATATATAGAGAGAAGGAAAGCGAATACCAAATAATTTAACCAATTATTTTGTTGATCTTCATCTTGGTAAAATTTAAATTTTAGAAAGCAAGAACATATTAAGGAAAATGAATAATACCTTCAATAAAATGGCATATAAAAATATATTTGATACAAAGGTAATATGGACATAGTCTATTTGACCTGAAAACTTATATAATATTTTTTAATTTAATTAAAGACCAAAAGAAGCCACATGTATCTTATTAAAAAGCACAAAAGCTCCTATATTAATACATATTTTAATGCAATTTAGAATATATTAAAACATATAAAATCCTAATCAAATGGCATGAAGCTCAATTTGTTGAAATGTGAAAGGAAGAGATCATTGTTCATATATTGTGAGAAAAATAAATATAAATGCTAAAATTTACAATATTAATTGATTGAAATACCATAATAACAATGTCATGATGTAATAGTGGTTGGGATCATTTCAATTTTATATTTACAATTTAAATATATCTTGTAGACACCAAATATTTAGTCATTTGCACTCAAATTTCTACAAATTCACCAAAATCCCCAAATTGCCACAAAACCATCATCAATTGTCCAAATTCCTCCAAAATTCTAATTCCCCTTCTAATTCATCTAAATTCCTCCAAATTCCTCCAAAATTCTTATTCCCCTTCTAATTCATCTAAATTCTTCCAAATTCTCTCCTTTTCCTTCTAATTTATCATTTCCTCCCAATTCCCCTAATTTCTAGTAAGTTCTTCTAATTTCTTTCGTCATCCTTCTAATTCCCACTAAATTCTTCTAATTTATCTTTATTCCCCTCTAGTCGACTCAATTTCCCTCTAATTCCTCCTAATTTCTCTAAATTCTTCTAATCTACTTCTAAGTTTTCTAATTCTATTTTATTTCCCTCTAACTCCTCTTAATTTCCCTTAAATTCTTCTAAGTCCCCTCTAATATTTTCTAATTTTATTTCAATTTCATCTATTTCCTTTAATTCTTCTAAGGTCTTTTGATTTCTTTTAATTTTCCTCTAATTTCCCTTTTCCCTAATTTTTAATTTTTTCTAATCCTTCTTAATTTCCCCCTGCTTCGTTTAATTCTTCTTATCCTTTTCAATATTTTAATTTATATATAATCATACTCATTTATTTCTCCCTCTCCCTTCAAATTTATCATAATCTATCTTATCCACCTAATTACCCTTCTAATCATGACCCAATCCCATAGAGAATTTGTAAAAAATAAAAACACCAATAAAATCCCCAAAACCCAAGGCAATCCTCATCCAAATCCCTAGGATATATGTACTCTAATTTAAAATCCTCATCAATTCCCTAGGTATCCCAAAATATCCATCTAAATACCCTTAGGATTCCCCTCATTTAATCCACTTTGTACCCCATCCCCTTTCCCATCCAAATTGAATGAATTAAAAATTGCACTAAAACTCCCAAGTCAAAAGGAATTAAATTGGTATATTTAATGGTTTGGTCCTTCTCAGCCTCCATGTCACTTTTTTGGTAATTTTAAATTCCATGGGCATCCCCCAAGGCACACATGCCCCTATGCACATCTCACATCCCCCTAGGCCAATTTATGGCACTTGGGTGGGTGAGGATTCACCCCACCCAAGGCTATTAAATGGAGAGGGTGCACATTCCTCTATGTGTCCTCCCTAAAATTTGCCTTGGATTTCCCCCATGCCACTTGGTGCCAAGTCCTCTCCACCTCACCTCCATGTCATCCCTCCTCACCATGATCAAATTTCTATAAATACGCTCTCATTTTCATCATTTTCATGGAGACACATTAACACACACTCAGATGCTATAAAAAAATCTCCTAGGACTCAAGTATACACATTTACATACTTTATTTGTTATTTTTATTTTATGCTTAACACAAATACTACTAACAATTTCACATTTGCATGTGTGTAGGACTCAAAGGGCACAAGACTCAATTCATACCAGTGATCACAACAAACCCACATTACATTTTTTTGTGGCATAGGAAAATCATGACACCATATTAGTTTTGTAAAGGGATCATCTCCTTTTGGACACATGTATTTTGTAAAAACACCCTACAAATGGGTTTCATTGTATCAAAATGACTCACTTTTAATATCACGTATTTATTTATTTTTATTACTGAAAGCACGAGGATACGAAAACAAAAAGGAAAATGCCAAGTACGATGCGTGTAAAACCAAACTTGATGCTAAAAGCCTATATATTAAAAATTGCATGAAAGGAAAGAACATAAACGAATCGACACAAGATAAAAGCACTATAGAATACGGCCCTCTTTATTCATATGCTTTTAAAGTCGTGTTACATACGTATGCTTCCATTTTAGGGGATAGGAGCGTTAAATATGTTTCTTATCACATCCATGGATAGCAATCCTTCTTCCGTGTGCCCACATGTAAGATGGGTGGACCAAAACGTCGCCATCGCTTGTGTATATGAGTGTTGACTCCTTACTACTCCTTTGATGTAGAATACCTATGTTCAAAGAAACGTACAAGATCAGTAGCACCTGCAGATAGAATAGAACATGCGTTTCCCGAGGCCTACTGTTAGTGTATGCATGAAAATATTAAAACGATATCCAAATAACATTAGAACGACCTAAAAAATTAATAGAAGCATGAATATGTTACCAGGAGGGTACTGCAAGTGGAACAGTCAATAAATTCCTCATAGATTTGTATTCGCTCCGGGGCGGGACGAATAAACCTACAACAAATTATTAGAAAGCACCCTCTTCAATGTCCTATCTAGGAAGTTCCAAATGACCTACAAAGTTGGGGTTAGCTAATTGGGGGTATTTTAGGAAGACCCAGAAGGTCAGATTTCTCCAATTTGACCTTTATCACCCAGATTTTGATGGTGCCATATGCAAGTTAGTAAAGGCAAGAAATAATAAAAACATGGTCAAAAATTCTCATAATGAAGTGAAATTTAAACTACAGCCTATTTAAATGACCTAGAATAAGATGCAAAAATAAAATAAAGGAAATATACCACAGATTTCTAATCACTCCGAGGTGGGGCGTTTCGAATTGCAACAGCTTAGGGGGCATCCAGGGGCAGGACGCCCACCGTTTAGGACTCTGTTTCGGTACCAATCCACTTGAGATGGATCCAAAACCTCATATGGGGTGTTGTCGACAAATTTTGTGGAATATTGTGGCAAAATGTTCGATTTTGGGTCTAGAATGCGCCTCTAATAATCACCTAATAACCTCCCTCCAAAAGAGAGATCAAGGATGTGAAAGCACAAACAATGGGTGCGGATATATTTTAGCAGCACTTCATTGCTCCAAAAGCTCCTCTTTGTATCTACTTTTGGGTGAGAAGACTCACCAATTTATAGACCTAGGGTCTCTTTGTTTGAATTGCGCATGCGAGTGTGCCACTTGAGTTGATTGTCCTATTTTGAGAGAAAAGATTATTCCCTGATTTAGAGTCTCCTTACATGAGGTCTCTAAAATAAAGACATGCATGACTGAAGTCTCTCTTCTTGATTTGAATTCGTTCCTCGTAATTGCATGGCCTAAAGCTGCAGTTAACTAGCAAACCTGTCGAGGTTTGACTTTTTTCCAATCAAACCTGCTATTCGCCTCACCCTAGGGAGAATGCTGCTATTCATCCCTGGGAAGGGTGAATACCAGTTTGTATTCGTCCCAGGGTGGGGCAAGTAGGGAGCAAAGTGCCAAAAGGTACCAAAATTCTCTCTTGACCTTCCAACCTGCTATTGGGAGTGGTTAGGACCACTGTTTAACCTCTGGGGGCTTCCCTAGGGGTTGTGTGTGTCAATGTGATCGATGTTTGTTGTCACATAATCGAATTGGTGTTGTTTTGTTGTCTACATATGCCCCTTTTTGGGAAGCGTTGTGCAAGGCGTAGCGCTGAGCAAAAATAGATAACCAAAGCACTAATGATTAGGGTTTCTTAGTAACCTAACAAACTCTTGATGCCCCAAGTATGGAAAGGGCACGCATTCTTGAATCCTTGCTTCTAACGAGCTAAGGAACTTAATTCAAGTGTTAACCTTTTTCGGTGAGGTGTTACTTGAGCTTGGACATTGATCAGTCATGAATAGGCAAAGGACGCAACCTTTTATCTGTGGGAACCTTGAGTTCATGATTCATGAATGCCAAGTGTTTTATTAGCTTGTGATTATTGCTTGTTTTTTGCCCCAAGCAATGGCGTGATTGTCTTTGTCAATGATCCTTTGAATGCATGTTATTTCCTTGATTGGGTATATTTTTGTTGATTGGTGACTAAGTGTGACTACCCCCTAAACCGACGAATCGATGAGGGAATGACCGGCATGAGAAAAGCGACGAGTCGCTTGACCCAAGATGCCATCAGTTGTTTACCATTGAATTCTTAAGCAGTTTTTGAACATTTTGACCTATTTTTGGTGGGTTTTAACCCTTTTTGTGACGTATTTTGGAGCTAAAATTGTCAAGAATCCGTCCTCCCGAGGAGATGTCTGGCTATGATAGCCTTATTAGGGAGTAGGATAGTGAAATTTTGTAACATCAATGTCTATTTTGGATGCCAATAATGTTAGGCGCAAAGGCGCCTTCGTTTGGCAATGTTATTGCTATTTTTGGTTGGGTTTTGACTCTTTTGTGACGCCTTTTGGGGAATCGAATTCTCAAAAATCCGTCATACCATGGAGTGGTATGGCTATGGAAGCCTTCTTAGGGAGTAGGATAGTGAGGATTTGTGACCCCGACATCTGTTTTGCATGCCCGGTATGTCAAGTGTAAAAGCACTCTTATCGGATACTTTTTAGGCTCTTTTTTTGGTGTATTTTGTGCAGTTTTTGCTGTTTTTGAAATTTTTGCTTTGTATTCGTCCCTGGGTGGGATGAATACTAGTTTAGTAATCATCCTAGGGTGGGATGAGCACTAACTAGAGTGCTTGTCCTAGGGAGGAATTATTACAGGCTCAAAAAGCCTATTTAAAGGCCAAAACTGGGTTTTGGGCTCATTTGCATTTGTTTTTCCTAGTGATTTGGAGCTCTGAGGAGGAGGAGGTCAATTCTACGAAGCGAAGCACTGCTGAAATTTTCCTACCACCATGAGTTCATGGACCGGATCCTCAAGCGGTGGAGCTGAAGCGAGACTAGTGAATGTTCTTCCTCTTTATTGGTTTTTTTTGTTACAGTTTGAAAACCGCAAGTTAGTTGTTTTATGTCCTTTTGTTTTTGGTTTTTCAAATTTAAAAATGAAACCCTAGTCTATCAAAATTAACACTTAGTTTAACCTAAGTTAAAAAAATATCAAAAATTAGTTGAAAACTTAGCTGAAAAACTTAGTTTAGAACGTAACTTAAAAACTTTGCGTAACCCGAATTTAACAAAAATCAAATGGTAGGTTAGAAACATAGGGTAAAACTGAGCGTAAAAATGTAGCTTTAACCCTAGTTATTTGTTATGGGTTGTGTTTTTGTGTTTGTAATTGATCGGTCGACTTGTAGAGTTAAAAAAACCCAGGACTGACAAACAATTTTTTTGTTTGTTTTTAATTTATCAGTTAGAGTTAAAACCCTAGACTGACAAATAAATTTTGTGATTTTTATGTTTGTTTTTAATTTATCAGTTTAGAGTTAAAACCCTAGAACTGACAGATTAGTTTTTTGATTTTGTTGTTTGTTTTTAATTTATCAGTTAGAGAGTTAAAAAAACCCTAGTGACAAATTATTCTTTGTGAATGTTTTGGTATTTTTGTGAATTTTATCTCTCATTATTTGTCTTTTTTTAGTTGTACATGGTTTTGTGCATTGCTACATATTCATATTTTTATTGTATAGTTTTTCATGGGTTTTAATGTTTTTTGTTTTGTTTTCTTTCACAGGTTGTGAAGATTCGGTATCGTGTGCCCACGGTTTTCACTGAAGCACGGGAGGCACTGACTTTGACTGACTGGGAGTGGCTTGATGCCCTTGGGCTTAAGCAGGTGACTCGGCTGGAGCCGGTGGTCGGGGATCGGGCCTATCTAATGACCCTGATCAACTTGTGGGATCCTTGGACTAATACCTTCCATCTCCAAATAGGGGAGATGACAGTTACTTTGGAGGATGCCTATCGGATTCTTCAGATTTTGATAGACGGACTGCAGATCCGGATGACGCCATGGGATCAGAGGACAATAGTGCTGACACACTACTTCGGGCATGGGGAGGCGATGGGGGTGGAAATCCCCATGGAGAGGGTAGAGGGTGACTATCATATTGGTGGCATATTGGTTCGATGGTGGCTAGAGAGGGGTGTGTTGGGAGTGAGGCACACATTACTTATGGGCCTCATTTCCAACATGCTTCTCCCTAACTCTTCGGGTGCAAGGTTCTCATGGAACCTGCTAGAGGTGGTGTTTCATTTGGTGGAGTTTTCAATGGAGGCACCTATGATCATGAGATGGGGACAGACTCTGCTGGCACAGCTCTACGATGAGTTGTACGAGGTCCACTACCAGAGGCAGAAGGGGATTGGTTGTAGCTACTTGCTGCAGTGCTGGGTTTGGCAGCACATAGCAGTGGAGAGGCCAATGGGCTGCCCTGGATGACTCGGGCAGAGATGGTAGACTGAGAGATTGGTTACAGGGCATTGTGGCAGCGGTCTGAGGAGAAAGGACAGAGTCGACGATGGGCCGGTGTCGTAGGGCACTATGCTGATTCCTTCACTTGGCTTACTGTAGGGGAGGTGTTCTGGTGCCCCTACTGGGACTGTCCAGCCTGGATTAAGGTCGAAGAGTAGCTCCAATAGGTACAGAGGGGGCGGTGATTGATTGGGCATCATGGGATTGAGTAGGATTTTTTCCCATATGACCGGGTTACACGATAGTTTGGGGTGCACCAGGGGTTGCTTGGTGAGCTCGTGGTCTATCGACGTTGGGGGGACGAGAGGACTCTAGCTTGGCCAGTCATTGCGCCATTGGGTGAGGATGCAGATACAACAATTGACATCCCAAATGTGGATGACGTCGGGGTTACCACTGAGTATGACCTGTGGTGGACTTTGTGGCGATGGCGAGGGGCCTCTAGGGGTTGCAGAGGCTGTCGTTGTAGGTGATGAGGGTGTAGAGGCACCAGGTGAAGGTTGGGGGGTGTCGTTGGAGGACGCAGATATGGTAGAGGTGGATGATTTTGGGGGGGATTTTGGGGTGCCTGATCAACCGAAGATGCAGGACGTCCTGAAGCAGTAGGTGCCGGAGTAGCCTCCCTTTTCGGAGATGTCGATGCCTCAGGAAATCTCGAAGAATATTGAGGCAGGGTTTCGCGCTAAGAATGCACGATTGGAAGGGCTGCTCTGGAGGCAATATGAGGAGATCGAGGATGCACTGTAGGAGAGGGATCTCCTACAAACATAGATGGCAGAGTGGGAGAACGCATTGGATGCATATCGCTGGCGAGATTGGGATACCGATGCTGCGTGGGAGATTGATCTCCTGCAAATGTAGCTGGCAGAACGGGAGAACGCATTAGCACAGCGTGACGAGAACTTGGCCATAGTTCATCAGTGGGAGATGGACTTGCTTCGACATCGATTTTAGATGGAGGCAGAGATTATCCACCTCGGGTGACGGATTCCTACGGCTAGTGTAGGCGGATCGTCGCACTGCACGAGAGGGAGTGATACTGAGCAGTCAGCAACCTCTCGATGTAGGTGAATGGATGAGGGAGGCACTAGTAGGCGTGATGCGGGGGCTAGAAATAGCTACCATGAGGGGTCCCATAGGACCCACACCACGGGGGGTAGTTCCCGTTGCACCGATCCTGCGTGATCATGGTGGCCGATGCCCTAGGCTTAGGGGTTTTTGAGTTTTTGGCTTTTTTTGCGGGGTCAGAGGACCGGTTCATTGTAGCCTGTGGGAATTTTTGATGATATATATATACAGATGACTCTTTTTTTTTTGTGTTTATACATTGTTCATGGTTTGTTTTTCTATTTATGCACAGTGATTTATGATGATGTATGCATGTGGTATTATGAATGTGATGTTTCTAATTATATGATGTATGCATATGGAATGAATGAAATAAGCTATTGATAACTTGTCGATGGCACCATAGACTGTATAAGATTTACTGGCTTGTTGTACTTATGGGATGGCTTTGTGGAACGACTTTGTATGTGGTAACTTTGTTTTTGTATTTTGCATATTTTCTTATGGTGATGTACGTAATGAAATGTTCCAGTTGTTTTTAAAATGTAGTTAAGATTTTCTGAGATTCAGATATTTTAACTAACTAGCCAAAACTGTACATTTATCTCGCAAGACTTTTGAACAAGGTATAAACCTGACTTGAGTTTAACCAAGTTATTTCACATCCCTATGTGTGCAATTGAGTTCGTTTATGTGGTATTTTTCAGGATACCGCCAGTGCCAGATAGGCTATCAACCAAACCTATACTGAGGATCACCTAATTAGCTCCACTAACTCCGTTGTTGTATTTAGTAATATTAATCCATGGGACAATCTAAGGCACCATAAGCTAGCTCATCCACATGCAAACATTGGTCTGCTCACACGCAAAGCTAATGTGATAGACATATCATCATGCATTTAGGATATCGCCATTGCCAGGTATGCTATCCACCAAACCCGTATTGAGGATCACCTAGATGGTTTTTGAATGCTGAGAATTCTAGGGATTCAAGTTCAGGATTTTTATTTGCTCAACGATTTAGGATACTTGCTCATATACATAGTGATAAAAATCATTGTTTATTTTTCTCTTTGTTTTTCTTTTTGAGCAAGGATTTTGAATAGTGTGATTTGGCTTTTGAGATTTATAAGGTCGAGCTTGTAAGTTTGTGGCTTATGAATGGCCTTGGTATTTTTGGCATTGGGGATTACTACCCATCCTGTTCATGGATGTGTAGTACGAATCCTTACGACTTAGAGAACCAAATGGGATTAGGGATATGACATTGATCTTTTAGGCCTTGGGGATGACTACCCATCCTATTTAGGGGCGTGTAGTACAAATCCTTACAACTTTGAGACAAAAGGTGATTGGAGATGGTCATGATAATGGCTTGTGGGAATTTTGTTTTTGAATGGCATTGATCCTTTGAGGCCTTGGGGATGACTACCCATCCTTGGCAGGGACGTGTAGTATGAATCCTTACAACTTTGGGGACCAACGGTGATTGGAATTTTTGGTAGTGGTGAAAACCACTATTTATTAGGGGGAATTGATGGGGAAGAGCTCGTCCTTTTGTCAATTATTAGAACTCTTGAACCATTCGCACAGGGGGATGAACAGGCTAATATTTCACCTATGGTACCCTAGACTGCTTTGTAGGTTTCTCTTGCGTTCATACAACTTAGGAATTATTTTATGTTTTTTAACTTGTGTAGGGATGTTACATAACGAGGCATGATCCAAGTAAAACTTTCCCTTGTAAAATCTGTTTAACTTTATACAGTTTTTGGCTAGCAATTTAAAGACAACTGAATGACGAAAACCCTATATACATTAGGAGACAAATGACTATGCTAAAAATGGTGATGGTGTTATTCTGGATGTATGCATTTATAAAATGGATTTGATGTGGAAAATGATGGAATTGCCAAGTAATGACAGTCTATGGTGCTTGGGATATGTATGACCAGCGAATATGCAATGTATGGATGTGATGCCTAATGCAACCTATATTTTTGTATTTTGATTTTTACGAGTATGCATGGAATTGAAATGCATTTTTTTTGTTATTTTTGATGATTTTATTGTTTTTGTTTGTTTTGAATATTTATTTTGACCAAGCGGTTATGGTAACCCTTGGAGCTTTTGGTATTGACCAAAGGGTTTATGGATACCTTTGGAGCATTTTTGGGGTTGACCAAGCGATTGCGGGAATCCTTGGAGCTTTTGGCTTGACCAAAGGGTTTATGGATACCTTTGGAGCATTTTTGGGGTTGACCAAGCGATTACGGGAATCCTTGGAGCTTTTGGCTTGACCAAAGGGTTTATGGATACCTTTGGAGCATTTTTGGGGTTGACCAAGCGATTGCGGGAATCCTTGGAGCTTTTGGGGTTTGACCAAGCGATTGCGAGAATCCTTGGAGCTTTTGGTTGGACTATGGCTCTCTAGATGTGGAATGGACTCAAATGACTAATGTTCAAGGGTTCTAGTTCCTTGATTCCTTCAAGAGAGGCGAGTCAGTATGTTCCAGGTCCTATTTTACTATTAGTCACATAAGGACCTAACCAGTTTTCCGTGAACTTGTCCCTTAGATGGGACGGAAAATTAGAATTTTTTTGGTTCTCTTTTAAGACCAAGTCACCAACCTGAAAGTCCCTTAGGTGAACCTTCATGTTGTATGCTTTCTTAAGTCGCTCTTGATAGATACGCAAATGCTCGAGAGCATTGACACATCGTTCATCGAGCAACGTCATTTGGTCTAATCGGGCCTGCCACGTAGTGTCATCATCGATGAAATCTTGCATTGAAATGCGTAGTGAAGGGATTTCCAACTCGAGAGGCATGACTACCTCGGAGCCATACACCAGTGAAAATGGACTTGCCCTAGTGGGCGTCCGAATGCTAGTGTGATAAGCCCATAGGACAAGCAGGATTTGAATTTTCTAATCCTTATGACTGTCTACGATGGTCTTTTTTAGGATGGCGACGAGCATTTTGTTTGATGCTTCTGCTTGCCCATTTTCCTGCAGATAATAGGGTGTTGAAAAATTGTGCTGAATTTTGTACTTTGTGGTCAAAGCACGCACATCTTTATTCTTGAATGACGTCCCATTATCCGAAAGGATCTTGGATGGAATACCAAAATGACATATGATGTTATGCAAAATAAACTCCGTAATGCGGTTTCCAATCGTAGAGGTTAGCGAAATTACTTCCACCCACTTGGTGAAGTACTCTATGGCCGTTATGATGAACATGTGATGACCTGACAACACAGGGGAGATCTTTCTGATTAGATCGAAGCCCCACTATGAAAAAGGCCAAGTCGATTGGATCGGTTGCAAGGCCTGAGAAGGTACGTGTAGACACCAAAACAGCACCAATCCGATTATGTGACTGCAAACACTGATCGCTTTGACAAACACAGCCCCCAGGGCAGCCCTCAGAGGTCAAACAATGGTCTTAACCACTTTCATAGCAGTTTTGTAAGGTCAAGGAGCAATTTGGCACACTTGGGCACTTTGCCCAGTATTCGTCTCACCCGGAGACGAATTCAAAATAGAATCCGTCCCACCCCAGACGAATTCGAATCCGTCCCCGGAGCGAATCCGTCCCCGGGTGGGACGAATTCTAAGCTTAACGGGCAAAAGGGCAAATGGTGCCAAGTGGCAGCCCGTAATAGCCGGCTAAGGGCTCCTACCTTGCACGCATGTGTAAGTGGACAGAGGGGCCGTTAGAGGACTGTTACAAGAAGCATTTATCAAAGTTCAAGTCATGGAAGGACTCCCCTCCCTCATGGGAAGACAAGACCGCCACATGGCGCCCATGGTCAACACTTGGCTTTTGTGCTTCCCTCCCAAAAGAGACCCCTTGGGTCTATAAAAGGTGGGAATTTTCTCACCCAAAATATGCAAGTAGAAGGAGTGTTGAAGCAACGAAGTGCTGCCGAATCGAAGACTCATTTGCATCCCCCTTTGTTCACCTTCCTACATCCATCAATCTCTTTTGCAAAGGAGGTTGTTGGGTGGCCTTTGGAAGCTCGAACCTTACTCAAATCCGACGCATGGACATCTGAACCCATCAATTCGCCGACCCCCCAATCCTAAAAGGTTTTGGGCCCATCCTTGGTGGATTGGCTCCAAAATCGAGGGCCAATGGTGGGAGGCCCACTTGGGCACCCCCGCACCCCCAAATTCTAATTTCAGTTTTTGAGCACTTTAGATTAATTTTTAGATTGCATTCTGTGTTACTAGGTCTGATTAGTCTATAATTGCAATTTTGTAGCTTTTGGTCAGAGTTTAGGGTGTTTTGTATTGCTTTATCGTTTTGCTAACTTGCAGGTGTCAAGGTCAAATTCCCGAGGGAGGAGGTCAAATTGGGAAAATCCGACCATCTGGGTCGTCCCAAAATGGCCCCAATTACCTAACCCCCTGTTTGCAGGAGTTTTGCAGGTCCCGAGATCCGACATTGGAGCAAAGAAGCAGGTCGATTTCTCCTATTCGAAGAATTCGTCCCACCCAGGGACGAATTACGCTCATAATTCGTCCCGCCCGTGGACGAATTCTAGTTTAAGGTGAATTGGCCAGCTGCCTCAGTGGCAGTGGCCTTCTGGTGACTGTTCTTACCTTCTGTCAGATTTTGAAGCAATTTGGATTCACTGTTTTCATGGTTTCAGGCAAATATTCGTATACATATTTTGTTAGTTTTAGAGAGAGAATGATTTTCATTTGCAACAGGTGCTACTAACGTCTTGATCATTTCTTTGTTTGCAGGAGAAGCAGCAGAGGCGAAGAACCCATCAACATCGCCGGCGGCATCATCTTAGCCCGCCAAGTGCAATCGTGGGCACGCGGAAGGAGGAACCATTCAACGATTGTAATCAAACCTTATTTGCGCTCCTAGCCCCTGAAAAGGGAGGAGGCATTATTGTAACAGAGATCGAAAGAAATTAATGAAAGGGCTGTTTTTCTTTATCTGATTGCGTCTCTTACAACATGTCTCTTTTCCGTTTCATGTAATTCATATTTCTAGGACTTAGGCGTGCTTAACTTTGAATGCAATTGCACTTGAATGATTTCCTTTGACCGGAATCTCGTGCTTTCAGTGGCGATCACGGTGGGACCCTGTTCCTTGGTTTTGAAATCACATAAAACTAATTAAATTTTTGTGTTTGTGCTTGACAGGTACATTTTTTTTGTTGCAGACTGCTATTCGTCTCCGACAGGGACGAATCCTTTTCTGTAATTCGTCTGACCCTGAGACGAATTCAAATTCGTCTCTGGGTGGGACGAATTTTGTTCTGCAATCTGCCTCCCGGAGGGACGAATTCCCGTCTCGTGGATTTTCGGAGCAGAAATTCGGAGATAACAGGAGCAGCAGAGAAGAGGTAGGGATTTTCATGATCTCTCGTTATAATTTTCTGTTTCGTTTCTCGTTTCGCTTCGTTAATTGTTTTCATTTAATCTTGCATTGCATTAGGAAAAGTCATGTATGCTAGTTTCATTTTATTGGATAAAACGAATCCCACACACATCACGAGACAACTTTAAACCAAGGAGCTGGTCTTAAGACCCCAGCCCTTGATCAAGACCATTGGTGGATTTAATCACCGCCTTGGCTTGATTTGCATCCATTTCCCGATTGTCAACTGTTGTTAGGCGTAAATCCTGACGAAGACAGACCGAGCGTAGCTGGGGTGATTCCCATGCGCGCGAGGATAAGTCTTCTATGGTAGGTGTCATTAACAGGACAATCCCCCTTCCGTACCGCCTATGTACCACGTACCTTCTGCTCTCACGTACCTATAGTCTCCCTCTCGTAAGGGCGGGTATATAGAGAGGTTGGTATATCGGCCGCGGTGTATATTGAAGGGGCGACCTTTTGGAGTTATAAGAGCCTACATGATGCATTTAAACGTTCTACAAAACTTACAAAAACAAAACAAAACATCAAAATGCACTAAACCAGTTTAGGGCACACCAAGAATCCTTAAAAGAGATAATCACGGTCTTGTGAATGTGTGTGTTTAATTCTGCTTAGAGTAAAAAAAAAAAAAAAAAAAAAAAAAGAGAAAATCATAAAACGAGATAAAAAATTATTTAGATAGCATAGAAGCACCGCAATGGTGTACACCCGTAGTCAAGCCCAATCAAGGGCATAAGCTCCGAGAGGTACACAAAAAGCAGGCACAAGTTGCCTTCACTTCAGTCCTGAGGATTTGGTTATACCGCCTTATCGGTCTAACCTACAAAAGAATCCAATTCATAATCCTCGGTGGGGTATGCCTATTCAAAGCAGCCCCTTTCGGGAAGATGCCTTACATGTAGACCTTGACATAAATAGAGAATCACCTCTTGAAGGTAGGCATGAGTGGCCATCGCGCAATGAAGCGCTAAACGAGCACACTGTCCATTTAGAGGGGCAACATGGATATGGCGTCCCTTCTTTACCTATCATCAGAACAGAAAGACCACATCCGGAGCGCAAGGCTCCTTACATAGGGCGACCTAACTCCGCCCATCCCATTTACACTCATGAAAGGGAGTATGAGGAAAACCATCACATTCCTCGAGAGCAACAAACAATGCGGGAACCTTGCATTTCCGCACCAACAGGATATCATGATCACCCCTTGAGGCCAGAACCTCGAGCACATACCACCTACCTCGACGGAGGGAAGCGACCCATTGAAACCTTAGAGCATCAAAATCAAGGTAGACCCATAGGAGGAACATTTGAACCTCCCAAACAAAATAGGGTAGAACAAATTGATCCGGCTGTCGCCAGATATACCACCCGTCAAGCCCAAATCATGCGGCTTAAACAAAGTCAACAAGAGATAGAGTATCAATACCGCTTGGATAAAGAACGCATGCAACGCGAAGCGGATGAGTTACGCTATGAAATACCTGAGAGGGGGCCAACCCCTCGCATCCAAAGAGCCGAAACAAGGATGAGAGGCGTAATCCATTGGCGCAAGACAGTCTCCACGACCTCGTCAAACTCGCCTCCAAGACCCCATAGATTTGAAAGGGAGGCAACTCCCCGAAACAATGATGGGTACCTTCAGCAAGAACTTGATCAAGGTCATAGGTTTCGCCTTGAGACTCCTCAAGAATTTTACGAGGAGTATGAACCAGAAGAGGAGTATATCGAAACTCCCCATCAAGGCAGGAAGGATGCCATTCGGCCACCCCTCCATAGGCCTCCAGTTTACCGTAACTTGCAACAAGAGCGAACAAGAGAGGAAGAAATAAAATCTTCCGATGCATACCAAGCGCTATTGGAGCGTTTAGAGTCGGTGGAGACAAAAGCTGCTGGGCATCAAAAACCCACATTACGTCTACTCCACAATAATCTGGTGCATCCCTAGTGCCTACACCTCTCTACCCCGAACACTTTAAGTTGCCTCAATTGGCAGTTTTTAAAGGTGAAGAGGACGCACAGGAACATGTTACACGGTTTCTAAGCCAATGCTTCGGCATTCAAGATAATGACGCGTTATTGCTTAGAACATTCATAACCACATTCGTAGGCCCCGCCTCGGATTGGTTCACACAGCTGCCCAAACACAAAGCATAAGCAACTTAGATCAGCTAGTAGATGCGTTTCTTGAACGCTTCGCCTTCAACACAAGGAAGAAGGCATCACTTAGTGATCTTGCTAGCCTTAAACAATTTGAGGAGGAAACAATGGCAGCGTACGGGAACCGATGGAGAGCTTTGCTTTCTAAGTTACCCTACCGTCCTCCCATGTCGGACCTCACGCAAATGTTCACGAAAAGTTGTTTAAAATCAATCTCCGGTCTATTGTTGTTGCGACAATACGACGACTTAGAAGAAGCTTTGGCGCAAGCCGGAGTCATAGAAGAGATTAAGATAGGCGAAGGCGCAATTGCCAAGCCTAAGAAGAAAGAGTGGAATAAAACCACTAAAACCGGGACAATGCAACCACAACACGCCGCAATCAACCAAGTTGCGATAAATGTCCCAGACGCTCGTGCAAGAAACGCAGCCTCAAAAGGCTAACTACCGAGCAAGGGCCTCCCGCTACGAAAGAGATAACAGGAGACAAGAACAAGATCGTCAGCTGTCGCCCTAGGCGACAATTCACTCCCGTATGCGGAGTCTAGGGACTCCTTATTTGACCGCTTGTCGCCGGCGAATCTAGTTACTCTGCCGTAAATCCAAATTTTTGACCCTAGCGTTCCTAAGCCTAAGGGGTATAGGGAGGAATTGTATTGCAGATTTCATAGACGCAGAGGACATGACCTAAACGGGTGCTGGAAATTCAAAGAACTAGTCCAGGATTTGATCGACAATCGAACATTGGTCGTGGACAACCCCATCGCACCTAACAACCAACAAATGGGGGTATTCAAGGACCCCTTGCCTGCCCACGAGGCGTAGACAAAACCGCTCCAAATAAACGAGGTGCGACAAGATCTTCCCGCACAAGGATTTGTGGGAATGATTAGCATTGTAACAAGGAACAGAAAATACCCAGCAGTTGCCCCCGAGGTACCTGCGAGGGAAGTTCCGTCGACATCGCAGCCTCAACAACGCCCGATGCAATTACCTCCGCCTAGACCCGAGGTCACGATACGAACCAAACTCACGCAGAGTTTGCGGACCACGTCGCCTAGGGTCGTCCATCTACGAGCTTATTCAACAATCAGCTCCACATAGAGAAGCTCTTATGGACATCTTAAAAGCCATTGAAGTACAACCCCACGAAGCTAATTCTTTCAACGCTTTCGTGGGACATGTGAAACAATGTACGGAGCCTCGTCATCACATTCAAAGAAAATGAGGTCAAAACAATATCGAATGACATGCCGGATCCACCCCCGCACGTTATCGCGCGGGTCAACGGGATCCCGTACAAGAGAGTGCCGATAGATACCGGCTCGTCCAAATAACATTATAACCACTGCTGCGTTAAAGCATTTAAAATTGCCAGCCTCTCACATCACAGCTTCCACGTACACACTGCGAGCTTTTAACGATGCAATTTGCTCGACAGTCGGCACGGTTGTTCTGCCTATATAGGTAGGACAAAAGTCAATACCCACACTCGCCATGTGTTGGAAGGCGAAATGGCTTATAACATACTCGTCGGGGCGGCCTTGGATCGGGGACATGAAGTGTGTCCCCTCGATCGCACACCAGCTGCTTGAAGTATGCCTATGAAGGGCAAATACATGTAGTCCCAATGGACTTAGAGCCCTTCAAGTATTGCAATGCGGTACAATTCATACCTCAATCGACCCTACCATCAACGCATGTGGATTTTCAATTAAATCCATCTAAACAGGGTCCGATACCGCAGGCACAACTGGTGGCCAATAAGGTAAAATCCCAGCCAGGTGAGATGTCATCATTGGCTCCTTCATCATCAGCGCCACCTATCGTGGCCCAACATAAGGACAAGGGAAAGCAAATCATGGAGGAGGTTAAGCCTCTAGAAGAGGGGTTGCCCACGATCTCAACAATATCAACAGAGGAAGCGCCCAACGCAACGGAAACCAAGATTCCTGAACAACCAAACATGGAATGGACTCAGGAAGGACTACCGTTTCCTCCTACCCAATCATCAACAATCACTGTTGAGATGGCCAGTACAGGCCTGGGAGAGTACATAGTGCAAAATGTTGTGGCAACCCCCACACTGGAGTCAGTACAAGACATGGGAAGACCTCGCCTCCCCATTGGAACAATCGTCCCTTTAGGCTACCCACCGAACCAAACGAATTTTGTGTATGGGGGCCTTGATCATGGTTCTGAACCATGCGAACAAAAGGAAACAGATGAAGAACCTTTTGTCGAAAACATCAATTATCTGTCGAACCCATAATTTGCCCTAAAATATCTCGAACAATGCAATTGGCATGGGTATGGGCTAGGCAGATACGAGCAAGGGATGCGGATCCTTTGTCAACCAAGATATCAGATGCCATACGACAAGTCGGGGGTAGGGTTCAACCATCCCCCGCCATTAGACATCTTGGTTGAAAACATGCAAGGCCTAGAAATAGGCAACAGGGGGGGATTGGCACAAGACCCATACGCCAATCCAAACACATAATACACATTGGGGGATTATCTCCCATGGTCTACAAACACCCCTGGTAACAACAATAATCCCTCTCCTTTGCTAGAGAGAGGTGAAAGTTCAGAGAGCAGTCCTCGAAAAGAACAACAACGGCTTCCAGATATTTTTATGAAACTTGTTCCCCTTAGAGGTTCCAGACGAAGTAACGCAGTCTCAAAAGAATCAGGTCCCTCCACTAAGAGTGGAACAACCGCAATGGGATCAGATTAATTCACTGGAACAAGAAGAGTCCTCGATGTCGAAAGCAACAGATGCTGAAGAAGATGAGCAATTTTGGATCTATGAAAGCGATTCAGAAGACGAGACTGAGATGGACTATCTCGTACATGCGCGACGACATCACCACGCTCTAACCCATGAAGATCTAATGGGACAAATGGGTATACGGTTGGGACATGAATGGCACTTAGACCCAACGAGGTGGGACCAAGTGCTAGGCCTATGGCTCCAAATTCAAGTTGAGCATCGTCCACCTCAAGATCCCATCAGAACAATAGTACCAAGGGAAGACCCCGCCTTCCTTTCCGCACTTAGAGACGAATTTGCACCTAGAGAGGATCCATTCGTGCCCTGCTCCCGTAGAGCCGCACCCGTAATATAGGGAACATCCGAAAGAATCAAGTCGTCACACCCGTGGTTCTGGAGACCAAATTCATTCCATCCACATGATCTCCATTGATTTGACCACACCCATCCGCAATCCGACCGATCCATCACGGTCATTACATCTAAACACGGATGCCATTGACTGGGATCGCGTCAACTCACCATTGTCACCATCATAGTATAGGCCTTTCGGTAAAATGCTTCATTTTACCCCAAGGACAACTCAAGATATTTTTCAAGCTGAAGAGGGACCCAAAGTCCCCAACGCAGATCTTAACTCAGCTCGATGATATCCATTTAATCCCAACTCCACATCGCTTGGAGGACGGATCTCACATGTCGGTCGAAGAGACGACTGACGTAGACATCGGCACAGATCCAATGAATCCACTGATTCTCAAGCTGGGGGTAGGCCTTTCCCCCGAAGAGCAAGCCGATTACATGGCCCTTCTTAAAGAAAAGAAGGAGGTTTTTGCATGGTCATACAAAGATATGCCAGGACTAGACCCACAGCTAGTCATGCACAATTTAACGCTTGATCCGAAAATCAAGCCAGTAAAGCAAAAACTAAGAAAGATGCACCCAACAGTGGCCTTGATGGTCAAAGACGAATTACAAAAGCTGTTGGATGCACAATTTGTCATCTCGCATGGATTATCCGCCATGGTTGTCCAACATGGTTCCCGTCAAGAAGCCCGATGGGAGGATTCGCATATGCACCGACTTTCGAGACTTAAACAAAGCGAGTCCTAAGGATGATTTCCCCTTGCCAAGCATCGACGCATTGGTAGACGCTACAGCAGGTCACGAAATGCTCTCCCTAATGGACGGTTTCTCAGATACAATCAAATTCGTATCAATCCCGAAGACCAACTCAAAACGGCATTCACAACGCCTTGGGGGACATTTTGTTATAAGGTCATGCCTTTTGGCCTTAAAAACGCGGGCGCTACATACCAACGTGCTATGACGTATATCTTCCACGATTACATGCACAAAACTTTGGAAGATTACATGGATGATTTGTTAGCCAAGTCTAAATTGCGCTCAGATCATCTCGGTGACTTAAGCAAGATCCTCGATCGCCTCATAGAGCATAAGGTCAATCTGAATCCCAAGAAGTGCGTGTTCGGCGTCACATCTGGAAAACTCTTGGGTTTTATAGTCTCCAAAAGAGGCATCGAAGTGGACCCAAACAAAGTCAAGGCAATCCTTGAAATGGCTCCCCCAACCACTATCAAGCAGCTCAAAAGTCTACAAGGAAAGGTCGCGTCGATTAAACGCTTCATAGCGCAATTATCTGACAAATGCCGACCAATGAACAAATTATTGCACAAAGGGGTCACATTTCATTGGGATGACGAGTGCCAGTCGACCTTTGACGAAATCAAACAATACTTGGCTTCGCCGCCGTATTGGCACCGCCTAGACCAGGTGTGCCGTTCTACTTGTACATCTCAGCCTATCGAGGTGGCACTCGGGCGTAATGCTAGCCCGTAAGAATGAACTTCACAAAGAACATGCTACTTACTATCTTAGCCGCACCCCGGTCGGGCTACTGAACTTAACTATGCATACGTTGAGAAACTCTGCTTGGCAGTGGTGTTTGCCACCAAAAGGCTACGCCACTATATGCTGAGCAACACGACGTATGTTGTGTCTAAGGAGAATCCATTGCGATACATGATGAGTCGTACTTATCATAGTAGCCGCACGGCGAAATGGATCATGTTGTTGACGGAATTTGACATTGAGTTTATTGGACAAAAATCTATAAAAGGACAAGTCATAGCCGATCAACTAGCAGAGGCTCCTCTTGAAGACGATCAGCCTCTCGTCATAGAACTACCCGATGATGAGGTCTTCCATGTCTCGTAATCGCCAGATTCTGAAGAGCCTGAGTCTCATGCCGACATAACCTTATTTTTCGATGGTTCTAAATGCGAGCAAGGTGGTGGCGCAGAATTGTATTCTTCACACCGCAGGGCGCTCCAATGCCCCCGTCATTTAAATTAAACTTCCAAGGCACCAACAACAATGCAGTAATATGAAGCCTTGCTCCTAGGTCTTCGTACAACAATCGCCATGAACATCAAAAGACCGAACATCTTTGGCGATTCGCCGTTAATCGTCAATCAAGTCAAAGGGGTATATCAATGCAAATGCCCAGTTTTGAAGGCCTATAAAGCCCTCGTGGATAAATTCTTGGCAAAATTTGAGTGGTATGACATCGAGGCACTCCCTCGATCATCGAATCGTTTTGCGGACACAATGGCCTCCTTGGGGTCACTAATCCCGCAAGACCTTTCCGGTGATATAACAACCATTCAAGTCAAAACCTTATCGCAACCCGCGATGGAGCGCGCAAGCTCAGACTTGACGCCAGGAATCCACATGATCCAGATCGAACCATCTTCGGATAAGTTCTTTCGAATCCGAGACTATTTGAAACACGCCAACTGGGGGTCTTTGTTCTCCCCAATTCCCATTAATAGCAACACAACGCTATTTTTACAAGTTTTATCCCAATCAGCATTTGTTAGGGAAGAACTCCAAAAGGGATTGGCTGCTCAAACCGTCGAGGTATCTCGATCAACAGGATTGGTATTTACCCATAAGAGATTACCTCAAGTTAGGTAATCTACCACTTGGATTGACGCAAGCCGCAAAACAAACATTCAAACAGGAAGCGGCAAAATATGTCTTGATAGGAGACATTTTGTATCGTCGCAGCTACGACGGAATTCTTCTTCGTTGCTTGGACCAGCAAGAGTCCACTTGGGCAGTCACCCAAGTGCATGACGGTACATGTGGCGGCCACTTTAGTGGTATGGCCATTGCAAAGCGCATTCTTCGCATGGGCTATTATTGGCCATCTTTAGAGCGAGATTGCTGCGCATATGTCAAGAGGTGTGTGAAATGTCAACATCATGCCAATCCGATGCACGCACCTTCCCAGGCCCTGCGTACAGATCCAATCCGCTTGGCCATTTTCGTAGTGGGGCCTCGATCTAATTGGAAAGATCTCCCCGCATCGTCAGAGCCGTCACACGTTTATCATAACGGCCACGTAATATTTTACCAAATGGGTGGAAGCAATTCCGTTAACCTCTACGACAGGACTCCCGCATTGCGGAGTTCATTTTGCATTACATCATATGTCGTTTTGGTATTCCATCCAAAATAATCTCGGATAATGGGCCATCATTCAAGAACAAAGACGTGCGTGCTTTAACCACAAAGTACAAAATTCAGCACAACTTTTCAACACCATATTATCCGCAAGCAAATGGGCAAGCAGAGGCGTCAAACAAAACGCTAGTCGCCATCCTTAAAAAGACCGTCGCAGACAGTCATAAGGATTGGCACATACAAATCCCACTTGCCCTTTGGGCCTATCGCACTAGCATTCGGACGCCCACTGGGGCAACTCCGTTTTCACTAGTGTATGGCTCAGAGGCGTAATGCCTCTCGAGTTGGAAATTCCTTCCCTCCGCATATCAATGCAGGAATTCATCGATGATGACACTGCGCGGCAGGCCCGGTTAGACCAGCTTACGTTGCTTGATGAAAGACGCGTTAATGCTCTCGAGCACTTACGTATCTATCAAGAGCGGCTTAAGAGAGCTTACAACATGAAAGTTCACCTAAGAGAATTTCGGGTTGGTGATCTGGTTCTGAAGGAAAACCAACAAAACTCTAATTTGCCGTCCCATATGAGGGACAAATTTGTGGCAAATTGGTTAGGTCCGTATGTCATTGATAGCAAAATAGGACCAGGAACGTACAGGCTAGCTTCTCTTGACGGTATCAAGGAAACGGAACCCTTGAATATCAGTCATTTACGACCATTTCATATCTAAGACAACCATGTACCAAAAAAATAAAATAAAAAATAAAATAAAATAAAATAAAATTTCAACAAAAACAAACAAACAAAAAGCTCCAAGGATTATTGCAATCTCTTGGTCAACCCAAAAAGCTCCAAGGATTATCGCAATCTCTTGGTCAACCCAAAAAGCTCCAAGGATTATCGCAATCTCTTGGTCAACCCAAAAAGCTCCAAGGATTATCGCAATCTCTTGGTCAACCCAAAAGGCTCCAAGGATTATCGCAATCTCTTGGTCAACCCAAAAAGCTCCAAGGATTATCGCAATCTCTTGGTCAACACAAAAAGCTCCAAGGATTATCGCAATCTCTTGGTCACCTAAAAAGCTCCAAGGATTATCGCAATCTCTTGGTCACCTAAAAAGCTCCAAGGATTATCGCAATCTCTTGGTCAATACAAAAAGCTCCAAGGATTATCGCAATCTCTTGGTCAACCCAAAAGCTCCAAGGATTATCGCAATCTCTTGGTCAAACAATCAAGAAATTCAACAAAAACAAAACAACAAAAATCATCAAAAAAAAAAAAAAAGATTTGCATCTCAATTCTAGGCATACTCGAATTCATCAAAACCAACACCATGCATAAATCTTACCACACTACAGTCAGTGGTCTGGGAATGTACTAGGAGTTTCAATAATTCAGTCATCATTTTCCTCTTTAGCCATGTAGTGTACCAAGTCGAACGGATTTTATAAAGGTAGAGTCATACTCGAAATACACCTTGTTACGTAACATCCCAACACAAATTAAAACACTAAAATTCCCAAAATCGTGTGAACGAAAGATGAAACCTGCAAAACAACTAGGTCACCACAAGCGAAACGGTTATCTTGCTCATCCCCCCGTGCGAATGACCCCTAGAATGCCGAGAGTTGGCAAAAGGACAAGCTTCCTCCCTACCCAATTCCCTAAGAATCCCAAAAGTTCTCAATAGCTGCAAAACACAAAAATTTGCAAAATGTCAAAACTCAAAAATTTGACAAAATATAGTGCACACATCAAAAGGCACAAACAACAATGATTTTTGTCACTCCATATCCCCAATCCCTTGCTCAAAAGAAAAATCAATAAAAATAAACAGAGATCTTATCACTACAAAAGAGCAAGTATCCCAATACAATTGAAAAAAAGAAGGGAGTTGACCTTGAATCCCTGGAACTCTCAAAGATTCTCGTAGGTCATAAGGCAAGCTTCAATACCAACGCGGTAATGTAAGTAAACCTCCCGCATGACGATATATCTCGTCACATTAACTTGTGTACGGATCAATGTTTGCATGTGGATGAGCTAGCTTATGGCAGCCTGGATTACAACGCAGATTAATCTTAGTACATACAACAAAGGAATTCGTGGAGCTAATTAGGTGATCCTCAGTACAAGTTCGGTTGAAAGCCCATTCGGCACTGGTGGTATCCTAACAAATACCACTAAATGAACTCAATTGCACACACAGGGATGTGAAATAGCTCGGTCAAAAACAAGTTTGATTCATACCTTGTTCAAAAGTCTTGTAAGACAAAGTACAACCGTGGATAGTGAGTTAAAACCTGTCTCGAATCTCGTAAAATCTTACACTCATCCCGAAACCCATCTGCCCTACTTATCATTCTTATGATACCATCGAAAAATACAAAAACAAGGAAAGAAAAACCAGATAAATAAAAATAGCATTCATCCATTTTGCATATCACATAGGCATCTAAAACAATTCAATTCATCTGCATCCATCAAACAAATAAACATGCATAACAAAAATCAATCACATCATCACATGTACAAATCCAAAAATAAAACCGGTATATATATATATCGTCAAAAAAAAAAGATGCCCGCAGGCTACAAAAACAGGTCCTTAGACCCCGCAATCATATCCAAAACCCAACCTAAGACGTCGGCCACCATGATCACGCAGGATCGGTGCGACGGGAACTACCCCCCGTGGTGTGGGTCCTACGGGACCCTGCAGGGCGACTACTGCTAGCCTCCGCATCATGCCTACTACCACCCCCTCATCCAACCGCTCGCGGCGAGATGATGCTCGATCGCTCGCCGGACTATCCCTCGTCCGTCGAGAAGATCTGCCGATAGAAGGCTCAGGGAGCCGCCCGCCAAGGCGGATGACCTCCCTCTCCAAGTCTATCCGGTATAGACACCACTCTGCCTCCCGCCGATGATAGATAGACAAGGCATCATCACGCTGCGCCAAAACGCTATCCCGCTCTGCCAACTGAACCCGCAGAAGATCCCTCTCTAGATCCCGCATCCGAAGTAGCTCTGTAAGCCGTGCAACCTCATCGCCTACATCCGACCCCACCCCCTCCGTATCTGTCGGACGCATAGGACTCCCGGGGACAGTAGCCTGCCCAGGCTCCAACTGCTCCTCCACATCCTGCATGTCCGGCTGCTCCGGAACACCCAAGTCCACATCCGCCATGTCTACATCATCCAACGGCCCTCCCCATTCACCCCCTGTCGCCTCAGCATCCTCCACTGCCGCCTCCGCACCTCCCAGAGGACCCTCACCTCTCCAGCGCCGCAAAACCCACCACGAGTCATACTCAGTGGTAGTACCTACGTCATCCACATCCAACACCTCAATAACAGCATCCGACTCCTCGCCCAGTGGCACGAGGACAGGTGGCTCCAGATCCCTCTCGTCTCCCCGACGCCGATAGCCTACGGGTTCACCAGGCAACCCCTGGCGCACCCCAAACTGTCGTGTAACCCGGCGGTACGGAAAGAACTCATGCTCCGTCCCGTGCCGCCCAGTCAACCATCGCTCCCTCCGTACCCGTCGGAGCCACTCTCCAGCCTCAAAGCCAGCCTGGACAGTCCCGATAGGGACGCCAAAACACCTCCCCCGGAGTGAGCCGTGAAAAGGCATCAATGTAGTGCTCAACTGCACCTGCCCATCGCCAACTCTGCCCCTGCTCCGCAGACCGTCGCCACAACACTGCATAGCCAATCTCATCATCCTCCATCGCCACCCGAGTCGTCCACGGTAACCCGATAGGCCTCTCAACGCCTATGTGCCGCCAACCCCAAAGACCGCAACAAAAAGCTACAATCGACACCCTTCCGCCGTCGACAAGCGGACCCCGTACAGCCTCTCCGTAAAGCCGCGCCAACAAAGTCTCGTCCCCATCTCAGATCAACGGTGCCTCTACCGGGCACTCGCCAACCGCCACACCAAATCCAAGCAGGTTCCACGGGAACCTCGCGCCCGACGAATCAGGGAGAAGAATGTTAGAAATGAGGCCCATCGAGAATGCGTGCCTCACTCCTAACACCCCCTCTCCTTCCACCAGCCAACCAAAATCCCGCCACCGGCAATCCACCTCCACTGTCTCCACCGGGTCCGCTACACCCGCCTCCCCCCATGCCCAAAACATCTCGTGAGTATAGCAATCCGCCGATCGAACGGAGATGTCCTAATAGGCAGTACCATCTATCGGAATCCGAAGCAACCGATAGACGTCCTCAAGAGTCACGCTCATCTCCCCGTCGGGAGATGGAAAGTATTGGTCCTCGGATCCCAAAGCTTGATCGTGGCCGTCGATAGGCCTCGATCCGAAACCACAAGCTCCAGCCGAGCCACCCGCTTGAGCCCAAGGGCATCAAGCCATTCCCGGCCGTCATCGGGCCAAGGCCAACCGTGCCTCAAGAAAGGCAGCGGGTACACGGTACCGGCTCCTAACAACCTGCAAGCAAACAAAATAAATAAATAAATAAATGAAAAAGATAAAATTTTCAGTTCTAGGGTTTCTAACCTTAGTTGTTAAACAAAAACATCACAAAAAAATCTTAAAGTTTTGAAAAGCGTAACACAAAAACAATGCATTAAATTAAAGCAAAATAAACCCTAGGGTCACTTACAGGTCTCGCCTCGGCTCCGCCGCTCGAACCCAGTTTGTGCACTCATGATGGCAGAGAGAATTCCAAGCAGCCGCTTTCGCTTCGCGAATTACCTCCTCCTCCCGCAGCTCCAAAATCGCAAGAAAAAATGACACAAATGAGCCCAAAATCAAGTTTTGGCCCTTAAATAGGCCTTTTGCACTGGAATTCGTCCTTGACTGGGACGAGCGCTTTGATTAGCGCTCGTCCCACCCAGGGACGAATTCTTCAGTCTAGAATTCGTCCCACCCAGGGACGAATTCAGAGCCACAGCACAAAAAAAATTAAGAAAAATGACTAAAAATGCACTAAAAAGACAATAAAACTGCCTGACAGGATTGCAAATGCAACTGACAAACATGGGCATACAAAATCGACATCGGGGTCACAAATTATCAATATCCTACTCCCTAAGAAGGCTACCATAGCCGGACCGCTCCAAGGGAAGACAGATTTTGAAAAATTTAATCCCCAAAATAATGTCACAAAAACAACAAAAACAATACAAAATTTAACAAAAACACAACAAAAGCATTGCCAGGCATAAGTGCTCATGCACTTAACCTCTAGGCAAAAGAAAATCGATGTCGAGGTCCAAATTATCGCTCTCCTAGTTCCCCAAGAAGGCTATCATAGCCGGACCGCTCCACGGGAAATAGGTTTTCGACGATTTCACCTCATTATGACGTCACCAAAAGGGCTAACACCCACCAAAAATAGGTCCATATGTTGGAAAAATTGCACACGCTTAACGGTAAACCCTCTAAAGGCAAACCTTGCACAAGTCATCTTGGGTCAAGCGACTCGACGCTTCTCTCACGAAGGTCATTCCCTCATCGATTCGTCGCTTGAGGGGGTAGTCACACTTAGTCACCAACCAACAATCACACACCCAATTAAGGAAAACGACATGCATTCAAAGAATCATTGACAAAGACAATCACGCTCCCCGCTTGGGGCAAGAAACAAGCAACAATCAAATCAATCAAACACTTGGCATTTCGTGAATCATGAACACAAGGTTCCCCCCGAGGATAAAAACGCCCTTCACTTGTTCATGATCGATCAATGTCCAAGTTCAAGTTACACCTCACCAAAACAAAGTTAATACTTGAAATCAAATTCCTTAGCTCGTCGAAGCAAGGATTCAAGAATGCATGCCCTTTCCATACTTGGGGCATCAAAAGTTGGTTAGGTTACCAAGAAACCCTAATCAGTAGTGCTTTGGTTATCTATTTTTGCTCAGCATCGCGTCACCCGCAGCGCTTCCCAAAAAGGGGCATCTCGTAGACACCAAAACAAGCACCAATCCGATTATGTGACCGCAAACACCGATCGCTTTGACAAACACAGCCCCTGTGGCAGCCCTCGGAGGTCAAACAAGTGGTCTTAACCACTTTCATAGCAGTTTTGTAAGGTCAAGGAGCAATTTGGCACACTTGGGCACTTTGCCCGACATTCGTCTCACCCAGAGACGAATTCAAAATAGAATCCGTCCCACCCCAGGACGAATTCTGAATCCGTCCCTGGGTGGGACGAATTCTAAGCTTAACGGGCAAAAGGGAAAATGGTGCCAAGTGGCAGCCCAGAATAGTCAGTTAAGGGCTCCTACCTTGCACGCATGTGTAAGTGGACAGAGGGGCCGTTAGAGGACTGTTACAAGAAGCATTTATCAAAGTTCAATTCATGGAAGGACTCCCCTCCCTCATGGGAAGACAATACCGCCACATGGTGCCCATGGTCAACACTTGGCTTTTGTGCTTCCCTCCCAAAAGAGACCCCTTGGGTCTATAAAAGGTGGGAATTTCCTCACCCAAAATATGCGAGTAGAAGGAGTGTTGAAGCAACGAAGTGCCGCCGAATCGAAGACTCATTTGCATCCCCCTTTGTTCACCTTCCTACATCCATCAATCTCTTTTGCAAAGGAGGTTGTTGGGTGGCCTTTGGAAGCTCGAACCTTACTCAAATCCGACGCATGGACATCTGAACCCATCAATTCGCCGACCCCCCAATCCTAAAAGGTTTTGGGCCCATCCTTGGTGGATTGGCTCCAAAATCGAGGGCCAACGGTGGGAGGCCCACTTGGGCACCCCCGCACCCCCAAATTCTAATTTCAGTTTTTGAGCACTTTAGATTAATTTTTAGATTGCATTCTGTGTTACTAGGTCTGATTAGTCTATAATTACAATTTTGTAGCTTTTGGTCAAATTTTAGGGTGTTTTGTATTGCTTTATCGTTTCGCTAACTTGCAGGTGTCAAGGTCAAATTCCCGAGGGAGGAGGTCAAATTGGGAAAATCCGACCATCTGGGTCGTCCCAAAATGGCCCCAATTACCTAACCCCCCGTTTGCAGGAGTTTTGCAGGTCCCGAGATCTGACATTGGAGCAGCAGCAGGTCGATTTCTCCTATTCAGAAGAATTCGTCCCACCCAGGGACGAATTACAGCTCATAATTCGTCCCGCCTGTGGACGAATTCCAGCTTAAGGTGAATTGGCCACCGCCTCGCAGCGTGGGCCTTCTCGGTGACTCGTTCTTACCTTCTCGTCCGATTTTGAAGCAATTTGGATTCACCGTTTTCATGGTTTCGAGCAAATATTCGTATACATATTTTGTTAGTTTTAGAGAGAGAATGATTTTCATTTGCAACAGGTGCTACTAACGTCTTGATCATTTCTTTGTTTGCAGGAGAAGCAGCAGAGGCGAAGAACCCATCAACATCAGCGGCGGCATCATCTTAGCCCGCCCAATGCAATCGTGGGCACGCGGAAGGAGGAACCATTCAACGATTGTAATCAAACCTTATTTGCGCTCCTAGCCCCCGAAAAGGGAGGAGGCATTATTGTAACGGAGATCGAAAGAAATTAATGAAAGGGCTATTTTTCTTTATCTGATTGCGTCTCTTACAACATGTCTCTTTTCGTTTCATGTAATTCATATTTCTAGGACTTAGGCGTGCTTAACTTTGAATGCAATTGCACTTGAATGATTT
Organism: Wollemia nobilis; assembly: GCA_028583015.1. Taxonomy (NCBI): domain Eukaryota; kingdom Viridiplantae; phylum Streptophyta; class Pinopsida; order Araucariales; family Araucariaceae; genus Wollemia; species Wollemia nobilis. Next base: position 279,934 of record JAQPPZ010009575.1, read on the forward strand.
CCTTTGACCGGAATCTCGTGCTTTCAGACGTGTGTCAAATTAGCATGGTTTTGACACTTCATGCACTTCTTTACATATGCACAACAATCTCTCTTTAAAGATGGCCAATACTAGCCCATGCAAAGAATGCGCTTTGCGATGGCCATACTGCTGAAGTGGCCACCACATGTACCATCGTGGGCCTGGGTGATCACCTAAGCGAACTCTTGCTGGTCCAAGCAACAGAGGAGGATTCCTTCATAGCTTCGAGCATACAAAATCTCTTCTAACAAGACATGTTTTGTTGCTTTCTATTTAAATGATCTTTTTGCGGCTTGTGTCAATCCAAGTGGGAGGTTACCTAGCTTGAGGTAGTCCCTTATGGGTGTGTACCAATCCTACTAATCAGAAACCTCGATGGTATGAATGGTCAATCCCTCTTCAAGTTCATTCCTAGCAAAATATGAGCGGGAAAGAACTTGTAAAAATAGCGTTGTGTTGCTATTAAGAGGGGTCGGGAAGAAAAATGACCCCTAGTTGGCTCAAGTCAGACAATCATGGATTTGAGAGAACCCATCCTGAGATGGTTCAATTTGGATCAGGTGGATTCCTTGCATTAGGTCAGAGCTTGCACGCTCCATCGTGGATTGTGATAATGTTTTAACCTAAATGGTTGTCATCTCACTGAAAGGGTCTTGCAAGATTAGTGACCCCAAGGAGGCCATAGTATCCACAAAATGATTTGATGATCGAGGGAGTGCCTCGATGTCATACTATTCAAGTTGTGCCAAGAATTTGTCCACAAGGGCTTTGTAGGCTTGCAGAACTGGGCATTTACATTGGAATATGCCCTTTACTTGATTGACAATTAACAGTGAATCACCAAAAATGTGTAAACGTTTAATATTCATGGTGATTGTTGTCTGAAGACCTATGAGCAAGGCTTCGTATTCTTCATTGTTGTTGGTGCACGGGAAGTCTAATTTAAATGATAGAGGCATTGGAGCCCTTTGTGGGGTGAAGAATACAATTCCTGCACCACCTCCTTTCTCACATTTAGAACCATCGAAGAATAAGGTCATGTCAGCCTGTGACTCAGGCTCATCAAAATCTGGTGATTCTGAAACATGAAAAACCCCATCATCCGGTAGTTCTATGGTCAGATGCTGATCGTCTTCAAGAGGAGACTGCCAGTTGATCGGCGATGACTTGACCTTTTATGGATTTCTATCCAATGAATTCTATGTCAAACTCCATCAACAACATGATCCATTTCACCGTGCGGCTACTATGATAAGTACGACTCATCATGTATCGCAATGGATTCTCCTTAGACACAATATACGTCATATTGTTGAGCATGTAGTGGCATGGCTTTTTGGTAGCAAACACCAATGCCAAGCAGAGCTTTTCAATGTATGCATAGTTAAGTTCAAAACTGACCAGGGTGCGGCTAAGATAGTAATTAGCCTGTTCTTTGTGTAGTTCATTTTTTTGGGACAGCATGGCACCCAGTGCCACCTCAGTAGTTGAGATGTATAAGTAGAACGACACTCCTGGTCTAGGTGGTGCCAATACTAGCAGTGAAGCCAAGTATTGTTTAATGTCATCAAAGGCTAACTGGCACTCGTCATCCTAGTGAAATGTTACCCCCTTGTGCAATAATTTATTCATGGGTCGGCACTTGTCAGATAGTTGCGCTATGAAGCGCTTGATTGACGCGACCTTTCCCTGCAGACTTTTGAGCTGCTTGATGGTAGTTGGGGGAAGCATTTCAAGGATTACCTTGAATTTGTGTGGGTCTACCTCGATTCCTCATTTGGAGACTATGTAACCCAAGATCTTTCAAGATGTGATGCCAAATACGCACTTCTTGGAGTTTAGTCTGACTTTATGTTCCATGAGGTGATCGAGGATCTTGCTTAAGTCATCGAGATGATCTGGGCATAAAAGAGATTTGGCCAACAAATCATCCATGTAATCTTCCAAAGTTTTGTGCATGTAATCATGGAAGATGTATGTCATGGCACGTTGGTAGGTGGTGCCAGCATTTTTAAGGCCAAAAGGCATGACCTTATAGCAAAATGTCCCCCAAGGCGTTGTGAACGCCATTTTTAGTTGGTCCTCGGGATTGATACGAATTTGATTGTATCCCAAGAAACCATCCATGAGGGAAAGCATTTCATGGCCTGCTATAGAATCTACCAATGCGTCGATGCTCGGAAAGGGAAAATCATCCTTAGGACTCGCTTTGTTTAGATCTCAAAAATTGGTACATATGCGAATCCTCCTATTGGGCTTTTTGATGGGTACCATGTTAGACAACCATGGTGGGTAATCCACACAGATGACAAAATGTGCATCCAACAACTTTTGTAGCTCATATTTGACCATTAAGGCTACTATTGGGTGCATCTTACGTAGTTTTTGCTTTACTGGCTTGACTGTCGGATCAAGCATAAGATTATGTGTGACTAGCTACGAGTCTAGCCCCGACATGTCTTTATAAGACCATGCAAAAACCTCCTTCTTCTATTTGAGAAGGGAAATGTAGTCGGCTTGCTCTTCGGGGGATAAACTTGCCCCTAGCTTGATGATTTGCAAATTTGCTGGATCGGATCCGATGTCTACGTCAGTCGTCTCCTTGACCAACATGTGGGATCCGTCCTCCAATTGGTGTGGAGTTGGGATCAAGTGGATATCGTTTGCTGAATTGAGATCATCGTTTGGAACATCAGGTTCCTCTTCAACATGGAAGACATCCTAAGTCTGTCCTAGGGCGAAATGGAACATCCCACCACAAGGCCAGTACTCTTATGGAGATGGCGGTGCGTCAGTGCAATCCTAGTCTATAGCATCTAGGTCTAGATGCAATGATCATGTCGGGTCGGTTGGATCATGGATGGGGGTGGTTAAGTCAATGGAGATCATGTTGATGAAATTATTATGGTCTCCATTACCATGGGTGTGACTTCTCGGACATCCTAGATGATCTTTGTGCTCCGGATCTGGCTCTGTGGGTACTAGCACAAATGGATCGGATCTGTGTGTGGATATGAGGATAGGATCTACCCTAGATACTGATGGTTTTATAGGGTCTCCAAGTGGAAGATGTTCTCTTTATACCTAGAGTGGCGGGTGCAGTAATTGCTATAACTGTGCCTAGTTTAGGTGCCACCTATGCCTTGGACCTATGTGTAACTATTCAAACATGTCATCTATGTCCAAGGGATATTGTTGTTGTCGCATATGATTGAGATAAGCCATCTCAGTTTCATCTTCATAATCACTGTCAGAGATCCAAAGGCCTTTGTTGGCTCCAATAGCTATTTGCGACATATGAGGCTCATCTTGCTCAAGCAAATTAATGTGGTCCCATCGATGTTGTTTCACTCTCTATGAGGGGACCTGATTCTCTTGAGGTGGCATATGCTCAATTGGAGCATCCAAAGGGAATATTGTCAGGAAGCTCTCCTGATAATCATCCATGGGATGTACTTTTGAATGATTGTTATTAGACTCGAAAGGATCCCAAGGTGCTACCTCATATTCTGACTCATCTTCTGAAGACCCTTCTTGGTCTTGTCCATATCCTTCTTGTAGGTGAGTCCTCGAATTTTCTCCCTTTTCGACCAAAGGGAAAGGGTTGTTATGGTCAACAAGGTTGGTTGTTAGCAATGGGTGATAATCCCCCAATGTATATGTTGTGTTAGGATTGGCATATGGATCTAATGCCAACCCATCCTTGTTGCCTATCCCTAGGCCTTGCATGTTCTCTACCAAGATGTCTAGGGGCAAGGGGTGGTTGAACCCTACTCCTGACTTGTCATACGACATTTGATATCTCGGTTGGCAAAGAACACACACTCCTTGCTCATACCTGCCCAACCCATATCCATGCCAATTACATTGGCCAAGATATCTCAAAGCAAAATTAGGGTTGGAAAAATAGTTGACGTCCTCAACAAAGGTCTCTTCATCTTCGTCTTCTTGCATATAAGTTTCAACGCCATTATCCAGGCCCCCATAAACAAAGTTGGTCTAATTGGGTGGGTAGCCTAGAGGAACCACAGAGCCGATGGGGAGGCGAGGTCTCCCCATGTCCTTCATGGACTCAAGTGCGGGTGTTCCTACTATGTTTCACACTATATACTCCCCCAGGACCGTGTTGGCCATCTCAACAGTGATCATTGGCAGTTGAGGGGGAGCGAATGAAAGTCCTTCTTGAGTCCACTCCATGTAGGGTGAACTAGGCATCTCGACTTCCATTCGGTTAGGCATCTCTTCGGTAGAGATGGTTGAGACTAGAGGTGGTTCCTCTTCCAGGGGTTTTTTTCCCTTGTCCTTTGGTGTGGCCACCGTAGGTGGCATCATTGGTGAAGTACCAGATGATGAAGATGGACCCATCTGGGTATTTGATGGACTTAGCAACAGGGATGCCTACGGAATTGGACCCTGGTTAGATGGATTCAATTGAAAATCCAAATGTGTTGATGGAAGGGTCGACTACGGCATTAGCTACATCGTATTGTAGTACTTGAAGGGCTCTAAGTCTGCTGGGACTACATGCACCTGTCATTCAAATGTATACTTTAGGCACTGATGAGCTATTGAAGGGACACACTTCATATCCCTGATCCAAGGCTGGTCCAGCAAGATATTATAGGCCATCTCACCTTCCAAGATTGGGCACAATGTATGAATAGTCTTTTGTCCCACTTGGATGGGTAGGACAATTGTGCCAACTGTCGAGCATATTGCATCATTGAATGCTCGCAGTGTATAGGTGGAGGCCACGATGTGAGATACCGGCAACTTTAGATGTTTCAACACTTTTGTTATAATGATGTTACTGGATGAGCCAGTGTCCACCAACACCCTCTTATACGGAATCTCGTTGACCCGCGCAATGATGTGCAGGGGTGGATCCACCACATCACCAACCACTGATTTCAATTCATCTTCTCTAAAGGTGATGATTGGTTTTGTACATTGTTTTACATGTCCCACAAAGTTGTTGAAAGAGTTTGCTTCATGGGGCTGCAGGACGATGGCTTTTAATATCTCCATTAGAGCCTCCCGATGGGGCATTGATTGTTGAATGAGCTCATATATGGAGAGCCTAGCAGATGTGGTCCTTAGACTTTGGTTAAGTCTAGTTCGAATCATGGACACTGGTCTAGGCGGGGGAGGTTGCGTAGGGTACTGTTGAGGTTGTGACGTCGATGGAACTTCTTCGGTGGCTGCCATAGTGGCAGCTCCTGGGTACCTCCTATTCCTAGTCACTGTGCTTATCATTCCTACATACCCCTGCATGGGGCAATTATGTTGCACCTCATTGAATTGAAGGGGTTTTTCCTATGCATCATGGGTAGGCAAGGGGTCTCTGAAGACTCCCATATATTAGTTGTTTTGTGCTACGGGGTTATCCACCACCAATGTCTTGTTGTCGATTAGGTCTTTCACCAAGCCTTTAAACTTCCAACATGCATTAATATCATGTCCCTTCCATCTGTGGAACCTACAATACAAGTCCTCTCGACACCCCTTAGGCTTTGGTGCATTGGGGTCTATAGTTTGAATATCTGGCAAGTTGATCAAGTTTACCACTAAAAAGTGATCAAACAAGGAGTCTCTAGACTCTATGTAAGGTGTAAATTATCACCTAGGGTGATGTTACTAATTTTGTTTCTGCCTCTGGTTTTCTCTGTCATAATTGTTAGGAGGCACCGCCTGATAGTTAGCCTTTTGAGGTTGTGTTGCTTGTGCAGGCTTAGGGACGTTTATAGCAACCTGATTGACCGCAACAACTTTTTGTTGCATGGTCCCTATTTTGGTGTTTTTAAGCCATTCTTTCTTCTTTGGCTTGGCAATCTTGCCATCCTATATCTTGATCTCCTCAATGATTCTGGCTTGCGCCAGAGCTTCCTCAAGAATGGCATATTGTTTTAGTTGCAATAGCACAGAGATCGATCTCAAACAGCTCTTTGAGAAAATTTGGGTCAAGTCTGACATGGGAGGGAGATAGGGCAGCTTTGAAAGCAGCATCCTCCATCAGTTCCTATATGCCACCATGGTTTCTTCCTCATACTGCCTAAGGCTAGCTAGGTCGCTTAGTGATACCTTTTTCTTGGTGTTGAAGGCGAAGCATTCGAGGAACGCATCCACTAGCTGATCCAAGTTACTAATGCTATGTTTTGGCAACTAAGTGAACCAATCCGAGGTAGGGCCTACGAATGTGGTTATAAATGTTCTTAGCAACAAATAATTGTTATCCTGAATGCCAAAGCACTGACTCAGGAACCTAGTCACGTGCTCTTGGGCATCCTCCTCCCCTCTAAAGAGTGCCAACTAGGGCAGTTTAAAGTGTTCAGGATATGGAGGTGCTGGCATGGACGAATGCATAGGATGACTGTGGAGTTGTCGTAAAGAGGGATTTTGGGGCCCAGAAGTCTTGGTCTCCACAGACTCTGAGCACTCTAGCAGCGCTTTATATGCATCGAAAGATTTAATTTCTTCCTCCTTGGTTTGCTCTCATTGTGGGTTGCGGGGAACTTGAGGCCTATGGAGGGGTGGCTGGATAGCACCCCCTCTGCCTTGGTAGGGCATTTTAGCTCTCTCTTCTTCTTGTTCATACTCCTCATAGGCTTCTTGAGGAGTGCCTGGTCGAGACCTATAAACATGGGTGGGTGCCCACGGAGGATGCCCATCATTGTTTCTGGGAGTGGCCTCCCGCTCAGGTCTAGGAGGCCTCAGAGGCAGCACTTGGTAAGGTCGTGGGGACCTGTCTCGCACCAAGGGGTTGCGCCTCTCATACAGTTCTAATTTATGCACGCGAGGGGTTGGGACCTTCTCAGGCACATTGTTGTGAAGCAATTTGTCTATCTGACGTTGAATGTGCTCTTTGTTAAGGCGATACAGATGCTCTAACTATTGTTGATCTTTTCTTAGCTGCGTTATTTGCGCTTGGCAGGCAGCAATTCTAGCAAATTCCAAGTCAGTTTGTTCCGCCGTCTCAAGTTTAGGAAGCCTATATGCTTCTCCTACATGTCTATCTCGGTCATGGTGATCCGAGACCCCTATGGGTTTATTTCCTCTATCGAGGTTAGCTGCATTAAACCAAGGCTCTGGCCTCCATGGGTGATCCTGATACATAGCAGGTGTGGAGGTACATCACTCTCGTGTTGTGTACTACTCTTGAGGAATGTGGTGGTCTTCCTCATACTCCTTTTCGTATGCATGCAAGGTGCGGGTAGAATTGTCTTGCCCTGTCTGGAGAGCCTGATACTCTGGATTTGTTCTAATGTTTCTAAAAGTAATACGGGGTAGAGGAGGGATGACGAAATCATGTGGCCCCTCCTTATGGACCCTATGTTTCTTTAGCACTTCATCACTAGGCCACTCATAACGAGCATCTAAGGGAGGCCTCCTGTCTATGTTGAGTGCCACGTGTAGGTTCTCCTCTTGAAAGGATATATTCTGAGTGGGGGTGCCTCTATAGTCATGTTCTGTGATGGCATGATGTGGACTATCGTGTGTGTCAGGCCGCCAAGGTGGGATGACCAAGTCCTCAGGACTATATCGGAGGTGACTTGTCCCCCTTTGTACACTTTTTGCAGTGCTTGCCCATGATTGGGCTCGACTACGGGTGTACACCATGGTGATGCTTACCTAAAGATGCATAGATTTTTATCTTCTTTTAGGATTTCTTATGCTACACTAAACAGGAAATATCACACACACAAAACAATGATTATCTCGTTTAAAGATTAAAAGTGTGCCCTAAACCTGGTTTAGTGTGTTTTGATGTTTGTTTGAAAGCTTTTGTAAAGAATGTTTAAATGCAATATGATGGTTCTTATGACTCCCAAAAATGGTTTCCCCTTCGATATACCATTGCCCCTTTGATATACCAACCTCTCTATATACCCACCCTTATGTGAGGTAAACTATTGGTACGTGAGAGCAGATGGTACATGGAACGTAGGTGATACAGAAGGGGAATCACTATGTTTATGACACCTACCATAGAAGACTTATCCTCATGCACTGGGAATCACCCCAGCTACACTTATTCAGCTTTCATCAAGATTTACCTCTAGCAACAGTCACGATCAAAGTTATGTATGCAGTATCTCAAGCCAAGGTGATGATGAAATCCATCGTTGGTCTTACTCAAGGGTTGGGGTTTTACGACCAACTCCTTGTTGTTTTAAATTACCACGTGATGTGTGGGGTTCTTTTTAAGTTGCATAAATGAAACAAATGCATTCAAACCCTCCTATGTAAGTAAATAACCATAGAACAGAAAGCAAAGAATTGACAGAAGGTGTTTAGGACCTCTACATCTTCTCTGCCCAAATCGGATGTCTCTGAATTTTTGCCCTGAAATTGCACAGAGAGCTATTCATCCCGGGCTGAGATGAATAACAGATCTGTATTCATTCCAGGGTAGGATGAATTCCTATTCATCCTTGGATAATATGAATTCCAGTTATGTACTCGTCATAGACTGAAACGAACAGCAGTCCAATGTTTGAAAACTTGGTACCTGTAAGCAAAAACAAGCAACTTTGATCAAAAATTTAAACTCAAAAATCAAGGGACAGAGGTCCCACCGTGATCGCAACTGAAAGCACGATGATACGGAAACAAAAAGGAAAATTCCAGGTACGATGCGTGTAAAACCAAACTTAACGCTAAAAGCCTATATATTGAAAATTGCATGAAAGGAAAGAACATAAACAAATCAACACAATATAAAAGCACTATGGAATACGGCCCTATTTATTGATATGCTTTTAAAGTCATGTTACAATATGTCTCCTTCCCTTTTAGGGGATAGGAGCGTTAAATATGTTTCTTATCACATCCATGGATAGCAATCCTTCTTCCGCGTGCCCACATGTAAGATGGACGGACCAAAACATCGTCATAGCTCGTGTATATGAGTGTTGACTCCTTACTTCTCTGATGTCAAATACCTAAATTCAAGGAAACAGAAAAGATCAGTAGCACCTACAGATAGAATAGAACATGTGTTTCCCAAGGCCTACTGTTAGTGTATGCATGAAAATATTAAAATGATATCCAAATAACATAAGAATGACCTAAAAATTTAAAAAAAGCATGAATATGTTACCAGGAGGGTACTGCAAGTGGAAAAGTTGGGAATTTCCTCACAGATTTGTATTCGCTCTTGGGCGGGATGAATAAACCTACAACAAATTGTTAGAAAGCACCCTCTTCAATGTCCTATCTAGGAAGCTCAAAATCACCTACAAAGTTGGGGTTAGCTATTTGGGGGTATTTTGGGAAGACCCAGAAGGTCAGATTTCTCCAATTTGACCTATATCACCCATATTTTGATGGTGCCATCTGCAAGTTAGTAAAGGTGAGAAATGATAAAAACATGGTCAAAAATGCTCATAATGAAGTGAAATTTAAAATACAACCTATTTAAATGACCTAGAATAATATGAAAAAATAAAATAAAGGAAATATTCCATAGATTTCTAACCACTTCAGGGTGGGGCATTTAGAACTACGACAGGTTGGGGGGCGCCCGGGGGCAGGACGCCCATCGTTTAGGACTCTGTTTTGGCACCAATCCACTTGGGATGGGTCCAAAACATCTTATGGGGTGTTGTCAACAAATTTTGTGGAATATTGTGACCAAATTTTTGGGTTTGGGTCTAGAATGCGCCTCCAATAATCACCCAATAACATCCCTCCAAAATAGAGATCAAGGATGTGAAAGCACAAACAATGGGTGAGGATATATTTTAGTAGCACTTATTTGCTCCAAAATATCCTCTCTGTATCTCCTTTTGGGTGAGAAGACTCACCAATTTATAGACCTAGGGTCTCTTTGTTTGAATGCGCATGCGAGGGCGCCACTTGAGTTGATTGTCCTATTTTGAGAGAAAATATTATTCCCTAATTTAGAGTCTCCTTGCATGAGGTCTCTAAAATAAATACATGCATGACTGAAGTCTCTCTTCTTGATTTGAAGCCATTCCTCGCAATTGCATGGCCTGAAGCTACAGTTAACTGGCAGACCTGTTGAGGTTTGACTTTTTGCCAGTTAAACCTGCTATTCGCCTCACCCTGGGGCGAATGCTGCTATTCATCCCTAGGAAGGGTGAATACCAGTTTGTATTCATCCTATGGTGGGGCGAGTAGGGAGCAAAGTGCCAAAAGGTGACAAAATTGACTCTTGACCTTCTAAACTGCTGTTGGGAGTGGTTAGGACCACTGTTTAACCTCTGGGGGCTACCCTAGTGGCTGTGTGTGTCAATGCGATCGATGTTTGTTGTCACATAATCGGATTGGTGCTATTTTGGTGTCTACAATTACAATGGTGTATTTTCTATGTCTACACATATTAAATAAAATTACACTTGAAATTTATTTTTTATAAAAGCTAGAGTGATGCTAATATGGTATTGTCTACTATAATATTATAATATTAGCGTCACCATTAAATCTATTGGGAAAATAAATTTAGGACGTGACCCATCATGATGAAGAGAATCTCTCATCATGAACCTTATTTGATTTTGATTAGTTAATACCACAAATTTTATTGTTAAGTTCTCTATTAATTGATAAGATTTAGAGGGGGGAGGAGCAATTGAGGTTTTGCTCTTGCTATTGATCTAGTGGCAAGCCTTGTTCTCATGAAACCATAAATCTATTCTTAGTCATCTTATGTAAGTATTTTTCTATTCCTTGAGTAGCAAAGTCATTAGATGGTGATTATTCAGTTGAAAGGAGGTTCCCACCATAACCTTGTCTAAGAATGGAAAAAAATTGAAATTTTTCTTTTGAGCAGTAGAGTTTCTAGGTGAATTTCTTGTAGCCTTCATAAATTTTATGATCATGGCCTTCATTGTGGCTATGCTATGACTTCTAGATAAGAGATATATTTTTTAGTTTAGGTTCTATTAGGCATGCCAATTTCAACTATTGGGGGCTACAAACCATCCTTGTACCTTGCTAACCATGATTCCCCATGGTTGTAGTTTATTATTCAATCTCTTCAAGTGAATGCATCCAGTGCCCTACACCTTATGTAGGGAAACAATCTTAGGAAGTCTAAGAAATCAAGGACACAAATTCTCTAGATGACCTCTAGACTCTTTATAAAGGTTGACTCATTATTGAGATGCAGTATTTTTGTCCTTGTAATTTTTTTCTACATTAGTCTACTCTATTAGGTTTCTCTAGCGAAAATGAAAAGAAAGAAAACATGAAATAATTTGAAATGTAAATTGCAAAAAATAAAATCTATCTAGCCTATCTACGAGTGCATTTCCATCTAACAACTCAGTGGGATGAATGAACATATTAACCAAGCAAGAAAACTAATTTGAACATAAATTTAACCATACAAACATGTGATATATGTATAACCAAAAGAGGCTCAATGGCCTATACATGTAGTTTACCCAAGGCCTGAGTCTAGATTGAGAAGTACAATGAAAAAGGAGATAGAAAATACCATAGGTTGGATACTAGACATAATAAAAAAATCCAACTCTCTTTCTTGCCTATAGGGACTACTATTTATAATATTTATAGGTAAAGTTTGAAATTCAAAATTCCTCCCAAAATGGGTGTGGGTGGGAGCATCAAATTTAGTTTTGGTTAAAGGATCAAGAATACTACGTCGCATTAATTATGGGGGAGTTTGTAGTTGTTTGGAGTTAAATCACCATAAATTCCTCCATGGGTGGCATGGTATTATTTTCAAAAGGGTTCATTAATGTGCTTACTTTCCCTCATGGATAATAGAGCTTAAGTGTCAACTTTGGTTAACAAGCTTGTTTCAATAATTGTGATCGTGTGTTCCCTTGGCTTCCTACCCATCTCGATGATTTTTCTTTCTTGTATCATCTCACTGAATCTTAAGAAAGTTTTGGTCATGGATAGGTTTATTCAAAGCGGTTATTTACACCAAATTGGATAAAATTGGTATTTTTAAAATTTGGAATTGGCTAATATTTGGGACCCTTGACTAGGGCCCTTTAGCCAAAAGAAATTGGGTGCAGATTTTTTTTGGATCAATTCACCACAATTTTATAATAATCTGACCATTTTAAGTTTAAATTTCCAACATTACCCCTAATAATAGTGAACCCTCTACATGTGTTTGGATATTATTCATCTGGATTTTAAAATTGATTTACCAAATTTTTATAAATATATTTTGGGGCTAACCCCTTATTCATAACCCTAGTCATGGACCTCCTCTCTAATAATTCAGTTGCTCCATTGACCCTTCCCCTTGTTCTTTTGGTTAACCCATAGTCTATTTGATGATATTCTTGATGTTACCTATTTCTCCTAATGTATGATTCTCTAACAATTCACCTATATAGGATTCTACCAAATATCCTTTTATGGGTATGCTTCTATCCCTAGTAGATATTCCATGCTCTTCTCACCCCTCACACCTTTGATCCTTGAGGGTATCTTTATGAGGACAAATAAGGTAAGTTTTCCTTATTGAATCCTTGACTCTTTAAATTTCTTTATCCTCCCTTTTCAAGGTCCTTCAAATTCCTCTAATGGATATGTTGCTTTTGTCATTGAGCAACTATCCCTAGGTATATGGAGTGCTCCAACCCAATTATCAAATAAAGCAAACTCAATTATAGGATCTTTATGTCAGTTAGGCAGGTGAGTACTAGTGAATAAAGATAAACTTTTTAGTCACCATTGATAAGGCTTAAGGGTTACTCTTGATAATGAGATAGGGCTTAGTTACCATAATACAAGGATTTTGGGTTGGGTAGGATTTTTTAATTTTTAGTCAATGAAAAAGGGGGAGTATGTCTTTGGATGGGATTAGGGTTATGCATAAGGGGTTGGACTCAAAAGGTACTTGTAAAAAATTGGTGAATCCTAATCAAAATCTAGGCAAATCCTAAGCAGTTCAAATCATTTATCTTCACACCAAAATTTGAGGTATTTGAAGCCCTAAAATGTAAGGTCATATTTGGGGCTACTTTTGACCTAATAAATAACCTTATACCTTTGTAAAAACACCACCATTAGATCAGGCTAAAAAATATCTTTCCAACGAGTACAAATATACCTATGTTTGGATATATATATGGCAAATTGATCCTAAGAAAAAAATTAGTCCCAAAAAAATTAGATGAATGGGCCAACATCGAGGGTCCTCATATTCACCAATTTTTATTTTTGGAAATCCTAATATTTACCCAATTTGTGAATATTCACCACTTTGCATAACCTTGGGTGGGATCCACTTATTTGAATGGATTTTCCTATGTGGCAGCTACAGTAGTTCTTGTTGTTGGTTGTTGGGTACTTGCTAATGGAGGCCAGAGTTTCCAAAATTATGATTCTTGTTATAGGTAAGAAGGCCTAATCATTTTCTATGATTCAAATTCGAGTGCTCTTGGTGTTTTAGCAAAAAAATCAAAATTGAGTGCTCTCTTTATTTTTATTTTTAAATTAAAATTAATGTTGGATCCATCGGTTAAGTTCCATAATTCCTAAGGTAATTAGTTCTTTGGCTTAGGGGAGAAGCTTCATCTTGATTTTTTTTGTTTTGGATATATAGGATTTGACTCAGCTTAGTTTTTGGGTTCTCAAATGCAGGATTAGGTTATGTCAGATACAGAACCAACTCTTAAAATTTGGTTACCTTTAGTTCAGGTTGGATAGGAGCCACCTGATCTTGGTTTAATTTATCTAAAGTTTGGTCTCCTTTTCCCTTAGGTGGGTCAGACCTTCTTGTATTTCATCTTGGTTTCTCTTTGGATGTTTTTATTGCTAGATCTTAGGTTTGGGGACCCTTTCAAAATCCCTTCTGTAAAAGGTTCAAGGACCCTTTCAAAACCCCTTTTGTAAAAGGTTCGAGGACCCTTTCAAAACCCCTTCCTATACCTAATAAAAAAAAAAAGTAACAAGAATCACCTCAATCCATATACTAACATGGACTATCTTCCACTTATTCAAGTCAATTGAAGAGACGACCCATTGTATGGATGTATTACTATTAACTTAATATCAATTTTATCCTTAAAATAAAAGTAAAACATTACTTGTCTTTATAGTGTCCTAAACATAAAGTGTATTGAGAATTTTTTTTCTAAGTAAAAGCTACCTTATATTAATTCATTAATTGGAACATTACAATATTCTTGTGTTAACACTATCCAGCAGCTAAAAAATAAAATGAAGTGGATAAGGAGTAAAACATGAATATACATAAGAATAGAAGCTAATAGCAACAAAAAGACTATATGTATATCTTGATGCATTACACCATATATCAGCACTCATCTGTAGAAGAGCCTGTTATATGGAGAAGTAAAAGTTTTGGGCATGTCTTCTTTTATATCTTCTCAAGTCTTCAAAAAAGAAATATAAGTTCTAGGTATTTCTTTTATGAAAGAGGTTTGTAGTGTCATTTCATTTTTGAAAAGCAAAATAGAAGGTATCATATTCAAAGAAAATTGGATTTTGCATGATTTTGTTTGATTTAAGTGTTAATAAAACTTATGTACATAGATAAAATATTTTTTTTAGGATTAAGTGTTAATAAAACTTAAGCACATATATAAAATAATTTTTTTTGAAGTGTTAAAATAATATTTTTTTTAAAGGGTCAAATTTAATAGATGAGAGGGGAAAAAAATTTGGATGTAAAAGAAATAAAATTATTTATTTATTTATTTTTTTAACGTAAGTATGTGGGTAATACTTTTGTTGATAACATACACACGATCAAACTTGGAGTTGAGAAATGAAAAGTCAACTAGACTCAACCTTTCATTAATAAAACTGGGACAACCAACCAATAAACTGACCTAACCTTTCCTTAATAAAACTAAGACAACCTATAAATAGGTCCAACCTTTCATTTATAAAACTAAGACAACCTATGAATACTTTTAATATACCTTGTTATTATAAAACTTTGAGACTTCGGGAGAGAAAAAAAATCCGTGTTTCATAAAAGCACAACAATAGGATAATATGACTGAGCAGTTGGCCTCCATGTAATACAAATCTATTTCTACAACGTCCATTTCAATAATTGCCCACTTGTACACGGCCTCCCAACAACAACGTTTTTTTACGATACTATAGTCAGGAGGAGGTCGAATGAAGTCCTGGCGCGTATAAATGCCAACCACTTCTCTGATTCAAACAGTTATCCAAGACAATAACGACTGACCTCCACAGCTTCAAACAAAGACCTGAATACAGAAGCAACGTCACCCTGATTTTGACTGGTCATATGATAGAGGTCACGGGACCAGCCAAGTACTGTGCGAGGATCATAATAAGGAGGAGGTAGCGGCAGAGGCAGTGGCAGTGCTGCGAAGGGAACACCTGAGCCTAAGAGCCACGTAGGCCAAGAACCTGTAAGCACAAATGGAGAGCATAAGCACCAAATTGGACCACCTGTTGCTGTCCCTGAGGCCCTGCTCCTTCATCACACCCCCGACGTCCACGACGCACTCGCCCAACACGTAGCCCAAGCATTTCTCCTCCGACCCCGCATACTCGTTGATCAAAAGACACTCCACCGGGTACTTGAAAAGTCTCAGATAATGCATGAACATCCAATACTATGGTATGTACGACTTGGCCACGAAGAACCCCGAGAAGAGAAAAAACGCTCCTAGGAAACCCATGATGAGAGTCTTACCCATAACATAGTTGGGCACCAGTGCGCTGAACAAAACCACCAGCGAATTCGCCCCGTAGATCCCCAGCCATATGACTAGCACGAAGTAGAAAAACGCAGAAGCCCAGGCGTTGAAGCCCGCCAAGAAATAAAGAGGTATAGAAAACAGGATCGCCACGATCAGCATGAAGAACAGAAAAACAACAGAATTGGCTATAACATAGGAGGACACCCTGTAAGCCCCGCCCTGCGTCTCCCTCTTCAAAATCTCGCGCTCCTACACGAAAATCGGCAGCCCCTCGGTGGCGCAAGATATGAGAAACGTGAGGCTGAAGGCGAACAGTCCCAGGCGTTCTTCGGCGCTCCGAGCTTTACTAAATATGGAGCCCAAGCACAGCCTCGCACCCGCGGCCTGCAGCATTCTCAAGGCAAACAGCTGCTTGCTCCGCCACACGTTCAGAAAAAACCTCTGCGATAGCACCCAGATTTCCCTTGTTCTTGAGCTCGCAAACCTCGCCGGAGAATCGACCCCGTCGGCGGTTTCGGTGATGTTCACGAGGAATAAGTCGTAGAGGGTCACTTTCACCCGGCCCTGGACGTTGTTTTCTTTGGACTTCACGGACCCGATTAAGTCCATGGCGTACTCCAGAATGTTGACGTGCGGCAGAATTTCGTAGCCCGCGGAGACAATGCTGGACTGGAGCTTCTCCAGCGAGCCGTGGTGGACGGTGGAGCCGTTGGATAGCAGTAGTATGGAGTCGAAGAGCTCCAGGATTCGAACCCCGGGCTGGTGGATGCTGAGCACGACATTGCGCCGCTTGAGCTCCGCCATAGATTTGAGGATCTTTATGATCTGGAGCGCCGAGCAGCTGTCCAGCCCCGAGGTGGGCTCGTCCAGGACCAGCACCGCTGGGTCGTGCACCACATCCACTCCAATGAAGACACGCCGCCTCTCGCCGCCGGAAAAGCCCCAGATTCTGTCATCGCCGATCCTCGAACCCGCAACGTACTGGAGCCCCAGGTCCTTCGTCAGGGCTCGAACCCGGGACCTCTTATCGGCGTTCGAGGAGCCGCGCAGCCTGAGGCGGGCGCTCAAGTCTCCTCGAACGTCAGAAGCGGAAACAAGGCGTCGTCCTGCGTGACGTAGCCCGACATTCTCCCCAGCTGCTTTGCGTCCACTTGGGAATCGTTCACGAATATATGCTCTTGGCGGAGTTCGATGTGGGGTTGAGTCTGCCGGCGAGTAGCTCCAGCAGAGTCGATTTGCCGGCGCCGCTGGGTCCGGCCACCGCCAGGATTTCCCATGGCTTGGCCTTGCAGCTCACATTTTTCACTATGTACCTGCTCTCCTCACCGCCATTGGTAAACCACGTCTTCCTGCTCTCCGCCAACCTGTACGAGAGATTTTTGGCTTCTACCCTGTAAGTCTTTCATAAAGACAGAGACTGACATAGACTAGAAATTTCGCTTATCTTCAAGTTGAGCGTGGAGGCTTTGGACCCTTGAGCTGTCTCGACCATCAATTCCACCTGATCAGACATGTAGTAAAAACCAATACCAGAAACCAATATAGACGAGGAAGAAAATATTTAGAATCAGGGATTGGTGGGCATCATGCTATCTATGGCGCCGTTGGAGCGGCAAGCGGAAAATGAACAAATCAACCTTTTAGCAAGCCATTTCCCATGTGTCCTGCTCCTGTCTTGCACCGCATGAATGCTCGGCTAAGTGCATCGAGCACCGCATGAATGCTCGGCTAAGTGCTTCGAGCAAGAATGCGTGTAACTAAAAATAATAACCGAGGAGAGGCCCCCCGTATATTAATTATTTATTTTACAATAGGCATACACCAAGTGTTGGTAAACCCTTCCACTTATCACTTTCATTGGTGGTCATAATAGAAAAACTTGGCGTATTTTTGGAGGAATAATAGTGATGCTTTCAAGTCTCCAAGGGTTAGGTGGATTGGTAAGTGTTTGTTTGGCCATCTACTTACCAATAAGACATCCAAGTTCAAACCTAGGGAGCAGCCTATTTACAAATGTAGTAGTCACATGAGGCCCTTCCTAAGGCCTCAATATTCCTCTGGTTATCCATCGAAATCAAAATTTGTAAAGGTAGTAGTCACATGAGGCTCTCTCTAAGGCCTCAATATTCCTTTGATTATCAATCCAAATCAATATTCTTTCATTTGAAATATTACAAACAAGATGATATTGTGGACCTTCTAGGTATGCATTGTGTAAGAAGTGTAGAAACATCAAATAATTTACTTCTTCTATTCTTCCTTATATCATTTAGGGTTGATTTTTTTAAATATATATATTGGGTTGCTCCATCAACATTGGAAGAGGATGAAGTGTTGACTGATTTTTTTTTAGCTAAAACATTAAGTATTCTATGAAGGATTCATAATATCATTATTTATTGTAAATTATAGATTGAAAGGAATAATTTAAGTTTTAGAAGAATAATTAGAATCTTTTCAAATTGTAGAATTGTAAAATTACTCTCTTCTATAATGCTTATAGGTATGGTGCTCAACATAGGAAGTCTTAATTTGAAAAAGACTTTAAAAAAATTGGTTACATGATTTAAATATACATTCAAGGGTCATCTATGACAATGGAGTTTACACAAAGGTTGTGTTGATCTATGCTAAAATAAAAATGTCCAAAAGTTAGGTTTATAAAAATTAATTTTGATTTGTAATATTGAATGCAAAATTCTCCTCACTTAGAATCATATGGAACTTCAATAAACAACTATGCACATGTTTATCAAAATTAGGTTTATCAAAATTAATTTTGATTTGGAATATTGAATGCAAAATTCTCCTCACTTAGAATCATATGGAACTTCAATAAACAACTATGCACATGTTGGGCACTTTTGATAAGGATCAAACTTGTCATTAAAAAAGGGATGGAAATATTTCAATTGAAGGAGATTCACAAATTATTATTAATTCTCTAAAGAAAATGGATGTGGGGATTGGATCAAAATTGCTTTATTTTTTACGTCCATTAAATATTATTGGAGGTAATATCTCACAAATGCTAACATATATATATAGAGAAGGAAAGCGAAAAGCAAATAGTTTAACCAATTATTTTGTCGATCTTCATCTTGGTAAAATTTAAATTTTAGAAGGCAATAACATATTAAGGAAAATGAAGAATACCTTCAGTCAAAAGGCATATAAAAATATCTTTGATACAAAGGTAAGATGGATATAGTCTAGTTCACCTAACAATTGATGTAATTTTTTTTAATTTAATGGAAGAACAAAAGAAGCCACATGTAGTTTATTAATAAGTATGCAATTTCCTATATTATTACATATTTTAATGCAATTTAGAATATATTAAAACATATCAAATCCTAATCAAATGGCATGAAGCTCATCTAGTTAAAATGTGGAAGGAAGAGATCATTGTTCATATATTGTGAGACAAAATATATATAAATACCAAAATTTACTATATTAATTGATTCAAATACCATAATAAAAAGGTCATAATGTAATAGTGGTTGGGATAATTTCAATTTTATATGTACAATTTAAAGATATCTTGTAGACACCAAATTTTAGTCATTTGTACACAAATTTCTACAAATTCAGCAAAATCACCAAGTTGCCACAAAATCATCATCAATTGTCCAAATTCACTCAAATTCCTCCAAAATTCTAATTCCCCTTCTAATTCATCTAAATTTCTCCAAATTCTCTGCTTTTCCTTCTCATTTTCTATTTCCTCCCAATTCCTCTAATTTCTAGTAAGTTCTAATTTTTTCCCTCATCCTTCTAATTCCCACTAAATTCTTCTAATTTACCTTTATTCCCCTCTAGCCAACTCAATTTCCTTTTAATTCCTCATAATTTCTTCAAATTCTTCTAATCTCCTTCTAAGTTTTCTAATTCTATTTTATTTCCCTCTAACTCGTCTTAATTTCCCCTAAATTCTTATAAGTCCCCTCTAAGATTTTCTAATTTTATTTCAATTTCATCCATATCCTTTAATTCTTCTAAGGTCTTCTGAAGTCTTTAAATTTCCCTCTAATTTCCCTTTCCCTAGTTTTTAAATTTCTCTAATCCTTTTTAATTTTCCCTTACTTCATTTAATTATTCTGATCCTTTCTAATCTTTTAATTCCTACCTAATCCCCATAATTTATTTCTCCCTCTCCCTTCAAATTTCCCATAATCCATCTTATCCACCTAATCAATGTACTAATCCATGATCCAATCCCAAGGGGAATTTGCAAAAAAAGATAAAAATACCAATCAAATCTCCAAAACCAAAGGCAACCCTCATCCAAATCTCTAGGAGATATGCACTCTAATTTAAAATCCTCATCAAATCCTTAGGTATTCCTAAATCCTCATCTAAATCTCCTTAGGATTCCCATCATTTAATCCACTTTGCACCCCATCCCCTTTCCCCTCCAAATTGAATGAATAAAAAATGGCACTAAAACTCCCAAGTCAACAGGAATTAAATTGGTATATTTAATGGTTTGGTCCTTCTCAACCTCCATGACACCTTTTTGGTAATTTTAAATTCCATGGGCATACCCCAAGGCACACATGCCCCTATGCACATCTCACATCCCCACAATTCAATTTATGGCACTTGGGTGGGTGAGGATTCGACCCACCCAAGGCTATTAAATGAGGAGGGTGCACATTCCTCTATGTGTCCTCCCCAATATTTGCATTGGATTTTCCCCATGCCACTTGATGCCAAGTCATCTCCACCTCACCTCCATGTCATCCCTCATCACCTTGCTAAAATTTCTATAAATACCCTCTTATTTTTATTATTTTCATGGAGACACATCGCCACACACCTAGATGCTATCAAGATTCAAGTAGGACTCAAGTATGCACATTTAAATCGTTTATTTTCTATTGTTATTTTATGCTTAACACAAATACTACTAATAATTTCACATTTGCATGTGTGTAGGACTCAAAGGGCTCAAGACTCAATTCAAACTGGTCGTCACAATAAACCCACCTTACATTTGTTTGTGGCATAGGAAAATTATGACACCATAGTAGTTTTGTAAAGGGATCATCTCCTTTTGGACACATGTATTTTGTAAAAACACCCTACAAATGGGTATCAAAATGACTCACGTTTAATATCACATATTTATTTATTTGTATTGCAATGGTGTATTTTTTATGTCTACACATCTTAAAAAAAATCACACTTGAAACTTATTTTTTATAAACGCTAGAGTGATGCTAATATGGTATTGTCTACTATAATATTATAATATTAGCATCACCATTAACTCTAATGGAAAAATAAATTTAGGACGTGACCCCTCACATTTTACATTTTATTCATAAAAGGAATGTAATACAAGGAAGATATATGATCAATATACTTATCAAAAGGTTTATATCATCACCAAAATAGATATCAGTGCATTTGCATGAGATTAAAGATTTTAAGATAGAGGACTAAGACCACCGGAATAAATTTAAAGATATTTTTTTTGTAATTTTATGCCAACATTAGTTTAATAAGATCTAAACTAAAATATTTATAGGACTTTTGTTAAATTACTAGGTCTAAATAGTCTATGGTCCATGTTTGTTATAACATTATTTAAATTAAAATATTAATTATTTGTTCTAAATTATTTCGAGCTTTTAAACCAAAAGCATAAGTATTTTTTTATCTAACTAAAATAAAATATAGATATATAGATATATTTTTGGATTTGGTTAGTGTGAGGAACTCCTATAATAGACGCTTAGGGCTAGGTATTTCCATCCTACCATGATCTCTTATAAGGAGACAGTTGAGTTTATCAATAGGATATTTAACACATAGCCTCATTTTGAACCTTGGTTGGGCATCCCCATCCCACCATGACCTCTCATAAGGGGGAGAGTTGAGTTTATCAATAGGATATTTAACACAAAACCTCATTTTAAACCTTGGACCTCTCGAAGAAGAGCTAAGCCTTGAATGGTTGCACTACCCTAAGGATAAAAATAATATTACCATTTATTTTGAAAAAATTACAACCAAATATAAAATTATAAATAATTTTAAATATTTCTATATTTTTAAAATGCACTCCCTAGAGGAGCGAGGTGCAGGGACATTTAAACATTGATCTAATTTATTGGTTGTTGGATTCTTCTCGAGGGATCGAGGAGTAAGGAGCTCTGAATCTTGATCTTTGTTGGTTGTCAGATGCTCCTCGAGGGAGCAAGGAATGGGGAGCTCTAAACCCTGATATTTGTTGATTTTTGGATGTGGATCCTAGAATGTTGTTATTATTTTCCTGTAGTGGTGCATTATTTGTTGGATAGTGAGATGTGGTTTCACTTTTTTGACTTTACGGATGGGTGTTGGCCCTAATGCTAAAATATTTATGTTAGAGGGCCTTGCCTCTATTTTCATACCCTATTTGAGGGGTTTGTTATAAATTCTTGGATGGATCTTAGATTTTGGATCTATTTTTGTTGTAAGCTTGCTCTACTCGGGCATAATTTATTTCTAGATTCATTTTTAAGAATTTTTTGGTGATCTTGAGTATCATCTAGTTTCTTATTTTTCTTTGTGTGGTCTTGGTAGGTTTTTCTAATAATTTTTGGCCTTTTTATGGTTTGTCAAGTCGTTGCCTTTTTGGGAGGGAAATTTTTTCCAGTTTCAAATATGAGTAGGAAGTGGTTGTTTCTTATTTTTCTATTTGTAGTTTTTTTCCCAATAGGTC
Organism: Wollemia nobilis; assembly: GCA_028583015.1. Classification (NCBI taxonomy): domain Eukaryota; kingdom Viridiplantae; phylum Streptophyta; class Pinopsida; order Araucariales; family Araucariaceae; genus Wollemia; species Wollemia nobilis. The sequence goes on from JAQPPZ010009575.1 coordinate 302,338, forward strand.
TAGGAGGATGTTTTGAAATTTTAAATCTAATGTTCAATAGTAATGTGTCTAATTTTCCCTAAGATGTGGGTCTTCTAGTTCTTTCAAATCTCTAATATATTAGTATATTTTAGGTTTACGGAGCATTCAAAAACCCTATGGTCCTCTTTTTGAGGCCTGATCCATTTGTAGAAGGTTCTTGGAGCCTTGAATTTTCATTTCACTTTTAGTATTTGAGTGGGAATTTGATTTTTGAATAATTTTAGTGCTCTTTGTTCTGTTTGTATGTGAAATGGTTGTTATTTCCATCCTTGTGTTTTTTAGGCTTGAGGAGCCTATCAAAACTGAGGGGTCCTCTTATTAAGGCCTGATTCACTTGTATGAGGTTTTGGAAGACTTTCAAAACCTTGCTTATAATGGTTTGTGACCCTTCCAAAACCCCCCAATGAGGTTCAAGGAACCTTACAAAAGCTTTTGGTCCTCTACTTAAGGTCTGATATTTTTTAAGGTTTTGGAAGCCTTTCATAACCTTTCTTAAAGGGATTTTGGGATCCTTCCAAAACCTTGTTGTTTAAGGTTCGAGTATCTTTTAAAAAACCCTTTGTTTAAGGTTTGGGAGCCTTTAAAAACCCCATATTTAGGCAGGATTCAAATTTATTTTTGCCAGAGTTATTATTGAATATGTTGGGTACCTGTTGGTGGAGATCTAATTAGAATTTCCATCCTTGGTGGGAAGGCATAATGCTTTTATTCTAGTTTTTTGAACACTCCTAATGTCTTAGCAGAATTTTCCAAATTGAACTCTACTTAAATTTAAAAATTAAATTGACATTATATGGTATGGATGATTGTCTCATTTTATAGATTTATTTCTCCTATGGTGGCTTTGGGAGAGAATTTCATTTATATGTTTGATTTTAAATTTTGAAGTTTAGGTGGAAATTCTATTTGTTTTGGATCTATGAAATTTGACTATCTTGGATGTTAGATCGATCTTTGTTGGATGCTGAATCAGTTTCTCCTTAGGGATGTTGTCTCATTTGTGATCTTCTTTGGTGTGTTTTGAATATATTTGTGGTTTTGTAAATGTTGGGGGACCCTCCCAAAATACCTATGTGAAAGGTGTGAGAACCCTTCAAAAAGCCCTTTTTATGCCAAATAAAAAAAAAACAAAATGCACCATTATAAATTAGTTTTGATTTCTTGTTTGCTTTTAGGATTTATATGAAAGAAAATATAATCTCTCATATTATTTATTTCGATAAAGTTTAACATTATTTTCTAAAAAAGGTTTTTTTCAAAAATCTATAAATATTAGATCTTACAATAATATTATAAATGAGTTTATATCCTAGGATTTCTTAAAGTTTATACATACACTTAAGGTTTGAAATTAAATTTACTAAAATTGCAAAAAATAATAAAATTTATTTAATTTTTTTTGTTTTTGAATGCGGGCGAAGTACAATGATTGAAGCCAATTGAAGCCACACTCCCTGGGGCACAACAGGGCCTCCCTCCCCATAATTTAAATTTAGGTATTTTGGTTAAAATTCCAATGACTTACCACTATGGTGTCCCTATTTTTGAGTTAGACTTTATATAGTTTTAGAAAATTAGGTTTAATTTAAAGTTAAGAGTAAAACTTTAGTTCAATTTTATAAAAAAATAAAATTATCTTTATTTAAAAAATAAATGCTAGTATGATTAAAAAGTGAATGCATAAATATGATAGTGAAAAAAATGTTTGGTCAAAATAATTATCACATTTATAAAGACCAAAATATTAATGTTTGTTTTTCCATAAAAAATTTTACAATTAAATTTAGAAGTATATATTTACATTTAATTATGATTTTTTCCTTTATCATGTATATGTGGCTTCTATTAAGGACCACTAATATAACAAAATATCATATTTTTCTTGTTAGATTGATATTAAGTTAATTAAACCACATTTAACTTAACTTTTTATTAAATATATTTTCATTTATCTTTCTATCAAAGATATTCGGCATCTTCCTCAAACTACTATGCCTCTGAATCAACTTTTTAAAATAATTTTTATTAAGATATAAAATAACTTCTTCAATCAACTTGTAAAATTTAAAAATCAACACCACCAATACCTAAAATAGATACTACCCAATTTCCATGTCTATAAATATGGTGTATATAACAGCTTATGAATTCCCTAATATCTTATTTAGGGGTCTATTCATGCCCCTAAAATTCCAAGATATCATTTTCATAATCACTTTTTATTTGTGGTTTTATCCCATTTCATGGTAACACTTAAATATTTGTCTTTGTTTCTCATATTTTTGCTTCTTAAGTCTTCTTATATTTTTTTATTCCTACCAACACTTTCATATTCATCAATCAATTTGATTTTATTTTCCATAGGTTTATCTTGCTCTAAAGACTTAGAAGTACAAGGATTAACCTCAAAATCATTCCCTTATATATGTTTCCTTCTAAGCCCTAAAGTATAAGGATGCTCCTCCATAAGAATTAACCTTATATGTTATCTTAAAAATTTTAAATCACTATCCATTTATGACATCATCATTTCTTTGTTTTTCTTAAAACCCTAAAGTGCATGGGATAACCTCTACAATAATTTTAAAATGCTTTTTAATCAAACTAATAGATAAAATATCACATTACTATATGTTTTTGAAAAATTATACAACCAAATAATTGTGAATATTTTTATGAAACAAAAATATTATAAATTAATTATGTTTTCTTGTTTGCTTGTAGTATTTATATAAAAAAAATTGTAAACTCACATCTTATTTTTTTCAATAAGGTTCAAATTTATTTTCTAAAAAAGGTTTTTGAAAAAATCTATAAGTCTTAGGTTTTAAAAAAGAAAAAAATATAAATGAGTTTCAATTGTGGGATTTTTCTCAAGAATATATATTGACACTTATGGTTTGAAATAAAATTTAAAAAAAAAACAAAATTATTTAAAATCTTTAGTCAAATTTATATAATTTAAAAAAAAAAATGTTTAATTTTAAGCTAAGTAAAATTTTTGTTTAATTTTATAAAAATAAAATTATCTGTATTTAAAAAAATTAAACATTGATATGATAAAAAAGGAAATTCATATGGATGATAGTACACCTCATAAAATATGGTTGGCCAAAATAATTATTACATTTAAAAATGCCAAAATATATGTTTTTTTTATAAATTTTATTTTAATTAAATTTACAAGTATATATTTAAATTTAAATATAAGTTTATTTTTTAATCAATTATGTTGGATTCTATTTAGGGCCATTCCGTTTAAAATAAAATAAAAAATATTACATTACTATGAGGTAAATTAAACCATATTTAACTTATCTTTTTATCAAAGATATTCTTCATTTGCTTTTTTATCAAAACTATTTGTCATCTTTCTCAAACTACTACACTTATGCATTCAATTCATTGATATCATTTTATTGGTAAAATTTCACATGTCCATATCAAATATTACTAATATTAAAATAAACATTATGAATTCCTAAAATATTTGCTACTTGGTTTCCATATTTATAAATATGTTGTCTATAACAACTTGTTAGTTCCCTAATACTTTTTTTTAGAGGTCTTATTCATGCCCTTAATATTTCAAGCTATCATTTTCATCATCACTTTGTATTTGTGGCTTTATCCCCACTTCTTGTTAAAACTTGGGATATTTGCTTTTATTTCCCATATCAATATCCCTCTAATTTTATTTTTCTCTTTGGTTTTGCTTCTTGGTTCTTCCTCTCTTTTATGCATTCCCACCAACACTTTCATATTCATCAATCTCTTCAATTTTTTCACATTGATCATAGTGATACATATCATATATAGGTTTGTTTTTTTATGAATAATTCAAAGAGCAAGGAATAACCCAAAAAATGTTTTCTTATTTATGTTACACCGAAATCCCTAAAGTGCAAAGACACTCCTCTATAGCAATTATATTATTATGCTACCCTAAAAACCCTAAATCACTATGGATTTCCTCCACCCTCATTTTCTTATTATGCTACTCTTAAAAATTTAAATTACAAGGGATAACCTCTACACTACTTTTGTTTCTATTACTAAAAGAGGATTCCATACTACTTGATGAAAATGAAGACAATTTACTTAGAATAAAATTGACCTCTAATGTTTTTAATTTAAAGGTTTTCTCCACATCTTATTTTGCACCTTTAATTCCTTTTGAATTTAAACTTGCACATTATCCCTTCTCATCGATTATATCCTTCTTTTTTTCTTATGGTGGTTGATCTAAGAGAACTATATTGGGCATTTTCCATATGATGTAGATAGGATTTCTCTCTCTCTTTATTTCGAGTGGAATATCCTTAATCTAATCCAAATTCTATTACAACATGATTTCTTTCTTCATCTTGAATTTTGTCTCATGAACAAAGTTTCCTATCTCTTTCTTCACATTTTTCCTTTAAAATATGTTTTCATGTGTCTAATCTCATAACAATTGTGACATTGGAATGCAACATTTTCATAATCCACTTGTTGATCCCATTATTTTGATTTAATTCTAACCTTAATGCTTTGTGGTAAAGGATTTAAAATATCCATAGCAACATTTGAGTATATATACAATGCTTTCACTCTTTAGTAGTGAGTGACTTCTTGATGAAATCCCCTATGATATATCTAATATTATTCAAAACATCCTTATTGATGAGTTGATAAGGAATTCTGAAAAGCCTAACCCACACCAAAAGATTTTTATTAATTTCTATTTTGACAAAAAAAATCTCACTTCATGGTCTTAAATAAATGTCATCTCTCCCTCTAAACCATGGGCCACCACCCATAATTTTATTTCTATTTTTTAACCTAGAAATAATGATGAAGAAAATCCTTAGGAAAAAAATCATAGAATAATTTGAATTCAATCCTCACTTCCACTTGATCCAAATTTGAATCTCTAAAAACCCTAGGTAGGGCAATCCTCAATTCCAGTTCCACTAACATATGTTCACTGTTATCTCCAACTTGGGCATCCATACTTCTAGTTAGGGCGTATTAACTTCTTATCAAGGATTTCAAATATGACTTTTTTTCTATGCTAGCTAGTGGAGTTTACTCTTGACTTATACATTTAATAATAAATTTAACGTATATATGTATAGAAATAAAATATCAAACATCCATATTTTAAAATATCAATAAATAATGAAATCCCTTCAACAGGTTAGATTTTTTATTTTTATAATTGATTTAATTTTTTTAATATGGTTGCAAGGATGATAGGCATATATGAAGAGAATAAATAAGAATAAGACCAACTACATAAATAAAAGTGGTGATAAAAGGAACATGACAAGGACTAAGTATACATTTACTTACATGTTAAAAATAATAATTATTTAAATTTTTATTTAAGAATACAAGTATTTTGTTTAGTGTGGTTATAAGGAGATGTAATAAAAATGAATAGAAATAAAGCCAACCACGAGAGAAACGCCGTGATTAAGAATAATATAATATCAATTAATTAATAATTTTATTAAACATAATTAATTATTTAATTAATAATAATTTATTTACATTTAAAAAAATTAATAATATACTTTTTTTTATTTGGTTAGTATGAGAAACCCTATGACCCTGTAATTTTGAGAGATATGTTTATCAATAAATAGTTTAACACACAACCACCACACACCCACCCCCTCACATACTCGTCTACGTCACGGTTTGAACCTTGAACCTACCGAAGAAGAGCCATTTTGCATCCACTTGGGAATCGTTCACGAATATGCTCTCTTGTTGGAGTTCGATGTGGGGTTGAGTCTGCCGACGCCAGCAGAGTCGATTTGCGTAAAATCCCTCAAAAGCATTTTCTTCTTTATGCTTCCCTAAAATCCATGCAAGGAAACTCCTCTATAGTAATTATCTTCTTATGCTATCCTAAAAGCTCTAAATCACTATAAATTTCTTCCACATCTTAGTTTACACTTTTAATTCCTTCTTAATTTAAACCTTCAAATTGTAATTTCTCATCTATTATATTATTTTCGTCTTTCTTTTGATGGTTGATCTAAGAGAACTATCATGGAAATTTTATATATGATGTGGATAGGCTTTATTTGCCTCTTTATTTGGAGTTGAATATCCTTAATCTACTATGATTTATATTATAGCATGATTTCTTTCTTCATCATGAAGTTTATCTAATGACCAAAATTTTCTCTCTTTCTTCGTATTTTTATTTTGTAGTCTCATTTAATTTGTCCAATCTCATAGCAATTGCAACATTGGAATGCAATATTTTCATAATCCATTTTTTGATCTTATTATCTTGATTTAAATTTAATATTAATGCTTTTATGTCAAAAGATTTAAAATATCCATAGCAACACATATTTGAGTATATTTACTCTTTAGTAGTTGGTGCTTCTGTGATGAACTCCCCTAAGATATATTCAATATTATTCAAAGCATCGTTATTTATGAGTTGATAAGGAATTCTAAAATGCCTAAATATTTTTATTAGTTTCTATTTTGACAAGAAAATTCTCACTCCATGATCTTAAATAAAGGCCATCTCTCCCCCTAAACAATGGTCCACCACCCATTATTTAATTCCCATTTTTTTAACTAGAAAAGATGATGAAGAAAACCTTAGGAAGAAAATTTATAGAGTAATTTGAATTCAATCCCCACTTTCACTTGATCCAAATTTGAATCTCTAAAAACCTTGGCCAATATCCATGTAAATTACATATAATCCCTCTACTTTTGAGAACAATAATATCATGCTCGATGATGTAAAACCTACTTGTTGAATTGAACTTGACATATATTCACTCTTCCTCTTATCTCCAACTTGAGCATCCATACTTCTAGTTAGGGCACATTAACTTCATATTGAGGATTTCAAATATGACTTTTCTTTTGTGCTACCTAGTGAGTTTTACTCCTTGTTAATTGAGGATTTCAAATATGCCTTTTCTTCTATGCTACCTAGTGAGGTTCACTCCTAACTCAAAAATTTAATAATAACTTTAACATTTATATGTATAGAAATAAAATACCAAAAATCCATCATTTTGAAATATCAATAAATAACGATATCCTTTAATAGGCTAGATTCCTTATTTCTATAATTGATTATTTTTTTTTAATATGGTTGCAAGGATGTTAGGGATATATGAAAAGAATAGATAGGAATGAGGTCAACTACATAAATAAATAGAAGTGGTAATAAAAGGGAACATGACAAGGAATATGAATGGATTTATTTTTAGAATAATAATTATTCTTTATTTCTTTTGTTTTAATCTTGTTGATTTTCTTTTTGTTGGATGATTCAAGAGTTCTCATATTTAAAGCAAAAATTTATGTTTAATTTTTCTTGTCGGTTTTATTTTTGGGTGTGCTTTGAGGGCTTCATAGCAAGTAAGAATTTTAATTTAATTCCATATGCTTTATTTTCATTGGACGATTCGAGATTTTTCTCTTTTTAATGCAAAAATTAGGTGCTTTTTCTTTTATCGGTTTATCAGTGTCATTCCCCTAGTTTTCGGTTGTTTCATTCTAGGTATTCTCTATGAGCTTAGTAGTAAGTGGAAATTTTTGTTGTAATCTTGTAATGGTTTTTCGTCGCTTGCTTGTTTGCTTGACTATCGTTGGGCAGCATTTTTTAATTTTTGGTTATTTGCTTCTATATACCAAAAAAAAAAATCCTTGTTGTTTTTTCCTAGTCTTTCTTGAGTGCCTCATTTCGCTCGATGTCTTACTCTTTGGTGCTCTTTTCCAAGTTTGAATTTTAAAGAAGAGATAAGGTAAGATTTTTGGATCTATATTTTATTTGATGTTCTTCCTCTAAATCCATTTTTATTTGATGTACTTCGGGCTCATTGAATACTCTTTGGATTTGTAATGGTTTGGGGTCCCTTCCAAAATCTCTTTTTAAAGGTTCAAAACAGTTTCAGAACACATTCTTTCACCTAATAAAAAACATTAGTTATCACTATGACATTATCATTATAATGTTTCTATGAAATTTAAATAAACAAGGGTATTAAAAATATGTTTAAAATTATGATGAAAATAAAAGGATGTTATAATAATTTTGTAACATTGCCTTATAATATTAAAAATATTAATTTATTAAAAATATGTTATTTCTTTGGCACCACAATGATATATCACATTAATTCTTTGAACTTTTTCAAACTCGTATTAAGTCTTATGAGAAAAGAGGTTTATCTTGATTCTTGGTAGATCATCTTACTTATAGCATGTAGAACATGGTTAGTTTTTTAAATCAATTTAAATAAATTCTCATGTTTCCTTTAAAAATAAAATTTACTTTAAATTAAAGTAAACATTATGGAATCCACCAACATTTAAACTATTTAAAATTAAATTTTTAGAAATTAAAACTTAGAAAAAACATATATAACAATCTTTATCTATTTAAAATTAATTTTTTGGAGATTAAAACATAGGAAAAAAATATACAATTCTAGATACACAATTCAACATTTTGGTAGGGTGGAGATTCGATCCTGGGACCTCCCTTGGAGGATTGTCCTCTCCTCTCCAACTCACCTGCAACACCTGGGTGATAACAATCTTTATCTAATGTAAGAAGAATAACCTATGTTTATTAATATGGACTTTCTTCCTTCCACTTATTCAAGTCAATTGAAGAGAGTATCCATTGTATGGTTGTGTTACTGTAATCTTGGATTTAGAAAATTAACTTAATATCAATTATATCCTTCAATATAAATATAAATATAAATATAAATATAAATATAAATATAAATATATATATATATATATATATATATATATATATATATATATATATATATATAACCTATTTTTATAGTGTTATAAATATAAAGTGTATTAATGAGCCTGTTTTTTTATAGTAAAAGTTAGATTATATTAATTTATTAATTGGAATATTACAATATTTTGGTGTTAACATCCACCACCTAAAAACAAAATAAAGTGGATAAGAAATAAAGCATGAATATACATAAGAATAGAAGCTAATAGTTGTATCTTGCTGCATTACACGATATATCAACACTTGTCTATAGGAGAGCCTATGGGGAAATTGTGGGAAAGCTTGTTATGTGGAAAACCTCTGAGCATGTCTTATATTGAAGAAGTTTGTAATGTCTTTTTATTTTTGAAAAGCAAAATAAAAGGTATCATACTAAAAAAAATTGAGTTTTGAGTAACAGTTAGAAATTATGCATGATTTTGTTTTGCTTAAATGTCAATAAAACTTACTACATTTAAAAAATATTTTTTTTAGTTTAGGTGTTAATAAAAATTATATATATTATTTTTTGAAGGGCCACATTTCATATAAAATTAAAAAAAAAAATTGGGTCATAAAAGAAATAAGTTGTCTATTGATTTTTTTTGTTTTTTTACATTAACAAATGAATAACACTTTTGTTGATAATAAGGAGGACATGGACACATTATTATAAAACTTCTTTCATCAAATCTATCTTTTTAAATTTACCTTCTATCTTCTTCTATCTTTTTAATATGCTTTGCTATTATAAAACTTTGAGAAAGGAAAAATCTGATCTTCATCAACCTACCTTGTTATTATAAAACTTTAAGAAAGCAAAAAAATCTGATTTTCATCCAACCTACCTTGTTATTATAAGACTTTGAGAGAAAAAAATCTGTAGTTTCATAAAAGCGCGTACAATAGGATAATATGACTGAGAAGTTGGGCCTTGCATGCTGCTAAATAATACAAATCTGTTTGAACGTCCATTTCAATTCAATTACTGCCCACGGACTTGTACACGGCCTCCCAATAACAACGTTTTTTTAAATGATACTATAGTCAAAAAGAGGTCGAATGAAGTCCTGGCGCGTATAAATAAATGCCAACGACTGATTCAAACAGTTTTGCAGGACGATAGCGACTGGTCAGTACTCCACAGCTTCAAACAAAGACCTGAATAACGAAGCAACGTCACCCTGATTTTGACTGGTCGGTCACATGATAAAGGGCACGGGACCGGCCAAGTGCTGTGGCAGAGGCGGGATCATAATAAGGCGGAGGCAGAGGCAGTGCTCCGAAGGGAACACCTGAGCCTAAGAGCCACGTAGGCCAAAAACCTGTAAGCACAAATGAAGGAGAGCATGAGCACCAAATTGGACCACCTGTTGCTGTCCTTGAGGCCCTGCTCCTTCATCACACCCCCGACGTCCACGACGCACTCGCCCAACACGTAGCCCAAGCATTTCTCCTCCGACCCGGCATACTCGTTGATCAAAAGACACTCCAACGGGTACTTGAAAAGGCTCAGATAATGCATGAACATCCAATACTTGGGTATGTCCGACTTCGCCACGAAGAATCCCGAGAAGAGAAAAAACGCGCCTAGGCAACCCATGATGAGAGTCTTACCCATAACATAGTTGGGCACCAGTGCGCTGAACAAAACCACCAGCGAATTCGCCCCGTAGATCCCCAGCCATATGACCAGCACGAAGTAGAAAAACGCAGAAGCCCGGGCGTTGAGGCCCGCCAAGAAATAGAGAGGTGTAGAAAACAGCATCGCCATGATCAGCATGAAGAACAGAAAAATAAGAGAGTTGGCTATAACATAGGAGGACACCCTGTAAGCCCCGCCCTGCGTCTCCCTCTTCAAAATCTCTCGCTCCTGCACGAAAATCGGCAGCCCCTCGGTGGCGCAAGACATCAGAAACGTGAGGCTGAAGGCGAACAGTCCCAGACGTTCTTCGGCGCTCCGAGCTTTACTAAATATGGAGCCCAAGCACAGCCCCGCTCCCCCGGCCTGCAGTATTCTCAAGGCAAACAGCTGCTTGCTCCGCCACACGTTCAGAAAAAACCTATGCGACAGCACCCAGATTTCGCTTGTTCTTGAGCTCGCAAACCTCGCCGGAGAATCGACCCCGTCGGCGGATTCGGTGATGTTCACGAGGCATAAGTCGTAGAGGGTCACTTTCAGCCGGCCCTGGACGTTGTTTTCTTTGGACTTCACGGACCCGATTAAGTCCATGGCGTACTCCAGAATGTTGACGTGCGGCAGAATTTCGTAGCCCGCGGAGACAATGCTGGACTGGAGCTTCTCCAGCGAACCGTGGTGGACGGCGGAGCCGTTGGAGAGCAGGAGTATGGAGTCGATGAGCTCCAGGATTCGAACCCCGGGCTGGTGGATGCTGAGCACGACGGTGCGCCGCTTGAGCTCCGCCATGGATTTGAGGATCTTTATGATCTGGAGCGCCGAGCAGCTGTCCAGCCCCGAGGTGGGCTCGTCCAGGACCAGCACCGCCGGATCGTGCACCACATCCACTCCGATGGAGACACGCCGCCTCTCGCCGCCGGAAACGCCCCGGGTCCTGTCATCGCCGATCCTCGAACCCGCAACGTGCTGGAGCCCCAGGTCCTTCATCAGGGCTCGAACCCGGGACCTCTTATCGGCGTCCGAGGAGCCCCGCAGCCTGAGATGGGCGCTGAACATGAGAGTCTCCTCGACCGTCAGAAGCGGAAACAGGGCGTCGTCCTGCGTGACGTAGCCCGAGATCCTCCTCAGCTGCTTTGCGTCCGCTGGGGATTCGTTCACGAGTACGCTCTCGGCGGAGTTCTGTGTGGGGTTGAGTCTGCCGGCGAGTAGCTGCAGCAGAGTCGATTTGCCGGCGCCGCTGGGTCCGGCCACCGCCAGGATTTCCCACGGCTTGGCCTTGCAGCTCACATTTTTCACTATGTACCTGCTCTCCTCACCGCCATTGGAAAACCACGTCTTCCTGCTCTCCGCCAACTTGTACGAGAGATTTTTGGCTTCTATCCTGTAAGCCTTGCATGAAGACGGAGACTGATATAGACTAGAAATCTCGCTTAGATTCATGTTGAGCGTGGAGGCCTCGGACCCTTGAGCTGTCTCGACCATCAATTCCACCTGTTAAGACATGTAGTAAAAACCAATACCAGAAACCGATATAGACGACGAAGAAAAAATTTAGAATCGGGGATTCCTTGGCATCATGCTATCTATGGGGCTGTTGGAGCGGCAAGCGGAAAATGAACAAACTACCTTTTAGCAAGCCATTTCCCATGTATCCTGCTCCTGTATTGCACCGCATGAATTCTCGGCTAAGTGCTTCGAGCAAGAATGCCTGTAACTAAAAATAATAACCAACGTTCGAGGACAGGCCCCCCGTGTATAAACTATTTATTTTCCAATGGGCATACACCAAGTGTTGTTGGTAAACCCTTCCACTTATCACTTTCATAGGTGATCATAATAGAAAAACATAGACATATTTTTGGAGGAATAATAGTGATGCTTTCAAAAGTTTTCAAGGGTTAGGTGGATTGATAAGTGTTTTTTTGGCCATACACTTACCAAAAGACATCTAAGTTCAAACCTAGGGGGCAGCCTATTTGCAAAGCTAGTAGTCACATGAGGCCCTCTCTAAGGCCTCAATATTCCTTTGATTATCAATCCAAATCAAAATTTGCAAAGGTAGTAGTCACATGAGGCCCTCCTTAAGGCTTCAATATTCCTTTAGTTATTAATCCAAATCAAAAAAATTACATGTGATTAATTACAAACAAGATGATATTGTGGACCTTTTAGGTGTTCATTGTTTAATAAGAGTGTAGAAACATCAAATAATTTACTTCTATTCTTCCTTGTATCATTTAAAATTGTTTTTTTTTTAAATATATATATTGGGTAGCTCCATCAACATTGAAAGAGGATGAAGTGACTGATTTTTTAGAACTCGAGCATTAAGTAATATATTGAGGATTATTACTATCATTATTTGTTGTAAATTATAGATTGAAAGAAATAATTGTAGTTCTAAAAGAATAGTTAGAATATTTTCCAAGTTTAGAATTGTAATATTACTCTCTTCTATAATGCTTATAGGCATGTTGCTCAACATAGGAAGTCTCAATTGGAAAAAGAGATGTAAACATCATTGTTACATGATTTGAATATACATGCAAGGGTCATCTATGAAAATGGAGTTAACACAAAGGTTGTGTTGATCTATGGTAAAATAAAAATGTCCAAAAGTTGAATTTATCAAAATTAATTTTGATGGTGCTTCCAAATTAATCCGATCTAAAAATTGATAGATTTTATATTTTTTTGGAATATTGAATGCAAAATTCTCCTGAATTTATCAAAATAAATTTTGATGGTGCTTCCAAATTAATCCGATCTAAAAATTGATAGAGTTTATATTTTTTTGGAATATTGAATGAAAAATTCTCGTCACTTACAATCATATGGAACTTCAATAAACAACTATGTACATGCTAGGGCACTTTTTATAAGGATCAAGATTGTCATTGAAAAAGGGATGGATATATATTTCAATTGAAGGAGATTAAAAAAAAATTATTAATTCTATAAATAAAATGGATATGGGGATTGGATCAAAATTACAATATTTTTTATGTCCATTAAATATCATTGGAGGTAATATCTCAGCAATCCTAACATATATAGATAGAAGGAAAGAAGATAGCAAATAATTTAACCAATTATTTTGTTGATCTTCATCTTGGTAAAATTTAAATTTTAGAAGGAAATAACATATTAAGGAAAATGAAGAATACCTTCAATAAAAAAGGCATATAAAAAATATCTTTTAAACAAAGGTAATATTGATATGGTCTAGTTGACCTAACAACTAATGTTATATTTTTTAATTTAATGGAATACCAAAAGAAGCCACATGTAGCTTAAATAAAAGCATGAAATTTCCTATATTATTACATATTTTAATGCAATTTATAATATATTAAAACATATCAAATCCTAATCAATTGGTATGAATCTCAACTAGTTAAAATGTGGAAGGAAGAGACCATGGTTCATATACTGTGAGACAAAATATATATAAATGCCAAAATTTACTATATTAATTGATTGAAATACTATAATAAAAATGTCATGATGTAATAGTGGTTGGGATCATTTCAATTTTATATGTACAATTTAAAGACATCTTGTACATACCAAATTTTAGTTATTTGTACTCAAATTTTTACAAAATCACCAAAATCACCAAATTGCTACAAAACCATCATCAATAGCCCAAATTCACTCAAATTCCTCTAAAATTCTAATTCCCCTTCTAATTCATCTAAATTTCTCCAAATTCTCTCAGTTTCCTTCTAATTTCCCATTTCCTCCCAATTCCCCTAATTTCTAGTAAGGTCTTCTAATTTCTTCCCCATCCTTCTAATTCCCACTAAATTCTTCTAATTTACCTTTCTTCCCTCATCCTTTTAATTACCACTAAATTCTTCTAATTTACCTTTCTTCCCCTCTAGTTGACTCCATTTCCCTCTAATTTCTTCTAATTTCTCTAAATTCTTCTAATATCCTTCTAAGATTTCTAATTCTATTTTATTTACCTCTAACTCCTCTAAATTTTCCCTAAATTCTTGTAAGTCCCATATAAGATTTTCTAATTTTATTTCAATTTCATCTATTTCCTTTAATTCTTCTAAGGTCTTTTGAAGTCTTCTAATTTCTCTTTTTCTTAATTTTTAAATTTTTCTAATCCTTCTCTAATTTCCCCCTGCTTCGTTTAATTCTTCTTATCCTTTCTCTAATATCTTCATTTATACCTAATCCCCCTCATTTATTCCTCCTTCTTCCATAAAATTTTCCATAATCCATCTTATTTACCTAATCACCCTCCTAATCCATGATCCAATCCCAAGGGGAATTTACAAAAAAAATAAAAATACCAATCAAATCCCCAAAATCGAAGGCAGCCATCATTCAAATCCCTAGGAGATATGCACTCTAATTTAAAAATCCTCATCAAATCCCTAGGTCTCCTCAAATCCCCATCTAAATCTCCTTAGGAATCCTTGCATTTAATCCACTTTGTCCCCCATCCCCTTTTCCCTCAAAATTGAATAAATTAAAAATTGCACTAAAATTCCCAAATCAAATGAATTAAATTGGTATATTTAATGGTTTTGTCCTTCTCAGCCTCCATGTCACCTTTTTGGTTGTTTTAAATTCTATGGGCATCCCCCAAGGCACACATGCCCCTATGCACTTCTCACATCCCCCTAGACCAATTTATAGCACTTGGGTGGGTGAGGATTTACCCCACCTAAGGCTATTAAATTGGGAGGGTGCACATTCCTCTATGTGTCCTCCCTAATATTTGCCTTGGATTTCCCCCATGCCACTTGGTTCCAAGTTATATCCACCTCACCTTCATGTCATCCATCCTCACCTTGCTCAAAGTTATATACATACCCTCTCTTTTTCATTATTTTCATGGAGATACATTAACACACACCCAGATGCTATCAAAATTCTTCTAGGACTCAATTATGCAAATTTACATCTTTTATTTGCTATTGTTTTTTTATGCTTAACACAAATACTACAAACAATTTCATATTTGCATGAGTGTAGGACTCAAAGGGCTTAAGACTCAATTCAAACAGGTGGTAACAACAAACCCACCTTACATTTATTTGTGGCATAGGAAAATCATGACACCATATTAGTTTTGTAAAGGGGTGATCTCCTTTTGAACACATGTATTTTATAAAAACACCCTACAAATGGGTTTCATTGTATAAAAATGACTCACTTTTAATATCATGTATTTATTTATTTTTATTACAATGGTGTATTTTCTATGTCTACACATCTTAAATAAAATTACACTTGAAATTTTATTTTTTATAAAACCTAGAGTGATGCTAATATGGTATTGTCTACTATAATATTGTAACATTAGCATCACCCTTTACTCTAATGGATAAATAAATTTAGGACGTGGCCCCTCACATTTTATACTTTATTTCTACTAAGAATGTAATACAAGGAAGATATATGATCAATATAATTATCAAAGTTTATATCATCACCAAAATAGATCTCAACGTATTTGCATGAGATATTAAATATTTTAATATAGAGGACTAAAGCCACTGAAATAAATTTAAAGATATGTTTTTTGTAATTTTATGCCAATATTAGTTTAATAAGATCTAAACTAAAATATTTATAGAATTTTTTTAAATTACTAGGTTTTAATAGTCTATGGTCCATGTTTGTTGTAACATTATTTGAATTTAAATATTAATTTTTATTCCTATATTATTTGGAGTTTTTTAACCAAAACCATAAGTATTTTTTAATCTAACTAAAATAAAATATAAATATATAGATATATTTTTAGATTTTGTTAGTGTGAGAAACTCCTATAATATACACTTAGAGTTGGATTTCCCAATCATACCATGACCTCTTATAAGGGGAGAGTTTAGCTTATCAATAGGAGATTTAACACAACCTCATTTTGAATCTTAGTTGGGCATCCCCATCCCGCCATAACCTCTCATAAGAGGGAGAGTTGAGTTTATCAATAGGAGATTTAACACACAATATCGATTTGAACCTTCGACCTCTCGAAGAAGAGCTAAAACTTGAATGGTTGCACTACCTCGAGGATAAAAAATATTACCATTTATTTTTAAAAAATTACAATCAATATAAATAATTTTTAAATATTTCTATAAATTTAAAATGTACTTCTTAGGGGAGCGAGGAGCAGAAAGCTCTAATCCTTGATCTAATTTATTGGTTTCAAGATGCTCCTCAAGGGAGAAGGGAGCAAGGATCTCTAAACTTTGATATTCGTTGGTTTTTGTATTCTCCTCGAGGGAAAAGGGAGTGGAAAGCTCTAAACTTTGATCTTTTTTTGTTACTAGATACGAATCCTAGGATGTTGTTCTTCATTTTTGTAGTGGTGCATGATTTGTTGGATAGTGGGATGGTGGATCGGTGTTGGTCCTAATGATAAAATATTTATGTTAGATGACCCTACCTTTGTCCTCATACCCTATTTTGGGGGTTGATTCCCATTTTCTAGATGGATCTTAGATTTTAAATCTATTTTTATTGGAAGCTTGCTCTAATAGGGCATAATTTATTCCTAGATCCATTTTGGATAAGCTATTGGTAACCTTGAGTATCATCTAGTTGTCTATTTTTCTTTGCACGGCCTTGGCAGGTTTTCCTCACAATTTTTGGTTTTTTATGGTCTATCAGATCACCTTTTTAGGAGGGAAAGTTTTTTCTAGTTTCAAATATGAGCAGGAAGTGGTTGTTTATTATTTTTTCTATTTATAGTTTTTTCATGTTTATACTAGGAGGGAGTTCCAAATTTTAAATCTAATGTTCAACATTAATGTGTCCAATTTTCCTTGGGATGTGGGCCTTCTAGTTCTTTCAAATCTCCAATATCCTGGAATGTTTGAGGTTTGCAGAGCCTTCCAACACCCTATGGTCCTCTATTGGAGGTATTATCCACTTGTAGAAGGTTCTTGGAGCCTTGCATTTTCATTTTAATTTTAGCATTTGAGTGGGAATTAAATTTTTGAATAACTTTAGTGCTATTGATGTTGTTTGTATGGGAATGGTTGTTATTTCCATCCTTGTATTTTTTATGCTTGAGGAGACTTTCAAAACCTAGGGATCCTCTACTTGAGGTATGATCCACTTGTATAAGGTTATGGGAGCCTTTCAAAACCCTATTTATAATGGTTTGGGAACCCTTCCAAAACCCCTTATGAGGTTCAAGGAATCTTCCAAAATCCTTTGGTCCTCTGCTTAAGGTATGACATTTTTTAAAGATTTTGGGAGCCTTTCATAACCTTACTTAAAGATGTTTGGTAATATTTCCAAAGCCCTTTTGTTTAATATTTGGGTATCCTTTCAAAACCCCTTTGTTTAAGGTTTGGAAAGCCTTTCAAAACCTCATATTTAGGCAGGATTACAGTTTGTTGTTGCCAGACTGATTACTAAAGGTGTTGGTTATCTGTTGGTGGAGAGCTAATTAGAATTCCTATTCTTTATGGGAAGGCTTAATGCTTTTATTATAGTTTTTTCAACACTCCAAATGTATTAGCAATTTTTTTTCAAATTAAGAACTCTATTTAAATTTAAAAATTACCTTAGTGTTCCCTTTATCCACTGGAAGTTTCAAGTTATTAGACTTCACATGTTCACCCAAAATTTCATTTCATATTATGTCCATTTCTAGCGGGTGTTTTGGTACTTAATTCCCAGTATGTCTATCACTTATGAAAATTACCTCATGATATTTCCATTTTCCAAGAGAGTTTCCATCCTATTGGTTGCTCGGAGTATAAATATTTTTCCAAGGTCTATTGGTTGTCACTTATTTGGTTGCGGGTGTTCTTGTACTTAATTCCCAGTATGTTTGTCACTTATGAAATTGGTCTCATGATATTTTAGTTTTCCAAGAGAATTTCCATTATATTGGCTACCCAGAGTATAAATCCTTTTTCAAGGTTTATTAATAATTCAAATAGAAGGCTTTGGTCCATCCTAAAGGTTGTTTTTTGTAGATTTAGTGGATATATTTTCCATGCATATTGAGGCCTCAGTCAACTAAATTTATGTGATCCTTTCTGCGTGTGGAAGCATCATTGGTACCACTACATTTTCAAAGGTGTATCTCATGTTATAAAGTCATGTTCCACTACCATTACCCATTTGGAATGTGTTGTGAACTCATTTAAGGACCATAGAAACACTTCGTATTTGTTATTCTACTATGATAAATTTCCTGGTGAAGATCCTGAGGTGATAGCCAAAATAACTGAGGTGATAACTGGGGAGATTCATGAAATTGTCCTGCAAGCGATCAAGAAGGTAGATGAACAAAAAGAGGCCATGAGTATCTCTACTTAGTAACCCTTCTATTGGTTTGAGTTTTTTTCATTGTGGTTTGTGCCTTGAGGTATTTGTTATTCATTTTTGTATTCCATGCTTCTTGGTGTCTCTACTTTTTTTATTTATGTGATGGGTTATAGTTTTGTTAAGCACTGGTGGTTGTGCTTCATTCCTTTTGTAGTATCTACTATTGTAGTAATAGGTGATGGTTTACCTGTAGTTTGGAGGGTTTGGCTCTTTCCCTCTGAAGTTATGGCTATTGCCTACTATTCCATAGTTTGTTTTTGATGTAATAGGCCTTTGGGAGCCTTCAAATTTCTCGGATTAATATAATACCTATTAACTTACCAAAAAAATTGAAAATTAAATTGGTAAAAGATGGCATGGATGGTTGTCTCATTTTCTAGATTTATTTCTTCCATGGTGGCTTGTGATATAAGTTCCTTTCTAGGTTTAATTTTAAATTTCAAAGTTTAGGTGGGAATTCTATTTGTTTTGGATCTTTTAGATTTGACTATCTCGGATGTTGGATCAATATTTTTTGGGTGTTGAATTAGTTTCTACTTAGGTATGCAGTCTCATTTGTGATATTCTTTGGTGTTTTTTGAATATATTTGTGGTTTTTTAAAGGTTGGGGACCCTCCCAAAACCCCTATGTAAAAGGTTTTGGGACCCTTACAAAACCCCTTCTTATGACAAATAAAAAAAACAAAATGCACCATTAAAAATTAGTTTCGATTTCTTGTTTGCTTTTAGGATTTATAAGAAAACAAATTTAATCTCTCATCTTATTTATTTCAATAAATTTTAACATTATTTTCTAAAAATTAAAAATTAAAAATTAAAAATCTATAAATATTATATATTGCAATAAAATTATAAATGATTTTCTATCGTGAGCTTTCTTCAAGTTTATACATACACTTAAGGTTTGAAATTTAATTTACTAAAATTGAAAAAATAATCAAATTGATTTAAATTTTTTTGGTTGTTGAAGACAATAGAAGTACAATTACTGGGGCCACACTCCCTGGGGCACAACAGGACCTCCCTTCCCACAATTTAAATTTAGGTATTTTGGTTAACATTCCAATGACTTACCACTATGGTGTCCCTATTTTTGCATTAGACTTTATATAGTTTTAGAAAAATAGGTTTAATTTTAAGTCAAGAGTAAAACTTTTGTTCACAATTATAAAAAATAAATAATATTATCTCTATTTAAAAAATAAATAAATAAATGCTAATATGATTAAAAGTGAATGCATAAAGATGATAGTGAAAAAAATGTTTGGTCAAAATAATTATCACGTTTATAAAGACCAAAATATTAGTGTTTTTTTTTCATAAATTTTATTACAATTAAATTTATAAGTATATATTTACATTTAATTATTATTTTTTCCTTAATCATGTATATTTGGCTTCTATTAGGGACCACTAAAATAACATAATATCATATTTTTCTTGTTAGATTAATATTAAGTTAGTTAAACCACATTTAACTTAAAAAGATATTTTTATTTATCTTTCTATCAAATATATTCGTCATCTTCCTCAAACTACTATGCCTCTGAATAAACTCTTTGATATAATTTATATTAAGATATAAAAAATTGGAGGCCTATAACTCTTATCGAAAATTAGAGGCCTATAACTCTTTTAAACATTTCATATAAGATTTTGGTTAAGGTGTTGGCTCTCAAACTGGCTGATATTATACCTAAATTCATTAATTTCACTCAAACAAGATTTATTAAAGGCATGTATATTTTGGGAAATTTGATAACAGGGTGGGAGGCCATGGATTGGGCTCATAGGTCGGGATATAGGATTGCAATGATCCTTCTTGACTTTGAGAAATCTTATGATAGAATAGAATGAGGATATATTTTGGCTGTGTTGTCTGCTTTTGTCTTTCCAAGCAAATTCTATCAGATGGTTAAAACTCTTATGTCTGATGTAGTGATAGGATTGAAGTAAATGGGAGTTTATCTGATACCATAACTTTGCAAAGGTCTATCAGGTAGGGATGTCCCCTTGCTCCGACATTGTTTGTAATTGCTAACGATCTTCTTTATTATCTGTTGAGAGATAACTCTCTTGGCCCTACTATCCATGGTGTTAATTTACCTTCAGCTCAGGATCTCATTAATATGCTATTTGCAGATGATACTATTATTTTTGTGGAACTGGTTGAGGATAATTTTATAAATTTGTTTCATAACCTTGACTTATTCTATAGTGCTTCTAGAGCAAAAATTTCCAAAACCAAATCTAAAATCTTGAGCTGGGATGATAATCCTCCTACTTGGAATAATAAATTTGAATTGCAATGGTGTAGGCCCAATACTCAAGTTAAATATCTTGGGATTCCTTTTGTTGTTCAACCTAATCTAAGAAACATGTGGAGTTGGATCAAGGAAAAAGTTGTTTTAAAACTTGAAAAATGGAGAAAGAGACAACTTTCTTTGGCTGGTAGATTTCAAATTTGTCAAAAAATTCTATCTTCTTATACTTTTTACTATGCTTCTGTTTGGTCTTTTAATGCTAATCAAATTTCTAAGATTCAGAATTATGTCAAACAGTTTTTATGGGCAGGTGATTTTGGTATTAAGAAAAAAAATATGGTTAAATGGGATTGGGTTGCTTTGAATAAGTCTAAAGGTGGGTTGGGTTTGATTGATTTGCGTAAACAAGGAATGACACTAGCTGTCAAATGAATTTTGAAAAGTATTAATGGATAGGAGCCATGGAAATCTTTAGTTAGGTATAATATTTGCAATGTTGTTCCTAACAGATGTAAGTTTTGGCATGGGATATATTTCTTTGATATTATTTTTGGCACTTTTGATAGTAGGCCTTCAGGTTTAGATGTTTTTAGAAGCCTTTGGAAGGCTTGGTTATAGGTCAGATCTAAAGTTGAAGGTTGGTTTTAGACTATTAGTTCTCAAATGAGAATTTGTAATATTTTTTCTATATGGTGGAATCTTAAGCATAAAAGTAAGGTCTTAGCTCGTGTTACAGGGTTTTTCATCTCGTAAATGGGCTCAAAAGGGAATTATTTCTTTTAACCATATTTTGTGTGTTGTTGGGTTAGAGTCTTCGGATTATTTGAAGCAGGAATTTAGTATTCTGGACTCTCAATACAGGACTTATTCCATCAGCCATAATAGTTTTAGAAGGTTGGTTAATCCTATTTTTGTTGATAATGAAAAATAGTTTATTGATTATATTTGCTGGAAAGATGGCTCTAAATTTTTGCAGTCCAAGCCTAAACAGATTTATATTATGCTTACTACTACAGATGTTATTTTTGACCATATTAATCATAAATGAATTATGGGTTTATCTCCTAATTATTATGCTCATACCATACAACGCATTTGGTACAGACATCTTGAGCCTTAAAAGTGTTTTTTTAGATGGCTTAGATGGCTATTGTTACTTCAAAGGCTACCCATTGTGACTGGTCCTAGTATGGTTGTTATATATTTTTTATGTCGTGTTTCGGATACCATTTCTCATATTTTCTTTGAATGTGTTTATTCTAAGGAGATTTGGCTTATGTTTTGTTCCAATATTCATGGCTGGGACTATAGTTCTGCTTTTGATAAAATGCAAATATTATGTGGTCATATTCAACAATTACATAAGTCTTATACTATGTTCTAGTTATTTCATTCCACTGAGATTTTATGGATGATTTGGAAAGCTCTTAATGATGAACTCTTCCAACAGCATCACAGGTTCCTTACTGAGTCTCATTTGAGACTCATACGATTTAAAATAATTTTGTAGGTTAACAGGTTGATATGTAGACTTGAAGATCGGTTAAAGCCTAAGAAGATGCATGAAAATCTGATTCAGATAAAGGATAATATTTGGACTGCTAGTTCTTTATTTCAAGACATTAAGGAGTTTGATTTCTTCCTTTGGTTTTGTAATTTTATCACTATATGTAATGACTTGCATATTAAAAATAATTTTAGTCATGATGGCCAATTTTTGTAGTAGTTGTTAGAATTTTTGTTGGTATTCCAACCTTATAATGCTCTTCTATATGTGACTTATTGTATTATGTTTCTGTTTTTTTATTTATAATATAAGTATCAGATGTTCAATTCAAAAATAACTTGTTCAATTATCTTCTAAAATTTAAAAAACAACACCACCAATACCTAAAATATTTACTACCCAATTTTCATATCTATAAATATGTTGTATATCACAACTTATGAATTTCCTAATATCTTTCTTTAGGGGTCTATTCATGCCCCTAACATTCCAAGATATCATTTTCATCATCTCTTTTTATTTGTGGATTTATCCTATTTCTTGGTAACACTTCAATATTTGTTTTTGTTTCTCATGTATTCCTACCAACACTTTCATATTCATCAATCACTTTGAATTTATTTTCCATGGGTTTGTCTTGCTCTAAAACATTTTAAGTACAAGTAATAACCTCAAAATAATTCTCTTATATATGTTTCCTTCTAAGCCCTAAAGTATAAGGATGCTCCTCCATAAGAATTAACTTCTTAGGTTGTCTTAAAAAATTTAAATCACTATCCATTTCCATCATCATCATTTCTTTGTTGTTCTTAAAACCCATTGCATGCATAACTTCTACACTAATTTTAAAATATTTTCTAATCCAATTAAAATATATAAAATATCATATTACTATTTGTTTTTGAAAAAATTATACAACCAAATAATTGTGAATATTTTTATGAAAGCAAAAATTATTATTAATTAATTTTGATTTCTTGTTTTCTTATAGAATATATATATAAATAATTGTAAACTCACATCTTATTTTTTTCAATAAGGTTCAAATTTATTTTCTAAAAAATGTTTTTGGAAAAATCTATAAGTCTTAGATTTAAAAAAAAATAAAAAAATAAATGAGTTTCAATTGTAGGATTTTTTTGAAGGATATATATTGACACTTATGGTTTGAAATAAAATTTGAAAAGAATAAAATTATTAAAATTATTTATTTTTTAGTCAAATTTACATAATTAAAAAAAAGGTTTAATTTTAAGTTAAGAGTAAAAATTTTGTTTAATTTTTTCAAAATAAAATTATCTCTATTTAAAAAAATAAAATGTTGATAAGATAAAAAAAGGAATTGCATATGGATGATAGTACACCTCATAAAATATGTTTGGAAAAAATAATTATTGCATTTATAAATACCAAAATATCATGATGTATGCTTGTTTTATAAATTTCATTATAATTAAATTTACAAGTGTGTGTATATATATATATATATATATATATATATATATATATATATATATATATATATATATATATATATATATATATATATATATATATATATATATGTTTTTTAATCATTTATGTTGGCTTATATTTTGGGCCATTCGCTTTAAAATAGAATAAAAAAACATCACATTGCTATGAGGTAAACTAAACCATATTTAACTTATCTTTTTAGCAAAGATATTCTTCAGTTGCCCTTTTATCAAACATATTTGCCATCTTTCTCAAACTACTACATTTATGCATTCAATTCCTTGATATCATTTTTAAGAGGTAAAATTTTAATTGTCCATATCAAAAAAAAAAACTAAGATTAAAATCAACATTGTGAATGCCTAAAATATTTGCTACTTGGTTTCCATATCTATAAATATGTTATCTATAACAACTTATTAGTTCCCTAATATTTTTTTAGGGGTCTTATTCATGCCCTTAATATTCCAAGATATAATTTTTATCATCATTTTTTATTTATGGGTTTAGCCCCACTTCTTGTTAACACTTGGGATATTTGCTTTTATTTCCCATATCAACATCCCTCTAAGTTTATTTTTCTCTTTGGTTTTGCTTCTTGATTCTTCCTCTCTTTTATGCATTCCCATCAAAACTTTTATATTCATCAATCTATTCAATTTTTTCACATTGATCATAGTGATACATATCATATATAGGTTTGTTTTGTTATGAATGATTCAAAGAGCAAGGAATAACCTTCAAAAACATTTTCTTATTTAAGTTACCCTCAAATCCCTAAAGTGCAAGGACACTCCTCTATAGAAATTATCTTTTTTATGTTACCCTAAAAACCCTAAATCACTATGGATTTCCTCCACCCACATTTATTTATTATGCTACTCTTAAAACTTTAAAGTACAAGGGATAACCTCTACACTACTTTTATTTCTATTACCAAAAGAGGATTCCATGATGAAAATGAAGATAATTTATTTAGAATAAAATTGACCTCTTATGTTGTCTTTAATTTAAAAGTTTTCTCCACATCTTAGTTTACACCTTTAATTCCTTTTGAATTTAAACATACACATTGTACTTTCTCATCCATTATATCCTTCTTTGTTTCTTATGGTGGTTGATCTAAGAGAACTATATTGGGCCTTTTCCATATGATGTAGATAGAATTTCTTTATCTCTTTATTTCAAGTGGAATATCCTTAATCTAATCCAATTTTATTACAACACAATTTATTTCTTCATCTTGAATTTTATCTCATGACCAAAGTTTTGTACCTCTTTCTTCAAATTTTTACTTTGAAATATTTTTTCATGTGTCCAATCTCATAAAAATTGTGATATTGGAATATTTTCATAATCCACTTGTTGATCCCATTATTTTGATTTAAATTTAATCTTAGTGTTGTGTGGTAAAGGATTTAAAATATCCATATCAACACATATTTGGGTATATATACAATGCTTTCACTCTTTAGTAGTGAGTTCCTCCTTGATGAACTCCCCTATAATATATCTAATATTCTTCGAATCATCCTTATTGATGAGTTTATAAGGAATTATGAAAAGCCTAACCCATACCAAAAGTTTTTTATTAATTTCTATTTTGACAAAAAAATTCTCACTTCATGATCTTAAATAAATGTCATCTCTCCGTCTAAACCATGAGCTACCACCCATTATTTTATTCCTAAAATTTTAACTAGAAAATATGATGAAGAAAAACCTTAGGAAAAAATTTGTAGAGTATTTTGAATTCAATCCTCACTTCCACTTGATCCAAATTTGAATCTCTAAAAACCTTGACCAATATCCATGGAAATTACATATAAACCCTCTACTTTTGAGAACCACAATATCATGCTCGATCATATCTTCCCTAACAAATACTTTTGGTGTAACACATGTTCCTTGAATCAAACTTGACATATGTTCACTCTTCCTCTTATCTTCAACTTGGGCATCCATACTTCTAGTTAGGGCATATTAACTTCCTATTAAGGATTTCAAATATGAATTTTCTTCTATTATATCTAGTGGAGTTTACTCTTGACTTGTACATTTAAATATAACTTTAACATCTATATGTATAGAAATAAAATACCAAACATCCATATTTTCAAATATCAATAAATAATGAGATCCCTTCAATAGGCTAGATTTTTTATTTTTATAATTGATTTAATTTTAGGTCCGAGGTGTAGACCAATTGGTTCATCCAAACTCCATAAGGGGAGCGGAGGTCCAAGGTTCAAATCTCGGGCCTCGTCGGACGGAATGCTTGTCCCTTTCCTAGTGCTTTCATTGTGGCATGGTGGTTATAGGGGCGGACTGCATGAAGATCTGTGTAGCGGCTTCTGGGGCGGACTGTGTAGAATACTGTGGTGACCATAAAAATCTAGACAGCATGCCTGGATTCGTGGTGGCTACCGATTCCACCATGTTAATTAAAATAATAATAATAATAATTGATTTAATTTTTTCAATATGATTGCAAGGACATTAGGCATATATAAAGGAAATAGATAGGAATGATATCAACTACATAAATAAAAGTGGTGATAAAGGAAACATGACAAGGACTATGTATGCATTTATTTACATGTTAAAAATAATTTTTATTTAAATTTTTATTTTAAAATACAAGTATTTTGTTTATTGTGGTTATGAGAAGATGTAGACAAAGTGAATAGAAATGAAACCAACCACAAGAAAAATGCTATGATTAAGAATAATAGCAGATCAATTAATTAACCATTGTATTAATATAATTAAGGAGACTAATTATTTATTTAATTAATAATAATTTATTTATATTTATAAATAATTAATACACATTTTTTATTTATTTATATTTATAAATAATTAATATACATTTTTTATTTATTTTTATTTGGTTAGTGTGAGAACCAATGCACAAGGCTGAGTAGTCTCCTCCCAACCATGACCCTTGTAAATTTTAAAGCTATACTTATCAATAAGGAATTTAACACACATCCACCACACACCCACCCCCTCACACATTCGAAGAAGATCCAAAGCTCCAACCATTGCGTTATCCCCCGTGAGACACACTTTTTTAAATTTAAATGCAATAGCAGTGTTAACATTGATTATCACTCTAATTTCGTCGTTATGATGTTACTATAAAATTAAAATAAACAATGATATTAGAAGCATGTGTGAAACTAAAAGAACGTTATAGTTATAGTGATTTTATGACATTGCCTTAATATCACTGTACTATAAAAATATTAAAAATCTGTTATATCTTTGAAACTACAATGATATATCACAATTATTTTTTTGGAACTTTTTGAAACTAGTACTGAGCCTAGGAGAAAATAGGTTTATCTTATTCTTAGATCACCTTACTTATCACATGTTCTACATGGCTAAAAGATATATTTTATATATATATTGTTTTTAAATATAACTTTTAGGTTATGGAATTACCACCATTAAACTACTTAAATGTAAGTATTTGAGGATCAAAACTTCAACCCAATAGAATCTTATCATCTCGGAATTCCGTTCTATTTTGTAATAGAACGCAAATAAAAGAAGAAAATAAATATTGGTATGGAAAAGGAGAAGAACATTAAAAGAAAAATACATATAAAAAGAATCGCCTCAATCTATTTCTTTCACTTATTCAAGTCAATTGAAGAGAGGACCCATCGTATGGCTGTAGCCCAAGCATTTGTCCTCCGACCCGGCATACTCGTTCATCAAAAGACACTCCAACGGATAATTGAAAAGGCTCGGATAATGCATGAACATTCAGTACGTGGGTATGGCCAACTTCAGATAATGCATGAACATTCAGTACTTGCGTATGTCCGACTTGGCCATGACGAACCCCGAGAAGAGAAAAAACGGTCCTAGGCAACCCATGATGAGGGTCTTACCCATAACATAGTTGGGCACTAGTGCGCTGAATAAAACCACCAGTGAATTCGCCCCGTAGATTCCCAGCCATATGACAAGTACGAAGTAGAAAAACGCAGAAGCCCAGGCGTTGACGCCCGCTAAGAAATAAAGAGGTATAGAAAACAGCATCGCCACGATCAGCATGAAGGGCAGAAAAACAAAATAATTGGCTATAACGTAGGAGGACACCCTGTAAGCCCCGCCCTGCGTCTCCCTCTTCAAAATCTCGCGCTCCTGCACGAGAATCGGCAGCCCCTCGGTGGCGAAAGACAGCAGAAACGCGAGGCTGAAGGCGAACAGTCCGGCGTAATTATAGATTGAAAGGAATAATTTAAGTTCTATAAGAATACTTAGAATATTTTCCATGTTTAGAATTGTAATATTACTTTCTTCTATAATGCTTATAGGCATGGTGTTCAACATAGGAAGTTCTAATTGAAAAAATTAATTTTGATGGTGCTTCCAAATTAATCCAATCTAAAAATGGATAGAATTTATGTTGTTTTGGAATATTGAATGCAAAATTATCCTCACTTAGAATCATATAGAACTTCAATAAACAACTATGCACATGCTAGGGTATAGAACTTCAATAAACAACTATGCACATGCTAGGGCACTTTTTATAAAGATCAAGATTACCATTGAAAAAGGGATGAAAATATATTTCAATTGAAGGAGATTCACAAATTATTATTAATTCTATAAAGAAAATGGATGTTGGGATTAGATCAAAATTATATTATTTTTTATGTTTATTAAATATTATTGGAGGTAATATCTTAGCAATTCTAACATATATAGGGAGAAGGAAAGAGGATAGCAAAAAATTTAACCAATTATTTTTTTGATCTTCATTTTGGTAAAATTTAAATTTTAGAAGACAATAACATATTAAGAAAAATGAAAAATACCTTCTATAAAAAATAATATAAAAAATATCTTTGATACAAAGGCAAGATGGATATGGTCTAGTTGATCTAGCAACTGATGTAATATTTTTTTAATTTAATAGAAGACCAAAAATCCACATGTAGCTTATTAAAAAGAATGAAAGTTCCTATATTATAACATATTTTAATGCAATTTAGAATATATTAAAACGTATCAAATATTAATCAAATGGTATGAAGCTCAACTTGTTAAAATGTGGAAGGAAGAGGTCATGGTTCATATATTGTGAGATAAAATATATATAAATGCTAAAATTTATTATATTAATTGATTGAAATACCACAATAACAAGGTCATGATGTAATAGTGGTTGGGATCATTTGAATTTTATATGTATAATTTAAAGATATCTTGTAGACACAAAATTTTAGTCATTTGTAGTCAAATTTCTACAAATTCACCAAAATCACCAAATTGCCACAAAACTATCATCAATTGCCCAAATTCCTTCAAAATTCTTATTCCCCTTCTAATTCATCTAAGTTTCTCCAAATTCTCTCTTCCTTCTAATTTCCCATTTCTCCCCAATTCTCCTAATTTCTAGTAAGTCTTTCTAATTTCTTCCCTCATCCTTCTAATTCCCACTAAATTCTTCTAATTTACCTTTCTTCCCCTCTTTTCGACTAAATTTCCCTCTAATTCCTCCTAATTTCTCTAAATTATTCTAATATCCCTCTAAGATTTCTAATTCTATTTTATTTCCCTCTAACTCCTCTTAATTTTCCCTAAATTCTTCTAAGTCCCCTCTAAGTTTTTCTAATTTTATTTCAATTTCATTTATTTCTTTTAATTCTTCTAAGGTCTTCTCAATTCTTCTAATTTTCCTCTAATTTCTCTTTTCCCTAATTTTTAAATTTCTCTAATCCTTCTCTAATTTCTACCTGCTTCATTTAATTCTTCTTATCCTCTCTCTAATCTCTTAATTTATATGTAATCCCCCTCATTTATTCCTCCCTCTCCCTTAAAATTTCCTATAATCCATCTTATCCACCTAATCACCATTCTAATCCATGACCCAATCCCAAGGGGAATGCACAAAAAAATTTTAAAATACCAATCAAATCCTCAAAACCCAAGGCAACCCTCATCCAAATCCCTAGGAGATATGCACTCTAATTTAAAAATCCTCATAAAATTCCTAGGTCTCCCCAAATACCCATATAAATCCTCTTAGGATTCCTCTCATTAAATACACTTTGTCCCCCATCCCCTTTTCCTTCCAAATTGAATGAATTAAAAATTGCACTAAAAGTCCCAATTCAAAAGGAATTAAATTGGTATATCTAGTGGTTTGGTCCTTCTCAACCTCCATGTCACCTTTTTAGAAATTTTAAATTCCATGGGCATCCCCCAAGGCACACATACCCCTATGCACATATCACATCCCCCTAGGCCAATTTATGACACTTGGGTGGGTGAGAATTAACCCCACCCAAGGCTATTAAATGGAGACGGTGCACATTCCTCTATGTGTCCTCCCAAAATATTTACCTTGGATTTCTCCCATACCACTTGGTGCCAAGTCATGTCCACCTCACCTCCATGTCATCCCTCCTCACCTTGCTCAAATTTCTATAAATACCCTCTCATTTTCATCATTTTCATGGAGACAAATTGACACACATCCAGATGCTATCAAAATTTTCCTAGGACTCAAGTATGCACATTTACATATTTTATTTGCTATTATTGTTTTATGCTTAACACAAATACTACTAAATATTTTATATTTGCATGTGTGTAGGACTCAAAGGGCTCAAGACTCAATTCAAATCGGTGGTCACAACAAACCCACCTTACATTTGTTTGTGGCATAGGAAAATTATGACACCATAGTAGTTTTGTAAATGGTTCATCTTCCTTTGAACACATGTATTTTATAAAAACACCCTACAAATGGGTTTCATTGTATCAAAATGACTCACTTTTAATATCATGTATTTATTTATTTTTATTGCAATGGTGTATTTTATATGTTTACACATATTTAAAAAATCACACTTGAAATTTATTTTTTATAAAAGATAGAGTGGTTCTAATATGATATTGCCTACTATAATATTATAATATTAGCATCACCATTAACTCTAATGGGAAAATAAATTTAGGACGTGGCCCCTCACATTTTACATTTTATTCCTAATAAGATTGTAATACAAGGAAGAGATATGATCAATGTACTTATCAAAAGGTTTATATCATCACCAAAATAGATATCAACACATTTGCATGAGAGATTAAAGATTTTAAGATAGAGGACTAAGGCCACTAAAATAAATTTAAAGATATGTTTTTTGTAATTTTATGCCAACATTAGTTTAATAAGATCTAAACTAAAATATTTATAGGATTTTTGTTATATTATTAGGTTTTAATAGTCTATGGTCCATGTTTTTTGTAACATTATTTAAATTAAAATATTAATTATCTTTTCTAAATTATTTCAAGTTTTTCAACCAAAACCATAAGTATTTTTAATCTAACTAAAATAAAATATAGATATATAGATATATTTTTGGATTTAATTAGTATGAGAAACTCCTACAATAGATGCTTAGGTTTAGGCATCCCCATCCTACCATGACCTCTTATAAGGGGAGATTTGAGCTTATCAATAAGATATTTAACACATAGCCTTAGTTTAAACCTTGGATGGGTATCCCCATACCACCATGACCTTTCATAAGGGGGAGAGCTAAGTTTATCAATAGGTGTAGACACCAAAACAGCACCAATCCGATTATGTGACTGCAAACACTGATCGCTTTGACAAACACAGCCCCCAGGGCAGCCCTCAGAGGTCAAACAGTGGTCTTAACCACTTTCATAGCAGCTTTGTAAGGTCAAGGAGCAATTTGGCACACTTGGGCACTTTGCCCAGCATTCGCCTCACCCAGAGACGAATTCAAAATAGAATCCGTCCCACCCCAGACGAATTCTCGAATCCGTCCCCGGGTGGGACGAATTCTAAGCTTAACGGGCAAAAGGGCAAATGGTGCCAAGTGGCAGCCTGCAACGGTCGGCTAAGGGCTCCTACCTTGCACGCATGTGTAAGTGGACAGAGGGGCCGTTAGAGGACTGTTACAAGAAGCATTTATCAAAGTTCAATTCATGGAAGGACTCCCCTCCCTCATGGGAAGACAAGACCGCCACATGGCGCCCATGGTCAACACTTGGCTTTTGTGCTTCCCTCCCAAAAGAGACCCCTTGGGTCTATAAAAGGTGGGAATTTTCTCACCCAAAATATGCAGGTAGAAGGAGTGTTGAAGCAACGAAGTGCTGCCGAATCGAAGACTCATTTGCATCCCCCTTTGTTCACCTTCCTACATCCATCAATCTCTTTTGCAAGGGAGGTTGTTGGGTGGCCTTTGGAAGCTCGAACCTTACTCAAATCCGACGCATGGACATCTGAACCCATCAATTCGCCGACCCCCCAATCCTAAAAGGTTTTGGGCCCATCCTTGGTGGATTGGCTCCAAAATCGAGGGCCAACGGTGGGAGGCCCACTTGGGCACCCCCGCACCCCCAAGTTCTAATTTCAGTTTTTGAGCACTTTAGATTAATTTTTAGATTGCATTCTAGTGTTACTAGGTCTCGATTAGTCTATAATTGCAATTTTGTAGCTTTTGGTCATAGTTTAGGGTGTTTTGTATTGCTTTATCGTTTCGCTAACTTGCAGGTGTCAAGGTTAAATTCCCGAGGGAGGAGGTCAAATTGGGAAAATCCGACCATCTGGGTCGTCCCAAAATGGCCCCAATTACCTAACCCCCTGTTTGCAGGAGTTTTGCAGGTCCCGAGATCTGACATTGGAGCAAAGAAGCAGTCGATTTCTCCTATTCGAAGAATTCGTCCCACCCAGGGACGAATTACGCTCGAATTCGTCCCGCCTGTGGACGAATTCCAGTTTAAGGTGAATTGGCCAGCCACCTCAGTGGCAGTGGCCTTCCGGTGACTCGTTCTTACCTTCTCGTCGATTTTGAAGCAATTTGGATTCACCGTTTTCATGGTTTCAGCAAATATTCGTATGCATATTTTGTTAGTTTTAGAGAGAGAATGCTTTTCATTTGCAACAGGTGCTACTAACGTCTTGATCATTTCTTTGTTTGCAGGAGAAGCAGCAGAGGCGAAGAACCCATCAACATCACGGCGGCATCATCTTAGCCCGCCCAAGGGCAATCGTGGGCACGCGGAAGGAGGAACCATTCAACGATTGTAATCAAACCTTATTTGCGCTCCTAGCCCCTGAAAAGGGAGGAGGCATTATTGTAACAGAGATCGAAAGAAATTAATGAAAGGGCTGTTTTTCTTTATCCGATTGCGTCTCTTACAACATGTCTCTTTTCCGTTTCATGTAATTCATATTCCTAGGACTTAGGCGTGCTTAACTTTGAATGCAATTGCACTTGAATGATTTCCTTTGACCGGAATCTCGTGCTTTCATGGCGATCACGGTGGGACCCTGTTCCCTGGTTTTGAAATCACAGAAACTAATTAAAATTTTGTGTTTGTGCTTGACAGGTACACTTTTTTTGTTGCAGACTGCTATTCGTCTCCGACTGGACGAATCCTTTTCTCGCAATTCGTCCGATCCCGAGACGAATTCAAATTCGTCTCCGGGTAGGACGAATTCTGTTCCGCAATTCGCCTCCCGGAGGGACGAATTCCCCGTCTCATGGATTTTCGGAGCAGAAATTCGGAGATAACAGAGCAGCAGAGAAGAGGTAGGGATTTTCATGATCTCTCGTTATAATTTTCTCGTTTCTCGTTTCTCGTTTCGCTTCGTTAATTGTTTTCATTTAATCTTGCATTGCATTAGGAAAAGTCATGTATGCTAGTTTCATTTTATTGGATAAAACGAATCCCACACACATCACGAGACAACTTTAAACCAAGGAGCTGGTCTTAAGACCCCAGCCCTTGATCAAGACCATTGGTGGATTTAATCACCGCCTTGGCTTGATTTGCATCCATTTCCCGATTGTCAACTGTTGTTAGGCGTAAATCTTGACGAAGATGCACCGAGCGTAGCCGGGGTGATTCCCATGCGCGCGAGGATAAGTCTTCTATGGTAGGTGTCATTAACAGGACAATCCCCCTTCCGTACTGCCTATGTACCACGTACCTTCTCGCTCTCACGTACCTATAGTCTCCCTCTCGTAAGGGCGGGTATATAGAGAGGTTGGTATATCGGCTCGGTGGTATATTGAAGGGGCGACCTTTTGGAGTTATAAGAGCCTACATGATGCATTTAAACGTTCTACAAAACTTACAAAAACAAAACAAAACATCAAAATGCACTAAACCAGTTTAGGGCACACCAAGAATCCTTAAAAGAGATAATCACGGTCTTGTGAATGTGTGTGTTTAATTCTGCTTAGTGTAGACAAAAAAAAAAAAAGAGAAAATCATAAAACGAGATAAAAACTTATTTAGATAGCATAGAAGCACCGCAATGGTGTACACCCGTAGTCAAGCCCAATCAAGGGCGTAAGCTCCGAGAGGTACACAAAAAGTAGGCACAAGTTGCCTTCACTTCAGTCCTGAGGATTTGGTTATACCGCCTTATCGGTCTAACCTACAAAAGAATCCAATTCGGGTATTCCTATTCAAAGCAGCCCCTTTCGGGAAGATGCCTTACATGTAGACCTTGACATAAATAGAGAATCACCTCTTGAAGGTAGGCATGAGTGGCCACCGCGCAATGAAGCGCTAAACAGGCACACTGTCCATTTAGAGGGGCAACATGGATATGGCGTCCCTTCTTTACCTATCATCAGAACATAAAGACCACATCCGGAGCGCAGGGCTCCTTACATAGGGCGACCTAACTCCGCCCATCCCATTTACACTCATGAAAGGGAGTATGAGGAAAACCATCACATTCCTCGAGAGCAACAAACAATGCGGGAACCTTGCATTTCCGCACCAACCGGATATCATGATCACCCCTTGAGGCCAGAACCTCGAGCACATACCACCTACCTCGACTGAGGGAAGCGACCCATTGAAACCTTAGAGCATCAAAATCAAGGTAGACCCATAGGAGGAACATTTGAACCTCCCAAACAAAATAGGGTAGAACAAATTGATCCGATCGTCGCCGGATATACCACCCGTCAAGCCCAAATCATGCGGCTTAAACAAAGTCAACAAGAGATAGAGTATCAATACCGCTTGGATAAAGAACGCATGCAACGCGAAGCGGATGAGTTACGCTATGAAATACCTGAGAGGGGGCCAACCCCTCGCATCCAAAGAGCCGAACAAGATGAGAGGCGTAATCCATTGGCGCAAGACAGTCTCCACGACCTCGTCAAACTCGCCTCCAAGACCCCATAGATTTGAAAGGGAGGCAACTCCCCGAAACAATGATGGGTACCTTCAAAGAAGAACTTGATCGGGGTCATAGGTTTCGCCTCGAGACTCCTCAAGAATTTTACGAGGAGTATGAACCGAAGAGGAGTATATCGAAACTCCCCATCAAGGCAGGAAGGATGCCATTCGGCCACCCCTCCATAGGCCTCCAGTCTACCGTAACTTGCAACAAGAGCGAACAAGAGAGGAAGAAATAAAATCTTCCGATGCATACCAAGCGCTATTGGAGCGTTTAGAGTCGGTGGAGACAAAAGCCGCTGGGCATCAAAAACCCACATTACGTCTACTCCGCAATAATCCGGTGCATCCCTCAAGTGCCTACACCTCTCTACCCCGAACACTTTAAGTTGCCTCAATTGGCAGTTTTTAAAGGTGAAGAGGACGCACAGGAACATGTTACACGGTTTCTAAGCCAATGCTTCGGCATTCAAGATAATGACGCGTTATTGCTTAGAACATTCATAACCACATTCGCAGGCCCCGCCTCGGATTGGTTCACACAGCTGCCCAAACACAACATAAGCACTTAGATCGCCTAGTAGATGCGTTTCTTGAACGCTTCGCCTTCAACACAAGGAAGAAGGCATCACTTAGTGATCTTGCTAGCCTTAAACAATTTGAGGAGGAAACAATGGCAGCGTACGGGAACCGATGGAGAGCTTTGCTTTCTAAGTTACCCTACCGTCCTCCCATGTCGGACCTCACGCAAATGTTCGCGAAAAGTTGTTTAAAATCAATCTCCGGTCTATTGTTGTTGCGACAATACGACACTTAGAAGAAGCTTTGGCGCAAGCCGGAGTCATAGAAGAGATTAAGATAGGCGAAGGCGCAATTGCCAAGC
Organism: Wollemia nobilis; assembly: GCA_028583015.1. Taxonomy (NCBI): domain Eukaryota; kingdom Viridiplantae; phylum Streptophyta; class Pinopsida; order Araucariales; family Araucariaceae; genus Wollemia; species Wollemia nobilis. Next base: position 338,446 of record JAQPPZ010009575.1, read on the forward strand.
CTAAGAAGAAAGAGTGGAATAAAACCACTAAAACTGGGACAATGCAACCACAACACGCTGCAATCAACCAAGTTGCGATAAATGTCCCAGCGCTTGTGCAAGAAACGCAGCCTCAAAAGGCTAACTACTGAGCAAAGGCCTCCCGCTTACGAAAGAGATAACAGGAGACAAGAACAAGATGCAGCGCCGCCCTAGGCGACAATTCACCCCGTATGCGGAGTCTAGGGACTCCTTATTTGACCGCTTGTCGGCCGGCGAATCTAGTTACTCGCCGTAAATCCAAATTTTTGACCCTAGCGTTCCTAAGCCTAAGGGGTATAGGGAGGAATTGTATTGCAGATTTCATAGACGCAGAGGACATGACCTAAACGGGTGCTGGAAATTCAAAGAACTAGTCCAGGATTTGATCGACAATCGAACATTGGTCGTGGACAACCCCATCGCACCTAACAACCAACAAATGGGGGTATTCAAGGACCCCTTGCCTGCCCACGAGGCGCAGACAAAACCGCTCCAAATAAACGAGGTGCGACAAGATCTTCCCGCACAAGGATTTGTGGGAATGATTAGCATTGTAACAAGGAACAGAAAATACCCAAGCAGTTGCCCCCGAGGTACCTGCGAGGGAAGTTCCGTCGACATCGCAGCCTCAACAACGCCCGATGCAGTTACCTCCGCCTAGACCTGAGGTCACGATACGAACCAAACTCACGCAGAGTTTGCGGACCACGTCAGCTAGGTTGTCCATCTACGAGCTTATTCAACAATCAGCTCCACATAGAGAAGCTCTTATGGACATCTTAAAAGCCATTGAAGTACAACCCCACGAAGCTAATTCTTTCAACGCTTTCGTGGGACATGTGAAACAATGTACGGAGCCTGTCATCACATTCAAAGAAAATGAGGTCAAAACAATATCGAATGACATGCCGGATCCACCCCCGCACGTTATCATGCAGGTCAACAGGATCTCGTACAAGAGAGTGCCGATAGATACCGGCTCGTCCAAAGAACATTATAACCACCGCTGCGTTAAAGCATTTAAAACCGCCACCTCTCACATCACAGCCTTCCACGTACACACCGCGAGCTTTTAACGATGCAATTTGCTCGACACCGGCACGGTTGTTCCGCCTATACAGTAGGACAAAAGTCAATACCCACACTCGCCATGTGTTGGAAGGCGAAATGGCTTATAACATACCGCTGGGCGGCCTTGGATCGTGGACATGAAGTGTGTCCCCTCGATCGCACACCAATGCTTGAAGTATGCCTATGAAGGGCAAATACATGTAGTCCCAATGGACTTAGAGCCCTTCAAGTATTGCAATGCGGTACAATTCATACCTCAATCGACCCTACCATCAACGCATGTGGATTTTCAATTAAATCCATCTAAACAGGGTCCGATACCGCAGGCACAACTGGTGGCCAATAAGGTAAAATCCCAGCCAGGTGAGATGTCATCATTGGCTCCTTCATCATCAGCGCCACCTATCGTGGCCCAACAGAAGGACAAGGGAAAGCAAATCATGGAGGAGGTTAAGCCTCTAGAAGAGGGGTTGCCCACGATCTCAACAATATCAACAGAGGAAGCGCCCAACGCAACGGAAACCAAGATTCCTGAACAACCAAACATGGAATGGACTCAGGAGGACTACCGTTTCCTCCTACCCAATCATCAACAATCACTCTTGAGATGGCCAAGACAGCCCGGGAGAGTACATAGTGCAAAATGTTGTGGCAACCCCCACACTCGGAGTCAAGACAAGACATGGGAAGACCTCGCCTCCCCATTGGAACAATCGTCCCTTTAGGCTACCCACCGAACCAAACGAATTTTGTGTATGGGGGCCTTGATCATGGTTCTCAACCATGCGAACAAAAGGAAACAGATGAAGAACCTTTTGTCGAAAACATCAATTATCCGTCGAACCCAAAATTTGCCCTAAAATATCTCGAACAATGCAATTGGCATGGGTATGGGCTAGGCAGATACGAGCAAGGGATGCGGATCCTTTGTCAACCAAGATATCAGATGCCATACGACAAGTCGGGGGTAGGGTTCAACCATCCCCTGCCATTAGACATCTTGGTTGAAAACATGCAAGGCCTAGAAATAGGCAATAGGGGGGGATTGGCACAAGACCCATACGCCAATCCAAACACAGAATACACATTGGGGGATTATCTCCCATGGTCTACAAACACCCCTGGTAACAACAATAATCCCTCTCCTTTGCTAGAGAGAGGTGAAAGTTCAGAGAGCAGTCCTCGAAAAGAACAACAACGGCTTCCAGATATTTTTATGAAACTGTTCCCCTTAGAGGTTCCAGACGAAGTAACGCAGTCTCAAAAGAATCAGGTCCCTCCACTAAGAGTGGAACAACCGCAATGGGATCAGATTAATTCACTGGAACAAGAAGAGTCCTCGATGTCGGAAGCAACAGATGCTGAAGAGGATGAGCAATTTTGGATCTATGAAAGCGATTCAGAAGACGAGACTGAGATGGACTATCTCATACATGCGCGACGACATCACCACGCTCTAACCCATGAAGATCTAATGGGACAAATGGGTATACGGTTGGGACATGAATGGCACTTAGACCCAACGAGGTGGGACCAAGTGCTAGGCCTATGGCTCCAAATTCAAGTTGAGCATCGTCCACCTCAAGATCCCATCAGACAACAGCACCAAGGGAAGACCCCGCCTTCCTTTCCGCACTTAGAGACGAATTTGCACCTAGAGAGGATCCATTCGTGCCTCGCTCCCGTAGAGCCGCACCCGTAATATAGGGAACATCTGAAAGAATCAAGTCGTCACACCCGTGGTTCTGGAGACCAAATTCATTCCATCCACATGATCTCCATTGATTTGACCACACCCATCCGCAATCCGACCGATCCATCACGGTCATTACATCTAAACACGGATGCCATTGACTGGGATCGCGTCAACTCACCATTGTCACCATCGTAGTATCGCCTTTCGGTAAAATGCTTCATTTTACCCCAAGGACAACTCAAGATATTTTTCAAGCCGAAGAGGGACCCAAAGTCCCCAACGCAGATCTTAACTCACCGATGATATCCATTTAATCCCAACTCCACATCGCTTGGAGGACGGATCTCACATGTCGGGCCGAAGAGACGACCGACGTAGACATCGGCACGCATCCAATGAATCCACCGATTCTCAAGTCGGGGGTAGGCCTTTCCCCGAAGAGCAAGCCGATTACATGGCCCTTCTTAAAGAAAAGAAGGAGGTTTTTGCATGGTCATACAAAGATATGCCAGGACTAGACCCACACCTAGTCATGCACAATTTAACGCTTGATCCGAAAATCAAGCCGCAAAGCAAAAACTAAGAAAGATGCACCCAACAAAGGGCCTTGATGGTCAAAGACGAATTACAAAAGCCGTTGGATGCACAATTTGTCATCTCGCGTGGATTATCCGCCATGGTTGTCCAACATGGTTCCCGTCAAGAAGCCCGATGGGAGGATTCGCATATGCACCGACTTTCGAGACTTAAACAAAGCGAGTCCTAAGGATGATTTCCCCTTGCCAAGCATCGACGCATTGGTAGACGCTACAACAGGTCACGAAATGCTCTCCCTAATGGACGGTTTCTCAGATACAATCAAATTCGTATCAATCCTGAAGACCAACTCAAAACGGCATTCACAACGCCTTGGGGGACATTTTGTTATAAGGTCATGCCTTTTGGCCTTAAAAACGCCGGCGCTACATACCAACGTGCTATGACGTATATCTTCCACGATTACATGCACAAAACTTTGGAAGATTACATGGATGATTTGTTAGCCAAGTCTAAATTGCGCTCGATCATCTCGTGACTTAAGCAAGATCCTCGATCGCCTCATAGAGCATAAGGTCGATCGAATCCCAAGAAGTGCGTGTTCGGCGTCACATCCGGAAAACTCTTGGGTTTTATAGTCTCCAAAAGAGGCATAGAAGTGGACCCAAACAAAGTCAAGGCAATCCTTGAGATGGCTCCCCCAACCACTATCAAGCAACTAAGAAGTCTACAAGGAAAGGTCGCGTCCATTAAACGCTTCATAGCGCAACTATCTGACAAGTGCCGACCCATGAACAAATTATTGCACAAAGGGGTCACATTTCATTGGGATGACGAGTGCCGCTCACCTTTGACGAAATCAAACAATACTTGGCTTCGCCGCGCATTGGCACCGCCTAGACCAGGTGTGCCGTTCTACTTGTACATCTCAACCATCGAGGTGGCACCGGGCGTAATGCTAGCCCGTAAGAATGAACTTCACAAAGAAAGTGCTACTTACTATCTTAGCCGCACCTCGGTCGGGCTACGAACTTAACTATGCATACGTTGAGAAACTCGCTGGCAGCTGGTGTTTGCCACCAAAAGGCTACGCCACTATATGCCGAGCAACACGACGTATGTTGTGTCTAAGGAGAATCCATTGCGATACATGATGAGTCGTACTTATCATAGTAGCCGCACGGCGAAATGGATCATGTTGTTGACGGAATTTGACATTGAGTTTATTGGACAAAAATCTATAAAAGGACAAGTCATAGCCGATCAACTAGCAGAGGCTCCTCTTGAAGACGATCAGCCTCTGGTCATAGAACTACCCGATGATGAGGTCTTCCATGTCTCGTAATCGCCAGATTCGAAGAGCCCGAGTCTCGTGCCGACATAACCTTATTTTTCGATGGTTCTAAATGCGAGCAAGGTGGTGGCGCAGAATTGTATTCTTCACACCGCAGGGCGCTCCAATGCCCCCGTCATTTAAATTAAACTTCCAAGGCACCAACAACAATGCGTAATATGAAGCCTTGCTCCTAGGTCTTCAGACAAAGAATCGCCATGAACATCAAAAGATCGAACATCTTTGGCGATTCGCCGTTAATCGTCAATCAAGTCAAAGGGGTATATCAATGCAAATGCCCAGCTCAAGGCCTATAAAGCCCTCGTGGATAAATTCTTGGCAAAATTTGAGTGGTATGACATCGAGGCACTCCCTCGATCATCGAATCGTTTTGCGGACACAATGGCCTCCTTGGGGTCACTAATCCCGCAAGACCTTTCCGGTGATATAACAACCATTCAGGTCAAAACCTTATCGCAACCCGCGATGGAGCGCGCAAGCTCAGACTTGACGCCAGGAATCCACATGATCCAGATCGAACCATCTTCGGATAAGTTCTTTCGAATCCGAGACTATTTGAAACACGCCAACTGGGGGTCTTTGTTCTCCCCAATTCCCATTAATAGCAACACAACGCTATTTTTACAAGTTTTATCCCAATCAGCATTTGTTAGGGAAGAACTCCAAAAGGGATTGGCTGTTCAAACTGTCGAGGTATCTGATCAACAGGATTGGTATTTACCCATAAGAGATTACCTCAAGTTAGGTAATCTACCCCTTGGATTGACGCAAGCCGCAAAACGAACATTCAAACAAAGCGGCAAAATATGTCTTGATAGGAGACATTTTGTATCGTCGCAGCTACGACGGAATTCTTCTTCGTTGCTTGGACCAAGAAGAGTCCACTTGGGCAGTCACCCAAGTGCATGACGGTACATGTGGCGGCCACTTTAGTGGTATGGCCATTGCAAAGCGCATTCTTCGCATGGGCTATTATTGGCCATCTTTAGAGCGAGATTGTTGCGCATATGTCAAGAGGTGTGTGAAATGTCAACATCATGCCAATCTGATGCACGCACCTTCCCATGCCCTACAGACATCCACCGCTTGGCCATTTTCGTAGTGGGGCCTCGATCTAATTGGAAAGATCTCCCCGCATCGTCAAGCCGTCACACGTTTATCATAACGGCCACGTAATATTTTACCAAATGGGTGGAAGCAATTCCGTTAACCTCTACGACAGACTCCCGCATTGCGGAGTTCATTTTGCATTACATCATATGTCGTTTTGGTATTCCATCCAAAATAATCTCGGATAATGGGCCATCATTCAAGAACAAAGACGTGCGTGCTTTAACCACAAAGTACAAAATTCAGCACAGCTTTTCAACACCATATTATCCGCAAGCAAATGGGCAAGCAGAGGCGTCAAACAAAACGCTAGTCGCCATCCTTAAAAGACCGTCGCAGACAATCATAAGGATTGGCACATACAAATCCCACTTGCCCTTTGGGCCTATCGCACTAGCATTCGGATGCCCATTGGGGCAACTCTGTTTTCACTAGTGTATGGCTCAGAGGCGTAATGCCTCTCGAGTTGGAAATTCCTTCCCTCCGCATATCAATGCAGAATTCATCGATGATGACACTGCGCGGCAGGCCCGGTTAGACCAGCTTACGTTGCTTGATGAAAGACGCGTTAATGCTCTCGAGCACTTACGTATCTATCAAGAGCGGCTTAAGAGAGCTTACAACATGAAAGTTCACCTAAGAGAATTTCGGGTTGGTGATCTGGTTCTGAAGGAAAACCAACAAAACTCTAATTTGCCGTCCCATATGAGGGACAAATTTGTGGCAAATTGGTTAGGTCCGTATGTCATTGATAGCAAAATAGGACCAGGAACGACAAGGCTAGCTTCTCTTGACGGTATCAAGGAAACAGAACCCTTGAATATCACTCATTTACGACCATTTCATATCTAAGACAACCATGTACCAAAAAAAAAAAAAAAAAAAAAATAAAATTTCAACAAAACAAACAAACAAAAAGCTCCAAGGATTATTGCAATCTCTTGGTCAACCCAAAAGCTCCAAGGATTATCGCAATCTCTTGGTCAACCCAAAAGCTCCAAGGATTATCGCAATCTCTTGGTCAACCCAAAAGCTCCAAGGATTATCGCAATCTCTTGGTCAACCCAAAAAGCTCCAAGGATTATCGCAATCTCTTGGTCAACCCAAAAAGCTCCAAGGATTATCGCAATCTCTTGGTCAACCACAAAAAGCTCCAAGGATTATCGCAATCTCTTGGTCACCTAAAAAGCTCCAAGGATTATCGCAATCTCTTGGTCACCTAAAAAGCTCCAAGGATTATCGCAACTCTTGGTCAATACAAAAAGCTCCAAGGATTATCGCAATCTCTTGGTCAACCCAAAAGCTCCAAGGATTATCGCAATCTCTTGGTCAAACAATCAAGAAATTCAACAAAAACAAAACAACAAAAATCATCAAAAAAAAAAAAAAAAGATTTGCATCTCAATTCTAGGCATACTCGAATTCATCAAAACCAACACCATGCATAAATCTTACCACACTACACCATGGTCTGGGAATGTACTAGGAGTTTCAGTAATTCAGCCATCATTTTCCTCTTTAGCCATGTAGTGTACCAAGTCGAACTGATTTTATAAAGGTAGAGTCATACTCGAAATACACCTTGTTACGTAACATCCCAACACAAATTAAAACACTAAAATTCCCAAAATCGTGTGAACGAAAGATGAAACCTGCAAAACAACTAGGTCACCACAAGCGAAACGGTTATCTTGCTCATCCCCCGTGCGAATGACCCCTAGAATGCCGAGAGTTGGCAAAAGGACAAGCTTCCTCCCTACCCAATTCCCTAAGAATCCCAAAAGTTCTCAATAGCTGCAAAACACAAAAATTTGCAAAATGTCAAAACTCAAAAATTTGACAAAATATAGTGCACACATCAAAAGGCACAAACAACAATGATTTTTGTCACTCCATATCCCCAATCCCTTGCTCAAAAGAAAAATCAATAAAAATAAACAAGTGATCTTATCACTACAAAAGAGCAAGTATCCCAATACAATTGAAAAAAGAAGGGAGTTGACCTTGAATCCCTCGGAACTCTCAAAGATTCTCGTAGGTCATAAGGCAAGCTTCAATACCAACTCGGTAATGTAGTAAACCTCCCGCATGACGATATATCTCGTCACATTAACTTGTGTACGGATCAATGTTTGCATGTGGATGAGCTAGCTTATGGCAGCCTGGATTACAACGCAGATTAATCTTAGTACATACAACAAAGGAATTCGTGGAGCTAATTAGGTGATCCTCAAACAAGTTCGGTTGAAAGCCCATCTGGCACTGGTGGTATCCTAACAAATACCACTAAATGAACTCAATTGCACACACAGGGATGTGAAATAGCTCGGTCAAAAACAAGTTTGATTCATACCTTGTTCAAAAGTCTTGTAAGACAAAGTACAGTCGTGGATAGTGAGTTAAAACTGTCTGAATCTCGTAAAATCTTACACTCATCCCGAAACCCATCTGCCCTACTTATCATTCTTATGATACCATCGTAAAATACAAAAACAAAGAAAGAAAAACCAGATAAATAAAAATAGCATTCATCCATTTTGCATATCACATAGGCATCTAAAACAATTCAATTCATCTGCATCCATCAAACAAATAAACATGCATAACAAAAATCAATCACATCATCACATGTACAAATCCAAAAATAAAACCGGTATATATATATATATCGTCAAAAAAAAAGATGCCCGCAGGCTACAAAAACAGGTCCTTAGACCCCGCAATCATATCCAAAACCCAACCTAAGACGTCGGCCACCATGATCACGCAGGATCGGTGCGACGGGAACTACCCCCGTGGTGTGGGTCCTACGGGACCCCGCAGGCGACCACCGCTAGCCTCCGCATCATGCCTACTACCACCCCCTCATCCAACCGCCCGCGGCGAGATGATGCCGACCGCTCGCCGACTATCCCTCGTCCGTCGAGAAGATCTCGCCGATAGAAGGCTCGTGGAGCCGCCCGCCAAGGCGGATGACCTCCCTCTCCAAGTCTATCCGGTATAGACACCACTCGGCCTCCCGCCGATGATAGATAGACAAGGCATCATCACGCCGCGCCAAAACGCTATCCCGCCTCGCCAACCGAACCCGTAGAAGATCCCTCTCTAGATCCCGCATCCGAAGTAGCTCGTAAGCCGTGCAACCTCATCGCCACATCCGACCCCACCCCTCCGTATCCGTCGGACGCATAGGACTCCCGGGGACAGTAGCTCGCCTGTGCTCCAACCGCTCCTCCACATCCCGCATGTCCGGCTGCTCCGGAACACCCAAGTCCACATCCGCCATGTCCGCATCATCCAACGGCCCTCCCCATTCACCCCCGTCGCCTCAAGATCCTCCACCGCCGCCTCCGCACCTCCCAGAGGACCCTCACCTCTCCAGCGCCGCAAAACCCACCACGAGTCATACTCATGGGTAGTACCTACGTCATCCACATCCAACACCTCAATAACAAGGATCCGACTCCTCGCCCAATGGCACGAGGACAGGTGGCTCCAAATCCCTCTCGTCTCCCCGACGCCGATAGCCTACGGGTTCACCAGGCAACCCCTGGTGCACCCCAAACTGTCGTGTAACCCGGCGGTACGAAAAGAACTCATGCTCCGTCCCGTGCCGCCCGACCAACCATCGCTCCCTCCGTACCCGTCGGAGCCACTCTCCACCTCGAAGCCAGCCGGGATGAGCCCGATAGGGACGCCAAAACACCTCCCCCGGAGTGAGCCGTGAAAAGGCATCAATGTAGTGCTCAACCGCACCCGCCCATCGCCGACTTCCGCTCGCTCCGCAGACCGTCGCCACAACGCCGCATAACCAATCTCATCATCCTCCATCGCCACCTGAGTCGTCCACGGTAACCCGGTAGGCCTCTCAACGCCTATGTGCCGCCAACCCCAAGGACCGCAACAAAAAGCTACAATCGACACCCTTCCGTCGTCGACAAGGACCCCGTAAAGCTCTCCGTAAAGCCGCGCCAACAAAGTCTCGTCCCCATCTCAGGATCAATCGGTGCCTCTACCGGCACTCGCCAACCGCCACACCAAATCCAAGCAGGTTCCACGGGAACCTCGCGCCCGACGAATCAGGGAGAAGAATGTTAGAAATGAGGCCCATCAGAATGCGTGCCTCACTCCTAACACCCCCTCTCCTTCCACCCCCAACCAAAATCCCGCCACTGGCAATCCACCTCGACTGTCTCCACCGGGTCCGCTACACCCCCCCCCATGCCCAAAACATCTCGTGAGTATAGCACCGCTGATCGAACGGAGATGTCCTAATAGGCACCATCTATCGGAATCCGAAGCAACCGATAGACGTCCTCAAGAGTCACAATCTCCCCTGTCGGGAGATGGAAAGTATTGGTCCTCGGATCCCAAAGCTTGATCGTGGCCGCGATAGGCCTGATCCGAAACCACAGCTCCAGCCGAGCCACCCGCTTGAGCCCAAGGGCATCAAGCCATTCCCTCGTCATCGCCAAGGCCAACCGCGCTCAGAAAGGCAAGGGTACACGGTACCGGCTCCTAACAACCTCACAAAAAAAAAATAAATAATAATTAAATAAATAAAAATAAAATTTTCAATTCTAAGGTTTCTAACCTTAGTTTTTAAACAAAAAACATTACAAAAAAAATCTTAAAGTTTTGAAAAGCGCAACACAAAACAATGCATTCAGTTAAAGCAAAATAAGCCCTAGGGTCACTTACAGACTCCGCCTCGGCTCCGCCGTCGAATCCGCTTTGTGCACTCATGATGGCAGAGAGAATTCCAGAGCGCTTCGCTTCGCATTACTTCCTCCTCCCGTAGCTCCAAAATCGCAAGAAAAAATGACACAAATGAGCCCAAAATCAAGTTTTGGCCCTTAAATAGGCCTTTGCACCGGAATTCGTCCTGATCTGGACGAGCGCTTTGATTAGCGCTCGTCCCACCCAGGGACGAATTTCAGTTAGAATTCGTCCCACCCAGGGACGAATTCAGGCCAGAACAAAAAAATTAAGAAAAATGACTAAAAATGCACTAAAAAGACAATAAAACCGCTCGACAGATTGCAAATGCAACCGACAAAGATGGGCATACAAAATCGACATCGGGGTCACAAATTATCAATATCCTACTCCCTAAGAAGGCTACCATAGCCGGACCGCTCCAAGGGAAGACAGATTTTGAAAATTTAATCCCCAAAATAATGTCACAAAAACAACAAAAACAATACAAAATTTAACAAAAACACAACAAAAGCATTGCTAGGCATAAGTGCTCATGCACTTAACCTCTAGGCAAAGAAAATCGATGTCGAGGTCCAAATTATCGCTCTCCTAGTTCCCCAAGAAGGCTATCATAGCCGGACCGCTCCACGGGAAATAGGTTTTCGACGATTTCACCTCATTATGACGTCACCAAAAGGGCTAACACCCACCAAAAATAGGTCCATATGTTGGAAAAATTGCACACGCTTAACGGTAAACCCTCTAAAGGCAAACCTTGCACAAGTCATCTTGGGTCAAGCGACTCGACGCTTCTCTCACGAAGGTCATTCCCTCATCGATTCGTCGCTTGAGGGGGTAGTCACACTTAGTCACCAACCAACAATCACACACCCAATTAAGGAAAACGACATGCATTCAAAGAATCATTGACAAAGACAATCACGCTCCCCGCTTGGGGCAAGAAACAAGCAACAATCAAATCAATCAAACACTTGGCAATTAATTAAATTCCGTGAATCATGAACACAAGGTTCCCCCCGAGGATAAAAACGCCCTTCACTTGTTCATGATCGATCAATGTCCAAGTTCAAGTCACACCTCACCAAAACAAGTTAATACTTGAAATCAAATTCCTTAGCTCGTCAGAAGCAAGGATTCAAGAATGCATGCCCTTTCCATACTTGGGGCATCAAAAGTTGGTTAGGTTACCAAGAAACCCTAATCATTAGTGCTTTGGTTATCTATTTTTGCTCAAGACCGCGTCACCCGCAGCGCTTCCCAAAAAGGGGCATCTCAGAGACACCAAAACAACACCAATCCGATTATGTGACCGCAAACACCGATCGCTTTGACAAACACAGCTCCCCGTGGCAGCCCTCGGAGGTCAAACAATGGTCTTAACCACTTTCATAGCAGCTTTGTAAGGTCAAGGAGCAATTTGGCACACTTGGGCACTTTGCCCAAGCATTCGTCTCACCCAGAGACGAATTCAAAATAGAATCCGTCCCACCCCAGACGACTTCGAATCCGTCCCCGGGTGGGACGAATTCTAAGCTTAACGGGCAAAAGGGCAAATGGTGCCAAGTGGCAGCCCGTAACGGTCGGCTAAGGGCTCCTACCTTGCACGCATGTGTAAGTGGACAGAGGGGCCGTTAGAGGACTGTTACAAGAAGCATTTATCAAAGTTCAAGTCGGTGAAGGACTCCCCTCCCTCATGGGAAGACAAGACCGCCACATGGCGCCCATGGTCAACACTTGGCTTTTGTGCTTCCCTCCCAAAAGAGACCCCTTGGGTCTATAAAAGGTGGGAATTTTCTCACCCAAAATATGCAGGTAGAAGGAGTGTTGAAGCAACGAAGTGCTGCCGAATCGAAGACTCATTTGCATCCCCCTTTGTTCACCTTCCTACATCCATCAATCTCTTTTGCAAGGGAGGTTGTTGGGTGGCCTTTGGAAGCTCGAACCTTACTCAAATCCGACGCATGGACATCCGAACCCATCAATTCGCCGACCCCCAATCCTAAAAGGTTTTGGGCCCATCCTTGGTGGATTGGCTCCAAAATCGAGGGCCAACGGTGGGAGGCCCACTTGGGCACCCCCGCACCCCCAAGTTCTAATTTCAGTTTTTGAGCACTTTAGATTAATTTTTAGATTGCATTCTGTGTTACTAGGTCTTATTAGTCTATAATTGCAATTTTGTAGCTTTTGGTCATAGTTTAGGGTGTTTTGTATTGCTTTATCGTTTCGCTAACTTGCAGGTGTCAAGGTTAAATTCCCGAGGGAGGAGGTCAAATTGGGAAAATCCGACCATCTGGGTCGTCCCAAAATGGCCCCAATTACCTAACCCCCTGTTTGCAGGAGTTTTGCAGGTCCCGAGATCTGACATTGGAGCAGCAGCAGTCGATTTCTCCTATTCAGAAGAATTCGTCCCACCCAGGGACGAATCACGCTCGAATTCGTCCCGCCTGTGGACGAATTCCGGTTTAAGGTGAATTGGCCAGCCGCCTCGATGGCAAGTGGCCTTCCGGTGACCGTTCTTACCTTCCGTCGATTTTGAAGCAATTTGGATTCACCGTTTTCATGGTTTCAGTGCAAATATTCGTATGCATATTTTGTTAGTTTTAGAGAGAGAATGCTTTTCATTTGCAACAGGTGCTACTAACGTCTTGATCATTTCTTTGTTTGCAGGAGAAGCAAGCAGAGGCGAAGAACCCATCAACATCGGCGACGGCATCATCTTAGCCCGCCCAAGGTGCAATCGTGGGCACGCGGAAGGAGGAACCATTCAACGATTGTAATCAAACCTTATTTGCGCTCCTAGCCCCCGAAAAGGGAGGAGGCATTATTGTAACATAGATCGAAAGAAATTAATGAAAGGGCTGTTTTTCTTTATCTGATTGCGTCTCTTACAACATGTCTCTTTTCCGTTTCATGTAATTCATATTTCTAGGACTTAGGCGTGCTTAACTTTGAATGCAATTGCACTTGAATGATTTCCTTTGACCGGAATCTCGTGCTTTCAATAGGAGATTTAAAAAACAACCTTGATTTAAACCTTAGACCTCTCAAAGAAGAGCTAAACCTTGAATGGTTGGACTATCCTGAGGATAAAAAAATATTACCATTTATTTAAAAAAAAAAATGCAACCAAATATAAAATTATAAATAATTTTAGATATTTCTATAAATTCAAAATGCACTCCCTAGGGGTGTGAGGAGCAAGGAGCTCTAAACCTTGATCTAATTTATTTATTTTTGGATGCTCCTTAGGGGATCAGGGAGCAAGGAGCTCTGAACCTTGATCTTTGTTGGTTTTCAGATGCTCCTTGGGGGAGCGGGGAGTGGGAAGATCTAAACCTTGATCTTTGTTGGTTGTTGGATGTAGATCCTAGGATGTTGTTCTTCCTTTCAGTAATGGTGCACAATTTTCTATATAGTGGGATGTGGTTTCACTTTTTTGACTTGGGGTGTATGGGTTTTCGCCTAATACTAAAATATTTTTGTTAGAGGGCCTTACCTCTATCCTTTTATCCTATTTTGGGGTTTGTTCTCATTTCTTGGATGGATTTTAGATTTTGGATCTATTTTTATTGGAAGCTTGCTCTACTGGGGTACAATTTATTCCTAGATCTATTTTGGAGAAGTTGTGGGTGATTTTGGGTATCATCGTATTGGATTTTTTTCTTTGCATGGCCTTGGCAAGTTTTCCTCACAATTTTTGGCCTTTTTGATGGTATGTCAAGTCATTGGCTTTTTAGGAAGGAAATTTTTTTCCGGTTTCAAATATGAATAGGAAGTGGTTGTTTCTTGTTTGTTCTATTTGTAGTTTTTTCCCATTTGGACTAGGAGAAATTTTCCAAATTTTAAATCTAATGTTGAACAAAAATGTGTCCAATTTTCCCTCAAATGTGGGCCTTCTAGTTCTTTCACATCTATAGGATCCTAGTGTTTTTAGGTTTGGGGAGCCTTCCAAAACCCTATGGTCTTATTTTTTAGGCCTGATCCATTTGTAGAAGGTTTCAGAAGCCTTACATTTTTATTTCACTTTTATTATTTGAGTGGGAATTTTATTTTTGAATTGTTTTAGTGCTCTTAGTTCTGTTTGGATGGAAAGTAGTTGTTATTTTCATCCTTTATTTTTTTAGGCTTGATGAGCCTATCAAAACCTATGGGTCCTCTGCTTGAGGCCTGATCCACTTGTATAAGGTTCTAGGAGCCTTTCAAAACCCTATTTATAATGGTTTGGGGACCCTTCCAAAACTTCCCTATGAGGTTCAATAAACCTTCCAAAAAATTTTAGTCCTTTGCTTGAGGTCTAAAATTTATTTAAGATTCTAAGAGCCTTTCATAACATTTCTTAGAGAGGTTTGGGGATCCTTCCAAATCTCTCTTATTTAAGGTTCAGGAATCCTTTCAAAACCCCTTTGTTTAATGTTTGGGGAGTCTTTCAAAACCCCATATTTAGGTAGGATTCTAGTTTGTTTTTTCCATGATGATTACTGAAGGTGTTGGGTACTCGTTGGTGGAGATCTAATTAGTATTTCTATCCTTGGTGGGAAGGCCTAATGCTTTTATTCTATTTTTTTGAACACTCCTAATGTCTTAGAATTTTTTTTCCAAATTGAGTACTATATTTAAATTTTAAAATTAAATTGGTATGGCATGGATGGTTGTCTCATTTTCTAGATTTATTTATTCCATGGTGGCTTGGGAGGGAAGTGCCTTTCTAAGTTTGATTTCAAATCTTAAAGTTTAGGTGGGAATGCTATCTATTTTGGATCTGTAGGATTTGACTATCTTGGATACTAGATCAATCTTTGTTGGATGTTGAATCAATTTCTCCTTAGGGATGTAGTCTTATTTGTGATCTTCTTTGGTGTGTTTTGAATATCTTTTTGGTTTTGTAAAGGTTGGGGGACCCTCCCAAAACCCCTATGTAAAAGGTTTATGAACCCTTCCAAAACCCCTTCTTCTGGCAAATAAAAAAAAAAATGCACCATTATAAATTAGGTTTAATTTCTTTTTTGTTTTTAGGATTTATATAAAAACAAATATAATCTCTCATCTTATTTATTTCAATAAAGTTTAACATTATTTTCTAAAAAAGGGGTTTTCAAAAATCTATAAATATTAAATATTACAATAAAATTATAAATGAGTTTCTACCGTGGGATTTTTTGAAGTTTATACATACACTTGCAGTTTTAAAATTAAATTTACAAAAATTGGAAAAAATAATAAAATTAATTTAAATTTTTTTGGTTGTTGAAGGCAGTGAATTTGGGGCCACACTCCCTAGGGTACATCGAGGGAATCCCTTCGTATAATTTAAATTTAGGTTTTTTGGTTAACATTCCAATGACTTACCAAACATCCATATTTTGAAATATGGATAAATAATGAGATCCCTTCAATACGCTAATTTTTTTGTTTTTATAATTAATTTAATTTTTTTAATATGGTTGTAAGGATGTTAGGCATGTATGAAGGGAATAGAGAGGAATGAGACCAACTACATTAATAAAAGTGGCGATAAAGGGAACATGACAAGGACTATGTATGCATTTATTTATATATTTTTACCGCAATGAATTCGGATAGGCTATCCAGCTTTTATAGTTGCCATAGTATTCTACGTTGTCTGCCTCAAAAGCTGCCACACAGATCTTCGTGCAGTTCTCCCTTATAATCGCCATGCCATAATCATTTTAAACCTTTTATGCCATTGAAAGCACTAGGAAATGGATAAGCGTTCAGTCCAGCAAGGCTCGAGATTTGAACCTTGGACCTCCGCCTCCCTTATGGGGTTTGGATGAACCAATTGATCTACACCTCGGACCTCATTTATTTATATGTTAAAAATAATTATTATTTAAATTTTTATTTTAGAATACGAGTATTTTGTTTATTATGGTTATAAGGAAATGTAGACAAAATGAATAGAAATAAAACTAACCAAAAAATAAATACCATAATTAAAAATAATATAACATCAATTAATTAACCATTATATTAAACATAATTAATTATTTAATTAATAATAAATTATTTATATTTAAAAATAATTAATACACATTTTTAAATGTGAATGCAATGGTAGTTTCAACATTGGTTATCAGCATTATCATTATAATGTTACTATAAAATTAAAATAAACAATGATATTAGAAGGATGCTTGAAATTATAGTGAAACTAAATCAAACTTATAGTAATTTTGTAACATTGCCTTAATATCACTATACTATTAAAATATTAATTTATTAAAAACATGTTATTTCTTTCAAACTACAGTGATATATCACAATTATTTTTTTGAACTTTTTGGACTTTTTGAAACTAGTATTGAGTCTTAGGAGAAAAGTGGTTTATCTTGATCCTTAGGAGAGCACCTTGCTTATCACATGTTCTGCATGGCTAGTTTTTTAAATCAATTCAAAGAAATCTTATATTTCTTTTAAAAATATAACTTTATAATTAAGTTAAATAAAAGTTATGGAATTCACCACCATTAAAACTATTTAAAATACAAATAAAATTATTTAAAATTAATTTTTTTTTTTGAAGATCAGAAAAAATATACACAACAATCTTTATCTAATGTAAAAAGAATCACCTCAAACTATATACAAATGGACTTTCTTTCACTTATTCAAGTCAATTGAAGAGAGTACCCATCGTATGGCTCTAGCCCAAGCATTTGTCCTCCGACCCCACATACTCGTTGATCAAAAGACACTCCAACGGATACTTGAAAAGGCTCATCCAATACTTGGGTATGTCCGACTTGGCCACGAAGAACCCCAAGAAGAGGAAAAACGCTCCTAGGCAACCCATGATTAGAGTCTTACCCATAACATAGTTGGGCACCAGTGCGCTGAACAAAACCACCAGCGAATTCGCCCCGTAGATCCCCAGCCATATGACCAGCACGAAGTAGAAAACCCCCAGGAGAGCAGGAGTATGGAGTCCATGAGCTCCAGGATTCGATCCCCGGGCTGGTGGATGCTGAGACTAGGACCAGCACCGCCGGATGGAGACACGCCGCCTCTCGCCTGCCGAAAATGCCCCGGGTTCTGTCGTCCCGATCCTCAAACCCGCAACGTGCTGGAGCCCCAGGTCCTTCGTCATGTCTCGAACCCTAGACCTCTTATGGGCGTCCGACGAGCCCCGCTTGTGATAAGTACGGAAAGAAGCTTGTGATAGAGTTCGGTTATTTTTCTTATGTTTAAGTTATAAATTTTAAAAAGTTGGATTCAAAGAGTCAAGAATATATTTTTATTAGTTATTTTAAAGAAAACAAGGTATATAGATGACCTCAATTCTAGATAATGAATAATGTCTAGATATATGAGCTTTTACGAAGTTTGAGTCCATGGGCAAGTAGAAAAAACTGAATTAACTAATAAAAATATATTCTTGACTCTTTGAATCCAACTTTTTAAAATTTATAACTTAAATATAAGAAAAATAACCGCAACTTTAAAGAAAACAAGGTATATATATATTATGACCTCAATTCTAGATAATGAATTATGTCTAGATATATGATCTTTTACGAAGTTTGAGTCCATGGACAAGTAGAAAAAACTGAGTTAATCATAAGTGAAGATGTTGGTGTGTCACAAACATCAAGTGGAGGCAATCATTTGACAAGCATAAAAAGGAAGATAATATTATAATCACTAACATGAAAAATGTTGAATCAAAATTTGCATAGAAGTTTTTCAAGAATCCAAACATAGCCCAAAATAAAGTAAAAAGGAAAAAGAAAATTATATGGTGAATTATGTGTTATTGTCTAAAATTGAATCAAAGCCCTTGAATTTTGAATTTAAAATTTTATTTTTCTTAACAAATAAAACTATTCTAAATTCTTAAAAAATAAAAAATGTTCTCAAAGAGTCCTAGTTAAAGAATACAACCTCAAACAAATATTCCCCAGTTTTTGAAGTTAAAGTTTCATTTTATTTAACTCATAAAAGTTGCTAAGAATGTTTGTCTTATAACGATTTGGAGGTCAAAAATTATACTAATGTGGAAAACAATTCTAGATCATGGATTTCCATTAGCAACCTACTTAAAGGATAGAATCTCAAACAAATTATCCTTCAAGAGTTCTATTTTCCCATTTTACATGGAAAGATGAGCCAATTCTAAATCTATTAAAATATGATCAATACACAATTGAGTTGGGATCTAAGGCCTTAAAGCAATCAAAATTTTCTACTCATAAATATTTCCTTTGAAAGAATGTTTGGTCACATGAGGCCCTCCTTAAGGTCTCAATTTTCCTTTGGTTATCAATCCAAATCAAAATTCTTAAATGTGAGAAATTACCAAAAAAAAATGATATTGTGGACATTTTAGGTGTGCATTGTGTAAGAAGAGGGTAGAAACATCAAATAGTTTACTTCTTCTATTTTTCCTCGTATCATTTAGGGTCACCTTTTAAAAAATTATATATTAGGTAGCTCCATCAACATTGAAAGAGTTAATGAAATTTTGGACTAATTGTTTTAGAGCTAAAGCATTATATATTCTATGGAGGATTGATACTACCATTATTTTTTATAAATTATAGATTGAAAGGAATAATGTAGAATTATAATATTACTCTCTTCTATAATGTTTATAGGCAAGGTTCTCAACATAGGAAGTCTCAATTGGAAAAAAAAGGTGTAAACATCCTAGTTACACAATTTGAATATACATGCAAGGGTCATTTATGACAATGGAGTTTACACAAATGATGTGTTGATCTATGCTAAAATAAAAATATCCAAAAGTTGGATTTATCAAAATTAATTTTGATCGTGCTTCCAAATGAATCCAATATAAAAATGGATAGATTTTATGGTTTTTGGAATATTGAATGTAAATTTTTCCTCACTTAGAATCATATGGAACTTCAATAAACAACTATGCACATGCTAAGACACTTTTTTTAAGGATCAAGATTGTCATTGAAAAAAAGATGAAAATTTATTTCAATTGAAGGAGATTCACAAATTATTATTAATCCTATAAAGAAAATGGATGTGAGAATTGGATCAAAATTGCATTATTTTTTATGTCCATTAAATACTATTGGAGGTAATATGTGAGAAATGCTAACCTATCTATAGAGAAGAAAAGAGGCTAGAAAATAATTTAACCAACTATTTTGTTGATCTTCATATTAGTAAAATTTAAATTTTAAAAGGCAATAGCAGATCAAGAAATATGAGGAACACTTTTAATAAAAAAGCATATAAAAATAATGCATGAACATGTAGCTTGGAACATTCATCGAACATCAACCAACTCAAAATTGAGCATGCTGCTTGGGACTATCCATAGGAAATCAACCAACTTGAAACTAGGAGTAACCAACTAACATTAGCCAACAGTGAGTTCCATGCAAAGGATAAAAATCAAGCCATTAGTTCCATCATCATTCAGTTAGATGATTATATTAAGACTTGGTCATAGTCACTCTTGAGTATAAGTGACCAAATTCTACAGAAATCCTCATACCACTCGGGTATGATAATGCTCACCAAAGCGTTAGATTTTTATCTCTCACCAAAAGGAATCACCCTTCTCCACACTATCCATCGAGACTAGTATGTAGGTGAATGCCTTGAATATGGGAACCACACCAATGGTTAATCATCATCTTAGTTACAAATTCCTCATCTCAATGATGGGGTCACTAAGATATATATACATCACTAAATGTGATTAACTTACACAATCCTTGGAACAAACATCTTAAGCATGATTATTTTCCCTTATACCTCTCAGGATTTATTTGATCACTTTTTCATTTAGGGCATCCCTTTTGTTATATAAATGAATAAATTAAGTTCATTATCAAAAGGTATTCTTTCACCATCATGGGAGTGCCTACTCCACATGTACATTCGATCACCAACTCAGAATGTAAGGCCTAGCTTGAGCTCAATTCAAGCCCAGATTACCATTTGTAAGATCTAACCCACTCCGAGCTTCAGTTTAGATTACTCCAAAATTAGATATCATTTTATTATTATAGTGTTTCTAGTTAAACCATCCATGAGTGTTTATGAAGTGATTAGCACAACATATTTCAATTACATTATAATTAACATCTCATTGAAAGGTAAATAACATGAGATAACCATTTGATCAAGGTATATATTTCATTACATCATACTTTATGAATCTACCCAACAATTGAATATATCAAATACTACTCATTGAAAGGTAAATCTAGCTAATTACATCATTCACAATTCATTTAATCAATAACATTTCAGAAAGTAAATGTCATATTCATAATCCATTAAATCAGCAACATATTAGAAAGAAGCATACATTCCTTGCATCATAACTTGACTTCAAATTATAAGCATTATCATATTGATCTAAAATATTGTATATTCATTACATCAGGCAAATAACATCTACTTATAATATTCACACTTTATGTAATCAAAGACATATTGAAATTAAATTCAACATTCACAAGAAATATCAAATCAAACCACAAAGTGACACATATTTATCCTGGGAACCCTCATGGAGAATACACCCAACCTCCAAAATATGTCTTACTCCTATTATTTATAAACCAAGAATGTGATATTTACAATTTAGGAAGGCATTTTTTAGATCTTTTCCTATATCATTTATACAAATTCAAGGGATCCATTTTGTCACTTGAAAAATCTAGATGCTATTAAGGAAACACCAATTTCCTTTCTCTCAGCCATCTATAAAATTAAGTAAGAATCTTAAAATTTCTTATCAAAATACATGTGTCTATGAATAATCATTGAATGCATATTAAGGAGAAAGCTTCTTCGATTATTAAAGAGGGAATATCATTAATTCCCTTGAGAATGAATTCCAAATCCATTATCTAGGATTGATAAACAATCCAATATCATTCATTGAATCAAAGTCCAATACCTTTAATTCATGAACCAATCATCCTTCTATTTACTTTATATCTAAGCTAATATAAGCTATCTACCCATAACATAATTTCATCCTATAGAAATAAACTATGTCTATAATCGTGACCACATTTTTTAATAAAAATATTAAATTTGTAGCGAATATTCTCCATTCGCTGAACTTGGTATATATCTCATTAATAATTTATAATATTGAAACACTTATTGGTCTTCATGTTAATCTAAATTAGTCCATGACTATACTTACTTATAAACATGGCATTCCAAATTAGTTCATGGTTATACTTACCTATAAACCAGTATAAATACGTATATAAGTAGTTGGAGAATTTTGGAGAATCTTCAACCTAATCTCTTTGAGGAAATTATGCTACAGCCAATCCAGATTACTTGGGTTAAACCCCAAATATGTTCAACAAACAAGGTATAAATTATATACCCCATGAGTGAGAGGTTAGCTTTGAAGTTATTCCAACCATCATCCATGTTTGTAATACAATGGAAAGGATGTCCATCATAAATGGTCATTTGAATTCCCTCGGTAATCATATGGGGTACTCACTTTAATCTGGAAAGGGGTAGAATACTTATGCTTTATCCTCTTGGATGGTACCACAAACTCATTATGCCATAAGCTACAAATACTCCTCCTAGCACACTCACAATTAACTTAGGCTTAATATTGGAGTGCACAACTACCATAGGGCCATCAATCGATGCTAGAAAGGCATTCCACAATCCTTGAGTTAAGGTAAAGTTTACAAGGGAATGCACAAATTCCTTTTTTTATGGAAATATATTTTTCCAAATCTGAGATGACCTTCCTATATGCAACCATTCGTGCATAGATGAATACGTCGAGACACGTCAGATGAGTAAAACGTAAACTCAAGATTACATGAGTAAAGTAATCTCATTAATTTTTTTAATCAGGAATCTCAGCGTAAGGTATGTTTACTTACGGTGATCTAGGGATCAATTTTCAGTTAACAAGACTTCCCAATATTTTGACTAAAACTAGGTAGCTTATAATATCTCTATCCTCAAACGGTGATAGCGAAGTTGTAGAGCATGTAGCCTCATCCTATTCTATAGAGCAGAGGATTGTAATAGGTCTTGAGGTGATCATTAATCTACTAGTTTAATTTTGGTAGCCATCATGGTGTCATGAGTGTTGGACATTTGAGGTAATTTGAGGTATTTTATGTTGTCATTGATGTCACATGGATCACATTTGGTTTTGGTGGCCAAAATATTTCATAAATAAGCATTTATGATATTTTGGAAAGCATGGCTATTTATAGGGTTTTTATGAAAACCAAGGCAGGCAAAATAAAAGGTTTTATTTAAAACCATGGTGGGCTTATGTGGAAAGGGCTTTTCTTAAAAGCTAAGGTGGAATTTTTTTTCATTGAAAAAGGATCTCCGGTGATGAAGATATTAAAGTTAATATTTTAAGTTTAAATTAATGGAGGGCCGACCTATGTGCAATTAATGGAGGTTGGCATATATATGTAAAGATTTCAATTTATTTCAGAAATGTGGCATATTATATAGTCAAAAAGCTTATTTCGAGGGCTATTTGACTAACTTATTTAGAAGGAGAAATAATATGTGTAAAGAGGTATTTATTTTGCAAAGGGGTTCCAAAAGTGAAGTTTGCCTTGTTTTTTTTCAAGAGGATTAATTCTTTCATGAGGTGACAAGGTATGCAATATTGTGATTTATTTTATTTTATGGTATAAGTGGTTTTGGGAGTGAAAATGTTATGCAATGTTTTAATTTATTTTATTTTCTGGTACAAGTGGTTTTAGGAGAGATAAGGAAGTTATGCAATTAAAGGCCTTGGTGATGATTATTGAAAAGTGGAGTAATATTTATTATTATATGATCTACTAACCCTTGTGAAGATTGGCAAAATAATTTTGTGATTGTGGTAGATTTACAAAGAGGTTTTTTCGTCTTCATAAAAGGTATGAGAACATTATCCGATTTATTGTTTATGGTGGTTGATTTCTGAAATATCATTGGAGGGAAAATGATTTTTTGTGGTTTCCTTTTTGAAAGTGGTTGGTTGAATGCTTCAAGGTTTTTTAAATTGAGAGTTGTGTCTAAACCTTGTTTGATAAGCATAGTTTTTGAAGCCCATTGGTTGTGAAATAACTTGAGTTATAAAATAACATGAGTATCATTATTATGTGAGATTTGTGGTTGAGCATTGTTGGAAACATTTGAGTTGGTTGATACATACTTGGACTAGGGTTGTGTGAGAAAGAGTTGTTCCTTGTGATGATTGGTTGAGTTGAGTTGATTGAGCCTAGTCAAGTGATGTGTGAAGTGATTTTTCAAGTTCTATGAAATAAAATATTCCATAATTCTATGTTGAGTTGAGATTAAGGTTAGAACATATTAAATCTCTAACAATTCTCTTTATGGTTCTATAAGACTTGAATTGAGTTGAAGTTGATTTGAGTTGAGAGTGAGATTAGAACATATTGAGTCTCTAACAATTCTCTTTATGCTTCTACGAGTTGATTTGAGTTGTGTTGAGATTTATTTGGGTTGAGAGTGAGTTTACAACATATTGAGTCTCTAACAATTCCCTTTATGCTTTTATGAGTTGAGTTGAGATCGATTTAGGTTGATAGTGAGATTAGAATATATTGAGTCTATAACAATTATCTTTATGTTTCTATGGAGTTAATTTGAGTTGATATTGCTGAAAGCACGAGATTTCGGTCAAAAGAAACACCAAGTGCGATTGCATTCAAAATTAAGCACGCTTAAGTCCTAGGAATGTAAATTGCATGAAACGGAAAAGAGACACATTGGAAGAGACGCAATCAGATAAAGAAAACACAGCCCTTTCATTAACTTCCTTCGATCTATGTTACAATAATGCCTCCTCCCTTTTCAGGGGCTAGGAGCGCAAATAGGGTTTGATTACAATCGCTGAATGATTCCTCCTTCCGCGTGCCCACGATTGCAATGGGCGGGCCAAGATGATGCCACCGCTGATTTCGATGAGTCCTTCGCCTCTTCTACTTCTCCTACGAACAAAGAAATGATAAAGATGTTAGTAGCACTTGCTGCAAATGAAAAGCATTCTCTCTCTAAAACTAACAAAATATGCATACAAATATTTGCCTGAAACAATGAAAACAGTGAATCCAAATTGCTTCAAAACCTGACAGAAGGTAAGAAAAGTTACCAGAAGGCCACTCGCCATCGAGGCAACTGGCCAATCCACCTTAAACCGGAATTCGTCCCTGGGCAGGACGAATTCTGACTGTAATTCGTCCCTGGGTGGGACGAATTCTTCTGAGTAGGAGAAACCGACCTGCTGCTGCTCCAATGTCGGATCTCGGGACCTGCAAAACTCCTGAAAATAGGGGGGTTAGGTAATTGGGGCCATTTTGGGACGACCCAGATGGTCGGATTTTCCCAATTTGGCCTCCACCTTCGGGAATTTGACCTTGACACCTACAAGTTAGCGAAACGACAAAGCAATACAAAACACCCTAAACTCTGACCAAAAGCTACAAAATTGCAATTATAGACTAATCAGACCTAGTAACACAGAATGCAATCTAAAAAATAATCTAAAGTGCTCAAAAACTAAAATTAGGACTTGGGAGGTGCGGGGGTGCCCAAGTGGGCCTCCCACCATTGGCCCTCGATTTTGGAGCCAATCCACCAAGGATGGGCCCAAAACCTTTTAGGATTGGGGGGTCGGCGAATTGGTAGGTTCAGATGTCCATGCGTCGGATTTGAGTAAGGTTCGAGCTTCCAAAGGCCACCCAACAACCTCCCTTGCAAAAGAGATTGATGGATGTAGGAAGGTGAACAAAGGGGGATGCAAGTGAGTCTTCGGTTCGGCAGCACTTCGTTGCTTGAACACTCCTTCAACCTGTATATTTTGGGTGAGAAAAGTCCCACCTTTTATAGACCCAAGGGGTCTCTTTTGGGAGGGAAGCACAAAAGCCAAGTGTTGGCCATAGGCACCATGTGGCAGTCTTGTCTTCCCATGAGGGAGGGGAGTCCTCCATTGACTTGAACTTTGATAAATGCTTTTTGTAACAGTCTTCTAACGGCCCCTCTGTCCACTTACACATGCGTGCAAGGTAGGAGCCCTTAACTGACTGTTCTGGGCTGCCACTTGGCACCATTTGCCTTTTTGCCCGTTAAGCTTAGAATTCGTCCCACCCAGGGACGGATTCAAAATTCGTCCTGGGGTGGGACGGATTCTATTTTGAATTTTTCTCGGGGTGAGACGAGTACTGGGCAAAGTGTCCAAGTGTGCCAAATTGCTTCTTGACCTTACAAAATTGCTATGAAAGTGGTTAGGACCACTGTTTAACCTCTGAGGGCTGCCCTGGGGGCTATGTTTGCCAAAGGGATCAGTGTTTGCAGTCACATAATCGGATTGGCGATGTTTTGGTGTCTACAGATGCCCCTTTTTGGGAAGCACTGCGGGTGATGCGATCGTTGAGCAAAAATAGATAACCAAAGCACTAATGATTAGGGTTTCTTGGTAACCTAACCAACTTTTGATGCCCCAAGTATGGAAAGGGCATGCATTCTTGAATCCTTGCTTCTGACGAGCTAAGGAATTTGATTTCAAGTATTAACCTATTTTCGTGAGGTGTGACTTGAACTCGGACATTGATCAATCATGAACAAGTGAAGGGCGTTTTTATCCTCGGGGGAACCTTGTGTTCATGATTCACAAAATGCCAAGTGTTTGATTGATTTGATTGTTGCTTGTTTACTGCCCCAAGCAGGAGCGTGATTGTCTTTGTCAATGATTCTTTGAATGCATGTCGTTTTCCTTAATTGGGTGTGTGATTGTTGGTTGGTGACTAAGTGTGACTACCCCCTCAAGCAACGAATCGATGAGGGAATGACCTTTGTGAGAGAAGCAACGAGTCGCTTGACCCAAGATGACTTGTGCAAGGTTGCCTTTAGAGGGTTTACCGTTAAGCGTGTGCAATTTTTCCAACATATGGACCTATTTTTGGTGGGTGTTAACCCTTTTGGTGATGTCATAATGAGGTGAAATTGTCGAAAACCTATTTCCCGTGGAGCGGTCCGGCTATGATAGCCTTCTTGGGGAACTAGGAGAGCGATAATTTGGACCTCGACATCGATTTTCTTTTCCTAGAGGCTAAGTGCGAGAGCACTTGTGTCCGGCATTATTTTTGCTAT
This sequence comes from Wollemia nobilis, assembly GCA_028583015.1. Taxonomy (NCBI): domain Eukaryota; kingdom Viridiplantae; phylum Streptophyta; class Pinopsida; order Araucariales; family Araucariaceae; genus Wollemia; species Wollemia nobilis. The sequence continues at coordinate 365,088 of JAQPPZ010009575.1, forward strand.
GTTTTTGTTGAATTTTGTACTGTTTTTGTTGTTTTTTGTGACACCATTTGGTGATTGAATTGTCGGCAATCCGTCCTCCCGTGGAGTGGTCCGGCTATGGTAGCCTTCTTCGGGAGTAGGATAGTGACAATTAAAACCCCGACATCAATTTTTCTAGCCAAGAGTTTAAGTGCAAGAGTACTTTTGTCTGGCATGTTTATTGCTTGTTTGTGTTGCATTTTTTGTTGTTTTGTTGTTTTTTGTGACACCATTTTGGGATTAAATTGTCAAAATTTGTCTTCCCCTGGAGCGTTCCGGCTATGGTAGCCTTCTTAGGGAGTAGGATATTGATAATTTGTGACCCCGATGTCGATTTTGTATGCCCATGTTGTCAGTTGCATTTGCAATCCTGTTAGGCGCTTTATTGTCCTGTTTTTAGTGCATTTTTAGTCATTTTTCTTGATTTTTTTTTGTGTCGGCCTCGAATTCCTCCCCGGGTGGGACGAATTCCAGTTGGAGAATTCGTCCCTGGGTGGGACGAGCACTGATCAGAGCGCTCGTCCCAGTCAAGGACGAATTTCGTGGAACCTGCTGGATTTGGTGTGGCAGTTGGCAGAGTGCCCGATAGAGGCACTGTTGATCCTGAGATGGGGACAGACTTTGTTTGCGCAGCTATACGGGGAGCTGTACGGGGTCCGCTGTCGATAGTGGAAGGGTGTCAGTTGCAGCTTCTTGTTGTAGTGCTGGGGTTGGCAGCACATAGCTGTTGAGAGGCCTATCGGGTTACCGTGGACGACTCGGGCAGCGATGGAGGATGAGGAGATTGGTTATGCGGCTTTATGGCGACGATCTGCGGAGCAGGGGCAGAGTCGGCGATGGGCAGGTGCAGTTGAGCACTACATTGATACATTTTCGTGGCTCACTCTAGGGGAGGTGTTTTGGCATCCCTATCGGGATCGTCCCGGCTTGGCTCGAGGTCGGAGAGTGGCTCCGACGGGTACGGAGGGAGCGATGGTTGACTGGGCGGCACGAGACGGAGCATGAGTTCTTTTCATACCATCGGGTTACACGACAGTTTGGGGTGCGCCAGGGGTTGCCTGGTGAGCCCGTTGGCTATCATCGTCGGGGAGATGAGAGGGATCTGGAGCCACCTGTCCTCGTGCCATTGGGCGAGGAGTCGGATGCGGTTATTGAGGTGTTGGATGTGGATGACGTAGGTACTACCACTGAGTATGACTCATGGTGGGTTTTGCGGTGCTGGAGAGGAGAGGGTCCACTGGGAGGCGCGAAGACGGCAGTGGAGGATGCTGAGGCAGCAAGGGGTGATTGGGGAGGACCGTTGGATGATGCAGACATGGTGGATGTGGGAGATGAGGATGTGGACTTGGGTGTTCCGGAGCAGCTGGACATGTAGGATGTGGCGGAGCAGTTTGAGCCTGAGCAGGCCACTGTCCCCGTGAGTCCTATGCGTCTGGTAGATACTGAGGGGGTGGGGTCGGATGTAGGCGATGAGGTTGCGCAGCTTACAGATCTGCTACGGATGCGGTATCTGGAAAGGGATCTTTTGTGGGCTCAGTTGGTAGAGTGGGATAGCGTTTTGGTGCAGCGCGATGATGCATTGTCTATCTATCATCGGTGGGAGGCAGAGTGGTGTCTATACCGGATAGACTTGGAGAGGGAGGTCATCCGCCTTGGCGTGCGGCTCCCTGAGCCTTCGATCAGCAGATCTTCTCGACGGACGAGGGATAGTCTGACTGAGCAGTCAGCATCATCTCGCCGTAGGCGGTTAGATGAGGGGGGTGGTAGTAGGCATGATGCGGGGGCTAGCAGTAGCCGCCCTGCAGGGTCCCATAGGACCCACACCACGGGGGGTAGTTCCTGTCGCATCGATCCTGCGTGATCATGGTGGCCGACGCCTTAGGTTGGGTTTTGGATATGATTACGGGGTTTGAGGACCGGTTTTGTAGCCTGCGGGCATCTTTTTGATGATATATATATATATATACCGGTTTTATTTTTGGATTTGCACATGTGATGATGTGATTTTTGTTATGCATGTTTATTTATTTGATGAATGCAGATGTTATGATGAATTGAAGTGTTTTAGATGTCTATGTGATATGCAAATGGATGAATGATATTTTTATTTATCTGGTTTTTCTTTGCTATTTTTGTATTTTCTGATAGTATCATAAGGATGATAAGTAGCGCAGATGGTTTGATGAATGTAAGATTTTTTGAGATTCAGACAGTTTTAACTCACTATCCATGACTATACTTTATCTTACAATACTTTTGAACAAGGTATGAATCAAACTTGTTTTTGACCGAGCTATTTCACATCCCTGTGTGTGCAATTGAGTTCATTTAGTGGTATTTGTTAGGATACCGTCAGTGCCAGATGGGCTTTCAACCGAACCTGTACTGAGGATCACCTAATTAGCTCCACTAACTTCTTTGTTGTATGTACTAAGATTAATCTGCGTTGTAATCCAGGATGCCATAAGCTAGCTCATCCACATGCAAACATTGATCTGTACGCAAGTTAATGTGATAGATATATCATCATGCGGGAGGTTTACTTCTGTTACCGATAGGCTATCAACCAAATTGGTACAAAAGCTTGCCTTATGACCTATAGAATGCTGAGAGTTCCAAGGATTCAAGGTCAACTCCCTTATTTTTTTCAATTGTGTTGGGATACTTGCTCATTGTAGTGATGAGATCACTGTTTATTTTGATGTGTTTTTTTTTTTTTTTTTTTTTTTTTGAGCAAGGGATTGGGGATATGGAGTGATGAAAATCACTGTTGTTTGTGCCTTTTGATTGCACTATAGTTTGTCAAATTTTGGAGTTTTGACATTTTGCAAATTTTTGTGTTTTGCAATTGTTGAGAACTTTAGGGATTCTTAGGGAATTGGGTAGGGAGGATGCTTGTCCTTTTGCCAACTCTCAGCATTCTAGGGGTCATTCGCACAGGGGGATGAGCAAGATAACCGTTTTTCTTGTGGTGACCTAGATTATTTTGTAGGTTTCATCTTTCGTTCACACAATTTGGGAATTTTAGTGTTTTGATTTGTGTTGGGATGTTACGTAACAAGGTGTATTTCAAGTATGACTCTACCTTCATAAAATCTGTTCAACTTGGTACACTACATGGCTAAAGAGGAAAATGATGACTGAATCACTGAAACTCTTAGTACATTCCCAGACCACTGACTGTAGTGTGGTAAAATTTATGCATGGTGTTTTTGTTGTTTTTGTAACATGAGACAATGCAGGACAAGGTGGACTATCTGAGCTATTGCAGCTTATGGTGCCTTTGACCTATACGACCACAAATATGCAATGTATGGATGCAATGCTTAATGCAGCTACATGTTTTTGTATTTTTGATGGATTGATTTTTGTGAATATGAATATGAGGTGTGAGAAGAGATCTCGATTGATGAATTTGATTATGCCTAGAAATGAGATGCAAATTTTTGTTGTTTTTGATTGTTTTTTATATTTGACCAAGCGATTGCGATAATCGTTGGAGCTTTTTGGGTTTGACCAAGTGATTGCGATAATCCTTGGAGCTTTTTGGATTGACCAAGAGATTGCGATAATCCTTGGAGCTTTTTGGTGACCAAGGGATTGCGATAATCCTTGGAGCTTTTTGGTGACCAAGGGATTGCGATAATCCTTGGAGCTTTTTGGGTGACCATTGGAGCTTTTTGGGTGACCAAGAGATTGCGATAATCCTTGGAGCTTTTTGGGTGACCAAGAGATTGCGATAATCCTTGGAGATTTTGGGATGACCAAGTGATTGCGATAATCCTTGGAGCTTTTTGGGTGACCAAGAGATTGCGATAATCCTTGGAGCTTTTTGGGTGACCAAGAGATTGCGATAATCCTTGGAGCTTTTGGTATGACCAAGTGATTGCGATAATCCTTGGAGCTTTTTGGGTGACCAAGAGATTGCGATAATCCTTGGAGCTTTTTGGGTGACCAAGAGATTATGATAATCCTTGGAGCTTTTGGGATGACCAAGTGATTGCGATAATCCTTGGAGCTTTTTGGTATGACCAAGTGATTGCGATAATCCTTGGAGATTTTTTGGGTGACCAAGTGATTGCGATAATCCTTGGAGCTTTTTGTATTGACCAAGAGATTGCGATAATCCTTGGAGCTTTTTGGGTTGACCAAGAAATTGCGATAATCCTTGGAGCTTTTTGGATTGACCAAGAGATTGTGATAATCCTTGGAGCTTTTTGGGTTGACCAAGAGATTGCAATAATCCTTGGAGCTTTTTGGATTGACCAAGATATTACGATAATCCTTGGAGATTTTTGGGTGACCAAGAGATTGCGATAATCCTTGGAGCTTTTGGAGTGACCAAGAGATTACGATAATCCTTGGAGCTTTTGGAGTGACCAAGAGATTGCGATAATCCTTGGAGCTTTTTGGGGTGACCAAGAGATTGCGATAATCCTTGGAGCATTTTGGGTTTGAATTATGGTTCTTTAGGGGATAGAGGTACCCCCAACTTGATGGTCTTTGCACTCCGGATCTGGCTCTAGAGTTATGGGCATGAATGGATCGGCCCTATGCACGGAGATGAGGACAGGGTCCGCTCGCGGCACTGATGTTGCTATGATGTCTCTTGGTGGAAGTTGCTCTTTGTGTGCCCAACGTGGCGGATGTAATGCTTGGTCCCACTGTGGTGGGTTAACGCGCCACTCATGCCCTAGTATTATGTTTATCTGTTGACATGCTTCTTCAATTTTTATGGGATGCCGATGTTGTCGCATGTGATTGCTGTGGGCTATCTCTGGTTTCATCTTCACTTTCAACTAGTGAGTACAGCTCATCAGAATCTGGATATTCTGAGACATGGAGGACTGCATCATCAGGTAGCCCTATGGTTAAAGGTTGATCCTCTTTGAAAGGAGCTTTATGTAAGTTGGGCCTTGGGAGCTCCAAAATCTTGGTCTCTACCAACTCTAAGTGCTCTAGTGCTTTGCATGTATCGGGAGATTTGAACTCCTCCTCTTTGGTTGGTTCTTGTTGAGGAACATGGGGCCTATGGAGGGGTGGCCTGATGGCACCCCCCATGCCTTGGTAGGGCTTTTCATCCCGCTCTTCTTCACGCTCTGATTCCTTAGAGGCTTCTTGATGAATTTCTAAGGGTGGCTCATAAGCCTAGGTGGATGTCTGAGGAAGGCACCCATCATTGGTTATAGGAGCGGCCTCCCATTCATGTCTAGGAGGCGTCGGGGGTGGTGCTTCAGGAATCGGGAGAGTAGCTTCCCGCTCCTATCTAGGAGGTGTTGGGGGTAGCTTTTGATGAGGTCGTGATGACCTATCTTCCCCCCATGGGTTGTGCCACTCAAAATACTTTGTATTATGCATGTGAGGGGTTGGAGTCCTTTCTTGCATAGTGTGTTGGAACAGCTCATTCTTCTGGCACTGAAGGTGCTCTTCGTTAATATGGTACGGTTCCTCTAACGGTAGTCGTTCGAGCTCAAGTTGCGTGAGTTGCTTGAGATGTGTGATATATTCAGCAGATTCTACGATAGTTGGTCCCACCGCCTCATGTCTAGAAGGCCTAGACGCCTCTCTTAGATAAAAATCTCGGTCGTAGTGATCCAAGATCTCTATAGGACACATCCCTCTGTTAGGGGTAGCAGCATTCTCTCGGGGCTTTGGCTTCAGTGATTGGTCCTGATAGATAGCAAGTGTGAAGGCATATTGCTCTCGCATTGTATATTGCTCTCGAGGAAGGTAGATGTCTTCCTCGTGCTCTCTTTCATAAATGAAAAGGGGGTGGACGGAGCTATCTCACCCTGCCCAAAGATCCTTGTGCTCTGGATTTGTCTTTGTAGTCCTGACAACTAGTGTGGGTGAAGGAGGGATAATGTAATCATGTGGTTCCTCCCTTCGAACCCTATGTTGACTTAGCACTTCATCGCGCGATGACCGCTCATAGCGAGCATCTAAGGGAGCTCTCATTGCTTCATGTCTAGAAGTCCTAGATGCCTCTTCTAGATATCTATCTCGGTCGTAGTGATCCAAGATCTCTATAGGAAACCTCCCTCTATTGGGGGTAACAGCATTCCCTCGAGGCTTTGGCCTCAGTGAGTGTTCCTGATAGATAGCAGGTGCGGAGGCATATTGCTCTCACACTGTATATTACTCTCGAGGAAGGTAGAGGTCTTCCTCGTTATCTCTTTCATAAATGAAAAAGGAACGGGTGGATTTGGCCCGCCCCGCCTGAGGAGCCTTGTGCTCTGGATTTGTCTTTGTAGTCCTGACAACTAGAGGGGGTGAAGGACGGGTAGTGTAATGATGTGGTTCCTCCCGTCGAACCCTATGTTGACCTAGCGCTTCATCGCGCAGTGACCGCTCATAGCGAGCATCTAAGGGATATCTCCTATGACTGTACCCTTCATGGAAATGTATGTGCTGAGTGCTTTGCTGAACAGGAGTGCCCTTAGAAGAGGTGCCCCTATAGTCCCTTTCCTTTAAGGTGTGGAGGGGACTGCCTTGTGTGTTAGGTCACCAAGGTGGTATGACCAAATCCTTGGGATTGTAATGGAGATGACTTGTTCTTCCTTGGATATTCCCCATAGCCTCCACCCGTGATTGGGCTTGGCTATGGGTGATCACCATGACGATGTCTCTCTAAAAAGCCCTAAAATTGAAAATGAGTCAGATGGGGCCCAAAATTGGTGTGCACATCCCTCTTATAGTATATAAGACAAAAATTAAGTTTCAAGTCCTATATCTAAATACATTAGGATATATTGACATCCGAACAGCTCAAAAAGTGCATAGAATTGCGTGCCCAATTTTAAAACCTAATTTTGGGGCACTAGATGATGGAATTTGGCCCCGAAAACTGACTTTTCTGGGCAAATAGGATTCTAAAGAATCATATTTGTTTAAAAATCTCCCACCTAACTCCTTGTAAAATTTCAAGTCAATCGGAGCTACGGTTGAGAAGTTATGGCCCCGGCAAGATGCACTAAAATTTAGGGAAAAATGTAAGATTTCCCATATTTTGTTGGATGATCCTGCATCACTTATGGGCACATTTGGGGTGATTTTGGGTTGACCAAAGGGTTCATGGACACCTTTGGGGCATTTTGGAGTGACCAAGCGATTACGGAAATCCTTGGAGCTTTTTGGAGAAAATGACAAAATGCGTAGATTTTTTTATCTTTGTTTTTAATGATTTTTTTTGTCTACACTAAACAGAATTAAACACACACATTCACAAAATCGTGATTATCTCTTTTAAGGATTCTTGGTGTGCCCTAGACTGGTTTAGTGCATTTTGGTGTTTTGTTTTTGTTTTTGTAGGTTTTGTAGAACGTTTAAATGCATCATGTAGGCTCTTATAACTCCAAAAAGGTCGCCCCTTCAATATACCAACCAGGCCGATATACCAACCTCTCTATATACCCGCCCTTATGAGAGGGAGACTATAGGTACGTGAGAGCAGAAGGTACGTGGTACGTAGGTGGTACGGAAGGGGGATTGTCCTATTAATGGCACCTACCATAGAAAACTTATCCTCGCACGCATGGGAATCACCCCAGCTATGCTCGATCTGTCTTCGTCAGGATTTACGCCTAACAACAGTTGACAATCGGGAAATGGATGCAAATCAAGCCAAGGTGGTGATTAAATCCACCAATGGTCTTGATAAAGGGCTGGGGTCTTATGACCAGCTCCTTGGTTTAATATTGTTTCGTGATGTATGTGGGATTCGTTTTATTCAACAAAATGAAACTAGCATACATGACTTTTCCTAATGCAATGCAGGATTAAATGAAAACAATTAAAGAAACAGAAACATAAACAGAAAAAATATAACAGAGATCATGAAAATCCCTACCTCTTCTCTCGCTCGCTCTCGTTGTCTCCGAATTTCTACTCTAAAAATCCGTAGACAGGAATTCGTCCCTCTGGGAGACGAATTGCAGAACAGAATTTGTCCCTCCCAGAGACGAATTTGAATTCGTCTCAGGGTCAGACGAATTGCAGAAAAGGATTCGTCCCTGTCAGAGACGAATAGCAGTCTACAACAAAAAAATGTACCTGTCAAGCACAAAACACAAAACTTTGATCAATTTCTGTGATTTCAAAAACCAGGGAACAGAGTCCCACCGTGATCGCCACTGAAAGCACGAGATTCCGGTCAAAAGAAACACCAAGTGCGATTGCATTCAAAATTAAGCACGCTTAAGTCCTAGGAATGTAAATTGCATGAAACGGAAAAGAGACACATTGGAAGAGACGCAATCAGATAAATAAAACATAGCCCTTTCATTAACTTCCTTCGATCTCTATTACAATAATGCCTCCTCCCTTTTCAGGGGCTAGGAGCGCAAATAGGGTTTGATTACAATCGCTGAATGATTCCTCCTTCCGCGTGCCCACGATTGCAATGGGCGGGCCAAGATGATGTCACCACTGATGTCGATGAGTTCTTCGCCTCTTATGCTTCTCCTGCGAACAAAGAAATGATCAAGACGTTAGTAGCACCTGCTGCAAATGAAAAGCATTCTCTCTCTAAAACTAACAAAATATGCATACGAATATTTGCTCGAAACAGATGAAAACGAGTGAATCCAAATTGCTTCAAAACCTGAAAGAAGGTAAGAAAAGTTACCAGAAGGCCACTGCCACTGATGCAGCTGGCCAATCCACCTTAAACTAGAATTCGTCCCTGGGCAGGACAAATTCTGACTGTAATTCGTCCCTGGGTGGGACGAATTCTTCTAAGTAGGAGAAACCGACTCGCTGCTGCTCCAATGTCGGATCCCGGGACCTGCAAAACTCCTGCAAATAGGGGGGTTAGGTAATTGGGGCCATTTTGGGATGACCCAGATGGTCGGATTTTCCCAATTTGGCCTCCACCTTCGGGAATTTGACCTTGACACCTACAAGTTAGCGAAACGACAAAGCAATACAAAACACCCTAAACTCTGACCAAAAGCTACAAAATTGCAATTATAGACTAATCAGACCTAGTAACATAGAATGCAATCTAAAAAATAATCTAAAGTGCTCAAAAACTAAAATTAGGACTTGGGAGGTGCGGGGGTGCCCAAGTGGGCCTCCCACCGTTGGCCCTCGATTTTGGAGCCAATCCACCAAGGATGGGCCCAAAACCTTTTAGGATTGGGGGTCGACGAATTGGTAGGTTCAGATGTCCATGCATCGGATTTGAGTAAGGTTCGAGCTTCCAAAGGCCACCCAACAACCTCCCTTGCAAAAGAGATTGATGGATGTAGGAAGGTGAACAAAGGGGGATGCAAGTGAGTCTTCAGTTCGGCAGCACTTCGTTGCTTGAACATTCCTTCAACCTGTATATTTTGGGTGATAAAAGTCCCACCTTTTATAGACCCAAGGGGTCTCTTTTGGGAGGGAAGCACAAAAGCCAAGTGTTGGCCATAGGCGCCATGTGGCAGTCTTGTCTTCCCATGAGGGAGGGGAGTCCTCCATTGACTTGAACTTTGATAAATGCTTTTTGTAACAGTCTTCTAACGGCCCCTCTGTCCACTTACACATGCATGCAAGGTAGGAGCCCTTAACTGACTGTTCTGGGCTGCCACTTGGCACCATTTGCCTTTTTGCCCGTTAAGCTTAGAATTCGTCCCACCCAGGGACGGATTCAGAATTCGTCCTGGGGGGGGACGGATTCTATTTTGAATTTTTCCCGGGGTGAGACGAGTACTGGGCAAAGTGTCCAAGTGTGCCAAATTGCTTCTTGACCTTACAAAATTGCTATGAAAGTGGTTAGGACCACTGTTTAACCTCTGAGGGCTGCCCTGGGGGCTATGTTTGCCAAAGGGATCTGTGTTTGCAGTCACATAATCGGATTGGCGATGTTTTGGTGTCTACAATTGCCATTCATTGTTGAGATTATTTTTAGTACTACTTGAGCATGATTTATTGAGCCTTTTATAAGGCCTTTGGGAAAGATTTGAGGATAGTGTTGGGGTAGATTTGTGGATTGTTTTTGGCAAGTTCTTAGTGAGCTTGTTGGAGCAAATTTGGGTAAGTTCTTGGTGAGCTTGCTAGAGCATATTTGGGAAAGTTCTTGGTGATATTGCTAGAGTAGATTTGGGCAAGTTCTTAGTGATATTGCTAGAGCATATTTGGGCAAGTTCTTGGTGAGCTTGCTAGTACAGACTTAACAAGTTCTATGTGAACTTGTTAATCAAGTTCTATGTGAGCCTATTGAGTAGGTTCTTAGTGGGCCTATTAATATATATTTGGAGATAATAGAATACATAGGACAAAGTCTCAGTGGATAGAGATCTAGCAGCCATCACAGTTGAAGATAGATCTGAGTGAGGATTCTTGAAGTGGAGAGAGGTCCACCAGTCAATGAAACAGAGAGACAAAGTATTTTAGAAGATCACATAGCCAGAGTAGAAGGGGAAAGAGTCCTCCTTTGGATATAGATCCATAAACATTATAATTCAAAATGATTTTCAAAAATATTTATTGAGAAAGTTTTAGTAAAATATTTTCTCCGTGGAGTAGCCCACATTGGGTGAACCACGTAAATTGTTGTGTCCCAATTGTGTGGTGACTTGTGCTCTTGCTTACTACTACTATTTTAGTTATTAATGCACACTGCTATATTTGGTTATTGCAATTAAGGACATTAATTGATATTGGTTTGGAAATAAAGTAAAAAGTGGTCTTATACTGTTCACCCCCCCTCTCAGTATAAGCTTGTGTTCTTCAATTGGTATCATGTGGGTTCCTTCGGAAAGGCTAACAGCTTGAGGGTATATTCTACAAAGAACACAGATGGCATCACAGAAAGGATTATCTTAAAATAAGTCTCCATTATTTTATGGTAATAATTATGCTTTCTAGAGCATGAGGATGAAGAACTACTTTATATCACAAGGATATGAGGTATGGCAGATGGTTGAAAAAGAGTATAAGGTTGAAGGTGATCCCAAGGAAGATAAGACTACCAAGAAATTGGTTGAGATCAATGCAAGAGCAATGAATTATATTTTGAATGGGCTACATGAGACATATTTTGCAAAGGTCATGGTATGTACTTCAGCTAATGAGATGTGGACCAAGTTGAGGAATACTTATGAAGGATATTCCAAGGTAAAGTTGGCAAAACTACAAACTCATAGAAAAATATTTGAGGAATTGAAAATGAAAGATTTTGAAGATATTGCAAAGTTCTTACTTCAAGTTGATGAGATTACTAACACCATGAGAGGCCTAGGTTTTGAGATGAAAGAATCAAAAGTTACTCAAAAGGTTTTGATATCACTTCCCATGAAATATGATGCAAAGGTTTCAACAATAGAAGAAATAATGGATATCAAAAAGTTAACAATGGAAGAATTGCAAGGTACTCTCATAGCTTATGAGATGAGGGTAAGTAAGCATCAATCTCCAATAAAAGAGATTGCATTCAAGGCTTCAAAAAAGGAGAAAGGGAAAGTTTTAGAAACAGATAGAGTTTTATAAAATGATGAGGAAGCTAACTTCATCAAAAGGAATAAGGACTCAAGGAATTTTAGAGATATAAGGAAAGTCAGGTGCTACAAGTGTGGTGATCTTGGTCACTATGCATACAAGTGTCCACATGAAGAAATCAGTGATGATGAAAAACAAGGTCACAAAAGAAAAGAATATGGAAAGCATAAGCATAGCAAATATGACAGATTCAAGAAAAATAGGTATGAGAAGAAGAAACATTTTTGTAAGGCAAAGAAATATTACTATATTGTAGAATCAAGTTATAGCTCAGATCATAGTGATAGAGACAATTCAGATGATGAAAAGGAAGAGCATTTATTCCTAGGAATAGAAGTTGAAAGAGAACAATGTTTTGTGTGTGGTCAAAGAGATCACACATCAGGATATTGCAATGGTTTTAGTGATACTGAAGATGAGATGACACATCAAGGAAACAGGCATGGTCAAAGAAATCTTGAGAGTTTTTTTTCTATAGAATATTATAATGATAATCCTGATAGTGAATATGAAGAAGGGTTTTTCTATGGAATAAGAGAAGTAGAAGAACATTCACTCCAAACAAAAGAAGTTAAACAAGAGGATAATGTCTCAGTTGATCTAAAGGAAGACTTCAATGTTATCCATGAGCAACTACAAGAGGTTAAGGAGAATCTAAAATAATTGAGATGTTCCCTACATGAGAATTTTGATCCATAACATGACTCAAAAGGTCTAGATATTTGTACTAAGAAGGAAACATGTATTTTAGAGGCTATAGAGATGGATGCCAAGTTGCTACTTGACACAAATGAATAGAAAGAAGAGAAATATTCTAAAGCACCAAAGGTCCCATATTTTAGGTTTGGGGAATCACACTCAAAATGAAAGGAAGTTCTAAAATATGAAAGCAAGGAAGCACCTAAGATTTTTGAGGAAAGTTCCAAAGTTCCTATGGCTCCAAATATTCAGTTTGGATCTTGTTTTGAGATAGGTGAATCAAGTTCAAAAGGAGAAGAAACTCTTGAAAAGAAAATCAAGGAAGAAATTAAGGAAGAGGATTTAGATACTACAAAGAAGGTTCAAGGATGTAATGCACAAGTTGAAAATGATCATAGGGATAATGGTCAAGAAAGGGTCTATGGATCAAAGAAGTTTGATTTTGCTAGAAGAAACTTCAAAGGAAGAAGGTATGATTTTCAGGGACATTGCTTCTCATGTAACAGGATTTGTCATAAATATTTTTAGTGGAAATTAAATGAGAAACATGGTTTTAGTTTTAGAGCTACACAATTCAGAAGTCATGGTAATAATGGTCATGAAAACAGAGCTTCACAATACAGGTTTCAGGAAAGGAATGGATATGGAAATTACTTCAAGAAAGAATTCAGGACATGGGCACCATCCAAAGGCTACAATATCAAGTGTTTTAATTGCAATAACTTTGTGCATATTGCAAGATGGTGTGGGAATCAATTCCAAATAGGTTCAAGGCAAGAAGGTCAAACAGGTTCAAGACAAGAAGATCAAGTAATTTATCATGAGAAGGATATCATAAAAACATGGAATGAAGTTGATAGAGGAAATAATCAATGTAATATGGGATTAAAAGTACTCCCACCCCAAAATTAATCACCTCAAGAGAGAGAGGTGGTGAGGGGTCTATGCTTAAGATTCATGTCTTTTAGTCCCATAGGTGTCCCTTTTGCCATTGATGTCAAAATGGGAGACATTTGAGTAAGGGGGAGAGCATTGAGTTATGGGAGCAACCTCCAAAGAGAGCATTGAGTTAATGGGAGCAGCCTCCAAAGAAATTATTGAGTTAGGGAGAGCAGCCTCCATAGAGAGTATTGAGTCAGGGGGAGTAGCTTTGATTCTCAAAGATGGTTTTTACAGTGATTGTGGTGTTTGCATTAGAGGTGTTGCCATCAATGACAAAGGGGGAGATTGTTGGACATTTGAGGTAATTTGAGGCATTTTATGTTGTCATTGATTTCACATGGATCATTGATGTCACATGGATCACATTTGGTTTTGGTGGTCAAAATATTTCATAAATAAGCATTTATGATATTTTGGAAAGCATGGCTATTTATAGGGTTTTTATAAAAACCAATGCAGGTAAAATAAAAGGTTTTATTTAAAACCATGGTGGGCTTATGTGGAAAGGTATTTTCTTAAAAGCCAAGCTGGAATTTTGTTTCATCGAAAAAGGACCTCCGGTGATGAATATATTAAAGTTTAAAGTTTAAGTTTAAATTAATGGAGGGCCGACCTATGTGCAATTAATGGAGGTTGGCATATATATATGTAAAGGTTTCAATTTATTTCAGAAATGTGGCATATTATATATCATCGGAAAGCTTATTTCGAGGGCTATTTGACTAATTTATTTAGAAGGAGAAATAAGGTGTGTGTAAAGAGATATTTCTGATTTTACAAAGGGGTTCCAAAAGTGAAGTTTACCTTGTTCTTTTTCAATAGGATTAATTCTTTCATGAGGTGACAAGGTATGCAATATTGTGATTTATTTTATTTTATGGTATAAGTGGTTTTGGGAGTGAAAATATTATGCAATATTTTGATTTATTTTATTTTATGGTACAAGTGGTTTTAGGAGAGATAAGGAAGTTGTGCAATTAAAGGCCTTGGTGATGATTATTGAAAAGTAGAGTAATGTTGATTATTTTATGATCTACTAACCCTTGTGAAGATTGGCAAAAGAATTTTGTGATTGTGGTAGATTTACAAAGAGGTTTTTTTATATTCATAAAAGGTATGAGTGCATTCTCCTATTGATTTTTATGGTGGTTGATTTATGAAATATCATTAGAGGGAAAATAATTGTTTGTGGTTTCATTTTCGAAAGTGGTTGGTTGAATTCTTCAAGGTTTTCTGAATTGAGAGTTGTGTCTAAACCTTGTTTGATAATCATAGTTTTTGAAGCCCATTGGTTGTGAAATAAATTGAGTTATAAAATAACATGAATATCATTGTTATGTGAGATTTGTGGTTGAGCATTGTTTGAAATATTTGAGTTGGTTGATACATACTTGGACTAGGGTTGTGTGAGAAAGAGTTGTTCCTTGTGATGATTGGTTGAGTTGAGTTGATTGATCCAGGTTAAGTGATGTGTGAAGTGATTGTTCAATTTCTATGAAACAAACTATTCCATAATTCTATGTTGAGTTGAGATTAAAGTTAGAACATATTGAATATCTAACAATTCTCTTTATGGTTCTATAAGACTTGAATTGAGTTGAGGTTGATTTGAGTTGAGAGTGAGATTAGAACATATTGAGTCTCTAACAATTCTCTTTATGCTTCTATGAGTTTATTTGAGTTGAGTTGAGATTGATTTGGGTTGAGAGTGAGTTTAGAACATATTGAGTCTCTAACAATTCTCTTTATGCTTCTATGAGTTGAGTTGAGATTGATTTGGGTTGAGAGTGAGATTAGAACATATTGAGTCTCTAACAATTCTCTTTATGCTTCTATGAAGTTAATTTGAGTTGATATTGCCATTCATTGTTGAGTTAATTTTGAGTACTAATTGAGCATTATTTATTGAGCCTACAAGAAGGCCTTTGGGACATATTTGAGGACAGTGTTGGGATAGATTTTTGGATAGTTTTGTGCAAGTTCTTAGTGATCTTTTTGGAATATATTTGGGCAATTTCTTGGTGATATTTCTAGAGAAGATTTGGGCAAGTTCTTGGTGATCTTGCTAGAGCATATTTGGGAAAGATCTTGGTGAGCTTGCTAGAGAAGATTTGGGAAAGTTCTTGGTGAGCTTGCTAGAGCATATTTGGGTAAGTTTTTGGTGAACTTGCTATCACAGCTTTGACAAGTTATCTATGACCTTGTTAAGAAGGTTCTGTGTGAGCCTATTGAGTAGGTTCTTAGTGAGACTATTGACAAAGCTTTGGAGGTGATAGGGTATAGAGGATAAAGTCTCAGTGGATAGAGATCCAGTAGCCATTACAGTTCAAGACAGATCTGAGTGAGGAGTCTTCAAGTGGAGAGAGGTCCACTAGTTAGTGCAATAGAGAGATAGAGTCTTCTAGAAGATCATATAGCCAAAGCAAAATGGGAAGAGTTCTCCTTTGGATAGAGATTCATAAACATTATAATTGGGAGTTATTCCCAAAGATAATTATTGAGAAAGTTTTAATAAAAAAAATTCTCCGTGGAGTAGCCCACATTGGGTGAACCACATAAATTTTTGTGTCTCAATTGTGTGGTGAATTGTGCTCTTGCTTACTACTGCTATCTGAGTTATTAATGCACACTGCTATATTTGGTTATTGACATTAATTGATATTGGTTTGGAAATAAAGTAAAAAGTGGTCTTATATTGTTCACCCCCCATCTCAGTATAAGCTTGTGTTCTTCAGGTGAGTACAGGGATTGCATTATGAGATCAACCATATTAGTATTACATCATATCTACACACGATGACATAGTAATTGGCAAGGCTATGTGGAATTGATCTTAAACTAATGTAGGGGTAACCTGAGAACTTATCTCCATATTATAGCATAGTTCTACCTACCAGGTTGGTATGTCGTACCTTCTAATAAGAGCAACTTTGTAATACATATTTGGGTCACCATAAGGTTTTCACTATGGACTAACAAAGATTTAGGGTCCTTGTATATTCCATTGGGTATCAATCCTGGTGATAAAAAGTTATGTATATATATCTATATATATATATGATTTATATATGACAACTATAGAGTCTCTAATTGATAAAACTCTCACAATTAGAATATGGTATCCCATTTACAGTAGTCTATAAGTGCATAGTTCAAGCCATTATGGTATTCTTATGGTGGTTTTCCTTAATCTCTAACGAGTAAAATTATAGATTCTCGATCAAATTACCGATGAGTTTGAATTAGTGTATGAGATTCAATTTTTTTGTTGTAAATGGTTGGAGTGGTTTTTGTACCCGATAGAAAGCTACACTCTAAAAATAGATGTATTAAAGTGAAACGAAATTCCAACATAAACTACATGTTATTTTGAGAATCACTCGATCAATAGACCTACCCATAATATCAGATAAAAAATAGTAATGTATCAAAGCCTTTCTAAAACCATGATCCAATGGTGAGATAAACAATACATTCAAATTTGGTAAGATTATACTGTGTCATAATATTTAATTTTAGATATTAATGTTTTCATTCATTTAAAATGATATCCATATTTTCGGTTTAGTACCCCATAGTTGGATGGGGTATCTCATTCAAGCACATTCAGTTATTAATACTTAGCCACAATAGCCAACCAATTGGAGGCATCCTTTATAGTTGTACGTTTGTAGAGATGGGCATTCATGATTAACAAGGATCGTCTTGGTAGCTAGGTTTGGTCTAAATTTGATTTAGGTTCTTTCTATCTGTAGTTCGGTAACCATAAAATTAATAAATTTATAATTATGGGATAGCTAAAACAATTCTATATAGTCTTTAATTAATATCTAGGTTTAAGATATGAAATTTTGTACTACCGATAGTGCAACATTTATCCACACAAAATTTTTGTAAGTAACTGACATCATCCATTCCTAAAATGCAAGCATAAGTACGAGTTTACACTTACCTAAGACTGCATCAAGGTGGTTTTTCTTCAAAATTTATGATCATCTCCTCCATAAGTTTCTTTATAAACTTCTCCAAGATTCCTCTGCCATTTCCTTCTTGAGGCTCTAGTCTCTTTTTTTTATTGACTACTTCTACAACTAATAAATCTTCCCAAGACTTTTGGTTTTTAATAAACCAAGGTGGAGAGCATTCTCCCTAATCCCCAATATTTCTTGCCCCCTTCTTCCAAGAGACACCCATTTTATAGGAAAGCTTCTCCTCCCATGAGCCAAATAGAAGCATTATTATTTGAATATTAAAATATGTCTTCATTCAAATAATTACCTTAGTGAGTACATAAACCTTGCAAAACTACTATTTACCCCTTTTATTTTACAACCCGAGTCATCAAATTTTTCTTTTACTTTTAGCATCTCATTCTTGATGGTAAGCAACATCTTCCATCCATGAGAGTACCTGGACCTACAAAAATGCAAAATATCAACAGTACCATATATTTTAAGTAATAAAACATCCATTTTGCATAGTAATAAGTATTAGAAACATCATCAATACATAAATTTTATCATAAAATTACAGCTTCAAATCATTTGTTATTGCACAATCACTGAATCTAGAGAACTACAATAATAGAATTTGCAAAATTATTTCATAGAGATATCATGAAATTATGCTTTTATACTATATTAGACATAATAAATATCATTAATTTCATCAAAACTCCCACCAAGGAGTATCACAGTATAATTTTTCAACCCTTACCATGAGTTAACCTTATAAAATTAGATGTCATCAAAGACAAATCATAATTTAATAATCTCAATTTAGGATTTTCTCATATGCTAAAATTCATTTTGACAACCTGTTTTCCATCACCAGAGCATCCACCTAGATGTCTCCTAGTTTTCATCATCATAAAATCATGGAGAAGTCCCATACCTTCTCCAATAATGGACACCAATCCATCCTTCAAACTCATTTAGTTTTATTCTAATTAAATAAGTTAAATTTTCATGATTTTGAAAACATACAAACAAAAATATATAATCCATATTCATTTATTGGTTATATTAATAAGTTCCTTTTAATCTCACAATATGAACTTTAAACTAATTAAATTTATTTAATATGCACACACAATATTTTTTCCTTATTTCTACATACAGGAGTATAAAATTTCAAAGGTTTGCTAATTACATTTATGCCACATTCCTTGGCATACATACCCTACTTCCTTATGGCCTACAAAGTGGTGGCTGAATGGATCTTAGGGTTGGTGCTCCTCAATTAATTCTTCACTTCGTATTGTACTGATAGTTTCAGCTAGAGAGGGTGATGTGGCAATTATTACAATGTGTAGACACCAAAACAGCACCAATCCGATTATGTGACTGCAAACACTGATCGCTTTGACAAACACAGCCCCCAGGGCAGCCCTCAGAGGTCAAAAAGTGGTCTTAACCACTTTCATAGCAATTTTGTGAGGTCAAGAAGCAATTTGGCACACTTAGACACTTTGCCTAGTAATCGTCTCACCCAGGGACGATTGCTAACTTGAAATCGTCTCACCCAGGGACGATTTCTGAAATCGTCTCCAGTAAGGACGATTTCCAAGTTTAACGGGCAAAAAGACAAATGAGGCCAAGTGGCAGCCCAGAACACTCAGTTGATGACTCTTGCCTCGCACGCGTGTGTGAGTGGACAAATAGGCCGTTTGAGGACTGTCACAAGGGCGGTTATGAAAGCCCAAGTCAATGGAGGACTCCCCTCCCTCATGGGAAGACAAGACTGCCACATGGCGCCTATGACCAACACATGGCATTTGTGCTTCCCTCCCAAAAGAGACCCCTTGGGTCTATAAAAGGTGGGACTTTTCTCACCCAAGATATACAGAGTTGAAGGAGTTTTCAAGCAACGAAGTGCTCGCCGAGTTGAAGACCCACTTGCATCCCTTTTGGTTCACCTTCCCACATCCACCAATCTCTTTTGCAAGGGAGGTTGTTGGGTGGCTTTTGGAAGCTTGAATCAGACCTAAATCCAACACATGGACACCTGAATCAACCAATCCGTCGACCCCCCCAATCCTAAGAGGTTTTGGGCCCATCCCTAGTGGATTGGCGCCGGAATCAAGTGCCAACGGTGGGAGGCCCACTTGGGCATCCCCGCACTTTTCTTAAGTTTTATTTCAGAAGCATTCTAGTTTATTTTCTCATGCCGCATATTGTGTTTTCTGTTTGGTGAATTCATAGCTGCAATTTCGTAACCTTTGATCGGATTCTAGTATGTTTTGTGTCGTTTTGTAGTTTCACTAACTTGCAGGAGGCGATATCAAATTCCCGAGGGTAGAGGCCAAATTGGGAGAATCCGACCATCCGGGTCGTCCCAAAATGGCCCCAATTACATAACCCCTCTCGTCTCGCAGGTGTTTTGGAGACCTCGGGAGTCGACATTGGAGCGTGTCGGCTTCGGCTTCCCCAACACAGAAGAAATCGTCCCACCCAGGGACGATTTACGGTCATAAATCGTCCTACCCAGGGACGATTTCCGCTTGAAAGTAGATTGGCCGACCGTCTCAGGTGGCAATGGCCTCGTTGGTAACATTTTCTCGTCTTCCGGCAAGTTTTCGTGCTGTTTAGAATCATTTTGTTTACTCTTTTAGATAAATGTTTGCATGCATCTTTTGATGATTTTAGAAGAACGAACACTTTTCACTTGCAGCAAGTGCTACTGACATCTTGGTTGTTTCTTTGTTCGCAGGAGAAGCAGCGGAGGTGAAGAACTCATCGACATCAGCGACGGCATCATCTTGGCCCGCCCATTGCAATCGTGGGCACGCGAAAAGAGGAACATTGAGTGATTGTAATCGAATTCTTTTAACGCTCCTAGCCCCCGAAAAGGGAGGAGACGTCATTGTAACAGAGATCAAGGGATATTAATGAAAGGGCTGTGTTTTCTCCATTTGCTTGTGTCTCTTCCAATGCGTTTCTTTTCCATTTCATGCACTTTACGTTTCTAGGACTTAAGCGCATTTGGTTTTGGTTATATTGCAATTAGTGTTTCCTTTGCCCGAAATCTCGTGCTTTTAGTGGCGATCACGGTGGGACCTCGTTCCCTATTTTTTAAGATCACAGAAAACTAATCGGGTTTTTGTGTTTTGTGTTTTACAGGTACATTTTTTTTTTTTGCAGAATGTTAACCGTCTCTCGATCGTTACGATTACTTTACTCGGAAATCGTCTCACCCCCGAGACGATTTTAAAATCGTCTCTGCCAGGGACGATTTTTGTTCTGTAAATCGTCTCACCAGGGGACGATTTTCTCGTCTGCAGATTTTCGGAGCATAAATTCAGAGGTGACTGGAGCGGGCAGAGAAGAGGTAGGGATTTTATCATCTCCCGTTAAATTTTCTGTTTCTGTTTTCTCGTTTCTTTGACTCGTTTTCATTTTATCCCGCATACTTAGGGAAAATCATTCATGCTTGTTTCATTTTCGCTAAATAAAATGAACCTCACACACTCCACGTAACAATTTTAAACCAAGGAGCTGGTCGTAAGACCCCAGCCCTTTATCAAGACCATTGGTGGATTTCATCACCACCTTGGCTTGATTTGCATCCATTTCCCGATTGTCAACTGTTGTTAGGCGTAAATCCTGACGAAGACAGACCGAGTGTCGCTGGGGTGATTCCCATGCACGCGAGGATAAGTTTTCTATGGTAGGTGCCATTAACAGGACAATCCCCCTTTCGTACCGCCTACGTACCACGTACCTTCTGCTCTCACGTACCTATAGTCTCCCTCTCGTAAGGGCGGGTATATAGAGAGGTTGGTATATCGGCCTGGTTGGTATATTGAAGGGGCTACCATTTTGGGAGTTATATGAGCCGTCATAATGCATTTAAACGATCTTCAAAACCTACAAAAACAAAACAAAACACCAAAATGCACTAAACCACTTTAGGGCACACCAATAATCCTTAAAAGAGATAATCACGGTTTTGTGAATGTGTGTGCTTAATTCCGCTTAGTGTAGACAAAAAAAAATCATAAACGAGATAAAAACTTATTTAGATAGCATAGAAGCACCGCAATGGTGTACACCCGCAGTCAAGCCCAATCAAGGGCAGAAGCTCCGGAAGGTACACAAGAAGTAGGCACAAGTCGCCTTCGCTTCAGTCCTGAGGATTTGGTCATACCGCCTTATAGGTCTAACCTACAAAAGAATCCAATTCAGAATCCTCGGTGGGGTATGCCTATTCAAAGCAGCCCCTTTCGGGAAGATGCCTTACATGTAGACCTTGACATAAATAGAGAATCACCTCTTGAAGTTAGGCATGAGTGGCCACCGCGCGATGAAGCGCTAGACAGGCACACCGTCCATTTGGAGGGGCAACGTGGATATGGCGTCCCTTCTTTACCTATCATCGTAACAGAGAGACCAAATCCGGAGCGCAAGGCTCCTTACATAGGGCGACCTAACTCCGCCCACCCCCTTCACACCCGTGAAAGGGAGTACGAGGAAAGCCATCGCATTCCTCGAGGGCAACAAACAACGTGGGAACCTTGCATTTCCCGCACCAACAGGATATCATGATCACCCCTTGAGGCCAGAACCTCGAGCACATACCGCTTACCTCGACAGAGGGAAGCGACCCATTGAAACCTTAGATCAGCAAACTCGAGGTAAACACATAGGAGAAACATTCGAACCTCCTGAGAAAAATAGGGTAGACCAAATTGACCCAACTGTCGCCAGATATACCACCCGTCAAGCCCAAACCATGCGGCTTAAACCAAGTTATCGAGAAATAGAGTACCGACACCGCTTGGATAGAGAACGCATGCAACGCGAAGCGGATGAGTTACGCTATGAAATACCCGAGAGGGGGCCAACCCCTCGCATCCAAAGAGCTGAACAAGATGAGAGGCGTAACCCGTTGGTGCAGGACGAGTCTCCACGACCTCGTCAAGCTCGGCCTCCAAGACCTCATAGATTCGAGAGGGAGGCAACTCCCCGAAACAATGATGGGTACCTTCAAGCAAGAGCTTGATCGGGGTCATAGGTTTCGCCCAGAGACTCCTCAAGAATTTTACGAGGAGTATGAACCAAAAGAGGAATATGTTGAAACTCCCCATCAAGGCAGGAGGGATGCCATTCGGCCACCCCTCCATAGGCCTCCAATTTACCGTAACTTGCAACAAGAGCGAACAAGAGAGGAAGAAATAAAATCTTCCGATGCATACCAAGCGCTATTGGAGCGTTTGGAGTCTGTGGAGACAAAAGATGTTGGGCATCAAAAACCCACATTACGTCTACTCCGCAGTAATCCGGTGCATCCCTCAATGCCTACACCTCTTTACCCCGAACACTTCAAGTTGCCTCAATTGGCAGTTTTTAAAGGTGAAGAGGACGCACAGGAACACGTTACACGATTTCTAAGCCAATGCTTCGGCATCCAAGATAATGACGCATTGTTGCTTAGAACATTCATAACCACATTCGCAGGCCCTGCCTCGGATTGGTTCACACAACCGCCCAAACACAGCATAAGCAATTTAGATCAATTAGTAGACGCGTTTCTTGAACGCTTTGCCTTCAACACAAGGAAGAAGGCATCACTAAGTGATTTAGCGAGCCTCAAGCAATTTGAAGAGGAAACAATGGCAGCGTACGGGAATCGATGGAGAGCTTTGCTTTCTAGGTTACCCTACCGTCCTCCTATGTCTGATCTCACGCAGATGTTCGCAAAAAGTTGCTTAAAATCAATCTTCGGTCTATTGTTGCTGCGACAATACGACAACTTAGAAGAAGCTTTGGCGCAAGCCAGAGTCATAGAAGAGATTAAGATAGGCGAAGGCGCAATTGCCAAGCCTAAGAAGAAAGAGTGGAATAAAACCACTAAAACCGGGACAACGCAACCACAACACGCCGCAGTCAACCAAGTTGCGATAAATGTTCCCGCGCTCGTGCAAGAAACGCAGCCTCAAAAGGCTAACTACCAGGCAGTGCCTCCTGCTTATGAAAGAGATAATAGAAGACAGGAGCAGAATTACCCGCGTCGCCCTAGGCAAAATTTCACCCCATATGCGGAGTCTAGGGACTCCTTATTTGACCGCTTGTCAGCGGCAAATTTAGTCACTCTTCCGGAAATCCAAATTATAGACCCTAACATTCCCAAGCCTAGGGGGTACAGAGAGGAATTGTATTGTAGATTCCATAGGCGCAGAGGACATGACTTGAATGGGTGCTAGAAATTCAAAGACCTAGTCCAGGATTTGATCGACAATAGAACATTGGTTGTGGACAACCCCATCGCACCAAACAACCAACAAATGGGGGTATTCAAGGACCCCTTGCCAGCCCACGAGGCACAGAAAAAACCACTCCAGATTAACGAGGTGCGACAAGATCTTCCCACACAGGGATTTGTGGGAATGATTAGCATAGTAACAAGGAATAGAAGGTACCCGACAGCTGCCCCTGAGGTAGCTACGAGGGAAGTTCCGGCAACATCGCATCCTCAACAACGCCCAACGCAGTTACCTCCGCCTAGACCTGAGGTCACGATACGAACCAAACTCACGCAGAGTTTGCGGACCACGTCGGCTAGGTCTGTCCATCTACGAGCTTATTCAACAATCATCTCCCCATAGAGAAGCTCTTATGGACATTTTAAAAGCCATTGAATTACAACCCCACGAGGCAAATTCTTTCAACGCCTTCGTGGGACATGTGAAACAATGTACGGAGCCGGTCATCACATTCGGAGAAGATGAGGTCAAAACGATATCAAATGACATGGCAGATCCACCCCCGCACGTTATCGCGCGGGTCAACGGGATTTCGTACAAGAGAGTGCCGATAGATACCGGCTCGTCCAAGTAACATCATAACCACCGCAGCCTTAAAGCATTTGAAGTCGCCGACCTCTCACATCACAAGCCTCCACGTACACACTGCGAGCTTTTAATGATGCAATATGCTCGACAATCGGCACAGCTCGTTCCGCCGACCTAGGTAGGACAAAAGTCAATACCTACACTGTGCCATGTGCCTGGAAGGTGAAATGGCTTATAATATACTGCTAGGGCGGCCTTGGATCAGGGACATGAAGTGTGTCCCTTCGATCGCCCACCAGTGCTTAAAGTATGCTTATGAAGGGGAAATACATGTAGTCCCAATGGACTTAGAGCCCTTCAAGTATTGCAATGCGGTACAATTCATACCTCAATCGACCCTCCCTTCAACGCATTTGGATTTCCAATTAAATCCATCTAAACAGGGTCCAATACCGCAGGCACCACCGGTGGCCAACAAGACAAAATCCCAGCCAGGTGAGACTTCATCACCTGCTCCTTCATCATCAACGCCACCTATCATGGCCCAACGGAAGGACAAGGGAAAACAAATCATGGAAGAGGTTAAGCCTCTAGAAGAAAGGTTGCCCACAATCTCAACGATATCAACAGAGGAAACACCCAACACAACGAAACCAAGACTCCCGAACAACCAAACATGGAATGGACTCAGGAAGGACTACCGCTTCCTCCCACCCAATCATCAACAATCACCGTTGAAATGGCCAGTACGGGCCTGGGGGAGTACTTAGTGCAAAACATTGTGGCAACCCCCACATTGGAGTCAATACAGGACATGGGAAGACCTCGCCTTCCCATAGGGACAATTGTTCCTCTAGGCTACCCACCGAACCAGACAAATTTTGTGTATGGGGGCCTTGATCATGGTCTTGAACCATGCCAACAAAAGGAAACAGACGAAGAACCTTTTGTTGAAAACATCAATTATCTCTCAAACCCAGAATTTGCCCTAAAATATCTAGGCCAATGCAATTGGCATGGATACGGGCTAGGCGAGATATGAGCAAGGGATGCGGATCCTTTGCCAACCAAGATATCGGATGCCATATGACAAGTCAGGGGTAGGGTTCAACCATCCCCTGCCATTAGACATCTTGGTTGAAAATATGCAAGGCCTAGAAATAGGCAACAAGGGGGGATTGGCACATAGACCCTTATGCCAATCCAAATACAGAATACACACTGGGAGACTACCTCCCATGGTCAACAAACACCCCTGGAAACAACAATAATCCCTCTCCTTTGCTAGAGAGAGGTGAAAGTTCGGATAGTAATCCTCAAAGAGAACATCAATGGCTGACGGACATCTTTCTAAAGCTGTTCCCCTTAGAGGTTCCAGATGAAACAATACAGTACCAAGAGAATCAGGTCCCTCCACCAAGAGTGGAACAATCGCAATGGGACCAGATTAATTCACTGGAACAAGAAGAGTCCTCAACGTCGCAAGCAACAGATGCTGAAGAGGATGAACAATTTTGGATCTATGAAAGCGATTCAGAAGATGAAACTGAAATGGACTATCTCAGACATGCACGACGACATCATCGCGCTCTAACTCATGAAGATCTAATGGGACAGATGGGCATACCGTCGGGGCATGAATGGCATGTAGACCCAGCGAGGTGGGACCAAGTGTTGGATCCATGGCTCCAAATTCAAGATGAGCATCGTCCACCTCGAGATCCCATCATGACAGCAGTGCCGAGGGAAGACCCCGCCCTCCTTTTCACAAAATTCGCACCTAGGGAGGATCCATTCGTGCCTGTTCCCGTAGAGCCAGATCCAGAGTATAGGGAGCATCTAGAAGAAACAAGTTATCACACCCACGGTTCTGGAGACCAAATTCATTCCATCCACATGATCTCCATTGATTTGACCGCACCCATCCGCAATCCGACCGATCCATCACGGTCATTGCATCTAGACATGGATGCCATCGACCGGGATCGCGTCAATTCACCATTGTCACCATCGTAGTATTGGCCTTTCGGTGAAATGCTTCATTTTACCCCAAGGACAACTCAGGATATTTTTCAAGCTGAAGAGGGACCCGAGGTTCCAAACGCAGATCTTAACTCAGCTGATGATATCCATTTAATCCCAACTCCACATCGCTTGGAGGACGGATCCCACATGTCGGCCGAGGAGACGACTGACGTAGACATCGGCACAGATCCAATGAATCCACGGATTCTCAAGTCGGGGGTAAGCCTTTCCCCCGAAGAGCAAGCCGATTACATTGCCCTTCTTAAAGAAAAGAAGGAGGTTTTTGCATGGTCGTACAAGGATATGCCAGGACTAGACCCGCAGCTAGTCATGCACAATTTAACGCTTGATCCGACAATCAAGCCTGTAAAGCAAAAACTAAGAAAGATGCACCCAACAAGTGGCCTTGATGGTCAAAGACGAATTGCAAAAGCCGTTGGATGCACAATTTGTCATCTCGCGTGGATTATCCGCCATGGTTGTCCAACATGGTTCCCGTCAAGAAGCCCGACGGGAGGATTCGCATATGCACCGACTTTCGAGACCTAAACAAAGCGAGTCCTAAGGATGATTTTCCCTTGCCAAGCATCGACGCATTGGTAGACGCTACAGCAGGTCACGAAATGCTCTCCCTAATGGACGGTTTCTCAGATACAATCAAATTCGTATCAATCCCGAAGACCAACTCAAAACGGCATTCACAACGCCTTGGGGGACATTTTGCTATAAGGTCATGCCTTTTGGCCTTAAAAACGCCGGCGCTACATACCAACGTGCTATGACTTATATCTTCCATGATTACATGCACAAAACTTTGGAAGATTACATGGATGATTTGTTAGCCAAGTCTCTCTTGCGCTCAGATCATCTCGGTGACTTAAGCAAGATTCTCGATCGCCTCATAGAGCATAAGGTCAGACTGAATCCCAAGAAGTGCGTGTTCGGCGTCACATCTGGAAAACTCTTGGGTTTTATAGTCTCAAAACGAGGCATCGAAGTGGACCCAAACAAAGTCAAGGCAATCCTTGAAATGGCTCCCCCAACCACTATCAAGCAGACTCATAAGTCCGCAAGGAAAGGTCGCGTCGATTAAACGCTTCATAGCGCAATTATCCGACAAATGCCGACCAATGAACAAATTATTGCACAAGGGGGTCACATTTCATTGGGATGACGAGTGCCGCTTAGCCTTTGACGAAATCAAACAATACTTGGCTTCGCCGCAGTATTGGCACCACCTAGACCAGGAGTGCCGTTCTACTTATACATCTCAGCCTATCGAGGTGGCACTCGGGAGCCATGCTAGCCCATAAGAATGAACTTCACAAAGAACAAGCTACTTACTATCTTAGCCGCACCCCGGTCGGGCTACTGAACTTAACTATGCATACGTTGAGAAACTCCGCTTGGCAGTGGTGTTTGCTACCAAGAGGCTACGCCACTACATGCCGAGCAACACTACGTATGTTGTGTCTAAGGAGAATCCATTGCGATACATGATGAGTCGTACTTATCATAGTAGTCGCACGGCGAAATGGATCATGTTGTTGACGGAATTTGACATTGAGTTTATTGGGCAAAAATCTATAAAAGGACAAGTCATAGCCGATCAACTAGCAGAGGCTCCTCTTGAAGACGATCAGCCTCCCGGTCATAGAACTACCCGATGATGGGGTCTTCCATGTCTCGTAATCGCCAGATTCTGATGAGCCTGAGTCACGAGCCGACATAACCCTATTCTTCGATGGTTCTAAATGCGAGCAAGGTGGTGGCGCAAGAATTGTATTCTTCACACCGCAGGGCGCTCCAATGCCCCTGTCATTTAAATTAAACTTCCAGTGCACCAACAATAATGCATAATATGAAGCCTTGCTCCTAGGTCTTCAAACAACAATCGCCATGAACATCAAAAGATTGAACATCTTTGGTGATTCGCTGTTAATCGTCAATCAAGTCAAAGGGGTATATCAATGCAAATGCCCAATTCTGAAGGCCTATAAAGCCCTCGTGGACAAATTCCTGGCAAAACTTGAGTGGTATGACATCGAGGCACTCCCTCGATCATCAAACCATTTTGCGGATACAATGGCCTCCTTGGGGTCACTAATCCCGCAAGACCTTTCCGGTGATATAACAACCATTCAGGTCAAAACCTTATCGCAACCCGCGATGGAGCGTGCAAGCTCAGACTTGACGCCAGGAGTCCACATGATCCAGATCGAACCATCCTCGGATAAGTTCTTTCGAATCCGAGACCGTCTGAAACGTGCCAACTGGGGGTCCTTGTTCTCCCCCACTCCCATTAATAGCAACACAACGCTATTCTTACAAGTTCTATCCCATTCAGCATTTGTTAGGGAAGAACTTCAAAAGGGATTGGCTGTTCATACTATCGAGGTATCCGATCAACAGGACTGGTATTTACCCATAAGAGACTACCTCAAGTTAGGTAATCTTCCCTTTGGATTGACGCACGCCGCAAAACGAACATTCAAACAGAAAGCGGCAAAATATGTCTTGATAGGAGACATTTTGTATCATCGCAGCTATGACGGAATTCTTCTTCGTTGCTTGGACCAGCAAGAGTCCACTTGGGCAGTCGCCCAAGCGCATGACGGTACATGTGGTGGCCACTTTAGTGGTATGGCCATTGCAAAGCGCATTCTTCGCATGGGCTATTATTGGCCATCTTTAGAGCGAGATTGTTGCGCGTATGTCAAGAGGTGCGTGAAATGTCAACATCATGCCAATTTAATGCACGCACCTTCCCAGGCCCTACAGATAGTCCAGTCTGCTTGGCCATTTTCATAGTGGGGCCTCGATCTAATCGAAAAGATCTCCCCTGCATCGTCAGGCCGTCACACGTTTATCATAACGGCCACATAATATTTTACCAAATGGGTGGAAGCAATTCCGTTAACCTCAACGAAAGGACCCCGCATTGTGGAGTTCATCTTGCATCACATCATATGTCGTTTTGGTATTCCATCCAAAATAATCTCGGATAATGGGCCATCATTCAAGAACAAAGACGTGCGTGCTTTAACCACAAAGTACAAAATTCAGCACAGACTTTTCAACACCCTATTATCCGCAAGCAAATGGGCAAGCAGAGGCGTCAAACAAAACGCTAGTCGCCATCCTTAAAAAGACAGTCGCAGACAGTCATAAGGATTGGCACATACAAATCCCACTTGCCCTTTGGGCTTATCGCACTAGCATTCGGACGCCCACTGGGGCAACTCCGTTTTCACTAGTGTATGGCTCAGAGGCAGTAATGCCTCTCGAGTTGGAAATTCCTTCCCTCGCGCATATCAATGCAGGAGTTCATCGATGATAACACTGCGCGGCAGGCCCGATTGGACCAACTTACGTTGCTTGACGAACGACGCGTTAATGCTCTCGAGCATTTACGTATCTATCAAGAGCGACTTAAAAGGGCTTACAACATGAAAGTTCACCTAAGAGACTTTCGGGTTGGTGATTTGGTTCTGAAGGAAAACCAACAAAACTCTAATTTGCCGTCCCATATGAGGGACAAATTCATGGCAAATTGGTTAGGTCCTTATGTCATTGATAGCAAAATAGGACCCGGGACGTACAAACTAGCTTCTCTTGACGGTATCAAGGAAACAGAACCCTTGAATATCAGTCATTTGCGACCATTTCATATCTAAGAAAGCCATATCCAAAAAAAAAAAAAATGCTCCAAGGATTCTCGCAATCTCTTGGTCACCCAAAAAAGCTCCAAGGATTATCGCAATCTCTTGGTCACCCAAAAAGCTCCAAGGATTATCGCAATCTCTTGGTCACCCAAAAAGCTCCAAGGATTATCGCAATCTCTTGGTCACCCAAAAAGCTCCAAGGATTATCGCAATCTCTTGGTCACCCAAAAAGCTCCAAGGATTATCGCAATCTCTTGGTCAATCCAAAAAGCTCCAAGGATTATCGCAATCTCTTGGTCACCCAAAAAGCTCCAAGGATTATCGCAATCTCTTGGTCACCCAAAAAGCTCCAAGGATTATCGCAATCTCTTGGTCAATCCAAAAAGCTCCAAGGATTATCGCAATCTCTTGGTCAATCCAAAAAGCTCCAAGGATTATCGCAATCTCTTGGTCAATCCAAAAAGCTCCAAGGATTATCGCAATCTCTTGGTCAATCCAAAAAGCTCCAAGGATTATCGCAATCTCTTGGTCACCCAAAAAGCTCCAAGGATTATCGCAATCACTTGGTCACCCCAAAAGCTCCAAGGATTATCGCAATCACTTGGTCAAACCCAAAAAGCTCCAACGATTATCGCAATCGCTTGGTCAAAAATCAAAAAAAAAAAAAAACAAAACAAAACAACAAAAATCATCAAAAACAACAAAGATTTGCATCTCAATTCTAGGCATACTCAAATTCATCATAAAATTCATATTCTCGCACCTCATCTTCAACTTCACCAAAAACAATCCATCAAAATTACAAAAATACATAGCTGCATTAAGCATTGCATCCATACATTGCATATTTGTAGTCATACGGGTCAAATACCATAGGCTGCAATAGCTCTGATAGTCCATCTTGTTCCGCATTGTCTCATGTTACAAAAACAACAAAAACACCATGCATAACTTTTACCACACTAC
The DNA here is from genome assembly GCA_028583015.1 of Wollemia nobilis. Taxonomy (NCBI): domain Eukaryota; kingdom Viridiplantae; phylum Streptophyta; class Pinopsida; order Araucariales; family Araucariaceae; genus Wollemia; species Wollemia nobilis. The sequence goes on from JAQPPZ010009575.1 coordinate 395,676, forward strand.
AATCAATGGTCTAGGAATGTACCAAGAGTTTCAGTGATTCGGTCATCATTTTCCTCTTTAGCCATGTAGCGTATCAAGTCGAACATATTTTACGAAGGTAGAGTCATACTTGAAATACACCATGTTACGTAACATCCCAACACAAATCAAAACACTAAAAATTCCCAAATTGTGTGAACGAGACGAAACCTGCAAAATAATCTAGGTCACCACAAGCGAAACGGTTATCTTGCTCATCCCCCTTGCGAATGACCCCTAGAATGCCGAGAGTTGGCAAAAGGACAAGCATCCTCCCTACCCAATTCCCTAAGAATCCCTAAAGTTCTCAATAGTTGCAAAACACAAAAAAGTTGCAAAATGTCAAAACTCCAAATTTGACAAACTACAAGTGCACACATCAAAAGGCACAAACAACGAGTGATTTTTATCACTCCATGACCCCAATCCCTTGCTCGAAAGAAAAACAAATCAAAATAAACAAGTGATCTCATCACTACAATGAGCAAGTATCCCAATACAATTGAAGAAAAGAAGGGAGTTGACCTTGAATCCTTGGAACTCTCAGCATTCTATAGGTCATAAGGCAAGCTTTAGTACCAATTTGGTTGATAGCCTATCGGTAATAGAAGTAAACCTCCCGCATGACGATATATCTGTCACATTAACTTGCATACAGATCAATGTTTGCATGTGGATGAGCTAGCTTATGGCATCCTGGATTACACCGCAGATTAATCTTAGTACATACAACAAAGGAATTCGTGGAGCTAATTAGGTGATCCTCAAGACAAGTTCGGTTGAAAGCCCATTCGGCAATCAGCGGTATCCTAAAAAATACCACTAAATGAACTCAATTGCACACACAGGGATGTGAAAAATAACTGGGTCAAAAACAAGTCCGATTCATACCTTGGTCAAAAAGTCTTGTAAGATAAAGTACAATCATGGATGGTGAGTTAAAACTGACTGAATCTCATAAAACCTTACATTCATTCCAAAACCATCTGTGCTACTTATCATCCTTATGATACCATCAAAAAATACAAAAATAGAAAAACCATGTAAATAAAGAGCTTCTTAAATGTACCTACAAGGCAATCACCACAAATATCATTCATCCATTTCACTTCGCATATCACATAGACATCTAAAACATTTGCATTCATCATAACATCCTGCATTCATCAAAATGAATAAACATGCATAACAAAAATCACATCATCACATGTACAAAACCACAATAAAATCGGATATATATATATATATATCGTCAAAAAGATGCCCGCGGGCTACAAAACCGGTCCTCGGACCCCGCAATCATATCCAAAAACCCAACCTAAGGCGTCGACCACCATGATCACGCAGGATCGGTGCGACGAGAACTACCCCCGTGGTGTGGGTCCTATGGGACCCTGCAGGGCGGCTACTACTAGCCCCCGCATCATGCCTGCTACCACCCCCCTCATCTAACCGCTCGACGACGAGATGATGCTCGACCGCTCGCACGGACTATCCCTCGTCCGACGAGAAGATCCACCGACCGAGGGCTCGTGTAGCCGCCCACCAAGGCGAATGACCTCCCTCTCCAACTCTATCCAGTGACGACACCACTCGCCTCTCATCGATGATAAATAGACAATGCATCATCGCGCTGTGCCAAAACCCTATCCCGCTCTGCCAGCTCAGACCGCAGGATATCCCTCTCCCGCCTCGCATCCCCCAACTCCAGATCCCGCATCCGCAACAGCTCTGTCAGTCGTGCAATCTCAACGCCTACATCCGACCCCACCTCCTCTGTATCTGTCGGACGCATAGGACTCACGGGGACAGTAGCCTGCTCAGGCTCCCACCGCTCCTCCACATCCCGCATGTCCGGCTGCTCCGGAACACCCAAGTCCACATCCTCATCTCCCACATCCACCATGTCCGCATCATCCAACGGACCCCCCCAATCACCCCCTGCTACCTCAGCATCCTCCACCGCCGCCTCCGTGCCTCCCAGAGGCCCCTCTCCTCTCCAGCGCCGCAGTACCCACCACGAGTCATACTCAGTGGTAGTCCCGATGTCATCCACATCCGGGACCTCAATCACTGCATCGGACTCCTCGCCCAATGGAGCAATGACCGGTGGCTCTAATCCTCTCTCATCTCCCCACCGCCGATAGACCACGGGCTCACCAGGCAACCCCTGGCGCACCCCAAACTGTCGTGTAACCCGACGGTACGGAAAGAACTCATGCTCCGTCCCGTGCCGCCCAGTCAACCACCGCTCCCTGCGTACCCGTCGGAGCCACTCTCCAGCCTCCGGCCAGACTGGACAGTCCCGATAAGGATGCCAAACCACCTCCCCCGGAGTGAGCAGAGAGAAGGCATCGCATAGTGTTGTACAACACCCGCCCATCGCCGACTTCGCCCTCGCTCCGTAGACCGCCGCCACAAAGCCGCATAGCCAATCTCCTCGTCATCCATCACCGCCCGAGTCATCCACGGTAACCCGGTCGGCCTCTCCACCGCTATGTGCTGCCAACCCCAAGACCGAAGAAGATAACCGCAACTCACCCCCTTTCGCCGCCGACATCGGACGCCGTACAGCTCCCCATAGAGCTGTGCCAACAATGTCTGTCCCCATCCATAAATCAGCGGTGCCTCTATCGGGCACTCTACCAACTGCCATACCAACTCCAGCAGGTTCCACGGGAACCTCGCGCCTGACGAATCAGGTAGAAGCATGTTAGAAATGAGGCCCATCAAGAATGCGTGCCTCACTCCTAACACCCCCTCTCCTCGCCACCAGCTAACAAAAATCCCGCTAGCCTGACAATCCACCTCGGCTGTCTCCACTGGGTTCGTTACACCCAGCCGCTCCGCATGCCCAAAACATCTCATCAGTACAGCAGTCCACTGATCACGCGGTGATGTCCTAATGGGCAGTCCATCTATCGGAATCCGAAGCAACCGATAAACGTCCTCCAGTTGTCACGCTCATCTCCCCGTCGGAAGATGGAAAGTGTTGGTCCGCGGATCCCAAACTTTGATCGTGGCCGTCGGATAGGCCTGATCCGGGACCACAGGCTCTAGTCGAGCCACCTGCTTGAGCCCAAGGGCATCAAGCCACCGCCGACCAACATCAGTCAAGACCGACCGTGCCTCAACGAATGCGGAAGGTACACGGTACCGGCTCCTAACCTGCAAAACAATAACACACACAAAAATTCAAAACTAATTTTTCAGATTTAGGGTTCCTAACCTTAACTGATAATTACAAAAACAAACAAAAAAAAAATAAAAAAAAAAAATATATACAGAAAGCAAATTTTCAGATTTAAGGTTCCTAACCTAAACTGAGTAATTACAAAAAAAAAAAAAACAACACAAAAATTCAAAAATAAAACTTTCAGATCTAGGGTTTCTAACCTTAACTGATTGAATACAAAAACAACATAACAATTCAAAAATAAAATAAAACATAAAAACTTAGGGTTTACGTGCAGTTTATCCTAAGGTTTACTTCAAACAATAAACGTTTTTACATAGGTTTTATATTACGTTTAATGTACAATAAATCTTAGTTTTTATAAACTAAGTGTCAAGGTCTAAATTTTATTTCAAACAAAGAAATAAACAAAATCAATTCAAATCACATCATCAATTGCAAGAATAAACTCTAGGGAGCACTTACGGGTTTCGCCTCCGCTCCGCCGCTCGAACCAGTTTGTGCACTCATGATGACAGAGAGAATTCCGGCAGCGCTTCGCTTCGCATAATTACCTCCTCCTCCCAGAGCTCCCAAATCGCAAGAAAAAATGACACAAATGAGCCCAAATCCAAGTTTTGGGCCTTAAATAAGCCTACCAACTGGAAATCGTCCTTGGCTGGGACGAGCGCTCTGGTCAGCGCTCGTCCCACCCAGGGACGATTTTTGCAATTGGAAATCGTCCCACCCAGGGACGATTTCCAGCCAGAAAAGTCAAAACATCAAAAAATCAACAAAAATGCACTAAAAACAACAAATAAAGTTGCCTAATAGAATGTTGTTACACTCGCAATCCAAGGCAATAAAAATAGATGTTGGGGTCATATATTGTCGCTATCTCACTCCCCAAGAAGGCTACCATAGCCAGACCGCTCCACGGGAAGAAGATTACAACAATTTTATCCCCACATGCGTCACACAAAACAACAAAAACAATAAAAAAATTCAACAAAAATAGACAACAAAAAAAACATTGCCGGACACAAGTGCTCTTCCACTTAAACTCCGGGCAAAGAAAATCGATGTCGAGGTCCAAATTATCGCTCTCCTACTTCCCCAAGAAGGCTACAATAGCCGGACCGCTCCACGGGAAGTTAGATTTTCGATGATTTCACCTCATTACGGCATCACCAAAAGGGTTAACACCCACCAAAAATAGGTCCAAATGTTGGAAAAATTGCACACGCTTAACGGTAAACCCTCTAAAGGCACCCTTGCACAAGTCATCTTGGGTCAAGCGACTCGTCGCTTCTCTCACGAAGGTCATTCCCTCATCGATTCGTCGCTTGAGGGGGTAGTCACACTTAGTCACCAACCAACAATCACACACCCAATTAAGGAAAACGACATGCATTCAAAGAATCATTGACAAAGACAATCACGCTCCTGCTTGGGGCAATAAACAAGCAACAATCAAATCAATCAAACACTTGGCATTTCGTGAATCATGAACACAAGGTTCCCCCCGAGGATAAAAATGCCCTTTGCCTCGCTCATGACCGATCAATGTCTAAGTTCAAGTCACACCTCACCAAAACAGGTTAATACTTGAAATCAAATTCCTTAGCTCGTCGAAGCAAGGATTCAAGAATGCATGCCCTTTCCATACTTGGGGCATCAAAAGTTGGTTAGGTTACCAAGAAACCCTAATCATTAGTGCTTTGGTTATCTATTTTTGCTCAAGATCGCATCACCCGCAGCGCTTCCCAAAAAGGGGCATCTCGTAGACACCAAAACAGCACCAATCCGATTATGTGACCGCAAACACTGATCGCTTTGACAAACACAGCCCCCAGGGCAGCCCTCGGAGGTCAAACAATGGTCTTAACCACTTTCATAGCAATTTTGTGAGGTCAAGAAGCAATTTGGCACACTTAGACACTTTGCCTAGTAATCGTCTCACCCAGGGACGATTGCTAACTTGAAATCGTCTCACCCAGGGACGATTTCTGAAATCGTCTCCAGTAAGGACGATTTCCAAGTTTAACGGGCAAAAAGACAAATGAGGCCAAGTGGCAGCCCGTAACAGTCAGTTGATGACTCCTGCCTCGCACGCGTGTGTGAGTGGACAAATAGGCCGTTTGAGGACTCGTCACAAGGGCGCTTATGAAAGCCCAAGTCAATGGAGGACTCCCCTCCCTCATGGGAAGACAAGACCGCCACATGGCGCCTATGACCAACACATGGCATTTGTGCTTCCCTCCCAAAAGAGACCCCTTGGGTCTATAAAAGGTGAGACTTTTCTCACCCAAGATATACAAAGTTGAAGGAGTTTTCAAGCAACGAAGTGCCGCCGAGTTGAAGACCCACTTGCATCCCTTTTGGTTCACCTTCCCACATCCACCAATCTCTTTTGCAAGGGAGGTTGTTGGGTGGCTTTTGGAAGCTTGAATCGGACCTAAATCCAACACATGGACACCTGAATCAACCAATTCGCCGACCCCCCCAATCCTAAGAGGTTTTGGGCCCATCCCTAGTGGATTGGCGCCGGAATCAAGTGCCAACGGTGGGAGGCCCACTTGGGCATCCCCGCACTTTTCTTAAGTTTTATTTCAGAAGCATTCTAGTTTATTTTCTCATGCTGCATATTGTGTTTTCTGTTTGGTGAATTCATAGCTGCAATTTCGTAACCTTTGATCGGATTCTAGTATGTTTTGTGTCGTTTTGTAGTTTCACTAACTTGCAGGAGGCGATATCAAATTCCCGAGGGTAGAGGCCAAATTGGGAGAATCCGACCATCTGGGTCGTCCCAAAATGGCCCCAATTACATAACCCCTCTGTCTGCAGGTGTTTTGGAGACCTCGAGAGTCGACATTGGAGCGTGTCAGTTCGGCTTCCCCAACACAGAAGAAATCGTCCCACCCAGGGACGATTTACAGTCATAAATCGTCCTACCCAGGGACGATTTCCAGTTGAAAGCAGATTGGCCGACTGTCTCAGTGGCAATGGCCTGTTGGTAACATTTTCTGTCTTCTGGCAAGTTTTCAGGCTGTTTAGAATCATTTTGTTTACCGTTTTAGATAAATGTTTGCATGCATCTTTTGATGATTTTAGAAGAACAAACACTTTTCACTTGCAGCAGGTGCTACTGAAATCTTGGTTGTTTCTTTGTTCGCAGGAGAAGCAGCGGAGGTGAAGAACTCATCGACATCGGCGGCGGCATCATCTTGGCCCGCCCATTGCAATCGTGGGCACGCGGAAAGAGGAACATTGAGTGATTGTAATCGAATTCTTTTAACGCTCCTAGCCCCCGAAAAGGGAGGAGACGTCATTGTAACAGAGATCAAGGGATATTAATGAAAGGGCTGTGTTTTCTCCATTTGCTTGTGTCTCTTCCAATGCGTTTCTTTTCCATTTCATGCACTTTACGTTTCTAGGACTTAAGCGCATTTGGTTTTGGTTATATTGCAATTAGTGTTTCCTTTGCCCGGAATCTCGTGCTTTCACAATGACTTCTCAATCTCTACCTCAGGTTATTCTCAGAGTTCCATGTGTGGTTCTTCTTATCCCACATTGTGTTCCAACTGACTGAGGTGGGGTGAGCAAATAATGGGTCACCAATGTCTCAAAATAGGATACCAAGAATGTAGCACTGTATTCTACACTTGCTTGGCAAAGTTGTGGATTTTCTGTATATAAGGCTACCATTACTATTTCTCTCCAACTATTTATTTGTATTATCTTTGATCTGATCCTATCTTGCTCTATTATGGCAGCATCTCTCTCAACCTCTAACATTATTATTTCTTGTGCCCATATATCTTCCTTGGTGTGTTGCACATGAGATTCCCTTGTTTCTTCAACTGCTCTCCTAGATTTTCCCATAACTATATTTTTTTCTATAACTGCTTGAATAGATATGGCACTACTAGAATTTAATTCCTTATTTTTTTAGGGTATATGTATCAACATATTGGTAGTAAAAATCAAAAGGATCATGAAACACATAATGGGATTTAATTCACTCACAACCAGTATCATCCAAGCAAATCATGACATAAATATAATCGTATTAGGCCTCATGGGTAGTTGAAAGGATTAAAATCCTGTAAGTTATTATGTGCATCCAATCCATTTTCTCTTATATCATCGAGATATAATTTTACCATCAATAAAAGTGATTTTCTGATTTGATTTTCAATATATCGATCCTATCCATTCATTTAACCAATCACATCTTGATGATCCCAAGGTCGATCATTCAACTTCCATGATGAATTTCTTATTCAGCTTTATTGTATTACTGATGATTTTGTTTTGACTGATCAAGGGCTCATTATAGCTCTTCAATTTTTGAGGTAGTGCATGTCCCTTCACCACAACCACTAAATTTATGTAAATTCCCACCATCGTCTCTTCAATGGATCCATTAGTCGATTTCATACACACTTATTCAAGATTCTTATCTTCAGGTACCATTTTCAAATCTAGCTAATATTATTTGTTGACATTAGGCACATTACCAAAAAGAAAGAAAGATCCTCATAAATTTTGTTAGTAGGTATCCAGTTCCAAAAGTAGTCAACATGTTTTTCTATGAAGAGGATCAATATGGTTTTTATGACTCCTTTGTCTGGATTCCCCGAAATCTTATTTGGCAAAAGGAAGAGTTGTAGAATTCACTACAAGGTTAGGCTATTGAAGATCGTAATGCTCTCATATCCATTTATCAAATATATTGTGAAATCTCTATTCACGATTCACACCGTGATGTTTGGCTAAGAAATAATTCACTAAATTATCTTACTAATAAAAGTTCTTTAAGTTGTTTTGAATGGTTTTGCAGATTATTCAATTAGCCAAAGTCAACTTTCTATGTTCGATTTGGATATTCCTGGTTATCTCACATAAGAGATCCTCTAAATATTCCATTTGAGTTTCTACCTCAATTTTATATGGATATTGTCAAGAAGTATGTTCCTATAGGAAGAGATCCTTTTAATAGTGAATTATATCAGAGTCTTCTTTATAAAATATATGTGTAGACTAACTTACCATGAGAAATTTAGAATAAAATTTCTCATACTCAATGTCTGATAGAAATGGATCTTATCTTGTATGGACATCATGGTACTCCTTGGCCATATTATGTATTTTATAGATATATTGAAATTTGCTACAATGTTCCACCTCCATTTATCTATTCATAGCATGACTTTTATCTAGTTGAAGATTATGATAGCTCATATTCTAACTGAGGACATGATGTTTTTCATCTTACCATCGCTAATATATTCAAATCCTAGTTTTGGCCAATGACCATATTTGTATTCAGAGACTGCTTAGTTTTTTCATCAATAAAATAAAATATTTAGTTGTTGATTATTTGATCATATTCAGTTCCACTTAGTCGGTTTTTTGTATGTCAACCAACTATCGTAGGTTTATGCACTAGTATTCTTATGAAAATAATACCATATGTATGATATAATGGGTAGTTCTTGGTTTAAATAACGTAGCATACCTTATTACATTCAACCACCACTCAGGTGGTCGGGTGGCATACGTTTCTATTGAACCGGTATACTCATATTATCAAAGCTATTTGGCAGAGTTCTAATATAGTTCACACCAAAATTTCATGTCAAAAAAAATATTTCTGGTGATATTTGGGGTGGTTTCAATGCTTAAATATGTCCTTGATCTCTTTCTCCGTACTAGGGTTTTAGGTTATGATGTTGTTGTATGACTTTCATGTTCAACTATGTTGATTTTACAAGGGTTATACCATTTCCTACACCATAGCCTTTGATTGGAAAGCCCAAAGTGTATTGTAACATTGATAAAAAATATAAATAGAGAAAACATTGTTTTGTTTTTCTCTTGATCATAAATTTTTAGTAGTTAGATTTCAATTTCAATAAACTAAATTATACTCACACAATGTGATGTATATCTTATTGTCTTAAGTGACTCCAAACTGAGTTAAGCCATATACAGCTAGGATTTTTGCTTTTATCATCAGGTTCTTATGCGCAGATATTAATACCACATATGCTGTTTTATGACATATTTTAATTCTTAAATAGCGCAAAGCACATCTACTAGATTACGATAAAGAAAAATGATATTTTTAACCATGGTAAAGATTCAGGTTGTGTCTAACTCTATGTGAATTGTCGTAGAACAAAATAGTAATCCGCCAGAGTTTGTTGTGGTTGAGATGTTTAGCTCTTTGTCCAAAGGTCAAATTGTAACAAGAATTAATTATATAAAACATTCTTTTGATTTTAATTGCATACCACATTATGAAAAATTTAGGTATAACTAGATTTTAGTCCAAGAACATCTATAGTCCGATGATTGGTAGTTCTGTGACTACGCTCTTCCAATTGTAACAAAATGACTTTGACAGAAGATTTTTATCTTCATTAAGCCATCTCTAGTGGTTGTATTTTTGTTCACCAAGTTGTATCATCCACTTCTAGGTATGACTATAGCCATTTAGTGAATTTTAATAATTAATAAGTTATCCATAGTAATTTGACAACCATAGTTTAAGTGATCCTTTAGTGGATTTAAACCAACTTATGGTTCATCTTGCCCATATATTTTTCTAACCTAGATCTAACTAGAATCCATTAGTTAGTTTGGGCTCTGATACCAACTGTAACAAACCCAATTGTTACTACTCATCCACTCAAATTTTCTTTTGATTATTTATTTATTTTCCAAAGAGTAAGAGATATAATCATGATCTAAGATAGAATAATTCCAATTGGACTGTAAGTTTCCAAGGCAATCATCATCAAGAGATATTAAGACTTGGTCAGAGTCACTCTTGAGTAGAAGTGACCAAATTCTACAAAAACCCTCATACCACTCAAGTATGAGAATGCTCACCAAAGCGTTAGATTTTTATCCCTCACAAATGGAATCGCCCTTCTCCATAATATCCACCAAGACTAGTATGTAGACGAATGCCTTAAATATGGAAACCACACTAATTGTTAACCATCATCTTAGTTGCAAATCCCTCATCTCAATTATGGGGCCACTAAGATATATATATATATATATATATATATATATATATATATATATATATATCACTAAATTTGATTAACTTACACACTCCTTGGAATAGACATCTTAACCATGATTATTTTTCCTTATACCTCTTAGGTTTTATTTGATCAGGGCATCCCTTTTGTCATATAAATGAATCAATTAAGTTTATTACCATAAGGTATTATTTCACTATCATGGGAGCACCTACTCCATATGTATATTCTAGTACCAACTCAAAATATAAGGTCTGGCTTGAGCTACAATTCAATTCCAAATTGCCATTTGTGGGCTCCAACCACTTCGAGATTCAATTCGAATTAATCTAAAATTAGATATCATTTTATTATTATAGTGTTTCTGGTTAAACCATCCATGATTTTTTATGAAGTGATTAGCACAACATATTTCAATTACATTATAATAAACATCCCATTGAAAGGTAAATAATACAAGATAATAATTTGAGCAAGGTATATATTTCATTACATCATACTTTCTGAATCTACCCAACAATTGAATTTATCAAATACTACTCATTGAAAGGAAAATCTAGCTAATTACAATAATCACAATTCATTTAATCAATAACATTTTAGAAAGTAAATGTCATATTCATAATCCATTAAATCAACAACATATTAAAAATAAGCATACATTCCTTGCATCATAACTTGACTTCAAATGATAAGCATTTTCATGTTGATCTAAAAGATTGTATATTCATTACATCAAGCAAATAAAATCTATTTATAATATTTACACTTTACGTAATTAATGACATATTGAAAGTAAATGCAACATTCACAAGAAATATCAAATCAAACCACAAATGTAGTGACACATATTTATCCTGGGAACCCTCATGGGGAATAAACCCAACCTCCAAAATATGTCTTACTCCTCTTATTCATAAACCAAGAATGTGATATTTACAATTTAGAAATGCATTTCCTAGATCCTTTCCTATATCATTTATACAAATTCAAGGGATCCATTTTGGCACTTGACAAATATAGATGCAATTAAGGGAACATCGATTTCCTTTCTCTAAGCCATCTGTACTTACAATTTCTTATCGAAATATATGTGTCTATGAATGATCATTGAACGCATATTAAGGAGAAATATTATTTGATTATTAAATTAATTCCCTCGAGAATGAATCCCAAATCCATTATCTAGTATTGATATACAATCCATCCCTCATTCAATGAATCAAAGTCCCACACCTTTAATTCATGAACCAATCATCCTTCCATTTACTTCATATCTAATATAATATAAGTTATCTACCCATAACATAAATTCATCCTATAAAAATAAACCATGTCTATAATCTTAACCACCTTTTTTAATAAAAATATTAAATTTGTAGCGAATATTCTCCATTCTTCGGACTTGGTATATATCTTATTATTCCTTTACAATCTTGAAACACTTATTGGTATTCATGTTAATCCAAATTAATCCATGACTATTATTACTTATAAACTAGTACACATGTCATTCCAAATTATTTCATGGTTATACTTACCTATAAACCAATATAAATACATATATAAGTAACTAGAGAATTTTGGAGAATCTCTAACCTAATATCTTTGAGGAAATTATGCTACATCCAATATAGATTACTTGGTTTGAACTCCAAATGTATTCAACTAATGAGGTACAAATTCTATCCCCCATGAGTGAGAGGTTAGTTCGAAGTTATTCCAACCATCACTCGTGGTTGTAAGACAGTGGAAAGGATGTCTGTCATAAATGGTCATTCGAATTCCCTTGATAATCATATGGGGTACTCTCTTTAATATGGAAAGGGTAGAATCCTTATGATTTATCCCCTTGGACACTCCTACAAATCCATTACACCACAAGCCACAAATACTCCTCCTAGAACACTCACGTTTAACTTAGACTTAATATTGGAGTGCACAACTACCATAGGGCTATCAATCAATGCCAGAAAGGCATTCTACAACCCTTGAGGTAAGGTCAAGTGTACAAGGGAGGGTACATATTCCTTTTTGTTTGGAAATATATTTTTCCAAGTCTAATATAACCTTCCCATCTACAACCATTTGTGCATAGACAAATACGTCAAGACACGTCAAACGAGTATAAGCCAAACTCAAGCTTAAATGAGTAAAGTAATCAATCAGGCCTCTCTGCGTGAGGTATGTTTACTTATGGTGATCTAGGGATCAATTCATGGACAACAAGACTTCCCAATATGTTGACTAAAAATAGGTAGCTTATAATATCTCTATTCTCAAATGGTGATAGTGAAGTTTTAGAGCATGTAACCTCATCCCATTCTATATAGCAGAGGATTGTAACAGGTCTTGAGGTGATCACTAATATTTTGGTTCAATTTTGACATCCATCATTGTTTCATGATTATAGGGGTTGCATTATGAGATTGACCATATTAGTATTACATCATCTTTGTACACAACATAGTAATTGGCAAGGCTATCTGAATTCAATCTTAAACTGATGTAGGGGTAACCTAAAAATGTATCTCTAGATTATAGCATAGTCCTACCTACCAGGTTGGGATGGTGATGGAGGGACAAAAATTGCACACTAAATTTCAAGTTTTGATCAAAATTTTCACTTTTAATTTACAGTTTACAGTTTACAGCCCGCAGGCATAGTTTATATTCACTATGCGGATTTCCAACTCTCCATCCCTCTCAATCTGCATAGATTTCAAACTTGTAGTCACGCAATGGCTCTCGAACTTCAATATGTAGCTCTTCGGATTTCACAGCTTTCTCACTCCATAGAACCTGGTGCAACTGCCTCACATTCGTAAAATCTACTACACACCTATGGATCCAAGCTTACTCTGTTCCTGGTGCAAACTGCCTCACATCCGGTGAATCTGTCTACACTACCCAAGAACTCAAGATTTTTTGGAAGGAAGAACAACGCAGCAGGGCCAGAATGGCCCTCTGGTTATCGCATCTGTAACCTTGCCTCTTGTCGTCCTCCAACACTTAATGCATGCCTCGGCTTGCCCTTTTATAACTTTCGTGTGACTCTTCATCTTCCATCTGGCGGCCCTTCGATTCATTTTTGCAATCTGTCATTTTGTTTTCCTGTGCCTCTTCATTGCTCTGGCTTTCAAAACGTCTTCCTACACGACTCTTGATCTTCACCTGCTTTCACTGCTCCTAAATTCCATGTGTCACTCAATGACCTCATTTTGTAACAATCCCTCGAAAATGCAGCATGTCGTGAAATCACAACATCTTCTCCTTCTTTCTCTTCCTCTTCTCTTTCGGTCGTGAAAATGCGACATGTCGCGATATCACAATATTTCTATTTCATCGCCTTCTCTCTCCCATTCGGGTCGCAAAAATGTGACATGTCGTGATATCACGACATTTCTGCTCACTGGCCATATTTCTCCTCTTTGGGTCGCCAAAACGTGACGTGTCACGATATCATGACACTTTTCCCTTCATCTGCTTTCTCTTCTCTTCGAGTCATGAAAATGCGACATGTCATGAAATCATGACATTTTTCTCCCTCGCCTCCTTTCTCTTCGTCGGGTCGCGAAATCATGACATTCTTCTCTTCGGGCTCCTTCTTCACCTCCTGGTCACGAAAATGTGACATGTCACGAAATCGTGACATCTTCCCCCCTCAGGATCCTTCTTCGCCTTTTGGTCGTGAAAATGTGACATGTCATAAAATCATGACATCTTTCTCCTTATGTTCCTTCACTCGCCTCTTGGTCGTGAAAATGCGACATGTCATGAAATCGTGACATTTTCCTCCTCTGGCTCCTTCGCTCGCCCTCTAGTCGTGAAAATGCGACATGTCGCAAAATCACGACATCTTCCTCCCTTGGCTTCTCCTTCACCTTCTGGTCATGAAAATGTGACATGTCATGAAATCGCGACATTTCTTCCTTCTAGCTTTCTCTCTTCTTGGCGGGTCGCAAAACTGCGACATGTCATGAAATCATGACATTCTTCCTCCGTGCCTTCTCTCTCCTCTGTGAGTCGTGAAACTGTGACATGTCGTGAAATCACAACATCTTCTTTTCCACACCTTCTCTCTCCTCGGTGGGTCACGAAACTACGACATGTCATGAAATCATGACATCTTCTCATCTGTGCCTTCTCTCTCCTTTCGGTGTCGCGATATCGTGACACTTTTTCTGTCGCGATATCGTGATAGTTTTCATTCTCACCGTCTCTTTCATCTGTGGGTCACGATAATGTGACATGTCATGATATCACGACATCTTCCATCCGCTGCTTCTCTCTCTACTTTGTGTCACGATATCGTGACACTTTTTCTATCGTGATATCGCGACAGTTTTCCTCCTTCTCATCTCTCTCCTCTTTTGGTCACGATTTCGTGACATGTCACGAAATCGTGACATCTTCCTTCCTTAGCCAAATTTTTGAAAAGGGCTCTTCTTCCACTGGATGCTTCTACATCAGATGTCACTGGATGCTCCTGCATCAGACACCCGGGGTTGATGGAGAAGTGACCTTCACTTCTACACTGTTCTATCACCTTCTTCTGCACCAGGACTCGAACGCTCTCTAATCAACCCTTCCACAACCGCTCTCTCGGCTCTACTCATCCACCAACACTACACAGAGTGTCAATCTTCTACCTCTGAAGCTTCACTCAGAAACTTCCTGCAAGCACTACTCAGAGTGCCAAATTCCACCCATTCCATAGATCCTGGTGTAAGTTGCCTCACGTTCGGTGCTCTGCTTACATGCTCAGAATAACCTGCTCTTATACCACTTGATGGAGGGACAAAAATTACACATTAAATTTCAAATTTTCATCAAAATTTTCACTTTTAATTTACAGTTTACAGTTTACAGCCTGCAGGCATAGTTTATATTCACTATGTGGATTTCCAGCTCTCCATCCCTCTCAATCTGCATAGATTTCAAACTGGCAGTCACGCAATGGCTCTCGGCCTTCAATCTGCAGCTCTTCGGCTTTCACAGCTTTCTCACTCCATGGACCCTGGTGCAACTGCCTCACGTTCGACGAATCTGCTACACGCCTATGGATCCAAGCTTACTCTGTTCCTGGTGCAAAATGCCTCACGTCCGGTGAATCTATCTGCACTACCCAAGAACTCAAGATTTTTTGGAAGGAATAACAACACAGTAGGGCCAGAACGACCCTCTAGTTATTGCATCTGTAACCCTGCCTCTCGTCATCCTCAAACACTTAATGCATGCCTCGGCTTGCCCTTTTATAACTTTCACGTGACTCTTCATCTTCCATCTAGCGGCCCTTCGATTCATTTTCACAATCTGTTGTTTTGTTTTCTCGTTCCTCTTCATTGCTCTGGCTTTCGAAATGTCTTCCCACATGACTCTTGATCTTCACCTGCTTTCACTGCTCTTGGATGCCACGTGTCGCTCAATGACCTCATTCTGTAACAGTCCCCCAAAAATGCAGCATGTCGCAAAATCGTGACATCTTCTCCTTTTTCCTCTTCCTCTTCTCTTTCAGTCGCAAAAACGTATGTCACGATATCACAACATTTCTGTTTCATCGCCTTCTCTCTCCCCTTCGGGTCGCGAAAATGCGACATGTCGTGATATTGTGACATTTCTGCTCACTGGCCATCTTTCTCCTCTTCGGATCACGAAAACGCGATGTGTCGCGATATCATGACACTTTTCCCTTCATCTGCTTTCTCTTCTCTTCGAGTCGCGAAAATGCGACATGTCACGAAATTGCAACATTTTTCTCCCTCGCCTCCTTTCTCTTCGTCGGGTCGCAAAATTACGACATTCTTCTCTTCGGGCTCCTTCTTCGCCTCCTGGTCGTGAAAATGTGACATGTCACGAAATCATGACATCTTCCCCCCTCTGGATCCTTCGCTCGCCCTCTAGTCACGAAAATGCGACATGTCGCAAAATCGTGACATCTTTCTCCTTCGGTTCCTTCGCTCACCTCTTGGTCACGAAAATGCGACATGTCACGAAATCGTGACATTTTCCTCCTCTGGCTGCGAAAATGCGACATGTCGCAAAATCGTGACATCTTCCTCCCTTGGCTTCTCCTTCGCCTTCTGGTCACAAAAATGTGACATGTCACGAAATCTCGATATTTCTTCCTTCTGGATTTCTCTCTTCTTGACAGGTCGTGAAACTACGACATGTCACGAAATCGTGACATTCTTCCTCCGTGCCTTCTCTCTCCTCTGCGAGTCACGAAACTGTGACATGTCACGAAATCATGACATCTTCTTTTCTACACCTTCTCTCTCCTTGAAGGGTCACGAAACTGTGACATGTCATGAAATCATGACATCTTCTCATCTGCGCCTTCTCTCTCCTTTCGGTGTCGCGATATCATGACACTTTTTCTATTGCGATATCGTGACAGTTTTCATTCTCGTCGTCTCTTTCATCTACGGGTCGCGATAACGTGACATGTCATGATATCATGACATCTTTCGTCTGTTGCTTCTCTCTCTAATTTGTGTCACGATATCATGATACTTTTTCTATCGCGATATCGTGGTAGTTTTCCTCCTCATCTCTCTCCTCTTTTGGTTGCGATTTTGTGACATGTCACAAAATCGTGACTCTTCCTTCCTTAGCCAAATTTTCGAAAAGGGCTCCTCTTCCACTGGATGCTTCTGCATCAGATGTCACTGGATGCTCTTGCATTAGATGGCATGCCTGCTGATGAGAGCAACTCTGTAATACATATTTGGGTCACCATAAGGTTTTTACTATGGACTAACAAAGATGTAGAGTCCTTGTATCTTCCATTGGATATCAATCCTAGTGACAGAAAGTTAGCTATATATATGACAACTATAGGATCTCTAATTGATAAAACTCTCATGATTATAATATGGCATCCCATTGATATTTTTCTACAAGTACATAGTTCAAGCCATTATGGTATTCGTAGGGTGGTTTTCCTCAATCTCCAGCGGGTAAAATTACATATTCTTAGCTGAATTATCGATGAGTTCAAATTAGTGTATGGGATTAATTTGTTTTATCGTAAATGGTTGGAGGGGTTTTTGTGCCCAATAAAAAGCTACATTCTAAAAATAGATGTATTAAATTGAAATAAAATTTCAACATAAACCCAACCAAATTGGAGCATATTATTTTAAGAATCACTCAATTAGTAGACCTACTCGTAATATAAAAAAAAACAATGGTGGCATATCAAAGTATTTCTGAAACCATGACCTAGCGATGAGATAAACATTACATTCAAATTTAGCAAGATTACAGTGTTATAAAATTTAATTTCAGACATTAATGTTCATTCATTTAAAATGATATCCATATTTCAGGTTTAGTACCCCATGGCTGGATGGGGTATCTCATTCAAGCATAGTCATGTCTCAAGGCTTAGCCACAATAGCTAACCAATCAGAGGTATCCTTGATAGTTGTACATCTTTGGATATGGGCATTCGCAGTTAACAAGGACTGGCTTGGTAGCTAGGTTTGGTCTAAATTTTATTTAGGTTCTTTCTATCCGACGATTGATAACCATAACTATAATAAAGCTATAATTATGGGATAGCTAAAAAAAATCTTTAGACTCCAAAATTAAGATCTAGCTTTAAGCTGTCAAATGTTGTACTACCCGATAGTGCAACATTTATCCACACAAATATTTTGTAAGTAACTGATATCTCCCATTCCTAAAATGTAAGCATCCAAGTAAAAACATAAGTGTGAGTTTCCACTTACCTAAGACTGCATCAAGGTGGGTTTTCATAAAAATTTACGAGCACATCCTCCATAATTTTCTTTCTAAACTTCTCTAAGTTTCCTCTTCTTGAGGCTTCAATTTTTTTTTTTTTATTACCTACTTCTATAACTAAGAAATATTCCCAAGCCTTTTGGTTTTTGATCCACCAAGGTGGAGAGCATACACACTAAGCCCCAATATTTCTTGCCCCATTCTTCCAATGGACACACATTTTATAGGATAGCTTCTCTTATCATAAGCCAAATAGTGGCATTATTATTTTAATATTAAAATATACCTTCATTCAAATAAGACATTTCATGTGGAGGGAAAATTCAAAGAGTAGAAAAGAGTCCACAAAGAGTAGGTGGCCTTGTTTTCTAGAGATAATTACCAACTAACACTATTATTAGGGAATAGGTTAGATGCAAAATTAGGACTAATAGTGACAAAGGAAATAATCTCCACCTATTTTCAATTAATGAAGATAGGCCATGTAGAAAAAATAAGGATAGCTTTTCCAACAATAGGAGAATTCATAAATTGTTTAAGAATTCTAGAATTATTTTTAGTCCAATTAAAATTGGATAAACTTGATGAGTACCTAATTATAACATAATTAGGTTATTTACACCCAATTTACTATTTTGTAGTAAATTTTGATAAAAAGTTATTTTCTATTTCATATTTCACCAAGGCTTTATTTATCTTCCGATTAAATTACTTTAAACTGTCTATTTTGAAGGATAATAATTCCTTCTCTAAATTTTATAAAATTCCCTAGTTGGAATTTTGTAGTATTCTTTAGGGTCTATACCCCTTTTTTTGGTCAATAACTCATCCCACTAATTAACTAGTATCCTTTTGAAAATGATCCATGGGGACAGGTTGTGACATACAACCCCATTGGATTAAACACAATCCTTTGTATTTTGAACGATTACCTTAGTGAGTACATAAACCTTGCAAAACTACTATTTACCCCTTTTATTTTACAACCTGAGTCATCAAATTTTTCTTTTACTTTTAGCATCTCATTCTTGATGGTAAGCAACATATTCCATCCATGAGAGTACCTGGACCTGCAAAAATGCAAAATATCAACAGTACCATATTCTTTATGTAATAAAACATCCATTTTGCATAGCAATAAGTATTAGAATCATACTCAATACATAAATTTTATCATAAAATTACAGCTTCAAATCATCTATTACTACACAATCACTGAATCTAGAGAACTACAATAATAGAATTTGCAAATTATTTCATAGAGATATCATGAAATTATACTTTTGTACAATATTAGACATAATAAATCTCATTAATTTCATCAAAAATCCCACCAAGGAGTATCACAGTACAATTTTTCAACCCTTACCATGAGTTAACCTGATAAAATTTGATGTCATCAAAGACAAATCATAATTTCATAATCTCAATTTAGGATATTCACATATCCTAAAATTCATTTTGGCAACTTGTTTGCCATCACCAAAGCATCCACCTAGATATCTCCTGGTTTCATAATCACAAATTCATGGAGAAGTCCCATACCTTCTCCAAGAATGGACACCAATCCATCCTTCAAATTCATTTAGTTTTCTTCTAATTAAATAAGTTCACTTTTCATGATTATGAAAACATACAAACAAAAATCTATAATCCATATTCATTTATTGGTTATATTAATAAGTTCCTTTGAATCTCACAATATGAACTTTAAACTAATTAAATTCATTTAATATGCACACACAATATTTGTTCTCTATTTCTACATACAGGAGTATAAAATTTCAAAGGTTTACTAATTACATTTATGCCACATCCCTTGGCATACATACCCTACTTCCTTATGGCCTACAAAGTGGTGGCTGAATGGATATTAGGGTTGGTGCTCTTCGATTCGTTCTTCAATTCGTATTGTACTGATACGTTCAGCTAGAGAGGATGGTGAAGCAATTGTTCCAATGACTGTTCAATATCTACCTTGGGTTGTTCTCATAGTTTCACATGTGGTTCTCCTTATCCCACGTTGTGTTCCAACTAACCTAGGTGGGGTGAGAAAACCATGGATCAACAATGTCTCAAAATAGTATACCAATAATGTAGCACTGTATTCTACCCTTGCTTGGAGAAGTTGTGGATTTTCTGTATATAAGGCTACCATTGCTATTGCTCTCCAACTATTTCTTTGTATTATCTTTGATATGAGCCTATATCACTCTACTATGGCAGCATCTCTCTCAGCCTCTAACCTTATTCTTTCTTGTGCCCATATATCTTCCTTGGTGTGTTGCACATGAGATACCCTCATTTCTTCAACTGCTCTCCTAGATTTTCCCATAACTATATATTTCTCTATAACTGCTTGAATAGATCTGGCACTACTAGAATTTAATTCCTTCTTTTTTATGGCATATGTATCAACATATCGGTAATTAAAAGCAAAAGGATCATGAAACACATAATGGTATTTATATCACTCATAACCGATATCATCTAGGAAAATCTTGACATAAATATAATCGTATTAGACCTCACGGGCAGTTGAAATGAATAAAATCCTACAAGTTATTATGTGCATCCAATCCATTTTCTCTTATATCATCGAGATAGAATTTTACCATCAATAAAAGTGATCTTTTGATTTGATTTTCAATATATCGATCCTATCCATTCATTTAACCGATCGCATCTCGATGATCTCGAGGTGGATCATTCAACTTCCATGATGAATTTCTCATTCGGCTTTATTGTCTTACTGATTATTTTGTTTTGACTAATCAAGGGCTCATTATACCTCTTCAATTTTTGAGGTAGTGTGTGTCCCTTTACCACAGCCACTAAATTTATGTAAAGTCCCATAATCATATCTTCAATGGCTCCATTAGTTGATTTTATACACACTTATTCAGGATTCTTATCTTCAGGTACCATTTTTAAATTTGGCTAATATTACTTGTTGACATTAGGCACATTACCAGAAAGAAAGAAAGATCCTCATAATTTTTTTCAATAGGCATCCAGTTCCAAAAGTATTCAACATGTTTTGCTATGAAGAGGATCAATAGGAGTTTTATGACTCCTTTGTCTGGATTACCTGTAATCTTCTTTGGCAAAAGGAGGAGTTGTCAAATTCACTACAAGGTCAGGCTATTGAAGCTTGTAATGCTCTCATATCCATTTATCAGATATATTGTGAAAGCTCTATTCAAGATTCACACTGTGATGTTTGACTAAGAAATAATTCACTAAATTATCTTACTAATGAAAGTTCTTTAAGTTGTTTTGAATGGTTTTGCAGATTCTTCAATTAGCCAAAATCCAATTTCTATGTCCGATTTGGAGATTCCTAGTTATATCACATAAGAGATCCTCTAAATATTCCATTTGAGTTTCTACCTCAATTTTATCTAGAGATTGTCAAGAAGTATGTTCCTACAGGAAGAGATTGTTTTAATAGTGAATTATATCAGATTCTTATTTATCAAATATATGTGTAGACTAATTTACCATTAGAAATTTAGAATAAAATTTCTCAGACTCGATGCCTGACAAAAATGGATCTTATCTTGTATGGACATCATGGTACTCCTTAGCCATAATATTAATTTTATAGATATATTAAAATTCACTACAATTTTCCACCTCCATTTATCTATTCAGAGCATGACTTTTCTCCAGTTGAAGATTATGATAGCTCATATTCTAACTAAGGACATGATGATTTTAATCTTACCATCACTAATATGTTTAGCTCCTAGTTTTGGCCAACGACCATATTTGTGTTCATAGACTACTTAGTTTCTTTCATCAATGAATAAAATATTTAGTTGTTGGTTATTTGATCATATTCAGTTCCACTTAGTCAGTTTTTTATATTTCAACCAACAATCGCAGGTTTATGCTCAAGTCTTCTTAGGAAAATAATACCACATGTATGGTATAATAGGTAGTTCTTGGTTTAAATAACATAGCATACATTATTATATTCAACCACCATCCGGTGGTTGGATGGCATACTTTTCTACTGAGCCAGGTTACTCGGATTATCGCAGTTGTTTGGTAGAAATCTGATATAGTTCACACCAAAATTTCATGTAAAAAAAATGTTTCTTGTGATATTTGGGGCGGTTTCCATGCTTAAATGTATCATTTCTCTCTTTATCCATACTAGGATTTTAGGTTCTAGTGTTGTTGGATGGATTCCATGTTCAACTATATTGAGTGTACAAGGTTTTCGTCATTTTCTTCACCATAGCCTCTGATTGGAAAACCCAAACTGTATTGTAACATTGATCAAAAATATAAATAGAGAACACATTGTTTTGTTTTTCTCTTAATCTTAAATTTTTAGTAGTTATATTTCCATTTCAATAAACTAACTTATATTCACACAATGTGATGTATATTTTATTGTCTTAAGTGACTCAAACTGAGTTAAGCCATATACAACTAGGATTTTTACTTTTATCATCGGGTTCTTATGTGCAGATATACACCACTTTACGACATATTTAAATGCTTAATTAGTGCAAAGCACATCTACTATATTATGACAAATAAAAATGATATTTTCAATCGTGGTAAAGGTTTAGGTTGTAGCTAACTCTGGGTGAACTTTCATAGAACAAAATAGTAATCCGCCAGAGTTCATTGTGGTTGAGATGTTTTGCTCTTTGGTGAAAGATCAAATTGTAACAAGAATTAATTAAAGAAATTATTCTTCTAATTTGTCTTGCATACCACATTATGACTAATTTAGGTATAACTAGAATTTAGTCCAAGAACTTCTATAGTCCGATGATTGGTAGTCATGTGACTACGTTCTTTCGATTGTAACAAAATTACTTTGACATAGAAGATTTTTATATTTATTAATCCATCTATAGTGGTTGTATTTTTATTCACAAAGCTTTATCATCCACTTCTAGGTATGACTATAGCCATTTAGCCTAGAATTTTAACAATTAATAAGTTATCCATAGTAATTTGACAACCATAGTTCAAGTGATCCTTTAGTGGATTTGAACCAACTTATGGTTCTTCTTGCCTATATATTTTGCTAACCTAGATCTAACTAGAATCCATTAGTTAGCTTGGGCTCTTATACCAACTGTAACAAACCCAATTGTTACTAATAATCCACTCCAATTTTATTTTTTTGATCATTTATTTATTTTCCAAAGAGTAAGAAACATAATCATGATATAAGATAGAATCATTCCAACTAGACTGTAAGTTTCCAAGGTAATCATCATCAAGAGATTAAGACTTGGTCAGATTCACTCTTGAGTAGAAGTGACCAACTTCTACAAAAAACCTCATACCACTTGGGTATGATAACGCTCACCAAAACGTTAGGTTTTTATCTCTCACTAAAGGGAATCACCCTTCTCCATACTATCCACCAAGACTAGTATGTAGGTGAATGCCTTGAATATGGTAACCACATCAATGGTTAACCATCATCTTAGTTGTAAATTCCTCATCTTAATTATGGGACACTAAGTATATATATATATATATATATATATATATATATATATATATATATATATATATATATATATATATCACTAAATGTGATTAACTTACACAATCCTTGGAATAGACATTTGGAGATCAAAAATTATACCAATGTGGAAAATAATTCTAGATCATGGATTTCCATTAGGAACCTACTTAAAATATAGAATCTCAAACAAATAGTGGAAAGGCTTCAAATTATCCTTCAAGAGTTCTATTTTCTAATTTTACATGGAAGGATGAGTCAATTCTAAATATATTAAAATATGTTCAATACACAATTGAGTTGGGATCTAAGGCCTTAAAGAAATCAAAATTTCCTACTCATAAATATTTCCTTTGAAATAATGTTTGGTCACATTAGGCCCTCCCTAAGGTCTCAATTTTCCTTTGGTTATCAATCCAAATCAAAATTCTTAAATGTGAGAAATTAAAAAAAAATGATATTGTGGATATTTTAAGTGTGCATTGTGTAAGAAGAGTGTAGAAACATCAAATTGTTTACTTATTCTATTTTTCCTTGTATCATTTAGGGTCACCTTTTAAAAAAATTATATATTAGGTAGCTCCATCAACATTGAAAGAGTTGATGAAATTTTGGACTAATTGTTTTAGAGCTAAAGCTTTATGTATTCTATGGGGGATTGATACTACTATTATTTGTTGTAAATTATAGATTGAAAGGAATAATTTATAATTGTAATATTACTCTCTTCTATAATGTTTATAGGCATGGTTCTCAACATAAGAAGTCTCAATTGGAAAAAAAGGTGTAAACATCCTGGTTACATGATTTGAATATACATGCAAGGATCATTTATGACAATGGAGTTTACACAAAGGATGTGTTGATCTATGCTAAAATAAAAATATCCAAAATTTGGATTTATCAAAAGTTGAATTTATAAAAAATGCTAACATATCTATAGATAAGGAAAGAGGCTAGCAAATAATTTAACCAACTATTTTGTTGATCTTCATATTAGTAAAATTTAAATTTTAGAAGGCAATAGCAGATCAAGAAATATGAGGAACACTTTTAATAAAAAAGCATATAAAAATAATGCATGAGCATGTAGCTTGGAACATTCATCGAACATCAGCCAACTCAAAATTGAGCATGCAGCTTGGGACCATCAATAGGACATCAACCAACTTGAAACTAGGAGTAACTAACTAGCATTATCCAAAAATAAGTTCCATGGAAAGGATAAGAATCAAGCTAGTAGTTCCACCATCATTCAGTTGTATGATTCCATTTTAGGAAAAATATAACAAATAAATAAATAATTAAACTAAATTTGCATTGTGTGTAGTAGCTAGAAACCCATTGTTCTAATGCTTATAAATAAGAGAGGATGAATAGGTGAGAGGATGTAACAACCCCAATTTTTACTACTCATCCACTCCATTTTTTTTTATCATTTATTTATTTTCCAAAGAGTAAGAGACATAATCATGATCTAAGATATAATAATTCCAACTAGACTATACGTTTCCAAGGCAATAATCATCAAGATATATTAAGACTTGGTCATAGTCACTCTTGAGTAGAAGTGATCAACTTCTATAGAAATCCTCATACCACTCGGGTATGAGAATTCTCACCAAAGTGTTAGGTTTTTATCCCTCACCAAAGGGAATCACCCTTCACCATACTATCCACCAAGACTAGTATGTAGGTGAATTCCTTGAATATGGGAACCACATCAATGGTTAACCATCATCTTAGTTGTAAATTCCTCATCTCAATGATGGGACCACTAATATATATATACATAACTAAATATGATTAATTTACACAATACTTGGAATAGACATCCTAAGCACAAGCATTTTCCCTTATACCTCTCAGGATTTATTTGAACACTTTTTCATTTAGAGTATCCTTTTTGTCATATAAATGAATCAATTAAGTTCATTACCATAAAGTATTCTTTAACTATCATGGGAGCACCTAATCCACATGTAAATTTGAGCACCAAATCAGAATGTAAGACCTGAATTGAGCTATAATTCAAGCCCAGATTGCCATTTGTGGGCTCCAACCCACTCCGATCTTCAATTTGAATTACTCCAAAATTATATATCATTTTATTATTATAGTATTTCTGGTTAAACCATCCATGAGTGTTTATGAATTTATTAGTACAACATATTTCAATTACATTATAATAAACATGTCATTGAAAGGTAAATAACACGAGATAATCATTTGAACAAGGTATATATTTCATTACATCATACTTTTTGAATCTATCCAACAATTGAATATATCAAATACTACTCATTTAAAGGTAAATCTAACTAATTACATCATTCACAATTCATTTAATAAATAACATTTCAAAAAGTAAATGTTATATTCATAATCCATTAAATCAGCAACATATTAGAAATAAGCATACATTCCTTACATAATAAGTTGACTTCAAATGATAAGTTGTCATATTGATCTAAAAGATTGTATATTCA
The DNA here is from genome assembly GCA_028583015.1 of Wollemia nobilis. Lineage (NCBI taxonomy): Eukaryota > Viridiplantae > Streptophyta > Pinopsida > Araucariales > Araucariaceae > Wollemia > Wollemia nobilis. Next base: position 421,680 of record JAQPPZ010009575.1, read on the forward strand.
CTACATCAAGCAAATAACATCTATTTATAAAATTCACACTTTACATAATCAATGACATATTGAAATTAAATGCAACATTCACAAGAAATATCAAATCAAACCACAAATGTAGTGACACATATTTATCTTGGGAACCCTCATGGGGAATAAACCCAGCCTCCAAAATATGTCTTACTCCTCTTATTCATAAACCAAGAATGTGATATTTACAATTTAGAAAGGTATTTCCTAGATCCTTTCCTATATCATTTATACAAATTCAAGAGATCCATTTTGTCTCTTGACAAATCCAGATGCAATTAAGGAAACACTAATTTTCTTCCTCTCAGCCATCTATAAAATTACGTAATAATCTTACAATTTCTTATTGAAATATATGTATCTATGAATGATCATTGGACGCATATTAAGGAGGAAGCTTCTTCAATTATTAAAGAGGGAATATCATTAATTCCCTTGAGAATAAATCCCAAATCCATTCTCCAGGATTAATATACAATCCATTCCTCATTCAATGAATCAAAGTCCCACACCTTTAATCATGAACCAATCATCCTTATATTTACTTCATATCTAAGCTAAGATAAGTTATCTACCCATAACATAATTTCATCCTATAGAAATAAACCATGTCTATAATATTGACCATCTTTGTTAATAAAAAGATTAAATTTGTAGCAAATATTCTCCATTTGTCAGACTTGGTATATGTCTTATTAATCCTTTACAATCTTGAAACACTTATGGGTCTTCATGTTAATCCAAATTATGACTATAATTACTTATAAACTAGTACACATGTCATTCCAAATTATTTCATGGTTATACTTACCTATAAACGAGTATAAATACATATATAAGTTGTTGGAGAATTTTGGAGAATCTCCAACCTAATCTCTTTGAGCAAATTACACTACAGCCAATCCAGATTACTTGGGTTGAACTCCAAACACGTTCAACTAACAAGGTATAAATTCTATCCCCCACGAGTGATAGGTTATCTTCAAAGTTATTCCAACCATCACCCGTGGTTGTAAGACAATGGAAAGGATGTTCGTCATAAATGGTCATTTGAATTCCCTCGATAATCATATGGGGTACTCACTTTAATCTGGAAAGGGGTAGAATTGGTATGCTTTATACCCTTAGACACTCCTACAAATCCATTATACCATAAGCCACAGATACTCCTCCTAGCACACTCATGTTTAACTTAGGCTTAATATTGGAGTGCACAACTACCATAGGACCATCAATCAGTGTCAGAAAGGTATTCCATGACCCTTGAGTTAAGGTCAAGTGTAAAAGGGAGGGCACATATTCCTTTTTGTGTGGAAATATATTTTTCCAAGTCTGAAATGACCTTCCCGTCTGCAACCATTAGTGCATAGACGAATACGTCGAGACACGTTAGACGATTGTAAGCCAAACTCAAGCTTAAATGAGTAAAGTAATCTCATTAATGTGTTTAATCGAGCGTCTCGATGTGAAGTATGTTTACTTACAATGATTTAGGGATCAATTCCTTGACAACAAGACTTCCTAATATTTTGACTAAAACCAGGTAGCTTATAATTTCTATGTCCTAAAATGGCGATAGTGAAGTTGTAGAGCATGTAGCCTTATCCCATTCTGTAGAGTAGAGGATTGTAACAGTTCTTGAGGTGATCACTAATCTATTGGTTAAATTTTGGCAGCCATCATGGTGTTGCGAGTACATGGGTTGCATTATGAGATCGACCATATTAGTATTACATAATCTCTGCATACAACAATATAGTAATTGGTAAGGCTATCCAGATTTGATCTTACAATGATGTAGGGGTAACCTGAGAATGTATCTCCAGATTATAGCATAGTTCTACCTACCAGGTTGGGACGACATACCTACTGATGATAGCAACTCTGTAATACATATTTGGGTCACCATAAGGTTTTCACTGTGGACTAACAAAGATGTAGAGTCCTTGTATCTTCCATTGGGTATCAATACCTGTGATAGAAATTTAGCTATATAAATATATATGACAACTATAGGGTCTCTAATTGATAAAAATATCATGATTAGAATATGGCATCCCATTGACAGTAGTCTACAATTGTGTATTTCAAGCCATTATGATATTCATAGGGTGGTTTTCCTCAATATTCGATGGGTAAAATTATAGATTCAAGATCGAATTACTGATGATCTTGAATTAGTATATGATATTCAATTGTTCTATCAATTGGAGGGGTTTTTGTGCCCGATAGAAAGCTACATTCTAAAAGTGAAACAAAATTCCAATATAAACCCAGTCAAATTGGAACATATTATTTTGAGAATCACTCGATCGGTAGACCTACTCATAATATCAGATGAACAATGGTGATGTATCAAATCCTTTTTAAAACCATGACCCAGTGGTGAGATAAATAATACATTTAAATTTAGCAAGATTACATAGTGTCATAAAATTTAATTTCAGACATTAATATTTTCATTCATTTAAAATGAGATCTATATTTTTGGTTTAGTACCCCATGGCTGGATGGGGTATCTCATTCAAGCACAGTTGGGTCTCAAGTCTTAGCCACAATGGCCAACCAATCATATTTATCCTTGATATTTGTACGTCTGTGGAGATGGGTATTCATGATTAACAAGGACCGACTTGGTAGCTAGGTTTGGTCTAAATTTGATTTAGGTTCTTTCTATCTAGCGGTCGGTAACCATAACTTTAAAAAATCTATAATTACGGGATAGCTAAAATAAATATATAGAATCCTTAATTAAGACCTAGCTTTAAGATGTCAAATGTTGTACTACCCGATAAAAAGTGCAACATTTATCCACTTGAAATTTTTGTAAGAAACCGACATCTTCCATTCCTTAAACACAAGCATCCAAATAAAAACATAAGTGCGAGTTTCCACTTACCTAAGACTGCATCAAGGTGGATTTTTTTCAAAATTTATAAGCATCTCCTCCATACTTTTCTTTCTAAAATTTTCCAAGCTTCCTCTGCCATTTCCTTCTTGAGGCTCAGTCTCTTTTTTTTTTATTGCCTACTTCTACAACTAAGAAATCTTCCCAAGTCTTTTGGTTTCCAATCCACCAAGGTGGATAGCATACTCCCTAAGCCACAATATTTCTTACCCCCTTCTTCCAAAAGGCACCCATTTTATAGGAAATATTCTCATCTCATGAGTCAAATAGTGGCATTATTATTTTAGAATTAAAAGATACCTTCATTCAAATAAGACATTTCTTGTGGAGGAAAAATTCAAAGAGTAGAAAAGAGTCCACAAAGAGTAGGTGGCCTTGTTTTCTAGAGATAATTACCAACTAACACTATTATTAGGGAATAGGTTAGATGCAAAATTAGGACTAATAGTGACAAAGAAAATAATCTCCACCTATTTTCCATTAATGAAAATAGGCCATGTAGAAAAATTAAGGATAGTTTTTCCACCAATAGGAGAATACATATGTTGATTAAATATTCTAGAATTCTTTTTAGTCTAATTAAAACTGGATAAACTTGATGAGTACCTAATTATAACATAATTAGGTTATTTACACCCAATTTATTATTTTGTTGTAAATTTTGGTAAAAGGTTTTTTTTTCTATTTCATCTTTCACCAAAGCTTTATTTATCTTCTGATTAAATTACTGTAAATTATCTATTTTGTAAGATAATAAATCCTTCTCTAAATTTTACAAAATTCCCTAGTTGAAATTTTGTAGTATTATTTAGGTTCTATACCCCTTTTGTTGGTCAATAACTCATCCCATTAATTAACTTGTAGCCTTTTGAAAATGATCCATGGGGACGGGCCATGACATACACCCCCCTTGGATTAAACACAGTCCTCTATGTTTTGAATAATTACCTTAGTGAGTACATAAACCTTACAAAACTAGTATTTACCCCTTTTATTTTACAACCCGAGTCATCAAATTTTTCTTTTACTTTTAGCATCTCATTCTTGATGGTAAGCAACATCTTCCATCCATGAGAGTACTTGGACCTGCAAAAATATAAAATATCAGTAGTAAGATATCCTTTAAGCAATAAAACATCCATTTTACATAGCAATAAGTACTGGAAACATCATCAATACATAAATTTCATCACAAAATTACAGCTTCAAATCATTTATTACTGCACAATCACTAAATCTAGAGAACTGCAATAATAGAATTTACAAAATGGTTTCATAGATATATCATAAAATTATGCTTTTGTACTATATTAGACACAATAAGTATCATTAATTTCATCAAAACTTGCACCAAAGAGTATCATAGTATAATTTTTCAACCCTTGCCATGAGTTAACCTAATAAAATTTGATATCATTAAAGATAAATCATAATTTCATAATCTCAATTTTAGGATATTCTCATGTCCGAAGATTTATTTTTACAACCTGTTTTCCATCACCAGAGCATCCACCTAGATGTCTCCTGGTTTTCATCATCATAAAATTATGGAGAATTCCCATACATTCTTGAAGAATGGACACTAATCCATCCTTCAAATTCATTTAGCTTTCTTCTAATTATATAAGTTCACTTTTCATGATTATGAAAATATACAAACAAAAATTTATAATCCATATTAATTTATTGGTTATATTAATAAGTTCCTCTGAATCTCACAATATGAACTTTAAACTAATTAGATTCATTTAATATGCACACACAATATTTGTTCTCTATTTCTACGTATAGGAGTATAAAATTTCAAAAAAAATCTAATTACATTTATGCCACATACCTTGGCATACATACCCTACTTCCCTATGGCCTACAAAGTGGTGGCTAAATGGATCTTAGGGTTTGTGATCCTTGGTTCATTCTTCACTTCATGTTGTATCGATACATTCAGCTAGAGAGGATGGTGGAGCAATTGCTCCAACGGCTGCTCGATCTCTACCTTAGGTTGTTCTCCAAGTTGCATGTGTGGTTCTCCTTATCCCATGTTATGTTCTAACTAATTGAGGTGGGATGAGCAAACCATGGGTCATCAATGTCTCAAAATAGGATACTAAGAATGCAACACTATATTCTACCCTTGCTTGACAAAGTTGTGGATTTTTTGTATATAAGGCTGCCATTGATATTGCTATCCAGTTATTTCTTTGTATTATCTCCGATCTAAGCCTCTCGCTCTGCTATGGAAACATATCTCTCAGAATCTAACCTTATTCTTTCTTGTGCCTATATATCTTCCTGTATGTGTTGCACAGGAGATTCCCTCATTGTTTCTTCAACTGCTCTCCTATATTTTCCCATAACTATATCTTTCTCTATAACTGCCTGAATAGATTCAGCTCTACTAGAAATCAATTCCTTCTTTTTGGGGGGCATATGTATCAACATATAAGTAATAAAAAGCAAAAGGATCATGAAACGCATAATGGGATTTAATCCACTCATAACCAGTATCATCCAAGCAAATCCTGACATAAATATAATCATATTAGGCCTCATGGGTAGTTGAAAGTATTAGAATATTGTAATTTATTATGTGCATCCAAATCATTTTCTCCTATATCGTGGAGATATAATTTCACCAGTGATCAAAGTGATTATTTGGTTTGATTTTCAATATATCGATCCTATACATTCATTTAACCTATTGTATCTTTATGATCTCGAGGTGGATCATTCAACTTCCATTATGTAATTCTTATTCGGCTTGATTGTCTTACTTATGATTTTATTTTAACTAATCAATGGATCATTATACCTCTACAATTTTTGAGGTAGTGCATGTCTCTTCACCAAGGCCACTAACTTTACATAAATTTCCATCATTGTCTCTTCAATGGCTCCATTAGTTGATTTCGTACATACTTATTCAGGAGTCTTATCTTTAGGTACCATTTTCAAATCTGGCCAATATTACTTGTTGAAATTAGGCATATTATCGGAAAGAAAGAAAGATCCTCAAAAAAAAAATTTAGTAGGTATCCCGTTCCAAAATTAGTCAACATTTTTCACTATGAAGAGGATCAATATGAGTTTTATGACTCATTTTTCTAGATTCCCCGAAATCTTCTTGGGCAAAAAGAAGAGTTATAGAATTCACTATAAGGTCAAGCTATTGAAGCTCGTAATGCTCTCATATCCATGGATCAAATATATTGTGAAACCTCTATTCAAGATTCACACTGTGATGTTTGGCTAAGAAATAATTAACAAAATTATATTTCTAATGAATGTCTTTTAAGTCATTTTAAATGGTTTGACAGATTCTTTAGTTGGCCAAACTAGACTTTCCATGTCTGATTTGGAGATTCCTGGTTATCTCCCATAAGATATCCTCTAAATATTCCATTTGAGTTTCTACCTCAAAATTATTTGGAGATTGTCAATAAGTATGTTCCCACAGGAAGAGTTGCTTTTAATAGTGAATTATATCAGAGTCTTCTTTATCAAATATATGTTCAAACTAACTTACCATGGGAAATTCAAAATCTATGTCTGACATAAATGGATCTTATCTTATATGGACATCATGGTACTCCTTGGCCATATTATGTATTTGATAGATATATTAAAATTTTCTACAATGTTCCACCTCCATTTATCTATTTAGAGCATGACTTTTCTCTAGTTGAATATTATGATAGCTCAGATTCTAACTGAGGATATGATGTTTTTCATCTTACCATCATTAATATGTTCAGTTCCTAGTTCTGGCCAATAACCATAATTGTATTCAGAGATTGCTTATTTTATTTCATCATTAAATTAAATATTTAATTTTTGGTTATTTGATCAAATTCAATTCCACTTAGTCAATTTTTTGTATTTCAACCAACTATTGCAGGTTTATGCTCTACTATTCTTAGAAAAATAATACCACATGTATGGTATAATGGGTAGTTCTTTGTTTAAATAATGTAGCATACCTTCTTACATTCAACCACCACTCGGGTGGTATGGTGGCATACTTTTATACTAATCCGGGATACTCAGATTATTGGAGTTTTTTGGCGGAGTTCTGATATAGTTCACACAAAAATTTCATGTAAAAAAAAATGTTTTTGGTAAGATTTGAGGTGGTTTCCATGCTTAAATGTGTCCTTTATCTCTTTTGCCATACTAGGGTTTCAGGTTCTAGTATTTTTGGATGACTTCCATGTTCAACTATGTTGAGTGTACAAGGGTTTCGTCATTTCCTACACCATAGCCTCTGATTGGAAAATCCAAAGTTTATTATAAAATTGATAAAAAATATAAATAGAGAAAATATTATTTTATTTTTCTCTTGATCTTAAATTTTTAGTAGTTAGATTTCAATTTCAATAAACTAACTTATATTCACACAATATGATGTATATCTTATTGTCTTACATGACTCCGAACTAAGTTAAGCCATATACAACAAGGATTTTTGCTTTTAATATCATGTTCTTATGCGTAGATATTAATACCACATGCACCACTTTACAACATATTTCAATGCTTAATAAAAGAAAGCACATCTACTAGATCATGATAATTGTTGTAAAGTTTCAGGTTGCGGCTAACTCTGGGTGAACTATCGTAGAACAAAATAGTAATCTGCCAGAGTTCGTTGTGGTTGATATTTTTAGCCCTTTGGCCAAAGATCAAATTGTAAAAATAATTATTTAAAGAAAATATTCTTTTATTTTGTCTTACATACCACATTATGACAAATTTAGGTATAACTAGAATTTAGTCCAAGAACATCTATAGTCCGATGATTGGTAGTTCTGCGACTACGCTCTTTCGACTGTAACAAAAATTACTTTGACATAGAAAATTTTTATCTTCATTAAACCATATCTAGTGGCTATAATTTTGTTTGTCGAGCTTTATCATCCACTTCTAGGTATGCCTATAACCATTTAGCCTAGAATTTTAACAATTAACAAGTTATTCATAGTAATTTGACAACCATAGTTCAAGTGATACTTTAGTGGATTTGAACCAACATATGGTTCTTCTTGCCCATATATTTTGCTAACCTATATCTAAATATAATCCATTAGTTAGTTTGGGCTCTAATACCAACTATAACAACCCCAATTGTTACTACTCTTCCACTCCAATTTTTCTTTTATCATTTATTTATTTTTCAAAGAGTAAGAGACATAATCATGATCTAAGATAGAATCATTCCAACTGGATTGTAATTTTCCAAGGCAATCATCATCAAGAGATATTAATACTTGGTTAGAGTCACTCTTGAGTATAAGTTACCAACTTCTACTAAAACCCTCATACCACTTGGGTATGAGAACGCTCACCAAAGAGTTAGGTTTGTATCCCTCACCAAAGGGAATCGCCCTTCTCCATACTATCCACCAAGACTAGTATGTAGGCAAATGCCTTGAAGATAGGAACCACACCAATGGTTAACCATCATCTTAGTTGCAATTCCTCATCTCAATGATGGGGCCACTAAGATATATATATATATATATATATATATATATATATATATATATATATATATATATATCACTAAATGTTATTAACTTACACAATCCTTGGAATAGACATCTTAAGCATGATTATTTTTCCTTATACCTCTTATGATTTATTTGATCATTTTTTCATTTAGGGCATCCCTTTTTTTATATAAATTAATCAATTAAGTTCATTATCATAAGGTACTCCACATGTATAGTCAAGCACCAACTCATAATTTAAGTCCTAGCTTGAGCTACAATTCAAGTTCAAATTGCCATTTCTGGGCTCCAACCCACTCCAAGCTCCAACTTAGATTACTCCAAAATTAAATATTATTTTATTATTATAGTGTTTCTGGTTAAACCATCCATGAGTGTTTATGAATTTATTATCACAACATATTTCAATTACATTATAATAAATATCTCATTGAAAGGTAAATAACACGAGATAATCATTTGAGCAAGGTATATATTTTATTACATCATACTTTTTGAATCTACCCAACAATTGAATATATCAAATACTACTCATTGAAAGGTAAATCTAGCTAATTACATCATTCACAATTCATTTAATCAATAACATTTCAGAAATTAAATGTTATATTCATAATCCATTAAATCATAAACATATTAGAAATAAGCATACATTCCTTACATAATAAGTTGACTTCAAATGATAAGCATTGTCATATTGATCTAAAAGATTGTATATTCATTACATCAAGCAAATAACATCTATTTATAACATTCACACTTTACATAATCAATGACATATTGAAATTAATGCAACATTCACAAGAAATATCAAATCAAAATATAAATTCAGTGACACATATTTATCCTGGGAACCCTCATGGCTCCAAAATGTGTCTTAATCTTCTTATTCATAAACAAAAAAGGTGATATTTACAATTTATAAAGGTATTTTCCATATCCTTTCCTATATCATTTATACAAATTCAAGGGATCCATTTTGTCACTTGACAAATCCAGATTCAATTAAAGAAACACCAATTTCCTTTCTCTCATCCATCTATAAAATTAAGTAAGAATCTTATAATTTCTTATACATGTGTCTATGAATTATCATTGAATATATATTAAGGATAAAGCTTCTTTGATTATTAAATAAGGAATCTCATTAATTCCCTCGAGAATTAATCCCAAATCCATTCTCAAGTATTGATATACAATCCATCCCTCATTCAATAAATCAAAGTCGCATACCTTTAATTCAGGAACCAATCATCCTTCCATTTACTTAATAACTAAGCTAATATAATATATCTACCCATAACATAATTTCATCCTATAGAAATAAACCATGTCTATAATATTGACCACCTTTGTTAATAAAAGGATTAAATTCGTAGCAAATATTCTCCATTGGCCGGACTTGGTATATATCTTATTAATCCTTTACAATATTGAAACACTTTTTGGTCTTCATGTTAATCCAAATTAGTCCATGACTATACTTACTTATAAACTAGTATACACGTCATTCCAAATTAGTTCATGATTATACTTACCTATAAACCAATATAAATAAGCATATAAGTAGTTGGAGAATTTTGGAAAATCTCTAACCTAATCTCTTTGAGGAAATTATGCTATGGCCAATCCAGATTACTTGGGTTGAACTACAAATACATTCAAATGACAAGGTACAAATTCTATCCCCCACGAGTAAGAAGTTAGCTTCGAAGTTAGTCCAACCATCACTCATGGTTGTAAGATAATGGAACGGATATCCATCATAAATGGTTATTCGAATTCCCTCAGTAATCATATGGGGTACTCACTTTAATCTAAAAATGGGTAGAATACTTATGCTTTATCCCCTTGGACACTCCTACAAATCCATTACGTCATAAGTCACAAATACTCCTCCTAGAACACTCACGTTTAACTTAGGCTTAATATTGGAGTCCACAACTACCATAGGGCCATCAATAGACACCAAAAATGTATTCCATGACCCTTGAGTTAAGGTCAAGTGTACAAGGGAGGGAACATATTCCTTTTTATGTGGAAATATATTTTTCCATGTCTGATATGACCTTACTATCTGTAACCATTTGTGCATATACGAATACGTCGAGATACCTAAAATGAGTATAAGCCAAACTCAAGCTTAAATGAGTAAAGTAATCTCATTAAATTTGTTTAACCAGGCATCTCAGTGTGAGGTATGTTTACTTACGGTGATCTAGTGATGAATTCCTAGAGAATAAGACTTCCCAATATTTTAACTAAAACCAGGTAGCTTATAATATATCTATCCTAAAATGACGATAGTGAAGTTGTAGAGCATGTAGCCTCATCCCATTCTATAGAGTATAGGATTATAACAGGTCTGGAGGTGATCACTAATCTGCTAGTTCAATTTTGGTAGCCATAACAGTGTCATGAGTATAGGGGTTGCATTATGATATTGACCATATTATGATTACATCGTATCTACACACAGCAACATAGTAATTGGCAAGGCTATCTAGATTTTATCTTAAATTGATGCAGGGGTAACCTGAGAACGTATCTCCATATTATAGCACAGTCCTACCTACCAGGTTGGGATGGTATACCTGTTGATAATCACCATAAGGTTTTCACTATGGAAAAACAAAGATGTAGAGTCCTTGTTTCTTCCATTGGGTATCAATCTCGATGATAGAATGTTAGGCTATATATATATATGACAACTATAGGTTCTTCGATTGATAAAAATCTCACAATTAGATATTAATATTTTCATTCATTTAAAAAAAGATCCACCTTTTTGGTTTAGTGCCCCATGGCTGGATGGGGTATCTAATTCAAGTACAGTCGGGTATCAAGTCTTAGCCATAATAGCCAACCAATCAGAGGTATCTTTGATAGTTGTACGTCTGTGGAGATGGGAATTTGTGGTTAACAAGGATCAGCTTGGTAGCTAGGTTTGGTCTAAATTTGATTTAGGTTCTTTATATCCGACGGTTGGTAACCATAACTTTAATAAAGTTATAATTATGGGATAGCTAAAAAATTCTATAGAGTCCTTAATTAAGACCTAGCTTTAAGTTTACCCAATAAAAAGTGCAACATTTATCCACACAATTTTTTTTTAAGTAACCGACATCTTCCATTCCTAAAATGCAAGCATCCAAGTAAAAATATAAGTGCGAGTTTTCACTTACCTAAGACTGCATCAAGGTGGGTTTTATTCAAAATTTATGAGGATCTCCTCCATACTTTTCTTTCCAAGTTTCCTCTGCCATTTCCTTCTTGAGGCTCTAATATCCTTTTTTTTAATTGTAACATAATTAGGTTACTTACACCCAATTTACTATGTTGTAGTAATTCTTTTTAAAAGGTTATTTTCTATTTCGTATTTCACCAAGGCTTTATTTATCTTCTAATTAAATTACTTTATATTATCTATTTTGAAAGATAATAAATTCTTCTCTAAATTTTATAAAATTCCCTTGTTAGAATGTTGTAGTATTCTTTAGGGTCTATACCCATTTTTTTGGTCAATAACTCATCCCACTAATTAACTAATAGCCTTTTGGAAAGGATCCATGGGGACGGGTTGTGACAGAGGAGATGTGAGGAAAGAAGGGAGAGAAGGAGATATTCCCTTGTGAGTGCTTTGTGTGCTTTGTAGGTATATCATTGTAAAGAAGTGCTTATTAGTACCAATTATGAATAAAGAATATTTACTCTCTTAGTAATCAAAATTATTATGTGAGATTCTTGTGTATCTTCAAGGAATTTTGTGTTGCAAGTTATGGTGATTTTAGAAGGTATTGTGTTCGAGAAGTATAGATAAAATATTGAAAATATTTTCAAATAAAAAGGATGCAGTTAGTGAGGAATAATGATGTTATACTGAAGTAAGAAGGAGAGTTGACATATAGACTAAAGGACCCTTTTTGAAATTGCTAAGTGTCATCACAAATTGGAGTTATCATCATAAAACTCTATAGTAATTTTTCCCTATCCGTCTTTGATTTCCTTTTCATCATAGGTAGGTGTTTTCATATATCATGCCACTTCAAACATAGGGAAGTTGAATAGCCATCACAAGAGAAATTTTACTATCATATATCATAGGGAAAAGGCATTTGTCATCCATCATAAGAAAAAAGCATAAATCATTCGACATAGGAAAAATCATCCATCATTGCTAGTATTCATCTATAATTAGAAGATATCCATTAGAAGTTTATAATTGTGTTGGGTTGTTGGCAATCATTAGATATTTAAGTGCCATATTAAACATTTTTCCATCAATCATCATCAAAAGCATCCATCACAGCACTACATCATTTTTGGTATCAAAGCTAGAAGATTGTTGAGGATGTATCAAAGAAAATGATGGTATAGTGGTAAAGAGAATGACCAAGATGAACCTAAAATATAGATATAGCTAAAATTCTAAGAGGTATTACTACCTAATTTGATGTGATTAAAATTGTTCAAATAAGAGGCATCCATATTTAGGAAGTTAGTGATAGTGAAGAATAGGAGATTGATCACAAAGAAACTTAGGATGAATAGCGAGGGGGAGAAGAAAATGAATGATTTCTCCAAACAATTTATAATCTAGGTCAAAAATTGAAGATTGAAACTTTTTCATACAATGGGAGCTTGAATCTGGAGGAGCTCATAGACTGGATTGCTAAAATAGAAAAATATTTTGACTTTGAGTCAATTGAAGACCCTAAATGAGTGAAATTTACCTCCACAAAGTTGAAAGGACATGCATCCTTATGGTGGGATCATGTGTAGACTAAAAGATGAAGGAAAGGCAAGGAAAATATCAAGTTATGATATAAAATGGTCACCATACTAAAGGTTAATTTCCTACCATCAGACTATCAATTGGGTCTCTTTAGAAAGTTATAGAATTTGAGACAAAAGGAATTGAGTATGAAATATTACACCAAATAATTTTGTAAGTAAATCATTTGGGTTGGTCACATGGAAGATGATGAATAGAAGGTATCAAAGTATATCAATGGGCTAAGAATATCCATACAATATGAGATCAGTATGATAAGGATAAGGATGGTAGAGGAAGCCTACCAATACACCCTAAATGTAGAGGAGAAGTTTTTGTGAAAGTAACAAAATAAAAAGAGAGGTAAATTAAGGTTCTCATGAGGATGAGAACAAACAATGAATGAAAGAGGAAAACAAAAACAAGAAGGAGAAACCAGTACTTCTAATAGTTATTTCAACCGGAGTACCAAAGGAGGTGGATACTCCTCATGAGGTAGAGGTGGTTTTTGTCAAGGAAGGGGTAGAGGATTCTCTAGATGATATTTTCAATGTGAATAAGAGGGTCATTAGGCATATGAATGGCCAACCATGCAATAGAGTAACAACAAAGGAAAGGATGTCAAAAAACATATCGTATAAGGAGAAGAAGAAAGTATTGCTTTCCCAAAGTTCATAGAAGAGCCTAAGCAAGGAGAATCTCTCATGATGAAGAGAGTACTACTAAATCTATAGAAAAGAGAAAGTGAACCTATTCAAAGGAGAAGCATTTTTAAAATAATATGTAAATCTAGGGGTAAATGTTACCAGTCACAATAGATAGTGTAAGTATGGATAGCTAGTTTCTGCTAAGATGGTGGAGAAATTGGGGTTGAGAAAGGTAGAACACCCCAATCCGTACAATATATTTTGGTTACAAAAAGGACATCAGATCTCAGTTAGTGAACAGTGCAAGGTGAATTTTCACATAGGATCATACAAGGATGAGGTCCCATGCGATGTCATACCTATGAATACTTGTCATGTGTTGTTGAGGAGACCTTGGTAATTTGACAAAAAACCAATAAATGATGATAAGGAAAACACCTACACCATTATGAAATATGGCAATAAGTTTCTATTGAATCTGTTGAAGGACAAAATTAAGAAATATGATAGTGGTTTGAAAGTCTGCTTTATTTTAGGAAAGCAGTTTTTTAAGGAGATGATGAAGGAGAAGGCATGTTTTACCTTTATTTATAAAAATATGAAGAAATAAATGGTAGACAAGAAGGAAGAGTGTAAAATACCTCAAAATTACTATTAATCTGCTTGCTTTTATCATTAGGATGTGGTACTGCTGATAGCATTTGTGGATACGGGAAAATAGGTACCCTCCTTCAAGCGGAAAGATAGAGGTTGTCTACATGAGGTAAGGAGGGATATGATGGAAAACCATGGCTCGTGAGTACATGGAAGATCACAACAAGAATACCTTTATATAGTTGCATCCATTTAGATATATTTTACATATGCAATGTGTACCCCTACTTTATTTTTAGTATATTCTGTTTGATGAATATTTGTTTAATTTATAATTTAAGGTTTAGAAATATTAAAAAATAATAATAATAATAATAATAATAATAATAATAAAATAATACTTTATAAATGTTAATATCATATTATTGAAAGTAATAAAAATACATGTTAAATTGATATATATGCACATACTACCAATTCTAAGCATTAGAATCAACCACCATCTTGTACACATACAAGATGGATAGTTGCATGGGTTCTTCCACTTGTTCAAAAAATATCATCATATGCTTTCTATAAAAGGAGGAGATTAGTGGTAACATATATATGGTATTCTTATTCCACGGAATTAGGGAAAGGAAGATGGACAAAGAGGCTAGAATCAATCGGTGGAAAATTCTCCTTAGAAGAACTCAGGTCTTAAGTTCTTAATCCTTTAGGTGATTGTAGGAATTATGTGTGATAGTTATATTCATTGTACTATGGATGTTGATTATTTGGACTCTTGTTGTGTTTTTTTTAAATTATGAGAAAACCACATATGAAAATATTTTTTTAAATGAATCTGTAATAGTGAAACCAACTAGAAACTCTATACTGATTTATTTGTTTGATTTGAAATACATATGCAGTCTGCTTAGTTTAATATGAAATAAATATTCAATGATAATTGTCTTGATGAAGTAAGAAACTCTATAGCCTTATAGGGTAATGTCGAAAGCAATTTTATGATATTAAATGTATCCTTGTGAATAGTTTTGGTCTGTTAGCATAATCATAATAGAGCATATAGAGTAGCAATGAATTGCATGAATTATTGGGGTCGTGTTGACCCAAAATACACCCCAACATTTTCATTTCTATAGATGGGGCTCAATGAGTTATCAGGAAAGCGAGACAACATTGGTGGACCAATAGGACAAAGTTGTGTTGAGCTTTGGAACTAGTCTCCATTGATGGAGCACAGTGCAAAAGTTAGGCCTGCAAACGTAGATAGGGCTCACGATTTGATTGTCTATCTGGAATATTGTTAGGATATGAAGTATACATTGAAAATATCCTACCTTGAGGAGGTTGTTGTGTAGAATTAATTTAGTCTTACAAAATAATTACCTATTTTCTAGATTGTGGAAACACGATGATATTATATAATTACATTTTGTGTCATTGTCCCTATACTATAAGGTTGAATCTATAATTTAATTTTATGTATTGTGTATTTCATCTTGGTGGCTTCTGCCTCGTGGTTTAAATTAAAAATTTTGTAAACTTTTTTCCTTATAGCAAATGAAATTATAAGTCTAGTTTAAATCTCCCTTGAGCAATAGAGTCTCCTCTAGAAAAGCATTAAGGCATTTGTGAAGTTAAAATTATTATTAATTTGGTTAATATTCTTGTTAGTAGAGATGTTTGGATAGTCTCTGTTATATGGTGTTTAGAGTAGTATATATTACAAAATAAAGATTGATTTAATTAAATTAAAATGTGTCAGCATCTACCAAGAATAAGATATTAGTAATAATAATAAGTATATATATTTATAGCTTCTTTGTTGCAATTTGATATTTATTTTCTATTAGATTTGAAAAGTGGATGTGTTAATTAAAAATAAAAGTAAAATAAACCTTTACAAAAACAATTTTTAAAGTTTATTAGGTTTCGATAGCCAAAAATACTAAATTGTTTTAGAACAACCAGTTTTCCTTGAGAACGATGAAAACCCCAACGCTTCTGGAATAGTCGAATAATACTTTTGAATAGTCTAATGTAACCTGGTTCTTGATAAACACCTTGGTGTCATTTGCTATCGTAATTCTTGGAGGAGTATGGGGTAGAAAGTATAGTTGTTGATTATATTACTGTCTTACAACACCATTATGAATCAAAATTGACTTAGTTGTGTCATTTCTCCTTAAATTGAAAGATTAAATGTAGAATATTTTTTTTTAGTATACAATAGTGTATGCCTCATTTAATGAAATAAAACTGGAAAATTTGGATCATTGCATAAGTTCTTTGAAACGGGTATCTTATCTTTTATAATTCATAGACCTTGATCCAAATTTAAAAAGCAAGCATTTAAACCTGGAATGATTGTTCTATGATATTTAGCATCAACTCTTATTTGAATTATGGATTTTTCATTTATAAATGAAAAATTGATGTGGTACTATTTAATATTCTAATTGATGAATGGTCAATACATTATCGAAATATTAAATACTTAGTTGATTTGTTAAGTTAATTCTAAGTGGAGTTCAAGAAATCATGAATTTATTGAAAAGTACTTAGAAAATAGTCAAAGAAAAAATAATGTGTAGTAAGATTTATATTATGTAGAGCTATTAGTTTAACCAACCTTTTTTTAAAATTATAGTAAAATGTAAGATATTATGCTTAATTTTCTTTGCCAAGCATAGTATTAGAATATCTTGAAAATTAAATGCGTAGCTTAAATAGGTGCATAATCGTGTGCATTTTTAATTCATTGGCTCTCTATTTATTTTTCAAATGGAGCTAATTTTGTGTTTTCAAATCAATCAATTAATAGGTAGATTGTAAGGTTTAAAACTATTGTTTGATTTAAGGATTAAATTTAGAAAGCTTTGGTTTATTAGATTGTAACTTTTAATAATTTAATATTAGCTTTGGCTAATAGTTAGATAGTTTAAAATAGAATTGAAATGGTGGATGTGTGTAAAGGAAATTATGACTCATGTTCCCTTATTAAAATTTGGTATTAATTTAGAAATTAAACCTTTTCTTATTGCAAGTATAATTTAAAAGATAATAACCTTAATTATTTTGATGTTATTTTAGCACATGAAGGTTATTTATTCTCTTAAATAGTGTTATAAAAATTATATTAAATTTTCAAATTGGTTTGATTGTGAAAAGTATTTTTAGTATAATTCTTACAAAAAGAATTGTTTTACATTAAGGAAGCATGTTTCAATTATGGATTGTCTTATATAATAGAAAATTATTAATGAGAGTGTGGTCGATGAGAATGGGGATAGAGAAAACTAGTAAAACATAAAAACCACCTTTTGAAACCATGAATTGGTGACTTGTCCTTTATTCAATAAGAACGATAAGATTAACCACCGAGAAGGATGGTGATACATTAATATCCAACATCGGTAATTTTATGAAGGACAATAATTGTGATTCGATGGTGGATACACTCTTGATGGGAAGGATTGATATGGGATGGTAAATGTTAGGATGTGAAGTCACTATCTAGATATTTAGTTAGCAAAAGCTAGCCAGTAGAGGCTACTATTAGACATCTAGGCTGTTGCTAGATGTCTAGGTAGTAGACGTCTAGGCAGAAGATATCTAGGTAGTAGGTTGCTAGACATCTAGGCAGTAGACATCTAGGCTACTAGACGTCTAGGCATTATATGTCTAGGCTACTATACTTATAGGTAGTAGGCTGCTAGATGTCCAGGCTACTACTAGATGTCTAGGTAATAGACATCTAGGATACTAGAACTCTAGGCAGCATATGTCTAGGTAGTAGAATGTGCCAAACATGTAATTATGGAATATGAATAGTTTTTTGAAGGCTTCCTTTGGGAGAGGAAACGAATAGTTTTTGGTGTCTTCCCTTTTGTATCTATAAAAATGGAATGACCCCTTGCATGTAAATGATGTTGCATGAATGTAAAGTATTATGAAATCAATAAAAATAAAAATAAAATCATTGCACCATGGTTATTTCACATTGCAGGTTTCCATGTAAAAGCTTTATGTTACTGTAATTTTATGTGTCATTGTGTTTTATACTTGCATGTAAAATTTAAAGTTTTAACTAACATCTGGTATCAAATCCTAAGGTTTTGTGTGAGTGGGAGCTGCAACAATTATAGGAGGTGTAACCAAGTTCAATATTAAAAAAATTGATGGTAGGAACTTCACTCTATGGAAGATGAATGTGGAGGATTTGTTGGTTCATAATGACCAAGCTCTAGCCTTGAAAAGGGTCACGAGTAAACCAAGAAACATGAAACATGAGGAGTGGGTAATGTTGTATAGGAAGGTGGTCTCTACAATTCATCTCTACCTAGCAAACTTTATCTTGTTCAATGTAGCTAAAGATAAGATCGTGGAAGCCCTTTGGCAAAATCTTGAAAATTTGTATGAGACAAAATCAACAACAAACAAGGTTTTCTAAAAAAATAGCTTTATAGCTTGAGGATAAATGAAATTTCATCCGTGGTAGATCATTTGAATGAGTTTAATACCCTTATCAATAAATTGATTTCAGTTAGTGTGAATATGAAGGATGAGGATAGAGCTATCACCCTACTTTGTTCCCTCCCAGATAGCTAGGATCATATGGTGATGACCATCAGTAATGCATCATTAGAAACTCTAAAATTTTATGATGTGATAGTCGTTTTATTGGCAGAAGAGTTGAGGTAAAAAATATCTCTAGAACCCTCAACCAATGAAGCCCTATCTATGAGAGGTTGATATTTTGAGAGGAGTAAATAAGGTAGATCATAGTCCATATCTAATTCTAAATGATGTAAGAAAAAAGGGAAGTGATGGCATTGTAGGAAGCTAGGGCACTCAAAGAAGGACTGATTGCAATTAAAAATGAAAAGGATAGTGAAAATTAAATTCAGCCATCAGCTAAGGCTAGTCCAACAAATTCAAGCGATATGACAACATGTGAAGCCTTCTGTATCATTAATAGTAGATTTGTTTTATATACCTAGGTTTTGGACTCAGGTGCATCTTTCCACATGTCTCCCCATAGATATTGCTTTGACAAATATCACCCATACAATGGTAGAATGGTCTACTTGGTTGATGATCATCCTTTAGAAATTATGGGAAGAGGGGACATAAGGATCAAGTTAGATGATGGTAGAGAAAGGATGTTTTTTTATGTACGACATGTGCCTGATTTGTGGAAGAATTTACTCTTAATCAATATGATGGATAAGAAAGGGTATTTTGTCAGTTTTGGTAACAACTACTACAAAATTACCAGAGGAGCTCTTGTAGTAACAAAAGGAGAATCTTATGGAACCTTATATCATTATGCAGTGATACAGTGATAAACCATGCAGCAGGAACAACAGCTATTTAGGATGCAATAATGCTATGGCATCAAAGCCTAGGCCATATAAGTGAAAAAGGTCTAAAAATTATGCATGATAGAGGTATTCTTTCTAGGATTAAGTCTTGTAATTTAGAGTGTGTTCATGAAGAATGACTTAATGGTAGGATTTGACATGAAGTAAGAGAGTTGGATAGTTCAAGGAGTGCAAATGTGATCTTCAATATTTGAAATTACCCATTATCATATTTTGAAGTTCCATGGTTGAAATCCGATAGCACTTTATTACTTGAAACTTTTGAAGACTCTTTGATCTCCAATTCAACAACAATTCAACTCTTGAAAATTGGACTCTTGTTAATGAGGGAAAGGTGTTATTAAATAGACTTCCCAATGGGAATCTAAATATTCCTTGAGAAGCCAAGAAATAGTTGAATATCAAGAAACATAACTATTTCTTTATAATCATTGCGTCATTGCCCACAATTGGCAATTGTAAATACTCAAATCGTTGCTCGAGATTTGGGATCTTGTTGTTTTAGGTATGGTCATCTTGGGGTGGGACAACCATGACTATTGAACATCTCATGGTGGGATGATCTCTAGAGGCCATCTCTTGATAGGGCAATCGAGGTTGCAAAGGGAAATTTACCCCTATTTGAGTGGTAAGAACCATTATTAAGCCCTAGGGCTACCCAAGGTGGGTCATATGGCCTGAAAAGGTGTCCATATAGGTAGTCTCCTCAATATTACATGTTTTAGGTGTCTACAAAAATTTTTGACGATTTCAAGATCTTTAACAAAACACAAGGAGAAAGTTTGATGATCACCCAATGTTTTATTAGTATGAGGTGTAGAGTATTCCTATGTTTGGGTATATTGACTGTTGTAGACGATCACCCAAGTGGTCAAGACTATCCAAATCCTATAGAAAGGTATATTTTTGTGAACCTTCCCTCTCATCTTTGGAACCAAGTTCATAGCTAGGGTTATCCTCTAGGGCCCATAACACTTAGAGGGTGGATGCATAATTCCCCATCCCTTAGCATGATGGACTTAGGTTCCTTTGGACTAATTTTTGTCCTAGATTTTAAAATAATCATTCAAGGGTGTAGCGTAATATACCTTGTGTCTAGTTGAGATTCCACCTTCCCTAGAGTCAACTAGGACCCACTATTACCATGGCTCGGGTCTAAGTATCATTTGTTATTGCATGACTGATGATGAAATATCGTATACCATCTTGTCATAAAGTGAAATCCCAATTGTACAATGGTAAGAGATCCCTCATCATACTACTCGTACAATGACCTAGAGGTGACATCCCATACCACCCCTCTTTACCTTCCCATATTGATCCTTCCTAACAGGAGTGAAGCCACCCCCAAATCACAATAATTATCCTTCCTACTGTAGACACCAAAATAGCACCAATCCGATTAAGTGACTACAAACACTGATCGCATTGACATACACAGCTTTCAGGGCAGCCCTCAGAAGTTAAAAAGTGGTCCTAGCCACTCACATTGCAGTTTAGAAGGTCGAAAAGTAAACGGAATAAAGATGGTCATTTTAACAAGCCTTCATTAAAACAAAGTCAAAACAAGCCTTCATCAAACAAACCTTCATCAAGCCAAGCCTTAGTCAAAGCAAGCCTCCATTAAAGCAAATCAAAAGTGGGCCTCGGCCGAAGTGTCGCGATATCACGACGTCGCGATATCGTGACACTTCGACGCCCAAAGCAAAGCTTTGCCCGAAGTGTCACAATTTCGCGACACTTCGACGCCCAAGGCTTTGCCTTGGCTGAAGTGTCACAATTTCGTGACACTTCGACGCCCAAGGCTTTGCCTTGGCCGAAGTGTCACGATTTCGTGACACTTCGGCGCCCAAGGCCTTGCCTTGGCCGAAGTGTCACGATTTCGTGACACTTCGTCGCCCAAGGCCTTGCCTTGGCCGAAGTGTCACGATTTTGTGACACTTCGTCGCCCAAGGCCTTGCCTTGGCCGAAGTGTCACGATTTCATGACACTTCGGTGCCCAAGGCAGGGCCTTGGCCGAAGTGTCACGATTTCACGACACTTCGGCGCCCAAGGCAGGGCCTTGGCCGAAGTGTCACGATTTCGCGACACTTCGATGCCCAATGCCTTGCCTTGGCTGAAGTGTCATGATTTTGCGACACTTCGTCGCCCAAGGCCTTGCCTTGGCTGAAGTGTCACGATTTCATGACACTTCGATGCCCAAGGCAGGGCCTTGGCCAAAGTGTCATGATATCACGACGTCGCGATATGCCTTGGCCGAAGTGTCATGATTTTGCGACACTTCGTCGCCCAAGGCCTTGCCTTGGCTGAAGTGTCACGATTTCATGACACTTCGATGCCCAAGGCAGGGCCTTGGCCAAAGTGTCATGATATCACGACGTCGCGATATCGCGACGTCGTGATATCGTGACACTTCGGTAGTTGCGACTGGGCAGGCATTCCGCCAAACATTCCAAGGTGACGTAAAGCAAACATTCCAGGGCAAGCATTCCGCCATTCAAGGGCAAGCATAAACCATTCAAGGGCAAGCATAAACCATTCAAGGGCAAGCATAAATCAATCAGAGGCAGGCATTAATACGACTTAATGGCAAATGGCAGCCAAAGACAGTCATTTATGGCTCTTGCTGTGCATGCGCGCGTAGGTGGGCAGAGTGGCAGTTAACAGACTGCAGTCACGTAGGCCCGAGTCAAGGCGGAGTCTCCTCCCTGATGAGGAGGCATGACCACCACGTGGCATCCCTGCGTGCTACTTTTAAAAGAGACCCCGTGGGTCTATAAAAGGGCAGACTTTCCCGCTCAGGAGGAGGTTACGAAGCATTTGGTGAATAGAACGAAGTGTTGTTAAAACGGAGACCCCATTTTGCATTCCTTGAAGATTCACTCTTCTGCACCTGTAATCTCTTTCTGAAGGGAGGTTACTGGTGGCTGTTTGAAGGTGAACTCAGACCTTAATACCCGACAGTGGATCACAATATCCCACTAATTCGATGACAACTCAACACCTGAGAGATTTCGGGCCCTTCCTTAGTGGATTGGCACCGAAACCAAGCTTTAACGGGGGCGGCCCGCTTGGGCACCCCATGCACGTTCTCAGTTAATTTGATATATGCTGCTTTCGAACATATCCTGCAAATTAACAGTATTTAAGCAATTTATGTTTTTTATGTTTTCGAATATACGTTGTTTTCGAATGCTTTAAAATAGTTTACGTTTTATGTTTGCGAATATATGCTGTGTTCGAATGTTTTAAAATAGTTTACGTTTGCGAATATATGCTGTGCTCGAATGTTTTAAAATAGTTTACGTTTTTATGTATAGCACGTCTGCAATTAGTTACAGGCAGCAGCTCTTTTTGTGACGCTCGACAGCAGAGAATAGTTATTCTAAATACATCTGGCATTGCATTTTAGTTTGTTCAAATAGTTGGTGAATCTATCTTGCATTATGCTTTAACATCTTACGACTGCATTACATTTTCGATCGCATATTATCCTGCAGTACGTTCTATCCATTTTAACACAGGTGCTACTAAACGATTTTTGTTGTTTCTCTGAACGCAGGATAAGCAGCAGTAAGTAAAGATTCATCAGGCATAAACGGCGGCAACATTTTGGCCTGCCTACTTTGCATGTGGGCATGCGGGAAAGAAGATCACTATTCATCTGCTGCAATAGAGACATGCTAAACTCTCCCAGCCCTTGAAAAAGGAGGAGACGTATTGTAACCGGGTTGGAACCATATGAATAAAAAGGGCTGTGCTCCTACTTTTGATATATCAAGCTGGTTATTTTACATTGCATCTTAAGTGTTCTTTTATTTTCGGAATCTCATGCTTTCACCTACAATTATCAGTGTTGGATGTTAATGTATCGCCATCCTTCCTAATGGTTAATCTTATCATCCTTCATGAAGAAATGACAAGTCACCAATTTTTGGTTTCAAAAGGTGGTTTCTATGTTTTACTAGTTTTATCTATCCCCATTCTCATCATCACACTCTCATTAATAATTTTCTATTATAAAAGAAAATCCATAATTTAAGCATGCTTTCTCTATGTAAAAAAATTATTTTTGTAAGAATTATACTAAAAATACTTTCCACGATTGGACAAATTTGAAAACTTAATATAATTTTTATATATCTATTTAAGAGAATAAGTAACCTTCATGTGCTAAAATAACATATTAAGGTTATTATATTTTAAATAATAATTGCAATAATAAAAGTTTTAATTTCTAAATTAATACCAATTTTTTTTTTGGTAGATAAAATACTATAGCATTAATACCGGGTTTTATAGTTTGACCCAAAACCTTTTACAAAAATCAGCCCAAGGTTGTTGATGAACATGTCCTTACTAAGGATCCTATATATGTAAAATCTACATGTTGCCAAAGCCATTACATTCGGTAAGGCACATAGCCTATTATCAAAAAGAAACTTCCCATACAACATTTTGGGTATACCCCGAGAAAACACACCTGCATCATAATTACAAAAAAAAAAAAACCATACACGGATCCCTTCCTTGAAATAGTGGAGAAACAAAAAGCTGCAGACACACATAGCAGAGTACTGAAAAAACTCCCACAAGCTATGTATTGACAGTTACTCTTAATAATTATTTGGTAATTGCTTTCTTCCATATATGACATGCTTTGGGACCACATCCCATCTTGGCCAATCAGCCTTGGAGAAGTGAACCTGTTGGCTAGATTTATGGCAATGGCTATCTGGTGGTCCACGTGGCTCTGGTTTGAAGTCTTATATTGTCATTTATTTCCTGCCTTGTGATTATCAACCAATATCAAATTACTAATATGAATAGGAGCCATGTTATCTAACATGTGACTATCCCCATTAGTCTTTGTGGTATTTGCAAGCAGCATCCACCAAGACTGATAGCTCGGATAATTTTTACTGTGAGTCCATGTCAAAAAAGAGACGGGAATACTCATAGCCTTTGAACTTACAGTGCCTTCCCTGTTGGTAAATTTTACTATCATTCTTGGAATTCTTGTTGAATAATCTCCTCTACTTCGCTCGAAACATCATGTTCCCATTTGAAAAGTTCATCACCATCGACACTCAAATTGGCCAGCTTATCAGCAACTTTGTTAACTTCCCGAAAGACATGTTGGGCTTTTCTGTCATGTATTCCCTGGAAAAGGATCCTAGCATCTTCAACAATTGTTTTAATCCTCCAAGGAGGTGTTTTCCAATTATTGAGGAGATTTATAACATGCATAGAGTCTCCTTCTACAATCAAATTTCCTTATAAGTCTTGAGTCATTTGAAGGCCTCTCCACATAGCTCTAGCTTCAGCTTCATTGTTCGTCCTTATTCCCAAATATTCAGAAAATGCAAGCATCATATTCTCATTATGATCTCGTACAATATCACCAATGCCTGCTCTGCCAAGATTGTCCTTATTTGCTCCATCAAAATTAAGCTTAAACTAACCCATAGGAGGTGGGGACCACTTAACATTGGCTCTAGGGTTGACTACCCTAGGCATAGACTCATCTAACAAGGTTAAGCTTAAATATTGAGAAATCATGGTATCCTATAGATGAGGTTTACGGCTATCAAAAGTGATAAGGTTCACATTCTCATTGGCAAAGGATAGGATCCTAGCAATGATAGTTTGATGATCATGGATAGACTCATTAAAGACTCTATGGTTTCTTTCTAACCACACCTGCCAAAGATAGTGATTGAGATAAATTTTCCACATGTATATAAGTATTTGGCTTGAAAAGTGGTAAGGCAACTAGATGAAAAAATCAAGTACATTAGCTGGTTTAACCCAAGAAATATTGAAGGCCTGAAAAACCCCACTTAGGATAGTCAAGGAAAAAGGGTACTCAAGGAAAATGTGATAAATGGTATCCTAATTAGCCCTACACAGATAACAATGATTAGTGATACAAATACCTTTATGCATCATATTATCAATGGTTAGAATTCTTCCTTGGATAACCAGCCATGAAAAGACTACAATTTTTGGAATTAAATTTTTTATCCAAACTAAGTCCTTTTGGAGGATAAAATCCTTGTCATCAAGCAGAAGCTTGTAAGATGATTTAATAGTGAACTGCCCATTTTTTTTAGGAGCCCAAGTCACTTGATCTTCCTTGGGTCTCATGGGGATAAATTGTTACCCGAGAATGTTACAAAGATCATTTGATTCCGCTTGAAATTCTTGAATCCTTATTTTTTTCCACTTCATTCTACCTCTGTCCTCAACCATATAATCAAAGACTTTTTTGCCAATGATTTCTTCCGTGATATCTCTGATTCGGGCTAAGTTAGGATATTACGTCAGTGGTTTGTACTTAGCCCATCTATCATTCCAGCAAGTTATCCTCTCACCATTGCCTAAAACCCATATTAAATATTTTTTGATGATTTCCTTACAATTGAGAATTGTTTTCCAAAAATCAGAACCTTTGATTAGAACTGAGCCATTTAGAAATTCCATATTTTGAAGATAATTTCGTTTGATGATAGTTGTCCATTCATTTTCTTCACCAAAAATTAGGTGTCATGCATGCTTAGCTAGTAAATATAAATTCATATGAGCAATTATCCTCAGACCTAAGCCCCCATTTTCCCTGGGTCTGCACACTTTGGTCCATCCTACAAGGTGTATCATTTTTTCTCCTCTGATCCAGTCCATAAAAATTCATTTTGGAGTTTCTCAATTTTCTGGAAAACCTTCACAAGGGCTTTGAAAATAGAGAGGAAATAGACTGGAATGCTCTGAAGAGAGGCCTTAGTGAGGGTCAACTTTATTGCTTGAGATAGAAGATGACCTTTCCATCCAACAAGTTTTTTTTGAATTATTTCAATAACCCTATCCCACATTGACTCTCTCGGAGAACCAATGAAAAGAGGGAGACCAAGATACGAAGTGGGGAGGTTTGCTATATCACACCCTAAAATTTTTGGAATCCTTCCTTGCCTATGAATGAGGGTGTTCAATTAATATAACTTTATTTTACTAAAATTAACTTTCTGACCAGTAGCGTCCTCGTAGAGTTGCAGGATGTATTTAATTCTTTTATCCTCAACCATCAATGCCTTAGTCAATAGAATGGTATCATCGATGAATTTTTGGTGAGAAATAGCCCTAGTGAGAGATGTTGCATTGATTCCTGATATTAGCCTTGAACTGCAAGTATTTTTTATGGTTCTGCCTAAATATTCTACCATAATGATGAATAACATGGGGCTGATAGGGTCCCCCTACCGAATTCCTCTGTGACTTTGAAAGTAACCAATAGTTGTTCCATTAACCAAAATCAAGAACCATGCTTTAGAAATACATTCTTTGATCAAATTAACCCATTGGTGGTGAAAACCAAACTTAAGGAGGATAGCAATCAGAAAGTCCCAATTTAGCCTGTCAAATACTTTGTTCATATCAAGCTTAAGGGCAAAAACAAACTTGTTAGTCTTATGAGCAGAGTGCCTTCATGAACTGTGATAACTCCATCCAAGATTGACTTGCCCTAGACATAGCTTACCTGGCATGGATCTATGATGCGGGGTAGAACATCTCTCATTCTATTTGCAATGGCTTTAGTTAGGATCTTGTAAGAAACATTGCACAAACTGATTGGCCTGAAGTTAGCCATAGATTCAAGGGTTTTCTTCTTAGGAATTAGAGAAATAAAAGTAGAGTTGAGACCTTTTGGGATATGATTGCTTGCTTGGAATTATCTGATAGTAGAAATTACATCCTCACTTATGATGTCCCAAAAAGCTTGATAGAAACAAGGGGGAAATCCATCGAGTCCTGGGGCTTTTTCTGGTTCCATGCGAAACAAGGCTTCCTTAATTTCCTCATCAAAAAATGGAGCTAGAATCTTAAGGTTTATATCATCATTTATTATGCTAGGAATGGATTGCAATATAATATATTTGACCTTCTCATTGCACTGTGATTCCTAACCAAGGATAGAATTGAAATAAGTTACTACCTCCTTTCTGATTTTTGTTATGTCCCGAGTAATAGAACCATCTAATTTTTCTAAAAAAAATTATGTTGTTATTGCTTCTATTTCTAAGCATGGTGACATGAAAAAACTTGGAATTTGAATCTCCATCTTTCAACCAAAGAGCCCTTGATTTTTTCCTCCAATAGATTTCCTCACAGGCCAAAATGTTATGAAACTCTGCTAGTTTTTTTCATTCCTCCTGCCTAGTAGTTTCATCAGCATCACCATGTTGAATACTCTGATCAATTATCTTCAAACTTTCAACAACCTATTTTTTATTATCAAAGATGTTCCCAAAGACCTCTTTGTTCCAAGTTTGAAGCTTTTCCTTAACAAACTTTAATTTACCAATAAGTTTAAAAGTTGCACTACCCCTGACAGGCTGCCACCACTGAATTAAGTTATCTCTAAAACTAGAATGTTTGATCCACATAGATTAAAATCTGAAATGTTTCTTGAAGTACAGAGAGTTAGGGATCTCCAACAAAATGGGATTATTATCAGAGGTAATTTTAGGAAGGGCTTGCAGGGTAGAATCATAGAACAGAGTTGTAGCCTCCTTTGATAGAAAAAACCTGTTAAGCCTTTCTTGAATGAGATGACACCCTATCCACCGATTGCTCCAGGTATAATTCACTCCTCTAAGTTTTACATTCATTAACATGTTGGAGTTCACAAAGTCATTGAACTCATCCATGCTCCTGATAGGTGGTCCATTTCCACCCATTTTATCTAAAAGGTAAAGAGGAATGTTAAAATTCCCAACCAGAATCTAGGGAACATTATGGAAGATTTCACTCAGATTGTCTAAGTACTCCCACAGTAGAGCTCTCCCTTGAATTGAAGTCGGGGCATAAATATTTGAAAGGATCCATGACCTATTGTTGTTTATTTCCTTAAATAAAACACTAAGAACCCTGTCATATTTTTGAATAATGGTGCCTTCTACTATCTCGGGATCCCACAAAGTCATAAGACCTCTAGATGCTCCTCTGGATGATTTGCAAACCATATCCCCTTGATTCCAGATTTTTTTTGCTACTTTTTTTTACTAAATATCATTAGTTTTTGTTTCTTGCAACATGATAATAGTTGGATAATAAACCAAATTTTAATAAGGGAACATGAGTCATAATTTTATTTACATACACCCACAATTTCAATCTTATTTTAAACTATCTAAATAATTATCCAAAGCTAATATTAAATTATTAAAAATTACAATATAATAAACCAAATCTATCTAAATTTAATCCTTAAAAAAAACAATATTTTAATCCTTACAATCTACCTATTAATTGATTGATCGAAAAACATAAAATTAGCTCGATTTGAAAAATAGATAGAGAGCCAATGAATTAAAAACATATATATTATGTACCTATTTAAGCTACTCATTTAGTTTTCAAGATATTTTAATATTATGCTTAGCAAAGAAAATGATGCATAATATCTTACATTTTACTGTATTCTAAAAAAAGGTTGGTTACCCAGGTGTTGTAGGTGAGTTGGAGAGGAGAGGGCAATCCTCCAATGGAGGTCCCAGGTTCGAATCTCCACCCTACCAAAAATCTGAATTGGGAACCCAAAATCCAATTGATAATGTTGGTACGGGCAGGGCTGGGTGCGACCCCCGGGTGACTTTGACGGTGTAGAACCCCCTGTTTGTGGTCTCTTAGACCAAGGCTGCCCCGCAAGAGGTTTTTCGCTTAAAAAAAAAAAGTTGGTTAAACTAATACCTCTACATAATATAAAGTTAACTACATATTATTTTCCCTTTGACTATTTCCTAAGTACTTTTCTATAAATTAATGATTTCTTGAACTCCACTTAGAATTGAACTTAAAAAAAACAACTAAGTATTTGATATTTCAATGATGTATTGACCATTCATCAACTAAAATATTAAATAACACCACATCAATTTTTCCTTTTTAAATGAACAATCCATAATTCAAATAAGACTTGATACTAAAGTTCAAAGTACAATAATTCCAGGTTTAAATGCTTACTTTTTAAATTTGGATCAAGGACAATGCATTATAAAAGATAAGACACCCCTTTCAAAGCACTTATGTAATGATCCAAAGTTTCCATTTTTGTTTCATTAAATGAGACATACAATATTATATACTAAAAATATAATTCTATATTTAATATTTAAATTTGAGAAGAAATGACTAGCTAAGTCAGTTTTGATCCATAATGGTGTTGTAAGGTAGTAATATAACCAACAACTATAGTTTTTACTCCATACTCCTCCAAGAATTACGATAGCAAATGGCACCAAGGCATTTATTGGGAAGTGGATACCATTAGACTATTCAAAAGTCTTATTCATATATTTAAGAAGCACTATGGTTTTCATAATTCTCAGGGAAAACTAGTTTTTCTAAAATAGTTTAGTATTTCTAGCTATACAAACCTAATAAACCTTAAAAAAAAAAAATTGTAAAGGTTTATTTTACTTTTCTTTTTTAATTAAAACATCCATTTTTTGAATCTAATAGAAAATAAATGTCGAGTTGCAACAGAGAAGCTATAAATATATATACTTATCTGAAAGCACGAGATTCCGGTCAAAGGAAATCATTCAAGTGCAATTGCATTCAAAGTTAAGCACGCCTAAATCCTAGGAATGTACATTGCATGAAACGAAAAGAGACATGTTGTAAGAGACGCAATCAGATAAAGAAAATAGCCCTTTCATTAATTTCTTTCGTCTCTCATTACAATAATGCCTCCTCCCTTTTCGAGGGCTAGGAGCGCAAATAAGGTTTGATTACAATCGTTGAATGGTTCCTCCTTCTCGCGTGCCCACGATTGCACTGGGCGGGCTAAGATGATGTCGCCGCTGATGTTGATGGGTTCTTCACCTCTGCTGCTTCTCCTGCAAACAAAGAAATGATCAAGACGTTAGTAGCACCTGTTGCAAATGAAAAGCATTCTCTCTCTAAAACTAACAAAATATGCATACGAATATTTGCTCGAAACCATGAAAACAGTGAATCCAAATTGCTTCAAAATTTGACAGAAGGTAAGAACAGTCACCAGAAGGCCACTGCCATCGAGGCAGCTGGCCAATTCACCTTAAACTAGAATTCGTCCTTGGGCAGGACGAATTCTGACTGTAATTCGTCCCTAGGTGGGACGAATTCTTCTGAATAGGAGAAATCGACCTGCTGCTGCTCCAATGTCGGATCCCGGGACCTGCAAAACTCCTGCAAACAGGGGGGTTAGGTAATTGGGGCCATTTTGGGACGACCCAGATGGTCGGATTTTCCCAATTTGGCCTCCTCCCTCGGGAATTTAACCTTGACACCTGCAAGTTAGCGAAACGATAAAGCAATACAAAACACCCTAAACTATGACCAAAAGCTACAAAATTGCAATTATAGACTAATCGGACCTAGTAACACGGAATGCAATCTAAAAATTAATCTAAAGTGCTCAAAAACTGAAATTAGAACTTGGGGGTGCGGGGGTGCCCAAGTGGGCCTCCCACCGTTGGCCCTCGATTTTGGAGCCAATCCACCAAGGATGGGCCCAAAACCTTTTAGGATTGGGGGGTCGGCGAATTGATGGGTTCAGATGTCCATGCGTCGGATTTGAGTAATGTTCGAGCTTCCAAAGGCCACCCAACAACCTCCCTTGCAAAAGAGATTGATGGATGTAGGAAGGTGAACAAAGGGGGATGCAAATGAGTCTTCGATTCGGCAACACTTCGTTGCTTGAACACTCCTTCCACCTGCATGTTTTGGGTGAGAAAAGTCCCACATTTTATAGACCCAAGGGGTCTCTTTTGGGAGGGAAGCACAAAAGCCAAGTGTTGACCATGGGCGCCATGTGGCGGTCTTGTCTTCCCATGAGGGAGGGGAGTCCTTCCCTGACTTGAACTTTGATAAATGCTTCTTGTAACAGTCCTCTAACGGCCCCTCTGTCCACTTACACATGCGTGCAAGGTAGGAGCCCTTAACTGACTGTTCTGGGCTGCCACTTCGCACCATTTGCCCTTTTGCCCATTAAGCTTAGAATTCGTCCCACCCAGGGACGGATTCAGAATTCGTCCTGGGGTGGGACGGATTCTATTTTGAATTCGTCTCTGGGTGAGACGAATTCTGGGCAAAGTGCCCAAGTGTGCCAAATTGCTCCTTGACCTTACAAAACTGCTATGAAAGTGGTTAAGACCACTGTTTGACCTCTGAGGGCTGCCCAGGGGCTGTGTTTGTCAAAGCGATCAGTGTTTGCAGTCACATAATCGGATTGGTGCTGTTTTGGTGTCTACGGATGCCCCTTTTTGGGAAGCGGCTGCGGGTGACGCAGATCTTGAGAAAAAATAGATAACCAAAGCACTTACTAATTAGGGTTTCTTGGTAACCTAACCAACTTTTGATGCCCCAAGTATGGAAAGGGCATGCATTCTTGAATCCTTGCTTCTGACGAGCTAAGGAATTTGATTTCAAGTATTAACTCTGTTTTGGTGAGGTGTGACTTGAACTTGGACATTGATCGATCATGAACAAGTGAAGGGCGTTTTTATCCTCAGGGGGAACCTTGTGTTCATGATTCACGAAATGCCAAGTGTTTGATTGATTTGATTGTTGCTTATTTACTGCCCCAAGCAGGAGCGTGATTGTCTTTGTCAATGATTCTTTGAATGCATGTCGTTTTCCTTAATTGGGTGTGTGATTGTTGGTTGGTGACTAAGTGTGACTACCCCCTCAAGCGACGAATCGATGAGGGAATGACCTTCGTGAGAGAAGCGACGATTCGCTTGACCCAAGATGACCTGTGCAAGGTTTGCCTTTAGAGGGTTTACCGTTAAGCGTGTGCAATTTTTCCAACATATGGACCTATTTTTGGTGGGTGTTAGCCCTTTTGGTGACGCCATAATGAGGTGAAATCGTCGAAAACCTATTTCCCGTGGAGTGGTCCGGCTATGATAACCTTCTTGGGGAACTAGGAGAGCGATAATTTGGACCTCGACATCGATTTTCTTTGCCTAGAGGTTAAGTGCATGAGCACTTATACCTGGCAATGCTTTTGTTGTGTTTTTGTTGAATTTTGTCTTGTTTTTGTTGTTTTTGTGACATTATTTTGGGGATTAAATTTTCAAAATCTGTCTTCCCTGGAGCGGTCCGGCTATGGTAGCCTTATTAGGGAGTAGGATATTGATAATTTGTGACCCCGATGTCGATTTTGTATGCCCATGCTGTCAGTTGCATTTGCAATCCTGTCAGGCAGTTTTATTGTCTGTTTTTAGTGCATTTTTAGTCATTTTTCTTAATTTTTTTTTGTGCTGGCCTGAATTCGTCCCTGGGTGGGACGAATTCCAGCTGGAGAATTCGTCCCTGGGTGGGACGAGTGCTAATCAGAGCGCTCATCCCAGTCAAGGACGAATTCCAGTGCAAAAGGCCTATTTAAGGGCCAAAACTTGATTTTGGGCTCATTTGTGTCATTTTTTTCTTGCGATTTTGGAGCTCTGGGAGGAGGAAGTAATTCTACGAAGCGAAGCGCTACTGGAATTATCTCTGCCATCATGAGTGCACAAACTGGTTCGAGCGGCGGAGCCGAGGCGAGCCCTGTAAGTGACCCTAGGGCTTATTTTGCTTTAACTGAATGCATTGTTTTTGTGTTGCGCTTTTCAAAACCTTAAGAATTTTTT
Source organism: Wollemia nobilis (assembly GCA_028583015.1). NCBI lineage: Eukaryota > Viridiplantae > Streptophyta > Pinopsida > Araucariales > Araucariaceae > Wollemia > Wollemia nobilis. The sequence continues at coordinate 455,200 of JAQPPZ010009575.1, forward strand.
GTAATGTTTTTTGTTTAACAACTAAGGTTAGAAACCTTAGAATTGAAAATTTTTATTTCTATTTTATTTATTATTTTTTTTTTTTTTTTTTTTATTTTTTTTTTTTGCAGGTTGTTAGGAGCCGGTACCGTGTACCCGCTGCCTTTACTGAGGCGCGGTTGGCCTTGACTGATGACGGTCGGGAATGGCTTGATGCCCTTGGGCTCAAGCGAGTGGCTCGACTGGAGCTCGTGTTTTTGGATCAGGCCTATCTGACGGCCCTGATCAAGCTTTGGGATCCGAGGACCAATACTTTCCATCTCCCGACAGGGGAGATGACTGTGACTCTTGAGGACGTCTATCGGTTGCTTCGGATTCCGATAGATGGTCTGCCTATTAGGAAATCTTCGTTCGATCAGCGGACTGCTATACTCACGAGATGTTTTGGGCATGGGGGGGAGCTGGGTGTAGCAGACCCAATGGAGACAGTCGAGGTGGATTGCCAGGCTAGCGGGATTTTGGTTGGCTGGTGGAAGGAGAGGGGGGTGTTAGGAGTGAGGCACGCATTTCTGATGGGCCTCATTTCTAACATTCTTCTCCCTGATTTGTCAGGCACGAGGTTCCTGTGGAACCTGTTGGATTTGGTGTGGCAGTTAGCAGAGTGCCCGGTAGAGGCACCGTTGATCCTGAGATGGGGACAGACTTTGTTGGCGCAACTTTACGGAGAGTTGTACGGGGTCCACTGTCGACAGCGGAAGGGTGTCAGTTGTAGATTTTTGTTGCAGTGCTGGGGTTGGCAGCACATAGCTGTTGAGAGGCCTACTGGGTTACCGTGGACGACTCGGGTGGCGATGGAGGATGATGAGATTGGTTATGCGGCATTGTGGCGACGGTCTGCGGAGCAGGGGCAGAGTCGACGATGGGCAGGTGCAGTTGAGCACTACATTGATGCCTTTTCATGGCTCACTCCAGGGGAGGTGTTTTGGCGTCCCTATCGGGACTGTCCGGCCTGGCCTGAGGCTGGAGAGTGGCTCCGATGGGTACGGAGGGAGCGATGGTTGACTGGGCAGCACAGGACGGAGCATGAGTTCTTTCTGTACCGTCGGGTTACACGACATTTTGGGGTGCGCCAGGGGTTGCCTGGTGAACCCATAGGCTATCGGCATCGGGGAGATGAGAGGGATCTGGATCCACCTGTCCTCGTGCCACTGGGCGAGGATTCGGATGCTGTTATTGAGGTGTTGGACGTGGATGACATAGGTACTACCACTGAGTATGACTCGTGGTGGATTTTGCGGCACTGGAGAGGTGAGGGTCCTCTGGGAGGTGTGGAGGCGGCAGTGGAGGATGTTGAGGCTACAGGGGGTGATTGGGGAGGGCCGTTGGATGATGCAGACATGGCGGATGTGGACTTGGGTGTTCCGGAGCAGCCGGACATGCAGGATGTGGAGGAGCAGTTGGAGCCTGGGCAGGCTACTGTCCCCGGGAGTCCTATGCATCCGACAGATACGGAGGGGGTGGGGTCGGATGTAGGCGATGAGGTTGCGCGGCTTACAGAGCTACTACGGATGCGAGATCTAGAGAGGGATCTTCTGCGGGTTCAGTTGGCAGAACGGGATAGCGTTTTGGTGCAGCGCGATGATGCCTTGTCTATCTATCATCGGCGGGAGGCAGAGTGGTGTCTATATCGGATAGACTTGGAGAGGGAGGTCATCCGCCTTGGCGGGCGGCTCCCTGAGCCTTCTATCGCGAGATCTTCTCGACGGACGAGGGATAGTTTGATCGAGCGATCAGCATCATCTCACCGCGAGCGATTGGATGAGGGGGGTGGTAGTAGGCATGATGCGGAGGCTAGCAGTAGTCGCCCTGCAGGGTCCCGTAGGACCCACACCATGGGGGGTAGTTCCCGTCGCACCGATCCTGCGTGATCATGGTGTTCGACGTCTTAGGTTGGGTTTTGGATATGATTGCGGGGTCTAAGGACCTATTTTTGTAGCCTGCGGGCATCTTTTTTTTTTTTTACGATATATATATATATACCGGTTTTATTTTTGGATTTGTACATGTGATGATGTGATTGATTTTTGTTATGCATGTTTATTTGTTTGATGGATGCAGATGAATTGAATTGTTTTAGATGCCTATGTGATATGCAAAATGGATGAATGCTATTTTTATTTATCTGGTTTTTCTTTGTTGTTTTTGTATTTTCTGATGGTATCATAAGGATGATAAGTAGGGCAGATGGTTTTCGGGATGAGTGTAAGATTTTCCGAGATTCGAGACAGTTTTAACTCACTATCCACGACTGTACTTTGTCTTACAAGACTTTTGAACAAGGTATGAATCAAACTTGTTTTTGACCGAGCTATTTCACATCCCTGTGTGTGCAATTGAGTTCATTTAGTGGTATTTGTTAGGATACCGCCAGTGTCAAATGGGATTTCAACCGAACCTGTACTGAGGATCACCTAATTAGCTCCACGAATTCCTTTGTTGTATGTACTAAGATTAATCTGTGTTGTAATCCAGGCTGCCATAAGCTAGCTCATCCACATGCAAACATTGATCCGTACACAAGTTAATGTTACGGATATATCGTCATGCGGAAGGTTTACTTCATTACCGAGTTGGTATTGAAGCTTGCCTTATGACCTACAGAATGCTGAGAGTTCCAGGGATTCAAGGTCAACTCCCTTCTTTTTTTCAATTGTATTGGGATACTTGCTCTTTTGTAGTGATAAGATCACTATTTATTTTTATTGATTTTTCTTTTGAGCAAGGGATTGGGGATATGGAGTGATGAAAATCACTGTTGTTTGTGCCTTTTGATGTGTGCACTATATTTTGTCAAATTTTTGAGTTTTGACATTTTGCAAATTTTTGTGTTTTGCAGCTATTGAGAACTTTTGGGATTCTTAGGGAATTGGGTAGGGAGGAAGCTTGTCCTTTTGCCAACTCTCGGCATTCTAGGGGTCATTCGCACGGGGGGATGAGCAAGATAACCGTTTCGCTTGTGGTGACCTAGTTATTTTGCAGGTTTCATCTTTCGTTCACACGATTTTGGGAATTTTAGTGTTTTAATTTGTGTTGGGATGTTACGTAACAAGGTGTATTTCGAGTATGACTCTACCTTTATAAAATCCGTTCGACTTGGTACACTACATGGCTAAAGAGGAAAATGATGACTGAATTACTGAAACTCCTAGTACATTCCCAGACCACTGACTGTAGTGTGGTAAGATTCATGCATGGTGTTTTTGTTGGTTTTGATGAATTCGAGTATGCCTAGAATTGAGATGCAAATCTTTTTTATTTTTGATGATTTTTTTTTGTTTTGTTTTTGTTGAATTTCTTGATTGTTTGACCAAGATATTGCGATAATTCTTGGAGCTTTTGGGTTGACCAAGAGATTGCGATAATCCTTGGAGCTTTTTGTATTGACCAAGAGATTGCGATAATCCTTAAAGCTTTTTAGGTGACCAAGAGATTGCGATAATCCTTGGAGCTTTTTGTGTTGACCAAGAGATTGCGATAATCCTTGGAGCTTTTTGGGTTGACCAAGAGATTGCGATAATCCTTGGAGGTTTTTGGGTTGACCAAGAGATTGCGATAATCCTTGGAGCTTTTTGGGTTGACCAAGAGATTGCGATAATCCTTGGAGCTTTTTGGGTTGACCAAGAGATTGCTATAATCCTTGGAGATTTTTGGGTTGACCAAGAGATTGCGATAATCCTTGGAGCTTTTTGTTTATTTGTTTTTGTTGAAATTTTTTTTTTTTTTTTTTTTTTTTTTTTTGGTACATGGCTGTCTTAGATATGAAATGGTCGTAAATGACTGATATTCAAGGGTTCCGTTTCCTTGATACCATCAAGAGAAGCTAGCCTGTACGTTCCTGGTCCTATTTTGCTATCAATGACATACGAACCTAACCAATTTGCCGCAAATTTGTCCCTCATATGGGATGGCAAATTAGATTTTTGTTGGTTTTCCTTCAGAACCAGATCACCAACCCAAAATTCTCTTAGGTGAACTTTCATGTTGTAAGCTCTCTTAAGCCGCTCTTGATAGATACGTAAGTGCTCGAGAGCATTAATGCGTCTTTCATCAAGCAACGTAAGCTGGTCTAACCGGGCCTGCCGCGCGAGTGTCATCATCGATGAATTCCCGCATTGATATGCGGAGGGAAGGAATTTCCAACTCGAGAGGCATTATCGCCTCTAAGCCATACACTAGTGAAAACGGAGTTGCCCCAGTGGGCGTCCGAATGCTAGTGCGATAGGCCCAAAGGGCAAGTGGGATTTGTATGTGCCAATCCTTATGATCGTCTGCGACGGTCTTTTTAAGGATGGTGACTAGTGTTTTGTTTGACGCCTCTGCTTGCCCATTTGCTTGCGGATAATATGGTGTTGAAAAGCTGTGCTGAATTTTGTACTTTATGGTTAAAGCACGCACGTCTTTGTTCTTGAATGATGGACCATTATCCGAGATTATTTTGGATGGAATACCAAAACGACATATGATGTAATGAAAAATGAACTCCGCAATGCGGGGTCCTGTCGTAGAGGTTAACGGAATTGCTTCCACCCATTTGGTAAAATATTACGTGGCCGTTATGATAAACGTGTGACGGCCTGACGATGCAGGGGAGATCTTTCCAATTAGATCGAGGCCCCACTGCAAAAATGGCCAAGCAGATTGGACTGTCTGTAGGGCCTGGGAAGGTGCGTGCATCAGATTGGCATGATGTTGACATTTCACACACCTCTTGACATATGCGCAGCAATCTCGCTCTAAAGATGGCCAATAATAGCCCATGCGAAGAATGTGCTTTGCAATGGCCATACCACTAAAGTGGCCACCACATGTACCGTCATGCACTTGGGTGATTGCCCAAGTGGACTCTTGTTGGTCCAAGCAACGAAGAAGAATTCCGTCGTAGTCGCGACGATACAAAATGTCTCCTATCAAGACATATTTTGCCGCTTTCTGTTTGAATGTTCGTTTTGCGGCTTGCGTCAATCCAAGGGGTAGATTACCTAACTTGAGGTAATCTCTTATGGGTAAATACTAGTCCTGTTGATCAGATACCTCGACAGTTTGAACAGCCAATCCCTTTTGCAGTTCTTCCCTAACAAATGTTGATTGGGATAAAACTTGTAAAAATAGTGTTGTGTTACTATTAATGGGAATGGGGGAGAACAAAGACCCCCAGTTGGCGTGTTTCAAATAGTCTCGGATTCGAAAGAACTTATCCGAAGATGGTTTGATCTGGATCATGTGGATTCCTAGTGTCAAGTCTGAGCTTGCGCGCTCCATCGCGGGTTGCGATAAGGTTTTGACCTGAATGGTTGTTATATCACCGAAAAGGTCTTGTGGGATTAGTGACCCCAAGGAGGCCATTGTGTCCGCAAAATGATTCGATGATCGAGGGAGTGCCTCGATGTCATACCACTCAAATTTTGCCAAGAATTTATCCACGAGGGCTTTATAGGCCTTCAGAACTAGGCATTTGCATTGATATACCCCTTTGACTTGATTGACGATTAACAGCGAATCGCCAAAGATGTTCGATCTTTTGATGTTCATGGTGATTGTCTGTCCGAAGACCTAGGAGCAAGGCTTCATATTCCCGCATTGTTGTTGGTGCACTGGAAGTTTAATTTAAATGACGAGGGGCATTGGAGCGCCTGCGATGTGAAGAATACAATTCCTGCGCCACCACCTTGCTCGCATTTAGAACCATCAAAAAATAAGGTTATGTCGGCTCGAGACTCGGGCTCTTCAAAATCTGGCGATTCTGAGACATGGAAGACCTCATCATCGGGTAGTTCTATGACCAGAGGCTGATCGTCTTCAAGAGGAGCCTCTGCTAGTTGATCGGCTATGACTTGTCCTTTTATAGATTTTTGTCCAATAAACTCAATGTCAAATTCTGTCAACAACATGATCCATTTCGCCGTGCGGCTACTATGATAAGTACGACTCATCATGTATCGCAATGGATTCTCCTTAGACACAACATACGTCATGTTGCTCAGCATATAGTGGCGTAGCCTTTTGGTGGCAAACACCACTGCCAAGCAGAGTTTCTCAACGTATGCATAGTTAAGTTTGTAACTGACCAGGGTGCGGCTAAGATAGTAAGTAGCCTATTCTTTGTGAAGTTCATTCTTCTGGGCTAGCATTACACCCAGTGCCACCTCAGTAGCTGAGATGTATAAGTAGAACGGCACACCTGGTCTAGGCGGTGCCAATACTGGTGGCGAAGCCAAGTATTGTTTGATTTCGTCAAAGGCTGACTGGCACTCGTCATCCCAATGAAATGTGACCCCTTTGTGCAATAATTTGTTCATTGGTCGGCATTTGTCAGATAATTGCGCTATGAAGCGTTTAATCGACGCGACCTTTCCTTGTAGACTTCTGAGCTGCTTGATAGTGGTTGGGGGAGCCATTTCAAGGATTGCCTTGACTTTGTTTGGGTCCACTTCGATGCCTCTTTTGGAGACTATAAAACCCAAGAGTTTTCCAGATGTGACGCCGAACACGCACTTCTTGGGATTTAGTCTGACCTTATGCTCTATGAGGCGATCGAGGATCTTGCTTAAGTCACCGAGATGATCTGAGCGCAATTGAGACTTGGCTAACAAATCATCCATGTAATCTTCCAAAGTTTTGTGCATGTAATCGTGGAAGATATACGTCATAGCACGTTGGTATGTAGCGCCAGCGTTTTTAAGGCCAAAAGGCATGACCTTATAACAAAACGTCCCCCAAGGCGTTGTGAATGCCATTGTGAGTTGGTCTTCAGGATTGATACGAATTTGATTGTATCCTGAGAAACCGTCCATTAGGGAGAGCATTTCGTGACCTGCTGTAGCGTCTACCAATGCGTCGATACTTGGCAAGGGGAAATCATCCTTAGGACTTGCTTTGTTTAAGTCTTGAAAGTCGGTGCATATGCGAATCCTCCCATCGGGCTTCTTGACGGGAACCATGTTGGACAACCATGGCGGATAATCCACGCAGATGACAAATTGTGCATCCAATAGCTTTTGTAATTCATATTTGACCATCAAGGCCACTGTTGGGTGCATCTTTCTTAGTTTTTACTTTACTGGCTTGATTTTCGGATCAAGCGTTAAATTGTGCATGACTAGTTGCGGGTCTAGTCCTGGCATATCTTTGTATGACCATGCAAAAACCTCCTTCTTTTCTTTAAGAAGTGCAATGTAATCGGCTTGCTCTTCGGGGGAAAGGCTTACCCCCAGCTTGAGAATTCGTGGATTCATTGGATCTGTGCCGATGTCTACGTCAGTCGTCTCTTCGACTGACATGTGAGATCCGTCCTCCAACTGATGTGGAGTTGGGATTAAATGGATATCATCAGCTGAGTTAAGATCTGCGTTGGGGACTTTGGGTCCCTCTTCAACTTGAAAAATATCTTGAGTTGTCCTTGGGGTAAAATGAAGCATTTTATCGAAAGGCCAGTACTCTGATGGTGACAATGGTGAGTTGATGCGATCCCAGTCAATGGCATCCATGTTTAGATGTAATGACCGTGATGGATCGGTCGGATTGCGGATGGGTGTGGTCAAATCAATGGAGATCATGTGGATGGAATGAATTTGGTCTCCAGAACCACATGTGTGACGACTTGATTCTTTCAGATGTTCCCTATATTCTGGGCCTGGCTCTACGGGAACAGGCACGAATGGATCCTCTCTAGGTGCAAATTTGTCTCTAAGTGCGGAAAGGAAGGTGGGGTCTTCCCTTGGTACTGTTGTCTTGATGGGATCTTGAGGTGGACGATGCTCAACTTGAATTTGGAGCCATAGGCCTAGCACTTGGTCCCACCTCGTTGGGTCTAAGTGCCATTCATGTCCCAACCGTATACCCATTTGTCCCATTAGATCTTCATGGGTTAGAGCGTGGTGATGTCGTCGCGCATGTCTGAGATAGTCCATCTCAGTCTCGTCTTCTGAATCGCTTTCATAGATCCAAAATTGCTCATCCTCTTCAGCATCTGTTGCTTCCGACATTGAGGACTCTTCTTGTTCCAGTGAATTAATCTGATCCCATTGCGGTTGTTCCACTCTTAATGGAGGGACCTGATTCTTTTGAGACTGCGTTATTTCGTCCGGAACCTCTAAGGGGAACAGTTTCAAAAAAAAATTTGGAAGTCGTTGTTGTTCTTTTTGAGGACTGCTCTCTGAACTTTCACCTCTCTCTAGCAAAGGAGAGGGATTATTGTTGTTACCAGGGGTGTTTGTAGACCATGGGAGATAATCCCCCAATGTGTATTCTGTGTTTGGATTGGCGTATGGGTCTTGTGCCAATCCCCCCCTGTTGCCTATTTCTAGGCCTTGCATGTTTTCAACCAAGATTTCTAATGGCGAGGGGATGGTTGAACCCTACCCCCGACTTGTCGTATGGCATCCGATATCTTGGTTGACAAAGGATCCGCATCCCTTGCTCGTATCCGCCTAGCCCATACCCATGCCAATTGCATTGTTCGAGATATTTTAGGGCAAATTCCGGGTTCGACGGATAATTGATGTTTTCAACAAAAGGTTCTTCATCTGTTTCCTTTTGTTCGCATGGTTCAGAACCATGATCAAGGCCCCCATACACAAAATTCGTTTGGTTCGGTGGGTAGCCTAAAGGGACGATTGTTCCAATGGGGAGGCGAGGTCTTCCCATGTCTTGTACTGACTCCAGTGTGGGGGTTGCCACAACATTTTGCACTATGTACTCTCCCAGGCCTGTACTGGCCATCTCAATAGTGATTGTTGATGATTGGGTAGGAGGAAATGGTAGTCCTTCCTGAGTCCATTCCATGTTTGGTTGTTCAGGAATCTTGGTTTTCGTTGCGTTGGGCGCTTCCTCTGTTGATATTGTTGAGATCGTGGGCAACCCCTCTTCTAGAGGCTTAACCTCCTCCATGATTTGCTTTCCCTTGTCCTTCTGTTGGGCCACGATAGGTGGCACTGATGATGAAGGAGCCAATGATGACATCTCACCTGGCTGGGATTTTACCTTATTGGCCACCAGTTGTGCCTGCGGTATCGGACCCTGTTTAGATGGATTTAATTGAAAATCCAAATGCGTTGATGGTAGGGTCGATTGAGGTATGAATTGTATCGCATTGCAATACTTGAAGGGCTCTAAGTCCATTGGGACTACATGTATTTGCCCTTCATAGGCATACTTCAAGCACTGGTGTGCGATCGAGGGGACACACTTCATGTCCCTGATCCAAGGCCGCCCCAGCAGTATGTTATAAGCCATTTCGCCTTCCAACACATGGCATAGTGTGGGTATTGACTTTTGTCCTACCTGTATAGGCAGAACAACCATGCCGACTGTCGAGCAAATTGCATCGTTAAAAGCTCGCAGTGTGTACGTGGAAGCTATGATGTGAGAGGCTGGCAGTTTTAAATGCTTTAACGCAGCAGTGGTTATAATGTTACTGGACGAGCCAGTATCTATCAGCACTCTCTTGTACGAGATCTCGTTGACCCGCGCGATAATGTGCAAGGGTGGATCCGGCATGTCATTCGATATTGTTTTGACCTCATTTTCTTTGAATGTGATGACAGGCTCCGTACATTGTTTCACATGTCCCATGAAAGCGTTAAAATAATTAGCTTCGTGGGGTTGTACTTCAATGGATTTTAAGATGTCCATAAGAGCTTCTCTATGTGGAGCTGATTGTTGAATAAGCTCGTAGATGGACAGCCTAGCTGACGTGGTCCGCAAACTCTGCATGAGTTTGGTTCGTATCGTGACCTCAGGTCTAGGCGGAGGTAACTGCATCGGGCGTTGTTGAGGCTGCGATGTCGACGAAACTTCCCTCGTAGGTACCTCGGGGGCAACTGCTGGGTATTTTATGTTCCTTGTTACAATGCTAATCATTCCCACAAATCCTTGTGTGGGAAGATCTTGTCGCACCTCGTTTATTTGGAGCGGTTTTTTCTGCGCCTCGTGGGCAGGCAAGGGGTCCTTGAATACCCCCATTTGTTGGTTGTTAGGTGCGATGGGGTTTTCCACGACCAATGTTCGATTTTCGATCAAATCCTGGACTAGTTCTTTGAATTTCCAGCACCCATTTAGGTCATGTCCTCTGCATCTATGAAATCTGCAATACAATTCCTCCCTATACCCCTTAGGCTTAGGAACGCTAGGGTCAAAAATTTGGATTTTTGGTAGAGTAACTAGATTCGCCGCTGACAAGCGGTCAAATAAGGAGTCCCTAGACTCCGCATACGGGGTGAATTGTCACCTAGGGCGACGCTACTGATACTGTTCTTGTCTCCTATTATCTCTTTCGTAAGCAGGAGGCACTGCCTGGTAGTTAGCCTTTTGAGGCTGCGTTTCTTGCACAGGCTCTGGGACATTTATCGCAACTTGGTTGATTGCAGCGTGTTGTGGTTGCGTTGTCCCAGTTTTAGTGGTTTTATTCCACTCTTTCTTCTTAGGCTTGGCAATTGCGCCTTCGCCTATCTTAATCTCTTCTATGACTCTGGCTTGCACCAAAGCTTCTTCTAAGTTGTCGTATTGTCACAGCAACAATAGACCGGAGATTGATTTTAAACAACTTTTCGCGAACATTTGCGTGAGGTCCGACATGGGAGGACGGTAGGGTAACTTAGAAAGCAAACCTCTCCATCGGTTCCCATACGCTGCCATTGTTTCCTCCTCAAATTGTTTAAGGCTAGCAAGATCACTAAGTGATGCCTTCTTCCTTGTGTTGAAGGCGAAGCGTTCAAGAAACGCATCTACTAGCTGATCTAAGCTGCTTATGCTGTGTTTGGGCAGCTGTGTGAACCAATCCGAGGCGGGGCCTGCGAATGTGGTTATGAATTTTCTAAGCAATAACGCGTCATTATCTTGAATGCCGAAGCATTGGCTTAGAAACCGTGTAACATGTTCCTGTGCGTCCTCTTCACCTTTAAAAACTGCCAATTGAGGCAACTTAAAGTGTTCGGGGTAGAGAGGTGTAGGCACTGAGGGATGCACCGGATTATTGCGGAGTAGATGTAATGTGGGTTTTTGATGCCCAGCAACTTTTGTCTCCACCGACTCTAAACGCTCCAATAGCGCTTGGTATGCATCGGAAGATTTTATTTCTTCCTCTCTTGTTCGCTCTTGTTGCAAGTTACGGTAAACCGGAGGCCTATGGAGGGGTGGCCGAATGGCATCCTTCCCGCCTTGATGGGGAGTTTCGATATACTCCTCTTCCGGTTCATACTCCTCGTAAAATTCTTGAGGAGTCTCGAGGCGAAACCTATGACCCTGATAAAGTTCTTGCTGAAGGTACCCATCATTGTTTCGGGGAGTTGCCTCCCTTTCAAATCTATGGGGTCTTGGAGGCAGAGTTTGACGAGGTCGTGGAGACCTGTCTTGCGCCAATGGATTACGCCTCTCATACTGTTCAGCTCTTTGGATGCGATGGGTTGGACCCCTCTCAGGTATTTCATAGCGTAACTCATCCGCTTCGCGTTGCATGCGTTCTTTATCCAAGCGGTATTGATACTCTATCTCTTGTTGACTTTGTTTAAGCCGCATGATTTGGGCTTGACGGGTGGTATATCTGGCGACAGTCGGATCAATTTGTTCTACCCTATTTTGTTTGGGAGGTTCAAATGTTCCTCATATGGGAATACCTTGATTTTGATGCTCTAGGGTTTCAATGGGTCGCTTCCCTCTGTCGAGGTAGGTGGTATGTGCTCGAGGTTCTGGCCTCAAGGGGTGATCATGATATCCTGCTGGTGCGGAAATGCAAGGTTCCCGCATTGTTTGTTGCTCTCGAGGAATGTGATGGTTTTCCTCATACTCCCTTTCATGAGTGTAAATGGGATGGGCGGAGTTAGGTCGCCCTATGTAAGGAGCCCTGCGTTCCGGATGTGGTCTTTCTGTTCTGATGATAGGTAAAGAAGGGACGCCATATCCATGTTGCCCCTCTAAATGGACAGTGTGCTTGTTTAGCGCTTCATTGCGCGGTGGCCACTCATGCCTACCTTCAAGAGGTGATTCTCTATTTATGTCAAGGTCTACATGTAAGGCATCTTCCCGAAAGGGGCTTCTTTGAATAGGCATACCCCACCGAGGATTCTGAATTGGATTCTTTTGTAGGTTAGACCGATAAGGCGGTATAACCAAATCCTCAGGACTGAAGTGAAGGCAACTTGTGCCTGCTTTTTGTGTACCTCTCGGAGCTTCTACCCTTGATTGGGCTTGACTACGGGTGTACACCATTGCGGTGCTTCTATGCTATCTAAATAAGTTTTTATCTCGTTTTATGATTTTTTTTTTTTTTTTTTTTTTTGGTCTACACTAAGCAGAATTAAACACACACATTCACAAGACCGTGATTATCTCTTTTAAGGATTCTTGGTGTGCCCTAGACTGGTTTAGTGCATTTTGATGTTTTTTTTTGTTTTTGTAGACTTTGTAGAACGTTTAAATGCATCATGTAGGCTCTTATAACTCCAAAAGGTCGCCCCTTCAATATACCGCCCAGGCCGATATACCAACCTCTCTATATACCCGCCCTTACGAGAGGGAGACTATAGGTACGTGAGAGCAAGAAGGTACGTGGTACGTAGGCGATACGGAAGGGGGATTGTCCTGTTAATGACACCTACCATAGAAAACTTATCCTCGCGCGCATGGGAATCACCCCAGCTACGCTCGGTCTGTCTTCGTCAGGATTTACGCCTAACAACAATTGACAATCGGGAAATGGATGCAAATCAAGCCAAGGCGGTGATTAAATCCACCAATGGTCTTGTTCAAGGGCTGGGGTCTTAAGACCAGCTCCTTGGTTTAAAGTTGTCTCGTGGTGTGTGTGGGATTTGTTTTATCCAACAAAATGAAACTAGCATACATGACTTTCCTTAATGCAATGCAGGATTAAATGAAAACAATTAACGAAACAGAAACAGAAACAGAAAAATTTAACAGAGATAGTAAAAATCCCTACCTCTTCTCTGCCTGCTCCTGTTATCTCTGAATTTCTGCTCTGAAAATCCGCAGACAAGAATTCGTCCCTCTGGGAGACGAATTACAGAACATAATTCGTCCTACTCAGAGACGAATTTGAATTCGTCTCAGGGTCAGACGAATTACAGAAAAGGATTCGTCCCTGTCAGAGATGAATAGCAGTCTGCAACAAAAAAAAATGTACCTGTCAAGCACAAACACAAAAATTTAATTAGTTTCTGTGATTTCAAAAACCAGGGAACAGAGTCCCACCGTGATCGCCACTGAAAGCATGAGATTCCGGTCAAAGGAAATCATTCAAGTGCAATTGCATTCAAAGTTAAGCATGCCTAAGTCCTAGGAATGTACATTGCATGAAACGAAAAGAGACATGTTGTAAGAGACGCAATCAGATAAAGAAAACAGCCCTTTCATTAATTTCTTTCGGTCTCTGTTACAATAATGCCTCCTCCCTTTTCGAGGGCTAGGAGCGCAAATAAGGTTTGATTACAATCGTTGAATGGTTCCTCCTTCCGCGTGCCCACGATTGCACTGGGCGGGCTAAGATGATGCCGCCGCTGATGTTGATGGGTTCTTCGCCTCTGTTGCTTCTCCTGCAAACAAAGAACTGATCAAGACGTTAGTAGCACCTGTTGCAAATGAAAAGCATTCTCTCCCTAAAACTAACAAAATATGCATACGAATATTTGCTCGAAACCATGAAAACAGTGAATCCAAATTGCTTCAAAATCTGACAGAAGGTAAGAACAGTCACCAGAATGCCACTGCCACTGAGGCAGCTGGAAAATTCACCTTAAACTGGAATTCGTCCCTGCGCAGGATGAATTCTGACTGTAATTCGTCCCTAGGTGGGACGAATTCTTCTGAATAGGAGAAATCGACCTGCTGCTGCTCTAATGTCGGATCCCGGGACCTGCAAAACTCCTACAAATAGGGTGGTTATGTAATTGGGGCCATTTTGGGACGACCCAGATGGTCGGATTTTCCCAATTTGGCCTCCTCCCTCGGGAATTTAACCTTGACACCTGCAAGTTAGCGAAATGATAAAGCAATACAAAACACCCTAAACTCTGACCAAAAGCTACAAAATTGCAATTATAGACTAATCGGACCTAGTAACACGAATGCAATCTAAAAATTAATCTAAAGTGCTCAAAAACTGAAATTAGAACTTGGGGGTGCGGGGGTGCCCAAGTGGGCCTCCCACCGTTGGCCCTCGATTTTGGAGCCAATCCACCAAGGATGGGCCCAAAACCTTTTAGGATTGGGGGGTCGGTGAATTGATGGGTTCAGATGTCCATGCGTCGGATTTGAGTAAGGTTCGAGCTTCCAAAGGCCACCCAACAACCTCCCTTGCAAAAGAGATTGATGGATGTAGGAAGGTGAACAAAGGGGGATGCAAATGAGTCTTCGATTCGGCGAGCACTTCGTTGCTTGAACACTCCTTCCACCTGCATGTTTTGGGTGAGAAAAGTCCCACCTTTTATAGACCCAAGGGGTCTCTTTTGGGAGGGAAGCACAAAAGCCAAGTGTTGACCATGGGCGCCATGTGGCGGTCTTGTCTTCCCATGAGGGAGGGGAGTCCTTCCCTGACTTGAACTTTGATAAATGCTTCTTGTAACAGTCCTCTAATGGCCCCTTTGTCCACTTACACATGCGTGCAAGGTAGGAGCCCTTAACTGACTGTTCTGGGCTGCCACTTGGCACCATTTGCCCTTTTGCCCGTTAAGCTTAGAATTCGTCCCACCCAGGGACGGATTCAGAATTCGTCTCGGGGTGGGACGGATTCTATTTTGAATTCGTCTCCGGGTGAGACGAATATCTGGGCAAAGTGCCCAAGTGTGCCAAATTGCTCCTTGACCTTACAAAATTGCTATGAAAGTGGTTAAGACCACTGTTTGACCTCTGAGGGCTGCCCTGGGGGCTGTGTTTGTCAAAGCGATCAGTGTTTGCAGTCACATAATCGGATTGGTGCTATTTTGGTGTCTACATTATCATTATTTTGACTTCAATTTTAAGGTATGATTATAAAACAAAGACAAATAAATGACAAGATTTTACTATTATCTCGTTCTCGACAGATTTTGACACATTTAAATTAAATTAAATCAACATTTGCTTTGTAATATATACCACTCTAAACACCACATAACGGAGACTATCCGAACGTCTCTACTAACAGGAATATTAACCAAATTAATATCAGTTTTAACTTTGTAGGTGCCTTAATGATTTTCTAAAGGAGACTCTATTGCTCAAGGGAGATTTAAACTAGAATTCTAATTTCATTTGCTATAAGGAAAAAAGTTTACAAAAGTTTCAATTTAAACCACATGACAGAATCCACTCAGAGAAAATACATAATACATAAAATTAAATTATAGATTCAACCTTATAGTATAGTGACAATGACACAAATGTAATTATATAATGTCAAGGTGTTTCCATAGTCTAGAAAATAGGTAATATTTTTGTAAGACTAAATTAACTCTACACAAAAACCTCCTCAAGATAGGATATTTTCAGTGTATACTTCATATCCTAATAATGTTCCAGATATGCAATCAAATTGTGAGCCCTCTCTACATTCGTATGCCCAAGTTTTACACTGTGCTTTATCAATGGAGACTGGTTCTAAATCTCAACACAGCTCTGTCATATTGGTCCACCATATTATCTCACTTGTCTGGTAAATCATTGAGCCTCATAGACAGAAAGGTAGAGGTTGGGGCATGTTTTGGGTCAACACGGCCGCAATAATACATGCAATGCATTCCTACTCTATATGCTCTATCATGCTTATGCTAACATATCAAAATGATTCACAATGATGCATTTAATATCACAAACTTGCTTTCAACATTACCGTATAAGGCTATAGATTTTTTTACTTCATCAAGAGAAATCTCATTCAATATTTCTTTCATATTAAACTAATCATACTGCATATGTATTTCAAATCAAACAAATAAATCATTATATAGTTTCTAGCTGGTTTCACTATTACATATTCTTTTAAATAAAATATTTTCACGTGTGGTTTTCTCATAATTTTAAAAACAAACAACAAGAATCCAAATAATCAACATCCAAAGTACAATGAATATAACTATCATACAGAATTTTTGTAATCACCCAAAGGATTAAGAATTTTTGACCTAAGTTCTTCGAAGGAGAATTTCCCATCGACAAATTCTAGCCTTTTTGTCCACCTTCGTTTTCCCAATTCCACAAAGTAAGAACACCATATATATTTTACCACTAATCTCCCCCTTTTATAGAAAGCATATGATGATCTTGTTTGAACATGTGGAAGAACCCATGCAACTATCCATCTTGTATATGTGCAATATGGTGGTTGATTCTAAAGCTTAGAATTGGTAGTATGTGCATATATACCAGTTTAACATGTATTTTTATTACTTTCAATAATACGATATTAACATTTTCAAAGTATTATTTATTATTATTATTTAATATTTCTAAACATTAAATTATAAATTAAACAAATATTCATCAAACACAATATACTAAAAATAAAGTATGGGGTACACATTGCATTTGTAAAAGATATCTACATGGATGCAACTACGTGAAGGTATTTTTTTGTGAGCTTCCATGTACTCACAAGCCATAGTTTTCCATCATATCCTTCCTTACCTCATGCGGACAACCTCTATTTTTTTCCTGAAGGAGGGTACCTGTTAACTTCCATCCATAAACGCTATCAATAGTACCACATCCTAATGATAAAAGCAAGTAGATTAATAGCTAAATTTGAGGGATGTTACACTTTCCCCCACTAAGAATAAATACAATCCCTATGTTTGCATATTCAAATAAATTATTTGTTCAAATTTCTCATTGCTATATCAAGTATATGCATTCCTAAAACAAGTTTACTTTGATTCCTAAAACAAATATAACAAATATATCAACATTCATTCAAACATAAATGGAAATTGTTTGTGCATATCAGCCACATTCTCCCCATGTGGCATTCTTTTTGGAGTATTGGTCCCACTAGACCTTACATTGATCTATTTGTCTCTTTGGTTCTAAATCCAAGGATTTTAGCTAGATAAACTTTAAGGTGATGGGGATCAGACATCTAAAAAAATGTAGAAAGGGTAAAAAATATATCTGTTGAGGAGGAACATATAGAAGGTGTTACAATTTTTTGATATATTGGGTGGCAAGACCAGCTTATAAGCAATAGGGCTGATTTTATCAATGATTTTAAAGGGTCCCACAAATTTTGGGTCAATCTTGAAAGATTTAATAAAAATTTTAGAAGGTTTCACCCTTGAGAAAACTTTCTCCCATAGAGAATTCCCTCGGTCCCCCTTAAAATCAACATAGCTCTTTTGGTAGATTGATGCTTCCTTAAGACTTAGATGTAGTTTTCTTAATTATTCCTCCTTTACACGATCTTTAAGAGTGTCTCATGATGGAGAAGTATTGTATTGAAACTTTGTATTCCACCCTTATAGAATTTCTACCTTACTTTAGAATATTTCCTCAATGGTCTTCTTCTCTTTTTGTCTTTTAAAATTCACCATTACAAAACCTTTGTCTTACTTTAGAGAATTCTTTGATGATCTTGATCCTTGTAAGTGCATTGCTTCATCAAAAATTTGGTTCAACTACTTGTAGTTATTTTTCTATCTTCTTAACATTATCTAGTTTGAGCTTCTCCTAATTCTAATGACATATGTCTTCAAAATGTTGGGCCAATCCTCCCTAATGGACCATCTATCCAATTTTAGGATACATTTGATATCTCTATCTGAAATGTTAAACTCATGCAACTACATAGGTGTAATTTATTTATCACCATCTGACTTAGTAGATTTATAACAAATTCATAGGTAGTAACTTGCCACCTCTAATGGATGGTATGTGGGTACAATAATTTGGCTAGATTGTCATGTTCAGCTTTGATATTTTTGATATTTAATTTCCTACTTTATACTCGATCAAAGTCCTTCCTCGAATTCACTTGAGCATATTTTCCCACCTCAGTGTATAGAATAAGGAATGTAATTCACCTATTTTATGATGAGGTCCCTTAAATCTCTATCAAATGTAATGACTAATCTGAATTTGAAACATACCAAATCATATTTGATGGTAAATCTAATGTCCTTAGCAAGTCCTTGCTCAACCTGAGGTCGATATTTTAAACATAATTTATCCTTTTGTTGTAATTTTTATTTATAAACTTTTGATAGTTTCCTAGCCTTTCTTGTTCACTTATATGTCCTTGCTCGACGAGAGGCTCTATATTTATCTACTATGATTACAACTTTTCCATTTAGTAGTGTAATCATAGTTGTAGATTGTTTCAATTGTAACTACAAGATCCTCCATCTTCCTTCTAGTTATAAAAGATCTATGTTAATTATTTTATATTTTCCCTTCCAAGCTCACAAATATGATACAAAAAATTCTACAACTTTTAGGAGTTTGTGGCCTAGGGTTTCGCAACCTAGGGCTCTAATACCAACTGTAACAACCCAGATCTAACACACTTGGTTGTCCATCCCAATCCTACCCACTAGATTCTCAAAATGAAAATTTCAACTAGTTTCAAGGTCTTTTAACAAAACACAAGGAGAAGTTTTGATGATCACCCAATGTTTTATTAGTATGTGAAGAACACAAGCTTATACTGAGAGGGGGATGAATAGTATAGCACACACTTTTTACTTTCTTTCCAAAACAATATCAATTAGTGTCCTTAATTGCAATAACCAAATATATAAGTATGCATTAATGACATAGATAGCAATAATAAACAAGTGCAAAAATCACCATACACAATTGAGACACAATATTTAACGTGGTTCCCCCAATGTGGGGTACTCCACAAGATAATATCCTTATAATATTTCACCTATACATAAGGATCCTTATCCCAATAAAAATGATTACTTTGATCTGCTAAAAGCTATGCAATACACTAATATACTCAGGTAGGTAATCCATTGATCTGCTTTAGCAAGCTCACCAAGAACTTTCCCAAAACTGCTCTAGAAAGCTCACTAATAACTTGCCCAAAATCTTCTCAACAAGCTCACCAAGAACTTTCTCAAGATCTGCTCCACAAGCTCACCAAGAACTTGCTCAAAATATGCTCAACAAGCTCACTAAGAACTTTCTCAAAATATGCTCAACAAGCTCACCAAGAACTTGCTCAAAATATGCTCAACAAGCTCACCAAGAACTTGCTCAAAATATTCTCAACAAGCTCACCAAGAACCTGCTCAAGATCTGTTCCACAAGCTCACCACGAACTTGCTCAAAATTTTCTCAACAAATCTGTCCACAAATCTGTCTCAAAATCCTTCTCAAAGGCTCAATAAATCATACACAAAAACTTCCACAAATCTATCCCAAAATCCTTCTCAAAGGTTCAACCAATCATTCTCAAGTAGCACTCAAATATCATCCACAAATCTATGAAGGCAAGGCTCAATAATGAATTCAACAATGAATGACAATGCACTCTACAATGGATGACAACAATGATCCACAATGACCTCAACTCAAAATTAACCTCAAGTCAATATTAACTCAACTCAAATACTATAGAATCATAAAGATAATTGTTAGAGACTAAATATGTTCTAATCTCAAAGCTCAATCTCAATCCAAATCAGAATTATAGAGTTGTTTATTTCATGGGACTTGAACAATCACTTGACTAGGCTCAATCAACTCAACTCAACCAATCACCATAAGGGACAAATTTTTCTCAAAAAACCCTAGTCCAAGCATGTATCAACCAACTCAAATGTTTCCAACAATGCTCAACCACAAATCTCACATAAAAATGATACTCATGTTCTTTTCTAACTCAATTTCTTTGCATAACCAATGGTCTTCAACAACTATGCTTATAAAACAAGGTTTAAACACAAATATTAAACCAAAAAACCTTGAATCATTCAACCAAACACTTTTTAAAAGGAAACCATAATCAATCCTTTTCTCTCCAATGATTTTTCAGAAATCAACCACCATAAATAAAGTCAATGGAGAATATTGCTCATACCTTTTGATGCCTTATTGGATGTCCACTAAATCTTCCACACTAAAAAAAATTCTTTTTCAAATTTTAACAAGGTTTAGATATCATTATTAATATCACAACAATAATATCCAAATAACACCTTATCACTCCTACTCAATAATATACATGTCCCCTCATGAAATAATTAATCGCCTTTGAAAAAGAACAAAACAACCTTCACTTTTGAAACCCTTTACAAAAAAAGAAATATCTCTTTACATACACCTTATTTATCCCTCTAAGCAAGTTAATAAAATATCCCTCGAAATAAGCTTTCCAACGATATATAATACGATATACATTCAAAATGAGAAACACCAAAAATCTCTCTTTTTCTAAACATGCATCACAACCCTTATTCCTCCTAGGTAAACTTTAGAAAAATAAAGTATATTAAAAAATTATTAACTTGCCTCTGTCCCTAACGGGATTCGATCTCATGATGTCTCCTTGATCAGCGCTTTAACCACATCCAGCCTGTCGTTGGGCCACATGCCCTCATGTCTCCAAAGGGACATGAACAAAAACTTATATCATAAACTTCTGCACCCTTTGAAAAACTTAACAGCGCTTCAACAAAGCAAATAACCACGGGGGGACTTGATCGTAGGACCTCCTACGTAACACACAGTGCACAAACCGCTAGGCCAAATATGCCTATGCATCTTATTAAACTCCACGAATTATTTTCAATAGACAAAAGTCACACTTCTCTCTCTTTTCGCAATTCGTTCCCCAATCGAAGGCATTCGAAAAATAAGCGCTAGGGGTCTAATTAAATCTAAGATTTTGTTGGCATATATATATGCCTTTCCTCTTTCTTGATACATCGAAACTATAAATTAATATAGTCTTTCCTCATTTATTTATTCAGCGCTAAAATTAATATATTTAATTTTAAAATTTAAACTAAATATTTAAAAATAAATATCTCCATCATCGGGGCACATTTTTCAATGAAACAAAAAGCCAATCTGTGTTTTAATAAAAATCCATTTCAAATCAGCCATTCATGGTTTTAAATAAAACCTTTTATTTTTTCTGCCTTGGTTTTGACAAAAACCTTGTATATATCCATGCTCTCCAAAATATCATAAATGCTTATTTATGAAATTCTTTGGCCACCAAAACTCAATGTGATCCATGTGATATCAATGATCCATGTGACATCAATGACAACATAAAATAACTCAAATTTCCAATAATATCCCCCTTTGTCATTGATGGCAACACCTCTAATGCAAAAACTAGAATCACTGCAAAAACCATCTTTGAGAATCAAATTTGCTCCCCCTAACTCAATACTCTCTATGGAGGCTGCTCCCCCTAACTTAATGCTCTCTTTGGAGGTTGCTCTCACTAACTCAATACTCTCTTTGGAGGTTACTCCCCTAACTCAATGCTCTCTCCCTTACTCAAATCTCTCCCCCTTTGACATCAACGGCAAAAGGGACACCTATGGGGCTAAAATATATGACTCTTAAGCTTAGGCCCCTCACCACCTTCTCTCTTGAGGTGATTAATTTTGGGGTGGGAGTACTTTTACTCCCAGTTTTTCTCTCAACTGCTCAAACATTTCTCTCGATAATGGTTTTGTAAATATTTTTGCAATCTGATCTTTTGTAGGAACATATTCCAATCTTACTTGTTGCTCTATAACCTGCTCTCTTAAAAAGTGATACTTGATTGGAATATACTTTGTTCAGGTATGCATTACTGGATTATTCAAGATACTTATAGCACTAGTATTATCACATTTAATAGGAATGGGATGATCATGTTCTATACTAAAATATTTGAGAGTTTGTTTCATCCATAATACCTATGAACATGTTGTTTCTGCAATATATTCAGCCTCTGTTGTGGAAAGTGATACTGATGGTTATTTAATGCTCAGCCAAGAAACTAGGCAATCACTAAGAAAGATTGCTCCTTCGCTTGTGCTTTTTCTATCATCAATATTTCCTGCCCAATCTACATCTATGTATGTTGTGAGAGTGAACTTACAAATTATAGGATACCATAGACCATATTCCATTGTTCCTTTGAGATATCTGAGTATTCTTATCACTGTTGTCACATGTGATTCTTTTGGAGCTACTTGAAATATTCCCACTAAACCAACTACTTGTATTATATCTGGTTTTATGGCTGTAACATATCCAATCATAGATCTATATAGAGTTTGATTTACATCAGGTGATTCATCATATTTACTTAATTTTCACCTTGTAACTATTGGAGTACTAACTGGCTTACTATCTTCCATTTTGAATTTCTTCAACATCTCCTTTATATACTTTGTTTGTGAAAGAAATATCCTTTTTTCTAATTGTGAAATCTGTAATCCAAGGAAAAAGGTTAATTCACCAATCATAGACATTTCAAACTCATTAGTAATGTTTCTTGTAAATTTTTGATACATTCTATCATTGCTACCCCCAAAAATAATATCATCCACATAAACTTCCACAATCATCAAATCATTTCCCTTAATTGTAATATACATATTGCTATCAATTGTTCCCTTTCTGAAACCTTGCTCTCGAATATATTTATCCAGTATTGAATACCATGCTCTAAGAGCTTGCTTTAAGCCATAAATAGCCTTCTTCAATCTGCATACATAATCTGGCTTATCTGCTTGATTAAACCCATCTGATTGTTCAATGTAAACTTCTTCTAAATGACCATTCATAAATGCTGATTTGAAATCCATCTAATATACTTTGAAATTATTGTAGCTTGAAAGTGCCAAAAACATCTGTATAGCTTCCAATCTTGCAACTGGTGGAAAGGTCTCATCAAAATCAATTTCTTCTACTTGTGCATATCCTTTACACACCAATCTTACCTTGTTCTTGATGACTTGACCATATTCATTCATTTTGTTCCTGTAGACCCATTTAGTACCAATTACATTTTTTCCTTTTGGTCTTGGAACTAATTCCCAAGTCTTACTTTTTTCAATCTGATCTAGTTCTTCCTTCATTGCTTTAATCCAACATTCATCACTTTCTGCCTCTCTGAAATCCTTTGGTTCTAGATTGGATAGTAGTGAAACATTTTCTTGTTCTATTGAGCCTATGATTCCTCTTCTTGTCTGTCTTACATCAGGGTTGCCTATGATTTTTAATTTATTTGGAATTTTTAAACTAAAACCATGCAAATATTTGTTTGAATCTAATTAAAATAGAAAATTGTAGACACCTAAAAATCTCACATTGTCCTTTATCCCATGCTAAAGGCTAATTAATTTGCAAAACATCTTTAATTTTCATTATTTACCTAAAAATTTTATTCATCTTCTTAAACCCCCTTGGCCACTTAAGCCCTTTCCTATGCTAAGCCCTTGGTCACCACATGACCACCCCTTTAGCCTAAACTAGGGATACATCACCTAGTCTACTCTTTGACTAGTCCACATTCTACAAGCCTAGTTCATCCTAGCCTAACCTTGGTTAATTATCAATCTTGGTCAAAACTTCACATCATAGCAAAACTCAAACCCATGGCCATATCACCTAGCCTACACCTAAGCCTAGTTCACCATTACCTAACCTCTGTTAAACTCTTAACCTTAGTCAAGCCACAAAATTCAACATTAAACCTACAGTCAATATAACCCTACTAAAACTTAACCCCTGCTCTACACATATCCCCATGTGCATTTAGAAAACACAAATAAAATCTGGATACTTTTGGCTTTCAAAGCATTGAAATCTTGGGTGATTCATCCTCTGTCTCACCTTGATCAACCCTTAAACCCATGGTTAGCCCAATCATGGTAATATTTTAACCTTTGTTCCACACATGTTTCTATGCACATTCAATATCATAAATGACTTTTGGAGACTTTTGTAATCAAGGTACTCAATATATTGAAGGCTTGGATGAGTCATCTTGCACCATACATTTATGATGGGTAGCTTAGCCATACCTCTTTAATGCATGTACATGGGTGAGGGATTATATCACCCAAACCCATTGATTAGGCATGACACCTTAGGGGACACCTTAGCCCCTTAACATTGGAAAATTATATAAATAAATTGTAATTTCCTCTATCTATATCAACCACTTACACACATATCCAGACTCTATCAAAATCAATCCAGACTCTACTACACCCAACTATCACTCACTACAATACCATCCCTTTTGCATCCTTTTTGTGTCATAAAAATTTCTTGTAGGTAAAGGTTTTGAAGACAATATGATGAGGATAGGAGCTATAGAAATATTATAGGAACCTTCTAGACAAACAAACTTTTTTTTTGTATAACACAGTTTCAATCGCAAAGAGGGTTGCAACCCAAACAATCACAAGGTGGCTTGTGACCCAATTAGAAGTATGTGCCAACAACCAGAAAGCTAGAAAATGTTCTAAACATGTAATTATCATTTTCCAAATCAATTTTGTAACTATTCTAATCATAATTTTAACCATATTTAATGCTTTTGTAATAAATTAGGTTGATTTACTTGCTTATTTTATCTTCTATCATAAGGATTCTGATTGAGATAGACCCCCAAATATTTTTAACCATTTTTGTAGGGTTATGCAGGTTTAGAGGACCAGTGTGACTAGTAGTGGCCCACACACAATAAGCCCACTCCTCTTTGAGGTGTTCATGAAAGACCTTGGTGTTGCTTGACTACTTCACTGAAAGAGGGCTTCCCTCTTGGGAAGACCCATTTTGTAGCCTCCAATGGCACTTTTGTAAAAGGACACTTTTGTAACCTTCTTCAATTATCAATGCAAAGAAGCATGTTTTCCAAGTATACATTTATGGTGATCACAATGGGACCACCCACTTTTTGTACTTTTTAGCTAACCTTTAATATTGCTAATTAACACCTTTATCATATTTCTATACTACAGTTGCCATAAAACCAACATAAAACCTCTCAAAATATTGAAACACACCTCAGGTCCAAGGTATAAGTCTTTTTTATCTACAAGCTAGGGTCAAAATGAGGTGTGTGACCATTTCAATCATAAGGTGCCTTGTGACCGAACCGAATGCTCCTAAAATTGAACCACATTAGGTAGGTATTCATTTCTACATAGACACCATCAACTATATTATTTCTGATAATTTGGGGGATAGATTTACCCTCATAGATATTTCTATCTCCCTTACCACCTTACCTTCTTAGGCAAAACCACTCGACGACAATGGCATCCTGAAGGTGTAATCGATAACCTTTATTTCTTTTCAATTTTTGCAAAACTAAACTATCTACCATATTACAAACTTTCATTCAATGATTAGGTTATTTTTTTCTTTACATAGGAATATTTTACAAATATTTAACACTTTATCTTTTATTTTTTTAGGTATCTATACAAAAACTAGTCATTATAGCACAAAAATAGCCAACACCTACAAAATCCTTCAAAAATGTTGCCCTACTCTCGATCAAAAGGAGGGTTGTAACCAAAATTGTCATAGGCTAGGTTGTGACAAAATCTAAGACATAGTTTAGACTTGGATAGGCACCTAGACAAAATTCCAAATGCTGGAGACCACATGTAATATCTGAAAATCCTATATATTTGGTTCAAAGATAAAAAAATTATTTTCTTTTCAAAAGAAACTCTTTGATATCTATCCTTGTATTTCCTTTACAAAACCCCCAAATTTCTTTGGGTGGTCTTAAAAAATTCAATTTCTCTATTTTTAAAATTTAAAAAATGCCCTAATATTAGTTTGTTCCATTGACTAGATGATTTTCAAAGTTTATTTCATCAGTTTTACTTCATAGTTTCTTCTGCATTTTTCACTTCTTAAGTTAACGTAAAACCTTTTCATAAGGTATAAATAAAGCCTATAAACTTATTTCTCTCTCTGATTTTAGATTGGATCCCAATACACCTCATACATAAAGTTCTTACGAGACATTTCGCCATAGTCTTAATTGGTATATCTTGTCTAGTGTAGATAAATTTACAGTCAAGCAAGTCTTAGAATAGTATTCACTAAAATCAAGCAACCTCTTCTTATTGTTACTTAGCATAGAATATTGCTTCCCAAAACACAAATCTCCTTGCTCTCTTAGTATACATTTACTTCAAAAAGGTACTTTCTTTTGTGAAATTCAAAAGGCGTTGTTCTAGCTTACTTAGATTAGTTTATTTTCTGAATTCTTGTTTTCAAAAGTAAAATACACTCATAAATTTGCATATTTTTCACACTTTGGTAAGGTTGGACTTCATCACCAACCCCCAATTGAGACCAGTGATATTGGATTTCATCTCTAACCATTGGCTCACTCCCTAGACAACATAGAAGCCACCACAAGTGATTTTTTGGACTTCATCTCTGAAAAATCCCCTACCCTTAAGAGATCCTTGGGGTAGGTTAGGATTATACACTCTTTCTCACAGGGCTTCATCTAATTAGTCAGTGTACAATTGTCACAATTGACTAAGCCTAACCTAGGGTGAAGCATAATTTGGATGGCCTATGTAGGTCTTAGACAGTATCATCTCTTTCATAAGAGGTTTTCTATTTTCCCTTTTTGGTTACCTTCAGCCATTACCTTTATTAGAAGTTATTCACCCATTTGTCTATAGTTACTCCTGTTGAGTAAGGTGTTGCAAGAGGTTTGTCATTATTGTCAACACAGGCAGTTAGATCTAATGATGCAGTGGACAGACAGTTCAGGAGTCATTCAGATGCAGAGGACAGAAGTTAAAAGGATAGTCAGCTTATGTAAAGTGCAATTCCAGGAAAACAAAAGTGACCCAGTTTCAAAAATTCGAAGAAAAAGACAAGTTAGAAAACTATCGCGATATCGCGACATGTTTTCTGTCGTGATTTCGTGACAGGTCGGAGGAGAGAGAAGGCGCAGCCGAAAATGTCACGATTTCGTGACAAAAATGAGGAGAGAGAAGGCACAGTCGAAAATGTCACGATTTCGTGACAAAAATGAGGAGAGAGAAGGCGCAGCCGAAAATGTCATGATTTCACGACAAAAATGAGGAGAGAGAAGGCACAAGGCAAACTGTCACGATTTCGCGACATGTTGGAGGCCAAGAAGCTAAGTCGAGAAGTTGTAGCGATTTCGCTACATGTTGGATTTTCGTTGGCCAAAGCAAGGAGAAAGCGTTAAGTGGAAAAGTTGTAGCGATTTCGCTACGTGTTGAAATTTCGTTGGCCGAAGCAAGGAGAAAGTGTTAAGTGGAAAAGTTGTAGCGATTTCGCTACAGGTCGAAACTGCAAGACACAAAAGTGTAGCGATTTTGCTACAAGTCAAAAGTGCAGAACACAAAGGTGTAGCGATTATGCTACAAGTCGAAAGTGCAAGGCACAAAGGTGTAGCGATTTCGCTACAAGTCAAAGTTTTGTGGGTTGAAGCAAAGTTGGAAGCATAAGGCACAAAGTTGTAGCGATTTCACTACATGTCTTGATTTCGCTAGTGCATGAAGCGAGAAATGTACAGAAGCTGAGAGCGTCGTGATTTCCCGACAAGAATGAGGATGACGTCAGCGAAAGCTAAAAGTGTCATGATTTCGTGACAGGTTGCAAGAAAAGCCTCTAGAAGCCGAAAGCATCGTGACTTCTCGACAATAATGAGGATGACATCAGCGAAAGCTGAAAGTGTCACGATTTCATGACAGGTTGCAAGAAAAGCCTTTGGAAGCCGAAAGCGTCGCGATTTCATGACAAGAATGAGGATGACGTCAGCAAAAGTTCGAAGTGTCGTGATTTTGTGACAAGAATGGTGGCAAAGCTTTCAAAGGCCAAAAGGGTCACGATTTCGCGATAACAAGGACAAGAAGGCATACGGCTACAAAAAGTGTCGCGATATCGCGACATGTTATTATTTCGCGGCAATAGTTATAGAAAGGTGACAAAGGTGGCAGTAGCAGTTAAGGCTAACAAATTTGAATCTGGGTCGACAGATTTTAGGGTTCTGTAGCTGACAATTTCTAGGGTTTTGCAGCTGACATTCTTAGGGTTACAACCGATGGATTTTAGGGTTTTGCAGCCGACAATTTCTAGGGTTTTGCAGTCGACGTTCTTAGGGTTACAGTCGACTATTGTTTAATATTTGATTGTGAAACTTCATCTATAAAAGGAGGGCTATTTCAAGTTTGAAGTGTAGGAAGTATCGTGTTTGTGCAAGTGAAGTCTGCATCGAGCAGAGAGCGAGTCATATCGATTCGAGCTGAGTGCGAAGTCGTAGGTCGAGTTGAAGCGAAGAGTGCATATCGTGATTGCGTGAATGAAGAGCGCGGGGTGTAGAGGTTGAGTTCTAAGTGTGAAGTGATAGCACACAGATAGCAGAAGTGATCGATCATCAGGTTGCAAGTAGAGAGTGCGAAGAAGTTCACAGAAGTAGTCGAATAGTGTGAAGTGTTTTGCGCAGAAGCAGCAGAAACCCTAGGAACAACAGACTATGAGAAATAAGGTGAAAGTATTATTTTGTATTTTTCATTATCTTGATTGACTTCCAAGTTGCAGCTTGGCATAAGGGGTTGGTGCCTCTTTCCAGTAGGTGCTGGTAAATTAGGAGTTGGTGCTCCATTCTGTTGGTGCAAAAAAATTGAGGGGTTGGTGCTCCTTCCAGTTGGTGCTGGTAAATAAGTTGTAAAGTTGTTGCTTTGCTTGAGATGGATTTGGATGGTAGTCCAAGCAGCCATTTTTGAGGAGTAGCCACATTGGTGAACCTCGTTAAAATTGTTGTGTTGTGTGTGATGCTTTCTTGCTGTAATTGATATATCTTTTATAAGTTTTAATCTACTGCTAGTTTTTAAAACTGTATACTTGAAATTTAAAAGATCACACTGATTCACCCCCCCTCTCAGTGTCACTGTGATTACAACAACTCCTTGCATACCTTTGGGTATAATAGGAAATTATGCATGAATATCCCTTAGTATATCACATTTATCACCTCTTTTATTTTGTTCTAGGTTTTTCAAAACCAAAAACATAAAAATATATCAAAATCAAACAAAACCACATAAACAATATCAATTTGATCAAATTCCAACACACCAACAAACAAGCATATTTTGCACTTCTCATTTGAAAATTTTATTTTCTACTTGTCACAACTATCTAATTAGTTAGGATTTTGCTAAAAATTTTGTAACAAAATCTAAGGAACAAGCCTTTAAAAACCCTAAAATAGTTACGAAAACTTTTTTTCCCCCATAATCTACTTTTCACATGATCATAATGAGGCTTACAACCAAAACAATCAAAGGGAGGGTTGTAACCCAAACACTTGTTGCACATACAAACACAATAGTCACCCAAAAATACTTAGAGAGATACCACCCTTGAGTGAAACCAATAGAAACTTGATTACTTAAATGATTACCTTCCAAAAAATGGTTTGTACCTATAGCTAAGTGTGAAGGCAAGAGCATATTACAATGGAGGTTTCTCGTGCAAACCCTCCTACATACATAAATTTATCTATGAAAAACATCAGTCCATACACATGGTCAATCCCAAATTGATTCATCATAAACTAACACCACAAGTAACACTCAAAACATAGAGCAAAAAGTCACTTCTAACCCACCTCACAAAAACCTTCTTGAGCAAATCTCACCAACTTCTTTTTTGAGTATCATGTACTTCTAGCCAGACAATTTTCAACCTGACATATCCTACAATGATTCTTCCTCACCTTCTTCCCCTCATCCATCACATCCATTCTTGCAGCCACCTTCTCAACCTCTTCTTGATCATGATATTCATCCCACTTCCCCAAACATTACTACAACAACTGAAACCATAGTTATGGTTTTCACCACCCCCACTCCCCCTAATCCTAATGAGGCTTCTTATTCAAACATCATATCCTCCTCACAACATCATCTCCAAAACCACCCATCACCAATATTTTTCTATTCTACCATATTTTTTGACCCATTGTGGGGGTCCCTTCTCATTCTATTTATTCAATCCCACTCATCACTTCATGTACAACCAATCCTCTACCCGAATATAACTTATTCAATGTTACTCCTCCATATTCTAACATACCTCTTCAAAATTTGTACCAATCAAGTATGAATTCCCCCTCATATTTAGGCTATCCAACTTATCTTTCTTCCATTTCATTCACACTTCCTCATCATCCTCTATTTCTACCACTTTCTTCTAACCCTAAAATCCCTTTCAATTTACAATTCCTTGATTATCTTTAAAATCCCTTATATATTCTTTTTACCAACAATATATTCCTCCATCCTCTTAGTCTTATAGGCCCGCATCTTCTCAAGTTAGATCCTTCACATCTCAACCCAATAATCTAGGTACTACACACATTTCTCACCCTCCTCTAGATCAAAGTGGCTTCTTTACTTATCCATCCACATGGATTTAAACCATCCCTACTACACCATCTTTTCATATGCCACCACCATCACCTTATGAGTGGCCATCAACATTTTTTCATGTACCAAGCCAACAACATGGTCAACCACCAAATCAAAGGTATGTTCAACACTCATATTGAGCACCTATTCAAGACCCAAGTTAGAGCCACCAAAAAATACCAAGTCAAGCACACCATTAGGTGCCCTTACAAACATACCATCCATTGGATCATCAAATTCTCATCAATTCAAATAATCCTCCAAATACTTAATCAAATCAATGGGTTAAAAAAAACAACTACAATAGCAACAACAATAGGAAATCCCCCTTCATTCCTCTGCTTATATTTCTCACCCCACTTCTTCTTCAACTCTTCCACCATCATTGTTTTCTAATCATAAAAATTCCATAACCAATCATACTCAAAATCCTCATCTTATCATACTCATCCACCACCACATCATTACAATCACCCCTATGATTACTATTCTGAACAACCTACTAGAGAACCACCTATTTATCCTACCCATACATCACAAACACCCTCTATTAAGATCTAAATCATGCAAGAGAAAATCATGAATTTGCAGTTACAAAGTAATGGTTATGGGCCATAGAAACCCACCTACAACTAACTTTGTAATGACCCCATTCATCCCTCAATGGCTCTTCATCTCTATCCACGCAAACATGGCATACCTAAGTACCAAAATTTTAGGGGTAAGAGAGATCCTGAAGAGCACTTATCCCTTGGAGATCAGGCCTTACATTGGTTTAATAACAATCCTCAACATAGTTTATTCACCTTTTAACAACTAGCCAACATATTTATAGAATATTTCTCTATCAAAATAAAAAATAAAATGTCACTATCTGATCTTTACAGCTTACAAAAATTTGATGATACACATATCAATGATTATTTTTTATACCATATTTGGATTTGGTGAAAATATATGTGAATATATGTGCTAAGCACATCTTAGAAACACTCCAAATATAATAACACTACTCTTTCAAATATACCATTGCTCATGCCAAGGTGATTGAGGACATACAAAATCTTGGAAGACAAAGTTAAGCTTTGCAATAATATTGAATACACTCCAAACACTAGATTCAATAGAGGTAGCTCCAATCCAAACCCTTTGAAACCACCCCAAGTGAACTAGGTCAAGCTAAGTGTAACACCTATCCCACCACAATAATATCCCCAACAATGACAATAAGGGTGTCAACAATTTGATCCTTCTCTCCCACTAATCAACCTACCACCCACCAACAACATCCTTCATAACTACCCCATAATTGGACTCCTCTACTAAAGCCATTACCCAACATATTCCAAGACCTGTATGATGTTGGACATATTGCTCTACCTGAAGTAAGGCTAGAGGACCCAATTATCCAAATCCAAAAGGATACAATGAGCATTTGTTCTATGAATATCATAGGTGATGATTTTGTGCTAACCACTTAAATTTTCAACCAGTTTTGATTTAAAAGATGCACTGCTTAGTATAATACAATACTTTCTCTTGCATTCACTAAATGGTTTTTTCCTATAAAAGTAGTAATAAAGTAGGAAAGACTTGAAAGCTACATAGGCATGTAACTACTCTAACAACTAATTTAGATTGACTGCAGTCATGCTATTTCTAATAAAATGTTGGGAAAACAATAAGCCAAATCCTACTTAGCAATTGAAAACCATTCATTCAATTTTAAAGCAAAATATTATCTACCTACTCTTATCCTACAAGTAATAGGGGAGATTTTTTATGATTATCCATTTTTAGTGGGCCCTTTCTAAAAATGTAACAGTATAAAAACCCTTCCTTTATAGATTTAAATCAAACTCCAAGAAACTAAGAACACTTGCACATCATCAAATGAAGATAGAGAATATAAAATATGCAAGAAAAGATCTTTTATATCCTCAGAATACAAACTCTGTCATGGCTGGAAATGATTATTGCAGAAACCAGAATCTGATTATTATAAAGAAACTTCTTTATATATGCTCTAACCTTGAAACTAATACTTGCTCTGGTATTTATAACCCAGGCACCTTATTATGCAACATATTTAATAAATTTTGAGATCTAATTTTGGAATCAATTGCAAATTAAAACGTTATATTTCAGCTTATTTTTTAAAATGAAACCATACTTTATTTGCTAATAGAAACAAAAAATAAACATATTTTGCAAGTTTTGAATGCCAAAAAAATATGCGAGCTGCCTAAAATAACCCCTAACTAATGTCTAACTATCTTAGCTATCTTACAACTATCAAAATTTGAATTTTATTTGTTGTAATTGTTGCTTTTTGATAGGTCAGATTCTTTTTCTATTGCATTTATTATTGTTGGGTAACTTTGTGAAATTAGGAATAGCTCCCTAAAATATAGGAGGTTTCAACTCCTATTTTTTAGGAAACCTAACTCTATACTCCGAGGTTGATTTTGTGTGAAACCATATTTTCAAGGATTTCCTAGAATTTTGGAACAGGCATGTGGTTGGAAATCCTTCTACGGTACCTTTTGTAGTAATGAAATATAACTTGTGTATAAAAAAACACTAAAAATAAATAAAACACATAGAAATATGGAAAAATACAATAAAAAACATCATATTTACTCACTACATCTATCTCACTAAGCATTTAAGTGCAAATATGTCATTTAAGCAAAAACTAGTTATAGATGTCCATCATGTTTTCAATAATACTTAGTTTGGGTATGAAAATAAGGCTAAATAACTATAAAATATAGCCTATTTTCCTAACTCATCATTCCCCCAAATTAATTCAATTGCATGTCCTCATGCAATATTTCATCCTATCAACCACTATTATTTAATCCTTCTTTCTCTTGAGTGTTTTCTTGATAGTCTTGGCTGAAGTGGTTGGTGTTGATCTAGTTAGAGTAGGTGTTGGTTTAGCTGGAGGAGGTGCTGGTTTAGCTAGAGATTCATATTTTTTGAACTACCTTCATGTTTGAGAACATATTTTCTTGCACCTAGGACTTCTTTTCCTACACTTGTATCTTTGATCCATTTTTGTTTTAATGCTTTCAGTTCTCTTGGAGCATAATTATTTTTTTTTGGCAATTCTCTTTAGTCTAATTTTAACTTCTGATGTTGTAGCCTCTTTTGTAGTTGTAGGTGTTTCTTTTTGTTTTTATGGGGTTGTCTCCTATTTTTTTTCTTTTGTAGCTGCAGATGCCTCTTGTTGTTTTGATGTTGTAGCCTATTTTACTTCTTTTTTTTGCACCTATTATAGATTTGGTAATAGGTGAGGGAACTGATTTTTTTGTAGAAACATATTTTATTGGTCTATCAAAGGGTGCAATATAAGCATAAAATGCTTGCAAATTTTTAGCTAGCTCTAAATCCATTAGTATTTTCTCTAAATCTATAATTTTTACATTTGTTTCCTTTTTAAGCACCATTATCTCCTCTTTGAGTTGTTGCACCAAAATGGTTGTGTGTTGTTTTCTTGGCCCCTGCTCCTCTTGATGTTCTTTATCAACCTTTTGCCTTTTGATATGGAGCTCAAAATCTATTTTGGGAGGTGCAGGTTTTACTCATGAGGTTTTTTTTCTACCTTGCACTCTACGTTTTAACCAGCTAATACCTCCTTGTCTGATTCATCTAATTTTGAAGGAGTGGAAGCTTTAAATATCGATTGTGTAGGTGATAAAGGATTTAAATGAATAGCATAATCTTCACCATTATCCTTTGCCTTTTCCCCTATTTTTTCTTTGGCCCCTTATCTTTACTTTTTTTGCCTCCTTATCATCTATTTTAGCTTCTTCTTCTGAATCAGACAATACTACTACAAAGTTAGACCAAGTGATCTTCATTTTGTTCCCATTTTACTTGATATTTTATAAACTATAACCCTGCTAACTCGCTAATTTTGTTAATTAAATAATTTAGTGGTGTATGCTAACTAGATCATCATCGTGTGACTATCATTGTCATTGAGTTTGTTTAATTATTTTGAATTGGTCAATGTTACTCTACCATCAACATTAATTTTTTGAGCTCATTTGTTTAACCATAAGCCTTGCTATTGTAACTCATCAGACTTGCTCACCATATTAAAAACAATGTTGAAAACAAATTTTTTATGACTATCCCCTTCCCCCAACTAAAAATTCTTCCACATTATTGGGGAAGAGTAAGATAAATAGGGTATAACAGGGATGAGATAAAGAGTGGAATAGACCATCTTTAAAAGTATTTTACAAAAAAAAAATATATACAACTTAAAGAAAAAATAAAAAAAAATGAGATAAATACCTATGTTGATACGCTATTGACTGATGACTTTTAGAACTTTGGTGGAGTTTTGATAGTAGTATAACGAATATTTTCATATTCATTTGCAAACTAGATACACATGGCATCATGAAAAATGGTTTGAATTGGTGGAATGCTTCTTATTGTTTTTTTTGTTTTTTGTAGACAATTTCCACCAATAAGTTGGTTTTCAAAAATTGTTTGTCCATTTGCGCTAGCAAGCTAGTTTTCACAAATGGATATTTTTTTGCAAGGATGAAGAACCAAGAAAACTAGTTTTCATCTTCCTCCTTGGCCTTATGGCACCGGTTAAGGTTTTCACCATAGAACTTTATTGATTTTTTCTTTTTCATTTTTTCATATATGCTTGTTGAAGGAAACATATCAAGCACTAACAGAAGGTTGCATGTCAAAAATGAACTAAGTTCTACTTATTGAATCACTTGCTTAATAAAATCACCCAATCTACCTTGTATGAAGTAACTATCTTTGTCAAGATATTCTCAAGCTCCCTATTGGTAACCTCCACCTGACCATTAGATTGAGGATGGTATGGTGAAGATTTTCTATAGGTCACTTGATATTTATACACAAAGGAAACTATTACATTAGACATGAATTATGGTCCTTGATCTGATACAATCTCCCATGGTGCTCCAAAATGTAGGATGTATTCATTGAACTAACTTAAAGGAGTAATTGGATCAACAAAATCTAGTCTCCACCTCTCAAAATATTCCAAGACCACCTGAGGATGAAGAGGTATCTCCACTAAAGGTGTTGGTCTTCTCATCCTTTGGAAAGGATCACATCAAGAGATAGACTTTGGCATCACATTACTTGTAGATGGTTCTCTTGGTTGCATTGTGTCCTCCACATGGTTCATAGTGTGTTGCACATAAAATATCAAAGATATCTTCTTCCTGCATACATCTATGAACTACATGGTTAGGATAAAATTTAAATAAAATACCATCTACTACCCAAGTGTATGGAGTATTCTCATGTGTTAGAAATAGAGTCTATTCCATCATTTGGGTTATGTAAATGTATCTTCCAAGGTACATACTTAGACTACTTTAGGGGCAAGTTATCTAGTTACTTCATGCAATGTAATAAGTGCACAAGTGTCAATGTGCAATTTGTACATGTGCAAGTTGTCCCTTGCACAACTAGATAAATTTCTGGCCAAGTATCCTATTTTTCCTATATAATGATGGCCTCATAGATAAATATAATATTATAGAGTCATACTGTCATATTCGGGAGACATAGTGTAGCTTAGTGTGTGATACCATCCATTGGCAATGGGTGCAATGTAGTTCAGTAACTTTATATTGGAGTGTTCATTTCCTCCATAGCTACATTGTAATATTTTATATCACTTCTATTTATTGCATATTTTAGTCATCTAGAAGATTTACTTTATTTTGTATTATTCTGCATCTTGTGATTGTCATCTATCCATGCTTCATATATCAAAAGTTAACCTCATGGCTTAGTTTGTATCATTCATATGGTAAGAAATGTGCTAGTAATTTTCCTGTCATTATATTAAAAAGTTTCCCAATAATATGAATAGTCTATTTTTTCTTGGGTGCTTAATACATAGCTCTCTAATGGCCTTGGCAAAAATGGAAATATTCTTTTAAGCCTACAAAAGTGGTATTCTAACATTAACATTATGTAGGTCTGTCATTAATTAATTTTGGACATTTCCCTAGTTACCATCAAACCTTTGAAGAAAAGGAGGTTTATTTGACTATTTTTATTCACCTATTTCTATAGGAGAATGATCTACTATTTGTGCAAGTCTTGTAAAAAATCATGTAATACCTACAAATTTCTCTATAGGTACTACAATTTTTTCTACAATATACCTTGTAATAATATCAAAGTATGATATTTTAATAGTAGAATGCCAGTTTCTATTGGATTCTTATTTTCCTCTTTAGTTATAATAAGAGAACTAGTATTAGGTAAATATGTCCTTGATATAGCTAGATTTCATTGCAAGATAAGAAATTTACTAGATAGGTACCTTCAGCTTCATAGATCATCTATTGGGTAGGTTTGTTATTGGTTTTGGGAACTGAATCAACAAGAAGAGGAGGCTATTTAGGTATTACATGACTATTATTTCCTTATGGATGAGGTAACCAGTGTTGTTGTTGAGGTTGTTGAGGAACGTGTCCTTGAAATTGTGATGGATTGGACTAATATTATTGTGGATATAACCATTTCTAGCCTTGCTAACCTTGTTATGAATATTATTGATTGAACCAATCAAGTTGTGACCAAGATGGAACATTATTGAATAAAACAAGCTTATTTTGAGAGGGGAAGGGTGAACATTATAATATAAAACTTTTACTTTTCCTTCCAAAGCAATAACTTCAAATATTATCAATTACAATAATGAAATAATGCGCAAATCACCACACACATAAGAGACATAGATTTTATGTGGAAACTCCTTCTAGAAATAAAACCACAACAAAATATTGCTTATAAATTTCTTCAATAATGGGTACCAATCCCCTATTACAATGTTCGTGGAACCAAATCTGTAGGATACATCAATCCCCTCTCAAGTTCATGGACACCAATCCACAGGATACACCAATCCCCTCTCAAGTTCATGGACACCAATCCACAAGAAGAAATAATCCCCTCTCAAGTTCATGGACACTAATCCACACTCTGCTCAGGTTTGTCCTCAAATATTGCTCATAAACCTGCTCATAAAAACTACTCAAATTTGCTCCAAAAAATGCTCACAAAACTTGCTCAAATCTGCTCCAAAACCTACTAATAAAACCTTCTCACAAAACTTGTTTACATATCTTGCTCAAAATTTCTCA
This sequence comes from Wollemia nobilis, assembly GCA_028583015.1. Classification (NCBI taxonomy): domain Eukaryota; kingdom Viridiplantae; phylum Streptophyta; class Pinopsida; order Araucariales; family Araucariaceae; genus Wollemia; species Wollemia nobilis. The sequence goes on from JAQPPZ010009575.1 coordinate 492,791, forward strand.
CAAAACTTGTTTACATATCTTGCTCAAACCTTCTCATCTATTCCAAAATCTTATATACAAAACAATGCTCATATATTCCTAAATCTTGGATACAAAACAATGCTCATCTATTCCCAAACCTTGCATAATGATGTCATCAAGTTCTTCACCTATTCTTCAATGTGCTTTCCTCAACTAAAGTAATTTAGATATATTCTATCCATAATTCTTTTATCTTCATGAACATATAGAGAATGATATGCACTAACAAATACCCAATATTTTCTTCACATTCATTAAGTTTATCACTTCCACATGTCTCACATTTATTACATTAAAAGGTAGCTCTAGTCTAGCACTTGATAACTGACCTTGTAATTTCTAATTTGCACCTTTCCTTCCCTTTTGTAGATAGCTAAAAATATCGTTATTTTCAATTGAATCCTTTCACACTATCCTTGCACTATGTGACACTTTGACTTGCTTTAAAACAACCCTTCTATTTGTGTGAGGCTATGCTAATTTTCTTATTTCCACATTCACTTCAAAACCAATCACAATGCACAAATCTATCCTTCTCATATACTCCCAAAATCAATCATGAATAATGCATAAGTTTGCTCTCAAATCTAATCTATAACCCTTGCATATTTACTTCTGATTTCAAGCAAAAATAATGCACATCCAATAATTCCTTATACCTCCAACCATATGACAAAATATTTTCCTCAAATTAAAACCACTTTGAGAAAAGAAAATTGTTTCTCTAGATTTGCCTCAATGATGATGATCTTCTTTTGCATGAGCTTTCCAAACCTGTATTAACAAAAATAATTTTCCTTTTTTTTGTCCCTTCAAAATCTGGTTATCAATTCTCTTTTTCCTTTCTTGATTAAATATTAAATCAACCACTTTAAAAATCCTTATTAAAACATACACAATAAAGCTTAAAAATAACTCCTTATATCTCCCTTTTTAAAGCTCACAATATAAATCTTTATTAACAACAAAAACCCTTATATATCCTTTTATAACATGCAAAATACAACTTTAAAATAACAACCTTATACATTATAACTCCCTTTCATAGCATGCAAAATACAATTTTAAAATAACCATGATACACCTTATATCTCCCACTCAAATTAAATTAAACAAAAAATTTACCCTTACCTTGCACAACAAAGCCTAGCGAATGCAAAGGAGATTTGATCTCCTAACATCTGCCAACACAACACCCTAGCACAGGCTAGGCAACCAACTAGGCTACCCTAGCAGGTGAAATTAAAAGCATAACATGAACTATTTAATCCCTTCTTCATTCTATCTCAGCCAACCAAAACAAAAATAGTGTTGCAAGGATTCAACCTTGTAACCTCCTGCTCCACAATTCCTTAGTGTAAGTCAGGAAACCTACTAGACTAGCCACCTGGATGAGACCAAAATTGTAGCATAAACTATATGAATTCTCTTTCGTGATTTCTCAATAAAACACTGCAAAACCTACACCACAAGGATTTGACCTTGTAACCTTCTGCTCTGCAATGCCTTAGTGCAAGCTAGGCAACCGGCTAGGCTAGCCACCTGGATGAGACCAAAGGTAGCACGAATAATTATTTAAATCCTCTTTTCGATCGCTGCCACCAAACGCACTCTTCTCCTCCTCTTGTCTTCTTCCCACTACTCGATTTTTGCACGAAGGATATTCAAATTTCATCCCTTACCAAAATGAATTGATGGGCTTTTAATATGCATTTTGATTTTAGTGCTCAAGCAAGTTTACCTCATTATTTAAATATTATTTTATTTCAACTTTATATCTTCTCCAAATATGTCGGTGCATTTTATTTTTCAACCACTTTAGGTTATAATATTTAAATCTATGATTTAAATATTATAATATTTAAATCTATGATTTAAATATTATAATATTTAACTTTTTAATCTTATATATTTAAATCCTTTGATTTAAATATGTTGAACCTTTGTCCTTCTATTTTTAATATTTCAAGCCTTTATCCAAACCTTTGTCCTTCTCTTTATAATATTTCAAGCCTTTGAATACCATGCACATTTGACATCAATGAAAACTCGATATTTCTAACAATCTCCCCCTTTTTCATTGATGGCAACCCTACAAAAAAATTTCTTTTACTACAACTGGATTCACAATCTACTCCCCGACAAGCTGCTTTCCCTTACTGAATTCTTCCCCTTTGACATCAATGGCAAAGGGCTTCTTGGGGCTAAAAATAAGACACTTAACACAACCCCCTTACCACCTCATTTTCTTGAGGTGATCAATTTTGATATGGGAGTAAAGCTACTCCCAAATTACAATGCTCTTTTTCTTTTTTATTTTTCTTTTTCCAAACTTTTGAGGTTATACCTTTTTGAACATTTTGACTATCCTTTTTTTTTCTTGACTTTGAGATTTTAGGGAACACTATTCTACACCATTTTGCTCTATGCCCAAAATTTTTGCAATTGTAACAAATTATGTTGTAGTCCATGAAAGGTGTAAATGAATTGACATTTCTTTTGCAATTTACAGCTTTATGACCAAAATTATTACATGAAAAGCAATAACCTTGAAAAAATAATCATATTGCCTTGGAGTATTTGGTCGCATGCTTCTTTCTTTGCTTTTTCTGTGATGGTCCCTGTTCCTTGATGGTGCATTATTTTCTTCCTCATTGATGCTTCCACTTTTCAACATATCAGCATAGGTCTTGGGCTCTTCTTCAATTACTTTGTTTGAAGATTCTATTTCTTTTGAGCTTGAATCCCCCTTTTGTTTCTCTTTACCTTCTTCAAAACCAAGTCCATTCTTCATAAATGGAGATCTTCATGCTTTGATAATATCATCCAAGTTTTTTGAGCTTTTCCTAAACTGATATATCTTATCATTAAATTTTTCAAGTTCTTTTCTTAGAATGATAGCTCCATTTTCTACCCAGGTGTTGTATGTGAGTTGGAGAGGAGAGGGCAATCCTCCAAGGGAGGTCCCAATTTTGAATATCCACCCTACCAAAAATTTAAATTGGGTACCCAAAATCCAATTGATAATTTTGGTGCAAGAAAGGCCTGGTGTGACTCCCGGGTGACTTTGATGGTGTATAACCCCCTGGTCATGGTATCTCAGATCAAGGCGACCCCACAAGGATTTTTTCTCTAAAAAAAATATAGCTCCATGTTCTAGACTTTCACACTCTAGTTCTTTTGCCTTTAACTATTTAGTCATACCTTCTTCAATTCTTCTTGCCTCTTCAACCTTTAATTTTAATTCAGTGAGATCTTGTAGAAGCTTTACCTTTTTTTCTCATCCTCTTGTACTTGAGCCTTCAATCTTGAGTTATTCTTTCTAACCCTTTTCAACTCTTCAAGAGCAAAAATAAGTTCCTCTTCTATGTCAACTATGGCTTCCTCTTTATTTTTTTAATCTTTATCTTCTTCTTGGTCTTCAACTACAGGATCATCTTCTTTCTATTCTATGGCCAAAAATAGAATTTCTTATTTTTTACTATCTATGAAGTTTTTATCACTGCTACTGGAAGTATTGCTTGCTTCTTCAACATAAAAACTCTTCTTGTGTCTTTTAAATATCTTCTCATGCTTTTCTTGACCGTGCCTATTTTTATTTTCATGATAAAAATTTATTTCTTTATTTTTCTTGTATTCCTTTTCTTGTTTACTGCCTACTACTTCCATCTTGTGGACAATTAGATGCATGGTGACCAAGGTTACCACAATTAAAAAATTTCACAAACTACATGCCTTTGTTTTTTTGTGGACCCTTCATATTCCCTCGCACAAATTTAGATTTGTCTCCACTACCTGATTATTAACTTGATTCTAGTCTTTTATTATTTGCCTTATTTGAAGCTTTGAATGTTACCTCTCATTTGGATGTTTGATATTTTTCTATCCTCATCTCATAGGTTGTGAGAATTCCATGTAGCTCATCCATGCTCAAAGTTTTGAGATCCTTCATTTCTTCAATTGCTGAAACCTTTGCAGCAAACCTCATGGGAAGTGACCTCAATTTTTTTTAATATACTTAGAGTTTTCAATACTTTCTCCAAGTCCACAAATGGTGTTGACAACCTCATCAACATTAAGTAGGTACCTAGCAATATATTCCTCATATTTCATATTCAATTATTCAAACTTCCTCCTACGGGTTTGAAGTTTTGCCATTTTAACATTGCAATCTCTTTCATATGTTCTCTGTAACTTGTCCCATATTTCTTTTGTTGAAATGCATTGCATGACTTTCTGTATCGCTCCAATTTTTTTGCATCCTTACCTTCATGCTATAGGATCCGCACCCGAAATGGGGATGTGAGAAGGATGGGACAATACCTCGGAATGAGAGGCCCTTTGAAGGTCGCGCCTCTCGGGAGGATGGTATAAGGGTGAATTTTTTATGGATGGTGGGTTCACCAGGAAACTTTTGAATGGTAGTTTCCACACCTAGGTTGAGAGTAGGTTTGATGTGTTCATTTTATACTTTAATCATTCAATTCCTAGGTTTTTCCAAGATGAATCTAAGCTATTCTATATGCCAATGCTGATTTTTATGAATACAGAAAACATGTGTAAGTGCTAAACACAAAAAGTAGGCTAAATAAAATAGAACATACCTGATTTTGGATGTCTGATGAAGCTTCTGAGTTTTGTAGAAGTCCAAATCATCTCAAATCATACGTAATCATCTGGAATTACACAGAATCATCTCAGATCTCAGTCAGTCATCTGATATCAGACCGGATCATCGATGATCTAATGAATTTTTCAAAAACCTGCAATCACTGAAACAGATACAAAATACCAAAAATGCAACTGCAAAAGCAAGGGGAAATGATAGAAATAATAGTAAACTTGCCTAAATGGTAAATCCAAATAACAATTAAAAGGAAATGCATCAATTTGACAATTTATTTTGACTTTATCATGCATCTATGCTAAATGAGGTGAACTTCGGGATGCATAAATATAATAAACTAAGATAATGCATAAAGAAATTGAAGGTAAAAGATAAGAAAATGCAAACTTCGAGCTCTAATTGCCCCCAATCTAGACTACATTCGAGATCACATCTGATTGTACGAGATCATCATAGATCTATGACAAGATTGTCCAAAATCGTCTGGAATCGCCTGCGACGATTCTACATGGGATCGTATACAAGGGAGGCCGATGTCTAGTTGTGACATCACTACTACAGGTTTGGTGCTGGGAGCACATCGTAGTGCGGAGGCCGATAGGACTCCCACTAACAGGGGTTGATCGGGAGAGACCCTAGGTTTTCTACTGGTGGTTATAGAGAGGGTCATAGCAGTGGATAGATCTTTCGATGTCACGGAGGTTGCTAGACAACCTCATCCCAGACCAGATCACTTGGAGGTCATGGAGAGAGCATCCAAGGTGGGCAGAGAATGGGTAGGAGCTGGCTCACATTAGGCGAGTCTGCTGGCTAGTGATGGAGTGGGGAGAGGTAGAGCTCCACCACTATGATCGGGTTCTATAATAGTTCGGTCTTCAGCAGGGGATCCCTTCCCTCAGGGATTATGAGTACTCTCAAACTATTTAGGATAATACCACACTAAGAGAGGCTCTAGATATGCAGTGATTCTGGATTTAGGACGCAGATGATGCCCCCATTCATCTAGTGGATGGTGACGATGCTGGGGTTGCGTATGGATACGATGCCTAGTATGCAAGAATCTGCCCTCCTCGTATGATGAGGGCACAGGGTCTGGTGCACGCTGTGGTGCGACAGATGGGGAGGCAAAGCCAGGCTACTATTGAGGCAGCGCAGGGTCACGATGGGAGAGAGCAGCGACAGTTTTTGTAGGAGAGACACTAGAGGATGGCACAGGCTCCATAGAGACCACAACAGATAGGGAGGAGGGAGGAGGGATTCCCTTCTTAGCAGGGGGAGATGCCACTATCGCCCAATAAGAGCAAGGGTGTTGAGGTAGGGGAGAGCAGCGATATGGCAGCTCTCCAGGTTGAGGTTACCCACCTCTGGGCTCAGGTGTAGACATTACAATATGAGGCTACACGACTCAGGGCTCGGAGTGGAGGGACGAGCACTCAAGATCTGGCATGGTCTATTGCTTAGACAGCATTCTACCAGGGGTTGTACTATCATGTGGTTCCAGAGAACTAGAGGATACCATTGCCAGCCCCCATTGCGAAGTCGATCATGATGGGATCATCGAGGACATCCTCACGATCGACAGTGAGGACCCAAGACACAGCCTAGAACTCTATGGGATCACCTCCTCCATGACAGGGTGGGGGAGGAGATGAGGCGAAGAGCTCGAGGGCTTCTCGAGGCTAGCCGCTCACTACACAGAGATTGTATATACATTTATTACTTTTTGAGGGGATTGAGTATGCCAGGGTATTGATTGTGGCATACCAATCCAGATGATGTACATATTTGATTGATGATATATATATATATATATATATATATATATATATATATATATATATATTATCTTTTTGATGATATGACTTGTGTATATGTTGTATGATGCTTTAATTATGGATTTGTTGATTGATTATTCATGTAATTATGTCATTTGGAAATAAATTATAATTTTTATATCATGGCATAAAATTTAAATGGAATAATCTGATGTAAAAAAATTGGTTGTTTTGTGGTGTGATTTGATGCAAAATAAAAGGGACTGCTAACAATAATTTCAAAGGAAATTATCGCTGTTATAGACCATTTCATGGAGTCGCTGCTCGCTAGGTCGTCAAGCTAATCCCAGGATAGAAATATTGTTAAAAGTAAAAGAGTGCTTAAGAGACTATCTTAAGACTTTGTGTTGTGATGATGAAAATGATGATGGTGATGATTTGTTTTCAGATTTTCATAAAAATATTATGCATGAAATATAAAAGAAATATGATTTTTTCTAGGCATAAATTCCTAAGTGTGATAAAATTTTGAACAATTCCGTAGGAATTATACCATCATTGCAAAATGGAATGTTGACATAATGAAATGAAAATAGAAAAAATTTACGTTCTTTTTAAAGCACAATTGTGTAACATAATGAAGTAAGCCATATGTTTTTATGAATTAAAATGAATGGAAAATAAAATGAGAACAATGGTTTGCGCTAGGCATAGAATTATGGGTATAGACTTATACCATCATCGCGAAATCCAAAAAGAATTTGATATTTTAGTTTTATTGCATAATTGATTTTTTGAGATAAACAGAAAATAATAATATGAACATGACTTTATTTACTATATTTGTGTAATATGTTGTTTGAAAGAATTTTGTGATTTTTGAAAACAATGTATGTAATTGTTTTTATACTAAACAGATGTTCTAAAATAAGAAAATGAAATTATTCCAAAGAATTGTAGAGATATTTTAAATTATCTCAAAGACAAAATATAGATTTATAAGGAACCCTCATGTGCAAATGTGAGTTCATTACCGATCTTGATTTATCATAATGATACAAAATCTCTCAAATACAAATGTGTGTGCAATTGTATTGTTCATTCACCAATTTTGAGTAAGAAAATTTGATACAAGTGATTTAAATTAACCAAATGAGTGTTCATTGACCATGATTTATATGCATGTAACCATACCAGACTACTATGTAAGTCAGGTCATCAAGACCTAGCTAATCCATAAGCCAACATGGGTCTGTACAAAATAAGGTCTCTAATGTGACAGACATATCACCACGCTAGGAATTACCCAAGTCCACGCAGGTTGGGCACAAACCACCTGTTATGGGGCTTACCTCACAGTTTTCGAATAATTGAGAATTCCAAGGATTCAAGCTCATTCACCCTTCTTTTATTTTAAATGGGTAGGGAAAATGATTTTATTGCTTTTGCTCTTGCTTTTCTTTTTTTCTTTTTTTTTTGTGTTTTTGCTTGGCACTGAGACAATGCTGAAATATTGCTGCGATGATACAAAATAATATTTTTATTTTTCTCGTTTGCTTTAACTTTTTCTTTTGCTTCCTATACTAGGGATACTTGCTTGGATTGGTTGTAGAGCAAGGGATTTTTATTTTGGGTAGGGGTGAGCTTGTCCTTTTGTCAATTCTCAAAGATTCTAGACCATGTGCATGATAGGATAGCAGGGGAAACTTTTCGCTCAAGAAACCACTTCTACTATGTAGCATCATATCGAATTTGCAATGAAATCATTTTAATGTGAAGGGATGTACTTGGTTCAAGTAAATAGCAAGATCATTTCTTCTATGCTCAAAACTTTATTTAATTTAACTGTGGACTTTGATATAAGAGAGATTAATAATCATACCGAATAAAATCAAGATATTTATGCATGTGAGTGTGAAAGTGCGGGATTCCAAATAAATGCTAATTTATCCAAAATAACTGAAAATATAACTACAATACTTCAAGAATTGATAGGTACAAAAAGAAAGAATGTTTTGAAGATTTTTATGGTTTTAAAGTTTTTATATTTTGATTTTGATTGATGAATTGAAATAATAAACACTGTTACTATTTTTGAAATTTTTTTATATGTATGATGAAAATGAAACAATATGCAAAATAACAATATATACAAATTATGAAATGACCAAATGTTACGCATAATAACTCTTAAGATGCATAATTTTCATAGGTTCTTTAAGGTTTTTACCATCTAATGTAGCTAATAGGTATGCTCCCGATCCAAATTTAGCAGTGATGATATACGGTCCAAGCCAGTTGGGCTCAAATTTACCTTTAAGATCTTTAGTTGCATTAGTGTTTTTTTATTTTCTTTTAAGATGAGGTCATCGATCTCAAAGGATCGATGATGAACTTTCTTGAGCTATGCTCGCTTGAGCTTTTTTTGGTAGGCACGAAGATGCTCCAAAGCATTGATGCGCTTTTCATCTAGGATTTCCAGCTGACTAAATCTGCTAGCACGATATTCATCTCCTACTTTAGTATCTTGAAGTAGCAGATCCAAAGAAGGAACTTCTAATTCAAAGGGAAAAATAGCTTTCGCGCCATAAACCAAAACAAAAGGCAAAGTACCTGTGGGGGTGCAAACACTAGTTCGATAAGCCCACAAAGCAGGATATAATTGGATGTGCCAATTTCAGCCAGATTTATTGACCAGTCTTTTGAGGATTTTGATTAATGTTTTATTAGATGCTTCTGCTTGGCCATTACCCTGAGGATAATAGGGATTGGACCAACGATGTTGAATTTTATATTTTTGACATAATTTTTTAACATCTTTATTTTTGAAACAAGTTCCATTATCTGAAATGAGATTTATAGAAATTTTGAACCTACAAATAATTTGATTAAAAATAAACTTGGAAACTTGGGTTCTAGTGCAAGAATATAAGGGCATAGCTTCAACCCACTTTGTGAAATACTCAGTGGCGGTAATGATAAATTTGTGTCCATTAGATGACACAGGGTTGATTTTTCCAACGATGTTTAAGCCCCATTTTGAAAAGGGCCAAGGAGATGAAATAGCCTGCAGTTCTTGTGCAGGCGCATGGACAAGGTCAGCGTGTTTTTGGAACTTGTCACAATGGTGCACATAATCATGTGCATCATTCTCCATGGTAGGCCAAAAATATCCTATCCTAAGGAGTTTCTTAGCAATGGCACTACCACTAAAATATCCCCCACAAGATCCATTGTGAGCTTCACTCAAAGCTGATCTAGATTCTTCTAGATTCAAACATCTTAGTTGGATACCTTCAAAAGATCTCCTATACAAGGTATTACCAATAATCATGAAGTGACTTGCTCGTCTACGTAATAACCGGTGGTGGTTTCTGTTACAACCTTCAGGAAAGGTCCCATTTTGAAGAAAAATAAATATATCACTGTACCATGGTTCAAGAGTAGTTTCGTTGATTAAAAACACATCCAAAGGTTCTAAGCATGATTTATGTGAAGTGGGTTCCTGGAGTCGATGAATAATGATGGTAGCATATTCGTCATCTAACTCCAAGGGCAAAAGAGATGTAGCTGTAGCCATAGCATCAGTCGTACGGTTACTAGTTCGAGGAATAGCTTCCAAGGTAACTTGATCAAATAGGGATAATAATTGTAAGACATGCTTTATATGGACATAATTTATCATCTCTAGTCTGATAAAAATCATTGATTTGATTAATTACAAGTTGAGAATCACCAAAAACTAATATATTTTTAATTTTTAGTACCAAGGCAGCTCGTAATCCTAGGATTAGAGCCTCATATTCAGCAGTATTATTAGTGCAAGCAAACGTTAATTTAAAGGATAGAGGGATAAGATGTTTATGCAGAGATATTAAAATAATACCTGCACCAGCTCCACTCATGCATCGGGCACCGTCAAAGTATAGGGACCATTTCTCTGGATGGTCTGCCTCTAATTTAAGGCATTCATCAGGAAACTCAATGATGAGGGGATGGGTAGACTCTAAAGGTGCAGCAACTAATTGATCTGCTATGATTTGACCTTTAAAATACTTCTATCCTATAAACATGAGTTCAAACTCATTGAGCGCAAGAACCCACTTGGTTGTGCGACCAGATAAATAAGGTCGACTCATGAGATATCGCAAAGGATCGAATTTTGCAATAACATACGTTTTTTGACTGAGCATATAATGGCCTAATTTCTGTGTGGAAAATACGACGGTGAGAAAACTTCTCTAATATTGTATAGCAATTTGCATAACTAATTAAGGTTTTGCTAATGTAATAATTAGCACGTTCTTTCTTCTCATCGTCAAGTTGAGCTAGCATAGCTCCTAGGGCAAAATCTAAAGCAGAAATGTACAAGATAAATGGGCGATCATATCTATGTGATGAAAGCATCGATGGTTTAAGGATATATTGTTTGAGGAGTTAAAATGCTTCATGGAATTCATCTTCCCAATGAAAATAGACATGTTTCTTAAGAAGCTTAAGAAAGGGTCCGGTTTTGTCTGCCAACTTATCGATGAAGCGATGAATAGCTTAAATCTTACCTTGTAAACTTCGTAATTCAGATATATTTGTGGGTGCAGGCATGTCAGTGATAGCCGCGATCTTGAGAGGGTCAATTTCAATGCCACGTAAAGAAACTATAACCCCCAATAATTTACCGGACTTAACTTTGAATATACATTTGGCTAGATTTAATCGGATAAGATATTCCCTTAACCGATCAAATACTTTTCTCAAGTCATTTAAATGATCATCTTCCTTGGGGGAACAAGCTATCTTAAGCTCGTAGAATATCATGCATCATATCATGGAATATATAAGTCATGGCTCGTTGATATGTTGCACCTGCATTCTTCAAACTGAATGGCATCACTTTCTAAAAATAGTTTCCCCAAGGGGTAATAAAGGCTATTTTAGCCTGATCTTTAGGTGCTATCATGATCTGATTATAACAATAGAATCCATCCATTAGGGATATCATTCCACTCCCAGCAGTAAAATCAATGATTTGATCCATGTTGGGAAGAGGAAAATCGTCTTTAGGGCATGCAGCATTAATATCTCTAAAGTCTGTGCAAACCCTAACTTTGGTAGCTTCTTTCTTAGTTATTGGAACTACATTCGAGATCCATTCAGCATAATCAATTGCTTGTACAAAAATGTCCTTCAAGAGTTTTTCTAATTCTCCTTTGACTAGTAAGGCCACTTTAGGATGCATTTTTCTAAGTTTTTGTTTAACAGGTTTAGCATCCGGATGGACTACTAGGTAATGCATAACTACAGAAGGGTCTAATCCTAGAATATATTCATATGTCCAACCAAAGACGTCTTCATATTATTTAAGGAATGCAATGTATTTATCTTATTTTTCTTGACTCAATTCTGATCCAATGTTAATTATGTGAGGGTTATCATCGGTTCCAATGTTAACTTTTATGACGTTTTCTACTGCCATGTGTAGATCTCTCTCAAAATTATATGGGGCGGGTGAAACACCCAATTATTGTAATTCTTCTATGGTTAGCTTGGATAATTCGTCTTGAGGAGTCGTGGCCTCAAGCTGGGCTATACTAGGTATAGAGCCATCAAAATAAAATTTGTTATGTAACAATTCCTCAACGGAGACATCATGAAAGATACTTCCCTCCAACTCATCATCGGATTCAGCAATCATCTCAAGGTAAGCTATGGATATCATATTACATGTAAATTGGTTATTCCTTAAATGCAAAGCATCACATTTATCCAAATAATATTGGTAACATATGAGATGGTCATCATCCTCAAATGGGAAGGGCTGAAATTTACTAGGAAATAGGCCCACACCACATTGGGCAGGCCATGGTTCTACCTTGAAAGGTTCTTTCATACCATTCTGAAAAGGTCCCAAACCTTTCCCTTTATATCCCAATTTGAGCATTATAGACTTAGCTTTAATATACTCATTATTAAAATAGCATCGAGCATATCCATCATAATGTGTCTTGATGTTTCTAGGTATTCTTCCCCAGTCATATCCCTTATAAATAAAAGCACAGCTCCTGACTTGGTAGATACTTCGCATAGGCTGTGGGAGGCCCAAAGTACAAGGGGAGGGTGGCAATTTATTTAAAATAAGGGAATCTTGCATGGCAGCATTTGTTTTCTCTGATATAAGGATGTTAGATAAATCGGGTAAGAGCTCATCAGTAAGAGCGTAAGAGGTAGAAGGAACATTTCCTATGTTTTCGGATGTGGAAAATATACCTCTAGTAGGTGTAGATGTTGTAGAGATGTCGATGGACGGGTCTATAGGTATGGAAGTTATAGGAGTAAAACAAGAAGCATTGGTTGTGGTTTTAGGATCCTTTTGAGGTCCTAATGTGGTTTGTTCGAAAGATGGTTGAACTATATGTAGAGGTGCAGTTGGTGGGGAAAAAGTAGATGATGTTATGAGTGTGTGTTTCACATGTTTAGGTGGATGATTAGAATTAGGATGTGTGGATGACAGAGCAGGACAAAATTGAACTCCAACAGGTTCTGCCAAAGCACACATATCAAAGGGTCTAGGGTCACCATGAATGGTAACCAATTTATTCTTAAATTCAAATTTAACACACTGATGTAAATTTGAGGGAATAGCTCGCATCGCGTTGATCCAAGGGTGATCCAAGAGTATATTGTATGATGCAGGGCAATGTACAATAAACACGGTCATGTCTAAGGTTCTAGGACCCACTTGCAATGGAATAGTAATAACTCCACACGTTTCTTGTGTTTCTTCATTGAAGGCTTTTATAATCATATCAGTTCTTTTCATTTTATCATTTCTAAACCCAAATCTTTGGTAGAATTCAAAAGTGCAAATGTTTAAATATGAACCATTATCAATCAAGACTCGTTTAACTGCTACATCTCCAATTAGGGCAGTAATATATAAGGGTTTATCCTTATGTAAACTATGTTGCGGTATATCTCTATCCCGAAAGTCAATACAATCGACTTCTCAAGTTATGATAGTATTGGACATGGCTTCAGGTTGAATATTTGGTGGTACCATCATTTGGCTTAATGTGAGCATTAATTCATCCCTATGGGTAGGAGAAGATCTTAAAAGGTCCAAAAGGGAAATTGTAGCTGTAGTATTTGATAATTGTTCATTAATATTATAAGGAGGTTTAGGTTGAACATTAGGCATGTGATTCCCTTTATTAGGGACTTTCAAAAAAAATGGAGCTGATCCATCATTCTGAGTTTGATCTTGTTAAGAATTTTGAGCCTGTTGTCGAGTAATAGCTCCGATGGTACCTACAATATTATCTTGCGGATGATAAATGGGTCTTGGTCTAGCGTTTATGGCTTGTTCGTTAGAAAGTAATTGGTGATATGATGGTCTAGTAGTGACTCTTCTAGGAAATGGTTCTTTCGAAACCATAGAATTTGTGATAGGTTGAATAGCATTTGATTCATATTCAAAATTGTTTGATTGATTTGAGGTGATTTCCATGTCACTTTTAGTCTCGTATTCTGTATCACTAAGATCAGGTGTCCGAATATTATATAGAGGTCTGGTCGTAACCATGGATAAAGTTGTGTCAAAGATTTGCAGATCATGAGCAGGTAAATGTCCACTAATAGTCCCTACATATCGGGTAGGAGGGGGAACAGTATGATGCTCAATTTGATTAGCCACCTCATTACCATGCTTTGGTAAGGGATGTTGAAATATGTCCAATGATTGATTGGCATTCTGATTCTGAATTTGGGGGATGTTCTTTTGAACATTATTAGGAGGATTTTGTTTAGGTTGAAATGCTTGCACCTCCATCTCATTGTTATCAATTAAATCTTGTATTTTATGTTTTAATATTTTACAAGAGTTGGTAGCGTGTCCAGGTCCTCTATGGAAATCACAGTGTAAATCAGCTCTATATCCGGGTATAGTTGGATCAGGTTCCCGGATATTTGGTAATTGGATCAAACCTTGTTCTAATAATTGCGAAAGAATGGTTGATAAAGGTTGATTTAACCTAGTAAATTCTCGGGGTGGTTTATCAAGAGGTTTTAGTATAAATTTCTTTGTTGTTTTCACGACATTAACAGTAGCGATATTTCTACTATCAGTGACTCCATCACCCACAACTTGTTTATTTTTATATTGATTTCTGGATGTTTTCTCATCACCTTTCTTTTTGAGTTGACCTCTCCTAATGAGAGCATCTTCCACTCTTCGAGATAAATATATAGCTTTATCGAAGGTGGTCAAGGTAGTAGTTGATAACTCATAGGATAGTTTTTCTTGTAAATTATTGATAAAAATATCCAGCATTTCTTGATAATGTAACACAAAGTGTAATTTTCCTATCAACTGTCTCCATCGAGCTAGGAAATCAGAAAAACATTCATCTTTGTCTTGTTTTAGGTTGTACAAATCTTTAATGGTTACATGCATTTCAATTTAGGCACTAAATTTATGCACAAAAGACTCGGCTGTCTCTTTGAAATTCCTCAAAGAATGAGTGGGTAATTGGTAATACCACTCTAATGCCATTCCTCCTAAAATTTTTGGGAACATTTTTAGTAATAACAAATCATCATGTGATATATCATGACACGTTATCCTAAACATACGAAGATGCTCAATGGGATCTTTAGTTCCTTTGTATATAGGTATGACAGGCATAGGAAAGTGTTTAGGATATGGTTGTGCTACAACTATAGGATCTAGAGGCTGACTACACATCTCTTGATAATTGTACAAGGGATGGTAGGGATCTATCTGGTCCATGCGGGAGACTAACTGTTTCACCATGGCTTCCAGATTACCAATTTGTCCACCATATTGGTTCGATGGTACATGAATATGGTATTTGTGAGCATAGGATGGCATGACGTAAGGATTATATGCTATATTGCTATTATGCAAATGGTTGGTAGGAAGAGTATTATGAAGAAGATTTGTTGTAGCATTATGTTGTATCCCAGATTGTTGGAAATTGGTGTTTGGTTTTGTTTTATACTTTTTTTGATTTGAGGTATGTTGATCAATAACTTGGTGAAATAGATCAGTGAATGACGATTTCTTTTGTGTGGGAATAACCCTAGGCTTGGTAACAGGCACTCTAGATGGTTGGGTAACCTGTAATTGTTGTATGTTCTGGATTATGGCGGCCATATCCAAATTGGATGGTCCAACTTGATCACTTTCTTGATCAACGAAGGACAAGGGATTAGTGCGTGTGTGATATATTTCTTCTATGGTTGCTTGAGTGTCACTAATTTGATTCTTGTCCATATGGACTGCTCTATTAAGTGCACCAATATTAGTATTGAGGAACTTCCAAAAATGTTCCATATTCTAAAAAGTAACAGCTCCTTCCGGAGACATTTTAGGAGATGAGGATCCTTCCTCTCTAATAGTTTCTCTTTGTTCATTTCCTTCAAAAAATTCTTCTTCTTGTTGGTCTAGGGTT
The DNA here is from genome assembly GCA_028583015.1 of Wollemia nobilis. Classification (NCBI taxonomy): domain Eukaryota; kingdom Viridiplantae; phylum Streptophyta; class Pinopsida; order Araucariales; family Araucariaceae; genus Wollemia; species Wollemia nobilis. The sequence continues at coordinate 508,684 of JAQPPZ010009575.1, forward strand.
CCTTCTTCCTAAATTGGGTCTTCAGGAAGGACATCTGGTTTATTTACTAGTTTTCCTAACCAATATTCTTCTACTTCAATTTGTTTTCCATTCCCGAGTCTAGTCATTATGCTTAAATTTAGATTTTAGCAAATATATATTGATATATATATATATATATATATTTGCAACAAATTTGGGAGGTATATATTTTAATTATATACCTACTATAATACTTAATAGAAAATGTTTTGATTTTTGTTATATTTTGTTTTGTTTTTGTTTTTATGATAATATTATAAAGAGAACAAACAATATACTAAATGCACGAAATAATAATAATAATAGAATGGCCTAGTTTTCTATAAATAGTTTGTAGATGTCATTGATGGGATCAAGTTCATTAGGAGTCATGAAATGCTCCTCTTCAAATTGGAAATGGTTTTTTAGGAATTTGACAAAGTGTGCTATGGTGATGTTATCTACTTCTGACTTTGACTTGTAAAAATAGAGCTCATGGCAATACTCTCGATATAACACATCTCTAGGAACTCTATTCCATCTCTTTCTATCTGTAAGAACGACCTCTTGATCCTCTATACGAGATAGAAATTTATGTACTACAGCTACATTGTCGAGGTATTCCTCAAAGGTGTACAATTTAGAAGACACAAGGGCTCTTTTATCTGCTAACCACCTATGGCAAGCTCTCTGAAGCTCATGATATAAGGTTACTTGATCAGGATCTAGGATTCTATCTAGGACAAACCTCTTGATTTACCTAAGTTCGGTTGATCTAGATGAAATGAGATTCAATATCCTATTAAGTTTGTCCCATAAAGGTGGGACTCTATATGTTTGAGATACTCTAAGCAAAGAAGTAATCTCTATAGCTACTAATTGATTCTCAACATTAATGGTGACAGCTCGTCTTTTATTATAATCTACCATCTGAATATGATATACAATCTTACTTGTTTTTTTGATGATTCTAAATGCATTTATGTTTTGTTTTTTTTTTTGGATTGTTTTCAAAAGGTTTTTAGTTTTTCACGTCGGGTTCACCAAAATGTATTGCTCCAAATTTTTTGCATCCTTACCTTTAGGCTATAGGATCCGTGCCCGAAAGGGAGATGCGAGAAGGATGGGACAATACCTCGGACTAAGAGGCCCTTTGAAGTTCGTGCCTCTTGGGGGGAGGGTATAAGGGTGGATTTTCGAGGGATGGTGGGTTCACCAGGAAACTTTTGAATGGCAGTTTCCACACCTAGGTTGAGAGTAGGTTTGATGTGTTCATTTTATACTTTAATCATTCGATTCCTAGGTTTGGCCAAGATGAATCTAAGATATTCTATATGCCAATGCTAATTTTTACGAATACAAAAAATATGCGTAAGTGCTAAACATAAAAAGTAGGCTAAATAAAATAGAACATACCTGATTTCGGATCTCTGATGAAGCTTCTAAGTTTTGTAGAAGTCCAAATCGTCTCAAATCATACGTAATCATCTGGAATTGCATAGAATCATCTCAGATCTCAGTCGGTCGTTTGAGATCAGACCGGATCGTCGGTGATCTGACGAATTCGTTAGACAAATTCGTCAGAAACCTCCAATCACAAAAATAGATACAAAATACCAAAAATGCAACTGCAAAAGCAAGGGGAAATGATAGAAATAACAGTAAACTTGCCTAAATGGTAAATCCAAGTAACAATTAAAAGGAAATGCATCAATTTGACAATTTATTTTGCCTGTATCATGCATCTATGCTAAATGAGGTGAACTCCAGGATGCATAAATATAATAAACTAAGATAATGCATAAAGAAACTGAAGGTAAAATATAAGAAAATGCAAACTTCAGGCTCTGATTTCCCCCAATCTAGACTACATTCGATATCACCTCTAATCGTATGAGATCGTCGTAGATCTACGACAGGATCGTCCAAAATCGTCTGGAATCGCCTGCGACGATCCGAGTTTGATCCGACTAAAAAATAGTAAAATTCCTACAAGAAAACATGAAATAAAGAATGCAAACGATGGTGCGAGGATGCTCTAATGCATAAGGAACTAAATTTGTAGGGAAATCAGTCAGCTAGGGGGTTCAGGGGGGTAAACTAAGAAAATCCTAGTTTATATAGGATTAGGGAGAGGTTAGGAGGTTGGAGATCATCCAAATTTTGGAGATCTCCATCGGGGGATACCCTAACCATGCAGACATGCTTTCTGCCCAAGTTAGAGAAGTTGTTGAAACATAAACTAATTATGAAAATTTGGTTTTGGGACAAAATCGTCTGGACGTTCTATTCCAGACAAATTCGTCAGATCTGGGTTCATCTGATCATCGACGATATCATCCAACGGTCAAAACAAATCCTAAAAATGGCACAGAAAATGAGGAGAGTGGGTAACGGGCGGTTAACGGGCGGTTTGGGTTAAAATTCAAATTTTTATCTTTTTACTAAGGTTTAACTACGCCAATTTTAGGGTGCTACACTTTCACAAACTCTAATACATAACCCAATTAATATTGCATTCATTGCCCTATAATTAGTTTAATGATTTCTTACCATTTACATCTATGGAAGGATTTTTAGGTGTTGTGAACCCATCCATAATGGATTATCATATATCGTAACCATGTATCAATAAATGAGTCCACATCCTCACACTCCAGAAAGCATAGTTAGTCCCTTCAAACAATGGAGTTCTATTTTATGAAAACCCTTCTTGATGAGCCATGTGTGTTCCTATATGATATTACTTCAAGCTATTAGGATTTCACAAAGGAACTCACTCTGATACAAATTTAAGAACACAAGCTTATACTGAGAGGGGGGGTGAACAGTATAAGATAAAAAATTTACTTTTATTTACAAAGAAATAAATTCAAATATTATCAATTGTAATAATGAAACAATACACAAATCACCACACACATAAGAGACACATATTTTACATGGAAAATCCTTCTCAGGAGAAAACCATTGTAAAATATTACTTATAAATTTCTTCAATAAATTTTGTGGGTACCAAGCCACAGGAGACACCAATCCCCTATTAAAATGTTCATGGACACCAATCCACAGGAGACACCAATTCCCTCTCAATTTCGTGGACACCAATCCACAAGAGACACCAATCCCATCTCAATTTCATGGACACCAATCCATAGGAGATACCAATCCCCTCTCAATTTTGTGGGTACTAATTCATACTCTTCTTAGGTCTATCCTCAAATCTTGCTCATAAACCTACTCACAAAAACTACTCAAATCTGCTCCAAAACCTGCTCACAAAACTTGCTCAAATCTCCTCCAAAACCTGTTCACGAAACCTGCTCAAATCTCCTCAAAAACCTGCTCACAAAACCTACTCAAATCTACTCCAAAACCTGATCACATATCCTTCTCAAACTTGATCCAAATCTTGTATAAAAACAATCCTCATTTATTTCCAAATTTTGTATACAAAACAATGCTCATATATTCCTAAATCTTACATACAAAAAAATGCTCATTTATTGCCAAATATTGCATAATGACATCAAGTTCTTCACCTAATCTTCAATGTGCTCTCCTCAACTAAAGTAATTCAGATATATTCTACACATAATTATTTTATCTTCATGAACATATAGAGAATTATATGCACTAACAAGTGCCCAATATGTTCTTCACATTCATTAATTCTATCGCTTCCACATGTCTCACATTTATTACATTAAAAGGTAGCTCTAGTCTAGCACTTAATAATTGACCTTGTAATTGTTGATTTGCACATTTCCTTACCTTTTGTAGATAGCTGAAAATGTCCTTTTCAACTGAATACTTTCACACTATCCTTGCACTATGTGACACTTTGACTTGCTTTAAAATAACCCTTCTATTTGTGTGAGACTATACTATTTTTCTTATTTCCACATTCACTTCAAAACCAATCACAATGCATAAATTTGTCCTTCTCATCTACTCCCAAAATTAATCATGAACAATGCACAAATTTGCTCTCAAATCTGTTCTATAACCCTTGCACATTTACTTCCAATTTCAAGCAAAAACAATGCACGTCCAATAATTCCTTATATCTCCAACCATATGACAAAATATTTTCCTTATATTAAAACCACTTTTAGAAAAGAATAGTATATTTCTAAATCTGCCTCAATGATGATGATATTCTTTTGCATGAGCTTTCCAAACTTGTCTTGACAAAAAACATTTTTCTTTTGTTTTTCCCTTCAAAATCTGGTTAGCAATTCTCTTTTCCCTTTCTTTATTAAATATCAAATCAACCACTTAAAAAACCCTTATCAAAACATATACAATAAATCTTAAAAATAACTCCTTATATCTCCCTTTCTGAAACTCAAAATATAATTTTTTTTTAACAACAAAAACCCTTATATCTCTTTTTATAACATGTAAAATACAACTTTAAAAATAACAACCTTATACCTTATAAGTCCCTTTCATAGCATACAAAATACAATTTTAAAATAACCACAATACACCTTATATCTCCCACTCAAATTAAATTAAATAAAAAAATTACCCTTACCTTGCACAGCAAAGCCCAGTGAACACGGAGTAGATTCGATCTCCTAACCTCTACCAACATAGTACCCTAGCACAAGCTAGGAAACTAACTCGGCTACCCTAGCAGGTGAAATAAAAAGTGCAATGTAAAATATATATTCTATTCTTTGTTCTATCTCAACAAACCAAAATAAAAACAATGTCACAAGGATTCAAACCTGTAACCTCCTACTCCATAATACCTTAGTGCAAGCCATGCAATGTGCTGGGCTAGCCACCTGGATGAGACCAAAATCGTAGCACAAGCTATATAAATTCTCTTTTGTGCTTTCTCAACAAAATATTGCAAAACCTGCGCTGCAAGGAATTGACCCTATAACCTTTTGCTTCGTAATGCCCTAGCGCAAGCTAGGCAACCGGATGGGCTAGCCACCCAGATGAGACAAAAGATAGCATTAATAATTATTTAAAGACTTTTTTTTATCGTTGTCACAAAATGTGCTCTTTCTCTCCTCTTGTCTTCTTTCCACTGCTTGATTTTCTCATGAAGGATATTTAAATTTCATCCCTTACCAAAATGATTTGACGGGATTTTAATATGCATTTTTATTTTAGCACTCAAGGAGGTCGACCTCATTATTAAAATATTATTTACTTTCAACTTTATATCTTCTTCAAATATGTCAACGCATTTTATTTTCCACCAGTTTAGGTTATAATATTTAAATCTATGATTTAAATACTATAATATTTAACTTTTTAAACTCTTATATATTTAAATATTTTGATTTAAATATGTCAAACCTTTGTCCTTATCTTTATAATATTTCAAGCCTTTTTCCAAACCTTTGTCCTTCTCTTTATAATATGTCAATCCTTTGAATACCATGCTTCTTTGACATCAATGACAACTCAATATTTCTAACAATTATCCCATTGAGACATTTGTGGAGTTCACCAATTTTGATTATAATGTTGAAAATTAGAACAATAATATGAACTAGGCATACCTGAATATCATCCTTGGTTGTCTCCTTGAAATGGCCTCCTTTGTTCAACAAATAAAACATCTTATTTGCCCTCAAAATTTGGTTCCTTTAACATTGTTTTTACCATAGGTAATTATTTGTAGTTCTCTATTGAATGTTGTTGGTTAAAAATACTACAAATAGTAGTCTTGTCTAAAGGACAGTCACATAAGGTATGTTTATTCTTATAGTGAGGGCAATAAAAAGCTTCCACTTCGTGTTTATTTTACAACAAATCCATGGAAGAGGTAAAAGTACCCAACAAATCTATTTTCAAATCTTCCAACATATTACTGATTTCAACTCTTGTAACTCCTCTAGCGAATCCAATTGGCTTATTATATGTAAATATGTAAAATTACCCAACAAATCTATCTTCAACTTTATAATTTGATGGAAAGGGATATTAGAAATGTTTCCTCCACCCATTAGGTTTAAAATATCAATGATATCATCTCTTAATCCTTTTAGAAAAATAGTTCTCAAAATATCATCACCCAACTCAATGTTACCTCTCTTCATTACAAACTGAAACCTCTCAATGTAGTCTTCAAGACCTTCACCTTATTTCTGAGTCATCTTGAAAATTTTACTCTTATGATCTCTCACATGATAATAGTCTTGGTATTTCTCCAAGAAAAATATCTTCATTCCATAATCACCTTCCCAATTGAAGATAAAAATTTTACCTAAGCCCATGAACCAATGTATTACACCATATTTCAAAGTGGATGAGAATAATTTCATCTTTTGTGCTTTATTGGTGTAGTCATAAATGCGACAAAGTACTTCAAACTCAAAAAAACTATGAGTATCTTCAATGGCCAGTCCTCTAAAAGTGGGTATGGTTGATGGAGAGATATTCTTCATATGCCCATCATTATTATTAGCCTCTACCCTTGGAAGATGTATAGGGAACTTGAAAGTGCTCCATGGTTGTCTTGGTTCTTCAGCCATATGAAAATATAATGGATTCCACAATCATTGAGTGTGAGGTCTTCTTGGAGTAGTACAAGGACTAGAACTAGATGATTCACTTTGTTCTTCTTACCCTTTACTTCCTTTGTTTACAGCCTTAGGAATATCAACTTGTCCTCATTTTTCAAGTGTATGAATTATTTTATCAATGATGACCCCAGCTCTTTCTTGGATAGATTGGATTTGCTTTATTCCTTCTAAGGACTGACTTTGTTATAGAGGAAATGATAGTATGCTGGCCTTGTGAAGCCTCTTCTTGTTGCTCAATTCCTAATAGATTTGTCTTAGGGGTAGATGAGGAATGAATCTTCCATGTTCATCTCATGGTCGACTCATTCATTCATTCTTCTTCCTATTAGAAAAAATTGTAGGAACAAAAACAAGGACAAAAATACAAGAAAATAGTAGGAATTTGAACCTAATCTAAAAAATAAATGAAATTTATTTCTAGAAAGCAATGAAATTACTTTAGAACCTAACTTTTGATGCCTTTTCTTGAGAATTGCTTGTTGCTTCAAGTAAGACAAAGCTCCCCTTCAAGTGCTCAACATGGAAAATCTTTAGCTCTTGCAAGATCCAATATTGTTTGTGCACCTTCCTCGATAATGGTGCCAAAAAGTGATGAGTTTGTGCTAACCACTTAAATTATCAACCAGGTTTGATTTAAAAGATGCATTGCTCAGTATAAGCCAATACTTTCTCTTGCATTCACTAAATGGTTTCTTCCTATAAAAGAAGGAATAAAGCAGTAATAAAGTAGGAAAGACTTGAAAGCAAACCTACATAGACCTATAACTACTCTAACAATTAATTTAGATTGACTGCAGTCATGCTATTCCTAATAAAATTTTGGAAAAATAATAAACCAAATCCTACTTAACAACTAAAAACCATTCATTCAATCATAAAGCAAAATATTATCTGCCTACTTTTTCCTACAACTAACAGGAGAGTTTTTATGACTATCCAGGTTTAGTGGGCCCTTGCTAAACCTGTAATAGCATAAAAACCCTTCCTTTATAGATTTAAATCTTGCTTCAAGACACTAAGAACACTTGCACATCATCACATGAAGATAGAGAACATCAAATATGCAAGAAAATATCTTTTATTTCCTTAGAATACAAATTCTATCATGGCTGGAAATGACTGTTACAGGTTTTCCATACAAAAACCAGAATGTGATTATTATAAATAAACTTCTTTATATTCACTCTAACCCTGAAACTACTACTTTCTCTAGTATTTATAACAACCCAAGCACCTTATTATGCAACAAATTCAATAAATTATAAGATCTGATTTAGGAATCAATTGCAAATTAAAAGGTTATGTTTCAGCCTATTTTTGAAAATGAAATCATACTTGATTTTCTAACAGAAATAAAAACAAACATCTTTTGCAAGTTTTTAATGCCCAAAAAAAGGTGTGAGTTGTCCAAACTAACCCCTAAATACTACCTAACTATCTTATTTGTCATACAACATTCAAAATTTGAATTTTGTTTGTTGTAACTATTGCTTTTTGATAGGTCAGATTTTTTTTCTACTACATTTATTCTTATTGGGAAACTTCATGTAATTAGGAATAGCTACCTAAAATATAGGAGGGTTCAACTCCTAATTTTTAGGAAACCTCGCCCTATACTCTGAGGTTAATTTTGTGTGAAACCAAATTTTCAAGGATTTTCAAAATTTTTGGAACATGCCTGTGGTTGGAAATCCTTCCACAATACCTTTCATAGTAATGAAATATAACCTTTGTATAAAACAAACAGAGCAACAAAACACATAGAAAAATGGCAAAATATAGTGTAAATCATCATATTTACTCACTACATCTATCCCATTAAGCATTTAAGTGTAAATATGTCATTTTAGCAAAAACTAGTTAACTATGTCCATCATGTTTTCAGCAATACTCAGTTTGGATATGAAAATAAGGCTAAATAACTAAAAAGTATAGCCTATTATCCTAACTCATCAATAGGTAAAGAGGGAACAACATTAATAACTATCATCGATTTTTATGCCTAGTCCAAGACCTACTTGATCATGGGGCCATTAAAGTTGATAATCCTTTTGCTCCTCCCAATATAAAACTTTGGTATTTATAGGAACCCTCTCCCTAAACATGGTGTAAGCTCAAGTCGATGCCTCAACATTGCAACCCCCACCTTGGAATGTCAAACATATAAATCGTGTCCCATATCAATAGAAATTCATGGGTATGATTAATTTTACCACATGAAACCAACACTACACAGTATAACCCAATCCACCATCAAATACTTTCAACATATCCCTTTCTTCTACGACACCTCCTATGCATGGTCCTTATCCTCCTCTTGTACCTTGCAATATTTTCACCATTCGTGATAGCCTAACCCATCAATTTTGCATAGCCCCAACCTATGAATTACTGTAATAGTCATTGCTTCATCATGAATCTCTTAATGACATTCTATGATCTATAGATTTGGAAACTAATAGTAATAACACTTTAACAAGTTTCATCGGTAGTATACAAACTTTCATGAAACCTTCTATTGTCTTCTATGATCATGAGATAAAAACCCTCGAAGGTGTATATGCAGATCCTCCTATGCACATTATGGCATGTATTGATGGCATCACATTTAAGAATGACTTGATTGACATTCGCTCCTCTAATAATGTCATTTCTATAATCACTCTCCAACACTTATACCTTACTCTAATCCATCAAACCACCCCAACCCTTGACTTGCACTCATTCAATGGCATCCTTTGCTCTATTATGGATATTATCATCCTCCCCATTTTGATAGGTGTTAAGATACTACCTATTCTATGCAATGTAATAGAGGGAGAAATGCAATATAATATTCTCCTTGGACGACCATGGATTCATGATATACAATGTGTCTCTTCAATTATTCATCATTGTTTAAAATATCTCCACAAAGGATTGTTGCATTATATTCCTACAAATTATGATCCATTCAAATTTTATAACATGGTCACTCCCCTACAAGCTTTTCTTCTTCCATAAACTCCCCTTGACGCAATCGCTACTCACCCCATTTAACACATACTATCAATGCACAACCACTCAATCTTAACCACCTCATCCTCCACTACAAATAGAAAATACTCCTCTACTACCTTCCCTCCCATTTTGCCTATGCCACATAACATTATTTCCAATAAAAACCCATTACCCAACATAGCTAACCGTCATCATCCCTCCATTACCTCTTCTATAAGACATGCTACCAAATTCCCTCATGCTACTCATCTCTTCTCACCTACACTCAATGAGTGTCATTCATGGGAGCATCATGCTACTCAACTTGATGCACAACTCATGATCCTTACCCCCTCCTATCCTTCTAATCTAGATAACCTCCCTTCATCATAATAACCATCATCATCCTCTTCTCCACACCTCACCCAAGAAAATTGATGGGGCATCCTACAAACATCTACACCAAGGGACTCTCCATATTTTAATTTTGATGACCAATCCTAGTATGAGGGAGTACAATGTAAACAATGTGTGTATCCCCCTTACTATCCAAACTATTAGATATTGTGACCATCCATGCGACACCACTCTAACCATTGGTGTGGTCATACCTATTGGCCCTCCAACAAACCAAATTTTTTTTATCTATACAAGCATCGATGTCACTTCTAAGCAAACTCCATCCAAAGAGCTTGAAGCTTAATTTTATGAATATCTTACTTATATGTCCAACCATTATTTTATCATTCAATATTTTGACTGCTTTAATTAGCATGGATTTAACCTCGAGCGATATGAGCAGGGTACTCGAACCTCTATTACCCCCAATATCAACAACCAAGAGATAAATTCAGTCTAGGCTATTCTCACACACCTATATATCTCCTTACGTAAGAGCTTAATGGTCTCACTCTCGATCCTTAAATAGACAACCTTGATGAGTACTTGAGACTAGAATACGACATCCTTCCTAATAATTCTTCTCCACATTCTATGGTGGATATCTCTTCCACCTTTTTCCATTAACCTATGTATGATATTTCTTCTACTTTTACCTCATCTAACTAATCCCTTTCAACCTTTGATAAAATCATGATTGAATCATATAGTTCAAATGACACATCTCCTCATGCAAATACACTTTGCCAAACCACATCTACATCTTCACAAAATTCTTTTCCATACCTCCCTCATCATAATATAAATATGATATCAATATATCTCTTTTCTCCACTCCACTTTATGGCTCATCCTAACCATATCCTTAACATCAATTTTGACTACATTTATTTTGATAACCTATCCCTTAATCCATCCTCAACTGACTTCCTTCCATATATACAAATTTTACATCATTCAAACACCCATATTTATCCTTTTTTTGCTTTCATCCATCAAGAATACATCCCTCATGTTGATGACATCTATGTTGAGAATTCATTTGATGAATTGCATCTCATCCCTACCCCCTCTCAACTCAAATATGGCTCCCACATGCTTATGGAAGACACCATTGATATTGATATATTTAATGACCCATACAACCCTACATTATCAAACTCATCCAAAGTCTATCTCTTGAATAATATCTCCAATTCACATACCTCCTTAAGTAGTACAAGGAATTTTTGCTTGGTCATACACTGATATGCCTAGACTAGACCCATCAGTTGTGGTTCATAATATCCCCCTTGATAATATAGTAAATCTAGTAAAGCAAAAGCTTAGGAATATGCATCCTATAATTGCTTTAATGGTTAAATAAGAGTTACAAAAACTCTTGGATATGCCCATTGGAAAGCCAATAGGAGGAATTTGTGTTTGCATAGATTTTCTAGATCTTAATAAAGTGTGTCCTAAATATAACTTCCCTTTACCAAACATTGACACCCTAGTCAACTCCACCGTAGGTCATGAAATGGTCTCCTTTATGTATGGATTTTTATCATACAACTAAATTCAAGTTAATCCTAATGACTGTTGACACTTTTTGTCACATTGTACAAGGGGTAGAAGATAGTAGAATTTTGTATAATATTTCCTTGTTAAAAAAAATTCTTTTATTTTAAGTTGCAGCAATTTTGACTCTCCCTATCGCCCCTTTATAAAATGAAGAAGAAAGAGCTTCGCTACCAAATAGGCCAAGGAAAATAGCTTCGCTGAAAGAAAGGAGGAGAATGTGAAAAGAACTTCGGGCCCGAAGCACTTCAAAACACCACTTCGGGCGAAAACCTTGCGAAGTAATTTCACCGAAGAAAATACAAAGATAACGCTTCGCACCTGAAGCATTTTCAACAGCCACTTCGGACGGAAGTTTTGCGAAGCAACATTCAAACAACTTCACCGAAGGAGGAAAGAATAATTCAAATCAGCCAAGGTAAGGAAACTACTTCGGGCCCAAAGTATTTCTGACACCTACTTCGGCCAGTTTTCACCCGAAGCGGTGGTGCCCGAAGCAAATTGGCAATGTTTCGGAGAATGTGAAGTGCTTCGAGAGGATATTCCCCAAACCACAGTTTCGAGAAAGAATCGGGCTGAAACATTCCCCAACCAAGGCAGTTTCGTCGGTGAAGGACAAGGAGCCCCATTTCAAGAATGGAATCCGCTCGGCACTCAACATCCCCGAAGTAGTTTCTGCGAAGTATTATTTTGCGAAGAACAAATCAAAGAGAATCTACTTCGGCCCAAGGCTTTGGCAAGGCGGATATGTAGTGAAGCACTATCTGGGGCCACGTTTCAAGGCAGGAAGCTTCCCAAGGTGATCAAAGGCCCCTTATATGTACCCCCCTTTCTTGCCCGATAAGTCCACTGACCATTCTTGGCAAACAAAAGGGACATAACAGTCCTCGTAGTAAAACTTGGCGGGCATAATGATCACTCAAGCACAACATCCAGAAGCCAGGGACACTCGAGCGATGCATTAAATGAATGTTTCTACAGTTGACCCAGCCACAGTTGCCAGTTTTAGCAACCGATTTGAAAACTCAGTCGCAGCAGCCGCGAGGAATCGATTTCTCAGAGCCCGAGGGTGTACTCCGTCGATTTTGTAATAATGACTCAGAGGGTCGGGTCCTCTATAAAAACCCAGGCATGTAATGTAAAAAGGGGGAAGAACTTTCTGCTAGAAAGCTGTTGTAACTTGATGTCCTGTGTCTAATGCTAAAGATATTTGTACTCCATTTCTCTCTTTTATGCTACCTTTTGTGCTTAATTCTTTTGTCTGTCTGCACTCGTATACTGAGACTCTGAATCCTGAATCCGGTGTGCGATCGGGGACTGAACCCCTAAAATTCACCCTGAAGGATACATAGGAGAGGAAAAATGCCTTGTCGCCTTCTTTTATGCTGCCTGGTGGATTGTGGTTTCTGTTATTCCCTTATCTCAATCGTTGTTACTCTGAATCCTGAATTCCAGTGAGAAGAGAAAGGAGAACCCTGCGAACCCATCCAGAGGATACATAGGAAGTTTGGCATTTCATTTCTTTCATCTGTTCTTGGTGTTCTTTGCTGCTATTCGAGTTATTAGTGAGTGATCGTGCTTCCTGTTCTTCGCTGCCTTAAATCATCAATCTCTAACCCTTACCCTTTTTATTTCTTTCTCTAACCCGAACTCCTTTTATTTCTTTCCTGCACTCTTATCTCAAACCCCAAAAGTAGATTAGTATAGGAGCCGGCCTTTCTTCGAATATTGGCACGAGGGGCATCTCTTCCCCTCGGCCTTTCAATGTTGGTCGTAGATCCAGGGTGCGCAAACCCCACCGAAAGTCCTTTCCTGTGCGGATTTGATGACCAACAGTTCTGGCACGCCCGGTGGGACACAAAGTCCCATATTTGAGAAAATTTCTAGCCCGTCCTCACCAGAGCCAGTAGTTCTAACAAGTTCCTGATGAGATCCGGTCAGTATCATCATCTGAGTAGTAGTGAGAATCGATGTGCTCATTACCAAAAGACTCTTAGCATCTGGCGACTCTATTTTACCCAAAAATATCTAAAGTCGTAAAGACCATTGCCTAAACCTAGTTTTCGTAACCAGGACTTCCCGTGTTTTAAATAAGGTCCGAGTTCGGTGAATCTCTGGCCTGTATTCATCTAATAAAATCACATGGTGACTCAGTTGAGCGGAAGATCCAGATTTCCTGGTCGTAGGTGCCTATAAAATCTGAAAGAAGATATCCTGGAGGAATCAAGGTTCGGCAAGCAGCCTTGACCTCATAAGCGGAGAAAGAATGTCCACCTAACAACTTTGACTCAACGACGACAACCGCAATTTCCACAGGCCGCTGTCGTAATGGCTGGGAGAAGCTTTCCTAGTTGGAACAATCCAGGCCCCCTGAATATCCAAAGCTACCATGAGATTCCCAAAATTGCTTTGAAATCATTGTCAAAATACAATGGCACCGCGAGAATGGCCCGAGAGCACCCTGAAGATGTTGCTGATTTAGCGACCCTCCATGACATTATCCATGAAGATTTCATGATCATACTTCTGGTTTTATCACTGGAAGGAAGGGTGCTACGATGGTACAGATTGCTCAGGCCCAAAAGCATCTGCTCATGGGATGACCTAGCAGGGGCATTGATCGAAACGTTCGATGGCTCTCAGGACCCCTTCCATCTCTTCGCATACCTCTCCACCATAAAGAGAGCACCTTCAAAAGGTATCACGGACTTCAATGTCTGATTCTACAGAAGTTGGAAGAGAATCCCAATGGAGATCCAACCAACGCCCACCCAAACCCATCTCTTCTATGTTCAGGCCTTCCACCCGGACGTAAGCCTCATTCTACTACAATCAGGGGAGTGAAGGTTTCCTCAAATATTTGAGGAGGCATTACGAGCGGAATAGCTTTTGCTTCTATCAGGAAAGTGGAAATGGAGAGAAGCTCTGTCACTTCCTCCGATAATTACTGCTCCTATCCGGCGAATGCAGTACTCATCATGGGGCATTCCTCACACTGAGTCGAGGCCTGAGATGCAATCATTTGGAGCTTAGGAGGCAGACCTCATATTAGCCCAACAATGGGAGTATGCAAGCACGGCCCACCTAATGAACAACATGGTTGCTTGCGATCTTCATCAAAAGATGAACCGAGGAGAGGAGCAGACTCAAGTGGTAGGACCCGAGAACAAAGAGGGCACATTTTTGCACCCTTTTTGTATCCCAAGAGATGGCATGTAAGTTTTCAGCCAAAGCTCATCAATCCTGTCTAATTCAGAGGATGAACCCAAAGGAACTCTAGAGGACTACTCTTCAAAGAAGGAACCTTGTTACCATATCAGTAGGGAGGAAGAACCTGTACCCAACCTTTATTTCAAAGAATCTAGAGAATTCTGGCATTGGGTCTGGTATTGGTTTTGACTATCCCTAAGACCAATGCCCCAAGAAGGATTTCAACTGGCGAACTCCTTCGCCAATAATCTGGGCACTAGCAGGAATGGAAATCGGCTGCATTGCTTCTGGTTCGTAGCATGGACAACTTCGGGAAGGGTCCAGCCAAACTTCAAAGATCTGCTAAAGTACAATCAGATCTGGTTCGAACACTACAGGTTTACCGGATAATTACCCGAAGCTGAGTTCATGGTGGCGGCATGCCTATTATGCTGCAAGCTTGTGAATAGTGTAAATAGTTCAGCTAACAAATAAGGTGTTGCTGGGAAGCTCGGGTTGAGTTTTACTTCGGCAACTCCAATCTCTCTCAAAAAAAAAAAAAGAGAGAAGAGAAGCTCGAGTGCTGAGCATGCGAAGTAGCCAATGGGAAATGGCTCGCAGCGAAGCTCGTCGGCCAAAAAAAATTCAGACCAAGGTATGGGGGGCGCTCTACCGAGGGGAGTCCAAGCAAAGCAGTTTTTGAAGGAGAATAAGCAGACCCACTTCTCAAACAGGAACCTTCTCCTGCGAAGGAAATCACTTCGGGCCTGAAGCATGAAAGAAACAACTCACACCAAGGGTTCACCCCGAAGCACTTCAACCCTAACCTCGACTTCACCAACTCAGTGACAAAAGGGTAGAAGCATTTAAAATGTGCCTAGGGGAACGTGTCGACAACTACCTTCAAAAGCATCCAAAGCAGGCGAGTTAAATGAAAAGGTGGTGGGTACATCCTCTAAGGATTCGGTTAGGCAAAAAGTTCACACTCGGGTACGAAGTGGCAGAGGGTCACGCTTCCAAAGCAAGCTGCAATCATCATAGCACACAACCCTGTGTACCACTCCACCATGCGGTGAATTAGATGAAGCAATGCAAAGTTAATTATGGCAAGTGCCATAAATACTGGTGGTTGCCTTCTACGGCTACATAACGTGAGCTCCAGCAGTAAGGAAGTTATTTGCCCGATAATTCATGCAAACTTCGCTACTAGCCTTCAAAATCTCCTATCTTGCACTTCAAAGCCTCCAATCCCGAAGCCCTCCGCATTGTTTTCATTGCCCCTAGCACCATGGGAAATAAGAACTCCAAGGAAAATGGAAAGGAACCAGAAGTGGTGGCCTCTGAATAGCCAAAGGCGAAGGGCCATGACAAAGGGCCGAAGAAGGTTGATGTTAGTCGTTGCCCTGAGAAACAAGTCATGAGAGAAAGAGAGGATTCTGGGGATGAGCAGCCTGAAGAACCGCCAGTTAATGCATTGGATCGAATCAGAGACACCAAGTTGTCAAGGAGCATGGTCGAACTCAAAAGCACCATCGAGTTCATGAAGAGCAGGCTCTCGATAGACAACAAAAGGTCTGCCACTTACTACTCTCAGATATACTGGTATCTGACGCCACCCACGCATCACTGCCCTGAGCTAATTGATGCCATCGCATGGAACTATCAACCCAACTCCAGGCAAGTGGTGGACGCCTCCGGTCACAAGCTGTTCTTCATCTTGAATGAAGATGTCTAGGCAGCTTTCGCACCACAGTAGGGCCCTCCTAAGGGGTATACGATTCGCAATGTTATTCTTAGCAAACAAATGGAGAGGTTCGCATCCTCCAACTACATAATCAGCTTTTTGCAGCAGAGCCTCAAAAGTGGGCTCCCTTCGAGCAAATTTCCTTGAATTCCCCTACCCTTGGAGGCCTTCAAAAATGTCGACATCTTCTCCATCATTGCATGGGTGGCAGGCCTATCTACCGATGCTTCGGTGCACCCATGGCAGGTGTCTTTGGCCGAGTGTATTTCCAGAGGGGAATTTTATGCCCCTGATGCTTCAAGGCCAAGCACCAACCCAATATTTTTTGACTGGGCAGAATGGGTGGCCAGGACCCTACATACGTGGCTCACCAGCATGAAGAATGCTGGGACAAATAAGTACTTTTCTCCCTATTCTCTTCTTGTTTGGTTATTTTTCTTCCATGTACATAAGAGTTTCCCTTATGTTGCCATTACGGCAAGCGGCGAGGATGGAAATCCTCTTCCTGTATACCAGTGGACCCCTCTCCTACTGAAGATGGAGTCCTATTATTCTTTTAATCAACAATTTTTGGGACCTGCAATGCACATGCTAACAGGGTCTTCCCCTCGGGTTCCCCTCCTCCTAAGGGACAAGGTGGTGCAAGAAAAGAGGGGAGACATTTTTCAGCTGACCCAGGGGCTCGTAATTCGCATATTCGGCTTCATAGGGAAGCATTTTCTGCTGCCATTCTATCCCTCCGAATACCAGTTCGCATTGGAGGTCGCTCGGCAGAGTGATGCAACAAACACCATTTATGGCCATGGATGGAAATGGGCTCACACCTGCGATTTCCCTTTCAAAATGGGAGTTATCGAGGTGTTTGCCCTCAAACAAAGTGTTTTCTTGGAGGAGAAACTCTCCAATTTTGGCCTAATCTAGCTTCCTCAGCAATGGCTCTATGACCCCTTGGGGGTAATGAGGGATCATCTATGATTTAAGAACTTCCACGCTTGCCCCTATCTAGAAATTATGGAGCAAAGGAACAATCCTAATGGGAAGGATCTGGAGTGGCATCTGGAGAAAATGGAAACACTACCTCCTTGGCATGAGTTCTACCCGATGGAGGTTGCATATGACTCAGTTCGGCACCCTCTCCCGAGCCCCAACTCTACCTTCTGGAAGAAGGCAAAGGATAATTTGAAGGAAGCAACAAAGGATTGGGACGTAGCCCAACTAAGAGAGTGGTGGATAATGAGGGTCCATCATCGGAAGACAAATTCTTATGGTCTTTTATCGTCTGACAAAGACTTCATAGCGGTCTATGAGGCCAATGTCAGGACATGGAAGCCTCTGTCCTTTGCCGACCTCATTCCTCCAGCTATTCCAGGTTCGGGTGAAAGCCTAAGAAGAGAAAGCAAGACTTCAGAGCCAAAGAAGGAGAAGGCCAAAGCCACACCATGAAAACCTCCTCAAGTACCTATGGGAGGCCAAGACACTAGCTTCGAAGAGTCAGAGCAATCGCTGATCAGAACAAAGAGGAAGAGGCCAGAACAAGGCTCAGTGCCCCCGTGCTTTCCTAAGTGACCTCGTACAGGTTTTCAGAGCCCCTCCACTGGATGGTCTACACCTGGTCCGTCCAAAGTAAACATTGAAGACGTAGAGCCACCAAGCACCGAAACAGTCCCGAGCATCGATGTCATCAATGTGTAGGAACGCTGAGGAGGAAACCATGGAGGTTTGAGAAGCCGAAGCAGAGGAAGAACAAGATGCAGCTGCACCAGAAGCCACCACTACCACAATGCCAGGAGGGCACTCAGGTACGTGTTCTCCACCCCTTGCTCAAGACTCACCCATGCCCTTTGCGGCCATGGCCAAGAGTTCTCACCAGTCTCCCCTACGTAGTCCATCGCCCCATCACACGTCACCCGTGGCTAGTCCAAGTCCATTCCATGATCTCGGCCAAAATAATTCAATTGAAGTCACTTTGCCCACTTGCGTTGCCACCCCCTTGATTTTTAGCAGAATCAGAGGTATCGCTTCGACACCGAGCCCCACCACCCAATCCCTTCTCTCACATGATGTGGTCGCCATTACCGAAATGCCCGCTACACCCACCGTCGGACCTTCTGGTGAGGCATCCCCCATTCATTCCCTATATTTGTTCATTCCTTTGGCTAGTGACCCAGCCTTGTTTGATTCTGATATGTCCTTGATCAAGGAACGCCCCCTTACCGAGAAGCTGCTCTAAGCTCGATAGAATACTGACAAAATCCTAAAGGAGGCGAGAAAGAAAATGGGGCAAGCGATAGCCCAAGTTGAAAAATGTGCCGTATTTGATTTGAAAGCTAGGAAGATGCATAAAATCAAGAAGGTCCCCAAGGTACAAAAGCCTCTGGATGAAATGACTCCAGCAGACTATGATTACCAAGAGACACCTAAGGACCTGGTGCATCTGAATGTAGATAATGAATTAGCATCCATGCATGTTTGAATTGATACCTTTAGGGCTCATGCAGTCATCGCAAACTAGCGTAGGATCGAGGCCGAGGCCGCCAATGTTAAGCTAGAGGAAGACCTGGCAAGGGTCCGCTCCAAATTAACAGAGACCGAGGAGCAGTGCAAGGCCATGAAAAGGGAAACGCGTGCCCTAAAATAGCAGGTTCAATAGCTCTAGTCTACAGCCGAGATCCAAGCGCAAAAACAGATCGAGAACGATCTAAAGGCCAAGGAGCTGGAAGACAGAATTGCACAAATGCAGGCCCAGCTGTATGAAAAGGAAGACCTGACGGTGTTCGATAGGAGAAGAATCAAGGAGATATGTGCCCACTTGCTCAAAAATTTTAGGTCTCGGTGTTCCAGCACCCTCACAATACTAACCTTCATTACAGAAGCCCAGCAGGCTATTGCCGAAGGAGGGCCAATCATTGATGAGGTCATGCAAAAATCCAGGCACCGGCTCAAGTTGGCCTTCGATGTCCAAAATACGAAATATCAAGACTTGCAAGTCACTGCAATGACACGGACGACTAGGGATTGTTCCATGGCTCAAGCCATGGTTTGTGCCTTTTTCTCCAAGGTGCAAAAAGCTCAAAAATCCAGAAGCCTCCAGGACATTTTTGACAACAAGCAGCGCGCCTCTATGAGTTATTTTCAGGACCTCTCCTCCTTGGGTTTCTCGAGTTTCACGAATGATGATGGGAACCTTCTGACTAAATATTACCTCAAGCCAGTCTAGCTCCAGTTCGAGGGCGATGTCTCAGAGATAGACGGGTGGGCGGAGCCGATCTCAGAAGGGCAGGTGACCAACTTCATCTTGAGGTACTGCAAGATGGTCGCATGCCTAAATGATTTATTCATCAGGGCCAAACATGCTGACATTGGGAAAATTGATTGGTTTTGCATTCTGGTTAATGCATTACAAGATCAAGATCCATTCCAAAAGAGTGCCTAGACTCATGTCCGAAGAACGATGAAGCGCATCCGTGATTGCCTCAAACCATCGCCTCAGCCAGAGGCCGCGTCGGAAGAAGAAGAAGAAGAAGGAGAAGAATAACAAGAGGAGGGACAGGCCATAGAAGCAGGATATGGGGAAGACCAGTGACTCCGTAGCCCAATGGATCAGGGCTAAAGGGTTCTTTTGCCGAGGTGAGCTCATCACCCCGCGAGCCACAAAGAATGTTGACACTTTTTTTCACATTGTACAAGGGGTAGAAGATAGTAGAATTTTGTATAATATTTTCTTGTTAAAAAAATTTCTTTTATTTTAAGTTGCAGCAATTTTGACTCTCCCTATCACCCCTTTATAAAATGAAGAAGAAAAAGCTTCGCTACCAAATAGGCCAAGGAAAGTAGCTTCGTCGAAAGAAAGGGGGAGAATGTGAAAAGAACTTCGGGCCCGAAGCAATTCAAAACACTG
The DNA here is from genome assembly GCA_028583015.1 of Wollemia nobilis. Taxonomy (NCBI): domain Eukaryota; kingdom Viridiplantae; phylum Streptophyta; class Pinopsida; order Araucariales; family Araucariaceae; genus Wollemia; species Wollemia nobilis. The sequence goes on from JAQPPZ010009575.1 coordinate 529,010, forward strand.
CACCCGAAGCATTTTCAGCAGCCACTTCAAACGAAAGTTTTGCAAAGCAACATTCAAACAACTTCGCCGAAGGAGGAAAGCATAATTCAAATCAGCCAAGGTAAGGAAACTATTTTTGGCTCGAAGTATTTCTGACACCTACTTCGGCTAGTTTTCACCCGAAGCGATGGTGCCCAAAGCAAATTGGCAATGTTTCAGAGAATGTGAAGTGCTTCGGGAGGATATTCCCCGAACCATAGTTTTGAGAAAGAATCAGGCCGAAACATTCCCCAACCAAGGCAGTTTCGTCGGTGAAGGACAAGGAGCCCCATTTCAAGAATGGAATCCGCTCGGCACTCAACATCCCCAAAGGAGTTTCTACGAAGTATTATTTTGCGAAGAACAAATCAAAGAGAATCTACTTCGGCCCAAGGCTTTGGCGAGGCGGATATGTAGCGAAGCACTTTCTGGGCCCACGTTTCAAGGTAGGCAGCTTCCCAAGGTGATCAAAGGCCCCTTATAAGTACCCCCCTTTCTTGCCCGATAAGTCCGCTGACCATTCTTGGAAAATGAAAGGGATGTAACAGTCCTCGTAGTAAAACCTAGCGGGCATAATGATCACTTAAGCACAGCATCCAGAAGCCAAGGACACTCGGGCGGTGCATTAAATGAATGTTTCTATGGTTGACCCGGCCACAGTTGCCAGTTTCGGCAACCGATTTGAAAACTCAATCGCAGCAGCCGCGAGGAGCCGATTTCTCAGAGCTCGAGGGTGTACTCCTCCGATTTTGTAAGAATGACTCAGAGGGTTGCATCCTCTATAAAAACCCAGGCATGTAATGTAAAAATGGGGGGGAACTTTCTGCTAGAAAGTTGTTGTAACTTGATGTCCTACGTCTAATGCTAAAGATATTTGTACTCCATTTCTCTATTTTATGCTGCCTTCTATGTTTAATTCTTTTGTCTGTCTACACTCGTATACTGAGACTCTGAATCTTGAATCCGGTGTGCGATCGGGGACTGAACCCCTAAAATTTGCCCTGAAGGATACATAGGAGAGGAAAAATGCCTTGTCGCCTTCTTTTATGCTTCCTACTGGATTGTGGTTTCTGTTATTCCCTTATCTCAATCGCTGTTACTCTGAATCCTGAATTCCAACAAGAGAGAAAGGAGAACCCTACGAACCCGTCCAAAGGATACATAGGAAGTTCAGCATTTCGTTTCTTTCGTCTGTTCTTGGTGTTCTTTGCTACTATTCAAGTTATTAGTGAGTGATCGTTCTTCCTGTTCTTCCCCACCTTAAATCATCAATCTCTAACCCTTACCCTTTTTATTTCTTTCTCTAACCTGAACTCCTTTTATTTCTTTCCTGCACTCTTATATCAAACCCCAAAAGTAGATTAGTATAGGAGCCAACCTTTCTCCAGAGATTTGCATGAGGGGCATCTCTTCCCCTCGGCCTTTCAACGTTGGTCGCAGGTCCAGGGCACGCAAACCCCACCGAAAGTCCTTTCCTGTGTGGATTTGATGACCAACAATGACCAACACAAAAGTTCCTTCACCAATCCCTAGAGGACTTTAGGCTATAGGGTCATACCATTTGGTCTTAAGAATGCAAGTGCTACATATCAGTGCACCATGACCTATATTTTTCATGATTACATGCATGACATCATGGAGGACTATGTGGATGACTTGCTAGCTAAATCCAAAAAGCAATATTAGCACCTTGATGTCTTACACAAATTTTTTATTGTCTTCTCGAGCACAACATAAGGTTAAACCCTAAGAAGTGTGTCTTTGGTGTGACTTCAAGAAAACTCCTAGGTTTCATTGTCTCTCAATCTGACATTGAAGTAGACCCATAAAAGCTAAAGCTCATCATCAAAATACCACCCCTCATAAACCTTAAGCAATTGCATAGCTTGTAGGGTAATATACAAATAATTCAATGCTTTATCATCCAATTCTCAGACAAGTGCAAGCCAATTAACCATATTCTACAAAAGGGAGTGACCATTTCCTAGGATTAGGTATGCCAAGATGCTTTTGTGGATATTAATACATATCTCACTTCCCCATATATTTCTTTCTCACCACAACTCTGAATCCCATTCCAATTGTATATATCGGCTACTAATTTTGCTTTAGATATTATGTTGGCTCAAAAGAATGAGATCAGTTGAGAGTATGTTATTTATTATATCAGTCACAGATTGGTGATATATGAAAATAGATATGCATACATGGAGAAGCTATGCTTGGTAGTAGTTTTTACCATAAAAAATCTTATACATTATATGCATAACCACACCACCTACGTTATCACTAGGGAGAACCCACTCTGATACATGATGGGTAGAACCTATAATAACAGTCACATCACAAAATAGATAATACTACTAACAAAATTTAACCTCAAATTTATAAGCCAAAAATCCATCAAAGGTCAAGTTATTACTGATCAGATCACAAAAGCTCCTTTTGAAAATGATAAACCACTTCTCATAGATATTCCTAATGATTTTATATTCAACATTACTGAAATTGAAGAACACGTTGAAGTTGAAACACAAGCTAACCTAACCCTTTTCTTTAACATTTTCTAATGAGAACAAGAGGGTTTCAAGGGTTATCTTATTCTTACCACAAGGGGTACCACTCCTCTTTTCGTTCAAATTATACTTTTCCTACATACATAACAATGCTAGATATGTAGCGCTCATCCTCAATCTCAAAATTGCACTTGCGATGTGCATAAAATGATTGTAATTTTTTGGGATTCCCTTTTAATTTTTAACCATGTCAAGGAATTTATCAATGTTTATGCAAAATCCTCAAACAATATTAACAAGTTGTAGAGACCTTGTTATCCTAGTCAAGCCTTATGATCTTTGGTTTTTCCAAATTAAGGATTACATCAAATTGGTAGTGTTTTCCCTTGATTTTTCTAGTACCAAAAAACACACATTTAAATAGAAAGTAGAAATATATATCCTATTGGGTTACATCCTCTATAAGCATGGCTATGATGGAATCCTTATTCATTGTGTAGAACCCAATAAAGCCAATCATGTCATTATTATTTTCCATGATGGTACCTGTGGTGGCCACTTTAGTGGTATGGCCATCACTAAGTGCATATTGTAAATGGTTTCTTTTTGGTCCACCATGGAACATGATTTTTGTACCTATGTCAAGAAGTGTATTAAATATCAACATGTTAACTTTAACCCACCTACCATCCCAAGAATTGTAGCCAATCCAATCAATATGGCCATTTTCTCAATGGGGACTTGATCTAATAGGAAACATTACTCTCACCTCATCAAGAAAACACAAATTCATTATCACAACCACAAATTATTTCACAAAATGGGTTGAATCCACTCCTCTCATCCAAATGACTAGAACTAAAATCATCGAATTCATCATACAACACATAATATGTTATTTTGGTATTTCTTCTTGAATCATTTTTTACAACACCTCATTTAAAAATAAGGATGTTCATACATTGTGTGACAAATACAACATCCAACATAGTTTCTTGATACCTTATTATCCTTAAGTCAATGGCCAAGTAGAATCCAGTAATAAAACAATTTGTGCCATCCTTCACAAAATTATTGTCAACTCTCATTGCAATTGATATAACCAAATTCCTCTAGCACTTTGGGTGTATAGAACTAGTATTATAATGCCTATTGGGGAAAATATTTTTTCCTTTGTTTATGGTGTTGAGGCCATTATTCCCCTAGAATTAGAAATCCCTTTACACATATTGTTGCAATAGTTCATAGACAATGAAATTTCTTGATAGGTTCATTTAGACCAACTTATGCTACTTTATGAACTTTGAATAAATACCATCAATAATATTTGTGTTTACCAAGATCACATTCTACATGCATACAATACTAAATTTCATAAGCATGAATCCCAAATCGAATACGTAGTGCTAAAGGAGAACAAACAAAATCCAAAACAACCATGTTATTTATGAGATAAATTTACCCCCAACTGATTGGATCCATATATTATCAAATAAAAATTTGGTTATGGAGCTTACCAACTAGCCAATCTCGAAGGAATAGAGGAACCTAAACCCCTTAATATCATTCAACTCTGAACATTATACTCCTGATAACATTAACCAAGGCTTTCAATTTCTTTTACATTCTATATAAGATATTACAAAATACAAAATACCAAAAACAATAACAATAATAAAAATAAAAACAACGAAAATGCACTAAAATAAACTACTTAATTTATTCTTTAAACAACCACTTAATGCAAGTGGCTTGAGAATTCAACACCACTATCTATTCTTTTCTTTCCTTTCTTCTTTTGACATACTCCATTTTTATCTTTTTGTTCTCATCTCCTTCCTTAGATTCCTGTCGATGTTGTATGGTCATTCAAGAGTGGCTACATACCTTCAATTAGTTCTACTTTCCTCCTTTTTACCCCTTCTTTGCTGAAAAACTTTTTTGTCTTCTCTTATTTCTTTCTAGGATGCCTATAAATTTTGTATGGTCATGCTTCAAGTAACTACATACCTTTGATCAATACCTTTCTTTTTATTTTTCTTCTTCCTCTCTCCTTCTCATCTTTCTTCTTTTATTTTTTTCATCTCTCTAATTACCTCTCTCACAAAAATTTGTGTTTCTTCTTCATTATTTATTCATGTTGATACCACCAAACATTGGCATTCCACTCAATTCTTCACATTCATACATTACTCAATAAAGTTCCCAATGTGCTAACTTGGTCACCTTTTGGATGCATATGTCTGCATTAGTATATTTTTCTTAGTTTCCTTAATAAATAACATGTTGGTCACATGCTATTTCTTGTACCTATACATTAGGTTATTCCATATCATTTTGCATACCAATCACTTAAATTTTCCATAATCACATAGTCATGACAATTTTCTCATAGATCCACACCCACCATTTTGTAGATACTACATGAGGAGATAAAACATACACTAGTTAGTGCAACTATAGTGATGTTCAATCCTATTATTTGGTGGCTAGATAGATATATTTTCTAATATTCAACTATTTTTAGTTGGTCTAATCACCCTTTGTTTAACTTAATTATGTTCTAAAGCACTTCAAGGCTTCCCTTGGCTAACTTGAGTTCATTCATGGATAAATTGTACATCAAAACACTAAGAAAAATTTTGAGCATAGGGAGGATGACACCTTGTGTAGCCTTGCCATAAAGTGAATGGTTTTGCCTATAAATCCTATCACTCACATAAATCCAAGCCTAAGAATATAGATACGGACAAGCTATAAAAAAATTAAAGTACCAAAGCCTCAAACAAGAAAAGAATAAAAAGAGCACTACCAGACAACTTGGATCCTTGGTGTCCTACGGTTTTTTAGACATCTCCATTGGGGTCATATATGATTGACTAGTAGTGAAGCAATGTTAATATATTTTAGAGATAATATCCATTGGAGCTATAGATTCCTGACTAGTAGTGGAGTATACATTATGAGTGGTGAAGTGTCTATCACATTATTTTTCTTCTTTTGTATAGACTAATACTCGCTCATGGATGAGCTATCTTATACTATCTAAGTTTACAATTGGTTAGTCCAACCTTATAATGGATAAATGAACATCATTGTACACACACTAGTCCATGATAAGGCTTAATTTTAGTCAATATAGTCAAGAATTTTGTAGGATATTGACTAATTAATAAACAAGTTTAATTTCTCAAACTATGGTGTTTGAATTTTTAGAAATTCTTTTAACATCCAAACTCACTTAGGAGTAAGAACAAACAACATCACAACTAGTTTTTCCAAACACAAGTGCTCTCTTTGTTTCCTTAACATCCCATAAAATTCTTAGATTGTTCGCTTCATTACATCTAATCCTTAGTTGTATTTTTCAACCACCATTTGCACCACTTACCTATCTCTATTTAATCATTTTGCATACGCATTGTATCTTAGGGTAGTATGTCTATGTGACTACTCTAGTATCCTTGATTAAATTAGATAATTTGAAATTATTTGATCTTGACGCATACATTCAAAAATATCATTTTGCACATATCAAGTGTACATACAATACATTTTTCACATCCATGCATTTTGCCTCCTAAAACAATAACAAATTCATACTACATCTTATGTACCATCTATCCAACACATAATCAATACATAATAGAATGTATAACATCTTTACAAATATACATCATACACAATAAATGCACATTACATCATGTATAATTAAAGGCACTCATCATATATTATATATCAAAAAGGTATGTACATAAACAAAATTTCCCATAGGCTACATCACATACATCATATTGTACATCACCACATATAAAACTATCATAATACATAAAAATGATGGCACACTTGCCACACCAAAATAACAGTCTCAGGTACTGTAATATCATCTAGTGATATCTTTGTGTCCCTCACTAGGAGTCTCCTCACTCCCCTCCTACACTCTTGGCTACTCCTCCCCACTCATTTGTGGCCTCCCAACATCTTATGCTAGAGTAGATCCCGCTACCTCTGATGTTGTAGTCTCCACTAGTAACAACACTATCAAAACAATGGACTATGTGATACTCTGACTCCATCATGATTATAACCAAGAATGATACTCTGACTATGATGAAAAAAAAAACCCCTATCTCACCAACTTGAACTCTAAAATAGCTATCTTGGTCTTGTCACAAACATAAAGAGCCTTTACCCCCTCTCACGCTCGTTGCACCTCCTCCATCTAGGTACCTTGTTCTCTCAACTATTCCACCTCATCTTAAAATTTGACCATCTCTACTATCATTGCATCTTGCTCACTCTACAGCCTCTCTCATACTCTACACTCATCATAGCCACTCATATTTGTAGCTCCTCTCACTCCATATAAGTGCTCTCCTACTAAAAACCAATATAGACAACCATCCCTCCCAAGCTTCCCTCATGACATCAAACTTTTGTTGTAGTCTTGCCCTATCTACTAGAGTGACATCCCTATCTCTAGCTATCTCTAATCTCTCCAAGGTCCAATATACCTTCATGTTAGCCATCCATGCATCCACCTATCATACTCTATCTCTCAAAATGTTGTCCACATCCATGGTATCTAATGTGTCCTATAGTTGTATGGTGTCATTTACACCTGACCCTTCAAACATAGGTACTAATATATCATCCATCAATATCTTTGATGTCACATCAATTGATACCCTCAATGTGTTTGCTCTACTATATAACCAATGCTACACTTATTACCTCAATGTTGACTCATTCATAGCCTCATCCTCCTTCTCACTATCCACATTTATGACTATATCTGGACCACATACTCCTACTCTTGAACCACTAGTTGTGGTTTTTACCCCACTAGCAGTCCATTCTAACCCCATGTCTCTACTATCATCACCTCTCCTAACCCATCCAACACTCCTAAACTAGAATTCCATCTTTGACTCACCCACCATGCATCATACTTTGATGTGGTCCCCACATAATCTACATTAGGTAGAACCATATCCTCATCCAATTATAGGTCTAACAAATCCATCTCTGGTCACCTCCCCTAATCTCCCTTGACCCTTCAGATCACTACTAGTAGATCAAGAAATCCTTGGAGTAGCCTAAATTTTTTGAGCACATGAGAAAATAGAAAGAACTTACTTTTTATCCTATCTTGACCAACCAACCACCTATAACATCTCACTTGGCATAGTTCATCAATATCCTCTCCCCATGATGGTGCTCCTCTCCATGGATGTCATATAATATCGCATGGTCACAAGCTATCAAACACTCCTCAGTAATGCAATGGCCTACCATCATAGGGTCTCCTCATGCACTCCTCCATATATTTTTGCCACCTCAAGGCATACGATACATTATTCCCCATTAGTTCATGTTTCCTATAAGGTAATCCCTCTAGCCTCATCATAGATTTGTGCTCCTAGGCCCAAATTTGTACCAAAAATATGTAACTCAATCCTATCCATTTTTTCATATGGACACCATGCAAATCATTGAATTTCTATGTCAATAGCGTTGGAACCCATGCAAACCATAGATCCCCCTCTACCATGTCACATACTACTCCCATCATCCTCCAAGAAAACCAAACCCTTGATGAATCTAGCAATACATAGCTAGAAATTAAAACCATCACCAAGTAATATCTCAATGATAATGTCTCAATTACCTAGAAATCTTCATATACCACACCCCCACCTTTGACCTTCATTGCTTGCATCCATTTTTCTTAATATCCTTTATAATACTACACTCTTCTCCCATATCCTAGTTGTTATCACTATTAGTCCCAGCATAAGAAACCTATGTATTCGATAGATGTCCTCTAAGGTGATCACCATTTCCCCTAGTGGGAAATGAAAGGTGTTTTTATTAGGATCCTAGTACTCACAAAGTTTTTATATATACAATTGATCATAGTGGATTGATGCCATCTCTTCCACTCCACACATGCCTACTTCCTCAACCACTAAATATCACCCAACCCCCATACCTACTTCACATTATCAATCAAAGGATGAAATTGATGCCTCGACACCACATCCATGACCTATCTAACATCATTTCATATAGAAATAAATAAACAAATAAATAATTTCATACATTTTGTACGGATCCATACTACCCATTTGATTGCAAGCCACCTTGTGATATTTATAGTCACAAGGTGCCTTATGATTAAAAGGATAAAATATCCCCTCCACAAAAAAATAAAAATTACAATCATACAATATGTATGGGTCTGTACAATCATAAGGTGTCTTGTGATCGTATGAATAAAGGTAGATTTGGCTACCCATTTTGCAAAAATATCACCCATCACACAAATTCTATGCTACAACTAAATACATCAACATTCATGCAAATACACACATAGAAAATTATGCAACAAACAACAATTAACTATGCACATTCATACATTCTCCCCCCAAACCCCACAAATATTCCTCTCTTCCAACAACAACCTAGACTACCTTATTGCTTTTCTATGGTTTCATTTCACTATAACCTGAGCCCTAGGGTTAATTTTACTTCTAATATTCAAAATAAATGGTACAAAGTTCCTTACCCGACACTACACACCCTGTTGCACTTGCTCCCCTACATCGTTGGACATCTCATTAACTTTGCTTCTTTATCCAAAATTTCTCTACATCACAAATTTACCCTCGACCATAACTCTCCTTGTGATTCTTGTCATTCAAGAAAATAAATGACTTGTGTGCCTTGAAATCATACCTTTATAGGTATGCACTATAGAGTCACAAGGCACCTTGCTACCATTTCACTTGCAAGGTGCCTTACAACCAATTCAAATTTCTTTAAATTTTGCCATAACACATAAAATTTTGATTCTCATACAATTCTCATGCTTTTTCTTCATTCCACTTAGCTAATAACTACTTTATCAAGCATTTCATCATCATTTTCTACTCCTTCACCCATCAACTCATATCTTGAATGGGAAAACATTATACACTAAATATGCCTTACACACGATCAATATTCAAAAACTCAATCTTAGAAATTTATGTTTATTCAAGAACCTTTTCCTCAAATAATCTTATACCCTCTTTTGCTAGGGTAAATAAAAGAAAAATCTCAATTAAAAATTTGATATGCTCCATACCAATGTATGTATGGTTACTCATGAGTTACATTCATCGAGGGGGAAATTTAATTCCATTTACAATCAATTGAAACCTCATCAAGATACCTACCCTTGGCTGGTCAACTTATCATATTAAAAAAAGTTCAACAATTCATCAAAGGTAAAGTCTCAAAAACACTCGTCCCTTCCATAATTAATGTATCTTACATTGATCATGAAGGAAGAAAATAGTATGTCTCTTCCCTCAAAATAATCGTTATTCTTCTTCAAAATCCATAATCAACCACAATCATCCATCATCAATTCATCTTCTTCAAAATCAAACCACCAATCTGGTGTCATAAGTTTTTGCACTACACCATGTCTTCACACAATGTAGTACAAAAAGAGGTAAATGTAGACACCTAAAAATATTATATTGTCCCTTATCCCATGCTAAAGTCTAATTAATTTATAAAACACCTTTAATTTTGTATTATTTGCCTAAAAATACTATTCATCATCTTAAGCCCCCTTGGCCACTTAAGCCCTTTCCTACACTAAACCCCTAGTCACCACATGACCACCCCTTTAGCCTAAACTAGGGATACATCACCTAGTCTACCATTTGACTAGTCCACATGCCACCTAAACCTAGTCCATCCTAGCCTAACCATGGTCAAAACTCCTCATCATAGTTAAAATCAAACCCATGGTCAATCTAGCCCATGGCCACCTCACCTAGCCTACACCTAAGCCTAGTTCATCCTAACCTAGCCTCGATTAAACTCTTAACCTTACTCAAGCCATAAAATTCAACATTAAACCTAAGGTCAACATAATCCTAGTAAGACTTAACCCTTGCTCCACATATATTCCCATATGCATTTAGAAGCCATAAATGATATTTGGAGATTTTTGGATTTCAAATCATTGAAAACTTGGATGATTTATCCTCCACATCACCTTGGTCAACCCTTAAATCCATGGTTAGCCCAATTATGGCAATATTTTAACCTTTGTTCCACACATATTCCTATGCACATTCAATGTCATAAATAATTTTTGGAGACTTTTTGTAATCAAGGCATTCAACACATTGAAGGCTTGGATGAGTCATCTTCCACCATATATTTATGAGGGATGGCTCACCCATACCTCTTTAATGCATGTATATGGGTGAGGGCTTCTCTCACCCAAGCCCATTGATTAGGCATGACACCTCAAGGAACACCTTATAGGATACCTCAGCCCCCCTAACCTTGGTAGATTCTATAAATAGGTTGAAATTTCCTCTACCTTCATCAACCAATTACACACATACCCAAACTCTACCAAAATCAACCTAGACCCCACTACACCCAACCATCACTCACTATCATACCATCTCTTTTGCACCCTTTTCATATCATAAAAATTACTTGCAAGTATAGGTTTTGAAGGTAATCTGACAAGGATAAGAGCTCTAGTAGCATCATAGGAACCCTCTAGACAAACTAAATTTCTATATGCATAGCACAGTTTTGATCGTAAGGAGGGTTATGATCCAAATGGTCACAAGGTGGCTTGTGACCCAAATAGAAGTCTATATTAGAAACCAAAAAGCTAGCAAATCTTCTCAACAAATATCACTATCTAAATCATTTTTGTAACTATTCTAATTAACTTTTGTAAACATATTTGATACTTTTATAATGAATAAGGTTGTTTTAATTGATTTTTTTATCTTCTATCACAAGGGGTCTAATTGGGATAGGCTCCCAAACATTTCTAATCATTTTTGTAGGGTTATATAGGTTTAGAGGGTCGACGTGACTAGCAATGACCTACATGCAATAAGCCTACTTCCCTTTGAGGTGTTCATGGAATAGCTTGGTGTTGCATGACTACTTCACTGAAAAAGAATTTCCCTCTTGGGAAGACCCATTTTGTAGCCTCCAAATGACACTTTTGTAACCTCCTTTAATTATCAATGCAAAGCAACACATTTTTTATGCATACATTTTCCATAAATGTAGACATAAAAAACATGTTGCTTTGCATTCTTAATTAAATGAGGTTACAAAAGTATCATTTTACAAAAGTCTCATTGAAGGCTACAAAATAGGTCTTCCCTAGAGGAAATCCCTCTTAAAGTGTAGTCAAGCAACACCAAGGTCTTTTATGAACACCTCAAAGGGGAGTGGGCTTATTATGTGTGGTCCATTGCTAGTCACACCAATCCTCTAAATTTGCATAACCCTACAAAAATGGTTAGAAATATTTGGGGACCTATCTCAATCAGATCCCTTATGATAGAAGATAAAATACTCAAGTAAATCAGCCTAATTCATTATAAAACAATCAAATATGGTTACAAAATTGATTAGAATAGTTAAAAATTTGATTTAAATAATTATACTTATATGTTTAGAATATTTTCTAGCTTTCTGGTTGTTGACATAGACTTCTATTTGGATTGCAAGTCACCTTGCAACTGTTTAGGTTGCAACCCTCCTTATGACCAAAATTGTGTTATTCAGATAGAAAGTTGGTTTTTATAGAGGGTTTCTCTAATGCTATTGGAGCTCTTATCCTCTTAAAATTACCTTCAAAACCTATACTTAAAAGAAATTTTTGTGATACAAAAAGAGTGCAAAAGAGATGGTATGATAGTGAATGGTGGTTAGGTGTATTGCCATCTAGGTTGATTTTGGTAGAGTTTGGGTATGTGTGTAAGTGGTTGATAAAGATAGATGAAATGATAACCTATTTATAGAATTTTCTAAGGTTATGGGGGTTGATGTGTCATGCCTAATCAATGGATTTGGGTGAGAAAAGCCCTCATACATTCACACGCATTAAATAACTATGGGTAAGACATCCCTCATAAATGTATGGTGGAAGATGACTCATCCAATCCTTCAATGTGTTCAATGCCTTGATTACAAAATGTCTCTAAAAATCATTCAAGGGTTTAAGGGCTGACCAAGGTGAGGTGGAGGATGACTCACCCAAGTTTTTAATGCTTTGAAATCCATAAGTCTCCAAATATCATTTATGGATTCTAATTGCACATGGGGATATATGTGGAGCAAGGATTAAGTTTTACTAGGGTTATGTTGACCTTAGGTTTAATGTTGACTTTTATGGCTTGATCAAGGTTAAGATTTTAACTGAGGTTAGGTTAGGGTGAACTAGGCTTAGGTGTAGGATAGGTGAGGTGTCCATGGGCTAGAATGGCCATGGTTAGGTTGACCATGTGTTTGAGTTTAACTATGATGTGGAGTTTTTGCCAAGGTTGAGAATTAACCAAGGTTAGGCTAGGATGAACTAGGTTTAGGTGGCATGTGGATTAAAAGAGTAGAGTAGGTGATGTGTCCCTAGTTTAGGCTAAATAAGTGGTCATATGGTGACCGGGGACTTATTGTAGGAAAGGGCTTAAGTGACCAAGGAGGTTTAAGAAGATGAATAACGTTTTTAGACAAATAATGAAAATTAAAGGTGTTTTACAAATTAATCACCCTTTAACATGGAATAAATTACAATGTGAGATTTTTAGGTTTTCTAATATATATATAGGAGTTGGTTAGTGTGAGAAATGCCTATGACCAATGCTCAGGGCTGGGCATCCCCATCGCACCATGACCTCTCATAAGGGTGAGATTTGAGCTTATCAATAGAGGATTTAACATACAACCACGCTTTGAACTTTGAACCTCTTGAAGAAGAACCAAACATGAACCATTACTTTGTCCCCTAGGACAAAAAAAATGGATTCTATTTGTTTAAAAAAATTATAACTAAATATAAAATTATAAATAAGTTTGAATATTTATATAAAATTAAAATGCATCGTTACAAATTAGTTTTGATTTCTTGCTTGCTTTTAGGATTTACATGAAAACAAATTATAACCCCGCATCTTATTTATTTCAGTAAAGTTTAACATTATTTTCTAAAAAATGATTTTTTCAAAAATCTATAAATATTAGATCTTACAAAAAAAAATTATAAATGAGTTTCAATGGTGGGCTTTCTTAAAGTTTATACATACACTAAGGTTTGGAATTAAATTTATTAATATTTGAAAAAATAATAAGATTGAATTAAAATCCCTATTGTTTTGTTGAAGTAAGGTTAAGTAAAACAAGTGGTACAATTGAGGTCACACTGCTTGAGGGTACAATAGGAACCTCTTCCTCGTAATTTGAACTTGGATGGTTTGGATAAAAATTCAGTGACATACCACTAAGGTGTCCTAATTTTTGAGTTAGACTTTATATAATTTTAGAAAAATAGGTTTAATTTTAAGTTAAGAGTAAAACTTCCATTCAAAAAAAATATCTCTATCTAAAAAATAAATGTTAATATGATTAAAAAGTGAATGCATATAGAGACCAAAATAAAAAATGTTAGTTAAAATAAGTATCACATAAAGCCCAAAATATTCGTATTGTATATTTTTTTTTTCATAAATTTTATTACAATTAAATTTATAAGTGTATATTTACATTTAATGATAACATTTTCTTTAATCATGTATGTGTGGCTTTTGTTAGGGACCACTAAAATAACAAAATATAATATTGTTTTCGTAACATTGATATCAGGTTAATTAGATCATATTTAACTTGTCTTTTATTAAATATATTTTTCTTTTGTCTTTCTATAAAATATATTTGTCATCTTCTTTAAACTATTGTCTCTAAATCAACTCTTTCATAAAAATTTTAATAAGATATAAAATCTCACTTGTTTAGTTACCTTCTAAAATTTAAAAAATTTCCATTATTAAAATCAACACCACCAATGGCTAAAATATTTACTACCCAATTTTTATATCTATAAATATGTTGTATATAACAACTTATGAACTCCCTAATAAGTTTATTTAGGGATTTATTCATACCCCTAACATTTCAAGATATCATTGTCATCATCACATTTTATTTGTGGGTTTATCCTATTTCTTGTTAACACTTCAATATTTGCTTTTGTTTCACACATTTTTGCTTCTCGAGTCTTCCTATCTTTTTTTAATTTCCACCAACACTTTCATACTCATCAATCTGTTTGATTTTATTTTCTATAGGTTTGTCTTGTTCTAAAAATAACCTCAAAAGCATTCTCTTCTTTATGTTTCCTTATAAGCCCTAAAGTGTAAGGATGTTCCTCCATAGGAATTAACTTCTTATATTCTTAAAATTCTTAAATCACTATAGATTTCCATCATCATCATTTATTTGTTGTTATTAAAACCCTAAAGTGCAAGGGATAAGCTCTACACTACTTTCAAAATATTTTTTTAATCCAATTAAAATAGATAAAATATCACATTACCATTTGTTTTTGAAAAAATTGTGCAGCCAAATAATTGTTAATGTTAATATAAAAAAAATTGTTATAAATTAATTTTGATTTCTTGTTTGCTTGTAGGATTTATTTAAAAACAATTGTAAACTTACATCTTATTTGTTACAATAAGGTTTAAATTTATTTTCTAAAAAAGGTTTTTGGAAAAATTTATAAGTCTTAGGTTTTAAAAAAGAAAAAATATAAATGAGTTTCAATTGTGGGTTTTCTTGAAGGATATACATTTACACTTATGATTTGAAATTAGATTTATTAAAATTTAAAATATATATATATATATATATATATATATATATATATATTTAAAAATTTAATTTTGAGTAAACTTTATATAATTAAAAAAAGGTTTAATTTTAAGTTAAGTGTAAAATTTTTGTTTAATTTTATATAAAATAAAATTATTTCTATTTTAAAAAAATAAAATGTTGACATGATCAAAAAGTGAATGCATATGGATGTGAAAGATGCTAAAAATCTAACACCTAAGGCAATATGTAATCAAATTAACAAGATACATCATGTAATCAATGCAAAGAGAAAGAAATAAAATAAATTGTGCCCATATTTATTCATATTTGTAAAATCTTCTTTACATCAAGGTTACAAGATATCCCTCTGAGGGATTAACCATTTTGATACATATTACAATCCATAATTCATATGGTAGGTGTCTTCAATAGATCTTTAGAATCCCCAAAAAATGATTATAGGAGGGATTACTTTGATGACCTCCGCTTTAGGATGCTATTGAGGATGATCTTGAAGATGATATGCTCTTGATAAGGCCTGAACCTGCACACAAGGAAACATACAAAACATCAATAGCAAGAGTTAAGCCTCTCAAGATGAGGCTATTTCATGATTATTGCAAAATATGAAGGAAATACATAAAGAAATATAAAGATGCATGAAATATTGGAAGTAAAATACATAAAGAATGCGTAAATACTGAAAGTAAAGCAACTAATCTAGGTTAGAAAATCAAGTAAATGCAGCTATGATTAATTCTAATGGCTAAAAACAAAAGAAAAGAGACATCAGACCATAGCCGCTGATGCTCAGAGTAGCTGACTTTGTTAATCATTTTTGACGTCAGCGATAGCTTGTGGGCCACTATAAAAAACAACAGTCATGGGGCAAAAGTTTTGCTCTCTATATCTTGGGCCTGACATCAATCAATTATTATGCTAAATGGAATGATGTTCTTTATGTGTTCTTTTAGAATGAATTAGGGTAGTAATTAGTTCAATTTCATGGTGAATTTATAGTTTGTACAAGGGTGAAAGTGACTCTTCAAAATTTGGCAGTCTCCATTGGTTGAAATGCAGGTATCATAGAGCAATTTTGGTAGCATCATCTTACTTGTGAGAGATTGTACTCTCTAATTGCAAAGTGGTAGCACTTCATTACGCTAAAATCTCATCAATTGTCCAAGATTTGCTTGTAAATTTGGGGCCTTAAGTAGACTCCCAAATTCCTTGTTCTAGCTTCCCCAAGAAGCCAAGAACAAGATTTGATTGGGCTAGGGCCATTGAGGTGAAGCTTTTGGAGGCTTCGATTTGCCAAAACCATTGCAAATTTATTGGATGCAACTGATTTTACTCAGCTTGGGGAGCCCGAGTTTGTTACAGGGTTAGCCGCTATCGATAGGCACGACTATGGATCTAGCCACTATCATCATCAATGACTTCATGTAGCTGCTCTGATCATCGATGGTGATGGAGGCCATCATTGATTTCATCAATGACTATGGTTGAATAGGAGTAGCCTACCCTAATTGAGTGGTTAAAACCATTGTTGGGTCTTGGAAAGGTCCAAGATCAATCATATGACCTAAAAAGGTGTCCATATGAGTAGCCTCCTCAACATGACACATTTTAGGTGTCTACAGATGCCCCTTTTTGGGATGCATTATGGGAAAACACAACACTGAGCAAAAATAGACAACCTAAAGCCATATTATAGGTTGATTGATGTTCATTGATCTGGTCAACGTTAGATGCCCCAATCATGAGAAGGGTATGCATCTCGGAATCATTACTTCCAATAGAATGGTGGCTTAAATTATGAAAAACTTTGGCGTATTTGAGTATAATCGGGTAGCGTTTAAGCTACAATAGGACCGATAGACAGATCGACAAAGGTTTAAATCAACATATTTGCTTTTTCCCTAACAAAAGGGTAAGCTTATGATAGTTGTTAGCAATGATTCATAAGATGAACATAATTTACATGATTAAGTATTCAATTGTTGATTTTGATTATGAATGTTATGATTATGACTACCCCCTCAAGCGATGAGTCGATGAGGAAAATGGCAAGTGATGAAAGCGATGAGTCGCTTGACCAAGATGATTGATTTGGATAGTTCAAGATGATTAATGTTGTTGTAGGGAAGGTCCTATTACAGTTGTGATTTCAACCATTAATAGTAATTGTACATCTCTATCCCATGGAGTAGTCCAACCACAATGGCCTTCTTAGGGAATCAAGATGATAGCAATTCAATTTAAGCATGTGATGAATCACTATGTTCGATGATTTGATGAAATTTCATAGAAGAAATGAAATGAATGCCTCATTCCCATGGAGCAGTCCAACCGCAATGGCCTTCTTAGGGATTGAAGTGAAGACATTTCAATTCATCAATGAATAATTTGGTTCAAATGACCTTATGGTAATTTACTCATCTTATCAGATTGCATGGAGCGCAAGTCACTGCAACCACCAAGTGTATAGGGTAAATAACTAGATACGAGGTGCACTTGAAATTTTGTTTTATTTGATTTTTTTGTTAATTTTATGATTTTTGATGATTATGGACCGGTAGATATGCATTAATGTCCAATATGAAACTCCTTATGGTGAGAAATTAGGTGCATTTATTATTGTTTCTTAGCTACTATCAAAATCAATAGTGGAGATTTGAAAATCCCGTAGCCTTTATCAATGTCGATGGGTGTGGCTAGACATCTACGATTGCTATCAAAGTGGGTAGCGATGGAAATTGCAAAATATAAAAGGAAAATTAGGGTTTTTGCAAATTCATTATTTCTAGCTAGCTTGGAGAATAGTGAGCTCTAAGGAGAGAGACAAAATCTGATACGGAACACTATCAATACTCTAGACACACCACGATGGTAGATCAGCAGAGGCACTACTAGGTGGTGGAGTCGAAGCTCCTAAGGTAGATTATCCATCTCATTCTCATGATTTAAGCATTTAAAATGAACCTCACTAATTAATGGGTTAAATGAACCTCATTAAATTATAAGAAATGAACCTCACCCCTTAGTTTAGGATTTAGCCTTAGGTTAGCTTAAGGGGGGTTAAATTTTAATTTTTTTGGGTATTTTTGGGTGGGAAATGACCTCATGTGGGGTCAATCCCATAGCCATTGTCACTCATAGTAGTGCTCAATTTGGCAAATGGGGGCCACTATCACTATGGGTGGCTAGGTTCAAACCCCAATAGTAAAAAATTAATCGTTGGTAGTGGTCACTGACGATGTCGATGGCAGGCATGATGACTATCTATGATGTGAGAAGCTAAGGACCATAGTAGAATTTACTTAACTTTTGAATGTTTGTTGATTTTTTTGAATGAGGGGGTGATTTTTTACCTTGCATTATCTTTTTCTACAAATTAGACTCGATAGCTCAAGGGTGAGAGCCTAATTTCTACTTGAATTGCATCCTCTATTGGATGATGATGACTGGGAGTGGTTTGGGGTGATTGGCCTCAAATATATTGTTAGATTATCGATGGTGATGTCGGATCAGTCCTTCCTCACAACCCTAGCCCATCGATGGGATAGCAGGACTAACACTTTCCATCTCCCCATTGGAGATATGATGGTGACATTAGAGGATGTCTACCATATCTTTAGGATTCCCATCGATGGATGGGCTATTGTTTCTTCTCCTACTACAACTAGGGATACAATATTTGCTCAAGTTTTTTGAGATAGAGTTGCTAAGGCATTAGGAGATATTGAGCATGGTGGGGTGCCAATGGATTATTGGTATAGACAAGATGTCTTCTCTCGATGCCAGGTAGTACTGATGCACATTATCTATAATGTGCTACTACCAGATACATCAGGAGTGAGGTTCCCTTGGAACCTCCTAGACATGGTTCAGGACCTACTAGAGTGTAACTTGGAATAGCCTCTAATTATGGCATGGGGGAGTGCATTACTAGCATAGCTCTATGATGAGCTATATCATATTACATGATGGGGATGAGTAGGAGTAGGATGTAACCTACTACTTTAGATCTAGGGGTGGGAGCACATCCGCATAGACAAACCTAGTGGATTACCATTGGGTATAGTGGTTATAGCAGTAGATGATCAGTGCTATGCTATGAGATGGCCATGGGAGGTAGAGACCATCTAAATTCATCCACATGTTGAGGATTATACACACTACATCAGGTCTCTAATAGGATTATAGGCTAGTCAGATTATATGGAGACCTTACCTAGGTTATCCTACATGGGAGGAGGTAGATAGATACTTGGCTCAAGTTAGGCATGATAGATGGCTCATGGGGCACCACGAGAGGGTGAGGGAGTACTTTCATTACTCTCAGATCACTCATCAATTTGGGATAGCATAGGATATACCAGAGGAGCTAGTCCTCTATCACCATCAAAAGGTGGAGATACAACTTCCAATACCATAGGTGATAGCACTTATAGAGGAGGTAGATCCTCCTATTGATGACATAGGTGTAGAGGATCCTAGGACCACTATAGAGTATGACACTTGGTGGATCTCTCAACTATGGTAGGGTGGTGGTAGCCTAGGTAGAGCTAGAGATGAGGTGATTACAGAGGGAGGTGATGATGATGGGTGATGAGTGCATCATAGGATGGATGAGTGGGGATAGGTTGTAGGGTAGGTGGATGATCCTCATGATGAGGAGGGTGAGGAGGATGCCCCAGATGATGAGGTCTCATAGCTATAAGCTCAGGTGCACAACCTATAGGCACAGCTATAGATAGCTCAAAGGTAGGTTATGGAGTGAGATACATCTCTCACTACTATGTAGAGTCAATTAAGTGCAGGGCAGCAATAGTGGTAGAGGTATACGAAGGAGAGGACCACTCTAAAAACTTAGGTAGACTTAGCTCAAACCATGATAGATACTTTGTGGATACAATTGGTAGCTAAGACCATTGAGGTAGATGCTGAGATTACTAAGAGAGATGCTCTTAGGGCATAGCTAGGGATGACTCCTATGGCTCAGGTTACACCATCTACTCTAGCTACTCAAGGGTTGGTAGGCTTAGGTGGGGATGTAGATATTAGGTATCTGTAGGGTCTCCTAGTAAGGGAGGGGAGGTGATACGTAGTAGATGTAGCACACATTGCTCTTCTAGAGACTGAGGTTAGGATACGTGGTGGCATTGTGCCAGCTAGGTCCATAGTAGGGGGTTCTCATCGGAGCAGGTAGAGTGAGTCTGGGTAGTCATTAGTGTGGCCCAATCATAAGTTAGGTGCACGATCTGAGATATCGGTAGGTACTAGCTCTAGATAGCCTCATAAGGATGGAGTTGAGGGTGGAGGTGACTCAGGGGGTGCAGGCCCTGTTTGATATGACATGATATTTATATCATTTTTTGAGTGTAAGGTCTGAGGACCTACACAATTGTAGCCTATGGGTATTTTTGTACCTCTATGTATTTTGACACACATATATATATGATACTCTATATTTATGGCTCATTATGTGTATTATATCTTTGCTTTTATGTTCATGTGATGCAGTTATGGATGCAATGCTTATATGATTATGTGATTATGCTATATGTATGCGATGTACTAATGACATGCACTAGCTAGATGATAGATGTATGATTAGATGCTATGATCTAGATGTGTAGATGCACTATTATGTATGCTTATATGGATGCAATAGTGAATGTTAAATGCATGTTTAATTTGTTTCATTTGTTTATGCATTTAATCTATGTGATATGATATGATAGATGATGTGTATGTAATGCATTAATTACATGAGGATGATCTAATGCAAATGAACCTGTATGCTTTAATCACTTAAAACATAAGGAATGAATCTAATATGTGTTTAACAAACTAATGGAAGACACCATAGAATGTATGAAAATCATGAATGAAAATGGTAACTCTTATCATAAGAATTAATCATTTAAGCATCCATATGTGAGATGAGATGATGTGAGATGTATGGGCTTTCCCTATAAGCTTCTGTAAATTAAAATATATGCACAAAATAGTCAGTGGCCATCTAAATATCATTGTTGATATCCATCCGGTATCTATCCTATTCCATGAACACCCCTTAATAAACAAAAGTTCATAAGGAAAATTGTGTATGATTGATGAGATGATTTGTTGCTATTAGGGGAATTTTTGAGGTTTTCCATGAGACTCAAACACCCTAGTTGATTAATCAAAAGTTGTATAATGACTACACAAGACTCCTGAAAGATAAAAGCTTTGTTAAGAATACCAAGATATTCATTATCCCTATGTGTGCAAATGAATATATTAGATGAGGCATAAGACTACCTCATTGCCAGGCAGGTTTCATTCAACCCATTGTTGTAATGAGGATCACCATATGTTCATCATGATCCTAAGTTTGGATGTAGTTGGATTAGACTACTAGGTAATACAAGCCACCTAAAGCTAGCTCATCCATAAGCTGACATTGGTCTGTACAAAATAAGGTCGCTAATGTGATAGACATATCACCACGCGTAAGGATACCCCATTGCTAGGTGGGTTTCATTCAACCCATTGTTGTAATGAGGATCACCCCATGGTGGTTGAATACTGAATATTCTAGGGATTCAAGCTCTTCACCCCCTTATTTTATTTTCATTTCTTGGGATACTTGCTCATGCTTAGTGATGAAAATCATTATTTATTTTACATTTTGATTTTTTTTTGGAGCAAGGGATTTGCTTAGTGATGAAAATCATTATTTATTTTGCTTTGCTTTGATTTAGGAATTTGCTTATTTTGTATGAAAGCAAGGGATTTCTTGGGTAGGGGGAGCTTGTCCTTTTGCCAATAATCAGCATTCTAAACCATGCGCATGATAATATGAGCAAGGAAAACCTTTCACTTAAGGTGACTAGGACCACTTTGTAGTGTCATCCTTCCTTGTTCAAACTAGGATTGTTAATGTTTAAAATTGTGATGGGATTTTGATATATGCAAGGTACTATCAAAACTAGACCTCATATTCGAAAGTGAAGATAGCTTTCTACAAAATCTGAAAATATCACTAGGTATGGTTGAATGACCGAAAAACCCTAGTATACACCTGATAGCAACTCATAAGGTTGTGTTGAAAAACATAATTACTCACAAGGGATGATGAATGATGATGATTTGTGGATGCATGATTAGCATACAAACATGGTGTCATTTGTAAGATTGTAAACATAACCTATCCTAATGCAAATGCAATGGATGAAGATACCTAATGCAATGCAATTAATGAATGCATATGATGAAATGCAAAATGTAAATGTTTTTGTATTTTTAATGTTTTGAATTTTTTTTGGATTTTATTATTTTCTGATTTTTTTTTATTTTTGATGATTTATGATTATTTTGGATTTTGATGTTTTTAGGGGGAAGGTACGCTACCTTAGGTACCCCCAGTGTGTGTGCTACTCAATGAAAGTGAGGAAGGTGTGATACCTTTAGAGTTCTCACTTTGCTTCATTGATCATGATGTGGATGGTGGGGAAGGTGTGCTACCTTGAGGACCCCCATTGTGCATGTCATTCACTACAATATAATTAGCCTACTTAGGAAGAGTGATAGAAATCAACTCTCCCTGTTGGGGCATGAACCTTTGTGAGGTGCCAATATTTTGATAGGGTAAAACAAGTGAACCATCTATGTGGAGCTCATTTTGTTCTACCATTTCTTTGACCACATTCTTGAATGAATAGCAGTCATGGATGTCATGCCCATGTATACGATGATAGATACAAAAGAGGCTTTCATCATGTGACCCAGGTTTAGGTGTTCTTGGTTTGAATTCTGGTAATGTGATTGCATTTGCCTCGTATAGTTTTTGAAATAGGGCCATAGTAGTCATAAAAAATGTGACTACTCGATGAGGTGGCTTGTTAGGCTTACGAGGATGTGAATGACCTTGGGGTCACAAATGGGATGATGTGGCCTGCATTATGGTAGGTTGAGGTACTATGGGTGAACCATCTATGGGCAAAGCCTCACTATCAATAAGGTCTTGAACCACATTTTTAAATCCATAACAATTATGAATGTCATGGCCCTTTATTCGATGATAAAGGTAAAAGTGATCCTCCCTATAACCTTTAGGTTTAGCTCTGTTTGGGTCTAAAGGGTTTATGTTAGGTAAGGTGATGGCCTTAGCTTCTTGCAACTTCTAAAAAATGGTTGACATAGACTCATTTAATGGAGTCCAAATACGTTACTAGTGTTTTGAGTGTGTAGCATGCACTGGTTTAGTTTGATGAAAGGGTTGAGCCATAGGTATCTCAATTATTTGCTTAGGGGGATCTTCTTGATTTTTTGGTGCAAGGGATGGATCACTGACTATGCTTATTTATTGGTTAACAATTTGAAGTTGATTCCTTTCAAGCATGTTTTGTATCATGGTTTTGAAACCACAACATGACTGAATGTCATGACCATTTTGTCTATGATATAAACAGTATACCTCCTCCTCATATCCATGGGGTTTTGGATGATTTGGATCTAAAGGGTGAACCTCAAGCAAAGTGATGGCATTTACGGCACATAATCGATTGAAAATCGATATCATAGGTTCGGGTAACGGTGGATACATGCAAGGTTGTTGGTATGGCTGACTTGGTGCTTGCTCTTGTTGAGGCTTTTCCTGTGGTTGCATAAGAGGTGGTTTGACCTTAGATATGGGTTGCTTTTGTAGTTCTAGGCTCATGAGATGATACATGATAAATTGCAATGCATCATTTTGTTCATCCATTTGGTACTCCATCCTATCTAGATGATTTAGAATGGATTGCAAGACTGATAAGGATTTTATGTGTATCGCTAGTGATGGGTTTGTATCACTATCATCAACTGAAGGAGGTGAAAGAGTGGGTGCCAAAGAACCCTTAGGTAAATGCAAATCACCAGTCTCCTTCATTTGAGATGATGTGGATA
The DNA here is from genome assembly GCA_028583015.1 of Wollemia nobilis. Taxonomy (NCBI): domain Eukaryota; kingdom Viridiplantae; phylum Streptophyta; class Pinopsida; order Araucariales; family Araucariaceae; genus Wollemia; species Wollemia nobilis. The sequence continues at coordinate 553,182 of JAQPPZ010009575.1, forward strand.
CTTCTTGATGAATTCTTAAATGATATATCCACATGCTCTGATTTATGACTCAATTCATATTTTTGTTTCACTCTATAGTGTTGAACTATGCCAGCTTGAGTACCCCTAGTTTGATATGGGGGAGATACCCATTCTTGCTCTTTTGAAGGTGCTATGAGAAATGAGTTAGGTGTAACTAATTTCAAAGGTGGTGGCACTTCTGATGTGGTAACAGTGTTTGATGGAACTACCCATTGTTCTGATTATTTTAGAGAAACTTGGTTCTCTATTTTGATATTGACCATTCCCACAAACTCGTGAGAAGGTGTTTTGGATTTCGAACAAGTTGTGGGTGGATCATCAACTTGTCAAGGTGATTCTATCTTAGTTATGTCAACTGAGGTTTTCTCCTCCTCATCAGGTAAGGTGATACTATGAGTTTTGCTGATGGAAGTAGGTAGCGATGGCTTGATGCAAGCTCTATTCGAATGTTTTCTTGTTTCATCCGAATGAATGTTCTGGGACTTGCATGTTGTAGGAGGTTCATGTGGTTCATCGATATTTTTGTAGTACTTGAAAGGATTGGGATCATTGTGAACCACGTACACTTGCCCTTGGTGCATGAATTTAAGGTGTTGATGCACTATGGATGGCACACATTCCATGTCCCTCATCCAAGGTCTGCCTAATAATATGTTGTATTGCCTCTCACCTTCTAAGATGTGACACAATGTAGGTATGGTCTTTATCCCAACCTAGATAGGTAGGACTATTGTGCCGATTGTAGGGGAAGTGGCATCATTAAAGGCTCTTAATGTGAATGTTGAGTCTTTAATGTGTGAAGGTGGAAGATTCAGATGTTTCAAAGCCATAATAGTGATGATGTTGATGGATGAACCGATGTCAATCAAAACTCACTTGTATGGAATCTGATTGATGCTTGCTATGATATGCAGAGGTGGATCGAGTTCATCTCTAGGGATTGGCTTAATCTCTTGCCTTTGAAATGTGATCACAGGATCCTTATATGATTGAATTGAATTCAATGGTTGTAAGGATTGTGACACATGATCAACTTTACTTAGAATTTTTGGTGATATAGACTGATCAAGGTATTTCTTGCTCCCCATTGTGATATTTATCATATCGATAAAACCCTCATTGGGTGGGGCTATGTCTACCTCATTCACATGCTCAACTTGATCATTTTGGACCCCATGCTTGGGTAGAGGGTCTTTGAATATGTTAATGTGTTGATTATCGATAACCAAGGGGCTATCTATTTGCAATTCATTTTTATCTAACATATTTTGCACCACATTTTTGAATGAGATGCAATCTTGAATATCATGGTCATTTTATCGATGATATACACAATATAAATCTTCCCTATACCCTTTAGGTTTTGGGTGATTAGGATCAAGGGTGCGTATCTCAAGCAATATTAGAGCCTTAGCCTCGCATAGGTGGTTGAAAAGAGATGCCAAAGATTCAGGCAATGGCGTGTAGTTGTGAGGTGTTCGATGTTGTCATTTTTGTGCCTGGTTCTCATTGTATTAATTGTAGTGCATTAGGGGAGGTTGAGCCTGATAATTCGATTATTGTTGGCTCTTATCTACTTTTGGAATATTCAACATGACTTGATTTATAGGTGTAGGTTTGGCCTGATATAGTTGATTACATGTGTTCTTATTATTCCAATCCTTTTTTATAAAGTTTCAAATCTCCTTCTTGGACTTTTATGTCTTCAATAACTTTGGCTTGCGCCAAAGCCTCCTCGAATGTTGTGTACTGTTGTAGCTAAAGCAACAATGATATATGTTTAGCACAAATTTTGGTAAACATCCGAGTGAGTTCAGTTGTGGGAATGGTGAATGGAAGTTTTGCCATGAGTTTCCACCATCTATTCCCATAATCCATCACTGGCTCATCATCATATTATCATAAATTAGACAAGTCGGATAGATTAGTTTTCTTCTTGATGCCAAAGGAGAAGTGTTCAAGGAAAGTATTCACTAGCTATTCAAAGCTAGTGATATTGTGCCTTGGGAGTTGATTATACCATTCAAGGGTAGTGCCCAAAAGGGTAATCATGAAAGTTCGTAATAACAAGGCATCATTATTTTGTAATTGGAAGCATAGATTCATAAAACTTGTCACATGTTCTTGTGCATCCTCATATCCCTTAAAATTATCCAGTTTAGGCATTTCAAAATATTTAGGATAAGATAGACTCGAGACCGAAGGGCAAAGAGGTTGGTTATGGATCTTTCTCAAAGTAGGCTTTTGATAAGTCATATCTTATTTCTTGAGGGATTTGATCCGCTCGATGAGCACTTTATAAGCTTGAGAAGAGATGATCTCTTCCTCTCAAAGAGATCTTCGAGGAGCAAGAGGTGGTAGGTTTCTATGGGATCGAGGTGGTCGATTGTAGTCATCGACCAAGTCTACAGAGGATGGTTCAAGATACTACTATTCCTGATCATCTCACTCTGATTCTTCATATTGATCATGCTCAAGCAGATTTGGTGCTAGATGCTATTATTGCCTAGAAGCATGTTGTGATGTGTGGTGAGGATGATTATTTTTTTTCCTAGTATATAGCTCAGGGTGAGATGTAGCACATCTCTCATTATGTTGCTACATGTACTCACTAGGTGGGGGTAATTCAACTTGAGCTAATCTATTTGATCGCTCTTCGCACTCCTTTTGATCAAGGATGCGTTGCTCTCTTAGGCGATGTTCATACAAATACTAGCGAAGTAGCCTTTGTCATTCTACATCTTCTTGCTCTAAATGCTCATGCTCCATGTGCATAAATCCTCCAATTGATCTTGGAGTATTTGTTCTCTCTAAATTGTATTTGACCTATGTATCTGATCAGATCGGTCCATTGTATAGGGTCTTTGGCTTTGTAACTCTATGCGAGGGGTTTTATTTATCTCAAATTATGCAACAAGGTTGGCAACCCTCTTCCCTCGATCAATCGAGGTTGCATTAACACCATGGTCAACCCTATGTTGAGTACCATCATGAGTGGATGGGGTAGTTGAATTATATGGGTGCTTGGAGCACTCACCATGGGTAAAGGTAGGATGCAACTAGGTTTTAGCTCCCTCATCTACGATGTACTCCTCAGTGGACCTAGTGGACCCACGAGGAGTATGATCATGATATATGTTCCTATGATCAAATATCCTACTTCTCGAAGGTTATCGGGATGGAGTACCTCTAGTTTACCCCTCATTGGGTAGGTTTTATCTATTACCATCATGTGATTATTGGGTCTTGAAACACCCTCATTTAGATCATGAGAAGATCCTAGATTAGTTCTCCTAGTTGGGGTTTCTTGGTGAGATCCCTCATGTGTAGAGTTATCTCCTCTAAGACTACTTGAACATCGTTCAGGTATATTTTGGTCTAGTGTAATGGCTCTAGGGTGATTTGTGCCCTCATGTGCATTGGGTACCACCTCAATCATGGAATGAGAGCAGTTTTATATAGTGATTATAACTTTATGAATTTATCTCATATGTAAATTTTAAGAAATAGACAAAGTATACAAAATGATTATCTCTTTTAAATTTTCTTTGTGTTTCCTAAAAACTTGTCTTGTGTGTTATGGTTTATTGGAAATCCAATTTTTCTCTTATCATGTTTGAAAATTGTTGATGATACTCTTGATTTGTTTAAGGATTTCACCTATATACTCACACACATGAACCCAATAATGAAGTCCAAATTATGAATCCCATCAAGATATGGAGATGAAACCCATAATCGATAGGGGGACATAGGTCCTACCGATCCTCACCCAATCCATCGTGGGCAGCGATATACCTTCCAAAGAAGAGTACATGCTATTTTCCAAAGCTTCGATGGTTCTTGGATCAGCCTTGGCCATGAATGGGTAACAAAAAACTCTCAATAAGCAAGCCAACCAAGTGGTAATGACATCCACCATTGGTCTTGATCAATTGGTTGGATGTGAGAGCCCAACTCAACTGATGTTTACACTTGAAATGTGGTGTGTGAATTGTTCATTTTATTTCAAGCATAAAGTAAAATGCATCAAACAACATACCATGATTTTTCAACTACATGCAAATAAAATACGTTTTAAATTTAGAAAATTATGCATGTAAGAGATGTTTCAGATTCAAAAAATGTAGATGCAACTAAAATGAGTCAGCCTTTGAGCAAGCTCCAAGCATGCAAGCCCTACACTCAATTTTAACAGTGGTCACATCTATTAACAGTGGGCAACAGTCTTAGCCATTGTACACAAGAGCAGTTAGATTCTTAGCCACTAGCTTCTAGGGTGGCTAACAACAAAATTCATTGTTCCCAAAAGTAGCTAATAGAAAACCTAGAGAAACATAAAAATATTTCCTTATATCTTTCTCTATGTTTATTAATTATTTTCTATATTGAAGCATTTCCAAAAAATACAACAAAAAATAGGTTTAGTGCCACTTACAAGGGTAGCCTAAGTCCAAATATGATGTTGCAAGTTGATTTTCTGTGTTTTTCTTGTAGCCGATGATGATCAAGGTGGCTAGTGACATTAGCTGCTATCGCTTAGAGCAGCAGTGACTGTTAGCTGTTGTCGCTTAGAGTGGTTGTACCTGCAATGAAAAAATAATAAAGAAAATGCATTAGCAACCAAAAATTGGGAAAGTCCCACACGTGATCACCATTGAAAGATGCTAAAAATCTAACACCTAAAGCAATATGTAATCAAATTAACAAGATACATCATGTAATCAAATGCAAAGAGAAAGAAATACAAGAAATAGTGCCCATATTTATTCATATTTGTAAAATATTCTTTACATCAAGGTTACAAGATATCCCTCTAAGGGATTAACCATTTTGATACATATTACAATACATAATTCATATGGTAGGTGTCTTCAATAGATCTTTAGAATCCCCACAAATTGATTATAGGAGGGATTACTTTGATGACCTCCACTTTAGGATGCTATTGAGGATGATCTTGAAGGTGATATGCTCTTGATAAGGCCTGAAACTGCACACAAGGAAACATACAAAACATCAATAGAAAGATTCAAGCCTCTCAAGATGAGGCCATTTCATAATTGTAGGCCCAAAATGACCACATCCTTAGAAAAAAAATTGAAATATTTTCTAAGGTAAATAAGGATGTTCTATACCGCGTGAGACCGAGTGTATTTTATAGCGATGTGGAATAGGATGTTCTATCCTGTGATCAAAGTGGTCAAAATTTTACTTTACCACTTTCAAAATCGTGAATCACAACATAATTTGGTTAAGTCTAAAAGCTCAGCAGTTTGCAACATGTTCTAGAACATGCAATATCTGACATGGTTTCAATCCACGGTCCAAATAGTCAAAAATCACCCATGCTTATTTCTAAACTACAACACAATGCATATTGCTCTAGCCTACACATTCTAAAGGTTATTTCAATATTGTTCTACCCCACAAGAGTTTAAGAGTATTTTTTAGTGATACAGCGCATATTTTCTAGCCCATGGTCAAAATGGTCAAATATCATAAAAGTGAATAATGATGTCATAGATTAGCACAAGGTTTTATATAGCATATTTCTTATGTTATATCTCATATGGGCCAGAGTGATGCTCTACCCTGCGATCAACCAAATTTAAACTGGGAGGCACAAATTTTGAGGTGTGGACTATAGCACATTGTAGATCATGTTCTATGTCATGAACATGAATCAACTCTAAAGCATATTGAATAATAAGAGTCATGGCCTAGCGCAATATTCAATCCCATGAACCTCTGAGTATATTTTCATGCTAAATCCTCATGTGCTCCAGCCCATGATCAAAGTAGTCAAAGGAAGCGATAAGTTGTTAAGAAGAGCGGGCTATGACATGGTCCATGCTACAAAGCTATTAAAGGCCTAAAATATTTAATCTTGGTCATCAGTTCGTAGATCAATGATTGGTCTATTCTAACTATATCTTAGGCACATAAATTTAGAGCCTTTATGACATGAATTGGTTGAGTAAGAGAGCTAGTAGATGAAGTTTCATCAAATCCAAGAACCAAGAAAATGTTGTTGCATTCAATTGTAGATCTATGGTAGATAAGGTCTATAAGAATAAAATATGAATAATATCATGGTTTCTATAGCTTGGAGCCAAACCACCATGAAGAAACAACAAGTTGCAAGGGCCAAGCTACAAAGGAGTGCAAGATCACACAATTTTTTTTGGTCTCAAACATAAATCAAAGATTGCCACCTCAGCATCTGGCTGATCTGGCATTTCATTTACCTTGTAATATTTAATTTCTTTCAATTTATTTTCAAAGCATAAAAACTATAAAATAAAGTCAAACCCTCATTTTTAAGGTTTAGGTCTAGAGTTTTTGCTTACCCTACTGTGTAATATTATCTACAAATAAATAGAAGGAACACTACTTGGAATTTTTACCTCAAACTGGTGTCTTCTACAATTTTTGGAAAGATTCAAGTTGTGGATTGATTTTTTGCTACTGCTGCTATGGTTAGTCTATTCTACTAATATTGGATTTGCTAACTTAGAGCAATTGAAATATTTTCATAATTGAATCTATGCTTGCAAGAAGTTCCTTTCTGTTACAAATTTATATTGATCATTTTCAACTAACTTGGATTATTAGTATCTTGATATTTAAATAGCTTTCTTGAAGTATAACTATATTTCATTTGTGATATTAAACATTACTTGTTTTGATGTTGTTAATTCTAAGTGTGGGACACTGGAAATTATTATGTAATATGGGTCTTTCCTGTAGATGTCTATGCTATTAGCTCTATTCGTCCACCATTTATTAATTATTTCTTAACCCTAAATCATTTTTATCCCTACAATTTAAACATCTAACTGAGCTTAAATGATTCAACACCTTATTAGTTGACAAGGAATACTAGCCTACTCTAGAGGTTGGATTAGAGCAATCTTTAATCCATCCAATGTTGTGGTATGAACTATGATTAGTGGGTGCATGCCTAATCATATAATTGGAAGATAACAGTCATAGTATCGAGCTTTTGCTTGATGGCAATTTGGATCCCAATAGTTTTTGGTACGCTCGATGGGACTAGTTAAAAATAACACTAGTTAAGCCACTCTTTCTATCTTTATATGTTTCCAAATGAATCAAGATTTGGTGAATTATCTTGACCTTAAAGCGATGATTAGTAAAATTACCTAGCGATTCTCTGAATTCTAGAATCCAAAAAATCCTTTTTTGATATCTCATAGTTTTCATGAAAACTAGGTCATCCGCAAAGAATAACCCATAGTATTTCATCTATTATGAGCTCCCTTTGAGAGGATCTACTGAATTAAGAAATTTGAACCCATATTTCTAGTCAGATGAAACTCCTCCATAAATTCAACCTGAGGTTCCTCCAAGACCACCTCTAATAAGAGTAGTGGCCAGAAATATGGCTCAAAATGTAGCAAATAATTCCAATGTGACCCTAGATAGGCCCTTGTAGAAGTATCCTAGTTGGAATACATATGGTTACCTCAGGCTTGCTCATATGCATGATATTACCTAGGCTATATCCAAAGCCATCCATACCTATGATGGATAAAGAAAAAACACCTGCAAGCACTACCAAGATATTCTAAATCTGGTAGTAATTCACAACATAAATAATGAAGATGTATTTGTCAGAATCCTAGCCCTATATTTTATAGGGAAAATTTTACACTGGTTCAAAAATTTGGAGAACAATAGCATTACTTTATGCGTTGAGTTAGTAGAACCTTTTGTTGAGGAATTCAATGAGTTTTTTGATCCCTTATTCCTTCTAAATTAGTTTACATCCATATAAAAATATCAACAAGAATTAGTTTTAGACTTTAATATTATATTTAGAATAACTTGGAAGAGAATTCCACCTGAAGCCAGGCAAGCTACAACCCTTGATTTTATGTACTATATCAGAGCCCTTGGATTATAATTAGGCTTACAAAATCAACAAGTAGGGATATATACTTTTCCTTAGGTTTATACTGTAGTCGTCCAGGTTGAGAATATTATTATCAATGTAGGAAGGTTACCCCCAAAGACTGTGATGCCTTACTGATCTAAAATTCCTAATACCTAAGGGTAGGCAAATACACTAACTCCAAATATGACTCCAATTCCCCTTTCCAAGTCATCATTTGCTCCAATTTCTTTCCCTCCTCTTCCATCTCAAGCACCTCAAGAATCATTTGTGCTTCTTGATATTCAAAATACTTTGAAAACTCTTAGTAACAAGATGAATTCAATGGATAAAAGAGATATAGAGAGATCATAACAAAGAATGTTTTCATATGTTAATAGATATCATAAGCCTGGTACCAACAATAGTGTTGGAATTAAAGTTAATGTTATTCAAGAAGATCTAGAATATTCCTCTGAAACTAGCCTTGTGAATGTATGGTGCCTTGTGTGTAATGATCCCCATGACTAAAATTCATGTGTTATGTATCATCATCATGTGCAACAAGCTATGGAAAATATAGAGAGAAATTAGAAAGGTAGATTCAGTATGCTCTGGAAACTAGACCAGATCATGGTTGGGCAAGATCTTGATGAAGGACCTATTGCTATCATGAAAATATCTAGAAAGAAGACATTGTAGGTTGATATGCAGAATATGGGGTAGTTTCAAATCCCTTATTATAAGAATAAATATCTTCCTCTGCAAAATAATTATCAATTTCCTATCCCTCAAGCAATTGAAAAGAGGGACATGGTACCTAAAGGCCAAGAAAATAAGATCATTTTCCCTAGGAGGTTTGACAAAGAAAATTACAAAGAGGTGATGAGATCCAAAAGTGAGGCATAATAAAATCTTTGATTCCCCTCTATAACTAAGAGGTAAAACATTGAAGCCACACAACAGTACAAGAGGAAGTATGGTGAGCTAGACAGAAATTCTGAGAATATTACTTCAATGAAATCAGAATATAACATTGTAGAAGAGATGAAGATAATTCTCTCCAAGGCTAGTCTCTATGATACCCCCTTTATTCCTAGTCATATGGACCTACTGAAAGCTTCTTTGAGTAAGAATACTCAATAAAAATAGGCCACCACCATCCTCACTGTGTCTTTCTGGAAAATACAAGATGTCTCTTATTGTTTTAAATAATAAATCCTCCATTCTACATTTCTTTGTGGATGGAGGGTTGGATAGTTCGTAACTACGTAATTGATTCAGGGGCCTCCACCATGGTTATGCCCAAGGTAATATATGAAGATATGGGTATGGATTATACTATATCCTATCGTGGATTTTTGTATTTGGAAAAGACACCAGTGAAGACACTTGGGGTAATAAAATATGTACTAAGGAGATTGCATAGAGCCCCAGAAGTGACCATTGTGCAGGAGATTGTGGTGGTAGATCTAGAGCCCTATTTTGGTCTATGCCTTTCCATATAATTAACTACCAAATTGGGAGGATGTATGTACTTGGATTAGTCCAATATGATGATTCCCTTCAAAGGAAATAGAATAAGTATCACACCTGAGAAGCCTATATCATATCACATTGAAAAATTTGAAGAAGACATGTGTAACCTTACACCTCTAGATTATTTTGAAATAGTGGAAATTTTTAAAGAACTAGAGGTTGAAGATTAATTGTCGTTCATGGAGAATTATGGCCAGTTTGAAACAGGAATGGGTACATACAACATCTCCTTAGAAACAAAGAAAAAAATTCCTGCTATATCTAACCCGCATCTGAGGGAAACAAAAACTTGGACCATGCACTTTGATGGTGCAAGATGTAAAATGGGGATAGTGCTAGTGTATTTTTACAATATCCATAAGAAGGTGTAGATTCTATGACTATGTTGGTCTGTATGCAAAACTCTTTACACCTTCTAATGTTGACCTGTATGCAAAACTCTCCTACAATAATGTTACAGAGTATGAAGCTTTATGCTTAAGGTTGATGTCAGCTGAAAGCATGGGTATCAAGATACTAAATATATATGGTGCTCTGAGCTAATATTAAATCAGGTAAGAGAGAGATGCAATAGTAAGCACCACTACCTGAAAGCATATATAAATAGGGTGTGGGAATTTATGGAATCCTATGATTCCCTCAACATTCATTTTATTCCTAGAAGGTAGAACACACTAGTTGAATATTTGGTAGTTAGAGGATCTAATTTTAACCCTTATATAAATATAGGAGTTTCTAGAGACAAAAGGATCAAAATGGTTTTCAAAACTATAGTCCTAGATAAATATATTTTTTGGCAATTCTTTGAGAGTGATGAAAAAATCATCGACTTCCTTGTAAGAGAGGTTTGTTTACCCACTATTCAAGAGGAAGTGACATATGATACTGACCAGAAAGATGTTATCCAACTAAAAAACAATCATATCCCAAGATGGTTGATCACACTTGAAAACCTCTTATATAATGAAGATAGGAAGAAAATCCAAACTATGGAGATAAATAAAAATATATATAAGGAAATTGAGATTGAAAAGGAAAAGAATCTCAAAGTTGGTATTTGTTGTTCTCTAGAAGAGGTAGAGGATATTAAAGCCCTATGTCTAAAATACCAAGACATTATTTCCTGGTCATACGAAGATCTCAAGGTATATGACAAAAGGGTGATCCAACATACAATTGATCTAGAACCAGATGCAAAGCCTTTCAGGCAGAAGCAAAGGTCGGTGAATCCCAGGATTGATTCCATAATGAGAGAAGAGCTACTTAAACTATTTAAGACCAAAATTATATATCCAATTAAGCACTCTACATGGGTAGCTAACTTGGTTCCTATGAGGAAGAAGAATGGAGACGTTCGCCTATGTGTAGATTCTAGGAATCTCAACCATGCATCATTTAAGTATCACTACCCTCTCCCTCAAATTGATTAGATTCTTCAAATTATTGTAGGACCAAAGAGGTTCTCACTACTATATGACTTCTCCGATTATAACCAAATTTGTGTAAAATATAAGGATTAGTTCAAGACAACATTTACTAGCAAATGGGGTACTTTTGAATTTTAGAGGATGCCTTTTGGTCTGTCTAATGCAGGGGCTATATTCTAGAGAGTTATGGATTATTATTTTGGAGAATTCATTAATAAATTCATTATTATCTACTTGGATGATATTATTGTATTCTCTCATAAGAAACAAGATTACCTAATGCACTTGGAGCAAGTATTTGAGAGATGCAAAGAATTTGGTATCTCTCTTAACCCAAAGAAACCATTTTTGCAGTCCATTAGGGAAAGCTATTGGACCATGTAGTCTCTAAATAAGGGATGCCTATTGAACAAGATATATTTAAATCAATTCTTTCCCTTCCCTTTCCCATCAACAAGAAAGCTTTGCAATCCTTCTTCAGGTAGATCAATTTTGTTAGGAATTTCATCTCATATTGTGCTCAAAAGGTGAAACCTATCTTAGAGCTGCTAAATAAAAATATAGATTTCAAGTGGACGAAAGTAAGAAAATAATATTTTGAGACCATCAAGCAATCCATTGTCATAGCTCCAATTTTGGTGAATCTTGATTTTAGCAAGAATTTCATTATGTACACTTATGGGGCTAAATATATTTATGCATCTGTGCTTACTCAGAAGAATGATGATGGAAAATAACATTCTATATTTTCTTGGAGATAAACTCTTTATGAGTATCAAATAAAATAAAACTTTATTGAAATACAAGTCTTTGTAGTGATGAAGTCATTAAAAAAATTCAAGCAATACTTGGCTCAAAGTAAAACCCCGGTGTATGTAGTCCATCTAGATGTAAGGATTTTCATTTTAAAAGGTGAGTTGGGAGAAAAAAAAGCAAGATGGATTACCAAGATCCATGAGTATGACGTAGAAATACATCCTACCAATTTGATCATAAGTAGAGCATTGTGTCAAGGGTTAACAGAAAGGATGGCTACAAAACAAATGGTAGCTTGTCAATCGATGATAGAATATTAGGTTGGAGAGCCTCAATCAGGAGATTCATATTGGGTTTTATCAAATGACCAAATATTTCTAGATAGATATTTGTCCTCAGGACCTTAACCCATCATAAAGGAGGAGATATAGGCTTCAATCCTCTAAGTATGTTCTATTGTTGTAAGGACTATATAAGAGAAATATGTATGGAGTCCTAAGATGCTTGAAGGAATATCAAAAGCAAAAATTCATCAAAGAATTCCATGGAGGATTATCTGGAGGATACTTTTAGGAAGTTTCATAGCTTTAAAAATCATTATATTAGGCTATTATTGGCCTACTATTTTTTCTAACACATTCAAGGTAACAAGATTCTATGATGAATGTCAGAGGTATGTGGGAAAAACCAAATATGCATCATTCCCCCTCAAACCTATCTAGGTAGAAAAATTATTTCAACAATGGGGGCTAGATTTCATTGGGATGATTAACCCAAATTCCTTAGTATAATATAAACACATTTTGACTGCCACATATTACCTTACCAGATGTGTAGAAGCCATCCCCATAAAGAAATCATATTAGGAAGTGGTAATTAACTTTATAAAAATATTTATTGCAAGGTTTGGAATCCTCGAAGCTAAAGTGATAATGTTCCAACCTTCATAGGATCTAAATACATTGAGTCTACAAGAAAGTATGGTATCACCATAAAAATTCTTCCAATTACTATCCTCAAGGAAATGGATTAGCAGAGTCAACTAATAAGAATTTGCTGATAATTTTGAAAAGATAATTAGAGGATAACAAAAGGAGTTGGCACCTATTGTTAGAACATGATCTATGGGAAGATAGGATCACCATCAATGACTCCATAAAAACCTATCCCTATGCTTTGGTGTATGTTAAATAAGTAGTCTTACCTATTCATTTGGAAATATAGGCTCTCTTACTGGTAGACTCATAAGAAGAATCCAATTAGTATCTCCAATAAGAAGAGAAGATGACTCAAGCGTATGAGAATTTCTAGAAGCATTCATATGATATTGAGGGATAGTTTGATAAGAAAGCCAGACTCAAAAAATTCAAAGTAGGGGACTCTATTTTGAAGTGGAATGTAGAGATAGCTAAGCTAGGATATCATCAAAAGTTTAACTCTTTCTAGGATGGCCCTTTCAAAGTAGTTGAGGTTAAAGAAAGCAACTCTTTCCAGCTTGAATATTTAGAGGGAAACATTCAACCAATCTCGGTTAATGGTTTCCATCTCAAACTCTACTTTGATTAAGAGTAAATATTCTCTTGTAACATATGTGTATATTTGTATTATACTTTTATTTTCTATTCTAAAAAGTTTTTGTATAGCGAAATAAAAATAATATGAAAGGAATAAAAAAGTTACAAGGCATTTTATGGTTTGCATTTAGTGGTTGGCTAAGGAAAAATTGTGAAAAATAGCTAAGGGTGGCAGCGGGACATGACATATGATCCACGCCACACTCAATATGGTAAAATTGGTCACAGGCTACAACATATGTTCCACGCCACTCTTAAAATATAAAGATATAAAAAAGTGTCACAATTGAAAACATGTTCTAGGTCATGACCAATCAGTGAACAACAGGATATCTCCCACCGCCAAGTTGTCCATATTTTGATTTGAGAAATGTGCAACGGGTAGTTGTTTGATGTTTGCATTAATGGTGAAATGTATGCATACGGGAGGATTTAAATCTCAAATATCAATTGTCATTAATTGTACAAGCAACATTCACCTACTAGGGATAGCATAGCAAAGCAATAAGGTAGTTTGAAATAATAGAAGAGAATAAGCACCCAGGGAATTTCTATAGAAAATGGCCCCCAAAATAGCTCAAGAAGCTGGACAATTATAAAATATTAGGCTAGAAATCTATGTAATTTATAAGAGAGCATTATTGGATACAGTAATGATACAGATAAGAATGACCAAGCTCAAAAGAAATTTTGACTATAGGTGCCTCAAAGGGTTTCCAATTTCCTTCCAAGGTATGACTGTTGTAAATGCCCTTCTTTCATTTTAAGATCGATAATACCTTGCCCAAGGTCCCAATTCCCATTTAATAATTTACAAACCCTAAGCTTGTCTCCATGTTGGTCTACTTGGAGGGTTTAGACTCTGATCGGTATGTGGGATACTGGAAGATAACCACTGTGTATTGCATTTTTAATGAGAAAATGTACAGGCCCAAAGTAGAAGAAGAGGGTGTCAAGCCAATTTATTTTGACTGGCTTGCCTTTCTCTCCAAATGAATGCATGAGCAACTACTTATGATGAAGAAATATTCAGATAACCCTTCCTTCCGGCACTATTCAAATTTGATATGGATGTTTTATGCTACTGTGAAGCACATGATGCCCTGGATTCCAGTAAAGGAAAAGAATGATAAATGATATTCTATCCTTTTTTATTATTAGACTAGACATCTGAGGAGTTTAGAATCCTACTATAGATTCAACTTGGAAATTCTAGGGTCAATCTTGAAAATCATGTATGAGAAATACCCTAGGTTGCCAAGGTTGCCTAAATAATTTTTACGAGTAGAAGAAATAGAAGAAGGGGATTGGTATATTCTAATAGAAGGCACTATCATCAGACTCTACATTTGTACTGGTGAACCTTTTCTACTACCTCATTTTGTAACTAGTAGGTTGTTGGCCTTGGAGTACTTAAGGGAAGCTGACTTCATCAATGTAAATTTTGGCTCTAGAAAAGGGAGAATTTTTTTTTGACTTACTCTTGTAATGTGGATGATATAAATATAAACAGAAGGTGTCAAGGTGAATAGATTAACCAATATTTGGAGAGGTTAGGCTTACTATAAATCCCACAAAGATGGAGATATGATCCTGATGACAAGTTCTTGAAGAGGAACATTACCCTAAACAGGGAAAAATCTCTCAAGTTTGAAAAGACTTCAAGGCCTCATTTCGAAGAAGGCAGTAATAATGAAGAAAATGCTCTGTTGGAGTGGAAAGTTGCTAAAATGGAGCAACTTCCCCATGGAGAGAATTTTAAGAACAACTAGTCGATTTTGACCCTACAAAGAACAAAGACCATTGTCTTAAAGAGTCTAAGATTAAGGAAGTCAAAAGGAAGAAAAAAGGATGGTATGAAGTTAAAATTGTAGATTGGTGGATAATGAGAGTGGAGACATGCACATATAAGTCTAGAATGGTTCAACAGGATGACGATGAATTCTCTTACCTATATGAAAAAATATTAAGACCTGGAAGGCCAAATATGCCAAGAATTTGGTATTAAGCTACATGAGGGTTGAAACAAAATAAAAAGAGAACGTTAAAGAAGCATAAGACTCTCTTTCCCCACCTTCCTAGGAAGAAATTTAGGAAGTGGATACCAATGCTCCAGTAACAATTGAAGAGGCCCCAAAAGCATTCGAACCATCATAGGAGCAATTAAAGAAGTATTCTGTAGAAGCCTAGATTATGAGAAAAATGCATTATTTCGATGATAAGGTAGTAAATATAGAAATCATCCAGATGGCTAATAGGTCTAAATTCCTAGCTCTAAGTGGAGAACCTCCTGTGACTAAGATAAATTAGAAAAAGAAATATGATGATTTTATCTTCACTCCTGTGAGTTTCACCACTGCAGCTACAACTAAGCCAACTTCAACCATTGAAGTTGCATTGCAAAAAGAGAAATCTAAGGAGGATACATAGAATGATAAGCATACAATATTTATAATTATCAAGAGAAAGAAAAATATTTAGTAGAGGAAGCTCAGAAAGAGACTTGTAAGAAGCTAAAAATGGATCAAGGTCAGAGTATTGAACAAGTCCCTATTACAGTCATAGACCTATCAGTTTAGGAGGCACAACACCAAAGTGTGGAGGAGATTCTCGAGCATCCTACTTCTATACATGAAGGTATTATTTCCATCCCTTCTTCTTCTTCTCCTTATCCAAGATAATCCCATTTCCATTATTAGGAAAATTTACAGCAAAAGGTACCCTCTTCCCCTCATGACTCACCACATAATCCATCAGTTACCACAGAGGGTCCAACCAATCCATCTCCTCCACCTCCATCTAAAATCACAGTCACATAATCCCCTATCATTTCATATTTACCTTCAAATTTACTACCTTCTATAACATCAGAAGGACAAAATATTTCATCTCTTTCAACCCACTATATGATTTCAACTTCCATTCCTATGTCTTTTCCAATTGCAACCCCTGCAATTAGTACATATTAAACCGTTGTTATTGCTACCCCATTCTCATCAGCTTCTAAATTTATCCTCCCTTATCTTATAGCTTATCATTCCCTTACAATTCATTCTACATTAGCTTATTTATATAAAGGAAATGAGGTTTTATAGAATATTAAATATTTTTGGGCTAAGAAACTTTCTAAACCTTCCAAGAAGATGGCTACAAAGAGGAAGACAATGATGGTTGATCCAGTGACAAGTAAAGGGATTAACAAATCCATTACCCCTCTGGTGAGAAAACCTGAAGAAGATATAATTGTACAAGATTATCATCTGGAATAATATACAGAATATATTGAGCAATTACCGATAGAATATGATTTGGTCATAGCGAAATCTCACCTTGAAAAATTTTATTTCAAGATCGACATCTACAAGGAGCAAGTTGGAAAGCTATAAGAAAAGATAGAAAAGCTGGGGAAGACGATCAACAATCAAAAAAAGGTGGAAAAGACCATAATAAATGAAGTCAAAAGTTGGAAAAATAGGTATCAGGAGGCTATTAAGATCAAGGAACAAGTGGAAGAGCAGAAGAAAAATAATGAATATCAAGCTAAAGAAAAACAAGATTTGAAGCATCAACTTTAGATTGAGAAAGCCAAAGCCTCAAGCTTCTCAAAATGAGTAAAGAAGGTTAGGAAATATCTATGGTCTGAAATCCTTGAGAAGTGTTCAAGAATCTAGATTGTAATCAACTACATAGATGATGCTAGCCATTTATTACAAAATACCAAGGAAGACTTGGATAAAGTCATGAAGGAACTACAACCTATGGTGATACCAGTAGAGAATTTGTATAAGCTATATGAGAGTATATTTAGTGAAGCTATAAAGCCTATTCCCAATAAGGCATGGAGCACTTGCAGATTAGCTACTAGGGTTGTGGTTGAGAAGAATAGATTTCTTCAGAAGAGCTGGTTATTATCTGATAAAATTGAAGATACAATTCTGGATATTGTGGATATTAATAATGAAATGACACAATATATTTTTGGACTTTGTATTGAAAGCAATACCTTTTTGTTAGAAGTAGAGATCAAAAATAGTACAGTCTCAATCATTCAAGATGAATCCAAGGTAGATAGTTGGGAGGATCCGATTGATCAAGAGCAGGTCTCTCGAATAATAAAAGACTTAACTAGGCTCAAGGATTTGATAGAAGACTTGGTAAACAAAGGTAACTCTATGACTTACAAGGAAACCTCTAAGTTGGAATATGTTCATATACTGCTTAAAGAAACCTCCAATCCTATTGACACAGTTTGGAATCAAGATTTGCAAACTCTAAAAATGATGCTTCAACTATTTGGGATAGATATGAACCCCAAATATAAGAATGAGACTTCTCAAGAAGAAGAAGTTGAAGAATATTAGGCTGAAGAGAAATCATAGAAGGATGCTAGAGATACAAAGAAGGTGCAATATTAATAGTTCCAAAAGTAGAACCAAGAAGATAATGAAAAATAAAATGTGACTTTATGGTGAAAGTAGACTAACATTTTGCATTTATGTATATATTGTGTATTTTGTTTTGGTTCTAGTACTATCATAGAAACAACAATAAAAGCATGAGGCCTATGGTAGAAAATGAAAAATACATGAAGGCATTTTGTTCAAACTGAATGACTTTGTAAAAGAGGATATAAGCCCATATTTCCAAACTAATGTGGTGCCCAAGGTGAGAGTTTTAAATTATATTATTTCTAACATAGTTTCCATGTGAACCATTACTCTATGAATATCTTCACAAATTTTCTAGAGAGTAATAGTCACATAGAAATTATTATATGAAGCATAGTCTATAGATTTTATATTTTTTGAGTCCTAATTCCCAATGGATAAGACTCCGACTTCTCAGGCTTTGTGAGCAAAACCCCCCAGGAGGTGCCAGAATGTAGGCACAAAATGGCCACATCCTTAGAATTTTTTTTGAAATATTTTCTAAGGCAAAGAAGGATGTTCTATCTCGTGTGAGACCCAGTGTATTTTATAGCGGTGTAGGACAGGATGTTCTATCCCATGGTCAAAGTGATCAAAAGTTTACTTTACCACTTTCAGAATTGTGGATCATAACATAATTTTGATTAAGTCTAAAAGCTCAACGATTTACAATATTTTCTAATTTGCGTGACATCTGACATGGTTCTAATTCATGATCAAAACAATAAAATTTTACACTTGCTTACTTCCAAACTATGGCATAGCACATATTGCTCTAGCCTACACATGCTAAAGGTTATTTCAAGATTGTTCTAACCTATGATTTCAAGAGTATTTTGTCGTGGCACAGTGCACATGTTCTAGCACATGGTCAAAATGGTCAAACATCATAAAATTGAATAATGAAGTTGTGGATTAGCACAAGGTTTTATATATTATATGTCTTATGTTATATCTCGCACAAGCCAGAGCGATGTTCTACCCTGCGATCAACCATGTTCAAATTGGGAGGCATGAATTTTGAGGTACAAACTATAGCACATTATAGATCATGTTCTACACCGTGAATGTAAATCAACTCTAAAGCAGATTGAATAATAAGAGTCACGGCCTAGTGTAATGTTCCATCTCGCAAACCTCCAAGTATATTTTCATGCTAAAGCCTCATGTGCTCTAGCTCACAATCAAAGTAGTCAAATAAAGTGATAAGCTATTAAGAAGAGTAAGCTAAGACATGTTACACACTACGAATCTATCAAAGGCTTAAATATTTAATCTTGGCCATCAGTTCGTAGATCAACGACTAGTTCATTCTGACTATATCTCAAGCACATAAAGTCAAAGCCTTTATCACATGAACTAGTTGAGCAATAAAGCTAGCATATGAAGCATCATCGAAGCCAAGAACTAAGAAAATGCAGTTGCAGTGAGTTGCAGATATACAAAATATAAGGTCTATCGAGATCATAGTTTTGATATCTTGGAGATAAACCACCATAAAGAACCAGTAATTTGTAGGTATTGATCTACAAAGAAGCGCAAGATCACAAAATATTTTTTGCTCTCAAATGTAAATCAAATATTGCCACCTCAACATCTTGTTGATCTAGAACTTTATTTTCCTTGTAATGTTTTATTTATTTCATTTTATTTTTAAAGCATAAAAACTATAAAAGGAGGTTGAACCCTATTTTTGAATGGTCAACTCTTGAGTGTTTGCTTTCCCTACTGTGTAATATTTGTTTGCAAATTAATATAAGGAACATTACTTGGAATGTTTGCCTCAAACTGGTGTCTTCTATAATTGTTGGAAATATTCAAGATGTGGATTTATTTTTTGCTACTATTGATATGGTTAGTTTGTTCTACTAATATTGTATTGCTAACTTAGAGCAATTGAAATATTTTCATAATTGAATCTGTGCTTGCAAGAAGTTCCTTTCTATTACATATTAATACTGATATTATTTTGCTAACTTGGATTATTAGTATCTTGATATTATAATAGCTTTCTTGAAGTATAGCTCTATTTCATCTGTGATATTGAAGATTACTTATTTTGAATTTTGTTAATTATAAGTGTGGGACATTGGAAATTGTTATGTAATATGGGTCTTTCCTATAGGTGTATATGCTATTAGCTCTATCACACTACTGTTTGTGTACTATTTATTAACCCTAAATCATTTCTATCCCTACCCTTTAAACATCTAACTGAGCTTAAATGAGTCAACTTAGTTGACAAGGAATACCAGCCTATGAAGAACACAAGCTTATACTGAGAGGGGGGGTGAACAGTATAAGACCACTTTTTACTTTCTTTCCAAACCAACATCAATTAATATCCTTAATTGCAATAACCAAATATAGCAGTGTGCATTAATAACTCAGATAGCAATAGTAAGCAAGAGCACAAGTCACGATACACAATTGAGACACAATATTTAACATGGTTCCCCCTGGGGTACTCCACAAGATAATATCCTTATAATATTTCACACAAAAATAAGGATCCTTATCCAATACAATGATTTCTTTGATCTACTCAAATCTAGGCAATAACAAGCTCACACAGAACTTGTCTCAATATGCATAACAAGCTCACACAAAAATTGTCCAAAACTGCTCAACAAGCTCACACATAATTTGTCCAAATTTATTTGATCTGCTCAAATCTAGGAAATAACAAGCTCACACAGAACTTGTCCAAATTTGCA
Organism: Wollemia nobilis; assembly: GCA_028583015.1. Taxonomy (NCBI): domain Eukaryota; kingdom Viridiplantae; phylum Streptophyta; class Pinopsida; order Araucariales; family Araucariaceae; genus Wollemia; species Wollemia nobilis. The sequence goes on from JAQPPZ010009575.1 coordinate 573,543, forward strand.
TAACAAGCTCACACAGAACTTGTCCAAAACATCTCTAGCAAGCTCACCAAGAACTTGCTCAAATATTCTCTAAAAAGCTCACTAAGAACTTGTCCAAAACTGCTCTAGCAAGATCACCAAGAACTTGCTCAACTCTGCTCAATAGGCTCACTCAAAACCTCATAAAAATATGTCCCAAATCTATCCACAAATATGTCTAAAACTTTCCAAAATGTTGTCCCAAAAAATGTCCACAAATCCTTCTCAAAGGTTCAATCAATCATAAACAAACTGCCACAAATCTGTCCAAAAATATATCCCAAAGGCCTTCTCAAAGGCTCAATAAATCATGCTCAAGTAGCACTCAAATATCATACACAAATCTATGAAGTCAAGGCTCAAATATGAACTCAACAATGAATGGCAATGCACTCTACAATGGATGACAACAATGATCCACAATAATCTCAACTCAACTCAACTCAAATCAACTCATAGAAGCATAAAGAGAATTGTTAGAGACTCAATATGTTCTAAGCTCAATCTCAACTCAAATAAGAATTATAGAATAGTTTTTTTCATGGGACTTGAACAATCACCTCACACAATCACTTGACTAGGCTTAATCAACTCAACTCAACCAATCACAACAAGGGACAACTCTTTCTCACAAAAACCTAGTCCAAGCATGTATCAACCAACTCAAATGTTTCCAACAATGCTCAACCACAAATCTCACATTACAATGATACTCATGTTCTTTTCAAGTTCTTTACATAACCAATGGGCTTCAACAACTATGCTTATAAAATAAGATTTAAACACAACTCTCAAACCAAAAAACCTTGAAGCATTCAACCAACCACTTTCGAAAAGGAAACCACAATCAATCCTTTTCACTCCAATGATATTTCAAAAATCAACCACCATAAATAATCAATAGGAGAATGTGCCCATACCTTTTTTATGCCAAGAAGTTATCCACAAAAATTGTTGCACTAAACATAACTTTCCTTTCCAATATCAATAAGGGTTAGTGGACTTCAAATAATAATCACAAGATAAAGCATAACTCAATTTACACCTTTTTACTCCAACCTGATAAACACATCCACCAAAGTCCTTTTTTAATAAAAACCCTTATCTAAATAATAATCAATAAACCTCTCAGAAATTATTTTATAACAACTCCTTATTTCTCCTAAATCTTAATTCTCAATTTCATGAACATCAAATTAAATCAACAACTCATCCACCTTTGAAATAATAATCACAACCCTTATAAAAATAAAGTTTAATTAAAAACTTTAATTATTCCTAACCACCTTATAACTCCAACTTAGGGCTGAATAGAATTAATTAGAGCAGAAATTTATTTACCTCCTCAAGGATATTTTAACCCTCGACTTGCCCACACCGTGAGCTCCTTAGCCACGGCTAAGGTTGCCACACAAGCTAGCCGCTCGTTTGAAAGGGAAAGACACAACATGCCTTAAAACCTTTCCTCCTTTTTCACAAATCAAAAGCGCTTCGAGCGCTTTTCTTCTAATGCATTCCAAAATTAGTCAAGGGGATTTAAAACCTTGATGTTTTGTCTGCTCCATGCCTTAGCCAAAATCCAATTACCAATGTGTCACGCTGCCCACTATGCCTTTTGTCTTGACCTCACTTTGTCTTATTCGCTGCTTCCGCTTTCCAAAGGATTTCGCACGAGCTCTTATTCGGATTCTTTTTCCAATGATTAATTCATGAGCAAGCATAATATTTGAGAAATTTTGGTACCCCATTTATATAGTCTCCTCATTATTTTTATGATGTCGGCATAAATCTTACATATTTAATTTTAAATTTAAATTTTAATTTTAAATTTAAATTTTAATTTTAAAATAAATATTAAAAATTAAATATCTCCATCATCGGGGCACATTTTTCAATGAAACGAAAGGCCAACTTGGGTTTTAAGAAAAACCCAGTTCAAATATGACATCAGTGGTTTTAAATAAAATAATTTATTTTTCCTGCCTTGGTTTTCACAAAAACCCTGTATTTATCCTTGCTTTCCAAAATATCATTTGGCCACCAAAACTCAATGTGATCCATGTGACATCAATGATCCATGTGACATCAATGATAACATAAAATGGCTCAAATTTCCAACAATATCCCCCTTTGTCATTTATGGCAACACATCTAATGCAAAAACCACAATCACTGCAAAAACCATTTCTGAGAATCAAAGTTGCTTCCCCTGACTCAATAATCTCTATGGAGGCTGCTCCCCCTAACTCAATGCTCTTTTGGAGGCTGCTCCCCCCTAACTCGATGCTCTCCCCATTACTAAAATATCTCCCTCTTTGACATCAATGGCAAAAGGGACACCTATGGGGCTAAAATATATGACTCTTAAGAATAGCCCCCTCACCACCTTCTCTCTTGAGGTGATTAATTTTGGTGTTGGAGTACTTTTACTCCCATATTACATTATTTCTTTCCTCTATCAACTTCCTTCCATGTTTTTCTGTTATCCTTCTCTTGATCTTCTTGCCTTGAACCTATTTGACCTTCTTGCCTTGAACCTGTTTGGAATTGAGTCCTACACCATTTTGCAATATGTCTAATGTTATTGCAGTTAAAACACTTGATATTGTAGCCTTTGGATGGTGCCCATATCCTAAAATATTTCTTGAAATAATTTCCATATTCATTCCTTTCATGAACCCTGTATTGTGAAGTTCTATTTTTATGACCATGACTTCTGAATTGTGTAGCTCTAAAACCAAAACCATGTTGCTCATTTCCTTTGAACTAAGAAGCTCTATGACCAATCATGTTACATGATAAGCAATGTCCCTAAAAACCATACCTTCTTCATTTTATGTTCCTTCTAGCAAAATCAAACTTCTTTCATCCATAGACCCTGTAGTGTGTAGCCTTGTGTCCAAATCCATTACAAGAAAAACAATGTCCTTTGAAAGCCCTTTGTTCATGCCTTGGTTCCTCATACCTTTCTTGACCATTATCCTTATGATCATTTTCAACTTGTGCATTGCATCCTTGAACCTTCTTTGTATTATCTAAATCGTCTTCCTTAGTTTCTTCCTTGCTTTTCTCTTCAAGTGTTTCTTTTCCTTTTGAACTTGATTCACCTATCTTAAAACAAGAACTAAATTGAATTTTTGGAGCCATATGAACTTTGGAACTTTCTTCATAACACTTAGGTGCTTACTTGATTTCATATTTTAGAACTTTCTTTCCTTTTGAGTGTGATTCCCCAAACCTAAAATATGAGATCTTTGATGCTTTGAAATCTTTCTCTTCTTTCTCTTTATTTGTGTCAAGTAGCAAATTGGCATCCATATCTATAGCCTCTGAAATACATGTTTCCTTCTTAGTGAAAATATCTTGAACTTTTGAGTCATGTGATGGATCAAAATTATTATGTATGGAACATCTCAATTCTTTTAGATTCTCTTTAATCTCTTGTAGTTGCTCATGGATCTCATTGAAGTATTCTTTTAGATCAACTAAGATATCTGACTTTCTTACACTATTCTCTTGTTTAACTTCTTCTGATTGGAGTGAATTTTCTTCTTCTACTTCTCTTATCCCATAGAAAAACCCTTCTTCATATTCACTGTCACTAAGATCATTATAATCTTCTATAGCAAACAAACTCTCAAGATTTATTTGACCATGCTTGTTTCCTTGATGTGTCATCTCATATTCACTATCACTGAAACCATTGCAATATCCTGATCTGTGATCTCTTTGACCACACACAAAACACTGCTCTCTTTTACCTTCTATTCCTAAGAATAGATGTTATTCCTTTTCATCATCTGATTTGTCTCTATCACTATGATCTGAGCTATCACTTGCTTCTACAATGTAGTAAGATTTCTTTACCTTACAAAAAAAATTCTTCTTCTCATACCTGTTTTGCTTGTATCTGTCATATTTGTCATGCTTATGCTTTCCATATTATTTTCTTCTATGACCCTATTTTTCATCATCACTATTTTCTTAATATGGACACTTGTATGCATAGTGACCAATATCACCACACTTGTAGCATCTGACTTTCCTTATATCCCTGAAATTCCTTGATTCCTTATTCCTTTTGATGAAGTTAGCTTCCTCATTATTAACTAAACCTCTACTTATTTCTAAAATTTTCCCTTTCTCTTTTTCTGAATCCTTGAATGAAATATCTTTTATTGGAACTTGATACTTACTTACCCTCATCTCATAATATGTGAGATTTCCTTGCAATTCTTCCATTGTTAGCTTGTTTATATCCATTGTTGCTTCTATTGTTGAAAACTTAGCATCATATTTCATGGGAAGTGATCTCAAAACCTTTTGAGTAAATTTTGATTCTTTCATCTCAAAACCTAGGCCTCTCATGGTGTTAGTAATCTCATCAACTCGAAGTAAAAACTTTGCAATATCTTCAGAATATTCTATTTTCAATTCCTCAAATATGTTTCTATGAGTTTGTAGTTTTTCCAACTTTACCTTGGAATATCCTTCATAATTATTCTACAACTTGGTCCACATATCATTAGCTTAATTACATGCCATAACCTTTGCAAAATTTATATCTTGTATCTTACTCAAATTATAATTCATTGCTCTTGCATTGATCTCAACCAATTTCATAATATTCTTATCTACCTCGGGATCACCTTCAACCCTATACTCTTTTTCAACCATTTGCCATATATCATATCCTTGTGATATCAAGTAGTTCTTCATCCTCATGCTATAGAAAGCATAATTATTATCATCAAACACTAGAGCCTTATATGTAGATGATCCATTCTATGAAGCCATCTATGTTCTTGTAGAATCTGCCCTCAAGCTATTAGCTTTTTTGAAAGAACCCTCTCTGATGCCAATTGAATAACACAATCTTATACTAAGAGGGGGGTGAACAGTATAAGACCAATTTTTACTTACTTTACAAACCAATGTCAATTAATATCCTTAATTACAATAACCAAATATATCAGTGTGCATTAATAACTCAAATAGCAATAGTTAGCAAGATCACAAGTCACCATACACAATTGAGACACAAATTTAACGTGGTTCCCCCAATGTAGGGTACTCCACAAGATAATCTCCTTATAATATTTCATACAGAAATAAGGATACTTATCCAATACAATGATTTCTTTGATCTGCTAAAATCTAGGCAATAACAAGCTCACATAGAACTTGTCCAAATATGCATAACAAGCTCACATAGAATTTTTCAAAAACTGTTGAACAAGCTCACATAGAACTTGTCCAAATTTATTTGATCTGCTCAAAGCTAGGAAATAACAAGCTCACACAGAACTTGTCCAGATTTGCATAAGAAGCTCACATAGAACATGTCCAAAATATCTCTAGCAAGCTCACCAAGAACTTGCTCAAATCTACTCTAACAATCTCACTAAGAACTTGTCCAAAATTGCTCTAGCAAGCTCACCAATAACTTGCTCAACTATGCTCAATAGGCTCACTCAGAACCTCATCAAAATTTGTCCCAAATATGTCCATAAATATGTCTAAAATTGTCCATAAAGTTATCCCAAAAACTATCCACAAAGCCTTCTCAAAGGCTCAATAAATCATACACAAACTACCAAAAATCTGTCCAGAAATCTATCCCAAAGGCCTTCTCAAAGGCTCAATCAATCATGCTCAAGTAGTAATTAAATCTCATCCACAAATATATGAAGTCAAGGCTCAAATATGAACTTAGCAATGAATGGCAATGCACTCTACGATGGATTACAACAATGATCCACAATAATATCAACTCAACTCAACTCAAATTAACTCATAGAAGCATAAAGAGAATTGTTAGAGACACAATATGTTCTAAGCTCAATCTCAACTCAAATTAGAATTATAGACTAGTTTGTTTCATGGGACTTGAACAATCACCTCACACAACCACTTGACTAGGCTTAATCAACTCAACTCAACCAATCACAACAAGGGACAACTCTTTCTCATAAAACCCTAGTCCAAGCATGTATCAACCAACTCAAATATTTCCAACAATGCTCAACCACAAATCTCACATTACAATGATACTCATGTTATTTTCAAGTTCTTTACATAACTAATGGGCTTCAACAACTATGCTTATAAAACAAGGTTTAAACACAACTCTCAAACCAAAAAACCTTGAAGCATTCAACCAACCACTTTCGAAAAGGAAACCACAATCAATCATTTTCACTCCAATGATATTTCAGAAATCAACCACCATAAATAATCAATAGGAGAATGTGCCCATACCTTTTTTATGCCAAGAAGTTGTCCACAAAAATTGTCGCACTAAACACAACTTTCCTTTCCAATCTCAATAAGGGTTAGTGGACTTCAAATAATAATCACAATATAAAGCATAACTCAATTTACACCTTTTTATTCCAACTTGATAAACACATCCACCAAAGTCCTTTTTTAATAAAAATCCTTATCAAAATAATAATCAATAAACCTCTCAGAAATTATTTTATAACAACTCCTTATTTCTCCTAAATCTTAATTCTCAATTTCATGAGCATCAAATTAAATCAACATATCATCCACCTTTGAAATAATAATCACAACCCTTATAAAAACAAAGTTTACCTAAAAACTTTAATTATTCCTAACCACCTTATAACTCCAACTTAGGGCTTAATAGAATTAATTAGAGCAAAAACATATTTACCTTCTCAAGGGGATTCTAATCTCCGACTTTCCCACACCGTAAGATCCTTAGCCGTGGCTAAGGTTGCCACACAATCTAGCCTCTCGTTTGAAAGGGAAAAACACAATGTGACTTAAAACATTTCCTCCCTTTTCGCAAATCAAAAGCGCTTCGAGAGCTTTTCTTCCAACGCCTTCTGAACATAGTCAAGGGGATTTAAAACCTTGATGTTTCGTCTACTCCATGCCTTAGGCAAAAGCCAATTACCATTGTTTCACGCTGCCCACTATACCTTTTGTCTTGACCTCACTTTGTCTTATTTGCTTCTTCAACTTTCCAAAGGATTTCGCATGAGCTCTTAGTCAGATTATTTTTCCAACGACTAATTCACGAGAAAGCATTATATTTGAGAAATTTTAGTACCCCATTTATATAGTCTCCTCATTATTTTTATGATTTCGGCATAAATATTACATATTTAATTTTAAATTTAAATTTAAATTTAAATTTTAAATAATTAAAATTTAAACTAAATATTAAAAATTAAATATCTCCATCATCGGGGCACCTTTTTCGACAAAAAAAAAGGCCAACTTGGGTTTTAAGAAAAACCCAATTCAAATATTCCATCCATGGTTTTAAATAAAATATTTTATTTTTCTTGCCTTGGTTTTCACAAAAACCTTGTATTTATCCATGCTTTCCAAAATATCATTTGGCCACCAAAACTCAATGTGATCCATGTGACATCAATGATCCATGTGACATCAATGACAACATAAAATAACTCAAATTTCCAACAATATCCCCCTTTTTAATTGATGGAAACACTTCTAATGCAAAAACCATAATCACTGCAAAAACCATCTCTGAGAATCAAAGCTGCTCCCCTGACTGATTACTCTCTATGGAGGTTGCTCCCTCTAACTCAATTCTCTCTTTGGAGGCTACTCCCCCTAACTCAATGCTCTCCCCCTTACTCAAATCTCTCTCCCTTTGACATCAATGGCAAAAGGGACACCTATGGGGCTAAAATATATGACTCTTAAGCATAGCCCCCTCACCACCTTCTCTCTTGAGGTGATTAATTTTGGGGTGGGAGTACTTTTACTCCCATATTACATTGTTTTTTTCCTCTGTCAACTTCCTTCCATGTTTTTTTGATATCCTTATCTTGATATTCTTGCCTTGAACCTATTTGACCTTCTTGCATTGAATTGTTTTGATAGGGAGCCAAAATTTCAAGAACCAACAAACCCAATTCTCATTCAACAACTTGGAAAAGATTTACAAAAATGGCAGTAGTCTGCCAAATAAAATGGAAGTAACTCTGTCTCTCCAGTTTTTCGACCCCCCTGCATGTCTTTGCTTCCCCCTTTTAAAATCTCTGGCGTGACTCTCTATTTCCCTTTTGCGGCCCTTCATTTCATTTCTCGTGCCTCCTCGTTGTCTTGGCCTTCGAAACATTTTCTTCCGACTCTTGGTCTTCGTCTGCTTTCATTGCACCTTGGTGCCACGTGTTGTTCAGTGCTGCCACTGTAGACTCTGTCCACCTGTCAACCAATGGTGACATTCGGTATACCCACCATTCGATAATTTCCTCTGTAACGGCCCCTGTAACCGCCTGCCCTTTTCTTTGGTCACGAAAATGTGACATGTCGCGATATCGCGACACTTTTCTCCCTTGCGCCTTCTCTCGTCCTTTGGTCGCGAAAATGCGACATGTCGCGATATCGTGACACTTTTCTCCCTTGCGCCTTCTCTCGTCCTTTGGTCGCGAAAATGCGACATGTCGCGATATCGCGACACTTTTTCTCCCTTGCGCCTTCTCTCGTCCTTTGGTCATGAAAATGCGACATGTCGCGATATCGCGACACTTTTTCTCTCTTGCGCCTTCTCTCGTCTTTTGGTCACGAAAATGTGACATGTCGCGATATCGTGACACTTTTTCTCTCTTGCGCCTTCTCTCATCTTTTGGTCATGAAAATGCGACATGTCGCGATATCGCGACACTTTTTCTCTCTTGAGCCTTCTCTCGTCTTTTGGTCACGAAAATGCGACATGTCGCGATATCGTGACACTTTTTCCCTCGTGAGCCTTCTCTCGGCTTTTGGTCACGAAAACATGACATGTCGCGATATCGTGACACTTTTTCTCTCGTGAGCCTTCTCTCGGCTTTTGGTCACGAAAATGCGACATGTCGCGATATCGTGACACTTTTTCCCTCGTGAGCCTTCTCTCGGCTTTTGGTCATGAAAACGTGACATGTCGCGATATCGCGACACTTTTTCTTCTTTGTCGAAGTGTCGCGATATCGCGACACTTTTTCTTCTTTGCAGTATTTTGCTTTTCGTTGGGTGCTCCTGCATCAGACACCCGGGGTGGATTGAGAAGTGACCTTCACTTCTATACTATTAGAGGAAAACCCAGGTGGTCAACCTCTATTTTTGACAACCAAGTTGCATCTTCTACAGGTCTGCCTTTCCACTTGACCAAATATTCTGAATACTGCCTGTTCCTGGTACTTTGCCTTCTCGAGTGTCTAGTATTTCCTCTATCTCATCTGTGGATGGCGTAGACGCTGGAATACTCCACAAATCTGTTCTTGGTGTCTCACTACTACCTCCTTCATGGTATTCTACCAAGTCTAAAATATTAAAAATAGGTGATATATTCAGCTCGCTTGGCAGTTCCACTTCGTAGGCATTTCTTGAATCTCTTTTACCTATGATCCTGCATGGTCCAAACCTCTTCATCTTTAGCTTGTTGTAGGTTTTGCTAGGAAACCTTTCCTTTCTCAAGTGAACCATGACCTCATCTCCCACTTGGAACTCCTTGAAACGCCACTTCTGATCTACTTTGGCCTTGTACTGAGTATTCATCTTACTGATATGTTGTTTTACCTCTTCATGTAAACTCTTTATGTGCTCTGCAAAATCTTTAGCCTCAGCACTGCTCTTTTCTCCTTTACCCATCATTCTCAACTCAGAAGCATTCCTTGGGTTGTTCCCATACACAATCTGGAATGGTGATTTACCAGTACTTCTATTGATAGAATTGTTGTAAGCAAATTCTTCCTGTGGAAAAATCAAATCCCATCCCTTGGGCTTATCTCCTACCAGGCATCTTAGAAGATTACCCAAAATTTTGTTCACCACCTCTGTTTGTCCATCAGTCTGCGGGTGGTATGCAAAACTGAACTTCAAATCCATTTTTAGCTTCTTCCACAAAGTCCTCCAGAAATAACCCACAAATTTGGTATCTCTGTCAGATACTATACTCTTGGGTAGACCATGAAGGCGTACCACCTCCTTGAAAAACAAGCCTGCAACATGAATTGCATCACTCATTTTCTGACATGGAATAAAATGAGCCATCTTCAAAAACCTATCAACCACAACAAAAATGGAGTCACTCCCTCGTTGTGTCCTTGGTAGGCCAAGAACAAAATCCATACTGATGTCCTCCCATGGTCTCTCTGGTACAGGTAATGGCTGATACAATCATGTATTCTGTCTCACTCCCTTAGCCATTTGACACACTCTGCAACCCTGCACAAATTTCATCACATCTTTTTGCAACTGTGGCCAATGGTAGTTTTCACTAACAAGGGCAATGGTCTTATCTCGACCAAAATGTCCAGCTAGTCCTCCACTATGCTTCTCCTTTATCAGATTCTCCCTCATTGAACTTCTAGGAATGCACAATTGGTTCCTTCTGAATAGCATCCCATCTTGGATTATAAAATCCAACCACTTAGTTCTATCCAAAGTAATAGGGGACAAACATGCCTTCCAAGCCTCTGCAAAATCTGGATCCTCTAGATACAAACTCTTGAGTTCTTCAAACCCAACGACTTCCACTTTCATCTCTATCAACAAATTTTGCCTTCTACTCAAGGCATCTGCAACTCTATTAGACTTCCCACTCCTATGCTTCAAAACAAAGGTATAACTCTGTAGGAATTCAACCCACTTCAAATGTCTCTGATTCAGTTTTCCTTGACTATTAATATACTGCAAAGCTTGATGATCAGTATATAAAACAAACTCTTTTGTTAACAAATAGTGTCTCCATTTCTTAAGAGCCTGAACTATAGCATAAAATTCCTGATCATAAACAGAGTATTTCTTCCTAGCATCATTTAACTTCTCACTAAAATATGCAACAGGTTTACCTTCCTGACTCAACACAGCTCCAATGGCACTGCCACTAGCATCACAATCAACCTGAAATACTTTATTAAAATCTGGAAGTATCAAAATGGGTTGTTCTGTCACCTTCTTTTTCAACATCTCAAAACTTGCACCTGCCTTTGTAGTCCACTTAAACTCCTTCTTATCCCCTCTCATGGTTTATGTCAGGGGTGCACAAATACTGCTAAAGTTTCTAATGAACTTTCTGTAGAAACTTGCAAGACCATGGAATGATCTTACCTCCGTTGTGTTCCTTGGAGTAGGCCACTCAATGATAGCCTTCACCTTCTCTGGATCCATTTTTAGACCCTCATCCGAGATGACAAATCCTAGATACACCAACTCCTTCTTCACAAAACTGCACTTCTTCAAATTAATCAGCAACTGCTCCTCCCTCAACTTTTCAAAAACTATCCGAACTTGCATCAAATGCTCTTCCAATGTCTTACTAAAAATCAGAATATCATCCAAATAAACAATAACAAACTTCTCTAGGAATTCTCTCAACACCTCATTCATTAACCTCATGAATGTACTAGGTGCATTGGTTAGACCAAACGGCATAACCAACCACTCATACAAACCCTCTTTGGTTTTGAAGGCGAGTCTTCCACTCATCACCCTCTTCGATGCGAATCGATGATACCCACTCTTTAAATCAATCTTTGTGAAGTATTTAGCTCCACTCAAATAGTCCATTATATCATCCATTCTAGGTAATGGAAATCTATACTTAATGGTAATCTTATTTATGGCTCTGGAATCAGTACACATTCTCCATTCTCCATCCTTCTTCGGTGCTAGTACTGCAGGTACTGCACAGGGACTCAAACTCTCTCTAATCAACCCCTTCCTCAACAACTCTTGAACCTGTCTGTTCAACTCCTCATTCTCCACGGGAGACATTCTATGGGCTGCCTTATTGGGTAAACTAGCTCCTGGAATCAAATCAATTTGATGGCTAATCTTTCTCACTGGTGGCAAACCCTCAGGCACATTATCTGACACAATATCAGGAAACTCTTCTAACAGAATTTCAACCTCTATTGGAATATCCATACATGGTTCCTTCTTAATAGTAGGAATTAATGCATAACACATAGAATCCCTCTTCAGGCCAGCCAAAAATTTTCTACCATCTACCAAACAGATTCTAGCACTACTGCATACCTTTTCATCCACTTCCTTCAATGGCTTCAACTTGTGGTGCACTCCACCTTTCATCAGAGAGTAAGTATTCGCATGCCCATCATACACCGCACATCTGTCAAATTGCCATGGCCTCCCCAACAACAAATGGCAAGCATCCATAGGCAAAACATCACACAGAACCTCATCTTGATAATTTCCAATATGAAATTTAACTAAACACTGCTCACTGACTAATGCTCTATGATCTTTCTGCAACCACGCAATTCGATATGGATGCGGGTGCTCCCTCTTCTCCAATTTCAACTTAGCAACCATTTCTCCTGAAACCAAATTATCTGTGCTACCATTATCTATGATAACATTACAGACCTTACCTGCACATTTGCATCTCGTGCGAAATAAGCTCTTCCTCTGATCCACATCTTTCCCTCCATTCATCAATGCTCTTCTTGTCATCAACACTTCTCCTTCTTCTGCTTCTTCAGAATGTTCTGATTCAGCACCTTCATCTACTACAATAGCTCTGGCATGACCCTCAGGTCTCTTATTCGTCCTCTCTTGGTGTTGGGGACACTCATATGCCCGATGTCCCTCTTCCCCACAATGGAAACAGGTTCCACGAAATCCTCCTCTTCCATACCCACGTCCAGATCTACCTCTTCCTCTTTGGTAACCATTGTTCTGATTATGGGGGCGGTAGGTATTCTCCTCTTTTTGATCCTGGTTATTACTTGTTTCACCAGTCTTCTTTTGATCTTCATATTTTCCTCCACTGGTTCTTCCACCAGTTCTTCCACCATGACCTCTTCCTCTTTGTTTGCTTTCAAATCTTCTATTCAGCTTCTCTTCAACCTTCAAGGCAAACTGATATGTATCCTCAATGGTGGTTATTCTGACCAAACTGAGTTCTTCTTGGATATTCATTCTTAACCCATTTATGTAACGAGCTACTTTCTCCTTACTATCCTCTGAATGTCCAGTTCTTATTAAAATCTGGTAAAACTCCTCTGTATATTCTTTGATAGATTTGCTTGACTGTCTCAAGCTCTGCATTTTCCTCAATAGATCCAATTCGTAATCTACAGGAATAAACTGCCTCTTCAACTTCTCTACCATTCGATCCCATCTGGTTATCTTTTCCTTTCCTCTCCTATTTCTTTCTAGCTGCACTTCTTTCCACCATATGCTAGCATGGCCTTTCAACTTTGTTTTTGCCAATTTGATCCGATCTGGATCTACAACCTCCTCATACTCAAAATACTCCTCCATATCATTGATCCAATCAATCAACTCCTCTGGATTGAGATTCCCAGAATACGTGGAGACATCAAACTTTGGCTTCTTCCCGATCCGAGATATGGCCTTAATTAATCTAGCTTCTGCAGGATCCATTGCTTCTTCTTCATATGATGGATCATCAACCTCCCAAGCTTCATCTTCACTATGGTCTTCTCTCCTTGGCTCAACCCCTCTTCGCAACTCCTCTTGTAGGGCTTGCACTTGCCTCTGCAAAGCTCTAAAATCTTCTTCAGGTACCACATTCCTCCCACCACCACGGTTTCTTCGTGGAGGCATTCTTCTTCACTCTCTTCTCACAACCCTTCCATAGATCCTGGTGCAAACTGCCTCACTTTCGGTGATCTGCTCACACACTCAGGAACTCCTGCTCTGATACCACTTGATAGGGAGCCAAAATTTCAAGAACCAACAAACCCAATTCTCATTCAACAACTTGGAAAAGATTTACAAAAATGGCAGTAGTCTGCCAAATAAAATGGAAGTAACTCTATCTCTATATTTTTTGACCCCTATGCATGTCTTTGCTTCCCCCTTTTAAAATCTCTGGCGTGACTCTCTATTTCCCTTTTGTGGCCCTTCGTTTCATTTCTCGTGCCTCCTCGTTGTCTTGGCCTTCGAAACGTTTTCCTCCGACTCTTGGTCTTCGTCTGCTTTCATTGCACCTTGGTGCCACGTGTTGTTCAGTGCTGCCACTGTAGACTCTGTCCACCTGTCAACCAATGGTGACGTTCGGTATACCCACCATTCGATAATTTCCTCTGTAACGGCCCTTGTAACCACCTGCCCTTTTCTTTGGTCATGAAAATGCGACATGTCGCGATATCGTGACACTTTTCTCCCTTGCGCATTCTCTCGTCCTTTGGTCATGAAAATGCGACATGTCGCGATATCGCGACACTTTTCTCCCTTGTGCCTTCTCTCGTCCTTTGGTCATGAAAATGCGACATGTCGCGATATCGCGACACTTTTTCTCCCTTGCACCTTCTCTCGTCCTTTGGTCACGAAAATGCGACATGTCGCGATATCGCGACACTTTTTCTCTCTTGCGCCTTCTCTCGTCTTTTGGTCACGAAAATGCGACATGTCACGATATCGTGACACTTTTTCTCTCTTGCGCCTTCTCTCGTCTTTTGGTCGTGAAAATGCGACATGTCGCGATATCGCGACACTTTTTCTCTCTTGAGCCTTCTCTCGTCTTTTGGTCACGAAAATGCGACATGTCGCGATATCGCGACACTTTTTCCCTTGTGAGCCTTCTCTCGGATTTTGGTCACGAAAATGCGACATGTCGCGATATCGCGACACTTTTTCTCTCATGAGCCTTCTCTCGGCTTTTGGTCGTGAAAACGTGACATGTCGCGATATCGCGACACTTTTTCCCTCGTGAGCCTTCTCTCGGCTTTTGGTCACGAAAACACGACATGTCGCGATATCGCGACACTTTTTCTTCTTTGCCGAAGTGTCGCGATATCGCGACACTTTTTCTTCTTTGCCGAAGTGTCGCGATATCGCGACACTTTTTCTTCTTTGTAGTATTTTGCTTTTCATTGGGTGCTCCTGCATCATGTTTGACCTTCTTGCCTTGAACCTGTTTGGAATTGAGTCCTACACCATTTTTGCAATATGTCTAAAGTTATTGTAGTTAAAACACTCTATATTGTAGCCTTTGGATGGTGCACATATCTTGAAATATTTCTTGAAATAATTTCCATATCCATTCCTTTCTTGAACCTTGTATTGTGAAGTTCTATTTTTATGGCCATGACTTCTGAATTGTGTAGCTCTAAAACCAAAACCATTTTGTTCATTTCCTTTGAACTGAGAAGCTCTATGAAAAATTCTATTACATGAGAAGTAATGTCCCTAAAAAACATACCGTCTTCCTTTGATGTTCCTTCTAGAAAAATCAAACTTCTTTGATCCATAGACCCTGCAGTGTATATCCCTGTGTTCAAATCCATTATAAAAAAAACAATGTCCTTGAAAATCCCTTTGTTCATGTCTTGGTTCCTCATACCTTTCTTGACCATTATCCTTATGATCATTTTCAACTTGTGCATTGCATCCTTGAACCTTCTCTGTAGTATCTAAATCCTCTTCCTTAGTTTATTCATTGCTTTTCTCTTAAAGTATTTATTTTCCTTTTGAACTTGATTCACCTATCTCAAAACAAGAACTAAATTGAATTTTTGGAGCCATAGGAACTTTGGAACTTTCTTCATAACACTTAGGTGCTTCCTTGCTTTCATCTTTTAGAACTTCCTTTCCTTTTGAGTGTGATTCCCCAAACCTGAAATATGAGACCTTTGATGCTTTGAAATCTTCCTCTTCTTTCTCTTTATTTGTGTCAAGTAGCAAATTGGCATCCATATCTATAGCCTCTGAAATACATGTTTCCTTCTTAGTGAAAATATCTTGACCTTTTGAGTCATGTGATGGATCAAACTTCTTACGTATGGAACATCTCAATTCTTTTATATTTTCCTTACTATCTTGTAGTTGCTCATGGATCTCATTGAAGTATTATTTTAGATAAACTAAGATATGACTTTCTTACACTATTCTCTTGTTTAAATTCTTCTTATTGGAGTGAATGTTTTCTTCTACTTCTCTTATCCCATAGAAAAACTCTTTTATATTCACTGTCACTAAGATCATTATAATCTTCTATAGCAAACAAAATCTCAATATTTCTTTGACCATGCTTGTTTCCTTGATGTGTCATCTCATCTTCACTATCATTGAAACCATTGCAATATCTTGATCTGTGATCTCTTTGACCACACACAAAGCACTACTCTCTTTTACCTTCTATTCCTAGGAATAGATGTTCTTTCTTTTCATCATTTGATTTGTCTCTATCTCTATGATCTGAGCTATCACTTGCTTCTACAATGTAGTAATATTTATTTACCTTACAAATAAATTTCTTCTTCTCATGCCTGTTTTGCTTGTATTTGTCATCTTTTTCATGATTATGCTTTCCATATTTTTTTCTTCTATGACCCTATTTTTCATCATCATTTTTTCTTCATATGGACACTTGTATGCATAGTGACCAATATCACCACACTTGTAGCATCAAAATTTCCTTATATCCCTAAAATTCCTTGAGTCCTTATTCATTTTGATGAAGTTAGATTCCTCATTATTATTTGAACCTCTAATTATTTCTAAAACTTTCCCTTTCTCTTTTTCTAAAGCCTTGAATGCAATATCTTCTATTGGAACTTGATGCTTACTTACCCTCATCTCATAATATTTGAGAGTTCCTTGTAATTCTTCCATTGTTATCTTGTTGATATCCATTGTTTCGTCTATTGCTGAAACCTTAGCATCATATTTCATGGGAAGTGATCTCAAAAACTTTTGAGCAACTTTTGATTCTTTCATCTCAAAACCTAGGCCTCTCATGGTGTTAGTAATCTCATCAAGTCGAAGTAAAAACTTTGCAATATCTTCAAAATCTTCAATTTTCAATTCCTAAAATATTTTTCTATGAGTTTGTAGTTTTGCCAACTTTACCTTGGAATCTCCTTCATAATTATTCTGCAACTTGGTCCACATCTCATTAGCTGAATTACATACCATAACCTTTGTAAAATTTGTCTCTCGTATCCCACTCAAAATACAATTCATTTCTCTTGCATTGATCTCAACCAATTTCCTATTAGTCTTATTTGCCTCAGGATCACCTTCAACCCTATACTATTTTTCAACCATTCACCATACCTCATATCCTTGTGATATCAAGTAGTTCTTCATCCTCATGCTCCAAAAAGAATAATTGTTACCATCAAATAGTGGAGCCTTATAAGTATATGATCCATTCTATGAAGCCATCTGTGTTCTTGTAGAATTTACCCTCAAGCTGTTAGCTTTTTCGAAGGAACTCGCTATGATACCAATTGAAGAAAATAAGCTTATACTGAGAGGGGGGTTGAACAGTATAAGACCACTTTTTACTTTCTTTCCAAACCAATATCAATTAATCTCCTTAATTGTAATAACCAAATATAGCAGTGTGCATTAATAACTCAGATAGAAATAGTATGCAAGAGCACAAGTTACCATACACAATTGAGATACAAGATTTAATGTGGTGCTCCCAATGTGGGATACTCCACAAGATAATATCCTTATAATATTTCATATAGAAATAAGGATGCTTATCCAATACAATGATTTCTTTGATCTGCTCAAAGCTAGGCAATAACAAGCTCACACAGAACTTGTCCAAATCTACATAACAAGCTCACACAGAACTTGTCCAAAACTGCTCAACAAGCTCACACATAACTTGTCCAAATTTATTTAATCTGCTCAAATCTAGACAATAACAAGCTCACACAGAATTTGTCCAAATATGCATAACAATCTCATACAGAACTTGTCCAAATTGCTCTAGCAAGCTCACTAAGAACTTGCTCAAATATGCTCTAATAAGCTCACTAAAAACTTGTCCAAAATTGCTCTAGCAAGCTCACCAAGAACTTACTCAACTCTGCTCAATAGGCTCACTTAGAACCTCATAAAAATCTATCCCAAATCTATCCACAAATCTGTCTAAAATAGTCCACAAAGTTATCCCAAAAACTATCCACAAAGCCTTCTCAAAGGCTCAATCAATCATACACAAACTGCCACAAATCTGTCCAAAAATCTATCTCAAAGTCTCAATCAATCATGCTCAAGTAGTACTCAAATCTCATCCACAAATATATGAAGGCAATGCTCAAATATGAACTCAGCAATGAATGGCAATGCACTCTACAATGAATGACAACAATGATCCACAATAATCTCAACTCAACTCAACTCAAATCAACTCATAGAAGCATAAAGAGAATTGTTAGAGACTCAATATGTTCTAAGCTCAATCTAAAATCAAATCAGAATTATAGAATATTTTGTGGGACTTGAACAATCACCTCACACAATCACTTGACTAGGCTTAATCAACTCAACTCAACCAATCACAACAAGGGACAACTCTTTCTCATAAAACCCTAGTCCAAGCATGTATCAACCAACTCAAAATAATTCCAACAATGCTCAACCACAAATCTCACATTACAATGATACTCATGTTCTTTTCAAGTTCTTTACATAACCAATGGGCTTCAACAACTATGCTTATAAAACAAGGTTTAAACACAAATTTCAAACCAGAATACCTTGAAGCATTCAACCAACCACTTTCGAAAAGGAAACCACAATCAATCCTTTTCACTCCAATGATATTCTAGAAATAAACCACCATAAACAATCAATAGGAGAATGTTCCCATACCTTTTTGATGCCAAGAAGTTATCCACAAAAATTGTCGCACTAAACACAACTTTCCTTTCCAATATCAGTAAGGTTTAGTGGACTTAAAATAATAATCACAAGATAAAGCTTTATTCTATTTACACCTTTTTACTCCAACTTGATAAATACATCCACCAAATTCCTTTTTTAATAAGATCCCTTATCAAAATAATAATCAATAAACCTCTCAAAAATTATTTTATAACAACTCCTTATTTCTCCTAAATCATAATTCTCAATTTCATGAACATCAAATTAAATCAACAACTCATCCACCTTTGAAATAATAATCACATCCCTTATAAAAACAAAGTTTAATTAAAAACTTTAATTATTCCTAACCACCTTATAACTCCAACTTAGGGCTTAATAGAATTAATTAGAGCAAAAATGTATTTACCTCCTCAAGGGGATTTGAACCCCGACTTTCCCACACCGTGAGCGCATTAGCCATGACTAAGGTTGCCACACGAGCTAGCCACTCATTTGAAATGGAAAGGCACAACGTGCCTTAAAACCTTTCCTCCCTTTCCATAAATCAAAAGCACTTCGAGCGCTTTTCTTCCAATGCCTTCCGAACGTAGTCAAGGGGATTCGAAACCTTGATGTTTCATCTGCCCCATGCCTTAGCCAAAATCCAATTGCCAATGCGTCACACTACCCACTATGCCTTTTTTCTTGACCTCACTTTGTCTTATTCATTGCTTCCGCTTTCCAAAGGATTTTGCACGAGCTCTTATTCGAATTCTTTTTCCAATGATTAATTCATGAGCAAGGATTATCTTTGAGAAATTTTGGTACCCCCTTTATATAGTCTCCTCATTATTTTGATGACGTCGACGAAAATCTTGCATATTTAATTTTAAATTTTAATTTTAATTTTAAATAATTAAAATTTAAACTAAATATTAAAAATTAAATATCTCCATCACCGGGGCACATTTTTCGAAGAAATGAAATGCCAACTTGGGTTTTAAGAAAAATCCAGTTCAAATCTGACATCCATGGTTTTAAATAAAATATTTTATTTTGCCTGCCTTGGTTTTCACAAAAACCCTGTATTTATCCATGCTTTCCAATATATCATTTGGCCACCAAAACTCAATGTGATCCATGTGACATCAATGATCCATGTGACATTAATGACAACATAAAAGAACTCAAATTGCCAAAATCTTATTCTAGAGATTGAATTAGATTAATCTTGAATCCATCCAATGTTATAGTATAAATTGTGATTAGCGGGTGCAAGCCTAACCATAGAATTAGAAGATAACAGTCACAGTATCGAGCTTTTGCTTGATGGCAATTTATATCCCAACAATATTTATTGTGAAATATGAAGGAAATATATAAATATATATAAATATACATGAAATATTGAAGTAAAATGTAGAAAGAATTCATAAAACTAAAAGTAAAGCAACTAGTTTATGTCAAATAATCAAGTAAATGTAGCTATGCTTAATTCTAATGGCTAAGATAGAAGAGAATAGACATCAGACCATTGTTGTTGATGCTCAGATCATCCATATCTGTTAGCTGCTATCAATATCAATAGTAGCACCTATGGGCCACTTTTAAAAATAGCGGCCATGGGGCAGAAGTTCTACTCTCTATATCTTGGGCCTAGCATCAATCAATTCTTCTACTTAATGGAATGATGTTCTTGGTGCATTCTTGTAGAATGACTTAGGGTAGTAATTAGTTCAATTTCATGATGAATTTGTAGTTTGCACAAGAGTGAAAGTGTAGACACTAAAATGTGGTTAATCCTATTAAGCACACAAACAATGATCAAATTGACATCATATGGCCCCTTGGGCAGCCCTTAGGAGACTCATAGTGGTTTTAGCCACTCTGGAAAGGTTTTTGGAGGCTACTGGCCCAATTTTGGGAGGTTTTGGCCCAAAATTCACCATCATCCCACCCTAGTATAGTGGTATATTCCCACCATCCCACCCTAGGACGGTGGTGAGCCATCATCCCAGGGTGGGACGGTGAGCAGGTTTGACCCAAAAAAAGTCAAATCTAGGCCAAATAGTGCCTAAAAACTACCATTTAGCATGCCATTTGGAGCATGCGGGTTAGAGGGAACTAAACACTTATGACATGCTTCATAATGGAGTCCCAAAATGGAGATTCTCTTCCCCACCCAGTGCATGCCTCTGTTTTGACAAGTGGTGCCTCCTGCCATGCTTGCCCTTACATGCTTTTTTGCACATGAGCCCCTTTGGGCTATAAAATGGATACATGGTCCACAAAAAATCATATATAGGAGTTCTAGGATCTGCAATGAAGTGCTTTCGATATTCCTCCCTACCTTATTGCACATTTTTGCCCTCGGAATATCTCTTTTGCCAAGGAGGTTACCGGGTGAATTCAAGAAGGTAATCCAAATGTAACTTTTCCATTCGAGTGAATTTCTTCACCAAATTCAATGAAAAAACACCTTATATTTTTTAGGAACATCTGCTAGTTATTTTTGTAGCAAAAAGTGGCCGAAATTGGTGGTTATCCCTTCCCAGGGTGCCCCCAAAATAGTCGCAGTCACCACCATCCCCCCTAAAACGAGGGAAAATTATTACACAATTTCAATACTATTTTTAATTTTTATTTTTCCATATTATCCCATTATTCTACAGTTCAAATTTAATATTATTTGGAATTAAATTGACAAAGTTATAGCATTTTTAAATTTTTACAAGCTCGTAGGGCCCATCCGGGAACCCCAGTTTTATAAATGTGTATCTGGGCCCCAATTTGAAAATATAATCATATGGGTTGTATTGAAATGTCAATTTATGCATTATATCCAAATTTCATGATTTTTGGATATGTTTAGGTTCATTATTTTCATATCTTATTATTCGTAGGTTGTAAGCGGGTGACGCAAAATATAGGGGTCTACAGATGCAATTTCTGATCTTTTTTTGGTTATATCCTCTCAAAAAACCCTCTTTAACATCTCTGAAAATTTTCAAGTCATTTTGACAAGTTTTGATAAGTTTTTAATATATGCGCTATTTTGCCCCTATGGGGATTGCATGTTTTCACCATACACCCTTGCTATTTGACCCTTTTTGCTTCCTTGTGTGCAGGTGCACATTATTGAGAATAATTGGGAAGGAATATCAGACATCAGAGATTGAATATACAAGCAGCGACGACATTGGATTGGCCACCTCAATTGTGGATACGCGGAGAAACATTGGACGTGCACCTTGATTTCGTGAAAGAGTTGTTCTTTGGGCACCAAAAATTGTAACAATTGTATCACCTTTTGAGCCCTCAAGGGGACTGTTGTGTAACCTTGGATCTGATGCAACAAATTAATGAGAAGAAACTTGCTTTACTTCATTTCCTTTTGTTTAGTATTCTTTCGTTTTCACATGCATGCTTCATTTTTTATGCTCATGAGCGAGATGGGGTAGATACACATATTTTTTTACATAATTTTGTGCACCATTTTTCTCTACTTTAGTTGTGATCATGGTGGGACCCTTGTCCCTCATGATTTGGGTGAAAATATGACCTCAATTTTACAATTTTTGTCATTTTTGTGTTGCAGGTGCTCCCCTCCCCACCTTGGAATGGTGGCAGAGGCTTTATATGGCACACCCTGGGATGGTGGCTTCACCGCCCCATCCTGGGATTGTGGTGAGGCTTCTAATTACCCCACCCTGGAGCGGTGGTGAAATAGAGATATTTATGCCCAAAAAAGAACTTGTAGTAGCAAGGAATCTATTTGGCTTGATTGTTTATAGTTTACCCAATGAGTAAGTTAGCATTTAGGATTTGCATTCATAAGTTACATTTGTAGTTTCTTTATCCTAAATTTCTGAAATTAAAATGCACTTAATTTCATGCATTTAGTGAATCATCATCGAATTCTTCTTTTCTTACTTTATTGGGATTAAAAGGAACCCCACACACCATTCTTTATATTAACATCAGTGGCATTGGGCTCTCACATCCAACCCGTCGATTGAGACCAATAGTGGATGTCATTACCACTTTATTGGCTCATGTGAAATAGTATCATCAGGACTCATCTGTGGCCAAGGCCAACCCAATATTTGTCCTAACCGTGCAAAATAGCACACACTTCTCTTCGAAGAGGTGTATCACTATGCACGGGGTGCTGGGTGAGGGTTGGTAGTACCTATGCTACCTCGTTGGATATGGATTTCATCACCATATCCAGCTTGTGTGAGTATATATGTGAAATACTTTAAACATTTGAGTACATCATCCAAAAATATTTCAAATACGTGACACAAGGTCATTATTTACAAACAACACATCTAAAATACACGAAATAGTTTAGGGATTCACACTTAAAAATTGAAGGAGATAATCATCTGTATTATTGAGTGTTTCCTTCTTATATGTTGTTTCATTAATTTTTTTTAAAGAAGACAATCACTTGGGGTACTGATAGAAGAGTGCAATGGTGCGCATCCACAACCAATCCCAAGCACAGGTAGAAGCTATGGAGAGTGGATTAGGAGACACAAATCATCTCCTCTATAGCCCTCGAGACTTGGTTATACCTCCCTGACGAGCTGCTAATCCACCTAACCCCAATATCATCACACAAGCCTCATCCCTGAAGGGACCCTCTAAGGGACACCCCTAGGGATGATGGGTACTACATAGGAGAGTGTTCCTAGTATGGAGATATTTCATAGGCCTTTCTTGGTGAAAGGTAACTGCACACCGAGGCACTAATAGATAGAGTGGTTCCATGCATCCGTGTTCCTGTCATGGTTGACACACCTAATACTAGGTAGGAGTATGAGTTCACACACTAGACGGAGTAAGTCGAAATGACTCTACCTTCGCACCACCTTGATAGGATACAGTAGCTCATGCAGCCTGATAGGAATGACACTCGTCGATCGGGGTGAGCAAATTCGGCCCTACCTTTCCTCATTTTTGAGGGAAGACATGAGGAGATTCCAAACTTTCCTCAGGAACAATATTTCATGCATGCCCGATGTGCCTCTGCTCCAACTGAGTGTAATGAACACATGTTCTAGACTGAGCCTCAAGTCAATGCAGCAAACCTTGAGAGAGGCAAGCACCCTATGGAGAACATAGATTACCTTGAACAAGGTCAACCCCAGGGTGAGATTCCTAGACCCCCTAGGCTTTGCACTACAAATCAAATTAGGCAAGCGGTTGTGAGATATACAGAACACCAAGCTCAGTTCAAGTAGCTTCGACGAGGTAAATAGCAACTAGTCCGCTTGCACCAACTTGAGAAAGAAAGGATCGAATGGCAGACCAATGAGCTATTCTATGAAACTTTGAGAGAGAGGTTCCCTACCCCTAAGAAACATAGGCAGGAAGTCTGCTCAAGGCAACCCATGCTAATTCGAGAGAGGTCCCCGAGACCTTATCAAATTTTGCTTTTACAACCTCCTAGGTCAAATCGGGAGATGCCTTCCAAGAAAAACATAGGGCGCCCACCATGGGTAGATACCCCCATTTATAGGCTAGCTTGAGAGATGCCTTATGGGGCTTATATTGATCACAAGCCAAAAGTAGAGTATGTTGATATGCCTTACCGAGGTATGGGGGTGACTTACCATCGCCTTGCCCTAGGTTGGAGGATCCTAGACCTCCACCACAATATGTGAACAAGGATGAGGAGATCAAGTCCTCAGGCCCTTATAAAGCATTGTTAGAACACCTGGAGTCAGTAGAGAAAAAGACCTTTGGGTCAGGATCTCAAAAGCCCACTATATGCCAATTGCATAGTCAACCCATCCATCCATCAGTACCTTCGCCTCCCTATCCAAATAAATTTAAGTTGCCTTAGTTGGCTACCTTTAAGGGAGAAGAGGATGCGCAAGAACATGTCACTAGGTTCTTAGGTCAATGCTTCAACATTCATGATGATGATGCTTTGATTTTGAGGATATTTATGACTACCCTCACTGGCCCCACCTCCGAGTGGTTCTACCAACTCCCTAAGCATAGCATCCATAATTTGGACCAACTTGTGGATGCATTCCTAGAGTGCTTTACCTTTAATACCAAGAGGAAGGCAACGCTAGCCGATGTAGCTGGGTTTAAATAGTATGATGATGAATCAATAACAAACTATGGTAATATATGGAAAACCTTGCTCACCAAGATGCCTTATCTTCTCCCCATGTCATAGTTGACTTAGATGTTCTCCAAAAGTTACTTGAATCCGATCTCCTTGTTGCTATAGTTGCAAAAATACCCCACTCTTGAAGATGCTTTAGCACAGGCTAGGATCATCGAAGAAATCAAGATTCAAGAGGGTGAGATTGTGAAGCCTCATAAGAAGGAATGGAACAAGAATGCTAAGAACACCCCAACACAACCTAAGTCTGCAGTAGTAAATCCAATTTCCATTAGTGTCCCAGGGCTAGCACCAACCGTGCCACCTCAAAAGCCTAATTATCAGGCCACCCCTTGGAACTATGCCAAGGATAACCAAAATGGTCAAGGGAAAAATCAACAACGTCGTCCCAAGTGATAATTCACACCCATTGTAGAGTCTATGGACTCAGTGTTTGATCACCTCTTGGTAGACAATGCGATCCATCTACCTAATAGTCGACCTATCAATCCTAATGCACCTAAGACAAAAGGATACAAATAAGACCTATATTGCAAATTTCATAGGCAAAATGGGCATAACGTTCAAATGTGCTATAAATTCAAACACTTGGTGCAAGACATAATTGATAGTAATGCCATCCAGGTAGATAACCCTATCGCACAAAAAAAAAAAATATATTGAGATCTTTAAGGACCCCCTACTTTCCCACACAGAGTAGGCCAAACCAGCACCCCAAGTGAATGAGGTTCACCATGCCCCTCCCAAGAAATGATATGTTGGCATGGCCAGCATTGTGATAAGAAATAGGCGGTATCCAAGTCTAGATGCACCACCTGCATCCTAGGGTGATGTCCCTTTGACATTGTAGCCTACACCGCCTCCTAGACTGAGCTTCCCACCTAAGCCTATAGTCACCACTAAGAGTAAGCTTGCTCAAATATTAAGAATAACATCTACCTAACTCTCCATATATGAGCTCATCGAGTAATTGCAACCTTATAGAGAAGCCTTGATTAAGATCCTTAAGGAAATTGAGCTTTAGCCTCAGGATTCCAACTCCTTCAACAACTTTGTGGGGCATGTGCAGCAATGCATAGAACCGATAATTACTTTTCGAAAAGATGAAATTAAACTGGTTCCACATGATATAATGGATCCCCCTTTACACATTGTCGTACATGTGAATGGAACACCATACAAGAGAGTATTGATAGATATTTGGTCTTCGAGCAACTTCATAACCACAATAGCTCTAAAGCACCTGAAGCTCCTAGTATCTCATATTTCCACCTCTACCTACACCCTTCGAGCATTCAATGATGCCATATGCTCAATGGTTGGTACAATCATCCTACCTATTCAAGTAGGAGAAAATATCATCTCGATGATGTGCCACATCTTGGAGGGCGAGATGGCATACAACATTTTGTTAGGAAGACCATGGATCTGGGACATGAAGTGTGTCCCTTCCATCGCTAACCAGTGCCTCAAGTACCCTCATGAAGGGTAAGTTCATGTCATCCCCATGGACCTAGAGCCCTTCAAGTACTAAAACATGGTGCAACAGTTATCCGAGTTGACCTTGCCATCAATACATCTAGATTTTTAGTCGAATAAATCTAGCCTAGGTTTGACCCCACTGCTACCACATACCATACCCTCCTCATCGTCGTCTTTTCCTTGGATGCCTAAGACACTAGTGGATCCTTTGCCTAGGAACCCACAGAAGCAGCCCATTGAGGAGGACCAACCAATCATATCCACTATCTCTACAAAGGATATACTTAACCCGAATTATGAAGAGACACCACATGAGGCAAACAATGAGCCATATCAAGTATCACTCTCATCCCTCTTCTATCCACAACCCTAGGTTACAGTACACTTGGCTTCTATCATATTAGGAGAATATATGGTTAGGAATGTTACCACTACTCCTACTTTAGATTCGATGCAAGACATGGGTAGACTCTATCATCCCATAGGCACTATCGTGTCTCTTGGTATTCCCCCTTATAAAATGAATTTTATCTATGGGGGCTTTGACTATGGCATCGAACCTTACCAACAGTAGGAGGAAGATGAAGAACATTTTGGAAAAGATATTAACTAATTATCTAACCCTAAATTCACCCTGAAGTATCTTGACCTATGCAACTGGCATGGTTATGGGTTAGGCTGGTATGAGTCGGGCACCTGAATCCCTTGTCAACCACAATATCAAATGCCCTATGACAATTTGAGAGTGGGACGCAACAATCCCTTGCCTCTAGATGTCATCATAGAGAGCCTAAATCGCTTGAATATAGGCTACGAGGGCAGGTTTTCCCAAGAGCCTTATGCCAATCCCAATATAGTCTACTCCCTGGGAGACTACTTTCCATAGCTATATGGGAACCTCGCGATCCCTAGTGACATTCCTATACATTTTGAAAAAGTATAAGGTTCGCAAAGATGTCCCCATATCTATGATGAGTCAGAATAAGGTACCTCATATGAATGGACCTCAGAGGATGAGTCGGGTTATGAGGTAGCACCATATGACCCTTTTGAGTTAGATAGTGATCACTCATAAATTATTCCCATTAATGACCAATAGGAAGACCTCATACATCTATTCCATTTCCCTGATCCTTTCTAGCAGTAGCTCCTTCCTCCTGAAGATCCGGTTCGCCCGTAGGAAGCTAGACCTCCTAGGGAGGGAGCAGTTAATTTACTTGAGCAGTTGGGTCCTCGTGATCCTAAGGCACTGTGAGATGAGAATAAAGAGATTATCATACATGACGATGATTATGAGGAACTAGCATATATGGGACCACACCTAACTGATAGCCCAATCCTAAGGGGTAACAATGAGATTTCCATATATGGCAGTGACTATGAGGATGAGACATAGACGACATAACTTTGTCCTCATTACTTGCATCATCATCATGAGCACATAAACATAGAAGAAGTCTATTATCAGTTGCGTGTTGTCCCACGCTTGAGTGCACGACCTATCAATTAAGGCCAGATTCACCATGAGGTCTTCCCTGACCCACACACACACATGGAGCTCCTTGAGCCTAATGATTCCATCCTACAGTTTGTTCTCGAACAAGATCTGGATATTCCCATTCCCCCAGAACCACATATGGGGGTGAGAGATAACATAAATAAATAGCCATATGCACATGGTCCTAGAGAGTAAATATATTTCATCAATATGATCTCCATTGATTTGACCATACCACTCCGCAACCCAGATGATCCTTCCAAACCACTCCATCTAGACCTAGATGCGATTGATTGGGACCATACTGACTCACCCCCATCACCCTCTGATTATTGGGCCTGCGGTGGATTTTTTCACTTCTCCACAGGATCAACTCATGATGTCTTCCATGCTAAGGAGGAACTTGAGGTTCCCATCGAGTTTTTAAATCTAGCTAACGACATCCATTTGATCCCTACTCCCCATCAATTGGAGGAGGGGTCACATATGTCAATCGAGCCTATGATTGACAAATATATCAACTCAGATCCTGACAACTCATAATATATCAAGCTAGGGGAAATCCTATCCCTTGAAGAGCAAGATGATTATATATCCCTTCTCATGAATAAGAAGGTAGCTTTTGCATGGTCCTAGAAAGATATGCCAGGACTAGATCCAAATTTGGTCACCCACAATCTAATGCTTGACCCCACAGTCAAGCCCGTCAAGCAAAAATTTAGAAAGATGCAGCCAATAGTGGCCTTGGTGGTCAAAGACAAGCTACAAAAACTTTTGGATGCCAAGTTTATCATTTTGGTAGACTATCCACCATGGTTGTACAACATGGTCCTCGTCAAGAAGCCTGACGGGCGAATTCACATTTGCATCGATTTTCGAGACCTGAACAAAGCAACTCCTAAGGATGATTTTCCTTTGCCAAGCACAGATGCCCTGGTTGATGCCACCGTAGGACATGAAATGCTCTCCCTTATGGATGACTTATTTGGGTATAATCATATTCGTATCAACCCTAAAGACCAGCTCAAAATGGCGTTCACAACGCCTTGGGGAAAATTTTGTTACAAGGTCATGCCATTTGGTATTAAGAATGTTGGTGCCACCTACCAGCGTGCCATGACATATATCTTCCATGAATACATGCATAAAATTTTGGAAGATTACATGGATGACTTATTGGATAAATCTTTATTACATTATGAGCACCTAGATGTCTTGTGCAAAGTTCTCGATTGCCTTATTGAACATAATGTGATATTGAAACCCTAAGAAGTGCGTCTTTGGTGTCACATCTGGAAAGCTCTTGGGATTTATAGTTTCTAAATGAGGTATCAAAGTGAACCCTAACAAAGTTAAGGCAATCCTTGAAATGCCTCCCTCGAATAACATCAAGAAGCTTTTCATCTTGCAGGGGAGGATTGCATCCATAAAATGCTTCATAGCACAACTGTTGGACAAATGTAGACCCATGAACAAACTGTTACACAAGGGAGTCAAATTCCACTGGGACGATGAGTGTCAGGATGCCTTTGATGCAATTAAACAATACCTAGCTTCGTCGCCAATGTTAGCTCCACCTAGACCAGAGGTACCTTTCCAATTATATATCTCAGCTATCGATATAGTATTGGGTGCCATGTTAGCCCAAAATAATGAATTTCATAAGGAGTAGGCCACATACTATCTTATTCGCACCCTAGTGAGCTATGAGATCAAGTATGCATACGTCAAAAAGTTATGTCTAGTGGTGGTTTTTGCCACCAAGAAGCTACGACACTATATGCTCATCCACACTACGTATGTTGTATCTAAAGAGAATCCATTGCGATACATGATGAGTCATACTTATCATAGTAGTCGCACGGAGAAATGGATCATGTTGTTGAAAAAATTTGACCTAGAATTCATAGGACAAAAGTCAATAAAAGGTCAAGTTATAGCTGATCAAATCATAGAGGATCCTATCCAAGAGGATCATCCTCTTATCATGAAGCTTCTTGATGATGGAGTCTTCAAAATATTAGAATCACCCAATTCTAAGGAGCCTGAGTCACAGGAAGATATGACTCTTTTCTTCAATGGCTCCAAATGCGAGCAAGGGGGTGGCGTAGGAATCGTATTTTTCACACCGCATGGGGCTCCCATACCCCTATCATCCAAACTTGATTTCCAATGCACCAACAACAATTTCGAGTATGAAGCCCTGCTTATAGGGCTTATAATGGCTATCGACATGAAAATCACCAAGCTCAACATTTTTGGCAAATCCTTGCTCATTATCAACCAGGTCAAGGGAATCTTCCAGTCCAAGTGCCTAGTTTTGTAAGCCTACAAAGCCCTTGTGGACAAATCCCTAACAAAATTTGAATGGTATGACATCGAGGCACTCCCTCGATCGTCTAATCATTTTGTGGATACAATGGCCTCTTTAGGATCCTTGATTCCGTAGAACCCCATAGGGGAGATGACAACCATTAAAGCAAGATGCTATCACAATCAATGGTTGAGCATGAGAGCACTCAAGCCATGCTAAAAGTCCACTTGATTCAAATAGAACCTCATAAAGAGATATTATCACACATTCATGAGTGCTTGAATCATACCGCTTGGGGGACTTTGTTCCCCCAAACCCCTTTTGATAGCAGAACAATGTTATTCTTAAAAGTTCTATCCCAATTAGCATTTGATTAGGATGAACTTCATGAGGGACATGCAATTCATGCAATCGAGGCTTCCACACAATAGGACTGGTCCACACCAATTAGAGAGTACCTAAAGCTTGGTAACCTCCCTACTGGATTATCACACGCTACCAAAAGGACATTTAAATGGAAGGCAGCAATTTTTGTCTTGTTAGGAGACATCCTATGCCATCGGAGCTATGAAATAATCCTCCTTCATTGCTTAGAGTATCAAGAATCAACTTGCACAATGGCCCAAGCCCACGATGGTACTTGTGGTGTCCATTTCAGTGGCATGGCCATCACAAAGCACATTCTTCGTATGGGCTATTATTGGCCAACTTTAGAGCGATATTGTAGCACATATGTGAGGAAGTACGTGAAATGTCAACACCATGCTAACTTAACACATGTACCTTATGATGCCTTACAACCGATCCAAGTGTCTTGGCCATTTTCACAATGGGGGTTGGATTTAATTGGGAAAATCTCCCCTACATCCTCGGGCCATCACACATTTATCATCACGGCTACCGAGTATTTTACAAAGTGGGTGGAAGCAATTCCCCTCACCATTATGATAGGACCTCGTATAGAGGAGTTCATATTGCATAATATCATTTGTCATTTTGGTATTCCATCCAAGATCATTTCGAATAATGGGAAATCATTTAAGAATAAACATGTGCATGCTTTGAAAGCAAAGTATAATATCCAGCATAGCTTTTTGACACCTTATTATACACAAGCAAATGGGCAAGCAGAAGCATCAAATAGAACATTAATTGCCATGTTGAAGAAAACAGTCAAATAGAATCATACCAATTGGCACACATAAATGTTTCTTACCCTTTGGACTTACCGCAGTAGCACTAGGACACCCACTAGGGCAATTCCATTTTCAAGAGTGTATGGTGTTGAGGCAGTCATACCTCTAGAATTAGAAATCCCATCACTGTGCATATCCATGTAGGAGTTTATTGATGATGATATTGCACGACAAACTCACCTAGATCAACTTATGTTGTTGGATGAACATCGCATTAATGCACTTGAGCATCTACGTGCGTATTAGGAGCGGCTCAAGAGAGCCTACAATATGAAAGTCCACCTTCAAGACTTTCAAGTTGGTGATCTTGTCCTAAAAGAGAACCAATAGAATTCTAGCTTGTCGCCCCACCTACGAGACAAATTTGGTTAGGTCCCTTTGTCAT
Organism: Wollemia nobilis; assembly: GCA_028583015.1. Classification (NCBI taxonomy): domain Eukaryota; kingdom Viridiplantae; phylum Streptophyta; class Pinopsida; order Araucariales; family Araucariaceae; genus Wollemia; species Wollemia nobilis. Next base: position 605,181 of record JAQPPZ010009575.1, read on the forward strand.
CACTAGTCAAATAGGGCCTGGAACATATCGCCTAACTTCACTTGAAGGTGTAGAGGATCCTGAACCCTTGAACATCCTTCACTTATGGCCATTTCATGCTTAGAGAGCACCCAAAAGGCTCCTAGCAAGTTCTCATCATCTAGGTCAAGTAAAAATGCTCCTAGACTATCTACGATCGTCTAGGTCAACCCTAAAATCCCCAAAGGCATCATAAGACCTTTGGTCATAGCCAAATACCCCTACAAAATAGTAGACACTTTCTAAGTGTCACTGAACGCCTAGATCACCCAAAAGGCTCCTAGCAGGTTTTCACCATTTAGGTCAAGTAAAAATGCTCCTAGACTATCTACGATCATCTATATCAACCCTAAAAGCTCCAAAGGCATCCATAATCCCTTTGGTCACAGCAAAATACCCCTAGGAAGTCGTAGACACTTTCTAAGTGTTCCTGAATGCCTAGGTCACCCAAAAGGCTCCTAGCTAGTTTTCACCATCTAGGTCAAGTAAAATTGCTTCTAGATTATCTATGATTGTCTAGGTCAACCCTAAATTCCCCAAAGGTATCCCTAAGCCCTTTGGTCACAACCAAATGCCCCTAGGCAGTCGTAGACACTTTCTAAGTGTCGTTGAACACCTAGGTCAACCAAAAGGTTCCTAGAAGGTTTTCACCATCTAGGTCAAGTAAAAATGCTCCTAGACTATCTACGATCATCTAGGTCAAATATAAATGCCCCAATGACCAAAAAATAAGCCTGTTTGTCACGTGTACATACATATCAATCAAAAATTCAAAAAAACAAACATCATAAAAATACAAAAATATTACATTGCATTGCACTTTCATATCAATCAAAAATACAAAAACAATATCAAAATTTTAAAAATTCAAAAATATTGCATCACATCACATTTCATCCCATTGCATTTTATCATCACTTGCATATTCATCATTAGCACTTTACATTTTAGAGTTGCTCATATATGTCTAGCACCATGATGGTACACTAATTACCGCTCAAAATCAATGTTGTGAAAGTACTAATAGTTCAATGCTGCAATTATCATCTTCACCCACATTTTTCACATTTCCATAGTCGTGTCTATTCTCTTCACTTAGCCATTTGTTTTAAAATAATATAAGTAGGGTTTTCGGTCACTCAACCATATCTAGTCTCTACTCAGATTTTGTAGACGGCTAGCATGATTTTTAGGAGGTAGAGTCTTGCATTGATTATGCCTTGTGTACATCATATCCCAAACACAATTAAACATTAACAATCCAAGTTTTGCACAAGGAAAGATGAAATCCACAAAGTGGTCTAGGTTACCTTGAGCAAAAAGTTCATCCTGCTCATCCCCCTGTGCGAATGGTTCAAGAATGCTAAGAATTGGCAAAAGAACAAGTTGTTCCCTATCCAATTCCTCGACATAAACAGTGGTTTTCACCACCATCTGGATCTCAAAAACCCTTGATCCCTAAAGTCATAAGGATTCATACTATACATCCCTGAGAAGGATGGGTAGTCATCCCCAAGGTCTAAAGGATCAATACCATTCCAAAGAAAAATTCTAAAAGTTCACCATCAAAATTTCCAAACACCTTTGATCCCCCAAGTCGTAAGGATTCATACTACACACCCCTGAGAAGGATGGTTAGTCATCTCAAAGGTCTCAAGGGTCAATGCCATCCATAAGACAAAAAAATTCCCACAAGTTCAACTTTGAAATCCACATCCTCAAAAAGCAACACTAAAAAATAACAGTGGTTATCACCACTACTCAAACCCCTTGCTCAAGAGAAGAAGAAAAAAAATCTCAAAATAAATAGTGATTTTCATCACTATATGTGAGAGCAAGTATCCCAACAAATTGAACAACTAAAATACGCCTGAGCTTGAATCCCTGGAATTCTCGATATTTGAAAAACCATTTAGGTGATCCTCATTATGGGTTTGGTCGATAGCCTATCCGTCAATGGTGGTAGCCTCCTGCATGATGATATGTCTGTCATATTAGATTTTGGATGTATGTGTAGACCAATGTTTGGATGTGGATGAGCTAGCTTTGGTAACCTATATTGCCTAGTGGTCTAGTCATACTTAGTACAAAATCTAGGATGGTGGCATTCATTGGGTGATCCTCAGTACAGGTTTGGTTGAGAGCCTGCTTGGCACTGGTGATATCCTTATGCATCTCACAGGAATGAACTCACTTGCACACACAGGGATATGAAGTACCTTGGTCTTCCTAGCAGATTCATACCTTGTCAAAAAGTCTTGCATGGTTAGTATACAATTTTTGATCAGTCGACTAGAGTGTTTGAGTCTCATGAAAACCTAATGGGAATTCCCTAAACAACATGTCATTCATATCACTTCACCTCATTCATTTCAATTACATTATTCACAAATCCATTATATAAGTCTCATGACAACATTACATATGAGTTGGTGCAATATACATCATCTATGGTGCTAGCATAATAGAGCATATAGTCTACACATTTCATCCGCTAAATCAATAAATCATTCATCTCACTATACATCCATGCATGTATAAAATCAAATCAAAATCACAAAATATGCATACATAGGCATTCATCATCATTACATAAATCAAATTGCATACATTTCATAAAATAATAAACACATGATGATAAACCACATAAAAAGCACATATATATATATATATATTTGTATATGTATGGGATAAAAAGATACATCATGTTGCCCATAGGCTACAATAAAGTGATTCATCAGACTTCACACTGCTAAAACATCCAAAACACAAAAAGTGTCACGCGATCCACTACCATGGTCATGTAGGACCGGTACTATGGCTCACACTCCCACCTATAGTCAGAGTCCTCTATGAACTCCCATACCTACTACCACCTACCCTATCATCTCTCCATCTAGACCCTGGTGCCTCTAGCCTAGAGCAAGGTTGCCATGTCCTACTATGGTGACTCTGGTATGACCCACTGCCACCTGCATCATCCAGTAGACACCCACCAAGGTGCACTACCTCATTCTCCAGCTCATCCGCATAAGCCTACCCCATCGGCACCATGCCTAGTAAGTCTCCACCACATAATGGAGTAGTGTCACCTCTACCTACAACCTATTCACCTCACCACTGTTGGAATCCTCTCATGTAGGGCTTCGATATAACAATTGTGCTCAAAGAGATGATATCTTGGCTTGAGCCACCTGTATCTCAACTCGTTGTGTTGCTAGATCTGCCCATACATCATGCACCTATTTCCATAGGAGATCTCTCTCCTACCTCAACCTGAGTAGCTCATCTTGTAGCTCTACCTCTGTGTCCCTCGGTGCCATCGATGGTGCCTGCACCTCCTCATCCCCAACATCATCATCCTCCAAGTCATCTCGATCTCCCGAGTCCATGAGAACTGCATGCTCCCCTACCATGTATCCCTGCAAATCACCTGCCTCACCTTGGTCCTCACCATAAACCTCCTGATGTGCCTCCCTAGCTGCATCTCTCCCCGGTGGCCCCTCTCTGCACCCCTAGCACGTCACCCACCAAGAGTCATACTCCACTATAGTCTCGGCATCATCCATATATGGAATGTCTACTACATGATCTGTATCCTGTGCCACTACCTCTACCACTGGCCATGCCAATGTCCTCTCATCCTTGTGATACCGATAAGGCACTAGGTCACTAGGAACCCCCTGGCGTAGCCCAAACTTTCACATAACCTGAGCAAATGGGAAGTACTCCCACTCCGTACCATGTCGCCCAATAAGCCATCTACCCCGCTTCATCTTGTAGAGCTATACAGTAGCATCTTCCCACTCTAGGCAATCTCTGTATGGCCTCCATAATACCTAGCCTACCTCAATTCGTGTGAATAGATCTACATAGTAACCCACATCACCTATGAATCACCAACTTTATTCCCTCTCTTGAGCCCTCTGCCATTGGATACCATATCCTATCTCCCTATCTTCCAACTATGCTCGACTCATCCAAGGTAATCCCTGTGGTCACCCCACAACTATGTGTTGCCATCCCTAGTACTACAACAAAAATCTACACCCCACACCCTTTCTCCGATGAAAGTGGATCTCATACAACTCATCGTAGAGTTGTGCCAATAGTGTAGTACCCCAATCCATCACTAGTGGTTCCGCAACAGTGCACCTCACCAACACAAACACTATATCTACTAGATTCCATGGGAACCTCACTCCATAAGAGTCAGGTAGTAGCATATTGGAAATGAGTGTCATGAGTAGTGTATGCCTCACCCCCAATACCTTTGCTTCATCCCAAGATACTACCAGCATACCACCCTTCAAACAATCTAGCTCTGCCATCTCTAGATCATAACTGAAGTACCTCTCGAGCACTGCCTATCTCTAGTCTCGTGGTGTCATTTGGATTGGCTGCCTTTCTATCAGAATTTGAAGAATTCGATAGACATCCTCAAGCATCACCGTCATCTCCCTAGTGGGTATATGGAAGGTATTGGTGCGAGGACCCCATCGATCAACTAGGGCAGTTAGATATGCACGGTCTCCTATAACAACTTCTAGTTGAGTCACCTTCTTAAGGCCGATGGCATCTAGCCATTCCCAGTCCTCTTTGGTCAAGGCATACCTCATGGAATCAAAGAGAGTTGGTACTTGATACTGACTCCTCACCACCTGGAAGGGATAGTAAAGCTCAATAATAAAACACTAAAATGGCCTCGCATGGCCCAAAAATATTCAAAAAAAAAGAAGACTCAAAATGGCCCCTCTTTGAGATCGGTTTGTGGCCCTTCCTCCTAGGAACGGCCCCAAAAATTGTGGCCAGCCCATCAAGGGATGGCCTATGATTAGCCCGCACTATCCATTCCATCTAGGGATGACTCCAAAAAATTGGGCTTAAAAGGCCTTTAGGCCATAAAAAAAAATAGCAAAAACAATGCAAAATTGGACATACAAAAGGCAATCTAACTGCACAAAAAAATGGATAAAACACAAAAATTGGTACATGTCTCATAAATTAGGTTTAATTACCTATAATCTAGTTTGATATGCTTCCAAGACAAGAACATACAATAAAAGCAAAAAAATCAACTCCTACCACTAGGAAAATGTAATAAGAGAGACTTGCCATACCTGTATCGCACCGGATCCTCCACCAATTTAGTCTACCCACTGACTCATGGTGATTGTGGGATGAATTTGATAGTGCTCCGCTACCAATAATCACTCTCCTACTCCTCACCTCTCAAACTGCCAAAGAAAACATGCACAAATTAGCCTAACCTCCATATTTTGGGTTTATATAAAGATGCAAGGGTCACCACCATCCCAGGGTGGTATGAGCACACATTTGGATGACCATGCCACCCTGGGATGGTGGTAGAACATGCCCTCATACCATCCTGGGACAATGGTAGCAAAAATAGGCCAAAACAACCCAAAATGACCCAAAAAAGGTCTAAAACTACACCAAAACAACTCAAATTGGGTCTAAATTTCACATAGATCACAATGCAACCATGAGGATCATATGAGGGATGGAAAATTTGTTAATTAATGCCTTAATAAGTCCATTGTGGCTGTACCACCCCCTAGGCATGCAATTTTCAGCTCCTTTCCTCCAGGAAAACTCAACAAATTCTCCAAAATCCTCTCCAAATTGCCATATTTTTCAAGGGAAAAAACTAAAGGTAAGAATAACACAAGTCAATTGAGTCAAGCGAATTGTTGCTTTTATCATTGGTCATTCCATGATCGACTCATCGCTTGAGGGGGTAGTCATACTCAGTATAAATTAGCAAGCACACACTCAATTATACAAATTATGTTCATTCAATGAATTTTGATAAAGACAATCATGCTTTTGCTTGGGGCCACAAACAAGCACACAAAATCACATCATAACGCTCGAAATTACTGGCATCATGAAGTCATATACCCTGTCCCTTCATGACAGACAATGTTCAAGCATAGGCACACTCATTTAACGAGTCAGAAGGAAGGATTCAAGAACACACACCCTTTTCATGATTGGGGCATCTAAAGTTGGTTAGGATATCGAATAACCTTAATCAATCCACATTTTGGTCATCTATTTTTGCTCAGCGCTGTGTTGCACACAATGCATCTCAAAAATGGGCATTTGTAGACACTAAAATATGGTTAATATGATTAAGCACACAAAAAAAAAGATCAAATTGACATCATATGGTCCCTTGAGCAGCCCTTAGGAGACTCACAGTGGTTCTAGCCACTCCGGAAAGGTTTTTGGAGGCTACTGGCCCAATTTTGGGATGTTTTGGCCCAAAATTCACCATCATCCCACCCTGGGATGGTGGCAGATTCCCACTATCCCAGGGTGGGATGATGAGCAGGTTTGACCTAGAAAAAGTCAAATCTGGGCCAAATGGTGCCCAAAAACTACCATTTAACATGCCATTTGGAGCATGCGGGTCAGAGGGCATTGAATATTTATGACATGCTTCATAATGGAGGCCCAAAATGGATATTCTCTTCCCCACCCAATGCATGCCTCTGTTTTGACAAGTGGCACCTCCTGCCATGCATGCCCTTGCATGCCTTTTTGCACATGAGCCCCTTTGGGCTATAAAATGGATACATGGTCCACACAAAATCATACATAGGAGTTCTAGGATCTGCAACTAAGTTCTGTCGATATTCCTCCTCGTATTATTGCACCTTTTTGCCCTCGAAATATCTCTTTTGCCAAGGAGGTTACCGGGTGACTTCAATAAGGTAATCCAAGCATAACTTTTCCATATGGGTGAATTTATTCACCAAATTTGGCTACAACACACCTTATATTTTTTATTAATATCTGATAGTTATTTTTGTAGCAAAAAGTGGCTGGAATTGGTGGGTATCCCTTCCCAGGATACCCCCCAAATAGTTGCAGTCACCACCATCCCCCCTGGGACGAGGGTAAATTATTACACAATTTCAATACTATTTTTAATTTTTATTTTTCTATATTATCCCATGATGTTACAGTTCAAATTTCAGGTTATTTGGAGTTAAATTGACAAATTTATAACATTTTTAAGTTTTTGCAGGCTCGTAGGGCCCATCCGAGAACCCCAGTTTTATGCAAGTGTATCTGGTCCCCAATTTGAAAATCTAATAATATGGGTTGTCTTGAAATGTCATTTTATGTATTATTTCAAAATTTAATGATTTTTGGATATGTTAAGGTTCGGTATTTGCTTGTCTTCTTCTTCGCAAGTTGTAGGCGGGTGGCACAAAATCGAGGGATCTACAGATAAAATTTATGATATTTTTTTGGTTATATCCTCTCAAAACATCCTCTTTAAAATCTTTGCAAATTTTTAATTCATTTGGACATGTTTTGATATAGTTTTAATATATGTGTTATTTTACCCCTGTGGGGATTGCATGTTTTCACCATACACCCTTGCTATTTGACCCCTTTTGCTTCCTTGTGTGCAGGTGCAGGTTCTTGAGAAGCATTGGAAAGGAATATCAGACATAATATATTGAATATACAAGCAGCGGTGGCATTGGCTCGCCCACCTCGATTGTGGGTACGCAAAGAAACATTGGACGTGCACCTTGATTCCGTGAAATACTTGTTCTTTGGGCACCCAAAATTTTAACAATTGTATCATATTTTGATCCCTCAATGGGACTTATGTATAACCTTGGATCTGATCCAACAAATTAATGAGAAGAAACTTGCTTTACTTCATTTCATTTTGTTTGGTATTCTTTTGTTTTCACATGCATGCTTCCTTTTTTATGCTCATGAGCGAGATGGGGTAGATACACATATTTTTTTTCATAATTTGGTGCACCATTTTTCCCTACTTCAGAAAGTGACTCTTCAAACTTTGGTAGTCTCCATTGGTTGAAAGGTAAGTGTCATAGCACAATTTTGGCAGCATCGTCTTACTTGTGAGAGCTTGTACTCTCTAATTGCAAAGTGACAGCACTTCGTTACACTAAAATCTTATCAATTGTCTAGGATTTTCTTGTAAATTTTGGGCCTTAATTAGACTCCCAAATTCCTTGTTCAAGCTTTTCCAGGAATCTAAGAACAATATTTGGTTGGGCTATGATCATTGAGATGAAGCTTCTGGAGGCTTTGATTTACCAAAATCAATGCAAATTTGTTGGATGCAACTGATTTTACTTGGCTTTGGGAGCCCAATTTTGTTACAGGGTTAGTCACTATATATAGTCATGATTATGTATCTAGCCACTATCATCATTAGTATCTTCTCGTAGCCGCTCTAATCATCGATGGTGGCAAAGGGCACTACTGATTTCATCAATAGCTATGGCTGAAAAGGAGAAGCCTAACCTAATTGAATGGTTAAAACTATTATTGGGTCTTGGAAAGGTCTAAGAGCAATCATAAGATCTAAAGAGGTGTCCATATGAGTAGCCTCCTGAATATGACATATTTTAGGTGTCTATAGACTAAAATATGCTAAAAATCTAACACCTAAAGTAATATGTAACAAAAATAACAAAATACATCATGTAATCAATGCAAAGAGAAATAAATGCAAGAAATGGTGCCCATATTTATTCATATTTGTAAAATTTTCTTTATATCAAGGTTACAAGATATTCCTTTAAGGGATTAACCATTTTGATACATATTACAATCTATAATTCATATGGTAGAAGTCTTCAATAGATCTTTAGGATCCCCAAAAACTGATTATAGGAGGGATTGTTGTGGAAAATTTTGATATCCTTTGAAGATGGTTGTCACACTACAAAAAATTTCTAATCACAACAATATGTGAGCTCTGGTAAACTCACCTATTTAACCTAAAACACTAATTCCTTAAGAACGTAGGTTGGGTCTGGACACCCCACAATGAGCCTAATTGATAATGAATTTTAGTCTTGCTAAGCTCTACCAAATCTAATGAATTATAATGGATTTTTATGATGACCAAGCAAACATAGCATTTATAGCTTCAGTTTCAAGAATGCAAATGGATGCCTTATCTATTGGGTGACTGTAGTAAAACTTAACCAATTTTATGAAATAGTGATAAAAAAAGGAAATAACTGACATACCTACATTCATTTGAATAACATAATCAACATAGGTATTAAATCAGTGAAAGAAACATTGTTTGTAGATTCAAATAATGTAATATACAAACAAGTGACACACACACATTGCACAAAAATATGCCAAAGAGAAGAAGTTAGAATTTGTATTATGTTCAAAATTTGGCAATTACAATGATAAAGCCTGGTAGTGTGCCTAGGTCTCCCAAATAACACAACACAATATTCACCCCGTTTGAATGTCATAACAAAGGAACACAATCTACTGTCCTAATTGTAGTGACATATAAAATCTGGCTCCTCAAGCAACTCCCAGGAAATGATCTCAAGCGAGCTACTCAACTCTTGGTAGTAACTGTGCAAAGGTGAGAAGAATGAGGAGATGGAGAACAAAGAAAACATAAGAAAAATACAATCAACTTGGATCAAACACTCGAAAAAACCTCTTAAAAAATTTTGTTTTTCTGATGTTTGATACTAAATTCTGGCTTGAAAGGCCTCTCTTATAGTTCAGGTTTTGTAAACTCTATTTTGAATACTTGGTTCATTTGTAGATACTTAGCATCCTGTCTACCACTAATTTTTGTGAATGTGTTATAGCAAAAATTGGGCTATCATAGGATGTTAAAATTAGAGAAACTATGCCACCTGTCCTCAAATATCGAGGGTGTTTTGGTTCTGTAAATAGCTCTGATTTCTTTTATCCTCTGGTGGTGGTGGGTCTTGAAGTAACATTTGGTTCATATCTCTAATTTTAGCCGTTGATCTCTGACTAATTAGAAACTTCTCCATGAAGCTTTGGAAAACTAAATCATCACAATTCATTTGCAGATACTTTGCATCCTATCTACCACTAATTTTTGTGAATGTGTTACAACAAAAATTGGGCTATCATAGGATGTTAAAATTAGATAAACTATGCCACCTGTCCTCAAATATCGAGGGTGTTCTTGTTCTGTAACTGGCTCTGATTTCTTTTCTCTTCTGGTGGTGGTGGGTCTTGAAGTAACGTTTGGTTCATATCTATAATTTTAGCCCTTGATCTCTGACTAATTAGAAACTTCTCCATGAAGCTTTGGAAAACTAAATCATCACAATTCATTTGATGTGTCATGCACCAGCTGGTCAGGTTTCAATCCAGGTTCAATGAATATGATTTTTCTCGATAGTTAGACTTCCTTTCTTCACTGTTTGAATTCCCTATTCACCCCCTATTTTGATCACCTATAGACACAAAAGAAAAAAATTCAATTTAGGACTTTGGCAATGAAAGAAATTCAAAATTTGGTATTATAACTATCAGTATTGATGTTTTTATCCACGTGTTTTGGTCTACCAGCAAGGATGCCACTTGCATTATCGGTGATGTAACCTGGGTTCAATCCCCACAGCAGATATGTATATGTATAAGAAGTATTTACTCAAAAACAATATTGATGTTTTTAGATTTATTGAATGTTTGCCTAAGGTTTAACATTAGCCTTTTATTTAAATTTTTTATTTTAATTATTTTCTAATGTTTTGGCTTTTAATTTTAACTATTAAATTTCACATTAAGGTTCATATTAAAATGCCAAAGTATTTACATTGATATCAATTATTTCAAAAGTATTCTGCCTTTAATTCAATGCCCTCAACTATCAATGTTCTCTTTCTTGATTTTAATGTTCTAAATATTAAATATGAATGTTTAAAGTCTACATCCTCTCATTTTTCAGGCTAAAATCATTTCTATAGTTAAGACTTCACATAATTAATTTTTTTTTTTTAATTCTTCGGCAATGCAAAACCCTTGTCGCTCATCCATTAACAATGACTTTGTGCTATCGACAATGAAATTTGAACCATTAAATTTGTGTCGCTCATTGGAAGCCCTTGTCATTGATTTGAAGAGCGAAACTTTGTTCAATCTATGACAGATTATCATTAGTATTAAAATCGTGCTAAAATTATTAGTAAAGACACCCTTGTTGGGATGAAAATTGCTGTCGAAGATACAATTGACAATGGCTCTCTTACATTAGTGATAAAATATTATTGGATGTTAGCAATGCAAGAATTTTGGCATTGATACATTAGCGATGGAATTTTATTGGCTATATTATTTATTAAATCATTCGGATTAATTTAATCATTTATAAAGTCTTATTAATGCACTCAACATTAGGGTTAATTAATCATTATGCACTCATAAAAGAAACCCTTTTCATTGATGTATTATGTCTGTCATTGATGCAATTTATGATAGGCTTTCTGAAGAGCGATGAAGGCTACAAAAAATACACTATCGCTGATGTGAGACCATTGCCATTGTTTGCATTGTCGATGGGCTTTCTCGAAGAGCGATGAAGGCTACCAAAAATCCTTGTCGCTGATGTAAAACTATTATCGTTGATGGGATTGCTGACAGTATTTCCCTAAGAGTGATTTTTAATTTTTCCTCAAGCAAAGACTTTATATGGTCGCTGATTGAACTCTTCTTCGTTGATTGTAAGAGTGATGGCTTTGGTCTATCAACGATAAGCTTTCTGAAGATCTGAGTCTATAGACTTTGGCACCAAATTAAAAATGGATTATTTTGCACAGAAAAATGAGATATTATTACAAATATAATAGCAATTTATATAGTCATCCAAGGACTAATATTAGGCTTGGTTAATGGGGATCAAATTTGATCCGGAGCTTTGAGTCATCTCAAAGTGCCAAAAATAGGGTAAAATTAAAAGTGCTCAAAATATTATAAAAAATTCCAAGCATCTAAAAAGGCCAAATGGGTACTCAAATTCATTTATATCATCTATATATTTATCATGGTTCATGAGATACATAATTTTAAAATTCACATGATGCTACTGTAAATTGCTATTTTTGGAAAAACTGATGGTTAAAATTCTGAAACTTTAGTGCCACTGTGAATATGAGATTAATATTTTTCTACCAGTTTTTGGATTAGACCAAATGGAGTTTTCTAGCTCAAGTTATGGCCATATCAATTTGCATCAAAATGTAGGGCAAAAGTGACAAAATTGGAGCAGCCCTAAAATAAACTTTAATTAATTAAACCTTTGACAGACTTTAGAACTTGAATTTTTTGAATTAATCTAGCCAAAATAATGTAGGTTATATGCCAATATTTAAATATATTGAATTTAAATGAATGTAGCCAAATCCTGGTCTTCAAGAATTCAAATTACCAGCAATTTTGAAACTTCAATGTAATCAAAAATTTGATGTAAGCCAAAAATCCAAATTAAACTTGAAACTTCAATTCTATGGAATCATCAAAAATTTAGCTTTGCACCCTAATTTCACCTAGGTATCTTTTGAAAAATGGGATGCAAACTAAGTTGTAACTATGGGGTACAACAGAAGCTCTAAATGGGACAGGTAGTATGAATGACACATGAATGCTTTTGAGAACTCCAAAATCTTTGATTGATAGTCAAGAGACCACAAAAATTTAGACTAAAAGTCGAAAAGGAAAATAAAGAAAACAAAGGAAAAAAATACTAAAGGATTGACATTAGTTCCAATCAGTAAAATTTGATGACTGAGTTTAAAAATAAATGAACTTTGACCTATGGGGCAACAAATCTATCGATAATGTCTTAAGATAGAGTTGAGGCAGATTTATCTCGAAGTTGTGTTATCATGTCTTGGCTTATGTGTGTTTTGTGCATTAATTTGTATTCCATGATCAGTAAGAATTTTATCATACTACCATGATTTGATCCTATTAAGTATTTCACTCAGAATGATATTTGCCTTGATATTTCTCCATTGACATCCAGGCGTCTATAGCCCTAGTGGAGATGACCTTGATTTCCTCCAAATCTAATATTTGCTAGCCAGGCATCTATAGCCCTCGTAGAGGTTATCTAGATACCCCAAACACATAGCTACTTTGCATTATTTATATTTTTCTTCTTTTTGATAAGAATTATGATGAATTACAAAGTTCATGCTGGGTTAGATATCTATAAGACTAAAAAATAAGAGTGTATATGTTTTTGGCTCAAATCATCCTATCAATGATGACTTCATTCTTCGTGATCCTGAAATAACCTTAAAATTTTTGGGAGATGTGAAGCTTTAGCATAACACATAGTACCTTCCACCTAATCTATTGTAGCTCTAGACTTGTGGGACAATTGCCTAAAACCTAGCCCATAAGATCTCAGTGTCATTTGTCCTTACTCTAGGTCCTCTTTCTTTGATTGGTTAGAATAAGTCTATTAAAACTATGGTGTAAAAAAAAAACCTTATAATGAGACAAAAATATAGACACGACTGGACATGTATGGTGATGAGGCAAAAATAAAGTATCATGAAAACCAAGAGGAGGTCAATGCTCCTATTTTGCAAAAATAACTTTATACCCTTAGGATTTTGAGTGAGTTCAAATTCCTTTTATTTTTGTCTAAATGGCCCAGGATAGACTCAAATCTTGATGATTCCAGAGAATAACATACTACAGTCATATTTTATGCATTCTTTTTGTCTTTGTTCTTTTCATGATGTTTCTTCTATTAGACTAGCCAATTCTTGTGGGGCTCCTAATGATTGGTTGGGCATTGAGGATTTTGATCTAAAACGGGATAATAGATGTGATATTACCTAGGATAGAAAATTTGTTAAAAAACATGATGGAGAATTTAGAAAAGAGACCAGTATCATTTTCCAGACCCATGAATACTACAAATTTGATGATTTTATCTGATTTGACTTGTTTTAATCTAATTGATTTTACACTTAAAATAGAAACAAGGGAGTAATTCTTTGCAGAAGAAAGACTCAGTTGATTGACTATGATGTTATATGAGGCTATGTTATTAGGTGGATGATTGTGGGTATAGTATTCATTTATTTATTCTAACATATATCTTTGAAATACATGGAGGGGCTTTGTTTTAGATGGTCTAGAAAATTTGAGTCATCCATGCATTCAAGAGTTGTTACTTCTTTTTGTGCTATGATCCTCTGACCAAACTCTTTTTTAGATTGAATTATACTTTTAGGCTCGTGATTAGTCAATTCTATCTCATAGTCTTCCTCTACATTGGGCTTCTCAAGCAGAACCTCCTCTTCAGATAAACCATCCTCAGTTGTTGACCTTTTATCAATATTTTTATATTTAGCCTGTACAATTTTTTTGGATAATATCTCTGCTTCTAAATGTTGTTCTGGCATTTTTGATATATCAGAATCATTGATCTTGAGATTTTCTAAAACTTCTGCTATTATAGGTTGATCTTGTTTAATTTCAACAATTCTGTCTTCAGGGGCTTAATGATGATGTTCTTTTTTGAGAAATAAAATTCTATGCTCATGACTGATAAGATAGACATTGATATCTTCTTTAGATTTAATTATATTTTCAGACTTGTGATCAATAAATTTTTTTTGGTGGTTCTCTTATGCATTAGACTTAAAAAGACCCCAATATTTAGACTCATCATTTTAATTGTTTCCCCGTAAAAAAATTCTTCTTCTTTAGTCTACACTGTTTTGTTGGATAGTGCCTCTTCTTCTGGTGTTTTTCTTGTATTTATTGTATATTGAAATCATTGGTCAGAAGATTTTTTGAAACTTCTACTATTATAGACTGATTTTGTTTGATATCATCAAATCTATTATCAAGAGCTTGATGGTGATTTTCTTGCCCAAAAAATAAAGTTCTTTGTTCATGACTGATAACACAGGCATTAATATCTTCTTCGGGCTTGTAGCACCCTAAAATTGGCGCAGTAAAATTGGAATAATTACATTCACCTTAGTAAATAAATTTAAATTCAAATTTAACCTCCCAAACCGCCCGTTAACCGCCAAGAAACCCGTTTCCTCTTATTCCACGCCATTTTTAGCAGTTGTTTTGACCGTTTGATGATATCGTCTCCGATCAGACGATATCGCCCCAGATTTGACGATTTCGTCTGGACTAGAACGTCCAGACGATTTTGTCGCAAAACTGAATTTGCATAGTTGGAATCCGTTCCAACGGGTCTCCAATCCGGGCAGAAGCATGTCTACACCGTTGGGACCCTTCCCCCGTTGGAGATCTCCCAAATTGGGATGATCTCCAACCTCCCAACAACTATCCTATACCTATTTAACTCTAAAACTTTTCCTTCCCCAACCCCTGGCTAAATTTTTATGTAAATCAACTCCCTATGCACTAAAACACTTCAAATTTTCTCTTGCACTAGTCCTATATTAATTTTATTGTAGGTACACCACTGGTTTTCAGCCGGAGCCAGCATCTATCGCAGCCGACGAACCTGTCAAGATCGGAGGCGATCTCATAAAATTCGAGACGATCTCGTTCTGATGCGAGACGATTTCGACTGCAGCACACATCGAGGCAATCAGTGCCTAGAGTTTGCTCTCCTTTCTCTTTTATCTGTCATTTTATGCTATAAATTAGATTGTCTATTCAGTTTTTATACTATATTGCATCTGGAGTTCACCCATTTTGTCTAGTTTGCATATTAAGATCATATTCTGCTATCTAAACACAGTGATTTGCATTTACTTTTGTTCTTGTATATTGTTCAATACTCATATTACTTTTTCATATAGTTTGCCCCTGTTTACAAAATAGAATTTCTTGTATCTCGCATCTATTTATTGTTTTGCAGGTCTCTGATGAATTCGTCTGACGAATTCGTCAGATTGTAGATGATCCTGTCAGTTTAGACGATTTTATCAAATTGAAGGTGATCCTGTTGAATTGCAGACGATCCAGACTGCTACAAGTAATCGAAACTTCATCAGACTTCCGGATCAGGTAATCTTCATTGGCCTCCTGCAAATTCTCTGTTTCGCTTTCTTTTATGTTTGTTGTATTCATTTAAATTGCATTTTCATGTAGTTTAAGTTAGAATCATTCGGCCAAACCTAGGATGAATGTTTAAAAATAAAACGAACTCATCAAAACTCATTCCCAAAACCTAGGCATGGAAACTGCCGCCAAATCTTTCCTGGTGAACCCACCATCCGTCGACAAATCACCAAAATGCACCTCCCTTGAGAGGCGAGACCTTCGCAAAGTCCTCTCGTCTGAAGTACCGCATCATCCTTTTCCCATCCTCATTCTGGGCGCGGATCCAATAGCCTGAAGGTAGGGATGCAAAAAATTTGGAGCGATATAGGGCTTAATCATATTTTTAGACTTTTTATCAATAAATTCTATTTTGTGGCCTTCTTCAGCACCAAATTTTTAAATAATGACCTCATATTTTGATTCATCATTCTCAATCATTGACCTTTTATCAACTTCTTCTTCCTCAACATGCACCATTTTGTTGGACTGTACAAATTCTTATGCATGTTTTTCTCTCATCTCATCTATATTAGGAAAATTTATCTCATCTATTGTACTCTCAAAGTCTATGGCATGGATTTCTTGAAAAATATCCACTGTTGCTATAAGTGGTTCTCGTTTGACTTCATCAAGTATGACATTAGATTTTTCAGGATGTTGTTGCTCTCTTTTGGATATTAAAGTTCTTTGTTGTTGATAGACCTTGATATCTCATTTATATTTAGGGTGTTTATCCTTGCAATCTAAATTGGTATTGACTTATTTACTAGGTTATTCCTTAAGGTTCAAGTTGGGATGTGAAACCAAATAGATGGCACAGCCAGAAGGACTCTGGGGTGAATTGCAGGTAGGGCAATGGTGGACATTTTGAGCTCATTTAGTTGTCATTGATGTCAAGGTGAGAAGTTGTCATTGATGCCAAAGTTAACACATGAAGCTATCATTAATACCATCGAGTATACCATCATTAACATCAGGAGCAATGCAAAGAGATGGAGAAAAGTTGTCCAAATATGATTTTATAAGGGTTTTTGTTAAAACCATGGTGGCACATTAAAAGGTTTTTTATTAAAACCATAGATAGTTTTCTAACATTGTGATGGAAAAATTAAGGTTTTTATTAAAACCAAGGTGGCGGAATTATTTTTCATCAACCCAGTGAAGTGCAAATGAAAGTTTTGATATTAACTCAAAGAGAGCTTTAATTTTTTATTAAATTCTAAAGTTTATAAATTAAATTTATAATATTTAAATTCTTTTGAATTTAAATTAATTATAAATTGTAATTTATACAAGCATACGTCATCAAGTCGAATCATCCGTCCATGTTGTATGCAAAGAAAATGAAGGGTATTTAAACCCTAAGACAAACCTTAGGGAAGATGGAAATTTGAATTCGAATATAGCAAAAAGTCTAGAGCCTCCAAAAATTATGAAGTGGGGTATTGCAGAAGCAAGGCAATGCATCGTGATCGAGGCAGCGCATCGTGTTTGAGTGAGTAACAAGGTAGAGGGAGTAGCACTTGTGTTCTAGCTTGGTGCCAGATGTGGAGGAAGGCCAAAGTCTTTAAAGCCTTGGATAAAAGGCTTAAGCAACCTTAGGGCTTCAGCTAAGCACATGGAGCACTTAGCTCACACAACTAGCTAGATGCAGCTAAGGCACCAGTCGAGGGAGAAGGCATAGGGTCAAAACCCCAAAAAATGAGGAAGGGAGATTCACCAAAGGTTTTTAAGATTTAATTTTGATTTTTGCATAATACTAAGGTTTAGGAGGCATAAGGGAAAATTTGTGATATTTGATCATTGTGCTAAGGTGTTAGGGGTGTTTGTGGAATTTATTAATTGTGCTAAGGTTAGGGAGTTATAAGGTTATATTAATTTATTTACCTAAGTGGTAAATAGGTGTTTTATTAAGGTAAATATCATTTTACCTTAGGAGATAGAAATTAAGTTGGAATATCAATCATGTGAAATTGAGAAATTGAAGGTGTGTTTTGAAAAGGAAATTTTTGTGAAAATATTATTGTCAAATATTGTTATTGAGATGGAGTGATAAGGTGTAATTTAGTTTTCACATTACATTGTGAGAAAGGTTTATCTTTTAACCTCTTTGAGCTTGCAATAGAAGTGTTTGTTGTTGTGACAGATTTGTGAGATCCCTTCATCATCAAGAAAAAGGTGTGAGCACATTCTTCCATAGTTGATTTGATTGATTGATTTTATGGAAAATAAGTTTAGAGTGAAAAGGACTTGATTAGGGATTCCTAATGAGTGTGTTGAGTGAATGCTTCAATATTTTATGGAATAAAGAAGTGTTGTTAAAACCTTTTTTGATAAGCATTGTTGTTGAAGCCATTGGTTGTGATAAGAACTTGAATTAGGATTTTAGTATCATTGCTATGGGAAGATTGTTTTATAAGCATTGTTGTTGAAGTGAGTTGTTGAGAAAAGAACTTGAACTAGGGTTTGAAGAGAACATGAGTATCATTGTTATGTGAGAGTTGTTTTTATAAGCATTGTTGTTGAAGTGAGTTGTTGAGAAAAGAACTTGAACTAGGGTTTGAAGAGAACATGAGTATCATTATTATGTGAGATTTTTTGTTGAGCATTGTTGGAAATATTTTGAGTTGATGTTTATATGCTTGGACTAGGGTTTGTGAGCAAGGATTATTTCATTGAGTTATTGTTGAGTAGATTTGGTTGAGCCTAGTCAAGTGAATGTGTGAAGTGATTGTTCAAGTTCCATAAAACAAACTATTCTATATTTTGAATTGATTTGAGAAAGTGATTGATCATTGAGGTGAATAAGAAGCATATTGAGTCTCTAAAAATTCTCCTTATGTTTCTAAGAGTGATTAAAAGTAATTGAGCATTGTGATAAGTATAGAATATATTGAGTCTCTAACAATTCTCTTTATGTTTCTATGAGATTGGACAAGTTATGTGTGGACTTGTTGAGCATATTTTAGGTAAGTCTTTGAGGAGACTTGTGGACTGATTTTGTGTGAGCGTTTGTGAAAGCTTACAATACATATTTTGTTAAGTTCTTGAGATTAGATTGGACAAGTTCTAGAGAGGACTTGTGGAGTAGATTGGACAAGTTCTAGAGAGGACTTGTGGAGTAGATTGAGCAAGTTATAGAAAGGACTTGTGGATCATATTGAGAAATTTCTAGAGAGGACTTGTAGAGCATATTTGAGCAAGTTCTAGAGAGGACTTGTAGAGCAGAATTGAGCAAGTTCTAGAGAGGACTTGTAGAGCATAATTGAGCAAGTTCTAGAGAGGACTTGTGGAAATATTAGTGTGAGATTTTGTGGAAGCTTACAAGGCAAAGTTGAGACAAGTCTTTTAGAAGACTTGAGAGCATAGTTGATTGATTCATTCAAACCTTAAGTTAAACTTTTGGGTAGATCCAACAGGGTTGAGACAATCCTTGAGTTAAGGCTTGAGGATAGATAGACTGAAGGACTATGTTTAGTGCAAAATTGAGAGCAAATTTTGGTGCATATTTAAGGATAATTTATACCAGACCAGAGACAAAGATTGAACAGATTTATGTTAGATTGAAGGAGTGTTTTTAGTGTATATTTGAGAGCAGATTTTGGTGCAAATTTGAGGATAAGTTTGTGCCAGACCAGAGATAGATATTGAGCAGATTTGTGCTATACTGAAAAACTATGTTTAGTGCATATTTGATACATATCTTTGGAGGTGAGAGAGTAGAGAGTACAGTAGTCTCCAGTGGATAGAGATCCATTAGCCAGGGTAGTGAGGACAGGTCTTCTGAGTGGGGAGAAGAGTCTTCAATGGAGAGAGATCCACAAGCCAGTGCAATGGAGGTAGTAGTCTTCTAGAGGATCACTAGCCAAAGCAAAGGAGAATATTTCTCCTATGGATAGATATCCACAAACTTGATTTGGGGGATTGGTATCTCCTTTGGACAAAGGTCCATAAACATTGTAATAGGGAAATGATTCCAAAGAGATTGATTGAGAAAATTTTAGTGAAATATTTTCTTCGTGGAGTAGCCCACATTGGGTGAACCACTTGAATTGTGGTGTCTCTATTGTGCATGGTGATTTATACATTTATTTTATTACTACTATTTATATTACTATCTATACATTGCATAATATTGATTTGGAAAGAAAATTAAAAAGTGGTCTTATACTGTTCACCCCCATCTTAGTATAAGCTTGTGTTCTTCAGAAATAGAAAGGAAATTTACTATCGATCATATTTCTTTCTACATGAACAACCTTATTCATGCACTCATCAATAGTGTTCACTTGCTCTTTTCTTAGTTCATCATTGAATTTTGTAGAGAAAGCATTCTTATAAAAGCAAATGTAATGTTGATCACTAAGAGCTAATTTATCAAAAAAATTATTTTTAACCTTGATGAATCTTTTGTTGAAGTTATTTAACGATTCATTTTTATCTTTTTTCATTGCAACCAATTTAGTTATGAGTGAACATATATTTCTCTCTTTACCATACCTTTCTAAAAAGACTTCTTCCATTTCTTAGAAATTCAATATGCAATATGGGGAAGACTATTGAACCAATCTAAAGCATATTTCTCTAGGGTTTGATAAAATAGCCTAAGATCCACATCTTCTTCTTCAACTTCTAATCTATATAAGGCATGCATGAAGCTTTCGATATGTTCTTCTCCAATGACATAATTGTTACTTAGGAATTTATGCAAGTATTTAGGGGCTTTAATGGTAACCGATTAAGATGAGGAGGCAACCAAAAAGTCATGTACCTATTGGCTCTCCAGGTCTAAAGGTATTGATTATTTTGGTTGCTCATCATGATCACAGGGGTGATGATAGAAGATTAAAATATTCTTATCAGAACAAATCAAGATGCTAGAACCATCCCTTATTAACAAAATCTTACCACTAGGATACAATTCAATTATGTAAACTAGGCCTTTTGATTTTGGATAAATACCTCTGGGTTCTTCAATTATTGAAATATTTGCTTACCAATCTCTCTTGTATGTGCCAAGTTAGATTCTTATTTCTTCTAACTTTTGGGTTCGTTCAGAGTCACCAACACTTTGGTGCAATAGAATATCACTCAGGCCAAGATAGCTCGATTTTAAAGTTTTCTCAATCTCTCAAAAATGCATAGAGGTATCCTTGGAGCTAGAAATTGTGGTGTTGATGGGTAAAAAATTTGTCATGGAATCCTAGGTCTAAAATCATAAATATTATATCCTTGGAAATGGCACCAAAAATTGTTGGTGTAAGTTGGTGGGCAAAAGCACAAAAAATGTCGTTGGGAAAAAAACTTAGAAAAATGATGTGTAAATAACATCAAAGGTTCGATCCCCGACAATGACACCAAAAAATATTGTGGAAAATTTTGATATCCTTTGAATATGGTTGTCACGCTACCAAAATTTTATAATCACAACAATATGTGAGCTCTGGTAAACTCACCTCTTTAACCTAAAACACTAAATCCTTAAGAATGTAGGTTGGGTCTGGACACCCCACAATGAGCCTAATTGATAATGAATTTCAGTCTTGCTAAGCTCTACCAGATCTAATGAATTATAATGGATTTTTATGATGACCAAGAAAACATAGCATTTATAGCTTCAGTTTCAAGAATGCAGACCGGTGCCTTGTCTATTGGGTGATTGTAGCAAAACTTAACCAATTTTATGAAATAGTGAGAAAAGGAAGGAAGGAACTGACATACCCATATTCATTCGAAACTTAATCAACATAGGTATTAAATCAGTGAAAGAAACATTGTTTGTAGAGTAAAATAATGTAATATACAAATAAGTGACACACACACATTGCACCAAAATAAGCCAAAGAGAAGAAGTCGAAGTTTTTATTATGTTCAACATTTTATGATTACAATGATAGAACCTGGCAGTGTGCCTAGGTCTCCCAAAGAACACAATACAATATTCACCCCATTTGAATGTCGTAACAGGGGAACACAATCTACTATCCTAATTGTAGTGACATATAGACTCTAGCTCCTTAAGCAACTCCCAAGAAATAATCTTAGGTGAGATAGTCAACTCTCGACAGTACCTATGCAAAGGTGAGAAGAATGAGGAAATGGAGAAAAAATACAACATATAAAAAATACAGTCAACCTAGACCAAACACTCGAAATACCTCTTGCAAAATTTTGATATTCTGATGCCTAATACTAAATTATGGCTTGAAAGACCTCTCTTATAGTTCAGATTCTGTAAATTCTATTTTGAATACTTGGTTCATTTGTAGACACTTGGCATGCTCTCTACCACTAATATTTTTGAATGTATTATAGCAAAAATTGGACTGTCACAGGTTATCAAAATTAGAGAAACTGTGCCACTTGTCCTCAATATTCTAAGGTGTTCTTGTTCTGTAACTGGCTCTGATTTCTTTTCTCCTCTGGTGGTGGTGGGTCTTGAAGTAACTTTTGGTTTGGATCTACAATTTCAGCCCTTGATATTAACTAATTATAAACTTCTCCATGAAGCTTTGGGAAACTAAATCGTCACAATCTGTTTGATCTATCATGCACCAGCTGGTCAGGTTTCAGTCTAGGTTCAAAAAATATAATTTTTCTCGATAGTTAGACTTCCTTTATTGATTGTTCAACTTCTTCGTTCACCCCTTGTTTGGATCACCTATAGACACAAAATAAAAAATCCAATTTAAGAATTTGGTGATGAAAGAAATTTAAAATTTGGTATTATAACTATTAATATTGATGTTTTTAAATTTATTGAATGTCTGCCTAAGGTTTAACATTAGCCTTTTATTTTAATTTTTATTTTTTATTATTTTCTAATGTTTTGGCTTTTAATTTTAATTATTAAATTTTAGATTAAGTTTCATATTAAAATGCCAAAGTATTTACATTAATATCAATTATTTCCAAAGTATTATGCCTTTAATTCAATGCCCTCAACTATAGATGTTCTCTTTCTTGATTTTAATGTTCAAAATATTAAATATGGTTGTTTAAAAGTCTTGCATCATTTTATTAAAATACCCAGGATCTCATTTTTTAGGCTAAAATCATTTCTATAGTTAATACTTCACATAATTCTTTTTTTTTAATTCTTCGGTGATGCAAAACCCTTGTCGCTCATCCATTAGCAATGACTTTGTGCTATCGAGGATGAAATTTGAGCCATTAAATTCGTGTCACTCATGGGAAGCCCTTGTTTTTTATTGGAAGAGAGATAGTTTCCATGATGAATTCTCATTAGTATTAAAATCATGCTAAAATTATTAGTAAAGACACCCTTGTTGACAATGATAATCACTGTCAGAGATACAATCGGCGATGGCTTCCTTCCATTAGCGATAAAATATTTTTGGATGTCGATAATGCATGAAATTTCTGATTGGCTTTCCAAAGAGCGATGAAGGCTGCAAAAACTACACTATCACTGATGTGAGACCATTGTCACTGATTGCATTGTCGATGGGCTTTCCCGAAGAGCGATGAAGGCTACCAAAAACCCTTGTCATTGATGTAAAACTATTATCGTTTATGGGATCAATGATATGATTTATCAAAGAGTGATTGTTAATTTATCCTTAATCCAAGACTTTATATCATCATCGATTGAACTCTTCACTGATTGTAAGAGCAATGGCTTTGGTCTATCAACGACAAGCTTTCCCGAGATCTGAGTCTACAAACTTTGGCACCAAATTAAAAATGGATTATTTTGCACAGACAAATGAGAGGTTATTACAGATATCATAGCAATTTATATACTCATCCAAGGACTAATTTTAGACTTGGTTAATGGAGACCAAATCTGATTCGAAGCTCTGAGTCATCCCGAAGTGCCAAAAATAGTGCAAAATTCAAAGTCCTCAAAATATTACAAAAAATTCTAAACATCTAAATAGGCCAAATGGGTACTCAAATTCGTTGAGATCATCCAAAAATTCATCACGGTTCATGATATATGTCATTTTAAAGTTCACATGGTACTACTATAAATTACTATTTCTGGAAAACTGAACAATTAAAATTATGAAAATTTAGTGCCACTATGAAGATGAGATCAAGATATTTCTTCCAGTTTTTGAATCAGCCCAAATAGAGTTTTCTAGCTCAAGTTATGGCCATATCAATTTGCATCAAAATGTAGGACAAAAGTGACGAAATTGGAGCAACCCTAAAATGAAATTTAATTAATTAAACCTTTGACAGACTTTAGAACTTGAATTTTATGAGGTAATCCAGCCAAAATAATTTAGGTTATATGCAAATCTTCAAATATATTAAATTTGAATGAATGTAGCCAAATCTCGGTCTTCAAGAATGCAAAATGCCAATAATTTTGAAACTTCAATGTAGTCAAAAATTTGATGTAAGCCAAAAGTCCAAATTAAACCTGAAACTTCAATTCTATGGAATCATCAAAAATTGAGCCTTGCATACTAAGTTCACATAGAAATTTTTCAAAAAAATGGGGTGCAAACTAAGTTGTAACTATGGGAAAAAACATAGGCTCTGACTGAGACAGGTAGCATGAATGACACATGAATGCTTCTGAGAATACCAGAATCTTTGGTTGACAGTTAAGAGACCACAAAAATTTAGACTAAAAGTCAAAAAGGAAAATAAATATAACAAAGAAAAAAATACTAAAGGTTTGACCTTGGTTCCAATCAGTAAAATTTGATGACTTAGTTTAAAAATACATGAACTTTGACCTATGGCGCAACAGATCTGTCGGTAATGTCTTAAGATAGAGTTGAGGTAGATTTATCTCAAAGTTATTGTGTCATCATGTCTTGGCTTGTGTGTGTTTTGTGCGTTCATTTTATTCCTTGATCAATCATAATTTTATCATACTAGCAGGAGTTGAGCCTACTAAGAATTTCACTCAAAATGATATTCACCTTGACATTGCTCCACTACCAGCCAGACATCTATAGCCCCGATGGAGATGACCTCGATTTCCTCCAAACCTGCTCTACTACTAGCCAAGCATCTATAGCCCCGGTAGAGGTTATCCGGATACCCCAAACATATAGTTGCTTTGCATTATTTATATTTTTCTTCTTTTTGAGAAGAATTATGATGAATTACAAAGCTCATGTTGGGTTAGAAATCTGTAAGGCTAAAAAGAAGAGTGTATATGTTTTTGGCTCAAAGCATCCTATCAATGATGACTTTGTTCTTCATGATCCTAAAATAACCTTAAAATTTTTTGGAGATGTGAAACTTCAGCATAACATACATGTACCTTCCACCTAATCTGTTATAGCTCTAAACTTGTGGGACAATTTCCTAAAACCTGACCCATAAGATCTCAATGTCATCGGTCCTTACTCTAGGTCCTCTTTCTTTGATTGGTTAGAATAAGTCTATTAAAACTATGGTGTAAAATAAAAACCTTCTAAGGAGACAAAACATAGCCATGGCTAGACATGTATGGCGATGTGGCAAAAATAAAGCATCATGAAAACCAAGAGGAGGTCAATGCTCTTATTTTGCAAAAACAACTTTATAACCTCAGGACGTAGAGCGAGTTCAATTTCCTTTTGTTTTTGTATAAATGGCCCAGGATACACTCTCATATCTTGATGATTCCAGAGAAGAACATACTATAGTCGCACTTTATGCATTCTTTTTATCTTTGTTCTTTTCATGATGTATGTTCAATTAGACTAGCCAATTCTTGTGGGGCTCCTAATGATTGGTTGGGCATTGGAGATTTTGCTCTGAAATGAGGTAACAGATGTGATAATATCTATGATAGAAATTTTTTTAATGAACATGATGGAGAATTCAATAAAGAGACCAACATCATTTTCTAGACCCATTAATACTATGAATTTGATGATTTTATCTGATTTGACTTATTTTAATTGGATTGATTTTACACTTTAAACAAAAATAGGGGAACAATTCTTTATAGATAAAGACTCAGCCGATTGACTATGATGTTATATGGGGCTATGTTATCAAGCGGGTGATTGTGGGCAGAGTATTCATTTATTGATTCTAACATATATCTTTGGAAGACATGAAGGGGCTTTGTTTTAGATGGCCTAAAAAATTTGAGAGTCATCCATGCATTCAAGAGTTGTTGTTACTTATTTTTGTGCTATGATCCTCTGACCGGTCTCTTTTTTAGATTGAATTATACTTTTAGACTCGTGATTAGTCAATTATATCTCTTTGTTTTATGTCGCATTATTCTTCTCAAGAAGAACCTCCTCTTCAGATAAACCATCCTCAGTCGTTGACCTTTTATCAACCTTTTTATCTTCAGCCTGTACAATTATTTTGGATAATATCTCTGCTTCTAAATATTATTCTGGCATTTCTCATATATCAAAATCATTGATCTTGAGGTTTTTTAAAACTTCTGCTATTATAGGTTGATATTGTTTAATTTCATCAGCTCTATCTTTAGGGGCTTGATGATGATGTTCTTTTCTGAGAAATAAAATTCTATGCTCATGACTGATAAGATAGACATTGACATCTTCTTCAGATTTAATTATAATTTCAGACTTGTGATCAATCAATTTTGTTTGGTAGTTCTCTTCTGCATTAGACTTAAAAAGACCTCCATCTTTATACCCATCATTATTAATTGTTTCCCCTTCAACAAATTCTTCTTCTTCATTCTACACTATTTTTTTGGATAGTGCCTCTTCTTCTGGGTGTTTTTGTTGTATTTCTTGTATATTGAAATCATTGGTCAGAATATTTTTTGAAAAAATTACTATTATAGACTGATTTTGTTTGATATCATCATATCTATTATCAGGAGCTTGATGGTGATTTTCTTCCCCAAAAATTAAATTTCTTTGTTCATGACTGATATTACAGGCATTAATATCTTCTTCAAACTTAATCATATTTTTAGACTTGTTATCATTCAATTCTATTTTATGGTCTTATTATGCACCAAATTTTTCAATAATGACCTCATATTTTGATTCCTCGTTCTCAATCATTGACCTTTTATCAAAAAAAATTTCTTCAACCTACACCATTTTATTGGATTGTACCCCTTCTTCTGCATGTTTTTCTCTCATCTCATATATATTAGGAACATTTATCTCATCTATTGTACTCTCAAATTCCATGGCATGGATTTCTTGAAAAAGATCCACTGTTGCTATAAGTGGTTCCCGTTTGACTTCATCAAGTATGACATTAGAGGTTTCAGGATGATGTTGCTCTCTTTTGGATATTAAAGTTCTATGTTCTTGATAGACCTTGACATATCCTTTAGATTTAGGGTGTTTATCCTTGTAATATAAATTGGTCTTGACTTCTTTACTAGGTTATTCCTTAAGGTTTAGGTTGGGATGTGATACCAAATAGATTGCATAGCCAGAAGGACTATGGGATGAATTGCAGGCAGGTCAAAAGAAAGGGAATTTACTATTGATCATATTTCTTTCTATGTGAATAGCCTTATTCATACACTTATCAATTGTGTTCACTTACTCTTTTCTTAGTTCATCATTAAATTTTGCAGAGAAAAAAATCATATAAAAGCAAATATAATGTTGATCACTAAGAGCTAATTTATCACAATTTTTGTTTTTAACCTTGATGAATATTTTGTTGAATTTATTAACCAATTCATTTTTCTCTTTTTCATTGCAGCCAATTCAGTTATGAGTGAACATATATTTCTCTCCTTACCATACCTTTCTAAAAATACTTCTTCCATTTCGTAGAAATTCCATATGCAATATGGGGGAATACTATTGAACCAATCTAAAGCATCTTTATCTAGGGTCTTCCAAAATATCCTAAGATCCACATATTCTTCTTTGACTTCTAACCTATCTAAGGCATGCAGGAAGATTTCGATATGTTCTTCTCCAGTGATAGAATTGTTACCTAGAAATTTAGGCAAGTATTTAGGGGCTTTAATGAGTAACCAATTAAGATGATGAGGCAACTAAAAAGGCCTATACCTATTGGATGTCTAGGTCTTAAGGTATTGATTATTTTGGTTACTAATCATGATCACATGGGTGATGATAGAATATTAAAATATTCCTATCAGAACAAATCAAGGTTCTAGAACCATCGCTTGTTAACAAAACCTTACCACTATGATACAATTCAATTCTATAAACTGGGTTTTTTGGTTTTGTATAAATACCTCTGGGTTCTTAAATTATTGAAATATTTTCTTACCACTCCCTCTCATATGCGCCAAGTAAAAATCTTCTTTCTTCTATATTTTCTGTTCGTTCAGAGTCATCAACACTTTGGTGCAATAGAATCTCACTCAGGCCAAGATTGCTCGATTTTTAATTTTTCTCAATCTCTCAAAAATGCATAGAGGCATCCATGGATCCAAAAACTATGGCCTTGATGGGTAAAAAAAAATTCGTGGAATTCCATGTCTAAAATCATGAAGATTCTATCCTTGGAAATGGTTCCAAAAACTATTGATGTAAGTTTGCACGTAAAAGCACAAAAAATATCATTGGGAAACAAACATGGAAAAAATAATTTGTAAATAACATCAAAGGTTCAATCCCCAAAAATGGTGCCAAAAATTGTTGTGGAAAATTTTGATATCCTTTGAAGATGGTTGTCACGCTACCAAAATTTTCTAATCACAACAATATGTGAGCTTCGGTAAACTCACCTCTTTAACCTAAAACACTAGTTCTTTAAGAACGTAGGTTGGGTCTAGACACCCTACAATGAGCCTAATTACATTGAGAGGCGTTCCTACAATGCCAAACAGGGGGGTGGGAGGAAAATAGGTCATACATGTCACGCCATAAATAATTTTTTTTTATTAAAAAGTCGACATTAACAAAAACATTTAAAATATTTAAACTAAAACAGCTGACTAACCAACCATTGCAAACATTTAAAATATTTAAACTAAAACAATCGACTAACCAACCGTTGCAATTATTTAATAAACATAGGCGTCTCGAGATTGATAACTCTTGATGTTTTTAGATATATATCCTTTATATATAAGCTAGTTGATAATGAATTTCAGTCTTGCTAAGCTCTACCAGATCTAATGAATTATAATAGATTTTTATGACCAAGCAAATATAGCATTTATAGCTTCAATTTCAAGAATGAAGACCGGTGCCTTATCTATTGGGTGATTGTAGAAAAACTTAACCAATTTTATTAAATAGTGAGAAAAAAAAAGAAAGAACTGACATACCCACATTCATTTGAATAACGTAATCAACATAGGTATTAAATCAGTGAAAGAAACATTGTTTGTATATTCAAATAATGTAATATACATACAAGTGACACACACACATTGCACTAAAATATGCCAAAGAGCAAAAGTTAGAATTTGTATTGTGTTCAACATCTGGTGATGACAATGATAGAGTCTGGTAGTGTACCTCCAAAGAACACAACATAATATTCACCCCGTTCAAATGTTGTAACAAGGGAACGTAATCTACTGTCTTAATTGTAGTGACATATAGACTCTAGCTTCTCAAGCAACTCCCAATAAATGATCTCAGGTGAGCCACTCAACTCTCGAAAGTACCTGTGCAAAGGTGAGAAGAATGGGGAGATAGAGAAAAAAAACAACATAAGAAAAATACAGTCAACTCGAACCAAACACTCAAAATGCCTCTTGCAGAATTTTGCTATTTTGATACCTGATACTAAATTCTGGCTTGAAAGGCATCTCTTATAGTTTAGATTCTATAGATTCTATTTTGAATACTTGGTTCATTTGTATACACTTGGCATCGTCTTTGTCACTAATTTCTGTGAATGTATTACAGCCAAAACTGGGCTATCACAAGCTATCAAAATTAGAGAAATTATGCCAGCTATCGTCAAATATCCAGGCTGTTCTTGTTCTGTAACTGGTTCTGATTTCTTTTCTCCTCTGGTGGTGGGGGGTCTTGAAGTAAATTTTGGTTTAGATCTACAATTTTAACCCTTGATCTCTAACTAAATAGATACTTCTCCATGAAGCTTTGGGCAACTAAATCATCACAATACGTCTGATCTATCATGCACCGATTTATTAGGTTTCAGTCTAGGTTCAATGAATATGATTTTTCTTGATAGTTCGACTTCCTTTCTTGACTGTTTGACTTCCCTGTTTGCCCCCTAGTTCGATCACCTATAGACACAGAAGAAAAAATCCAATTTAAGACTTTGGTGATGAAAGAAATTCAAAATTTGGTATTATAACTATTAATATTGATGTTTTTAGATTTATTGAATGTCTACCTAAGGTTTAACATTAGCCTTTTATTATAATTTTAATTTCTATTATTTTCTAATGTTTTGGCTTTTAATTTTAATAATTAAATTTCACATTAAGGTTCATATTAAAATCCAAAGTATTTACATTAATATCAATTATTTCCAAAGTATTCTGCCTTTAATTCAATGCCCTCAACTATCAATATTCTCTTTCTTGATTTTAATGTTTGAAATATTAAATATGGTTGTTTAAAAGTCTGCATCATTTTATTAAAATATCTAGGATCTCCATTTTTTAGGCTAAAATCATTTCTATAGTTAAGACTTCACGTAATTAATTTTTTTAATTCTTCGATGATGCAAAACCCTTGTTGCTTATCCATTAGCAATGACTTTGTGCTATTGGCGGTGAAATTTGATCCATTAAATTCGTGTCGCTTATGGGAAGCCCTTGTCATTGATTTAAAGAGTGATAGCTTTGTTTGCTCCATGATGGATTCTTATTAGTATTAAAATCATGCTAAAATTATTAGTAAAGACACCCTTGTCAGTGATGAAAATCACTATCGGAGATACAATCGGCGATGGCTCCCTTCCATTAGCGATAAAATCTTATTGGATATCGGTAATGTAAGACTTTTTACATTGATACATTAGAAATGGAATTTGATTGGCTAGATTATTTATTAAATCATTTAGATTAATTAAATCATTCATAAAGTCTTATTAACGTACTCAACATTAAGGTTAATTAATCATTATGCGCTCATAAAAAAACCCTTATTGCTAATGTATGTTTGTCGTTGATGCAATTTCTGATAGGATTTTCGAGCGATGATGGCTTCCAAAAATATACTATCGTTGATGTGAGACCATTGTCATTATTTGCATTACTGATGGCCTTTCCCGAAGAGCAATGAAGGCTACCAAAAATCCTTTTTACTGATGTAAAATTGTTATCGTTGATGGTATTGGTGATAGGATTTCTAGAAGAGTGATTGTTAATTTTTCCTCAAGCTAAGATTTTATGCGGTCACCAATTGAACTCTTCTTCGCTAATTGTAAGAGTGATGGCTTTGTTCTATCAATGATAAGCTTTCCCGATATTTGAATCTGTAGACTTTATCACCAAATTAAAGATGGATTATTTTGCACACAAATGAGAGGTTATTATAGATATCATAGCAATTTATATACTCATCCAAGGACTAATTTTAGGGTTGGTTAATTGAGACCAAATCTGATCCGGAGCTCTTAGTCATCTCGAAGTTCCAAAACTAGGGTAAAATTCAAAGTGCTTAGAATATTAGGAAAAATTTTATACATCTAAATGGTCTAAATGAGTACTCAAATCTGTTGAGATAGTCTACAAATTCATCACGATTTATGAGATATGTTATTTTAATATTCACATGATGCTACTATAAATTGCTATTTCTGGAAAACTTGATAGGTAAAATTCTAAAAATTCAATACCACTATGAATATGAGATCAATCTCTTTCTACTAGTTTTTGAATCATCCCAAACAGAGTTTTCTAGATCAAGTTATGGCCATATCAATTTGCATCAAAATGTAGGGCAAAAGTGATGAAATTGGAGCAACCCTAAAATGAAATTTAATTAATTAAACCTTTGACAGACTTTAGAACTTGAATTTTCTGAAGTAATCCAGCCAAAATAATGCAGGTTATATGTCAATATTCAAATATATTGAATTTAAATGAATGTAGCCAAATCCTAGTCTTCAAGAATGCAAAATGCCAACAATTTTGAAACTTCAATGTAGTCAGAAATTTGATGTAAGCCAAAAATCTAAATTAAGCCTGAAACTTTGTAGGCGGCAAATCCACCTCCCCGAAGAAGAAGAAGTGATAAATGGATTTTCTCAAGTTTGACAATTTATGCAAAGTTTTGTAAACCATACAAGTAGGATTAAACTGTACAATCCGAAGGGAAAACCGTACAAGGTGAAGGCAAACCATACAATGTGTATTGAAATGACATGAAATACATGGCAAATGTAATTTTAAGTTGTAATTATACATGAATTTTATTATTAAGGTGTTAGACTTGGTAAAAGTCTTAATTAATGTATTTAGTTATGCATGGGTAGTTGTGAATAATGAATTGCCTCAAGAACCACTTTGGAACGACATGGGCAACGTTATATAAGGGCCCATTTTCAATTTTGATAGTTTGGTTATATTCTAGTTATGGTATGGTGATATGTTATAGTTAGTTTGAGGATGCTATGAGTTTTTGTTGTGAAATGTTACTATATATCTTTGATTGTTGATTAATAATATAATTTGAGCATAGTTTATAGTTTCTATCATGTATTGTATAATCTTTGAATGGTTGAATAGTATTTGACAGTTTATCCTTATTACATGTACTTCTTTGTAATTATTTTAGCTATTATGTGTATTTTTATGGAATAATTGGATTAAACCAGCACTGGTATAGCTTTATCGAATGATCTATGATGATGGTAATATTAAGTAATATGTTTTGAACACTATTGTATGATTTTTGAACATCGCCATTGGATATAGAACTCTCTCAAGCCCCATTGTTCTATTTTGCATGTTATCAAAAAATGATTAATTGCCATATTAAAACCTTACAAAACATATCTGAGAGAGACTGGTCCAATAGATTATCCCATTTGGCACTTTGTTATACCTTTGTTTCATACAAATTGTACACAAGAGTTCATACAAATCATACAGATGATTTTTATCTGATTTGGCAGTTTATGCGATCAAAGGGAATTTATATGATTTGGCAGTTTTGGAAAATCAACTTGTATAGTTACAAAATTGTGTACGACAAATTGCAAAACCAATTTTGAAGAATTTTCTAAGTGTAAAATCATACAAGCTCTATAACTTTACGATTTGGGATCATATAGTGGTATGATTTGGTGTCCATACAAGTTGTTTAGTTGTCACATATTGCTATTTGTAAAGACTGTACGATTGTATGATTTTATCCATCAATTGGGAATAGAAAATTGATCATCATAAGCCTTATAAACCACCTCCCTACTAGGAATACTACACCCCTATGCTAAATTTAGTTTTATCGACTTATCGAATTTGGCATTTTTGTTAAAACAGGTCAAATTGACAAGTAAGAATACTACAAATTGGAGGTGAATGACAAACACTAGTGTACAAATACGTAGTAGATGGGAAAAACAAGAGAAAATTCCAATAAGAAGGAGCACATGGATTAATCAGTGAGAGAATTCAAGTAAATCAGACCATAGTACACATAAACCAAAAATAGAGCAAGTTTGGGCATTTGAAGAAGGATATTTTGAAGTATTGTTGATAGAGATAGAAGAGGAGGTACCAGAAACACCTAGCGTAAAGGCATGAGTTGACAAAGAAGTAGTGCATGAGGAAGGAGAGTGGATGGTGACACCTAAGAAAGTGATGGAAGGGTTGCAAGGGAGTGTAGAGGATGGGATTCAGGCACCAAAGCAACAGGGTGCGAGGTCTCAGGAATAAGGACCAAGATCATCTCCCTCACATCAATGAAGGATATCATGGAGTGAAGATGCACATGATTTTGGTCAATGATTGGTGGTATAGAATAAGATACCTCAAATAGAAACTTCTGGTGATGACTATAGAAAACACCCCCAAGGAGGAATCAGATAGAGATTCCACATGAGACCTCAAGTGACGAGGATGATTCTTCAAATATGGCTAATAAGGTAGCCAAGAAGATATGTCCACCTTTTATAGGTGAGGGTAATGAAAACCCCACAAGACATATTGGAACTTGTATAACCATTTTGAGGGAAAATGGTGTAGATCGGCTAGATGACTGGGTAACTTTATTTCCTACCACCTTGAGAGGATTGGTGATCGATTGGTATCTGAAGAGGGAAAATACCATAGATTTTCAAACTTGGACTCAAGTAAAGGAGAAATTCATTGAATAATTTCAGCCTTTCAAGGATGATGGAGACATTATTACTAAACTTTGCATTATAAATCAAAATCCTGATGAAGATGTAAAATCATACAACCGTATACTAAAGTAGTTAGTGGATAAGATGCAGATTCATTTGGAAGATGTATTGGTAAAGTGGTGGTTTGTAGATGGATTACTACAAAAATATAAGAAAAATATGAAGGCAGTACCATTAGAAATGTATGAAGAAGTTGTGAAGCATGCAAAGAATTTTGAAAGTGAATCGAAACAGACATACATAGGAATTTTATCTCATCCCAAGTCTAATAATTCATATAGTGTAGATGATGATACTATACAGAGGATAGTAGCATCATTTCAATAAGAGTTTGACAAGATCATGAAAGAACAAAGAAGCAAACCTGATAGGAATTATATTTGGTGTATGAATGCAATACTGAAGGTCATACAAATGTGAAGTATCCATGGAATGATTATTGTCACATTTGTAATGTGATGGGACACGATGTAATACTATATCCATATAATGCAAGAGTACATCCATAGGTCATGATAATCCAAGAGCAGGAAGAGAAACCAAAGACCCTAGGGAGTGGGCAAAAAGCAACAAGTGGTATTTATAGAAATAGTCGACGATGTGGAAGGCCAAACCAGGGCAATCAACAAGGAGGACAAAGTCATTTGTAGTATGACTCGAAAGGGAGGCCAGTATACAGTATCACAATTTCTAAAAATGGGGGCATTTTTCAATAAATTATTCTTCATCTCAAAGGCAGGAAATACCACAAGCAAAAACTACACATATGTGTAGGTGGTGTGGTCTGGGTAACCACAAGGAATAAAAATTCCCAAAGCAAGTGATTTCAACCAACCTGCAGAATGTAAATTATTTAGACATTGAGGTTCCTAAGTTAAGGAGGAAACCCAAGAAGTTTTAGCCATGATAAGGAACTAGGCTAAAAAGGATAATTATCCAGAGCCAACAAATAAAAAGCATCACTGGAAAGTGTGCGACCCCAGGAAGCACACCCCCCACCTAACCTACTTGTGATTTTGATTTATTATGTATATTATCACTTGCACAAAATAAAAGTACTAAAAACACATGCAACACGAAAGTAAGAAAACAAATAAATATGCTTTATTTATTGATATATTTAATCCTCGGTTACAATTTCGTTCCTCTTTGGGATACCCGTCATTTTGATACAAAAATTTACACAATATAGAGCAGTGATTGGATGTATTCCTTGCGAGGGAATGGTGCACCTATGCAAGCCTCCTGGTTCCACACACGAAACTGTATGGGGGATTACAAATGCCCTATTCTCCCGATATGGTCTTGCAAGAATGTTTGTGCTCTTGTAGCTTCAATCTGGTCTTGCAAATCTATACCTACACTCATGGAAACAACAAAGCATGCTTAATAGAATGGGCCACCTCTTCAGATGAGGCCTTTGTTAGTGGATTAGATAGATATGATAATAATGAAATACAAGCATAAACAAAATAATAAATGCATGGAAAGCTAAGAAATACATAATAGATGCATTAATGAAAGCAAATCTGAGCTATGACTAACTAATAAATTAAGCAATAATGAATCTAGACTAAAGTAAAGGGAAATAACATCTATAACCTAAAATATGCCTACGGGCAACTATCCAAGATAATGGTC
The DNA here is from genome assembly GCA_028583015.1 of Wollemia nobilis. Lineage (NCBI taxonomy): Eukaryota > Viridiplantae > Streptophyta > Pinopsida > Araucariales > Araucariaceae > Wollemia > Wollemia nobilis. Next base: position 640,923 of record JAQPPZ010009575.1, read on the forward strand.
ACGATATGAAGCTCTTCTCCTTGTAAATAAGGGGTTGTTTCACTATCCTCCTTGCCAAAATCGATCTTCAAGGGTCATCGAGCATGTCTCCTACACTGATGGGAAGTTGGGCACAATGAATCTGAAAACAGATATGCAAACATAGTTTAGATGGATGATGCTCCTTAAGGGGATGTAACTTGGCTCTCCATTTTGACATGGCTTCTCTGCATAACTCTAAAACTCTGTGGCTCTCTTGCTTTTCATGGGAGAGTCTATAAGTAGACTTCTCTCTCAGATCTATAACTTGGCTTCTTGGAGAAGCTTCAATCCAGATTGCATGTGAATAATCATTCTGGGAGGGAAGCATCAGTCACAAACTGGCATTGAAGGGGCAGTTACAAGGAACTCAGGGAGTTCCTCATAAAAATCTACCCGTAAATAATGCAAATGTGCAGTCAAACTGTGTGATCTGGGATCGTATTCATGGCTAAACTATGCATAGTTCTAGCCACTATCATATACAGTGGCTAAATGTGGCCACTGTAGTCTTCAACAGCTAGGTGTGCTGGTCACTCTACTTGAGAGTGGCCAAGCCTGGATGGGCTAGAACTGCCTCGTTTGAGTGGTTAGGACCACTGCTTGCTCTTGAAAACATCTAAGAGGGTTCATATGGTCTGCGAATGTGTCCATATGGGTAGTCTCCTAAACATGATGTATTTTAGGTGTCTATAGATGCCCATTTTTGGGATGCACTATGAGGAACACAGCATGGAGCAAAAAAGTAGACCATCTAGGGCCATATTGCAGGTTGGATGATGATCATTGATTTGATCAACATATGATTCCCCAGTCATGCGGGGGGCATGAATCCTAGAACCATTGCTTCCAATGGAATGAAAGGCTTAAATGTGTGGGAGTTTGCACTCGTCATCAAGTGATCGGGTAGCTTTAGTACTACTATAGGTCCGAAAGGAGGAGAGCCACAAACTAAACTATCATTTTTGCTTTTTTGCCCCAGCATAGGGTAAGGTTATGATAGTTTTTGGAAATGATTCATAATATGAACACAAATCTGACATGATTGAGATGGACTTTTGTTGACTTTGATTATGATTATCAAAAATAAAATAAAAATCTTTTTTTTTACTACCCCCTCAAGTGACAAGTTGATGAAGAAAGGACAATTAATGAAGCGACGAGTTGATGAGGAAAGAAAAATTAATGAAGCGACGAGTCGCTTGACAAAAATGAATGATTTGGACCTCTTTAGAGGTTTGCATTTGTTTTTATAGAGTAGTTCCCATCTTGGTGTGATTTCAACATTTTTTTGTAATTGCATCTCTTTATCCCATGGGGCAGTCTGGTTGCAATGGCCATCTTAGAGAATCAAGGTGATAGCAATTATATTGTATCTCATGTTGCGTCAATGTGCTTGATGATTTATCAGACTTTCTATAGAAGAAAATAGATGAATCCTCGTTCCTGTGGTGCAGTTCGGCCGCCATGTCCTTCTTCCAGTTCGAAGTGAAGTATCTCAATTCTACCATAACTAATTTACCCCAAGTGGCCTTATGGTAATTTACTCATATTGCCAAATTGCATGGAGCACTAGTCACTACAATTGCCATAGTTTATAGAGAAAATAACTGACTATGAGGCTCATTTAAGATTTTTTTGATTTATTATGTTTTTGGATTTTGATTACATGTGTTTAATGACCTATTTTGAGGTGCTTTCTAGTGAGAATTTGAGTCAATTTATCATAGATTCTTGGCCACTGTCAGGTCTAGTGACCCCCAATTACTGATTTGTGGCTGTTATCAGGTCTAGCAGCTAGAAATTTTAGGTTGTTGATGCCAGTAGGGGCCAAGGTTTGAGTGGAAAAGATAAAAGCAAATTAGGATTTTTGACTATTGATTCTTCTAGATATCAATTCTACTTTTGGAGCTCTAATATGAAAATGATTGCTTGTGACTAGATCACTAACTATTAGAAACCATGGCTGAGCAAGGTGAGGCTTTGATGAGCTAAGGAGTCAGAGCTTCACGGGTACATTTTTAAACCCTAACTCCCCTTTATTATTATGGTAAAATGAACTTAACTAAATAATTTGGTAAAGGAACCTCATTAACCATGTTGGCAATGAACTAAACCAGTAGATAGGCTTAATTTAGGGTTTAAGTAAATGGGTTTCCTTTAGATTTAGTTTTTTTATCAATTTTTTTGTGATTTTTGGCCACGGGGGCATGTCTTTGGCATGCCGCTCACTAGACGTTGCCGCTCAGAGTAGCTAGTCTGGCTTGAGGCTGGCTACTGTCACTGTCTATGACCAGCTTGAAATCCAATAGTCAAATTTTTAACCGTTGGAAACTGGCCGCTGTCGGCTTCATAGGTCGCTTTGTGGTCGCTCTCTGCACTAGCGGTCGGGTAGCCTTAGGTGTATTCTTTTGACTTTTGGATTTTAAAGTCATTTAATTGATTTTTTTGAAATTTTAAATAATAGTATTTGATGTTTTTGTATGCTTAGATGCATTTATCCACTATGCTTGTTTCCTTAAGTGCATCTTATATTAGCTTACACCGACTTTGTTTTATGCATTTATTTAATTGTAAGTGCATTTGATTTAGGCTTTATTTTGCACTCTTAGATTTTGTCAGCTCAGGCTCAGGACCCGAAGCTGCTTTGTGACCTTTTTCCTAAGATGGATGACACAGAATAGGCATGGCTTGATTCTCATGGGCTAGTATGTGACTAGCCTTCTAATGATCATGTCATATTAGGACTGTTTGACTACCCTGGCCCACAGGTGGGACTCCAGGACCAACACCTTCCACCTTCCTATCGATGAGATGACCATTATGTCGAAGGATGTCTATAGGATCCTCAGGATCTCTTTTGACAGAGTGCCAATTTTGTCTTCTCCCACTAATGCCCGAGATGTAGTGGTCGTGAGGGTTTTTGGGAGACATGTCGCTGATGCCTTCAAGGATGCTCATTCTGGTGGCATTTCAGTTACTCGATGGTACCAAAAGGATGTCTTATCTCGGAGGTATGATATGTTGATGATGGTCATCTACAACATCCTCATACCTGACTACTCTTTAGAAAGGTTCCCATGGAATCTCTTGGCTATGGTACATGACTTGATCGACAGCGAAGTACCTATTATCTATGCTTATGGGAATGCACTACTAGTGTAGTACTATGATGAGCTATACTACATCAAGTGCCACAGATGGGCTAGTATTACTTGAATCTTGCTCCTCCAGATCTAGGAATGGAAGCATATCACTGTTGACCATCCAACAAAACTTCCAATGGAGATCACTGCATTAGATGATGATGTCCAGTGTTATGGGTCCAGGTGGCCCAAAGTGCTCAAGGAGAGTAAGATCCAACCTTTTTTAGGGGATATTTCCCATTATACAGTATCTTTAACTAGTTTAAATGCTATTAATATCATCTGAAGACCTTATCATGAGTGCCTTATATGGGAGGATCCTGTTAGCTTCACAATGAGGAGTCGATGTGACCAATGGGTTATTGGTTATAAGGATGGCATCAGGGAGTTCTTCTACTACTCCAGGGTGATCTGATAGTTTAGAATTCATAAGGATGCTCCCCTTGAGCCAGTTTTCTATCATCAAATTAACGTAGAGAAGAACCTTACAACACCATGATTTACAATAGTTCTAGAGGATGATGACCCTCCTGCAGTTGATCCTGGTATGGTCTATGTTGGGGTTACAAAGGTATACACTTGCTGGTGGGGTACATGATTATGGCACGATGGTGGCCACCTATGGTAGTATTTGGATGAGATTGAGGTTGAGGATCTTGATGGGCTCTGAGTGGAGGCTCAGATGGATGATTGGGGGCAAGAAGGGCAGCAGGAGTAGGTGGTAGAGGAGCAGGCTACAAAGGAGTAGTTTGCCCCCAAGTGGGAGGAGGAGCTAGATCCTAAGGAGCAAGATTATCCTCTTTGGGATCAGTTACACCAGGTTGAGGCTGAGCTACAGATATCCTAGATTCAGGTGCAATAGAGGTATGCCACCATTTTTTACCTTTGTATATATGTTTTCCAGCTTACTATCGAGTGAGATGCTGCTCGAAGACATATTGCACAACCTATTGTAGCATCTTAGGGACCTGGTGGTCTAGACATAGGTGCAGAGATTCAGTGCTTGCATGGACTGCTAGCATATGATTTAGAGGAGTGCACCCGAGATGCCTCCTACATCCTGGTATTGGAGCATGAGGTCAGGCTTCAAGGAGACCATCTACCAATAAGGCCTAGGGTAGGGGGTCATAGAGGACCGACCAGAGTACTTTAGGATAGTCGTCAACTCAATCGAGCCATAATACCAAGTCCTAAATAGAGCAGACTGGGGGTGCCAGTTCTATGCTACCTCCTAGAGGGGGTAGTGAGGGTAGAGGTGAAGCTAGTGGTACAGGCCACTCTTAATCATTATGGATCCTTAGATATTTTGTATCTCTTTTTTTTGGATGTAAGGTCAACCGAACTACACATTTGTAGCCTTATTGGTGATTTTTGTACCCACTTGTACTTATTTGGACACAAATTTATATGATATCTAGACTTTGAGACTCATTACATGTATCTTTTATGATTACGTTTTTATGTTTATGGATGTAGTATCATGATTTTATGATGTGATGTGATGTTTATATGCTATGATGTGTATGTATAGGTGAACAATTTTTTTATCTTATGCTACATAGCTTACATGACTTATGCTTTATGATGTGTGGACGCTTAGATGGCATGATATAGATGATGATGATGGATGCAATGCTTATTTTTGAACACATGTTTGCTTTTGATGTCTTGTATGCATATACCTTATGTTGCTATGATATGGTAAATGAAAAATATTATGTTATTTTGATGATATAATGTGAATGAACTTATATTCTTTAATCACTTAAAACATATGATATGATGTGATATGAGTTTGACAATCAGATGGGCGACACTACATAATGTATAAAAATCATGAATAAATAATTATTCTCATAATAATAATAATCCTTTAAACATAAAATGTGGGGTGAGATGATGTATTTCTTTATAGGTTGCTATAGATATGCACATAATAGTGAGTGGTCATTTTATTATCATTTCTGACATTTATCCTGTATCTATCCCATCTTATGCACTTGTTTAGCGAACAAAAACTCATAAAGAAAGTTGATGATGTGACTGATGATATGACTTGTTGTTATTAGAGTATTTTTCTTTGAGGTTTTCCATGATACTCAAACACCCTATATGCCTCATCAAAAGTTGTATACTAATCATACAGAGCTTCTGATGGATAAAGTTTTTTTATGAAGACTTAGATATTCATTATCCCTGTGTGCAAATGAATATATTAGATATAACATAAGAATACCCTAGTACTATGTGGGAATCATTCAACCCATTATTGTATTGGGGATTCTCAAATGTTTATCCTGATCCTAGGTTGGACTCAGTTGGATTAGGCCACCAAGGAGCCTTTGAAGAGTTAAAGGCCAAGCTTGTGAGTAGCCCGATTTTGGTGTTTCCAAATTGGGATAAGGAGTTCCATGTCCATATTGATGCTTCAAATTTTGCAATCAAAGGTGCTTTAGTACAATAAGGATATTTCAGGATGGATCAGCCTATTTTCTTTGCTAGTTACCTATTATCAAGGGTGGAGAGAAATTATAGTACAACAAAATGAGATGCCTTGGAAATGGTATATGTAGTCCAAAATTTTAGGTATTACCTACTGGAAAATACTTTTGCTTTATACGTAAATCATCAAGCCCTATTGTACTTTATAAATAAACTGATAATACAATGATGAGTTAGTAGGTGGCTCGTCACCCTATAGGATTTCATATTCAGAGTAGTAGTAAGACCTAGTAAGAAGCATGTCATTGCAGACCAATTATCTTAGATATGATCAATAGAACCTGTAGGAACATGGGTTCCAAATGAATTCCTTGATGCAAATTTATTTTCCATAAATTTTGTTCCATCATGGTACAAGTTGATTGGCCAGTAAATTTACATAGGAGAGTTGCCACATTAAATGATGACAACTGAGAAAAAGAAAATGATTATGAAGTCAGCACCCTTCTAGTTAATAGTGGGATTGTTGTATAAAATGGGAAGCAATGGTATCTTACAAAGATATGTGATGGAATAAGAATTCAAAGTAGCATTGAAAGAAGCTCATGAAAGCTTAGTATGAGGGCACATGGGACCAGAAGCGATATCTAGGAAAATATTAGTAGCAGTATTATGGTGGCCCACACTGTATAATTATGCAAAAGAGTATGTGAAAGCATGAGATACTTGTCAAAAAATGGGAAAGATAGTGAAGAGGGAATTTATGCCTTTGCATCCATAACAACCCCAAGAACTATTTGAAATATGGGTATTGGACTTCGTCTGACCATTGAAGACATCTTGTAGAAGGAAGTGTAGGTACATCATTGTAGCAATGGAATACTTGACAAAATGTATCAAAGCGAGAGCATTACCTGATAACTCAGATAAAAGTACAATGAGATTCTTGTATGAGTAGTTAATTACAATATTTGGTATTCCACTATAGATAAAAAGTGATAAAGGAGGACACTTTGTCAATGAAATCATCAAAACGTTGACAACAGAGTTCATAATTTTACACTCATTGTCTAGTCCATACCATCCTAGAGCAAATGGGTAGGCAGAAGAAACAAAAAAAGTCCTGGTATCTACTTTGTATAAAACCTATGGAATAGAAGGAGAAGATTGTGAGGAAATGCTACCATCTATTTTGTGGGTATATAGAACAACTTGTAAACCAAAAACAGAGCATACACATTTCTAGTTGATGTATGGACAGGAGGCAGTGGTTCTAGTTGAATTCTTGATACCAAGTTTGAGAGTCACAATGGAGCATCTCTTGGATGATTAAGAAATTTTGGAAGAGTGACCGAAAATATTGATAAAGTTAGATGAAATATGAGTCATGGCACAATGAGCGATTGAGGTAGATCAAAAAAGAAGGAAGTCGTGGAATGACAAATATTTGAGGAAGTTAGAACTTGGTCCGGGTGAATTAGTTCTAAAGTTTAATTGAAAGCAGTAAATCAAGCCCAGTAAGTTGAATACATTATGGCTTGGTCCGTACAAAGTGGTAGAAGAAATTAATAATGGAGCATTCAAGTTACAAAACTTGAATGGGATGGAGGTACCCGACATTGTAAATGAATCAAAGTTGAAGCCTTACAAAGTACAATGCTTATTTATTTCTTTAGAAGAGATCGAATGAAGCTCAATAGAGGACTCAAGGAGAGCAAGGTCCATCATAGGAGGAGCCTAACACAGGACTCGCACGCTTATTTATAGAAGGGGAGGAGACATGACCAACCATAGAACAACAGGATTTGGCACCTCGACCTGGGGAAATAAGAATATTACGAGTGCATTTCATATTTGTGGATGGGACCAAAGTGTAATAGAGGAAGATGAAGAATGGATTCCTCCAAATGAAATAATACATAAGGAGATAGTACTATTACCTAGAAATAGGGGAATGCAAGAAGAAGCAATCCAAGTAAATAGGAATGTGATGTATCCTCGGGTGGAACATAAAGAACTACCCCAACAAGATGAAGGACGAAGAAGGATACAATTAACAGTATGATATGAAGATAGAGTGGACACTTTTGAAATGGAAGTTCCAAAGGAAAATAGGAATCAGACCATTAACGAAGAATTGGTTGGATTGACTCCATTGGCTCAAATAGGGCTATTGCAATAGAGAATGCGACTGTAGACTCAGCAACTACAAGAAGAATATCAAACATTGTGAGGTCATAACATAAGGTTGAGATAAATAGATAGTACAATACGAAGGCTAGATGAAAAAATAATAGCTAGGCTATAGGAGATAGAAGATAAACTGAAGGACAACAAGCAGATAACTTCAAGGAGTGGTATAAGAAATTATGGTGCAAGCACAAGTTCACAGGTACCACCAAGTGATCCACCAATGATGAATGAAGCTATAGAGATGCTATGGAGAGACATTGAGGAAGCAACCACATGACCTGAATCACAGGGTAATGAACGACTAGAATTGAGTGACTCTAGCAATGAAGGAATGCCTTGGCTAGTAAGGTAACCTAGCATAGAAAGCAGTGATGATGATGATTTCCTAGGGAATCCCTAGAATCCTTGGGATAACCGTGATCCCCCATCATGTACACCAACACATCAAAAACTAGGTGAGATCATAGGAGTAGAAAAGAGATGAATCCTCAATCCTGTGGTGAAGTTCGACTGTCATGGCCTTCTTCAGGTTTGAAGTAAAGTATATAAATTCTACCATAACTAATTTTCCCCAAGTGGCCTTATGGTAATTTACTCATCTTTCCGAATTACGTGGAACTTTAGTCACTACAATCACCATAGTTTACAGAGAAAATAACAGACTATGAGGCTCATTTGGGATTTTATTGATTTATTATGTTTTTATATTTTGATTGAATGTGTTTAATGACCTATTTTGAGGTGCTCTCTGGTGAGAATTTGAGTCAATTTCTCATCGATTCTTAGCCACTGTCAGGTCTAGTGACCCCCAATTTTTGCTTCGTGGTTGTTGTCATGTCTAGCGGTTAGAAATTCCAAGCTACTGATGCCAGCAACGACCAAGGTTTGAGTGGAAAAGATAAAAGAAAATTAGGATTTTTGACTGCTCATTATTCCAACTATCAATTCTACTTTTGGATCTCTGAGGTGAAAGTGATTTCTTGTGACTAGATCACTATCGATTGGACACCATGGTTAAGCAAGGTGAGGTTTCGATGAGCAAAGGAGTTGAAGCTTCATGGTTACCTTTTTAAACCCTAACTCCCATTTGTTATTGTGGTAAAATGAACTTAACTAAATAAATTTGGTAAAGGAACCTCATTAACCCTATTGGCAATTAACTAAACCAAGTTGACAAGCTTAATTTAGGGTTTAAGTAAATGGGTTTCCTTTAGATTTAGGTTCTTGTCATTTTTTTATGATTTTTGGCCATGGGGGCACGTCTTTGTCATGTCGCTCACTGGCTGATTCTGCTTAGAGCAGCTAGCCTGGCCTGAGGCTGGATGTTGTCATTGTTAGTGACCAACTTGAAATCCAATAGTCAAATTTTTGACCATTGGAAACTGGCCACTGCTGCCTTCATCGGCCTCTTTGTGGCCACTCTTTATGCTAGTGGTCGGGTATCCTTAGGTGTATTCTTTTGATTTTTGGGTTTTAAAGTCATTTAATTGATTTTTTTGAAATTTTGAAGAATAGTATTTGATGTTTTTGGATTCTTAGGTGCATTTATCCACTATTCTTGTTGCCTTAAGTGCATCTTATATTAGCTTACATCGGATTTATTTTATGCATTTATTTAGTTATCAATGTATTTGATTTAGGATTTATTTTGCACTCTTAGATTTTGTCAGCTCGGGCTCGGGACCCGAAGCTACTTTGTGACCTTTTGCCTGAGATGGATGACACATACTAGGCTTGGCTTGATTCTTGTGGGCTCTAGTATGTTATTGGCCTTTTGATGATCATGTCGTATCAGGACTATTTGACTGCCCTAGCCCACATGTGGGACTCCAGGACCAACACCTTCCACCTTCCTATCGACGATATGACCATTACGCTAGAGGATGTCTACAAGATCCTTAGGATCCCTTTTGATAGAGTGCCCATTTTCTCTTCTACTAATGCCTGAGATGTAGTTTTCATGAGGGTCTTTGGAAGACATGTCATTGTTGCCTTCAAGGATACTCATTCTGGTGGTATTTCAGTTACTCGGTGGTACAAGGAGGATGTCTTCTCTTAGAGGTATGATGTGTTGCTGATGGTCATCTAAAACATCCTCATACCTGACTACTCTTGAGTGATGTTCCCATGGAATATCTTGGCGATGGTAAATGACTTGATCGAAAACGAGGCACCTATTATCTATGATTGGGGAAGTGCACTGCTAGTGTAGTTATATGATGAGCTATACTATTTCAAGTGCCATAGATGGGCCAATATTACTTATAGCTTGCTCCTCTAGATCTGGGAATTTGAGCATATCACTGTTGACCACCCAAAAGGACTTTCGGTGGAGATCACTGCATTAGACGATGATGTCCAGTTTTATGGTTCCAGGTGGCCAAAAGTGCTCAAGGAGCACAAGATCCAGATTTTTTAGGGGAGCTTTCCCATTATACGGTGTCTTTGACTAGTTTTTTGGATACTGATATCATCTTGAGACCTTATCATGAGTGCCCTATCTGGGAGGATCATACTAGCTTCACAGCGAGGACTCGACATGATCGATAGGTTATTGGTTGTAAGGATGGCATCATAGAGTTCTTCTACTACTCTAGGATGCTTTGATACTTTCGCATTCAGTAGGATGCTCCCCTTAAGCTAATTTTCTATCATCATATTACCATAGGGAAGAACCTTCCAACTCCATGAGTTACAGTAGTGCTAGAGGAGGATGACCATCTTGTAGTTGATCTTGGTATGGTCGATGTTGGGGTTATAGAGGAATACACCTGCTGGTGAGGTACATTATTATGGCATGGTTGTGGCAACCTGGGGTAGTCTTTGGATGAGGCTGAGGTTGAGGATGCTGATGGGTGTTGATTGGGGGTAAGAAGGGTAGTAGGAGTAGGTGGTAGAGGAGAAGGTTACAGAGGAGTAGGTTTCCCCCGAGGAGTAGGAATATCTAGATCCTGAGGAGCAAGAGTATCCTATCTAGGCTCAACTACACCAGGTTGAGGCTAAGCTACAGATATCCCATATTCAAGTGCAGCACAGGGATGCCACAATTGTCGACCTTTGAATACATGTTGTCTAGCTTACTACTGAGTGAGATGCTGCTTGAAGCTATATTGCACCACCTATTACAACATCTCAAGGACCTGGTGGTCTAGACATAGGTGCAAATATTTGGTGCTTGCATGGACTGCTAGCAGATGATTTAAAGGAGCACACCCGAGATACCTCCTACATCTTGGTATTGGAGCATGAGGTCAAGCTTCGGGGATACCATCTACTAATGAGACCCAGGGTAGGAGGGTCATAGAGGATAGGCTACAACACTTCAGGATAGTCATCAACTCGATCGAGCCACAAGACCAGGTCCTAAACATATTGGACTAGGGGTGCCAGTTCTATGCTACCTCCTAGAGGGGGCGATGAGGGCAGAGGTGATGCTAGTGGTGCAGGCCACTCTTGAGCACTATGGCTCCTTAGATATTTTGTATCTCTTTTTTTTTGTAAGGTCAGCCGACCTACACATTTGTAGCCTTATTGTTGATTTTTATACCCACTTGTACTTATTTGGATACACATTTATATGATATCTAGACTTTGAGTCTCATTGCATGTATCTTTTATGATTATGTTTTTATATTTATGGATGCAGTATCATGATTTTATGATGTGATGTGATGTTTATATGCTATGATGTGTATCTCTAGGTGAACTACTTTTTTGATCTTATGTTATGTGGTTTACATGACTTATGCTTTATGATGTGTGGACGCTTATATGGCATGATATAGATGATGATGATGGATGCATATATGGATGTAATGCTTATTTTTAAACGCATGTTTGCTTTTGATGTCTTGTATGTATATAACCTTATGTTGCTATGATATGGTAAATAAAATATATTATGTTATGCTGGTGATCTAATGTGAATGAACCTGTATGCTTTAAAAACATATGATATGATGTGATATGAGTTTGACAATCAAATGGGTGACACCATAGAATGTATAAAAATCATGAATAAACAATAATTCTCATAATAAGAATTAATCCTTTAAACATCAAATGTTGGGTGAGATGATGGATTTCTTTATAGGTTGCTATAGATGTGCACAAAATATTCAATGGTCGTTTTATTATCATTTTTGACATTTATCCAGTATCTATCCTATCTTATGCACTTGTTTAGCGAACAAAAACCTCCTAAATAAAGTTGATGATGTGACTGATGATATGACCTGTTGCTATTGGAGGATTTTTCTTTGAGGTTTTCCATGAGACTCAAACACCCTAGATGCCTCATAAAAAGTTGTATACTAATCATACAGAGCTTTTGACGGATAAATTATTGTTATGAAGACTTAGATATTCATTATCCCTATGTGTTCAAATGAATATATTATATATAACCTAAGAATATCCCAGTGCCATATGGGATTCATTTATCCCATTGTTGTATTGGGGATCCTCAAATGTTTATCTTTATCCTAGGTTGGACTCAGCTGGATTAAACCACTAAGCAATACTGGACACCTAAGGCTAGCTCTTCCACATGCAAACATTGGTCTATACAAAAGCAAGATGCTAATGTGATAGACATATCATCACACACAAGGATATCTTATGGTTTGTTCACACTGAGAATTCCAGGGATTCAATTTCAACACTCCCTTCTTTTATTCATATTTATTTGGGATATTTGCTCATTCTTAGTGACAAAAACCACTGTTTATTTTGAATTTTTGTTTTTCTTTTGAGCAAGGGATTTATGTAGTGATGAAAATGACTACTTATTTTACTTTTTAATTTTGCTTTGTTTAGTATTTTTGCTTGTTTTTATTGAAGCAAGGGATTTCTTTGGGTAGGGGTGCACTTGTCCTTTTTCCAATTCTTCGCGTTTCCAAGCTGGTTGCACAGGGGGATGAGTAAGATAAAATTTTCATCGTAGGATACCTAATATCGCTTTGTAGCGTTCGTCTTTTCCTCGTTCCAACTAGGATTTTAGTGTTTTGATTAGTGATGGGATTCTAAAATATACCAGGTACTATCAAATCCAAACCTCATCTATTAGAAGCAAAGATAACTTTCTACAAAGTTTGATGAAACCCCTAGGTATGGCTGAGTGACCAGAAAACCCTAGTACCTTCCTCATAGCAATAGGAGGGGTTGTGTTGAAAAACACAATGACACACATGGATGGAGGATGATGATGGATTTTGAGGATGCATGATTAATGTACAAATGTGGTGTCATTTGTAATATCGCAAGCACAAATGTATCAAATATGAATGCAATGGATTCCAATGACTGTATGCAATGCAATTATGTGAATGCAAATGTAAAATGCAAATGTTTTTGTATTTTTTATGCTTTCAATTATTTTTTGAGCTTTTGATTATTTTGAATATTTTTTATATTTTTATTTTAACTTGTTTTTAGGTTTTTTTTTATGTTTTTGATTTTGACCAAAGGGCTTTAAGATGCCTTTGGACCCTTTTTGTGATTTGACCAAAGGGTTTTAAGATGCCTTTTGAGCCTTTTGTGGTTTGACCAAATGGATCGGGGATGTCTTTGGGGCCTTTTGTGTTTTTAACCAAATGGCTTGGAGATGCCCTTGGAGCCTTTCTATTTTTATTAAACGGCTTTGAGATACCCTTGGAGCCTTTCTATTTTTTATTTTAATGTTTTATGATTTGTTTGGATTTTTATGATTTCTATTATTTTTGAACTTTTTGAAATTATTTGAATGTTTTTGATATTTTTTTGATTTATGTGTGAAACACATTTAGTTGAATGATATTGAGAGGCTCTGGTTCCTCAACACCTTCTAGCATTGTTAGGCAATATGACCCCATCCCAATATTCTCCACGATGATATAGGGACCTATCCAATTGGCCATAAATTTATCTTGCAGATGCGGAGGCAGATTTGAGTTCTCCTTATTTTATTTAGCACAAGATAACCAACTTTAAAGTCTCTAAAATGGACTCTATTGTTATAAGCTTGTGTTAGATGACCTTGGTAAATGTGAAGGTGCTCAAGGGTATTGATGCACCATTCATCCAGAAGGGTAAATTTATCCAGGTGAGCTTGTCATGCAGTTTCGTCATTGATGAACTCTTTTAAGGCAACGTGCAATGTTGGAATTTCCAAATCTAAGGGCATAATGGCTTCAGTGCCACATACGAGCAAAAATGGTATTGCCTCAATGGGTGTCTGTATGCTATTCCTGTAAGCCCATAATTCTAAGGATAATTGCAGATGCCAATCCTTATGATTTTCTTTCACGTCTTCTTTAAGATGGCTACTATTGTCTTGTTTGAGGTCTCTACTTGCCCATTTGCCTACGAATAGTATGGTGTCATAAAACTATGTTGAATGTTGTATTTTATCGTTAGAGCTCACACATTTTTTTTTTTGAATGACAGACCATTATATGATATTATCTTGAAGGGTACCCCGAAATGAAAAATGATATTATGAAGTATGAACTCCACAATCTCAAGACCAATTATCGAGGTTAAGGGGACTGCTTCCATCCATTTGGTGAAGTATTCAATGGTCGTTAAGATGAATGTGTACCAACCCGAATATGGGGCAGAAATATTTCCAATCAAATCAAAACCCCACTAAGAAAATGGTCAAGCCGCATGAATGGGTTGTAAGGCCTGAGATGGCAAGTACATCAGGTTTGCATGATATTGATATTTAATGTATTTCTTGACATACTCATAGCAATCCTTCTCCATGGTGGGCTAGTAATAGCCCATTCAAATAATGCACTTGATAATGGCCATGCTGCTGAAGTGGCCACTGCACGTACCATCATGAGCTGGTGAAATCACCCAAGTTGATTCCTATGGCTCTAAGCAATGTAGGAGAACTCCATCGTAGCTTCAATGATATGATATGCCTCTTAGAAATACATATCTAGTTGCTTTTTCTTGAAGGCTTATTTCTTGGCATGCGATAGTCCCCGTGGGACAATTCCAAGCCTAGGTAAACTTGTAATTGGGATAGTCAATCTTGATAGGCTACAGCCTCAATAAATAAGATGACTTGTTCCACCTATAATTTGACTTGCACAAAAACAAATTGAGAAACAACCTTATGGTGAATATTGGTACCATTCCCCATAGGATCCTGAGAGATCAAGGACCCCCAATATGCCTTCTTTAAGAAATATTTAGCTTTAGAACCAGTCATAGTTTGGCTCTATATGGATCATGTTAACTGATTCCTTATTATAAAAAGCCTCATGCTAGATCATTGAATGCGAGAGCATTTTGACATGAATGGTAGTGAAATCGAAAGATAGATTCTAAGGGATCAAGGATCCCAAAGATGCCATAGTGTCTGCAAATATATTTGACAAATGATGGATTACCTCGATGTTGTACCACTCTAGTTTGGCTATATATGTGTCAACAAGCTCCTTGTAGGCTTTCAAGATTGGATCCTAGTATTTAAACAATCCTTTAACCTAGTTGACTATAAGGAGGGAGTCACCAAAGATAATTAGCCTCTTGAGTTTTATCGCAATGGCTATTTGGAGACCCGATATTAGGGCCTCATATTCAATGTTGTTATTGGTTCAAGGGAAGTCTAGCTTGAATGAAAAGGGTATTTGAGTACCTTATGGCATGAAAAATACAATCCTCACACCGCATCCTTGCTCACACTTTGAACCATCAAAGAACAGAGTCATGTTAGCATCGTTTTCGGGTTCTTTGGGTTTGGGTGCTTCTGATAGTGCAAATACCGCATCATAAATAAATTCTATGGTAAGGGGCCTACTATTCTAAAGAGGTGCCTCAGCTATCTAATTAGCTATGACTTGTACTTTTATGGAATTTTGTCTTGTAAATTCCAAATCAAATTTTTTCAATAGCATGATCCACTTTGCAGTACATGTATTGTGATGTCTTTCTTATCATATACTACAAAGGATTTTGCTTGGATAGTACATATGTCATATGGCTCAGCATGTAGTGGTGCAATTTATTTTTTGCAAAGACCACTACTAAGCACAACTTTTATATGTATGCATATCCAATTTCATAACTCACCAAGGTGCAGCTAATGTAATATATCGCTTGCTCTTTATCTTGTGTGTTCTTATGAGCGAACATGGTATCCAAAGAAAAATCTATACTGAATATATATAGTAGGAATGGTACGTCTAGCCTTGGTGGAGCTATGACTGGTGGTTTTTCTAGGTACTCTTTAATCTCAGCAAAGGCTTTTTGATAATCTTCATCCCATTGGAATAGGACCCCCTTGTGTAGCAGTCAATTCATGGGTCGACATTTATCTGATAGTTGTGTGATAAATCACTTTATAGATGCTACTTTGCCCTATAAGCTTCTTAGTTATTTTATGTTCATGGGCAGGGCCATTCCCAAGATAGCATTTACCTTTACTCGATCCACCTCGATGCCTTGTTTAGAAATGATAAATCCCAAGAGTTTTCCAAAAGTTGCACCAAATATGCATTTCTAGGGATTCAACCTGACATTGTGCTCAATCAGATGATTGAAGATCTTTGTGAGGGTCTCAGCATGCTCTTCACATAGTAATGACTTGGTTAGTAAGTCATCGATGTAGTCTTCCAATATCTTGTGCATGTAATCATGGAAAATGTATGTCATCACCCATCGATATGTGGCACTAGCATTTTTAAGGCTAAATGGCATTACTTTGTAACATAATGTTCCCCATGGAGTGGTAAATGCATTTTTATGTTGGTATTTGGGTTTAATTTGAATCTAATAGTAACCAAAAAAAATATCCATTAGGGAGAGCATATCATGACCTATAGTTTCTCTACAAGAGCATAAATATTGGGCAACGGGAATGAATCCTTTGGGGTTGCCTTATTGAGATCCCTGAAATCTGTGCAAATGCAAACTCTTCCATTAGGTTTTCCTATGGGTACAATGTTTGATACCCAATCTGGATAGTCAATGGGAATAATAAATACTACATCCAGTAGTTTTTTTAACCATCAAAGCGATGGTTGGATGCATATTTTTGGGTTTTTTCTTGATCGGTTTCTTCACGGGTTCTATCGCAAGGTTGTGGACAACCAACTTTGGATCCAGCCCCGACATGTCTTTATAGGTCCAAGCAAAGAGGTTTGGTCTTTCTTTCAATAGAGGAATTATGATGGCCTGTTCTTTTAGAGATAAGCTTTCTTGGAACTTGAATTTATTTGGTTGAGAATGATCATTATTGATGTCCACCTCAAAATTCTCCTTTATTTCCATATGTGACCCCTCCTCAAGCTGGTGAGGAGTGGGGATTAGATGAATATCATCTGATAGATTCATGGTTTCCACTAACTCAGAGTCAATGCCAGTGTGATATAAATCATGTGCACAACTCGATGTGAAATAAAATGGTTGTAGCATCTCTTCATTAGGGAAAAATCCTTAGTCTCCAGGGGTGAATCGATGTGATTCCAATCAATATCATCTAAGTTAAGACAAAATGGTCTGGAGGGATCTACTGGGTTATGAAGTGGAGTGGTCAAATAAATGGAGATCATTTTTATGGATGGAATGAAATCTCCAGGACCATGCGAGTGAAACTCTATATCCTTGGTACACCTTCCATACTTGCAATGAGGATATAAGGGTATAGGGATCTCAGGATCTGGTATATGGATGGACAAGATGATGGTATCATTAGGTAAAAATTGCTCTCTATATTTTAGAGGGTCCAGATTGACCATGCGATGAATGACATCTAGGTTTATTGGTCTCCCTAGGAAGTGAATATTAGGATCTATGGCATTGAGTGTCGCTTCCCTCTCAACAAGCAGATTGACTAGACGCAGGTGACGAGGCCCAACATAAGACATCTCAGTCTCATCCTTGAAGTGATCATCACTTATTTAAAAACCATTGGTGTTTGTTTTTACCCCTAATATTGGGTTATGGCTTTCTTGTTGATGCCCTAGATAGGCCAGCTCAGTCTTATCTTCATAGTTATCATCACTTATGAATAATCCATTAGCGTGTCTCTTGTCCAATGATTTGACTCATATGTCTAGGTCATAGGTAGGCCATCTCTATTGAGTCCTCTAACTCATGGTCACTTTCATATGACATGTATCCACCCTCATCCAATATGTATCCACCCATATCCATGCATTGGATTCTCCTCCCATAGGATGGCTCCTGATGGGGGCACTTCCAGAGAGGATTTAGGGTGATACTGATCAGGTGGTGTAACATTGACGATAGACACCCACCCATCACCCAAATAGTTTCTACTAGGGGGTTGATAGGGATTCCAGTAGATTTCCTCCCTAAAAACAATGCGTAATTTATCTAGGGTTTCTTCCAAAGAGTCATCACAACTCTGCATTTGATATCCCAATCCACACTTGTCAGTAGGTAGTTGGTACTGCAGCTGGAATGCTAGTCGATGCCCTTGCTCATACATGCCTAGGCCATATCCTTGCTAGTGACACTACGCAAAGTACTTTAGAGTGAAATAAATATTTGATAAGTAATGAACACTCAAGGTGAAAGGTTCATCCCAATATCTTTCCAGCTTCGGAGTAGTGTGGGCGTAATATGGACAAGCATATATGAAATTAGTCTAGTTGGGTGGCATCCCCAAGGGAACCACTATCCATATTGGTACATTTGGAACTCTTGGCCATCCAATATCTTGTGCAAACTCAATGATTGGTGTGAAAGTTATGTTCTGTAGAAGATCACCTAGTGTTGTGTTGGCTAGGTGAATTGTCACCTATGATGCAGATGATGTTGTTGATGATGTAGGTGAGGAAGGTTGAGTTACCTCCTCAACCATTTCTTGGGAATGTTCCTCCTCCATGGGAGTAGTAATTTCTATGGTTGCTATGATCGAAAGCTCCTTGGGTCCTTCCTCCACTAGGGGTGCCTTTAGCTTCTATTTATCTCTTGCCTTATCTATCGAAGGCTTTTCAAAAGTGCCAGTAGCTTTGGATGTAGGAGGTGGTGCTGACGTGGATGGGTCACCTCGCACTGATTTGCTTTTACTTCTTGGCTACATGGTTGGGGATGAAGGCATAATGTACAAGTGAGTTGAAAAAATGAAAAATTCCCCCAACAAGTCAATTTGATGCATGTATTTAAATGACTCTTCATCAGATGGAACCACATGAACTTGTCCCTCGTACACATACTTGATGCATTGGTGCAGGATTGAGGGTATGCACTGCATGTCTCTAATCCAGGGATGCCCTAGAAGGATGTTATATTGCATCATCCCTTCTAACACATGAAACATCATGGGTATGGTCTTATGTCCTACATTTATAGGCAAAATGATTGTACCCACTGTGGTGCACAACGCATTGTTAAAAGCCTTGAGCATGTAGGAAGTCGAGACAATGTTGGACTTTAGAATTTTTAGGTGTCCTATAGCCTTGGTATTCATGATGTTGATTGATGAGCTTATATACATCAAAACCTGCTTGAATGGAATGTCATTTATTTATGAAATAATGTGAAAATGTGGGTCTACTGTAGTAGTTGGCACTTCCTTGATTTTATTATCATAAAATCAGATCACGGGCTCTTGGTACTATTGTACTTGCCCCATAAAATATGTGAACGCATCAGGATTTTGGAGCTAGAGCTT
Source organism: Wollemia nobilis (assembly GCA_028583015.1). Taxonomy (NCBI): domain Eukaryota; kingdom Viridiplantae; phylum Streptophyta; class Pinopsida; order Araucariales; family Araucariaceae; genus Wollemia; species Wollemia nobilis. The sequence goes on from JAQPPZ010009575.1 coordinate 660,360, forward strand.
GATTGATTTCAAAATATCCATTAGAGTCTCCTGGTACCTAGGGGACTGTTATAAGAGCTCATAAATGGATAACTTGGCCAGAGTCATCTATAGATTTTTTTCTAGTTTATTTCAAACAGTTACCACAGGTCTAACTAGTGGACCTAGAGGATTTTTTTGCACCTACCTCTATTGATGTGTAGTCGAGATATTAATTGGATCCACTGGTGGCTATGGTTACCCATATCTCTAATCCCTAGTTGCCATGTTAACCAACTCAACTATTTTGATGCATCCTTGAATAAGTGGCTCGAATCAAACCTGGTTGACTTGGGCACCCTGATACCTAGGGACCTCATGATTGGGTAATGGGTTCTAGTATATACCCATATCTCTATTATTGGGAGCTAGCGGATTGTCAACTTTTAGATTTCCCTTTTCAATCATGTTTTGCACTACATTCTTGAATCTGATGCAATTCTCAATATCATGCCCCTATCTTCTATGATATGGGAAATATTGATCTTCCATGTATCCTCTTAGCTTGGGAAGGTTAGGGTAAATAATTTGTACATCAAGAAATCTTATCCTATGTGCCTAATTCAATTGATTAAGCACTGATTGCATTGATTCGTTTAGAGACATGTAGTAGCGAGGTGGTCGACGCTCTCTATTTTGGCCCTGATTGTTCTTAGGGTGATAGTTGGTTGGTAGAGGATGAGCTTGGAAATTATAGGGTTGTCCATTTCTCTCCTTTGGTGTAGCCAACACAACTTGATTAACCTAAGTGGGCTTGGCCTGCTTCTATGTATTCTTGTTATTCTATTTTTTCTTGCCCCACTCTTTCTTGTTGCGGAGCTTGAGGTCTCCCTCATCAACCTTTATGTATTCAATAAGCTTGGCTTGACCCAAGCCTTATTTGAATTATTCATATTGTTGTATTTGTAACAATAAAGAGATAAGCTTTGTGCAGCTCTTTGTGAACATTTAGATAAGTTCCTTTGTGGGGATAGAGAATAATAATTTTGCAATTATTTTTGTCCACTTTTCCCCATAGTCCATCATTGGCTCATCATGATATTGTTTCAAGTTGGCTAGATCAGATAGGTTCACCTTATTTTTTGCACTGAAGGAGAAGCATTCAAGGAATGCATTTACCAATTGCTCAAAACCAGTGAATCTATGCTTGGGCAACTAGTTGAACCATTGTGTTTTCGTGCCTGAGAATGTCATGATGAATATTTTCAGCATTAGGGCATCATTATTGTCCAGGTGGAAGCATGTTTTCATGAATTTGGTCATGTGTTCTTGTGTGTATCCCTCCACCTTATACTTGTCTAACCTAGGCATCTTAAAATACCTAGGATATGCTAGACTCGGTACTAAGGGGCAGAGGATGGTTGTAAATCTTGCTCAATTTTAGCTTCTATCTACATGTGTCCTTCTTCTCGAGAGACTTGACACTCTCGGTGAGCATCTGGTTTTCCTTCGAGGAAATAATCTCATGTTCCTAAAGGTTTTATCATGGTGGTAGAGGAGATAGACCTGTGTTGGCTCGGTTTGGGTGTCTATACTCATATCCTATAACCATGGATGGATTTTTAGGATATGTCTATTCCTGGTCTTCTATTCCTACCATTTTCTCATTGAATTATATTTTTTCAAGGTCCAAGTATTGTTGATGTTGTGAAGTGTGGTGAGCACACTCATTTTCTAGCCTAATGCTTCTCTCCTACTAAGAATCAGCATGTCTCTCATGTTGGTATCTCTCATCACCTATGTGCACATCTATTCGAGCCAACCTCTATGCTAGCTCCTCATGCTCAACTCTTTCTTCTCTTGAGCATTGTTCTTATAGGTGCATGTGCCTCTTCCTTTGCTCTTTGTACTCAAGAGCTTCTACACGTTGTCGCTCAATGCATAGATCTTATTCAAACCTATGTAGGTGGTCAAAGCAACCTACCATTGAAGGCTCATGTCTTTCTAAATCTACGTGAGGGGTTCTAATATTGATGCTCCTCGAGGAGGCTCCTATTGTGCACTGATATCTATCTGCTAGAGAGACTTGATCTATGTACTATATTATGGGTTGAGTATCCCTATGATCTGAAGTAGTGTATGTGTTGTGAGGTCACTTTGAAGCTTTCCCTAGTTTATTGGTGCATATAGTGGCTATGCTACATGAAATTCCTAAAGTATAATGTTTGGTGGTAATACTTCTAGGAGTTGGTCTCAAGGGAACTCGGTCCAAATCACCAAGTTGTCAAGTTCTCCATAGTTGATATCAAAGAGTTCCATTGACACCAATGAGCTCATAGTCTAAGGGTACCCTCCCATATGCATGGAGGTTGTAAGATGTATTGGGCCTATGACTAGGTGTGGCCTTAATGTCTTACTCCTCAGTAGGCTGATCTATCCTATGTGTATCAATTGAGGTTTGGAACCTTACACCCCCTATATGCCTATGCGATGAGGGAGGAATTGCCAGTGTAATTGTGAGTGTGAGGAGCACTAATTTCCTCTCGGTGTTACACCAGGGGTAGTTGCTCCATGTGTACACCATATCGATTATAGGTTATATTCTCAATTAGATTCCAAATTACGTAAACAAAGCAAGCAGATTTTTATATCTGTTAAGGATTATTGTGTTCCCTAAACTATTTGGTGTGTTTAGATTTTTTGTTGATCTTGACTTCTTGTTCATGCTTTGGACTTATAATGAGGGAACTCAATCAAAGTGGAGACTAGGAATACTAGTGTCGAACATGATTTCTCAAAAGAGTCTAGGGTACACTGCTTAAATCCAAATAGGGGGTTCGCCTAGCCCTTCCACTATGAAATAGTGGGAGGCAGTTTGAACACAAGTGACTTGCACAAAATAAAAAGGAGTTATCTATTTTGTCTAATGACATCTAGGGGGAAATTCAATGGAAGGAGATGAATTCCAATGTCACTGGTCTGAATTGGGGGTCGATGATGAAATCCAACCTTACCAATGTTATTGTAGAACGTGCAAGTGTGTGGGGTTCTTTTTAACCTTGCATGTAAATAAAATGTATCACCCAAAAATCATGATATTTCCTATATGCCTAATATAAAATACATTTCTACTTTAGAAAGAGGCATGCATTCAGCTTAAATAAACTTCAGAGAATGCATTATATTCGATGAATCAAAGGCCACTAGCTGGGTTGCATACAAGAAAACTAACAAAAATAATCCTAGCATGTTGGAGAATAGGGAAAACCTTACAAGAAGAGGCTCATTGTTCTTAGAAGAACCTAGAGGAACTAAAGAAATTCCTAGGAAACATCAAATGCAATTCCTTTTCCTATTTTTTTATGTTCTCCCGATTAAACTACGATTTCACTTATTATTTATGGAAATAAAAGTTGCAGATAGAAAACATAGAGAAAATAGAGGATGAAACCAACCTCAAATCCCACTCTGATGATGGAAATTATGAGCTTTGCTACACTCTACTACTGGTCACTATTGACCAGAGTGGTTGATTCTGGCTACTAACAGCTACAGTGACTATGATCTGCTGGTTGTTGTTGACCAGAGCGGCCAAGACCTGCAAGTCATTTTTGACTAGAGGGGCCAAACCTGCACACATAAAAACCCATGAATGTTAATAAACTAACTGGAAAACAAAACTTGGTGGGGGTCCCACCATGATCGCAATCTATGTGACCTCAGTAAGTGCACACCTTGGCTACCCTACTTGCGATTTTGATTTATTATGTATATTATCACTTGCATAAAATGAAAGTACTAAAAGCACATGTAACACAAAAGTAATAAAATAAATAATGATGCTTTATTTATTTATGTCTCGAATCTTCAGTTATAATTTTGTCCCTCTTAGGGATACCCATAATTTTGATGCAAATATTTATACATATAGAGCAGTGATTGGATGTATTCCCTATGAGGGAATGGTACACGTATGTAGGCATTCTGGTTTCATGCACAAAATTGTATGGGGGCATACAGATACTCTCTTCTCCAGATCTGGTCCTGGAGGGATATTTGTACCCCTACTACTTCAATCTGGTCCTGTAAATCTATACCTACGCTCATGAAAACAAAAAAGCATGCTTAGTACGATGGGTCACCTCTCCGGATGAGACCTTTGTTAGTGGATCAGATAGATATTATAATAATAAAATATAGGTATAAACAAAATAATAAATGCATGGAAAGCTGAGAAATACGAAATATATGTGCTAATGAGAGTAGATCTAAGCTATGACTAACTAATAAATTAAGCAATAATGAATCTAGACTAAATCAAAGGTAAATAACGTCTATGCCCTAAAATATGCCTACAGGCCATTGTTCAAGAGAGCGGTTGTGATATGAAGCTTTTCTCCTTGTGAATCAAGGGCTACTACACTATCCTCCTTATCGAAATTGATGTTCAAGGGTAATTGGGCATGTCTCCTACACTGATGGGCAATTGGGCACAATGAATCTGAAAATTGGTACGCAAGCATAGCTCAACCGAACAGTTCTCCAATGCTCCTCAATGGGATGTAACTTGGCTCTCAATTTTGATAGGGCTTTGCTGCATAAATAACTCTAAAAATTTACAACTATCTTGTTTTTCATGGGAGAGTCTATATGTAGACTTTTCTCTAAAATTTAGAAATTGGCTTCCTAAAGAAGCTTCAAACTAGATTACATGCAACTAAACATTCTGGGAGGGAAGCATCAGTCACAAACTGGCATTGAAGGGACAATTAGGAGGAACTCAAGGAGTTCCTCACCAAAATTTATCTGTAAATAAAGCAAATGTGTACTCAAAATGCATGATCTAGGCCCGTATTCATGGCTAGATTGTGCATGGTTCTAGTTGCTATCAGGTGCAACAGCTAGATGTGGTCGTTGTAGTCTTCAATGGCCAGGTGTATTGGTCACTCTGCTTGAGAGTGGCCAAGCCTGGATGGGCTAGAAATACCCTGTTTGAGTGGTTAGGACTAGTTCTTGCTCTTGGAAAGATCCAAGAGGGTTCATATGGTCTATGCATGTGTTCATATGGGTAAAACATGATGTGTTTTAGGTGTCTACAACAAGTAGCAAAGAAAATACTATATGATGAAGCACAAAAATCTAAACAAGAAAATTTAGCTGAAGGAAAGGAACCAAAAAAACCATCAGCAAAGAAGATAATTGTGTAGAGTCTAGCAGCACAGGTTTTAGATACCATAATAGATATCAAAGTGGTAAACTTATTGGAAGCTATTCCATCATTACAAAAAAAAATGGTTGAAGAGATACAACTGCATAACGTGATGGAAGTGCAAATTCAACTGATTCAAGAAAAGAAACAAAATACCAATTTATAGATTCAACTATATTAATTATTGATGTGGTAAAGAAACCCACATTAGTTCATTTAGAGATCCTAGTACACAAATTAACATAAGTTATTATGGACGGAGGATCCAATGTCAATGTGCTACCTGAAAGGACCTGGCTATAAATAGGTGCTCCATCTCTATGGGAACCAAGCTTCTGATTATATGGTGCTGACTAATATGGTATCGATATGAAAGGAGTATTGATAGCATACGTGGTGATAGCTGACCAAGATTTTGTCTTGGATTTTATTGTGATTATGATGCAAAAACCTATATACGATGACCTAGGAAGAGGATGGCTATGAGTAGTGAAATTTAATCACAACTGGGGAAAGAATCAAATGACTTTCAAGAAGGGATATCACAAATATGTGACTAATCTGACTAATCAAAAGGTCAGTGAGGATGTAGCTACGACTGATGAGTCATAAAATTCCTTGAGAGATGAAGGATATGAACCAGATGAAGAAGGAATGTTGTACCTAGATGAATGTAGTGAAGATGAATCTAGATCTGATAGCGGAATTCTTCATTGGTAAATGGAGTATGAAATTTTTCAGCCCAACTACCTTTGTATTGACTCAGAGGAGATCAAGGAAAAACAAGACAAACCAAAAGTTAGCTAGGAATCTAAGGAGGAAGAAGTGAATAGGACATTTCCAAAAAAAATTGTAGAGTATACAGTAGGAGATGCAAAAATTGATACAAGACCAACACACCCAATGAACGTAGAGAAAACAACAAGTGAACAAAAAAATATCAAATACGAAGGACCTCGAACAGTGGACATCAATATAAGAATGGAGAATGAACCTAAGATTATTCATTATGGCGATGATTGGAACCATGTACTGAAAGTGGTATCTTTTAAGATATTATTGGAAATTAAGAATGTCTTTGCATGGACATACAAGGACTTAAAGGGAGTACCACCTGATTTATGTGTCCATAAGATTACACTAATTCCTGAAGCACAACCTGTAAGAAGGAGACCGTACAAAATGAACCCAAAGTATGTTGCATTAGTGAACGTAGAGATAGAGAAGATGTTGGAGGAAGGATTCATATTTAGGGTGAAACCAGTGAATGGGTATCACCTATAGTGATCACCTTGAAGAAGGAAGTGGACAAAATCATAATATGTGTGGACTTTAGGAGTCTAAATGTAGTAACTATTAAGGACTCCTTCCCTATTCCCTTCATAGATTCTATCCTGGAAGAAGTTGCAATACATGATATCTATTCATTTTTGGATGGGTTTTCAAGTTATAATAAAATAAGTATAGTCAAGGAGGATAATCTGAAAACCATATTTACTATGGATAATGGCATCTATGCGTATAATAAAATGCAATTCAGGCTCCATAATGCCCCAACTACACTTCAGTGCATCATACTGTATATATTTTATCAATTGGCAATAGGAAACTTCAAAGCATTTTTGGATGATTGGTCCATTTATAGGAAGATCAAGGAGCATATCCCTAACCTCATTGAATGAATAAGTAGGTGCAGGAATGCACATATATAATTAAATATTGGTAAATTCTACCTGATGGTACCATATGGAAAATTTTTAGGACATAGTGTGCAATGAAGGATTAAAAAAAAATCCTAATAAGATTCGTGTTATATTGCACATGGAAGAACCATACGATGTGAGTTCACTTAAAACCTTCCTGGGATTGATGGGATATTATCGAAGTTTTATCAAGAACTATGCACATGTATCCTATCCATTGGATTCATTAACAAAGAAGAATGTTCCTTTCAGATGGATGGAGGAGCACCAAGCAGCCTTTGAAGAGTTAAAGGCCAAGCTTGTGAGTAGCCCGATTTTGGTGTTTCCAAATTGGGATAAGGAATTCCATGTCCATATTTATGCTTCAAATTTTGCAATCAAAGGTGCTTTAGTACAATAAGGATATTTCAGGCTAGATCAGCCTATTTTCTTTGCTAGTTACCTATTGTCAAGGGTGGAGAGAAATTATAGTACACCAAAACGAGATGCCTTGGAAATGGTATATGCAGTCCATAAGTTTAGGTATTACCTACTGGAAAATACTTTTGCTTTCTACGTAAATCATCAAGCCCTATTGTACTTGATAAATAAACTGATAATACAATGATGAGTTAGTAGGTGTCTCGTCACCCTATAGGATTTCGTATTCAAAGTAGTAGTGAGACCTGATAAGAAGCATGTCATTGCAGACAAATTATCTTAGATATGATCAATAGAACCTATAGGAACATGGGTTCCAAATGAATTTCCCGATGCACATTTATTTTCCATAAATGTTGTTCCATCATGGTACAAGTTGATAGGCCAGTAAATTTACATAGGAGAGTTGCCACAGGAAATGATAAAAATCGAGAAAAAGAAAATGATTATGAAGTCAGCACCCTTCCATTTTATAGTGGGATTGTTGTATAAAATGGGAAGCAATGGTATCTTACAAATATATGTGATGGAAGAAGAATTCAAAGCAGCATTGAAAGAATCTCATGAAGGCTTAGTATGAGGGCACATGGGACCAGAAGCGATATCTAGGAAAATATTACTAGCAGGATTATGGTGGCCCACACTGTATAATGATGCAAAAGAGTATGTGAAAGCATGAGATACTTGTCAAAAAATGGGAAAGATAGTGAAGAGGGAATTTATGCCTTTGCATCCATCACAACCCCAAGAACTATTTGAAATATTGGGATTGGACTTTGTTTGATCATTGAAGACATCTTGTAGAAGGAAGTGTAGGTACATCATAGTAGCAATGGAATACTTGAAAAAATGGATCAAAGCGAGAGAATTACCTAATAACTCAGATAAAAGTACAATGAGATTCTTGTATGAGCAGTTAATTACAAGATTTGGTATTCTACTATGGATAACAAGTGATCAAGGAGGACACTTTGTCAATGAAATCATCAAAATGTTGACAGCAGAGTTAAGAATTTTACACTCATTGTCTAGTCCATACTATCCCAGAGCAAATGGATAGGCAGAAGAAACAAACAAAGTCCTAGTATCTACTTTGTATAAAACCTAAGGAATAGAAGGATTAGATTGGGAGGAAATGCTACCATCTATTTTGTGGGTATATAGAACAAATTTTAAACCAAAAATAGAGCATACACCTTTCTAGTTGATGTATGGATAGGAGGCATTGGTGCCAGTTGAATTCTTGATACCAAATTTGAGATTAACGATGGAGCATCGATTGGATGATCAAGAAAGTTTGGAAGAGTGATCGAAAACATTGATAAAGTTAGATGAAATAATAGTCATGGCACCATGAGCGATTGAGGTAGATCAAAAAGAAGGAATTCATGGAATGACAAATATTTGAGGAAGTTAGAACTTGGTCTGGGTGAATTAGTTCTAAATTTTAATGGAAAGCAGTAAATCAATCCCAGTAAGTTGAAGGCATTATGGCTTGGTCCCTACAAAGTGGTAGAATCAATGAATAATGGAGCTGTCAAGTTACAAAACTTGAATGGGATGGAGGTACCTGACACTGAAATGAATCAAATTTGAAGCCTTACAAAGTACAATGCTTATTTATTTCTTTATAAGAGATCGAATGAAGAAAACAAGCATAATCTCAACGGAGGACTTAAGGAGAGCAAGGTCCATCATAGGAGGATCCTAACACAGGACTCATACGCTTATTTAAATAATGGGAGGAGACATGATCAACCATAGAACAATAGGAGTTGGCACCTCGACCTGGGGAAAGAAGAATATTACGAGTGCATTTCATATTTGTGGATGGGACCAAATGTGTAATAGAGGAAGATGAAGAATGGATTCCTCCAAATGAAATAATACATAAGGAGATAGTACTATTACCTATAAATAGGGGAAGGCAATAAGAAGCAACCCAAGTAAATAGGAATGTGATGTATCCTCGGGTGGAGCATAGAGAACTACCACAACAATATGAAGGACGAAGAAGGATACAGTTAATAGTATGATATGAAGATAGAGTGGACACTTTTGAAATGGAAGTTCCAAAGGAAAATAGGAATAAGAACATTGATGAAGAATTGGTTGGATTGACTCCATTGGCTCAAATAGGGCTATTACAATAGAGAATGTGATTGCAGACTCAACAACTACGATAAGAATATCAAACATTGTGAGGTCATAACATAAGGTTGAGATAATTGGATAGTACAATATGAAGGCTGGATGAGCAAAGAATAGCTAGGATATAGGAGATAGAAGAGAAACTAAAGGACAACAAGCAGATAACTTCGAGTGGTATAAGAAATTATGCTGCAAGCACAAGTTCATAGGTACCACCAAGTGATCCACCAATGATGAAAGAAGCTATAGAGATGTTATGGAGAGACATTAAGGAAGCAACCACATGACCTGAATCATAGTGTAATGAACGGCTATAATTGAGTGACTCTAGCAATAAAGGAATGCCTTAGATAGTAATGGAACCTAGCATAGAAATTAGTGATGATGATTATTTCCCAGGGAATTCCTAGAATCCTTGGGATAACCAATACCCCATCATGTACACCAATACATCGAAAACTAGGTGAGATCACAGGAGCAAAAAAGAGATGAATCCTTGATCTTGTGGTGAAGTCTGGCCGCCATGGCCTTCTTTAGGTTCGAAGTGAAGTATCTCAATTCTACCATAACTAATTTACCCCAAGTGGCCTTATGGTAATTTACTCATCTTGCTAAATTGCATGGAGTGCTAGTCACTACAATCACCATAGTTTATAGAGCAAATAACTGAATATGAGGCTCATTTGGGATTTTCTTGATTTATTATGTTTTTGGATTTTTATTGCATGTGTTTAATGACCTATTTTGAGGTGCTCTCTAGTGAGAATTTGAGTCAAATTCTCATCTATTATTGGCCTCTATCAGGTCCAGTGACCCCCAATTATTGCTTTGTGGTTGCTGTCAATTCTAGCAGTTAGAAAGTCCAAGCTATTGATGCCAGTAGCGACCAAGGTTTGAGTGGAAAAGACAAGAAAATTAGGATTTTTTACTGTTTAATCTTCTAGCTATCAATCCTACTTTTGGAGATCTGAGGTGAAAGTGATTGCTTATGACTATATCATTGTTGATTGGACACCATGGTTGAGCAAGGCAAGGCTTCGATGAGAGGAGGAGCCGAAGCTTCATGGTTACCTTTTTAAACCCTAAGTCCCCTTTGTTACTGTGGTAAAATGAACTTAACTAAATAATTTGGTAAAGGAACCTCATTAACCTTGTTGGCAATGAACTAAACCAAGTTGATAGGCTTAATTTAGGCAATGAACTAAACCAGTACCAACACCTTCCACCTTCCTACCGATGAGATGACCATTACGCCAGAGGATGTCTACAAGATCCTCAGGATCCCTTTTGATAGAGTGCCCATTTTTTCTTCTCCTACTAATTCCTGAGATGTAGTGTTCATGAGGGTATTTGGGAGACATGTCGTTGTTGCCTTCAAGGATACTCATTCTGGTGGTATTTCAGTTACTCAGTGGTACAAGGAGGATGTCTTCTCTCAGAGGTATGATGTGTTGTTGATGGTCATTTGCAACATCCTTATACCTGACTACTCTTTAGTGATGTTCCTATGGAATCTCTTGGCAATGGTACATGATTTGATCGACAACAAGGCACCTATTATCTATGATTGGGGAGCGCACTGCTAGTGTAGTTCTATGATGATCTATACTATATAAAGTGCCATAGATGGGCTAATATTGCTTACAGCTTGCTCCTCTAGATCTGGTAATGGGAGCATATCATTGTTGACCACACAATAGGACTTCCAGTGTATATCATTGCATTAGACAATGATGTCCAGTGTTATGGGTCCAGGTGGCCCAAAGTGCTCAAGGAGCACAAGATCTAGCTTTTTTTAGGGGAGCTTTCCAATTATATGATGTCTTTGACTAGTTTACAAGATACTGATATCATCCTGAGACCTTATCATGAGTGCCCTATCTGGGAGGATCCTACTAGCTTCATAGCGAGGACTTGACATGATCGATAGGTTATTGGTTGTAAGGATGGAATCATAGAGTTCTTCTACTACTCTAGGATGCTTTGATATTTTGGCATTCAGTAGGATTCTCCCCTTGAGCTAGTTGTCTATCATCGGATTATCATAGAGAACCTTCCAACACCATGAGTTACAGTAGTGCTAGAGGAGGATGACTCTCCTGTATTTGATCTTGGTATGGTCGATGTTGGGGTTACATAGGCATACACCTACTGGTGGGGTACATGATTATGGCATGATGGTGGCCACCTGGGGTAGTATTTGGATGAGGCTGAGGTTGAGGATGTTGATGGGTGCTGATTAGGGGTAAGAAGGGTAGTAGGAGTATGTGGTAGAGGAGCAGGCTACAGAGGAATCAATTTCCCATGAGGATCAGGAGGATCTAGATCCTAAGGATCAAGAGTATCCTCTCTAGGCTTAGCTACACCAGGTTGAGGCTAAGCTACAGATATCCCAGATTCAAGTGCAGCACAGGGATGCCACCATTTTCGACCTTCAAATATATGTTGTCTAGTTTACTACCGAGTGAGATGTTGCTCGAAGCTATATTGCACCACCTATTGTAGCATCTCAAGGACCTGGTGGTCTATACATAGGTGCAAAGATTTAGTGCTTGCATGGACTGCTAGCAGATGATTTAGAGGAGCACACCTAAAGTGCCTCCTACATCCTGGTATTGGAGCATGAGGTCAGGCTTCGAGGATACCATCTACCAATGAGGCCCAAGGTAGGAGGATCATAGAGGACCATCTAGAGCACTTCAAGACAGTCATCAACTCGATCGATCCACAATACAAGGGCCTGAATAGATTGGACTAGGGGTGCCAGTTCTATACTAGGCTATAGGAGATAGAAGAGAAACTAAAGGAAAACAAGCAGATAACTTCAAGGAGTGGTATAATAAATTATGGTGCAAGCACAAGTTCATAGGTACCACCAAGTTATCCACCAATGATTAATTAAGCTACAGAGATGCTATGGAGAGACATTGAGGAAGCAACCACATGACCTGAATCACAGGGTAATAAATGGCTGGAATTGAGTGACTCTAGCAATGAAGGAATGCCTTGGCTAGTAGGGGAACCTAGCATAGAAAGTAGTTATGATGATTATTTCCTAGGGAATGCCTAGAATCCTTGGGATAATCATGATCCCCCATCATGTGCACCAACACATCGAAAACTAGGTGAGATAACAGGATCAGAAAAGAGATGAATCCTCAATCCTGTGGTGAAGTTCGGTCGCCATGGCCTTCTTCAGGTTCGAAGTGAAGTATCTCAATTCGACAATAACTAATTTGGCTCAAGTGGCCTTATTTTACTCATATTTCCTAATTGCATGGAGCGTTAGTCACTACAATCACCATAGTTTATAGAGAAAATAACTGACTATGAGGCTCATTTGGGATTTTGTTGATTTATTATGTTTTTGGATTTTGGTTGAATGTGTTTAATGACCCATTTTGAGGTGCTCTCTAGTGAGAATTTGAGTCAATTTATCATCGATTCTTGGCCACTTTCAAGTCCAGTGACCCCTAATTGTTGCTTCATGGTCGTTGTGAGGTCTAGCAACCAAAAATTATAGTCCATTGATGCCAACAGTGGCCAAGGTTTGAGTGGAAAAGACAAAAGTAAATTAGGGTTTCTAACTGTTCATTCTTCCAACTATCAATTCTACTTTTGGAGCTCTAAGGTGAAAGTGATTGCTTGTGACTAGATCACTGTCGAGTGGACACCATGGTTGAGCAAGGTGAGGCTTTGATGAGCGGAGGAGCTGAAGCTTCATGGGTACCTTTTTAAACCCTAACTCCCATTTGTTATTGTGATAAAATAAACTTAACTAAATAATTTGGTAAAGGAACCTCATTAACCCTATTGGAAATGAACTAAACTAGTAGATAGGCTTAATTTAGGGTTTAAGTAGATGGGTTTCCTTTAGATTTAGGTTTTTGTCAATTTTTTTATGATTTTTGGCCATGGGGGCCCGTCTTTGTCATGTCGCTCACTGGCTGATTCTGCTCAGAGCGGCTAGCTTGGCCTAAGGTTGGCCGTTGTCACTGTTAGTGGCCAACTTGAAATCCAATGGTCAAATTTTTGACCATTGGAAACTGGCCACTATCAGCTTCAGTGGCCACTTCGTGGCCACTCTTTATGCTAGTGGCCAGGTAGCCTTAGGTGTATTCTTTTGATTTTTGGGTTTTAAAGTCATTTAATTGATTTTTTTGAAATTTTGAAGCATAGTATTTGATGTTTTTGGATGCTTAGGTGCATTTATCCACTATGTTTGTTGCCTTAAGTGCATCTTAGATTAGCTTGTACCGGATTTATTTTATGCATTTATTTAGTTGTCAGTGCATTTGATTTAGGCTTTATTTTGCACTCTTAGATTTTATCTGCTCGGGCTCGGGACCCGAAGCTACTTTGTGACCTTTTTCCTGAGATGGATGACACGGACTAGGCCTGGCTTGATGCTCGTGGGCTCTAGTATGTCACTGGCCTTCCGATGATCATGTCGAATCAGGCTTATTTGACTGCCCTAGCCCACAGGTGGGACTCTAGGACCAACACCTTCCACCTTCCTACCGACGAGATGACCATTACGCCGGAGGATGTCTACAGGATCCTCAAGATCCCTTTTGATGGAGTGCCCATTTTCTCTTCTCCCACTAATGCCCGAGATGCAGTGTTCATGAGGGTCTTTGGGAGACATGTCGTTGTTGCCTTCAAGGATACTCATTCTGGTGGTATTTCAGTTGCTCGGTGGTACCAGGAGGATGTCTTCTCCTCGGAGGTATGTTGTGTTGCTGATGGTCATCTGCAACATCCTCATACCTGACTACTCTAGAGTGAGGTTCCCATGGAACCTCTTGGTGATGGTACAAGACTTGATCGACAATGAGGCACCTATTATCTATGCTTGGGGGAGCGCACTGCTAGTGTAGTGCTATGATGAGCTATACTATGTCAAGTGCCATAGATGGGCCAATATTGCTTGCAGCTTGCTCCTCCATATCTGGGGATGGGAGCATATCATGGTTGACCACCCAATAGGACTTCCAGTGGAGATCACTGCATTAGATGATGATGTCCAGTGTTATGGATCTAGGTGGCCTAGAGTGCTCAAGGAGCGCAAGAGCTAGCCTTTTTTAGGGGAGATTTCCCATTATACAATGTCTTTGACTAGTTTACAGGCTACTGATATCATCTAGAGACCTTATCATGAGTGCCCTATCTAGGAGGATCCCGCTAGCTTCACAATGAGGACTCGACGTGATCGATGGATTATTAGCCATAAGGATGGCATCAGGGAGTTCTTCTACTACTCTAGGGTGCTCCGATAGTTTGGCATTCAGCAGGATGTTCCCCTCGAGCCATTTTTCTATCATCGGATTTCCGTAGAGAAGAACCTTCCACCACCATGAGTTACAATAGTGCTAGAGGAGGATGACCCTCCTGTAGTTGATCTTGGTGTGGTCGATGTTGGGGTTACAGAGGCGTACACCCATTGGTGGGGTACACGATTATGGCATGGTGGTGGCCACCTAGGGTGGTCTTTGGATGAGGCTGAGGCTGAGGATCCTGATGGGCACCGAGTGTGGGCTCGAATGGATGATTGGGGGTAGGTAGGGCAGTAGGAGTAGGTGGTAGAGGAGCAAGCTACAGAGGAGCAGGTTTCCCCTGAGGAGGAGGAGGAGGAGCTAGCTCCTGAGGAGCAGGAGTCTCCTCTCTAGGCTCAGCTACACCAGGTTGAGGCTGAGCTGCAGATATCCTAGATTCAGGTGCAGCAGAGGGATGCCACCATTGTTGACCTTCAAAGATAGGTTGTCCAGCTTACTACCGAGTGAGATGATACTCGAAGCTAGATTGCGCCACCTATTATAGCACCTCAAGGACCTGGTGGTCTAGACATAGGTGTAGAGATTCGATGCTTGCATGGACTACTAGCAAATGATTTGGAGGAGCGCACTCGAGATACCTCCTACATCCTGGCATTGGAGCACGAGGTCAGGCTTTGGGGAGACCATCTACCAGAGAGGCCCAGGGTAGGAGGGTCACAGAGGACCGATCGAAGCACTTCAGGATAGTCATCAGCTCGATCGAGCCATAGGACCAGGTCCCGAATAGAGTGGACTGGGGGTGCCAGTTCTATGCCACCTCCCAGAGGGGGTGGTGAGGGCAGAGGTGATGCTAGTGGTGCAGGCCACTCTTGAGCACTATGGCTCCTTGGATATTTTGTACCTCTTTTTGGGTGTAAGGTCAGCCGACCTACATAGTTGTAGCCTTATTGGTAATTTTTGTACCCACTTGTACTTATTTGGACACACATTTATATGATATCTAGACTTTGAGACTCATTGCGTGTATCTTTTATGATTATGTTTTTATGTTTATGGATGCAATATCATGATTTTATGATGTGATGTGATGTTTAGATGCTATGATGTGCATGTCTAGGTGAACTACTTTTTTTGATCTTATGCTATGTGGCTTACATGACTTATGCTTTATGATGTGTGGATGCTTATATGGCACGATCTAGATGATGATGATGGATGCATATATGGATGCAATGCTTATTGTTAAACGCATGTTTGCTTTTGATGTGTTGTATGCATCTAACCTTATGTTGCATGATATGGTAAATGAAATATGTTATGTTATGCTGATGATCTAATGTGAATGAACCTGTATGCTTTAATCACTTAAAACATATGATATGATGTGATATGAGTTTGACAATCTAATGGGTGACACCACAGAATGTATAAAAATCATGAATAAACAATAATTCTCATAATAAGAATTAATCCTTTAAACATCAAATGTGGGGTGAGATGATTGATTTCTTTATGAGTTGCTATAGATATGCACAGAATAGTCAGTGGTCATTTTATTGTCATTTTTGACATTTATCCGGTATCTATCCTATATTATGCACTCGTTTAGCGAACAAAACCTCCTAAAGAAAGTTGATGATGTGACTGATGATATGACCTATTGCTATTAGAGGATTTTTCTTTGAGGTTTTCCATGAGACTCAAACACCCTAGATGCCTCATCAAAAGTTGTATACTGATCATACAGAGCTTCTGAAGGATAAAGTTTTGTTATGAAGACCTAGATATTCATTATCCTTGTGTGTGCAAATGAATATATTAGATAGAACATAAGCATACCCCAGTGCCAGGTGGGATTCATTCAGCCCATTGTTGTATTGGGGATCCTCAAATGTTTATCCTGATCCTAGGTTGGACTCAATTGGATTAGACCACTAGGCAATACAGGACACCTAAGGCTAGCTCTTCCACATGCAAACATTGGTCTGTACAAAAGCAAGATGCTAATGTGATAGACATATCATCGTGCACAAGGATACCTTATGGCTCGTTCATGCTGAGAATTCTAGGGATTCAAGTTCAATACTCCCTTATTTTCTTCATATTTATTTGGGATACTTGCTCATGATTTAGTGATGAAAATCACTATTTATTTTGAATTTTTTTTTTCTTTTGAGCAAGGGATTTATGTAGTGATGATAATCACTGTTTATTTTGTTTTTGAATTTTGCTTTGTTTAGGATTTTTGCTTATTTTTATTAAAGCAAGGGATTTATTTGGGTAGGGGTGCACTTGTCCTTTTGCCAATTCTCAACATTTTTGAGTCGGTCGCATAGGGGGATGAGCAAGATAAACTTTTCACCTTAGGATACCTAATACCGCTTTGCAGCGTTCATATTTCCCTTGTTCCAACTAGGATTTTAGTGTTTTGATTAGTGATGGGATTTTAAAATATACCAGGTACTATCAAAACCAAACCTCATCTATTAAAAGCAAAGATAACTTTCTACAAAGTTTGATAAAACCACTAGGTATGGCTGAGTGATCGAAAAACCCTAGTACCTTCCTTATAGCAATAGGAGGGGTTGTGTTGAAAAACATAGTTACACACATGGGTGATGGATGATGATGGATTTTGAAGATGCATGATTGATGTACAAACATGGTGTCATTTGTAAGATTGCAAACACAATCTACCCTAATGCAAGTACCATGGATGGACATGCCTAAGTGCAATGCAACTATGTGAATGCAAATGCAAATGCATAATGCAAATATTTTTGTATTTTTGATGCTTTCAATTGTTTTTGAGCTTTTGATTATTTTGAATGTTTTTGAACTTTTTGAATTTTGAATTATTTTTATGTTTTTGTTTTTATGTTTTTGCTTTTGACCAAAGGGCTTTAAGATGCCTTTGGAGCCTTTTGTGAATTGACCAAAGGGCTTTAAGATGCCTTTGGAGCTTTTTTGAATTGACCAAAGGGCTTTAAGATGCCTTTGGAGCCTTTTGTATTTTTGACCAAAGGGCTTGGAGATGCCTTTGGAGCCTTTTTATGATTTGACCAAATGGCTTGGAGATGCCTTTGGAGCCTTTCTATTTTTTATTTTAATGTTTTTTTATTTGTTTGGATTTTTATGATTTCTATTGTTTTTGAATCTTTTGAAATTATTTGAATGTTTTTTATATTTTGTTGATTTATGTGTGAAACATCTTTAGATGAATGATATTGAGAGGCTCTGGCTCCTCAATACCTTCTAGCATTGTTAGGTGATATGCCCCCATCCCAATCTTCTCTAAGATGATATAGGGACCTATCCAATTGGCCGTAAATTTATCTCGCAGATGCGGTGACAGATTTGAGTTCTACTAATTTTCTTTAAGCACAAGATCCCCAACTTTAAAGTCTCTCATATGGACTCTATTGTTATAAGCTCATGTTAGATGATCTTGGTAAACGCGAAGGTGCTCAAGGGCATTGACGTATCGTTCATCCAGAAGGGTCAATTGATCCAGGTGAGCTTGTCAGTAGTGTTGTCATTGATGAACTCTTTCAATGCGATATGCAATGTTGGAATTTCCAACTCTAAGGGCATAATGGCTTTAGTGCCATATACGAGCAAAAATGGTGTTGCCCCAGTGGGCATCTGTACGCTAGTCCTGTAAGCCCATAATGCTAAGGGTAATTACAGATGCCAATCCTTATGATTTTCTTTCACCATATTCTTTAAGATGGCTACTATTATCTTGTTTGAGGCCTCTGCTTGCCCGTTTGCCTACGGATAGTATGGTGTCGCAAAACTATGTTGAATTTTGTATTTGGTTGTTAGAGCTCACACATTTTTGTTTTTGAATGACGGACCATTATCCGAGATTATCTTGAAGGGTACCCCAAAATGATAAATGATATTGTGAAGTATGAACTCCACAATCTGAGGACCAATTATCAAGGTTAAGGGGACCGCTTCCACCCATTTGGTGAAGTATTCAATGGTCGTTAAGATGAACGTGTGTCGACCCGAAGATGGGGGAGAAATATTTCCAATCAAATCAAAACCCCACTGAGAAAATGGCCAAGCCGCCTGAATGGGTTGTAAGGCCTGAGATGGCAAGTGCGTCAGGTTTGCATGATGTTGAAATTTAACGCATTTCTTGACATACTCACAATAATCCTTCTCCATGGTGGGCCAATAATAGCCCATTCGAAGGATGCGCTTGACAATGGCCATGCCACTGAAGTGGCCATCACATGTACCATCATGATCTTGCGAAATCACCCAAGCTGATTCTTGGGGCTCTAAGCAATGTAGGAGAACTCCATCGTAGCTTCAATGATACAATATACCTCCTAGAAAGACATATCTAGTCACTTTTTGCTTGAATGCTCATTTCTCAGCATGCGATAGTCCCTATGGGACAATTCCAAGCCTAAGGAAGTATTGTAATTGGGATAGCCAATCTTGATAGGCTACAACCTCGACAGATAAGATGACTTGTTCCACCTGCAATTTGACTTGCACAAACACAGATTGAGAAACAACCTTGTGGTGAATATTGGTACCATTCCCCATAGGACCCTGAGAGATTAAGGACCCCCAAGGTGCCTTCTTTAAGAAATATTTGGCTTTATAGAACTAGTCATAGTCTGGATCTATATGGATCATGTTGACTGATTCCTTGTTATCAAAAGCCTCATGCTAGATCATTGAATGCGAGAGCATTTTGACATGAATGGTAGTGAAATCGGTAGATAGATTCTGAGGGATCAAGGATCCCAAAGATGCCATGGTGTCTGCGAATATGTTTGATGAATGAGGGATTGCCTCGATGTTGTACCACTCTAGTTTGGCTAGATATGTGTCAACAAGCTCCTTGTAAGCTTTCAGGATTGGATCTCGACATTGAAATAATCCTTTGACCTAGTTGACTATGAGGAGGGAGTCACCGAAGATATTTAGCCTCTTGATTTTCATGGCGATGGTTGTTTGGAGACCCAATATTAGGGCCTCATATTCGGTGTTGTTATTGGTGCAAGGGAAGTCTAGCTTGAATGACAAGGGCATTGGAGCACCTTGTGGCGTGAAAAAGACAATCCTCACACCGCCTCCTTGCTCACACTTTGAACCATCGAAGAACAGAGTCATGTCAGCTTCATTTTCTAGTTCTTTGGGTTTGGGTGCTTCTGATAGTGCAAATACCACATCATCAAGAAGCTCTATGGTAAGGGGCCTACTATTCTGGAGAGGTGCCTCAGCCAACTGATCAGCTATGACTTGTCCTTTGATGGACTTTTGGCTTATGAATTCCAAATCAAATTCTATCAATAGCATGATCCACTTTGCAATACGTGTATTATGATATGTCTTGCTCATCATATACTGCAAAGGATTTTGCTTGGATATTACATATGTCGTATGGCTCAACATGTAGTGGTACAATTTCTTGGTTGCAAAGACCACTGCTAAGCACAAATTTTCTACGTATGCATATCCAATTTCGTAGCTCACCAAGGTGTGGCTAATGTAATATATCACTTGCTCTTTGTCTTGCACATTCTTTTGAGCCAACATGGTGCCCAAAGCAAAATCTGTAGTGGATATATATAGCAGGAATGGCACGTCTGGCCTTGGTGGAGCTAGGACTGGTGGCATTTCTAGGTACTCTTTGATCTCAGCAAAGGCTTGCTAACATTCTTCATCCCATTGGAATGGGACCCCCTTGTGTAGTAGTCAATTCATGGGTCGATATTTATCCGATAGTTGTGCGATAAATCACTTTATGGATGCTACTTTGCCCTGTAAGCTTCTTAGTTCTTTGATGTTCATGGGCGGGGCCATTTCCAGGATAGCCTTTACCTTTGCTGGGTCTACCTTGATGCCTCATTTAGAAATGATGAATCCCAAGAGTTTTCTAGAAGTTACGCCAAAGATGCATTTCTTGGGATTCAACCTGACATTGTGCTCAATCAGGTGATCAAAGATCTTTGTGAGGGTCTTAGCATGCTCTTCATGTAGCAATGACTTGGCTAGTAAGTCATCGATGTAGTCTTCCAAGATCTTATGCATGTAATCATGGAAAATGTATGTCATCGCCCATTAATATGTGGCACCAGAATTTTTAAGGTCGAATGGCATTACTTTGTAATAGAATGTTCCCCATGGAGTGGTAAATACAGTTTTATGTTGGTCTTCGAGTTTAATCTGAATCTGATTGTAACCAAAAAAATTGTCCATTAGGGAGAGCATCTCATGACCTACAGTTGCATCTACAAGAGCATCTATGTTGGGCAATGGGAATGAATCCTTTGGGGTTACCTTATTGAGATCCCTAAAATCCGTGCAAATGCAGACTCTTCCATCAGGTTTTCCTATGGGTACCATGTTTGATACCCACTCTGGATAGTCAATGGGAACAATAAAGACTACATCCAATAGTTTTTGCAACTCATTTTTAACCATCAAAGCGACGGTTGGATGCATCTTTCTGAGATTTTGCTTGACCAGTTTCTTCATGGGGTCTATCGAAAGGTTGTGGACAACCAACTTTGGATCTATCCCCGACATGTCTTTGTAGGTCCAAGAAAAGAGGTTTGGTCTCTCTTTCAATAGAGGAATTATGATGGCCTATTCTTCTGGAGATAAGATTTCTTCGAAACTTGAATTTCTTTGGTTGAGAAGGATCATTGTTGATGTCCACCTCAAAAGTCTCCTCTATTGCCATATGTGACCCCTCCTCAAGCTGGTGAGGAGTGGGGATTAGATGAATGTCATCTATTGGATTCATGGTTCCCATTGACTTAGAGTCAAGGCCAACATGATAGACATCATGTGCACAACCTCATGCGAAATGAAATGGTTGCAGCATCTCTTCATTAGGGAAGAAATCCTTAGGCTCCAGGGGTGAATCGATGTGATCCCAATCGATAGCATCTAAGTTAAGACACAATGGTTTGGAGGGATCTACTGGGTTATGGAGTGGAGTGGTCAAATCAATGGAGATCATGTTGATGGATGGAATGAAATCTCTAGGACCATGCGAGTGAAACTCTATATCCTGGGTGTGCCCTCCATACTCATGATGAGGATCTGGGGGTATAGGGATCTCAGGATCTGGTCTATGGATGGAGGGTATGATGGGATTGTTAGGGAACAACTACTCTCTAAAAATTGGGGGGTCTCAAAATACCCTGGGGAGGGAGGATTTTTTTTTTATTCTCCCCACAGGGGGGGGAGGAGGGGGGGTGGCGGGGGGGCCTCCCCCCCCAAAAAGCAGATTGATTGGATGCAAGTGATGAGGCCCAAGATAAGCCATCTCAGTCTCATCCTCAAAGTCATCATCACTTATACAAAAACCATTGACATTTTTTTCTACCCCTAATATTGGGTGATGGCTTACCTGCTGATGCCCTAGATAGGCTAGCTCAGTCTCATCTTCATAGTTATCATCACTTATGAAGAATCCATTAGCATTTGTCTCTAGTCCAATGATGTGACTCATATGTCTAGGTCGTAGGTAGGCCATCTTTATTGAGTCCTCCGACTCATGGCCACTTTCATATGACATGTATCCACCTTCATCCAAGATGTATTCACTCTCGTATGAGATGTAGCCACTTTCTATGTGGCCTATCCAAGTAAGGTTTTGCACATACCGAGGCCCATGGTAGACCAGGTCGGTTCCATATTCATCCTCACTTGGAACATAATCATACTCCTCTTGCTCATATCCATGCATTGGCTCCTCCTCCCATAGGATGGCTCCTGATGGGGGCACTTCAAGAGAGGATTTAGGGTGATACTGATCAGGTGGTGCGACATTGACCATCGACACCCACCTATCACCCAAATAGTTTCTACTAGGGGGTTGATAGGGATTCCAGTCGATGTCCTCCCCAAACCCAATGCTTAATCTATCTAGGGCTGCTTCCAAAGAGTCATCATGACTCCGCATTTGATAGCCCAAACCACACCTATCAGTAGGTAGTTGGTACTACGGCTAGAATGGTAGCCGATACCCTTGCTCATACAAGCCTAGGCCATAGCCTTGCCAGTGACACTGCTCAAAGTACTTTAGAGTGAACTCAAGATTTGACAAGTAATGAACACTCATGGTGAAAGGTTCATCCCCATCCCTTTCCATATCAAGAGTAGTGTGGGCGTAATCTAGACCAACATATATGAAATTAGTCTAGTTGGGTGGCATCCCCAAGGGAACCACTATCCCTATTGGTAGATTTGGGACTCTTGGCCATCCCATGTCTTGTGCAGACTCAATGATTGGCGTGAAATTTATGTTCTGCACAAGATATTCACCTAGTGCTATGTTGGCTAGGTGAATTGTCACCTGCGGTGCAGATGACATTGTTGATGATGCAGGTGAGGTAGGTTGAGGTACCTCCTCGACCATTTCTTGAGAATGTTCCTCCTCCATGGGAGTAGGAATTCCTATAGCTACTATGGTCAGAAGTTCCTTGGGTCCTTCCTCCACTAGGGGTGCCTTCAGCTTCTATTTATCTCTTGCCTTATCTATCGAAGGCTTTTCAGAAGTACCAGTAGCTTTGGATGTAGGAGGTGGTGTCGATGTGGATGGGTCACCTTACACTAATTTGCTTTTGCTTCCTGGCTGCATGGTTGGGGATGAAGGTCTAATGTACAAGTGAGTTGATGGAAGGACAAAGTCCCCCGACAAGTTGACTTGATGCACGTATTTAAATGGCTCTTCATCGGATGGAACCACATGAACTTGTCCCTCGTGCACATACTTGATGCATTGGTGCAGGATTGAGGGCACACACTGCATGTCTCTAATCTAGGGATGCCCTAGAAGGATGTTATATTGCATCACCCCTTCTAACACATGACACATCATGGGGATGGTCTTATGTCCTACTTTTATAGGAAAAATGATTGTACCCACTATGGTGCACATCGCATCGTTAAAAGCCTTGAGCATGTAGGAAGTTGAGATAATGTTGGACTTTAGGATTTTTAGGTGCCCTATAGCCTTGGTAGTGATGATGTTGATTGACGAGCCTGTATCGATCAAAACCTACTTGAATGGAATGTCATTGATTGATGCAATAATGTGCAGAGGTGGGTCTACTATAGTAGTTGGCACTTCCTTGATTTCGTGATTGTAAAAGTGGATCATGAGCTCTTGGCACTATTGTACTTGCCCCATAAAATGTGTGAATGCATCGAGGTTCTAGGGCTAGAGCTCGATTGATTTCAAAATCTCCATTAGAGTCTCCCTGTGCCTAGGGGACTATTGTATGAGCTCATAAATGGATAACTTGGCTAGAGTCATCTGTAGATTTTGTTCTAGTCTATTCCGAATAGTTACCACAGGTCTCACTAGTGGACCTAGAGGATTTTGTTGCACCTACCTCTATCGAGGTGCAGCCGAGATATTAATGGGAGCCATTGGAGGCTGTGGTTGCCCATATATCTAACTCCTGGTTGCCATGTTAACCAACTCAACCATTACGATGCATCCATGAATAGGTGGCTCGACTCGAACCTGGTTGACTTGGGCACCCTGATCCCTAGGGACCTCATGATTGGGAAATGGGTTCTGGTATATACCCATATCTCTATTATTGGGAGCTAGTGGGTTGTCAACTTTTAACTCTCCCTTTTCTATCATATTTTGTACTACATTCTTGAATCCAATGCAATTCTCGATATCATGCCCTTGTCTCCTATGATATGGGTAGTATTGATCTTCCCTGTATCCCCTTGGCTTGGGATGGTTAGGATCAAGAAGTTGTACATCAAGAAATATTATCCTCTATGCCTCATTTAACTGATTAAACACCGACTGCATTGATTCATTTAGAGGCGTGTAGTAGCGAGGTGGTCGACGCTCTCTATTCTGGCCCTGATTGTTCTTAGGGTCATAGTTGGTTGGTGGAGGGTGAGCCTAGTAATTTTAGGGTTTTCCATTCCCCTCCTTTGGTGCGGCCAACACAACTTGATTAACCTGAGTGGGCTTGGCTTGCTTCTACTTATTCTTGTTATTCTGATTGTTCTTGCCCCACTCTTTCTTGTTGTGGAGCTTGAGGTCTCCCTCATCGACCTTGATGTCTTCAATAATCTTGGCTTGAGCCAAGGCTTCTTTGAATGATTCATATTGTTGTAGTTGTAACAACAGAGAGATATGCTTTGTGTAGCTCTTTGTGAACATTCGGATAAGTTCCTCTATGGAGATGGAGAATGATAGTTTTGCCATGATTTTTCTCCACCTATCCCCATAGTCCATCACTGGCTCATCATCATACTATTTCAAGTTGGCCAGATCAGATAGGTTCACCTTCTTTTTAGCATCGAAGGAGAAGCGTTCAAGGAATGCATTTACCAATTTCTCAAAACCGGTGATGCTATGCTTGGGCAACTGATTGAACCATTGTGTTGTCATGCCCGAGAACATCATGATGAATGTTCTCAACATCAGGGCATCATTCTTGTCCAAGTGGAAGCATGCATTCATGAAGTTGGTCACGTGTTCTTGTGCATCTCCCTCCCCTTAAACTTGTCTAACCTAGGCATCTCAAAGTGCCTAGGATATGCTAGACTTGGTACTGAGGGGCACAGAGGCTGGTTGTGAATCTTGCTCAATGTCGGCTTCTATCCGCTTGTGTCCTACTTCTCGAGAGACTTGACTCTCTTGGTGAGCGTCTGGTATACCTTCAAGGAAATAATCTCATGTTCCTGAAGGTTTGCTCACGGTGGTAAAGGAGGTAGCCCTGTGTTGGCCCAGTTTGGGTGTCTATACTCATCTCCTATAACCATGGATGGTGGTTCAAGATATGTCTATTCCTGGTCTTCCATCCCTACCCTTTCCTCATTGAATTGTGTTTGTTCAAGGTCCAGGTGTTGTTGATGTTGTGAAGTGTGGTGAGCACGCTCATTTCCTAGCCTAGTGCTTCTCTCCTACTGAGAATCAACACGTCTCTCATGTCGGTATCTCTCACCACCTATGTGTGCATCTGTTTGAGCCAACCTCTCTGCTAGCTCCTCATGCTCAGCTCTTTCTTCTCTTGAGCATTGTTCTTGTAGGTGTATGCACCTCTTCCTTCACTCTTCTTGCTCAAGAGATTCTACATGCTCTCGCTCAATGCGTAGCTCCTCTTCCAACCTATGTAGGTGGTCAGAGTGACCTACTATTGAAGGCTCATGTCTTTCTAACTCTGCATGAGGGGTTCTAATGTTGAGGCCCCTCGAGGAGGCTCCTGTTGTGTGTTGGTCCCTATCTGCTAGGGTAACTTGCTCTGTGTACTATGTTATGGGTTGAGTACCCCCATGATCTGAAGTAGTGTATGTGCTACGAGGTCGCTTTGAAGCTTCTCCTAGTTCATTGGTGCATCTAGTGGCTATGCTACATGAACTTCCTAAAGTAGAATTTTCGATAGCAATACTTCTAGGAGTTGGTCTCGAGGGAACTCGATCCAACTCATCAAGTTGTCGGGTTCTCCATGGCTGATCCTGTGGAGTCCCATTGGCACCAATGAGCTCATAGTCTAAGGGTACCCTCCCATCTGTAGGGAGGTTGTAAGATGTCCTGGGCCTATGACTAGGTGTGGCCCTAATGTCTTGCCCCTCAGTGGGTTGATTTATCCTATGTGTATCATGTGAGGTTTGGAGCCTTGCACCCTCTATGTATGCCTATGCGATGAGGGAGGCCTTGATGCCTCCTCACATCGACATGATGATGGAGGTCTTGAAGCCTCCACATGTCTATGCGATGAGGGAGGTTGGGATACCTCCACATGTCGGCGTGAAGAGGGAGGTCATGATGCCTCCACTTATCTATGTGATGAGAGGCACCATGAAGACTCCTCGTTCCTGTGTGATGAGGAGGGCCTTGAGGCCTCCTCATGTCTATGTGATGAAGAACCAGGAGGTGGATCTCTTACTGGGGTTTCTCGTGGAGTCCCCCCAAGGGTTGAATTGTCACCCCTAAGACTTGCCAAACTTCATCCGATGACACTACGGGTGGGTGGCTCATCGCCAATGTGATTGTGAGTGTGAGGAGCACTAGTTTCCCCCTCGATGTTGGACTGGGGGTGGTTGCTCCATGTGTACACCATCCCTATTATGGGTTATCTTCTTAATTAGATTCCAAATTATGTAAACAAAGCAAGCAAATTTTTATCTCTTTTAAGGATTAATGTGTTCCCTAAACTGTTTGGTGTGTTTGGATTTGTTGTTGATCTCGAATTCTTGTTCATGCTTTGGACTTAGAATGAGGGAACTCAATCAAATTGGAGACTAGGAACACTAGTGTTGAACATGATTTCTCAAAAGAGTCTAGGGTACACCACTTAAATCCCAATGGGGGGTTCGCCTAGCCCTTCCACTATGAAATAGTGGGAGGCAGTTTGAACACAAGTGACCTGCACCAACTAAAAAGGAGTTCTCTATTCTATCTAAGGACATCTAGGGGGAAATCCAGTGGAAGGAGATGAATTCCAATGTCACCGATCTGAATTGGGGGTCGGTGATGAAATCCAACCTTACCAATGTTATTGTAGAACGTGCAAGTGTGTGGGGTTATTTTTAACCTTGCATGTAAATAAAATGCATCACCCAACAAACATGATCTTTCCTATATGCCTAAGATAAAAGATATTTCCACTTTAGAAAGATGCATGTATTCAGCTTAAATGAACTTTAGAGAATGCATTCTATTCTATGAATCAAAGGCCACTAGCTGGGCCGCATGCAAGCAAACTAACACATAGAAGCCTAGCACGTTGGAGACTAGGGCAGACCTTACAAGCAGAGGCTCGTTGTTCCTAGCAGCACCTAGAGGAACTAAAGAAAGTCCTAGGAAACATCAAATGCAATTCCTTTTCCCATTTTTATTTATGTTCTCCTGATTAAACTACGATTTCACTTGCTATTTCTGGAAATAAAAATTGCAGATAGAAAACATAGAGAAAACAGAGGATGAAACCAACCTCAAATCCCACTCTGATGATGGAAATTCTGAGCTCTGCTGCACTCTACTACTGGCCGCTATCGACCAGAGTGGTTGATTCTAGCCGTTGACAGCTACAGTGGCTAAGATCTACTGGTTGTTGTCGACCAGAGTGGCCAAGACCTGCAAGTCACTATTGACCAGAGTGGCCAAACCTACACACAGAAAAACCTATGAATGTCAATAAACTAACTAGAAAATAAAACTTGGTGGGGGTCCCACCGTGATCGCCATCTGTGCGATCCTCGGGAAGCGCACACCCTGGCTACCCTACTTGCGATTTTGATTTATCATGTATATTATCACTTGCACAAAATGAAAGTACTAAAAGCACATGCAACACAAAAGTAAGAAAACAAATAAAGATGCTTTATTTATTGATATCTCAAATCCTTGGTTACAAGTTCATCCCTCTTAGGGATACCCATCATTTTGATACAAATATTTACACAATATAGAGCAGTGGTTGGATGTATTCCCCACAAGGGAATGGTGCGCATACGTAGGCCTCCTGGTCCCACACACAAAACTATATGGGGGCTTACAGATGCCCCTTTCTCCAGATCTGGTCCTGGAGGGATCTTTGTGCTCCTGCTACTTCAATATGGTCCTGAAGATCTATACCTACGCTCATGGAAACAACAAAGCATGCTTAGTAGGATGGGCCACCTCTCTGGATGAGGCCTTTGTCAATGGATCAGATAGATATGATAATAATGAAATACAAGCATAAACAAAATAATAAATGCATGGAAAGCTGAGAAATATGGAATAGATGCGTTAATGAAAGCAGATTTGAGCTATGGCTAACTAACAAATTAAGCAATAATGAATCTAGACTAAAGCAAAGGGAAATAATGTCTATGCCCTAAAATATGCCTACGAGCCACTGTCCGAGATAGCGACCATGATATGAAGCTCTTCTCCTTGTGAATCAAGGGTTGTTGTGCTATCCTCCTTGCCAAAATTGATGTTCAAGGGTCATCGGGCATGTCTCCTACACTGATGGGTGGTTGGGCACAATGAATCTAAAAATGGGTATGCAAGCGTAGCTCAGCCGAACAGTGCTCCAATGCTCCTCAAGGAGGATGTAACTTGGCTCTCCATTTTGATAGGGCTTCACTGCATAACTCTGAAACTTCATGGATCTCTTGCTTGTCGTGGGAGAGTCTATATGTAGACTTCTCTCTCAGATCTAGAACTTGGCTTCCTAGAGAAGCTTCAACCTAGATTGCATGTGACTGACCATTCCGGGTGGGAAGCATCAGTCACAAATTGGCATTGAAGGGGTAGTTAGGAGGAACTCAGGGAGTTCCTCACCAAAATCTACCCGTAAACAATGCAAAGGTGTAGTCATACTATGTGATCTGGGCCCGTATTCATGGCTAGACTATGCATGGTGCTAGCCGCTATCGAGTCCAGTGGCTAGGTGTGGTCATTGTAGTCTTCAGTGGCCAGGTGTGCTGGTCACTCTGCTTGAGAGTGGCCAAGCCTAGATGGGCTAGAACTACCTTGTTTGAGTGGTTAGGACCACTTCTTGCTCTTGGAGAGATCCAAGAGGGTTCATATGGTCTATGGATGTGTCCATATGGGTAGTCTCCTAAACATGATGTGTTTTAGGTGTCTACAACAAGTAGCAATGAAAATACTACATGATGAAGCATAAAAAGATAAACAAGTGAAGTTAGCTGAAGAAAAGAAATCAAAAAATCCATAAGAAAAGAAGATAATTGTGTAGAGTCTGGCAGCACAAGTTTTAGATACCACAATAGATATCAAAGTGGTAAACTTGTTGGAAGCTATTCCATTATTACAAAAAGTAATGGTTGAAGAGATACAACCACATAAGGTGATGGAAGTGTAGATTCAACTAATTTAGGAAAAGAAATAGAAATACCAATTTATGGATTCAACTATATTAATGATTGATATGGGAAATAAACCCACATTAGTTCATATAGAGATCCTAGGGCACAAATTAACACAAGTTATTATGGATGAAGGATCCAAGGTCAATGTGCTACCTGAAAGGACCTCCCTATAACTAGATTCTCCATCTCTATGGGTATCGATATTTCTATTATATGGTGCTGACAAATATGGTATCGATATGAAAGTATTATTGATAGCATAAGTGGTGATAGCTAACCAAGAGTTTGTCTTGGATTTCATTAAGTGGGTATCGATACAATGCTCTAGGAAGAGGATGGCTATGAGTAGCCAAAGTTAATCACAAATGGGAAAATAATTAGATCACTTTCAAGAAGGGACATCACAAATATATGATTAATCTAACTAATCAAAAGGTCAGTGAGGATGTAGCTACGACTGATGAGTTGGAAAATTCCTTGAGATATGAAGGATATGAACCAGATGGAGAAGGAATGTTGTACCTGGATGAATGTAATAAAGACAAAGCTAGATCTGATAGTGGACTTCTTCATTGGTAAATTGAGGAGTATAAAAATTTTCAGCCCAACTACCTCTGTATTGACTCATAGGAGATCAAGCAAAAACAAGACGAACCAAAAGTCAGCTAGGAATCTAAGGAGGCAGAAGAGAAATGGACATTCCCAAAAAGTTGTGTAAAGTATACAATAGGAGATACAAAAATTTTATACAATACCGAAAAACCCAATGAACATAGAGAAAGTCACAAGTGAACAAAAAAAGACCAAATATGAAGGACCTCAGATAGTGGACATCAATCTAAGAATGGAGGATGAACCTAGGATAATTCACTATGCTGATGATTGGAACCCTGTACTGAAACAGTATCTTTTAAGATATTCTTGGAATACAAGGATGTCTTTTCATGGACATAGAAGGACTTAAAGGGAGTACCACCTTAATTATGTGTCCACAAGACTACACTAATTCTTGGAGCACAACTCGTAAGAAGGATACCGTATAGAATGAATCCAAAGTATGTTGCATTAGTGAATGCAGAGATAGAGAAGATACTAGAGGCAGGATTCATCTTTAGGGTGAAACCAGTGAATGGGTATCACCTATAGTGATCACCTTGAAGAAGGAAGTGGACAAAATCATAATATGTGTGGAATTTAGGAGTCTAAATGTAGTAACTATTAAGGACTCCTTCCCTATTTCCTTCATATATTATATCCTAGAAGAAGTCATAGGACATGAAATCTATTCATTTTTGGATGGGTTTTTAGGTTATAATTAGATAAGTATAATCGAGGAGGATAATCTAAAAACTGTATTTACTATGGAGAATGGCATCTATGTGTTCAATCAAATACTATTAAGGCTCTGTAATACGCCAGCTACATTTTAGTGCATCATACTGTATATATTTGATCAGTTGGCAATAGGGAACTTCAAAGCATTTTTGGATGAATGGTCCATTTATGGGAAGATCAAGGAGCATCTCCCTGCCCTTAGTGAATGCATGATTAGGTGCAGGAATGCACATATATCATTAAATATTGGTAAATGCTACCTAATGGTACCATATGGAAAATTGTTAGGACACATAGTGTGTAATGAAGGATTAAAAGTAGATCCTAATAAGATTCGTGTGATATTGCACATGGAATAACCATATGATGTGAGTTCACTTAAAACCTTTATGGGATTGATGGGATATTATCGAAGGTTTATCAATAACTATGCACATGTATCCTATACATTGGATTCATTGACAAAGAAGAATGTTCCTTTCAGATGGATGGAGGAGCACCAAGGAGCCTTTGAAGAGTTAAAGGCCAAGCTTGTGAGTAGCTCAATTTTGGAGTTTCCAAATTGGGATAAGGAATTCCATATCCATATTGATGCATCAAATTTTGCAATAAAATGTGCTTTAGTACAAGAAAGATATTTCAGGTTGGATCAGCCTATTTTCTTTGCTAGTTACCTATTATCAAGGGCGAAGATAAATTATAGTACAACAAAATGAGATGCCTTGGAAATGGTATATACATACCATAATTTTAGGTATTACCTACTGTAAAGTCCTTTTGCTTTCTACATAAATCATCAAGCCCTATTGTACTTGATAAATAAACTGATAATACAATGATGAGTCAGTAGGTGGCTCATCACCTTATAGGAGTTTGTATTTAGAGTAGTAGTGAGACCTGGTAAGAAGCATGTCATTGTAGACCAATTATCTTAGATATGATCAATAGAACCTATAAGAACATGGTTTTCAAATAAATTTCCTAATGCACATTTATTTACCATCAATGTTGTTCCATCATGGTACAAGTTGATTGGCCAATAACTTTCCACGGGAAAGTTGCCATAGGAAATGATGACAATCGAGAAAAAGAAAACGATTATGAAGTCAACACCCTTCCAGTTAATAGTGGGATTGTTGTATAAAATGGGAAGCAATGGTATCTTACGAAGATATGTGATGGAAGAAGAAGTCAAAGCATCATTGAAATAAACTCATGAAGGCTTAGTGGGAGGGCACATGGTACCAAAAGTGATAGCTATGAAAATATTACTAGCAGGATTATGGTGGCCTACACTGTATAATTATGCAAAAAAGTATTTGAAAGCATGATATACTTGTAAAAAGGTAGGAAAGCTACTGAAGAGGGAATTTATGCCTTTGCATCCATCACAACCCCAAGAACTGTTTGAAATATGGGGATTGGACTTCATTGGACCATTGAAGACATCTTGTAGAAGGAAGTGTAGGTACATTATAGTAGCAATGGAATACTTGACAAAATGGGTCAAAACGAGAGCATTACCTGATAACTTAGCTAAAATTACAAGTTGATTCTTGTATGAGGAGGTAATTACAAGATTTGGTATTCCACTATAGATAACGAGTGATTGAGGAGGACACTTTATAAATGAAATAATCAAAATGTTGACAACAGAGTTCAGAATTTTACTCTCATTGTCTAGTCCATACTATCCCAGAGCAAATGGGTAGGCAGAAGCAACAAATAAAGTCCCAGTATCTACTTTGTATAAAACCTATGGAATAGAAGGAGCATATTGGTAGGAAAGGCTACCATCTCTTTTTTGGATATATAGAACAACTTTTAAACTAAAAATAGAGCATACACCTTTCCAATTTATGTATGGACAAGAGGTAGTGGTGCTAGTTTAATTCTTGATACCAAGTTTGAGATTCATGATGGAGCATTGCTTGGGTTATCAAGAAAGTTTGGAAGAGTGACCAAAAACACTGATCAAGTTAGATGAAATAAGAGTCATGGCACAATGGGTGATTGAGGTAGATCATAAAAAAAGGAAGTCATGGCATGACAAACATTTGATGAAGTTAGAACTTGGTCCAGGTGAATTAGTTCTAAAGTTTAATGCAAAGAAGGAAATCAATCCTAGTAAGTTGAAGATATTATAGCTTGGTCCCTACAAAGTGGTAGAAGCAATTAATAATGGAGCGGTCAAGTTATATAACTTGAATGGGATGGAGGTACCTGACACTGTAAATGGATCAAATTTGAAGCCTTACAAAGTACAACACTTATTCATTTCTTCAGAAGAGATCGTATGTAGAAGACAAGCAGAAGCTCAATGGAGGACTCAAGGATAGCAAGGTCCATCATAGGAGGAGCCTGTCATAGGACTCACATGCTTATTTATATAAGGTGAGGATACATGACCAACCATAGAACAGTAGGAGTTGGCACCTCGACCTAGAGAAAGAAGAAGATTACGAGTGCATTTCATATTTGTGGATGGGACCAAATATGTAATAGAGGAAGATGAAGAATGGATTCCTCCAAATGAAAGAAGACATCAAGAGATAGTACTTGTATCGCTCCAAATTTTTTGCACCCTTACCTTCAGGCTATAGGATCCGCGCCCGGAAGGGGGATGTGAAAAGGATGGGACAATACCTCGGACTGAGAGGCCCTTTGAAGGTCCCGCCTCTCGGGGGAGGTGTATAAGGGTGAATTTTCGATGGATGGTGGGTTCACCAGGAAACTTTTGAATGGCAGTTTCCACGCCTAGGTTGATAGTGTGTTTGATGTGTTCATTTTTATGCTTGATCATTCAACTCCTAGGTTTGGCCAAATATGAATCTAAACTATTCTATATGCCAATGCTGATTTAAATGAATACAAAAAATAGAAATGGATGCAAATAACAGAGAATATGCTAACTAGAAGGTGTCATACCTGATTCCGGATGTCTGATGGAGATTCTGAGTCTTGTAGCAGTTCAGATCGTCTCAATTTGTACGTAATCATCTGATATTTCTCGGGATCATCCCAAATCATAGAAGGTCATCTGAAATCAGACAGAATCGTCTGAAATCTGACGAATTCGTCAGACGAATTCGTTAGAAACCTGCAATCACAAAAATAGACGCAAAATACCAAATATGCAAGTGCAGAAGCAAAGGATAATGGTAGAAATAACAGCAAACATGCCTAAATAATAGATTCTAATAACAAATAAGGAAATGCAGTAGATTTAATGATTGATTTTAACTTTATCATGCGATTATGCTAAATGAGGTGAACTCCAAGATGCATAAAACATAATAACTTAAAACAGTGCAGAAATACAATATGAAAATGTAGAGAAAGCTAAGAAAATGCAAACTCTAAACTCGGACTGCCCCCAATCTGGACTACAGTCAGGATCGCCTCCAATCGTACGAGATCGTCCGCAATCGTCCGAGATCGTCCGCGATGATCCAAGCTAGCTTCGACTGAAAAACAGTAGAGTTCCTGCAATAAAAATGCAAAAATACCGAATGCAAGCAATAGTGCGAGGGAATAAGGAGCTAACTCTGCAATGAAATCCGTCAACTAAGGGGTTAGGGGTTCAGGGAGAATCAGGGGGGATAAACTAGAAAAATCCTAGTTTATATAGGATTAGGAAGAGGTTTGGGAGGTTGGGGATCATCCCAATGCGGGAGATCTCCAACGGGGAAATCTCCAAGCTGCGCGGACACGCTTCGCCCGAGTTGGAGAGGTTGTTGAAACAGAAGCTAATTATGAAAATTTGGTTTTGGGACGAAATCGTCTGGACGTTCTATTCGAGATGAATTCGTCAGATCGGGGATGATTTCGTCTAATCTGCGACGATATCGTCCAACGGTCAAAACAAATCCTAAAAATGGCATGAAAAATGGGGAAAGCGGGTAATAGGCGGTTTAACGGGCAGTTTGGGGTTGAAATTCAAATTTTAATATTTTATCTTTTTACTAAGGTTTTAACTATGCCAATTTTAGGGTGCTACATTTTGCCCCCTCTTTAGCGAATTTTTCGAAGAAAATGCGTTAAAGACGAGTTTTTCCCGTTTTACGAGAAAGCAAAAATATACTCAATTTTTTAGACGACGATTCTTGGTCGAATCGTACGAATGCTGACTATGGTGCCCCCTCCGTGTTTTTACCCAAATCGAACGTTTGAGGTAAAAATGTGAAAAAGCAAAAATTTAAAATGTTGATTTTTAAATAAAACTAAGAAAATAGGGAAAACCCTAATTCATTTTTACTATTCACTTTTATTGTTCCAGAGCTCTGCAGAGAAGAAAAATGGTGGAGACAGCGCACAGAGCGACAGAGGTCCGGCGCGGGCTACGGGTAAGGATCTAATCCTAGTAGATTAGGTTTAATTTAACTTTGTGCAAGTTTTTTGAGTTAAATTTGATTGTTTGGGGCATCGCGGCCGTTTTTAGGCCGTCGACGTCATCGGGACAAAATCGTCCCGATTTCGTCGAAATCGTCCCTAGATCGTCGATTTCATCTGATGGAGAAATCGATGAATTAGGGGCGATTTCATCCAACAAGGGGCGATCCCCAAGTTGCGAAATCGGAGATGATTTCATCCTCACAAAGGATGATTTTGCCCAATTGGGGACGATATCATCCAATGGTGGACGATATCATTTTAAACTTGATTTTAAGTTGTTTAATTTGATGTTAATGATTGATTTATTAATGATTTTGTTGTTTTATTGTTTGTTTTGTAGAAAGGATTACTAAAGAGCCGAGAATGGAAATACGATGGGCTAAGAGATGACATAGCCATGCTCGACCAGGTAGAGCATGATCGACTAGGACAGGTCGGTCTACAGCATGTGGCAGAGATGCCACAAGTACCGACTGACATGGGGCTACTGACAGCCCTAGTAGAGAGGTGGTATCCGGGGTCATCCTGCTTCTGGTTATCGATAGGGGAGATGGCTCCCACTCTAGAGGACGTATGGAGGATCATGAGGATCCCCATACAAGGATGGCTGATGACGCCTATGGCCAATCAGGGCTAGGCGATGATGAGGCTCACTGGAGACCCGAGCTTCACCCTGGAGAAGGGCGAAGTGAACATCGAGTCTCTACGGTAGATGCATGGGGCATCTAGGCTGACTCGAGTTTTGGTAGGAGTTGTCGGTGGCTTACTTCTTGTGCCACCAGAGTGGATGCAGACTACCGTGGGTGCTCTCAGACATAGTCTATGACATGAGAGACCACGGGTATAGATTTGCATGGGGCAGCTTTGTTCTTTGCCGCTTGTATAGGATCCTGCATGGGGTCGTATACAAGGGAGGTCGATGTCTGGTTTTGACATCGCTGCTACAAGTTTGGTGCTGGGAGCACATTGCGGTGCGGAGGCCGATAGGGCTCCCATTGACAGGGGTTGACCGGGAGAGGCCTCGAGTTTTCTATTGGTGGCTACAAAGGGGGTCACAATGGTGGATAGATCTATCGATGTCACGGAGGTTGCTAGATGACCTCATCCTAGACCAGATCACCTGGAGGCCATGGCGAGAGCACCCCGGGTGGGCAGAGGATGGGGAGGAGCTGGCTCGCATCAGGCGAGTCTACTGGTTGAGGATGGAGCGGGGAGAGGTAGAGCTCCACCGCTATGATCGAGTACTATGATAGTTCGGTCTACAGTAGGGGATCCCTTCTCTTAGGGATTACGAGTACTCCTAAACTATTTGGGATAGTACTACACTGAGCGGGGCTCCAGATATGCAGTGATTCTAGAGTCAGGATGCGGACGATGCCCCCATCCAGCCAGTGGATGGTGACGATATCGGGGTTATGGATGGCTATGATGCCTAGTACGTAGGCATCCGCCCTCCTCGGATGACGAGGGCATAGGGTCCAGTGCACGCTGTGGTGCGCCAGATGGGGAGGTGACGGCAGGCTGCTATTGAGGCAGCGTGGGGTCACAGGGGGAGAGAGCAGCGGTGGTCCCCATAGGAGAGATGCCAGAGGATGGCACGGGCTCCACAGAGGCCACGGGAGATAGGGCGGAGGGAGGAGAGGCTCCCTTCATAGTAGGGGGAGAGACCACCATCACCTGATAAGGGCAAGGGTGTTGACACAGGGGAGAGCAGTGAGACGATGGCTCTCTGGGCTGAGGCTGCCCACCTCCGAGCTCAGGTGCAGTCACTGCAGGACGAGGCCACTCAGCTGAGGACGTAGGTACGAACACTACAGGATGAGATGACACGGCTCAGGGCATGGAGGGGAGGGGTGAGCAGGGATGATCTAGTGTGGTCGATGATGTAGACTGCATTCTACCAGGGTGTATACTTCTAGCTGGTTCTAGAGGGCCAGAGGGTACAACTACCGGCCAACATTGCAGAACCAGTCAGGTTGGGATCGATGAGGACATCCTCCCGATCGATGATGAGGACCCGAGATACATCTCGGACCTCTATGGGACCACCTCCTCCATGTCAGGGTGGGGGAGGAGATGAGGCTGAGAGCTCGAGGGCTTCTCGAGGCTAGGTGTCTATGGACTATAGATTT
Organism: Wollemia nobilis; assembly: GCA_028583015.1. Classification (NCBI taxonomy): domain Eukaryota; kingdom Viridiplantae; phylum Streptophyta; class Pinopsida; order Araucariales; family Araucariaceae; genus Wollemia; species Wollemia nobilis. The sequence goes on from JAQPPZ010009575.1 coordinate 697,789, forward strand.
TGTAGAGATTGTTGAGAGGATTGAGTATGCCAGGGTATAGATTGTGGCATACCAATCCTATTTTGATATGATGTATATAATTTTTTGATATATATATATATAGTTTTGTTTCTGATGATATGACTTGTTCATATGTTTTTATGATGCTTTAATGTTTGAATTGTTTGCTTATTTGATTGAGGATTCATGTAATTATGTCATTTTGAAATATTATAATTTGATGTCATGCTGTAAGATTTTAAATGAAATAATCTGATGTAAACAATTGGTTGTTGTGGTGTGATTTGATGAAAAATAAAAGGGACTTCTAACAATAATTTCAAAGGACATTGTCACTGTTATAGACCATTTCATGGAGTCGCCGCTCACTCGGTCGTCAAGCTAATCCCAGTATAGAAATATTGTTAAAAGTAAAAGAGTGCTTAAGAGACTGTCTTAAGACTTTGTGTTGTAATGATGGAGATAATGATGGTTTGATGATTTGTTTTCAGATTTTCATAAAAATAGTATGCATGAGATACGAAAAGAAATATGATTTTTCTAGGCATAAATTCCTAAGTGTGATAAAATTTTGAACAATTCCTTAGAATTTATACCATGGTTGCAAAATTGAATTTGAACATAATGACATGAAATAGAATAGGTGTTCGTTTGTTTGTAAAGCATAATTGTGTAACATAATGATGCAAGTCATATGTTTTGATGAATTTGTTTTAAAATAAATGGAAAATAAAATTAGAACAATGGTTTGCGCTAGGCATAGAATTATAGGTATAGACTTATACCATCATCGTGAAATCCAAAGAAGAAAATAGATTGTTGGTTTTATTGCAAGATGAATTTTTTGATTTTTGATAAAAAAAAAAATAATAATATGAAAATTTTGTTTGAAATTATTTTTGTGATTTTGTGAGAAAATTTATATAATTGCTTTTATAGAAAACAAGAATTCTGAAATAAAAGGATAAAATTATTCCGAAAAGAGTTACAGAAATATTTTAAATTATCTCAAAGAGAAATATAGATTTATAAGGAATCCTCATGTGCAAATGTGAATTCATTACCGATCTTGATTTATCATAATGATACAAAATCTCTCAAATATAAATGTGTGTGCGATTGTATTGTTCATTCACCAATTTTGAGCAAGATAATTTGATACAAGTAATTTGCCTTGACCAAATGAATGTTCGTTGACCATGATTTATATGCATGTAACCGTACCGAGACTACTATGTAAGTTAGGTTATCAAGAGCTAGCTAATCCATAAGGTGACATAGGTCTGTACAAAAGAAGGTCGCTAATGTGACGGACATATCACCACACTAGGGATTACCCAAGGCCAAGCGGGTTGGGCACAAACCACCTGTTATGGGGCTTACCTCACAGTTTTCGAATAATTGAGAATTCCAAGGATTCAAGCTCATTCACCCTTCTTTTCTTTTCAAGGGGTAGGGAAAGGATTTTATTGCATTTTGCTTTTGCGTTTCTCTTTTGCTTCTTTTTTTTTTTTTTGTACTTTTGTATTTTTGCTTTGATATTTGAGAAAATACTGAAATATTGTGGTGATGATATAAAATAACCTTTTTCTTTTTCTCTTTTTCTTGAACTTTTCTTTTCTTCCTATGCTAGGGATACTTGCTCGGATTAGCTGTAGAGCAAGGGATTTTTATTCCAGGTAGGGGTGAGCTTGTCCTTTTGTCAATTCTCAAAGATTCTAGACCATGTGCATGATAGGATAGCAGGGAAACTTTTCGCTCGGGAAACCATTTCTACTATGTAGCATCATATCGAATTTGCAATGAAATCATTTTAATGTGAAAAGATATACTTGGTTCAAGTAAATAACAAGATCAGTTCTCTATGCTCAAAACTTTATTTAATTCAACTGTGGACTTTGATATAAGAGAGATGAATAATCATACCAAATAAAATCAAGATATTTATTCATGTGAATGTGAAAGTGCGGGATTCCAAATAAATGCTAATTTATCCAAAATAACTGAAAATATAACTGCAATACTTCACAATTTGAGAGGTACAAAAATAAAAGATGTTTTTGAAGATTTTGATGATTTGGATGTTTTTAATTTTAAGTTATGAATTGAAAGAAATACAAGATAATTGTTTTTTGAAATGTTTTAAATAAGTGACTAAAAGGAAATAATATGCAAAACAAATATATACAATGATGAAATGACCAATTTTTATGCATAGTAACGTTTAAGATGCATAATGTTCATAGGTTCTTTAAGTTCTTTACCATCTAAGGTAGATAATTTGTATGCTCTTGATCCAAATTTAGCAGTGATGACATATGGTCCAAGCCAGTTGGGCTCAAATTTACCTTTAAGGTTTTTAGTTGCATTAGTATTTTTTTATTTTCTTTTAAGACAAGGTCACCGATCTCAAAAGATCGAGGATGAACTTTCTTAAGATATGCTCTCTTAAGCTTATTTTGGTAGGCGCGAAGATGCTCCAAAGCATTGATGCGCTTTTCATCTAGAAGTTCTAGCTGACTAAATCTGCCGACACGATATTCATCCCCTACTTCAGTATCTTGAAGTAGTAGAGCTAAAGAAGGAACTTCTAATTCAAAGGGAAAAATGGCTTCAACACCATAAACCAAGACAAAAGGTGAAGTTCCAGTGGGGGTTCGAACACTAGTTCGATAGGCCCACAAAGCAGGATATAACTGAATGTGCCAATCTCGACCGGATTTATTGACCAATTTTTTGAGAATTTTGATTAAGGTTTTATTAGATGCTTACGCTTGACCATTACCCTGAGGATAATAGGGAGTGGACCAGTGATGTTGAATTTTATATTTTTGACATAATTTCTTGACATCTTTATTTTTGAAACAAGTTCCATTATCGAAAATGAGATTGGCGGGAATTCCAAACCTACAAATAATTTGATTAAAAATAAACTTGGAAACTTGTGTTCCAGTGCAAGAAGCTAATGGCATAGCTTCAACCCACTTCGTGAAATACTCAGTGGCGGTTATGATGAATTTGTGTCCATCGGATGACACGGGGTTGATTTTTCCAATGATGTCTAGGCCCCATTTTGAAAAGGGCCAAGGAGATGAAATAGCCTGCAGTTCTTGTGCGGGTGCATGGACAAGGTCAGCGTGTTTATGGCACTTGTCGCAATGTCGCACATAATTATGTGCATCATTTTCCATGGTAGGCCAAAAATATCCTATCTGAAGGAGTTTCTTAGCAATGGCGCTACCACTAAAATGTCCCCCACAAGATCCATTGTGGGCTTCATTCAAAGCTGATCTAGATTCTTCTAGATTCAAACATCTCAGTAAGATGCCTTCAAAAGATCTTCTGTACAAGGTATTACCAATAATCACAAAGCGACTTGCTTGTCTACGTAATAACCTACGTTGGTTGCTAGTACAACCATCAGGGAAGGTTCCTTTCTACAAAAAATTAAATATATCGGTATACCATGGTTCGGGAGTTGTTTCGTTGATGAGAAACACATCCAAAGGTTCTAAGCATGATTTGCTTGAAGCGGGTTCCTGGAGTCGATGAATAATGATGGTAGCATATTCATCGTCTAACTCCAAGGGTAAAAGAGATGCAGCTACAACCATAGCGTCAATCGCACGATTGCTAGTTCGAGGAATAGCTTCCAAAGTAACTTGATCAAACAAGGATAATAACTGCAAAACATATGCTTTATATGGGCGTAATTTATCATCTCTAGTCTGATAAACATCATTGATTTGATTTATGACAAGTTGGGAGTCATCGAAAACCAATAAACTTTTAATTTTCAATGCCAAGGCAGCTCGTAATCCAAGGATAAGAGCTTCATATTCAGCAGTGTTATTGGTGCAAGCAAATGTTAATTTGAAGGACAGAGGTATAAGATGTTTTTGTGGAGATATTAAAATAATACCCGCACCAGCCCCACTCATGCATCGGGCTCCGTCAAAGTATAGGGACCATTGCTCTGAATGGTCTACCTCTAGTTTAAGGCATTCATCAGGAAACTCAATGATGAGGGGATGAGTAGATTCTAAGGGTGCAACAGCTAATTGATCTGCTATGATTTGACCCTTAACAGACTTTTGTCCTATGAAGGTGAGTTCAAATTTGCTTAGCGCAAGAACCCACTTGGTTGTGTGACCAGATAAATATGGTCGACTCATGAGATATCGCAAAGGGTCGAATTTGGCAATAACATACATTTTATGACTGAGCATATAATGTCGTAGTTTTTGTGTAGAAAATACGACTGCTAGGCATAATTTCTCTAATATGGTATAGCGAGTTTCATAACTGATTAAGGTTCTGCTGATGTAATAATTAGCATGTTCTTTCTTCTCATCGTCAAGCTGAGCTAACATAGCTCCTAAGGCAGAATCAGAAGCAGAAATGTACAAGATAAAAGGATGATCAGATCTAGGTGGGGAAAGCATTGGTGGTTTGAGGAGATATTGCTTAAGGAGTTCAAATGCTTCTTGGCATTCTTCATCCCAATGAAAAGAGACATCTTTCTTAAGAAGCTTAAGAAAGGGTCCAGTTTTATCTGCCAACTTGTCGATGAAGTGGTGAATAGCTTGAAGCTTACCTTGTAAACTTCGTAATTCTGATATATTGGTGGGTGCGGGCATATCTGTGATAGCCGCGATCTTGAGAGGGTCAATTTCAATGCCACGTAAAGAAACTATAACCCCTAATAATTTATCGGACTTAACTCCGAATATGCATTTAGTTGGATTTAGTCGGATAAGATATTCCCTTAACCGATCAAATACTTTCCTTAAGTCATTTAAATGATCATCTTCTTTGATGGAACGAGCTATGATATCATCTACATAATCATGTAGGATATCATGCATCATATCATGAAAGATATAAGTCATAGCTCGTTGATAGGTTGCACCTGCATTCTTTAAGCCAAATGGCATCACTTTCCAACAAAAGGTTCCCCAAGGGGTAATAAAGGTTGTTTTGGCCTGATCTTCGGGAGCTATCCTGATCTGATTATAATCGGAAAATCCATCCATTAAGGATATCATTCCACTTCCAGCAGTAAAGTCAATGATCTGATCCATGTTGGGAAGAGGAAAATCATCTTTAGGGCATGCAACATTAATGTCTCTGAAATCGGTGCAAACCCTAACTTTAGTGGCTTCTTTCTTAATTCTCTGGAACTACATTTGAGATCCATTCGGCATAATCAATGGCTTGTATAAAAATGACTTTCAACAATTTTTCTAGTTCTCCTTTGACTAGTAAGGCCACTTTAGGATGCATTTTTCGAAGTTTTTGTTTAACGGGTTTAGCATCTGGATGGACTACTAGATGATGCATAACTACAGAAGGGTCCAAACCTGGCATGTCTTCATATGTCCAAGCAAAGACATCTTCATAGTCTTTAAGAAATGAAATGTATTTATCTTGTTTTTCTTGACTCAATTCTGATCCAATATTGATTATGTGAGGGTTATGTTCGGTTCCAATGTTAATTTTTATAACGTTTTCAACTTCCATATGTAAATCTCTCTCAAAATTAGGTGGGGTGGATGAAACACCTAATTCTTGTAATTCTTCCAAGGTTAACTTGGATAATTCATCTTGAGAAGTCGTAGCTTCAAGCTGGGCTATATTCGGGATAGAGCCATCAAAATAAAATTCATTATATAACAATTCCTCAATGGAAACATCATGAAAGATATCTCCCTCCAACTCGTCGTCGGATTCGGCAATCATTTCGGGGTAGGCTATGGATAGCATATTGCAGGTAAAAGAATTATTCTTTAGACACAAAGAATCTTGTTTATCTAGATAATCTTGATAACATACGAGATGGTCATCATCCTCAAATGGAAAGGGCTGACCTTTACTAGAAAATAGGCCCACACCACAGCGGGCAGGCCACGGTTCTACCTCAAAAGGTTCTTTCATACCATTTTGGAAAGGTCCCAAACCTTTCCCTTTATATCCCAATTTAAGCATTATGGGCTTAGCTTTAAGATAATCATTAGCAAAATAGCATCTAGCATATCCATCACAATGTGTCTTAATGTTTTTAGGTATTCTTCCCCAATCATATCCTTTATAAATAAAAGCACAACTCCCGACTTGGTAGATACTTCCCATAGGCTGTGGGAGGCCCAAGGTACGAGGAGAGGGTGGGAGTTTATTTAAAAGGAGGGAAGTTTGCATGGCAGTGTTGGCTTCCTCAGATATAAGAATTGTAGATAAATCGGGTAAGAGCTCATCGGTAAGAGCATAAGAGGTAGAAGGAACATTTCCTACATCGTCGGGTGTAGAAAGGATGCCTGTAGTGGATGTAGATGTCATAGGGATATTGATGGGTGAGTCTATAGGTATGGAAGATATAGGAGTAAAACAAGAAGCATTGGTTGTAGTTTTAGGATCTTTTCGAGGTCCTAATGTGGTTTGTTCAGAAGATGGTTGAGCTATATGTATAGGTGTAGTTGAAAGAGTAGATGATGTTATGGGTGTGTGTTTCACACGTTTGGATGGATGATAAGAATTAGGATGTGTGGATGACAGGGCGAGGGCAAAATTGAACTCCAACGAGGTTCCGCCAAAGCGCACATATCAAAGGGTCTAGGATCACCATGAATGGTAACCAACTGGTTTTTAAATTCGAATTTAACACACTGATGTAAAGTGGAGGGAACCGCTCGCATCGCATTGATCCAAGGGTGACCCAAAAGTATATTGTACGATGCAGGGCAATGTACAATAAACACGGTCGTATCTAGGGTTCTAGGACCAACTTGCAAGGGTATAGTAATGACTCCACACGTTTCTTGTGTCTCGTCATTGAAGGCTTTTATAATCATATCAGTTCTTTTCATTTCATCACTTCTAAACCCAAATCGTTGGTAGAAGTCAAAAGTGCAGATGTTTAAAGATGAACCATTATCAATCAAGACTCGTTTAACGACTACATCTCCAATTAGGGCAGTAATATATAAGGGGTTATCCTTATGTAAACTATGTTGCGGGATATCTTTATCTCGAAAGTCAATACAATCGACTTCTCGAGTGATGATAGTATTGGACATGGCTTCGAGGTTGAATGTTTTGTGGTACCATCATTTGGCTTAATGTGAGCATTAATTCATCCCTATGGGTAGGAGAAGATCTTAACTAGGTCCAAAAGGGAAATTCTAGTTGTAGTATTGGATAATTGTTCATTAATATTGTAAGGAGGTTTAGGTTGAACATTAGATGCATAATTCCCTTTATTGGGATTTTTCAAAACAAATGGGGCTGATCCATCATTCTGAGTTTGATCCTGTTGAGAGGTTTGAGCCTGTTGTCTGGTAACGGCTCCGATGGTTCCTACAATATTATTTTGCAAGTGATGAATAGGTCTTGGTCTAGCGTTTATGGCTTGTTCATTAGAAACTATTTGGTGAGAAGATGGTCTAGTAGTGACTCTTCTAGGAAATGGTTCTTACGGAACCATAGAACTTGTGATAGGTTGAATAGGATCTGATTCATCTTCAGAACTATTCGATTGATTTGAGGTGATTTCCATGTCACTTTCAGTCTCATATTCGGTGTCACTAAGATCAAGTATCCGAATATTATGTAGAGGTCTAGTCGTAACTATGGATAAAGTTGTGTCAAATATTTGAGGATCATGAACAGGTAATTGTCCACTAATAGTCCCTACATATCGGGTAGGAGGAGGAACATTGTGATGCTCAATTTGATTGGCCACCTCTTTACCATGTTTTGGTAAAGGATGTTGAAATATGTCCAATGATTGATTGGCATTCAGATTCTGATTTTGGGGAATGTTCTTTTGAGCGTTATTAGAAGGATTTTGTTTAGGTTGGAAGGCTTGCACCTCCATCTCATTATTATCAATCAAATCTTGTATTTTATGTTTTAATATTTTACAAGAGTTGGTAGCGTGTCCAGGTCCTCTATGAAAATCACAATGTAAATCAGCTCTATATCCGGGTATGGTTGGATCAGGTTCCCGGATAGCTGGTAATTGGATCAAGCCTCGTGCTAGTAATTGCGGGAGAATGGTTGATAAAGGTTGATTTAACCTAGTAAATTCTCGGGGTGGTTTATCAGGAGGTTTCAATATAAACTTCTCTATTGTTTTCGCAGTATTAACATTAGCAATGTTTCTGCTATCAGTGACTCCGTCACCCACAACTTGTTTATTTTTATATTGATTTCTGGATGTTTTCTCATCATCTTTCTTTTTGAGCTGACCTCTTCTAATGAGAGCATCTTCCACCCTTCGAGCTAAGTCTATAGCTTGATCGAAGGTGGTCAAGGTAGCAGATGATAATTCATAGGATAGTTGTTCTTGTAAATTATTGATAAAAATATCCAACATCTCCCGATAAGGTAACACAAAGTGTAATTTTCCTATCAACTGTCTCCATCGAGCTAAGAAGTCAGCAAAACACTCATCTTTGTCTTGTTTTAGGTTGTACAAATATTTAATGGTTACATGCCTTTCGATATAGGCACTAAATTGATGCACAAAAGACTCGGCGGTCTCTTCAAAATTTCTCAAGGAATGAGTGGGTAGTTGATAATACCATTCCAATGCCATCCCCCCTAAGCTTTTCGGGAACATTTTTAGTAATAGCAAATCATCATGTGATATGTCATGACATGCTATCCTAAACATACGAAGATGCTCTATGGGATCTTCGGTTCCTTTATATATAGGTAGGACAGGCATAGGAAAGTGTTTGGGATATGGTTGTGCTACAACTATAGGATCTAGAGGTTGACTACACATCTCTCGATAATTGTACGAGGGACGGTAGGGATCTATCTGGTCCATGCGAGAGACTAACTGTTTCACCATGGCTTCCAAATTACCGGTTTGTCCACCATATTGGTTTGGTGGTACATGAGTATGGGATTTGTGACCGTAGGAAGGCGGGACATAAGGATTAGATGCTATATTGTTGTTATGCAAATGGTTGGTAGGAAGAGTATTATGAAGAAGATTTGTTGTAGCATTATGTTGTATCCCAGATTGTTGGAAATTGGTATTTGGTTTTGTTTTAGGCTTTTGTTGATTTGAGGTATATTGATCAATAGCTTGGCGAAATAGAGCGGTGAATGAAGGTTTCTTTTGTGTGGGAATAACCCTTGGCTTGGTAATGAGGCACTCTAGGTGGTTGGGTAGCCTGTTGTTGTTGCATGTTTTGGATTATAGCAGCCATGTCCAAATTGGACGGTCCGACTTGATCACTCTCTTGATCAACAAAGGACAAAGGATTAGTGCGTGTGTGATATATATCTTCTAGGGTTGCTTGAGTGTCACTAATTTGATCTTTATCCATATGAACTGCTCTATTAAGGGTGCCAATATTATTATTGAGAAATTTCCAAAAATGGTCCATGTTCTCAAAAGTAATAGCTCCTTCGGAGTTATTTTAGGAGATGAGGATCCTTCCTCTCTATCATTTTCTTTTTGTTCATTTGCGTCCACAAATTCTTCTTCTTGTTGGTTTAAGGTTACTTCTTCCTGAATTGGGTCTTCAAGAAGGGCATCTGGTTTATTTGTGGTTTTTCCTAACCAATCTTCTTCTACTTCAATTTGTTTTCCATTCCTGAGTCTAGTCATTGTGTCTAAATTTAGGTTTTAGCAAATATATATTAATATATTTGCAACAGATCTTGGGAGGTATATATTTTAATTATATACCTACTATAATACTTAAAAGAAAATGTTTTGATTTTTTTGTTATGATTTTATTTTGTTTTTGTTTTTGTTTTTGTTTTTTTTTATGCTTATAAAGACAATAAACAGCACACTAAATACAAGAAATAACAATAATAAAATAATAACTTAGTTTTCTATAAATAGTTTATAGATATCATTGATAGGATCAAGTTCATCAGGAGTCATAAAGTGCTCCTCTTCAAATTGGAAATTGTTTTTCAAGAAGTCAACAAAGTGTGCTATGGTGATATTATCTGTTTCAGATTCTGTTTTGTAAAAATAAATCTCATGGCAATACTCTCGATATAACACAGCTCTGGGAACTCTATTCCATCTCTTTCTATCCGTAAGAACGACCTCTTGGTCCTCTATACGAGATAGAAATTTATGTACTACGGCTGCATTCTCAAGGTATTCCTCAAAGGTATACAACTCAGAAGACACAAGGGCTCTTTTATCTGCTAACCACCTATGGCAAGCTCTCTGAAGTTCATGATACAAAATCACTTGATCGGGATCCAGGATTCTATCTAGGACAAACCTCTTGATTTGCCTAAGTTCGGTTGCTCTAGATGAAATGAGATCCAATCTCCTATCAAGTTCATCCCACAAAGGTTGAACCCTATTTGTTTGAGGTACTCTAAGCACAGAAGTAATCTCTATAGCTGCTAATTGATTTTCAACATTAATGGTGACAGCTCGTCTTTTATTATAGTCTACCATCTAAATATGACATGCAAATTTTCTTAAGTCTAAATGCATTTATGTTTTGTTTTCTTATTTTTTTATTTTTAGAAAGGTTTTTGTTTTCAAAAGGTTTATGTTTCACGTCGGGTTCACCAAAATGTATCGCTCCAAATTTTTTGCACCCTTACCTTCAGGCTATAGGATCCGCGCCCGGAAGGGGGATGTGAAAAGGATGGGACAATACCTCGGACTGAGAGGCCCTTTGAAGGTCCCGCCTCTCGGGGGAGGTGTATAAGGGTGAATTTTTGATGGATGGTGGGTTCACCAGGAAACTTTTGAATGGCAGTTTCCACGCCTAGGTTGATAGTGTGTTTGATGTGTTCATTTTTATGCTTGATCATTCAACTCCTAGGTTTGGCCGATATGAATCTAAACTATTCTATATGCCAATGCTGATTTAAATGACTACAAAAAATAGAAATGAATGCAAATAACAGAGAATATGCTAACTAGAAGGTGTCATACCTGATTTCGGATGTCTGATGAAGATTACGAGTCTTGTAGCAGTTCAGATCATCTCAATTTGTACGTAATCATCTGATATTTCTTGGGATCATCCCAAATCATAGAAGGTCATACTGAAATCGGACAGAATCATCTAAAATCGATGAATTTAATTAAAACCTGCAATCACAAAAATAGATGCAAAATACCAAATATGCAAATGCGAAGCAAAGGATAATGGTAGAAATAATAGCAAACATGCCTAAATAATAGATTCTAATAACAAATAAGGAAATGCAGTAGATTTAATGATTGATTTTAACTTTATCATGCGATTATGCTAAATGAGGTGAACTCCAAGATGCATAAAACATAATAACTTAAAACAGTGCAGAGATATGATATGAAAAATGCAGAGAAAGCTAAGAAAATGCAAACTCTAAACTCGGACTGCCCCCAATCTGGACTACAGTCAAGATCGCCTCCAATCGTACGAGATCGTCCGCAATCATCTGAGATCGTCCGCGATGATCCAAGCTAGCTTCGACTGAAAAATAGTAGAGTTCCTGCAATAAAAATGCAAAAATACCGAATGCAAGCAATAGTGCGAGGGAATAAGGAGCTAACTCTGCAATGAAATCCTTCAACTAAGGGGTTAGGGGTTCAGGGAGAATCGAGGGGGATAAACTAGAAAAATCCTAGTTTATATAGGATTAGGAAGAGGTTTGGGAGGTTGGGGATCATCCCAATGCGGGAGATCTCCAACAGGGAAATCTCCAGCTGCACGGACACGCTTACGCCCGAGTTGGAGAGGCTATTGAAATAGAAGCTAATTATGAAAATTTGGTTTTGGGACGAAATCGTCTGGACGTTCTATTCAAGACGAATTCGTCAGATCGGGGACGATTTCGTCTAATCTGCGACGATATCGTCCAACGGTCAAAACAAATCCTAAAAATGGCACGAAAAATGGGGAAAGCGGGTAAAAGGCGGTTTAACGGGCGGTTTGGGGTTGAAATTCAAATTTTAATATTTTATCTTTTTACTAATGTTTTAACCGTACCAATTTTAGGGTGTTACAGTACTATTACCCAAAAATAGGGAAAGGCAAGAAGAAGCAACCCAAGTAAATGGTAATGTGATGTATCCTTGGGTGGAGCATAGAGAACTACCCCAACAATATGAAGGATGAAGAAGGATACAATTAACAATATGATATGAAGATAGAGTGGACACTTTTGAAATGGAAGTTCCAGAGGAAAATAGGAATGATACCATTGATGAAGAATTGGCTGGAATGACTCCATTGGCTCAAATAGGGCTATTATAATAGAGAATGCGACTGCAGACTCAAAAACTGCAAGAAGAGTATCAGACATTGTGAGGTCATAACATAAGGTTGATATAATTGGATAGTACAATACGAATGTTGGATAAAAAAAGAATAGCTAGGCTATATGAGATAGAATAGGAACTAAAGGAAAATGAGGGGATAACTTCAAGGAGTGGTATAAGAAATGATGGTGCAAGCACAAGTTCACAAGTACCACCAAGTGATCCGCCAATGATGAATGAAGATGTATAGATGCTATGGAGAGATATTGAGGAAGCAACCACATCACCTAAATCACAAGGTAATGCACGACTGGATTTGAGTGACTCCAATGATGAAGGAATACCTTGGCTAGTAAGGGAACCTAGCATAGAAAGTAGTGATGATGATGATTTCCCAGGGAATCCCTAGAATCCTCGAGATAACCGTGATCCACCAGCATGTACAACAATACATAGAAAACTAGGTGAGATCATAGGAGCATCAAACCAACCTTGATCCGTAAGCATATATAATAGCCCATTGACAATTGAGAATACAAAGGAGAGAAGTAAGGATATTAGAGAGATTGATGAACTTACCAACAAATTGGGTGGAATAGAGAGAATATAATCATAACGACTCAATTTCTGAGATAAATTTCTTTGACGCATATAGAGAGGTCTTGGCAACTTCATCTCCACAAAGAGAATTTGAGGAAATAATATGGAGACATCACTTAGCACATGCAAATCATAGAATCAGAGCACTGTGACAATTATCACCAAGTACAAGAAGAAGTAGAAGTCCACTAGCCAACATTGAGTTGGTAGAGATAACTCCTGATAACCAAACAATGGGAGGAAGGAATAGACAAGGACCCCTAAGGCTTCAACCAGGAAGGGGAGGAGGTATTTGACCATGAAATGAGCAAGGACAAGGTGATGTTATAATTAGAGGAGGAAGAGGACGAGGAAGGTTTCGACCCCCTACTCCTAGATGGTTGGGAGATACACCTTTAGCTTGTTTGAACTGGATAAGAAATCTGTAGGGTTTACCATGGATGAGAGGGATCTTACCTAGCCCCACAAGGCAATATCCATTAGGATAACCACCACTAATTCGATGAGGACCTCAAAGAGTGGTAGGTGGTAGAGGATTACTCCAAGAAAGGGAGGAATCACCACTAGCGCAAAGAAGCTCGATGTCAAGAGGAATAGGATGGGGAAGACACTCACATGGTAGAGGCCTTACTGGTAGAGGAAGAGTGCATTTTATAGATGAAAGAAACTAAGGATAACAAAGGATCTGATTGCCAATTCTGGAGTAAGAATTGATCCGAGGAGATAGGCATAGAAGTCACTCAAATGATAGTAGAGTAGTAAGGACACTGCTACCAAGGGATCAATCACCTGCATAACAAGAGGAAGGGACACCAGGTGAAGATACTCCAACTTGCAATTGTACAATCCCAAATTGTACACATGGTATGGGAAGGCTAGGGAACTCGATAACATCACAAGTGGAGATGAATCACCCTAGAGAGCAAGTGGTTCTAGGTGACACAACCACTCAAAATCGTACAATCAAACCTCCAAGAGAAGAATCAGATGGGATCGTACAAGTGAATGTCACTGTGCGATTTCCACGACGGTAAGTGTAAATAGGTTAGGAAATGAAAAAAAAGAGAAAAAAAAAAAAATAAATAAATAAAATGCCTTAATTGTGAAAATCCCTCAGGATGCAATTAAGAAGGAAGTGGGTTGAAAACTAAAAACGTGACCTCTTCAAAGAGAGAAAAATAGAAAAATTCTCTAAGTGATAGATCATACAAGTCAAATTTAAAAGTTGAAAAAGCACAAGTGAGAGATTGTACAAGTAAAATTGGAAAAATTACATGCAAAATCATACAAGAAGGCATGTTGTATGATTTGGATCATACAGTGTATGGTTATGGGTGCAGTTGTACGATTTTCAACCATCGCATTTAATGTTCGCATGTGTGGAACGATGTGTTGTCGAAAAAGCGTGGGAAAAAGTTAAAAATCATATGAAAAAGTGATGAGTTGTCGATCATCAAAGCAAGGAAGATGAAAAAGCATGCAAGTGGCATAATTTCAAATTTGGAGCGGTTAGGGTTTGAAGATAATTTAAATACAAGGCTCACCCTAGCAATTTTTAAAACCATACAAGGAGGAATTCAAAATTTTTAGGAGGACGAAGGTGAAAAGCGTGCAACTAAATGGAGATGACTACATGGGCATTAAAATTCATCAGTAAGCTACAATAATTCATGACCCATTTTTAAATTTGCACCAGGGAGACTTTTTGCATTCGAGGAAATCAAACCAAAGAAGAAAAAGCAAGGGTTTGACTCCATTGAAAGTAGATTTTGAGTTCAGTCAAAGAGAAATAAGGGTTTGTAGTAGAAGGCATCCAAATACAAACCAGATTGTTGAAAAATGTACATCGGGGTTTAGGAAAATTATGGATTGGAGCCAGAGTAGAGAAATTATAGGAAAAAGAAGATTACAAATCCTAATCTGGTGAAAGCAGTAAAAAATGAACTAGAGAAGATAGAGGGAAGGAAGGAGAAGATCGTAAAACCCTATTAAACAGCCAAGAAATTTCATTTTTGGGGATAAATTACGCCAAGTGTGGAAAATTTGAAAAATTGCTCCTGAAAAGGCATTGAAAAGATAGATCGGGGTATTTTGGCAATTGGGTCGAAGAGAAATCATGGAGAAGAAGTGAAAAATATGATTTTTAGGTGAACAAGGGTTTCAAGAGATGTATTGTATGATTTGGAGGTAGATTGTATGGTCTCGGGAAAAAGATTGTGCGATTTTAGGCACTTTTTGGGCTGTTTTAAGCCATTTTGAGCAAATCGTACGGAAGTGTATAGATTCGATGAGGAGAAGTAGCTAGAGAGGGATATTGTATGGAGTGGTATGACCCTATATGATTTCATGCTACAATTGTACGATTTGCAAAAGATTGAATAGTTTGAAGATTGATAGTCTGAAGATTGAGCGGTTGTACGATCTGGAGGTAGTTGATAAGGAAACTGTACAAGAGCAAGTGGGAAAGCATACTGTATGATTTATAGTAGATTGTACAATTTTTGAAACACTTCTAATTGTGGAATTGGTGATGTTCGAGTAGCAGGATAACCAGAGGCATGGTAAGAAAATTATTTCAGCCAAAGAGAGAGTCACATCCGTAGCAATACCAAGGGTCAATAGGGTGGAACAGTCACCAAGACCCCTACACGAGAGAGAGTCACATCCATGGCAATACCAAGGGTGATATTTTTAGTCTCGTAGTTTGGCGTGGTACTCATCCTTGGAGGAGAGGAGGATACAGGTCATGGAGAGGGCAGAGGTACTGGAGGGCTGATCGAAGGAGGACACCACCAAGATACCGAGAGGAGGAGATGGCACAAGAGAGGATCTCAAGGAGGGAATTGAGGAGTGAAGTACATTTTCTAGATCTATATGAGGATCTGAGTAGTGGACCTGAGGAAGGTTAGGTTGAGATAATAAATATATCATTCATACAACATGGAGGAGAGACATGCAGGAAGTGGTGGAGTAGCAATGAAAACAAGAACCACCCCTGGAGAAAATAGTTTGAGGAGGCTAGTGTAGCTGTAATAGCACAAGTGCCACCACACCAGAAGACCTTCTTCTACAACTATCTATTGCAGATGGTTCAGGTGTATAATCCTACAACCAGAATTACCTATGTCAATGTGGGTAAGAGGTCGGTGAAAGTAGAAGTTATGGTAGAGGCATTCAAGAAAACATTTGGATTGCCAGCATATGGCATAGAGATAGTTAAGAAGTTGGTTGATCCGATTGAGACACATCATATCATCACTTCACTTACCAATGTGAAGTCACCGACTGATGCAAAGATCTCGGGTGCAGGGACTCGAGGAATTAAATAGAGCCAGTTGAAAGGGAAAGATTGGCCATGTGCTATGAATACTGTGATGGCTCGACTATTAGGAGATACATGAGCTACAAAGATGCCAATATGGATGGATCAATATGTAGAAGGTATCACCAAAGGAATCAAGTATGATTGGGGTACCTATTTAGAGAAAAATATGCATGAAGTACTGACAAGGAGACCAAAGAATTTTGGGATGACTTTCCATGCCATTGGATTGTTGTTAAATGTTGTTACGGAGAAGGGAATCCACTTTCTAGGTTTGATAGAACCTAGGGATGTTAAGGCAGGACAACCAACCATTTTGAGGTGGGTAAAGTTAGTACCAATTCAAAAGGAGACTCTAGAGAAGTCTCGAACAAAGAAATAGCAGCAGGCCACTATAGTATAGGAGGATACTTCCTCGAATGATGAGGATGTACACCCTCAAAGGAAAAGGCCTAGGAAGTTGGAACCTAAATTAGAACAACAAGCACTTCAACAATGGCAGCAGGAGTAGCCATCAGTTCAAGAAAGGGAGGAAATTGTGGGGAGGCAATCTAGCCTTTGGAAAATAAGGAACCCAATGAGTACAAACAAGGAGACAACGGGAAAGAATGGCGAATAATCCCATTCTAGAAAAACAAGTCGAGACTACAAAAAAATTAGCAAGAAGAGGGATAGTCAGAAGCTCGAATTTGTAGGATTGGAATTGGACAGAAGTAGAAGAAATGTTGGAATCCCCACAGATTTTCTAGCATGATGAATTTGAAATTTTAGACTCTTCAAAAATGTTGGAGGATATAGAAGTGAGGCAGATAGCATAGGAAGTAGCAACCACTACTCAGGAGGAAAAAGAGAAAATCGAGGTGAGAGTGGAAGCCTCAGAGGAAGAGTCTAGAGAAAATAAGAAGCCTCATTTCAAATTTGTGATGGGAGGAAGTTTGAATTAGAGTGATGCGTAGGAAGAAATGAAGGCATCACAGGAACAAGAAGAACCTGTTGGTAAAAAATTCACAGCAATGGAAACTCAGGAGAATCAAGAGGAGGAGCAGGTGATCGAAGAGCAATAGGTGGGCTTCACTGAATAGAAGGAAGCCCAAGAATCAATAGAATAGTAGCAATCTCAATAGGATATTGTGAATATAGAAGATGATGTGGAGGTAGAGAAGACAGTAGAACAAACTCCACCTCAGGAAAATATAAATACAGAGAGAGCACTACTAGAGCTTGGGGGAAGCTCTAGCCACCACATGGAAGAGGAGGAAGAATGAACTCCTACAGAGGAGGAACTATGAAGGTTGCAAACAAGTTATCTCCTGGAGGTACCATAGTTCACAAATATTAAAATTGAGGAGGATGCACAAGGAGTAGAAGATAAGGTGGAATATTTCTTCTCTCAGATAGGCAATGCCATAGCTAGCACCAAATTATAGTTTTGTATTGGACATGTGGGAGAGTTGAAGCTATGGGAGGAACAAGTGTTTCTTGAGTTGGAGAAGATAACAGAATGGGTGAGCAATGAGGAGCATACAAGGAGAATTGTGGAAATTCATGTACAACACCCATGGAAGTTACCCAGGGAAGAGGTAACCATGATGTTGGGAAGAGACGACTTGCCAGAGGGAGTGAGAACCAATTACAGGAAGCATTCAAGGGTGTACCTAGATAGAGCCAATTATCTGACTTGTCCCATGAATACAATAGAGTTGGAACATAAGAGGGTTACTACAGGATTGGATATCACTCTAAGGAAGTTGAACTTCCTAACACATTGGATAGAGTGGTTGAGCATAGGATTGGAGTAGATCTATCAGCTCAAGGAAGCTCAAAAAGAGGAGACAGAGGCCACTCAAAAAGAAATTATTACAATGGAGGAAGAATTGCAGAAGAGTAAGGCTACAATAGAAGATAAAATAAAGAAATTGGAAGAAGAACTGTTGAGTACCAGGGCTGATTTTGAGGCCAGACTTAGTTCACTTGAAGAGGAGAAGCGACAAGTCTCACAAATGGTAGAAGACAAGATCAAGGAGTTGGAGGCTCAACTCAGAGCAAAGGATGAATAGCTAAAAATGTAGTTGGCTAAGAAATATGAGCAAATGGCAACATAGGCTAAGAAGATAGAAGAGCTCACATAGGAAAATAAAAGATATAATGATATGGTCCTAGAGAAGCAAGTGCAATTGAGTGCTAAAGAAGATATTATTCATGCTTTAGAGGTAGATATTCATCACCATCTATAGACCATTACAGATAAGAATGAAGAATTAGAAGTAGCAGCTTGAACAGAAGCACATTTGTAGGAGAAGATGAAGAAGAGTGCCATTGATCATGAAAAGCAATTGAGGGAACTCCTGAAGATTGCCGAAGAGAAAGCCAATTACCATGGGCTGAAAGTAGTAGAAATGGGTAACTACATAGCCAAGTTGAAGAACCAATGTGCAATTCTTCAAACCCAAGTGGATGACTTGAAATTTGTAGTCATGGATTATGAGGTACAATAGAAACATAAATATGAGTCAACGAGGACACCAACCAAAGTAAAGGGGAGGGCAGATGTAGGCAGCAAATCCACCTCCCAAGAAGAAGAAGTGATAAAAGTATTTGCCCAAGTTTGATAATTTTGGCAAGTTTTGTAAATCATACAGGTAGGAGTAAAACCATACAATCAGAAGGGCAAACCATACAAGGTGAAGGTAAACCATACAATGTGCAATGAAATGACATGAAATGCATGGGAAATGTAATTTTAAGTTGTAATTGTGCATGATTTTGATTATTAAGGTGTTAGACTTAGTAAAAGTCTTAATTAATGTATTCCATTATGCATGGGTAGTTGTGAATAATTAATTGCCTTAAGAACCACTTTGGAATGGCCTGGGCAACATTATATAAGGCCCCATTTTCAATTTTTATAGTCTGGTTACATTCTAGTTATGGTATGTTGATATGTTCTAGTTAGTCTGAGGATGCTATGAGTTTTGGCTATGAAGTGTTACTGTATATCTTTGATTTTTGATTAATAATACAATTGAGCATAGTTTATGGTTTCTCTCACGTATTGTATGATCCTATAATGGTTGAATAGCATTTGATAGTTTATCCTTATTGCATGTACTTCTTTGTGATTGTTTTGGCTATTTTATGTATTGCTATGGAAGAATTGGATTAAACCAGCACTGGTGTAGCTTTTTGGAATGATCTATGATGATGATAATATCAAGGGAGATGTGTTGAACACTATTGTATGATTTTTGGACGTCGCCATTGGATATAGAACTCTCTCAAGCCCCATTGATATGTTTTACATGTTACTGGAAAAGGATTAATTGCCATATTAAACCCTTACAAAACTTATCTAAGAGATATTGGTCTAGTAGAGTATCCAATTTGGCACTTGGTTGTACCTTCATTTTCATACAAATCGTACACCAGAGTTCATACAAATCGTACAAAGGATAATTACCCGATTTGGCAGTTTATGCGATCAAAGGGAATTTACCCGATTTGGCAGCTTTGGGAAATCGACTTGTTTAGTTACAAAACTATGTACGATAGCTTGTAAAACCAATTATTAAGGATTGGATAAGTGTAAAATCATACAATATCTATCACTGTATGATTTGGGATCATACAATGGTACGATTTGGTGTCCGTACAAGTTGTTTAGTTATCGCATATTGCTAGTTGTAAAGACTGTACGATTGTACGATTTGGTCCATCGATTGGGAATAGAAAGTTGATCATCCTAAGCCTTAGAAACCACCTCCCCACTAGGAATACTGCACCCCTATTCTATAAACTTCAATTCTCTGGAATCATAAAAAATTGAGCCTTGCACCCTAAGTTCACCTAGAAATCTTTCAAAAAAATGGAGTGCAAACTAATTTTTAACTATGGGGTACAACAGGGATTACTTTGATGACCTTCATCTTAGAATGCTATTGAGTATGATATTGAATGTGATATGCTCTTGATAAGGTCTGAACCTGCACACAAGGAAACATACAGAACATCAATAGCAAGAGTCAAGCCTCTCAATATGAGGCCATTTCATGATTATTGTAAAATATGAAGGAAATGCATAAAAACATAAATATGCATGAAATAGTGGAAAGAATGCATAAATACTAAAATTAAAGCTATTGATATATAGTAGAAATCAAATAAATATAGTTAAATATTAACCTAATAGCTAATACAAAAGGAATGACACATCAAACCGTAGGCACTGATGCTTAGAGCAGTCGGCTCTATTAGCTGATGTCGACTTCGACGATGGTGCCTACGGGCCACTATTGAAAATAGCCACTACGGGGTAGAATTTTTGCTCTCTAAACTCTAGCCTAATTTCAATCATTTATTCTAATAAATAAATTGATGTTCTTGGTGCATTCTTGCAAAATGACTTAGAGTAGGAATTTGCTTTAATTTTGTGATAAATTTGCAGTTGCACAATGGTGGAAGTGAATCTTCAAACATTGGCAGTCTCCATTGGTGGGTAGGTAGGTGTCATAGCACAATTTTAACAGCACTATCTTACTTGTGAGAGATTATACTCTCTGGTTTCAAAGCGGTAGCACTTCGTTACACAAAAATCTCGTCAATTATCTAGGATTTGCTTGTAAATTTGGGGCCTTAAGTAGAATCCAAAATTCCTTGTTCTAGCTTCCCAAGAAATCCAAGAACAATATTTGGTTGGGCTAGGGCCATTGATATGAAGCTTCTAGAGGCTTCGATTTGCCAAAACCATTGCAAATTTGTTGGATGCAATTGATTTTACTCGGCTTAGGGGTTTGATTTTGTTACAAGGTTAGCCGCTATCGACAGGTGTTGCTATGGATCTAACCACTATCGATGTTAGTGGCTTCTTGTGCCACTATGATCATCGGTGGTGGTGGAGGTCGATGTTGATTTCATCAGCGACTATGGTTGAACAGGAGTAGCCTGCCCTAATTGAGTGGTTAAAACCATTGTTGGGTCTTTGAAAGGTCCAAGATAAATCATATGACCTAAAGAGGTTTCCATATGAGTAGCCTCCACAACATTATATATGTTAGGTATCTACATATGCCCCTTTTTAGAATGCATTGTGGGAAAACACAACACTGAGCAAACAGATAACCTAAAGCCATATTGTAGGTTGATTGATGTTCATTGATTTGGTCAACTTTAGATACCCTAATCATGGAAAGAGCACGTATCTCGAAATCATTACCTCTAATAGAATGGTGTCTTAAATTATGCAAAACTTTGGTGTACCTAAGTATAATCGGGTAGCATTTAAGCTACAATAGGACTGATAGATAAATCAACAAAGGTTAAAATTAGCATATTTATTTTTTCCCAGCAAAAGGGTAAGCTTATGATAGTTGTTAGGAATTATTCGTAGGACGAACATGATTTACATGATTAAGTATTTAATTTTTGATTTTGATTATGAATTTTATGATTATGACTAACCCCTCAAGCGATGATTCGATGAGAAAAATATAAAATGATGAAAGTGACAATTCATTTTACCAAGATGACTGATTTGGACAGTGCAAGATGATTGATGTTGTTTGAAGGCTGGTCCTATTACAGCTATGATTTCAACCATTAATAGTAATTGTACATTTTTATCCCATGGATCATTATAATCGCAAATGGACTTCTTAGAGAATCAACATGATAGCAATTCAATTTAAGCATGTGATGAATCACTATGGTCGATGATTTGATGAAATTTCTTAGAATAAATGAAATGAATGCCACATTCCCGTGGAGCAGTCTGATTGCAATGGACTTCTTAGAGATTTAAGTGAAGATATTTCAATTTGACCATGAATAATTTGGTTCAAATGGCCTTATGGTAATTTACTCATCCTACCAGATTGCATAGAGCAAAAGTCACTGCAACCGCCAAGTATATAGGGTAATTAATTAGATACGAGAGGCACTTGAAATTTTGATTTATTTGATTTCTTTGTTAATTTTGTGATTTTTGATGATTATGGACTGATAGATATGCATTAATGTCCAATATGAAACTCCTTATAGTGATCAATTAGGTGCATTTATTATTTTTTCTCGATTTTTGTCAAAATTAGCGATGGAAATTAGAAAATACCGTAGTCGTTGTCCATGTTAGCAGGTAGGGTTGGGCTGGTCTACAACCACTTCCAAAGTGAGTGGTAGTGGGAATTGCAAAATATAAAATGAAAATTAAGGTTTTTGCAATTTCATTATTTCCAGCTGGCATTAGAGATTAGTGAGCTCTAAGAGGAGAGAGATAAAAACTGATCTGGAACACTATGAAACTTCAGACACTGCCCCAATGGCGGAGTAGGGCAAGGCAAAAGAAAGTGGTAGAGCTAGAGATCCTATGGTAACTCTTCATCTCATCTCATGATTTGGGTTTTAAAATGAACCTCATTAAGTAATGAGTTAAATGAACCTCACTAAATTGTAAGCAATGAACCTCACCCCTTAGTTTAGGTGTAGCTTAGGTTAGCTTAAAGGGGGTTATATTTTAAATTTTTGTATTTTTTTGGGGAAATTGATGTAGCGTGGGTGCCATCTTATGGCTGCTATCACTCAGGATGGCATCCAATTTGCCAAATGGGGTTGTTGTTACTAAGGGTGGCTAGGTTCAAACCCCAAAAGTAAAAAAATTAACTGTTGGTGGTGGCTACTGATGATGTTGACGACGGGCATGATGGCCACTAAAAGATGCTAAAAGTCTAACACCTAAAGCAAAATGTAATAAAAATAATAAAATACATCATGTAATCAATGCAAAGAGAAATAAATGCAATAAATTGTGCCCATGTTTATTCATATTTTTAAAATCTCTTTTACATCAAGGTTACAAGATATCCCTCTGAGGTATTTAACCATTTTGATACATATTACAATCCATAATTCATATGGTAGGTGTCTTCAATAGATCTTTAGGATCCCCACAAACTAATTATATGAGGGATTACCTTTATGACTTCCATTTTAGAATATTATTAAGGATGATATTGGAGGTGATATGCTCTTGATAAGGCCTAGACCTACACACAAGGAAACATACAAAACATCAATGGCAAGATTCAAACCTCTCAAGATGAGGCCATTTCATGATTATTGCAAAATATGAAGGAAATGCATAAAGATGCATGAAATAGTGGAAAGAAAGCATAAATAATGTGTAAATACTTAAATTAAAGCTATTGATCTATAATATAAATTGAATAAATACAGCTAAAGATTAACCTAATAGCTAAAACAAAAGGAAAGACACATCAAATCGTAGTCGATAATGCTTAGAGTAGACGACTATGTTAGTTGTTGTAGACTTTGAAGGCGATGCCTGCAGGCTACTATTGAAAACAACAATTATGGGGTAGAAGTTTTGATCTCTAAATTCTGGCCTAATATCACTCAATTATTATGTTGAATGGATTAACGTTCTTGGTGCCTTCTTGTAGAACAACTTAGGGCAGGAATTTGTTTTGATTTTGCAATGAATATGTAGTTGCACAATGGTGAAAGTGACTCTTCAAACTTTTTTAATCCCCATTGGTGGGTAGGTAGGTGTCAGTGCAATTTTGGAAGCACCATATTACTTGTGAGAGATTATACTCTCTGGTTGCAAAGCAGTAGCACTTCGTTACTCAAAAATCTCATCAATTATCCAAGTTTTTCTTGTAAATTTTGGGCCTTAAGTAGAATCCAAAATTCCTTATTCTAGCTTCCCCAGGAAGCCAAGAACAAGATTTGTTTGGGCAAGGGCCATTGATTAGAAGCTTCTACAAGCTTCAATTTTCCAAAACCTTTACAAATTTGTTGGATGCAACTAATTTTACTTAGCTCGAGGGTCCAAGTTTATTATGGGGTTAGCCTCTATTGACAGGCACAACTATGGATCTAGCTGCTATCATTATTAGCAGCTTCCTATAGCCACTATGATCATCAGCGATGGTGGAGGCCATCGCTGATTTCATCAATGGTTATGGCTGAACAGGATTAGCCTGCCCTAATTGAGTAATTAAAACCATTGTTGGGTCTTGGAAATGTTCAAGATCAATCATATGACCTAAAGAGGTGTCCATATGAGTAGCCTCCTCAACATGATGTGTTTTAGGTGTCTACAGGATGATAATACATCTCATAAAATATGTTTGGCAAAAATAATTATCACATTTATAAATGCTAAAATATCATGATGTATACTTGTTTTTTAAATTTCATTATAATTAAATTTACAAGTATATATTTACATTTAATTATAAGTTTTTTTTAATGATTTATGTGTGGGTACCATTTAGGTTCATTCCTTTTAAAATAAAATAAAAGCATAACATTGCTCTTAGGTAAATTAAACCATGTTTAACTTTTTATTGTAAAGCCTAAATTTTAATTAATTTAAAAATAGGCACACCCTAATAGGTAGTCACACTAACTCAAGTTTAGTTAGGAAGCAGATACTCAAAACAACAAAAATAGGGTTAAACTTGTCACCAACCACATCACCAAAAATCATGCATTAAATCATGTCAATCATGGGGGTATGCTCAAGAGGTGAATGTCCCTCACCCTTCGTATGCTACCAACCAATATTATAAGGAATGGAAATGAGCCATCCATCCTCCCCAGATGTGCGAACATTATCACCTGTATCAGATCCATTAATGTCATCAGATACATCCCAACCCACCACATTAGTTGGAGCAACTAGGCATGTGGGAATGGGATCTCCCCAACCAATAATTGGCTCTAGGTCCACCTATAAAACATTCCAACCACTACCATGATGAGATGTATTATTACCAATGTTTCCTTGGGGTTGGCAAACAAGAGATGATTGAGACCAATGTCTTTCTACATATTAGGAGGGAAGTTGTCGATGAGAGCACGATCGAGAAACTTTGTGAGACCAAGAAGGCTATGTAGAAGTTATTTGGCTGACCGTACATGGGGCATTACCCTAGTGCTACATAAGAGTGTGAAGATGCTCCACCTCCATATGAACTTTCTCCACTTGAACTAAAATCTGGAGCCAAAAATTAGAATAAATTGTGCACTTATCAACAATTGAAATTTCATCTGAACTATGCTACTGAGAAAAGAGAACTCTATTATGAGTTTTCTAAATATGAAAGAGCACACTGATTGGAATAATGTTCCACACTTCCAACAAGGGAAAGAAAAATTTTGTGGGTCACCAAGTAAATCATTATGCCAAGTGAATGAACTAGCCATATGAGGCCGAAAGAAGGACTCAAGCCAATCCCAAGCCATTTGAGCTTTCCTACACTACCAAAAAATATGAAGGGGATTCTTTGGAGCACTGTAAAAATGGAAAGAAGGATTCTCTATTCCAAGATAATTTAATATTTTTCCAAGAGGAAGACAATAGGATAATAATCTCTAGTCAAAGAAAGCATGTTTGGGTTCAATATTACCTGCCCAAGCCATTTTAAATCTAACTCCAATGATTATGAGTGGAAAGAATATTCCACCACTCATTGATTCTTTGAACTATAGGGACATTGGAAGTAAGCCAAGCATACCCTAAGTTACATTTGTAAGTAAGAAGAAGGGTTTTCTTAAACCATCTCCAGTCAGACCATGAAGGATTTTGAGGATGTCTATAGGTGATGGGCTAAAGAGAAAAAAGGATACAATACAAAATAGTGTCATAAGTATTCTTATCATCTGGTCGTAGACCAAACAATCTCCTGAAATCATCCCATTAGATCCAATCCCTGGAATATCTCGAAAAAAATCTGCCACTATTGGAATCCCTTTCCTAAATAACCATTGAGCATGAATCCATTGCACAAAAGCAAGAGGGGAACCTTGAAGAGTAATAAAAGGTGACACCATAAATTATAAGTGGAAATAGAAGCACCTTTCTGATGTCAATCCCCTTGCCAATACAAACAGGGCTTAATTTTTTCCCAAGACCTCCATATGCTCTGAATGATAAACGAGCCTTGAATTTTAACTGGTATAGGAGCAACTAGGAGGGATTGAAAATTCATGTCTTTCCAAGACTTCCTACGAAGAGGTAAACCAGTGGAAATGTAGTGATGAATTAGAACTTTCCAAGCTTCAAAACCACTTAAGGTTCGAATAATCCATTTAGTAAACAAAGTATAACCTTACCTTTGACAATCATGTAGTCCCATACCTCTTGATTTTTTGGGAAGACAACAAATCTCCTAGGAAACTCGATGAAACCCTTGTTTATGTGATGATTTAGCCCAAATAAAATCCCTTAAAATCTTTTCCAATTTTTTATAGTAGGCTTGAGAAGGGACCCAACATGATGAATAATACACATGAGTAGTAGCAATAATTTTGGAATAAACCGGAGGGGGGCTCTACAGGTTACTTCCTTGGGAAGTCCTTTTCCACTTCGTTGCATCCCTTCCCTAGCCCTATCCCAGGTCCTTGATCCCATCCCAGCTTCCTTGGCACTTCCTTAACCCTTCCTCCTTGGCAAGATGGTGTTGCAGATGATCTATTTGGGGTGGGAGATCACTGATCCACTAGTCTATCCCTTTCCTTACCCTTTGGTGGCGTTTTCTTTCGATGTCTGGGTTTTGGGATGGTTTTAGTTTTTTCCCTAGGACCTTCCCTGGGTTTTTTGGGTTGCTTCAGGGATTTCTTTCCTTGGAGTTCTCAATTTTTCCCATGCTTTTATAGGTATCTCCTCATTGCTATCTTTCTTTGGTTCTTCAGATGTGGATTTTTGGGGATGTAGGAGTGTTGTTTCATGATCAGTTTTGCATAGCATCCTTTTGGTATTAATGGGGGACCTTGTGCTTTCTACTATGACTCTACTCTTTAGGATTGGTGTTGTGGGCTCTATGGAACTTTAGTGTTTTTCATGGCCTTGCCTAAGGACCTTTGGTTTTCCTACTACTATGTTCCTACAAAACTTCCTCACATGTTCCCCTGAAGCTATTTGTTAGCGGTGCTGAAGGTTGTTTGGGACTTTTGGCTGTATTTTTTCTATCTGGGATGACCTGTTTCTAATTCCTATAGCTAGGTTTCCTTGGGACTCCTTCCTTTTGGGTTCCTTTGAAATTTGCTCGTCTCTCTCCTATGGTTGGCTTTATTCTTCTTAGTTTGATTCATATTTTGGTGTTCTTATTTGTTTCTCATCCTTATTTGGGTAGGATTTTCTATAATTGTAGTCTCTCTACTTCACCCTCTGATGTAGGGTGATTTTTTTGCAATTGATTGGTTTTTCCCTATGTGGGAAGTTGTTCTTTTCTAGTTTCTAGTTTTCCTTGGGTGATTTGGTGCCTATTTCCTTTTCCCACCTTTGGGGTGTTTCCGATTTGATTTTAGGCACCTATTTCATTTTCCTATCTTTGGGTTGTTTCAATTTTATTTGTTATGCGGGTTTATCCATTTTTATTTTTCGAATTCTCCTTTTCTCGCCCAGCGGGTGTTTCAAATTTTGATCCACGCATTTTTTTCTCACTACCTTCCTAAAGGCTTTCCTTTTGCCTTCCTAAAGGTGTTCTTGAAGGCTTTCCTCAAGCCTTTATTGTTGTCCTTCCTTGGGATTTTTCTAATGAAGTATCTTATAATCAGGTTTTGGGACCCTTGATAAAAATCCACTTTAATTTTAATTTAACCTATCAAAAAAATTTGGAACAAACGTGAAACTTACCAGCTAGAGTAATTTTTTTGGTGATCCAAAAGGAATTTTTTTTCTCTTTTTGTAAAATATAATTCCACAAGACAACAGGGGAACTCTGGAATGCAAATGGGATGCCAAGGAATTTAAACATCTCCTCTGGTTGGATCCAATTTCATTGTAAGCTTTCAAGCCATCCTGGAAGGTCCAAAGAGGATTGCCTATATCATGAGGTCTTCCTCCATTGAATGATATATCTTGATGCTTTGCAAAAAATATCCAGGCAATCTAGTGCTTGTTTGACAGAGTGTTCATCCTCATGAAGTGTCAAAAAAGAATCATCTACAAAATGTCCATTTATGAGTTGAGAATATTCTCTAGGTAAATAAATACCCTTAATATTACCTTGACTCACTTGGTTAGCAAGAAGGTATCCAAAAGCTTTAGCTACCAATATGAAAAGAGAAGGAACCAAAGGACAGCCTATTTGACAGATCTGAACAATCCAATTGATTCAGATTGACAATTATTTAAAGTAGGCACAACTGAAGCATCCACAAAAATTATACTAACCGAGTTCAAAAAATGTATCCCGAAACCAAGAGCTCGAAGCATGGTAAGGATGAAATTATATTCAATCCTATCATAGGCTTTCTCAAAATCAATATTCATGAAAAGAGTATTTTGTTGAGTGGCTCTAGCCCATTCCATGCCCTTCCAAATAGCAATTACATTATCCATAATGTATCTACTCTGCACAAACCCAATCTACTCAAGGTGGCTAATAAGTGGCAACAGAGGTCTACGATGTAAGGCCAAATCCTTGCAATAATTTTGTAACTCACATTGAGTAAAGTAATAGGTCTCTAGTTGGTGAAAACTTATGGATCCCCTTGCTTAAGAATGAATTTAATATTGTCCTTATTAATTATAGAACCTAAAGAGCCAAAAGCCACTACTTCCTTATAAGCATACAATAAATATGGGCCAACCATATCCCAGTACTCCTTATAAAATTCACAAGGAAATCCATCTAATCTTTGAGCTTTATCATTAGTCATCTTGGATAGAGCTTCAGTAAGATTATCCAATGCCAAAGGGCATTCACAAGATTCCTTTTGAAGTTTTGAAAGCTTCTCAGGAACAACTACATAGCAAGATTGAATTGTAGCATGTCGTTTAGGAGTTAACTCTTGAGAAGAAAAAATTTTCTGATAATGCTTGACAAAAACTTTAATAATATCAATAAGTGATGTCGAATGAACCCCTGTATCCTGAAAAGCATTGAACTGAATGACTTGTCTTAAGGGCTTTATTTTAAAAATATATATATTTTGAAACCCTATCACCAATTTTCAACCAGTGAAGTCGAACACAAAGTTGAGCTCCCCTTGCTTCATAAATCTCAATTTTTTTAAGCTCATGACTGAGACTTACAACTTAGGCTTGAATAATAGAGCTTAGAGGACTTGCTTCTAGTCTGATAGAAGCTCGAGCTAGTCCATATTTAAGGGCTGCATTATAGATTCATCTCTGCTTGGCAACTTCAACTCCTAAATTCATGAGAATAATAGTTGTTCTAGAGATAGCTGCTTTCCACAATGAAATTCTACCATGAATTCCAATTGGTCTAGAAACTAGATTTCAAATTCTGTAAATATGAGTAGACATAGTTTGATGTTTCAAAAAAAATATTTAGATAGAAATGAGACTTGAATTGACAAGTTAGAGGCAGAGAACAAGAAATGGAAAACACAATGGGAGCATGATAAAAAATGGTGGTATCAGTAATATTTGAAACAAAGGGCAGAGAAATCGATAAGCGATGGAAATGAAAATGATAATTTTTAGATAACATAGCTCTATCAAGCTGCTTCAAAATATGGGTATTTCCAACTTGAAATTTGAAACATGTATACCACATTAACTCAAGAAAATCAAAGGGTATAAAGTAGGAATTAGGGTCATGTTGTGGCTGCTCCACAACGTACCCTAAAATTGGGGACCCACCTTTTTTGCATGTGTTCCAAGAAGACTGAAGTGGCCCATAGGCTAAAGATCAAGGGAAAAAAGCAAAATACCACGAGGAGAAAAAGTGTCGCGATATCGCGACATGTTGCAGTTTCGCGGCCAAAGGAGAAAAGGTGTCGCGATATCGCGACATGTTGCACGGTCGCGGCCAAAAGAGAAAAAGTGTCGCGATATCGCGACATGTTGCTTGGTCACGGTCAAAAAAGAAAAGTGTCGCGATATCGCGACATGTTGCGTTTTCACGGCCATACAGGAAGAAGTGTCGCGATATCGCGACATGTTGCGTTTTCGCGATTCAAAGCAAAGAGAGAGGGAAAAAGAAAAAGTGTCGTGATATCGCGACATGTTGCATTTTCGCGACCAAACGAGAAAAGAAAGAACAAGAAAGAAAAGTGTCGCGATATCGCGACATGTTGCATTTTCGTGACCAAACAAGACAAGAAAGAGCAAGAAAAGAAAAGTGTCGCGATATCGCGACATGTTGCGTTTTCACGGTCGTACAGGAAAAAGTGTCGCGATATCGTGACATGTTGCATTTTCACGATTCAAAGCAAAGAGAGAGGGAAAAAAGAAAAAGTGTCACGATATCGCGACATGTTGCATTTTCGCGACCAAACGAGAAAAGAAAGAACAAGAAAGAAAAGTGTCGCGATATCGCGACATGTTGCGTTTTCGCGACGTACAGAAAAAGTGTCGCGATATCGCGACATGTTGCATTTTCGCGATTCAAAGCAAAGAGAGAGGGAAGAAAGAAAAAGTGTCGCGATATCGCGACATGTTGCATGGTCGTGGTCCAAAGGGAAAAAGTGTCGCGATATCGCGACATGTTGCATGGTCGCGGTCCAAAGGGAAAAAGTGTCGCGATATCGCGACATGTTGCATGGTCACGGTCCAAAGAGAAAAAATTTCGCGATATCACGACATGTTATATTTTCATGATGAAGGGCCACAAAATGGAAACCAAAGCACACGCATACAAGGGAAGGTGAAACGAACAGTCAGGGAAGGTGAAACGAACAACCGTCGATAAACAAAATGAACCGTCATGGAAGGAGAAGCAATTTTTTAGAAGTTTAAATACGCCATTCAAAGAGGCCAGAGGGGGGTCGAAAACCGCTGCAAGCAGAGTTGCAGAGCTGAAGGCGAGAAGGCCATTTTGGACCTGTTTGAGTTGTTTTTCTTCCACAGACTGGTTTGGAAAAACCAGAAATTCTGCTATTGTAAAATGACATATTTTTAATGCAAAAGTGTTCAAAAATTTGCATCTTGTGGGCAAGAAAGAAGGAGATTTTCTTTGCATGCTATGGATTTAATGTTTATTCTTTCATTTTTCAGATTTCGAATTTATAGATAATGTTAAATGCCATTTTTTGGGTTACATTAGGCGAATATTTGAAATCTGAAATTTTATTTCGTACCCTAGGAACCAACACTTAGTCTATGGGGATTGTGCATGTTTTGCAAGTCCAATAGGTTAGGTTGCATGCATGGAGACCTCACATCTTCGGTTTTGTCGGAACAGGATAGCATCATACTGAATGCATTTTATTTTCAATTTTCTGCATTTCATTTTCATTTTCTGCATTTTATTTTTTCCAAAAATTTTAACTTATTTTCAGGCATTAAAATAAACATTTAAAAAATTCAAAATCCAAAAAAAAACAATGAACAATCACTAAAGTTTCATGATGAAATAAACCAACATTGCCCCTTGTTTACAGTTACTTGCAATCACTAAGGTGTTCCAAGCATTTAAATTGAATATCTTTATTTGAGATTACTAATACACATATGCAAATGCTAATACAACGGAGACCTTGGAGAAGTTGTTTGTTTAACTTCTTTGCAAGAGGGGATTTGGAACCCAAATCCTAAAGGAGAGTGTACTTTCACAACTGGGTGAAAATACCACTCAATAGATTGGCGCTAGAAGGAGGGCCGAATCGGTTTATTTCATTGTCCTAACGCTTTTTGATTGTTCATACAGGAATAACATGTTTTGAATAAGGTGTTTTGATTGTGCATTGTTTTAGAATACTGCTTTGTCAAGGTTCCTTCTTTCATGACTAACAAATTGATTTTGAAGTTATTCTTTGAATTTCATTAATTGCAGGATTTTCTGTGTGTCGCAGGTTTTCTTTGGGGTACCGAGAGTTTTGTCAGGTTCTTGTAGGGTTATCATCATCGATTTTGAATCAAATGGCCCAACCTCCACCACCTCCTTGGTACGGAGCCCATAACATTCCTTTGAATATTGCAGGGGATATTCACGAGATCCCTAGGAATATAGAGAGATTTTTGCCCAAATACAAATCGGATGGCCCAAGGACCGCAGAAGAACATATTCAGGCCTATAGGGATGTTTTGATAAGACTGCAAGTCCAACATGAAGATGTGGCTTGTAGACTCTTCCCCATGAGCCTAGACCAAGTGGCCTACGAATGGTATATTTGCTTACCTACTGGTTCCATTACGTCATGGACGCAAATGGAGAATGCTTTTGTCAACCAATTCAGGTCACCATTAGATCCCACAATCATCTATAATCAATTCATTACGTGCAAAAGAGGCCAGGGTGAGCCAATCCGAACTTTTAATTAGAGATTTCAGAAGTGCTATAATAGAGCAATTCGGCATTTTGCCATTGATCCCGCAATAGCTTTGCAAATATATTTTGGGGCATTGGATCCTATGACGGCAATGTTTGCAAGGTGAAATCCTCAAGTTACCACGCTTGCTCTAGCCTACAATGAAGCTATGACCATTGAACAACAAATGACACCACAGGGTTATGGGTTTTCCCATATGCCTATGGTAGGACAATATGGTCCATATGGTCAAGCTCCTATGATGAATCGGATCATGGCACCACAAATATCAGGCATAAATGCTTTGCCTTATCAACAACCATATTCATCAACACCCGCTTACGCACCCATTCCAATTCAACCAATCACATCCATTCCCCCCATTCCTTCATTTTTGCAAAATAGTCAGCAGACTATGCAAGGAGCCAGTCCGGTTAATTCTCAGGCTATAGTTCCTTTCCCCAATCCAATTCTGATTCAAAGTGTGAATCCCTATGCAAATCAAGTGGCTCAAAATCCAACTCAAATGTTAAGTCAAGATCTCACCAATTACGCAAATCCTATTGGAACTAGCAATAACATAGCTCAACCAAAAGAGATTTATTCAGAGGTTGAAGAACTCAAAAAGATGGTTCACAAATTGAGTAATGATTTGGTTCAAAAATAGAAGTATGAATCCCATGCCCCTCACCCAAATCAAAATTTCAACAATAGAGGGAGACAATGGAATACGAAGCCAAACAATGGGGGTGTGCCTTCCCCTATTGCTAATCAGATAGATACTTCTGCAGGACCAAGTCACTCTAGTTCCATTCTTAATATTTCTGATTTTGCATGGGAAAACGGGTGTAGATTGCATAATACAAAGGCGCATAATGAAAGGAATTATCCCAAAATGGCTAGGTATACCCATTGTCTCCAAGCTCAAGTGGATGATCTGGAACTTGTGCCAAATAATGGCAACAAGGGATGGAAAAAGTCAAGAGAGTGAGAATGAGGAAGGTGAAGATGAATGGGATGAGAAACATGTGGATGAATCAGAAGATGAAGAAGAGGTACTTGAGCGTCACGATTTGAACTTGGAGGATGATTACTATGATTCATGGAAGAAATGGGAAGAATATGATCAATCTAAATCTTCTAATAAACTTGTTGCGTCAATTAATATGCAGGATAACTCAATTGCTTCCTCACATGAGGATACTATAAATCCTGTACAATTTGAGAAAGTTTCGGAAGAGGAATTCGAATCTCATCAAATTTTGGAACATGATAAGGATTCTACAACCATGAATCAAGAAGGAGAGTCATTTGCTTTAGATTCCTTGGGAGGAAAAGAAATTGAAAATCTTGATCCAATTACTTGTGCTACAATGATTATGCCATTTCAAAATGAGAAAATTACAAAACCTAAATCATTTGGGTTTGATATCATTGATGATCCAATTGAAAATCTCACGTTACCCAAAACAACCCAAGTGATTGATCACGGAAATGTGTTAGTTAACCCACCCCTAGATAGACAAGACTTATGGTTTGAAAGGGATGGACGTATTTTCGATTGGGTACCTAAGTTTGGTGCCTTTGATAAACAAGTCATGGAGAAAGAACAAGTGCTACAGGATGATGAATTTCATGAGAGAAAAGAGGAATTTTCAAATCCTCTTCAAGTAAGGTCAAATGAAAGCGTGCCAAAGGTAAAATCTCACCGTTTTGGTTTCACCATGCAAAATTCGAATGAAGGTTTGCCTAATGAATGGTTTGATTCAAATATTATTAATGTTATGGCTTTATTGAATGAAAATGAAAGCTTATTTCTACACCATGAATCAAAGTGCGGAATGGACATCTTAAAGAATAGACATAAAAGAATTGAACATCAATCATTGTCTAATCAATTTGAAAACTTGAAGCTCCACCATAGGATTATTAATGAAACTAAATCAAATTGGTATGGTGAGAGGGGCAAGTGGAGGTTTGGTTCTTTGTTTGGTTTGATCTTGTTTTTGTTGGATTCCTACAAAACTTGGTATGCGTATCACGTCATATGTCTTTTAAAGAATTCTAATCAGGTTTGGGATCCAGGAAAATGATAATCCAAACTTTTTGTACATTTGTATATACTTTTGGTTTTCGTGTTTTGGTTTCGGAATGGATCTCATTTTGGTTTTAAGTTTTGTGTGTTGGTCCTTTGGACATTTTTGGTTTGTCAACTTAGGTCCTTATGAATGTTGACTAAGACTTGGAGAATATGAAACATCGAAATTGTATTGCAGAAAGCTCCATGAATATTGCAAACACATTAAAGAATATCGTTTGGAACTTGTGATGCATGAAGTTGTCAGTTTTTCACATTATGGTAAAGTAGGTGATATATATACTCCATCCGCATTTCAAAAGGAGCAATGCATTCATATCTCATATTACATTCCGCATTGCATATACATTTCATCTCAGTTGCATCTTCGTCTCATGTACAATCATTGAAAAGGTGTCGAATCCTCTTAGGGTTATTACATAACATATATTAAAAGGATCCTAAGGTTGGGAACTGATGCCCGAACTATCTTGAACCAAGCACGTTCTACGCATATTAAAGAGAATCTTGAGCAAAATGGTCAAAACCATACTTGGAAGAAAAGGTGAGGCGAAAGGAATATTTCGTGTCTGTCCTATCATGCAACATAATCCTTAAAACAGTGGTTTTTACCACTCCCATAATGCTTAAAGCCTAAAATCGAGTAGTAAGGATAGGGTTAAATCCTCATCGAACTTAGGTTGAGGATCCAATTCCCCAAAGCTCTGATTTGACCTTCATGGAGTAGTAAGGATAGGGTCTAATTCTCATCTCGCTTAGGTTGAGAATCCGATTCCCCAAAGCTTCTATTTTGCCCATTCAAGAATTTGAAATTCCAAAGCAAATATTTTTTCATTTCTTTATTAATATTGGATTGGAAGGATCATACTACATGTCCCTTGCAAGGATGGGTAGTCATCCCCAAGGTCCAAGAAATCAAAAGTAGAGCCAAATCATGGATTATGGGGTTAATCTCCACCGGGGCTATAGACGCCTGGCTGGCAGTGGAGTATGCTCATGCGTGGCAACATGTCTTGTCTAAAAACAAGACCACTGATTGCTCAAACGGACAGGCTAGCTTGACAGTTTCATCCATAATAGGTTAAATCATTTTGTTCAAGATGATGTAATGAACTCCGGATCGGAGTAGTAAGGATAGGGTTAAATTCCCATCTCGCTTAGGTTGGGAATCCTATTCCCCAAAGCTCCGATTTCACTTACACTTGCACATGGGTTCAAGATGGTAGTGACACATAACCAACTTTGGGATCTAGTAAATTAATTCAAGTATACATATATTTGGTCCTAAGAGGGTTTGACAGTTTTAATATGTTTGTTCATGATACTAGAAGGTTTGAGCCTTTGCAAAGCAGGTTGTTATATCTCTAACATAGTTGTCATACGTCAAATCCTGCACAAATCATTCATAGCCTTGCATACGAATCATAAGTGAAACTGACAATGGAATGTTGATCAATTTCAAACGATAGGGAATGAAGAACATTGCACACACCGAGCTGATGCTTAATAATTCTAATGCTTCATGTATTTCTCATCTAGTTTCATTCTTGGGATATTTTTTGACGCTTGTATTTGAGTCTATGTTTTCAGGTTGAGTTCTCACCGAAATGCTCAGGAGCATTTCCCAGCAGAGTCGCCATTTGTTGTGGCTGCTCCACAACGTACCCCAAAATTGGGGACCCACATTTTTTGCATGTGTTCCAAGAAGATCGAAGTGGCCCATAGGCTAAAGATCAAGGAAAAAAAGCAAAATACCACAAGGAGAAAAAGTGTCGCGATATCGCGACATGTTGCAGTTTCGTGGCCAAAGGAGAAAAGGTGTCGCGATATCGCGACATGTTGCATCGTCGCGGCCAAAAGAGAAAAAGTGTCGCGATATCGCGACATGTTGCATCGTCGCGGCCAAAAAAGAAAAGGTGTCGCGATATCGCGACATGTTGCACCGTTGCGAGCCAAAATAGAAAAGTGTCGCGATATCGCGACATGTTGCATTTCCGCGACCAAATGAGAGGAAAAAGAAAAGTGTCGCGATATCGCGACATGTTGCATTTTCGCGACCAAACGAGAAAAGAAAGAACAAGAAAGAAAAGTGTCGCGATATCGCGACATGTTGCATTTTCGCGACCAAACAAGACAAGAAAGAACAAGAAAATAAAAGTGTCACGATATCACGACATGTTGCGTTTTCACGGCCGTACAAGAAAAAGTGTCGCGATATCGCGACATGTTGCGTTTTCGCGATTCAAAGCAAAGAGAGAGGGAAGAAAGAAAAAGTGTCGCGATATCGCGACATGTTGCATTTTCGTGACCAAACGAGAAAAGAAAGAACAAGAAAGAAAAGTGTCGCGATATCGCGACATGTTGCGTTTTCGCGGCCGTACAGGAAAAAGTGTCGCGATATCGCGACATGTTGCATTTTCGCGATTCAAAGCAAAGAGAGAGGGAAGAAAGAAAAAGTGTCGTGATATCGCGACATGTTGCATGGTCACGGTCCAAAGGGAAAAAGTGTCGCGATATCGCGACATGTTGCATGGTTGCGGTCCAAAGGGAAAAAGTGTCGCGATATCGCGACATGTTGCATGGTCGCGGTCCAAAGAGAAAAAGTGTCGCGATATCGTGACATGTTATATTTTCGCGGCGAAGGGCCACAAAATGGAAACCAAAGCACACGCATACAAGGGAAGGTGAAACGAACAGTCAGGGAAGGTGAAACGAACAGCCGTCGATAAATGAAACGAACCGTCATGGAAGGAGAAGCAATTTTTCAGAAGTTTAAATACGCCATTCAAAGAGGCCAGAGGGGGTCAGAAACTGCTGCAAGCAGAGTTGCAGAGCTGAAGGCGAGAAGGCCATTCTGGACCTGTTTGAGTTGTTTTTCTTCCACAGACTGGTTTGGAAAAACCAGAGATTCTGCTATTGTAAAATGACATATTTTTAATGCAGAAGTGTTCAGAAATTTGCATCTTGTGGGCAAGAAAGAAGGAGATTTTCTTTGCATGCTATGGATTTAATGTTTATTCTTTCATTTTTCAGATTTCGAATTTATAGATAATGTTAAATGCCATCTTTTTGGGTTACATTAGGCGAATATTTGAAATCTGAAATTTTATTTCGTACCCTAGGAACCAACACTTAGTCTATGGGGATTGTGCATGTTTTGCAAGTCCAATAGGTTAGGTTGCATGCATGGAGACCTCACATCTTCGGTTTTGTCGAAACAGGATAGCATCATACTGAATGTGTTTCATTTTCAATTTTCTGCATTTCATTTTCATTTTCTGCATTTTATTTTTTCCAGAAATTTTAATTTATTTTTAGGCAGTAAAATAAACATTTAAAAAAATTAAAAATCCAAAAAACAATGAACAATCACTAAAGTTTCATGGTGAAATAAACCAACATTGCCCCTTGTTTACAATTACTTGCAATCACTAAGGTGTTCCAAGCATTTAAATTGAATATCTTTATTTGAGATTACTAATACACATTTGCAAATGCTAATACAGTGGAGACCTTGGAGAAGTTGTTTGTTTAACTTCTTTGCAAGAGGGGATTTGGAACCCAAATCCTAA
This sequence comes from Wollemia nobilis, assembly GCA_028583015.1. Classification (NCBI taxonomy): domain Eukaryota; kingdom Viridiplantae; phylum Streptophyta; class Pinopsida; order Araucariales; family Araucariaceae; genus Wollemia; species Wollemia nobilis. The sequence continues at coordinate 735,873 of JAQPPZ010009575.1, forward strand.
AGGAGAGTGTACTTTCACAATCGGGTGAAAATACCACTCAACAGGTCACTTAGCCCAAGCTTATTATTAAAAAAAAAAACATGCTTCCCGCTCTCCAATATTCCAACGCATAGGGAGTAAACCAAGTTTATCAACTGGTTTCTCCACCATACTGAAGTCACCACACACCACCCAAAATACTTTAGGAAAGGAAATAGCAAGCCATCACCATAAAGCACACCTTTTCGGTGCATTATTAAAAGCATACACATTAATCAAACCAAAAGAGATACCACCAACTTCAAAAATAATTCAAATTGCTTGATTTGAGGGGTCCACCCCCCATTTGACAATATGAGAATACCACCTAGGAGAAATGAAAGTGATAGCTCCTCATCTACCAATAGTATAATGGAAACAAAAAACTTATTTTTTGACCATAAAAAGGTACAAGTACTATCCAAATTGAAGTCAACAACTTTAACTTCTTACAAACATAGAATATCCAAACTGCCATGCAAGCAAGCAAAATTTTGAATCTCCCTGTGGACCTAATATTTTGGATTGGGTTCGTCAGTATTCTTACATTCCAAGACAAAAAAAATCATTGAGGATGATAGAGGTTCATTCCCTTTGGAACATCTTTAGTATCTCCCAACTCTCCTAGGGGAGTGAATGAACTGATGAGAAATCGTTCATGATTTTCCCTAAGAAATTTAGTTTGATATCTCTTTTCTTGATGTAACCCATCACAAGCCGGACTACGTGAATGGCGGGACCTAGAGAATGACACATCCTCAGGTAATGCTTGCTTAAGAATGGAAGTAGCAAAATCATCGAAAGAAGAAGATACTAGAGGTGGTGAAACTTCATCTAAAGTAGGTACAAAAGAGGACCCTCCTAGTGTCGAGGGAGACAATTGCACCAAAGCAATGGGAGTCGAAAGGGCTAGCATGCATGGTGTCGAGGGTTGTTGCACCGGCGGGTTGGAACTAGAACCTCCCTGCAACACCGACTACTTAGGTTGATGGTTTTTCCTATTTATCATGGTAGTCCATTCATCTAGATGATTCTTAGCTCCTGGAGTTGGAGTTGTCGAAGCAGGAGGAAGAACAATAGCATTACGTGATTAGAAATTATAAGCCATAAGTGGATAATATTTAATTTTATACTCTGCAATTTGAAAATGGTAGCAGGTGTTGGGCAAATTAATGTGCACAACATGCTGCATTAAAACCTTGTCACAAATCTTCAAGTCAATAGACTCAATAAGGTCCTTCGAAAGATTAACTTTGACACACACACGTCTATTAGGGTGGATATTATAGAATTTATTTAGTTCTAAGCAAACCACCTTCCCATGGGTAGAAGCAATACATTGCAAAATGACAAAATATCATCGAAAGACCATGGAACTCAGCCTAAACAGGCACTTCTAGAGAAGCCTCATCATTGATAGAGAAATATCTAGACCATTGTTGAAATACAAGCAAAGAGCTTCAAACATACCAGGGACCCCGACTAAAAACTTCTTGCGCATGTTGAGCATCAGCAAAGTGAAAAATAAAAAACCCTTTTGACAAATTTTGGATATTCTCTATCTTAATGCCATAAGGTTGCCAATACTACTGAATCCAAGATCGGATCAGAGTATCATTCGGGATACAACCTAGGAAATATCCTATAAGGGTATGCTCTTCTAGCCACTTACATGCATTATCAAACTCAATAACAAGAATTTCAACAATAGGATTGACATTGTTACCTCGTGGAAAACTTTCGACATGAACTTGTGGGGTCTCTTCCTTAGTGCCATTCCTTACTCCAGAAACTTTAGCATAAGTTGAAGCTACCTTCTAAGCGGCAGCCATTAAAAGGATAAAGGCGGATTCCCAACTCCTAGGATTTTCTCACACGAAACCATATTTAACTTACTTTTTATCAAATATGTTCTTCATTTGTCTTTCTATCAAAAATATATGTCATATTTCTGAAACTACTACATTTATGCATTCAATTCCTTGATATCATTTTATTAAGACGTAAAATCTTACTTATCCATATCAAATATTACTAATACTAAAATCAACATTGTGAATACCTAAAATTTTTGCTACTTGGTTTCCATATCTATAAATATGTTATCTATAACAACTTGTTAGTTCCCTATTACCTTTTTTTAGGGGTAAAAATTACCCTAATATTCCAAGATATCATTTTCATAATTACTTTTTATATGTGGGTTTAGATCCACTTCTTCTTAACTCTTTGATATTTGTTTTTGTTTCCTATATCAATATCCCTCTAAGTTTGTTTTTCTCTTTGGTTTTGCTTCTTGGTTCTTCCTGTCTATTATGTATTCCCACCAACACTTTCATATTCATCAAGCTCTTCAATTTTTCACATTGGTTGTAGTGATACATATCATACATAGGTTTTTTTGTTATGAATGATTCAAAGAGCAAGGAATAACCTCAAAAGTATTTTCTTCTTTACGTTCCCCTCAAATACCTAAAGTGTAGGGATGATCCTCTATAGCAATTATCTTCTTCTGCTACCCTAAAAACCCTAAATCACTATGGATTTCCTCCACCCTCATTTACTTATCATGATACTCTTAAAAGTTTAAAGTGCAAGGGATAACCTCTACACTACTTTTATTTCTATTACCAAAAGAGGATTTCATACTACTTGACACAAATGAAGACAATTTACTTAGAATAAAATTGACCTCTTATGTTGTCTTTAATTCCAGGTTTTCCTCCACATCTTAGTTTACACATTTAATTCATTTTGAATTTAAACTTGCACATTGTACTTTCTCATCTATTATATCCTTCTTTATTTCTTTTCATGGTTTATCTAAGAGAACTATATTCGGCCTTTTCCATATGATGTAGATAGGATTTTTTTACCTCTTTATTTGGAGTGGAATATCCTTAATCTAATCCAATTTCTATTATAGCATGATATCTTTCTTCATCTTTAAGTTTGTCTCATGACAAAAGTTTCCTATCTCTTTCTTTGTGTTTTTACTTTGCAATCTCTTTTCATGTGTCCAATCTCGTAATAATGGGGACATTGGAATGCAATATTTTCATAATCTCCTTGTTGATCTCATTCTCTTGATTTAGATTTAATATTAATGCTTTGTGGCAAAGGATTTGAAATATTCATAGAAACACATATCTGGGTATATATAGCATGCTTTCGCTCTTTAGTAGTCGGTCCGTCCTTGATGAACCTCCCTAAGATATTTTTTAATATTCTTCAAGACAACCTTATTAATGAGTTGATATGGAATTTTAAAAATCCTAACCTACACCAAAAGAATTTTAATAGTTTCTATTTTAACAAAAAAATTATGCCTCTGTGATCTTAAATTAAGATCATCTTTCCCCTAAACCATGGACCAACACCCATTATTTTATCTCTTATTTTTAACTAGAAAAAAAGATGAAAAAAATCTTTAAGAAGAAAATTCATAGAGTAATTTGAATTCAATCCCCACTTTCACTTGATCCAATTTTAAATCTCTAAAAACCTTGGTTAGTATTAATGGAAATTACATATAAACCTTCTACTTTTGAGAACCATTCTATCATGCTCGATTCTCTCATCCCTAACAATCATTTATGCCTGCTTCGTGGATCGAACTTGGTATATATTTGCTCATTCCCTTATCTTCAATTTGAGTGTCCATGCTTCTAATTAAGACATTCTAACTTCCTATTAAGGATTTCAAATACAACTTTCCTTCTATGCTACCTAATGAGGTTTGCTCCTAAATCGCACATTTAATTAGAACTTTAATATCTATATAAATAAAAATGAAACACCAAACATCTATTATTTTAAAATATCAATTGATAAGATCCCTTCAATAGATTAAGTTATTTATTTTTTATGATTGATTCTATTTTTTTTTATGGTTGCAAGTATGTTAGGGATATACGAAGGAAATAGATAGGAACCAGACCAACTACATAAATAGAAGTGGTGATTAAAAAAACATGACAAGGACTATGTATGCATTTATTTATATGTTTAAAATAATTATTATTTAAATTTTTATTTTAGAATACAAGTATTTTGTTTATGGTGGTTATAAGGAGATGCAAGTGAATATAAATGATGCCAACCACAAGAGGAACTCCATAATTAGAAGATCAATTAATTAAGCATTGTATGAAACATAATTAATTAATTAAAAAGATCCATATATATATATATATATATATATATATATATATATATATATATATATATATATATATTTATTTTTTTTTTTTTTTTTATAATAATATTAAGAGATGGGTTTTGACTAGGAATCCCCCAACTTGTTACAACAACTCCACCATGGAAACACACCACCCCCTCACACACTCACCAACCTGTTTAAGATTATAGTAATAGGATCATATTACTATAATCCTATATTTAAAAAACTAACTTAATATCAATCATATCCTCGAACAAAACAAAAACATTACCTGTCTTTATAAGTGTCCTAAACATAAAATGTAGAGAAAAAAAATGTAGAGAAAAATGAAAGAGAGTTTAAATAAGCAATCACCAAAAGACTAATGTTTGCACCAGGGAGTGTTGAGGAACGTCAGATCATAAGTTTGTAGTGTCATTTCATTTCTGATAAGTAAAATAGGAGGTATCATCCTCGAAGATAATTGGGTTTTGAATAGCAGTTAGGAATTATGCACGATTCTGTTTGGTTTAAATGTTACTAAAACTTACATACAGATGTAAAATAAATCTTTTTGGTCTAAGTGTTAATAAAAATTCCATGCATACATATATAAAATAAATCTTTCTGGAGCGTCATTCTCGTTAAACTGGATTTCTTTTATAAGAAGAAAAATTCAAATTTTTTTTTGGGCCACACAAGAAATAAAGTTGTTTAGTTATTATTGAACTTTGAGAGGGAAAGGAAAACAAATCACTGTTTCACAAAAGCGCGTACAATCGGATGATATCATATAACTGAGCACCTGCCTACATCCTGCTAAATAATACAAATATCATCTGTACAACGTCCATTTCAATTCTTGCCCACGTGTACACGGCCTCCAAATAACAACATTTTTTTTTTTTGATACGATAGTCAAAAAGAGGTCCAATGAAGTGAAAAGGCTCAGATAATGCATGAACACCCAGTAATTGTGTATGTCCACCGTGTAAGCCCCGCCCTGGGTCTCCCTCTTCAAAATCTGGCCCTCGTGAAGGAAAATTGGGAGCCCCTCAGCAGAAACATGAGGCTGAAGGTGAACAGTGAAGTTAATGCTTAATATCCGCATGGTAACGGACAAAGACAAAATTAGCACCATTTGAAGATTTTTCATTGCTCATAGACTCCACAACATTTAATATTTTATATTTATCTTCTTCTTTTTTTTAATCGATGTTGGTTGGAGTGTCTTAACGAATATATTGTCATTTGTCTTTTGTAAGGCAATATAATATACATGAGAACATAACATTAAGCATTCTGTGGCTTCTTTGCAGCGGTCAATAAGCCGAGTGAAGCAATATTTCTAGGTAAGGGTTAATGGTTGCCTCTTTCAAGCGGTTTTTATCTTAAACTGGTAATAGATCAATCTTTGGTGGTAGATAACATTTTCTACAGAAGTAATTATGAACTAATTTGTAAGTTTATTGACATAAGATCATCCTTAGGATTTATGTCCATTTGGATTTGAAACAATTGGGGGCTCTTTGGAAACACCTCAATCTCTCTTATTAGCAATGGCTATTATATAATGAGTTTTTTTTCACAAGCAGATAAAGACAAAGATTTTGAGTCAAGGAAGAGAATATATGGTGTTGCAAGCCCTTTTGTTCAGCCTTGGAAGCTAGGATGTGACCCTTAGATGGAGCCCTCTATGGTGGTTATTTGGGTTTGTCTTTACACCTTGACCATAGAATACTGATGTGAACCGATTTTTGAGAAATTGGGCAGCTTCTTGGGGCGATACTTAGGAGTTTCCAGAGACATGCTGAGAGGAGACTCTATTATTTATGCCCAGATCTGTGTGGAGATGGATCTCAACCACCCTTTCTCAGCTGAAATAGAAATTAACATGGGGGACTTAACATGGATCCAATAGGTGGACTATGAGACAATTCCATTCTAGTGTAATATCTACCACAAACATAGTCATTTGGCCCTCTTCTACCTAGAGAGCATCCAGAAGGGCCCCATCTCTCCAAAGAAAATCGTCATAAGCAATTTTCTTGAGAAGAAAGTAAAGTATCAACCCACAACCTCGAATGTTAATCCCCCTGAGGAGGGTTTTGAAGCTCCAAAGAGAAAGAAGAAGAAAAGAGCAAGACAACATGCTCCAACTAGTCAATAGAGAGAAATCTCAATAGGTATGAAATTCTAAACTCTCTATTGGATATGGAGGAGGAGACCACCATAATGGATGAACCTCAGAAAGATAACCTTCCCCATGTAAGGGTTGAGGAAACTACAAATCAGTTCTCTTTGCAATTAGATTTGGGGGCTAACCACTTAGTGTTGATAGATCTAGAGAACCAAATCTTTGCAATGGTTGTGGTGGATAACGATGTTTCAATGAAAGATAGAGATAAGGACATAGGGAAACCTGACCTTAGGATCCAACAAGCGAAGAAGAGGTTTAAAATATTTCAAGCCAAGAGTGTAGGAAGAAAATCAAACTAAGAGAAGCTAGCTAATGAGGGAGACCAACTAGTTAACCAGAGAAAAATCAAGCATATTGACACTTACTGGAATCTTGATTCCCAATGATTGTCCAATCTTGAAATATAATAGTAGACCTCATAAAATTGTTGTTTAGATTTTAATTAAAAATTATCAACTGAATTTTATTCTCCTTCAAGAGACTAAAGCTTCCATTGAGAGGATGGATAATATTATAAAGAAAATTTGGAGGCAGGCTAAGCACATGGTGGTTGGATCCCAAAGGGCTTCAAAGGGAGTAATGACCTTATGGAATCTTCTTATTTGGATGGATTTAGATCACATTGTTGGTCAGGGTATCCTCATCTCTCTCTTTAAGAGCAAGATCAATGATTTTTTTGTTGGTTTTCAATTTCTACGATGCTATGAATTTTGTGGAGCAATGTCACCAATGGTTAATTTTACAAGCTAGTAGAATCAAAAAAGAGAAATTGAATTGGTTAGTAGTAGGGGATTTCAATACTAAACTTGTTCTTAGGAATTAGGAAGATGGAAATCCTTCTTTGGACCAAGGGGATAGATTTATGATGTCCAAAATAAACTAGCTCAATTTAATTGATATCTAGCATGTAGGGTCTTCGTATACATGGATAAATAAACAAGTAAGATCGGCAAGTAGGAAGCTCATGCTTGACATATTTTTTATTTCTAAAGAGACCTTCCTTTGCTGGTCTTTCAAGATTGAGATTCTTAACCACACTAACTCTGTTCACTTTTTTATTCTTCTGGAATGGAAGTTGGGCCACAATACCCCCCAGACCTTTTTGTTTTAAATTTTTTTGGCTAGAAAATGAGGATCTAAAGGAAAAAAATCCCCTTATGGTGGGACGAGGGCCACCCTTTCCATGGGAGAGCTATGTATGTTTTTTAAGAACAACTCCATCATGTCAAATATCATCTCAAATTTTGGAAAAGAAGTAGTAAATCTAATTTTTAGTCCCAAAAGATTACTTTGTTGGCAAATATGGAGGAGTTGGCCACCCACTATAGGACGGGATTAATCATCAAGGACCTAAATATGAAGATGTACTGGTCAAAAAATAATCAGAGTCCATAGACAATTAAGAGGAAACCTATTAGAAATAAAGAGTAAGAACCACTTGGCTACTATAGGGGGATCAAAACACCAGTTTTTTGTATTGCTCCACCTCGACAAGTAGATAAAGGAAATATTTGCCTTATCTTTAGGACTCCAATAGTCAGGTGATGGACACCATACCAGGTATGCAATAAGCAACATACAATTTCTTTTAAAATCTTTTTACTACCCTTGCTCTCCCTAATATTGCTACACAACAAGAGATTCTTAATTGTATCCTCCAAATTATTTTAATAAAGCAAAATCAAAACTTGTTTAGTCTAGTGGATAAGGAAGAGGTGAGGACCATAGTTTTAAGCATGAAAACAAGAAATCTCCAAGGTCCAATGGTTTTCCAATTGAATTCTTTAAGGTTTTATGGGATTAAATAGGTGAGGATTTAACCAATGCTATTGAAGAATCTCATTCAAACAAAACTATGCTTCAGGCTTTGAACCATTCTTTCCTTTTTTTATTTTCAAAAGTGGGATAGGCCTCCAACCTTGGATATTTTCACCCAATAGCTCTCTGAAATATGATCTACAAGATAATCACTAAGTTGGTGGTTGAAAAGCTTAATAAGATTATGGAGACAACATAATATCCCAAGAACAAGGAGGATTTGTGGAGGGGAATCAAAATTTGGATGGGATTATTCTAGCCTAAGAGGTTATCCACTCAATGCATAAAACTGGTCAAAGAGGTATTTTTATTAAACTATACATGTCTAAGGGTTATGATAGAGTCCCTTGGTAGGTTTTGGATCAAATGTGTAATGACCCATTTTTGGATTTTACCTTGTATATAAGTGTGGTGTGATGTGCGGTGTGTAATTTGTGAGTTTGGTGTTATTTTCATTAAGTGTGATGTTATTTTCATTTAGTGTGGCTTTTGATAGGGAAATAAAGTAAAATAAAATAAAATAATAAAGGGGGAGATATAAGGGTAATGTGACTTAGGGGTGTTTTAAATATTAAAATAAAGTGCTAGGAGACATAAGGATATAATTTAATATTTAATGGGTGCTTTAAGTCATTTTAGGGTTTCTCCCCTCAATGAAGAATTATAAGATTTTATCTATAAAAGGGGACTTGGGGGCTCATTTGCACATTATTGAACTCATTTTTCTTCTCTACTTGTATTTGGCTCTCAAGCTGAAACAAAACCCTCTTGTGGACGAAACCCTGCAAGAGATCATCCAGAGGACGAAAACCCTCTTGGATTGGAGGCTAAGGACGAAACCCCTTAAGTCTTTCAGTGGTAAATCTACCCAGGATTTACAATTGTGCTTATTGGATCAGTTTCATGGAGACTATGGAGAACTAGGGCTTATCACACAGGTTGAAGTTCATTGTGAAGAAGTCTAGGGAGAGCATTGTTGTTCTATTGCACATTATACTCAGTTTATGGCCTGTCGTTAGCATTGGAAGCACAATATACCCAGCAAGCCTGCCGTCAGCCATCACAAGGGTTTGGTGTGAAGTTTAACATTCTTAGGGGCTGCCGCCATACACAGCAGATTCATATATCCTCAGTGCTGTCGTTGGCATCTCTCACACTTCCATCTACAGCCAGCCAATATTGACATTCAGTCACAGATTTAAGATCTTTCAGTCAGTATTGACACTCAGTCACAGTTTTGAGACATTCCAGTCACAAGGAACAATCCCCGCCAGCCATAAGAAATATGTACAACAGACTTCTACTTGTGAACTGTGAGTTTCAACTCCATATGTATTTGCTCTATTTGCTAGAATAATGAATATCAAACCCTCTTTGCACAGTATTGTGTTTGCTATTTGATTTCTATTCTCATATGGATGCTTGCAAAGTGTTTGAAGTAATGCCAATGCTATGTGAATGAAATGCAAACTGTTTGTCTCAATGCCAATGAACTATGAATGTGTTACAAACTGTTTGACAAAATGCACATGCACATAAACTTGATGAAAACTTAAGAAAGGCACATCACAGTGGTATCAGAGCCAAGATCTTGCCACCCTGTGGAGATTTGGCTAATTTCTGGAAAAACGGAAATTTGTGATTTATTACTGAGAAGGGTGATCCAGTAGATTCCAGGAACAGGTTTTTGAAATTTCAGTTGGGTGTAATTTCTTCTATGAATCAAAGGCCACCTATTCTTCATACATACCGGACCAGGGCTAGAACCAAAAATCAGCAAGAAGAAAACCCAGCTTGGGAAATAACTCCGGAGGAAGAAGAAATTGAAGAAGAGGGTTTGGCAGAAATGGCAGAAAGGGGTAATAATGGGCAAAACGGACAAGATCCGGCCGAACAGAAATTGGACTTGATGTTACAGGCTTTACAACAAATTGTGGCAGGTTTGAATATTGGAACAAATCAGCGCCAAAATTCACCCCCCCGACAACAAACTACAGCCCAATCAAGTGTAAATACACGCACCCCTTTGAAGAAACCAAATCGTCCCATGTTTTTGGCACATGATGAGGAATCCTCACATGGAGAGGAGAGTGATGATGATGAGATGGATGCCCTATTTGCTCGCTACAATGCAAAACCAGCAGCATTTAGAAATGCAGTAAACTTTCAACAATATTTTCAAATGAAGAGCAAGAAACCTATGTTTCCAAAACCCAAGAAAGAAAAGAAATGGCAGCAGAAAATGCAAGTCCCTACCTTTAATGGAAGTGATGGCATATCAGCTAGGGCTTGGTTGCAAAAACTTCAAACATATTTTGCACTTGACCCCATAGCTGAAGAGGATGCAATTCAGTTGGCTACTCTGAATTTGGAAGGAGTGGCTTATGATTGGTGGCAGCATGGGTTGATCACCCAAGGGCATGATAGCATTACCACATTTGATGAATTTAGTGAGAGGCTCTTGGATAGGTTTGAAAAGAAGGATGAGGAAGATTATTTCAGAGAATTGACAGCCTTGAAACAAACAGGTACACTTTCTTCCTACATTGGGGAGTTTGAGAGAATTTCAGTTATAGTGCAGGATGTCTCACCCAAGAGGGTGACTTATCTTTTTATGGATGGATTGATGGAACCCTTAAAGGGTTTGGTTAGATCTTTTGCTCCTACATCACTCCAAGAAGCCATTAAAAGAGCCCTTTTGTTGGAAAATACTCTTGGGACACATGCACCATCAAAACCCACGTGGACTCCAAATAAATACAAGCAAGGAGAGTCTTCTAAACCATGGAAAAAGGAAAAATCAGCCATGAGGCAGCCAACATCAGCTTTTTCTAAGCCTTCATTTCCTACACCAAACAGTAGGAAAATGGATGAAACCACAAGAAATGAGTTGAGACGCAAAAAACTATGTTTCTCATGTAGGAAGCCATGGGAACCAGGGCATAGATGTCTTGGCAAGGGAGAAGTACATTACATTGAAGTGGTTTCAGCCAGTGAATCAGAAAATGAAAAGGAATCTACCACTTCCGAGGACAGCCAAGAAGAATTTCATGATATGGAGGAGCATGGGGAAGCCTCATCACATGAGGTACCACCCACTAGTAGTTCTTTGGCTACTTTACATAGTGCACCTCAATTCTTCACAATTAAGGTACTTGGCAAGGTTTTAAATGAAGATGTTGTGGTTCTTATTGATGGTGGGGCAACCCACAATTTTGTGGATGAGAGTTTTGTGCAAAAGAAGAATATCAAAACTACAAACTTTGCAGGATTCAATGTGGCTACAGGTAAAGGAGAGATTTCTCCATGTACAAGAGTTGTGAAGCAAATGGAGTTAGTTATTGGTGAATATAAGGTAATGCATGACTTTTATGTCTTTCCTATGGGAGGTCTTCCACACATAGTGCTTGGAGCACAATGGTACTACAATTTGGGTGATGTCACATCTAACTACAAAAAGTTAGAATTAAAATTTCAGTACCAAGGAAAAGAGGTAGTTTTGAAGGGAATCAAAGACTATGAGTTGCATAATGTTTCAGCCAAGCGTATGGAAAGAGTAATCAAAAAAGGGGATTTTGAATGGAGTGCTTACATCTACACCATCAAGGGCATTCCTACTTCTTCACCAAATATAAAGGTAACTTATCCGCCACAAATTCAGAAAATTTTAAACAAGCATAGTGTTGTTTTTGGTGATATGCCAAAGGGACTTCCCCCACATAGAGGATTTGAGCATGTGATTGAATTTGAAGAAGGCACAAAACCAATAATGATCACTCCATACAGGCATCCACGTGCATATAAAGATGAAATTGAAAAGACTATCAAAGAGTTACTAGCCATGGGACATATTCAACCAAGTAGCAGTCCTTTTGCTTCTTCCATGGTTTTAGTCAAGAAAAAGGATGGGACTCTTCGTATGTGCATTGATTACAGGTTACTCAACAAGAAGACTATTAAAAACAGGTATCCCATTCCTAGAGTAGATGAGTTGATTGATGAACTTTATGATGCCAAATATTTTTCAAAAATTGATTTAAGGAGTGGGTATCACCAAATAAGGGTAAGGAAAGAGGATGTTCCCAAAACAGCGTTTAGATGCCACTATGGACATTTTGAGTTTCTAGTGATGCCATTTGGTCTTACAAATGCACCAACAACTTTCCAATCCACAATGAATCATGTTTTCAGAGATTACTTGAGGATATTTGTTTTGGTTTTCTTTGATGATATTCTCATATATAGTAAATCATGGGATGAGCATCTTAAGCATTTGGATATTGTATTGGACATATTGGAAAAACAACAATTGTATGCCAAGGAGTCAAAGTGTGAATTTGGTATGGAGAAAATTTTGTATTTAGGACACATAATCAGCCACAATAGTGTCCACATGGATCCCCACAAAATTTCAACAATTCAACAATGGCCTCCTCCCACTTCATTGACTCAATTGAGAGGATTCTTGGGTCTATGTAGTTACTACAGAAGGTTTATAAAAGGGTTTTCTAAACTTTCAGCCCCATTGACAGAGTTGACTAAAAAAGGAGCCTTTGGGTGGAATGAAGGAGCTCAACATGCATTTGAGACTTTAAAGAAGGTAATGACTACTGGTCCTACACTTGCCATTCCTAATTTTTCCATGCCATTTGTGATTGAATGTGATGCATCAGGTGTGGGAATAGGGGCTGTCCTAATGCAAAAGGGGCAGCCTATTGCATTTGAAAGCAGGAAGCTAACTCCCACAGAAAGAACTTTCAGTATCTATGACAAAGAAATGTTGGCAATAATGCATGCTTTGTCAAAATTTAAACAGTATCTCATTTGTGGGAAGTTTACTATCAAAACTGATCATAACAGCTTGAGACATTTCTTGGGGCAAGAGGACTTAAATGAAAGACAGCAAAAATGGGTAACAAAAGTGCAAGCATATGATTTTGACATAGAGTATAAGAAAGGTAAAACAAACACTGCTGCTGATGCACTTTCCAGATCACCTTTGTTTTACTCATTTTCAGCTGTTAATGCGGATTGGAAGACTAAATTGATGGCTGAATATATTAAGAATGATTTTACCTCCAAATTACTTGATGGGTCACTTGTGGATGCTAAATTTAGAGTACATGATGGGCTGATTTTTTGTAAAGGCAGAATTTTTCTTGTTCCGGAATCCAAGTTGAAAGACAAAATGATTTCAGCGTTACATGATGCATCATATGCAGGGCATCCGGGCTTCTATAAGACATACAGAATTGTGAGGGAGAAATTTTCTTGGAAGGGGTTAAAAGATGATGTTATGAGGCATGTAAGAGAGTGCTCTGCATGCCAAGAAAACAAATCAGAGAACACATTGAGTGCTGGTCTTCTACAACCATTGCCAATTCCAAGTGGTAAGTGGGAGAGTATCTCCATGGACTTTATAACAGGGTTGCCCACCGTTCAAGGAAAGAATTGTATATATGTGGTTGTTGATAGGCTAACAAAATATGGACATTTTTATGCTATTTCAGCCTCATATACAGCCATACAAGTGGCTGAAGTATTCTTCAAGGAAGTCCTAAGATTGCATGGTTTGCCTAAAACAATAATCAGTGACAGGGACAGTAAATTTATGAGTGCTTTTTGGCAAGAGATTTTCAGACTTAGTGGCACAAAATTGACACCAAGTACTAGTTACCATCCCCAAACAGATGGACAAACGGAAATAGTAAACAAATGGTTGGAGGGTTACTTGAGGAACTACATTTCAGGGCAGCAAAGTGCTTGGGTCAAATGGCTGTACATGGCTGAGTTTTGCTACAATACCACTTATCATTTGTCCATTAAAATGACACCTTTCATGGCACTTTATAGTTATGATGCTCCTAACCTTGTTGATGTTTTATTACATGATAGCAGGGTTCCAAAAGCACAAGACTTTATCCAAGAACATCAAAATATGTTAAAAATCCTCAAAGACAATATTTTAATGGCACAAAATCAGCAAAAGAAGTATGCTGACCAGCAAAGGGTTGAAAGGCATTTTGAAGTAGGGGACATGGTATACTTGCGACTTCAGCCCTACAAGCAATCCTCACTCAAATCTAGTGGGAAAGACAAGTTGAAACCAAAGTTTTATGGGCCATATAAAGTGCTACGAAGGATTGGTGAGGTAGCATATGAATTGGAGCTTCCCTCTCATAGCAAGATTCACAATGTTTTTCATGTATCTGCTGCCACATTTTGCATGGGGTAAAACAATTTTAAAAATTTTGTAATTTTGCTGCTTTGCTTCCCCTCTTTCTTCTTTCCCCATTTATCTTCATGTCCTTTATGTCCTTCAATCATCATATCTCATCTCTCTATCTTCCATGCCATTTTTTTCTAAGTGTTTTTGTAAGTGGGTAAAATTACCCAAAATCTATCTAAGTATAGAGTCTGCCCGACAACGCAGCGCAGTCGGATGACGCTCACCATTTTTTGTGCACCCGAGCGGGCTGGCCTGAGGAAAGAGCCTAAAAAATTCTAAGTGTTGGGGCACGTTCGACTATGTAACATAGTTGGGCGGTGCCTGGAATATAATGCACGCTTGGGCGACCATCTTGAAGAATTTCTAGAGAATTGGCTAAGTGATGAGCCGCCCGACTTCACAACGAATTCGGGTGACGCTCATCTATTTGTGCATCGTCGGGAGGTTGTTCAAGAAAAAGTAGCAAAATTGACTATGTCATGCCCCACCCGACTACGCCGCACCATCTGACTGTGCACCCCTCTTAGTGCACACCTAGGCAAAAAGAGAACAAAACGCAATAAAATGACTAAGACACGAAGGTCGTCCGAGTGCGCTACCCTGTCCGACTACGTTCTTTTCAGCTTGCGCTTTCTGACTACACTTCAAATTTTTTACGATGTTGGGCGGGATAAGAATACAATGACTAAGCTTCTAAGTTTCATACCCCCTATTTTAGAAGTAGTTTTAGATGTTTACAAGTGTGCAGTCTCGATATTGGAGTCAATATGTGATAGAAGGTGTGCCACCTAGGTACAAAATAGATGAGCGTGAAGATCCAGATCGTGCCACAACTACCATCATTTATCTAGACTCAACTTTTCACCTGCCATATTGTCACAGAGTTGCAACTTTTCTAAGTGGACCTTACTGCAAGTACACTTCTTGCCTGTAGAGGTTGAACATCAGCCGCTTTTTGCTACTTTTGTCAACTTTTGCAGCTATCGTCAGGTTTGGGATTTTGTGCCCAAAATGTAATCGGGGGGTTTATTTTGTTATAAAAAATAGCTTCATTTCATTGTATAGAGGTGGAAGGGGGATATATTGCTAAGGAAATTTTGTAGCTGTGTACTTGCTTTTGAATGCAAAGTATATTTGGCTCTATTAGTTGTATTTGTCTTGTATGCTACTTTTATTAAGTATTTTTGCCTCATGTTGCTTATATTTCTGATTACTGCTATTTTGCTTTTCTAGATATCAATATTGGTAAATGAGTATATCTGGAATACTAAAGTAAAGGATACATAGGATAGAATAACATTAATAGTTTATGCTACATATGTTGTTTTGATTGTTGTTGGTAGTAGTGTTTGGTTAGTTGTTGTGTTACTTATCTTCCCCACCTAAAACAAGCATATTTAGTACTTTATAATTTCTTTCCTACACTCTTAGCTAAACCCCCAAATTGATAAAACATAGGAAGTCGACCTTCTTCGGATATTGGCATGAAAGGCATCCCTTTATTCTGGTCTTTCAATCTGTTGGGCGAATCGAGGGCACAATAAGATTAAAAATCCTATCCTAGTGGTATATTCGTAACCAACAGTTTCTCTGGCACGCCCGATGGGACACGAAAGTTTCTATGAGTATCCTCTGAGTCTGTAAGAATGGTCCAATATCAAGAGCGCCTTCATGCATACAAGAAGATGGAGAGCTATAAATTTAGGACAACAGCCTGATTTTTACAAGATTGACATCAATGCTATTGGATAGTGTGTGAGGCTGGTTGATTATCAAGCTCACCAGGATGATATATTCAAGCACAAATCTAAATCCAAATTTGAATAAGTCAAAGAAGTCAAAGAAATTGAAGAGGCTGACGTTGAAGAACAAACTACAACTTCAAAAAGTACTGATACTGACTACACCATCGAAAAACTTGAAGAAGAGGAATAATACATGGCCAATACTAATGACCTCTTCCTGGATATGAATTCCATGGGACCTTTCACTCTAGCTGGACAAGAAGTTATTCCGCCTACTGCCTTAAAATCCATTCCTACATACGACGACATCGATAAGACAACATATGAGCATATACAAGACATTATGGCCTTGGCCGCACTGTACTCTATCACAAATGAGAGCATGAAAACCCGGCTGTTAGCTCTCTTCCTACGAGGTAAACTTCTCTATTGGTGGAGATCCTTTCCAGATGGGACTATCACCGGATGGGCCCAGCTGGCTGGCAGGCTAGTTACAGGATTCAATGAATCCATTGACCCCTCCTCATTGTTGCACCAATTTCAAAGCATTTAGCACCATCTGTAATAGGAGATATCATACTTCAACATGAGGTTCGAGAGATCCTGGAAGAGAGTACCCTCAGAGCTATGTCCTTCTATGGACAGGTTGCTCACTACTACCTCAGGGCTTTCCATTTAGATATTTTCTTGGTAATTAAGTTGGCCCATGTAAATACTTTCCGCATGTTATATGAGGCTGCTCAATAGGCACAATTTGATATGATTGCCATAAGCAGGCTCCCTCATAAAATGTAGCCCCCAATCTATCTAAATTTTCCTCGGTCCCAATATCCACTCGCATCTAGTGGGGCACCATCCTCATCCAATCCATACCCTCATCAGTCATGGAATCCTACACTAGTTATAGACCCATATGGTCTGCCTCAAATGCATCATCCTAATCCACCTCCTCCATAATACCCAACACTTCCTGCTCCTCCTTAGTACCAGGCCTTGCTCGCTCCACCACCTTTAGCTGCATTACCTCCACAGGCCCGACCAGCTCTAGCTGATAATGATATACAAAATAAGATCCTTCAGGAAGTACAGGCCCTCACCTTTGGTTACCAAACAATATCCAACGACATGACAATCATGAAAAAGAAGTAGGCTTAGATGGAGTTTGTTTCGAGGAGGCTATATCCTCCTCCCGCATTGACAAGAGATCAAGCAGCTCAAGCGCAAAGGCCTCTGACAAAAAATGTTGTTGGTAATGCTTAAGCTGGTACTTCTGACCACGTGAACTAGTGCTCCACTTGCAACGACCCCCATGGGGAAGACAGTTACATGTTGCATCAACATTATATTCAGACTCTTGCGGGTAGCGTCATAGAGGATGAAGTATACATGATCTGATATGAGGAGAGTAACTTTGTAGTTATCGAAGAAGATCCTGTGTCACTTTTGACCAAGGAAGTAAAAAGCCAATTGAGGCCACCCTGGCTTAGAAAAATTTGTTAAGGGTGTACACAAGAAGGAAAAGGATGCAGCCTATTGTGGCAGCTCTTGATAAGCCACCTTTACCTCTGACTGATAGAGAAAATCCCCTAGTGCTCAGGGCTCTAGTAGTCAAGGCTCTAGCAACCCAACCTCTGACCAAAATGAAATAGCAAGCTCAGGAGAAGTTAAGGTACCCATCACTGACAAAGAGACAGAGGGTCGAGGCCATGCAGCAATACCACACCAAGTATGAGCCAACAAAGGAAGCGAAAGGGGCCAGTACTTCAACCTACAACATAGTCGATGAGCTCAAGAAGATCCCAGCAAAAATAAGCATGTACGATGCCCTTCAGCCCCTAGGACAGGTGGATTTGTTGCAAGAATCCCTACAGAATGTAAACTATGGGAAGCCACCGCAGCCTACTATGTTAGCTCAGCCCTTGATGACTTCTGCTACCGAAAAGAATAGACCACCATATTTTTGTCTATATTTGCGGATGGAAGGCCACATAGTGCATAACTGCATGGTGGACTCCGGTGCTTCGACTATTGTCATGCCAAGGGCTGACTATGAGGAAATTGGTATGGAATACATGAGGAGCAGCCTACAGTTGGATGACACTCCTATGAATACAGTTCATGTTATCAAATACATCCCCATATGGCTGCATAAAGCGCTTAACATCGTGGTCATCCAAGAGGTCATAGTGGTTGACTTGGAACCCTACTTTGGCATGTGTCTCTCAAGGGAGTTCACTGCCAAGCTGGGTGGATATTTGTTCTTTGGACTATTCACATATGGAGGTACCTTTCAAAGGAAGGAGGTTGAAAATTTATAATGAGAAACCTTCCACTTTTTTGGTCGAGAAGATACCCATGGAGGAGCAGCAAAATGACATGGTTCAACTGACGATCGAGGATCTAGTAGAAGTGGACCTGGTGGGAGAAACCCTAGAGCAACTGCAAGTAGAAGATGAGTTCTCTTTGCAGGATTTCAATTTCATTATCGAGATAAAACTAGGATGTTACTCTGTCACTCAGCCCAAAAGACACGACCATATGGCCAAAAAGGACATAGGTCCTACCCTTGACAAACTGTGGAAGTTTTACTTTGATGGAGCTCGATGCAAGAATGACACCAGGGCAGGAGTTCTTCTGGTCTCCCCATCCAGTATCCAAAAGGACTATTGTTACAGGTTGGCCTGGAGTTGCACTAATGATGTGGTGGAGTACGAAGCTTTGTGCCTAGGCTTAAAAAATGCGAAGAGGCTTGAGATCAAGCTCCTACAAATATTTGGTGACTCAGAGCTGGTGTGCAACCATATTACGAACAAGTGTGCCTCCAAGAAGCATTACCTCAAGCTATACAGCAACCGTGTCTCGGATCTGAAGGAGTCGTTTGAATCCTTGAATGTCAAAACCATCTCCCGTGAGAAGAATAAGCATGTTGACATATTGGCATCTATTAGAGCCATGTATGTCCCGGTTGATGATACTATGCAGAAGCTAAATCCGGTTCGTAATATTTATAGGCCTTTTGTGCCTGATAAGAACACCCACTA
Source organism: Wollemia nobilis (assembly GCA_028583015.1). Taxonomy (NCBI): domain Eukaryota; kingdom Viridiplantae; phylum Streptophyta; class Pinopsida; order Araucariales; family Araucariaceae; genus Wollemia; species Wollemia nobilis. The sequence continues at coordinate 755,086 of JAQPPZ010009575.1, forward strand.
GTAGGTGTTCGATTATGATGAGGATATCATCACCTTTATGATACATGAAGCAAGTTAAATCTAAGGTATATACCCTTATGACGAGCAGTATGAGGGGTTAATATAGTTAACAAATAATCACGTCCCAAAAGGACTGATTACCTTAGAGAGTCTTTTTTATCAGAATGATAGAGCTATATCCCACAGGATCAAAGTAGACTCTAAGCAGTACAAGGACCTAGAATTGGAACCTGAAAAGGTAATCAAGGTCGGAATAGACTGCACTCCCGAAGAGTTGGGGAAGATCTGGGCCCTGTGTGAAGAGTACCCAGACATTGTAGCATGGTGCTACCAGGATTGAAGGGGTATGACCGAGAGACGATCCAACACACCATAGAGTTGGAAGAACATGTTAAACCATTCAGGCATAATCAAAGGGCGGTGAACTCGAATATTGAGGTCATAATGAAAGTCGAGCTCATGAAGATGCTGGAATAAAAAATCATATATCCTATCAAGCATTCTTCTTGGGTCACAAATATGGTTCCCGTGAGGAAGAAGAATGGAGACATTCACTTTTGCATGGATTTTTGCAATCTCAACCAGGCTTTGTTGAAGGACCACTATCCACTCCCGCAAATTGATCAAATACTTTCTACAGTGGGAGAACCTGAAAGCTATGTTGCAGTTCTGAATCAGAAGGGAGATGATGGCGAGGAGATACTGATAGCATTCTTCAGAAAATTCATCCAGTCGCATGAAGAGAGATATAATTTTATTGAGCGATAAGTTCATGTAGTAATGAGGTCCTTGAGAAAGTTCAAGCATTTCATCTCTTAGAGCCAGATTACTGTCTTTGTGATACACCTCGATGTTAGAAATTTCATCATCCAAGGAGATCCTAGTCACAATAGGGTGGGATGGATTGCCAAAATCCAGGATTTTGACATAGAGGTATGACCCACCAAGCTAATTCGAGGTCGGGCTCTATGCCAAGAATTGGCTCGAAGTGTTGTGACTGAACTCTCTGCTTGTCAATGGGAGGATCCAATGACAGGAATCAACCTTGCCAACTCCTTATCAAATGAGAGTGACTGTACGAATTACCTGGTGTGGTATTTCAGCACTGGAAGATGTCCAAATCACCTCAACCCCTCACAAATAAGGAGGTTCAGGCTTAATACCTTGAAGTATGTACTTCACCCTGAGGGGCTGTATTTCAGAAATATTGACAGCATCCTATTGCGGTGCATCAAAGAATCAGATAAATCGAAGGTCCTCGATGAATTCCATTCTGGGATGTCGGGGGGACACCATTAAGGAAGGCCGACGACCTTGAAAAATATTAGAGCGGGCTATTATTGGCCCACCCTCTTCACAAATGCGCATGTGGTCTGTCAAAAATGTGAGAAATGCCAAAGGTTTGCTAGCAAAAATTGAAAAACACCTTTGCCCTTTCAGCCAATTCAAGATGAGACTCCATTTCAGTAGTGGGGTCTAGATTTCATTGGGATGATAACACCCAACTCTTTGGTAGAGCATAAGCTTATCCTAACAGCTACGGATTATTTTACTTGATGGGCCGAGGTAGTACCTACGAAGCATGTCGACCAGGAAACAATAATTGGTTTCCTAGAGAGCCTCATCACCCATTGTGGGATTCCAAAGGCAATTGTCACAGACAACGGTGCAAGGTTTGTAGGCGCTATACTCGCAGAGTTCACCAGTAATTATGACATTTACCACAAAATGTCTTCGAACTACTATCCGCAGGGAAACGGCTTAGCCAAGTCCACCAACAAGAATCTTTTGAATATTATAAAGAATATGGTGGAAGGGAATAAAATATCATGGCATCTACTTCTGGATCAAGCGCTATGGATGGACCATATATCTTCAAGAAGTCCATTAAGACGTCGCCATATGCACTCATATACAGCAAAGTGGTTGTCTTGCCTACACACATTGAAATACCCACACTTTGGCTATTAGAGGATGAGAAAGGTGTCAAAGATCCCGTTGATGCTCGATTGGCTCAGTTGCTACAACTGGAGGAAGAAAGAGAGAAGACGTATCAGGCCTTCACCAAGCATGATGAGAACATGCAAAACTAGTTTTCAAAGGGAACCATTGCCCGAGTCTTCAAGATCGGGGACTTAGTGCTGAAGTGGGACTCATACAAGGCCAAACCAGGCAATCATGACAAGTTTGATGCTTTCTGGGATGGCCCCTACCAAGTCGCCCGAGTGAACCAGTTCAACGCATTTGTGTTAAGAGACATGGAGGGCCAGATTCTCCCGATACCTATTAATGGCTTTCATCTGAAAGCCTAGCCTACTAAAAGCTGTCAAAGGTTTTCCCCTTGTACATATTTTTGTTTTCTATTGTTTTAATTTGTTTTTCTGAATGTAAATATTCCTTTTAGTTTAGTTAATTTCTTTCTTTAATCCAGAAAAAGAGCCTAGTGTTTCAAAAAAGGGTGTATGGATGTTCAGAAAATAACTAAGGTAGGGAATGTCGTCGAAAGGTGCAAAAACCTTCCCCTAAAGTCGGGTTGCACCCTCATTTTTTGTGATAATGGGAGGTTCTTAGGCCACGGTAAGTAAGAAGAAAATGGTCAAATTTTTTCTAAGTGTCCCGTTCGACTTCGTAACTTTTCCTTGTGTTGCCGGACTGTGCACACCAAAATATGCGCACTTCCATGAGCACGTCTCAGGGGCATGTGATGATTTGTAAATTTTTCTAAGTCTCTAAGTGTGAGGTCCTCCCAAGAGCACGGGTTTCATAGTGCGCAATCGGACGGTGCCCATTTTTTGAGCACACTTGGTCGGGGAAATAAAGTAAACCACAAGCTTTACTTAGGGTTTCCAGCATGCTTGTCGAGTCAGAATGCCCCGAAACGTGTGCCTAGTTGGCGGCAATGACGCCATTAAAGGCACGAGTTTTGAGATGCTTAAGAAATGATTGCGCAGTTTTCAAAGTGGGTTTCATAAATGAAAAGCGCACCCGGGCCCAATGATGTACAAGTTACGCTTTCCAACAGAGGATCCCACGCGCGGCCGCCGAGGAATAACGGTGCTACTCACCCACTTCGAGCAACCAACTTTAAATTCATCGAACGCCATTAATGCTGCATTTACCCAATTGTAAAAAAGGTTTTTTACTTGCTCAGTAATTTTAGTATTGCTAAAATGAATTCGATTTGTGCTATGAAAGGAGAGAATATTATAAAGTATACCAAGTTTAGCTGTAAATTCTAGTGACTCTCGACACCATGAGTGGGGAACTGAGTGCAAAAAAAGGAAAAGCACCCATGCAGGCAGATTCTAGCTCATCAAAAGAAGCATCCAAGGAGCAGACTGTCTGGATCACTCATGAGAATGAAGCATCAAAGGAAAAAGGGGAAGAACCAGGGTGAGAAGCGCCAGGAGGCAGGGTCCTTCCCCATCACCCATAGACTGCCTAGCCGAATATAGAGATGGCAATTATTTAATTAGCCTTACAGACCTATGACTTTTTGTGAAATATTGGTCCAACAAAGTTTCACCCTCACACCATTTTGACATTGTTTACAAGTTGAACCTTTACTAGTTCTTGTGCCCTCCTGTCCACCACTTCCCGAAGTTGGTCGAGTCAATCATAGTATATTGTAAATCGGATACCAAAAAGATCTATGACTTCTAGGGAAGAGTGTTGTTTACCCTCTTCAAAGAGAGCGTCCAACCAGTGTTCATTCCAGGGATCGAGCCAGACCCTAATGGCATACTCAGGAAAATCAACCTGGATGAACAGGCAACTAGGGGCGACGAATCCAAGTGGATGAGGGATTTCCTCAATTCAGAGCTGAAACACCCACTTCTAGCTTCAATATGGCCACCATGTCTTATATCCATGGCATAGTTCAAGAGTCAATACATATACATCATACTTGTCTAGGTTCTAGGTTGCAACATTGACGAGGTGGTGAACCCCTACCAGCTGGCCCTCATCAAATGCATTCTGCATGGAGATTTCTATGACTTGAGTGTCCTGAAAATGGGGAGGCACCCAATTTATTTTTACTGGGAAAACTGGGTGGCTTACGCCATCCATTCCAATCTGGTAAAGTTGTAGTAGAAGCAGATAATAGAATTCAAACATGATTCTTTTCTTATATGGTTATGCCTATACCACATGCACTATAGGATGAATACTGTTGAAGTTCGGAAGGTGGACGAGAAGGGCATGTCGTTGCTAGTGTATGAATGGACGAACCTGCTGTACAGAAAGGAGTCGTATTACGACTTCAATTTTAAATTTTAGGGCATGGCCCTAGCTCTTTTTAATGGTCATACGTATCACCCTCCTTATTTTATGATGAGGCACCTGTCAAAGAATCAATTTGGGGATACCTTTCGGTTAACTCAGGACGTCTTCATTAGAATTATTGTATTTAAGAAGAAACCATTTCTACTATCGTATTTCTATAAATAATACCACTTTGGCCTCGAGGCAGCGCGGCAAATGGATTGCGAGGAGGAGTACGGCCAAGGAAAAAAGAAAAGCCCTATTTTCACCTATCCTTTCACCTGGGGTGACGTCGAGGTTCATCAGGTTGGACAGCATGTATATCTAGAGCGAACCCTCCTCAGCATTGGTCTGGTGCAGTTGCCGCAACGCTGGAAGTATGACCCTATTGGGGTAAGAGGAAAGTTCGTGCACAGTTGCCCACGGAAGGAAATCATGTCAGAAAGGTGCAATAAGACGGGAATGGACCTAGAATGGCACATTGAGCAGATGCAGTCATGGCCACCATGGCAGGACTTTTACTATGTAGAAGCAGACTACGATCCCGAGCACAATGAAGATCACAAAGTGGGATCAATTGGCTTTAGAAGACTACTCGTAAAGGTGGCATCGCTTGGTTGGGAAAATAACAAAATCATGGAATGTTGGATAATGAGGTGTCGTACGCGGCATGAGAAATCTCAGAAAAAGATGTTGTCCATTGATGATGACATTTTTTTTATATGATAAATACTCTAACAAGTGGTAGTCATTCGTATTTCATGGTATCGTCCCCCAAGGTGCCCCAAAAAGGTATAAAAGAAAGCCTCCACCCCAAAATTTGATTGTATGAGGGTCTTCCAGTAGAAGAGAATAAAAAAGCAAGAGGTTGGACTCAATGTTGTCTCCAGTGCCTGAAGGGTTATCTCAATCGAAGAGGGAGTCCGAGATATTTGCCATTGAGGTAGAGACAAGGGGTCCAGACCCAATAGAACCTGATCATGAGCTCACTTTGGAATCCTCTGCTCCCCCTGAACAAACTATTGCTCCTAAGGGGAAAAAGAGGAAAAGGTCTAAAAAGACCAAATAAAAGGGTCTAAAAAGGTAAAATAAAGAGGTGGTGCAGTGAAAAACGATGTCTCCCCAATCAAGCATGGCTTATAGTAATATAATTTCCATTGAGGACAGCCCTCAGAGAGAAGCGGGCACCCAGGTTGCAAAAGTTCTTCGAACACCAGCTCAGGTGGAGCTCGCAGGTACGCCCTCTCCTCCTTTGCAACAAACCCTAGCAACCCATTCTGTTACACCCTCATCCTCCACATCCGGGCATATTTTGGCTGCTTCATCCCCATCTCCTGTCACGCAGTCCCAGCATAGTCCACCCCCCTTTTACTGCCATGCCTAAAACCCTAATGTTTTTCAGACCCTGGGCCAGGCCTTAGGTATTTCCCCTACGGCCAGTGTTGAGGAATGTTCCCTGTCCCCACGCCACTCACCCATCGTTGTCGCTACCCTCCAAATCCCACATCTACCTTCTCACCAGTCACCTTCTCCCTCTCAGTCCCAATCACCCTTAGGGGAAGTTGTATCCTATAGCGCAATTACCACCTCATTATTTTTGGGGAAGATTCCTCTCGACATATCCCATGCTCACAGACCTAGAGCTGGTCGAAAAGCAGTTGTAGACAACTGACGACCAGCCCTTAGCCATGAAAGTCATCCAGGACTCTATTTCTTTTATTCAGAAGGTCAAGAATATGAGGGTGAAAGAAATCACCATGCCAGAGAAGGGCATCAAATATGACCTGTAGAAAAGGATTATCTAGACTAAAAAAATAGTGTCTAAGGTCAAAAATCCCATCCGAGAGATGAGAGAAGAATATTACATGTACCACTCCAAGGATAAGAGCTTTGATGACATAAATAAAGAATATGAGCTAGGTAGAATCCACAAGAAGGCTTACAACCTTCTGGTCAAGCAGCAGCTGTATGAGATCCAGAACGATAAGAGAAAACTTGAGGAAAATCTAGCCAAGGCACTGGTACAGTTGGAGTCCTCTCAAGGAGAGGTAAATAAATTGAAGGATCATCTTGCAGTATATCAACAGGCAATGGTGGATCAAAAGACAGTGGCTAACCAATTAGTAGAAGAAAAAAATATAGCCCTGATACATGTTGATCAATTATAGAATCAACTTCAGCAGACTCAAGCACTACTAGAAGAGAAAACATCGCAGGCTACTGGTTTCTCCAAGGACATGATCAAAGATATGAGAGCCAGCCTACTGAAGTGTTGCAGGACTAACATTGCCAGATCTCTACCCGTCCTCAATTTCATCTCCAGGATGCAATAAATTTCTATCGAAGGAAATCCTGCGATAGAGGAAGTCGAATGTCAAGCATAGCAATGGCTGGACTTGGTGATAAAACTTGAAGGGTATGAGTGCAAGGGCTTCCAATTCCCACCCATGTCACAGATTACCCTAGACTGGGCTGATGCAAAGATAACCTTACAAAATTATTTTGAAAAATCTAAAAAAGTCATAACTACCAAGAAGATGTTAGACGCGTTGATCCATGAGAAGAAAATTTGCCTGGTTCCTTTTGACTCCCTTTCGACACTCAGATTCTCGATAATTATAAAGGATGATGAATTTTTGCCTCTAGAACAAGTCAAGCAGAAATGGTGGGCATATGAGGTAGATATTTCAGATATTGATGATTGTAATGATCCAGTGCAGGAGGCATAGGTGACCCAGATGGTGTCCAAGCTCTGCAAAATCAATGCCTACCTCCATGAATTTGGGGAAAGATACCACACCATCGACGAGCTCAAGGTTGCGGTATTCAAAAAAGTGTTGAAGGATATTAGCGACTTAGAGCCCTTCCAAGAAGCATCATGGGCTCAGGCTAAGACTGCTTATGAGCACGTCCATGAGCGGGTCGAGCCTGCTGAGCAGGAAGAGGACAAGGATGCCGAGAAGTCAGGCTCAGAGGAAGAGGAAGAAGAAGAATCAGGTGAAGAGACTACTGAGAGTGACCAAGAGCAACAATATCAGCAGCAGTAGCAGAGTGATGTAGGGTTCATGAGGGACTTTGTACCCAAAGAATAAAGGCTAGGTTCCTTGCATCGAGGTGAGCTCGATACCCCATGAACCACCAAGAATGTTGCCACATTTTGCATTGGTTGCCAAATTTTGAATTTTTTGTAATTTTGCTACTTTGCTTCCCCTCTTTATTCTTTCCTCATTTATCTTCATGTCCTTTTTGTCCTTCATTCATCAGATCTCATCTCTCTATCTTCCATGCCATTTTTTTTTAGTGTTTTTGTAAGTGGGTAAAATTCCTAAAAATATATCTAAGTATAGAGTTTGCTCGACAGCGTAGCATAGTCAGATGACGCTCACCATTTTTTGCACACCCAGGCAGGCTGGACTAAGGAAAGAGCCCAAAAAATTCTAAGTGTTGGGGCCCGCCCGACTGCACAGCGGAGTCGGGTAGTGCCTGGAAGATAGTGTGCACTTGGGCGACCGTCTTGAAGAATTACTGGAGAATTGGCTAAGTTTCAAGCCATCCAACTTTGCAGTGAAGTCAAGCAGCACTCATCTATTTGCATGCCATAGGGAGGTTGTTTAGGAAAAAGTAGAAAAATTGACTAAGTATCATGCCTTGTCCGACTACGCCGCGTCGTCCGACTGCGTGCCCCTCTTAGTGTGCACCTGGGTGGAAAGAGAAGAAAACGTAGGAAAATGACTAAGGCAGGAAGGTTGTTCGAGTGCGCTGCCCCACTCGACTACGCTCTTTTCAGCTTGCGTTATCTGATTGTGCTTCATTTTTGTGCATTGTTGGGCGGGATAAGAAGACAATGACTAAGCTTCTAAGTTTCATACCCCCTCTTTCAGCAGCAGTTTTAGATGCTGACAAGTGTGCAGTCTCGGGATTGGATTCGAGATGTGACAGAAGGTGTGCAACCTAGGTACAGAATAGATGAGTGTGAAGAGCCAAATCGTGCCGCATCTGCCATCATTTAACTAGAATCAGCTTTTCACTTGCCATATTGCCATGGAGCTACAACGTTTCGAAGTGGACCTTGTTGTAAGTACACTTCTTTCTTGTAGAGGCCAAACATCAATCACTTTCGTCATCTTTTGCAATTATCATCAGGTCTAGGATTTTGTGCCCAAAATGTAATTGAGGGGGTTTATTCTTCTATAAATAGCAGCTTCATTTTATTGTATAGAGGTGGAAGGGGGATATATTGCTAAGGAACTTCTATAGATGTGCAGTTTCTCTTGAATGTAAAGTATATTTGGCTCTATTAGTTGTCTTTGTCTTGTATGCTGCTTTTATTAAGTATTTCTGCCTCATGTTGCTTATATTTTTTATTACTGCTATTTTGCTTTTCTGGATATCAGTATTGGTAATTGAGTATATCTGGAATACTAAAGTAAAGGATACATAGGATAGAATAACACTAATAGTTTCTGCTACATACGTTGTTTTGATTGCTGTTGGTAGTAGTGATTGGTTAGTTGTTGTGCTGCTTATCTTCCCCACCCGAAACAAGCATATTTATGTTTCTTTCCATACTTTATAATTTCTTTCCTGCACTCTGAGCTAAACCCCCAAATTGAGAAAATATAGGAAGTCGGCCTTCTCCGAAGATTTGCACGAAAGGAATCCCTTCCTTCCGACATTTCAATCTGTTGGGTGAATCTAGAGTGCAATTGGATTAAAAATCTTATCCTAGTGGTAGATTCGCAACCAACAATATCCTGTTTGAAGAAAGCACTTGGGCAGCATGTGACTCCTTCTACAGAGTTGCCACCACTTGATGATGAGGGCAAGCTAATTTTAGAACCTGAATCCATCTTAGAGACAAGAGAGAAGAAGAAGTTGAGGAACAAAATCATCCTTGAGTACTTGGTCAAATGGAAAGGCTTGCCATTGGAGGATGCTACTTGGGAAGGATCTGAAATCCTCTCCCATCCAGCTCTGAATTGCTTGGGGACAAGCAATTTGGGGAGGGCGGTATTGTAATGACCCATTTTTGGATTTTACCTTGTATATAAGTGTGGTGTGATGTGCGGTGTGTAATTTGTGAGTTTGGTGTTATTTTCATTAAGTGTGATGTTATTTTCATTTAGTGTGGCTTTTGATAGGGAAATAAAGTAAAATAAAATAAAATAAAAGAATAAAGGGGGAGATATAAGGGTAATGTGACTTAGGGGTGTTTTAAATATTAAAACAAAGTGCTAGGAGACATAAGGATATAATTTAATATTTAATGGGTGCTTTAAGTCATTTTATGGTTTCTCCCCTAAATGAAGAATTATAAGATTTTATCTATAAAATGGGACTTGGTGGCTCATTTGCACCTTATTGAACTCATTTTTCTTCTCTACTTGTATTTGGATATCAAGCTGAAACAAAACCCTCTTGTGGACGAAACCCTACAAGAGATCATCCAAAGGACGAAAACCCTCTTGGATTGGAGGCTAAGAACGAAATCCCTTAAATATTTCAGTGTTAAATCTACCTAGGATTGTGCTTATTGGATCAATTTCATGGAGACTATGGAGAACTAGGGCTTATCACACAGGTTGAAGTTCATTGTGAAGAAGTCTAGGGAGAGAATTGTTGTTCTATTGCACATTATACTCATTTTATGGCCTACCGTTAGCATTGGAAGCACAATATACCCAGCAAGCCTGTCTTCAGTAGCCACAAGAGTTTGGTGTGAAGTTTAACATTCTTAGGGGTTGTCGCCATACACAATAGATTCATATATCCTCAGTGTTATCATTGGCATATCTCACACTTCCATCTACAGCTAGCCAATATTAACATTCAGTCACAGATTTAAGATCTTTCAGTCAGTATTGACACTCAGTCATAGTTTTGATACATTCTAGTCACAAGGAACAACCCCGCCAGCCATAAGAAATATGTACAACAGACTTCTACTTGTGAACTGAGAGTTTCAACTTCATATGTATATGCTCTATTTGCTAGAATAATTAATATCAAACCTTCTTTGCACAATATTGTGTTTTCTATTTGATTTCTATTCTCATATGGATGCTTGCAAAGTGTTTGAAATAATTCCAATGCTATGTGAATGAAATGCAAATTGTTTGTCTCAATTCCAATAAACTATGAATGTGTTACAAATTGTTTGATAAAATTCACATGCACATAAAATTGATGAAAACTTAAGAAAGGCACATCACAAAATGCTTGTGAAATTTATCTTATCTCAAGAGTGGAGAGAGTGGATTAGGATTTGTGTCTCGACGGTTTCCTTTTTTTTCTCATAATGGATCCCCCTCAACCCCTTTCCATGCTTCCAAGGGTATTTGTCAAGGAGACCTTATTTTCCTATTTCTTTTTATTATTCTAGCAGAAGTATTAGGTAGATTCCTCTTGAGAAATAAGAAACAAGGATTTTTGGTAGGTGTGAAATTGGGTGAGGTGATGTTATCTCACCTTCAATTTGTTGTTGATATAGGTCTCCTTGGGAAATATAGTATTCAAGAGGCTAGGATGGTTAAATCCATATTTAAAACATACATGGATGCTACTAGCAAATAGATGAACGTGAAAAATTCCAGGGTGTTTTATTCAATACAAATAGAAGAACCAAGATCATATTCTTATCATTTTGAGCTATTTCGAAGGTGCTCTTGCAATTTATTACTTGGAGATTCCCCTTCATTTCAAGATACTAAGGGTGGCTAATTGCACTACACCAAAAAAGGGCTTTAACAATGGTTAAATTAAGGTGGTTTTTTACGATGGTAAAAAACCGCCTTAATAGATCCTAAGAGGGTGGCTAATAACCACCCTCTTAGGATATTTTTCCTCTTAGGGTCACTCTAAGATGATGGTTATAAACCACCTTCTTAGGGCTAATAGGGTAGTTTATAACCTCCCTCTTAGGGTGACCCTAAGAGGGTGGCTTTAAACCACCCTCTTAAACCTAAGAGGGTACTTTTAAACCGCCCTCTTAGGTCTAAGAGGGTGGTTTAGGCAACTTAAGATGGCTATTTATAACTACCCTCTTAGGGTCTCAATGAAAATATATATATAAAGACTACGAGAAAAGAAAAATGAGCATTTTATTTCACTTTTTTCGTTGGACAGAAAGCCCGAGCTAAGGTGTTCACTTAGACAAAGGCTAGACATAGAGCTCGAGCTAGGGCATTCACTAAAATGGAAGCTAGACAGAGAGCTTGATCTAGGACATTCACTCAAATGGAGCTTGGACAAAGAGCTTGAGATAGGGTGTTCACTCAAATAGAGGCTAGACAAAGAGCTCAAGCTAGTGCATTCACTCAGATGAAGGCTGGACAAATATTTGGAGCTAGGGCATTCACTCATATGAAGGCTGGATAGAGAGCTTGAGCTAGGGCGTTAACTCAGATGAAGGCTAGACAAAGAGCATGAGCTAGGGCTAGACAGAGAGCTCAAGCTAGGTCTTGATAGAAAGCTTGATATTTTAAGTGGTACACACTACTCAGGATTTAGGGATGCAGGGGTAAATTATGTTCAAAATGTAGGAAAAAAAATTCTTTGCAGTGATGGTTAAGATTTTGTTTTTTAAATGATGGGTATTTTTGGAAATGGAAATTAGAGTTGTTCTTACATAATTGGAGAACATATTCGGTTGCTTTGTTCTTGGTTATGCTTGTTGTCAAGGTCTATGGATCTTCCAATCCCATAAATATAATGTGAATGTCCCAAACTTGACACTTAGTAAATATTTGTAAGAAGGATATGGTAAAGTTGTTGAAGCCATAAATTATTAACAAACTTTTCAATGTGACAGCAACAATGAACATATAATGGTACATACTAAGAATAGTTCTTTATGGATTTGGGGATGCAATGGGTTTAGGATTTGGGGATGCTTCTGTAGCCAGTTAATTAACGATGTGCTATGTCAAATTAAGGGAGGATGCAATGTATTTTCTTATTTGGCTTGTGATATTTTTTTTTAAATGATGGTTATTTTGGGAAATGGAAATTAGAGTTGTTCTTACATACTTGGAGAACATTTACAGTAGTTTTGTTCTTGTTTTATTTGAGTAGCTACATTGTATCTATGTTATTATTTTATTTATTTTCCATGTGTTTTTAATGGATTGAATAGATGAAGCAACAACTATAATAATTGGTGACTTGAATTGCTCAATGATAATGTTGTCATTTTCATATCGAACCATATCCTATGGAAACTTAAAAGCTCTATTTTACTTTCGAAGGTCTATTCTTTTTATTTTATCAGTAAATTTTCCATAGCTAGTGGGTTATGGTTTATTGTTAAGGGGAGCAATTGCCATGATGATAGGTTTAAGTGTTTTTGGGCATGTTAAAGCCAAGTGAATTTGAAGGGATAGAGCCCAACCCAACCTTAAGGTATTCTAAGATGGATGGTGTAGTCCTTGTTGTGTAATTCAACCATAGTAGGTGAGTGTTACAATTTACCTTGTTCGCAACCATGGAAAAAGAGATTGATTCTCTTCACAATATCAATCCTCAAGAGTCAATACAATGGTTGCATTTTTTATATAATACCCTGACCCTACCAATAGGACTAATATAACAACAATTTTTTAAATCTATTTATATTCCATTAGGATATGACAAGAAAAACATATGGAAAAAAAATTAACCCAGATGTGAAAATTTTATCTAGCTGAGGTTGGCATCTTGAAAAGTAGAACTTGTTGTGCATGCTTAGTGCTTGACTCCTTATTGACCCTTCGCTTCTTATTTTTTCCAATGTGCTTTTTTGGATCCTATTTAAAATGGTTCATATCCATCCCTGATACTAAAGAATTTGCTTGCATGTTTTCCTTCTCATTTCTCTATTTAAAATGGTTCATATCCATCCCTGAAATTAGAGTAGTTCCATGTATCTATGTTATTGTTTTATTTGTTTCACATGTATTTTTAATGGATTGAATAGATGAAGCAGTGGCTATAATAATTGGCGAATTGAATTGATCAATGGCAATGTTATCATTTTCTTATCGAATCATATCATGTGGTAACATAAAAACTCTATTTTGCTTCTAAAGGTCTATTCTTTTTATTTTGTCTACAACTTTTCCATGGCCAGTGGGTTATGGTTTATTGTTAAAGGGAGCAATTGCTATGATGATGGGTTGAAGTGTTGTTGGGCATGTTAAAGCCAAGAGAATTTGGAGGGATAGATCCTAACCCAACATTAAGGTATTCTAAGGTGGATGGTGTATTCCCTGTTGTGTTATTCAACCATAGTAGGTGAATGTTACAATTTACCTGATATTGTTGTTTATTTTTATAGTTGTTAATATTTTGTTGTTTATTGTTATTATCACCCTGTGTTTACATACATATTTTAACTTTTTATTTTTTTTCTATTATTTTTAATTGTCCCTATTATTATTTAATAGCTTTTAACACTATTTTTACTAGAAACTTTTTGTTACCTGATATATGCTTTTCTTATTGTGCTTAGTTTGTTAATCTCATAATACCATAACCATTGAAACACCTATGTGTTTAGGAATTTTATCTAGTTGTTATCGTTGCTATTTTCCTTTTTTTGTAATATATTTTATTATTTAGTTTAGATATTCTCACATAATATATTTATGCATTAACTAGCATATTTTTACATAACACTTTCATCTAGTGCATTATCTTTCTTTTTTCTCTTATTTTTTTCCTCTGATGTAGGATTACTGGAAACTTTTGCTACCTGGCCTCTGCTTGTCTTATTGTGCTTAGTTTTTTAACCTCATATTACCATAACCATTGAAATAGTTACGTGTTTAGGTGTTTTATCTAGTTGTTATCGCTACTCATTTCCTTTTTTATATATTTCATTGTTTAATTTAGATATTCTCACAACATATTTATGCTTTAACTAGCATATTTTTACATCACTTTGATCTAGTGCATTACCTTTCTTCTTTCTCTTATTTTTCCTCTAATGTAGGATTACTAGAAACTTTTTGTTATCTGACCTTTGCTTGTCTTATTGTGCTTAATTTGTCAGCCTCATATTACCATAACCATTAAAACACTTGTGTTTAGGCATTTTATCTAGTTGTTATTGCTGCTAATTTCCTTTTTTGTTATATATTTCATTGTTCAGTTTAGATATTGCTCCCACAACATATTTATGCATTAACTAGTATATTTTTATATAATACTTTGATCTAGTGCATTACCTTTCTTCTTTATCTTATTTTTTCCTTTGATGTATTCCTATTGTATTTGGGGATACTTACTCCTCTAGAGGGATTCTTACATACTTAACCTCACATTTCAAAAATTTCTTGTCATTTGTCTATCGATTTATTTGTAGGAATAGACTTTTGTAGGACTACATAACAAGCATTTTCTATTTTCTTATTAGTTTACTATAAATTTTCCATACTTTCATAAATTAATAAGGTTTGGACTTCATATGAGAAAAATGGTGCATGTTAAATCCAAGTGAATTTAGAGGGATAGAGCCTGACCCAATATTAAAGTATTCTAAGGTAGATGGTGTATCCCTTGTTGTGTAATTCAACCATAGTAGGTGAGTGTTACAATTTACCTTGTTTGCAACCATGGAAAAAGAGATTGATTCTCTTCATAGTGGGTGATCTAAGGTAAGGAGTTTTAAATCGCCCTCTTAGAGCTAAGACAATGATTATAAACCACTGTCTTAGGATGACATAAGACGATGGTTTATAACTATTGTTTTAGCTCTAATAGGGTGGTTTAAAACCACCCTCTTAGGATCTAAGAGGGTGTTTATAAACTACCCTCTAACACATAAGAGGTCTTACCCTAAGAGGGTAGTTTTTATCCACTCTCTTAGACCTAAGAGGGTGGTTCATGTCCACCCTCGTAGTCCTAATAGGGTGGTTATAAACCACCATCTTAGATCCTAAGAGGTTGGCTTTTTGAGATATTTTTAAACCATCGTCATATGTCACAAACTTTTACTATGCCCTCATAGACGATGGTTGGATAACTTCCTTTAAATGCCTTTAAGGGTGGTTAATAACCGTAATTAAAGGTCTTTTTTTGTGTAGTATTGGAAAGCTTTAATGGATAGAATCACTACTAAATCTAATCATTGGGCTCACCACTTGCTTACTTTTAGAGAAATAATGTCTCTCTTCCAATCAGTGATCCAAGCCATGCATGTTTATAAATTCTCCATCCTAGCTACCCCTATGGGAGTCCTCAAATATTTGGATTTGCTTATGAGAAATTTTTTGTGGGATGGCCCAAGGATGGGTAAGAAGTGGTCTCTTGGTTTTTATAAAGCAACTTTAAATAATCAAGCTCTTATTGGGAAGCTCTATAGGAGATGGATATCCAACCATGAGGCTTTCTTCAACAAATTCATCACTAGTAATATTTTATCCCCCATCAAGAAGCTAGTCACGCTCCTTTGAGGGGCCCTGGATCCATTTTTTGGAAGATCCTAAAAGCTAGTGAACAACTAGTTAAACTTGGATTTTTTTGGAAAGTGGGTAAAGGAGAACTAATTTTTGGACTAATTATTGGGACCAATATTTCCTTTTAATATTTGAGTTGCCTGAGTTGCAACCCTTACAACAAAGCCTCAAAGGTAGAGGATGGATTAATATGGCTTCCTACATTATTTCTAGGTAGATTGGAGATTTTTCTTTCTTTCAGATGAAGAGGTTGGAATAATGGCTTGTTCCTATCCCCCTTCATCAAAAGCTTATTATTGATAATATCCTAAATAATAGGTGTCTTATGAGGAAATAGGAAGAGGATAGGATCACCTAGGGCCTTGGAAGTCTAGGTGTCTTCACTATCCATGATGGTAATACTTTGCTCCCTCATCTATTGATTCAGCAAGATACCCCTTGGGATAGAGTTTGGGTGGGTAAGGGCTAGCCTAAAATAAATTCCTTTGTTTGGAAAGTGATGCATAAGAGTTGTCTTGCCTATTATAACTTTATGAAGAGAGGATTTTATGGACCCTCTAAGTGCATCATGTGTAATTCGTAACAAGAGATACTTGATCATTTGCTTTTCCAGTGTGATTTCACTAGATTTGTGGAAAATGTGGATAGACCTCTTTAAGGTATGCTTAAAATTTTAGGTGAATATTGCTAATATCTGGGATATTTGTTAATGAAGAAAGTTTAAAAATATCTTCATTCAGCTAGGATAGTCCCTAGGCCCAAGCGTCATCTGGTGGCATATTTGGCTAGAAATAAATTTCATAAATTCCAAAAATTTTAGAGACGAGTTTAGTCCAATGGAGCTAGTTTGACACAAAATTGTTACCAAGGTTTTTGAAATTGTTAGAGCTCATCTTAGGTATTAGAAAATCTAGGAGAATTATTTGGCTCCCAATTCATAGAAGTTGATATCATGGTAGCCTCCTCTCAGGTTGGAAAAAGATCAATTTTGATGGTGCAGCTAAGGATAACCTGGGGGTTGTAGGTATTGGTTTTCTTATAAGAAACTTCAATAGGAAGGCCCTTCATTAGGAGTTGGAGGATCTTGCAATGACTAATAACAATGAAGTAGAATGGTTGGGTATCATACAAGGTTATCTCAATGCTTGGGAGAATGGGGTTAGAAAGATCATCATTGAGTCTGGATCTCAAATAATGGTGGGGCTTCTAGATGCTTTTAGAAATTTTAGATCAAAGGCTTGGAGGATAAGAAACATTGTGAGCCAAATTAAATTCATTTGGTAGTAGTTCAAGAATACCATTTATATCCATGTTGATAGATAAAATAATGTTGTAGCTAAATTTTTGGCTAAACATGGTAGTGAAATTTTGTTTGGTTACATGTTGAATTCTTATCAAGATAGAGACACTTCTTAATGGTTGGAGGTGAACCAAATGGTTATTTGTTTGTCGAAGAAATACTTATGTAAGGACGAGGACAGGTCTAAAGTCCATGAGAAGGATGATTAGTTCCTAGAATGATATCTTTATGAAGTCCACTGAGCCTTTAGAACCTATTAGGGGTATATTTTAAAGTCAGTGCAACAAGAAAAGCTTCCATGATCCCCTAAGATTAAAATGTTGATTTTTATGGGTAGTGCCCGTGGGACGGTGGAGGGTGAATTATTATTGGTTGGGTTTTTTTTACCTCTTGCAGCAGTCTTTATCCCCTTTTAGGACAACATTGGTGGTGTTTATAGGACTATCAAGCCTGCTAGATTTTTTCGTATCAAAATTAAGTAGAAGAGGGATCAGGCAAAGAGTCTATGCTCTTTAGATGGTACTCAATTTTTTGTTATTTTTGGAGATGTTAATATGAGTTTTATTAGGATTTTAGGGCATGCTAAAAGTGGTAGTCCTAGGATTGTAATTTTATGTTTTCCTTTTTAATAAAATTTTTAACCTTTAAAAAAAACATTAAGCATTGTAATAATTTTATATATTGGTGTATTTCCCACCAATTGAACTATTCATCCATCGTCACTTGGGTGGATCATCCAACCTATGTATAGTTAAGTTATATTGTATTGAGTGGTGTGAGATGCCAACACAACCTATATGAGGTATATGAATAGAATATATAGTAGTAGCAATTTATGTCTTTTGCAATAACAATTTGTGTTCCTAGATTTCTATTTTGTGTATTGTTTTGCATATTTTTTTATTTCTCTTCAATCCAACAATTGGTATTAGAGCTAGCTGGATTTCCATGGGGATGGAAGTATTTTTGGTTGGAGAGGTCAACTAGACTGCCATGGAATGCACACTATGATATGGATAGAGATGTCCCATATGTGATGCAATGGGAGTATGATTGAGAGTAGAGCAAGAGCCTCTAGTACTAGGGTATTCTCCAGCACTACGTAGATGCTTAGGTCGAACTACAACCAAGAGATATTATATGGAGGCCATGGAGATGAGGATCAATATGGGTTGATGATGTTGTGCATCTAAATTGAGTGTGATGTGGTAGATGGTTTATTAAGTGATATAGGATAGAGCATAAGTACTTCTAGTGCTCATGAGTGACCCGATAATTTAGGGTTATACAAGGGGTGCATAAGGTTGTAGTTGTTTACTAACAGAGGGGTAACAAGGTATAGGTGATGTGGTCATGATCTATGCCACTGAGCAAGGAGTTAGATGAGGCACTAATGGGCATAGATGTTAATTATATAGGAACCACACTATAATATGATATATGGTGGATAGATTGATAGTTTTAAGTAGGAATAGCAGTTAGATAGGAGGAGGAGGCCAATGCAGTCAAGAAGCCACTATAGCAATGAGTGTGTCATCGAGTGGAGAGAGATGTATATGGATCATAGGTAGGTACAAAGGATGTAGATGCATCTATGAGGGACAATGAGGGTGATGATGTGGATGAGGAGGGCCCACAAGAGTAGATCATGATCTTGAGAGAGTAGGTGCACATTGTTAAGGGCCAAAAGATAGAGGGACATAACCCATACTATAGAGAATATTTGGATGATATATAAGCAACATTGGTAGGGTTAGGAGGAGGAGAGGGACACCCTATGGGTCTAGGTTCAAAACCTTCAAGAGGAGAGAGGCATTATTGTGGTAGAGCGAGATGCTCTACAAACTTGGATATTAGCTTTGACAACTGAGCGGGCTCAACCATCCATAGGTAGATAGGTCACAAAGGAGGTGACCAAGTTATGGGTAGAGGTCATATGATTGTAGGCCAATGTAACCACATATCATGCTCGATACCAGACTAAGAGATATTATGCGGTGTGAGTAGAATATGAGGTGGATAGACTGGATGGAGTGCTACTATCATGGTCATAATCATCTCAGTCACAGCAAATTTAATGGAGTGAAAAATCAAGATATCTAATAATAGCACCACATATTCCATGATTTACATTTTCAGGTATATCCTAGATGTTAGGGGCCAATGGAGTTAGGCAAATTCATGAAGATGAGTTTGAGGGTAGTGGAGAGAGTAGAGGTGCAGGGCTATCCTGAGGAGGGATCCTTTCTCTTAGCTTATTTTTGAATGTGAGGTCTGATAACCCACTATATTGTAGCATGCATGCATTTTTGTATTATGTGATGTACATGTTTATGCATATATATGAGATGATTATTGGTATTTATTATGGTTTTATTTGTGCATGTGTGTGAAATAATGAATGATTGAGTGTAGTGATAGATGATTTTAGATGTATTCCTAGACTTGTAATTATAATTGTACATGTATGTTAGATGAATGAATGATTTGATATGATAGAGCTATTATGTATGCATAGAAGTAAGTATGTATGTGATGCACTAATGACACATGATAAATCAAATAATAAAAAGTATGCATGTATGTTTGAAATATATAACGAATAATGGCACATAACAAATGAATCTAATATGAATGAACAAGGTAAGTATAGGTACTATAGAATGTATAAGTCACAAATCAATATTTGAATATTTTTATCAAGAGAATACACTCAAACAAAAGGCAAGTGAGGATAAATATGAAATGGAGAAGCATGCAAGTAGCAAATGGTGAATCAAGAGAAGTCACAAGGGGACAACAAGGCTTTTAGGAGACTCAAACACCCTAGTTGACAAATCAAAAGTCATATACTGACCATGCAAGAATAATAAAGATAAAAATCTACTAGGAAGACCAAGATATTCAATATCACTGTGTATTCATAGTGAAGTTCATTATCTTGATTTTATACATGGTTGGTTTTAACTACTCTGAATGAAAGCCATCAAAAGCTAGCTCAACCATAAGCTAATATTGGTCTATACAAAAGGTCGCTAATATGATAGATGTATCACTAAATGTAAGGCCACTCCACTGCCAGTCAAGCATCTATAGCCCCAATGGAGATCACCCCATGGTTGTCAAAATTGAGAGTTATGAGGATTCAAGATCTTGTTTTTTGGGGGGGGTATTTTGCTCATTTTGTGGAGCAAGGGAATTTTTGCTTTTTTTATTTCTTTTTTTTTTAAGTGGGTGAGGAGGAGCTTATCCTTTTGTTTGCTTAAGAGGTGAGAACTACTTCATAGTGTCATATTCCTTGTTCAAATTTGTAATTAAGAGTGTGAAAATGTGTTAGGATTTTGAGGTAAAAAAATTACAACCAAAGCAAGACCCTACCACCAGAGATCAATATGGAATGCAACAAAGTTTGAAAAGAATACTAAGAATGGCTGAGTGACAGAAAGATCATTTTGAACACCTTATAACAACTACTAAGAGGGAGTAATAGATGGGTTAAAAACATCAAGAAATGGGAATGTAGATGGAAATGAACAATGAGATGGGGTGTATACCCAAGATAAAATAGGTTACATTGAGATAAGTGATATTCATACAAATGTGGTGCTACACATAGTGTTCAACAAAAGGAAAGGTGAACGAAAATGAAATAAACAAAATGCCTAATGCAATGCGATGAAACATGTGACTAAACTATATGAGATACAAGGAGCAAAGATAATCAAATGCATAGTACATGGTAATATGCAATGCAATGGTGATGTGGAACAAAAATATGGTGGATGGAAAAATGAAACTATGTGTTGTGGTTTTGTTGTGTTTCTTGGTCTGTGTTAGTCGCAGGATTTTGCCCGACGATGATCTAGAGTTTTTGCAATGGTCTGTACCCTGGTGAATTTGCAGTCGAGGGATTTTTTGGGACTCACAACAGCCGAGGGATATTTTTTATTTTAATGAGATTCTCTTTCATCAGTAAATCAACAAAAAAGAGCATCTAGTTTATCTACTAGATAGAGAAAAATAGAACAATCACCATACTTGGGATTGTTTGGGACTCGCAGTGAGTTTCCTCGTCCACAACGATGCGAATAGAACATGATGTCTTTTATGGAGATGGTGGTAAGCCAGGTAAAAATGAAAGCTTAGAATTTTTTGAATCTAAATGGCTCTGATCCAGATGAAAGAGTCCTCTTCTCCCATAGTCACTTTGCTACACGAGTCTTGCAATTAGTTAACCAAGCAAGCTTGGAAGAATCATAGTATACAAAGAATCGTTGTTTATATTTTGGGATTACACCAGACAATAGGAATATAATAATTGATTGATTAATGATATTATGCTAGCAACCTAGTGAATATAAATATGTGTGAAACATTGTTATTGAAAGGACATGTTGGTCCTTTAATTGTAATAATGAATTAACAATAATGGATTAACAATAGGTGTTAGGATAGGGTCCTAACAGATGCAAGGAGAAAATATAATCAAATGCATAGTACAATAAATGGTAATATGCAATGCAATGGTGGTGTGGAATGAAAATGTGGTGGATGGAAAAATGAAACTATGTGTTGTGTTTTGTTGTTATTATTATTATTATTATTATTATTATTTTATTTTTATTATATATGTTATGCATAGAATACCCACAAGTGGAGAATATTAAGGGGTTCGGGTTCATCAACACCCTCAAGTGTAGCTAGGCGATAAGTTCTTGGTCCTAGCTTATGTGTGATGATGAATGGGCCTATCCAATTTACCATGAATTTGTCATGCAAATGGCTAGGCAAGTTAGAATTTTGTTGGTTCTCCTTTAACACAAGATCACCAACTTGAAATTCTCTAAGATGTACCTTTGTATCATAGGCTCATTTAATGTGATCTTGATAAACGCAAAGATGTTCAAGAGCATTAATGCATCATTCATCAAGAAGAGTGAGTTGATCAAGGTGAGCCTATCATGCAGTGTCATCATTGATGAATTCTTGTAGTGAGATGTGCAATGAGGGAATTTCAAGCTCCAAGGGCATGATGGCCTCAGTGCCATAGACTAACAAAAATGGGGTTGCCCTAGTTGGTGTTCAAATGCTTGTTCGATAAGCCCATAGTGCTAGAGGTAATTGAAGGTGCCAATCCTTATGATGATTATTAACCATTTTCTTAAGAATGGTGATAATCATCTTATTTGAGGCCTCAGCCTATCCATTACTCTATGGATAATAAGGAGTCGAGAAGTTGTGTTGGATATGATATTTGGTACACAAAGCTCGAACATCCTTATTTTTAAAGGGTGGCCCATTATTTGAGATGATTTTAGATGGAATACCAAAATGATAAATGATGTTATGAAGTAGGAACTCTATAATGCATGATCCTATCATAGTGGTAAGGGGAATGACCTCAACCCATTTAGTGAAGTATTCGGTGGTCATGAGGATGAATGTGTGGTGGTCCAAATATGGGGGCAAAATTTTTCCAATTAAATCAAAGCCCCATTGAGAGAAAGGCCACAATAAATGAATAGGTTGTAAATCTTATGAAGGTACGTGAGATAGATTAGCATGATGTTGACACTTGATGCACCTTTTGACATAAGTGCAACAATCCCACTCCATGGTAGGCCAATAATAGCCCATTCAGAGAATGCACTTTGTGATAGCCATGCCATTGAAATGGCCACCACAAGTACCATCGTGAGCTTGATAAATGACCCAAGTAGATTCTTGGGGCTCTAAGTAGTGAAGAAGAAGACCATCATAGCTTTGATGGTAAAGTATGTCCCCTAGAAAAATATATCTAGTCACTTTTTTCTTAAATGTGCATTTGGTGGTAGGTGACAAGTCAGAAGGAGGATTACCAAGTTTCAAGAAATATCAAATTTGAGAGAACTAGTCTTGATATGGTTTAGTTTGGACCAGGTGGACATCTTGCTCTTGTGTAGAAACATCTCACAAAAGTATGGATTGAGTGAGAGTTTTAGCATAAATGGTTGTGACATTATCAAAAGAGTTTTGCAGAATTAGGGATCCTAAGGAAGCCATTGTATCCACAAAATAGTTGGAGAAATGAGGGATAGCCTCGATGTCATACCATTCAAATTTGGTAAGCAATTTATCCACAAGGGTCTTGTATTTTTTAAGACTGGGCACTTACACTGATAGATGCCTTTAACTTGGTTAATGATGAGCTCAAAATCACCAAAGATGCTAAGTCATTTGATATTCATGGCAAGGGCCCTGTGTATTGTTATTGGTACATAGGAAATTGAGCTTGAATGAAAGGGGAATAGGAGTCCCTTATGGTGTGAAAAACATGATTTTGGTACCACCCCCTTGCTCACACTTAGAGCCATCGAAGAACAACGTAAGATCAAATTTGTGTTTAGGTTCATTTGGCTCTTCAGAGTCAGATAATGCAAAGACTGCATCATCAGGTAGCTTGATAGTAAGAGGCTTATCATCAGGAAGAGGAGCTTCTACTAATTGGTCGATGATGACCTAACCTTTAATAGATTTTTGGATGATGAATTCAAGGTCAAACTCTATCAAAAGCATGATCCATTTTGTAGTATGACTATTATGATATGTGTGACTCATCATATACCACAAGGGGTTTTCCTTGGAGATAACATAAGTGGTTTGGTTGATCATGTAATGACAAAGTTTTTTAGTGGTAAAGACCACCGCTAAGCAGAGCTTCTCAATATAAGCATACTTGAATTCGTAACTAACCAAGGTGCGACTAATGTAGTAGATGGCCTGCTCCTTATTGACCTCATTATTTTGAGCCAACATGGACCCTAAGGCAAAATCAATGGTAGAGATATACAATAGAAAAGGAGCCCTAGGTCGAGGAGGAGATAATACTAGTGGAGAAGCCAAGTATTATTTTATATCCTCAAAGGCCTTCTAACAATCATGATTCCAGTGGAAAGTGACCCCATTTTGTAGAATATGATTAAGTGGCCAGCATTTATCTGAGAGTTGTGCGATGAAGCATCGAATGGCCTGAATCTTCCCTTGTAAGTTGTGGAGTTGCTTAAGATTGGTGGGGGAGGCATGTCTAAGATTACCTTGACTTTGTTTGGATCAACTTTGATGCCTTGTTTAGAAATGATGAAGCCTAAAAATTTTCTAGAGGTTATGCCAAAAATACACTTTTTAGGATTCAACCAAATGTTATGCTCCAAGAGGTGATCAAAGACTTTACATAAAACATTGATATGCTCATGGCATGATAAAGATTTTTCCAATAGATCATCGACATAGTCTTCGACAATATTATGCATGTAGTCATGAAAAATGTATGTCATAGCCTACTGATAAGTAGCACTAGCATTTTTGAGACCAAAAGGCATGACTTTGTAGCAAAAAGTCCCCCATGGTGTGGTAAAAGTAATTTTGGGCTGATCATCAAGATTGACATGAATTTGATTATAGCCTGAGAAACCATCCATGAGGGAAAGCATTTCATGACCTACAATTGCATCCACAAGTGTATCGATTTTGGGGAGTGGAAACTCATCCTTAGGGCTTGCT
This sequence comes from Wollemia nobilis, assembly GCA_028583015.1. Taxonomy (NCBI): domain Eukaryota; kingdom Viridiplantae; phylum Streptophyta; class Pinopsida; order Araucariales; family Araucariaceae; genus Wollemia; species Wollemia nobilis. Next base: position 779,626 of record JAQPPZ010009575.1, read on the forward strand.
TTGTTAAGATCTCTAAAATCTATGCATATGCGAACCCCCCATTCAGCTTCCCAATAGGTACCATGTTGGAAACCCATTCAGGATAATCGATGGGTTGGATGAAGCCTGCATCCAATAATTTTTGTAGTTCATCTTTGACCATTAGAGCTATCATTGGATGAAGTTTTTGAAGCTTTTTCTTGATAGGCTTGACTATTGGATTGAGAGTTAAATTATGAACAACTAAGTTTGGGTCAAGACCAGGCATGTCTTTGTATGACCAAGCAAAAACTTGCTTATATTCTGTTAGAAGAGTGGTGAATGCAACACATTCCATAGCTGAGAGATATTTTCCCAATTTAAGGATCTGAGGATATTCAAGATCAATGTTGATATCAATATCAATGGTCTCTTCAATTAACATGTGAGATCCCTCTTCCAATTGATGAGGAGTGGGGATCAAATGGATGTCATCAGCTAGATTAAATGAGTTAGATGTGTCATCAAACTCTATCTCAACTTGGAGAATAGCTAAGGGTGGGTATGATGAAAAATGATATAATTGTAGCATGTCCTCAAAAGGAAGAAACTCATAAGGTGAGGGTGGAAGAGTAACATAATCAAAATTGATGGCCTTAGGATTGAGGGGTAAATATTATGAAGGGTTGCCTGGATAACAAAGTGGAGTGGTGAGATCAATGGAGATCATGTTAATAGATGATGGATGAACTTCATTCTTAGGTGGAAGGAGGTGATTAACAATATGGAGGTAAAAATATGTAGGAGGTGGTTGGGGTGGAATTGGGATGATAGGGTGTGATCGAGGTGGAATGGGGATGACTGGATGCTCGAGTGGAAGAAGTTATCACCAAATGGGAAGTTGCCTAGGGAAGAGGTGAAGATAAAATTCATTGACATTCATGATAGGGACAATGGGGGAGGAGTCATCCTCTAAGCTAGATGAAGCAATGGATAGTGCATCCATATTATCTTCAAACTCCTCATCAGAAGAGTCAAAAGTATCAATAGATAATGTGGTGATTTGGAGATGATCGCTAAGAAAATGAGTATAGCCAAGATTAGTATACTCATTACCATAAATATCCTCCTCAAGGCCTAGGGTAAGGTACTAAAGAGAATCTACAAGAAGTTCATCAAGCATACATATGGAGTACCCTAATCTTGACTTATCCATAGGCAATTGATAGTATGGTTCAAGAGGGGTACGGGGACCTTGCTCATAGTGACCTAGGCCATTTTCATGCCAATGGAAGAGATAAAAATATCATAAGGCAAAGGATAGATTGGATAGATACTCAATGTTTGTGAGAAATGGTTTCTCCTATTTCGATATAAGAGGTGTGTCAATAGAGACATCAATACCTCCATAGACAAAATTTATCTGATTTGGAAAAAACCCAAGGGGGATGATGGTACCAATAGGTAGTGGTGTATTGTGAGGTCAACCAAAGTCTTTGATTGACTCAATGAGAGGAGTGAATGTAATATTTTACACTAAATACTCACTAAGGCCTGAATTAGCCATATGGACTATGACTTGTGGAGGAGGGGTAGATGAGGATGGAAGTGTGAACTGTGAGGGGATATGTATGGCAGAGGGTGGTTCATCAGGAATGGGAGAAGTGTGGGTAGATGTTGTTGAGATGGTTGAGATAGAAGGTGTGGGAGGTGGAATGGATGATTGATATGGAAGGTGTGGGAGGTAGAGTGGATGGTTGATATGTGGATGTAGTAAGTGGCAAGGATGACATTGGTGCTTTTGATGAGTTTCTAGTGGGAGGGTTCGATGAACAAGAAGGAATTCCTAGGGAAGCCATCGATAATGGCTATGATGGTGGTTGTGGTGATGAAGGAATGGAGGTTTTTGGTGGAATATTTGTGTGTTTTATGGGGTCATTGGGTTGAATGTCCAGATGAGTGGATGGCAAGGTGGACTCATGTGGATGTGAGATCATATGGTAAAATTTGAATGGCTCCAAATCTATGAGGATGCAATGAACTTGACCTTCATGTACGTACTTGATGCTTTGGTGCAATATGGAAGGCACACACTTCATATCCCAGATCCAGGGCTGACCAAGTAACAAATTATATTGCATGGAACCTTCCAAGACATGACATAATGTATGAATGGTTTTCAGTCCAACCTGAATAGGGAGGACCACTATCCCAATAGTGGAACATAGGACATCATTGAAGACACAAAGGGTGAAGGTGGATGATATGATGTGTGATGGTGGAAGATTCAAATGTTTGAGGGTGGAGGTGGTGATGATGTTAATGGAAGAGCCTATATCAATCAAGACATATTTATAAGTAATCCCATCCACACTAGCCATGATGTGTAGTGGTGGATCAGGTACTTTGATAGGTATGGTCTTGATTTCATGGTCATGAAATGTTATTGTAGGATCCTTGCAAGTTTGAATGTGACCCACAAAGTTGATGAAAGCATTGGAATCTTGTGGTTGCAATTCGATAGATTTTAGAATCTCCATTAGAGCTTCACGATGTGGAGTTGATTGTTGTATAAGCTCATAAATGGAGAGTTTTGTTGATGCCATTTTAAGACTTTGAGTAAGCCTATTTCTCAGTGTAAGGACCAGGTGAGGTAAAGAAGGTGTGATTAGATTTGATTGTGGAGGTGCCTATGACATTGAGGGGATATTAGAGGGACCCACAGGTTGTGTGGGTCGATTTGGATATCTTTGATTCCTCATCATGATGTTTATCATTCCAACAAAACCCTGGTTGTGTGGGGTGGTGTGTACCTGATTGACCTGCTTGGGTTGTTCAGTTGTAATGGTAGGTACTATGGTTCCCCCATGTTGAGGTAATGGATCTTGGTAAACACCAATATTTTGATTGGAAGAGGCAAGAGGGTTATCAATTTGAATTTCCTATCGTTCGATCATATCTTGCACTAAGTTCTTGAATGAGAAGCATGATTGGATATCATGACCCTTTTGTCTATGAAAAATATAGTAGTGATCCTCCCTATAGGATTTAGATTTGGGTCGATTTGGATCTTGTGGGTGAATCTCAAGGAGAGAGATCACTTGCACCTCACACAATCGATGAAAAATTATCACCAAGGGCTCAGGCAATGGTGTGTATTGGTGAGGTGGGTGGCATGGTTGAGTTGGAGGTTGATTTTGCAATGGTTGATGAGTTGGTTGAGGATGATATTGGGTAGGTGGAGGCTGAGCCTGATAATTAGGTTATTGTGGTGGGGTTCGATTAGAGGGCCTAGGGGCACTCAAAATGACTTGGTTCATGGGAGATACCTTTTGTTGGGTTTGGTTGCCTTTAGCATTTTTGTTGGGCCATTATTTATTTTAGAGTTTGATATCTCCTTCTTGGATTTTAATGTCCTCGATGACCTTTTCTTGGGCTAGGGCTTCCTCAAAAGTTTGATATTGTTGAAGTTGCAATAAAAGTGAGATTTTTTTGAGCAAATTTTGGTGAACATACGAGTGAGCTCCATAATGGGTAAGGTGAAGGGTAATTTTGTGATAACTACTCTCCATCTATTACCATAATCCATGACTAGCTCATCTTCAAATTGGAAAAGGTTGTACAAGTCAGTCAAGGTAGCCTTCTTCTTAATGCTAAAGGAGAAGCATTCTAAAAATGCATTAGCTAGTTGTTCAAAGGTATAAATGTTATGGCATGGTAAGTGATTGTACCACTCCAAAGCACCCCCAAAAAATGTTATAAGAAATATCCTAAGCATTAGGGGGTCATTATCTTGAAAGAGAAACAAACATTTATGAAGTTGCTTACATGTTCTTGTGCATCCTCTTCACCTTTGAATTTGTCCAATTTAGGCATCTCAAAATGGGGTGGATATGGAGGTGAGGGAATAGATGGGTGAATGGGTTGATTGTTGAGTTGTCGTAAGGTGGGTTTTTGATAACCCATGCCAGAGGCTTATTTCTCCAATGAGTTGATGTGATTGATCAACAATTGATAGGCTTCTAGTAAAATTATGTTGGTCACTCACCTTTGATTTTGATGAGGTGGAAGTGGTAGATTTTGATGTTGATGAGGTGGTGGATGTGTGTTATCAATAGGAATTTCACCATAAGGTAAATCAAGATATGTATCAATTTGGTCCTGGTACTCTAGTTGAAATTCTTCATAGGCTTCGTACTCCTATTGATAGGGGTGTGGTTGATATTGTTCGAGTAGATGTGGTTCTTGGTAATGAGTGGGTGATGGCCTATGGTATTGGGGGTGAAGTGGATTTGGGTATGTATGGGGTGGAAGATTTTGATTTGGGTGAGGTGGAATATTGTGGTGTTGTAATGGGTGCTCTTGATGATGTTGGATTTGTTGAATCTGATGCATAGGCATGGGTGGAGGTTGATGGATTATTCATTGTAAATGTTATCGATGACCAGGGATTGGCTTGGCTACCTAATGAAAGTGATTGACCTGGTCAGTCATATGAGGGTGGTTCATGCATGTATCAATGATGTGAATAGGTGTGAATTGTGTATCGACCCCAAAGAGTTGACAATTTATTTTCTAGGACCATATGAGGCTGCATTAACCTGATATTGGGGGTGAATGATCAGTTTCACATAGGTAGGTGTAGAAGCACACTGAATTTGAGCAGGTATTTTATCATAAGAGGTGGAGGGATGATTAGGATCAAAATCCCTCAATGCATGAGCAGACATGGAAGGTTTGTTATGATTTTGGTTGGTGTATGTGTCCACATAATCATATTCATGGCTCATCCATGGGTGCTTAACTATGGTAACTTGAGCATCCCTATTTTGGTGTGGAGTGTACACCTATTCTTGATCCAATGGAGATGTAGGGTGAGGTGGAATGTGAATGCATGGTAACGGCCTCCTAGGTGCTTCAATGTGAATAAGTATCCTTATAGAGGGCACATAGGGTGGCATGGTCTAGATAGTCAATATCATGATCGACATCAAGGTATGTGGGAAGATTTGGAATAGTGATGCCTAGAATGTTGGGGTCAATGGGATGGTAGATGATATTTGAGTCATATTGGACACATTGCCCCTCAGGTGGATCAAGATCTTGGTGAGAGGGTGCATTAGGCAAGTTACCTTGTTGATCCAGTTGGAAATGATCCATGACTCTTTGTGGTGGATTGGGAGTGTTTGCTCATGATTGAGCTTGACTATGTGTCATGACCATAAGCTAAGTAAATGGAGTGCACTTTCTAAACTACACAAACAAAGCAAGCAAAGCAAACAAGAAATATGGTTTTATCATTAACGTTGTTGTTGCTTGTGGAATATTTTCTTTTGTTTTTGTTTTTTATTTTGATTTTAATTTTTTTTGTGTTTTTGGTGTGTTGTTTGAAATCATATTCCTAAAATGACTAGGGTGGATGGAATGAATGCTATAGAAAAAGGTAGTTTGCGCACAACCCCTATCGAGGAATATGACACAAATAGTCAAGATAGCTTCCTATGATGATAGATAGATGATAGGTATCCTTATAAGAATAATAAAATACCCCTCCAAGAAGGGGTCGTGTTATCTAAATCTTGCTACTTGCCTAATCAAGCTTTCGCTTCACCCTCGAGTAAGCTTGGATAAGAACGATAGTTATGTTCCACTAATTATTAATCCCCATGGTTAAAGGGCATTTAAACCTAACCCACTCCAAGATATACCCAAGAGTAGGGGGCTTCTCGATGATGAAGTTTAAAAAACCACTCGTGGGGGCTACTATGGCTTTTAGGGGGCCAATCCACGATGGGAGATGAAGGCCCACATCACGCGATTACTATCAATAGTTGGTGATGAAATCCAACTTGTCGATGTTTAAATGTTGTGTGAGTGTGATTCAATTTTATTGCAAAAAGTAAATCAAGGAGCATACAATGATCTTAATGATGCAGAATGTAAAACAAAAATGTAATATTTTCTTTATATGATCATCTATATTTTAATAGGTAGCCATGCAGAGAAAACAAAAATGGAATGTAGAGACCATCTCTTACTAAGATGGTTGCAGACAGGAGACTATCTCAACTTGAGATGGTCATAGTCTGATAGATTTAAAAAAAAGAAACTAAAATGAATGCACGTAGCTATATAATTTTTGTTTTTATCTATTTTTATTTAATATATGAAAATATGGAAAGAAAAAATAATAGGATCCTAACTGTGATAGCCTACACAAAACTCGACATTGAAATGCAATTGTGCAACTGTTTCAAGCTTCTAATCAGTAACCATCTCAGGGTGAGATAGTTTCCAAATGGGGACCATCTAGGATAGAGACATTTAACCTTAAAACTTTCAATCACAAGAATAAATAGAAAAATCAATTTTGTAAAAATAGCAAACAACAATACTTTGAGAAAGGAGGACCCATAGGTCCAACCATGATCACCATTTGAAGGATGAAAATTTGCACCATACAATAAACTTGTAAAAACTAAATTTATATATGAGTCTTACAATGCAAATTTTGTGTTACAAGAGAGTCCTCTTGAGAGGATTTTAAAAATGATACAATGATTACAAAAGGGGTATGATTCCCCTTTTCTCAACAAAGAATATCTTTGAGTGTAATCTGAATATTTTTATGTCAGCATGTCATTTGGGGGAGTGTGTATTTCTGTGACTATCACATAAGGTCAGATATGGAAGATTTTATTGTCTTCAAATCCTATCACCTGCATATAGAGAAAATAACAATGAATCAATAGCATGTGTGGGGTCCATTGAAGTTGGGCTTTTATCTAATCTAAAGATGTAAACTAAAACCAAAAGCAAGAAAATGCATGAAATATGAAAGATATAATGCTAAAATTCACATGCAGATAAATATCTAAGCAAAAATATGAATGCAACTTGTCACCTGGTTGATCAACCATGATTAAATATAGTCAAGACAATTTTTATCTGTAAATTATCTTGGGATGATATGGTCTCTATTGTGGGTCTACACCTTGGCGTGACAAGCTTTAGATAGGGTTCTAAGTAATGTGTAGAGGTTCTTGATGATCATTATGTATGATAATATAATGAGATAAATGTATAAGACTAGCTAAATTATGAGTGATTTAAGCAAGGGAATCAAATGCGGTATCAAATCCTTGGTGGCAATATAGTAGCATCTTGTTTGTAGGAGGAGGGCCTGGCAGATTCTTAGTAGTATTTCATGGTAAGCAAATTCAAATCAGGTCTTTTTTTTGTAGGGAGGGATGCTAATTTATAAACCTCTTGGTAGGATTTAGGTGAGATAAAGGGGGGCAATTAGGGGTAGCTTGATTTGTTGCTAGTAGGTGATTGCAGGTGGCAGGTTGATTGTTACCTCTAGGTTGATTGGCACTGGCGTAAATTTAGGAATGGAATTTCAACCTATGTGCAGCACCTGATAGGCAGTTTACCTGCTTATTGTTTTTTTTATTTTTGATTTTTCACAACCATCTCGTGTCAAGACGACGGGAAACACGTGATCGTATCGGGTTGAGATTTTTATGCCTTTTATGGATAAAATTACCTATTGTTGGAGAAATCCATGGATTTAGCCCTAAGGCTACCCAAAGTGGATTGTGTGGGTTGGAAAGGAAGCTCTTTGGGAGTCTCCTTGAGATAATGCATTTTAGGTGTCTACACCTTATAAGTAGTAATCTACTCTATTACATCTGGTGGATACGATTACCGGTTATCCATGCAGTTTGGAACTTCGTAAGTGGTAATCTACACTATTACATGTGGTGGTTATAATGACTCATTATCCATGTAGTCCAATAGGATGATAAAGTTACCATAAGGACACTTTTAGTTTAGTCATGGGATCAAACCCACATTGAAGAATAAATGCAAGTCATCAGTAGGATGTTAAATTATATGTGAATGCATTACATTCAAAATATGTGAATACATTAAAGGATGTTCAAAAATATGTAAATGTGAATCTATAGTAGTGCATATGTGTAGGAGCAAGTTGCAGAGAAATTTTTGTTCAAGAAATTAAAAATTGAGACATTAAGCATTAAGGGGGAGAATAAAGAAGTTAATAGTTAATGTATGCATGGTAACAGGCAAAGACAAAATTACCATCCTCTCTATATTTTCCATTGCTCATAAATTCCATAATATTTAATATTTTGCATTTGTATTTTTCTATATTAGGTTGGTTGTAGTGCCTCAAGAACTATATTGTCATTTGTCTTTTGCAAGGCAATACAATATACATATTGAGAACAATGTGAAGCATTATAATAATTCTATATATTTGTGTATTCCCTACTAATTAAAATATCCATCCATTCGCACTTGGTGGATAATCCAACCTATTCATAGTTGGATTATATTATAAGTGGAGTGAGATGTTGGCATAGCTTATATGAGGTATATGAATAGAATATATAGTATCAACAATTTATTTATTTTGCAATTGTAATTTGTGTCCTTGGATTTATTTTGTGTACTATTTGCATAGCTTTTCTCTCTAATCCAATAATTGGTATCAAAGTTAGTATCGATATTAGAAGCAAGAGTTGAAATTAAGAACTAGTGTTAAAGATTAGAGATGTTGTTCAAGATAGGAGTCCCAAGCACTTGCAGAGTGGCCTAAGGGAATGTTAGAGCAATAAGTGAGACACCTACATTCTAATTGTAGGTATGTTCAAGCAGAAGCTAAAATATCATTAGCAAAGCAACCTGAATAGATGGAGGTCCTAGATTTGAGTACTAGTTGGTTCATAACTTTAACAAGGTATGAGATCCAAAGTAAGAAAGTTGAATAAGACAAGAAAAAGTAAACCTATGTATAAAAGAAAGAGTTGTAGTAAGAGTGTCTACAAAGAAGAAAGGAGGAGTGATAAGTATTTTTGGATGAAGGTTATGTGTGATAGAAGCAAGGCCCCACACATGAGAGAAAAAAATGAAGGTTTGATGCAGATGCAACAGAGTGAACCTCATAAAGCTATGTTGAAAAAAAAATAGTAGTAGTAAGAGTATCCTCAAAGGAGAAAGGGAAAGTTATGAGTACCATTGGATGAAGGTTATGTGTGGTAGAAGCAAGGTCTCACACATGAGAGGAAAAATATGAAGGTTTGATGTGGATGCAACAGAGTGAACCTCGTAATAAGTAAGGTTATGTGTGGTAGAAGAAAGGTCCCACACATGATAGAAAAATGAGAAAAGTTTTATGTGGATGCAATAAAGTGAACCTCGTAAGTTGTAATCTACTCTATTAAATTTGGAAATTGTAGTGACTGGTTATCCATATAATGCAGTAGGATGAGATTACCATAAATACACTTTTAGTTTAGTCATCAACAAGATGTTCAAAAATATGTAAATGTGAATGTATAACAATGCATATGTGCAAGAAAATTTTGAAGAGAAAATTTTATTCAAAATTAAAAATTGGAACATTAAGCATTAAGGGGTAGAATGAAGAAGTTAATGCTTAATATTCACATGGTAATGAAGAAAGATAATTAGCACCATGTCTAGATTTTCCATTGCTCATAAATTCCATAACATTTAATATTTTATATTTGTATTTTACTATATTAGGTTGGCTATAGTGCCTTAAGGAATATATTTCTATTTGTCTTTTTTAAGGTAATATATTATGCATGATGAGCACAATGTGAAGAATTGTAACAATTCTATATATTGGTATCTTGCTCGCCAATTGAATTGTCCATCCATCCTCAATTTGGTGGATCATCCAACATATGCACAGTTGGATTATATTATATTGAGTGGAGTGAGATGTTAGCACAACCTATATGTGGTATATGAATAAAATATATGGTAGAAATAATTTATCTTTTGTAGTAGCAATTTGTGTCCATGGATTTTTGTTTTATGTATTCTTCTAGACAATTTTTTCTTTCTCTCCAATCTGATAATTGGTATTAAAGCTAGTGTCAATATTACAACCAATAGTTGAAGTTAAGAACTAGTGTTAAAGCTCAAATTTGGTTTTGAAGCTAGGAGTCCCATGCACTCACATAGTGGATTAGGAGGGATGTCAAAGCAATGAGTAAGACTTCTCCATTAGAATAATAGGTTGGTTCAAGGAGGAGCCAAAAGATCATTGGTAGATAAACCTCAATAGATGTGTGGTTTGAGAGAAATTAGGAGTGAAAAATAGGAAATTAATATTGTATTCAACCTTAGGAATAATAGGTTACATTGGTATTTATACTCGTAAAAATAAACGAACTTAGGGAATATAGGGAAGTTAGGGAAATAGAAGAAATAGGGAGGAAAAGAGAAAGGGAAAATGAGTTGGTTCGCCTTGCCGCCCTTGCCGTCCAATCCTGCCCAGTCAACTGTCGTCCAAGTCAAACTTACCTGCCCAGTCAGCTATCGTCCAAGGAGGTAAAAGGGGTAAGATCCAAAGCTTACCGTTGAAACAAATTTTTTACCTTTTTTACTCCTTTTTGCTCCTTTTACTAGCTTTATTTCCAACATTCTCCCCCTTAAAGTTGAGAGGACTGACTATACAGTCTCTCAGCTTTATATATTGAGCTTTAGCTATACCTTTGGTGAAGATGTCAGCAATATTATCCAAAGTGTTACAATATTGAAGCTCAACTATTTGTTGTTCCACCATATCTCGAATGAAGTGATACTTCATATCGAAATGCTTTGATCTGCTATGGTGGACTGGATTGTATGCCAACTGAATGGCACTTATGTTATCACAATACAGTCGAGTTGGACCACTCTGACTTTCTCCAATCTCTTCAAGAACTTTTCTTAACCATAGGGCCTGAGTACTAGCATGAGTGATGGCTATATACTCAGCCTCAGTTGATGACAATGCTACAACAATTTGTTTCTTGGAACTCCATGTAATTAGTCCTGATCCTAGACTAAAACAATTCCCTGATGTAGATTTCCTGTCATCTATGTTGCTGCCCCAATCACTGTCACTGAAGCCAACTAATTTCATAGAATTACATTTTTGGTAATGGATTCCAAAATCCAATGTACCTTTTACATATCTTAAAATTCTTTTAGTTGCTTGTAAATGCAGCTCAGATGGACTAGCCATAAACCTTGAAACTAGAGAAACAACATATTGAATATCGGGCCTGGTGTTGGTGAGAAACATCAGACTCCCAACCATGCTTCTGTAAGTGGTCATGTCAACCTTTGATGCTCCATCGTCCTTGCTCAATTGGATCCCATGTCCAGTAGGAGTTGCAACTGATTTGCACTGCTCCATGGCAAATTTCTTGATCATGTCTCGAGCATACTTGTGTTGACATATGAAGATCCCTTTATTTGATTGATGCACTTCCATCCCTAGGAAGTATCACATTAAACCAAGATCTTTCATCTCGAATCTATTTCATCATGGAGTTTTTGAACTCCATATTCATTTTATTGTTACTACCCATAAATATTAGATCATCCACATACAAACAAACTATGAGAATGTCTACTCCATGCTTTAGGTAGTACAGAGTTGGTTCACTTTTGCTTCTTGTGAATCCATACTCACTGAAATAGCCATCAATGCATGAGTACCAAGCTCTTGGTGCTTGCTTGAGGCCATAAAGTGCTTTCTTCAATTTGTAAACAAGGTTCTCTTTTCCCTGTTCTTGGAAACCTTGAGGTTGTTGAACATAAACCTCTTCTATCAAGTATCCATTCAGAAAAGCACTCTTTACATCCATGTGTTGAACATTCCATCCTTTATGGGCTGCTAAGGAAAGAACTGATCTGATTGTCTCTTGTCTTGCAACAGGAGCAAAAGTTTCCTCATAGTCAATGCCATATTTTTGAGTAAAACCTTTTGCTACTAGTCTCGCCTTATGCCTCTCAATGCTTCCATCAACATTGTACTTGGTCTTGTAGACCCATTTACATCCAACACATTTTTTACCTTTGGGTAGCTTTACTAGCTCCCATGTATCATTATTTTTTATAGAGGTTATTTCCTCTTTCATGGCTTCTTGCCATACATTTTGAGTACATGCCTTCTCATAGCTAGCTGGTTCTAGCTGTGCACTAGCCAATAAAGCATAATTGACTACATCTCCTCTAGGTTCTTGGGAGTTATCATCCCCATACAATTGCAAATTCTCAAGTTGTTGTAGAACTGAATTCATTTCACTAGCTTGGCTTCTAGTGAATCTTCTTTGGAAATTTTGATCCAACATCTGAAAGGAAGGATGATGTTGTAAAGTTCTTCTGCCTCTTGATGGAGAGTCAATGTCCATCGATGAAGAATTTACTGATCTCTATGGAGAAGGACTTGGACTGGTGGTTGATGTACTTGATGTAGTACTCCTGCTTGGCCTTGGAGGGGGTGGTGTGCCTTTCTTGGGAGACACCTATTGTACCTACTGTATTTGTGAAGAATTTACATCTTGGGACTCATCATCAACAAAAATTCTTTGATGACCCCATTCTCCCCCTTCATCAAAAATTACATCCCTGGAGAGTATAACTTTATGAGTCTTGGGATTGTAGAGTCTATATGCCTTTGTAGACTCACAATACCCTACAAATATACAAGCTTGACTTTTTGGATCAAGCTTCTTCCTTTTCTCATCAGGAATGTGTGCATATGCTAAAGAACCAAACACTTTGAAGTGCTTTACATTAGGTTTCTTTCCGTACCACGCCTCATAAGGAGTGACACCATCTAAACTAGAAGTAGGACTTCTATTTAGAATATATACACTGGTTCTTACAGCCTCTGCCTAGTACATATGAGTTAGATGCTTAGTCTGTAGCATCGATCTTGCCATCTCAACTATGGTGCGGTTTTTTCGCTCTGCCACACCGTTCTGTTGTGGGGTATAGGCAGTGGTAAATTGCCTTTTGATCCCACTTGCTTTACAATATTTCAAGAATGCTTTTGAGGAGTATTCACCTCCTCGATCTGTCCTAAGACATTTTACATAATTCCCACTTTGATTCTCTACATTGTTTCTAAAATCTATGAAGCAATCAAAAGCTTCATCTTTATGTTTCAAAAAATAAATCCAGCACATTCTAGAGAAGTCATCTATGAAAGTGAGAAAATAAGAATAGTTTTCGAGACTCTGTGTTTGCATTGGTCCACAGATGTCTGAATGTACTAACTGAAGTGGATAGTTGGCTCTCCATGCTTGTCCTTTTAGAAACTTTGACCTTGAGTGCTTTCCCAAAGCACATCCTTCATAGACCTCCTTTTGTTCATTGATTTTGGGAAGTCCTGTCACCATAGCTTGAGAAGTTAGAAGTTTCAAGCTAGCGGAATTAAGGTGACCATATCGCAAGTGCCAAAGCACACTTGGATTTGTTATAGCTACATTTGCAATTTGAGCTCCTCCTGGCTCATCAAATTTGAGAGGGAATAACCTGTTCTTGGTCATGGGGACCTGTGTGATGACACGATTACAATTATTTTTATCAAAAATGATACATTGTCCTTCATCAAATACAAGCTTGTAATTGTTCTCCATCATTTGCCCAACGCTTAGCAGATTGTGTTGGAGCTTTGGAGTGTAATAGATGTCATGCACTTTCTTTAGTCCTTCTTTGGTTGGAACCTCCATGGCTCCAATACCCTCTACTTGCAATGTCTTATCATCCCCTAATTTGATTTGGGATTTATAAGTGGAATCTAGAGTAGCAAATAAATGTTCTTTGCCACTCATATGGTTTGAACAACCAGTATCCAGAATCCATGTGTCATTTAGATTCTGTTCTGATTGTCCATATGACAGAAAAATATTAGAGGTATCATCTTCTTCTCCATAATTACCATATTGACTACTGTTGCCTTGTGAAGATTTTGACCAGCAGTCACGAGCGAAGTGACCTGGCTTGCCACAGTTGAAACAAGCTGATTTGGACTTGTCACTTCCTCGCCCTTGATTTCCACTTTGTCCTGGATTTCCTCCTCGATTTTGATTTCCACCTCTTTGTTGATTGCCTCCTCTGTATGAGTTGCCTCCTCTGTTGGAATTGCCTCCTCTGTTCTGATTGCCTCCTCTGTAGTTGCTTCTACCTCTACCTCTTTGCTTGCCTCTACCTTGACCTCTTCCCCATCCTCTTCCATTATTTTCATTGGAAGTGAAGGCCTTATCATCGCCTCCATAGCTGGTTGAAGGAGTTTCAAGAAACCTCTCTTCATGTGACATTAACGATCCGATTAATGCATCGAATGTTAAAAGGGAAAGATCTTTGGATTCTTCTATAATTATGGCAATATGGTTCCATTTATGTGTAAGTGTTCGCAACACTTTTGTTACAATTATCTCAAGCTTGATTGCTTCGCCTAGTGTAACCATTTTATCTACTATTGCTTTTACTCTAACACAATAATCATCGACTTTTTCATCATCTTTCATTCAGAGATTTTCAAAATCTCTCTTCAGTGTTTGAAGCCTTACTTGCTTCACTTGATTACTACCTTGGAATCCATCACTCAATGCTTTCCATGCATCTTGAGCAGTCGTACAAGCAACAATTCTAGGAAATATGCTTTTCTCCAATGCGGCTTGGAGATGAGAAAGAGCAGATGAGTTGCTCTTTTTCTCTTCTTTTCGAGTTTTCTTGTCTGCTGCATTAAGTGTGGTCCAGTCTGTGGGTTCTGTATAGCCTTCCTCTATGATGTCCCACAAACCTCTTCCTATGAGCAGGGTCTTCATATTTATAGACCAGTACTCATAGTCATAACCGTTAAATTCTGGGATAGGTAAGCTATTGTGTGAGGCCATAGTTACCAAAAAACTCTCTTTATTTCATGGTTACAAAAGTACTTTGCTGAATGAAAGAAAGAAGAAGAAGGAAGAAGGAAGAGATTACAAATTTAAGTCAAATCTGACTTGTTCTACTCTATCATTGACTGCTTGCTCCTCTTGATGTGGGGATGCGATCTCTTGATTTGCAAAGTTATCTGCCACTTCTTCTTCGTCGTCACTTATTGGTATGATTTTCGGTGATGGTGGTTCTAGGATTTCCACTGAAATGTTGTAGTGTGTGTACTCTGATTCTTGTGGTGCAGCTTGGATGGATTCTGATTGTTCAAATTGACTTCTAAATGAATTATCTTCAAAATCCACTTCGTACCCTGAGTCAGGATGCCTTTGATGTGCGATTACTGCGTTTTGAAGTTGACTAAACACAATGTTGAGTCCATAACCTCTTACCTTTTCATCAAACCTTTATGCACCTTCTCTTGCTAGAATTGCACATAAGGCATGATAACACCCATTAGGTCTGATCATCAAATACCTTTTACAAAATACTAAGCCTCTTAGGCTTATTACACACTCTTTCCTCTTAGGAAAGTTATCAATTTCTCTTTCAATCTCTGAGTATTTCACAAAAAAGTGAAATGTACAATCTCTTTGTGGATGACAATATTAAGCCTTCAAGGCTTTTACAACAAAATTTTAAAATTTAAACTTATTAAAAAACATTAAATATTCATATTTAATAAAAAAATAATTTTATAATCATTAAAACCTAAGTTTTAAAATAATTATAAATTAATTTTTATTAAATTAATATTTAATAATTTTAAATTTCTAAAGTTTAAATAATAAAAAAAATTTAAACAAAATTTATCTCTAGCCCATTCGAACCCGTGACCTCTTGATAGTCACAAAACCTTAGACCAATGCGCCACGGAGTTTAATTTAAAACTCAAAGGATCCGTGATCCTTTTCAACTATGCTTTCCAGGCGATTTCAAAAAAACAAAGCAAAATAGTGCCCAACGGGATTCGAACCCGTGACACCCAGATCACAAGCGTTGCGCCTTAGCCGCTCGAGCTACGCCCATGGCTGAGTATGGAGGAGGAGGGTTTTGTATTTAACAAGCTCTTGTCATCGATTGCAAAGAAAAAAAATAATAATCCCACATTCAGTAGGATGGAGGCAATGCAAGGGTTTATAACCCTGGGCGTGCACCTTTTGAAATGATTGCCTTCGGGCAATCAATGATCACCCCTTTTGCCTCCGATTAGCCAACCGTTCCTCGCCATGTTGCTCCCTTCGCTGCCATGTTGTCTGTCCACGTCAGCTTCTGAGTCGTCCAGTCAGTGTGGGTCTTGTTCTCCTCTCGCCATGTGCCGCTCTCTGATTGGTTCTCCTGCATCGCTCCTGTCTCCGCGTGCTTGTTGTGTTGGCCTGCTCCAGACTTCACCTCGATCCACATGCTTTGGGCTTCTCTCACCTCGAGCTATGTGCTACGGGCCCCACCTCGACCTCGCTATGGGTTGTGTGCTATGGGCTTCTCTCTCCTCGGTCCTCGGGCTTCCCTCACCTCGATCCTCATGCCCTCTCGGCTTCGGCTCTGATACCAGATGTGGTTTGAGAGAAATTAGGAGCAAAAAATAGGAAATTAATATTGTATTCAACCTTAGGAATAATAGGTTACATTGGTATTTATACTCGTAAAAATAAATGAACTTAGGGAATATAGGGAAGTTAGGGAAATAGAAGAAATAGGGAGGAAAAGAGAAAGGGAAAATGAGTTGGTTCGCCTTGCCGCCCTTGTCGTCCAATCCTGCCCAGTCAGTTGTCGTCCAAGTCAAACTTACCTGCCCAGTCAGCTGTCGTCCAAGGAGGTAAAAGGGGTAAGATCCAAAGCTTACCGTTGAAACAATTTTTTTACCTTTTTTACTCCTTTTTGCTCCTTTTACTAGCTTTATTTCCAACAAGATGAAGGTCCTATATTTGATTTCTAGTTGTTTCATATTTTTAACAAGATATGAGAGCCAAAATAATCAAGTTGAAGAAGACAAGTAGAAGTAAAATATATGTTGAAAGAGAAAGAGAGCTAGTAAAAGTATCCCCAAAGGAGAAAGGGGGAGTGATGAGGATATTTGGATGAAGATTATGTGTGATAGAAGTAAGGTCCCACATGTGAGAGAAAAAACATGAAGGTTTGATGCAGATGCAATAGAGTGAACTTCATAAAGCTATGTTGATAGAGAAAGAGAAATAGTGAGTGTCCCCAAAGGAGAAAGGGAGATTTATGAGGATTTTTTTATGAAGGTTATGTGTGGTAGAACCAATGTCCCACACATGAGAAAAAAATATGAAGGTTTGATGTAGATGCAATAGAGTGAACCTCATAAGCGGTAAGGTTATGTGTGGTAGAAGCAAGGTCTAATGCATGAGAGAAAAATATGAATGCTTGATGCAGATACAATAGAGTGAACCTTATAAGAAATAATCTACTCTATTACACTTGGCAATTGCAATTACTGGTTATCCATGCAGTCCAATAGGATGAGAAGGTTACCATAAGGACACTTCTAGTTTAGTTATGGGAAATGATCCATATGCCCTAGGTGTCATGACACCCATGGTCACAGTTCTCTCTTTGTATCTCTGATTAGATGTGTTTAATGCCCTATACCTCATATAGGGTGCCAATCCTGAGAAGTCTAAGGAAGCATGGGATGAAGCTTATTTGGATAACCTTCAGGATTTTTACCAAGGTCAACTTCTTGTTGAGATGTAGTCTTTTGGTGCTAATCTCTTGTGTGCTATGCTATCCTACTCTATTAGGTTTCTCTATGAAAAAGGGAAAGAAATAAAATAATAAATAACTTGAAATGTAAATTGCAAAAAATAAAACCTATCTAGCCTATCTATGGATGGTTATGCACCAAGGGAATACAATTTCCATATTACAACTTAGTGGGATGAATGAACACATGAACCAATAAATACAATGAATTTGAACACAAATGTGACCATAAAAACATGCAATATATATATATTCAAAAGAGGCTTGATGGCCTATACATGTAGCTAGCCCAAGGCTTGAGTCTAGACTAAGAAGTAGAATGCAATAGGGAGAGATAAAATACCATAGGTCAAATACTAGACACAATTATAAATTTCAACTCTCATTCTTACCTATAGAGACTACTTATTATAATATTTACAAGTAAAGTTTTTTAAATTTCAAAATTCCTCCTAAAATGGGCATGGGCGAGAGCATCAACATCAATTCTAGTTATAGGATCAAGAAGAATATGCCACATTAATTTTTGGGGAGTTTAGAATTATTTGTAATTAAATCACTATAAATTATTCCATGGGTGGTATGGTCTTATTTTCATAAGGGTCGTTAATGTGGTCACCTTCCCTCATGGATATTTGATCTTGGGTGTCAACTTTGGTTAACAAGGATTTTTCTAGGGCTTGTGGCCTTATGTTCCGTTGGATCCTAACTTGTCTTGGTGATTTTCCTTTCTTGTATTAGGTCACCATATCTTAATAAAATTTTAGTCATGGATTTCCCCTCTCGTGATCTGATTGCTTTGATGGCCCTTCCTCTTGTGCTTCTAGTTAGCTCCTAGTCTAGTTTTTGCTACTCTTGATATTTCTCTATTTCTTCTGATGGCAAATTCTTCAAAAATACCCATATATAGGATTGCATCGAACCTCATTTTATGGGCATGCTTCTAGTCCCTAGTGGATTTTCTAGGCTCTTCTTGCCCCTCCCACCTCTAAGCCTCTAGGAAATAGTTATGAGGACCAACGGGGTAGGTTGGAATTACAGATTCCTAACTTGACTCTTTCAATTACCCTTACTCTTTCCTTCCAAAGCCCTTACATTTCCCTTTATGGGTGTGTTGCTCATTTCATTGATAAAATATACTTGGGTATATGGAGTGTCGTAACCCAATTTTCAAAGGAAGATGAATCTATTTTAGGGCCCTTCCACGAGTTAGGTAGGTGGGTCCCAATGAACTAATTTCTTTGAGACCTCATCATCAAGAAAACCCTTTTAGTCACCATTAGGAAGGCTTGAGGGTTCCTCTTGATGATGGTATGCGTTTTAGTCACTATCAAGAAGGCTAAAATTCCTTTTTAGATTGATCCAAGTGGAGGACCTTGCCTAGAGATGAGGGGAGCTTAGAGCATGCTATTAGTCTTGGCATAGACTATTCTTTGTCAATGTTTTCTTCAAAATAATTACTTAGTATGTGGATGGAGCTTCAATGCCCCTCATCTAGTTTGCTCAAGTGGTGGTCTTTGTTTGTCTTTCCTTTGGGGTAGAAACTTGTCCTATTGTAATGAAAATTTCACTATAGTTTGGCAACTTACACTCGACTCCCAACAAACAATAGCCTTATCCTTTGGACATGGAATTCATATATAGATTTTGGAAGCTTGGGAACTTAGGAGAGAATTTTTGGGCTCTTAAATATGTTTTAGGGAGAGACCACTTCTTATATAATTTTGGATGATAAAGCATTGAAAGCCCTTTGTAATACCTATCTTGCTCCTTAATATTTCCCATGCAACTTAATTAGGTATGGCATAGTTATTTGTTGTGCTTTCATCTATTGGTCATTGGAGATATCCCTCCAAGGTTTTAATGGCCTTTTAATGTAATATGATAAATTATTGTCTTGTGCATTGATCACTAGTCCTTTTATTTCATGCAATCTCTTTTTCTACATGTGATGAGTTTCTCAAAATAAATTTCTTGGGCAACTTGAATTTTTACATTTTATTTATGCACCACCTATTTATATTTGCCAATAAATATAGTACTTGGCCTTTACTTTATTTATTTAAGTATTTTGTATTTACATTATAGTACATGACTTGACGTGTATGCACGTGTTGGTATTTTCTTGTAAAGTTACTTCACCAAAACTTGTTATGCATGAACCAAAGTGATCTAGACTTTTATTTATCCTGGTAGCTTTGCTAATTGGGGATGCAAACTCCTACTCCTAATGGAGGATGGATATTGTAAGCTTCATCAATAATATTTGTGTTAATATCCTCTTCTTGCATTAGATAGACCTTGTATTTGATTGTTTTGGATCCTTTCTATAAGCCTACTCCCCACCTGTCACTCTTCCATTTATCCATTTGATTATTTGGTACTTGGATATGTACCTCATACCTAAGTGTCTTTGGTTCTTCTTTAGAAATTAAAAAATCCCATTTTCCTTTAGCCTTATTTATTATATTAAGATCCACATGGTACATGTGGAGTGGCCTAGAAGGAACCTTCATCTTAGACCTATAGTGAGTCTTTCAAAACATATAGGACCAATATAGAGAAAGGCATTCGTCAATCTTGGTGATAAAATCTTATGAGAGGAGAAAACTAAATGGCATGGCTAGATCAATCACTGCCACCTCTTGGATAACATATATGTTGGGGTAGGCATATAGAGAAAGTTGTAAGCCTTTTAGAAGGTTTGAGGATCAGTATTGGGATCTCATCTAGTTGAACTACCCCTTATTTAACTGGATCATATGTCAAATCCAATGCGTCAACCACCCTCTTGGGCATGACTCAAGTGTTTACCCCTAAATCCATTAACCAATTGTGGATGAGCTTGTCACTACATATGAGGTTCAAGTAGAATGATTGTAGCTTGGCCTTACTATGACTAGGACTAGATATTTGTAGAACGACTTGTTACTTTTGCTTCCCTATGATCTTATGTTTTTCCAAGGCTTGCTCTAGTTGCTTCATCTACTTTGAGAGGATGAGGATGAACCATATTGGCATAAGCAAGGTGGACCTTTTAAGATGCTCAGTTTTATTGAAATATTCTAGTGACTAGGTCTTTGGTGCATTGTTTGGTACCCATTGTGCCCTTGGTATCTCAATGTTGAAGCTTAGATCTTGGACCAAACTTGGTATTAGTGTTATCTCAGTGTTGGTGACCTTATCCAATATTTATTTACTTCTTTTTTTTTATTGATCTTGGGCCTTAGGACCTTTGGTACTAATTATAACTACTCTTGACCCTCCTATATTGTCCTCCTCTTGATTTTATGAGAATATCAAACTGGAAATGAGTCTGGTCATATGAAATAGAATTTGTTCATCCAGGTTTGGCATAGACTTCTCCCTCATCCCATGTCACTAAGGTTTTCTTCGGTGCTCTAATTTTTGATATCAAAGAAACCTTTGATGAAAATCTCTAAGCATATGGGCTTGGTTCTTGGGTAGCATCATTTTGATATGTGGGAATATACATTGGACATTATGTAGCATCCCATAGTCTAGATAATAGAAATCCAAGTAGTAATTTGGCCAACCATACGAATCTCCTACATAATTTTTTTGGGCTAGAATTATGTCTCTCAGTAGATTTATGAGGGTCGATTGCATAGGAAATAGTATGGGCACCATTTATCTCATGGGGTCTTGGAAAGGAAAATACTCTCTACCTAACATAGTAGGAAATATTTGAAATCCATTTGGTATAGGCTAGTATCCCTAATTATTTTGGTGAAAATGGGGGTGAGGATAGTTGTGGTGAACAAACCTTTAGAAGTTCTGCTAGTACTTGAGGGATATTATCTCACTTTTCATGTACCTCATAGTGTTTTGTAGTCTTTCCATTTTTGGGAATTCTATGGTTGGGGGCAATGGTAGTGGTATATAGGGATCCTGGTGAAGTATATTGACTAGGTATAGTAACTAGTTGGAAGTTGGTTAGTTGAATGGTTAGAGTGGGTTGATACGATAATTGGACATCTAGAAAAAGTGGTGTAGGTGGTCTAGGGCTTAGCCTCCCAATTTGAATGAGGTGTATTTTTTCTTGAGTGGCTATCCTATGGGTTTTTGGAAATGAGTCCCCCCCCAAGTTTTTATCATCATGTCTATTTTAGAATTGATTACCTTGAAGTAGTATATGAAATCCATATCTAATACATGCTATATTTCTTTTGGAATTCTATGCCAAGACTTTTGGAATATAGCATTGAAATCATCCATGGCCTTCATAGGGGTCCTCTTGATGATTTTTAATTTTTATAACAGTGATACCCCATCTATCCTCTCCCCAAAATTATCAACAAGCTAGTTTGTGAGTTGGTCTCAGTTAATGATAGAGTTAGGGGCAAGAGAGACATACCAATCTCCTACTTTTCCCTAAGGGATGTCAAAATTTTGAGGGTTATGTCTTGTTATCTAATGCTATAAAGTGCATACAAACTAAGCATGTATTGGAGATTCTCCATTGGAGTGGCCATGTCTTCTTTGATAAAATATGACAAAGAATTCAGCATAGATATTGTGACTTGATTCCAAGTATTCAATGTTATTGATGGTTGAAAGGGACCTCCATTATCCCAAGTTGGAAACCTTCATTGATTTTGATTAGTAAAGAACACCACATTTTATTATTAATTTTCTTGTTAGTTGATAATATTTAAAGGGGGAAGGAGCAATTGAGGTTTCACTCTTGTTATTGATCTAGTGGCAAGACTTGTGCTCATGAAACCACAAGTCTATCCTTAGTCATATTATCTAAGGCTTTCTCTATTTCTTAAGCAACAGAGTCATTAGGTGGTGGTTGTTCAAATGGAAGGAGGTTACCACCATAATGTTGCCTAATAATAGCACAAACATTAGAATTCTTCTTTTGAGCAGCATAGGTGAATTTCTTGGAGGCTTCCTAAATTTGATGAGTGTGACCTTCATTGGGACCATGTTATGACCTCTATATTAGGGATGATTTTTTTAAATTAGGTTCCACTAGGTGTACCAATTTAAACTATTGGGGGATGCAAACCACCCTTGTGCCTTGAGAATCATGATCCCCCATGGTTGCAGTTCACTCTTCATATCTTTGAGTGAGTGTGTCCAATGCCCTACACCTCATGTAAGGTACCAATATTGGGAAGTTTGAAAAAGCATAGGACATAGCTTCTTTGGATGACTTCTAGGCTCTTTACCAAGGATGACTCCTTGTTGAGATGTAGTATTTTGGTTCTCATGTATTTTTTTTATGCTAGCCTACTCTATTAGGTTTCTCTAGTGAAAAGGAAAAGAAAAAACATGAAATAACTTGAAATATAAATTGCAAAAAATAAAATTTATCTAGACTATCAAAAGGTGCATTTCCATCTAACAACTCGGTGGGATGAATAAACACATTAACCAAGTAAGTAAACTAATGTGAACATAAATTTGACCATACAAACATGCAATACATGTATAACCAAAATAGGCTCTATGGCCTATACATGTCGTTGGCCCAAGGCTTGAGTCCAGGTTGAGAAGTAGAATGAAAAATGGAGAGAGAAAATTCCATAGGTTAGATACTAGACACAATAAAAAATTCCTACTCTCTTTCTTGCCTATAGGGACTACTATTTATAATATTTATAGGAAAATTTTGAAATTCAAAATTTTCCCCAAAATGGGTGTGGGTGGGAGCATCAACTTTAGTTTTGGTTAAAGGATCAAGAAGACTACATCGCATTAATTTTTGGGGAGTCTGGAGCTATTTAGAGTTAAATCACCATAAATTCATCCAAGGATGGCATGGTTCTCTTTTCAAAGGGTTCATTAATACTCTCACCTTCCCTCATGGAGAATTGAGCTTGAGTGTTGTCTTTGGCTAACAAGCTCATTTTAGTAGTTGTGGTCTCATGTTCCCTTAGCTCTCGACCCATCTTGATTATTTTCATTTCTTGCATCATCTCACTGAATCCCAATAAATTCTTGGTCATGGTCCTCCTCTCTGATGATTTGGTTGCTCCATTGAGCCTTTCCCTTGTGCTTCTGGTTAGCCTCTAGTCTGATCATTGCTACTCTTGATGTATGATTCTCTAAAAATTCACCTACATAGGAATCCACCAAACCTCATATTATGGGTATGCTTCTAGTCCATGGTTACTTTTCCATGCTCTTCTCACCCCTCCCACCTCTGATCCTCTAAGGGATCATTATGAGGACCAGCAAGGTAAGTTTTCCTTACTAATTCCTTACTTGAATTTTTTAATCCCCTTATTATTTCCTTCAAAGGCCCTTTGATTTACCCTAATGGGTGTGTTGCTCATGCCATTGAGCAACTATACCTAGGTATATGGAGTGCTACAGCCCAATTATCAAAGAAAGGCAACTCAATTTTAGGGTCCTTCCACTAGTTAGGTAGGCAGGTCCTAGTGAACTGAGTTCTTGGAGGCCTCATCATGAAGAGAAACCTTTTAGTCATCATCGATAAGGATTGAGGGTTCCTCTTAATGATGGGATGGGGCTTGGTCACCATCATAAAGGATAAAATTCCTTGTTAACTTTGTATAGGTGGATGAATTTACCTCAAGGAGAGGGGAGCTTTGAGCATGCTTTTATTCTTTGGCATAGACCATACTTTATCGATGTCTTCTTTAAATAAACTACTTAGTACATGGATGGAGCTTTAGAGGCCCTCATCTAGCTCACTCAGGTAATAGTCTTTACTTTTATTTCCTTTGGGTTAGAAACCTATTCTACTATAGTGAAAACTTCACTACAGGATCAAACTTACATTAAAGAAGAAAGGCAAGTCATTAGCAAGATGTTCAAAAATATGTAAATGTGAATGTACAACAGTGCATATATGCAAGAACAAGTTGAAGATAAATTTTTTTTCAAGAAATTAATTTGTAACATTAAGAATTAAGGAAGATAATGAATAATTTAATTCTTAATGTCTACATGGTAAAGGACAAAGATAAAATTTGCACCATGTCTAGATTTTCCATTGCTCATAAATTCCACAATATTTTATATTTATCTTTTTCTTAGGTTGATTGTAGTACCTCACGGAATATACTGTCATTTTTATTTTGCAAGGTAATACAATATGCATGTTGAGCATAGCGTGAAGCATTATAATTAATTCTATATATTGGTGTATTCCCCACCAATTGAATTGTCCAACCATTCTCACTTGGGTGGATCATCCAACCTATGCATATTTGGATTATATTGAATTGAGTGTAGTGAGATGCTAGAATAGCCTATATGAGGTATATGAATATATCATATATTAACAACAATTTATGTCTTTTATAGTAGCAATGTGTGTCCTTGGATTTTTGTTTTTGTATTGTTCTACATAGTTTTTCTTTCTCTTCAATATAACAATAAAAAGGTATAGAAAATAGAATCATCGTGATCAACATGAAGGGTAGAAAAATAAAATAATTGGTTATAATGTAGGAGTACACCATGTAGGCCTTATCATGGGCCTTCCTCTTCAAAATATCATGCTTCTACACAAAAATTGATAGCCCCTTGGTGGTGCAAGACAACATAAACGTAAGGCTAAATGTGAATAGTCTTAGGTGTTCCTTGAGGCTTTGAGCTTTACTAAATATGGATCCCAAACACAACTCCATACCTACAACCCTCAATGTTCTCAAGTAAAATAGTTGCTTGCTCTAAAACATATTTAGAAAATACCTCTATGACAACACCCAACATTTGCTTGTCCTTGAGCTCACAAACCTTGTCATAGAATCAACCACATATTAAACATAATTAGTTATATAATTAAATAAAATTTATTTATAATTAAAAATAATTAATACAAGTTTTAAAATTTAAATACAATGATAATTTCAACATTGGATATCACTCTAGAATTATCATTATGATGTTACTGTGAAATTAAAATAAACAATGGTGTTAAAAGAATGTTTGAATTTATGGTGAAACTAAAAGAAATATCACATTGCCTTAACACCACTATAATTCTAAAAATATTGATTTATAAAAAAATATGTTATTTCTTTGGCACTATAACAATATATTATAATTAATTCTTTAAAAATTTTGAATTGTTATAAATCTTAGTGAAAAAGGGTTTATCTTGATTCTTTGGAGATCACCCTACCTGCCACATGTTCTACATGGATAGTTCTTTAAATCAACTTTAAGAAAGTATTAGATATCATTTTTGTTGAAAAGTGACTTATATTACTAAAATATTAATAAATACACCAATCACAAAAAATGGGTGGTATGGAAGCACACCCCAAAAAGTCAAACCAAGAGCCCTCCTAGAGTCCTATATAGGAACTTGGGGTTTAAACACAAAAGTACAATCTTAGGATTAAACAAAGACATCTACAAGGAAGTAGGAATCACTAAATCCTATAGAGAAACAAAGATAACAATGATACAAGGAGGAGGATCCTTTTCAAACGAGTTACCCCACCCAACTTGAGTGTCCAATTCTTCAAGTATGGGCTCTCATCTAGTTTGTTTGTTAGGGTGTTAGCATTATTTAATGACTTGAAGTATCTTTATTCATAAGTTCCCATCTTGAGGAAGAGGGGAACCAATATTTATAGCCCCAACCTATCACTTGAAGGGAAGGGAGCAAATAAAATATCCAACCTCTAGTTCAATCTGGAGAGTAGTGCCAATGCATAGAGTTGACTACTCTGCTACTAGGTCTAGGACTATGAGAACCTCAAATCAGGTGACTATGGCCATGCCTTTGACCTCTCAAGGGAGGCTAACTTGATGATTGTATGGAAAGGGCAAGACTTTATCCATCAAGTAGGGGGTGTTTCCTTAATGGTCAAGCAAAGCCTCTAAGTGCTCTACCTCGAAAGTCACATTGTTGGCTTGGCCCTAGATCTGTAATGACACATTAGAGCAAATTATAGCTTTGGTATAGATAGAGAGGTTTTTATAAACACTTATATTAGCAAAAATAGCATTACTATAGAATTTACAAATTTGAAACAAAATATTTGTTGTAAAAAGGTGATAGATTTAATCAATGCTTATAGGTATGCTAGTCCTATCCCCAAGAAGAATTATATGCCATAAAAATAACCTAGGTCTAAATGGCTTGAAGAAGTCATGAATTTAGGTCCAAACTGCTTGCACTTTGAGGAAAACTAAAATATATGCTTTATGGCCTTCCAATGTTGATAAGGTGAAAATTTTGGGTTTCTCATCGCCAAGTGAATCAACTATTCCCCAACCAACAATTCCTAGAAGAGAAAACACTAGGAGAAGTGGGCCAATTTGAGCTCTAGTGTTGCATCCCAAATAGAGAAAAATTTATACTACTAGTCCTTGTTAGATAATTGAATGTATCCATAAGTATTGAGTGTGGATATCATGTGAAAATGAGGGTAAATCCATTAACACCCATTTCAAGGTCTATAATTTATTAAAAGAGTGTATGAATACCTCTTCCAATATTACCATGGATGAGTATATCTAACCCTAATTTTATGGAGAATATCATAAGGTACCACCTCTTAAATTATCTTGATCTATTTGTCTTGCTCTAGGAGACTTAAATGGGACTTGGCTTTACGCCAAGAGAGCCAATTTCTAGTGCAATTGGAAAAACATTTAACACAACCTTTACCCCTTCATGGAAAAAATATAGAGCCTTAATCTAGGGGATTTTGGCTAGAGGTTGTTCTTGGTGCATAAAATTGGGAACCACCACACTAATTTAAGGTTGATACACAATCCATTATATAATTAATTTTCCATTCCACTAAAGCCAAGGCTTGACAACCTCCTATATCTTTCATATTATTTTGGCTACGACAATGCCTTAAATATGAATAAGCACTTTCATGACTAGAAGTGAGGGCAACCCAAGTCATTTCTAGGTTATTTTCCCATATGAGGTGATTGAAGAAATATAGTTTTAAAGTAGAATTTTCCATGCTTCATTACCCTGCACAACTATGATGATACACTTAGAACAAAGGGCTATCCCTTATCTTTGGGTATATAGAAGACCTAATCCTCTAGACTCTCTTGGGAGGTAGTAAAATCCAAAAGCCACTCTATGAAAATCTTTCCTTTATGTTGAATAAACCCACAAAAAAACATAGAGAGTAAGAGGCTTTGGAGAGGGTCCAACACAAGGAGTATAAGCATGGGTGCCAAAATCTTAAAATAAACTTGTTAGTTTCCATTTAAATAAAGAGGCTTGGAAAGACACTTATGTAACTTATGTTCCACTCTATCTAAGATGTATTGCCACAAAATTGAGGATGAGTACTAGAAGGCAAAGGAAATACCCAAGAACCTGAATATTTCTCTATGTTGGATCCATTTCTAGTTATATTGTTTGAACCAAGTGGGTTTTGGAAAAAGAAGATCACATATAGCATTAAGTTTTTTTCCACTAGATGCTAGATACTAAAGCCTCATAGAAGGTGTTTAAGTATTTTAGAGCATCCTCAATGTTACCTTTATCTTTAGAAAATGTAAGAAAGGAATCATCTACAAAGTGCCCATTAACAAATTATTATGAAGTGCTTGTAAGGGTAATCCCTTTCACCTTTCCTTTATAAATAGTGTCTTATAAATATAGCCAAGCCCTTTAGTTTTCAGGACATATAAAGTAGAATCAAGAGAGAAATCTTTTATAATGGATCTATGAAGGCCAAAGGATGATGATTTTCTATCATTAATCAAGTGGTAAGTAGAAGCATCATAAATAGTATTTGAATAGTGAATAGAAAGGTAGGGCAAAATCCTAGAGCTTACAACATAGCCAAGATGAAGAGCCATTGATCCTATCATAAGCTTTACCAAATTCTATTTTGATGAAAATGACCTTCTATTAGGATTACCTTACCCATTCCATCCCTTCCTAGACCACAATAATGTTGTATAGGATATATCTGCTCTTAATAAAACTAGTTTGCTCTAGTTATATAATCAAGGGGAGAAGGTTCCTAAACCTTGGAGCGATGGCTTTGGCTATAATATTTTAGGATATATTAAACAAGGTTATGGGTCTCCAATTACAAATATATTTAGGGCCCCCTGAATTTGAGAATGAGCTGAATGCTACCCTTGTTTATAAAATGGCCTAAAGAGCTAGCTAGTCCTAAGAGCTTCTAGATATACTTGATGTAGATCTAACCAATAGTATCCCATAAAAATTATAGAATTCATAGGGGTACCTATCATAGTGTGGGGCCTTATCATTGGCCATGGAGAATATTGCAGCCTTGGCCTTGTAGCTCATATTTTTCACTATGTACCTGCTCTCCCCACTGCCATTGGTAAACCATGTCTTCCTACTCTCCACCAACTTGTACAAGAGATTTTTGGCTTCTACCCTATAAGTCTTGCATGAATATAGAGACTTATATAAGTTGATCTTGGAGGCTTTGGACCCTTATGTTATCTCGACCATCGATTCCACCTAATCAGACATGTGGGAATAACCCATACCAAAAACTGATATAGATGAGGAATAAAATATTTAGAATCAAGGATTCATAGGCATCATGTTATCTATGGCACCGTCGGAGCAAAAAGTGTAAAATGAATAAATCTACTTTTTAACAAGCCATTTCTCATGTATCTCGCTTTAGTCTTACATCACACGAATGCTCGATTGAGTGCTTTGAGTAAGAATACTTGTAACTAAAAATAATAACCAATATTTGAGGAGAGCTCCCACTTGTATTAAATATTTATAATGCAATGGGCACATACCAAGGTTTTTTAATCCCTTCCACTTGTCACTTTTATTGGTGACCATAATAGAAAAGCTCAGACATATTTTTTAAAGAATAATAGTGATGCCTTCAAAGTATTTGAGAGATTCAACGTCATAGTGGAGAATGAAAGTGGGTATAGAATCGAAGAATTAAGGACTAATCATGGTGATGAGTATGATCTTAAGAAAATCATTCAATTTTATGATGAACACAAGATAAAAATATAATTGGTATCATCCTAAATGCCTCGGAAAAATTGAGCAGTAGAAAGGAAGAATAGGATTATCATGTAGATGGCATAAAGCATGCTACTAAAAAATGGTTTGAAAAATAATTTATGGGTTGAAGCACTTGCAACAATAATATGCATCCTTAATAGAAGTCCCATAATTATGGTAAATAATATAACTTGTCATGACACCTGGTATGGAAAGACACTTGTGATAAGTCATTTGAGAGAGTTTGGATATTTTTCTTATGTTCATGTTGAAGATTAATAAAATTAAAGAAGTTGGATTCAAAGAGTCAAGAATACATTTTTATTAATTATTCTAAATAATTCAAGGCATATAGATATTATGACCTCAATTCTAGACAATGAATTATGTCTAGAGATGTGATATTTTATGAAGTTGGAGTCCATGGGCAAATAGAAAAACTAAGTTAATCATAATTAAGGATGTTGGTATGTCACAATCATAATAATTTCTCAAAGTACAAGTATAAAAAGGAAGATAACATCACAATCATATCCAAGATAGTAACTGTTGGATCAAAATTTTCATAGGAGTTTCACAAGAATCCAAGCATAGCCCAAAATAAATTAAAAAAGAACAAGAATATGATATGGTGAACTATGCACTATTGTCCAAGATTGAATTGGAACCCTTGAGTTTTGAATTTGAAGTTCCATTTTTCTTAACAAATAGAACATTATAAATTCTTAACAAATAAAAATTGACCTGAAATAGCCCTAGTTAAAGGATAGAACCTCAAATAGACATCCCTTAAATTTTGAAGTTAAAGTTTCATTTTCCTTGACTCATGAGATGTTGCTAAGAATGTTTAGCTTATAGATATTTGAAGGTAAAAAATTATACTAATATGGGAAATAATTCTAGATTATAGATTTCCATTAGCAACCTACTTAAAGTAGAGAATCTCAAACAAATAGTGGATGAGCTTCAAATTATGCTTCAAGAGTTTTATTTTTCCTTTTTACATGGAAGGATGAGCAAATTTTGAATATATGAAAATATTATCATTACACGATTTATTTGGGATCTAAGGCCTTATAGCAATCAAAATTCCCTACTCCTAAATATTTCCTTTAAAATAATGTTTGGTCACATGAAACCCTCCCTAAGGCCTTAATATTCCTTTAGTTATCAATCCAAATAAAAATTCTTACATGTGAGAAATTACAAACAAGATGATATTGTGGACTTTTTAGGTGTACATTGTGTAAGAAGAGTGTAAAAACATCAAATCATTTGCTTCTTCAATTCTTTCTTATACCATTTAGGGCCACTTTTTAAAAATATTAGATATTGGGCGGCTCCATTAGCATTGAAAGTGTTGATAAAATGTTGGATTAATTATTCTAGAGCTAAAGCATTATGTATTCTATGGATGATTGATACTATCATTATTTGTTGTAAATTATAGATTGAAAGGAATAATATAAGTTTTAAAAGAACAATTAGAATATTTTCCAAGTGTAGAATTGTAATATTACTCTCTTCTATAATGCTTATAGGCATGGTGCTCAACATAGGAAGTTTTAATTGGAAAAATATGTGTAAACATCTTGGTTACATGATTTGAATATACATGCAAGGGTCATCTATGACAATGGAGTTTACACAAAGGATGTGTTGATCTATGTTAAAATAAAAATGTTCAAAATTTGGATTTATCAAAGTTAATTTTGATGGTGCTTCCAAATGAATCCAATCTAAAAATTGAGAAAGTTTGTGTTTTTTGTAATATTGAATGCAAAATTTTCCTCACTTAGAATCATGTTGAACTTCAATAAACAACTATGCACATGCTAAGACACTTTTTATAAGGATAAATATTACCATTGAAAAAAGGATGGGAATATATTTCAATTCAAGGAGATTCACATATTATTAATCCAATAAAGAAAATGGATGTGAAAATTGGATCAAAATTGCATTATTTTTTATGTCCATCAAATATTATTGAAGGCAATACCTCAAATATGCTAACATATCTATAGAGAATAAAAAAGGATATCAAATAGTTTAATCAACTATTTTTTGATCTTCATCTTAGTAAAATTTAACTTTTAGAAGGCAATAACTTGAGGGAGAATTTCTCTTAATGAAAATGTATCAAGGATATGATTGCAAAAGCAAAATAGATTAAGGAAGATAAAGAATACCATTGATAAGAAAAGGCATATAAATAATATCTTTGATACAAAGGCAAGATGGATATGATCTAATTTACCTAACAACTAATGTAATATTATGTTATTTTAATGGAAGATCAATAGAATCCACATGTAATTTATTTAAAAATCATGAAAGATCCTATATTATTACATATTATAATGCAATTTGATATATATTAAAACATATCAAATCCTGATCAAAGGGCATGAAGCTCAATTGGTTAAAAATGTGGAAAGAAAAAGACCACAACTCATATATTATAAGACAAAATATGTATAAGTACCAAAATATTACTATATTAATATCACTATATAATTGGTTGAAATACCATAATAACACGATCATGATGTAATAGTGGTTGAAATCATTTCAATTTTCTATCCACAATTTAAAAACTCTTAAATTAAATCACACTTTGAAATTCATTTTTTATAAGAGCTAGAGTGATGCTAACGCGGTATTTCCTACTATAATAATAGCATCACTTTAACTCTAATATAAAAAGAAAATTAGGACGTGGCCTCTCACATTTTACATTTTATTCCTAATAAGAATGTAATACAAAGAAGAGATATGATCAATATATTTATTAAAAGGTTTATATCACCACCAAAATAGATCTCAAGGCATTTGTATGAGAGTTTAAATATTGTAGGATAGAAGACTAAGGCCGCTATAATAGATTAAGTCTATGTAATTTTACGCCAACATTAGTTTAATAAAATGTAAACTAAAATATTTATAAGATTTTTGTTAAATGACTAGGTTTTAGTAGTTTATTTTATGTTTGTTACAACATTATTTAAATTAAAATTTTAATATATTTTTTCCTAAAATAACTCTAAATTATTTGGAGTTTTTAAACCAAAACCATGTAAATATTTTTTAAAAAAAATTATAGTCAAATATAAAATTATAAATAATTTTGAATATTTTATAAAATCAAAATGCAACATTATAAATTAGTTTTGATTTCTTGTTTGCTTCTAAGATTATATGAATTTTTTTTGTAATGGCATCTTATTTATTTCAATAAAGTTCAAATTTATTTTTTTTTTAAGTTTTTTCAAAAATCTATAAATATTAGATTTTTCAATAAAATTATAAATGAGTTTCAATTGTGGGCATTCTTGAAGTTTATAAATCATTAAATATTATATTTTAAATAAATATAAATGAGTTTCAACTGCCGGATTTCTTGAAGTTTATAACACTTATGGTTTGAAAATGAATTTCTTAAAAGTTGAAAATTTTTATAAAATCTTTATTTTTTAATTGATTTTTTATTATTTTAGAAAAATAAGTTTAATTTTAAGTTAAGAGTAAATTTTTTGTTCAATTTTATAAAAAAATAAAATTATTTTTATTTAAAAAAATAGTGAATGTAAAATTCTTCACAATATAAATTATAAGTTAGACATATAGCGGTGAGTGCGAGCATGAGCTAGAAGTAAGTGCAGTAGTGAGTGCGAGTGAGTGCAGCTAAAAGTGAGTGCAAGTGTAAGCTAGGAGTAAATGCAACAACGAGTGTGAGCGCAAGTTGATAGTTTGTGTGCAAACCAGGACCATATGAGATTATAGAGGGAGTGTGAACCAATAGGGAGTGTGAACCAAGATTTAGTCATGGTAAAATAGCATCAAGTTCACCCGAAATGCATCAATACTTCAAACCCTTACCATAAATGTGTGGAACATTGTTTCCTAAAAAATTGTTGAAGCCAAGGAACGTCAGGAAATAGAAGAGACAAGAGTAATTGTAAGCCAATACGAAGTGCAAGCTAGGAATGAGTGCGAGGCAGGAGATAGTGTGAGGCATGAGAGAGTGCAAACCAAAAGGAAATGCAAACTAAGAGGGAGTGCAAGCCTGAATTCAATCATGAAAAAATAGCAACAGGTTCATCTAGAGTGCATCAATGCTTTAAACCCTTACCACAAATGCATGGAATATTATTTCCAAAAAATTATTGAAGCAAAGGAATGTCAAGAAAAGGAAGACATAAAGGCAATTGTGAGGTAAGATTGAGTGCAATCTGGGAGCAAGTGTGAGGCAAGAGAGAGTGCAAGCTAGGAGCAAGAGCAAGTGTGAGCAGAGAGGGAGTGTGAACCAAGAGGGAGTGCAAGCCAAGAACAAGCCCCATTAGCTATTGTGGAAGAAATATCATATTTTAAAGTCCTAATGGGAAGTTAGGATGCCCTATATAGAAATTAAAATACCTTATTTGAAGGTATGAAGGCCCAAGTTGGAGATAAGTGAAAGAGCGAATACATGGCAAGTTCGATCTAGGTAGTAGATGGTACACTAGAATTAAGTATCAAGTATGAGATGATTGAGCATGATATAATGGTTATTAAAAGTAGCTAATATGTAAGTTACAAATATCATGGATAGGATTTTTGGAGATTCAAAATTGGATCAACTGGAAGTGGGGATTGAATTCAAATTATTTTGTGACTTTTCTTTTTAAAGGTCTTTTCCTCATCATATTTTCTAGTTCAAAAATTAGGGATAAAATAATGGTTGGTGGTCCATGGTTAGGGGAAGAGATGCACTTTATTTAAGACCATGGATCATAAAAAATTCCATTGAGTCCCAAACTATTAATAAAATTCAAGTGTGGGTTAGGATTTTTGGACTTTCATATCAACTTATAAATAAGGATTTTTTGAAAAATAGTGGAAATACCCTAGGGAAATTCATCAAGGAAGAACCAACAACGAAGGAGCAAAAGCATGCTATATATACTTGAATATGTGTTGTTGTGGATATTTCAAAACCTTTACTACAATCCATTAAGATTAAATCTAAATCAAGAGAATGGGATCAACCAGTAGATTATGAAAATATTACATTTTATTACCACAATTATTTTGAGATTGGACACATGGCAAGAGTTTGCAAAGTAAAAACTATGAAGAAAGAGATAAAAATTTCTAACCATGAGATAAACTTCAATATGAAGCAAGGAAATCATTCAATAATAGAAGCTAGATCAGATCAAGTATATTCCATTCCAAAAGAAGAGACAAATAAATCCTATCGATGATATCAATTGGTAAGTTTAGAAGGAATTAAATGTGCAAAAGAAGTGTTGGTCAAATATCTGCCTAATCAACAAACACTGTGTTTGTGCGCCCTAGATACGGCCAACATTGAAAGGTCGAAGGAAAGAGATGTCCCCCGTGCCAATCTCCAGAGAGGGCTGGTTCCCAAACTAAATCCTACACTGGTGAAAGACTAGGGATGCAGGAAAGAAATTAGAAAAGTACAAAAAGAAATGGGAAATATGGCCACAGGCCGAAGTGTAGGATCTGGGCAGACTAACAGCAAGAAATTTGCCAAGCATGAAATAGCATTTAACAGGGGAAAGCAACAAAATTCACTTGCAAACTTGTAGTAGTAACCTCCAGAATAACACTCCAACATTCACTCCCTCACTAGCAATATTTAAATCCAAATGCAGAATTTAAATCTAACAACAAACAATAAGAGCGAATGTAAAATAGAAGTGCATAGTACAAAAGGAAATTGCACACAAGATCACTTGCAAATTCAGGAGCCTGATGCCTTGTATTAATGCAGAGAACTTGGAGAGTATTCTCGCAAAGTGTCTAACCTCCCTTTTACAATGGAAACTTGATTAGTATTTATAGAGGTTTTTGCCTCTTTCATTTAATGCACCAGAGAACAAAATGTTCCAGGATCAAGAACAAAAACAAGGAAATTCCTCCTCGAAATCATTGAAAACCCATTTCTCTTTAGAACAGTGATTCTTCTTTTAGGAAACAACTCCCAGAAAATCAGCAACTTGGGCACCGGTGCATAGATAATTAGGACATCATTAAATACTTTGGGAGCGCCTTAATGCTTTGGAAACTAGGAAGATTCTTCCATTCTTCTCATTCAGACTCTTCCATACTTGGGATCCACAATATGAGTTACTCAATGCCACCATTATTTAATATTTTGTAAATCTGGTGCCTTTGAACCTTTTACTATAGTTCTTCTTAACTAGGAATCGTCCCAAAAACCTGCTTCGCCTAAGTCTCCTTGTGTGCGCACGTGAGCTTTTTCTTTTAAAACGTATTCACCTATTGGAAGGGTGAACGGGACGTTCACACCTCAACGAGGGTGAACATGACGTTGTATTGCTCTTGAGGTCCATTCGCCCATGGGAGGGGCGAACGGGACGTTCACCCCTTGACTGAGGTGAATGCAAGTTGTCACCGACTTCGGGCGATTATGATCATGTTCTTCTTTGGGGCGCGTTCGCCTATAGAAAGGGCGAACGACGCATTCACCTCAAAACAAGGGTGAACACACTTACATTTTTATCTTTGCCCGCATTGGATCTTGGAACTTCGTTCACCCTTACAAAGGGCGATTGGGGCGTTCGCCCCTCCTTTGGGGCGAACGCGAATACATTTTCATTTTCCTTTAAATATTTCAACTAAACACCTTCATTTTAATCATAAAAAGTAAAATACAACACATATGTAAGCGAATTAGGAGCATATAAAATTGTCTTCAAAATAATGTTGCCATATACAATCAAAACATTGCATCAAAATTTCCCAACAAAACTCCCAATGTGGCAAAATGCAAAATGGCCAACATTTCTGGTGACTCACGGGGTATCCAGCTCGCATGGATGCAAGCGATCCTAGGCCTTCATCCATTGGGTTGCAGAGTTTTATTTTTTAGTAGCTTTAGTTGGCATCGCTGCCTTTGTTGCAGATGCTTTTCTACGGGTTTCTTCCTATGTGCGCTCTCGCTCTTCTGCTTCTACTGCGACTTTGAGAACTTCAGTGCGCTCAGCTTCCTCTACTGCCTTCTCCGTCATTGCACGTTCTGCTGTTACCTGCTCCTCCTGCTCTTTGATGGTTTTGGTAATGACCTCATAGGCTGTGACCACCTCTTTCCAAGCATGAGTGGTGAAAAAGTAGGGAACACTGAGTGACTCATAGACGAAGTGAATATTCTAAACATCCGTCAAACTGAGGTGCTTCGCTCATTGAGCCAACTCGTACAATGATAGTTCCAAACGTGTATACTTCTGCATCAAGGGAAACACCTGTGCTTCTATTAGAGGCTCCTCCCAGGCATCAATCTTGGATGTATCCTCAATGAATTTCTTCCAGAGCACTTCTAGTTCTTCCATGGGAAGAGGTTCTCCCCAATTGTCCACAAAGGTCGGAAAACCCAACTCATCAATAGTCTCAAAATGAGACATAGAAATAATGTGCTCATGCTCAATGGTGTTGAGGATAGCCCGACCTTCCCTTACCAGGTCCATACGCTAGAAATAACTGCACAGTGTTATCTTCGCCTTGGACCAGGCGTAATCCATCTCGTTGAGGGGGCAAATGTGCAAACTAGTATTAGTTAAAGCCTATATTTTTATAGCCATTTCCATGTAGGGCGAAAGCATCTCCTCCATGGTATCAATTAATTGTTGCCCTAGCTGTATTTGTATCTGCACCTCCCATAAATATTGCAGCACCTTGACAACATGTGCGGCCAATTTTTCAAAGTTTTGGGCAGAGCGAAGGTGGGTTCCTTTGATGCTGTCGCATGAAAATCTTGTGGCTTGTGTTGCCTTCTCCTCCAACTGCTTCTTCATGTCCTCGACCTATTGCTAAAGCTTATGCATTTCAATCCTGGCAACATCATGCTCCTTTAAGTGCACTTTGACCTGGTTGCACAAGTAATCATTCTTTGTGGCCGTCTTCTCTTCTTGGGCTCTGCTTTTTGCCAGGGCATTTTTGAGCTCAATTATCTTATTCTCATTTTCAAAATATTTCTCCTTGAAGTGCTCGCCATGCAGGTACACTGAGCTCATGTCTGCTTGAATGTTACCCATTTTTTCAATAGGATCAATCCATGTAAGGTCTTCTGTAATGGTTTCAAAAATGAGATCACCCGACAACAACTCTCCCTGGGGCTTCTGGACCAACGACGTGATGGTAGTAATGTGAGCTTCTTTTGCAATGGGATCAAAGGCAACCTTCTTTATTGGTCGAGCTGGAGCCAAGGCCTCCTTGTGCCGCATGCTCTTCAACCACTATGAAGAGCTCAGATGTGCCCGATTAATATTTTCTATGTCAGGTTGTTTACGGGCCACCTGCGCATCAAGAACCATCTAGAGTTCCAAAAATGGAGTGAAAGGAACCAAAACTTTTGAGCAACTGGGCCTAGTGGAAGTGGACGACATTGACAAAAGTGGTGGGACAAAAATAGTGGAAGGAAGAGAGATGGCAGACTTAGTGGAGGACATGGGCTTAGCTGTACTTATACTTACTCTGGGAGGAGCTTGTGTACTTACAACTTCGATGGTGGAAGTGGTGGAAATTGAAGGGGAAATGCACAAAAAAGGATTTGACCCTAATGCAAATGAAGTGAAGGGAACAAAAGACGAAGGAACATAAATAGAGGAAGGAGCAACAATGACTTCAAGAATGGAAGAAGATGGAAATGAAACAGATGTGGATGGTATACCGAAGGATAGAGAAATGAAGACTAGGGAAGACAAAAATGGGACAGATGGAACCAAGACAGAAACCACTACTTACTCCTGGAGAGAAGAAGAAGAAGGAAAATAAGATGTACCTTTGGGCATGGGTGCCATGTGTTGAGGGGATGGAGGCGGCTGTGAAACTACCTCTTCTTCTTGTTCTTCCACATTTTCTCCAATATCAAGAACCCCTTCTTCATCCATGATTTCTACATGGGAACTCTCTGACGGCTGTTCCTCTTCCTATTGCGGGGCCATTGGAAATATTTGCGCGATTGAGGTCGGGAGTTCCTCGACAGGTGAAGGGTTCACAGTTGGCACACTAGAAACTGCAAAAATCTCTATGGTTGGCACTGTAGAAACCATAGCGACTGAAGCCATAGGGGCCTCAATGGTAGAAGTTGTAGCCATGTTGTTTCAAGGCCTTTTCACCGCTTTAGGAAATGGAGGCACCATTGGTTGTTTTTGCTTTTCGGGCGTAGATGGACTCCTCCTATTGTCGCTTGGTTCTCTGAGACCTTATTTTAAAAATGTATTGTTGTTCTTCTTCCTCTGGGGTCTCATCTTCAACTATGGGGTGCTCCTGCTCAGTTTCGCCTTCACCGCTATCAGACTATTGAAAAATCTGTGATAAAATATTTGTGAAGGTGACGGGTTGATACGAATCCACAAAATCATCATAAGCCTCTAAAAACTATTCATCCAACTTCAACCCATAAGGAGCGTGTGGCTTTCCACGATGAATACGCATAATCCACCAATTCATTATTTTCTCTTTGGTCCATTCAGGTTTGGCCTCTTTGACAGATCCAAACAAACCCGAAGGAGGAATTTGAGTCCTATTTTTGGCTGGATTATATTCCGCCTCTTGCTCATAATAGTCGTGCCATGGTGGGAGGGAGGTCATTTTTTCAATATGCCAGTTCATATCTAGCCCGTCAAGATTGTTCATTCACTTTTGAATTTTGGGGTGAGGACAACAATGAAATGACTTAGCCTTTACAATAGCTAAGAACTTCCCCAAAGGATCATACCGCTAGCACTGCGGCAATTCAATTAAGCCCAAGTCCTAGAGCGCCACTGTCAATAGCCTATTTTGTCCAACTTGGTTCACCTCTATGGTCCTAAACTTGAAAGGCATATTGTAGGTGGTCTTATTTCCATGCCCGGATCCATATATCA
Organism: Wollemia nobilis; assembly: GCA_028583015.1. Lineage (NCBI taxonomy): Eukaryota > Viridiplantae > Streptophyta > Pinopsida > Araucariales > Araucariaceae > Wollemia > Wollemia nobilis. The sequence continues at coordinate 818,950 of JAQPPZ010009575.1, forward strand.
TTCACGTGGTATGTCTGGCGTACGACCTCCATTGCAAACATGTGCACCATGGCAAAATACGGTAACAAAAATGGCTTACCCGTGAAGCCAAAAATTTGCACAACTACGCCCTGGGTAAGCAAAAAAATGTCACCCTTTTCTTCTACGATGACTGCGTCCCTCAACTCTCGTGACACTCTCTCATAGGTACCGCAAAGCAATTCAATTATTGGCCCCAAAAACCAGCTATTAAAACTGTACACCGACTCCCTCCTTGACAAAATCGAAGTCCATTTATACACTGGCAAGGGCTCATTCTTTTCACCCAACGGTGTGACTGCAATAAATGAAAAATGCTGTTGCAACTAAAAAAAGAACCATACCAGGAATGATGTATGCAAAAATGACTGGGACTCCCCGATTTGCATTTTTTCTAGCTGAGAATTAATCCTTCGGGAGATGAAGTCGGCCCAATAAAAATACATGGGGTTGCCTCCTTGCCTCATGGCTGAGGGAGAATAAAATTCAACTTTACAAATACATTGAGCCATAGCCGCCTTGCCACTTATGTACTATCTCATCTAAGGGTAACCCAGTGACCCAAGACAACATAGAATAAATATCCTGGCTTTTAAATTCTGAAAGCGGCTTCGACAAATTTGGAAGCTGCCCCATATGTGGCTCCTTAACGAGTTGCGTCTCCATAAATTGGTGCAAAGTTACAATGGAGACGTATCGGTCTTCTTGTTCGTCAGTGTGAATTTTCTTATTAACTACATAGGATGGGGGCTTCAACCCACATGCAAAAGCTTCCCGAATTTCGTTCGGAGTAATAGTAAATAGGATTTCCCTCCTGGCATTTCGCACAACCTTGGTGAATGGGTCATAGAATTGAGCAATGAGCTACACCAGCTTAGGGCACGGATGGACGGGCGAGCACAAATACCAGGACAGCTATGAATTATAGGGAATTGTAAGCCAACTATTATAAGACACACCCTGACTCACCGTCGCTTCTACATCCTGCCTTAATATTTTGATCCCTTTGTGCGTAATCAGGCAGTCTCCAATTTCTGCCATAGCATCTTCATAAGGGTCCAAGTCGACATAATCATTCTTTTGAGCCTTTTTGGCTCTAGAGCTTCTTTCCCTTTTCTTCGTTTTCTTAGGCTCTACGACTTCTGTGGCGTCCTTGGGTTCTTCGCTTCGCTTCCCCATTTTTCTCTGATAAACTGACTGAACAACTTTTGCAATTCTATGCTCTGAGGAAACCTCTAAAATTTTTTGCAACTAAAAGCAAGGCGCAATGAAGAAGAAAATTTTAAATAAAAACAATAATAAACTATGACCTTTTACCTTACGATTTTTATAGGGCCTTCTGACTCCTACCGTAGTAAATGCAAAATTAATTGTGAGCGCTTTCGAGAGGGAATTATCATCGAACTACTAGCCTGGCACCATTCCCGAAGTCCAAACGGTTTCCTCTTTGATTCACTGTCAGATCCCTTTAGAAAAATGTGCCCTGCTTGCTGCACAATGTCATCGTAAAGTGTGCCCTGGCACTTGAAGCTTACTGGGGAAGCTAAACTAGCCGCTCAATAGCCAATCATTCAATACTCATGGCTTCCTTGGAAAACTAAAAATCCAATGCCTCCCACATTTTAAATTTAATGCTCTCTTACTGGCGCTCTCACCTTTCGATTGCTGACACGTAACCTAAGAGCGTATTTGATTTCACAACGTGCTCCCGAAACTACTACAATTATTTTCTTTTTGGTAAAATTACTTCGATCGCCAAGCAATTTTAATCCTCCATTGGCGATTTTGATTTCGAGGTGAAAGTGTCACACCTTTGTTGAATTCGGGCGACTTTGATTTGAAAATTTCATGGCAAATGCATTAACATCGAACTCTCCTCTGAAAATAACCTTGGTTTGCTTTTTCTTCTTTTATCCTTAAAAGCGCTTTTCTTTTTCCCTTTAAAACAAACTTGACTAAAAAGCATATGCCTTTAAAAGCAACACTTCGTCGCCCTTCCAAACGCGTTCGCCCCTAAAGGGGGCGAACATCCCGTTCACCCCTTTCTTAGGGTGAACGCGATGTCAATCAGATACTCCTTGTCGTCGAACCGGATATCGGAGTGAGTGCGCCCATGTATAAAAAATGGTCCACTAATATTTAGTTCATCGGAGGCGAATGAGTTTTGCACACCTCATATTGCTTTGCTTTCGTGAAGACACTCTTTTGGGGTGAAAGAGAAAATTTTGCTTTTTGTGTCATTTTTAATTGCCTCATTCTCAGGGAGGAAACGCCTTTTGATTTCTTCATTTCTTTTCCTCTTTTTTTTTTTCTTCCTTTTTTTTTTTCTTTTTAAAATATATCTGCATGTAATATATAAATCATCAACTAGGAAAAAAAAAAAGAATATTTACATATGTACAGAATGGTACTTTGTCAACATATAATCACGAGATATAGGCCTTCAGATGAAGACCATTCACCGGAATGGGAAGATCATAACCCTCCATATCACGCAGATGGTAAGCATTTACGGAATTCACCATGAATATCTGAAAGGGTCCCTCCCATATGGCATCGAACTTGTGGTGATTCCTAGGCTTGGACTTCTTCTCATTCCATTTTAGAACTAGATCTCCCACCTAGAAACTTCGGTCAATTTTTTTATTTCCAAACCATTTCCTCATATCTCTGGCATGCTCAACAAAAATTTGGTAAGCCTGTTCCCTATTTTCCTCTAACTGCAACAACTGTGCCAAACTTGCACTCATAGGGTCATATTCTTCGTTCTCATCTTGGAACAACTACAATTTTTGGAGTATTGGCAGTTCAATATGTGTGGGAAGAACAACCTTTTTCCCATAAACCAAAGCATACAGGTAAGTCTTGATAGATTTCTTAATTGAGATTCAATCAACCCAAAGCGCTTGATTCAATAACAAATGCCAGCTCCTCTTGTTACTACCCATTATTATTTTCAAGATTCGTAGCAAATTTTTGTTGGTGGATTCAGCCAACCCATTCCCCTATGGGTAATAGTTGGAGGATGTCTTCAAATAAATGTCATATTTGCTAGCAAACTCTATAATCTTAGCCCCAATGAATGGAGTGCCATTATCAGTCATGATAGAATATGGAATACCAAAATGGGTAATGAGCCCTTCTAGAAAGGAGATAACCATAGCTTGATCGACCTTCTTAGTGGGAATGGCCTCCGCCCATCTGGTGAAGTAATCGGTCACTGTCAGGATATACTTGTGCTCGGTAGAAGAATGTGGATCAATGATGCCAATGAAATCAAGACCCCACTACTGGAAAGGCGCTTCTACTTGGATTGGATGTAAAGGCAATGCTCCTTTTCTAATTCTGCCCACATATCATTGGCAACTATCACATTGCTGACTTATTTTATGAGCATCGATGAACAGAGTTGGCCAATAATACCTTACTCGAATAATTTTTAAAGCCATGGGTCTGCCTGCATAATGACCTTCAGAGAGCCCAGAATGAAATTCCTCCAAAATCTTCTCCTTTTTGGATGCTTTTACACACCTAAGGAGAACTCCATCAATGTTCTTATGATATAACCCATTAGGCAACAATACATATTTGAGCGCTTGCAGTCTGAACCTCCGACGTTGTGAGGCATCGAGATGAGTTGGACATCTCCTAGAAGTAAAATAATCAATGAACTCTTCTGTCCAATCATGGTCACTCACAGTATGACTCACGCAAACTCTTTCATCTATGTCCTCCACATGAATCTCATTCAATGCCTCGATGACAACACTCTTAGCTAACTCTTGGCATAAAGCGCACCCATGAACTAGCTTTGTCGATCGGATCTCCACATCGTATTCTTGAATTTTAGATACCCATCCTGCTCTCTTATCACCTAGTTCCCCTTGTAATATGAAGTTTTGAACATCAGGATGAATTACATAAACAACAGTCTTGCTCTGAGAAACAAAATGTCAAAACTTTTTTAATGATTTCATCATGACATAGACTTGCTTCTCAATAAAATTGTACTTCTCTTGATGTGGTGCAATAACTTGGCTTAAGAAAGCGATGGGCTTTTCTTCTCCATCTTCTTGTTTTTGAGTCAACACTGCAGCATAGCTTTCATGCTCACCTACTGCATAAAGAATGAAGTCCTTCGAATAGTCAGGATTAATTAAGACTGGAGCCTGGGTGATTCTTTCTTTGATCTCTTGAAAAGCTCATCTCCTGACTTCCGTCCACTTAAACTCAACATTATTTTTCAAAAGCTCAGTCATGGGTTTCACAACTTGGGTGAAATCGATAATAAACTTGTGGATGAAGTTTATTTGACCAAAGAAGGACTGCAAATATTTCTTATTAGCGGGTAACGACAATTTCATAAGCGCTTCGGCTCTTGCAGGGTCTATCACCAATCCCTCTTGTGAGATTACATGACCCAGTAATTTCCCTTTTTTGATAGCAAAAATTGATTTCTTTGGATTGATGGAGATATCGAACTCATGACACTTTTCAAACACTTGCCTTAGATGAGCAATATGATCTTCTCTACAATGAGAAAACATAGTCATATCATCAAGATATATTACAATAATTCTATTTAGTAACTCACCGAAGGCGATGTCCATGGCTCTTTGGAAGGTGGCGCCAACATTCGAGAGCCCAAAGGGCATCCATTGGTAGGTGAACGTACCCCACTTAGTAGTGAATGTTGTTTTGTATTGATCCTCATCCTTTACCCAAATTTTATTATATCCGAAGAAGCCATCTAATAGTGAAAATCTTTGAGCACCCATGACCACATGAAGAATCTGATCTATTTGAGGTAGAGGGTAATGGTCTTTGAGCGATGCCTGGTTGAGATTACAAAAATATATGCACAAATGTATGTATCCATTCTTCTTTCTTATAGGAACCAGGTTCGCCACCCAGGTTGAATGCTTAATTGGATAAATAATCTTTACCTCCAACATCTTCAACAATTCTGCCTTCATGAGCGCTTCAATCTTAGGATTAACAAGACGCTGCTTTTGCCAAAATGGTTTCACCCCATCCTGTAGTTCTATGGTATGCTGAATCACATCCTTGTCATATCCCTTTAAATCCTGGTAACTCCATGCCACAATGTCGGGGTACTCGTAGCACAAGTTTTTAATACCTTCAAGTTCATCCGACACACAATCAATCCCGATCTTGATAACCTTTTTAGGTTCCAACTGCAATTCCTTGTACTCCTTGGCGTCTACCTTAATCCTGTGCTTATCAGCTCTATCATTTTGATCAAACAAACTTTCCAATGAGATTAAACCTCTAGGAATGTGATTATTCTTTAACTGAATCATCCCTTCCTTCTCCTCCTCGACAAGTATTCTGTCATCCGTGCTAGCGGATTCTCTGAGCAAAAAATTGACTATTTGTTCATCATTGTCGAATACTTGCCAATAAATATTCTTGTCTAGAACTGAGGGTCTATAGATCACCCTAAAAGTCTTGGGCTTTTGGACTACTTGCTCTACGGGAGAATAATTGGCACCAAGGGAAGCTAAAATATCAGCATGTCTGTTCTGCTCCCAAGGAATCGCCTGTATGTTCAAAGCTGTGAAAGCTTCAAATAAATCCTAGACCCTATTGCGATAAGCTTTAAGATAATGTTGTTTTGATACACATTTATTAGTGGTCTGGTTGACAATAAGCTCAGAGTCACCAAAACTCTACAGTTGTTTAATGCCTAATTTTTTAGCCTTTTTCAATCCAAGGCACAACGCTTCATACTCAGCTGCATTGTTGGTACAACTCCAAGTCAACCTGTAAGAATAAGTCTTTTGTATACCTTCGGGAGAGATCAATACAACACCAGCCCCTACACCGTTCTTACATCTAGCACCATAAAAATATAGTTTCCATAACTGATTCGTGTCAGAACCCTGTGGATTGGGAGCACGCTTTTCAGCTTGCTCTGGTTTAGTTATTGTGTAACAACCGATGTCAGTTTTGATCATTGCATTGAAATATGTGAGCAAAAATTCATCCTCCAAATGGAGCTCACTCAATGCCTCTCCCACCAAGTCGACTTCCTCTAGTTCTTCAGTCATCATGTTCACTGCACCCGGAGACTGTTCTTCCTCTTCGAACCTTTCAATGTGGAAGGGTGAAGGTTTTTCATTATGGATGCGAATCCATTTTCCTTTGAATGGTATCTCCAAATGCGAATAGTCCAAATAAAGGTATCCTCCCAGCTTAGCTATGAATTCCCTTGAGAGGCACATGCTAAAATATGGCTCCAAATCGACTACTACCACCTCTTGGATGACTGTGATTTGAGGCATACTATGAAGGACAATAGGAATATCTTTGATAACCCCCACTGTCTTAACCGGAGTTCCATCCAATTGCAACACTCTTGGGCTACTTCTGGTATATTCCATCCCCATTACTTCACATACTACCTTTGGCATGATAGTAGTTGCAGCTCCAGAGTCAATCATACAATTGTGTACAATCCACCCTTCCATTCTCAAGGATAAATAAAATGGGGGAGGCCTATTTTTCCCTGTTGTAGAAGTTGGCAGCACCTGCACTAGGACTATTTGGGAATGATCTTTCTTTTGATATTTAGCGGTCTTCAAGGATTCTTGCAACAAATCAATTTGTCCTGGCAACTACAGCGCATCATACAAGCTAACTTTTGTTGGGATCTTCTTCATTTCCTCTACAATGTTGTAACTTGAAGCAACCAAAACCTTCTCTTCTGGAGCTCGTTCATATTTATCCCGATATTGTTGGGTAGCTTCCACTCTTTACCTCTTCGTCAATGATGGGTACCTAAGTCACTCCCTAGCTTGCTCTTTTGTTTCACCGTGCGTTTGGACAATTGTTGTAGGTTGCAAAGCCGGTGATTTGGCCTGTACTTTATCTTGAGTTGGCTTGGGTAGTAAATATTTCAATTTGATAGAATCTTGCTCCTTTGCCTTTACAGCGGGTGCTTTCACTAGAGGTAACCGCTTCTCATTTTGTATCTTCGGTTCTACAGGCACCTTCAAAGGTTCGAGCTCGATCGGATCTACAGTTACTGGCTTCTTTCCAGACCTTGTGAGTATGGAAACTTGCTCCAAGGATGGCATCATGAAATTGTGTTCGGCTTCTCTAATCATATTAACTTGTTCTCCAGTCGAACTGTCTGCTAGTGTTTGCACGTAATTCATATGCACCATGTAGGTGTCTTCTCCATGAGGATCATTACATGTCGAGCACCAATAGGCCTTTTTCGTTGCGCTAGTCTCTTCATTTGCTAGCACTATTGTACTTTTCTTAGGGCCTCTACTTGTAGAAGCTTGTTCTCTTGTGATAGGTGGGGTCTGAAATCTCCTAGATCGAAACTCGGCCTCTGCTTGTTTCTTCCTTACCATAGTAAGCTCATTAGATATTGTTCTTAAGGTGGCGCTATTGGATTTTACTTCCTATAACAATGTCGTGAGGGGATCAATATTAGACGGTGGAGTGGGCATTGGAAAAGGTAAGGGTGCTTATGGTGCAGGTAACGGTAAGGGAGTCGGGGTGCTGGCAATACCGAGAAAGAGATAGGTACTGGAAACTGAGGAACTGATTGAGCCGACAATTGAGAAAATCTTGAGGTCGAACGTTGTGGGACAGGGATCGGAGCAACATGAGGTGGGCTAGAACTCCATGAGGGAACGGGGTACATGGAAGGCATGGGTTGTGAAAGTGTACTTGAATACAGATATTATGGAAGGTCAAGAACAATGGGCATAGTCATCTTCGGGGGAAGCCTACCTACAACAATAAAATTAGATTTGGCCTTTTGAGCTTGCGTATACAAGTCTAGAAATGTAGTCACATTGGCTTGTCGTACCACCATACCAATCTCGGTGCTAAATACCCTAAGATAGTAGAACACAACTTGCTCATGCATGGGTCGTAACCCATCAAGGACTCTTTGCCAGCTTCGCGTGAACATGACATTGAAGTCAACTATCTCTTCTTGCGGATGTCTTTGGATCATCGTAAACTGGTGCAACAAAGAGTATGGATCAACTTGTTCATGAAATTTTTTAATCAACAGCTCTGCCAACTGATCCCATGAAGTAATAGTACCCGATTGCAGCGATCGGTACCAATAGAGCAATTTTCCTCTAAGTGACAATACCAGTAGCTTTATCATTACATCTTCGTCTATTATGTCATGGATAGTCGCTAAAGAGGCCACATCTTGGATATGCTCGTATGCGGTTTTACCAGTACCATCATAAGTCGGCAAGGCTTTCAAAGTTGCTTGGGGCACTAGATTTTGTGCTTGCAAGTTCAAGGCCCCTGAGCTATTCCATGCTGGGAACTACCTTGGCGGAGGATTTTGAGCCATATGAACTGGTATATGTGGTGTAGGTTGAGGAACGCTAGTGGTAGTATGGGGTGGAGGTTGTGGGAAACTTGTGGCAGTACTTACTGGGCTTACAGGAGCAGAGAATACCCCCACTAACCATGAGGATGAAATAGATGGAATGTGGGATATATGGGGTAACGAGGATGTACACCAAAAAGTGGCTAATTGAGGATGTTCTCCCAACCTTTGAATATCAAGTTCGTAGAACTCGATTTGATGATCTAGATTTTTGGCTTTTGATCTTGTATTCATGAGATACAACTTTTGTTGCTCTCACATTCAGAGATTTTTGAGTATAATCGAGTCGCTAGATGTTCTAATATTACAGTACAAAGGCAAACATCAAACCTTAATACTACTGAAAGTGGAACTTTGAGGTCCCATCGGGCGTGCCAAAAATTATTGGTCAAATATCTGCCTAATCAACAAACACTACGTTTGTGCACCCTAGATACGACCAACATTGAAAGGTCGGAGGAAAGAAATGTCCCCCATGCCAATCTCCAGAGAGGGTTGGTTCCCAAACTAAATCCTACACTGGTGAAAGACTAGGGATGCAGGAAAGAAATTAGAAAAGTACAGAAAGAAATGGGAAATATGGCCACAGGCCGAAGTGTAGGATCTGGGCAGACTAACAACAAGAAATTTGCCAAGCATGAAATAGCATTTAATAGGGGAAAGCAACAAAATTCACTTGCAAACTTGTAGTAGTAACCTCCAGAATAACACTCCAGCATTCACTCCCTCACTAGCAATATTTAAATCCAAATGCAAAATTTAAATCTAACAGCAAACAAGAAAGATGAATGTAAAATAGAAGTGCATAGTACAGAAGGAAATTGCACACAAGATCACTTGCAAATTTAGGAGCCTGATGCCTTGTATTAATGCAGAGAACTTGGAGAGTATTCTCGCAAAGTGTCTAACCTCCCTTTTACAATGGAAATTTGATTAGTATTTATAGAGGTTTTCGCCTCTTTCATTTAATGCACTAGAGAACAAAATGTTCCGGGATCAAGAACAAAAACAAGGAAATTCCTCCTTAGAATCATTGAAAACCCATTTCTCTTTAGAACAGTGATTCTTCTTTTAGGAAATAACTCCCAAAAAATCAGCAACTTGGGCGTCGATGCATAGATAATTAGGACATCATTAAATACTTTGGGAGTGCCTTAATGCTTTGGAAACTAGGAAGATTCTTCCATTCTTCTCATTCAGCCTCTTCCATGCTTGGGATCCACAATATGAGTTACTCAATGCCACCATTATTTAATATTTCATAAATCTGGCACCTTTGAACCTTTGACCATAGTTCTTCTTACCCAGGAATCACGTTCACCCCAAAAACCTGCTTCGCCTAATTCTCCTTGTGCGTGCATGTGAGCTTTTTCTTTTAAAATGCGTTCACCCATTGGAAGGGCGAACGGGACGTTCACCCCTCAACGAGGGTGAACATGACGTTGTATTGCTCTTGAGGTCCATTCACCCATGGGAGGGGTGAACGGGACGTTCGCCCCTCGACCGAGGTGAACGCAAGTTGTCACCAACTTCGGGCGATTATGATCGCATTCTTCTTTGGGGTGCGTGTTCATCTATAGAAAGGGTGAGCGACACTTTCACCTCAAAACAAGGGCGAACGCGCTTACATTTTTATCTTTGCCCGCATTGGATCTTGGAACTTCATTTTCCCTTACAAAGGGCGATTGGGGCGTTCACCCCTCCTTTGGGGTGAACGCGAATACATTTTCATTTTCCTTTAAATATTTCAACTAAGTCCTTCATTATTTTTTGATTTTCATAAACTTACAGACACCTTCATTTTAATCATCAAAAGTAAAATACAACACATATGTAAGCGAATTAGGAGCATATAAAATTGTCTTCGAAATAATACCGCCATATACAATCAAAACATTGCATCAAAATTTCCCAACAAAACTCCCAATGTGGCAAAATGCAAAATGGCCAACAAGAAGATGTGGAGATAAAATCCAAAACAAAGATAGCAAAAAAGGTCAAGTTTATTCCAAGTAAATCATCTTCATTTTCCTCTAGTAGTATAGAATCCTCTTCAGGTAATAAAAGTGAAAGTGGTGAAGATGTTATCCCTTGCACTTTAAGGTTTCAAGAGTGAAATAATATAGAAATGAGGTTGGAGGAAACCCATAGCAATTTAGGGTTTTTAGGGTAGAATAAGAAGGTAATTGCTACAAAAGAGAATCCTTTCACTTTAGGGTCTCCAGGGAAATATAAAGAAGATTGTGCTTTTGAGGTTATTCCTTGCACTTCAGATCCTTTAGAACAAGGTAAACCTAAATATGATAAGTCTTACTATGAGCAATGTGAAAAGATTGAAGAGATTGATGAAGATAAAAGTATTGATGAGATTAAAAAAAAAGAGGAAGACCCAAGAAGCAAAAACAAAGAGAAAAAGAAACACAAAAGGATATTAGTATGGGAAAGAAAAAGCAAATATCACAAGTGTTAACAAGAAGTGGTACTAAACCCCTAAATAAAATCAAAAAATAACAATGAAAATAATATCTTGGAATATTAGCGGAATTAATAAGAACCCTAAAAAAAAGTATTAAGAAATTGTGAGGTTGTTATAGACAAGATATTTTTGGATATAGAAGTTGGGCAAAAAATATTTTAGCCATTCGTAGTGTTGAATTTCATATTGACATAATTTAAATTTTTGAAGGCATTTGATATAAAATGAGTTGATTGTGGAAACTTAGCAGTTTGAGGAAGATGAGGAATGTCTTTGATAGAAGGGTAAATTAATAATATCTCTAATAGAAAGATAAAGTTGTATATGCTTTAATTAACTTTTTATAAATATGATGAGAGCAATGTAATGTTTTGTTTTTGTAATGGGAGTGGCTCCCAATAGAATCCACTCTTAGCTTATTAAAACAAATAGTCAATGCATATAGATGATAGTATATAGCAAAAAAAAATATTTTGCCAAAATAATTATCACATTTATAAAGGCCAAAATATTGTATGTCTTTTTTCATAAATTTTATTACAATTAAATTTATAAGTACATATTTACATTTAATTATAATTTTTTCTTTAATCATGTATTGTGGCTTCTGTTAAGAGTCACTTAAATAGTAAAATATTACATTATTCTCATTACATTGCCATCAAGTTAATGATATTACATTGGCTTATGTATTTTTATCAAATATATTCTTCATTTGTCTTTCTATCAAAGATATTCCTCAAGTAGTAAGCTTACGCTAGTGGTAAAGGCTTTGGCTTATCTTTGAGAAGTCCAAGGTTAAAACCCCACTCAGTATGAGAGAACAAGGACCCCCCATAAAAATCTGTGTAAACTCATTGAAAAATATATTCTTCAGCTTTATCAAACTACTAGTTCAATCACCTTCTAAAATTCAAATTTTGTCATAATTAGAATTAACACCACCAATGCCTAAAATATTTACTACCCAATTTTCATATCTATAAATTTGTTGTATATAACAACTTATGAATTCCTTAATACCTTTCTTAAGGGGTCTTTTCATGGCCCTAACATTCCAAGATATCATTTTCATCATCCCTTTTGTATTTGTGGGTTTATCTCCATTTCTTGTTAACACTTCAATATTTGTTTTTGTTAGCCATGTTTTTCTTCTTGGGTCTTCCTATTTTTCATTTTCACCAACACTTTCATATTTATCAATCTATTTGATTTTATTTTCTATAGGTTTATATTGCTCTAAAGGATGTGAAGTGGAAGGAATAACCTCAAAACCATTCTCTTTTTTATGTTGTCTTATAAACCCTAAAGTGCAAGGACGCTCCTCCATAGGAATTAACTTCTTATATTACCTTTAAAACCCTAAATCACTAAGGATTTACATCATCATCATTTCCTTGATGCTCTTATAACTCTGAAGTGTATGGGATAATCTCTACACTACTTTCAAAATGTTTTTTTAATCCAATTAAAATAAATAAAATATCACATTACCATTTTTTTTGAAAAAATTGTACAACTAAATAATTTTGAATGTTTTTATAAATTCAAACAACATTATAAATTAATTTTTATTTTTTGTTTTCTTGTAGGATTTATATAAAAACAATTGTAAACTCACATCTTATTTGTTTCATTAATGTTCATAATTATTTTCTAAAAAAGGTTTTTGGAAAAATCTATAAGTCTTAGGTTTTAAAAAAGAAAAAATATAAATGAATTTCAATTATAAGCTTTCTTGAAGGATATATATATTTAAATTTATGGTTTGAAATTAAATTTATTAAAATTTGAAAATTTATAAAATTTATTTGAAATATTTATTTTTGAGTAGATTTTATATAATTTAAAAAAAATAGGTTCAATTTTAAGTTAAGAGTAAATTTTTTGTATAATTTTATAAAAAATAAAATTCTCTCTTTAAAAACAAATAAAGGTTGATATGATAAAAAAGTGAGTGGATATGGATGATAGTACACCTCATAAAATGTGTTTGGCAAAAATAATTATCACATTTATAAATGCTAAAATATTCATGTTATATGTTTGTTTTATAAATTTCATTATAATTAAATTTACAAGTATATATTTACATTTAATTATAACTTTTTTTAATCAATTGTGTATGACTTCTATTTGGGGCCACTCCCTTTAAATAAAGAATTATGTTGTGGTGGCCAAGTGTTGATCAAGGATCACCCTCTTTTAAACTAGGGCAGAAGTTGATATTGGTTAAAGAGAATCTTAAATCCTGGAATAAAGAGATTTTTGGAAATATTTTTGACATAAGCAATCCATCAAGGAGATATTGACCATAATTGAGCATAAAATCCAAAACAGGATAAATAATGAAGAGGTCAGAACAGAAGAAAAAATTGCTCTATCAGAATACCATAATGCTTTAGCTTGCGAAGAGACATTTTGGAGGAAAAAATCAAGAATTACATGGTTAAAAGAGGGAGATGCAAACACAAAGTTTTTTCATACTTCCACAATGAGAAACAGAAGTAACAATAGAATTAAATAACTACTCAAAAATGATGGGACTACCACTTCAGACATCAGAGAAATCATGAATGAAGCAGTTTTCCATTTTTTTCTCTTCTAGAAGATCCTATCCCTGGATCACCTTTGGCTAAAAAGTCATTATTATATTATATTCCACAGGTTATTCCTAATGATGTCAATATCAAATTTCTTGTTGAATTTTCTGATGATGAAATTAAAGAAGCATTATTTTCCATGAACCCTGATAAGGCACCAAGACCAGATGGATTTCCTCCAAGGTTTTTTCAAAAATTTTGGGATATTTTGGGGGGTGATGTTTGTGCTACAATCAGAGAATTTCAATTTTCTAGATTTGTACCTCACAACTTTAATTCTACCTTTATAGCCCTCATCCCCAAGACCCCAATTGCAAAAAGTTTGAATGAATATAGACTAGTTAGCCTATGCAATGTTGTCTACAAAATCCTGACCAAATGCATGGCTAACAGAATGAGGGAAGTGCTTCCTATATTTATAGATCATTTCCAAGGGAGTTTCGTCAAAGGAATATCCATTTTAGATGGAATAATAACTATCCATGAAGCTATCCACTCAACTTATCAGAACAAGAAAGTTGCTTTCTTACTCAAAATGGATATGAATAAGGCCTATGACAAGGTCAATTGGGGATTTTTGTTTGTAGTTCTGCTCAAGTTTGGGTTTCATCCATATTGGGTGGAACTAATTAAAGGTTGCATCACAACTGCTTGGTTTTCGGTCATTGTCAATGGTTCTCCAGCTGGTTATTTCCCAAGCAGCAGAGGTCTGAGACAAGGAGATCCTTTATCGCCTTTACTATTTATTATTGTAGTGAAAGCTTTGGGGAGGATAATTCATGCAGCCAGAAGAACAAGTCTAATTTTTGGAATCAAAGCAACCACTCAGACTGATCCTATTACTCATCAACAATTTGTAGATGATACAATTTTATCCACTTTTGCATTTGTATTTGAAGCTAAGGTAATCAAGTACATCCTTATGCTCTACGAAGAAGCAACAGGCCAAAAATTTAACTTTCATAAAATTAAAATCTATTTTTTGAAAGACAGATTAAAATAGCAAGGATCTTGGGATGTTCAATTGCATATTTCCTTACGGTTTATTTAGGTATTCCTCTTTTTGTGGGTAAGCCTACTGAGGGGATGTGAAACACTGTGATTGAGAGAGTTCAAAAAAAGCTAACTGAATGGAAGGGGAACTTGTTGTCCAAAGCAAGGAAAGCTATATTAACCATGGCATACCTCCAAAGTATTCCAATCTATTTTCTTTCTATTTTTAAAGCTCCCCTAAAAGTGTATGACAAGATAGAACAAATTCAAAAATAATTCCTTTGGACTGAAAAATCATTTTCACCTGGTTGCCTGGGATAAAGTGTGTAGAGCCAAATACCAGGGAGGAATCAGATTGAGAAGACTCAATTACCTAAATATGGTACTGGTGGCTAAGCAGGCTTGGATATTATTATCTGATGAAAATGTGGAGTGGATCACTATAGTCAAGAGAAAATATTTGTAGGGCACAGATTTCCTAAATGAGATAGTACCTACAAATGGCTCAGCTTTTTGGAAAGCTATAATTCAAACAAGGAGACTATTGAGGAAAGGACTCAGATGGGAACTAGGGGATGGCAGATCAATAAACTTTTGGTTGGACAATTGGACAGGAAACCAACCCCTCATTCAGGCCCAAAACTTCAGGATCCTAAAAGATTTTACTGATATGATCTTTGGAGATAAAGTTTCTGATTTTCTAATAAAGACAAATAACTCCTGTAGGTGGAAGAGTATTCATAACAATCAGTGTCCTGAAGAATCGAAGGCTTTAGAAATATTGTTAAATTCCATAACTATACCTACAAGGAATACCAAAGATAGAAATATTTGGGCACCAACGAAATATGAAGAATTTACAATCAATTTTGCCTATCAGTTCCTCATTCCTCAAGAAGAAACCCAAATTCCTTTTAATGTGGTGTGGATTAAACATCTTACCCCCAAAATTGCTTTCTTCTCTTGGCTTGTTATTCAAAACAAAATTTTGACAGTTGATAATCTCATAAAAAGAGGAATCATTCTTCCTAACATATTTTTTTATGCTTATCTGAATGGGAGTCTTCCCTTCATATTTTTCTCAATTGTCCTTATTCCTTGGCCATCCTTGATATTATCTTTCAAAAATTCCAAGTTTGTTGGGCCAAACCTCCTTCCATAATTGAGTTGTTCCTTCAATGGCCTTAACTTTTTCATCACCCCAAATTGTGATCTATTTGGAGGTTCTTTTTATACCACTTCCTCTAGAAAATTCTTCATTCTCTGAATATTTTCCTAGATATGATCTCTACTCAACCCAATCCTAGAAGTAACATCAGCTGGTGCCCCCCACCCCAAGGATGGGTCAAACTAAACTTTGATGGGGCGGCCAAAGGTAATTTGGGTAAAGCAGGGGCAGGAGGCATAATTAGAGATCACAGAGGAAATCCAATCCTGGATTTTGTTGAATACCTTGGTGAACAGTCCAATCATGTGGTAGAAGCTAAGGCTTTATGGAGAGGCCTTGCATTAATCAAGCATGTTCCAAGTAGAATCATAATTGAAGGGGACTCTCTAAATATCATAAACTACATGAAGAGCTCCAACAGACCATCTTGGAAAGTTAGAAGTTGTATTGAAGAAGCCAAAAAACTTGTTACCTACCAACAAGAAGTCATTATCCAACACACTTTCAGGGAAGCAAATAAGGTGGCAGATAAATTGGCAAATATTGGGGTTGACGGTCCAGGTTTGCTGACTTGGACAGATTTGTTACCATAGGAGGTATGTGAATTAGTTATCATTGAAAAAATTGATAATTATTGATAGAACAACCATTTCCACTCTGATTCTTCTCACAGTTTGTGAGATATTTGATGTTTCAAATTGTCCTGTTAGGACAATCAGTGTCAATTTTCAAATTTTTATAGAGGTTATGGTTATTTGGTATGTCCCCTTGGAAAGCCATCCCCATTACCTTGGTGTTCCCTTTATCCATTGGAAGTGTCAAGTGATTAGACTTCACATGTTCACCCAAAATTTCATTTCACATTATGTCCATTTCTAGCGGGTGTTCTGGTACTTAATTCCTAGTATGTCTGTCACTTATGAAATTTACCTCATGATATTTTCATTTTCCAAGAGAATTTCCATCCTATTGGCTACCCGGAGTATAAATATTTTTCCAAGGTCTATTGGATGTCACTTATTTGGTTGCGGGTGTTCTTGTACTTAATTCCTAGTATGTCTATCACTTATGAAATTCGTCTGATGATATTTTCGTTTTTAAAGAGAATTTCCATTTTATTGGTTGCCTAGAGTATAAATATTTTTCCAAGGTTTATTAATAATTCAAATAGAAGGCTTTGGTCCATCCTAAAGGTTGCTTTTTGCAGATTTAGTGGATATATTTTCCATGCATATGAAGGCCTTAGTCAACTAAATTTATGTGATCCTTGTTGCGTGTGGAAGCATCATTGGTACCACTACATTTTCAGAGGTGTATCTCATGTTATAAAGTCTTGTTCCACTACCATTACCCATATGGAATGTGTTGTGAACTCATTGAAGGACCACATAAACACTTTGTATCTGTTATTCTACTATGACAACTTTCCTGGTGAAGATCCTGAGGTGATAGCCAAAACAACTGAGGTGATAACTAGGGAGATTCATGAAATTGTCCAGCAAGCGGTCAAGAAGGTAGATGAACAAAAAGAGGCCATGGGTAGCTCTACTCAGTAACCCTTATGTTGGTTTGAGTTCTATTGTTTATTGTGGTTTGTGCCTTGAGGGCTTCCCTATTCCTTGGTGTATTCCCTACTTCTTGGTGTCTCTGCTTCTTTTCTTTCTACGATGGGTTATAGTTTCGTTAAGCACTGGTGGTTGTGCTTCGTTCCTTTTTGTAGTATCTACTGTTGTAGTAATAGGTGATGGTTTACCTATATTTTGGAGGGTTTGGTTCTTTCCCTCTGAAGTTATGGCTATTGCCTACTGTTCCACAATTTGTTGTTGATGTAATAGGCCTTTGGGAGCCTTCAAATTTCTCGGCTTAACATAATACCTATTAACTTACCAAAAAAAAAACATTACATTGTTCTCATTACACTAATCTCATCTAAATTTAACCATATTTAACTTGCATTTTTATCAAACATATTCTTCATTTATTTTTTTATCAAAAATATTTGTCATCTTTCTCAAACTATTATGTTTATGTAATCAATTCCTTGATATCATTTTATTAAGAGATAAAACCTTAATTGTCCTTGTTAAATATTACTAATATTAAAATCAACATTACATTGTTCTTGCTACATTACTCTCATGTAAATTTAACCATATTTAAATTGCATTTTTACCAAACATATTCTTCATTTCTTTTTTATCAAAAATATTTGTCATCTTTATCAAACTATTATGTTTATGTAGTCAATTCCTTGATATCATTTTCATTAAGAGATAAAACCTTAATTGTCCATGTTAAATATTACTAGATTAAAATCAACATTGTGAATGCCTATATTATTTTTTAATTGGTTTCTATATCTATAAATATGTTGTCTCTAACAACCTATTAGTTCCCTAATAACTTTTTTTAGCATTCTTATTGATGCCCCTAATATTCTAAGATATCATTTTCATTGTCACTTTTTATTTGTGGGTTTAGCCCCATTTCTTGTTAACACTTGTGATATTTGCTTTTGTTTCCCATATCAATATCCCTCTAAGATTTTATTTGGTTTTACTTCTTGATTCTTCCTCTCTATTTTGCATTCCCACCATCACTTTCATATTCATCAATCTCTTCAATTTTTTTACATTGATCATAGTGATACATATCATATATAGGTTTGTTTTTTTACAAAGGAAAGTGGAAGGAATGTTTTCTTAAAATCCCTAAAGTTCTAGGACATTTCTCTATAGCAATTATATTTTTATGCGACCCTAAAAATCATAAATCATTATGAATTTCCTCCACCCTCATTTCCTTATTATGCTACTCTTAAAACTTTAAAGTACAAGGGATAACCTCTACACTACTTTCATTTCTATTACCAAAAGAGGATTACATATTACTTGACGAATATTAAAACAATTGACCTAGAATAAAAAAAAAAAGTTAGATTAAAAGTGGGTTTTTGTCAAGGATCCCAAAACCTGATTACAAAGGATCATAATACAACATGAAACATCAGAATGAAACAAAAGGAATTTATCCAAGGATGGACAAAAAGTCAGGCAAGGTCAGCCCAAAGGAACAAAATAAGGAACACGCAATCCTTTGTGCCAGAGGAAGACGTCTTCCTTTGAGCCAAAGGAAAAACGGGCAGGAAGGGAAAGCCCGCCAGAAACCCAAATTTGAAACACAAGGCATTGAAAAAGGTCGGGAGAAAGCGCCAAACTGTCCTAACCATGAAAATCCTTTTGAAACTTTCCCATGGGCGGGAAAATAAAACAGAGCCAAGGATTTAAAATTTGAAACATCCCAAGGGCAAGAAAACAAATTCCACCCTTGGGAAACAAAGCTCTGTAGAAAACCAGCATCCCATGTAGGGGAGCTCAAAATGAAGCAAAATAGAATAATAGCCTGAAGATGGTACTGAAGTGGTGCAATAGCAAAAGAAACACCCCAGGCCATAGGGTCCTTATGCGAAAAGGAAGCCTTCAAGAACATCTACTCAGCAAAGGAAGTAGCAATAGTAGAATAGCACTTCTGAAGGAAAGGACGGGAGAGTGCCACAGGAATTCACTAAGAAGGAAGCACAAAAAGGCATGACTACAGACGTTAGAGCTCAAACCAGAAAACAAGCAACCATACATCCCATACAACCTTCAACAATAGCTTCAGGTACAAAGAAAAGGAAGTCCCTTAAGGAATCAGCAGCTATAAAACAAGAGGCCCCCAGAGGCCACAAAAAAATTGAGACCCATAGGAAATACCACTTTAGACCCAAAGAGAAGAGTCATCGTAGAAAGCACATGGGAAACCCCATAAGCCCAAAATAATGTTGTGCAAAACTGCTCAAGAAGCCAGATTTCCTCAAACCCACCAAAAGTAGCTTCAAGGAAACAAGGAGGAGAACCTGCAAGGATTCAAGAGCAAAACGACCAGAGGCTGCAAAGCCACAAAAGGAACTAAAATCCTACAAAACCCACCACCTCGAATCCAAATAGCAGAGTCATAGTATCAAGCACGTGGTCCCTCCTCTGACCAAAAGGATGTTGTGCAAAAATGCTCAAGAAGCCAGAATAAAATTGATCTCTTATAAAATTGACCTGGAATAAAATTGATCTCTTATATCATATTTAGTTTAAAATTTTCCTCCACATCCAAGTATGCTTTTATATCTTAAAACTTTAAAGTACAAGGGATAACCTCTACACTACTTTCATTTCTATTACCAAAAGAGGATTCCATATTACTTGAAGAAAATTAAAACAATTTACCTGGAATAAAATTGATCTCTTATGTCATCCTTAATTTAAAATTTTTCTCCATATCCAAGTATGCTTTTATACCTTGTGAATATATTTAAAAACAAATGAGCAACGAGAATTTTTCATAATGGCTCAAGCGGCGAAGGAAGTGAAAGAATTTTTTGTGGTGGCTCGAGCGACAATGTGATTGAAAAATTACAATATTGCAGAGATCCACAGAAGGATTTTTAGGGTTTATTTTTTTGTAGTGGCTCAAGCGACGGAGGGAGTAAAAACTAAATATATATATATAGGTGGTTCAGGTGATGGCGAAAGTAAAAATAAATTACAGTATTGTAGAGATCCACAGATGGATTTTTAGGGTTTATTTTTTTGCGGTGGCTCAAGCGGTGGAGGGAGTGAAAGAATTTTTCGTGGTGGCTCAGGCGACGATGGGAGTGAAAAATTACAGTGTTGCAGAGATCCACAGACAGATTTTTAGGGTTTATTTTTTGTGGTGGCTCAAGTAGCGAAGGGAGTGAAAGAATTGCAGAGATCCACAGATGGGTTTTTAGGGTTTAATTTTCACAATAGGAATTTCTCAGGATGGTGGGTGTTTCTCCTCGAATAGGATAGTCAAATAAACAAAGTTGAGCGAGAATTCCTACGATGAGAGTCAGAGAATTTGAATTGAGTAATGGTGGGAGGGAGCAGGCAGGGCTCGGCGATGGGTAGAAGGGTGAGGTTAGTAGCGGTCTGCAGGGTGAGTGGTAGGACAGGGAGTGAATGTTGGTTCATAGGATTCGAGCGGTCAGGTAGCTGCTAGTGGGTAGGAGAATGGTGAGCAAGTGGCCATTCCTAGGGAGGTGAGTTTACCTAGCAAGTCAGGCTCTGAGGGCCCGATGATTGAGGTAACTATTCTCGGTGGTGAGTCTCCCAGCTCAGTGGTTCATGAGACTCCATTCACCAGCAATACAGGTGGGTCCCCAAGTTTTGGTACCTTCCTCAAGCCAGGTAAGTTATCCTTTGTCGAGATCACAACTAAGGGTTTTGGGTCTCGAAACTCTTGTTCTCTTTTTGACCTCTCTCCTACTGGAGATAAGTTGGTCATTCTAGATGATCTTATGGTGGTCACCATGGAGGAGGGCTCGTGGAACCTTGTCGACAAATTCCATGGTGGTAGACCTGATATTGACGCCATAAGGAGATGGGCGATGGTCAAATGGAAACCGAAAGGTTCTCTGGATATTGTTGTGATTTCTAACGCATTCTTCTTGATTAAACTCAATTGCGAGGAGGACTCAAAGTGGATCCTTGGAGGGGGTCCCTAGTTATTTGGAAGAAAAGGGTTGTTTCTATGCAAGTGGGGGCCAAATTTTAATCCATGAACCCAGAAGATCAATCTGGCTCCTTTATGGGTACGTCTTCCTAATTTTCCCTTCCATATCTAGCATGAAGACATCCTAAGGGGTATAGCTAAGGTGATTGGTGAGTTAGTGTTAATAGACTCGACCACTAGAGAAAAATCTAAAATGATTTTTTCTTGGATGTGCATAATGGCGGACCCGAAGGTGGAGTTGCTAGGTCATATCGATCTTATTTCCAAACACGGTGTATGGACTCAAATGATAGTCTATGAAAATAGGCTTCTTAAGTGTTCAATTTGTAGGAGGTTGGGCCACTCGACTGGTTCATGTTCGGCTAGAAAGGAGGTTCCCAAGGGGAACTAGGTTAGAAAGTAGGGAAATTTTAAGTCTCAGGGCCATCCTCAGTCGGGGCCATCTGAGGCCTCAGGCCCCAACCAGTTTTCTTTAGAGAACTTAGGACCCAACCAAATTGAGAATGATTCTAGGGTGATGGAAGTTAGCAACCCAGAGTTAACTGCTATCAATCAGTCCAGTGTTTATTCTAGCCTCCCATAGGTGGATAGAGCAGAGCTGGTGACTGAAATAGGTATCCTATCAAATTTTCTTCATAATTCCTTTGAATGCTTAAATCCTGAAGATGCTAACCCTAAGGAGGAGAAAGGAAATCAGGATGAGCCAGAGGTGCTTGTCTCACCTCAGAAGATGGTGAAAGACTCTAGCTCTTCTCCCAAGCCAAATATGGCCAAGTCATCGAAGTGGGGAGAAGGTTCATCAGGGGTGAAATATTCTCATCCAAAAATAAGAAGTTCTCGAAAGGGATTGGCTGATGTTGGAGTGCCCAGGAAGGTGGGTAAGCCCTCTAACAAAAATGTAAGAAATAGGGAGGCAGAAGCAGATATTGCAGATGGCTTGCAAAGCCAGTTGAAATTTGAGAAAGAGTCTAAAGGGAAGCAACTTAAACTGGATTCATTTTGTCACTCGCCCCATTCTCCTGAGGGGGCAATCACTCCAAATATCATAAATGAGACTCATCACATGGAATATTAGAGGCCTGAATGGGACTTCTAAACAAAGAGCATTGGCCTCTCTAAGGAAAGAGTTTAAGCCGGATATTATTCTTGTACAGGAAACAAAAATGGATAGTTACAATGTTGAATTAGTTAAAAAGAAAATTTGGAGAGAATCAAATTTTGTTGCCAGCTCGAAAAATGGAGCTTCAGGAGGTCTGTTATGTATGTGGAACCCAAAATCTATTGAAGGATCGACTCTACTAGTTTCTGATAGAGTTATAAATATTTTATTTTCTTCCAAAGTCTCAGGGGTCAAGTGGGTTACTTCGAATATTTATGCCCCTAACTCTCCTCAGAATAGGTTGGTATTCTGGGACTCCTTGCAAGTTATGAGAGAGATTTTTAACAAGGAAGCATGGCTTTTGGTAGGAGACTTTAATACCCCTTTATACCCATCTGATAAGAAAGGAGGGACTCCAGTCTACAAAAGCATGGAAGACTTTACCTCTTTTGTGAATTCCCAAGAGCTTATGGATTTGGAGCTGAAGGGGTCTAGGTATACGTGGAGCAATCGATGATTGGGATGCCAAAATATTCAGGTCAGGCTAGACAGAATCCTCATATCTAAGGAAGGGCTACCTTTTTTGGAGATGCATCTTTGCAGTCTCTTCCTAAAGTGGCCTCCGATCATAATCCTCTAGTGCTGGAGCAAGTTCAGAATTATCCATTTTTTCCTAGGCCCTTCAGATTCGAGGCCATGTGGCTCCCTCACCCAGACCTAGAAGGTAAGATCAAGGAATGGTGGGCTAAGGGCTTTTTGGGCCACCCTATTGCTCAAGTTGCATCGAAGCTGAGGTATATTAAGGCAAAGTTAAAGGAATGGAATAAATTCATTTTTGGTAATATTTTGTTAAGGAAAAATGAACTCATTGAGCAGCTCAAAGAAGTGGAAGCCATTTCAGCCAGGTCGGAGGTAGTGGAGGTGGTGAGATCCAAAGAAAGAAGTTTGCTTGTAGATTTGCACAATGTCTTGGTTGAAGAAGAGATTATGTGGCATCAGAAATCAAGGAATTTATGGCTCAAAGAAGGAGACCGAAACACAAAAAATTTTCATACGTCTACATTGAGGCATAGGAGTCACAACAGGATCAAGGAAATTAGAAAGGTGGATGGTGAGGTTACTAAGGAAATTAACGAAATTAGGGAAAGTGTTGTGGAGTTCTTCAAAGACTTGTTATGCTCCTCGATTCCCAAAAACTTGCAAGTAGAAAATCATCTTCTCTGTAACATCCCAACACTGGTCTCTGAAGATATGAACAAGATCCTGTGTGATCCCTTCAATGATGATGAGATCAGAAAGGTGGTATTCTCAATGGGAGGTCTTAAGGCTCCAGGTCCAGATGGTTTCCTACCTATATTTTTTAGAGGTTTTGGCATATTTTGGGTCCTGATATTTGTAATGCAATCAGAGAGGTCCAAAGATCTAATTTTATCTCGATCGATGTAAATTCCACCTTTTTGGTTTTACTACCTAAATCATCGGGTGCCAAAGGATTTACAGATTTTAGGTCGATTAGCCTATGTAATATGATTTTCAAAATTTTGACTAAATCCATGGCCAATAGACTTAAAATTTTGCTCCCTTCGATCATTGATGCTCCATAGAGTGGTTTCATGCCCCAACGATAGATTTTGGATGGTGTTATTGTTGTTCATGAGATCATCCACTCTACTGATAAAAGTGGGAGGCCCGAGACTCTTCTCAAGTTGGACATGAACAAGGCGTATGATAGAGTGGCTTGGGATTTTCTTCTTAGGGTCCTTGATAGGTTTGGCTTTGCCTAGTGCTAGTTGAGATTGATTAAATCTTGTATATCTTCAGCCATATTTTTAGTAATTATTAATGGATCTCCGATGGGCTACTTTCATAGCAATAGAGGTCTACATCAGGGAGACCCTTTATCGCCCTACCTTTTTATTCTTATGGTTGAGGCATTGGGTAGGTCCATCAAAGCTAATCAGGTTATTCAAGGTTTGAAGCCAGCCCAATCGATAGATCCCATATCCCATCACCAATTCATTGATGACACTCTTCTTTCCTTCGTGGCATCAATCCCTCAAGCTAAAGTGGTTAAATCAATTTTGGTGGATTTTGAGAATGCGGTAGGTCAGAAGGTGAATTTCAAAAAAAGTTTATTTTTTTCTTTCACACCTTGATTGATAGGCAGAGGAAGATAGCAGATATTCTAGGGTGCAACATTGGTTCCCTTCCCTCGGTTTACCTTGGGATGCCACTATTCAAAGGTGCATCGAAACCATCATTGTGGGATTCAGTAGTTGAAAGAGTTCAGAAGAAGTTAGCGAGGTGGAAAGGTGCCCTTTTAAGTCAAGTGAGGAAGATTTTATTGGTCAAAGCCACTTTACAAAGCATCCCGATGTACTTCCTCTCCTTGTTCAAGATTTCAAGGAAATTTATCGATAAGTTAGAGCAAATCCAATGATCCTTCTTGTGGTCAAGGGCTGAAGAGAAGAAGAGATTCCACCTGGTGGCATGGGATCAAGTCTACAGTAGGAGAGAAGAAGGAGGCTTAGGTTTGAGAAGGTTGAGAATATTGAATAGAGCCTTGATTGCAAAACAATCTTGGAAATTAGTTCAGGATGACAATGTCAGTTGGGTTAAGATTGTGAAGGCTAAGTATCTTGGTGGTGGTAGCAATTTCTTGAAATCCCAAGCTCTCCCGATGGGGTCTACTTTTTGGTCTAGCATAGTTGGTAGTCGGGTGGATGTGCGTAAAGGCCTTCGTTGGGTGGTGGGGGATGGTTATTCCATTGATTTTTGGGGAGATTCTTGGGCCTCGCCATCCCCTCTTGAAGATTGCTCGACCTTTGCCTATCTGAAGCCAATCACAGATAGGTTCTTTGGTCCCAAAGTTTTTAACTTTTTAGAATTATTCAATGGTCATCTTCAATGGAAGTCCTTTGACTTCCCAAATATTTCTCAGGAGGAGAAACTTGCTTTTATAAATTTAAAAAACTCCATAAAATGGTTCTTAACCCTGGGTACTGGTCTTCATGATAGGCTGGTTTGGGGTCCTGAGAAAGATGGCCAGTTTTTAGTTAAGTCTGCTTATGGCTGCTTGGACTATGATTCGGATCCCTGGTTCCCGATGAATCAAGTCTGGATTAAAGGCCTGACGCCTAAAGTCAATGTGTTCTTCTGGTTGGCAATTCAAGGAAAGTGCCTTACTCTTGATAATCTTCAAAAATGGGGAATGATTTTCCCTAATAGGTGCTTCCTATGCGGTAGGGCTTTTGAATCACCTTTCCACTTATTTTCCCATTGTGCCTATACCCTTGAAGTCTTTCGTCAGTTCTTTTTGGAGTTGGGTGTTGCTTGGGTTCTTCCCAACTCGCTGGAGGACCTGGTTGTTCAATGGGTCTCCCCCTTCTCCTCTCCCCACCTATGCCAGTTTTGGAAATTTGGGTTACCCCATATTTGGTGGTGGGTGTGGAAGGAAAGGAATGCCCATGCCTTTAAAAATATTTGCCATCCTGAGTCATCGGTCTCCTCGAGGGCCATTGTAGATACAGTGGAAAATGTGAAAGCTTTAAAACTAGATTCGATAACTTGTGAAGGGGAGATCGGTTTGGAGAGATCGTTGGGTTTTTTAACTCAGCCTCAGAATACAGTGAGCAGGGTGAGTCAGGATAGGGCTAGCACGATTTGGGAACCCCCTCCATCGGGTTGGCTGAAATTCAACTTTGATGGAGCTTCTAAAGGGAACCCGGGTCCGGCGGGTGCAGGGGGTTTGTTTAGAAACTCGGAGGGCAAAATCCTTCTTGCCTTTGCTGAAAACTTGGGTCACCAAACCAGCCATTTCATTGAAGCTCGGGCATTATTTCAGGGTGTTTCCCAACTGAACTAGGTGAATTGCAGGAAACTAATCATAGAAGGAGATTCACTCAATGTTATCAACATGATTAATGGCAACCAAAATCCCTCCTGGACTGTTGCAAATTTTATAATTGAAGCCAAGAGAATGATTCAAAATTTAGAAGAAGTCCAATTCAAGCACCGGTTCAGGGAAGGTAACAAAGTTGCGGACTTCCTGGCTAATCAAGGTCTTACGCAACAAGATCTTCACATTTGGAGAGGTAATTTCCCAGATGGCCTTAGATCGTTGGACAATGAATTCAGGCAAAGGTCAAACTCGAGTCAGAATACTTAGGGTGGGTGGCTAAAACCCTCCCCATTGGATGTTGCTTTTTGAATGTTTTGGTCGGGCCTGCGTGCCCAATTTTTGTCTCTGTTTATCCATGTGGGCCTGCGTGCCCAACTTTTATCTCTGTTTGGCTTATGTGTCTGGGTTTGTTCGGCTAGTATATGTTGGTATGGGTGTAGGTAGTTGTGTCCAAGGGCTGGTTGGCTTTAATGTTTGAAGTGTCCTCAGTCTCCTAGTGGTTGGAGATTAGCTTCTTTTTGTTATAAGGTTTGGAGGTCCTTTCAAAACTCCTTTCATCCAACTAATCAAAAAAATGAGCAACAAGAATAAATCATAGACATCAATGAGTGTAAATAACTTTAAAATTTTATATTAACATAGAGGTCCTTTGTCTCGCTAAATGTAATTAAATTATTTGAGTTTGCAACATTTATCATGTTAAGCGGATTACCATTTTTTTAAGTAAGGTTTTGAAAGGGTTATCATTTCCCTTTTAAATCAATTTAATCAAACTAAACTATTTGGTATCACTCAAATTTGAACCTTGGTGAGGGATACATCATCTATTTGTCTCAATCGTTGAACCAAGGATGCATGGGCTCTTATTGGATTATCATTACATTGAACCTTGTGCAAATAATTAGTAGATGTCAAGATTTATCTTGCTTTGTATTTAAGGAAAGGAACCTTGCTTCACTTAGTTCTAATCATGTCACCAATATTCAAATCTTGGGCCATCAAAAATTCAAAAGGTTAATTTAATAGGTAAAAATATTAATAAAAATATAAAATATTAAAATTATATATTTAAAATTTAAAATTAAAATTATTTTTTAAATAATTTTATTTACATATACATGTATACACACTCTCATGGTTTGAACTCGGATTTTTCACAAGAGAGTCCAAAGCCCAAAATCATTGTGATTTTATTATTATTATTATTTTTGTGATTTTTTTATTATTATTATTTTGTTATAACACAACGCACACCATCATGCACATCCAAATCATTGTAATATTTTTATTATTATTATTTTTTGTTAACGCAACACATCACCACCATGTTGAAACTAGTAATTCTTCATGATGTACATGAGAAGCAAAGCTCGGACCACACAAAATTGCACACACCTAGTGGTTTGAACCATAGGCCTCCCAAAGAAAGGCTAAAGCCCTAACAGTTGAGTTGTCCCCACCATGACCTCCCAAAGAAAGGCTAAAGCCCTAACCGTTGAGTTGTCCCCACCATGAACTTTTTTTTTATTATTTTAATAATAATATACATATATGTTTAAGTGTATTAGTTTAACTACTTAAATTATTTATTTTAAGGAAGAAATTAAGTTTTAATCATAAAAAAATATTCTTACATAATAAATAAGGTATCATAATAAATATGGTCGTGATGATGTAACATGAGTGGAAGCCATCTCAATCCCATACAACCATTTAAAATAATAATATACATAGCAATATATACATAATTATTATATAGGCCATAAATATATATATATATATATATATATATATATATATATATATATATATATATATATATATATATATATATAATTGTAAGCTATTATAATACCATTGTATAATGAAATATTATACAAGTGCTAGGTGGTACTTGTTCATGATTTTATATATAATAAATGCAATTCATTATAATAATTTTAACTTGCCATTTGATAACGACATACTCATTTTTTTATTCTTTTAAATATTTTATATATAATGGGATTGAAACAGGTGACATTCATATTACACAGAATTCAAATAAGCCACACATGTATTAC
Source organism: Wollemia nobilis (assembly GCA_028583015.1). NCBI lineage: Eukaryota > Viridiplantae > Streptophyta > Pinopsida > Araucariales > Araucariaceae > Wollemia > Wollemia nobilis. The sequence continues at coordinate 847,240 of JAQPPZ010009575.1, forward strand.
ATCATCATGACCACACAATGGTATTATAATAGCCTGACAATTATGAATGTATCTCTTAACAAGATTAGAACTTTGGCCAATATTACATTTATAATTGTCAAACTATTATCATAATATTATGTGGTCATTGATGTAATATAGGTGTGGCTTATTTGAATACCATATAGTATGAATAGGATCTATTTCAATCCCATTATATATATAAAATACATCAAAGAATAAAAAATAATTATGTCATTATCAAATGGTAAAAAATCCACTTGTTAATTTTTTTATATTAATTTGTTCTAATACTATATATAACTTTGGTCAATGTTACACTTATAATTGTCGAACTATTATAATAACATTAAGTGGTCATTGATGTAATATAGGTGTGGATAATTTAAATACCATATAATATGAATAGGACCTGTTTCAATCCCACTATATATAAAATACATCAAAGAATAAAATATAAGTATGTCGTTATCAAATGGTAAAAAATTCACTTGTTAAATTTCTTATATTAATTTATAATAATTTGTTATAGTATTCTATATATATGACAAAATATCAAGTCAAATATACATGCATAATTGTCAATATGTTGGGGGTTCCAAGATATCATTTTCAACATCACTTTTTATTTGTGGGCTTAGCCCCACTTCTTGTTAGCACTTGTGATATTGCTTTTGTTTTCCGTATCAATATCCCTCTAAGTTTATTTCTCTCTTTGGTTTTGCTTCTTGGTTCTTCCCTAACACATTCATATTACACATTATTCACATTAATATCCCTCCAAGTTTGTTTTTCTCTATGGTTTTGCTTCTTGATTCTTCCCCTAACACATTCATATTACAGAGTATTCACATTCATGGTTACGTAGTATTCACATTTATATAATGGGATTGAAACGGGTCACATTCATATTACATAGTATTCAAATAAGCCACACATGTATTACATCATGACCACATGATGGTATTATATGTCAATTATGAATGTATCTCTTGACAAGATTAGAACTTTGGTCTAGATTACATTTATAATTATCAAACTATTATAATAACATTATGTGGTCATGATGTAATACAAGTGTGGCATGTAATATGAATCGGACCCATTTCAATTCCACTATATATAAAATACATCAAAAAATAAAAAATAAGTATGTCATTATCAAATGGTAAAAAATCGACTTGTTAAATTTATTATATTAAATTGTTCTAATACTATATATATGACAAAAGATCAATCCATTACAGTCTTGAACTTTCAAGAAGAAAAGTGAGATTCAAAGCTTGTCAAAAATACATGCATAATTATCAATGTGGTCTTATTCATACCCCTAATATTCCAAGATATCATTTTCATCATCACTTTTTATTCGTGGGCTTAGCCCCACTTCTTGTTAGCACTTGTGATATTTGCTTTTGTTTTCCATATCAATATCCCTCTAAGTTTATTTTTCTCTTTGGTTTTGCTTCTTGGTTCTTCCTCTCTTTTATGTATTCCCACCAACACTTCCATATTCATCAATCTTTTCAGTTTTTTCACATTGATTATAGTGATACATATCATATATAGGTTTGTTTTGTTGTAAATGATTCAAAGAACAAGGAATAACCTCAAAAGCATTTTCTTTTTTATGTTGTCCTCAAAACCCTAAAGTGCAAGGATTCTCTCCTCTATAGCAATTATCTTCTTATGCTACCCTAAAAATCCTAAATCACTATGGATTTCCTCCACCCTCATTTCCTTATTATGCTACTCTTAAAATTTTAAAGTACAAGGGATAACCTCTACACTACTTTTATTTCTATTATCAAAAGAGGATTCCATACTATTTGACAAAAATGAGGACACTTTACTTACAATAAAATTGACCTCTTATGTTGTCTTTAATTTAAAATTTTCTTTCACATCTTACCTTTAATTCCTTTTGAACTTAAACTTGCACATTATACTTTCTCATCCATTATATCCTTCTTTGTTTCTTTTGGTTGATCTAAGAGAACTATATTGGGCTTTTTCCATATGATGTAGATAGGATTTCTTTGCCTCTTTATTTAGAGTGGAATATCCTTAATCTAATACAATTTATGTTACAGCATGATTCCTTTCTTCATCTTGAAGTTTGTCTCATGAAAATTTCCTATCTTTTTCTTCGTGTTTTTACTTTGTAATCTCTTTTCACGTGTCCAATATCATAACAATATTTTCATGTGTCAAATCTCATAACAATTGCTATATTGGAATGCAATATTTTCATAATCCACTTATTGATCTCATTCTCTTGATTTAGATTTAATCTTATTGCTTTGTGGTAAAGGATTTAAAAATTCATAGAAATACATATTCAAGCATATATAACATGCTTTCGCTCTTTAATAGTTGGTCCCCCTTTCATGAACCTCCCTAAGATATTTTTGATGTTCTTCAAGACATCCTTATTAATGTGTTGATATAAAATTTTGAAAATCCTAACCCACACCAAAAGCTTTTTAATGGTTTCTATTTTGACAAAAATAAAAAATTTGCACTCCATGATCTTAAATAAAGGTCACCTCTCCTCCTAAACCATGGACCACCACCCATTATCCACCCATTATTTTATCCTTTATTTTTAACTAGAAAATGTGATGAGGGGAACCTTTAGAAAGAAAATTCATAAAGTAATTTGAATTCAATCCCCACTTCCACTTATCCAATTTTAAATCTCTAAAAACCTTGGTCAGTATCCATGGAAATTACATATAAACCTTCTACTTTTTAGAACCATTATATCATGCTCAATCTTCTCATCCCTATCCCTAACTATCACTTCTGGTGTAACACCTAGTCCTTGAATCGAACTTGGCATATATTCACTCATCCCCTTATCCTCAACATGGGCATCCATATTTCTAGTTAGGACATCCATACTTCCTATTAAGGATTTCAAATATAACTTTTTTTCTATGCTACCTAATGAAATTTACTCTAACTCGCACATTTAATTATAACTTTAACATCTATATGTATAGAAATAAAACACCAAACATCCATCATTTTAAAATACCAGTAAATAATGAGATCCCTTCAATAAGTTAGATTCTTAATTTTTATATTTAAATTAATATTTTAATATGGTTGCAAGGATGATAGGGATATATGAAGCTAATAGAGGCCAACTACATAAAATAAAGTCGGGTCACACAAGAAACAAAGTTGTTTTTAGTTATTATTGTACTTTGAGATGAAAAGTTAAAGAAATCCACATTTCACAAAAGCGCGCACAATCGGATGATATCATGTAACTGAGCACCTGCCTGCATGCTGCTAAATAATACAAAATCTCATCTGTACAACAACGTCCATTTCAATTCCTGCCTATCTGTAAACGTCCTGCCCAATAACAATGTTTTCTATGATACGATAGATAGTCAAAAAGGAGGTCGAATGAAGTCCTGGCGCGTATAAATAAATGAACAACCTCTCCTCGGATTCAAACACTTTTGCAGGACGACAGCAACCGCTCAGTCCTCCACACCTTCAAAACAAAGACCTGAATACCAAAGCAACGTCACCCTGATTTTGACTGGTCACATGATAAAGGGCACAGGACAGGCCATGTGCCGTGGGAATATCATAATAAGGCGGACACAGAGGCATTGCTATGAAGGGAACACCTTAGCCTAAGAGCCACGTAGGCCAAGAACCTGTATCCACAAATGAAGGAGATCATGAGCACCAAATTGTACCACCTATTGCTGTCCTTAAGGCCCTGTTCCTTCATCACAGCCCCGATGTCCACTACGCACTCGCCCAACACGTAGCCCAAGCATTTCTCCTCCGACCCGGCATACTCGTTTATCAAAAGACACTCCAACGGATACTTGAAAAGGCTCAGATAATGCATGAACATCCAATACTTGGGTATGTCCGACTTGGCCACGAAGAACCCCGAGAAGAGAAAAAACGCGCCCAAACAACCCATGATGAGAGTAGTACCCATAACATAGTTGGGCACCAGCGCGCTGAACAGAACCACAAGCGAATTGGCCCCATAGATCCCCACCCATATGACCAGCACGAAGTAGAAAAACGAAGAAGCCTGGGCATTTAGGCCCGCCAAGAAATAAAGAGGTATAGAAAACAGCATCGCCACAATCAGCATGAAGGGCAGAAAAACAAGAGAATTGGCTATAACGTATGAGGACACCCTATAAGCCCCGCCCTGCGTCTCCCTCTTCAAAATCTCGCGCTCCTGAACGAAAATCGGCAGCCCCTCGGTGGCGCAAGACATGAGAAACGTGAGACTGAAGGCGAACAGTCCCAGGCGTTCTTCGGCGCTCCGAGCTTTACTAAATATGGAGCCCAAGCACAGCCCGGCGCCTGCGGCCTGAAGAGTTCTCAAGGCAAACAGCTGCTTGCTCCGCAACACATTCAGAAAAAACCTCTGCGACAGCACCCAGATTTCGCTTGTCCTGGAGCTCGCAAACCTTGTCCTCGAATCGACCCCGTCGGCGGTTTCGGTGATGTTAACAAGAAATAAATCGTAGAGGGTGACTTTCAGCCGGCCCTGGACGTTGTTTTCTTCGGATTTCAGGGACCCGATTAAGTCCATGGCGTAATCCAGAATGTTGACGTGCGGCAGAATTTCGTAGCCGGCGGAGACAATGCTGGACTGGAGCTTCTCCAGCGAGCCGTGGTGGACGGTGGAGCCGTTGGAGAGAAGCAATATGGAGTCGAAGAGCTCCAGGATTCGAACGCCGGGCTGGTGGATGCTGAGCACGACGGTGCGCCCCTTGAGCTCCGCCATGGATTTGAGGATCTTTATGATCTGGAGCGCCGAGCAGCTGTCCAGCCCTGAGGTGGGCTCGTCCAGGACCAGCACCGCTGGGTCGTGCACCACATCCACTCCGATGGAGACACGCCGCCTCTCGCCGCCGGAAACGCCCCGGGTCCTGTCGTCGCCGATCCTCGAATCCGCTACGTGCTGGAGCCCCAAGTCCTTCATCAGGGCTCGAACCCGAGACCTCTTATCGGCGTCCGAGGATCCCCGCAGCCTCAGGCGGGCGCTGAACATGAGAGTCTCCTCCACCGTCAGAAGGGGAAACAGGGCGTCGTCCTGCGTGACGTAGCCCGAGATCCTCCTCAGCTGCTTTGCGTCCGCCGGGGAATCGTTCACGAATACGGTCTCGGCGGAGTTCGATGTGGGGTTGAGTCTGCCGGCGAGTAGCTGCAGCAGAGTCGATTTGCCGGCGCCGCTGGGTCCGGCCACCGCCAAAATTTCCCACGGCTTGGCCTTGCAGCTCACATTTTTCACTATGTACCTGCTCTCCTCGCCGCCATTGGAAAACCACGTCTTCCTGCTCTCCGCCAACTTGTAAGAGAGATTTTTGGCTTCTATCCTGTAAGCCTTGCATGAAGATGGAGACTGATACAGACTAGAAATCTCGCTTAGCTTCAAGTTGAGCCTCGAGGATTTCGACCCTTGTGCTGTCTCGACCGTCAGTTCCACCTGATCAGACATGTGGGAAGAACCCATGGCAGAAACCGATTCAGACGAGAAAGAAATTTATTTAAAAATCAGGGATTCGTGGGCTTCATGCTATCTATGGCGGCGTTGGAGCGGCAAGCGGAAAATGAACAAATCTATCTTTTTAGCAAGCCATTTCCCATGTCTCCCGCTCCTGTCTTGCACCTCACGAATGCTCGGCCATGTGCTTCGAGCAAGAAAGAATGCCTGTAACTAAAAATAATAATGAACATTCGAGGCGAGACCCCACGTGTATCAACTTTGCCCAACATAGTAAATTGTGGAGGAAATTGGAATAAAACTTTTACTCCACCATGACCGTGACCAAGAATTTTTTTTGTTTTTTTAATATAGGAGAGTTAGTTACAACTACTATTTTTCAGTAACTTTCAGTACAGTGTCCAAATTATAAGGATTGCTACCAACAAATCTATCCTATTCAATTATACAAGGTTTGTGTCCTTGTTGGCACGCATTCGGAGAATTCAGATTAGACTACTTTTTATGCTAAGGGTTCAAATTACAAAGATTGCTCTCAACAAACCTATTTGTGTATTGTCTCGATGTGAGATGGAGACCACCAATTCAATTACACAAGGTTTATGTCGTTGTTGGCACGCATTTAGAGAATTCAGATCAGACTACTTTCTATGCTAAGTTGGGCATGCCCGCGAGGTTTGAATCTAGATCTCCTCTTCATAAGCGCCCAAGAACTTACCAATCCACTTTACCTTCACAAACATGAGGAAGAAAGTGATATGTGGAATATGGGTTGAAACCACCAAGACTGCTCTCAACAAACGTATCCGTTTATTGACTCCATATAAGATGGAGACCACCAATTCAATTACACAAAGTTTGCGCACTCAGAGAATTCAGATCAGACTACTTCCTATGCTAAATTGAACATGCTTGCAAGGTTTAAATTTAGATCTTCTTTTGATAAGTGCCCAAAATTTACTAATTCACTTAACCTTCACGAACATGACCAAGAAAGTGACCTGTGGAATCTGGGTTGCCTACACACAACCTCATGCAACGTACTTATCCAGCAAATTCTAAAACCGAGAAAACCCATCAACAGTTTCTGCTTTTTAATGATTTGACGGCAACCATGGAGCGGTATGGCGGCCAATCCCAGCAGCTTTGGCGACGATTGAGGCGTCCGTCGTACGACGCATGGATCACGGGCAGGCCTTTCCTGTGACCAACGAATCGATATAAACCGCCTAAATTAGGCATAGGCTTAATCAAACCAGTGAGCTTCGAATGAATGCATCGCTGTCCACGCTTGTTTTTCTTCACTGAAATTTTCAGATTTGATAATAGGGTTCACATGACAGAAAAAACAAAACGTCAAAGGAAAAGACGAAATCTTACAGTAAAATACCGCGTAATATCACGTCCGTGACAGTGTACAGGATTTCGACAGCAATGTCACGGGTTGTACTCGAAAAAATATGCATTGGCGGCCCCAGTGTCAGAAAAAATAAAAAATAAAATCCGTGGTAAGGCGAGAGAACAGAGATGCCTTCGATAAAGACAACAGTGCTAATGCCCAGGCCAACATGTGATGGGTGACGTCAGCTTCGTCTGAGATGGCCATAAGTTACAACCACTACTTAGTTGAGAAAAGGACTTAGGAGTTCCAGAGGTTTGATGTGGCAGGGTGTTTTGTGTGGCTGGAATTAGTCGCCCACAAATTGGTGGGCCATAGAATCAATCATTGGCATAGATGTTTGCATGTGAAAGCTTCATCAACCGGAAGTAGGTCCCACAATTTATACATCCTCTAACATTATTACAGTCCATAGTTTTTCTAAAATAAAGTAGAATTTTTTTCATTGGCTTGAACTTGCCGTCCATAGTTTTCCTAACTTAAAGTAGAAATTTTTTCATTGGCTTGAACAATAATTTGACTAAATTTGACTTTATAATGATAGTGGGTTGGTTATTGATTGACAGTTACAGAGTATTTATATATAAATTTTTCCTTCTTAGAATGTTTGAGGATGTTAACTTCCTCTTTCTAATTTTTTTTAATGCGTGCCAATAATTTAACTTAAAAATGACTGTTAATGATTAAGGTGGCATCCGTTTATAATTGCTTAGACTAGTAATATGTTAGGTTAATTATTTTGTCTAGTGCTCTATGAGTATAATATTGGTAAAGATTGGATAGGTTAAGTATTTGTCAAGAAGGGACTTAGGTTTAAATCTTTGGGGCACAAATTTCAAAGGTAGTAGTTTATGCTGACAATGATGATAAAAACTCCAAGCGATCCATCGGTGGTCTCCATCTCAGGTCGAGTCAACAATAACGAGACAAATAGACTATTGAGAGCAGTCCTTGTGATTTGAACACTTTATCAGGTACTAAAAATAGTGGTTGTAACTAACTTCTCTATGTAATCAAATAAAAAAAAATTATGAATATAATAATTTCTTAAGAGAGAAACTTGAGAAGAATGTCCGCTATCATGCTCAATTGTTAAAAATGAAAAAATATTATCAATTCCCTAATAATAATGAAAAAAATTCGATCAATCGGTGGTTTCCATTTCAGGTCGAGTCAACAATAATGAGACAAATAGACTATTGAGAGCAGTCCTTGTGATTTGAACCCTTTACCGGATACTAAAAATAGTGGTTGTAACTAACTTCCTTATGTAATCAAATAAAAAAAATTATGAATATAATAAATTTTTAAAGGAGAAACTTGAGAAGAATGTCTGCTATGCTATCGTGCTCAATTGTTAAAGATAAAAAAATATTATCAATTCCCTAATAATAATGAAAAAAATTAAAATTAAAATTCTTAACGTAATTAAATAATAACTTGTATTCACCTTCTAGGTTAAAGAGTATTAAAGTTTTGAAATAACTTGTATTCACCATCTAGGTTAAAGAGTATTAAATTTTTACCACTCAAAAGGCTAAGGTTTTTTTTAAACTTAATTTAGTGTAATATTTGGGATACAAGATAAAAGTAGCATAATTTATATGTATATTTTATGTGGAACAATTTTAATGTTGGAGTTTATGCGAAGAAAGATATCGTAAGAAAAAAATTGAGAAGTGAAAAAATATAATTTAATTGGTAGTGGTCAAGTGTTTATTATTTGATTTCTTAAAAATAGTTAAGATTTAGAAGTTCTATATTAAAAACATCTTTAACAATTTGAATAAATGTAAGATGATGATGACAACTTTTACATTTGTTTCTAAGGGTTTTAAGTAGTTTTTTTTTTCGAATTGAAAAGTAAAACTGAATATTAAAGATTAGCAGAAGAAAATTACATCATATATAATATGTCCAAGATTCAGAGAAGACACCTAAAACAACTAACTCCTCTTGAAGAGAGAAACATACTGTACATCATATGAGATTTGCAGTTTCATTATATTTCTGTACAAATATACAATAACATCTTTGAGCAAGCAAATAGTAATAGTTGTACATATTTGCGTTCTTTTCCTCAATGCAATTATCAACAGGATCATAATTCTGAATGGCATTAAATAGGCGAGCTAGCTTGACCTTGGAAACCTGCAAACTTCTCCCCACCTGAAACAAAACAGAAAGTTGATTGAGTCTCCTAAGAGACCCAATAAGGTGCCTTGGCCTAATCTTCATTCCTAGCTTTCCATATTATCCATAAAATTTCAAAACAAAGTAGCAACCAAAACATATTGAAATATGGTTTCATATAAGGAATGTGACCAAGAAGAATTTGCTGCTTAATATGATCCAAATTAACATTCCACCCCTACAGATTATGAAAGAAAGATAACCTGCAAATTAATTTTGTAGATTATCAGATTATGACCTGTGGAGCAGCAGACGCCGCCTAAAACACCCTTTTTTTGGTTCAAGAAAACGGGACCAGATATGTTACATCCTCTTATGACCCTGTGTTGGAGAAAGAGAAAGCGGTCACTTAGTATTAATATGATAAAAAATATCATTAGTATCCGTAAGGAACCTGTAGATGAATTTTGATTTAATATCACACATTTTGGAGCCATCAAACCAATACAACTTATCCATATAACATTGTTCAGAAACCACAAATTTCGGATTCTTCAAATTATTGAAGAAGGCAAAAAAAACAGTATAAGTTCTCCTGTGAGAGCTGGGTAGGCCAAACTCCCCACTAAGTTGTTCCCAATATTTGATCACACCATTATTCATAATATCATTAAAAGTATTTACACCATTCACAGACCAAGCCTTAGCAGAGCAACCCCTCAATCTGGAAAGCTTAGTATTATTGAAAGACAAATTCCACCAGCAAGACTGATTTAACAAATGCACATCATTATTAGTTGTATTACCAGAATTGATACAGATCTTATTTCTAATGGTAGTCCAGGCCTTCCAAATGCTTTGTAAAACAGCAAAACCAGCAGGTCTAGTATCAAAGGAGCCAACCAAAATATCCAAAAAAGAGATTTTTCAGAACTAGGCCCTTTTAGAGACAGCATTACATATGTTATATCTAGTAAGCACCTTCCACGGTTCATTGCCAGAAATACATTTAGCAATCCATTTAGAAGCCAAGGCAACACCTTGCAACCTTAGATTGGTAAGATCCAGCCCGCCCACAGCCTTATTAACAACACACCAACTCCACTTAACTGAGTGAATATTTTTTCCAACAAAGTTACCAGCCCAAAGGAACTGCTTAATATACTTTTGGATCAAATTAATTTGATACAAACTGAAAAGCCAAGCTGATGAAAAATAGACAGTGAATGTAGAAAGAATTTTTTGACAAACTTGTAATCTGCCATCCAAGGACAAGTTCATTTTTTTCCATTTATCAAGTTTAGCAATAATTCTTTCCTTCACCCAAAGCCACATATTTTTAAGATCTAACTCAACAGCAAAAGGAATCCCAAGACACCTGACTTGGGAAGAAGGACTATGCCACTGCATTTCAAATCTGCTAAGCCAACTCGGAGGATCATAATCCCATCCCAAAATCATAGATTTAGAAGCAGAAACCTTAGCACCCGAAGCATTACAAAACAGGTTAAGCTTAGAGAACAAAGAAACAAAATTATCCTCATCTAATTTCACAAATAAAGAAGTATCATCAGCAAAGTGCTTATTTATAAGCTCCATATTATTGGGTAGAATAATACCCTTTATATTAGGACTAAAATTATTATCCCTTAGCAGATAGTATAACAGGTCATTAGCAATTACAAACAACGAAGGAGCCAAGGGACACCCCTGTCGTATTGATCTTTGTAAAAAAATAGGTTCAAAAATAGCTCCATTAATCTCTATACAAGCATTAGCATCAGCCAAAAGAGTGTTAACCATATTACAAAATTCAGGAGGAAAGCCAAAGGCCAACAAAGCACTGATAATGTAATTCCATTCCACACGGTCATAAGCTTTTTCAAAATCAAGAAGGATCATACCAATATTTTGACCTAAAGCCTTGGCCCAATGCATAGATTCCCATCCTGTGATAAGATTTTCTAAGATATATCTTCCTTTAACAAACCCAAATTGGGTAGGATTGATGAACTTAGGGAGTAAATTAACCAGTCTTAAAGCCAAAACCTTAGCCATAATTTTATAGGAGACATTCAATAAAGTTATAGGCCTCCAGTTCTTAATTAGAGTTTTATCACCCCTTTTGGGAAGGAGTCTAATAACTCTAGAATTAATTTCACAACCCAAGGAGCCTCTACCAATAGCCTCAGCATAGACTTGTCGGAGGTCCTCACAAATCCATTCCAGATTCTTTTTGTAAAATTCAATGGGTATACCATCTAGACCAGGAGCCCTGTCACTGTTAATGACCATAATAGCCTTAGCAATCTCCTCCTTAGAAATTGGTTGACTCAACAAGTCAGCTTCAGACTAAGAAATATTTTTAGGTATTAGCTTATAGCAAAATTCTCTTTCTTTCATTCTGTCAATATTATCTTCAGAAGTGAATAAGTTTTTATAAAATTGATAGAACAGATCCATAATTTTATCATCAAAAACCAAATTTTGTCCATCTGATATACTAACAATCTTTTCCTTAATAGCTTTCTCTCTAAGGATATTAAAGAAAAACTTGAAGCCTTTGTCACCATTATTAAGCCAATGTAGCCTAGCACGGATCCTCTGTCCCTAAATCTTTCTATTTTCTAATTGATTGAGCTCATTTTTAATCTCTACAAGTTCTATCAATATTTCCATGTTATTAGGCTGCCCTTGGATACTATGTTCAAGAAACCACATTCGTTGTCTCAAATATTTCTCATAACATCGGAGCTCATAAGCTCTCTTTTTACCAATGGACTGGAAAAGAGTTTTCCATCCCTTAACATTATACTGCCATCTAATTATAACACTTTTCTTATTGAGTTTAAATCTATTAATTTCCTTAAGAGTGAAAACAACCTCCAAGTAATCTGGAATCTTAGTCGCGGTTAAGACGCTCGCGGTGTGTGGTGGACAGGGGTTCGAATCCCCTTGAGAGGTATTTACGTTTTAAGAAAAAGAGTCGAATTGATGGAGATGGCAACCAAGGTGGAGATGGGGGAAGAGGGGAGACCGCCAGAGGAGTGTACAAAACGGAGCTGTCACGGGGTCCGTTGAAGGTGATAGGTTTTTGGTAGTCAAAAATTTGAAAGTAGATGTTTTCACGGGTGTTGTGGATGGTCGAACGTAATCATACCGTGATGCTATGAATGGCGGTCAAACCCCAATGACGAATGAAGGTGGAAGGACTAAAAGTTTCAAGGATGTTGTGGAGTGCAGGGTTCAACGAAATATCCCCGTTGATGTCGTGTTCACCATGAGTGGTAAGGATACTTTGGCCTATTCTGGAAAGGTTAAGTTGGTTCCTAGCGCTGCCATGATTAATGTCTTGTGTTCTGAACAATTGAGGTTGAAATTTGTCTCTTGTGGCTTTGAATAATGAAATATTGTCATCACGTCGTTACTTTGATGACTGGGTTAACAACGTGTGGGGTAAACGGTTAGGTGTTGCTGTCTCCATGTGTCGTATGGTGCAAAAAGGGCTTTATTTGGTCATGTTTAAATTCGTCGACATGCAAAGGCGAGTGGTTGCAAAACAGTTCTAGAATTTTGGAAAGACGGTGTTTCGGGCTGTTGCTTGGTCACCAAAAATTTTAACTGAGGAAGTTTTTTTTGTTTCATACCCGAGATGGGTTGTCGTGAGGGATGTCCCTCCGGTCTTATGGTCTTTTCTGCCTTAGGTATTGAATCCATTTGGCCATGTCTTACGGGTGGAAGAGACTAACAGTGTCCTATCTCACATGCATGCTAGGGTTTTGATTTCCCTGTACCTTGGTGTGGATTTTCCCGAAGAGATTGAGATAGACTATGGGGAGTTTTCATTATCCTGTAAATTGGAACTGTTGGGTGGGGTAAATGCATGTTTTATATGCAGAAAAGAGGGACATGTGAGGAGTTAAGTAGTTTTTAAATTCAGGTCTTGTATTTGTAGGAGCTAAAATTTATTAAGTTTTTTTTTCTTTGTTAGTTTAGGGTTTAAAATTATCTGCTTTGCTTTAGTTTCTCGATTGTTTATGTAAGTTTCATATTCTTAATTTAGGTTCTCCATAATTGTTTATGTAAACTTCAAATCCCTGTTTTATTATGTAAACCTCAAATCCCCGTTTTAAGTTTTGAATAATATTTCAAGTTGAAATCAATAGCCGCCATGAATCCGGTTTAGATGATTTTGATTTTTCAAGTTGAAATTGGTAGCCGCCATAAATATGGACAGGTTGTCCAGTTTTTTTTATGCTTTTTATGGTAGCCACACAGATTTACGCACAACCCACCCCTATAACCATCACGCCACAATCATTTTAACATTTTAAATTGCTAAAAACACCAAGAAAGAGACAAGCAAGCATTCATTTGAACGAGATTCCGACGAAACAAAACCCAAGATTTGAACCTTGGACCTCCACCCCACCAATTAGTCTACACCTCAACCTTGATATCTTAAAATATACTTTCCAACCATTTTTTTTTAATTCCCTTTTAAAAAAACCTTTGATCAGCGAATAAATCGTAAGCATTATTAAGTGTAAATAACTTTTAAAATTTGTTTTAACATAGAGGTCCTTTCATGGGCAAATGATTGAATTTTTTTTTTTTTTTCAACATTTATCATACTGAGCGGATTATTTCAGTCTAAGACGAGAAAAAAAAAATGCTTGGAATAATCTTCTTTACCATTACATTGAACCTCGAGCAAAGAATTGGTAGATCTTAAGATTTATCTTGCTTCGTATTTAAGAAAGGAACCTTGTTTCACTTAGTTCTGATCATGTCACCCAGATTCGAATATTGTACCATAAATTTTTTTAAAAATATTGGTAAAAATATAAAAGATTAAAATTGTAAATTAAAAAAAAATTGTATAATTAAAAATGAATTTTTTAAACAAGTTTATATATACATTTTATTGTGGTTTGAATTTAAGTTTATTAAAAGAGATCAAGATTCAAAATTGTGGTTTGAATTTAGATTTATTAGAAGAGATCAAGATTCAAACTAGTTTGATTTCTTTATTATTTTAAGAATAATATACATATATGTTTATTTGTAGTTAAATTCTTTATTTTTAAGGAAGAAATCAAGTTTTAATCTTACATAAAGATTCATAGGTATCTTCATATCACTATATGATCACGATGTAACATGGGAACCGTGGAACCAGAATCAATCCCATAAAATCAATTAAAAAATAATATATATAATAATATATATAATAATATATACATAATTATTATATAAATTATATATGTATAATTGTAAGCTATTATAATACCACTATGTATATAATCAGATGTTATACAAGTTGGATGGGACTCATTCATGATTTTATAATACCACTATATAATCAGGATGTTATACATGTGTTAGGTGGGACTAATTCATGATTTTTTATATATATTCAAAGATAAGAGTTTTTTTTATTTTCCTCCGAGAGGAGACCTAGGTTCCAATCCCATGGTCGTGCCCATGCTACTAGCTAGTAGCCCGATCCGACTCTTCTGCGTGTTGCATCTAACTGATGACGGTGATCTGTTTCTTTTTTGTCTGGCGGTCCCCTTCATGCCATATGTTGAACCAGACTGACAAAGATGGTGCGAACCCTATACGTCTGACGATCCCCATCTCACGTCGGGTTACCATTAACGAGACAATGGGTGTGTTGGAAGCCTTCGTTGATAGTTTGAACCCTGCCAACTGCGCTGGAAGTTACTAAAAATTGTGATTGTAACCAATTCATCTATGTAAACAAAAAAAAATAAGAATTTTTAACAAGTCCATTTGATAATGATATACTTAATTTTTATTCTTTTACATATTTTATATATTCAAGATAAGAATTTTAACAAGTCCATTTGATAATGATATACTAAATTTTTATTCGTTTACATATTTCATATATAGTGAGATTGGAAAAAGTTCCATTTCATATTACAGGATATTCAAATAAGCCCCATTTTAATCTTGTCAACTAATTAGATTCCTTACTTTCAAGGAGAAGAACGAGGGTTGAATCTTGTCAAGGGATATATGTATAATTGCTAAGTTATTGTAATACCACTATGTGATTATAATATAATATGGGTGGGCCTATTCAATCCTATATAACTAATTAAAAAATATTTGTGAGAATAGGTTGGATGAGCAATATGTAATTCTATATCGTTAGCATAGGAATTACTTTTACACTAGATTTTTTGCTAACCATTAGCTTTTGTATAAGTTATAGGTGGCATTAATGGGATCAATACCATCAAAATGTTGAAGCTATTAGGTCAATTAAGTTATATTCATTTCTCTTTTTTACGAAAGATATTTTTCGTCTTCTTTAAACTATTGTCTCTTTTATTGATATCATTTTCATTAAAAGATAGAACCCCTTAGTGAGTCACCTTTTAAAATCTAAATTTAGTCAATGTCACATTTGACTAAATTATATGTTGTTTTATTTTTTTCTCTATAAATGTGTCCACAATTCGAGATATTGTCTCCATCAATAATTCATGAACATAAATTATAATGTTATAATTTATCCAATATCCACATCTATGTTTCTCAACAATATTAATAATGATTTTGTAATCTCCCCTTAATTAAAATATATCTTCATCCTTTTTATGGTAATCTTGATCCTTATAAGGAGTGTTCTACCCTTTACACAGTTGTTAGTTGAAGTTCCATGTGATTCTAAATGAGGATAATTTTATTCTGGTTATTATGAAAAACACCACCTCTACTAGCTTCCCTCAAATTTCCTTTCAGTACCATAATAATTAATTTTTATGATTATAACTTATACACTTTTCTAATATACTATAAATCGATGATTGTTTATGTTAATTACATTTAAATTATGTAACCAAGAGGATAGCACCTCTTTTCCCAAGCTTGAGAATTCTCATCATGAGCACTTTCAAGCCACATATTCCAAAAAATAATGATAGGACCAATCCTCTATAAAATGCACAACACTTTAGATTTGAAACAATTAATCCAATATTTCATTACTTCTTTCAAGGTTGCTAGAGCTACCATATATATATATATATATATATATATATATATATATATATATATATGAAAAAAGTATCACTAAATGATGTAAACAAATGAATAATAAAGAAGTATATGATCTAATATTTCAAGTTCCTTCTTGTACAAGGCACAACTAAAAGGTCTATGGTATCATCTTCTTTGCATATTCTCACCTATAAAGTTGTGTTTTGGACTATTAACCAAAAGGAATATTGAGGTGTTAGGGAGGACCTCAAGTGACCAAGTATTCTTCCAAGGAAAATACTTAGGAGTGTGATTTTTTTTTTTGAATGAAGAGGCAATATATTAAATATAGCGACTAATCATACAAAAGTGGGTGGACTGCCACGTCACACCCCATGCACTATCCAAACCGACTGAGAAAAATAGCCAGGAACCAAAAAACCATCAGCTACAACAAGTTCCAAGTAAACCCCACACTAACTTAAGAGATAGCCAGGACCGCGATTAAGACAGCGATCAAAACATCAACAACAAGAAACTAGAACCATGCAAAAAAAGAGTTCAAGGACACCAGCCATTAAATATTCCACCCCGACCCAAGATGGGTGACAGACTTTTCAGTAGTAGGCTGAGTAGGAGCCTCAAAAGGGGTATTCCATCCATCAACATCCCCAGCAGTACTCGAACTCCAACCAGTATTAGCATCCCCATCACTTCCCCTCTGAGAACCGACCTGACCAGAAGAAACTGGTGGAGTCCCCCAGCCCTTAGGAGCTCCCCAACTAGCCATACCTTACAACTGGTCCGGCTGAAGGTGAGCATCCCAAGCAAAATTTGTTGAGCATGGTGTGAATGCAGTAGACCTTGTGCTTGATCGTTAGAGGGTTGTGTGCGAGCCCTAGACACATGGGGCATTACCCCAATGATCAATCAGCTTCTGCAAATGACTAAGCTCCATTGCAACTTTATTAGCTTGCACCTAAATCTGTAACCAGGCATCATGAAATACCATAAGCTTATCTGAGAGATAAAAATTAATAGAGAGACTCTTATCAACAAAAACTATCTCATTCCTTGCCTTCCATATATGAAATAATATACTAATTCTTAAAATGTTCCAGAATTCTAGCAAAGGTTGAGAAAACTACGGAGGATCGCCTAACATATTATGCAGCCAGGTGAAAGGAGTAAGCAAAAAAGGCTGAAATAAGGACTCCATCCATTCCCAGGCCATCTGAGCTATATGGCAGTTCTAGAAAAGACGCAAAGTGGACTCTACTTCCCCACAAAATGAGTGGGTGGGAGAAACAATGCCTAAGTCTTGAGCCAAGCGACAACCCCTGATACAACAAACTCAAAACAAAAGAGGTCTGCTTAGGTTCAATAAATGGCGTCCAAACGATCTGAAAGTGAGCTCTCCATCTGTATTTGGAAGAGAACAAATCCCAACGCGCATTAAGCTTGGGCACCATAGGCAAATTGGGCAAAAGCCAGTTGTATCCCTGCTTAGTACTGTAATTAAACAGAGGGACATGTTTATACCATTCCCACTCTTTCCATAATGGTTGTTGAGCAACCTGGCCAAGCTTAGGCCACAAAGAGAAAGGTGTACTCTTAATAACCACCCCGTATGTATCTTTGCCAATAGACTGTAACCTATGTTGTTGTTGGAACTATGGCCAACGGATCCAATCTCCAGACTGTCTGCAAACAAAATCTGAAAGGGACACAACACCCCTTTAAAAAAAAATTAGCATGGATCCACTGGACTTGAGCAAGGGGTTGTCCTTGGTACTGAATTATAGGGGACCACCAAACATTTAAATCTACAATGGTTGCTCCCTTATGACGGCTAGTTCCTTTCCAACGAAACCAGGGTTTGATAGACTCCCAAGCTCTCCAAAGACTTTGAGTCACAAAGGAGCCATTAATTTTACAAAAAATAGGGGCTACAATAATGGAAGGGAAATCCAACCCTTGCCAAAATTTCTTGCCAATGTGTAACCCTGTCGCCACACAATTTATAATAAGAAATTTCCATGCTTCATCCCCTTTAAGATATCTGATGATCCATTTAGCACTGAGAGCTAATCCTTGATGAAAATAGTTAAATAGACCCAAACCTCGTGATTTTTTAGGGAGGCAACAAAATTCCCATGCTACTCGGTGAAAGCTATTTTTTGAGAGGAGTGTGAAATTTTGATTGCTCTAAATCTTTATATCCCAACTTGATTGAGTAGCCACTATATTTTGATAAATTTCGAACCCACTCATCCTTCCATGTAAAAATGGGTAAATCAAAGTCTTGAAGCATATTCTCAAGCTCATATTCTATTTATTTGAGATCCTCTCTCTCAATTATATTTCCTATAGAAATCCAACATCGAAATTATTTCTCAAATCAATATAAAGTTTTACCATTGAATATGTACAAGCTAAATAGTGTAAGCTAATGGTTATCATTTTGGATTATAAATAAGAGGATAAAATTTCAACCATCAGTTCCCTTCATTAACTGACCACCTAACATGTTTCTTAATCAATTTTAAACTCTTTAATATTATACTCCATGTTTTAAACCCCTAGGTAGGGTTTGTTTCCTTAATGATTTAATTGCATCCCTAAAACCTTATATATTTTTGAAGTAGCATAAGTTTCTAAATCTATCTTTAATATTTGAATAACCTTCAACCAAGTTTTTCCCCTAATGCCAAACTTAAAAGTTTATACTTTTACAAACATGCACCTCCAATATTATTTTACCTTGCAAACCTTATCCCATTTATACAAATGAAACCTACTTTTTTCTCACATCTTTATCAAATAAAATCTCTTTCATTTTTATCAAATTAAAATGTTATACCTACTAGTAATTTTGAAAATGACATAATATAGATAGAACTATATACAATGTAGTTTTTATGAGCTAAAGCCTCTTAGCCATGTTTAAGAACTTATCTTTACAACCTACCAAACAAGATTCCTACCTAAAATTGTGTCTCATATCTCCTAATATCCTTTATTAGACAAAGGAGTACCTAGACATGTTGATAGCAATTTTGTAGCTTTAAATGTTAAAATATTCACAGTGATCTATTACAAATATACGGCAGTATTAATGAAAAAGTCTTAATTTTTGTAGTTTTAACCAAATTTTTAGCATCCTTCTCATAGCACAATATTATTAATTTAAGTTAGATGACACTGTTAACTAAGGGATGACCCAAAATAAAATTATCATAAAGATATAAAATTTTAAAGGCCCATTCATTACAACCTAAATACCTTTGATTTTCCCTTCCACTCTTTTATTTGATAAAGTTTTTCTAATATCTTTGGAAGAACAATGAAGAGACAAGGAGATAAAGGGCCACCCTAGTGGAGTCAATTGGGTCAATTTAAAGTTTTTAGTGAGGGATCCATTGATCAAAATAATATATTTTTGGAGTGTTATAACCACATCTAATTTGTTCATACCAACTTTAGTCAAAATCAAAAGTTTAAGAATATTATATAGAAACTCTAATAAACACTATCATGTGTTTTTTTCAAATAAAATTTTATAAGTATACCTAGTTTTTTAATGAAATGAGATAATGTATGTGTTGGGTGGCTAAAAATGCCTAGGGACTAGTTTGTTTTGTTCACTCCAAGCATAATGACCACCCATTGTAGTTGTCATGTGTGTTCGGTGCCCAAGCCTTGCATGGAGTGCATAGTAATGAAGTTCGGGGAGCATAGGACATAACTCTAGGGACAACCTCTAGGATTTTATCAAGGTTGTATCCTTGTTTAAATGTAATAATAATGTTATATTATCCTAAGCTAACCTATTCTACCGAGTTTTGTCTGGGAAAAGGGTTAGGATAAAATCAATAAAATGAAAGGGAAACATCTAGAAATCAAAGCCTATTCTATGGGAGGCGATGCATCAAGATCATAGATCTCTTTGCATTACGATATGATTAAATGAACACATGCATCCTCATTGACAACTCACAAGAATCATAGTCTTCTTCAACAAAAACGATCATAGTTACACATACATAGGAAATGAGACAGAAACTAGAATAGATATAGCTTGTATATGCAATAACCAAATTACATTCATGTTTTAAAAGGGAGGGCTCAAAGCTTATAAAAAAAATAATTCATGGCTCAAGTCAGACCATAATACATGAGAGGGGTGAAAGAAATATTGTATATAAGACCAAATACTATGCATAGATGTATTAGCTTTCAATGCTTTACAATGAATAAGAAGGAGGTATTTATAAGAAGAAGAGAAGGATACATTCCCTCCAAAATTCATGCAATTATTAAAAACTGTCTAGTTCAAAATTTACCTAGGCTTTTACCAATAATTTTGGGTGATCTCAAGGTCTCTAGATCTATAGCCATAAAAGCCATAGGCAAGTTGATTTTATGAGATGCAATCCTTTCATGTTGTTTTTCATAATTTCCCATGTTGGAGATATGTTGTGATTAGACCCCTAAGATCATCCTCCATTAATATTCTTGGTATTAGTGTTGCCACTTCGATCACCTTTGTGTTGTCATTTTAAATGCACTAGTTATTGTCTAGGGTATCATGTCCGGCTACTTTGGGTAGTAATATCGAAGTGGATCACTGTCCCTCCCCTTGTGGCTAATTGATTTTATTTTATATTATTTCTAGATAATGGCCAATGTTCTATTTCCTTTGCATCTCAATCAATGCCTTTGGCAAAGTCCTTCTCTATTTGCCCTTTGGAATTTAGTTTTTGCCTTCTTGAGTTTCTTCCAATTTGGAGGGATGTCCTTCACCATTGACTGGTATGTTGCTTTTTTTTATGTTTTTATGGTGATTGGGAGTACCAAATGCTTCATTTTGGTGGGTGATACTAAGAAGCCCATATTTTTCAATCTTTCCCTTTTTGTTTTTTCCTGCTCCTTAGCCACGTATCTCTACAATTACCTTCATAGGGATCAACAAACCTAAAGGTTTAGTAGGGCTCTCACAACTTGAAATATTCAATTTGCTCTATCCCTCACAAACCCTTTAGTGTTAAGCTCCTCTTTAGGGAGGAATATGAGCTTTCCTACCACTTTCTTGTTTGGTAACCTTGAATATCACTCCTACTCGTATGAATGATAGGTTCTATTCCATAGGCTACCTAGTTGGTGTTATCTTGTAATTGCATTAGGGATTGTGAAACACCATTAGACATGGAATAGATCTAGGCATTCTATCCTCCTTATTCTAAAATTAAAAGAGCTCAAAGGTATTGGTTGAGATGAAATCTTATCAAGGGAAGAGCCACTTTAGCTATCATTGAAAAGGCTCTAGGACTCCAGATCATGGTGGAATTTTCCTTAGCTACCACTAGAAAGGCTCATGAACCATTATTGTTTTAGTCCAATGGATCAACTAACCTTCATGGTGTGAGGAATTTTAGATCAATGTCATAATGTGGCAAAAGATCTTCCTCAACATTGCTCTTGATGTATTTCTAACTTTGGCTACTTTATAGGTTGTAGTGACCTTCGACCCCCTTGTCTTGTTCTTTATCATTCAACTTCTATTAATATATTTTAAAAATTATCTTCTTATAAATATTTTCCTATTTTAGTGATTCTTCACTACAACTTTAGTGACTCAAGAGGATATCATACTAGTAGGAGATAAGGAACCCAAAAATGAGGGCCTTATCCATTGGGTTGGAGTCATAAGAGGGAAAATTTTAAGGGTTTTTGCAGGTAGGGTGAAGGGGATATGGATATGGTGGTGAGAGTAGTTATACTTAGGGATTCATGAGAAACCAAGGGAAGGTGTATTTTTATAGGCCTTGTCTTCTAGGATGTGTCCCAGAGCTTATCCTCCCTACCCTTCCATCAATCTTCTTATAATAATATTTGAGAGGACTCTTTCCTCCATGTTTAGAGAGTGAGGACATCATCATCCTTTATTTCATCTCATGTAGGCTTATGGCAGCTATCCTTTCTATTATTAGATAATCTTAGGTGGTAATTTCAAGAAGACTTGTGCTCATGTCGTACCTTGAGAGGGCTATCCTTCTAGTATGCTAATGATATAGCTACAAGTTTGGAATCACTTGTATCTTGCAACACCTACATAAATACATTAGAAAAGAAATACTTATTTTTTATTTTATATATAAATTCTTGAGAAGGATAAAAGGTTCACCCTTCTCCCAAATTCTATCCCATAGTAATGTTCTCAAATGCTTTATCAATATTGGAGTCCCAGACTTCAACAATCCATTTCTTTCTCCTCTTAACTAGGTGTGTTTTGTCTAGGGCTCCTTCAATATTGGCCACTCATATTTCTTATTATATCTCTATTTGATATCTAGTGTGTCTATTATAAAATGGAGATATTTAGATATGATCTCAATCCTTGTCCCACTTTCTATCTTCTAGTCAAAACCTATCTAATCTACCTGCAAGTAGCTTCTCAGATCAATAGTGAAGTTGCCTAGGAAGTAGGTGTTGAATGGTGCTAGAAGACCATTTATCTGATGCTTGTTGTAAACCCATAGGATTGGGATGTGCCCCTATCCTATTGTACCCTTTCTTTATTAGTCAACTAAAAATATTGCCCATTTATTTTTTCCATCACTTTTGATGTTGTTGGGACACCGAGCCTAGGGTTGATCATGCAATCATATACCAGCTCATCATTGTAGACTAGGTTAGATAAAAAGGTTTTAGCTTGGTCTACTTCATCACCAAAATAAGGGTTTACATGATATTTGGTTGCTTTAGTTCTCCTTGATATAATAGAATTCCCTTTGTATCCTCCCCTAGTGGGTTTCCTAGTAGCAATTGTGATTCAGGCCCATCCTTGGTTGATTTAGGAGCCTCTAGGAGTCCCAAAGTGTCATGCTTAGTTGTTTCTAGAAAAATAGTAGGTTTTTACCTGGTATGTCCATGGTAGTGATAGACTTTTCTTATTCAGCCAACCCCTTTTCTTGGAGTCCTTTAGTCATTATGAGTTTGGTGGACACCTTGAAGTGTGGTTGGACCCGATATGTGTTAAGTATTGCCAAGACCATTTTATAAGTGGCCATATGAGCTCCTTCTTTCTCCTAAGTGACCATGAACTACTTTGGGTGAGAGGTACTCAAGCTATAGATGGATGAGGTGTGGGGTGGCTAATATAAATTTTGTGTCATTACCTCCAAAAAATGGGTAGATTTCCAGGTGGGTTCCCTTTCTCTAACACTGTTGTAGATGACCATAGACTTCCTTTGGGATGAGTGTTATGGGGGGAAGTTCTTGGAAACCATGCAATAGGATCCTTCAAGTAGTTTTTTTGCATGAGGAAAATGCACTTGATATGGTTAAGAGGGATCTACTATAATGAGATGGGATCCATATGCTAGTCATTCTCTTTCACTAGGCATTGAGGTTGTTGGTATACACTAGGAGAGGTCCCATAACCATGGTCATTTTGTTGATACTGAGGTTTTGATTGACTTTGATGTTGAAACCTCTATTTATTATGTTGTATCTTAAGGGCTAGAACCTCTTCTAAGAGGTCTTGGAGCCTTATTTTAATTTCTTCTATTTGGATCATAGGTTGGGAGTATAGAACCAGATAAAAGGAGGTGATAATTGAAACTTGGGTAATAAATTATTCTAGTAGAGGCATAGATACATGACATACCAAATATGATGGGATATTTGATGTCCTCCTCTAAGTAAGTAGTGATGATAGTAGTAAATATAGTTAGCATTCAATGCATTAACGCTTGAGGTAGTTTTATTAAAGTTTGTGTTCATTAGATAAGTTTGGGACACCAAGCCTAGGGTTGATCATGCAATCATATACCAACTCATCATTGTAGACTAGGGTTAGATAAAAAGGTTTTAGCCTGGTCTACTTCATCACCAAAATAAGGGCTTGCATGATATTTGGTTACTTTAGTTCTACTTGATCTAATAGAATTCCCTTTGGATCCTCCCCTAGTGGGTTACCTAGTAGCAGTTGTGATTCAGGCCCATCCTTGGTTGATCTAGGAGCCTCTAGGAGTCCCAAAGTGTCATGCTTAGTTGTTTCTAAAAAAATAGTACGTTTTTGCCTGGTATGTCCATGGTAGTGATAGACTCTCCTTGTTCATCCAACCCCTTTTCTTGGATTCCTTTAGTCATTATGAGTTTTGTGGACACCTTGAAGTCTGGTTGGATCCAATATGTGTTAAGTATTGCCGACCATTTGATAAGTGGCCATTTAGCTCCTTATTTCTCCTAGGTGACCATGACCTACTTTGGGTGAGAGGTTCTCAAGATATAGATGGATGAGGTGTGGGGTGGTTGACATTAATTTTGTGTCCTTACATCCAAAAAATGGGTAGATTTCCAAGTGGGTTCCCTTTCTCTATCACTATTGTAGATTACCAAAGACTTCCTTTGGTATGAGTGTTATGGGGGGAGTTCTTGGAAACCATGCAATAGGCTCCTTCAAGTAGTTATTTTGCATGAGGAAAATGCACTTGACATGGTTAAGAGGGTTATACTATAATGAGATGGGATCCATATACTAGTCATTCTCTTTCACTAGGCATTGAGGTTGTTGGTATGCACTAGGAGAGGTCCCATAACCATGGTCATTTTGTTGATACTGAGGTTTTGATTGACTCTGATGTTGAAACCTCTATTTATTATGTTGTATCCTAAGGTCTATAACCTCTTCTAAGAGGGCTTGGAGCCTTATTTTAATTTCTTCTATTTGTATCACAGGTTGGGAGTATGGAACCAGATAAAAGGAGGTGATAATTGAAACTTGGGTAATTAATTATTCTAATAGAGGCATAGATACATGACATACCAAATATGATGGGATATTTTATGTCCTCCTCTAACGAAGTAGTGATGGTAGTATTCAATATAGTTAGAATTCAATGCATTAACGCTTGAGGTAGTTTGATTAAAGTTTGTGTTCATTAGATAAGTGCTTGCATTTTATTGATTGAGATTATTATTGATTGATTAATATATTTATTGATTATAATTTGTTTGATTAAGAAGCACAAAATTTAAGTGGGGTTGTTGGGGGTGATCTAGGAGTGAATATTCCACAATGGAAGTATTTTTATTACTGTTAATATCTTTAATAATATAAATTATAGCATCCCTATGTTCTTGTATGAATGTTTCCATGTGATTAAAATATTGAAAAGTTACACTTTGTAAGGTATCTTATTGAGGGTTTGAGGAATGCAACTCCTCTTCATCTTCACTAATGTTAGGATTACCAAAGGGGGAATATTAGGGGTTATTAGACATGCTCCGCTACAAAGGTTATAACAAGTTTTAGCCATGGGATCTAGGTTGACAAGGGCAAAAATATTAATTGACTAAAATTTAAAAGTTTTAAGAGTTGATTAAGAGAAGAAAAAGAAGATTTTGTTTTCTCCTTATGTCACCTTCTTTCGATATACCAATCTTATTGATATGCCTTAGAGGCCTCACTAGATAACAAAGGTCCCTATATATCTAAGCATCCTATATTCTTTTTGGTACATGGGGTATAATTGGTGCATAGTATTGTAGCGGTACATGGAAGTGACCACTAGGTACATGACCTAAGATGGTATGTAAGAGGTAATAAGAAAAATTCCTCCTTTTAACTCCCACTAGTCCACCACAATATATTCCTTAAGAGGCTTAAAGCATGTTTGATACCCTATGTGGGAGGTTGGCATCCTGGGCTCACTATATACCCAATTTAGCCTCAAAATTTTCATGTTGGTTATTCAAAGGGCTATTAAAAACCTTAATTGATTAGCCTTTGGGTAGCTTCTTATTAATCTTAATTAATATTTTATAACTATACAAACAAAATTTTGTGATCTTGCCTAGGGGTTTGATTCATTTTACCTTGTAATTAAAGGCTTGGTTTAGGGTAAAGAGTGTTTGGGTCTTGTAGAGGTGTTCGTATTGGGTTCACCAAAATGTAATGATACACATACAAAATCTCCTCAACCAATGCAAGGAGTTTAAATACTGTATATTACCTCAATATGTGGAAGGCAATGGGTATGCTATAAACCTCAACTATATTTGGTCTATAAATTATATAAAGACCTAGGGATTATAGAAGGAAAATGATATTTCTCTCTAAGGTTCTATGCCTAAAGCTTTGAGATATTAAAACTTAAATTAAAAGATGTAAGAAGACAACCCTAGACTATATGCATTTTTTTTAAATGGTACAACAAAAGTAAAGTTTTTTTTTCAAATCAACAAGAGATTAATGCAAACATTCAATATGTCCTACATACAACCATATGCACTTTCATTTCTTACCTAAGATAAATTGATGAAACAAAACCTAAGAATGATTCAATTTAGTCAATATTTTTCTATAAAACTTATGATAAAACTAGAGAGTAGATCCTAATTATAGCAATTAGTAAACAAGTATCAAATTATAGAAATGAAATAGAGGGAGTTTTTGAATGATGGTACCTAGACTTACCTCTATGGAAAATGCACTACCTAATCATAATTGTGATGCCTATAATTTGGCCATTACAAATGCAAAACTTATTAAAAAAAGAAAGAAAAAGTAGAAATGAGAGCAAAGGGGTTTGGTTGACCTAAGAAAAGATAGTGGGACTTATCATCAATAGGTTAGACCCTGTTTACTTAAGAAAATTGATAAAACTAATAAAAACATGAAATGAATGCACCGATGGTGTTTATATTATCCACTTTTAATCAAGCAATATAAATGCTTTTGATGGTATGATATGAAAATAAACTACAAAATAGCTAAAACTAGAGGTGCAAAGTGTCTCTTAGGGAGATGACTATTTTGATAAGTACTAGAAAGTATAAAAAATATGATATAATAATTAAAATAGAAGATCTAAACTATTAAGGAAATGCTAATATAGAAGTCAAAGTAATAGTATGATTGCAATACATTGTAAAAAGGACACTCATATATATTTGTTTTTTTTTTTTTTAAATTTGAAAAAACTTGTATTAAAACAAAGATCAATTACAATTTGGGAAGAGAATTTTCCCAGCCGAAATCAGAGAGAACACATGCTTACAATAGTAAAAGAAGATTTTCAATGGAGCCAAATCTCTTGAACCATTAACTAGCTAACAGGGGGGTCGGATTGGTCTGTTGATGCAACTTGTCGCGATATCGCGACACTCTTACCCTCTTCTCCTTTGGCCGCAAAAATGCAACATGTCGCGATATCACGACACTTTTCTCCTTTGGCCGCAAAAATGCAACATGTCGCGATATCGCGACACTTTTCTCCTTTGGCCGCGAAAAAGCAACATGTCGCGATATCGTGACACTTTTCTCCTTTGGCCGTGAAAATGCAACATGTCGCGATATCGAGACACTTTTTCCTCTTCTTTCCATGACATTGCAACATGTCGCGATATCACGACACTTTTTCCTCATTTGGCCGTGATGAAGCAACATGTCGCGATATCGCGACACCTTTTCTCCTTGGGCAACGGCATTGCAACATGTCGCGAAATCGCGACACCTTTTCCTCCTTTGGCCGTGATGGAGCAACATGTTGCGATATCGTGACACTTTTTCTCTCTTGGTCGTGATGTTGCGACATGTCATGATATCGCGACACTTTTTCTTTCTCGGTTGTGACGAAGCAACATGTCACGATATCGTGACACTTTTTCTCTTTCAGCCACGACGAAGCAACATGTCGCGATATCGCGACACTTTTTCTCTCTTGGCCGTGCTATTGCAACATGTCACGAAATTATGACACTTTTTCTCTTTCAGCCATGACGAAGCCACAGTCGCGATATCGCGACATTTTTCTCCTTTGGTCGTGACGAAGCAACATGTCACGATATCGTGACACTTTTTCTCCTTTGGCCATGACTATGAAACATATCACGATATCATGACACATTTCACTCTTGGTCGCGATGATGAAACATGTCGCGATATCACAACACTTATTCTCCTTTGGCTGCAACGATGCAACATGTCGTTATATCGCAACACCTTTCCTCCCTTGGCCGCGATGATGCAACATGTCACGAAATTGTGACATCTTCCCTCCATTGACCGCGATGAAGCAACATGTCACAAAATCATGACATATTTCCTCCCTTGGCCGTGACGAAGCAACATGTCACGATATCATGACACCTTTCCTCCCTTGGCCGCGACAAAGCAACATGTCACGATATTGTGACACCTTTCCTCCCTTGGCCGCGATGAAGCAACATGTCACGATATCGCGACACCTTTCCTCCCATGGCCACGACGAAGCAACATGTCGTGATATCGTGACACCTTTCCTCCAGTGACCGTGACGGTGCAACATGTCACGAAATCACGACACCTTTCCTCCCTTGGTCGCGACAAAGCAACATGTCATGAAATCGTGACACCTTTCCTCCCTTGGCCATGATGAAGCAACATTTCGTGATATCACGACACATTTCCACCCTTTGATTTTTATTTGATCATTAGCTCAGGGACCTTTCAAGACCTTGCCTAATCACCTCATCCTCAATAGCCATGTCATTGTGCAACTGAACCCCTACCTCCTTCTCAGCACCCATCTTAGCTAGGAAGTCAGCCGCTTTGTTTAAATCTCTACTCACGTAAACTGGAATCACATTATCTAATTCCCTCCATAATTCCTTAGTTTGAGTGACAAGAATCCTCAACCTTCATGCTTTCAAGGCAAAGTTCCTCATGCAATCTAGAGCTCCAACCATTATTTGAGAATCTGATTCAAGTATTATCCTCATGTGGCCCTGTTTAACTGCCCAAATAGAAACAAATTTGATAGCTATGTATTCTGCTTCATTGTTTGTAGCTCTTCCCAAGCCTTGCAGTTCCCAATAGAGCACTGTTCCAACATGATTTCAGAAAACCACTCCAATTTTGGCTCTACCCAGGTTGCCTTTTATAGCTCCATCAGTATTAATTTTAATCCAACCTTCTGGGGGTGGTTTCCAACTAGCTCTATCCTATCCCTCTTGCACTTCAACTCCCTCTTCCATTGCCCCAATAACAACTTGAGTTTCCTCTTTAGCATAGACGGCCATAGTTTCTGTAACTTTGCTCCAAATGACCTGCCAAACTCCATCTAACGAAGAAAAAGTTTCTCTAAAAATTCTAGCATTTCTCTCCAACCACACTTGCCACCAAATAAAGTTTAATCCAAGCTCCAAACCAATACGAAGAGCTTTAGATTTAAATCTACCCCTCTTCCATATTTCCCAGATATTAATCCGATTCAAGTCACCATTAACTTGAATTTTAAAATATGAAAACCATCTCTTCCAAATCTGGCACATGAAAGGGCACTCAAACATCAAGTGATCAGCTATTTTCTCATTCTTGTAGCATAAGACACATTGAGAAGGACCGATGATTCCTTTACATCTGAGATTATCAAAAGTAAGAATTCCATTGTGCATGAAGTATCAGGCAAAAAGTTTACTTTCAGCCAACCTTTGGAGTGCCAAATCTTCTTCCAATCCTCAACCTGATAAGTATGAGGGGGAGGCTCTGGAAGGATCTTGTCATATCCGTCCTTCACTGTGTAGACACCAAGGATCCCATAGCCCCAAGCTAATTCATCCTCCTCATCTCTACCTGTGAGAAATATTTTTGTCAAGATTTTAGTCATGATGGGTGCCAAATCTAGAGGGATTGAAATTGGCCACTCATCCAACTTCTTAAACTGCTTAAACTTATACTCCCCCAGCTGACTAGTGGTGAAATAACTTTCAATTTGGACCCATCCCTTGGTTTCAATGGCTGCTTTTATTGGTTGAAATTCAAGAAATTCAACAATGATAGGTGGGTATTGATCCCATGAATCTGTCCAAAATCGTGCCTTCTCCCCTCTCCCCACTTTCCAAAATAATCGATCTTTTACTACATGAGATCCTAACTTGATAGTCTGCCACACTAAGGATCCAGTACCATCCAAAGGGAAATGACCCACCTCATTTGGGTTAACGTGTCCCACATATTTACTAGTTAGGATTCTATTGAATAAGGAAGTTGGTTGGGAAATCCACCTCTAGTAAAGCTTTCCAGCAAAAGCTTTATTATTTATCTTGGATCTTCTTAGACCCAAACCTCCTTTTACCTTGGGCTAGGTTACTTTGTCCCAACCTACTAAGGCCCATTTCCTCTCTCCTTTTACTCCTTCCCATAAAAATTTTCTAGCCATCTTGTCCAACTCTTTCCAAATAGTATGTGGGGCAGCCAGGATAGAGAATTTATAAATTGACATGGCCTGAATTACTGATTGCAAAAAAGTTAATCTACCCCCATAGCTTAATCATTTGTGTGACCAATGATTAATTCTATCCTTGATACAATCCAAAAGATTCCTCCAGATATCTATTTTTAGTTTTTTAAAGTGCAAAGGGACCCCCAAGTAAACCACTGGGAGAGAAGTCATTGTGAATCCCAAGATCTCTAAAACTCTGTCCTGAAGCCTTTGGTCAAGATTGAAAAAGACCACTTTGGATTTTTTATCATTGATGACTTGGTTTAGAGCCCTAAGGTAGACACTAAGAGTATCTCTGATCATTCTTGCTTCCCCGAAGCCGGCCACTCCCACCAATCCAAGTATCATACACAAACCGTAGGTGAGTCAAAACTTCCTCACCCACCTTGATACCTGTTAGCAAACCTTGTTGTCTTCTCCTCAAGAAAAGTCTACCTAGTCCTTCATCCAATATGAGAAATAGATAGGGAGAGCAAGGATCCCCTTGACGAAGGCCTCGAGTGGCTCCAAATGGTTGCGAGGGAAGACCCTTGATTAACACTCGAGTATGTCGGAGTAGAGACACAACTCATGACCCATTCTATCCAATCCCGAGAGAAACCAAAGGCTGCCATCATCTTTGCCAAGAAGCTCCACTCCACCCTATCATAAGCCTTTGACATATCTAATTTTATGAACATTCCTTTATTACCAGATGTTTGCATTGAATGGATTGCCTCCTGAGCTAGAACCACCCCATCCAGGATCTACCTACCCTCTACAAAACCCCCTTGCTCTGAGGAGATAATGTTATGTAAAAGAGGTTTTAGCCGCTCAGCCATTACCTTTGTGATTATTTTATATATCACATTGCATAAGGCAATAGGTCTATAATCTAAAATATGTACCCCCTCCTCCCATTTTGGAATTAAGGTAATGAAAGTATGATTTAATGCTTTAAGCATTCTTTTACTACCTCTGGACTCCTCTATAACAGCCATTACATCCTCCTCCAAGTTATCCCAAAAGGCCTGAAAAAACTCAATTGGAAAGCCATCTGGACCTGGAGTTTTTTCCGTGCTCATTCCAAAGACCACATTCTTCGGTTCCTCTCTATCAATGGGTTTAAGAAGGGTCTGATTTTCTTCTTCAGAGATAACGGAAGGTATGACAACAATAACATCATTTTGAGCCTCTTCATCTTGCACCATACTTTCCTTAAAAAGTTTAGAAAAATAATCCATTGAATGGGAATGCATACCTAGAAGTGTATCAAAGGAGTGTCTATTCTCATCTTTAAGGGCTTCCATGTTATTCATTTGTCTCCTAGCACAAGTAGTCCGATGGAAAATTTTGGTATTTCTATCACCTTCTAATAACCAAGTGGTTCTTGCGCTTTGTTTCTAGAAGGTCTCCTCTTGGTTGTCAATGTCCTCAATCGCTTTACACAAGGCATCATCCTCGACTTTGAGTTGCTCAATAATTGTTCCTTCCCTAAAGTGTTTTTGAACCTCATCCCATCTGGCCACCAAAGGAGCTCTTTGGACCTGGAAGTATGTCTTGTTAGCTCGTCTCCAATGTTTCAGTTGAGCTTTGACATAATGAAGTTGTTTGTGGAAACTAAACATTGTTGTACCATATGCTGGGCGGCCTTCTTCCCACCACTGTGGAATTTTATTTCGAAGTTCCTCTTTTTGTAAAAAAAAATTCTGAAATTTAAATGGTTTGTGATGCTGCACTGTCTTAGTCCCTCCTTCCAACAAAATAGGAAAGTGATCTGAAACTGGACCCTCCAAAATCTAAAATTTTGTATTCCATTTTACAAATGCCTCCTCCGAAACCAAAAAATGGTCTAACTTTACCTTCCTTCTATGTGGCTCCCTCCTCTTATTAGTCCAAGTATAGTTGGTTCCAGGGCATTTAATATCCACTAAGTGTAAAGCCTAGACTTGGGCAATCATAGTTCGATCCCCTAGGTCCAAAATTGGGGTTCCCCCTTCCTGATATCTAGAGGATAATTTAGCATTAAAATCCCCAACAATAATCCAATCTAAATCTTCCCTTGATATTCTCATGTTATGCACAACTTTCCATTGAAGCCTCTGACCATCAAGGTTTTGAGCCCCATAAAAATTTGTGATTAAAACATGTTCAACTGTGACATTATTCCTAAAATGTGATGTGAGAACACCCCTCCAAGATAGATGTTCTATTGAAGTCCATTCAAGAGAGTTCCAAAGACTAACAATCCCCCCTGAGGCACCTTGGGCAGCCACTTCCATATTACCAGCACCCCTCCAAATTCTGTTAATTGTTTTACACATAATATCTAACGACATTTTTGTCTCCTGAATAACCAAAAAATCTGTTTTACATTTTTCTAAGAGTCTTCGAATAGCAGATTGATGGGTTCTACTGTTTAAACCCCTAACATTCCATGATTGAATAATCATTGGTTACCTTGAGAGCAGTAAGAATCTATTGGCCTCACCGATCCTCCAGTGATCAGTTTGTCTCCTTGAACTGCTAGCAATTCCTTATTTTATTTTCTACCCACGAGTTGCTATTTTTTGATCTCTTTTCCACCTGAGTTATCCGTAAAGTTGGCCTTTCTCTATTCTTTTATGCTATTCCCATGCTGACATCCTTAATTATTGGCTGCTCTTGGTTATGCACTATCAATGCCCCTACACTCTCTGATCGCGGTAACTCACTGTGGTCAATTACCTGCTCTATGACGGGGGGAAAAGAAAGAGGAGCTTGAACGTGGATGTTATTATTTTCACTATTACCATCCACTCCTTCCATGAATTGTTCCTGTTGGTCCACTAGTGTCTTAAATATCTCATACCTATTGGCGGGCTTGAGTTGGGTTTGCTCTTTACCATCTTTTTTGTTTTGCCTTCTCCTTCTTTTGGGCTGTTCAAAACCACATCTCTGAGCTTCTTTACCATAAGAAGTATTGGTTGGTTCTTTGTTTATTGTTGCCTTACCCTCCTTAGGAAGATTTGACATTCCTAGAGGAGCCTCCATTTTTGTGTTCATATTATTTGGGCAAAATCGGGCCAAATGCCCATATTTGTGGCAAAATCTGCATCTAAAGGGCGAGCCTCATAATCCAGCTTGTTGAATCCAAGATAGTCCTGCAAGTTCAAGTTCCACCTCTGTCGGTAGAGGCTGGCTAAGATCCATTTCCACACATATTCTTGCATAAATAGTTGTGTTCCCTTCTATTGTGTCTTTGGAGACACCCAAATGTCTTCCAAGGGAATTACCGATCATCTCCAAAACCTGCTCACTCCAAAACTCTATTGGAAGTGCATACAAACGGATCCAAATCGGGACAACAGTGGGTTCAATTCGAGGATCGAATCCCACTCTCCAGGGTTGAACAAATAATCTTGTCGGTTCATGATTTCTCTTTTATGATTCGAAAGCCCTATTTCTATCGGCCAAAGAATAAAAACTAACAATAAAATACCCATTGCTAATAAACCATAAAGAGTACTCACCATGAGGCTCGTAGTTTTTTCAGACCTAGGAGTGCAAAAAATTTAGGGTAGGGCGAATACCCATGAATTTACAGATCAAATCATGATTGGCTCTATATAAGACTGTTTCTTCGACCATCCTTGGCTCAATGACAATCTTGGGCCTTGATTCAAACTGTGGTAGGCATCCATTAACTCGATGAGCTATTGATCTATTTCCAACAACCGTAAAGAGCATTTTAAATGCAGTTCTTTGAGCTTCATCAGTCTTGGATGGAGATTTATCTTTTAACAAATATACATAAGAGCTATTTCTCCCTAGGAGAGGATCCAGAGAAGTCCCCATTGGACCCTCCTGGGGCAGAAATCTTGCCTTCAGATCCACAGTAACCAGAAATATCTTCGACAACCCAACTAATGCCCTAGATTTTCCCTAGCTCCAGAAACCCTAGTTCATCGCTTCCCGCCTGCTCGCTTCAAAAAAAGATCGAGTCACTTCCATATACAATTTATCTTCCACTAAGATATATTTTTTAGTGAGCCAAAGTGGAAGAGTTTCAAAAAATTAAGAATACAAGCTTAAATAGTTTTTGTGTTGCCTAAGTAAATGCACTATAGCAAAAATGTGGCTAGCACAAATGCCCTAAAATAGTAAAGGCAAATGTATTGTCTAACTATAGTCAAACAGTGCAAATGAATTAAATAGTAGATTAGGTAGAGAAAAGTTTAGGAAACTATAGATATTGGTAAATATAGTAGAGGTATTGTCTAAGGTACAAAATACCTTGTTATGTGATAAATATATTTAGAATAATAACCACTAAATAAGAACTTGATAATGTTGCAATGACAAGTCAAATTTGGGTAGTGAGATTTTTGGTGTCCTTTTCGATTGGTCCATAGTTTGGTTGATGTGGAATATCCTTTGGTTCAAGTAATACATTCAACAAAAGTATAGTTTAAGAGTGCTCATGGCTGGTAGAGGGAGCCCCTAGTGGTGCCTTTTCATTGGTTCAAGGGATCGAGTGTGGCTTTTGGACTTTTTGTTGGTATTAATTTTGATTCGTAATTATGATTTAATTTGGTTTTTCGTCTACTTTAGTTATTCCCAGCACTATTAGTATCTTTGCATGCATGGTTCAAGGTGGCAATGCAAATTGGTAAAATTTTATTGGCACTTCAGCTATCTAAATTCTTCGTGGCTGACGTGGTTTTGCAATTTCAATCTTTAAAGAAAAGTATTTTAAGATCGTTTATGTTGGGTATAGGGTTCCAAAACACATGTGTTTGTTTTGGCTTATCTTCTTCCTAATAAAAACTTCTTGAGGGGTTCTCATTTCATGTTGTTTTTATCGCTCATAATATGAGCCTAAATTTTCCTTTTTATAGAGAAGATGTTGGTTAGCCCCTTCTGTGTTTCAATATTTTTCATTGTTTTTAATTTTTGCTCCTCACCTGTGATTTGGTTTCCCAATTCAAAACTTTGAAGGTTAAGTTGAGTTGGTTGCATTGGGTTTTTTATTTCTTCTTGGCCCTATCTATTAATTTAGTTAGTTTGGTACAGTAAACTTTTTGGGTGGCTAGTTGGGTGCTTGAACAGTGTTTTTGTTTCTCGTTTATTGGCTAGTATTATTACAATAGAAGGTCCTATTCTAGAACCCATTTCTTCTTGGCCCTCGATCTATCAATTTAGTTAGTTTGGTACAATAAGATTTTTGGATGGCTAGTTGGGTGCTTGAGCAACATTTTTGTTTCTCATATGTGGACTAGCATTATTACAATGGAAGGTCCTATTATGTGATCGATGAGGATGTTAGAAAAATATTGAAGAAAGGGGGGATTTTTAATTGCTTTATTAAGTATCATGGACATAATAAGGAACTTTCAAAGTAGATGGTTTATTCTTGGAAGCAGGGGTTTATGAAGGTGGACGAACTAAAGTTCGATATTGATATTTTAATTATAGCTGAGGTAATGTATCTTCCCATGGATGGAACTTGTCATAATAGAGAGAATCATTCCCTAGCTAAGAGAATGGGTTTCTTCATGGATGAGGAAGAGGCATTATACAAGCTTCAAAATGGCTTACAAGTGAAATTGTTAAAGGACCACTGGGTAGGGTGGTAAAGGTGATTATGGACTCTTTTACATTGGATGAGACCAAGGATATCCTTCAAAGATACCATGTGATGTTCTTGAATCAGTTCTATCATGATAAAAAAATGAATATCCCATCGTTCCTCTTCAGTTTGTTGACTAAGTCATTTGGCCAGGTTAAAGATGGTAAATTTATAGAACCCATCCACTAGGGGTTGATTCTTCTTATTTTTGAGCATGTGGTGGATGATATATGGGTTCCTCCTATTTATGTGCCTTCCACCCCTTTATTTGAAGTAGCCCATTAAGACTCTAAGGATTCATCTCGTTCCAAGTCTAAGTCTCATGTGGAGGCCAAGGAGAATGTCATTAGTCCTAGATCAATGGGGAGGAAGGTCAAGGATAAAACTATTGGTGAAGCTTCAGATTCCTCGATCAGGTCCAAATGTGGGGTAGAGAAAGCAAGAAGGTCTAAGAGGCTAGTTGCTAAGACGGTTAAGGTAGAAAAAACCTTGATCTTTGTGGATAATTCTGATTTGGAGGATTTTTTCCCCTAAAAATAAAGTGAAGTTTTTTTAGGGTATTATATCCCTAATACTCCTAAGTCTTTCAATAAGATGATTATAGCTTATCGAAATACCATTATTGGTTTCCTAAATGTCACCATGGCTTGTTCTAAGGAGATCAAAATTATGCTACAATGGAATCAAGGATTGCCTAATAGTACGAATCTGAATTTGAACGATGGAGGAGTTGGTCCTTTTGTGGATTTATTTCCTTTCATCCTGGTATTATGACCTTTCGGCCTGGCTGCTTGTTTTGTCTTGTTGGTATTTTTGGCCTTCCTTTGGTTGTGTTCCTCTATGTTTTTGGGTTAGTATTCTGAGTCAGGATCCTTGCTTCTTCTTTTGGGTGTTGGTTCCTACATGTATGTTATAGGATGGTCTTTTCGGTTGTCTTCAGGATGTGTACCTGGATTTTGGTCTAGGTACTACTCAGTTTTGCTCTTTGTAAAAGTTTCAAGGAGACTTTCAAAGCTCCTTGTATCTAATAAAAAAATGTTGCAATAACAAGTAATATGCTTATAAATACAAGAAAAAAATACTATTCAAAAGTGAATGATATATAATAGATATAAATTCAAATCATGTTAAGCCTTCAATCAATAAAATATGGTGAATAAATATACTAATTTAGATCAATGACATAGAAAAAATATCTGATGATAAGAGAAGAGGGAGAGTGATACAACCAAAGACTCATGGGATTGTATGCTAAGGATGTTAATTGATGACCTCCCTTAATTGATATGTTATACAAAGTGGAATGCCTAATGATAATGCAAAAGAAGTAACTACACGATGTCTATAATTCTTTAAAAAAATGGTAAAATGTACTTAACAAGAGCTTAAGAAGAATAACAACAAATTTTTTGTACTAAAATTCCTTGATGATATACCCTCCTCAAGGGGCCTATTGGAGTCTGGTTTGTCATCAATCCAACACTAGAATTGTGATCATTATCCTAAGAGATTTGAATGCAAGCACCCGCTAATCACAGCCCAAACTAAATATTGGAAGAACAAAATTACTTTGATTCAACCTCCATAAAAGGTTGGTATAGTAGGTTTTGACTCTTTTTAGCTAAAAATGGTAAAGGTTTAGGGATAGGGATGAAAGGGTTAGAAATATATGAATGAATTATGGACGGGTGAAGCTAACATCATAGACATCCACAAGGATATTCCAAAAATTCAATTTATAGAAGCAATATTCGAGACTAACAACATTCAAAACTCAGCAACACTCTGCATCAATGGCTTTTAATACATTTAAGGAATTATTCCAAACATCTTAGCTTTAATTATCCAAATTAATAGAATAAGATCAATGCCTTGAATAATAGAAATAGAATTCCCATAAGCATGCATATAAGTATGAATTATTCCAATTTTCTCTAAGTTAGCAATCCAAATTAACAAAATAAACTAACCATAGTAGCAATAGCAGAAATAACTTCACAAGATTATGATTAGCCAACAACACAAATGCAATTTCAAGGTAAACATCCCTTGTAATGCTTCTTTCATTAATTGAAAAAAATGTACATAGTAGTGCAAGCAAACACTTTAGAGCTGACCTTTTGAAAGGAGTTCGTTACCTTTATTTATAGTTTTACAATGAGTTTCATTCTAAGCATTTCAGAGAAATTTTACAATTCTTGATTTACTAACAACTTGCCATAAATCGTGCTAGCCAACTGTATTTTCTTGATTAGTTATAACAAAAATTTAGACCAGATTCGCTCCCCACTGTTCCTTGTTCTTGCAATCTCTTACATCCATTGATCTGCAACTAAATCTGGTTGACAAATTTTTTTGGAAGCTTTTGGACTGTAATCTGATATTTCAACTTTCATGGTGCATAACCTAATATTTTCGACTCTTTGTAGCAAGCAGTTGTGCAAAAATGCGCTAGAGATATTGAATTCAGGGAAGATCGCATTCTCGTCATTGATGTAAAGATGAATGTTTGAGATTAATTATCTTGTGGTGGCTCTTTACCTTTCTGTATGTAAACATAGTTATTCACAATATCCAAATTTAAATTAAATATGTAATCGCTCATCTACTCTATTCTTCAGGTGAATTCTTGATTTTCGTACCAACAACAAAGGAGATGGAAAATCGCATTATGAATATTTCACCTATTTTTTCCTTTTCTCATAGATTTCAGAATCTTCACTTTACAGCCTTTTCCAACACTTTTCTGATGTGCATGGATAACAAAGGCATTAGGGAATCACACCCTAAAAATTTCATCCAATTTTGACTCTTTTGTGCATAATCACCTTTTTAAGCTATTTTGAGTTTTTCGATGCTTTTTTATTTACACACGGATAACAAATGCATTAGGAAATTGCACCCCAAAACTTTTACCTAGTTTTGGCCTTTTCTTATAGAATCATCTTTTTTAGCAACTTTAAGTTTTACCCCTTCAAGACTCTTCTTTTGAGGGCTTTTCATTTGCATGTAGTTAACAAATATGGGAATCGCGATGCCTTGCTTGCACTTAGAAAACTCCACACCTTCTACTATGGATTGATACTTTTCAGTATATTTAAGCTTCTCAGTGCTATTCTGATTTGTGCTTGAATAAAAAAGACAGAAGGAAATCACGCCCAGAAGTCTCTACCTAATTTTTGGTTCTTTTTCACGATTTTGCCTTTTTGAGTGGATTTGGGATTTCTTTGATTTTTTTCTAAGTTGCCCCCTTTTACAAAAGAATCTTGTGATCGTGTAATCTTGCAAGTCATTTATTTTTAGCGATTTTAATATTGATAAAGCGTTAACTACAACCTTCGATCATAAGCAAATTTTGACTTACTCTTCAAAAAAAATTGATACGTGTAGCTTTTTTGAGCCTACATTATGGTGCATCTCAAGGAACTTTACTTGGAAAGTTGCAAAACTTAGTTAGCATTATATAGATGTTAAAATTTACAATAGTAACACAAAATTCTAAATTATGCACTAGGGACGTGGAAGGGATTATACCAAAAATAAAGGAAAGCACTAACTGGTATTGAATCATACAAACCAAGACACAACAAACAACATGTGGGGGCAAGGTGATATTATAATGGTATGTGATAGAGTGAGGTAAAACAAACCTCATAATACACATGAAATGGTGGTGAGTGGAAATGGAGAGGGACAAAACACAGTATGAAAATCTAAAAAACAAAAAGGACAGCTAAAAAGATGGGATATGTGGTATCTTTACAGGTAGATAAGAAGAAGCAACACTAACGTGTTGGGGAAGAGGAAAAGAGAAAAACAAATAAAGATAATTAGAGGTACACAAAAGGAAGAAACCACTAACAGCATTGTACCTCCATATGTATACTCCATCGGGGTGCAAGCTCATATGTATATTCCATCGAGGCATAGGACCACTTCTACGAAAGAAAAATTAGCAAGGTATGAGACAATCATTTGTCTCTTCTGTGTCTCCTTTGACTCTTACCATAGGTAAATAACACCTTCTTTAGCTGATTATTTTCACCTCTACCACATTTTACTTGCACACTTAGACCCATATTAAATGTTGAAGCATTCCTTCTGATTCCAAATGGATATCCATATTTATATAGATTTGGGCTAAGAGAGAGAGTATCATCAGTTGAAAACTATGGAAATCATACCCCTTAGATTTTTAAAAATATTTTGCTTACCTGAACTGGCCTTCTTGCATCAGCAAAGCCTTTTACTCATGTTGCTCTACTGTAAGGTTGACCTCATCCTACATGAAGTAAGTCATTTCTTTCTACTATTTGATCTTATTCACATGATTGCTAGGCTTCTCTCCTATCATCCCATGATACCTTGTATCTTTATCCATTGGGTAACAAAGTAAAAAAAAATTTATCGTGGCAAGAATATTATAAGGGAGATATAAGAGGTCAATGTTATATATCGTATTTTGGTGGTTGTTGCAAGTGCCCTATCCTGATTTGCTCAGTCTACACTCCAAATCTCCTTTTGTTCCTATGGAATATATGTATAATAGGATGTAAGGCATGTGTTCTAGCACATAGTTACACTATTTTATTTATTATGACTGTAGTTAGTCATTTTATTTATATGTTGGCCTATGTACACAAAAATGTGATGTGATAACCCACGCTTGGCTTCAAACCATATAATTAAAACTATCCCATGAATATAAAATGTCCAAACCAAATAGCTTTGAACTTGTACCTTTCTTTGTACTCTTCATCTACCAACATACAAATCTTTGGTACTTCTTCATGCGAACAATTTGGTTCCATACTTTTCTCTATATATTTAGAGCATGAGCCTAATTATGATCTTGCAACCTGTGAGGCTTTAGCAGACTGTTCCCTATAAGCGATAAGAGATGTAGAATTACTTCAAAGATATCCATATCTATACATTATTTCAGCTCTTTGCTTTTTCATATTTATTTGTACCACCTACACAAAAACTGCATAATTGACAATTTCATTTCTCTTGGTGAGAGAATATGATCAACATAGCCATTTGTTGTTGCTTGTCTTAATAATATTCTTACAATTGATTTTCCTGTAGATGAATGTCCATTTTTGCTCCAATGATATTGAAAACAACTTGTGGCATGGTGACATGAACCTATCTATATTCTTTTATAATGACAGAGTAAGGCCCTTGGTTGGATATTCTAATCATAGCCTCTTCTCCAAAGATTTTGAACTGATTTGTTTCTTGTTTGAAGTGAAATCCACAATGACTGAAGGTAGCCTTGGACAAACATACACCAAATAAAGGGAGAATATCTGCTACCAATACATCATGAACCATGACTAAACCTGGGTACCCATACAACATCATCACAAAATGCTCCAAAATACCTACAACTTCTAAGTCTCTTCCCCTAAATTGCAGCCATATTGGTTTTGTTGGTTTTATAGTCAACCACAAACCTTCAAAGGCCCTCAAGGATATTATAGATATTTTAGTCCTCGAATCAATTACACAATTGTGCATCATACCCCCTTCTACCTAGAGTGATAAACAACATGGGTCGGCTTTCCTTTTTTAGAAATTTAAAGCTTTGCTTCCTAGAATTGAGTCTCTTTTTTAATCGAATTTCCCAAAGAGAGATCAACCAAATCGATTTGAGGATGAGCTATCAAATCCTTTCCCAAGTCTCGATCGTGTGGAGGATATTCCTCAAATAAGTTCTAAAATTGGATTGTTCTCTTCTTTCTTTCCTCTAGAATTACTGTTGAAAAGTAGAGGTTCTTGCGAGCTTCCAATCTTCTCTGATTCAAAGGGCCTACTTTAGGACTCTACTCCTGCATCCATGTTTGATTTTCCATGTACTTCACCTTGGTTTCAAAAAAACTAAAGGTGATTATCATCTGCTCTTATGTAGAGTGACAGGCATGTCATAAGTTACCAGTTTTGGTGAAACTCGTAGGTAGGGTTCTCCTATGTGAACAAAGCTGAGAGGCAAGACTAAAGACGTAAACAAATTATCATTACTTTCTTGTTTATCATATTTTTGACATGGATCCTCTTCTGTGTCCTTATAGATACCGCTCTTTAGGAGATGATAGTAATTTTTCCAGGGTTGATGATATTGACCTTCCATACTACTAGATGTTTTTATCCTTGGAGAACAAAGGGGAAGCTCTTTTCTTTAGATTGTTGAATAAGAATACTTAAATCTATATGGAGAGCATGGATGTAGTAAATATATGCTTGGGGGTGGGAGGGTTGGTATTCTTGGGGAATTCTTCTCCACATTATTTTGAAGTGGATATTGAACTCGAAAATATATCCATGAGCAGGCCTTTTCATAAATGAAATTTGAGTGAGCAACAAGAAGGGATCTCCAAGGTCATCAAATTCATCAATGAGGGCTTTCAATAGATATGTCCAGCTACATATATTTTTATTTTCCAAGGATTTATACCATAACAATATTTTTCCCTTAAGATATAATACGAATAGTCTAACCATAACATCTTCTGGCGTAATGTTGTAAATTGAGGACAAAGAAGCTATATCTCGATAGTGTTCCTTTGCAGTTTTTTATTTTTCTTCATAACTAGGTAAATTTTTAGAGTGATTCTAGGAATTTCATAGAGGATTGGGATATTAAATGGTCTTGTGTCATACCATGAGGGATAAGATTGATGGGCCATCTAACCAAACCTATACATTTTAGGTAAGACATAGAGTGTTCATCTCAGATGCTAGGTTCATTTGCTTATAGAGTGATCAAATAAATTTACAATCCTCATTCAATCGATTAAGGTAATTTATCAAACCTTGATTCCTTCAAGTAATAGACAATGTAAGTATTGTATTGATACTTATGTTTCTAGTCCTTTTGAAAATTTTAAAGACAACTGATCTTAGAATCAGGATTCGCTTACAATAGTTGCTAGGTGAATTTAGCATAAATGTCACAAAACAAAGTATCACTAGGCTTTGTTTAGCAAAGATAGTGGATAAGGGTCCCATCGAGTGTGCCAAAAAGTATTGTAGCCTGGTTTATCATCAATACAAGCTAAAATTATGATAATTATCTTGATACATTTGAAGGCAAGCACCCACTAATCATAGCCCAGACTAAACATTGAAAAAACCAAATTGCTTTGATTCAACCTCCAGAAAAGGTTGGTATACCTTGTCAACTTAGTAGGTGTTGACTCTTTTTAGCTCAAAATGGTAAAGGTTTAGGGATAGAT
This sequence comes from Wollemia nobilis, assembly GCA_028583015.1. Classification (NCBI taxonomy): domain Eukaryota; kingdom Viridiplantae; phylum Streptophyta; class Pinopsida; order Araucariales; family Araucariaceae; genus Wollemia; species Wollemia nobilis. The sequence goes on from JAQPPZ010009575.1 coordinate 890,399, forward strand.
ATGAAAGGATTAGAAATGTATGAATGAATGATCGATGGGTGGAGCTAATAGGATAGACATCCACAAGGATATTTCAACAAGCCAATTTATAGAAGCAAGATTCGAGACTAACAACATTCAAAAGTCGACAACACTCTACATCAATGGATTTTAATACATTTAAGAAATTATTTCAAACATCTCAGCATTAATTATCCAAATTAATAGAATAAGATCAATGCCTTGACTAACAAAAATAGAATTCCCATAAGCATGCATATAAGTATGAATTATTCCAATTTACTCTAAGTTAGCAATCCAAATTAACAGAATAAACTAACCATAGCAATAGTAGAAAAAATAACTTCACAATATTATGATTAGCCAACAACACATATGCAAGTTCGAGGTAAACATCCCTTCTAATGCTTCTTTCATTGATTGCAAAAAATGTGCATTGTAGTGCAAGCAAACACTTCAAATCTGACCTTTTAAAAGGAGGTCACTGCATTTATTTATAGTTTTACAATGAGTTTTATTCTAAGTATTACAGGGAAATTTTATAGTTCTTGATTTCCTGACAAATTACCATCAATGGTGCTAGCCAGTTGTGTTTTATTGATTAGTTATAATAGAAATTCAAACGAGAGTCGCTCTCCACCATTCCTTTTTCTTGCAACCTCTTACATCTGTTGATCTACAATTGAATCTGGTTGACAAAATTTTCTAGAAGCTTCTGGACTATAATCTAATGTTTCAAATTTTGTGATGCATAGCCTGATCATTTTTACTCTTTGTAGTAAGCAGCTACGTGAAAATGTGCTAGAGATTCTAAATTCAAGGAATATTGAATTCTCATAGTTGATGAAAAGATGAATATATGAGATTAATTATCTCGTAATGGCTCTTTACCATTTTATGCATAAATATAGTTGTCCACAATCTCTAGATTTAAATTAAATTCATGGTCGCTCATCTACTTAATTATTCAAGCAAATTCTTGATTTATGTGCCAACAACAAAGGTGATGGGAAATCACGTTGTAAAGCTTTGACCCATTTTGTCTTTTTTCTCATGGATTTGAGAATCTTCACTTTACGAATTTTTCTAGTGCTTTTCTGATGCACGTGGATAACAAAGGTGTTAGGAAATCATGCCCTAAAACTTTTACCCAATTTGGGCCTTTTCTTGTGGAATCACCTTTTTTAGTGATTTTGAGTTTTACCCCTTCAAGACCCTTCATTTGAGCACTTTTCATTTTCACGTGGTTAACAAAGATAGGATAATCACGATGTCTTACTTACACTTAGAAAAATCCACACATTTTATCATGGATTGATAATTTTGAGTGGATTTAAGCTTCTCAATGCTTTTCTATTTTGTGCTCAGATAACAAAGATGGAAGAAAATAGTGCTCGAAAGTCTCTACTTGATTTTTAGCTCTTTTCCATGATTTTGCCTTTTTGAGCGGATATGGGATTTCTTTGATTTTCCTCTGAGCTGCCCTATTTTACAAAAGAATCTCGTGGTCGCGCCAAGATTATAAGTTGTTTCTTTTCAACGATTTTAATATTGAGAAAGCTTGAACCACAACCTTTGGTCATAAGCAAATTTTGACTTACTCTTCAAAAAATTTTGACACATGTAGCTTTTTTGAGCCTACAGGGCCTATTTATAGATATTTCAAAGATATTTTAGAAGGTGAGTTTCTAGATATTCAAAGTTCAAAAGTGACGAGTCATGATGGGAATATCAACATGTGTGATCATGCTAAGGAGTGATGATCAGTTTAGAGCATGCCTAAGAGGCGCACCTTTGAGATATTGGTCATGCCAAAGCATTTTCACTATCCACATTTGTGTTGCAATGCAAATGAGTTTAGTAATAATGTCAAATGATTGTTAGAGATCAATATTTAGGCAAAAAATATCTAAAATTCAAATATGGCATTTGCACTCCCTTATGGAATTTATTTTGGTTGCATTTGCACTGCCTTGTGGCATTTAAACCACTAGTAATTGCACTACCTAAGTGTAACTATTCTACTAGTAAATACACTACCTAAGTGCAAATGTACTACCAACACTACTAGGTGCTATTTTTTCACATTTAGAGGCATTGATTGATATACAATTGTAGGCTTATATATACTCTTTCTAAAGATATTTTGAGTGTATTCTAATGGAAGTAATATGGTAAAGTTTTTAAAGATTTTCAATAAAAATTATTGTCCCAAATATGCTATTGATTTTTGGAGCAATAAATGCTCTAAATTTGGACACGAGGATAGTTGATTTAATTTAATTTATTATAAGGCTAGTATAAGAGCATTATTTTGTGGAATTGGTAATCTTAAAATTTAGCCAAGCATTCCAAAATTGGGTGTCTATAGAGTGGACATAAAAATTATCAGGAGATGGATTCTTGGAAATGGATTACACCCATATGAAGGTACCTTAGGATGGAAATATGATCAAAATAGAAAATGAACCGCCATGCAATTACTTGTTTCATAACATAAATGACAATGGTGTGGTAATTGAAATGATCTACCTAGATTTATAGATGGCAAAGTCATGTACAGTGACCAAATATCTAAATTGAAGTAGACTTTGAAGATCTTGAGCTCAATAATTGTTTAACTTATAAATATCCTCTTAGAATCCTAATATTCACTAGCCAATATGCATAAGGACCTTATGGGACATGGGCCAAGCATTTCGATGGTGCTAGAAGTAGAAATAGATATGGTGATGGTTTTCAATTTATAGATCCATAAGGTGATTAAATGAATTTTGCATGTAGGTCAATAATGTATCCAAGGATGAAGAAATTTGCATAAAATAATGGGGATAAAAACCTCAATATATTTGACAAATCTAAGCTAGTAATAAATCAGGTCAATTTAGAGTGCACAACCAAGAACAAACACCTAAATTTATACAAGCATAGAGTTTAAAATTTACTAGAAATTTTTAGAATTTATGAAATTGAGGAAATTCTATGAGAGATGAATGCAAAAAAAAATGAATTAGTTTCCATAAAAATAATGTTCTAGATATATGGGATAAATCAAAGGAAATGGAAGAATTGTTTAGAGAATTTATCAACATGCTCAAAACAAACATAAATATAAATACAAAGTAATTTAGTTAAAAACTAATTAGCTATCAAAAGGGATAATCACACTAGAGAAATTTTTCCACTTAGATGGAAGTGTCAAGAAATCTAGTATTAATGTAAAAGCATTTGTTTGAAGGATATAATTTACTATTAGGTAAAGAATGCATTGAGGAAGAGGTATCCCTTTTCAAGAAGCTCTATGGGAAGCATAGTGATATCATTGCCTAGTCCCATGAAGATCTAAAGGTGTATGTTAGAAACATCATAAAGCACACTATAAAACTAGAACCTGGTGTAAATATCTTCTTAAAAAAATAGAAACCTATCAAACCCATAATTGAGGTAATTACAAAGAAAGAGCTTCTAAAGTTCTATAGGCCCAAATAAATTTCTCAATCAAGCATTCTACCTAGGTTGCTAATCTGGTGTTGATCCAAAAGAAAAATAGTGATTTTAGATTATGTATAAATTTTAGGAACTTGAATAAGGCTTCATTAAAGGATCATTACCTGCTAATTTACATAGATTAGATAGTGTACAAAGTGTTTGGATCAAAAATGAAACTGCTCCTAGATGACTTCTAAAGGTATAATCAAATTTGGATCAAGGATGATAACCAAATTGAAATGGTCTTCACAACAAAATAGGGGACCTTTGTATGCCAATGAATAACTTTCATGTTATCAAATGTTAGATCCACCTTCCAATGAGATATGGGATTGCCTTTCTAGGTGAAGTAGACAAAATTATACTTATATACCTTGATGATTTAGTTATATTCTCAAAATATAGAGGTAAGTATATTGAACTCTAGATTTTGTCTTTAAGAGGTGTAGGATTATGGTATATCATTAAACCCTAGGAAGTCCATCTTCATGGTTTAGGTAGAAAAACTCTTAGGACATGTAGTATTAAAGGATGACCTACCAATAGACCCTAATAGGATAAAAGCAATTCAAGAATTATCTCTACCTACATCTATTAAAGAAATCAAGTCCTTTCTAGGATAAATTTAGTTTGTAGCTAAATTTATAATCAATTTCTGTAACCAGTCAAATAAATAACTAAGATATAAAAAAATGATGCAACCCTTATATGGACTAAAGAAGGTAAGAAGGATTTATAGGATATAAAATATATAATTACCTATAGACACCCAATTTTGAGTGCATGGCTAATATCCAATTTTACCAATCCCTTCATCAGTCATGTAATCCATCAGCTAAATTAAATAGATATTCCTTGTACCCAAATTTAGAGTATTTATTGATCAAAAATAAAAAGCATCAAAGCATAAGAAAAAGTGTCATCGATGCTTTTATAAACCTAGCAACAAATTTGCTAAAAGTTTGATGTTGATATTTACTACCAAAATTTGACCTCCAACGATCATGCTAGCAACATCAAAAATACCACCAACACTTTTTTCCTACCATTACTTTTGATTGTCAGGCATAAAATAAAAAGACTTTTTGTGCCTTCCAGGCTACCCACCATTAGTGGAGTGGATCCCTAACATCCACTTTGTAGCTCCTAATAGATATAATAAATCTAATATTTTCTATTTTCAATCTTCCTCCATTAATGACATATTGATTCCATTTAAAATTATTACCATTTCAAATTCTTACCATTTCAAATCCTATCATATTCATTGTATTTCTACCCCAAAGGATCCGTGGCTTCCTATAAAAATAGCAATTGGGGTGACCAGTTCATCAAGAGTTTTAGAGTAGCAAACTTTTTCCAAAAAAAATCTAGAATCATAGGAATTCGTCTTCATCCATGGAAATATTATGCCAAAATGTTTCCATAATATTATTAAGTTCGTACTTCAAGCACTCAATCTCTAAGTATTCAAGAATAAAACTTCAAACACTCAATATCCAAGCATTCAACATTGAAGCTTCATGAACTCAATTTCCATTCACCAAGCACTCAATATCGAAGCATCCAAGCACTCAAGAACTAAACACTCAAGCATCAAGTATTCAAGCCTCCAATCTCAAGATCTCAAGTGTCTACAAGTAAACTAGCAATCTTCCAAAAGCTTACATAAACAAGGATAAATAACCTTAGCATCTTGGGGTGTGGTCTTTCTCCTTACTTGTTTTTGGCACTTCCTTTGGCTTTATAGCTCCAAGTGTTTATCTTGTTGCATATTAAATTAGCTAGTTTTTAATATCTCCTTTGTATCTAGTTTAGTATCTCATTTTATATTTCTTCAAATTTTCATTTTAATTACTTAGTCTCTATATTTTTATCATTTGACATAATCATATTAATCATAAAATCATTCATCCTTGCATTTAATTTTGCTTTGTTCTTTTCTAAAGCAAAATCATTGTCAATTTTTGTCTGATCTCTGGTTTTACATAGACATAGATATCAAAAGCATTGATGATGCTACTACCACCTAGTGGTGCTTTTTCCACTAAGCATTCATTACATGCATTTATTATTTTTTTTATTCTTATACCTATCTAAACAAGGGTCTAATTGCTATTGAAGAGAGTTTAACATTATATGTCAACTCAAATAAGACTCTCTACTACTAATCTAATATTTTATTATCTATTTTATATGTGCCATAAATAAGTGAAAGCATTTTTTATGCTTTTGTGTTCTAGTAGTGCTTCTACCTCTATTACAAAAATAACTTTTTCTATCTTAGATTCTTTTCATTAACACATTTAGGACTTAATCTTGTGTGTTGTCTACTAAATTTGTTTCTAATTCTAATTATTTGGTAAAATAAGGAAAAAGGAACAACTTTTAGCACTTAATTCATTTAAGGTACCAACTAAATCTTCAAGATTTTACATTATTCAAAATTCCATATATCTGCATTTAGGACTTGTTTGTTATATTTTTTTGCACCCTTGTCTTCAAAAGAAAAAATATCATTTACTTTAACATCTAAAAGCAAAAGCATTTTAGTTTTAGGTCTTTATTGTTATATTTGTATGTTGCATTAGGGGTAGATTAGGGTTAAGCTTAGTCAAACAAGCATCCTAAGAGAAATGTTGGTGTCTTTAACGAATCCATAAAGCAATGGAATCTAATCTAACAAACTTCCCCTATCTATAAGGTGAGATAGGACGAGTCATGGAAGATCCCCTAAGAGATCTATCATGATCTCTTCCTAATAATAATATTTTGGTGAACCTAATATGAACAACACTACAATTTGCAATATCTTCTTTGACCAAGGTAAAGCTTAATAAAACTAAAATTTATCAAAGTTTAATCAAGACAATTAATCTTTTTTATTTATATTAGAGCACATTAAATCTAGATAGCAAGAACATAACTAATTTCTAATCCTACTAGGGTCTTCACAATTTGTTGAGTAACTATTGTATGAGCTACTAGGCTATAGTGGGTATAAAGTAATCTCATGTTGTCAATCGCCCATAAAGGGTCTTACACATACTTAAACCTAGTAAGAAGTAATTTGCAATGGGTTAGTGGAAGTTATAAGGAGGTATAGTATTACTACTCACATACCATCTTGGTCATATATCTACGTAGTCACTTTCATATATTATTGGCAAACCATGTATGGCTTTCTCTCATGTACCAACAACTGGTATATAGACAAGAGTCAAGTATATAATGATCTTTGGTATACAGGAATTCCCTTGAGCTATATATATAAGATTCAATATATTGATGGAAGGGGACATAAGGTTGTTAAAACATCTTTATCTTCTTTAAGTAACACTATAAAATTTTAAAACTTAATCAATTAATCCTTTTTCTTCCAAACCCATGGTCTATAGATGCTACCTAACCTAAAGCATTGCTCATCAATTGGCCATTAACCCTAATCCTTTGGTGGAAGGTCATGATGCCCAATCCACCTTTTAGGGCCTTATCTTCAAACAAGAAGAGGAGTTTTCTAAAAATTTAAGTTCTCTATGCCCTATCCATGATGAAAAAGAAATATTAATCTTCCAATTGATAACTTACATGGATTAACTTTTTGCAAAAGCATAAGGATGTTATGGAATCATTTCTTAGGGAAGTTCTTGACACCTTAGGATTTTTTTTAGGGAAAGGTTCACTCATGAATTATCTGCAATAACCTAGCTCAACCCATTCACCTCTAAATTAATTGGATCTAGCCTTTGGATCTTTAAAGGTAAACCTTAATATATCAAAATATATTTTCATTAGTTCAAATCCTTCTATCATCACCGCTTCCATGGATGTTAGGATGCAAACACTATTATCTTCATTGGGGTATTACTCATATCTACCCTCTCTAGAGGAACTATTATAGGGAAATGTAAGTTATCCTATATCTCAACAAGTGGGTAGAAGCTACATTCATAATTAGGGTGTATCCTCAATTTTCTAATCTCTAATCCTTATGCCAACAACCTTCATTCTAATATCACAAGCATGAGCATGGGTTTTACACAAACCCCTAAACTCATAATCTCTCATTCCTCATCTTCTAGTCCTTTCATCTTAAATACCTTATGAGAAAATCATATGATGCCAACTTCAATATTGTATGCCCAAGTGTATCAACCTCCTTCTTATATTAATTATAAAATTCTTTCTATCTCTTATCACATAGCTTTTGTTCCATCAAATCCTATTTCTTCTAATCTTCAAACTTTAACTTCTCGACTAGATTTTTTGAAACAATAAATGGCCATCATCAAAGGGTATTCCTCTAGTCACAAGTACTCTTATGATGACTTGTGAAATAAACCCTTAGATTTATTTATAGCTAGATTCACTTTTCCTCTCAAATTTGAAACTCTTAAGTTTCAAATGTACAAAGGGAAGTAATACCCTATCAATGACTTTAGGTTTTTTAGAACATGTTGTAGTGATATTTATTATGATGAAACATTACTACTCAATATATTTCCTAATAGCCTTAGTGGCCCTACCTTGAAATGGTACTACCAAATACCAAGGAACTCCTTGAAAAGCTTTAAATACCTTTTTGAGATGTTTGTCAATAATTCTCTATCTACATTAAGAAAATGTTCATTATTGGTGACCTATAGCAATTCAAGTAGTCTTAATACAAGAATTTTACCAAATTATTATCAATATGGTGAGCCTCCATGGGGAGAATCTAGTATGTCCCTCCATATAAGACCTTCTATACATCTTTATAGGTAACCTTAATGAGCAAATGACCTTCTATTTAGAGATAACCAATGTGTCTTCTTTCAAATATGTGATTGATATGGCCAAGAGAGTAGAGACTACCCTTGTCAAAATAGGGCAATTAAAAACCAAATCCTATAATAAATAAGATAAGTATTACTCTCATAAAAAATGGTAGCACACAAACAAACATGTTGTAGGCAATGGAGTCATAGATTCGTGGCAATTTAACAATATTAGTGTTGTGGAAAACCTTCAAAAGTTTATCTTAGGGAAGTTATAATAATAAAGACCCAAGAGGAAGTACACCCAATTATATGAACATCTTTTATCCATCCTAGATTAACTCTTGAAATCAGGGTTATGCATAAGGGGTAATACAGAAAAATAATTTATAAAATTTTAGCGAATATTAATGCAAATCAAGGCGAATCGTGTCTAAAGTAGGTGGTGAATTTTTTTTAATTTTGCAAAAAAATTATCAAAATTTGGCAAAATTTAAAAAAAAATCTATAAAATGTATTAAAATTTGGGGACTGGTAGAGTACGACTAACATAGTGTGACTGACAGTGGGTAATTTATAATGTGTGATTGATAATGGGTGACTGATAGTGGGTGACTGATAGTGGATGACTGATAGGGCGCGACTATCAAAGCATAATTGGTAGAGTGTAACTAGCAGAAGGTTACTGATAGAGTGTGATTAACAGAGCGTAATTGGAAATGTGTGACTGATAGAGTGTGACTGGTAAAGGGTGATTGGTAGAGCACGACTAACAGAGGGTAACTAACAAAGAGCAACTGATAGAGGGTGACTGGTAGTGTGACTGGAAGAGTGCAACTTGTAGAGAGCGACTAACAGGACGCGACTAGTAGAGAGTGACTTTTAGAGGGTGACCTCTATTGGCATCAATAGGATGCTACCATGTGAACTCTCCGTTGCCATGTGTCATGCATCCATACAGTTCATCCATGCAGACTTCTATAAATAAAAATGTAGACTCATTTTTTGCCCACTTTCTCCAGTGCAAATTTTTTTAGAGCTTTTTCCATAGTGTTTTCCAGAGCATTTTCCAAAGCTTTTCCTAGAGATTTTTCCAAAGCATTTTCCAAAATATTTTTAGACAGTTTTCAATGTAGAAATGGCTAGCTCTTCCTCTCCTCTGCCTATGAAAGTGTCATTTAAGAACAAGTTTTACCCCAACATTCGAAATATTTTTACAACACTTGGAAGAGATTCATAATGGATTTACATCTCTGGAGTCGTAGGAGTGATGAAGATGCCATAGTTCAACACTGACGTCTCCTTGATGCAACAGATAGTTAGTTCCTACGACCATGACAAGTCCACTATTCACATTAAAGTGGATAATAGGGATATTTTTTTGTGAAACCCTCAAATGTGCAAAAACAAATAGGGCTACCATTTATGGATGGTCACCTGGTGAGAAACCAATACACCTTAGGCAAAGATGACAAACGACTACTGCAGACCACCTACGATGTCCATTCCGATAATTTGAAAGGTATATTTTTAAAATTTAGTTTTTATTTTTCTGCATTTTTAGATATTGTAGATTCTATTTTCTAATAATTTTCTTCCTTTTGTAATTTTTATTTTCTAATAATGTTCTCCATTTTTTTCAATTAATTCTACTAAGTCAAAAAGGGGCTTAAACATTTCCAACATTGGAGATGAATTTCTTCATGCTTGCATTGAATTTTTCCATAGATGACTTATAAATATGTCATTTTGGGCACTGGCCTATTTGGTTTGATATTTATGACACCATATTTGATTGGTCCACGTACATTTCAAAATTGCATTAAACAAGATCTTCTGGATGCCCAAAAAATACAATCTTCTTATGTAGTAACCACCAGTAATTTTATTATTTCTCTTTTTAATGAAGCATTATACAATCTTCAAAATGGCCCTCCTCCAACTGCATTATACCCAAGCTTGATGGATATTGGTATGATGGAGGAAGAAATACTGGTAATATTATTATTTTTTTTAAATCTATGTTTTCTTTCTTTCCAATCAATATTTTTTTTCTAATTTTCTTCTCAAAGCAAAAAAAAGTAGCTTCAAATTCTAGTAAAAGGGATGTCTCCATTAAGATGCATGAAGCCACTAAATATTTTGATATGCAATCGCAATCATTACCAATAACTACCTCAAGAACCATGAAATATTTGAAGGCTCCTTTTATTTCTATAGATGATACAGTCGACGTTGAAGAAGTAACCTCCAACTCACAAGGTAACCTTATTATTCGAAACTACTATTTTAAATGATGTATTTTAATGATTTTAAATTATATTTAGTTTAAGAAAATATTTTATATGTTTTTAGAGCAAGGGCAAGTGGATGCATCATCAATGGGTGCAGAGTCTGAGTCTGGTATGTTTGGTTAAATTAAATCTCTTTTTATGGCATTGTTTTTTACACTAGTTTTAATTGATATTTTCATGTAAAATTTTGTAGATGCATCGGTTACATTCAAAAGACTAAAAACATAGATGCCTCCACTATCTCCACACCCGCAAATGCACCCACAGCAAGTGCCACAACAATTCCATCCATAGTAGGTAGTACCAATAGTGAGGAACCAATCTTGCATGAGTGGAAAACAGATCCTCAAACCACCACCTTCGAGAGCAAGCAAAAGTCTTTCAAATATACACATTGTGTCTAATGTTTCTACCTTCCCAAAGCTTTCCCTTGGGAATTTCTCAAATGTGCAAAGTGCGTCTCAAATGCCCTCTAGGAATCTCGATGATAATTTTCTTTATTAGTACACCAATCCTGAAACTTTACCTTTCAAGGCAAGTGATATGCTTCAGGGTCCGCAGAGCCATCATGAAGCAGGAGAGACTATTGAGGCAGATACCACTAGATTTTTCTCATCCCCCCTAATCAATTCACCACTCATCATCCTCTCAACGATGATGATAAAGTTATTTTTTAGAAAATATTTTATTAGCTAATAGATGTAAAGCTACAGTTAATGATTGTCTACTTTCAGATATTGATGTTTTAAAATAATGGGAATATCGGGCCAAGGTTTTGATAAAATAAATAAATGCCCGATTCAAGAATTTTCAAAAAGAAAAAGTTGTTTTCAAATGTGGAGAATGAGCCACAAAAGCTTGATGTTTTGTTACATAAAGCTGAATCTGGAACCATTGAGGTCAAGTCTATATATAGTGATGAAGTTCTAAAAATTATGTTGAATCGATTAGAAAACCTCAATGTCGAGGCCCAAGCATATTTCAATGAATGGACAACAGATAAGAAAAAAGTAGCAATTGTAGAAACTGCAAGACTTACCATTGATGTAAGTTTTACATATAACTGAGAATCAATTTTTTTTAAATATATTTTGTTTATAAATATTAACCTTTTTCTCTTCTATTTTGCAGTCTAATTTTGAACACTTAAAGGTGCAATTCAGTGCCATGAAAACGTTGATTAAGATTGCAAAAACTAGTGTGGCTAATGCTATTGAAGTGAAGAAAATATTACAATTCACTATCAAAGAAAACAATTGGCTGAAGAAGTTTATCAAAGATAAGGGCCTAGATGTGGAGGTTGTATTAAAACAAAATGAAAAAGAACTTAATGCACCTTTTAGAGAAGATCCTACAAAGGAAGAAGGTTCATTTCTAGCAGGGTTAAACACTACCACTAAAAGTTTGGTTAGAGTCGGTGCATTGAAAGCAAATGATATTGAGGAAGATCCAGCTAAACCTTCAAGCACCGTGGAGAAATAAAACTAGTTGAATGTAGCTTTTTTTGTTGAAGAGAAACCAAACATGTATGGATTTTTTTAAATTGTAAAAGAATGATTTCAAATCAATAAAAGAGATAATTTCTAAAAAATTTGTATTATCTTTTTGAAATTTTATTTTAAATATTTTGATGTTTTGATTAGTTATGTGAATGCAATAAAAAATTCTGAATTATGTGGATGACAAAATGTTCTTTTATGTTTTATAAAATCATTTGAAATGACTGAAATGCAACACAAATATTTACTTTGTCATAAATGGTTTATAAAATACAAATCTAATAAATAATTTGAATATCATAGTTTAATAATCCAATAACAAGGCTTAAATAATATGATATACAAAATATCTAATAACACGTCTATGATATAAAAAAATAATCCAGTGATCCATAATCAACATATATGTAATCAAATAATCCAATTTCATCAACATATACATAATCAATTAACAGGGCTAATCTCATATTATATCCAATAATCAATTAATCTCCAATAGCACGTCTAATCTCATATTATATGATATCAAAAAATACATGTCTCAAATTATAATAAAATCTCAATATTATATAGAAAAGTGATAACATAATATGTGAAATCTATTCAAATGAAAGCATCCATTGATTATAATGTTGGAAGTTGGAACAAACACTTTTCAAATTGTACAAAGTCTTATGTACTTATACCCAAAATTTCTATCACCACAATCTGATTACTGTTACCATTATCGTCATCATCATGAGTATTCGTGATACATCTTCTCTCTGCCAAATATTTCTAATATGCCAAAACTCTTTCATAAGGATACTTCTCCACCTCATAGGTCAACACATATACTCTCAAACAACTTTCCAAATTGTTTTCCAACCTATTTCGAACTTTAGATTTTACATATGATAATGCACTAAATACCCTTTCATCTTCCACTGATCCTAAAATCATCATTTGACATAATTCATATAAAAGAAAATATTCACTCATAGTATGTTTTAAGATACTACTGAGATATAATCTTTTCCACAAATGTGAAATAGAACCTGTTTCATGATAGTTAGTCAATTGTGAAACTTGAGCAGACATTGTCATTCCAAAATAGTTTGATTGTTTTATCAAAATATCTTTGTTGAGAATACCATTGATTTCAATACCATTGACTTCCACATGTTTAGTGAAATAGTTAGCAAGAGTGCCCATGTATTTAAGAAGCAAACAATTTATAGTTTGGTATTCATTACAAGGATCCCAAAACATCGGGTTAGCCATACCCATTGCCTCAATCTATTCATCTCTTTGAAAATGGTATCTTATTTCTTTTTTCAATGATTCTGCTATTTTTTTAAGTTTAATTTTTGTATCATATACAAGTACATCAAATTTGTTGTATGTTACGAGTATTTGTTCAACTTCATTTGTAGCAATATCCATTCGTTGACCAAAATATAAAGGTATTTCCTTTCCATGAATATTATACATAGATGATTTTTTATGTTGAACTTCATAAAGTTCTAAGGATCATTGATGTTTGTTAATGCTCTTCAACTCTCAAACATGGGATCTGTAAAACTTTCACCAAACACGTACATCATAATAATATGTATACAAATTTGTTTTCTCACCCTGATGAAATCCATAATATAAATCAATCTTTTTTGTGCAATTTTAATCAAAGTATTCATTTCTTCCAACATTGGAAGAATACCACACAATGTGAGAAGTGTTTCAAAGTCACTCATTTGGAATAACAAATCTTTTGCTCTATCAATTGCCTTACGATTTGCATACATAAACCCTACCAAGGATTGATATTATTTGAAAACTCTATATGTCGGTTGATACAATGAAATCCACCTAGTATCTACATATTTTAACAATTTTCTACCTTTAGTAACTCCTAGTGCAAATTGTTGAAACTCTAAAAATTGTTTTGGACTGCACAAAAAATAAGAATGAATTTCATGGACAAGTTCTTCCACTTTTGCTACATTTACAAATGTGCTCACAATTTTGTATGCAAGATTCATTCTATGAGCCATGCAATGAATATGGATCAAATATGGGGTAATTGATGTTTATAGTCAAACACAAATACCATTACTGTGTCCTTGCATTGTAGCAACACCGTCAACTCTTACGCATATTAACTTAGTGGCTATTTCCATATCATTCATTCTTGTTATTTCCTTTAAACTAGATACAACAACATTGTAAAGGTTTTCTACATTGCAATTTTCCACCATCTTACATACTCCAAGTAAATGAGGTTGCCTTAAATGATTTTCCAATGTGTAAACATGCATGGAAATCCAAGATGTGTTGTCAACAACAGTCACCTCATCAATTCAAAGTGAAATGAATTTGGCTTTTTTAACTTTCTCTTTGAGGTCATCCTCCTCAACAAAAGAAATGTATTTTACAATTTCCCAACCACTTCGATCTTACCAATGGGCACTGGGAAGGTTCTGCACATCAGCTAGTTGAAATAGATGTTTATAATCAATGAAATAAGACATATGTCTACCCTTTTTAAGAATAGTGTATACACCAAAAAACTACAAACTTTTTGAAACTTAAGTGATCTTATTCATTTTTCGAAATTAGGCTTGAATGGTTCCACATTTTTTAACCAAATTTTATTGTTGTTTTATTTATTTATCATAATCTTGTGCATATCTGATATGTGTGCATTCATATGCATCCTTTCACCTGAAATTTTCTGTGTTGTTCCATCACTTTCTTTTGTTTTTATATAAAATTTTCCACAATGTTTTTCTACTATATCTTTCTTAACTTGCAATCTATGATCCCTTTCGTGTTTCCAACTACATTTTATGCATCTCAATTTTGTTATTTCTTTCACTACTATTCTCTGGATACACTGGCTTAATAAATGGAAATTTTGATACCCAATCAAACCGAAATGGTCTATTAATTGTCCACCTAGAAAACCTGGCACGTTTAGATTTCTTAGAAGAAGATTCTCCAAAAGTAGGGATTGTTTGAGAACTAATATTTTCTTTTTTATTTAGTGTGTTAGTTTCAAGAATATCTTCATGTTATTGTTGCATTTCATTAAGAAAAAATTCATCCATGGACATTTCATTATCGGGGATATGTGGAAGTGGAGGCATACCAGGGTCAATAGTGTTTTCTGCAAAGAAATATTTTCCATATCATTTTTTAATTTAAAAATGCACATTTTATTAAAAATATATAAAAAAATTAAGGACAAAGCCATCAACAAAAAAACATTTTTTAACGAAGAAAGACATTGTACATAACATTAACAATATACAAAAATTAACTGGTTAGTAACTAAAAGGTGTTTGTACCTTGAATTTGTACAAATGTTGATGGCTGACTAGATTTTGAAATATTTTGAAAGTATTTGAGGATACTCTTTTTATCAAAATATTGACCTCCCTTATTTCCATTGCCAACAGGTGACATTTTACCTGTATAAATGGAAGATGAACATGAACATCATGTTTAAAAAATGAAAATTACTAGTAAAAGAGAACTATTGTTCAAGTCAAGAGGATGTCTGATGATAATACAGGACATTTATAGCAAGTGTGAATGGAAGAAAGAAACCAGGCTTGAGATTGTGCCCAAATAATAGGAAAACCTCCTTATTGAGTGTCCATGAACAAGATGTTTAAAAAAGGAAAATTAAAGGTAAAAGAGAATTACTAGTAAATGGTTGTGGCCTTATGTCAATGGCTTTATGTTTGTCACGCTATTTATGTTGGGATGTGTTTGTCATATTGTGTAGAAATATTGGTCGTTTATAGCAAATTTGAATGAAAGACAAAAATTAGACTTGATATTATGCCCAAATAGTAGGAAAATCTCCTTTTTGAGTGTTAAAGAATAAGACCTAATAAGTATGATAGAGAAAAATAAGTATGATAGTTGGGCGAATGTACCTTAAAAAAATTTGGTCCCAAAAATTTTGGGCGAATGGGCTGACATGTAGGGCCCCATTTTTTGCCAAATTAAAATTGTGAAAATCCTAATATTTTCTCTAATTTACGAAATTCTCCACTATGCATAACCCTACTTGAAATCCAAAATGGTGGAGCTTCTACTTGCAAAGCCTTTAGAACTTGAAAATGAACAATATCATTGGTTTCATCCTGATGAACAATGTACTTTCCATTGAATTAATTGTCATGTGTTTGATAAATTCAATAGCCTTAGAAAATTGGTCCAAGACCTAAATGATAAATGATAAGTTGTACTTAATAGCTCTTATTCTCAATACTATTCTAATCAAGACCTTGGAATTTTCTAAAATTTACTTCCTAATCATAATTAGAATCTGAACACAGTGAATAACATTCACTATAGGATTGTCCCACCTCTAAAGCAAAGGATGATCAAGATGCTCAATTATTTTAATCATGTCTCTCACATATAATTTGTAATTATACAATAAAATATGATTTCATCATCTAATGAACCTTCTAGACCTCCTTTGATCCTTCACACAAAAATAACTTATCTTTTTTAAGGACCTCCATTAATCATTCAATCAAGAACTAATTCTAAGAGAAATTTTGATTTACCTCATCAATTTGAGAGGACCCCAATGAAAATATCCATTCTTGAGCTTCTTAGGACCTCTCCAACCCATAGAGACATCTTACTTAAAGTTTGGAGTTAACAATTCATTCCTCAAGACCTCAACCCATATGATCTTATTTCTATGGTGGGTTCCACTAAGGTTAACAATGAAACGATACCATTTTGTGATAATGATATACCTCTATTATCTATGGTAAAAATATTACAGTATACATCATAGACCATATCAATGATAAATTCATCAAGCAAATCCTAGTGTAGACACCCAAAAGTCACACATTATCCCTCTCCTCATCTTCGTGGTCAATCAATTTGCAAAACCCTCGAAAATTGCATAAATTGACTAAAAATACTATTCATTTATCAAATACACTATTCATCATCCTTAGCCCCTTTGGGCTAGCTAAGCCCCTTCCTACGCTTAACCCTAGGTCCTCATGTGACCTCATTCACAACTCAACCAAGGTTGAATTCTCCACCATGGTCAAAAAGCACTTTATGGTCAAAAAGTCAACATTTTGGTCAAAACATGCTTTATGGCTAATCACATGCTTAATTAGATCTAATCATGATTTAATCTAAGCCTTCCACCTCACCTAGTCTACTTTGACTAGCCTAGCCTTCCACCTCACCTATTCTAGCCTATCCTAGCCTTGCCACCTCTCACCTAGATATTTCTCCACCTCACATTCCCCTGGGTCATAAATGAAAGATGGAGACTTTTGCACAAAAGAAGCAATTTTTAATTTGAAGATATTTTCAAAAAGGTCTTCATAAATGCCAAATGGATATTTTTGGCAAAGTCATCATTATTTGTGGATGGGTGAGGGATTCTCTCACCCAACCTCATTTATGAACCAGGACACCTCAGGGGACACCTCTTAGGTGGACACCTCACCATTGACACCTCATATGGGACACCTCATCCCCTCCCTCTCACCTTGGCCAAGTCTATAAATAGAAGGTATTTTCCACCATTTCAATAACAACCAACTTTTACTTACCGAAACTCTATCAAAATTACTATAGCCATTACACTCATCTCGCATCCATCACACATCCATCATACGCATATTGCAATAGTAGTTAGTTGCTTTCTTGACATTCCTTGTGATTGAGATAGGTCAACTACATCAAAAACACATTTTCTGAAGGTGACCCATCAAAAAGGTGAAGAAGCAACAATGTCAGAACAATCCAAAAATTGATCTTACAAATTTTGTCACAAAAATATAGGTTTGCACGCCCCCGTGCAAACCTCCCGGTTCACACTAGGTTCACATGACCCCATGCAAACCTATGCTACAAACACCAAAATCACTGTATCAAGTAAGTATGGCCTATTTTAGTATTTTTATGTTGTTTTTAGCAGTTTTTGTCATATTTTAAGCTTTTTTAAGAGTCTTTTATCTATATAAACATGGGGTTTGATTGAGGCAAGCCCCCAAATGCTCTAACCATATTTTGTAGATCAATAGGTAAACTGAACACATCCAACCAGTGGTGGAACACGAGAAAGAAGCCCACCTACACTAAGGAACACAAAGAAGACAGATCTTGCTATCTTTGTACACACATCTAGAAGGGCTTCCTTAGGGAAGACCCCATTGTAGCCTTCAGGGAAAAATTTGTAAAAGGATATCAACTTGTAACCTCCTTTTATCAGTTTAATAGCAAAAGCAATGGATTCTATAGTTTTGAATGAGAATTATAGTGTCATTTTTGTTGGTTTTATTTTGGCACACCCGGTGGGACCCCCACCAAGCATTAGCTTAATCACCTTCTAACACAAATTGTGGTCTATTTATGTATGGCAGGTAATTGTCATCTTTGAAGAAACCCCAAATAAAAATGCCTTGAAATCCATCTCAAGCCAAACCACAAAAGGTTCATTGGTGCATCGATGAGCCTCCAAAGAGGATAGAGAGTACACACTTGGGCATGTGAATTCCCCAATATACCTCAAAATTGATCCCTGAAGCACAGGTATTGGTTTCAGACACCCACAACCATCGATAAGGTAAGTTAGGGGAGGTTAAGAGCCTCATGTTCTCGAGGATCGCATGCCCCCATACCTAGACCACCAATCATCTCTCACCATGGTGTATGCAAGGTTAAAGTGTCCTTGTATTTTTGTGCGGCAATAGTTAGCTTATTTTCTTATAATTTGCTTTCTCCAAGTACATGCAAACTATCTTAGGGTTTATGCTATCTTATCACATTCAAAATTGACTTTTAGAACTTTCTATGTAGGTACCTATTCCAGAACTCTCCAAGAGCTTCAAAATCATCATCAAGACCCCAAAACCAGTCATCCCAATCTTCGAACTCAGATTTGCATGACCTCGTGTGAACCTCTTTCCAGAGGATAGGTTCACACCCTAGGGTGTGAATCTCTAGAACACACACAACTTCAGATCACGGTGAATCATAAGGTTTTACATACACCTGGACGTAGGTATTGTGTGAAATTTATGATTTTCTCTTTATTTTAAGGCTAACCTTTCCTATTGGGCTTGCATTCCAAAAATTGTATTCACTTGTTTGTTTTAAATAGGTTTACCCTTTTTTTCTATATTAGTTTTCATTCTTGTCATTTCCCTTCGCGTCGTTTCCCTTTGCGTCATTTCCCTTTGTGTCATTTCCCTTCCAAATAAATTAACTAGATTTCCTTTGAAAAGCATTTAACTAGATTCCTTCCTTGTCATTTCCCTTCAAAAGCACTTAATTAGATTTTCATTCTAAAAACCATTAGACTAAATTTATTTTTGTGAGGACGCAATTAATTAGATTTATTTTGAAAAGGCATCTTAGCATAGATTTCTTTTAAAAATGCACTTAGGGTAGCTTTGCTTCTAAAAAATTCTTGCACAAAAAACACCACACACTCATATTCCATTTTAAACAATGTAAAGATTGGCTTTCATCTCCAGTATGAATTGGATTTCATCACCAATTCAACACCAGAGTTTGGTGAGGTCTGGGTTTTACTCTCCACTAGCTCACCCCCAATTTTAGTCACCATAGTATCCCCCTAGGTGGATCATTCCAACATTAATACTCAGTTGGTCCTTCCCATTTTGAGTGTTGGTTATCTAGATTTAATCCTTGTAAGGTACCTTTGAAGTGGATAGCTTTAGAAAGCCCCTTTACCATAGGGATTTTCAAAATAATTAGTGGGTGTTGCTGATCGTTACTGTGGATGCCTTAAACGTGAGGGTTAAGCGAAAGCATGGGTATGCGTAGCACCACATTGACAGCGTGATCTCTCTTCACGAGAGTATATTGACTCATTAGAGCATTTTGAGTCTCCCCCCCTTTGGATACCATTTTACTGCACCAAAATTCATCTAGGTTGCCATTCTCCCATTGGAAACATAGTTCTATTTTGTGCACCTTTGGGCATTGCAGGAGGTTCTATGCTATGACATACCTGATTCAAAGTAGAGTTCACCCATTCCCATGATTTTTTCCTAGGGCGGATACAATACTCTCATAAAAACACACAAAAATCAAAAGAAAAACATTTACTTATTATTGAGTCTCGTGAAAGTGGTTACAACAACATATTAAACTTGCTATAACTCACTCACCAGTTGTTCCACAGTTTCACTTCCATACAAAAACACAATATAGTCTATTTTTAGGTGGTTCACACCCCCTAGTGCAAATTTCCTACACTCAGATACATTTGCACAACCCCATGCGAACCTAGCTTCCAGGCTACAAAACTTCACAAAATAGGTCCACACAGCACACAAAGGATCTCCACAGTAGAAATCCATCCTCTATCACTATTTCTCGAGGTTTCCATAATCCCATGTGAATCTTCTGTTGCATCGTGCAAACCTATTTTTTAGGTCACATATTTTTCATGGAGTACACAGACACCTTCTAGAGTACTTATCCATCATTTATTTCTGATTTTATGATTCGCACAATCCCGTGTGAATATTTGGTCTTAGGGGAGGTTCGCACCACCCCATGCAAACCTATGTTTTTAAGAATAAAAAGTATCCCACTCAGCCACATACATTCCTAGATTCCAAATATTACATAATTTGGTTGTTACTACACTAGTTTACACATCACTATACCAGTTATATGTAGTCATATGCGTGAAGCCCTTCATCATGACATTGAGGTTGCTTAGTGGACTATCATGACTGCAGGGGCCTCTTCTTCTTATACCATTGAGACACCTTCTGAGTCTGAAGGGGTTGCTTCCATTTTTCCACCTGATCTGTTGATTGGGCCCTCCACCCCTAGCACTAGTCCTATGTCCCATGTCGCAGCTTCTAGTCCATATCACCTCTTGGATGAGACCTTCAAGGAGCCCCCTCCTTTGGATGATCTCTCCTCCCCTAATCCCCCATCCAATTATTGCCAACATGTCATATATACCCCTCCTGGTCGCCCCATACCCGTTATGGTGGCTGATGAGTTCACTCCACCTCCTTCACCATCTACCACCCATCCTTTCCTAGAGAAATCATCTCATTCTCTCTTGGGAGATGACTCTGATGTTATCATTTCCCAAGTCATGCTTGATATTATTACTACTATCCATATGGTAGGTATGATCTCCATGTCTTCTTATTTTGTGCCACCTACTTTCGCATCTTCCTCACAAATTCCACTATTGCAGTAGGCCTCATCGAGTTCCTAGCCACCATCATCACTCCCATCGTAGTATATTTCACATTCATATTAGTACTATCAGCTTTCATCACCCCATTTATCACATCCTTCATTGTAATTTCATCAATAACAGGTATTCTACGTCCTCGCAGCCACCTCCCTTTACACCTCAATTCGCTACCCATTCACCTACTAGCTATCCACAATTCTCCTCTTATG
Organism: Wollemia nobilis; assembly: GCA_028583015.1. NCBI lineage: Eukaryota > Viridiplantae > Streptophyta > Pinopsida > Araucariales > Araucariaceae > Wollemia > Wollemia nobilis. Next base: position 911,885 of record JAQPPZ010009575.1, read on the forward strand.
GAACCCCATCAGCACCTTCCTCATCATTTCATTTATCGCCTCCACCTCCATTTCGACCCCCACCATAAAATCCTAATTATCAAGCTTATCCACCTCGCTATTCGATCAGCCTCGAATCCTTGCTTACCATTCTATCTGCACCACCCCAGTTCTCATCAGTAATGCCCCCATCCTCAAACTAATTCTCTTTCACCACACCATCTATTCAACCCCCATATTCTACACTGTCCGCCTTCTTTACCTCACCATCCACGTGGTCCTCTACCACTATTGCTCAAGTGTAATCGAATTTCTAATATACGTATCAGTAGTAGATGCCCATGCCTAGCCAATGGATTCCTAGGTATTATGATCAGTAGAAACCACCACCTATCACGCAATATTCATACATCTCACCTCATCCATCTTAGGTTCCTGTCCCACAATATCAAGCTATGTCAACTCCTGATCCACAACAAGTTGCTTACTATCATCAATGGGAGGAATATAAATTATAATATCCACCACATTTGGATTATTTGTAGGTATCATCATAGCCACTACCTACATCTACACCATCACCCCCATTTATTGCTCCACCAAATACCACCATGGTGCTCTCTAGTGAATTTCAAGCCATGCAAGAGTAGATTCGTACATTGGATTTGTGCACAACTGGTTATGGGCCTCAAAAACCCATATACAATAAATTGTGCAATGAACCAATTAACCCATATATTCCCATCCACCCTTATCCTTACCGATTTGAGATTCCCAAATTCAAAAAATTCAAAAGTAATGAAGATCCCAGAGAGCATCTTAACAATTATCGTTTTGTCTATTACCAACTCCATGGTAGTGATCCCCTTATGCTTCGCACATTTGCACTTTCTCTTGGGGGACAAGCATTAGATTGGTACAATCACCTACCTCACCACAACTTATTCACATTCAAACAATTGGCCAATATTTTTCTTGAGCATTTCTTGATCAATATCAAAACCAAGACTACCTTATTCGATATCTATGCTCTACACCAGTTTGAAGATGAGCCTATCACTATTTTTTTCTCTCATTGGAGAGTGGTCATTCATGATCTTGCCTTTACTCTCCCACCTTTAGAGCTTGTAAAACTATTTACCAAGAGTTGTCACAAGAAAATCTCTCAAACATTGTAGATTAATCAAAGCCAAAAATTTAAGGAAGTCATTACCCAAGCCAAAGTTATCGAGGACATCAATGTCCACATGGGCAAAATCAAGCTCCATCCAAAGTAGTCCTATCCATTCAATTACCGCTACAATCATAATCCATATGTATAACCCACTTCCAAACCAACTCAGACCAATCAGGTGCTCCTTGCTTCTTCATAACCATAATATGCTCCACTACGACCTCCCCAAAATGTATACCAAGTCAACCCTCTAGCCCCATCCAATCCATACCAAGGTCATAATCCTCACCCTCCACATCCACCATGCAATTGGACACCCTTGTCTGAGCCCATACCCACCTTATTCCATTGATTATATTATGGTGGTCTCATCACTCTACCTAACATCCAGCCTCTTGATCCAAACCATCCACTCCCATGGGACCATAATCCGCATGCATTTTGTGCTTTCCATCACCAAAATGGCCATACTCTTGATTTGTGCCACATTTTTTGCCATACCATACAAGATCTTATCGATTGAGGCACCATTCAAGTTTCTAATCTCCTCGCACTACAAAATCAAAATTTGAGGCTCTATCAAAATATATTACCATAGCATGGGGTAATCCACCTCAATCAGATCCACACCAGGTCAATCATGTCAATCGAGGTTCTTCTCGATAGGTATTTGTGGGTATGATTAACATTGCAACTTGTAATCAATGCTATCCACCCCTTCTAAAGCCCAACATCCTTCAACTTCTCAGCAACTGCATGCTTCTTATCCATCCAATCCTCTACTGATTCCTCTACCTATACCATGGAATATCATCACTATCCGTGGTAGTATTTCCTATCAACTTTGTACCACCCCCACAAGGTTATCCATTTATGATATTTTGCAACAATTTCAACCTCATCGTAAAGCCCTCGATTCCATCCTTCACTCTCTCGATCTTGAGACTCATGATACAAATGCATTTGCTAACCTACAACCTTATCAAAAATATTTAGAGATGCCTACAACCTTCTATCATCTTCCATGACCATAAATTACTGAAGCTGTAGGTCAAGAAGCAGATCCCCCATTGTATATTCAAGCCTCCATCAACGTCATCACGTATAAGCATGTTCTCATCGACAAAGGATCATCCATAAACATAATTTCTATCACTACCCTTGGCCACCTTCGCATTTCTCCTTCTCATATAGCTACTCCTTCCATGGACCTTTGAGCTTTTGATGGCATTATGCACCCTACTTTCGGTAACATCATCCTTCCTATCAAGGTTGGCACCAAAACCATTTCCACTCTCTTCCATGTTATCGAAGGTAATATGTAGTATAACATTCTTTTGGGATACTCCTGGATTCAATACATGTAAGGTGTCCCTTCCACACTACATCACTGTATCAAATATGTTCATATGGCTTGGTACACTGCATCCCCACTAACGGTAATCCATTTGAGTTTTACAACATTATCACCCTTCCATCAGGTCCACCATTATCATCAATGTAGTTTACTCCCACCCCATGCCATTCTTTAGATGCCACCTATTTGTCATCTTCACAACCACATCCCAAGCCTGATCTGAGCAACATTGCATCAACCTCATCAAACCCACCCCAACCTTCTAGTGCCCCAACTATTTCTATATTTTTTCATCATCCCTCTTCATTTTTCACACCACTTTCCCCATTTGCATTTTTTGCTACACCGTCCTTAACATCCTCATTCAACAATCTTCCCATTATTTCTACACCACCTCCATCTTCATTTCACTTTGTACCTTGTGCTACGTGGACACGAGTAGTCTCTAGCTCACCAACCATAATCTCTATCCCCACTTATCAATTCATACATGCCAATAATCCCATCATCAAAACACCTATTGAGTTCTATGAATGGACATAGTGTACCACTCAACTTGATGACCAACTAGCTCAATCAGATCCTCCTAATTCATCCCCTTCACCCCCCAATACATCTATGCCCACTCCACCATCATCTTTGCCACCCAAGGGGTCCTCCCATCAACCTAAGCATATGGTCCCTCCTCATGTTTCTATACTCATGACCACACCAGGTCCTGGTGAGTATAACATAAGCAATGCTCAAGTTATTCCCTCCAGCATCCAATCCACCCATGACTTTGGTCGGCCTCATGATGTGCCCTTGACGATTAGGACAGTGGTTCCTCTTGGTGCACCTAAAAATTGCACAAACTTCATATATGGGAGCCTTGACTCATCCATAGAATCTCCAGTACCTCCACCTTCACAAACAAGATTTTACAGCAACCTTAACCACATGTCTAATCCCAATTTTGCCTGGCATTATCTTTGCATGTATAACTGGTATGGTTATGATCTAGGGAGATATGAATATGGGTGTCACACCTACATCAATACTCCCTCACACAAACCTACTGACAGATCAATAATTGGTTACTATCCCCCAACAATCCATACCCTCAAGAATGACTTGAATAATCTTGATCTTGATCCCCTCGAGGTCCTTTCTGATGATGAATTCAAGCTCAATATTCTGATAGATAGTTCGTCCTCTCATTCCACGATCGATATCCCATCGATGTTATTCTCTCAATCTCCACCCCATGAGCCCCTTTCTTCATCAAAATTTGAGGCCCTCACCCATAAATTCACTGACCTATCACTCAATCCACCCTTATCATTTGATCCACCTTCCTCACCCCCACCAACTATTCCATTTTTTCCCATTCATGAGATAGCATCACCTCGCAACACACACTCTCATTCACCTTCACCACCTATTTTTTTACGCCTAGGTCACCACCAACCCTTTTCAAATTCATTATTTTCCCCCTCTGACTCATCACCACCTTCATCACCTACCTCCACCATATCTAGTACCTATGTTAACATGATTTTTATTGACTTGCATGCTCCACTCCAATATCTAAACTATCCCAATAATCAAATGCCACTGGCCTTATGGGCCTATCGCACAAGAATTCATACTCCAACTGGGGCAAATCCATTTTTCCTTCTATATGGCACTGAATCCATCATGCCCTTGGAGATCAAAATCCCATCCTTATGGATCTCTATGCAAGAATTCATTAATGATGATACTGCTTGTCAAGCCAGATTAGACCAATTGACCCTATTTGATGAATGCCACACTCATGCTATTGCACATACGTGCATTTACCAAGATCATATTTGATGTGCCTATAACTCTAAGGTACACCAATGAAAATTTCAATTTGGAGATCTAGTCCTTAATGAGAACTAGCAAATTACTCGCCAACTGCACCATCTTCGTGACAAATTTACACCCAATTGGCTAGGCCCTTACATGGTTACCCAAAAGTTTGGATCCAAGGCATATCACCTTGCTACATTGGAAGGCATTACTGACCTTGATTCAATTAACATTCTTCATCTTTGAGCATTTTACGCCTAAGAGTAGGCATTGTAGCTCATTACCACTTGTCCATATGTTTATAATCAAAATCAAAAACACAAAAATAGCTACAACATCATTTTTTTGCCATTCTGCAACATTAGATTAAATTGCACTTAAATTAAAATTTGCTTCTCCCACATTTTCATTCCTTATTCCTTTTCTCCCCTTAGTCTATAATGATTGTTGTATGGTCACGCTTCGAACGGCTACATACCTTTCATTCTCCCTTCTTTTTTCATCTCCTTATTTTTCTTCTTCTTTCCTTCTCTTATTGTTACTTGTCAATGTTGTATGGTCATGCTTCAAGTGGCTACATACCTTTGATTGGTTTCTTTTCTTCTCTTCTCCTTCTTATTTCTTTCTTCCTCTTCTCTTCTACCTTTATTTCTTTCTATTTTCTTCCTCATCATCTCCCATATCATTCCATCGCCCCATTTCATTGCACATAATACTGGGGCAACCTCATAAATAAATTATTGCTTTCATTCATCTACTGCATCACATCATTTACATCAAGTATTGCTCCAATACATACATTATAGCATTTTTAGAAGTTGCATTCATACATGCATCTGTACATAATCATTGTAAATACCATGCTTGGAGAATTAAACATGCACATGCTAGCATAACAGTTTTGGTACCCAAACCTATTTTCATGAGATAGTATTATTGAAATGTTTTGAGTGCTTCACCCATGTATAGTTATGTAATCAACCACCATCCAAATTTTGCATACTTCAAAGGCATTTCCAGACTTCCCTTGGTTACCTTGCTCTCATTCCTAGATTAAATTGCATATCCTACACACTAGCAAATTTTAAAAATAGGACAGGCTACACTGTATGCATACTGATGCCTAGCAAAAATCACCATGCTCATCATATCATTCACATGATTTATCTCAAACCTGAGGATTGACAAAAGGACAAGCTACGACACAAAATAAAAAGGGTAGAAAACAAAAGCCAACACCCACAAAAAAAATAGAGATAAACAAACAAAGCAACTCCAATACAGGGACAGAAAACAAAAGGAAAAGCCTCAAAAGTATTATCAAAAAGCTTGAATCCCTAAATTCCTCAGGTCCTTATCGATGAGCTAGCTTACAAGCTAATTTACCATGTAGCTACAAACCACCCTTTTTCAAAATGGCCAAATGAACATCACTTTATACACACATATCCAGGATTGAGATCTTGTTTACCAAGATAGCTTAGAACCGGTTTACGAAGTGTTGATCAGTTATTCAATGGGTTTGATTACTTAAATACTGTAATGTTCAAATACCTTCACTACAATCTTCATATCCAAATTCCTCAAAAAAATGGAATGGATTACACCACCTGATTACTGCAAAGATGCAAATGCTTTCTCCAAGCAATACTCCTCCACCCTTGCATTTCCATTACATGCATATTCATTTTATGTTATTTCATATGTAATGCCTTATTTATGCATTGAATTATTCCATGTATATATGCAATTATCCACTATCACATCTACATCATTCATACTTATGAATCATCATAAACAGAAGCAAACAAACACATAAATGCAATTAGACACAAATATCATAGAATATCATGTATATATATGTATATATCAAAAAGAATACCATCAGGCTACAATAAAGTATGTGTGTGCCCTTGCATGTGCATCACCACATAACCATATCATATCTATACATCTATATATCAATAATGTCATACGACTACAATGAGTTGTGTATCCATATCGATACATGAACTACCAAAAATGACCCCTCTTGTATAGCTATCAAAATACAAAATCATGGGTTGATCCCCCAAGCGTCATCATCCCTGCTACCTCATGAAAATATCTCCACTCCCCTCATCCACTAAAACCCGCATTGCTACTGCAACTTGCACTGACTGTGCATCCCCCATCTTTGCCACTGTAGGTACCTCCGATGGTGCCATCCCCACTTCTTGTGATGCTGTAAGTTTTGCCATCTACTACATCCTCCCTCCCACCAACGGTGAACTTCACTCACTTCGATGCAACTACGCCTGTGACAAAGAAAAAAAGCCAAAATATGAAGTAACATGTATCCCTCGCACCAACAAATCCCACTCACACTTCATCCTCTTTGTTGCCTTCCTCATGTCGGATGCTATCAATCCCCTGTTTACCTATTGTAAACATCCCACCTCTACCTGTGCCTAATCTAATTATAGCATGATCATTACAAATCTTGCAATCTCCTGCTCCACTAGCTCCTTCATGACCTCCATCTCCCGCACTCACTGCTCTAGCTCAACGATCCTCGCTATATGACTGACCTTAATGACATCTATCTCTGCCTGTGCCTCATCCAAAAACACTTGGAGTCACTTGGTGGCCTTGATCATCTCATCCCTCTCCCCTTGGATAGCATCTCACTCACCCCTCAGAGCATCTCTCTCACTCCTTAGTGCATCCCTCTCCTCCATAACATGCTACAAGTAAACTCTAGCCTCATCCCTCTCCTTTAAGGTGATCCTCAGGTTTGCCTCTACCTCCCACATCTCCTCCTCCAAAGCTGAGTGATCACTCACCCAATCCATCTTAGTATCTAGAAGCTTATCCCTAAGCCTCTTCACCTCTCCCTATAGCTACCACACCTCATCCTCCACCACCATGGCACCCTCCAACTCTACAAAAAAATAAAAATCCTCTAACTCCATAGTATCTCTACCAATGCCTCCCTCCTCCATCACTACCAACTCATCTAATGAGTCATTGAAAATATCCATCATGGGCACCTCCTCCATTGCCACTACACCCTCGATGATCCCCTCACCTCCCTTTGTCGATGGCCCTGTGTTGCTATCAGTCACCATTCCATCCTACTCATTGCGGTGCGACCTAACATACCTGACCAACTGGTCTAGCTCTACCTCCTCCTCCTCACTTGGCTTCAGTGATCCCTCCTCCCTCCATGCACCCACATGTCCTAGTGATGCTACCCTCGTCCCACCTAGTAAGCCCCTATTCGATAATGCTCCTGCTAACTCAACCCATCCATCCACCACCCCAAGTACTGGCTCCCATCATTGCATGGACCACCATACATCATACTATGGCATGGTCCCTACATTATCCACATCCAAAACAACCAATGGCTTGTCAAGTGTTAATTCCAATGACATAACCACTGGCTCTGGCCCAGTATCCCCTACTATCATAAAGATCACTATAGGTGGATCTGGTCACCCTTGTCACAACCAAAAATATCGTAGCACCTGTGAGAATGGAAATTACTCTATTTATGATAGATACTTCTCCATTACCCATCACCCTCGCTTGATGCGTAATAATTGCTCAGTATCCTCACTCCAGTCAGGTGCTCCTCATAATGGTCTCCACCTCATCTAATCCATGCCCAATCTCCCCAACTCCTCTCAATGATACATCAGATCATCCTCTCGTACTCTTTTCCTCTTGCTCTCTATTTCTACCCTCCACCTCATCGCATAGGGCACATCCCGCCTGTCTATCACATGAGCCTCATGTGGAAAATCAATTGGCTGTAAAGTTAGGATATGCTTCCAATACCACACCTATAGTAGTGGACTCACACTGATACCTGTACTATTTATTCTCACCACCACATGCAGCTCTCTGTATACTTGTGCTAACAATGTGGATGCCCATGCATACACTATCGTTCGCTCTACCATGTCGTATACTATCTCCATCATATTCTGTGGTAATCTCATCCCTGAAGTATCTAGCAAAGCATGGCTTGCTATTAGTAGCATCACCATCGCATGATGATTTGATATAAAATTCTTCTGCCAATACTTCACGTAATCCACCCCACCCTTGGCATACACCCTCTGCCATCGACACTCAAACACTCTCTCCAAGATGGCATCTCGTAAATCCTTATCCACCATCATAACTATGATCCCTTCTATCGATAATTGATAGATGCGATAGATATCCTCTAGTATCACTATCATCTCCTCTATAGGTAAGTGAAAGGTGTTCCTATCTGGATCCCACCTCTCACATAGAGTAGAAATATATGTGTGGTTCACATGAACCTCGTGCATCTCCCACACACCATATAAACCCACCACCCGTAACCACTCCCCATCCTCCACCCGCCACACATCCTGCAAGGCCTTCCTACACTTCCACAGTCGATGTCGTACAAATATCTTCTTCACCTACCACAAAACACATGTCATGAGTCAGAAATCATGTACATAAAATCAATCCATTTATTTTACTTTTACATGTACATATGCATGATAAAAATAAATAAAAAGAAATATAAAAAAAATGTTTGCTAGACCCCATGCAAAACGTCCATTTTTCAAAATTTTCACACACTCGAGTTCGCCCACCCTTCCCCAATCTATGCATACCATTCACGCACATGAAAAACGATGAAAACATGCTCAAAAATGCAAAAACGTCCAATCCATACACGTAAAATGAGGTGGTCAAAATGATGTCAAAACAGTCAAATGAAAGTAAATTTGGACACCTATTTGGCTTATTAGGAGCCCCCACTTGTTGATTTTTCCATGCATATACTTTTCACATCCCATCCCACACATCACATCCAATGCACGCTTTTCCACAAGAAACATTCATAACAAGCAAAAACAAACACTACCCCAGGATACCCATTTACCCCTTTTTACATAAAATGCACAAATTTCACCCATCCCATGCATGCATGTCTAATTTATGGCATTTAAAGCAAATTCAACATCCATTTACCCTAATCAATCTACACACTAATCAAGAAAAGAATAAACCGCTTACCTCCAATGTTATCGCCCCTGTGCTCGTACTTGTCGATGCACTCGGACAACACTCTATTCTATTTTCTCCTCTGCCACCACTCCTCCATCTTTCACATGAAAATGATGTCAAGACATATTTTCACAATTTAAAACCCTATTTACGTCGATTCGCACCTCACACGTGAGAACCGACAGGTTTGCATGACCCGTGCGAACCACCCTGGTTAGCATGTCCCCATGCAAACCTATCCTACCTAGTCAAATTTGTCACACCTACATCCAATTCCCCTAGGATTTCCTCCAATTCTTCTATTTTGATGATTTTCATGCAAAATTTTTACCTTTTTCTTCTTCATCATTATCAATCGTTTCATTGTCGATCTTCATCTCCTCCATCGCCAATTCATCACTTGAGGGGTAGTCATCATCCAACAAATCAAAAACTACCTTGCATATGATCAAACAACCAAAAATCCAATCATGGACACAATAAATGCCTAAGAAATTTTTTGCTGAAGATTATCTCAAGTCCTCATGCTAGGACAGATACAAAAAGTGAAATTTCTCTTCTCAATCAAAACTCCAATCCAAAACAAATCAATGTTTGAAAAAACTCAAAACATATCTGACTATAGATACCTCATGGATTCCAATATCTATAGTGGCATTCGTAAGACCACTTGTGAATGAAGCTCCTGAAAGTTCTACCCTATGGCTCCAACGATTTGTCAAATATTGTCAAAAGAGCTCATCAATCAATTAAAAGAAAAAAATAGCAAAGGCATTTGTTTCTTTCATAATTGAAACATCTCAAGTTGATTACAATGCAAGGCAATCTTACGCCTTCCTCCAAAAGCAATCACTCATAAACTATTTTTATCAATGCATCTCTATCTTAACCATCTGCAAAATAATCAACCATAAATTCTTTGCCTTCCAAATAATTCCATCAGTTCACACCATCAGTTTTTGTACTAAACCGTGTTTCACACAATCTAGTACAAAAATAGGTAAAATATAGACATCCAAAAGTCACACATTTTCCATCTCCTCATCTTCGTGGTCAATCAATTTGTAAAACCCTCGAAAATTGCATAAATTGACTAAAAATACTATTCATTGTCCTTAGCCCCTTTGGTATAGCTAAGCCCCTTCCTACGCTTAACCCTAGGTCCTCATATGACCTCATTCACAACTCAACCAAGGTTGAATTCTCCACCATGGTCAAAAAGCACTTTATGGTCAAAAAGTCAACATTTTGGTCAAAACATGCTTTATGGCTAATCACATGCTTAATTAGATCTAATCATGATTTAATCTAAGCCTTCCACCTCACCTAGTCTACTTTGACTAGCCTAGCCTTCCACCTCACCTATTCTAGCCTATCCTAGCCTTGCCACCTCTCACCTAGATATTTCTCCACCTCACATTCCCTTGGGTCATAAATGAAAGATGGAGACTTTTGCACAAAAGAAGCAATTTTTAATATGAAGATATTTTCAAAAAGGTCTTCATAAATTTCAAATGGATATTTTTGGCAAAGTCATCATTATTTGTGGATGGGTGAGGGATTCTCTCACCCATCCTAATTTATGAACCAGGACACCTTAGGGGACACCTCTTAGGTGGACACCTCACCATTGACACCTCACAGGGGACACCTCATCCCCTCCCTCTCACCTCAGCCAAGTCTATAAATAGGTATTTTCCACCATTTCAATAAAAACCAAATTTTACTTACCGAAACTCTACCAAAATCACTACAGCCATTACACTCATCTCACATCCATCACACATCCATCATACGCATATTGCAATAGTAGTTAGTTGCTTTCTTGACATTCCTTGCGATTGAGACAGGTCAACTACATCAAAAACACATTTTCTAAAGGTGACCCATCAAAAAGGTGAAGAAGCAACAATGCCAAGACAGTCCAAAAATTGATCTTGCAGATTCTATCACAAAAATATAGGTTCGCACGACCTCGTGCGAACCTATGCTACAGACACTAAAATCACCGAATCAAGTATGGCCTAGTTTAGTGTTTTTATGCTATTTTTAGCAGTTTTATCATTTTTTAAGCTTGTTTAAGAGTCTTTTTTTTGTATAAACACGAGGTTTGACTAAGACAAGCCCCCAAATGCTCTAACCACATTTTTAAGGTCAATAGGTAAACTGAACACATCCAACCAGCAATGGAACACGAGCAATAAGCCCACCTACACTAAGGAACACAAAGAAGACAAATCTTGTTGCCTTTGTACACACATTCGAGAAGGGCTTCCTTAGGGAAGACCCCATTGTAGCCTTCAAGGCAAAATTTGTAAAAGGATATCGACTTGTAACCTCCTTTTATCATTTTAATAGCAAAAGCAGTGGATTCTATAGTTTTGAATGAGAATTATAGTGTCATTTTTTTTTGTTTCACCTAGTCGATAATAGTTCTAGTCTTAATATTTATAGCCCAAGATTCATCAATAATTTTGGGTTAACCAAATAAGATTTGGTTAAATCAAATATTTTTATCAAGGATTGAAACAATGTGGAATTTAAAGCTAGTGGCACTATAGTCTTACCCCTCAATTTTAGTTTCTACACTCTCAACATTGTCTTCTATATCATACCTTGTGACTTAATCTACAATATTCTTCTTAGGAGGCCATGGATCCATGATATGTGGGCCATCCCTTCAACCCTTCATAAGTGCCTTAAGTATGAATATAGGGGCAATAATAACCATATTCTAGGTGACCCCAAATCCTTCAACTACTACTAGGTGATCCAGGTCAAGAAACCTAAGGCTTGTCTTTGCCCTTCTTTCAATTCATCTCTTGAATCATCATATTCATCTTCTTAGCTTCCAATCAATGATCATTAAGATATCTCACCTAACACTGAATATAAGGATAGGTCCGAGGGCCTGGTTCAACGGTCAAAGCGCTTCTTTCGGAGCGGGGAGATCGGGGTTCCAATCCCTCGGGCCTCGCCGTACTGTTACGCCTGTTCTCTCATCCAGGAGCGGGCAGCGGCGTAAAAGGTTCAATCCGACGGGGGCATGGTGGTATAGGGGGCGGTCTGCGCGAGGTATTTCGGTGGCAGGCTTCTGGGGGTGGACTGCGCAGATGACTGTGGCGGCTTTCTGGCTGGCTGGCCCGGACTCGTGGCGGCTATTCGAGTCCACCATGTTAATCAAAAAAAAAAACAATGAATATAAGAACCAAATTTATAATCTAATAAACATTAATAATAATAATCGACTTTTCCTTAACCTATCCAAGCTTCCTTCATCTTCTCAACCCTTAGGCTTACCTTCTTGCAATAAGGATAAAACAGTACAAATAGGAATTTGCTCCTTCATTTGTGTTGGTACTACCAATGATGATAAAATCCATGGTAGTAACCCTTTTTTGGTTGAATGATAGTATACTTCATGCTTCTTATCAAACTCATATTCCATCCCTAAGTAGATGCTTTCTAATATAGGATATTGAGACAAAGAACTAGGCCTATATGACCAGGGCATCAAAGAGTCCCTACAAACTAAATCCCAGATAGGATGTTGTAGGATAATTATATCCTTATTCATAGTTATCCCTTACCCTTCTCTTCTTCTTTTAATATTGAAGGTGAAACCAACCTTCTTGTAAGGTATTCCATGATGACAATATTCTATTAAATGGATTGGATTTGTATGAGGATGATGATGATGATGATGGGTCATATCTCTTATAGATTATATCCTCTTCTAGTTTACACAATCTATTAGTGTAAATCTCCCAACCCTAGCCTATCCGAAGTTGATTGGTGGTAAATAAAACTATGAGATAGAGGATGTTGTAAATGATCCTCCTTAAGATGGTCCCTTTTACTATCTAAGCCAAATGACTTTTATTTTGGTGTATATATTTCCTCAATTGTGAATATTGATGTCTCATAGCCAATTGACAATAATCATCCATCCTTAGATCCTACACATCTTGAGATCCTAAGAGTTTTCCCAGTTCCCCCTTAATTGGAAAATGAGTATTGTATTTTAATTGAGAAAACCTTGGACATCAACATTGAGACTCATGAATATGATTAAACTAGACAAGGTCTTGACCCCAACATGAGGAATAAACTAGGATTTTTATGGAGTTCAAATAAAAATTTGCTTTTTCCTATGCTAACATATTGGGTTTTGATTATTTCCTTATTTGTTACCACCTAGTTGTCACTCTTGGTGTAAAACCTATAAAGCAAAAGTTATGGAAGATACATTTGAAATTCACTTTGCTAGTAAATAAAAATCTCTAGAAAACCCTTGATGTTAGATTCATGAGAGCCATTAACTATTTTGACTAAATCTCTAATGTTTTTCTTATTTCTAAGAAAACTAGTGTTAGAGTGTGAACCAAATATTAGGACATCAATAAAGTATATACAAGGGATGGCTTCCCTCTACCCAATATGGGTATGATTATTGATTTTACTACACGATGTGGAATACTATATTTAATGGATGTATTCTTAGGCTACAATCATATCAAGATTGCTCTTGAGGACCAAGTCAAAACAACTTTCACCACCTGATGTGGAACCTTCTATTGTTAAATCATATATTTTGTATCAAAGAATATAGGGGCTACCCACTAGAGATCTATGACATACATATTTTATGATATGATGCATATCATGGAGGATTATGTCATTCTTAGTCATTCTTTAAACTATAAAGATCGTGTTCAAGATCTAAGGTGTATCTTTGAGTGGTTGCAGAAGTACAAGGTATGGTTAAAGGCTCATAAATGCATCTTTTGAATTACATCAAAAAAAATATTGAGATTCATTGTATATCAATGTGGCATTGAAGTTGATCCTAACAAGAAATCAACTATGGTTGATTTGCCACACCCTTAAACTCTAGGCTAGATTATGAGTCTCCAAGGAAAAATCCAAGCCATCCAAATATTCCTCTCAACTTGCCAATAAGTGTTAACCTTTCTTAAAGATTTTGAGAAATGATATAGTCGTTGAATAGTATGTTGATTGTCAAGCAACCTTTGATGCTCTCAAATCCTACCTTTTATCTCCTCCCATTTGTTTTCCTCCTAATATTTCTAGGTCATTATTATATATATAGTAGTAACAATCCATACCTTAAGAGATATGTTGGCACATTAGAATGACCAGCAAAGAGAGTGAGTTGTTTTCTTTATAAATAAGAATTTGGTTAACTATATAACCTATTATATCCCTTTATAAAAAATTTCTAGCCATGATGTTTGATTTCTAGAAGCTTAGACACTACATGCTCAACCATAAAAACTTTATCATTGCAAGGGTCAAGCCCTTGTGATATCTCATGTACAATCCTCACCTCTTCGGTTAAAATAATAAGTGGATCGTTATACTTAAAATATTTAAACTCTAATTTGTTAGCCAAAATTCTATGAAATTCCATCTCCTTGTCAATCAATTAAGAGCTACACTTTTAGATGCTAGTCATTCCTTAGTAGTATAATTTGTCGATGTGTCAATATTTAGCTTGGAAGTAGATTGGCCTAACTCTTAGACCATATACTTTGATGAAATTCAATGTATCAAAGGATTAAAGGTAGGAATCATCTTGGTAATTGTTGTTCCAAAATTTGCCTATAGTTGATTATTGCACCCAAGACTTGGCCAAGATTGAATAATCGAGCAAGCTGCAAAGCTTAACCGGGTCATTCTCTAGAGAAGGCTGACTCCATTCTTAGTTCTTAAAACTATTCTCCACCTTTTATTTGTAACAAATGTTGTCAGGTTGACTTTCCTCTAATAATTCTACTTCCTGTAACTGTCATGACCACACCACAAAAATATGTCAGGATGTCGCATTTTATCTCATGTCTTTCGACCTTCGAGACATTAATAACCATGATGCAAGGACTTGTCATGACATTGTGATAAATTTTAGCCCTTTTGGACTCCCTGGACTTGGAAACCATGACACAGTGACATATCACGATATCACGTCTTCCCTTTCATATTTTACTTAATCAAGCCTTGGTTGTCGCGATGTAGCAACATGTCATAATGTGGCACCTCTTCTTTCTACTTTAGATTTTTTATATTTCTACAATCGTGACATAGGAACATGTCATGATATCACAATATCTTTTAACTCCTTGGTTTTCTTCACTTATTTTTTATCACGATAAAGACGTATGTTGTGATATCATGATATTTTTGCCCTTACATTCCATGAGTAACTACGACCATGGCATAGCGATATATCACAATATTGCACCCTCATTTTTGCTTCAAGTCTTCCCAATACTTCATGATCACGATACAATGACTATTCGCGATGTCACACCATTTTTGGGAAATTTAGACTCTTTAGCTTTGTTCCTCCAACCTTTTTGCAAATGTTGACTATCTACTCTCTTGTCATTGAGACATAACATGTTTGGTTGTTGTTGTAATTGCCTTGTTGCTATATCTATTCATAGCCTTAAATCTTCTTTTTACAATAATGAGAGTTGGGTGGGTGAGGAGAACACAAAAATCACCCACATTCTTGGTGACTCATAGGGGAACATTTCTTGCAAGGTTTGCAAAACCTAGATTGCCTTACCATAGAGCCAACACTTTCTAAAGTCATAGAAAGGCTTAACCAAAAAAGGACAAAAAGGTAATTTGAGCGAAGGAGAAGCCAATATAAGGAGAGAGGAAAGTTTACTCTTACAAAATTGCATCGTTAGGAAAGAAAGAAAGGATATATAGAGATGGAAAGGGGAAGCTCAAAATGATATATGGAAAACTACAAAACGAAGGTGAAGGAGATGGGTACACACAACAAACAAAAAAATTTACATGA
Source organism: Wollemia nobilis (assembly GCA_028583015.1). NCBI lineage: Eukaryota > Viridiplantae > Streptophyta > Pinopsida > Araucariales > Araucariaceae > Wollemia > Wollemia nobilis. The sequence continues at coordinate 928,091 of JAQPPZ010009575.1, forward strand.
AATGGTGGTGAGAGGCGTGGAGAACAAATAACACGAAGTAAAATGATACTCTAGAAATAAAGGAGGACATCAAAAGAGGAAGGGGAATGATATTTTAATAGGCAAGTGAGAGGAAGTATCACTGGAATGCTGGAGATAAGGAAAAGAAGAAAATAAAATAAGGGAATTGGAGGTACACAAATTAAGGAAACCTCCAACAATATTTTACCTTCATAAATATACTCCATCGAGGCACAAAATTATTTTAAGAGCATACAAATTGCCATGAGGTAACACCTTTTGGGGGGAATCATCCACCTCTCCTACATCTCTTTCTTCCTCTAGCATAGGTGAACAAAAATCTCCTCAATGGCTCATACCATCATCTTTGCAACTTTTTGTTTGCACTATTGGACCCATCTCGTCTACTAAGAGTCTCATCCTCTTAATTTTGGAGGGTATCCCATCCTTATATAAGGTCCAAGTCGAGAGAAAGTATCTCATCAGCTGAAGTCTAGAAAAATTTGCTTCATAGATTTTAAGCAATCTTTGGTGCACTTTAACTGGTATTCACGCATCAGTCGAGTCTTTCTTGTACATTTCCTTTGATCTAGTGTTGCATCATACGACCTGATGCATGATTTAGCTCCTCATTTGCATGTTTTTCAATGATCTTAGCTCTACCACATTGTATTCTTAGGCGTACCTCATGCTATTTCAAAAATAGTCTACCTTTATCCATTGGGCTATAGAGTCAGAGAAAACATCACAAAAAGAAATACAAATAAGGGAAGAAAAAAAAAAGGAGTAATATTGTGCTCCATATTTTGGTGGTTGCATTAGATAACCCTTCTGATTTCACTACAATACCGATCCTTAGAAACAAGATATGCTTCATCAAACCTCTTCTTACTTGAAGTGTATGTACGAGATGTTGTAAGATACATGCTCTAACATGGAACAGACATACTTATTCATAATGACTATAGTCAATCACCTTATATATATATATGTTGACTATGTACACAAAATATGACGTGTATGCTCACACCTAACTTTTGAAACCTTTCACAAACCTACCCCATGAACCTACAATACCCAAACCATATGGTATCAAATTTGAGTCATTCTTCATGATCTTCTTGCCAGGTGTCCAGTTGTTACTAACCACAGTAAAATCCCATTCTATTTTTTATTCCTATTTTGAGATGTTTATATTCCAAGCATCTGGTGATATCTCACTAGCCTTGTAAAGAGACATTAGAATTTTACATGATGCATATAGATCTCTCTCTCTCAGGGATTCCATTCTACCCTTCACCTGTATCTTATGATCTTTGACCGATTTTGCATCATGAGTGGTCACCTTCCAATGAAGATAATTTTAGTTCTTTGTATTTGCTTGATCTTGAAAACTTGTCACTGAGCTATTATAGGATGTCTTATCGAATGAAAAAAAAATTTGATTCAGGATGAGTAAAATATACTCTTGGTGGATTACCAAAATTTGCATCCTTCCTCTTACATATGGGCTCTTTGACAGGGTCCATCCTTTGCTCCTTGTAGCCTTCAATGCAAAAATTGTGCAAGCCTTGATTAGGCACTGTGATGATATTTTTGGCCAATGATATTAGTATTTGGTCCTACACTCACATCACACATCCTTCCAATTATCTTAGAAAACCTTGGGATAGGCACATCCCAAACAATGGAGGTGTATCAACAACTTCCACATCTTGAATTACAGCTAAATCTGGATGCCCGCATATTAACATTGGTATTTTGTGTAAAGTCCTCACTCTTTTAACTACTTTCCCTTGAAATGCAATATTCCTCTCATGTACATCTGGGCTTTGACCCAGAATTATACAATTTTTTATCGATATAATTTAGACCCGATCCTTTGGATCCACCACACAATTATGCAATATCCCCTTTTCCAGGAAAAGAGATAGATAGAAATGAGGGGATGGTATTTTTACATAATGGGAAAGTATACTTGTGTAGATGTACCACCAATGTCTGGAAGTTCTCCAATGGCAACGTTAATTAAGTCCACCTAATATGATACCAAAAGCTCCTATCTTAATCCTACAAACTCTAGAGCTAGGTTTTTGAATAAACAATAAAATTGTTTTACCATTTTTATTCTTTATTGAATTGTTGTAGCAGGGAAATATAATCTCTTACATGTCTCTAACCTCTTCTGATTTATTATATGATCCTTAAATAAGGAGCTATTAACAAGCACTTGATCACTCATGCCAGTGTCCTATGGTGGTGAAGGTAGGATGGTAACATCTTCATGTTTCCTAGGTTGAGATACTATAAGACTTGCATTTTCCTAGTGTTCATAGTCTTGTATTGTATTACATGCCATTGTATTACCCATCAATGGGAATCTTCTTATCTACTCCAAGTGGTCTTCTCCTCTCTCAAAATGAATTTCATTATGGAACAGAGGCTTAATCAAAGTTTGACCACTTTCCCATTTTCTATCATTACCCTATTGTTCTCCCTTTTCAAAATTTGTTCTTGATTTTATTGTTAGCTAAAAATAGTGAGGTTGATGAAGTTGATGTACCATAGACCCATAATCATTGAGATCCTATCTCCTATTCTCTGAGATCTATCTTTCCATAATTCTCACTTCCTCAACTAGCCTCTGAATCTCCACCTTCAAATCTTGCTTTGTTCGACACCTATGTTCCTGATACTCGGTGGGATAACCACCTTCTATGATTTGGCATAGGTGTGGTCTGATATCTTCAGGGGAAGGTATGAGGACTAAAATTTGGAGGGGATAGGGGTTTTCCCTAGGTGGTATTTTTCCTACTTGGATCAAAATATTTTTAGCATGAATGGCTTCTTTGAAAATTTATGGGAAATTCTTTTCTCTAGATTGTTGAATAAGAATGCTTATATCTGGGTGGAAAGCATGGATATAATATATATATGCTTGAGTAGGGGATGGTTGGAACTCATGAGGAATCCTTCTCCACATCCTTTTGAATCAAATATTGAAGTCAAATATATTTTCAAGGGATGCTCATTTAATAAATGAGAGTTGAGTGAGCAATAGGAAAGGATCTCCAAAGTCATCAAAGGCATCAATGAGAGCTTCTACTAAATATTCCCATGTATAGATACTTTGATCCTCTAATATCCTATACCACAACAATACTTTCCCTTTGAGGGAGAGAAAAAGCAACTTGAGCATCACATCTTCAAATGTGATATTATGCATAGTGGCCAAAGAAGCTACATCTTGACAATGCTCAAAGGCAGTCTTCCCTGTACCATCAAAGCTTGGTAAAGTTTTCAAAGTAGCCTTAGGAATATTGTGCATATACTAGATATTAAGGGGGCTTGTATCATCCCATCGAGGACAATGCCATTGAGCCATTGATCCTTGGTGTGACATTGACCTTTTCAATATTCTAGGGTTCTTTCTTCAAGAGGGAGTCACCATATGGTCATGATTTTTGCTACTGCTCATTAGATCTTGGATCCTCCAAGAAAGTAGAAATTGATTAAGGTTTTAAAGGGGTTTTAAAGACAACCAATCAGTGGCTTGGATCTGTATTCTTAGCAAATTCACCAGGTGATTTGAAGAAAACTTATTGCTCAAAATAGGGTATCACCGAACCCTAGTTTACTGTTAATGGTGGGATGCAGGTCCCACTAAGCGTGCCAAAAATTGTTGGTCCAAAATCTACCTATGGTTGATTATTGCACCTAAGACTTGGCCAACATTGAATAACCGAGCAAGCTACAAAGCTTAACCAGGTCAATCTCTAGAGAAGGTTGGCTCCTGTGAGGTTCTAACTAGCTAAAAATATGATGGGGAGAGGAAAAGAGTGTTGAAAGAGAATAAACGTAGCTAGAACTTAAGATGGTACAAATTAGACAATAACAAGAAATACATAAAGATCATGAAATGAAACAACCATTAAAACCTCCTAACAGACCAACTAGTTTTTATCTCATGCAGAAAAATCTTAATCAATATTTAGTTCAACAGACTATAAGTTCCAGAACCAGAGAATAAACATACACAAGAATCCAGAAAGCAAAATTAATGTCATGCACATTCATCTAGCTAAATAGAAACATTCATCCATTCATACATACATTTTTTGCAAGATGTTGAACCAAAGGCCAAATAGAGATTTCCTTTGTATTGCTCCTTCCAAAAATCTTTATACATGCAACTTGTAAATGCCTAAGAGTTGACCCCTACACAAGAGGCCATCACTCTTATTTATAATACCTCTATGGTTCAATATTCAAAAATACAAAAATATCTTTATTTAAAATCATTACAAAAAAATGTCAAGCGATCAGATTGGTGGAATCATCGTGCAGCATCATCGATCCCAAAAAATGGGATGTGGTGCTAAGATTCTGACTACAGGTTAAATTCTTCACATGTTTAGGGAAATAAGTGGAGATGAGATTGAATTTGATTCATTCTTAGTTCTTGAAACCATACTCCATCATTGATTTGTAACAGATGCTGTCAGACTAACTTTCCTCTGAGAATTTTTCTTCTTGTAACTATCATGACTGCACCATAGAAACATTTTAGGATGTTGCATTCTATCTCATACCTTTAGACCTTCCAGATATTAGTGATCATGATGTAGGAATTTATCACAATGTTGCAATAAATGTTGGCCCTTTTGGGCTCCCCATACTTGGCAACCGCAACATAATGACATGTCACGATGTCACGTCTTCCTTTCATATTTTACTTAATCAAGATTTGGTTGTCACGAGCAACAACATGTCGCAATGTCACACACTTTCCTTTTACTTTAGCTTTTCTAAGTTTCTAAAATCATGACATAGAAGTGTGTCACAATGGCATGCTATATTTTAACTCCTTGGTTGTATTCACTTCTTTGTGATCACGATATAGATGTCTGTCGTGATATCACGATAAATTTTTGTCCTTAAATTCCATGAGTAACTGCAACCATGGCATAACACATATCACGATGTTGTGCCCTCCTTTTTGCTTCAAGTCTTCATAATACTTCATGACCATGGCACAACAACCATCCATGATGTTGCACCCTTTTAGGAAATTTAGCCTCTTCAACTTTGTTCTTCCATTTTTTTTGCAAATACCGACTATCTACCTCTTATCATTAAGCCGAAACATGTTTGGTTGTTGTTGTACTTGCATTTTCTAACTTTGTTCACATCCTTAAATATTATTTTTAGAACAATGAGAGTTGGGTGGATGAGAATAACACAAAAATTACCCATAGTAACTCCTCAACAATACCTAATCCCCTTGTCCTTCAAACTTAAGGTTTTTTATGCCAATAATACTATTGAATATGAAGCTTGTATTCTATGGGTACATGTAGCATTAGCTTTGTAAGTTATAATCCTCTCTATCTTTGGATATTCCTAGCTTTTAATAAACCAAGTCAATGGTTTTATTGAATAAAATATAAAAAGCTTTATCCATACAAAGACATTGTCACTAAGCTAATGGTTGCTTTTAAAAAAATTATCATTGAAGTTATCCCTAGGTCTAGTAACCACCATGCCAATGCTATGCCCTCAACTGCATCCCTTATCCCCTTAGATCTAGATGATGAACAAGCCATGTTCATAATTCAACAAACTAGGGATATTTTGACCTCATAGTCTAGTTAGCTTTCTCTAGAAGTCTTTTCTATAGAAATAGCTCATTCTAATGATCCTTGGCACAAGGAAAACTTTAACTTCCTTATGGATGACATGATGCCTAATTATTTAAATTGTAATGAGTGTAAGAACATCAAGAAACATGTCTATATGCATGTCATTATTGATGATATCTCATACCACCATACTCTTGATTAGATTATCTTAAATACCTAGCCTTAGCAAAATCCCAAGTAGTTATCAAAGAGGCCCATGATGGATCATATAGTAATCACATCAATGGTGTTTCCATTACTAAGAAACACCTAAAAATGGATTATTATTGACCCTCCATGGAAAAAAAATCTTGCAACTATGCTGGAAGGTATGATAAGTGTTAGAATCGTGATAATATTATCCATGATTTATCCCAAGCTCTCCAACCCTTGAATTCTCCTTGGCCTTATTACTTTTAGGGCTTAGACATCATTGGGAAAATAAACCTAGTATCATCTAACAAGTATAAGTTCACCATCATGATAACTAATTACTTCACTAAGTGGGTAGAAGCCATGGCTTTATCCTTAAATAGATCCTTAACTAGAGCCCAAGTTTCCAAGTTTATCCTTAACTATATTCTTGACCATTATGGGATCCCTTCTATGTTAATCTTTAGAATTAGAACATCCTTCAAGAAGAAGGATGTCCGAATAATTTGTGCTAAATACAAGACTTAGAAAATGGTATATGCCTAACTATCCTCAAGGAAAAGGCCAATTTTAAGATTCTAAAAAGATTCTTATCAAGATATTTACAAATCTCATTAGCAAATCTAGTAGATATTTGTATTTTCATCTATATCCATCCTTGTGGGTCAATCATGCTAGTGTCATGACTCCCACTAGCATGATACCTTATGCTTTGATTTATGGAACTAGAATGATTTTTCCTTTCAAGCTAGCAAATCCTCTATTGGATATGACTATCATATTATTCATCTTAGCTAGCTATAATTACTTTATAAAAAATGAATTCATTCTTAGATACCCTATGGGTCTACTAACAAAGGCTTAAATATGCCTATAGCAAGAAGGTATAATCCTATTGATTGGAAGCTAGTGATATTGTCCTTAAAGAGAATCAAAAGAATACTAATACTAAAAATAAGCTCAAAGGCAATTTTGAGTCTAATTGGCTAGATCCATAGGTCATAATTGTTAGCTTTTGATACTTAATACTTAAAGTAAAATAACCACAAGATATAAAATAAAGTTGTTGTAAGAAATATAAGTCAATGGCAATATTCTAAACATATAAAACTCATAAATAACTTCTACAACAACTCATAAAAATACCATTAACAAATGCTCACGAAAATAGTATCTTGATAGAATAAATATCTCTAATACACCATACTTCCACACACTCTCACTCTATATTGTGTCTATTATACACACACATAAACACATATATAATGGAATTTGACTCTTCATATGGAGTACTCTTTGCCTTTACTCTTCTTGAGACTCTTAACTTTCCTAATTTAAGGACACATGTTCACTCTTACATAATGGACACTTGTGCACATCTACACTCATCATACTTGCACACTTAACTGCAAGACACTTGTGCATTTTTTGCATATTATTACATTACATAAAGTAAATACTCACAATCTATTCTAAGACACTCTCCTAATCTAAATATGTACCCAAGGTGTTACATTAGCATGTATCAAATAATGTAATATATTCCAACTGTTGGGAATAAAATGAGATGAGATATTTTATTGATACAATATATAGGCATAAGTCTATATGGATAATATGACAAATGTCAAAGAGAATGACAAGTGTCAAACTGAAACTAAAGGTATAGTGCACATTAATTCTAAAATTCCCCCTTAATGTGCACTATCTAAACTATGAAAAGGAAAACAAGTCAACATTAGGTAACATTCCCCCTTAATGTTGACTTCTCTAAAATAACCCTATCATCCTCCTTTATTACATGATTTGGTCTAGGCTCGTGCTCTTTGCACTTGGCTCTCCAACTGTAAATAATGCTAGATCAACGAAGTATACATCTCTTTATGTTGCCTCAAGGTCAGCCACTTCCTTGGATCTGTTTCCATTGGGTCAACCGTTTAAGTACCTCAGGGTCATCCTAGGTACCTCAAGGTCAGCCACATCTAGATTTGTTGCCTCTGCAGGTCATCCTCCAGGTATGTTACCACTCGTAGGTCACTGATTAGATCCACCATGAATATCATCCTCCCTCATGGTGAAATCAATCTAGAAGGTTTCGGTCTCTACCAAAAATGCACCCTAATACATAAGAATTAGTCATATGAGTGTTGGTCTCTACTAAAAATACACTCAAAAATATAATAAAATGAGCCATAAAAACCAAATGTGGAGGAGAAGAAGAAAGAAGAGAATAGAATCTTCTGAAGTGTATTCGTATGTATTCTTAAGTTGATCCAAAAAATATCCTCGGATAGATTCTAGGGTGTCTATGTTTGTAGTCCCTAGAATAGGTGTCCTTATTGTGACCATCTCATCCTATCGGAATACATGGGTAACCAACCACTGCATCCACTAGGTTCTATATAGAAGGTGACTAGGTACAAGGATCACATACAAATTTACCTTGGGAGTGTCGGGTACAACCGAGAGTGCACTCCAAGATACAAAACTTTGAGGCTAAAAATACAATTGAAATGGCCTCAAAAATATAATTTGACACCACCATTGTATCCATCGCAAAAAACCTTTCTCACGACTATAAATACCCCTATGTTTTTCTCTCAAAGGGGCCTTCACTTCTTGAATACAATAAAGTGACCATGAGGGCCTTCCACTTCCACTCTCCATATGGAAAAATATAAAAAAAATGATGTGTCCATACAATAGAGTTGCTTCTATCATTTTGAAAATAATTTGCCCTCTAAAAAAATAACCCACATGCCAAGACCTCCATAGATTTTAAAGAATAAATTGACCCTCCCACTTTATAAAAATGTTTAAAGGGAAATAATAATAATAATGGCCATATATTATAACATTTCAAAAAAAAATGTTCCCTTTTCAAATAAAATATTTTTCCCAATATTTAAAAATAGTGGATGATTGATGTAGTTCTCCGCAAAGGGTCAACGGCCTAGAATTATGGCATGCATATTGGAAAGCGTGCACCTTCTCATGAAAACCCTTAGGGGTGCACCGCTTCCTCTGCTTCACTATCACTCTGGGAATTTTCTAGGCACCATGCCATCAACCACATTTCCATTTCATTCCCAGGCAGTGCTCATCAACATCTACGGATTTATTGGAACCCTCAACCACATTAAATGATTCAACACTGGTAACCATAAGTAGGTCCATGGAAAATGTGGGGAAGTGGCTTTGGTGAAACTGGCCCCCACCATTACATTATTTGCTCTTCATTCATGCATCATTATTGAACTCCTTCTATGAAGTACAACAACATATAACTTTTGGCATTTGAAAATTTCCACATCTCCACAGCATTGGACACCTTCCCGCACAATCATGAACCGTTCAAATCCTGTTTGTAGAGTGCATTTGAAAATGTCACTAATGCTCACAATCCAAAATACAAGTGAAATGAAGATTTGTGTGAGCTGAACACAGGCAGATCCGCGTGAGGTGAACACAGACAGTTTAAAAAACTTATCGATGTCATTATGTTCAATATCACATCGTATGACTCGTTCTCTCTATTGCATTCCCTCCTCCATTGGTCTCACAAATTTATAACACAAATTCCACTGGATGCCTAGTTGCACATTCTCAAAATTAAAATCTACATCATGATCCTGTTATCTCCAGTTGATCAGCCTTTGCTTTCCAACAGAATAAACTCATACTGCTAAATTTCACCATCTCCTATGAATCTGACGTATAAAGCACCCAATCGTCTACTTTTTTTATGGGATATATGGTCACAATTCGCCATATCATTGCACTTTGTACAACAAAGCAAACAATAAAGCACATGACAACAAACTATGAGTGCCAAAAAAATTGAAATGCGACATCGATGGCAACACCCATGAACACAAAAAATTTGGATTTGATGGTGGAAGCTGATGGGAACTCCACACCCTACTACGACTGCATTCGTCGCTCCATCCTCATCCATTATGATGTAAACAAATATTTTTCTACTATGAACACCATGTATCTTCTTCTGTGCAATGCGGTAATTGAAAAAAAACTTCGTAAACACGATGGTACTTCGTAAAAAAATATTGCAGCTCCATGAAACTATTGCCAACAATCCTTATGGCGACAAAAAAAACATGCATAGACTTGTGCACCGACAAAAAACAAACCCATAAGCATGTGATCCAGGAGGAGTTCACGATCTCATCACGAAGGAGTATCACCGCCAACATAGCAGCAATCACGAGGTCCATTCACAACACTATTCTGCTCAGCACTTCCAGGAGTAGCAGAGAGTAAACTCAGTCATTAAAAAAATCAATTCCCTTCAGATCTTTGTTGCTTTACCATGAAATTGGAAAGCCATAACTGTAGTGCCAAAACACCATATATCACAATCTAGGATACATCAAGATCCTCTGCATAGAATTGTCGTAATCAAAGGAAAAATCAATTATTATAGCCGATATCCACGCTTGGCATTATAGCTCGTAGTGCCTAAACTAGCATAGGTGTCAATGTGAGATCTCCACATAGGCTAAGTTTTCAAAGGGAAAGATTTGCATCGATGGCCGTAAATCACCTGTGCCACTTAGCTCGTAGCTCATCATCAACAAGACGTCATAGCATCATCATCAACTGCTTTACTCCAAGATGTCTTCTCCAACTGCAGACATACTCCACTATACACGACAACTACAATGGGAGTGCTTGAAGTAAGGATCCTCATCTTCATTGTTCATCGAAGACATATGAGAACCTCATGGTGCTGAATCCAAATGGAAATCTGCAGTTTAGCATCCTATGGTAGAGTATAATTGGGATGGGTGACCAATAGGGAAGTCTCGGTGGTTGCACCCATTTTTTTTAATTCTTTTTTTTAATAAATTTCTAGGTCATAAAAAATTGATAAAATATAATAGCCCAAAAAAATTTCAGATTGGTAACTCTCGAATTACCACAAACCCCAAATATTCAAACTAACTAGAAACTAACCCCCCAAAAAAATATTGGCAGCCATGGTATCCCGTTTTTCATTTCTCCATGGAGAAATTACTTCTACGGACGGATATATAGGGAAAAAATAATGGCAGCCATTAATTTTCTTAAAAACTTTTGGTTTCTGATCCATTGTATACAATGGAGAGCATACTCCCTCAGTATTCAAAAAAAAAAAATGTGGGGCTAAAAAAATGAGGGGGGAATTTCCATGATGGAAATCCCCCCTCAAGGGGTTACATAGGGTAGGAGAGCGACAACGCTCTGATAACAAATTTTGGGAATAAAATGATATGAGATATTTTATTGATACAAGAATGATACATTATATAGACATAAGCCTATATGGAGAATATGACAAATATCAAAGAGAATGACAAGTGTCAAACTGAAACTGAAGGTATAGGACACATTAAGTCTAACACCAACACCCTCTTGTATTACATTATTTGGTTATTAAATACTTTAGTCTTCAATATAGTCTTCGTATTTAGTCTTCAATATAGTCTTTGTCTTTTGTCTTCAATCTATCTCTTTAAGATCAATTTCTAAACTTGCACAAAATAGTTCATATTTTACCTTTCTGATGTGACTTCTTCTATTCTTCTTTTTCTTTCTTTGCTTTTGTATCTTCTTTGATGATTCACCTTCTAAGCATTGTGTTAGCAAATCATCACAATAATACAACTTAGATTTCTTTAGGTTTAGTCTTCATTTTGCCTTTCTTTTTTAGATGTCTTTTCTTGTTTCTTTTCCTTCTTCATTCTTACACTTTTACTAGTGATATATATTTAATGTGATGAGTTAGTATGTCATCACAATAGTATTGACCAGAATTTAGTACTTCATTTCTAGTATGTTCATCTTTCTTTTGTTTCATCCCTTGAAATAATTCAAAAGTAATTAATGATAGATATATCATCAAATATTCTTCTGAAGAAAGCATAACTATGTTTTGAGCATTCCACCAAGTCTTGAAAATTACTTCATGAAGATAACCAATCAATGTCATAAAATTTTCTTTTTTTTGCTTCCTTGAGAAACAAAGAAAATCTTTCTTTTAAACTAGCAAGCAAACATTTATATCCGTCAAAAGTATCTATTAAGTTTTGTGAATAAAACTTCAGTTCATGAAATAGTTCTTCATCATTAAATGCATTCTTCACTATTTCATCCATGTTTCTTTTAACTCAATATTTTAAACCTTTGAAGTAGGATTCCTTATAGCTCCCTAGTATTTTGGATGTAAAATAGCTTTGATAAAATACTTAGCTTTCTAAGTTTTCCTTTGGGTTGAATCCCTTTTGTCTCCCTAATTATAAATGGAAAGCTAAAGATAGTTTTGATGCAATTTCAATTTTGATAAAATTCTCTTCTTTCAAAGACTTTAAGTTGGAATCCTTATGTCTTGTTAATTTTGAATAAGAGACTAATATCAATGTATTTTTTCAACTTTCAAAAACTCTATGTTATATTTCTTATATCTCTCAAATTTCAATAATATGGTTTCTAAATTTCAAAAACCTATGTTGGTGTTGAATTCCTTATAACTCCCTAATTAGAAATTTAGAAATTCTATAAAATATATTTGCAAGTTTTGTATTTCTAATTCGATGTAGGAAACCTTATTTCTCCAAAATTATCAATTTTCAAATATTTCTATGCAACTTGAATTTCAAAATAGAATAAAGTAATTTCAAAACCTTTCAAATTAAATGTTTCTCACTTCAAGAATCTTCCAAAGCATTCAATAAATATTCTAAGGTTATAATTCATCAATTCATTACCTTATTTCTCCATTCATTCAATTAATCTCAAGTATAATAGATTAATTAACCTTAACCTTAATAATATTATTCCTTATACCTCCTTAATATTTGCAAAGGATTAAATCAATTCAAATATTCTATACCTCCTTGTATATGGCACGCTAAATTTGGGTCTTCAAATATTTGACCTCCTTCTATATATTTATTGGCCTCTCTGTCCTCCAATATTGGGTCTTCAAGTCTTTGACCTTCTTTTGCATATTCACTAGCCTCTCTATCCTCCAATATTATCTCCTTTATGATGCGCTCCATGTTCTTCAAGAACTTTGAAATCTATCTCACACTAAACTTGGCTCTCATGCATTAATGGTGTGTAAGAAATGTTTCCTTCTCCCATGAAGGTGGTTGGCATTCCTTCTGTGATGTGACATATGGCAAACAATCTCTTCACTTCCTCATAATGTTGTTACCAAGTGGTGCTCAATGTTTGAACATTACAATTTTGATTCTCTTCTTGCCTTAATGCTATGTATGACCCTTGCAACTTTTGATGTCCTAAGTAAAATAATATTCCAAGAGCTTTGTAATTGCACTGAATGAAATTTCTCTCAAATTTATGTTCAATGATGATTCTACTTCAACCTAATGGCTCTTTGGATCATTCCTCAATGGTTATTCAACTAGCACTCTTCTTTGGTGCTCTCTTTAATGCAAGTGTTTTCTATCCCTTATAGTGGTTACAAACATAAACTCTTTCGCCTTCCTTACAGCAGTTACGAGCTCAAGTGATTTGACTTGCTTTCAACATATCTTTTTGTTCTCCATGATGTCTCCTTAGCTTATAATGCTTCTCTTCCTCTTATCAATGCTTATGCTTCCTCCTCCTTTCTTGGTGGCTCTATCTTTCAAGCTCAATGGCTCTTCTCCCTTGCACGGTGGCTCTTCTCCTTTGCATGGTGGCTCTTCTCCCTTGCATGGTGGCTCTTCTCCTTTGCATGGTGGCTCTTCCTAGGCAACTCTTGGATGCTTACCCCCTGTGCTATGATTGTTCATCTTCATTCTAATAGCACCTTGGCTTCTCTCCTATGGTGCTCAATATTTGCTTTCTAGTGGTCCTTCCTTCAATACGGGGGTGCCTCCACTTGTGCTTGGTGGTTCTACCACTCCTTTGGTGATTTTTATTCACCAATATTTTTTGCAACTTTTACCTGTACTTTATGGTGTCTTTGGACACTCTAACTTTACCTTGTTCTTGTGCACTATTCAATCTCTTTCTTTTATCCAATAAGACTTATAAAAATTCTGCACTTTCTTGGATTATAAAAACAACATATATATTAATTTTTCCTTCTCCTTATTACTCCCTTTCAAGCAATATTTAACTTCACTTTTTGTTGTTGTGTTTTGTAGATTCTAGGATGATAATGATGCCTCCTTCCTTGGCTTGGAGACACTTAGCTTAGACTATATTTTGTTGGCTATAATAATTCTAATATGGTTCTTTCAAAAAACTTAATAATAAGCTTATTTGAATGCTTGAATAATAAACTTTTATAGCACCAATGTTACAAACATTTTTTTCCTCTTTTTGTAGCTAATCTCATGGTGATTTGATTCACCTTTTTGTTGTCTCAAGTTTATAAATTTTGCAGCTCTACTTTCTTTTACTTTACTACTCCAAAAACAACTTCTACCTTCTTCAAAGTATGCTATTTGAAATCAGCCTTCTTGTTGTTCAAAATATTTGCAATTTGTAGCTTCAATTACTACCAAATATTTCTTTGCTTTGTTGTACAAAGCTCTCTCAAATATGCTCCAAAAATATTCAAAATGTAGCTCTACTATCTCCTTCTAATGCTACCCAATTTTGTAGTCCTGAAACTCTTCAATCACTGCTCACAAAATCTAATTTCTCCTCCTATATCTTGTTGTTAAAAAATAGTCTCTAACTCCTCCAATATACTGCCTTAGTTTGCTATCAAATTCTCCTTTGATTTTTGCTCAAGGACACTACAAAATCTACCTAAATTTTCTTTGATTTATAGCTCTATGTCACCTTTGATTTGTTATCCTGTGACCCTTCAACTTCTGCCTCGAAATACAACAAACTTCCTCTTTACAAATCAGCCTTCCTCAAATTGGTGGCCTCTTCTATCCTCTTTCTCCTCCTTAGCTCTCACTAATTTTATATTTGAATTTGGCCTCTTTTTTGGCCTCTTTTTCAACAATATGAATGTCTTAAAATATTCAAAAAATGCTTTCTCAAATTTGGCAAACATCTTGCCAAAAATATTCTCTTTGAAACAATTTCACAAATCCTTTTGGGCTTGTTGTTGAATGACAATATTTTTTCTAAATTTGATGTGATTACCTATTTTTAGGAGTTACTTCTTCTTACAATATTCTACCTCAAACTTTCTTCAAATCCTCTTCAACTTTATCAATAGGGCTTCTCTACCCTTCTTCTTGCTCTCTTCTTCCTTCAATATGCTATGGGGACCTCTTTCTTGGGTCTCCTCAATCTTCAATCTGCAGTATTCAATATTCAATGGGGAACTATTCTTAGGTATCCTCAATATTGAATATTCAATATTCAATGGGACCTCTTTCTTGGACCTCATTAATATTCAATGTCTACTCTTTTGCTGCAACTCAAAACTAATCCCTGCATGAGGAAAGCACATAGACTTTCAGGTAACCGAAGGTAAAATTCTTCTCTATCTATTGTAGGAAGCTTCTCAAATTTTGAGAATTAATTTTCTATAACAAAAACTTAGATATTAGCAACCAAATACATCCAAATCTCCATAATTTTGAAATCAATAAACTTCACTAGATAATTTTTTGTTGAGTCCTAGTCTTCACATGTTTTTTGCAACCTTGTGGAAAGACTCTAGCCAATCGATAACTTTTAATTTCTATAAATGAAATCTCCCTATCTCCTCTCAATCTCTCTTGTGGATCTCTCTATCTCCTATAAATCTCCCTTGTGGCTCCGATACCATTGTTAGTTTTTGATGCTTAATACTTAAATTAAAATAACCACAAGATCTAAAATAAAGTTGTAAGAAATATAAGTCAATGGCAATATTCTAAACATATAAAACTCATAAATAAATTCTACAACTCATAAAAATTCCACTAAAAAATGCTCACGAAAATAGTATCTTGATAGAATAAAGATCTTCAATACACCATACTTCCACACACTCACTCTACATTATGTCTGTAACACACACAGACATAGACATGTATATAATGGAATGTGACTCTTCATATGGAGTAATCTTGTCCTTCACTCTTCTTGAGACTCTTCACTTTCCTACTCTAAGGACACATGTGCACTCTTACATAATGGACACTTGTGCACATCTACACTCATCATACTTGCACACTTAACTACAAGACACTTGTGCATTTCTTGCACATTATTACATTACATAAAGTAAATAATCACACTCTATTCTAAGACACTCTCCTGATATAAATATGTACCCAAGGTGATACATTAGCATGTACCAAATAATGTAATATAATCTAAAAATAATCACCAAGTATAGTCTAGGTGCTTATGTCCTCACCATGCTTGAAAAAAAAATTTAAAGAACCAATAAACATAATACATATTAAAATATATTATATCTAAGTATATTAATTTCCTATTTCCTTTTAGCTCCTTATTGTTGCTTACTTGCATATCCAGTTAAGGATACACAATGACATGAAAATTATGATCATAGTCTAAATAGCTCATTTTCATTCACCAAGTGACTAATATGAGTGTATCCCCCCTTATCCCTCCTTGAATATTTATTGTATGTCTTTTGACATGTAAAGTAATAACCTATTGTAGCTTTCACAAATCTGAATAACACAAGCTTATACTGAGAGGGGGGGTGAACAGTATAAGACCAACTTTCACTTTTCTTTCCCAAACAATATTATCCAATATTATCAATGGAAATATCAATAGCAGTAATCAAAGCAATGCATAAATCATCACACACAATAGAGACACCAATTTAACATGGTTCACCCAATGTGGGCTACTCCACGGAGAAAATATTTCTACTAAATTTTCTCAACAAATATTCTTGGGAATCAATTCCCTATTACAATGTTTATGAACCTCTTGTCCAAAGGAGACACCAATCCCCTATGCTCTGATTTGTGGATCTCTCTCCATAGGAGAAATCTTTCCCCTTTTCTCTCGCTTTGTGGAACTTGATCCAGGAGAACTCTATCTCCTCAACTGGTTCATGGATCTCTCTCCATAGAAGAACTCTATCTTCCCATCTGGTTCGCGGATCACACTCCATAGGAGAACTCTTTCCCCTTGCTATGGTTCATGGAAATTGATCCAGGAGAACTCTATCTCCTCAACTGGTTTGTGTATCTCTCTCCATAGAAGAACTTTATCTTCCCATCTGATTCACAGATCTCTCTCCATAGGAGAACTCTTTCCCCTCTACTCTAGTTGATGATCTTCTAGAAGACTTGTTCCCCCACTACTCTGGCTTGTGGATCTCTCTCCACAGGAGACCTCTGTCCCAACTGCACTGGCTAATGGATCTCTATCCACTGGATACTGTTATCCTCTTTACTTCGTCACCTCCAAAGCTTACTCTCAACTCTATCTCAAATATGCACCAAACTCTATCCCAATTTTAGTATAGATCTGCTCTAACTTTGCTCATAAATCTGCACCAAACTCTATCTCAAATATATCCCCAAGCCTTAACATAAATCTTGAACAAATCACCAATCAACTCTGCTTAGATCTGCCCCAAGCCTTAACACAAAGCTTGAACAAATCAACCCTACTCTTAATGTTGTTTCAAGTCTTCACAAGACTTGCTCAAATCTACCTTCAAGTCCTCTCAATAACTTGCTCAATCTACTCTCAAGTCTTCACCAAGACTTGCTCAAATCTACCTTCAAGTCCTCTCAAGAACTTGCTCAATCTACTCTCAAGTCTTCACCAAGACTTGCTCAAATATACCTTCAAGTCCTCTCAAGAACTTGCTCAATCTGCTCTCAAGTCTTCACCAAGACTTGCTCAAATATACCTTCAAGTCCTCTCAAGAACTTGCTCAAATATACTCTCAAGTCTTCATAAAGACTTGCTCAAATATGCTCTAGCATATGCTCAAATCTGTTCTAACACATGCTCAAAATAACTCATAAAATATGCTCAATCAATCTCAAATCTTGCACACAATGCTATCAAATGCTTTGTCTAATCTTCAAAGTAATTCCTTTAACTTGAAGCATTTTAGACATATTCTATCCAAAATTCGTTTAACCTCTGGAACATATAGATAATAATGTACTCTATCAAAACTCAATATATTCTACTCAATCATTAATTTTATCACTTCCACATGTCTTACTTTTATTACTCTTTTAAAGATAGATTCAATCTAGCACATGACACCTATCTTTCTGATCTACACTCTTGCTTTCACAAATCTGATTTCTAATGTTTGCACATTCACTTTTAATATCACTCAAAACCAATGCTCAAGAAGTTTCACTTAATCATTCAACCAATGAAACACAACTTGCTCACAACCCCTAAACAAGTGTTTTCATACTTCTTCAAACAAAGAGCACAATGTAGGTCTCAAATCCTAACTCAAATAATTCCCAATCTCTATCTCAAATGTTCTCTAAACATTCAACAATGAAGCATATAAGACTCACTCAAATATTTCCAACAATGCTTATCAAACAATCCTTTTCACTCCACCTTATATTTCACAACATTCATTCCAACAAACACTTCAAACAAAATATGATGTGCCCATACCTCTTTGCTTTGATGGAGATATGTCTTCAAAACCTGTCTTACTTACAACCAAATCCTTTTGTGCCAATTCAAGGTTAGATAGCAACAGTCTATCTCAAAACCTCCACATGAATATTTCACCTCAACAAATATTTCACCATACAAAGATTAATAAAATGCCAAACCACTTATACACCTTATTACTCCTAACTTTACCAATAAATTTCATCAACAAGAGTCACCAATCACATAAGCAAAAATTCCATTTACACCTTATATCTCCTACTTGTCATTAATGCATTTCCAAAAGATAAATAAAATATCACTTCACTTTTTATCCCAATGCATTAACAAAACAAACTACCTTAATTTTTGCTCAAAAAGAAATTACTTTTATAACCCTTTTATTGCAAAAATAAAAACCATTTAAAACACCTTATATCTCCCTAGCACATACCTTAGCCACCTTAGACCTTAGGATATAATTTAATTTTTTATTAAAAAATTAATCCCTCTTTCCTTCCGCCTGCTGCCTGCCACCAGGAGTCGAATCTGCATTGCCTTTTGGCCTCACACCCTAGCTATAGGTATGCTACTATGTGGGCTAGCCAACCCACACGTAACCAAAATGCAAGACCTCCTTCTTGTCCTTTACCATCGATGCAAAACCTTAAATCAACCACACAGCAAAAAGGACCTTCGCACGAATCGAACCCACACCTTCTGCCTCCTTCGCCGTTGCGCAAGCCTTGCTTTCCATCTTGGCTGCCACCTCACACGAGTGGGAACACACCCTATCCACGCTTTAACCAATATTCTGCACCAAAATTTCACATCAAACATGCAAGGCAAATACTTCGAGGGATTTATGATTCGAATTCCACCAAGGCTTAGGCTAAACCTTAGCCTTATTAATACACATGCCCACTCTATATTTGACGTTGGCTTCTTTTTGCAATTCGAATTTTGGTATTTCGAATTATTATATTTAATTATAATAATTTAAATCCTAAAGGATTTAAATATTATAATTTAAATATTTAAAAACCTTTTGGGCCTTTTCTTTTTAGGGATAACCTTGCCACCATTAATGGGTATTTTAACCTTTGCAGAATTACCACCAAGGTAAATTCTTTAGAGATAACCTTGCCACCATTAATGAATATTTTAACCTTTGCAAAATTACCACCAAGGTAATTTATAAATCCTTTCTCAAATATTATGGAGAGGTATTCCTTTCTTCTTGTTGCCTTATACCTCATGTGCCACCAAGAGAAATATTCTCACAAATATTTCCATCATTTTAGGATATTAAACCTTTTGACATTAATCAAACCTCTTGACATTAATTCCATCAAATTAGGACATCAAACCTCTTGACATCAATGACAACAAAACATGCTCAAATTTTCAACAATCTCCCCCTCTATCAATGATGGCAACCCTTATTTTCTTAAGCATTCCTTTTACCTTTTTCCAATTATGCTCCCCCTGATAAACTGCTCCTCCTAACTGAATGCTCTCCCCCTAACTCAAATCTCTCCTCCTTTGACATCAATGGCAAAGGGACTCCTTTGGGGCTAAAGATAAGACTCTTAGCTTAGCCCCCTCCCCACATCCTCTCCTTGAGGTGATTAATTTTGGGTGGGATTAAAATTACTCCTAGCATACAACACTCTTTTCCTTTGTCAACCTTCTTTCTCAATATACCCTTTTGATTCCTTTGAGTATCCTTGTTCTTGCTTGTCTCTAGAAGCTCTGGAAACTTTGTTCTGCACCACTTGACCTTATGCACAACATTATTGCACTTATAACACTTCATGGTGTGGTTCCTTGAGGGTGCAAATGTCTTGAAGTTCCTCCTGGTGAATCCATACCTATTTCTGTCATGAACCCTACAGTGAATTGCTTTATGACCAAATCGATTACAAGAGTAGAAATAAGATTTAAATAAATGTCCATATTTGAAGTTCCTCTTAGTAATACCATACTCCTTCTTTCCATGATTCATGCAATAAATAACCCTATCACAAAACCTGTTACATGAAAAACAATTGCCTTTGAATAAGTCTTTTCTTGAACCCACTGGTCTTTTAGTCCTTTCTTTTCTGTGATGATCTCTATTTCTTGTTTGTGCATTGTTTCCTTTCATGGTGAAGTTTTTGTTTTTCAAATTATTCTCATAAGTCTCAATTTCTCCTTCACTCTCTTCCTATGAAACTTCTTCCTCTTTTGATATTGACCCTTCTTCTTGTTTCTCTTGTCCTTCTTCAAAACCAAATCCTGTTTTGATAGATGAAGGTCTTTGTGCATTGATAATATTATCCAAAGTTTTTAAACTTTTCCCAAACCTGTGTAGCTTGTCCTTAGACTCTTCCATTTCCTTCCTTAGAGAAACTACCTCTTGTTCTAATCTCTCACATTCTAAGACTTTTGCCTCTATATTTTCTTTAAATCTCCTTGTCTTAGCTATTGAGTTTGTCAGATCTTGTATAAGCTTTCCTTTCTCTTCATCACATTCTTGAAATTGAGCCTTGAATCTTGAATTTTGATTTTTGACCTTTTTCAATTCTTTTAGAGCAGTAATAAGTTCAACTTCTAGATCTACTACTCCTTCATCTTCATTTTCTAATTATTTCTCTACTTCTTTGTCTTCAAGAGCATATTCATATTTTTCAGATTTATCTTCAACAGGATCACTTCCTTCATCTTCTATTGCCAAAAAAGATAATTTCTTCTTCTTCACTATATGATAATATTTCATCACTATCACTTGAAACCTTGTCTATCTTGTATGCATAAAAACTCTTCTTATGCCTTTGAAAAAACTTCATTTCATGTTTGCTTTGTCCATACATGTTTTTCTTTTCATACCTAGATTTTCCTACTTCCTTTTTCTTATGATCTTGTTTCTCTTCACTGCTACTACTTCCATCTTCTAGAAATTTAGATGCATAGTGACCATATTTACCACAATTAAAACACTTCACTATTTTTGTACCTTTTTGCTTTCTTGAATCCTTCTTGTTTCTTTTACCATAGTTAGCTTCTTCATCATTGCTTGACTCATCACTTTATTTTGGTTTCTTATCTTTTGTCTTCTTTGCTACTTTGAAAGTTACCTCTTTCTTGGGAATAGGATCCTTTACTATTCTCATCTCATAAGTTGTGAGAGTTCCATGTAACTCATCCATAGTCAAATTTTCAATGTCTCTTGTTTCTTCTATGGCTGGAACCTTTCCATCATACCTCATAGGAAGTGACCTTAAACCTTTCAAGAAACATTGAATTCTTGTATTTTAAATCCAAGTCCTCAAATGGTGTTAACAACCTCATCCATATGAAGTAAGTATGCAGCAATGTCTTTTTATTCTTTCATTTTTATGTCTTCAAATGTCTTCTTGTGATTTTGTAATTTTTCTATTTTGACCTTTTTATCTCGCTCATATGCTTGCTTAAGTTTTTCCTAAATTTCCTTTGCTGATTTGCAATGCATAACTTTTACAAACTCTTCTTCACGTAAACCACTTAAGATTGCATTCATAGCCTTGGAATTATTCACATGCAAGAGCTTACCATATTTATCTATGGGAGGATTAGTTGTAGGTGTAAATCCATCCTCAATTGCTTGCCATGTCTCATATCCTTGTGCCATCAAGTAAGTATTCATTTTTATGCTCTAGAAAGCACAATTATTCCCATCGAATAATGGTACCTTATTTGCTGATATCCACTCTGAGATACCATCTGTGTTCCTGTACACTCTTCCTTTAAGCTATTAGACTCTTTCGAAGGAACCCGCTCTGATACCAATTGAAGAACACAAGCTTATGCTAAGACAGGGGTGAACAATATAAGATCAATTTTTCTTTCCCAAATAATATTATCCAATATTATTAATGGCAATATCAATAGCAGTAATCAAAACAATGCACAAATCATCACACACGATAGAGACATCAATTTAATGTGGTTTACCCAATGTGGGCTACTCCACGAAGAAAATATTTATAATAAATTTTCTCAACAAATATTCTTGGGAATCAATTCCCTATTATAATGTTTATGAACCTCTATCCAAAGGAGACACCAATCCCCTATGCTCTGATTTGTGTATCTCTCTCCACAGGAGAACTCTTTCCCCTTTTATTCGGTTCGTGGAACTTGATCTAGAAGAACTCTATCTCCTCAACTGATTTGTGGATCTCTCTCCACAGAAAAACTCTATCTTCCTGTAGCACCCTAAAATTGGCCCAGTAAAACCTTGATAATTACAATTACTCTAGTAAATATTCAAATTCAAATTTCAACCTCCAAAACCGCTCCCAAATCACCGTTTAATCCTTTTCCTCCTTTCCCATGCCATTTTTAGAATTTGTTTTGACCGTTTGACGATATCATCACCGATCAGACGATATCGCCTCAGCTTGGACGATTTCGTCTGGACTAGGACGTCCAGACGATCTTGTCCCAAAACTAATTTTTCTCAATTAGCCTCTGTTCCAATGGCATCTCTAATCTAGGCAGAAGCGTGTCTGCGTTGTTAGAGACACTCCCCGTTGGAGATCTTCCAAATTGGGATGATCTCCAACCTCCTAACCTCTCTCCTAAGCCTATTTAAACTTAGGCCCTCCCCTTAACCTACCCCTAGCTAAATTTTCCTATAAATTGACCTTCACATGCATTAGAATAATTTGTATTACCATCTACATTTTTTGCATCCAATTTTCTTGTAGGAACCTTGTCATTTTTCAGTCGGAGCAAGCTTATATCGTCGCAGACAATCCTATTCAGATCGGAGATGATCTTGTCAAATCAAAGACGATTTCAACTGTAATCATCATTGGGGGCAATCAGTGCCCAGAGTTTGCATTTTCCTCTTTTCATCTGTTGTTTTATGCTGCAATTAGCTAGTTTATTTATTATTTTCTGCTATTCTGCATCTTGGAGTTCACCCATGTAGTTTAATTGCATAATGAAATCATGATTAATTATTAAAACATTGTAATTTGTTTGCATTCCTATTTAGGATTATCTGTTAACATCTTTGTTGTTATTTTACATCTTTATCCTCTATTAGCATTGCTACATTTTTTGTATTTTGTGTCCATTTCTCTGTTTGCAGGTCTCTAACGAATTCGTCTGACGAATTCGTCATATCTCAGACGATCCTACAGGTCAGAGACGATTTCGTCAAATTCCAGACAATCCTGTCTACTTCAAGAATCATAATCTCCATCAGACATTCGGATCAGGTATGGCTTTGTAATTTAGCTCTTTCTCTCTATTTTTGTTCATATTTGTCTGTTGTATTTCATCTAGTCTACATTTTCATAATAGAACAACTTAGATTCATTTGGCCAAACCTAGGACTCAAATGTTTAAGGATAAAACTGAACACATTAAACACATT
Source organism: Wollemia nobilis (assembly GCA_028583015.1). Classification (NCBI taxonomy): domain Eukaryota; kingdom Viridiplantae; phylum Streptophyta; class Pinopsida; order Araucariales; family Araucariaceae; genus Wollemia; species Wollemia nobilis. The sequence continues at coordinate 951,878 of JAQPPZ010009575.1, forward strand.
TCCAACCTAGGCATGGAAACTACCATTCAAACGTTTCCTGGTGAACCCACCATTCATCGAAAAATCACCATAATACACCTCCCCCGAGAGGCGGGACCTTCGCAAGGCCTCTCAGTCCAAGGTACCGCGCCATCCTTTTCCCATCCTCCTTTCGGGCACGGATCCTATAGCCTGAAGGTAAGGATGCAAAAAATTTGGAGCGATACATTTTGGTGAACCTGACGTGAATGCATTTTAAACCTTTTGAAAACAAAACAAAAAAAATAAAACAACGAAAAAACATAAATGCATTTAAAATCATTTAAAATACTAAGTTGCATATCATGTTTAGATGGTAGCTCCTAAGAAAAGATTAGCAGTTACTATAAATGTTGAAAACCAATTAGCAGCCATAGAAATCAATTTTGTGCTTAGTGTGCCTGAAACAGATAGAAATCAACTTTTGTGGGACGAACTTGATAAAAGACTAGGTGTCACTTCATCTAGGTCAACAAAACTTAAACAAATCAAGAGGCTTGTCCTATATAGAATCCTGGATCCTCATCAACTCGTCTTTTATCATGAACTTCAGAGAGCCTGCCATAGATGGTTAGCTTATAGGAGAGCTCTTGTGTCTTCAAAATTTTTCACTTTCGAGGAATACCTCAAGAACACAGCTGTGGTACACCAATTTCTAGTTCATATAGAATCCCAAGAAACTGATCTTATGATTAGAAGAATATGGAACAAAACTCCTAGAGCTATGTTGTATCATGAATATTGTCGTGAGAATTATTATTATCAACCAGAATCTAAAATACATGGTATTTCTATAGCCCTTTTCATTAAATTCTTAAAAGAAAATTTTCAATTTGAAGAAGAACAATTCATGACTCCTGAAGAACTTGAGCCCATTAATGATATTTATAAATTATTTATAGAAAACTAGATCATTGCTTTCATTATTTCTTGCATTTATTGTGTTGTTTGTTATCTTTACAATATTATTACAAAAACAAGAAAAACTAAAAACCAAAACATTTCATTTTAAATATTGTAGTAGGTATATAATTAATATATACCTCTTAAGCTTGTTGCATATATATATATATATATATATATATATATATATATATATATATATATTTGCTGAAATCTAAATTAAAGCACAATGCCTAAACTTAGGAATGGTAAACAAACTGAAGGAGAAGAAGAAGATTGGTTAGAAGATAAAACTAGAAACCCAAATGTCCTTCCTGAGGATCCAATTCCGAAAGGAGAAACTCTAGATCAACCGGAAGATGACCTAGGTGAAGACAATGAACAAGAAGAAAATGTTAAAGAGGATGGATCCTCATCCCCTAGAGTAGCTCCAGATGGAACTATTGCTTTTGATAATCTAGATCATTTCTGAAATTTTTCAATAATAACATTGGTGCTCTTAATATGGCAGTTCGTATTGATAAAGGGCAAATTAGTGACACTCAAGCAGCCATGGAACATATGTTTGATGTGCACACTAATCCCTTGTCTTTTATTGACCAAGAAAGTGATAAGGCTAGGCCATCCAATAAATATATGGTCACTATGATTCAAAACATGTCAAAACAACAAGTTACCCAACCTCCTAAGGAACCTGTTATTGAGCCTAAAATCATTCCCACACAAAAGAAAACTTCCTTCACTGCTTTACTTCGCCAAACTATTGATCAATATGCTTCAAGTAAACAAAAATCTAAAATGAAGCCAAACACCAATTTTCAACAATCTGGGATACGACATAATACAACTTCAAAATTCCTTCATAACACCTTTCCTACCAACAATTTACACAATAGCAATATAGCATCTAATATGCATGTCCCTCCATCATATGCTCACAAATCCCATATCAATGTCCTACCGAACCAATATGGTGGGCAAACTAGTAATCTGGAAGCCATGGTGAAACAGTTAGCTTCGCGTATGGACCAGATAGATCCCTATCGTCCCTCGTACAATTATCAAGAGATATGTAGTCAACCTTTGGATCCCATAGTTGTAGCACAATCGTACCCTAAGCATTTTCCCATGCCCATCCTGCCTATATATAAAGGAACGAAAGATCCCATAGAGCATCTTCGCATGTTTAGGATAGCATGTCATGATATATCACATGATGACTTGCTATTACTAAAAATGTTCCTGAAAAGTTTAGGTGGAATGGCATTAGAGTGGTACTATCAATTGCCCACTCATTCTTTGAGAAACTTTGAAGAAATAGCTGAATATTTTGTCCATCAATTTAGTGCCTACATCGAGAGGCATGTAACCATTAAAGATTTATACAACTTAAAACAAGACAAAGATGAATGTTTTGCTAATTTCTTAGCTAGATGGAGGCAGTTGATAGGAAAACTGCACTTTGTGCTACCTTATAGGGAAATGTTGGACATTTTTATCAATAATTTACAAGAACAAATATCTTATGAGTTATCAACTGCTACTTTAACTACCTTCGATTAGGCTATAGATTTAGCTCGAAGAGTAGAAGATGCCCTCATTAGGAGAGGCCAACTTAGGAAGAAGGATGATGAGAAAACATCCAGAAATCAGTATAAAAATAAACAAGTCGTAGGTGACGGAGTCACTGACAGCAGAAATGTTGCTAATATCAATGCAATGAAGACAATAGAAAAATTTATATTGAAACCTCCTGATAAACCTCCTCGAGAGTTTACTAGATTGAATCAACCATTATCAACTATTTTACCTCAATTACTCGAAAGATGTTTGATTCAATTACCAGCTATCCGAGAACCTGATCCAACCATACCCGGATACAGAGTCGACTTACACTTGTGATTTCCATAGAGGACCTGGACACTCTACCAACGCTTGTAAAAGGTTGAAACATAAAATACAAGATTTGATTGATAATAATGAAATGGAGGTGCAAGCCTTACAACCTAAAAAAAATGCTCCTAATAACACTCAAAAGACCATTTCCCAAAATCAAAATCAAAATGCTAATCAATCATTAGACATATTTCAACATCCTTTACCAAGACATGGTAAAGAGGTGGCCAATCAAATCGAACATCATAATGTTCCCCCTCCTACTCGATATGTAGGAACTATTAGTGGACAATTACCTGTTTAGGATCCTCAAATATTTGACACAACCTTATCCCTGGTCATGACCAGGCCCCTACAAAATTTTCAAACTCCAGATCCTAGTGATATAGAATTAGATACTGAAAGTGAAATAGACATCACCTCAAATCAATCGAATAGTTCTGAAAATGAATCAGATCCTATTCAACCCATCACAGATGCTATGGTTTCAGAAGAACCATTTCCTAGAAGAGTTACTACTCGACCCTCTTCTAATCAATTTCTCCCTAATGAACAAGCCATAAACGCTCAACCGAGACCAGTTCAACGTCTTCAATATAACATTGTAGGTACCATCGGAGTCGTTACCCGACAACAGGCTCAAAATTCTCAACAAGAACCAAACCATAATGATGGATCAGCTCCATTTGTTTTGAAAAATCCCTATAAAGGGAATCATGCTCCTAATGTTCAACCTAAACCCCCTTACAATATTAATGAGAAATTATTCAATAATACAGCCAGAATTTCCCTTTTGGATTTATTAAGATCTTCTCCTACCCATAGGGATGAGTTGATGCTTACATTAAGCCAAATGATGGTACCTCAAAACATTCAACCTGAAACCATGGCCAATACTATCATCACTAGAGAAGTCGATTGTATTGACTTTCGGGATAAAGATATCCCATAACACAGTTTACATAAGGATAATCCCTTATATATTATTGCTCTAATTGGAGATGTAGTTGTTAAAAGAGTCCTAATTGATAATGGTTCATCTCTAAACATTTGCACTTTTGACCTCTACCAACGATTTGGCTTTAGAAGTGATGAAATGAAGAAAACTGACATGATCATAAAAGCTTTCAATGACGAAACACAAGAAATGTGTGGAGTTATTACCATCCCATTGCAAGTTGGTCCTAGAACCCTAGATACAACCATGTTTATTGTACATTGTCTCGCATCGTACAATATACTCTTGGGTCATCCTTGGATCAATGCAATGCGGGCTGTCCCATCAACTTTACACCAATGTGTTAAATTTGAATTTAAAAATTAGTTGGTCACTATCCACGGTGATCCTAGACCCTTTGATATGTTTGCTTTGGCAGAACCTGTTGGAGTGCAATTTTGCCCTGCTCTATCATCCACACATCCTAATTCTTATTTTTCATCTAAAACTGTGAAAAACACACCCATAGCTTCACCTATTTCTCCTCCATTCATTTCATCCTCATATATAGATCAACAATCTTCTAAGCAAATCACTCTAGAACCTCAAAAAGATCTTCAATCCGCAAACAATCCTTCATGTTCTATCCCTATAATTTCAAAACCTATAGACCCATTTATTGATACCTCCACATTATCCACATCTATCATACCTTCCACATCTAAAGATATAGGGAATGATCCTTCTACATCTTACGCTCTTTCTGATGAACTTTTACCAGATTTATCCACAATCTTAATATCAGAAAAAACAAATGCTTTCATGCAAGATTCAATTCTTTTAAATAACTTGTCACCATCTCCTTGTACCTTGGGCCTCCCACAACCTATGGGAAGTACTTACCAAGTCGGGAGTTGTGCCTTCATTTATAAAGGATATGACTGGGGAAGAATACCTCGAAATATCAAAACTCATCATGATGGATATGCTCGATGTTATTTTACTAATGAGTATATTAAAGCTAAACCTATAATGCTTAAAGTGGGATATAAAGGGAAAGGCTTGGGACCTTTCCAAAATGGCATGAAAGAACCTTTCGAGGTAGAACCGTGACCTTCCCGCTATGGTATGGGCCTATTTCCTAGTAAGGGTTAACCCTTTCCTTTTGAATATGATGATCAACTCATATGTTATCAATATTATTTGGATAGGGGTGATGATTTGCCTCTAAAAAATCAGCCATTTACATGTAACATGCTATCCATAGCTTACCTTGAAATGATCGCTGAATCCGATGATGAGTTGGAAGGAGATATTTTCCATGATGTCTCCGTTGAAGCGATTTTACACAATGGTTTTTATTTTGATGGTTCTATACCTACTATAGCCCAACTTGAGGCCACGACTCCTCAAGATGAATTATCCAACTTAACCTTAAAAGGATTACAAGAATTGGGCGTCTCACCCGCCCCACCTAATTTTGAAAGAGATCTACACATGGAAGTAGAAAACGTCATTAAAGTTAACATTGGAACTGAGGATAATCCTCATATAATCAATATTGGGTCATAATTAAGTCAAGAAAAACAAGAGCAATACATTGCATTCCTTAAAGAATATGAATATGTCTTCGCTTGGACATATGAAGATATGCCAGGTCTGGACCCTTTCGTAGTCATGCATCATCTAGTAGTCCATCCGGATGCTAAACCTGTTAAACAAAAACATAGAAAAATGCATCCCAAAGTGGCCCTGCTAGTCAAAGGGGAGTTAGAAAAACTCTTGAATGTTGTTTTTATACAAGATATTGATTATGCTAAATGGATCTCAAATGTAGTTCCAGTCACCAAGAAAGAAGCCACCAAAGTTAGGGTTTGCACATATTTTAGAGATATTAATGTTGCATGCCCTAAAGATGATTTTCCTCTTCCAAACATGGATCAAATCATTGACTTTACTGCTGGGAGTGGGATGATGTCCTTAATGGATGGATTCTTCGATTATAATCAGATCAGGATAGCTCCTGAAGATCAGGCTAAAACAACCTTTATTACCCCTTGGGGTACTTTTTGTTGGAAAGTGATGCCATTCGGCTTAAATAACGCAGGTGCAACCTATCAACGAGCTATGACTTATATTTTTCATGATATGATGCATGATATCCTACATGATTATGTAGATGATATTATAGCTTGCTCTATTAATGAAGATAATCATTTAGATGATTTGAGAAAAGTTTTTAATCGATTAAGAGAATATCTTATTCAATTAAATCCAACCAAATGCATATTCAAAGTTAAGTCTAGTAAACTATTAGGGGTTTTAGTTTCTTTATGTGGTATCGAAATTGACCCTCTCAAGATTACGGCTATCACTGATATGCCCGCACCTACCAATATATCTGAATTACGAAGTTTACAAGGTAAACTTTAAGCTATCCGTCGCTTCATCGATAAGTTGGCGGACCAAACCGGTCCCTTTCTTAAGCTCCTTAAGAAGGATGTCCCTTTTAATTGGGACGACGAATGTAAAGAAGTTTTTGAACTTCTCAAACACTACCTCCTTACCCCACCTGTGCTTTCACCACCTAAACCTGATCGCTTATTTCTCTTGTATATTTTAGCTTCAGATTCTGCCTTAGGAGCTATGTTAGCTCAGCTTGATAATGAGAAGAGAGAACGTGCTAATTATTATATTAGCTGAACCTTCATCAGTTATGAAACCCGCCACACAGCATTAGAAAAACTATGTCTAGCAGTCATTTTTGCTATGCAAAAATTATGCCATTATATGCTTAGTCAAAAAACTTATGTCATTGCTAAATATGATCCCTTGAGGTATCTCATGAGTCGACCTTATTTATCGAGTCGTACAGCCAAGTGGGTTCTTGCTCTAAGTGAGTTTGACCTCACGTTCATAGGATATAATTTTGTTAAGGTTCAAATCATAGCAGATCAATTAGCTGCTGCACCCTTAGATTCTACCCATCCCCTCATCATTGAGTTTCCTGATGAATGCCTTCAATTAGAGGCAGACCATATTGAACAATGGTCTTTATACTTTGATGGAGCCTGATGCATGAGTGGGGCTGGTGCGGGTATTATTTTAATATCCCCACAAAAACACATCATTCCTCTGTCCTTAAAATTAACATTTGCTTGCACCAATAATATTGTTGAATATGAAGCTCTAATCCTCGGATTACGAGCTGCCTTGGCGCTAAAAATTAAACATATGTTAGTTTTTGGTGATTCTCAACTTGTCATAAACCAAATTAATGAAGTTTATCAGACCAAATATGATAAACTACGCCCATATAAAACCTATGTTTTACAATTAATGTCTCTATTTGATCAAGTTTCCTTGGAAGCTATTCCTCGAACTTGCAACTGTGCAGCTGACGCTATGGCCGCAACTGCATCTCTTTTGCCCTTGGAGTTAGATGACGAATATGCCACTATCATTATTCATCGACTCCAGGAACCTGCTTCAAATAAGTCATGCTTAGAACCTTTGGATGTGTTTCTAATCAATTAAACTACTCCTTAACCTTGGTATACAGATATATTTGATTTTCTTCAAAATGGGACTTTCCCTACCAATTCTAATAGAAACTAGCGTCGGTTATTACGTCGATGCACAAGTCGATTTGTAATCATTGGCAATACTTTATATAGGAGATCTTTTGAAGGTATCCTATTGAGATGTTTGAATCTAGAAGAATCCAAATCAGCCTTGAGTGAAGCCCAAGATGGATCTTGTGGAGGACACTTCAGTGGTAGTGTCATTGCTAAAAAGCTCCTTAGGATAGGATAATTTTGGCCTACCATGGAGCATGATGCACATGAGTATGTGCGCCATTGCGACAAGTGCCAGAAACATGCTGACCTTGTCCATGCCCCTGCATAAGAGCTACAGGCTATTTCATCTCCCTAGCCCTTTTCAAAATGGGGCTTAGACATTATTGGCAAAATCAATCCTGTGTCATCTGATGGACACAAATTCATCATAACCGCCATCGATTATTTCACGAAGTGGGTTGAAGCTATGCCTTTAGCTTCCTGCACTGGCACACAAGTTTCTAAATTTATTTTTAATCAAATCATTTGTAGGTTTGGAATTCCTACAAATCTCATCTTTGATAATGGAACTTGTTTCAAAAATAAATATGTCAAGAAATTATGCCAAAAATATAAGATTCAACATCACTGGTCCACTCCCTATTATCCTCAGGGTAATGGTCAAGCAGAAGCATCTAACAAAACCTTAATCAAAATTCTCAAAATATTGGTCAATAAAACTGGTCGTGACTGGCACATTCAATTATATCCAGCCTTGTGGGCCTACCGAACTAGTGTTCGAACTCCCACTAGAACTTCACCTTTTGTTTTGGTTTATGGTGTTGAAGCCATTTTTTCCTTTGAATTAGAAGTTCCTTCTTTGGCTCTACTACTTCAAGATACCAAAGTAGGAGATGAATATCGAGCTGGCAGACTTAGTCAACTGGAAATCCTAGATGAAAAATGCACCAATGCTTTGGAGCATCTCCGTGCCTACCAAAACAAGCTTAAAAGATCATATGCTAAAAAAGTTTGTCATAGATCCTTTGAGATCGACGACCTTGTTTTAAAAGAAAATAAAAAAAATACTAATGCAACTAAAGACCTTAAAGGTAAATTTGAGCCCAACTGGCTTGGACCATACATTATCACTGCTAAATTTGAATTAGGAGCATATAAATTATCTACCTTAGATGGTAAATAACTTAAAGAACCCATGAAAATTTTGCATCTTAAACGTTACTATGCGTAAAAAAAATTAATCATTTCATCATTTGTACATATTTTGCATGTTGTTTTATTTTAAAAATATATCAAATTGTTTATACAAAAACAAAAACAAATAACAATAATAAAAATAAAAACAGCAATATTCTTGAATCTTTCGAAACCAAAACAAAATAAAAAAAAGAGAGAGTCAACATTCTCAAACTTCTCAAAAAATTATTTGTATATATTTCTTCTTACAAATGTTGCAGTTATATATTTCAAATTATTTTGGATAAATTAGCATTTACTTGGAATCTCACACTTTTGCAAACACAAAAATAAGTATCTTGATTTTTATCTGGCATGATTACTAATCTCTCTTATATCAAAAGTTCACAAAATTCAATTAAATAAAGTTTGAGCATAGAGAATTGATCTTGTTATTTACTTAAACCAAGCACATCTTTTCACAATAAAATGATTACATTTGTAATATCCTTGCTATGCTACATAGTAGAAGTGGTTTCTTGAGCAAAAAGTTTCCCATGTTATCCTATCATGCACATGGTCTAGATCTTTGAGAATTGGAAAAAGGACAAGCTCACCCCTACCCAGAATAAAAATCCCTTGCTCTAGAGCTAATCCGAGCAAGTATCCCTAGAAAAAAAAAAAGCAAAGTTCAAGAAAAAGAGAAAAAGAAACAAGTTATTTCAGCATTATCTCAAATATCAAGCCAAAATACAAAAATATAAAAAAAAAAAGAGAAAAAGAAAAGCAAAAGCAAAGAAAAAGAAACAAGCAAAAGCAAAATCAATAGCAATAAAATCCCTTTCCCTACCCATTGAAAAGAAAAGAAGGGTTTATGAGCTTGAATCCCTGCAATTCTCAATTATTCAAAAACTATGAGGTAAGCCCCATAACAGGTGGTTTGTGCCCAACCTGCTTGGCCTTGGGTAACTCCTAGCATGGTGATATGTCTATCACATTAGCGACCTTCTTTTGTACGAGACCTATGTCCGCTTATGGATTAGCTAGCTCTTGATAATCCGACTTACATAGTAGTCTCGGTATGGTTATATGCATCTAAATCATGGTTAATGAACATTTATTTGGTTAATTCAAATCACTTGTATCATATTATCTTGCTCAAAACCTGGTAAATGAACAATGCAATTGCACACACATTTGTATTTGAGAGATTTTGTGTATCATTATGATAAATCAAGATTGGAAATGAACTCACATATGCACATGGGATTCCTTATAAATCTAACTTTTGTCTTTAAGATACTTTGAAATATTTTTCTGCAAATTGTTTGGAATAATTTCATTTTTTTTTCTTCTCACATAAAGACAACTACATACATAATCAAAAATCAAAATTTCTTTCAAACCATACAATAAAAACAAATATATATATATATATATATATATATATATATATATATATATATATATATATATATATATATATATATTGTCAACTTTCGTGACGATGGTATAGTTCCAAAACCAAAATTGGAATTTTATGCCTAGCGCAAGTCGACCGTGCCAGCTCCTACATGCTCGCTCCTCCACCCCGTGCTCTGAGGCATGCAATCTCGTCTCTGAGCTATGTAACCTTAGCTCGATGGTGTGTAGCCTCATCCTACAATGTCTGCACCTGTGCCTGGAGACGAACTGTCTTCGCTCAGAGAGTCGTTGTCTCGCTGCTCTCCCCAATGTCCACACCCTTGCTCTTATCAGACGATGGTGGTCTCTCTCTCTCTGTAGAAGGGGGTCTCTCCTCCCTCCTCTCTCGCTGATGTGGCCTGTATAGAGCTTGTGGCCTCCTCTGCTCTCTCCCGCTATGACCCTGTGTTGCCTCAATGGCCGCCTGGTGTCGCCTTCCCATTCGACACACAACTGTGTGAATCGAACCCTGAGCCCTTGTCATCTGAGGAGGGCGGATGCCTGTGTACCAGGCATCATAGTCGTCGGCTACCCTAGCATCGTCTCCATCCACTGGCTGAATGGGGGCATCATCTACGTCCTGACTCCAGAATCGTTGCATATCTGGAGCCCCGCTAACTGTAGTGTTATCCTGGATAGTCTGGGAAAACTCATAGTCTCTCAGAGATGGGATCCCCTGTTGTAGACCAAACTACCTCAAAACTCGATCGTATCGATGGAGCTCCACCTCTCCCCTCTCCATCCTCAACTAACAGACTTGCCTGATGCGAGCCAACTCCTGTTCATCCTTGACCCACCTTGGATGATCTCTCCAAGGCCTCCAGGTGTTCTGGTCGGAGACGAGGTCATCTAGTAGTCTCCGGGACACTGGTAGATCTATCTATCATTGTGCCCCTCTTCGGAGCCACCAATAGAAAACTCGGGGCCTCTCCTCGTCAATCCTTGTCAGTGGAAGCCCTATCGGCATTCGCACCGTGATGTGCTCCCAACACCAAACCTGTAGTAGCGATGTCATAACCAGACATCGGTCGCCCTTATACATGACCCCATGTAGGATCTTGTACAATCAGCAAAGTACAAAGCTCCCCCAAGTAAATTTATACCCGTGGTCTCTCATGTCATAGACCACATCTGTTAGTACCCATGGTACCCTGCATCCACTCTGGTGGCATAGCAGAAGTCCACCTACCACCCCAGCCAAAACCCGTGTGAGTCTCGATGCCCCAGGCATTTGACGTAGTGACTCGATATTCACTTCGCCCTTCTCCAGGGTGAAGCTCAGATCGCCACATAGTCACATCATTGCATGGCCCTGATTGGCTATGGGGGTGATCATTCATCCTTGTATGGGGATCCTCAAAATCCTCCATACATCCTCCAATGTGGGAGTCATCTCCCCTATCGGTAACCGAAAATAGGAAGAACCCGGATACCACCTCTCTGCTAGGGCTATCAATAGCCCCATGTCTATAGAAACTTGTGGCATGTCTACCATGTGCTGCAAGCCAACCTGTGCTAGCTGATCTCACTCTACCTGCAACAAGGCAGCCAAGTCATCCCTCAACCCGCCATATTTCCATTCTCTGCTCTTTAGTAATCCTCTCTGCAACATAAACAAAATCAACAATAAAAATCATTAATAAATCATTAATTAAAAATGCAAGTCAAAATAAGTTCAATTTCATAAATGATGATATTGTCCACAATTGGACGATATCGTCCCTAATTTGAGAAAATTCATCTTCGATTTCGCCAGCTGAAATCGTCCCCTTTTTGACGAAATCGTCCCCCTATCACTGATTTTGCCCTTAGACAAAAAAGGTGATATCGAGACGATTTCGTCTCGATGACGTCGACGGCCCAAAAATGGTCGTGGTGCTCAAAAATTAAGCAAATCTAGTCTAAAAAGCATGAAATTCTAAAGTAAAGCATTCTAAACTAAGTTTAGACCCTTACCCATAGCCCGCGTCGGACCTCTGTCGATCTATGCGCTGTCTCGACCATTTTGTCTCTAGAGCTCCAGAAACCAGAAAACTATAAAAATGAACAGTAACAATGAATTAGGGTTTTACCCTATTTTTCTTAATTTTATTCAAAAAAACAATTAAAAATTTTGCTTTTTCACGTTTTTACCTCAAACCTTCGATTTGGGTAAAAACATGGAGGGGGCACCATAGTAAGCTGTCGTACGATTCGACCTAGAATCGTCACCTAAAAATGGGAATAATTTTTGTTTTCTTGTAGATCGAGAAGAACTCATCTTTAACGCATTTTCTTTGAAAAATTCGCTAAAGAGGGGGCAAAATGTAGCACCCTAAAATTGGCGTAGTAAAACCTTAATAATTACAATTACTCTAGTAAATATTCAAATTCAAATTTCAACCTCCAAAACCGCTCCCAAACCGTCGTTTAATCCGTTTCCTCCTTTTTCACGCCATTTTTAGAATTTGTTTTGATCGTTTGACGATATCGTCGCCGATCAGACGATATCGCCTCAGATCGGACGATTTCATCTGGACTAGGACATCCAGATGATCTTGTCCCAAAATTGATTTTTCTCAATTAGCCTCTATTCCAACGACGTCTCTAATCCAAACAGAAGCGTGTCTGCACCGTTAGAGACCCTCCCCATTGGAGATATCCTAAATTGGGATGATCTCCAACCTCCTAACCTCCCTCCTAAGCCTATTTAAACTTAGGCCCTCCCCTTAACCTACCCTGGCTGAATTTTCCTGTAAATCGACCTTCACATGCATTAGAATAATCTGTATTACCATCTACATTTGTTGCATCCAATTTTCTTGCAGGAACCTTGTCATTTTTCAATCGGAGCAAGCTTACATCGTCGTAGATGATCCTGTTCAGATCGGAGACGATCCTATCAAATCAGAGATGATTTCAACTGCAATCATCATTGGGGGCAATTAGTGCCCAGAGTTTGCATTTTCCTCTTTTCATCTGTTGTTTTATGCTGCAATTAGCTAGTTTATTTATTATTTTTTGCTATTCTGCATCTTGGAGTTCACCCATGTAGTTTAATTGCATAATGAAATCATGATTAATTATTAAAACATTATAATTTGTTTGCGTTCCTATTTAGGATTATCTGTTAACATCTTTGTTGTTATTTTACATCTTTATCCTCTATTAGCATTGCTACATTTTTTGTATTTTGTGTCCATTTCTCTGTTTGCAGGTCTCTGACGAATTCGTCAAATATCAGATGATCCTGCAGGTCGGAGATGATTTCGTCAAATTCCAGACGATCCTGTTTGTTTCAAGAATCAGAATATCCATCAGACATTCAGATCAGGTATGGCTCTGTAATTTAGCTCTTTCTCTCTGTTTCTGTTCATATTTGTCTGTTGTATTTCATCTAGTCTGCATTTTCATAATAGAACAACTTAGATTCATTTGGCCAAACCTAGGACTCGAATGTTTAAGGATAAAACTGAACACATTAAACACATTCCCAACCTAGGCATGGAAATTGCCATTCAAACATTTCCTGGTGAGCCCACCATCCATCAAAAAATCACCATAATACACCTCCTCCGAGAGGCAGGACCTTCGCAAGGCCTCTCAGTCTAAGGTACCATGCCATCCTTTTCCCATCCTCCTTTCGGGCACGGATCCTATAGCCTTGAAGGTAAGGATGCAAAAAATTTGGAGCGATACACTTCCTAGCCGGGTCATGGATCACACTCCATAGGAGAACTATTTCCCTTTGCTCTGGTTTGTGGAACTTGATCTAGGAGAACTCTATCTCCTTAACTAGTTTTTGGATCTCTCTCCATAGAAGAACTCTATATTCCCAACTGATTCACGGATTACTCTCCACAGGAGAAATTTTTTCCCTCTACTCTGGATGATGATATTCTAAAAGACTTCTACCCCCACTGCTCTAGCTTGTAGATATATCTCCATAGGAGACCTATGTCCCCACTGCACTGGCTAATGGATATCTATCCACTAGAGACTATTGTCCTCTTTAGTCTACCACATCCAAAGGTTGCTCTCAACTTTGTCTTAAACCTGCACCAAACTCTGTCCTAAGTTTAGTATAGATCTACTCTAAGTATGCTCATAAATCTACACCAAAATCTATCTCAAATCTATCCCCAAGCCTTAACACAAAACTTGAATAAATCACCAATCAACTTTGCTTAGATCTTCCCCAAGCCTTAACACAAAGCTTTAAAAAATCAACCCTGCTCTTAATATTTTTTCAATTCTTCACAAGACTTGCTCAAATCTACCTTCAAGTCCTCTTAAGAACTTTCTCAATATGCTCCCAAGTCTTCACCAATACTTGCTCAAATCTGCCTTCAAGTCCTCTTAAGAACTTGCTCAATCTACCCTCAAGTCTTCACCAAGACTTGCTCAAATCTATCTTCAATTTCTCTCAAAAACTTGCTCAATATGCTCTCAAGTCTTCACAAATACTTGCTCAAATCTGCCTTCAAGTCCTCTCAAGAACTTGCTCAATCTACTCTCAAGTCTTCACAAAGACTTGCTCAATCTACTCTAGCATATGCTCAAACCTCTTCTAACAAATGCTTAAAATAGCTCACAAAATATGCTCAATCAATCTCAAATCTTGCACACAATGCTATCAAATGCTTTGCTTAATCTCCAAAGTAATTCCTTTAACTTGAAGCAGATTAGACATATTCTATCCAAAATTTATTTAACCTCTGGAACATATAGAGAATAATGTACTATATCAAAACTCAATATGTTCTACTCAATCATTAATTTTGTCACTTCCACATGTCTTACTTTAAATGCTCTTTTAAAGATAGATTCAATCTAGCACATGAAACCTATCTTTCTGATCTACACTATTGCTTTCACAAATCTGATTTCTAATGTTTGCACATTCGCTTTTAATATCACTCAAAACCAATGCTCAAGAAGTTTCACTTAATCATGCAACCAATGAAACATAGCTTGCTCACAACCCCTAAACAAGTATTTTCATACTTCTTCAAAAAAGAGTACAATGTAGGTCTCAAAACCTAACTCAAATAATTCCCAATATCTATCTCAAATGTTCTCTAAACATTAAACAATGAAGCATATAAGACTCACTCAAATATTTTCAACAATGCTTATTAAACAATCCTTTTCACTCCACCTTATATTTCACAACATTCATTCCAACAAACACTTCAAACAAAATATGATGTGCCCATACCTCTTTGCTTTGATGGAGATATGTCTTCAAAACTTGTCTTACTTACAACCAAATCCTTTTGTACCAATTTAGGGTTAGATAGCAACAGTCTATCTCAAAACCTCCACATGAATATTTCACCTCAAAAAATATTTCACCATACAAATATTAATAAAATGCCAAACCACTTATACACCTTATTACTCCTAACTTTACCAATAAATTTCATCAACAAGAGTTACCAATTACATAAGCAAAAATTTCATTTATACCTTATATCTCCTACTTGTCATTAATGCATTTCCAAAATATAAATAAAATATCACTTCACTTTTTATCCCAATGCATTAAAAAAATAAACTACCTTAATTTTTTCTCAAAAAAAATTACTTTTATAACCCTTTTATTGCAAAAATAAAAACCATTTAAAACGCCTGATATCTCCCTAGCACATACCTTATCCACCTTAGACCTTATGATATAATTTAATTTTTAATGAAAAATTAATCCCTCTTTGTTGCCACTTTCTGTCGAGCTGCTTGCTGGCCTCGTGCCCTAGTCACCGCTAGGCTACCGCATGGGCTAGCCAACCCACATGTAACCAAAATGCAAGACCTCCTTCTTGTCCTTTACCATCGATGCCAAACCTTAAATCGACCACGCAACCAAAAGGACCTTCGCATGAATTGAACCCGCACCTTCTAGCTCCTACACCGATGCAGAAGCCTTGCTTTCCATCTCGGCTGCCACCTCACACGATTGGGGACACACCTGGTCCACGCTTTGACCAATATTTTGTATTGAAATTTGTAATATCTCATTTTTGTTTCCTCTGTCACGTTGAACATGCAAGGTAAATACTTTGGGGGATTTATGATTCGAATTCCACCAAGGCTTAGGCTAAACCTTAGCCTTATTAATACACATGCCCACTCTATATTTGATGTCGAATTCTTTTTGTAATTTGAATTTTGGTATTTCGAATTATTATATATAATTATAATAATTTAAATCCAAAGGATTTAAATATTATAATTTAAATATTTAAAAACCTTTTGGGCCTTTTCTTTTTAGGGATAACCTTTCCACCATTAATGGGTATTTTAACCTTTACAAAATTACCACCAAGGTAAATTCTTTAGAGATAACCTTACCACCATTAATGAATATTTTAACCTTTGCAAAATTACCACCAAGGTAATTTATAAATCCTTTCTCAAATATTATGGAGAGGTATTCCTTTCTTCTTGTTGCCTTATACCTCATGTGCCACCAAGAGAAATATTATCACAAATATTTCCATCAATTTAGGACATTAAACCTTTTGATATTAATCAAACCTTTTGACATTAATTCCATAAAATTAGGACATCAAACCTCTTGACATCAATGACAACAAAACATGCTCAATTTTCCAACAAAATCAAATATATTTGCTTCACCAAGAAATTATCTATAGAGTTGTATTTTATCTAAGCCTACTACTCTTGTCTATTCATATATGATTTTAGGAATGATATCCTATGGTCATATCTCCACTCATGAATTGGAAGGAAAAAACAATGTGGTAATCAAATTAAATTCAACCCTGATTAGTTTTATCATAGGTTTACCTGGGGTCAAATGGATGAGGTGGAGGCTAGGCTAGTCAAAGAGTAGACTAGGTGAGGTGGCCATGAATCA
This sequence comes from Wollemia nobilis, assembly GCA_028583015.1. Lineage (NCBI taxonomy): Eukaryota > Viridiplantae > Streptophyta > Pinopsida > Araucariales > Araucariaceae > Wollemia > Wollemia nobilis. The sequence continues at coordinate 968,715 of JAQPPZ010009575.1, forward strand.
GATTGACCATGGTTAGATTAACCATAGGGTGAAGTTTGACTGTAAAGTGACTTTTGACCAAGGTAGATATTAACCAAGGTTAAGCCATGATGGTGGTCACATGAGGACCCAGAGTTAAGTGTAGGAAAGGGCTTAAGTGGTCCAAAGGAGCTTATGAATAGTGCTTTTTATAAATTAATAGTGTTTTGAGGCTAATATATTCAAATTTTGTGGGCTTTTCAAGTTGATCAGTCGTGATGATGGGATAAGTGGTAATGTTTGACTTTTGGATGTCTACATTTGCCCCTTTTGTACTGCATTGTGTGAGAACATGATGTAGTGCAAAGATTAATGACACCAGATGGTGGTTTGATTTTGAAGAAGATGGATTTGAATTGTTGTGGATGATTTGTAATTGATTAAAAGAGATATAAATTTATGATAAATGGTTGTGTATGGTTATGAATTTTAACAAACCATATGATTATTGAGGGAGGATGTGCAATATTTTCTTGTTGCATGATCAATATAAGATGCCCCAATTATGGAAAAGATGAATGTCTTTAAAACTTTACATTTGACAAGCTTTTAAGCTTGGTTTGATTTGGTCAGCTAGTCAACCATAGGTAGGTCATACTTATGATTTCTTCAGTGGGCTCATTGGTGACCCAAAAATAGTATCGAAACATGAGTAAACCTATATCTATTAGTGTATAGCATACCAAATCTGATTGGTTTGGAATGTTGATTGAGAAGAAAAATTTTGCTTTTGTTTGCCCTAGCAGATGAGGGCTTATGATAGTCTTAGGAAAAGTTCTTGGATAAATGCAATTTCCAAGATTGAGTGTTTGATTATTGATCACATGCAAGGTGGATTTTTTATTATTTAATGTCTACCCCCTCAAGCAACAAGTTGATGGTAGAAGAAGTAGAAGATGGTGACTAGTCACTTTATAAGATGAAAAAGGTGATAAGAAATGAAAGAAAATGAAAAATATTGATAGATGTGGTAATGTCAGAGCAGATGGGTGCCAATGGAGGTTGGAAAATAAGATTTGCACCTTAAGGTGTGAATCAAAGCATTTATACCTTAACATGTGAATTTGGATATGTGGCCCATGTGTTTGCATTTTGGAGGATCAAATGATGTCAAAACTGGACAAAACTTATACCATCGGAAATTTATTTACAAGCCAATGGTGGTGGTTTTGGAAAATTTGGAGAAGATTTGATGGGGAAATTTTGCATCAAAGGTGACCCTAATTTTAGAAGCCATGAATGTGCAATTTTAGGCCTTTTTGAAGGGAAAGTTAGCTTTATTGGTTAGAGGGTCAATGTATGATGATAAATTGATGGATGACAGGATAGATTGGAAGAGTTGTGCATCAAGGTGGATGGTGGATAGAGACTCTATATTACTAGAGAGAGATGGATTGCGAGCTTAGAGAGATGGATCTAGAGGAGAGGTTGTCCAATTACAGTGAGAATTGGAGGAGATAAGAGCTACATGAGATAAATTCATGGTTGATATGGTAAGCCTACAAAAGGAGATGGAGTATTTGAGGGCATAGGATGCTAAGGTATAGAGATTGCAATGACAATGGGGTGACTTGGAGGTTGTGTATACCCAAAAGAGCATGAAGAGGGATTGGTTGGAGTTGGATTTGATCAAACAAGGTATACCTTTTCCATCATATTCAAAGTTATGATCTTGATCTTGGTCCCACACATAATCATGATGAAGTCTGAGGAGTGTACCATCCATGGTTTTGATGGTTTCATAAGTGGTGGAGCCCATAGTATCATAGGTAGAGGGATATTCCCTAGGGCATAATAGAGATATAGTAGAGAGGAGAGCAAATGATCCACCTAGCATGCATTAGGGGAGTGGAGAGACTTCCAATGAGCAGCAAGGTTGGTATTTCTGATGTATTGTATGTATATGTATGTGAGGCGATGATGATATGTGTGGGATGACATATATTGTAGCCCATGGGTATTTTTTGATATATGATATATATGATGCGATGTTGATTACATGTGGGAACATTGTGTGAATGTGTTGTGTTGAACTAGCATAAATATGAGTATGCTTTGATGATGTATGTTTTTGTGTAGATGTATGAGATGATGTAGACGTATGAACATATAGATAGATGAACATGTATGGTAAGAATGATTGAATTTAATGTGTACGAATGAACATGTAGACATATGTGAAAATACATGCAATAAGACTTGGACAATCTTAAAGAGTGTGAATTAAGCAATGATGAGTAGTCACATAAAATACTGAGTATGAGATAAGCAAACATGCAACGAATATTATGAATACCAAGTGAGCAATAAGTTGATAGGTGATGCAAGTGGTAGAAGAAAATGCAATGAAAGGCTATGCATATTGATCCTAGTGAGTGAAGCTAACAACTGAATGATGAGTATGTGAAACACCAATGAAGAGTACACTTGTATTTTGGTGAAACTAGCTATGATGCTATCCATTTTTTTGTTCCAAAAATGTTGGATGTGAGAAGAATTTCAAGGGAGTCGAACACCATAGTTTGAGCAATCAAACCCATCTAGTAGTCAATCAATATCCTACAAAAATCATAACTATCCTAACTAAGCTCAAGTTGATCATGGACCAATGTGTGTAAAGTGATGTTCATTTATCCATTTTGAGTGAGGTTGGACTAACCAATTATAAACTTAGTTGTTTAAGCTAATTCATCCACAAGCGTGCAGTGGTCTATACAAAATAAGGTCACTAATGTGACAGACATATTTCTACTTGGAAGACATACTCCACTACCAGACATGCATCTATAGCCCCGATGGATATTAGCCCCATGATCTATGGATCTAAGGACCTCATGAATTCAAGCTCTTTGCTAATGCTCTTTTCTTTTCTTTTTTATTTTTTCTGTGGTGCTCCATTAGCATTTGCTTTTATTTTTTGCTTTCTTCTTCTTCTTTTTCTTCTTCTTCTTCCTTTGTAGCTTGTCTTTTTATTGATCCTTATGTTTGGGTCACATAAATTATAGGATGAGTGAGGTGACTTTCGCTATATGGCTAGTGTACGCAAGGTATTGTCTTTCATATGCTAAAAATTTGCTTAAGGTTTGATATGTGGTTTGGCCATGAAATAACTCAAGTCAACCAGGGGAAGCTTTGAAGTGCTTTAGAATTTGACAACATTGGATAAAGGTTGATTGAATTAATTGAAAATGGTTGAATCATAGAAATATTTCCATTACCCAGTATCCTAAAAATAGGATTGGACATCATAGCAATTGCACTAATGAGTGTGTGTTTAACTCTTTATTTTTGCTTTGCAAGGTGGGTATGTATGCATGTGGACATGAAACAAGACCTGTATGCATGTATGTATGTATGGTGGGCATATGCACTCTACTTGTAACATGAAATAAGATATGAGATGTACTAATAATCTATGCTAAGCTAGGACAAGAAAGTAAACAAGGAATGGAAAATTGTTATCTGAAGCAATATCTATGCTAAGCATAAAATGGAAAATTTCTATGCTAAGAGCATGTGAAAGTAAATGTCTATGCTAGGAGCATGTGAAAGTAAATGTCTATGCTAAGAGCATGTGAAAGTAAATATCTATGCTATGCTAGGCTATATCTATGCTAGGCATGAAAAGTAAATTGTTAGGCTACATCTATACTACGCTAAGCTATGTCTATACTAGGCTAGGATATGTCTATTGTTGGTCTAGGCTATATCTATGCTAGACATGAAAAGTAAATTTCTAGGCTACATCTATGCTAGGCTAGGCTATGTTTATGCTAGGCTAGACTATATAAATTGCTAGGCTACATCTATGCTAGGCTATTCTATATCTATGCTAGGCTAGGCTATGTAAATTGCTAGGCTACATCTATGCTAGGCTAGGCTATGTCTATGCTAGGCTTGGATATAATCATGAGTTGGCTAGGCTATGTCTATGCTAGGTTAGGCTATATCTATGCTAGGCTAGGCTAGGCTATATAAATTTCTAGGCTATTTCTATGCTAGGCTAGGTTATGTAAATTGATAGGCTAGGCTATGACTATGTTAGGCTAGGCTATGTCTATGCTAGGCTAGCCTATGTCTACTCTAGGCTAGGCTATGTAAATTTCTAGGCTACATAAATGCTAGGATAGGATAAATAAACTGTTAGGCTACGCCTATGCTAGGCGTAGGTTATATCTATTGCTAGGCTAGGCTATAACTATGTTAGGCTAGGATAGGCTAGGAGCATGTCTAATCTAGGAGCATGTAAATGAAATGCCTAAGCTAAGAGCATTTAAATAAAATATCTAGGATAGGATAATGTGAAGTAAAATGCTATGCTAGGACATGAAAAGTAATAAATATGCTAACATATGAATTGAGTGCTTGTTCTAAGAGCATGTGAAAGGAAATCTGACAAAATAAATGGTGCGTTTGGTAAGGAATTTAAGAGTGTGAAATATAATAGAATGGAGTCATACTTTTGGAAAGTGGGAATAAAAGGGACTTTAGGCCTTTGAAATGTGAAGGAATGAAATTGAAATTTGGAATCAAAGGAATATTATGCCTATGAAACATAATAGAACATGAATGAGAGGTAAAGGGTGCAACCTTTTTGAAAACTTGGCAGTTGATTTATTGTGAAATCAAGGCAAAGGGTGCAACCTTTGATAAAAGGACATAGCCTTTTGAACCTATAAGTTGATTTATTGATTAAGATGTGAATGTAAGGCAAAGTGCATAACCTTTGATAAAAAGGCACAACCTTTTGAGAACCTGGCAAATTGATTTGTGTTGATGAGGCAAAGGGTGTAACCTTTGAAAAAATAACATGGTATTTTGAACCTAATAGTTGATTTGTGTTGGTTAGGCAAAGGGTGTAACCTTTGACAAAAGGACGTAACTTTTTGAACCTCGTAGTTGATTTGTTGATTGAGATGTTAATGCAAGGTAAAGGTCACAACCTTTGATAAAAGGGCATAACCTTTTGAGACCCTGGTAGATTGATTTGTGTTGGCAAGGCAAAGGGCATAACCTTTGATAAAATGACGTAGATTTTTGAACTTGGCAGTTGATTTATTGATTGAGATGTGAATTCAAGGCAAAGAGCACAACCTTTGACAAAAGGGTGCAACATTTTCAGAATATGGTAGATGATTTGTGCCAAAAGTAAGGAAAATGATGCAACCTTGTGAACCTAGTGATTGATGTTGTTGTAAAATATTAGGCAATTGATTTAGGATTGCAGTGTTGAGATACACTATCATGTGTAGATGAGAGGTGGTGGAATTTATTGTGGAAGAGGATTAACTCTCCCAAACATAAATATGGTTGGAAAGAGGGTGATCTTCCCCCAATCACTTAAATTGAGGTGAATAGCATGGAGAATTTATAATGAAAATAAAGTAAGTGAATAAAAGAAGGCAAATATGAGGAGAAGGAGGTTGTGGAATAAAAGAAGGGGGAGAAAGAAAAGATAGAAGGAAAGAAGAAAAATAACTAATCATAGGTACATAGCCACTCGTGCATGATCATACAACAATGGCATAGACATTTTGAGAGAAATAGAGGAAAAATAGAATTGGAGAAGTGAGGAAGGAGTAGTTAGAGTAGAATTGGAGAAAGAATAGATGGTGATTGCAATAAAGCAAAAGACATATTATATTGTTGGTGGATATCGCCTTAGAGGTCATGGATTTCTAATCGTAAAATTGGTATGATTAACATCTTGGTAAGAAGTGTGGTCATTGATATGATGAACTAGTCATGGTAGAGAGGGAGATACAAAAGTGCTTGTTGGCGGTCATGGTGGCACTAATTGAAGATATCAAGTTGGAGATGGATTAGGATTCTCATCATAAGATGAAACAAAATTGGTCTATTATAGAAAATTGATGATAGACACAAAATTGATGCTCATTGTACCCTTGTTGGTGATGATAGACACAAAATTGATGCTCATTGTACCCTCTTGGTTTTGATCAACTTAGATCGATTAGTTTGATCTCAAGTAGTGCTATGTGTCTGATATCATACAATTATTGAAAAATATGATACAAAGGCTAAATAAGAGGCTCAAATAGAGGAGTATAATCATGAGTTGGATGTAGAAGACATTGTGAGTGAGTGGGAGGTTGACTAGGTGGCATTGGAGTGATTGCTTGCCTAGGTTTTGGATAATACTACCATTGAGGGTGAGGGGTTTTTTGAAGTGGAGGTATTGCAATACCTGTCATGACTGGATTGTGAGTGGGTGTATGACACATATAGTTGCTTAACTACAACTCAAGATTGTTGAGGCACTTTAATATTTTTTGTATGTCAATCGAAATAGGTGGTGGTAGTGTGGGGATGGGGTTGATATAGATGTCAGGTGTGGTAGATGTTGATTGATATGGGTAAGAATAGGAATATGAATGAAGTGAAGAATGTGGAAAATAAGGACAATGAGACTATGGAATACCAATACTTTGAGTGATTGGAAAAGGAAATCAAGGTGAAGGAGGATGAGGTGGATGACATGGCCCTTTATGGGAGAAGTATGGTAGGGAGCATGATGGTGTGAAGAGGAGAAATTGGTCCTCATGTGGGGGCTAATAGGAGAAGTATGATTAGTTTTATGCCTTATATCATGATCATAAGATGAAATCCTAGTGCACAATGTGTGAGGTGGGGATGAGCTATGATAGGAAACATATATATTATGAGAATGGATGGAGGTGATTTCCTCTAAATGCCCTGATGAAGTGGTTGGAGTAGAAGGGATCATAAGAGAAGCATCCATAGCTATATGCCCTTTTTTATGTGATTTAACCTTGATTAATGACTATGATTCTGAGTGAAGAGTGATGGAATGAAGCTAATAGAGCACTTCAAGTGAAACAATTACTTTTCTGTGTTTTCGAAGGATTTTGAACCTATCTATGCAATGATTTTGGGATTCACACCCAAGCTTGTGAATGAAATATATTCACATCTTATTGTACAAATTCGTACAAGACGAGTAGTCTAGGTTGAATTTTGTAAGAACATACTGCTAAAAACCAGCAAGTAGATTCACATCTTATTGTACAAATTCATACAATACGGGTAGTCTAGGTTAAATTTTGTAAGAAAAACTGCTAAAAACTAGCAAGTGTGTTTTGAGATGGTTTTATATGGTTTTGTAATAGGTTTTGTTAATAAAAATCACTCAAATGTAGCAAAATGTGATGGAAAATGATAAGCAAATGTGTTTTGATATTTTTGTGTGTTTTTGATGATGTTGACCAACCTAACACAAAGAAAGTAGGTGAGGAATGGATGTTAAGAAGGTATGCTAAAGCATGTGTCCTTACAACACCCAAAGGTGTGCAGGGGGTAACTATGTAATAACGTACGAATAACGACTAATGAAAGGCACAATGAAAGGTAACCAAAATGGGACAAATCTAAAAGACATCTTATGAAAGAGGTAGCACTGTCTAAGACTTGCTACTAGCCTAGTTGGGCTTTCATTTCATCCTTGATCAAGCTTGGTCCAAAATGATAGTTACCAACTCATGAATTATGTAAATATTTGTGAGTGGGGACCTCTAATCCTAAGCTACTCCAATGATATCTTGAGGGTAGGGGACCTTCTGGTGATGAAGTCTATAAAATATCTCATGGGGGCTACTATGGTATTTTGGGGGCGAGCCAATGGAAGGAGATGAAATCCAATGTTGATGGTCTCAATTGCGGGTTGGTGATGAAATCTAACCTTACCAATGTGTATGAATTATGCACGTGTGTGAGATTGACTTGATTTTAGAAAACTAGTGTGTTAGAAGCAAATTACACTATGAAAGCAGTAAAAAGGAAATGCTTTTAAACTAGTTTTGAAAAGAAACTTGTGATTTGAAGCGTGAAAGTAAAAGGTTATGCTAGGTGCATTGGAAGTAAGAATCTATGTTAAAAGCATGTAAAGATAAAAATATCTTCTATAAACATGAAAGACCTATGATGTAACTTGAGAAAGAAATATTTACGCTAGATGCTTTTGAAATGGGAAATCAATGCTAGATGCTTTTGAAAGGGAAGATATATGCTAAAACCTATAAAGGAAAGATCTAGACTAGATGATTTTGATTTGGGAAATCTATGCTAGATGCTTTTAAAAGAGAATATCACTTGATTTTAGCGATGACCTGTGCTAATATTTGCTTAGGTGCAATCCTATCTACACTAGTTAAGATATGCCAGTCACGATTATGACTAGATGTCTTATAAGAGCTTTACATATGAGATATATTGCAATTTATTCTTGGCTTTAGAAGAACAAGGAAATTAAGGCTTCCTTTAAACCTAATGCATGTGGATAAAATGAGGTTTTAATGCTATAAATAAGCATTTAAAGGAATGCAACCTAATGCTTAAAAATATATGTAAAAGAACACAAAGAGATTTGGAAATTTTGTGAATTGCACGTTAAACAAGATAGGAAAGCAAAATTGTAATTTGGTGAAGAAAACCAATGTTTTGGATAAAATAGACTAGATTTGAATGGAATTACATGTTATTCAATTTTTCTAGACTTGCTTTCTCGACTATGCAACATTGAGATTTTTTGGTTTTAGGATTTGCACCCATCTTTGTGAATCTAACAGAACTTGGGATTTGCACCCATCACTACAAATCTAAGAAAAGTAGGTGTTTTCTACAAATTGGTATCTGTGGGTCAAGGACTTGCCTTTGGACTCATTTTTGTGAAGTTTCCTAAACAAAAGGGGTAGAAAGTTAGATTTTATAGAAGAAGAACAAACCAAGTAATCAAAATCAGTTTGAACCAATGAAATTTGTAAAGGAGAATGCAAACTAAATTGTAAAACTAACAAAGGAAGACAAAATGAGCAATTTCATGTTCCAAACATCATTTTGGGAGGTAATTTGGCCTATGAAGGTAGAGAAGTATGTGAGATAGAAATATCAATAGGGAATGGGTGTTTTTACCCCCTAACTTACCTTTTTGTTGTTGTGGATGTATAGAAATGGATACCTTGCTGTTAGAAATCAAATTTTGATGTTGTTTTTGGGATTCACACCCATATGTGCAAATATAATAGGCTATGATATTCACACCCATATTTTTAAATCTGGCTCACATGCCCAAAAAGTATCAGAATAAGACCTGAGGTGTATTTTGGGGTTTTTGTTGACTCTGTTTTTGTTTTTCTAGCACCTAAAACACAAAAAATGTTCAACCATGGTAGTTAGCTAGAGAAAAAGCTAAAGCAAAAATACAAATCATGGTGAGGGTCCCATCAGGCGTGCCAGAATGAAGGACATGGAAAGTAACTATTTTGTAATTTATAAAAAGGAGGTTACAAAGAGGGATCCCTTTTACAAAAGTGCCCTTTTGGATCCACAAGGTAGTGTTCTTCCATAAGGGAAGTCTCCTTAAAGTGATATCGATCAAAAATTGGGAATAGCTCTCCTTGTTTTCCTTAGTTTGAGTGGGTTTCTTGCTTGTAGGCCACTATCAATCAAACCTATCCTCAAGACCTACAAGACCTACAAAAATGGGATAGAATTTTTGGGGGTCTATCTTGATCATACCCCTCATGTTTATAGATAAAAGACCTTAATATAAGCTTAAAATATGATTATGATGAAAATAGGTAAAATATAAGTGTTTAGTTGGTTTTGGGAGCTCTAGGGAGCTTTTGGAGCAGGAAAACTTGTTTATTTATGGATTCACATCCATCTGTGCAAATTTGGTAAGCCTCAAGATTCACACCCTTCTATGTGAATCTAACTGTGTTTTCTAGAAACAACGGATTTTGGTGTACACTTCTTGTTGGTGCAACTATCACTCTTATTTTGTGTTAATTCACCCTTTGAATCTTTAGTCTTTGATAGCAACCTGTCAAGCAACATAAGATGTTTATGGATTCATGTGGGGGTGGATGATGAGTGATGTTGAGTGATGTGGTGTGATGGTTGGTAGTCTAGGCTGATTTCAACGGCTTTTTGGTATGCAAATGAGTGTTGATCGAGAGAGATAAAATGACCCTTTATTTCTAGAATTTGGCAAAATTAGGGGAGGCTAAGGTGTCCCATGAGGTGTCCCCTATGACATATCTCTTGAAAGGTGTTCCCTGATGTGGCATGCTCCATAAGTGCATTTGGGTGAGAGAATCCCTCACCCACCTACATGTCATAAATGAGCATGGGGATGTGGAGTGGATTTGGGGTTAAACCCTAACCGTAGTAAGGTTAACCATGGGTTAGTTGTTGAATTGGATGAGGTGGAATATGAGTCATCCTTACCCATGCTTTGAAATCCAAAAAGTATTCAAAACTCATTTATGAATTCAAAAGTCTTCAAAATTCGTTGGCAATTTTGGGTACTTTGGGTACATTGCCTTTGCTCAAGTGTATAAGTTGTCATTGATGTCAAGAAGCTCTTGAAGGAATTTGATTTGATGTCAAATAATTTGTTTTTATGAAGGTTACGACATGACAGTTTCAAAGGTCTTTTGTAAACCCCAAGTTGGCAGGTTTAAATATTACAAGTGGATGCATTAGTTTAATGCATTTGGGTCCAGGAGGAAGTATTTATTTAAATAATTAAAACCCTTGTTAAGGTTCCCTTTAATTATTTTTAAATAAATATTAAATTATTGTTTGCAATGGGTTATCCTAACCCATGGCGCTATGTTTTAAGATTGTGGGCGCTAGCCAAGACCTCCGCCGACGTGTTGAACTCCTCGCCGATGTTAAGAGCTTATGGTAAAAATGCATATAAATCTCCCTCGATGAAAATCAAGAATTATCCCATCCGCATTTTGAAAATAGTTGCTCGCTATGAATTCGTGATTTGCGGTTCAATTTCTTCCTCGCTGTGATTTCGAATCCGCTGTTCATTTTTTTGTACTCGTCGTTTGTCATAAATCCGTCGTAAGGTTTTCGTCTTCGTGTTCGCGTCAGAAGAAAGGGAGGCACTATTGTTTTATTTAATCCCTGGCATAGAAGGAACAAGGCTAATAGCATGAGGTTTAAACCTCACCGGGCACCTTTGGTGCATCGATAGCAACTAGGTTGTTGGCACGCTACCCGAATGGGAGGTTTCACGTTCGAATAACACGAAAGGGTTTTTCATCGTGAAGTGGACGCAGCGGGTGGTGTTAGAATTTGTGCGCAATTTCTCCATAGCATGATTTTTGATGTTGGCCAAGGTATTTTCGAAATTAATTTTTGCTAAGTGTATTTTGCGGATGGAGGAAGTTTATTAGAGGGAAAAACAACTTAGGAGTTATAAGGAGTTTAAAGCTTGTTTTATTTTGATAAAATATTCTTTTGAAGGTGTTGTTTGAAATATCTTATTGCATTCTTATGAGAGATAAATTTTATTTTTGATAAGACTATAAGGGAGAAATAAGGTGTATAAGGGATAAATTTTTCTTGTAATGTTGAGAGTGCTTTTGGTTGATTATGGTAATGAAAGCATGATGTTTTAAGGTTAAAATTGCTTCTTGTGTGAAGTTGTGAAACCTTAAGTGGGCAGCTTTGAGATTGACATTTGCTTTCATTAAATTGGTAATAATCAAGCTATTCTTTACTTGGTTAAAGTGTTGGGCTTACTCCTTTGTTGATGATTTGAAAAGTTGTGTGTGCTCTTGTTGATTTGAGTTGGTGGATGCTTTTTGTTCAAACAATATTGGAGAGAAAAGGAGTTCTACTTGTTTCCTTTTCTCATGTTGATTGTGAAATGCTTCAAGGTTGTGTTTTGAGTTGAATGGTGTTGATTGAACCTTGTTTGATGAGCATTGTTGTTGAAGCCCTAATTGATGGTGAAAAGAACATGAGTATCATTGTTATGTGATTCTTTGCATAGTTGGCAATTGTTGGGGTTTCATGTTCTTGAAAGAAAGCATTCTATCCTATCCATTTCAGATATTGAGTTGAGTTTTTAGATTTGAGATTGAGTTAGAGCTGAGTTGATTTGAGTTGAGTTTTGAGATTGGGAGTTGAGTATAGAATATATTGAGTCTCTAAAAATTCTCTTTATGCTTCTATGAGTTTGACAAATCACATTGGGTCTCTAACAATTCACCTTGTGATTTCCTACTAAGAAAGTTTTTTTTCTTGGTGAGCTTGCTGAGTTTTGGACAGTGTTCGGTGGGGACTTGTGAGCAGTTTTGGACAGGTTTCGGTGGGGACTTATGAGCAGATTTGGACAGGTCCTAGCAGAGGACTTGTGAGCTGAGTTTGATAGTTCTATCAAAGAACTTGAGGACATAGGTGCACTAGTTCTTTGAGAAGAACTTGAGGACAGATTTGGCAAGTCTTTGAGAAGGCTTGTGTGCAGAGGATTGATTTGTTCAAGTGTTGGATAGATCTGACAGACAAAGGAATACTTGTACTAGACCGACTGACTATGTTTGGTACAGGTTGCTGAGCTATTATGGACGTGATCATAGAAGGCAGAGGTCTCTTAGGCTAAGCATTGAGGACATGAGGTCTTCGGTGGAAAGGAGTTCCACGTGCTGGCAAGAGGTAGAGGCAGTTGATCTTCTGAGGGATCATTTCCAGAGCAGAGGGGAAGGTATCTCCTTTGAGCAAAGGCTCATAAATTCTGATTGGGGGAAGGTATCTCCTTTGGGTCGAGGCTCATAAACATTGTAATTGGGAAGGATTCCCAAAGAACTTTGAGATAAATTTTAGAGAAAATTTTTGTGGACGTAGCCCAACCATTTTGGGTGAACCACGTTAAAATTGGTGTCACTGTGGATGATATTGTGCATTGCTTTGATATTGCTTTGGGTATATTGCTTTACTATTTTGAAGTATAAAGGAAAAAATAAAAAGAGGTCTTATACTGTTCACCTCCCCCCTCTTAGTATAAGCTTGTGTTCTTCAATTGGTATCAGAGCAGGTGCCTTCGAAAAGTTTAACAGCTTGAAGGAAAAGCTAGTAAAGAACACAATGGATCATTCAAGTGGCAATGCATAACCTATTCTTGATGGGTCAAATTTTCGTCTTTGGAGTGCAAGGATGAAGGTTCATCTAATGGCACTTGGTAATGAGGTTTGGGAAGTGATTGAAGATGAGTACACTATTCCCGTACATGGTCCTATTACTAAGGAAGAAAGGCTCCTACATCACAGCAATTCAAAGGCAATGAATGCAATCCTAAAAGGCTTATATAAAGCAGATCTCACCAAGGTGATTCACTGCAAGACAACTAGTGAAATGTGGAAACAATTGAAGGTGGTTCATACAGGTGATACAAATGTCATAAAGGCCAAGTTGAGACACTTCAAAGGTATGTTTGAACAACTCAAGATGAATGATGATGAAAATATTAGTGACTACATGCTTCGTATGGATGAGGTTGTTAACTCCATGAAAGACTTAGGTCTTGAGCTTGCTGAAAATGATGTTTGTGATAAGATTTTAAGATCTCTTCCTAATAGATTTAGTGAAAATATTTCTGCTATTGAGGAAGCTAAAGATTTGGATAAGTTGAAAAAGGATGAGCTCCATAGTATACTTGCAAGCATTTGAGTTGAGAACTCAAGTGAAGGTTGATGTCAAGAAAGAGGCAACTTTCAAGGCTACCAAGAAATCCAAGGGTAAACAACTTCAAGATAGTGATGAGTCTTCTAGTGATGAAGAGGCATATTACAACAAGAAAGGCAAGTTCTCTAGAAAGCACAAAAGTATGAAAAATATAAGATGTTTCAATTATGGAAAGTTTGGTCATTATGCTACTGACTATACTGTTCCCAAGAATGAAAGTGATGAAGATAAACAGGATTCTAAGAGCAAGTATTTTGAAAAGCACAAGCATCACAGGAAGAACAAAGATGAGCACAACAATCAAGGAAAGAGGTATTCTCACAAGCACAAGAAGAGTTTCTACCTAGACAAAGCAAGTAAGTGTTCTAGTAGTGATAGTGAAAGTTCTTCAAGTGATGATGAAAATGAGATGTTGTTCATATCGAAAAAGAGGAAGAACCGAAACATAGATTCATTATCATGAAATGTCTTAGATGTGGAAACTTTGGTCACCTTGAGGATGATTGCACAAATAATGATTTGGTTTCTAGTATGTATGAGGATGCTTCAGAAAACTATAAGGAAGATGCATGTATGGTTTTTGAAAAGGGTAGCACCTCTAGTGATAAGAAATCTGAAAAAGGCTTTGATGATTCAAAAAGCAAACAAATAGAGGAAGATATAGAGGAAGGTGAAGTAGATCTTGAAGGTGAACTTATTAGTGCTCTTAGTGCTTTGAAAAAGGAAAGAAAGAAGAATGCTAGACTCAAGGATAAGTTAGATGAATGTTGTATGGAGAGAGATGATCTTATAGAAAGTCTTGACTTCTCTATAGCTAAGACACAAGAACTCAAGGATGAGTTAGAGTCTAAGGTTCTTGAGTATAGTGAGTTAGAACAGAAAATGGCTTCTTTGAAAGAGGAAACTAAAGAGTACAAGGATAAGCTTTACAGGTTTCAAGATAGCTCCAAAAAGGTTAAGTCACTCATCAAAGGTCAAAGAAAGACAACAGATAAAACAGGCCTTGGTTTTGTTAAGCCACACAAGGAACAAGTTGGAGAGTCTAGTAAGAGACTCCAAAAGGAAGAGAGTTCTGATGAGGAAAGTATTTCAGAAAAGGAGTCCTTGAATGATAGATGCACAAAAACAAAAAATAGAATTCAAAATGAGAAGAAGAAGTATTCAGGACCCAAGAGGTCAAATAAAGGAAAGTTTCAAGGTAGATGTTTTGCTTGTCATAGGTTTGGTCACATGGCTTCACATTGCATGGCTCAAGTGAAGAAGGTAAATGACAGTTTCATAAGTGCTAGTTACTTTCAAGGGTATTGCTACTCTTGTAAATAGTTTGGGCACAAGGCAGTCTATTGCAAGGTAAATAACATGAACATGTTTGATCAAAATGGGTTTGGTTAGAACAGGTTTGGTCAGAATAGGTTTGGTCAGAACAGGTTTGGTCAGAACAGGTTTGGTCAGAATAGGTTTGGCCAGAATAGTTTTGGTCAGAACAGGTTTGGTCAGAATAGGTGGATTCAAAGATCAGGTTTACCTCGGAGAAACAACATCATCAAGTGTTTCAAGTGCAACAATGAAGGTCACATAATCATACAATGTAGAGCTAAAATTCTAGAATACAGGAATAGGAACAATGGCATGATCAGGGCCAAGGATCAAGGCATGGACAAGAACAGGGATGAGAACAAGAACAAGAACAGTGACAAGAATAGGAATATGGACAAAGAGTTCAAGAGAAGGCCTGGCAAGGAATTTATAGACGCTGATGATGATCAGTGCCTAATGGGAGTTTTACTCCCACCCCAGAATTAATCACCTCATTAGGAGGTGGGGGAGGGACTAAGCTAAGAGGCTCATTCTTAGTCCCGAGCCCCAAAGGTGACCCTTTGCCATTGATGACAAAGGGGGAGAGATATGAGTAAGGGGGAGAACTTCAAAGTGAAGAGGAGAGCTTCAAGTCAGGGGGAGCAAAACTTCAAAGGAATATTCTCAATTGTGGGCACAGTTGGTCAGTTGTTAGCACAGTTGGTTTCAATTTTGGCTCTTGAGAAGTGTTTTCAGTAAAGGTTTGCCATCAATGACAAAGGGGGAGATTGTTGGCAATTTTGGGTACTTTGGGTACATTTCCTTTGCTCAAGTGTATAAGTTGTCATTGATGTCAAGAAGCTCTTGAAGGAATTTGATTTGATGTCAAATAATTTGTTTTGATGAAGGTTACTGCATGACAGTTTCAAAGGTCTTTTGTAAACCCCAAGTTGGCAGGTTTAAAGATTACGGGTGGATGCATTAGTTTAATGCATTTGGGTCCAGGAGGAAGTATTTATTTAAATAATTAAAAACCTTGTTAAGGTTCCCTTTAATTATTTTTAAATAAATATTAAATTATTGTTTGCAATGGGTTATCCTAACCCATGGCGCTATGTTTTAAGATTATGGGCGCTAGCCAAGACCTCCACCGACGTGTTGAACTCCTCGCCGACGTTAAGAGCTTATGGTAAAAATTCATATAAATCTCCCTTGATGAAAATCAAGAATTATCCCATCCGCATTTTGAAAAGAGTTGCTCGCTGTGAATTCGTGATCTGCTATTCGATTTCTTCCTCGCTATGATTTCGTGAATCCGCTGTTCATTTTTTTGTACTCGTCGTTTGTCGTAAATCCGTCGTAAGGTTTTCGTCTTCGTGTTTGCATCAAAAGAAAGGGAGGCACTATTTTTTTATTTAATCCCTGGCGTAGAAGGAACAAGGCTAACAGCGTGAGGTTTAAACCTCACCGGGCGCCTTTGGCACACCGGTAGCGGCTAGGCTATTGGCACGCTACCCGAACGGGAGGTTCCATGTTTGAATAACATGAAAGGGTTTTTCATCGTGAAGTGGACGCAGCGGGTGGTGTTAGAATTTGTGCGCAATTTCTCCATAGTGCAATTTTTTATGTTGGCTAAGGTATTTTCGAAATTAATTTTTGCTAAGTGTATTTTGCGGATGGAGGAAGTTTATTAGAGGGAAAAACAACTTAGGAGTTATAAGGAGTTTAAAGCTTGTTTTATTTTGATAAAAGATTCTTTTGAAGGTGTTGTTTGAAATATCTTATTGCATTCTTATGAGAGATAAATTTTATTTTTGATAAGACTATAAGGGAGAAATAAGGTGTATAAGGGATAAATTTTTCTTGTAATGTTGAGAGTGCTTTTGGTTGATTATGGTAATGAAAGCATGATGTTTTAAGGTTAAAATTGCTTCTTGTGTGAAGTTGTGAAACCTTAAGTGGGCAGCTTTGAGATTGACATTTGCTTTCATTAAATTGGTAATAATCAAGCTATTATTTACTTGGTTAAAGTGTTGGGCTTACTCCTTTGTTGATGATTTGAAAAGTTGTGTGTGCTCTTGTTGATTTGAGTTGGTGGATGCTTTTTGTTCAAACAATATTGGAGAGAAAAGGAGTTCTACTTGTTTCCTTTTCTCATGTTGATTGTGAAATGCTTCAAGGTTGTGTTTTGAGTTGAATGGTGTTGATTGAACCTTGTTTGATGAGCATTGTTGTTGAAGCCCTAATTGATGGTGAAAAGAACATGAGTATCATTGTTATGTGATTCTTTGCATAGTTGGCAATTGTTGGGGTTTCATGTTCTTGAAAGAAAGCATTCTATCCTATCCATTTTAGATATTGAGTTGAGTTTTTAGATTTGAGATTGAGTTTGAGCTGAGTTGATTTGAGTTGAGTTTTGAGATTGGGAGTTGATTATAGAACATATTGAGTCTCTAACAATTCTCTTTATGCTTCTATGAGTTTGACAAATCACATTGGGTCTCTAACAATTCACCTTGTGATTTCCTACTAAGAAAGTTTTTTTTTCTTGGTGAGCTTGCTGAGTTTTGGACAGGTTTCGATGGGGACTTGTGAGCAGTTTTGGACAGGTTTTGGTGGGGACTTGTGAGCAGATTTGGACAGGTCCTAGCAAAGGACTTGTGAGCTGAGTTTGATAGTTCTATCAGAGAACTTGAGGACAGAGGTGCACTGGTTCTTTGAGAAGAACCTAAGGATAGATTTGGCAAGTCTTTGAGAAGTCTTGTGTGCAGAGGATTGATTTGTTCAAGCATTGGATAGATATGACAGATAGAGGAAGACTTGTACTATACCGACTGACTATGTTTGGTACAAGTTGCTGAGCTATTGTGGACGTGATCATAGAAGGCAGAGGTCTCTTAGGCTAAGCATTGAGGACAGGAGGTCTTCGATGGAAAGGAGTTCCACGTGCTTGCAAGAGGTAGAGGCAGTTGATCTTCTGAGGGATCATTTCCAGAGTAGAGGGGAAGGTATCTCCTTTGATCAGAGGCTCATAAATTTTGATTGGGGGAAGGTATCTCCTTTGGGTCGAGGCTCATAAACATTGTAATTGGGAAGGATTCCCAAAGAACTTTGAGATAACTTTTAGAGAAAATTTTTGTGGACATAGCCCAGCCATTTTGGTTGAACCATGTTAAAATTGGTGTCACTTTGTGGATGATATTATTCATTTCTTTGATATTGCTTTGGGTATATTGCTTTACTGTTTTGAAGTATAAAGGAAAAAATAAAAAGAGGTCTTATACTGTTCACCCCCCCTCTCAGTATAATCTTGTGTTCTTCAAATTCCTTTAAGCATTTGTTTAAAGGAAAATCAAAAGTATTATAGGTAAAGTAAAATTCCTTTACACATTTTCTTAAATGTAAAATTTTATTTTAAATGTTTGTACATATCTTTTTATCATAGCAAGCTAACCATAAGTCCTCCATGCAAAGCTAACTAAATTCCTCCTTGGAAAATCTTAAATCTATCCATAGGTCCTCTAGGCAAAGGTAATTAAAGTCCTCCTCGACAAATATCAAAGATAACTAGAAGTCCTTTCGGAATATCTAAATAAAATCCCCCTACGAAAATCTCAAAGCTAACTAGAAGTCCTTGGGTCAAATATAACTAAGATCCCCTTGGGAAAATCTCAAAGCTTTGTATATATCTTTGTACATGTTATACTATAGTAGTGCCCCCTTGATCACATCATGCATCTCTCTTCATGTCCAACCATATCATTTCATCATTTTATCATGCATAATTCATATTTCATTCTTAACATTTAATTTATTCAATTAATTAAGCTTTAATTAATCATATTTTGTCATATTTCCATCTTAACCTTATTTTATCATAATTCACATCAAATCATAAATCTACATGATAATCATATTGTAGACACCCAATTTTGATGCACCATCAAAGCAAAAGATATCAAACAAGACACTGAGCATCAACAAACAATTAATTGGCTCAAACCCAAAAACTTGGGCACCATTTTCAACCCTTGTCAAAATTGCCACTCATTGGAAAATTTGCTAGTGGTGATTTTGACACTCAATGAAAAATTTACAAAAAGCTATTTTTCAGTCCTAAAACTAGTCAAATTGACCATTGGTCAAAATTGCTAATTAGTGGTAAATTTGACACTCAATGGAAAATCTGCTAGTCACAAATTTGACACTTAGTCGAAAATTTTACAAAATGACCAAAATATTTTGGCACAAGCTAGGAGCATGTGAATTCCTTCACCCCACTACCTCCTTTGTCCTTGCATGCTCCAACAAAAAACTAGGCCTAAAATTCTAAAAAACCTTAAGGGCATCCATACCAATTTTCACTCTCAACCCCCCTTCCAAAAATCTATAAATTCATCCCTTGGGGCAAGCATTCCATACGCAATTTTGAGCTAGGAATACTTTTCTAAAATTCTCGTGTTCTCTCTTATTGGCATTTCTCTTTTCTTCAATTGGGCATCTTCATCAAGCTACTTTGGGGCAATTCAAGCAAGGCAAGGAGAGGTATTGAGGCAAGGAGAAGCATCTTGGGGCAAGGAGGAGCTTTTTCTAGGTTCTATAACTCCTAGCTTCTCTTTCTTTCCATTCGCTTTGGTCTCATTTATGCATTTCTTCTTTCATTTTTAGCCTTACTAGATTTATTTTTGCATGCATAGTCATTAACGTCTCTTTTATAGTTTATTTTATACTTCTAACACTCTTTTGCAGGTTGTTTTTATTCTGCCTATGTTCATTCCTTGTATTTACAACATGATTTCTTCATTTCATAAGAATTCCTTTCTTCATTATTGCATACTGACCCCATTTTCCTATCTTATCTATGCATATCAATCATTAATTTCTCTTATTTTGCAGGCATATACTTTCATTTTTTCTAATTCATGTTCATTTGTAGGCTTAGGCTTTGTGTACCTTAGTTTAATACTTGTTCTTACCTTCATTTCCAAGTTCATGTTCGTTCCTTTCATTTCATTCCATGCTCATAGTTACTTTTCATGTAATATAGATTAGTTTCTATATTTCATGCTCTTCATTTCAAACTAATTTTATATTTCTCTTTTATTTTCCATTCATATGCAAGTTTTATTTACTCCTATACCTCTGCTATATATTTTCACCTCCAAGAAAGGTTCAAAACCTTATTGGCTCACCCTCTTCATTACCCTTTGCAAATATCTCAAATTAGCTTATCATTCCCTTAAAACTTTGCCAAATTATAGACAATAGATCTTAGGAATACATCACCAACCTCCCTCCTCGATCTCACACCAAATTCACTTAAAAAACTCCAAATTTTGACCAAAAACTCAATCAGCCCCATTTCAAGTCAAATTCACCACTCCCTACAACCACTAGCAAATTTGACTCTCTAGAATACACAAAGCAAATTTGACAATCACTGTTAAATTTTCCACTCACTAGTAAATTTGATGGGCCCTGCATCCATTCCAAAAGGAGGTTACTTCATACTCAATATTTCATTAACAAGGGGTCTATTCAGATAGGAAGATAGCCTATTATCTTTCTACAATCAGACAAACCCCCTAAAACAAAAACAAAAAAAACTAATTTTTTTCTTTCTTTTTATAGGTTTTCAAAATTGCCAATCAGTGGAAATTTTGACATTCAATGGTAAATTTGATCAGGCTCTGAAATAGGTAACCTTGCCACTTGGTACCTCCCTACTTGTTATTTCATTGTTTTTAGCATGAAATTCTCTATTTTCTAATTAAATGGTTGTTTAAATCATATTTCTTTTGGCCAATAAAGGAATCCTTAAAATAGTTCAATTTCATTTCTTTAATCACATTCATTTTGGGTAAAATCAAGGAATCTTAGCATAGATCTAAATCCTTTCTTTCAAAAGCAATTAGGCAAGAAATCAAAGTCATATAGTTGCATTTTAGGCTAACTTGTTTGATGCATTATCTCTTGTTTGCCTTGGAAAAGAAAACTCTCTTTAGCATAAACTTCATCTAAAAGCATAAGCATATTAGGTTAGCTCTTGTATTCTTGTATTTTGTGTGTTTACACTTGGGATGCATTTTAGGTGATCTTTACTTTAGGTTTGAATAAATTTTATCTTGATTAAGGTTGAATAAAGAGTTAGATTAGCAATCCAAAATCTTAGGTGTTTGTTAAATAAACCCATTAAACATCGTCAAGCATAACATCAACAACACACTTAGACACCTTGATAAATACATGAAGTAGAGCCTACTTGCATTTAAAATTCACACATATTTGGGGTTTTCTTTGGAAAAATACCTCAAAGTAGGGAATCGGGTATTCCCAAAAGATTCCTCCCACTATGTGTGCTTGAGGTTTTTGAATCTACATTTTTATGTACCCGACATGAACACTCCATTTGCCTTAAATAAGATAAAAAATTCTCAAAACTTAAACAATACCTTTTAATTTTGTTTGCATGGCTTAAATAACATTAAAAAAAGATAACAAGAACATAACCAAATTGTTAGTCCTACTAGGGGAAGGGTAACGACCTTTTGAGTAAATTGGTGTATGAACTTTTAGGGAGGAATCTCTCTTGGCTAGTATATTACGGTGGGCTAGCGAGAGTCATAATGAGGGTTGTTCCAAGGGGATATAAGTATTTCAAAACTTATTCTCTTCTTTCCTATAAGTACTCTAGAAATAAACCTTTAATAAAATTACTCCTTCCCTTTGAAAAACCTTCAATCCATGGCTCAACATCCCTATAATACCTGAAGCAAGTGTAAGATGATAAGGCAACATTAGGAAATTATATTGATATGAAAAATATATAGGACAAAGTAGGGGTAGGATAGATATTTAGTAAATATAATATCCTAACCTACTAACGTAATCAAATTGACTACGTAGACTAACTACTAACTTGTCATCCATAATATCAGCCAACCAAACAAATATCGGTAAACCAAAGAACTAACCTAGGTAACTAGTAAAAGTAAATACTAGTGGTAAAAAGTAACAAGCTACTTTTTACCATGCAGTAAATAAATTCTACCTAATGTAGGAAAATGGTAAATATCCCAAAGAATGGAATATTACTCTAACATCCCCCTTATTACATTATTTGGGTAATGTATATAATTGTCCCAATACAATGAAAAATATGTTGATTTGCTGGTTCTTGCTCTTGCTCAGGCTCTGTCACAGTGCTCTAGCGCCTCCTAAGCAAAAAATGGATCATTTCTCACTTTGTCTTCACATCAACAAATGTCCTTATTGTAATCTTGTCATCCAACCGAATTGCATGGGTAACTAGCCGCTACAACCGCTAGGTGTAGTAGAGTAGATCACTTCATATGAGGTTCATTTGGTTACAATATGATTTTGTAAAATATTTTTGATAAGGTAGCTAAGGTGTCGATCGCTACCGAAAATGCACCCTTATAAGTTTTCCCCCTTGTTGCAAAACATGTTGTAATAAAATTTTTGAAAGAAGTGTGACTAAGGTGTCGGTCATTGTCGAAAATGCACCCTTATAAGTCTTCTTCTCTTTTTACAAAAATTTGTGTGAAGTAAGAAAAGAAATGTTTATCCCCATTAATTACAAAAGATGTGCAACTCAAGAAGCTTTGTGAAGACTTTTACAAATATTGCCTCCTAGGCAAATTTTTCACCATAAAATTCCCTCCTTTTGTTACAAGTACTTAAAACAATGAGAGTTTGCTATTTATGAAGCCTAAAAGAGGTACAATCACCCCTTTATTGTAAGTACTTCAAACAAAAACTTATGTTATTTATGAAGCCTAAAAAAGAGAGAGAGGAAATGGTGCTTGCTTAAGGTGACAAATTTGTTTTCCCTCTACAATACTGTCTTAGCCATGAGCACTTTGTGTGCTCTTTCTGAATCAAAATTAGAATCAGACACTTCACTAGCAATGTTACTTTTATCTTGTTTTTGGGATGTGCCTTTGCCTTTCTTGTTTTGCTTGTTTTTAAACCAACATTAATTGGTGTCATGGTTATCCTTTTTATAATGCAAGCAAAACCTATTTTGAGTTTTCTTTCCCTTACCTTTTGAATATGATCCTCCCTTCATAAAGTTTCCTTTCTTCTTTTCACCATGATTGTTTGAGTAAAGTACATTGTTCGACATTTCATCGCTTTAGAGTTGATTTGCTTCCTCTATTTGAAGCAAATTGACTAACTCCACAAAGGTGATAATTATTTGTGATACATTAAGGGATGTAAACAACATTTTATAGGATTCAGGAAGAGCCCTCAATATTACTGAAGTTAAAATGGTGTCTTCTACTTTGGCCCCTAAAGCATTAAGCTTAGACTTCAGTTCTGCCACTTTGCAAAGGAAAAGTTCTACTGATTCACCCGACTTCATATGGAGTGTATGAAGTTGGGTTTGAAGGTTGAGAATCAAATATTGATTCTTTCCTTCAAAAATGGTGCACAAGGAGTCCCATGCATCTTTTCCATTCTTTGCCTCACAAATATGGGGTTGAATCTCATCAGTAGTTGCTAGGAGTATCAACATGAGAAGATGATTGTTCTTTTTATCCCATGCTTTTTTATCTACTCCTAGTGATGTGGATATTGATTCAGTGCCATATACTAAATCCCATATTTCCTCTATAGTCAGGATGGTTTTCCTCTTAGTTTTCCATGTTGAATAGTTAGGACCTTTAAGCAATTGTGTATCATTTAAGTATTTTATAGTTGTCATGATGAAGGTCCTAGAATTTGTACTAAGATGATCTTTCTTTCACTCTTAAGTGGTATTTAATGGCACCTACCTGAAAATCCTCTTGAAGAGGAATAATCAGTTTGAGGAAATTAAGCCAAACAAATAAGAAGTGAAAGACAATTCACTCAAAAAGATATTTAATGGCACCTGCCTGAAAATCCTCTTGAAGAGAAATAATCAGTTTGAGGAAATTAAGCCAAACAAATAAGAGTGAATTAGGGGTTTTGATTTAGGAGAGAATATCAATAAAAGTTGGCTTTACACCTGTGCAATGATTTACACAATTTTTTGTGAAATTTTGGGGTTTTGAGTGTTCTTGATTTTATGACTTATAATTACAAAAAATAATGCAATAATCAAACAAGAATGCCCAAAAAATTCTTATCACATAGGTGTCGCATGCAACTGAAAATGTACTTAATTTACCAATAAAGGTGTCGAGTAAAATCGAAAATGCACATTTTAATTTTTGCAACAAAATTTGGATTTGTGTTGTGCAAAAAATTGATATATTTTGTCTCCTCTTGTTTTCCAAATTTGCAAAGAATGGGGTATGAAACAATTACCTTTTCTTTTTGTTTTGCAAATTTAACAAGTTTGATTTTGTTTTAAGTGCTCCTCACTTTTGTGTTACAATTTTACAAAGAAGTACAATTTCTTGTCTTCCCCCCTTTATTTTGCAAAATAAACAAAATAGCACTCCTTTCAAGTCAAGTCGACACACGACCCGTGATTGAAAGGCTTCCAGAACCAATCGACACACGACTTGGTTTTAGTGGATCTAAGGTCTTCAATTTCTTCTCAATTTTGCAAACAATAGAATGTGCAATGTCATGTATTATATCCCCCTTGGAGAAAACAAATGCACACTTTGCCTTTAAATTTTACAAAAATTTCAGCCTCCTTGTTTTCCAATTTTGCAAGAAAGAATCAAATGTCTCTGATTTTGTCCCCTTGTTATGTTGCAAAATGAACAAGGTTGAGAAGAATTAAGGTTCCCTAATTTGCAAAAAAAAATAATGTGCTATTTATTTTTCTTGTATCTCAAAAGTGTGAGAAAACAAAAACACAATATGTATTGTAAAAAAAATAGGTCCTTTGTTATTCCCCTTTGAATGTTTGATAATTTGTCTCAATAGACCTTACAAAAAGAAATTTGAATGTAATTTTCTAAGTAAATTTAGTACAAATGTATTAATAATAAAATAAATATTGTAAAAATCATCTTAATTTGTAAAAAAAATGATTATAAACAATAATATTTAAATTATTAATAAAATAACTAAAATTTAATTAAAAAATAACTTTTAATATAGGTGGCCTTTTAAAAATAATTTTAGAGCGCATGGGGTTTGAAATCAGAACCTCGTGCTCACCAAGCGGCAGTATTACCATAGTGTCGTGGGGCCTAATTGAAAACAAGGAAGTAAAACTTTCTATTTACCTTGTTTTGCGCGAGATGTTTTTTTTTAAACATTCAAGAATTTAGTCCCACATACAACAGAGCACTGCATTCCCCCTTGTTTAATAGCATGAATCCGCCCTTACCATTTTGATTACCTTCAGGCAATCAATGTCGATTTTGAAACTTTTGTCGACATTGATAGCAAATCAAGAAGTGACATGCATGCGTGAACTCTGATGAATCACAACACGTCACATTGCTAGGTCAGATCGCCAGGTTGTTCGATGCATCACATATGTAGATCGCCACATCCGTCTGCTATCTAGATAACCAGGTCAGATCGCCATATTATCTACCCCACATCCATATGTTATCTAGATCAACGAATGGAAATGTGCCACATCATCTACCAGGTTGCTAGGTTACACTGGGTCGTCTGTGCCAAGTAAGAGTGCCATGTCAGCCTCCTTAGTTAGTGTGCCTTCTACCATGTTAGTCTTGGTCCATGTGATTTAAGTCCACCTTGTGTTCGATGTATGAGGTGTTGTTGACTGGATTCTGTAGATGTGTTGTTGGTCGTGCGCTGGTGGGAGGATATCACTGATGTGAGACGGTATCTCCCCATAGAAACTCATGCAGTGTGTGCTCTTTACAAGCGAAGGGGACAACCGCCCTACAGACTGGCAGTCTACAGTCTGTCAGACTATCAATGTTGCGGGCGCGGTCTTGTCACCTACAAGGAATGCTTGCATCAGGTCTTCCTGTAGCACGGGAGGAGCGTGTCAAGTTTGGAGTCGAGATGTGAAACAAAAACCACCATGAAAGAATTTTGTAGAAAATTTTGTGTAACAAATTTAGTGTCCAATTATACCTCAATCTTCGTGCCAAGGAGCGGAGGAATTTCCCACCTTGGGAAACATAGCAAGGGTCCTGACTTGGGATTTGTGCCCCACAGGACCAATGCAGGAGTGACAAAAATATCACCTTCTCTTGCACTAAAGGTGTACCTCAAAACTCCTCAATGCCCCAGTCAAATCAATGTGAAGCTCTAATACCATGTAAGATGGTAAGGCAACATTAGAAAATTATATTGATATGAAAAATATATATAGGACAAAGTAGGGGTAGGATAGATATTTAGTAAATATAATATCCTAACCTACTAATGTAATCAAATTGACTATGTAGACTAACCACTAACTTGTCGTCCATAATATCAGCCGACCAAACAAATGTTGGTAAACCAAAGAACTAACCTAGGTAACTAGTAAAAGTAAATACTAGTGGTAAAAAGTAACAAGCTACTTTTTACCATGTAGTAAATAAATTCTACCTAATGTAGGAAAATGGTAAATATCCAAAATAATGGAATAATACTATAACAGCAACGGTGTAGCATCTTCATATTATGAAATTTACACACATGAACATGAAGACCAAACAGAAAACCCTTGGCCACACCATGTGCCTAGGGAAGAATAACATATTGTTGAAAGCATAAATTTTAACTCCCTAAATCATATTAGGGATTACAGTAAAAGGAATAAATACGTCTTTCTAGATGTTCTTAGGGAAAAACTTGAAGAACAAAATAGAAAAGAATCATCTACACCTCCTGATAACGTTGACCATTCGAATGGTTAATCTACTATTGCATAAATCAATAAAAATCAAAATAAATTTGCTAGTCTTAATGTGGCTATGACACATCCCATTGATTCTACAACTCCCCCAATGATATTCATAGGTATACCCATTATGTACATTCCCTTTTTTAACATCATCCCCTAATATCATAATACACATTTTGAATCCTAATTCCACAAATTCCTTCTTAACTCATGACTTAGGGTTCAACCATACCCCTTCAATTGCAACATCTAATTAAGCCTCCACATATTTTATGACCCTGCCTTTTTATCTCAATCTCTCTCACAATCCCCTTTGACTTTACCTACCCCTCCAAATCCTCCACTTAATGATTTCCAAGACATCAATGGAAAACTCCAATACCTTGAAAAGATAGACTCCAAGTTTGAAGAGCTTGAACTTCAAATTGCTTCCCTTAAAGGGTCATCAAAACAAGAGTATTATTTTGAATAATTATATAATGAGCCATTATACCCCACAATAGTCAATCACCCTTTTCCAAAGAACTTTGAAATTCCTAAGTTTCAAATATACAATGGAAGACAAGATCCCATCAACCACTTAATATTATTTCAAATAGAATGTAGTGACATCAATCATGAAGGAAATTTGTTTCTTAGGTTCTTCCCTAAAAGTCTTAGGGGTTTAGCCTTAAAATGGTACTTTCAAATACCTCGTCATTCCATTAAAATTTTTAAGGAAATTATGGAATCTTTTGTCATGTAATTTTTAGTCTACATAGAAGAAAATATCACTATAGATTATCTATACCAACTTAAACAATCAAAGAGTGAACATTTGTTAGATTTCTTGGCTAAATGGAGGGCCTTGGTAGGAATAGGAATACTCTAATATCCACCCCTTAAGGAAATATTACACATATTCATAAGAAACCTACATGAACAACTATCACATCCCTTAGAAATGGCAAACCTAAGCTCTTTTGAAAACATCATGGACATGGAAAAGAGTAGAGGTTGTCCTCATAAGACGAGGACAACTCAACTATAATAAGGAGAAAGAAAAACCTTCCAAAAAAAGGAAATACAAAAATAATCATGTCATAGAATATGGTGTAGCATATTCCCATCAAAATAACAATGTAAATGCAACTCAAAATATCCCTCATTAGTTAGTGGTACCAACAAAAGACAATATACAAACACTTGACAAATCCAAGCCACCATGTTAAAAATGCTTCTTGATTCGAAGATGTTAGAACTTCTACCTATCAAACCTTGGGATACCACCAAGGAGTTACCTAAATTGTATAAAAATGATGAACATTATGATTATCACTATATAGGACACACAATAAACAAATGTATTACTTTAAAGAACCTCATCCAAGATCTTATAGAAGAATGAAATATAGTTTTCAACAAACAAGACACTCCTAACAAAAACTTAGGGATTTTTCAAAACCCCTTGCCAACATGTGATCAAAACTCTACCAACTATGTAGGCACCATTCATCTATCAAAACCATCTTATGCAATAACTAGACAACAAACCAAAAACCAATATTTTGAACAACCACCCTTAGCCATCCCTTGCAATAATAAAGTGAATATCCCTAATATATCACCTTTGGTCCTCATACCTCCTAAAATCACCCTTCACTCTTTTGATCTTCGACAACAACTAGAAAACAAACCCGCAAAAATTTCCCTTCTTGAACTACTAAAAACATCACCTGCTCATAGGGAAATATTATTAAAACTTCAAAGCAAGCAAGAAGTCCCTCAAGACATATCTCCTAACGACATCACCAACATAGTTGGATTTTCTAGGATAAATATTGTCATATTAGTTTTTCATGAGATAGACACACCCCTTGAAACCATATCAAGAGATTCACCTCTTTATATTATAGCTCAAATAGGGGATAAACACATTAAGAGAGTCCTAGTGGATAAGGGATCAACCTTAAATGTTTGTAATGTTAAATTTTTACAAAATGTTGACTTAGACATAGAATATTTATAAAAATCATACATTGTCATTAGAGCATTTAACAACGAAGAAAGGAAAGTGACAAGTACCCTAACCTTACCTTTAAAAGTAGGTCCATGTATCCTTAACATCTTCTTCTATGTTATATCATGTGATGTAACATACAACATGCTTCTTGGGAGACCTTGGATACATGTCGTGAAGGAAATACCATCCACCTTACATCAATATTTAAAATACTAATATCAAGGAAGAATTATCCATATCTGTGGAGATCTTGAACCTTTCACCCTATGAAACTCCTTAGACATCCAACAAAAAGAGTTCAACCTTTGCCCCTTCACTTCAACCATTATTACAATCTAGTGGGTCTAATATAAACAAAGGAAATGAATTATTGGAAGAATACCTTATAAAATTAAGGGATGATCCCTAATATTCTTCCAAAGATCAAATCAACTTGATTCATCCAAATCCTAACCCTTTTGCAAAATTGGTTAGTCTATTCCTTTCCCCTCACACTACAGGTTTACCTAGTAGGAAAGGATTGAAAGTCCAAATAGGCACTTGCACTTTCATCTATGGGGAAACTACCTTTGATGAAAGAATCCAAGGATGTAATTTCATGCCTAGTCAATGAACATATGCTCAGAGGCCAAACCCTAGCTGGGCTTATGTGGTATTGGATATATCCCTATAAAAAATGGTCGATCACCTTTATTAGAAGAATATGAGGAAAATTGCCCCAAGTCTTTACATGACTCTCAATGGGGTGATGAATATGAGAAATAACTATGGTCACTTCTCAATGAAACACCTCACAAAACCATATGCTTTTCTAGCTTCAACATGTTAATAGTTTTCCTCCCTAAATGAATAGCAGATCAAAGGAAAAGCAACATTGAAGAATATTTTGACCAACACCATATTGAAGAATCTCTTAAATAGATCTTCAACTTGTATTCTATACAAATACCCAAATCATAACAAGCATTTCTAGATCCATAAGGGTTAAAATACTTAGGGGTATTAGATACCCCTCCTCACTTCAAGGTTGAATCACAAACCTTGATCAAAGAAACAACATACATCAACATCAGTATAGAAAAAAACCCTTGAATCCTCAAATTAGGGAAGGTACTAACCCAAGACAAGCAAATAGAATATACAAACCTTTGAAAATAATTCCATGATATTTTTGCTTGGATATACGATGATATGCCTAGACTTGACCCTTCACTAGCAGTGCACAATCTTGTTGTACATCTAGATGCTAAACCTATCAAAAAAAATTCAATAAAATGCATCCTAAGATTACCCTTTTAGTTAAGGATGAACTCTAAAAACTATTAGATGTAGGCTTCATAAAAGACATATTATTCAAATTGGATCTCGAACACTGTCCCAGTTGCCAAAAAAGGACCTATTCAAATTTCCATATACTTTAGGGACATAAATAGTGCATGCCCAAAATATGACTTTCCTTTACCAAACATAGACATGATAGTATACTTCACTGCAATATCTGAAATGTTATCTTTGATGGATGGATTTTTAGGTTATAATCAAATAAAAATTGCTCTTGAAAACCAATCCAAAATGACCTTCACAACCCCTTGGGAAACCTTTTTCTATCAAGTCATGCCTTTTGGCCTCAAAAATGTAGGAGGAATATATAAAAGAGCCATGACATACATCTTCCATGACCTCATGGATAATACTATAGAAGACTACGTAGATGACCTTTTGGGTCACTCCAAGAAAAGAGAAAACCATGCTCAAGACCTAAAATATATTTTTAAAAGATTACAAGAATACAAATGTTAGCTTTTGATGTAATGAGCAATGGGAGATAGCAATCACAAGATGCAGAATAATATAAAAGAAAGTAAATCTGCAAGATGACTGAAGTATGTTGTGAATAGAAATAACATAAATGAATACAACGTAGCTATGGAGGAAATGAACACTCCATTAATGAAGCTACTGAACTACATTGCACCCATCACCAATATATGGTGATCTACACAACACTGCACTACTACCTACGACTATGCTATAAGCAACTCTATCTATCTATGTCCCCCTTCTCATATCTATCTAACAATGAGGCCTTTCTTATATAGGAAGACAGGTTCCTTGGCCAACACTCTACCTAGCTGTGCAAGGGACAACTTGCACATATACAACTTGCACATTGACACTTGTGCATTTATTACATTGCATGAAGTAACTAGATAACTTCCCCCTAAAGTAATCTAATGTCCTAAGTATGTACCTTGGAAGATACATTTACATAACCCAAATGATGGAATAGACTCTATTTCTAACACCCCCTTGTATTACATTATTTGGGTATTGAAGACTTTAGTCTTCAATATGGATCTTCCTCTTCATCTTGATCTTGGTACTCTTCCTTTGTATTCTTTGTAACCTGTTCAAGCAAATAATTAGTGTCTCTGTAATATGTAGCATTTGCTGATAGAGCTTTCACCTCATAGGCGTCTATGGGTTCTTCCAGTTCTTCAATTTCTTCTATCCTCTGAACCAAGTGTCCCTTCTGATTTCTCTTCTGATATTCCAGTTGAGGATAATTGGTTGGTCACTGAAATTGTTGTTGATGAGGGTTCCTTTGATATTGTCAAAATTGATTCCCATTATACATCTGATTTCCTTGCTTTCAATTTTTGGGATTGTATCTGCAATAGCTGGTACTATGACCTTTCTTTCTGCATATCTGACAATACCATGTTTTTCGTCCTCTTGCTGAAGAAGCAATATTTCCCTGTGGATTATCTTTTGATGCCAATGCAGTGTTAGTCATCTCATCTTTCACAGTATTTTCTACTTCATATTCTTGAAGTATATTGACTAGGTCATCAAAAGAAGTATCTTTGCTTAAAACCTGTAAAGATGTGACCAAATGTTTATAGTTGTCTGGAAGTGCTCTCATGGTTACTTGAGTGAGAAGTTCATCCTTAACTATTTCTCCTAAGGTCAATAATTTCCCTTTGATATCTGCTACCTTCCTTAGGAATAATTCTATACTCTCTCCACTATTCATCTTTAATGAGTGAAGTTGAGTTTGGAGATGAAGGATGGTCGCCTTATTCTTTCCTTCAAAAAATTTCTCTAGGCTTGTCCATGCATCTGAAGATGTTTTGGCTGAACTGATATATGGTTGAATCTCATCAGTGATAGCAAAAGTAATTATCATTAAGGCCTTTGAATCATTTTCTTCAAACTTTAGGATTTCAGTTTCACCTGTGGTAGGTCTCTGTGTTTTCCCTTTGATGACATCCCAAAGTTTTTCATATACTAAGATTGCTTTCACTTTATTTTTCCAAGAGAAATAATTTGGACCCTTGAGTAGTTGAGATTCTGCTAGGAAGAATTTATTTGATGCCATTTGAATCACCCTAATATCAATTCTTAGATTTTGTGGACTTCCTTATGTCTCCCTAGAGATTTTTGGAATATAATATAGTGCTTTTGTAAAGATATAGTTTAATTTTGGTTGATTTTGTACAAATTTTGTAAAGATCAAAAATCAACTTCTTAACACCTTATTACTCCTATTGAACTAAGCACTTTTCAATTTTGAAGAGGTTTTAATGTTGGATTTCTTTTATCCCTTTTGAGAAGTTTTTGAGACAAGAATATTATAATTTTCCAACCTTAGTAAAAAGCTTTAATAACCTCTTTTTATATCCCTTGGATTGTTTCTAATTTCCAATAACCTAGTTTGGAGTTGTAGCCCTTATGACTCCCAAATTTGGAAAATTAGAATACATTAATATTTGTAAACTTTAAATGGATTAATTCCAAGTAGTATTCCTTATTTCTCCTAGGTTATGCTTTGCAAATATTAGACAACTTTAATATTTAATTTCCCTAAGTTTTGCTTTCAAATGAAGATTGATTTCTTTCAATAATTCAACCTTATAATATAACCTTATAACTCCCTTTTTATGGAAAGCAAATTAGATGGAAATTGTACCTTTATAAAACCGATGGTAGACTATCCTTCTTGGGTATTCTGAGTAATGGAAGATTCTTCCACTTGCTATTTGCTTCAACACTCACTTCAATGCTTCCTTGACCCATTTGACCAAGAGTAATGTGCTTCACCATTTGCTCTCATATTGTTCTCCAAGTTGCTATCGATCTGCTACCATGTAGCTACCGAGCTACTATCATGATACACTCGAGATGTTACCGAGTCACTTCAGACTCACTTGTTACCATTGTTGCCTTGCTTTGACTTCACTTTCACCTTCTCTTGATTGCCTTTTATGGAAGATAAGTCTTGAATTTTGTGACAAGTGTCACACCTATTACGTATGAGCACTCGCTCCTTTTGTAACGTACCAAATTCCTTGTCTAATACTTCTTGGTCACTTTGTAATGTATGAGCACTCGTGTGGAGGCTTGTGGAGGATAACAAGTGGTACCACCTTCCTTAATATTCCCTGTAACTCCTACGTGAGGTTTCTTGAGCATTGAGAGATAGGATGGCACTTTGGAGAGTTTATGCCAAGTGGCATTCAAATACTTTGCATGAAGACCTGTGCTATAATGCTTCCAAGGAGAATATTATAACTCCTTTCGTATGCCTCCTCTTAGCTTGCTTCATTTCTTGGACAACAAGCAACCTTTTCTTTTGCAGGTGATTTGATGAGGCGCTATGGAGCTTCGAATGGTGATTCTGAAAGTGATATTGGTGCTTCCTTTGGTGGATGATCTTCACCAAGTTTAAGACCTTGAATGTAGCACCTTTTCTCCTTGTCTACTATACCTTCAACGTGCTAATTTATGTGCTTCTTTGTAGTGTAGATAGCCGCTTGTTATGTTGTCCATCCCATATTGGTAGAAGTAGATTTGATGCCTTCTCTTCGTAGATGAGCTCCCTTTCTATCTACGTAAATGTAACTTGATAACAACCTTGTGTGGGCTTTGATATTGTAGGTTCGTCCATCCAAGATATGTGGAGAGTGAGCCCTTTGAGTGGCTCCTTTTGTTATGGAAGAGGAGTGCAAACATTCATCCTTCCTTGGTTGGCTTACCCTATAGATATTGTGCCTTTTGAGGCACCTTTAAATCTGCTCTCTTCCTACATATAATGTATTGTAGAAGTGCAATACCATGTAACTTTACATGTATATAAAACCTTCTTTATTGCACCTTTTTCTTGCACTCTTTTGTAGGTCTGAAATTATGGCTTTGTAGCAGATTTTTGAATGCAAATATGAGGGTTTTGAGGATGTCTCTTTGGCTAGACTCCTTACCCTTTTTGCTTGGATACTTTGATGATAAATCCAAGCCTTTAATGATGTAGATAGAAGCTTCTTTGTAGCTGTAATTTTTTGCCCTTTGTAACATGCAATTAACCCTGTAATGCTTTGGATTTGAGACTCACCAAGTCTCAATATTTGAAGCTTCTATTTCTGTTTTTGGTTAGTCGTATTCTTCTCCAAAGTTTTGGAGGATTCTAACCTGATTTGGTGGCTTCACTTGGCCACTATGTGTTGCAGATTTTTGTGCACTAATAGTGTCTTTAGACACTTTGACAATTTCTGATTTTGTGCCCTTCTCAAGTACACAAAAGCTAATATTTTGAGAGCAATAGAATAGTGCAAATGAATCTAATAATCTTTCACTTTTAATGCACTAACAATTTCACCTTATCACTCCAATCAACTCTCAAGAACATGCACTTAATCAAATTTACTACAACTAATCAAGAATAATCTGAAATGAACCTTCAATAATTATTCTACAATTTCACTACAATCAATATTGTAGGACTTAGTCTTATTTTTATTTTTCCAAAGTAGATGATAGGTAGTTGATAGAAGTAATTCAGAAATATAATCAACTCCTAATCAATGTGCAAATGAACCTTAAAAAGAACCTTTCTTTTTGCACTTTTGAAGACTGTAATCCAATTTTGCAACTTTAATCCAAATTCAGGTGCTTTAACAAATCTGATAAGTAATCCAATTAATGAATCTACTTGCACCAAAAGTTGCTTACCTTTTTGAAAGTTTTTGTAGCTCTTTTTCCACTTCTGTAGAGGATGTAGATCTTGGTGTCTAGGATCACCAAGTTGCTGCTTCGAGTAGGATCTTGCAGCTCTTTGTAGACTATTTTGAACAGCTCCTTCTTCACCAAATGATGGTCTCAAACTTTCTTTCACGAGCCTAGGATTTGGTGGCTTGTTCTCCTCTTGTGTTCTCCTCCTTCTAGATTTGGAGAAGTCTTTATCTCTAAAGTGGTGCCTTCTTGCTATGAGAGGTAATCTTCAAATCTCCAAGATTTGGTGAGCTTCTTCTATCTTCAAGTCTTCTTGTCAAATTCTGACTTCAAGCAGGATCTTCTTCTAGGATTTGGCACTCCTTGCCAAATTCTTCTTCATGATTTGGCACTCCTTGCCAAATTCTTCTTCTCTTATTTGGCACTCCTTGCCAAATTCTTCTTCTCTTGGGCTTGTTGTTGGATGGTGATAATTGTCCCAAGTCCTTCACTATCAAGGGCTTCTCCTTGGTAGTGGATTTCTCCAATGAGTTCTCCTTTGAGAATTTCTTCAGTAAGGATCTCCTAGCCTTTTTCTGGATGCTCGATGAGACCTTCCCAAGGTCTTTGATCTTGCAGCTTCTGATGGTCTTCCTTGAGACCTTCTCTTCAACCTTCTACTCCTGGAAGTGTTGGTGGTGAGATCTTCTTTTGGATCTCTGATTCTACTGCTTCTGGATTCGAGTAGGACTCACCTAGTCCTTCTTCTTCTTCTTTCTTCCAAGACTGGAAGTTCTTCACTGAGATCTTCTCCTGATCTCTTTGATTTTGCTTCAGGTGCTGAATTGATTCTGAAGAAGATACCCTTCCTAACTTTCTTGTAGGAAGTTTCCCAACTCACTGAATCTTCTTTCCCTACAACAAAGTATTAGTACTAAAATATTTAGTCTACTTCTGAATCAGATATTCTCTTCAAATTCTTCTTCAGGATCAAGGCTTTTGTGGCCTTTTTTAGTATCAAGGCTTTTGTGGCCTTTTTCAATATCAAGGCTTCTATGGCCTTTTTCAGTATCAAGGCTTCTATGGCCTTTTTAGTACCAAGGCTTCTATGGCCTTTTTTAGTATCAAGGCTTCTATGGCCTTTCTAGTATCAAGACTTCTGTGGCTTCTCCTTCAAGGCTCCTATGGCCTTTTCTTCAAGGCTTCTATGGCCTTTTATGTCAAGGCTTCTATGGCTTGTTCTTCAACTTGTGAAGTTCTTCGATTCAGCAATGGAGATCTTCAGTCTCCTGACTTCACCATAACTCTTCACTAAAGTCTTCTTCCATAGTATTCTTCTCTTGCACAAGGAACTAATATCTGCACTATGAAGGCACGCCGACCTTCGGGCAACGAAGTTGGAGTCTCCTAGCTTTCTATTGTAGGAGGAGTCCCAATCCTCTGAGAATTAATTTTCTGCAACAAAAGAAACTTTAGGCAATAGTTAGAAAATTCCAGATATCCTGGATGATCTTCACTAGATGATTTGTCAATCTAGTGGATTGAATGTTGAGTCCTAGTCTTCACGATTTTTTCTGTAACTCTGTGGAAAGACTCTAGTCAAATGCAATCTCAGTATTTTTTGGAACTGATATTTCTTTCAGTCCTCACTTGTGACTCTCCCTAATTCTACCACCTAGATTCTTCTGAGATATTTTGATAGTGGCTGGTCCAGTGGTGCATCAGTTTGACAAAATACTCAGGCTCAATGATAATGGTGGTTTCCCTATTGACCTACATAGACTAGATCTACCGTAGCTTTGATACCACTATTAGCTTTTGATGTAATGAGCAATGGGAGATAACAATCACAAGATGCAGAATAATATAAAAGAAAGTAAATCTGCAAGATGACTGAAGTATGTTGAATAGAAATAACATAAATGAATACAACGTAGCTATGGAGGAAATGAACACTCCATTAATGAAGCTACTGAACTACATTGCACCCATCACCAATATATGGTGATATACACAACACTGCACTACTACCTACGACTATGTTGTAAGCAGCTCTATCTATCTATGTCCCCCTTCTCATATCTATCTAACAATGAGGCCTTTCTTATATAGGAAGACAGGTTCCTTGGCCAACACTCTACCTAGTTGTGCAAGGGACAACTTGCACATATACAACTTGCACATTGACACTTGTGCATTTATTACATTGCATGAAGTAACTAGATAACTTCCCCTAAAGTAATCTAATGTCCTAAGTATGTACCTTGGAAGATACATTTACATAACCCAAATGATGGAATAGACTCTATTTCTAATAACAAGTCAAAGTAAAACCTCAAAAATACATCTTTGGGGTAACATTAAGAAAGCTATTAGGGTCCATTGTATCCCATCATGAAATTGAAGTAGGTCCTTCCAAAATTGCGGCAGTAACAAACATACCACAACCAATAAATTTGACTAAACTACGTAGCCTCCAAGTAAAATTGCAAGTCATTCAAAGATTCATCTCACAATTAGTAGATAAATATCAATCCTTCTCTAGATTGCTTAAGAAAGACAAATTTTGAATGGGATAATGAGTGTCAAAAAGCTTTTAAAGCTCTAAAAACTTATCTCTTGACACTACCTATCTTTGTACCACCTAATCTGACCAAGCCATTACTAGTATATATAGCTAATACTGAACATGTCCTTGGAGACCTCTTAGCTCAATATGATGATCAACATTGAGAAAGGGCCATCTATTATATATGTAGAACTTTGGTGAATTATGAAACTCATTACACATTATTGAAAATTTTATGCTTAGCAATTGTTTTATCCTCTCAAATTAATACATTACATGCTTAGCTAAAGTACCTATGTCATAGCAAGGGTCGATCCCCTACAATATCTCATGTCAACACCTTACCTATAAGGAATAATTGCCAAATGGTTCATAGCCCTTAGCAAATTTGATCTTGAATTCATTAGCTAAAAATCATTAAAAGGGTAATTTATAGTTGATCAACTTGTCGTTGCACCTTTAGAGTCAAAGCATCCTAGAAATATCATTTTTCCTAATAAAAAAGTTCTAGATATAGGAACTCAAGATCCTAAATCCTAGGTCTTGTACTTTGATAGAGCTAGATGCATCAAAGGTGCGAGGACAGAAATCATTTTGGTCATGCCACAATAACAACTTATACCGTCATCCTTTAAATTATGATTCTAATGTACAAATAACAAATCAAAATATAAAGCACTATTTTTAGGTCTTAGAGCTGCATTAAAGCTCAAAATTAAAATCCTGATAGTACATGGTGACTCACAATTAGTG
Source organism: Wollemia nobilis (assembly GCA_028583015.1). NCBI lineage: Eukaryota > Viridiplantae > Streptophyta > Pinopsida > Araucariales > Araucariaceae > Wollemia > Wollemia nobilis. Next base: position 1,006,653 of record JAQPPZ010009575.1, read on the forward strand.
ATTAACCAAGTCAATGATGTCTATCAAACCAAAGTTGATAAACTAAAGTCTTACAAAGACATCATAGATAAGCTAATAACTTGTTTTGACCAAATCAACATAGAATCTATCCCATGATCTAGGAATCACCATGTTGATGCTATGGCCACAACAACATCCCTTATCCCATTAGAACTAGAAGATGAATGAGTTTTATTATTAGAAGATTAGTAAAATGACCTTCAATGTTAAAATCATGTCTACAACCTCTAAATATTTACACCATCGAATCAACTTCACCATAAGAACCTTGGTATCAAGACATCCTTATATTCCTCAAAGAAGGAATATTCCCTGAAGGATTCAATTACCAAAAATACAAATAATTCAATTTAAAATATTGTAAATATGTCATTGTTGGAGATATCTTATATCAACACTCTTTTGAGGGTATACTCCTCAGATTCATAAATGCATAGGAAGCCCAATCAATCGTCAAAAAATCCCATGATGGATCATGTGGTGGATATTTTAGTGGGCTAGCCATAGCTAGAAAACTCCTTAGGATGGGTTACTATTGGTCATCTATGGAAAATAACACATATAACTATGTTAGGAGATATGCCAAATATTAAAAACATGATAATCTTGTCCATGCTCCTTCCCAAGAATTACAACCAAACATGTCACCTTGGCCATTCTCCTCTTGGGAATTAGACATTATAGGCAAAATCAATCCTCAATCGTTATATGGTCATAAATTCATTATCACTATCACAAAATATTTTACCAAATGGATCGAGGCCATACCTTTATCTTTTACAATAGGAATCCAAGTGTCCAAATTCATCATCAACCAAATCATTATCCATTATGAAATCTCTTTTACCCTAATTGTAGATAATGACATGCCATTTAAAAACAAGGAAGTCTCCAATACATGCGTCAAATACAAAATCCAACAAAAATGGTCAGCACCATATTACCCATAAGGAAATAGACAAGCAAAATCTTCCAACAAAACATTAGTCAAAATTCTCAAGAAGCTAGTCAATAAAAATGGTTGAGATTGGTATTTGCAACTTTATCCCACCTTGTAGGCATATCGTACTAGCATGCAAACTCTTACAAGAGAGAAACCTTATGCTTTAGTTTATGGCACATAAGTCAAATTCCCTTTTGAAATTGAAACACCGTCCCTAAGAGTTTTATTGTAAGATTCTTCAGTCAGAGATGAATATCTTTCAGGTCGCCTACAATAGTTAGAGGTTTTAGAATAAAAGTGCATCCATTTCTTATAACACTAAGAACATACCACAACAAAATTCAATGTGCCTATCACAAGAAAGTGTGTCTAAGATCCTTCAATATTGGGGAAGAATAGCAATGCCAAAGATGAACTCAAAGAAAAATTTAAGCCCAACTGGATAGGATCCTTCATCATCATTACTAAATTTGGCTTTGGAGACTACCACTTGGCCACATTAAATGACAAAAAATACAAATAACCAATCAACATCATGCATCTCAAAAGCTATTATGCATAAAATTTGCATGAGTTACTTTCTCATATGACTGAATGCATGGTTGCCTAAATGCACAATAGTTCAAAACAACATAAAATCTAGAAATATTACACCCCTTGCATGATAGGTTTTCTTGACCATACCATAAAGTCAAGGAGATTTGCGATGATGCAAACAATGATCCTACCTGCTACAAAATTACTTGCATTGCATTCATATAGGAAACCTCATGTTGATCGGTCCTCCCAATACAAAAATATGCTTGTCTTTCTCCTCTTATCACTCTTTCTTCTATCTCCATTTTCTTATCTATCACATTTTTCTCTTCTTCTCCTTATCTTGGGTTAAGTGATGTATAACGCAATCATCCATGACCCAGATGATCCAACCTCATCCATTTATTGTATCCCAACTATGGGACACTCAACATTAGCAACAATCAATTACACTTAAATTCTTCTATCTCCTTTTTCTTATCTATCAAATTTTTTCTCTTCTTCTCCTTCTTTTGGATTAAGTGATTTATGATGTGATCATATATGGTGTTGATAACTTGTCTTTACCCCAAAACTACCAACCCAAAATTTTTGAAGAGCACTTACAAAACAAAGGCTCTCAAGGGAGACACCCTTACTATAATTATTTCAGCATACAAGGCTTCACCATATTTGAGTTCCAAGTTAGTGTAAACAACACTCATTAAACAAGAGAGGCCAACTCCTGTAACTTTTGGGGTTCACCTTACTAAACCTACACATTTAGAAGGATGCCATAAGTGGTCCCCCCACATTTCCTATACCCTCCTCGGTATAGGACCATGTGACCATGGCATAGGGATTACCCTTTAAGGTCCATAACACTTAAATGGAGATGCCAATTCCCTAACCTGACTCTAGATCCTCCTAGATAGGTTATTTGACGTAGAGCCTTGGTGCTTAGTTACCATACCTCTACAATATAACTAAGGTTATTACCACTTTGATGATAACTAAAATGATCTTTGAATCCTACACGATCAAGGAGTCACCACTACTATCTTGTGAATAGTTTTTTCTACACACTCGATCCTACTCGTTCAAGGTGCGACCACTCACAAGTACCCTATGTATTTATACACACAACTCTTTCCATGTTTATGAGATCCTAGCTATTGCATTCTTGCAACTCCTTCTAGGAATCTCATTTACCTTCTCAAAAGGTTTTGGATGGATCCCATGGTCCCTCCTTCAAGTAAGTACATTTGGATTTGAAGGAGGAATTCAAGAAGAACCTAGCCTCGACAAAGACAATTTTGAGAAACTTCCTACAAAGGTAGAGAGGTTTAGTGGAGGAGAAAAAGATGGATTTAGTCAATGGATACCTTAAAAAAGTTTTAAGAAACCAAGAATATGTGATGAACATGGAGTAGGTAGCAAACAATATCATATATTATTAGAGGTATAATTTGATTTGCAAGTTTAGGAGGGTGCATATCACATTGAAAATAATCAAGAAATGGATTATGAGTGTCTGTTCTATAGAGGGAAATTGAAATTTTATTTAGAAAATAATAGTCATTTCTTTGTTCTATTAGTAATGTAGTGGACTGCATTAACGTTTTTATAGGAGGTCTACATTTTCAGAGACAAGTTGACTTGTTCATGAAATTGTGGCATCTAGATCTTATGCTACTTGAAGAATTTTCCTCTAAGATCCAAGTTAGGATTCAATGTTTTACATTATCACTCTTTGTTTCAGGAACTAACCTTGCAAATTCTATGGAAATACCTTGGGATATCATAATATTGTGATAAGTAAGGGTGACCACTTATATGAGGATTTGATAGAAATAGGTCTAAGTAACCACTAGCCATTTAATATTCAACTAGGGGATTTCATTTAAACTCAATATTTGGAAAATGAGGGCATTTTTTTTAATATAGGGGGTTTTATATATATGGGATTTTGTTAAAATATTATTCCTTGCTTGTCTAATTAATGAGAACAACATAGCAACAAGCAAAAAATACAAGGAGAAACCTTATGAAGAGCAACTAGGAACTAGTCCTAGCAAATCATTAGGAAATTCAAAGGGACTTACAATAGTTGGAAGAAATTAAAAAACCATCAAAATATGGCTCAAAGAAATAGGAGAAACCAAGGAAAGTATTTCAACAAGTTTGATATCCTTCGTGAGATAACTAAAGTATTATTGTATGAAATAGATATAATTATACAATAATAAAGAAGACAAATTATCAATTGGAGTGGGCTAGGTGGCATTAAGCTAAAGAGAGATGAACCAAACAATGGAGGCATAAGAGACATGAGTAAAGTAGGGACAAAGTTCTTGTCCCCTTAGTTGTCTAGAATGTATAAAATTTTAATATGAATGTGTATTTCTTAAGTTAAAAAGTTATTACCTGTGAGGGATACAATAGTGGTGTCTTTGGGTTTTTATCTATGATACTCAAGTTCAAACCCTAGTACAAGGGGACTAGAGCCCCTTTAAAAAATCCTATGATTTACCCTAATATTTTTGAAAGGTATCATGAGGGATACCATAGTAGTATATATTTGAATTTTCATCCAAAAGACCCAAGTTCAAACTGTAGTACAAGGGGACCAAACCTCTTTGAAAAACTCATACTTCACCCTAAAAATTTTAGCTCAAGAGGTTTGGGGCAATTGGTTAAGAGTGATGAATTCCACTTCATAACAAAGGTTTCGATATCATGGGTGAATCTTAACATTTTTTTACAAGGGGACTGAGACCCTTGCAAAAAAAACCCATGCACTACCCTAAAATTTTGTGGGTCCTATGAGGGATACCATACTGGTATGTCTTTGGGTTTTCATCTAGGAGATCCAAGTTCAAACCCCAGTATAAGGGGACTAGGGCCCCTTTCAAAAAATGATGTTTCACCTTAAAATTATGTTCCCATGAGGGATATCACAGTGATATATCTTTGGGTTTTCATCTAGGAGACCCAAGTTCAAACCTCGATACAAGGGGACTAGGACCCCTTTCAAAACCCCATGCTTTACCCTATAATTTTTCTTGTCCTACAACGGATACCCTATAATTTTTTCTTGTCCTACAAAGGATACCATATGATTTGAAAATCTTATAACTTTCTCACAAAATGATTTGAAAACCTTATAACTTTCCCACCAAATGATTTGAAAGGTGATTAGCATACCATTCTTTTGAAGTGCTTAAAATAGAATAATATTTGTTATCAAATAGTAATGTATGGATGTTACCTATGTTGACCCCTCATTTTATTGTGCTTGATTTCAATTATAACAATTTGGATAACATTTGAAATTTTAGAACTATGACACTCAATATTCTAGGGTTCTGATTTATCTCTTTAGCTAGGAAGTAAGCTAGGGCAATATCTAGTGGAAAAGATGCTAAGAGCTCACTCAAAATATTCTAGATGGAAATTTCATCTACTAAGAGCTCACTTAGGCTCTTATGATGAAATGTTCATCTGCTAAGAGCTCACTTGGGTTCTTCTAAATGGCACACTCTTCTGCTAAGAGCTTACTTAAGCTCTTCTAGAGGGTGTGTTTGTCTTCTAATGGAAGACAATCTGGTAGCATTCTCAAACATCTATGGATGTTGCTTTGTATAACATTACCTTCTCTTATTTATCTACCTGCTTATCTTTTTCAATGTAGGTTGCTTCAATTTTCTTAGTCTTCTGATGATTTTGTTATCTCTGCGCTAGTCGCTTAGTCACTTTATTTTCTCAATTATGGTCATTAAATCTTATGGCTAATTCATTTTCTTTGTGTTGGCCACTTGGTCAGTTCATTTTCTCTATGTTGGCTACTTAGTATTCTAGTCATTCAAATCTCCTGGTAACTCTATTCAATGTTGGCCACTTGAATCTTTTCAGTCACTCTGTTTAATGTTGGTTGCTCAAATATTGTTGGTCACTCTATTCAACGTTGGTCACTTAAATCTTGCTTTGATATTTTGGATTGCACTCTAGTAGCACTTATGTTTACTTCACAATGCATTACTCTAATTAATCTTAGATAGTTGTAGTTATAGTTTTTAGATAGTTGTGCATGTACCTCTTAGATGTAATATGGTAGCACTTATGGCTCTTAGATAGCCATTGTATGGTAGTGCTTACGGCTCTTAGATAGCCACTGTATAGTAGCGCTCTTGATGGTGCTTATGACTCTTTGCATTCTTATATAGCTTATGTGTGGTAGCCTTTGTCTTCTTTTATGTTGAAATAGCTCCTCAAATAATACTTCTTCAAAAAAAATTTAGAGTATATTACATTATTGGGTACATATCAATGTACCACCTTTGGTACATTACTAGAGTAGGAGTTTACTTTAGAGTAAATTTAAGTAGTTACTTCAAGCAATGTAATAAATGCACAAGTGTTATAATATGCAATGATGTAAATGTGCATGTATTCCACATGTACATGAGTCATAGGATATAGTCAAAGGTAGAATGAGAGCCAAGGAACTTATCTTCCTTTATATAGGCCTTATAGTGAGTGAAATAGGGATAGAAAATATAGAGAGTGTATAGTATAGATTGATAGAGGAGTACAATATAGTTCCTTTAAAATAATTTATGGAGTGTTCATGTCCTCCATTATACTGCATTGTACTATTTTTATGAGCTTTCATTAATGGCATAATGTTTATCTTAATATTTTCATGTATATTATAGTGCTATTATCATACAGTCGTCTTAGATTTCTTATCTTACATCTTTTGGTTGCATTTCCTATATCATATACTCATCAAAAGCTAATAGTGGTATTAGAGCACACGATAGATCGATAGGAAATAGGGAGAGCCACAAGTGAGATTAAGAGGAATCCAAAAATATCATTTTCAAATTTTTTGAGATTGCATTTGGCTAGAATATTTCCATAGGGTTGCAGAAAAACTTGTGAATACTAGGACTCAATGTTAATTCCACTAGACTGACAAATCAACTAGTGAAGATTGATCATCTCTAGATTTATAATTTCTTTCATTATAGTCCTCATACTTTATTGTAGGAAAAGGAAATTCAAAGAAAGTTAGGAATCTTCCTACATATAGCTAGTAATAATATCTTCTTTAGGATCAATCCAGCATTAGAAGCAACAAATGGAAGATCCAAGATTTGGAGGTCTAAATAAAAGGTCCCATTGCTAGATATTACAGACCTACAAAGTGCAGAATAAGAAAAGACCAATAGGAGCCTTGTTGCAGATTTGAGGAAGAGACTTCGGAGAAGAGTCCAGGAGAAGATTGGAGGTTGGTGATATCCATTGAAGACTGCAAATAGCAAATTGAAGAGACTTCAAAAAATAGTCCAAGAGAATATTGAAGGTTGGTGATCTCCATTGAAGATTGAAGACTACAAATCAAGGAGGAGGTCCTAGAAAGAAGACCCCATTGAATAAGGAAGAGACTCAAGGAAAAGAATCTTGAAAAATATTGGATATTGGAGATATCCATTGAAAATTGAAGAGACCCACAAAAGGTCCCATTGAATAACTTCTAGTTTTGGAAGAGATAAAGAAGGACTAGCAAAAGTCCTATTCTTGAAGCAAGTAGATTTCAGAGATCCAAGAGGGATATCTCATTGCCAAACTTCCATAGTAGAAGGTTGAAGAAAATGTCTCATTGAGAAATACCAAAGAAGTTGCGAGAGTGAAGACCCTAGAGAAGAGGTCCCAAGGAGAAACGAGGATAAGGCTTGGAGAGCCTCATTGAAGAAGAAGGCCATTGAAAGAGTTCCTAGAAGAACTCATTGGATAAATTTACCACCACGAAGAAGTTCCTGATAAAGGAATTTGTTGGGACAATTATCGCCATCCGACAACAAGCCCAAACAAAGATAGATTTGATAAGAAGCTTATCAAATTTTGGAGGAGATTTTTGAAGACCTCAAGACTTTCATATTCTTGAGAAGAAAGCTTAGATTGAAGTCAAAATTTGATAAGGATTTTTAAGGAGAAAGGAGATAGAAGAAGCTACCAAATCTGAGAGATTTGAAAATTGCCTTTAAAGGCTAGAAGGCTCATTCAGAGAAAGGAGATTTGTTGGTTTCTATAGTTGAAAACTAAAAGGTTCTTGAAGGAAAATCTTAGCTATGATTTGGAGGAGTTCCCTACCAAATTTTTGAGATTCAAGGACAGCATTTCAACGAAATAATTGACTGTGAAAGGGAATGAATTAGGACAACATTACTAGTTGTGAAACCTCATATTCATAGAGTGCATTTTGAAGGATAATTAAAGTCACCTACTATAGATTCAGGGTAGCATGTTAGAGGATGTCAAAGATGCAAAAAGATGAGCTAAAGAATAGTTTTGGATAGTCAAGAAGAGTTATGATTTCATCCAGTAAAAGGCAGTAATAAGGTGAATCTAATCACCTTGCAATCCTTCATCTACAAAATTCATTAAGGTAAGCAACTTTGGTGTAAGAAAGTTCATTAGTTAAAATTTAACTATTTGGTTTGTTATCAAGTTCCATTAAGCACCATATTAGAGTCTAAAATTTGTGATAAGGTTGCATACTAAAGTCTTCAAGAGAGTGCAGAAGATAATTTCTTATAAAGTTTAATACCTGCACATTAAAAATAAAAGTCAGAGATATTTCGAGAGAAAGAAAAATATCAACTTTCTATTATTCATTGGAAGCAAGAAGACAATATTCGTAAGTGCAAGTTGCATATATTATAGTGCATATTTTGAGTTACCTTTAAGAGTTCATTTATAGGAGTAATAAGGAGATATTATTGTTGCATTATACTTGTTATTCTTAAAGGTTGTTAAAGGTGCACTAAGCATTTAAAGTTAAGGGCATATTAGGTGCATGATTTAGAGCTTGGATTCATTATTATTAAGTTAACCAAGCAATTGAAAGAGTTTTCTAGTAAGGAGGGCAACATCAAATCTCAAGTTTGCTATCAAAGAGTGGAAAAAGTAGCCACCTCATCAAAGAAGAAGGAAAGCTTGCAAAAGGAGATTTAAAGATCTCTAATATATGTGCAAATTGAAGTATTCTTTTCTAGCTATTGCAAATTTGTTTGCATTAGATTCTTGCACCATAATCTCCTTGTCCTATATAGCAAAAAATGACAAAACTAGAGTGTCACAAAGACACTACAATAGCCAGAAAGACATGTCTAAAAAGTAGCCATCTTAGCAGTAAACTTTGAGCAGGAAAGAGATCCAGTGAAGAGCTCATTAGCCAAGACTTAAGGTGTTTAATGACACCAACATTCATTGTTGAATCCAGTGCCTATGGCTACATCAACCTGTAGCATAAGAACGGTCTACGTAAGGTGAATATCATCCATTGCACATGATCTAAAATGACAATTCTAAGGATAACACATTGCAAGCAAAGAGAATCAAGGTATAAGGTGAAAATAAAGGTGTGTTACCAAAGCTCTAACATGGATGAATTGCTAGTCGAGGAAAGCACCGTCAACCACCATTGGAATACACCATAGAATCTCCATTATAGTGCTTGAGAACAATCATAGCTGGAGACAACCTCATCACAACACATTTGCTTGGAAATAAAGTGTTGAAGACAAGATACAAGAGGACATTTGCTAGCAATAAATAGACATAGAGTAAGAGACGTTGAGGAAGCCCTATATGCAAGATATTGGAGTGACACTTGCAATCTATAGCCAAGGCATCTTGTGCCACTTGGTATATTTAAATCGGTTGCTCATACATTTTTTCTAACAACTACATAGGATAAAGAAGCATTCACAATAGTGTAACACTTATCTTGAAGCGTTAAAGATATAATCCAAAAGTTATAATGTATACTCATCAGTGCATATCATTCGAGAGAGACTTGAGCATTAGAGGCATCTAAATAATGCTCATAAATCATCATTGGCTACCTAAAAAACATATACGCCACTTGTCCATTGCATCAATAAGGGATAAAGGTCCTATTAAAGTGGTCAAGCTGAAGATGAGCGCTAAGAATTAAAGGCTCGATTGAGAAAGAATTAAAAGGCACGATTGAGAGAGAAAAAATATGCAATTGAGAGAGAATTCAAGGTGTGATTGAGATTAAATTCAAGATATGGTTGAGCGAGTATTCAAGGCACAAAGTCAAGGATTAGAAGAGGAGTCAAAGGTGCATTAAAAAATTATATAAAATATGCCTAGTGAACTCGCTACTATCACTACCATACGTCCATTGTTGAGGAAATATAGTGCCCACTATCAAGGAGATATAGTGTTATAAAGGTAAGGTTTCAATTTGATTAAAATTGCTTTCATTAAGGAGTGATAAGGTGTATAACTTAAGGTTGAATCCATTTATCATTTACATTGAAGATACAAGCAAAATCAGCCTTAGTAAATTGAAATAAAATCAATAGAGTTTATATCCTTAAATAGTATTTGAAAACACATTAGATGAAATACCAGAATATTAATATCTGCAATTAATATCATTGGAGATATAAGGGTTTCTACTTGGTAAACCAAATTATTTTTCTAAAAATTGTAAAGTTGCTTGCATTGGATTTTTGCACCATAATATCCTTGTCCTATGTAGCAAAAGAGGACAAAACTAGAGTGTCACAAAGACACTACAATAGCCATCAAGACTCATCTACAAAGTGGCCATCTTAGTAGTAAACTTTGAGCATGTAAGAGAGCCAAAAAAGGGCTCAAATTAGCTAAGACTCAAGGTGTCTACAGACACCAACGTTCAATTTTGAATCCAGTGCCTATGGCTACATCAACCTGTAGCATAAGAAGGGTCTACATAAGGTGAATATCATCCATTGTACATGACATAAAAGGACAGTGCTAAGGATGACACATTGCAAGCAAGGAGAAGTAAGGTATAAGGTGAAAACAAAGGTGCATTACCAAAGCTCTAACATGGATGAATCGCTAGTTGAGGAATGCATCGTTAGCCACCATTGGATTGCACCATAGACTCTCCATTATAGAATTTGAGAACCACTATAGCTAAAGCCAACCTCATCACAACACCATTCACTTGGAAAGAAAGTGTTGAAGATAATATATAAGAGGTCATTTGTTGGCAAGAAATAGACGTAGAGTAAGAGATATTGAGGAAGCCCTACATGCATGATATTGGAGTGACACTTGCAATCTACAACCAAGGCATCTTGTGCCACTTAGCGTATTCAAACCAGGTGCTCATACATTCTTTCTAATGACTACATAGGATAAAGAAGCATTCAAAACAGTGTAACAATTATCTTGAATCATTAAAGATATACTCCAAAGGTTATAACGTATACTCATCATTGGATATTATTTGAGGGAGACTTGAGCGTTATAGGTATAGAAATAACGCTCATCAATCGTCATTGGCTACCTAAGAAATGTATGTGCCACTTTTCCATAGCATCAATAAGGGACAAAGGTCCTATTAAAGTGGTCAAGTTGAAGATGAGCATTGAAAATTAAAGGCATGATTGAGAGAGAATTAAAAGGCACGATTGAGAGAGAAAAAAAAAACATGATTGAGAGATAATTCAAGGTTCTATTAAGAGTAAATTCAAGATACAGTTGAGCTAGTATTCAAGTCATGACATCAACTATTAGAAGAGGAGTCAAAGTTGCATTAAAGATTGATATAAGAGATGCTTAGCGAACTCACTGCCATCACTGCCATACATATATCATCGAGGAAATACAGTGCCCACTATCAAGGAGATACAATGTTATAAAGGTCAGGTTTTAATTTTATTAAAATTGCTTTCATTAAGAAGCAATAAGATGTGTAGCTTAAGGTTGAGTCCATTTATCATTTACATTGTGTTAGTCTTACAATGGCACTGAGAGGGGGGGTGAATCAGTGTAGCTATTTCAAACTTAAAAACTTAACTCTTAAATCTGAAGCAATGAAAACTTAAAACCAGATAAAGCAAATATCACATGAGAGCATCACATAACACAAGATGTAACGAGGTTCACCAGCTTTGGCTACTCCTCAAAAATAGACCGCTTGGACACCCATCCAAATCCAGCCTTTGCAAAGCACCAACTTTACAAACAATTTACCAGCACCCACTGGAAGGAGCACCAACCCCTAATTTATCTGCACCAACAGAAAGGAGCACCAACCCCTGATTCCAAGCACCAACTCAGAATTCTATTTTGAATCTTTTTGACATAAAAATGCCTTCGCTTTTACAAGACCCTGACTGGTCTATTGCTTTCTCAACATTGCCCACTCTTTACACAACACACACCCTGCTCACTCGCCTCCTGCGCACTCTCTTTCAGCAGCACTTTCACACTCTTTCTGTAGCACTTTTTCACTCTGAGCGGCAACTTTATTCCTCCATGCAACTGCCCTTTTATAATCAAATTGTCTAACAGTAACTCCAGTTGTAACTCCATATTTTATTTCTCATGCGCCACTTGCCAGTTGTAACTGTTCTATTAATATTCTCTTCTGCCACTTGTCAACTGTAACTCCTTCTATATGTAACTCCTTTTGTATATATATAGTGTGGGCATTACGTTACATGCAACGTATATCTCTACCATGACTGTACGTCTTCTTGATCATGACTGTTCGTATTCATTTCTGTGCATGCATGCATTTTTTGATTCTATTTATGTGACTATTCGATTTCTCCTTCTTCGACAGTTCTTAAAATAGCTTGCATGATTTCTATCTATAACTGCACCTATAACTGTCACACTGACTCCAGTTAACTGTTCGTAATCGTTGTTGCGACCTATCGCGAAATCATGACATTTTTGTCTCTTTGTACTCTTCTCGCCTTCTACTCGTGAAAACATGATGTGTCATGATATCATGACATTTTTGGCCTCCTTGTCCACTTCTTCGCTTGCACCCATGAAAACCAGACATGTCACGAAATCGTGACACTTTTCGCTTCCTTGCACTTCTTTGCCTTTCACCCGTGAAAATGAAACATGTCACGAAATCGTGACACTTTCGCTGCCTTGTGCCTTTTCTATCTTTGGCCCGCAAAAACAAACATGTCATGAAATCGTGACACTTTTCGCTACTTTTGCCTTTTCTATCTTTCGCCCGTGAAAACACAACATGTCACGAAATCATGACACTTTTCCTCCTTGGTGCTTTCTCTTCAAACATGTCACGAAATCATGACACTTTTTCTCCTTGGAGCTTTCTCTTCGAACATGTCATGAAATCGTGACACTTTCTCTCCTTGGAGCTTTCTCTTCGAACATGTCATGAAATCGTGACACTTTCTCTCCTTGGCGCTTTCTCTTTGAACCTATCACGAAATCGTGACACTTTCTCTCCTTGGCGCTTTCTCTTCGAACCTGTCGTAAAATCGTGACACTTTCTCTCCTTGGCGCTTTCTCTTCGAACCTATCATGAAATCATGACACTTTCTCTCCTTGGCGCTTTCTCTTCAAACCTGTCACGAAATCGTGACACTTTCTCTCCTTGCAAGCTCCTTCTCTCCAAACATGTCACAAAATCGTGACAGTTTTCTTTGCCTGTGCCTTCTCTCCAAACATGTCACGAAATCACGATAGTTTTCTTACTTGCCTTCTTTGCTTCCAACATGTCACGAAATCATGACAGTTTTTCTACTTGCCTTCTTCTCTGACAACATGTCATGAAATCATGACAGTTTTTCAACTTGGCTTCTTTGCCTCCAACATGTCACGAAATCATGACAGTTTTGCCAGCATTTTCTCTCTCCTCCGATATGTCATGAAATCATGACAATTTTGACAGCATTTTCTCTCTCCTTCGAGATGTCGCGAAATCATGACAATTTTGATAGCATTTTCTCTCTCCTCCGAGATGTCGCGAAATCGTGACAGAAAACATGTCGCGATATCGTGACAGTTTTCTTACTTGTCTTTTTCTTTGATTTTTTGAATCTGGGCCACTTTTGTCTTCTTGGAAATTCACTGTACATGTTCTGACTGACCTCTGAACTCCTGTCCACTGCATCAACTGATCTCTCTGTCTGTGTTGACAACAATGACAATACTTTGGCTGCACCTTGCACATCAATCTCCCCCTTTGGAATTGTTGGCAACACTCATGCAATCTCCTGTAATTCTTCTCCCCCTTTGACAATAATACCAAAGGGCTACTGCAGACTCCCCCTGAGTCCATGCACAACATTCTCAGGCACACGTTATGACAGTTAGCAAAAATTACAAATATGAGCACAAAGATAATTAAATATATAAATTCTTCCTCTACGTACAACACACTGTCGCTGCAATATATTCTGCTTCTTCTGTGGATAAGAGAACTGACTCTTGTTTCTTACTGTTCCATGCGACCAATCTATCTCCATGATAGAATGCACCTCCACTGGTACTCTTTCTGTCCTCTACACATCCTGCCCAAATCTGCATCTGGAAATCTGTCCCAGCACTGTCCTCAAATTCCCAATCTCAATCTCAACTCAATCTCAGTCTCAAAAAGAATAAGATAGATGTAGTATGCTTTTCTCAAGAACCTGCAACACAACCCAACAATTGCCAACCATGCAATACCTCATATAACAATGATACTCATGTTCTTTCCACAACCTATATCTTTTCTCAACCAATTAAGGCTTTAACAACAATGCTTATAGACAAGGTTTAACCAACATCATTCAACTCAAGATTAACCTTGAAGCATTCAACCGATCACTATCTGAAAAGGAAACTAGTAGACATCCTTTTCCTTTCAAGGGTATTTGAACAAAATAGCCACCAACATAAATCACCAATGCAAAGAATAACTTGCTCAAATCATGTATCAAGTAAAGCATTAACTTGATCAAAACAACCTCTATGAAAACAACTTAACCATTCATCACTCTGATTTCATATCTGCCAACAAAATTGACAAGTGACTCACACTTGTACCAACTTTTTGTCCAACACTGTACCAACACTGTAGTTTTACTGCCAACTCTGTGCAAGTATCAAACACAGTACCACAAAACCAACCAAATCATCTGAACTGTTATAATCCTTAACTCATGACAGTGGCAGTAAGAACCATCACCAGTTCAACAATGACATACATCAATTCTACCAATAATGACAACTCTCAATTTAATCACCACCCTTCACGGCACTACCATAAACAACTGTTATGAACAGACAACACACTTTGACAGCTATACAACAACTCCCCGACTACTTTCCTTTCATCCTCAGATAACCACACAAATACATAGGAGCATTAAAATAAAACATTAACATTGCTCCCCCTGAGGATGTGCTACCTGGAGCTGCTTAGTGCAATAGAGGAGTAATCTCCTTCTGTCCAAGGAGACACGATTTCCTCTCTTCTTTCTTTCTCCAGTTTTTCTTGAACTTAGGCTGAGAATTTTCACCTGCATCCACATTTTGAACCTTTTCGTGAACCTGAACATTTCTCTTGGGTGGTTGTCTCTTGTGCATTCTTGATGGATAATTATTTTCCTGTCTGTGTTGCACTCTTTGTGTCTGATGGAATCTGCGGTCTTGCCTTAGATTAGATGCAGAGGTGCTTGGACAAAACCTTGCTATGTGCCCATGACCATTACATTTAAAACATTGCACATGGTGTTCACTCAGAAGAGCAGACGTATTTCTACCAGCATAACTCCTTGATTTATTATTCAATCCATAGTAAATTGCCTGGTGACCATAATGGCTGCATCTAAAACAATAACCGTTAAAAGCATTATTATGAGAAGAGTGAGAATGAGAGAACCTCTTTTGTGGTGTTTGCTTTGTTGTAGATCTTCTTTGATATTTTCTTCCTTTTGAAGATTCAGCTTCAGACTTTTCTTTCTTCTTTCCTTCATCAGTGAACTTCTTCTTCTCTGCATTTTTGGAAGATGATGGTTGTTCAGCTTCATATCCAAGACCAAGCTTAGTTGTGGAGCTTCTTTGTTGCTTTATCATTTTATCTAGCAACTCTGTGCTCTTCTCATATTTGAGATTTACATTGGCCTCTACTAGTTGTTTCTTCAATGAAACAATCTCTTCTTCTTGTTGGCAACAAACAGTCTCTTTCTCATTGATTTGAGACCTGAGAATATCTTCAATCCTTTTGTACTGTTCTACTTGCAGCTTTAGATCAACAATAACTTTGTTAGATTCCTCTTCACTTGTGCTGCATACATAATTCTCATCATCCAGGTGTGTCTTCAAGGCTTCTTCTGATTTCTTGGCCTTTTGAACCTGTAAGAAGAGATCTTCAATCTCATCTCCATATTCTTCCAATTTCTTGGACAGTCTTTTGTTCTTTTTCTTTTCTATCCTCAATTCTTCAAGTGCAGCAATCAACTCACCTCTTAGATTTACTTCAGCCTCAGCCTCAAGGTTTCCATCACTTTCCTGTTCTTCTTCTGTATTTTCTTCTTCGAATGCCATGAACAGAGTTTCACCTGTTTCTTCTTTAGAATCCTCATCGGATCTGTCTTCAGAGGAGCTGACATTCTTGGATATGAAACTTTTCTTCTTGAAGTGGTTGTTTCTGAACTTCATCTTTTTCTTCCAGTCACTTCTTTCTCGGTGCGATTCTTCATCACTTTCATTCTCCATATTTCATGGACATTTAGCTGCAACATGCCCAACGCCTCCACAGCTGAAACATTTAAATGGTAGCTTTCCTCTGTATTTTCCTTGTCCCCTTTTTAGTTTTCGGACAAAGTTTGCTTCCATCTCATCGGATGTCTCTTCATCTTCGGATTCTTGTTTTGCTTTCGTATGTTTGTGGGCTTTAAACGCAGCTTCTCTGTCTGTGGGATCAGACTTTCCTATTCTCATCTCATACGCAGTCAACGAACCATGCATCTCATCCATACTAAACGTATTTAGATCTTTGGCTTCTTCTATAGCTGATACTTTAGAATCAAATCTTTTGGGAAGAGATCTTAATACCTTTTTTACGATTGCAGGGTCTTCGATTTTCTCGTCGAGTCCTCTAATGGCATTAATGACTTCATTTACTCTCAGCATATATGCCGCTATGTTCTCATCGTCATTCATATTTAACGCTTCGTACTGAGTTCGATGAGTTTGCAACTTGGCCTCCTTGATCTTATCGTCTCCTTCATGAATGCTCTTCAATTTGTCCCAAATTTCTTTTGCAGTTTTACAGCTCATGATCTTTACCAGTTCACTGTTTGCTACACCGCACATTATAGCATTCTTTGCCTTTGAGTCATTCTCAAATAGTTTCTTATCGACAGCATCGGTTGGAGGAGTGGTGGGTATTGTGTATCCACTTTCTACTGAGTCCCATATGTCGTATCCCAACGCACATAGATATGTCTGCATCCTGATTTTCTAGAATGCGTAATTAGTCCCGTCAAACAATGGAGCTTTGTTTGATGAGAATCCTTCACCAACTGCCATTGTGGCACTTCCCAGATCACCTTAGCCGATTGAGCTTGTTCAAGAACTTGGCTCTGATACCAATTGTTAGTCTTACAATGGCACTAAGAGGGGGGGTGAATCAGTGTAGCTATTTCAAACTTAAAAACTTAACTCTTAAATCTGAAG
Source organism: Wollemia nobilis (assembly GCA_028583015.1). Lineage (NCBI taxonomy): Eukaryota > Viridiplantae > Streptophyta > Pinopsida > Araucariales > Araucariaceae > Wollemia > Wollemia nobilis. Next base: position 1,023,670 of record JAQPPZ010009575.1, read on the forward strand.
CAATGAAAACTTAAAACCAGATAAAGCAAATATCACATGAGAGCATCACATAACACAAGATGTAACGAGGTTCACCAGTTTTGGCTACTCCTCAAAAATAGACTGCTTGGACACCCATCCAAATCCAGCCTTTGCAAAGCACCAACTTTACAAACAATTTACCAGCACCCACTGGAAGGAGCACCAACCCCTAATTTATCTGCACCAACAGAAAGGAGCACCAACCCCTAATTTACCAGCATCGACTGGAAGGAGCACCAACCCCTAATTTATCTGCACCAACAGAAAGGAGCACCAACCCCTGATTCCAAGCACCAACTCAGAATTCTTTTTTGAATCTTTTTGACATAAAAATGCCTTCGCTTTTACAAGACCCTGACTGGTCTATTGCTTTCTCAACATTGCCCACTCTTTACACAGCACACACCCTGCTCACTCGCCTCCTGTGCACTCTCTTTCAGCAGCACTTTCACACTCTTTCTGTAGCACTTTTTCACTCTGAGCGGCAACTTTATTCCTCCACGCAACTGCCCTTTTATAATCAAATTGTCTAACAGTAACTCCAGTTGTAACTCCATATTTTATTTCTCATGCGCCACTTGCCAGTTGTAACTGTTCTATTAATATTCTCTTCTGCCACTTGTCAACTGTAACTCCTTCTATATGTAACTCCTTTTGTATATATATAGTGTGGGCATTACGTTACATGCAACGTATATCTCTACCATGACTGTACGTCTTCTTGATCATGACTGTTCGTATTCATTTCTGTGCATGCATGCATTTTCTGATTCTATTTATGCGACTGTTCGATTTCTCCTTCTTCGACAGTTCTTAAAATAGCTTGCATGATTTCTATCTGTAACTGCACCTATAACTGTCACACTGACTCCAGTTAACTATTCGTAATCGTTGTTGCGACCTGTCACGAAATCGTGACATTTCTGTCTCTTTGTACTCTTCTCGCCTTCTACTCATGAAAACATGACGTGTCACGATATCATGACATTTTTGGCCTCCTTGTCCACTTCTTCGCTTGCACCCGTGAAAACCAGACATGTCACGAAATCGTGACACTTTTCGCTTCCTTGCACTTCTCTGCCTTCCGCCCGTGAAAATGAAACATGTCACGAAATCGTGACACTTTCGCTGCCTTGTGCCTTTTCTGTCTTTGGCCCACGAAAACACACATGTCACGAAATCGTGACACTTTTCGCTTCCTTGCACTTTTCTGTCTTTCGCCCGCGAAAACGGAACATGTCACGAAATCGTGACACTTTCTCCTCCTTGTGCCTTTTCTCTTTGCAAAAACACATGTCATGAAATCATGACACTTTCCTTCTTTTCTTCGAACATGTCATGAAATCGTGACAATTTCTCTCCTTGCGCTTTTCTCTTGGCCCGGAAAACATGTCACGAAATCGTGACACTTTCTCTCCTTGATGCTTTCTCTTCGAACACTGTCACGAAATCGTGACACTTTCTCTCCTTGGCGCTTTCTCTTCGAACTTGTCACGAAATCGTGACACTTTCTCTCCTTGGCGCTTTCTCTTCGAACCTGTCATGAAATCGTGACACTTTTCTCCTTGGCTTTCTCTTCGAACCCGTCAAATCGTGACACTTTCTCTCCTTGGCGCTTTCTCTTCGACCTATCATGAAATCGTGACACTTTCTCTCCTTGGCGCTTTCTCTTCAACCTATCGTGAAATCGTGACACTTTCCTTTGCAGGCCTTCTCTCCAAACATGTCGCGAAATCACGATAGTTTTCTTTGCTTGTGCCTTCTCTCCAAACATGTCGAAATCGTGACAGTTTTCTTACTTGCCTTCTTTGCTTCCAACATGTCATGAAATCATGACAGTTTTTCTACTTGCCTTCTTCTCTGACAACATGTCACGAAATCGTGACAGTTTTTCCACTTGGCTTCTTTGCCTCCAACATGTCACGAAATCATGACAATTTTGCTAGCATTTTCTCTCTCCTCCGATATGTCACGAAATCGCGACAATTTTGATAGCATTTTCTCTCTCCTCCGAGATGTCACGAAATCGTGACAATTTTGACAACATTTTCTCTCTCCTTCGAGATGTCGCGAAATCGCGACAAAAAACATGTCGCGATATCGCGACAGTTTTCTTACTTGTCTTTTTCTTTGATTTTTTGAATCTGGGCCACTTCTGTCTTCTTGGAAATTCACTGTACATGTTCTGACTGACCTCTGAACTCCTGTCCACTGCATCAACTGCATCAACTATCTCTCTGTCTGTGTTGACAACAATGACAATACTTTGGCTGCACCTTGCACATCACATTGAAGATACAAGCAAAATAAACCTTAGTAAATTGAAAGCAAATCAAAGGATTTTATATCCTTAAATAGTATTTCAAAGCACATTAGTTGAAATACCAGAATATTATTATTTGTAATTAATATCATTGGATATATAAGGGTTTCTACTTGGTAAAAAAGATTATTATTATAAATATCATCAATTTCTACAATTCCAAATTAGGGAGTTATAAGGAGTACTACATCAAACCTTAGTTAATTGGAATTTAGAAAATTGAATCATCAAGGATAAAGGAGCAAACTCATTACTTGCTTGAAAGAGTTGGAATTTTATTACTTATACTTGTCTCATAGTCACATTAAAGGGATAAAATAAATCCAACCATAGAGAACTCCATCAAATTGAAAAGTGCATAGTTCAATAGGAGAAATAAGGTGAATAGAAGTTGATTATTATCATTCTCAAAACATTACAAAATCAATTCAAAAGGTGAACTATTACTTGCTAAGCACTTTGCCAAGATTAGTGTATATGCTAATCACTAGGGATATATAAGGATTCTACAAAACCTAAGTCTTGAAAGGTTTTATAAAATTAGTTCACATACTCTAAACTAGGTAGCCATAAGGTAGACTACTTCAAAGGATCTATCAAAAATATTCTCAAAAATACTAAAGAGCTAAAATAAATCTAAGGAGAAAGAAAAACTTCTACCTCAAAGAATACAATGAACAATGATATGAACAACACTATTAGAAAGGAAAGGGTAAGTGTCATAAAAATTGGAATCAAGAATTTACTTATAAAGTCTGAAGGAGACTTAGACCTTACTTCAAAAGTGATTCATAGTGAAGCTTTAAAATATAACTTTGAAACCATGGAATATTATCTACATGCTCGTCTCACTGAAGCAATTGATAATGGAAAGAGTGACATTCAAATTCCTTTAGACTTTGGTAGCATATTATATATGGCATTACTTACATTCAAATGTTACAAGGATGAGAATGTAGAACAAAAAGGATTGATAGAATCACTTAAAAAGAAAAGGGAAATGGATGAATCATACCTAAAGAAGATATTTCAATCCTCATGCAATATTGATATTTCAAGTTCTACTAACTCAAAATCTTATCATGATGTCTTAAGTGTTTGTTCAAAAGCCTTTATACAGAACCTGGAAAATAGTAAAAAGAACAAAGACAAATAGAATATACTTTTGCAAGAATTAGGTGATAGTACGACCACCTATGAAAGTGCAATAACTGGCTCCAAAGAAAAGAATAAAGAAGAAGAAGAAGAGGAACCAGATCAAGGAGGCATACAGTGCAATGTGAATTAAAGATAATACAAAGGACCAGATCAAGTTGAAGAACATCTAAATATGAAGATCTATATTGAAGACTAAAGTATTCAATACCCAAATAATGTAATACATAGGGGTGTTAGAGTATATTACATTATTAGGTACATATCAATGTACCACCTTTGGTACATTACTAGAATAAGAGTTTACTTTAGAGTAAATTTAAGTAGTTATTTCAAGCAATGTAATAAATGCACAAGTGTTAGAATGTGCAATGATGTAAATGTGTATATATTCCACATGTACATTAGTCATAGGATAAATTCAAAGGTAGAGTGAGGGCCAAGGAACTTATATTCCTATATATAGGCCTTATAGTGAGTGAAATAGGGATAGAGAATATAGAGAGTGTATAGAATATATTGGTAGAGTACAATGTAGTTCCTTTAAATAGTTTATGGAGTGTCCATGTCCTCCATTATACTACATTGTATTATTTTTGTGAGCTTTCATTAATGGCATATTTTTGAGTTATTGCAAATGTTTATCTTATTATTTTCTTGCATATTATAGTGCCATTATCATACAGTCATCTTAGATTGCTTATCCTACATCTTGTGGTTGCATTTCCTATATCATAAACTCATCAAAAGCTAATAAAAACTAATTCAAGGCTAAGACTAAAATGTTATGAGATATATTTCCAGTCAACCTTATTTTTTTGTTATCTAATTAACCAAAAAATTAACTTTTCTCTAGGTCTCTATATTCCAAATCTTTGGAGGCTTCTTCTTTATACTTCTTAGTACTGATCTCTTCTCAGGAAGCTTATATTGCTTCTCTTCTCTATAATATGGAAGCTTTGATGCTTCTCTATCCCCAGAAGATTTGATACTTCTCAATATTTGAAATCTTTGATGCTTCTCAATATTTTAAAATCTATCTTTGATGTCTTAGGTTGCACCTAAAAACTCTAAACGCCCAAAAATCACACATCCCATTTCATTCCATCATCACGGTTGATCAATTTGCAAAACCTATAAAATTTGAATATATTAGCCTCAAAACATTATTTATTTGTCAAATCCATTGTTCATGCACTATTCATAAGCCTCCTTGGGCCACTTAAGGTCTTACCTATGCTTAAATTTGGGTCCTCATGCAACCATCATTCTAACCTAACCTTGGTCAAAAACCACCTCATAGTCAAACTCCACCCCATGGTCAATTTGATTCATGACCACCTCACCTAGTCTACTCTTTGACTAGCCTAGGCTCCACCTCATCCATTTGACCTCAATTAAACATGTGGTTAACCTAATCAAGTTTATCTTTAACCCTTTCTCCACACATCTCCCCATGTGCATTTAGGGCCTTAAATGGCATCTGAAGACTTTTGTGTCCCAAAGCATGGGATACATGGTGAGTCACCCTCCACATTACCCAACAGTCAACATTTAACCTAAGATCAACCCAACCATGGTTAGACTTAACCCTTGATCCATTTCAAATCCCCATGTGCATTTAATACCATAAATGACATTTGAGTACTTTTGGCTTTCAAAGCATGGGGTAAGGATGAGTCATCTTCCACCTCACCCAAGTCAACTCTTAATCCATGGTTAATCCTACTACGATTAGGATTTAACCCCAACTCCACTCCACATCCCCATGCTCATTTATGACATGTAGATGGGTGAGGGATTATCTCACCCAAGTGCACTTATGAGGCATGCCACATTAGGGAATACCTTGCAGGACACCTTACCCCCTATTAACCTCTCCAAATTCTATAAATAGAGGCTTATTTACTCCATTTCTATCCATCCACCATTTGCATACCCAAACTCTACCAAAATCCATCTAGGCTACACTACATTCCATTACTCACTTTGCTATCAATATCCATCAATCACCATACAAAACATCTTTTTACACTCTTTTTGTGTCTCAAATTATTCTTTGTTGCAATTTTTGAAGGTGAATTGGCAAGGATAGGAGCTCCAACAATAATAGAAGACCACTTTGCACCACCCAAAATTCTATTGAGATATCACAATCAGGATCATAAGGTAACTTGCAACTCAAATGATCACACCTTAAGGTGCAACCCTTTTCAAGGGTCAATTTTAGACATCAGAAAGATTGAAAACCCTCCAAATAGATAAGTATTGCTACTCATATTGGTTTTGTAATAATTTTTACTGCTTTTGTAATTAATTAGCTTTGTTTTGGTGTCTTTTGTCTATAAACACAAGGGGTCCAATTGAGATAGGTCCCCAAACATTCTAACCCCTTTTTGTAGGTCTTGCAAGTCTTGAGGACAAGTTTGATCGATAGTGGCACACAAGCAATAAACCCACTCCTTTTGAGGATCTTTTGGAAGACCTTTGGGTGTTGTTGAACTAGTCACTAGAAGAGGGGCTTTCACCTCTCAAAACCCCATTTTGTGGCCTCCAAAAGGCACTTTTGTAAAAGGACACCTCTTGTAACCCCTTTAACGATAAATTTGCAAACAACACAATTTTCCATCAGTTCATTTTGGCATATTTGGTGGGACCACCCACTTTGTATATGTTTTTGCTATTTTTTTAGCTTTTTAATTGATATCTTTGTCATATTTTTGTGCTACAAGTGCTAAAAAAACCAGCATATGATCTCTTGAAACCCTGAAACACACCTCAAGCCCAAGGAAGCAACCTTTCTGTTCGTGACTATTTCAGTCGCATGGTAACCTACAACCGTTTTAGTCATAAGGTAACCTGCAACTATTTTAGTTGCAAGGTAACCTACAATCAAATTTGAGACACAATTCAGACCCAAAAATTCATTCAACATGCATTTTCAGAAGCTGGAGACCATAGATAAGATTTGAAAACCCCATATATTTGGTTCAAAACAACAAAAAATTATGTTTCGCTTTTTAAAAAACCCCAAATTGCTTTGGAAAGTTTACAAAGACCATTTCTTGTAATTTTTTGCTTCACAAAATGCACCAAATTGCTTTGGTCACTCTTAATTTTGCTTGTTGATTGCACAAAAATGCTCCAAATTGCTTTGATCAACTCATAAATCTCTTTCCTTTGCTTTCATAGGTATTAGTTAGCTTAATACTTGCATTACCTAGAATTAAAGCATTTGCACAAGGTTTGAAGAGGCCTTTTAACCTCTTCATATTTATGAGCTGAGAGCAAATCTTGATTTACCTCATATATAAGGCTCTAAAAGACATCTAGCCATAACCTTAATAGGCATATCTTGGCTAGTGTAAATAGATTTGCACCTAAGAAAGTCTTAGAATAGCTCATTAAAATCAAGTGACTTTCCTTACTTTTCCCTTTGTGTAATGTTTTTCTTTTACAAAACACAATTTGCATTGCTTCTATAGCATTCCTTTCATTTCAAAAAGGCATTTCACTACACAAGAAAAAAAAGGTATTAATCTTGCTAAGCTTAGTTTCTTTTTTTGAACTTCAAGCTTTCTAGGTAAACCACTCACACACTTCACGTATTTCATATACAGGTAAGGTTGGATTTCATCATCAACCCCCAATCGAGACCAACAATGTAGGAATTCATCTCCTTCTATTGGCTCACCCCCTAAACACCATAGTAGCCCCCGTGAGCAATTTTTTGGACTTCATCACTAGAGAATCCCCTACTCTTGAGAGATCCTCGAGATAGATTGGGATTATATTCCCCTACTCATTGGGCTTCATATAATCAATGATTTTGCAACTATCGTTTATCACTAAGCTCGTTAGAGGGTGAAGCAAAAGCCCAGCTGGGCTAGTAGCAAATATTAGACAGTGTTACCTCTTTTATAAGAGCTTCTATATATCTCCCTTCTAGGTTACCCAAGCCATTGCCTTTAGTAGAAGTTATTCGCCCATTTGTGCATAGTTACCCCTCACATAGTTTTGGGTATAACAGGAAACTGTGTGAAAACATACCTTCATAGGTCCTATCCACCATATCTTTTTTCGTGTCACAAAACTTCTTTGTTGATTACATTATTCGTTAAATAGGTTGATTTTTGTTGCAAAATTCATTACAAAATCTCAAAAACAGGCTTCCAAACAACCCCAAAAATAGTCCATGCAACTCTTCTGCCTTTGTAACCAGTTTTCATTAGATTTGTAGGGTAAGGTGCAATAAAAAAATCATAGGTTAACTTGTGACCAAAACCTTTGTTCCACAGGCAGACTCAAACACCATAGAAACACTCACACAACTGCCATATTGGCTTGAAATTATCAAAAACTTGGTTTCTCAACCTATCACTCTTCAATCACTATCCTTACCCAAGGTTTAATCTTGAGTGCAAATGCTCCTAGCTATGGAGGTTTCTCCCATGATCCCTTCTTCTCCAACCAATTCATTAGGGCATTTAGAGGAAACCACCTTTGCCCATTCTCGAAATCCATTCGTTTCCTCTCATTCCTCATGCTTTCCTTATATGTAAGGCAATAGTATTTTATCCTATGATCATGACCTCAGGTATTGAACTAGTCGCATTGCTTCTCCCTTGAGCTCTTACGCAAAAACCTCTCTCTCCTCTTTATGACAATCTCCACATCATATGTGCTCTTTTAAAGTACCACCTTCTCCACCTCTTCTTCTATCACCTCATTTGCCCCCTTGTCCTCCTTTTCCTCCATCTTACTAAGATGCACATTCTTGCCCACATAAATCAACCTCAACCCCTCCTTCGATTGATATGCAACACATCATAGAGCACCTCAACCATCTTAAGTTGTAGTGGAGTGATTATAGGTGTCGTACACCCACCCATAATCCATCCATGAGAGGCCCTACAATACCTCCACTTCAAAAAACTTCTCACCTTCAAGGATGGCGTTATTTGCAACCTAGGTAAGTAATCACCCCATCACCACCTAATCAACCTTTCACTCACCAACAATGCCCTCCACACTCACCTCATAACAAGACCCCTCTCTTTGAGTCTATATGATATTTTTCAATAGTTGTATGACGTTGGATGCATAGCACTACCTGAAGTCAAACTAAAAAACCCAAATTAGCCATGGCCTATAACCTACAATGAGCATCAATTTTACATCTATCATCACCATCAAGGTCATGATATTAACAATGGTTGTATTTTTAAACAACTAGTCCACAATATGATTGATGAGGAGAAAATACAATAGAATAATACCATCTCAAATTCCAAAGAGAATCTTGACATATATCCAACTCAATTTCTTCAACCCATGCCACTTTAACCACCACCAAGCACTTTTACATCTCCTGCTATACCTCAAAAAATTCATCAAGTCAATAACCACATTTCGTACCAAGATGTTAGTCATACTAATATTGCAACTAACAATCCACGATCTATCAGATGATATACTCCAAAAACATATTATTTATTTTGCTTCACTACACTCATCATCCATTCTTTTCTTGAATCAATTATAATTGCTTCTACTTCCTCCCTTCTACAAACTTCTTCTCTTCTCTCTCTTTCATAAGTTCCATCTCCTTGTACGGTCATGCATGAGCAGCTACGTACCTATGAATGGTCATTTTCTCCTCTTTCTCCTCCTCTTCTTCTTCCCCCTCCTTCTATTCCATAATCTTCTTCACCCCTTCTCTTCCTTCTCTCCATTCACCTTCTTTTCATCATAAATTCTTCATCTTCTTCGCTTGGATTTCACAACTACGGGAGTTCCTTCTCTTCCAACCAATTTCTCACGACTGGGGAAGTTTCCTCACCCTCAATCCTTCCATGACTAGGGTACTTCATCCTCTTTCAAACCCTCTATTTGGGAAATTTTGCACCCCTTTTAACCAATTTTATGATTGGAGGAGTTGGCATCTCCCTCACATCTTGTCATTTAGCATGTCCTCATGTTAATACTGTCAAACACACTAAATCAATCAAAAGGTTTAAAGGTTGCACTTTTTTCCTCGCATTCACATCTCAAGTCAATCAATTTCTAGGTTCAAAATGTTTGTGTCCTTTTGTCAAAGGTTGCACCCTTTGCCTTGCCATAATCAATCCATCAATCACTAGGTTCAAAAGGTTCCATCCTTTTGTCAAAGTTTGCACGCTTTACCTCACTATAATAAAATAAATCAACTATCAGGTTCAAAAGGTTGCATCATTTTTTAAAGGTTGCACCCTTTGCCTTACCTTCATTAATCAACCAATCACTAGGTTCAAAAGATTGCACACTTTGCCTTACCATCATAAATTATTGCTTCAGATAGCAACTTTTCATTCCTTGCTTAGCCTAGATATTGCTTCAAATAACAATTTTGCATTCCTCTCTTTTATTTATAAAAAAAGGAAAAAATAGTTTCTCCAAAAGCCTCAAACCATTTGGAATATTCTTTTTAAATCTCTTAGAAATATGGTTTCCTAAAAACCTCAACAAAAATTTGGAAAGGTTTCTCCAAAAGCCTCAAGCCATTTGAAATATTCTTTTTAAATCTCTTAGCAAAACGGTTTCCCAAAAACCTCAACAAAAAATGGAAATGGTTTCTCCAAAAACCTCAAGCCATTTGAAATATTCTTTTTAAATCTCTTAGCAAAATGATTTCCCAAAAACCTCAACAAAAATTTGGAAAGGTTTCTCCAAAAGCCTCAAGCCATTTGGAATATTCTTTTTAAATCTCTTAGGAAAACGGTTTCCCAAAAACCTCAACAAAAATTTGGAAAGGTTTCTCCAAAAGCCTCAAGCCATTTGAAATATTATTTTAAAATCTCTTAGCAAAACAGGTTTTGCCAAAAACCTCAAGACATTTGGCCAATTCTTTTTAGAATCTCTTAGCAAAAAGGTTTCACCAAAAACCTCAAGACATTTGGCCAATTTTTTTAAAATCTCTTAGCAAAGGCACCAAACCCCTTTGATCAAATTTCAATTTTATTTCAAAGGCTCCAAACCCCTTTGGTCAATTTTCCATTACTTACTTTATCGTCTTAGCATAGATCTTGTACATTCAACATCAAAAATAACAAAAATACAAAAACAATAACAACAATAATAAAAATGCAAACAAACCAAAATTGTCCATCAACGACGTATCTTGCATTTCATTTTCCTCTTTTCCTCTCTGTCTTCTTCTTCTTTTCTCCAAATCTACCTCACCTAGATCTAGATCAATGTTGTATGGTCACACTTTGAGCAGCTACATACCTTTAATTTGGTTCTTCTTCTCTTCTTTTATTCTACATTCTTTAGATTTATGGTCAATGTTGTATGGTCACACTTTGAGTGGCTACATACCTTTGATTTGGTCCTATTTTTTTCTTGTCCATTTGTTCTTTACCTCTTTTTATTCCCTGTCAATGTTGTATGGTCACACTTTGATCAACTACATACCTTTGATTGGTGTCATTTCTTTCTTCCTTCTTTACCCTCTTCTGCTTTTCATCTATTCCACAAGCTCACTTTCTAGGTTCTTCTGTCATAATATACACCAATAATTCATGTTGATACCACCAAAAATTAGAATTCGATTGACTCATCACATGTATCCATGCATGCCATCAAGATTCATCTGTGTAAACTAGATAAAACGTTTGGATTTATGAATTCGCGTTCACCTATCTCACTTGGTTTTCTTACTCAATGACAAACTGGTTGCATGATTAATATACATTCATAGGCCTTTTCATTATGTCATTTACTCATGCATATCATTATATAGTATTGTTCTTTATCATTTTATCATGTCATTCAGCTTGTACATATGCACACAATATTTTGCATACAATAAACCACTAAAGAGTTAAACATATATTTGTTAGCATGACTGTAATGATGTTCAATTCTATTCTTGGTTGCATGGTAATAGAAAGTTATTTTGTTACTAAACCATTCATAGTCAATCCAATCAACCTTTATTGACAACCATCAAATTTAAAAGCATTTCAAAATTTCCCCTGGAATTTCTAAAAGATAGATGAGACATTTTTCGTAGGACTGCCCAAACTACCGAACTCGTTTCGGCCATATCTCACTCATCCGGACTCGGATTGAGCTAAAATTTTGAGGGTAGATGCCTGAAAACCCCTAGAACGTCTCCACCAATTTTCATATCATTTGGAGCAACACAGATCCTAGCGCATCCCTATGTGTGAACGACATATTTGGCAAGCGGCTATGCGAGGGTTTCATCTGGGTTGAGTGCAAGCAGCTCCAGAGGTTGGTTTTTAGGGCCTTCGGGCCCTAGCGGCCAATATTTTTGTGGTTTATGCTCAATATTTTAGCAGGAAATGTTGCAGGGGATACAAGATGGGTTAGAAATTTGTCTTTCAACAGATCATACTATGAACTTGAGTGACAACGGCTTCCAATTTGCTGCACAAAAGAAAAGTGAAAACCATACCTTTCCACGACGTCTAGGGCAAGGATTAAAGAGATCACAAAACAAGTTTCAAGCAGTTGATCAAAAAATGGCTCATATCTCAAGTGAATCTGGTGCTAAGGTGCACCCACAAAATAATTCTACCGTGAAAACCCCTATCAAGGGTAAGAATTTCGAAGACTCAGTCCCAAAAATGAATTTTAGGGATGCCCTTCATGGTGGACAGCCTCATCCCAATGCTAATATCAATATTAGGGCTTCCCATAAACCTCTAAGAATGCCTAAGATTGATCCCAGGAAAACGGAGTCAGGATGTCTTAAAGCAACTGATGGAACTCCTATTGTTAAGCTTGATATGGGTAACATTCAGACTGGCATTGAAGATTTGGAAAAAAGAGGACTAATTTGTCTGGTTCGTGGGTTTTCGTCCGAGTCTATCTCGCTTTCAAAGTCTCGGGCTGCAAAAAGCTGGAAAACTAAAGGTGAGTTACAAATCTCTATTTATCCAAATGGTTATTTTCTTGTTTTATTTGCTAATAATGAAGATAGAGAGAAAACTTTTCAAGGGGGTCCTTGGTTTTTTGGAAGGGCAGGGCTTTTCATGAAGCCCTGGCATACTAAATTTAAAGCCGAAGAAGAGATGCCTTCTATAGCTCCCGTGTGGGTTAGACTCTTTGGCCTCCCTATTGAATTTTGGAATCCTACTATTTTTTCTTCAATTGGAAACTCTTTAGGAACTTTTATGATGACTCGCTGATTGTACTCAAAATTTTGAACATATTATTTATGCTCGGATTTGTGTTTTAATGGATTTTGACAAACCCCTACCTAAAAATATCACATTACAATTTGGGGAAGACACTTGGGAGCAAGTAGTGGACTATGAGAACATTCCTTTTCGTTGTAGAATTTGCCATGAATATGGTCATTTGGCCAGTGCTTGCCCAAATAAAATTCCCGATCAAAAGAAAGAAGATATAAACTCAGCAGGTTTCCAAATACCTAAGAAGAAGAACACTCAGAAAAAACCAGTTATGAAGGATCAATCAAAGTCATCTGCTAATATGTTTGAAATCCTTTCCACAAATGATGTCCCAAGTGAGGAAGAGGAAATAATGGAAACCGAAATCTTAGAAACACAATTTAAATATGAAGGGAAGAACTCAGAGACAAACCAACAAATCAAAGGTTTTCAACAGAAAAAAAAAGGAGAAAATTTACACAAGAAAAACAATATTTCAAATGTCAAAACTTCAAATAATGCAGGTCCCAATATAGACTCCATTGAACCATCTAGTAAAATTTTGGCTGTGTACGAGCATTCTTCAAGGTTAGAAGCCATCTCAGATTCAATTGGAATAAGTCAAGAAACAGGGAAAAAAAAATTGAAGATGGATTCTAATCAAAAAGTAGGTCGCAAGACCAATCAATATCATATGGTAAAAGAAGGTGAAAAGCTTGTAGAGGAAGGTAAGATTAATGCCCTTCCCAACTTTTTTAGCCCCGGTATTAATGAAGATCATCACTTGGAATATTAGAGGACTCAAAGGGAGTCTTTCAAAACAAAATGAAATTAGAAGAATGATTCAGGTAAATCATCCACATCTTGTTTTCCTTCAAGAAACAAAGATGTCAATGGAGGATATGGACTTAATTGCCAGTAAAATTTGGCCAGCTGGAAAAGTGGTTTCCCTCAGCTCCCAAGGGACTTCGGGTGGCATTGCTTGTCTTTGGGATCCAAAAGAGGTAGTTATTCACCATATGGTTGGCAGTTGGGGTTTGTTGGCTATAGCTATTCAAAGTAGACATTCCAACCAGATTATGCTCTGCATTATTGTTTATGCTCCAACTTCTTTGGAGGAAAAAAGAAGACAGTGGAAGGATATTACTCATATTATCTCTCATTTTCCTAAAGCTTGGATCTTGATCGGAGGAGATTTCAATACCATCCTCTCTCTGGATGAGAAAAGGGGGGAAATAGAAATTTGGACAAAAGCACCGACCTCATGAGCGAATATATTGCAAACCTCCATCTTGTGGATATCCAACCGGATAATGGCCTTATGACTTGGTCTAACAGAAGGCAAGGCTTAGCTTGTATAATGGAGAGATTGGATAGGTTTTTGCTCTCTCGAAAATTTCTTAATCCATGGTCACATTCCTAAAGTGAAGACTCTTAATAATGCTGGTTCGGATCATTGGCCACTCATGGTGGAAATGTGGAAAACCAATGTGAGTTTCTCTCCTTTTCGTTTTCAATTAATGTGGCTTAGAGACATTTCCTTCAGACCTCATGTGCAACAATGGTGGAAGGAAGGTAAACCTAGGCATGGGACTAAGATGTTCTGTTTTGCCAAAAGATTGCAATACATTAAATCCAAAATCAAGACTTGGAACTGGAAAGAGTTTGGGGATGTTCATAAAAAAAAACATGAAGTTATTGCTCATATTGAAAATTTGAATAAGAAAATCCGTTTAGATGGCCTCACAGAGAAGAGAAGTGCAGATGAAATTAAACTCACAACTCAGCTTGAGGAATGGGAAAAAAGAGAAGAAATCTTATGGAAGCAAAAATCTAGAATTCAATGGCTCAAAGAAGGAGATCGAAACACAAATTTCTTCCACAAATCTCTTCTAGCTCGAAGATCTCACAACTTTATTTCTTCCTTAAAATCAGATTCTGGAGATGTTGTTTATACTTGGGATGGCATGAACTCTATTGTTGTTGATTACTTTTCCAATATTTTTGTCGCTACTCCCATTGACTCAGCTTCACAATATAATGTTCTTCAAGCAATCCCTTATCTTATCACTTCTGAGGAGAACTCTATTTTGACCGCTCCTGTTACTATCAATGAGCTTCATCAAGTATTTTTTAAAATGCAAAAAGGGAAAACCCTGTGTCCCGATGGTTTTCCTATTGAGTTCTACCAAGAGTTCTGGGATATCCTTCATGTTGATTTATTAGAGGTGGTGGAAGAAGCCAGGAAAGCCAAAGAAATTTTGAAGGTTATCAATAAAACTTATATTACTCTTGTTCCAAAAGCTCAAGAGGTTGATCATATCTCAGCTTTTAGACCTATTGCTTTATGTAATGTTCTTCTCAAAATCATTACTAAAATCATGGCAGAAAGGTTGAAGCCTCTTTTGCATAAGATTATTTCCCCGGAGCAAGGGGGTTATGTGGAAGGACGTCAAATAGTAGATGAGATAGTTCTTGCTCAGGAAGCCATCCATTCCATGGATATGCAAAATTCTCCTTCCATGTTCATTCGGTTAGACTTATCCAAAGCTTATGACAGAGTGGATTGGCACTTCCTTATCAAAGTTTTGAGGCAATTTGGTTTCTCTAAGGATTGGATGGATTGGATTATGGGATGTATCTCTTTAGTTTCCTACTTAGTTCTTATCAATGGCAGGCCTTCTCGCTCTTTCCCAGCTTCCAGAGGTATTAGGCAAGGTGACCCGCTATCCCCTTATTTATTCATCATTCTTGTTGAATGCTTGGGTAGGACTATAACCAAAAAGAGGGAAAACAAAACCCTTGAGGGAGTTACCATTGCTCATGGAGCTAGACCTATCTCTCATCTTCAATTTGTGGATGACTCTACTCTTTTAGGTAAAGCTACAGTTAAGGAAGCTTCTAATATTAAGCAAATCATTAGCTATTTTTCTAAGGCTATTGGGCAGTTGATCAATGAAGACAAATCTAAAGTTATTTTCTTTCACTACTCTGCTAGACAGGAATCCATGGTCTTGGATAAGCTAAGATATAAGAAGACCTCTCTTCCAATCACTTATTTAGGTATTCCCATAAATATTCAAAGGCAGAAAAATAAAGATTGGAATTGGTTGTTGGACAAAGTCAAGAAGAAAATTGGAAAGTGGACCAACAAGTGGCTTTCTTCTCGGGGTAGAATCACCTTGGTAAAATCAGTCCTTCAAGCTATTCCTATTTATGTTTCTTCCATTTTGAATATCCCAAAGGTTGTTCTTCGAGAATTGGATCAAATCAGTCATCGTTTCCTTTGGAGTGGTACTAAGGAGAAAAGAAAATGGGCCTTGGTGAAATGGGATACTTTATGTCTTCCTAAGAGTGAAGGGGGGTTAGGATTACGGTCTTCAATTAATAACAACAAAGCTTTAGCTGCTAAATTATATTGGAGGATGTTGCATAACCCCAATGCTCTTTGGGCCAATAATCTCCGTGCTAAATATGCCGAGAACAAAAGTCCCGAAGACCTTGTTCGCTATCAACTTCCTACCAAAGGTTCTCCCATTTTAGCAGCTCTTAAGACTGGTGAGGATTTGATAAAGAAAAAATTATTTTGGATCATTCATAATGGTCAACATGCAAATTTTTGGACAGATTCTTGGGATGGTCACAAGCCTTTGATAACTCGGTTTCCCGATTGGAGGCCTTGGATGGAGGAGCTTCACCGAGCTAATTGGATAAAGGTGGCTAATTACTGTCGGTACCATACTGGTAATTCAAAGGTTGGTAGATATTGGATCCCTATTGAGGACTGGCCTATTCAAATCCCATAAAGGCAAAGACAAGATATCCAAGGCATCCTTCATATGAGATCCCTCTCTTGGTCCCATGAAAAAGATTGTTTTGGATGGAACAACACTACTAAGGGTGAGTATTCAGTTGCTCAAGGTTATTTGACCTTATGCCATAATAATCCCAACCATTCTTCTGACATATTTTCTCAATTGTGGGCTCAAAAGCTCTGGCCTAAGGTGAGGTTCTTTAATTGGCTTTTATTGCATCGTAGGGTGCTTACTGGTGAGCAACTTATGAAGCGTGGTTTTCATGGCCCTTTTAGATGTGAAATGTGTGAAGAGAATGTAGAAAATATCAACCATATTTTTATTGAGTGTACTTTAGCCTCCGAGCTATGGAGGAGAATGGCCACTTTACTTGGCTTACAAGTGGTCCAATTTTTTTACTTTTGAACAACTTTGGAGGGATTGGCCTAATCAAGAGGGTGTTGATCATTTTATTAGGCAATTAGTTTGGATGGGTTCTACCATTCTTCTTTGGAATATTTGGAATGAAAGGAACAACCAAATTTTTAATCAAGATAGGAAGGATATTCACTATATTTGGCAAAAGACCATAGCCAACTTAGTTGAATCAGTCCATCATCTCCTTAATCACCCCCAAAACTCCCACCAAAGATGGGATCAAGTGATGCAAAGATTGAAGATTAAACCTTCTAAGGGCAACCAACTTAAAGGGAATGTGAGTATTAGTAAGATGGATAGGAATAGAAATTGGCAACCTCCTCCTAAGGATTTTGGAAAAGTCAATACCGATGGAGCCTCTAGAGGGAACCCTGGAAAAGCCAGTGTGGGAGGAATTGGTAGACTTTCAGATGGCTCCCTGGTTTTTACTTTTGCCGAGAATTTGGGTATTCTTTCCAATAACCTTGCCGAGGGGTATGGTATCCTCAGAGGCCTTCAGGAGGCTACTAAGGTTGGATGGGAAAAGGTGTTAGTTGAGTCTGACTCTCAACTTATGATTAATCTCTTGAAGAATCCTTCTAAGAATCATAAGGTGGATTGGAGAATAAAAAGAATTATTGAGAAGATTCAGTTAATCCAGATGGGATTTTTGAAAGTTGATTACAATCATGTGGTCAGAGATCAAAACAAGAGTGCTGATGCTTTAGCTAATTGGGCTTTGGACAAAGGTGATCTTACTTGTTATGGCCACCCTCCTATATGGTGGGCTTCTCAAATTAGGGAAGCTCTTCTTTCTATCATTTCTTTGGATGGCTCCAGCTTCGAAGGTACCTAGTTTCTTCTTGTTTTTTTTTTTGCTTCTCTTTGGTTCATTCAGCTTTTTTTAGTTCCCTAGCTCATTCTATTCTTTATTTTGTTTCCTCTGTTGATTCTTGCCTTAATAGTCTTCTGGTCTAGATAGGTCTTTGTTTTGTTCATTTTTTATTTATTTTTTCTTTTTTGTTTTTTTTGTTTAGTTTTTTAAGGTGGGTGGGTTTTTTTATTTTGTTTTGTTTTTGTGTTCTTTGTGTTGTTTTTTGTTGTTCTTGTGTTTTTGTTGTTTTGTTTTTTTTTATGTTTTTTGTTATTGTTCTTGTGTTTTTTTCGTTCTTGTTCTTGGGTTTCTCTTTGTTTGTGTTATTTCGTGTTTTTATGGGTGAGTGTTTTCTATGTTTTTTGTTTTTGTTTATTGTCTCGTTGTTGGTTGTTTTTTATTTTTATTTTTATTTTATTTTTTAATTTTTTAGGTTTTGGTTGTGTTTATTTTTCATGTTTTTTTTTGGGTTATGTCTTTGTAGTGTTCTGTTGTTTTTGTCTTGTTTGTGTTTTGTTATGTGGTTCTTGTGTTTTTCTATGTGGTTTGTGTTGTGGTTTCTTTTATCTTATTGTGCGTGTTTGGTTGTGCTTTTGTTTTTGACACACTCAAGGAGCATGTTTTTTATTTTATTTTATTATTTTTGTTGTTATTTACTTATTTTTAAATTGGTTTTGTGTGTTTGTTTGCTCCTTGAGTATGTCAAAGGTGGTAGGCCAGGTCCGAGTCCTGGGCATTTTTGGCGGAATGGATACCCCTGCCTCCTTGGGTCTTACCCGAAAGTGGCATCCCTTTTGGGATGTTTTCCACAAAAAAAAAAAAGATTCCCTTGGTTGACTTGAGTTCTTTCATGGACCAATCACACATCTCACACACTAAGAAAATTTTGAGCATAGGGAGGATAACACCTTGAGTAAGACTTGCTATAAATCCAACGATTTTCCCTATCATTTGCATGATCCAAACCTGAGGATCGACAAAAGGATAAGTTGCAAAAAAAAAAAAGAGCAAGAAAGCAAAGCAAAAAGCACACCACAAACAAAGAAAAATAAATAAAAGAGCACTATCAAAAAGCTTAAATCCTTGAGGTCCTCAAGTCCATAGATCATGAGGCTAATCTCCATTGGAGCTATAAATGCCTAACTAGCAGTGGAGCTTGCCTTACAAGTGGCAAAATGTTTGTCAAATTAGCGACCTTCTTTTATATAGACCACTGTGTGCTTGTGGTTGAGCTAGCATAATCGGCTAAGTTTACAATTGGTTAGTCCAACCTCCCTCAAAATGGATAAATGAACATCAAGTGCACACACAAGTCAATGCTAGGCTTAATCTTAGTCAAGATAGTCAAGATTTTTGCAGGATATTGATTGATTATTAGATGAGCTTGATCGTTCAAACTATGGTGTTTGACTTTCTAAGAATTCATCTAAACATTTAACAATCCTAGGAACACGGAGCGAACAACATCACCACTACTTCTACCAATAACAAGTGTTCTCTTCATCACATTTGTACTTTATCATTTGTTACACATTCAAAGCATTAGTTACATTACCTACATAGGTATATTTCAAGTTGCATTCATCATACACATTGCATGTTTGCTTATTTCATGTTAGGGTAAATGATCAGTGTGACTATTCCTTTGTCCTTGATTAATTAAACCATTTAATATGGTCAAAACCAAATATGTGTTTGCAAAAGTATGACCGCATACACACATCTCAAAGTGCACATACAAAACTTTTCTTGCATCCATACATTTACATTTTTAGTATATTTATAGCTAGTCAAAGCTATTCATAAGTAATGGTAGAACACATTAGATGTGAACACAACTTGATTATCCAAACCCTTATTGTCAAAATTTGCCTTGATAAGATCCTCAACAATCAAGTTGGAAAAGTTGAGAATGAGAAACATATGATGTTCATCACATGTACATCTAAGAATAAAAGGGCACACAAAATATTTATAAAACATATATTCATTAATATTAAAGTTAATTTTTCAAGTTTAGCTAACCCACATTCTTCATGGAGGTTCTTATGCTCATGAATTCTTATTTTTTTAATTTAAATTATTTATTTAAGGGCTTTAACAATCTAACATCCTACTGAAAGCATCACCAACATGCAACCTTGTTAAATTTAAAGATATCTTAAAATATTGATATCATTTTTACACTCATGTGTATATTGAGAATATACTAAGAATAAAAATATGTATTAAACAAGTGCAATCCAAGATGGAGTGAGAGTCGAGAGGGAGTGCAAACTAGGAGGGAATGTGAGTTAGGATTTAGTAATGGCAAAAGAGTAGAGGTTTCATCCAAACTGCATCAATACCTTGAACTCTTACCATGAATGCATGGAATATTGTTTTCAAAAAATTCCAAAGTGAAGGAACATTAGGAGAAAGAGGAGACAAGAGTGAGTTTTATCTATGAGGGAATGCAATTTGAGAGCAAGTGCAAGGTAGGAGGGAGTGTAAGCCAAAAGTAAGTGCAAGCCAAGAGGGAGTATGAGCCGGGAGCAAGCCCCACTAGCTAGTATGGAATAAAAGTCATATTTGAAAGCCCTGATGGGAAGCCAAAATGCCCTAGCTAGAAATTAGGATTCCCTAGCTAGAAGTATGGAGGCCCAAATTGGAGATAAGCGAAAGAGAAAATACATGGCAAGTTTGATCTAGGTAGTAGATGTTACACCAAAAGTGAGTATCAAGGATGAGATGATTGAGCATGATATAATGGTTTTTAAAAGTAGAGATTTATTATGTAAGTTTCATAATCATGACCAAGTTTTCGAGATATTAAAAATTGGATCAAGTAGAAGTAGGTATTGAATTCAAATTACTCTATGAATTTTCTTCCTTAAGTTTTTTTCCGCATTATCTTTTCTATTTCAAAAATTAGGGATAAAATAATGGGTGATGGACCATGGTTTAAGGGAAGAGATGCACTTTATTTGAGACCATGGAATGATTTTTTTTGTTGAGACAAAAACTATTAAGAAGCTTTTAGTGTGGATTAGGTTTTTTGGGCTTCTATATCAACTTATCAATAAGGGTGTTTTTAAGAAAATTGGAAATATCCTATGGGAATTCATCAAGGAAGGACTAACTAATAAGGAGAGAAAGCATGTTATAATAATCAAATATGTGTTGCTATGGATATTTCAAAACCTTTTTCATAATCCATTAAGATTAAATATGAATTAAAAGAATGGGATCAACAAGTGGACTATAAAAATATCATATTTCAATGCCATAATTGTTATGAGATTGGGGACATGGCAAGAGTTTACAAAGTGATAATTATGAAAAAGAGATAGAAAATTTTGGTCATGAGATAAACTTCAACACAAAGCAAGGAAATCATACAATAATAGAAGCTAAATCAGATCGAGGATATTCCAGTTTAAAAGAAAAGGTAAAGAAATCCTATTTATATTATTATTTGGCAAGTTCAAAAGGAATTAAATGTGCAAAGGAAGATGTAGAAGAAAATCCTAAAACAAAGATAGCAAAAAAGGTCAAGTTTATTCTAGGTAAATCATCTTCATTTTAGAGTAGTATATAATCCTTCCTACAAATAAAAGTGAAAGTGGTGTAGATGTTATCCATTGCACTTTAAAATTTCAAGACTAGCATAATAAAGAAATAAGAATGGAGGAAATTTATAACAGTTTAGGGTTTTTAGGATAAAATAAGAAGGTAATTTCTATGGAAGAGTATCCTTGCACTTTAGGTTTTGTACGGCAACATAAAAAAGAATGTGCTTTTAAGGTTATTCCTTGCACTTTAGATCCTTCGGAACAAGATAAACCTAAAGACGATAAATCTTACTATGAGCAGTGTGAAAATATTTAAGGGATTGAGGAAGATGAAAGTATTACTGGGAATGGAAAAAGAGAGAACAACCCAAGAAGCAAAAAAAAAAAAGAAAAATAAACCTAAAGGGATATGATATGGGAAAATAAAAGCAAATATTACAAGTGTTAACAATAAGTGGGTCTAAACCCACAAATAAAAACAAAAAATATCAATGAAAACAAAATCTTGGAATATTAGGGGCATGAATAAGAACTCACAAATATCACAAGTGTTAACAATAAGTGGGCCTAAACCTACATATAAAAACAAGAAATGTCAATAAAAATAAAATCTTGGAATACTAGGGGCATGAATAAGAACTCTAAAAAAGGTATTCATTAGGTTGTTATAGATAAGATAGTTATAGATATGGAAACTAGGCAACAAATATTTTAGTCATTTGTGGTGTTGAATTTCATCTTGATAAAATTTTAATTTTAGAAGGCATTTGATAAAAGGTGATGATTGTGGAAACTTAGTAGTTTGAGGAAGATGGAGAACATCATTGATAGAAAGGCAAACAAATAATGTCTTTGATAGAAAACAAGTTGGATATGGTTTAATTAACTTGTTAAAATTGTAATGAAAGCAATGTAATATTTTGTTTTTTTAATGGGAATGGTCCCTAATAGAAGCCATACATCTTATTAAAAAATATATATGCATTAAACATTTTCAAACCTATAACTATTAATATTAAATTTAAATTTCTTGAATTTAGAATCATTGATGTTAAATTCAATTTCATAAATTTAGATAGCAAATGACATTATTTCAACTAGTTAAGTTCATGTTCAAATCTTGCCAAAGGATAGCACAACCCAACTTCTTTGTTGAAGTTCTAATGGTTAAAAATTCTACTTTTTCAAATTTAAATAATTTGTTCTAAGTCTTTTTTGAACCAAATAACATCTTATGACTAGACAATGCCAACTCATGGTATTATTATTATAATTTTTTTAAATTGGTTTTATGGGATTGAAACGGGTCCATCCGTATTGCATCAACACCACATAATGGTATTATAACAAAGTTGGGATATTATCCATGTATCACTTGACAAGATTTGAACATGAATTTCCTCCTTTAATATTGAGGAATCTAACCAATTAAACTAATACCACTTGATCAATTAGTTTACAAAAGTTTTTATTAGGGGTCTTGGGGATCTCGATTCCTTCATATGGAGTGGGGTTAGAACCTTGGACTTTTTAAAGGGAGGCCAAAGCCCTTACCACTGTAGTAAGCTTACATCTCATGGTCTTATTTATTTTGTTATATTGAAAAATAGTATTCAATAATTATCAATAAATTTTTATTTCTAAAAATATATATATAAAAGTACGTAACTCTTTCATTAAAGCCTTTATTATTATTATTATTATTAATTTCTAAATAGGAGAGTTGGTTACAACCATACTATTTTTAGTAGCTGGCAAGTGCAAGGTTTAAACCATAGGGATTGCATCCACCAAACCTATTTCACCTAGTTGTTTTATAGCCTAACATGAAATGGACCACCCGGTGCTCGAGATTCATATCATCATCGTTAGTCTAATGCACACTTAGAAGATTCAGATCAAACTACTACCTTTGCAACAAGCTTCCCCCAAAGTTTGAACTTGGGTCTCTTCTTAGTAAGTGTACAACTAGACTAGCACTTACCAATCCACCTAACCCTTGGGGGTAAGCCTTTATTATTATTATTATCTTTGTTTATGGAGGATTAAAATGACCCTATATTTATTAGGATCACACAATAGTAAACCATATAATAATATTATAACAAATTATATTACCATGATAATTGAATCTAAGGTGTAATAGATTGCTTATGAACAACACCTAAATTTTATTTATATTGTATTGTGGTATTGTTTCAATAAACCATATAATGATATTACATAAAATCATATTATCATGATGTCTATAAGATTTGAAGAGACCTTAATAGTTTTTGTGAGCAAAATATAAATATTAAGATTTATTAATAAATTAATCAATTATTATTTTTTAATTATTTATGAGATTTTTAAAGAATTAAAACCTTGGGTTATGGTATAAAACTCTTATGCTCTCATTGATTATACCAAATATGCTAGATCTAAAATATTATAGATTACCATAAAATTGGAAGATGGTTTATTATATAAAAATGTTTAATTGCCATTACTCGTCTCAAACCTATTAAAATACATTAATTTTTTTAATAATCAATATCTTTTTACATATTATCTATCTTGATTGAATATAAATTATACCTTAATTCTATTTTAAAATATATTTATTATTTTAATTGAGATTTTAAATTTTTTTAATATAATACAATACATTTTTTCACTTAAATTGTTTTTTTATTACATAGGAGAGTTGGTTACAACCACTATTTTTTAGTAACTAGCAAGCACAAGGTTCAAACCATAGGGATTGCTCCCAATAAACCTATTCATCTCATTCTTGTTGACTTGGCGTGATATGGGGACCACCGATCACTCGAGGTTCGTACTGTCGTTATTGATCTGACGCACACTTAGAGGATTCGGAGCAGACTACTACCTTTCCAAAGGGTTGGATTCCCCCCAAGGTTTTAACCTAGGTCTCTTCTTGTTAAGTGTCCAGGCACACCTGCACTTACCAATCTATCTAGCCCAGGGGTTTTCTCTTAAATTGTTATTTTGAATGGAAATCATGTATATATATATATGAATATAACATAGTATTTTCTTTAATAGAAAGAATTAAACTTTTATAATTATGAAAACAAATGTTTCAATTGTAAGGTAATTGTTGGTTCATTGTTAAAGATGCATACCTTTGTGCATTGTTGAAGTTAGCAGTTGAATTGATTCAAAGCCAACAAAAGTTAAGCATGAGAACAATGCCTGGTTGTAGCAAAATGCGTGCATGGTTCTTTCCTTTGTCGTGGCCTAAAAGCACCAACTCCTGTTTATCGCATGCTTCAAGCATCCTTGGGTGTTTTCGTTTGTAGGCTCCCCTTCTCCTCCACACATGGAATAATCTTTGAATCCTTGTTCTAACATGACTTTTAAATTATCTTGTTATTGTCATCCAAATCTTGCTACATGTATAGATTTGGTCTAACACACCCATGTCCACCACTTTTGACTGGTTTTAAAACCCCTTCTAGCCCAAATACACAAGAATCCTAACCCCTTTGTACAACAAGCATGTGTCTTGGTAATCTATCATGAAAATAGAAAAAAAAAGTCCTTGCCAATCTTGAAAACTCAGATTCCATGCCCCTTTAAATTGTGAAAGTTTTCGCAAGTTAGGTTTAATACTTGATGTTTATTTGCTCTTATTACCTTCTAGCTACATTATTTTTAGTCTCATATATCATACTTATTTACTCTCCTTAAATCCCTCATGTCTACAATCATCCTTTATTGAAACTACCCTCAAGAATGAACATGTTGATACATAGAGGAGAAAGTGGCTCAAAAGAGTCCATAACCCACTAGCCAAGCAAGGATCCACAATTTTAGAGAATAAGGAAAGAGGTATTATGTTATGATTTCTAAAAGAACTATGGTATTATTTTTTATGTGGTTTACCATCAACGTTTGACCTATTTCATTGAATAAAGACTATGTGGGAACATAACCATGGTTGACCTATCGAGTCAATTAGAGGTCTAGGTACAAGGTAAGTCTTCATTTCATTCCATAATCCCTTACATATCCAAATAGCCTTGAGCTATGGAACCTTGGTCACATATGATTATATGTCATATATCCATAATTGGACCCTCAAATTTCATCCTAAAGGACAATACCAAGTGTAGTTCCTCATGTGGATAGAATTCTCATTCATGAATTTGTTAATTTTCCATTTCTCCAATCTATAGTGCCTCAACTTGGTAGAGTTCTTTAGTGTAGGTCATATAAGAATACATTCAGAGGTCTCAAGGTCTATTTGTGGGTCTATATAGAGATGGACACTCACAAAGCATCCCCACCTCCATTAACATTATGGGGGCTAGAGTGTTGTTTTAATAACCTTTATGCTATCTAAACTTGTGACATTCTTGCTTTTATTGTAGAGAGGTAGGGAATTTGATCAAGGATTTCCTAAAGAAACTTGCTTAATAAAAGAAAATGATAGAAACTATGATAAGAATTGTCATCATAATCCCATCTTTGGCTAACTCTAACCTTACCACATAAATAATGGTTAGCCCAAGTGTTGTATTGATCAAGGGTAAGTATTTTGAGGAACCCCCATCAAAATAAAAAATTCTTTGAATTCATGTATGATGCCAACCCCTTGAAAATATAAATGATATAAGGTTGGCATATCATTGGTAAAAGGGGGTATTTTTCATCGAACACATCTTAAATGCTTTACATCTTAAGGTAAAAAATATCTATGAAGGACCTAGAAAAGTTCTTCCAAGATTCTTACACAAGATGTCCACCCCCCTCCCTTTCAATAGCTCCCCATATTCCTCCCCTCACCCCTATATACTCATCCCACTGCCTTGGATCTGCCCTTCTACTTATCCCTAATGCCCCCTACATTGAGGGTGCTAGTTTGAGTAATTAGTTTTAAGTATTAATGGATAGGGTCAAGAAACCCCTTAATGCTAAGTATTAATGAATTTCAATTTTTTGTCATAGAAAGTTTGAGGTCTCACCCTTCCTACATGTAAGTTGCATGTCTCAAGGATGTGTAATCAACATAAGATTTATGAATTTTTCTTACAAGAGGTAAACATTTCTAGCATTATTTAACCCATATTCATCCCTAAGATAAAGCTTTATTCATAGATCATGAATTAGGTAAAGTGGGTGCTACCTTTAATCCTACATTTGGTGTTGGCTTCGATGGTGGTAGACTTAGGTCATGATTCTTGTGATAGATGCATATGGGCAATGGTTGTGGTGTAAAATTAGTTGTTGGTATTTTAATCCATTTATGCATCTAAATATTAAGTTGGTCATATACGAATTTGGGAATAAACAACATCAACTTTGATAACTATTGAATGGGTTCTTGCAAGTGATTTTAACATATACATTAAACTTTACAATGGAACAAGTCCCTTAATAGTGAGGAGTATACTAGTTGGTTTCATAATTCCATTTGAATATTTGATTCTTTGTTCAACCTATCTCCCTTTGATCCTACTAAATAGTTCATTTAGTGCAATGGTAAGTCTAGGTAGGACAAAAGGGCTATTCTTCTTGATCGTGTGTATGTGAGAAAACTCCTTCTATAAATGTTACCTCCAAACCAAGCTTTTTTTACCATTCCTTACATTGTCCTATAGAAACATTTGCCAATCATGTGTCCACTTGTTGTAGTGTTCTCAACCCAATAGTTTGTCTGATTTTCCATTCAATCTCAACATATCCCACTTATACTACAAATAATGTTTAGAGCTTGCAAAACAAGTTTGAATGCTTAGACCATCCTTTTGGTTGTGATGGGTGGATCCACTAGTAGAGTTTGCAATTCAAAGAACTATCCTTTTATTATAGGTGTATAAGAAAATAGTGGCTCAACAATGTAAGGCCAAAGAACTTAGGCTATAAAAAAAGGTTGCATAATTGAAGCATAATGTCATTAGACTCCTCTCTCATATCTTTCATCATAAATTGACAAGAAAAAAATGAATTGCACAAGTTTGAGTTGTACAGGGCTATTGATGCACATGTTTGGTTGAGACTAAATTGGCTTAAACATGGGATAAGGGATGCAATACAAACCATTATGTTTAACTATGTTCAAGAATGTATCATTACCTTGCTCATTCCTTTCATGGCCAAGTCATTGGATGATTTTTTATCTATCAAAGAGCTCAAATAAGATTTACGGGAGATGAAAAAAGATAAGGCCTTCGATATGGATGGTCTCCCAATGAAATTTTATCAAAATATTTGGCCTACTTTGGGCCATGATTTGCATATGATTTATTAAGAGACCTTAAAACAAGGGTCTCTTGGAAATTTTATTTATGAAGGGTTGATTAACCTTATCCTTGGGAACACTAGCAGGGACACCATCTTAGGTTGGAGACCCATTACCACCCTCAATATTGCATAGAAAATCAATATAAAAGCCTTAACAATTAGCCTTATATCCATAACCCAAAGAATGATCAATCACAAGCAAACTAATCATAAAAGAGAGGTATATCTTGGCTAATTTGATGTTATCCTATAAGGCTTCGTAATGGGCTCAGGATTCTAATCAAGATGCTCTTTTGATTAAAAATGACTTTGATAAAGCCTATGATAGAATCAAATTGGATTTTATATTACAAATTTTTAAATGGTTAGGTTTCAAGAAAAAGTTTTGTAATCACATTGCACTCCTTTTCTAAGATGTTTCACGCCATGTACAAGTTAATGGTTGTTGTTTGAAACTTTTCAGTTTTAATGCTCAATATGACAAGAGTGTCCTTTACCCTACATCCTCTATGTTATAAATATTGATGCCCTAGGCCATTTGATGAAAAGTGATCAAGCTAAAGGTCTGTTATCTAGTTTGAGATTACCTAATCGAATATTTGTGCTTAATTCACACTTCACATATCTCTTTCTTGTTCCTTCAAAACTGAGAGAGAACATTTATAATATGCAATATATTATTTAATTATACTGTGATGCATCAGATCTATAATCAGTGAGTAGAAAATAGAGGTTCTATTTTGTTTTATTACTCCTATGAAAGATAAATGCTTGATTCCTAGAAAAAGGTTCCCTATGGACAAATTATTAGATACCTTAAGATACCCTTTGGCATCAATGTATGACCCCAAAACATGTAGGAATGGATACTACCTAGATTTTTAAAAAATTGATGTATGACCAAACAAATTCCTCTCCCTTACTAGTAGTAAGTTGTTAGTGACATCTCATGTGTACCACTCTTCAACATGGTTGGCATCCCATAGTGCTCACCTCAAATTGAATCAAGTCATTCATGGTGTGGTCTAAGTGGGATGGATGCAATGGAATGGATGATATTTCGTGGAAACTCTGTGTTGTTCCTAAATCCAAAGGAGGCATCAATATCCTAGATACTATAACTCAACATCTCATTAGTAGCCAAATGGGTGGCAAGGGCACTACATGGGTGGGGGGAAACTTGGAAGGTTCTCTTTTACCATAGAATATCTCAAGTGTTCTTTAAATAAAAATGACAAAATGCACCATGAGAAGACAAGGCATTAAATGCCAAATAGTTTTGGGTTAAGGGGTCCCTAGCTATTGTTAGGAATTGGTTGGTCTAGAGTGAAATTACACCTGCTCTTTCATGGAAGATTGACTATTTATGGATTAAGAGTAATCAAGTTAAGCATAAGGTCAAACCATGTTATTCTCTATAATCAAAATCCCCTTGCATTACAACCAAACTACCAACTTGATTTCATTCTATTTTTAATATAATTTATTCTCTAGTACCTGAGAGGGTCCTTATAAAAATGTGCATGTTTACCTCTAATATCCTTTGTGACGAGAGATGGCCTGATGACACATGCATTAAGAACTACAAATCCAAGTTAGGCTACCCTATCCTTCTTAGCTCCTTCCCTCTTGCTTCCAATTAAAAAAAAAAATTGGCAACTATTATTTTTTGATAATGAATGATCGCTTTGACATCCCAAATTTGGAAGGTAAAAATAGAATCTAAATGTCAAGTAATTGGTTAGAAGTTACTTCATTTCAAATTGCCAACCTCAACCATTATTTCTCCAATGATTGAGTGTCCTTTATTTGTGAGCCTTTTGTCAAAACCATAAATCTATCCCTCATATTAAATGTATTATTCATTTATTTTAAAAAACCTTGTCTTTTGTTTAACTCTATCTTTCCCATTATACCAATCCTTTGGAAAATAGCCCTCCTTAATAGATCTCACCTTGATGAACTTTATCTTCTTTGGGAACCCTGTAAGTTGGTTGTCCTCAAATTGATTTGGAAATAGAGACACTTGGGAGTGTTTACAAGTTTGACCCCTCCTTGGGGATGGTGACTTAAAACTTTTTTAAATATTTCTTGTAAGTAGCTAGCATGTACACACGGTTACACTACTTCCAATATGTTGATTGTTGTAGTATATAAGTTGGAGTATCTTCATCCCCAATTTCATAATAAGAGTAGAGTTAATGCACAAGTACTAGATTAGATGAATCACCTTCCAACAACTTTATGTCGATTCAAAATAGCTATTGAAACTATATAGAAGAAGACTTTTGTTATCAGGACATTCTTTGGCAATCTTCGTAAATGATTCTTTGTTTGTAATGAAAAATGAGTATTCTATTTTGATTGTAGTTAGTATATGTTATAGTAGGTGCAATATAACTCTATTTTGTGGTTTATGTTTTTTTTTTTAAATCGGTAATATGAGATTAAAATAAGTTCTACTTATATTATATTGCGACTACATAGTATTATTCTAACAACTTGACAATTATGTATGTATTACTTAACAAGATATGAACGTGGGTCTCCTCTTCTAGAGTTAAGGAATCTAATTACTTGGATTAATACCATTTGATTAAAATGTTAAAAGTTCACCCATGAGCCTGAAGCCTTGGTTGATGGTAATATTCTTCACTCTCAATCAATTACCTTAAACCTTATAAGATATAGTTTAAAGGATTTCTAATTGATATAATTATATTTGTTTTTTACTAATATTTAAAAAATATATTTAAATAGTCATCGAGGGCTATATAGATTGGTAAGATGTTGGACACTTACCAAGAGGATAACTAGGTTCAAACATCGAGGGCATGCCCAATCTAGGCAAAGGTAGTAGTTTGATCCGAGTCCGCTAAGTGTGCGACAACTTGATGACGATGATACCAACCTCGAGCCACCAAGGGTCTCCTTGACTCTAGGTCGTGTTTATCGAGGCGAGATAGGGGTTATAATGGTAGCACCATGATTTGACGTTACGATCAGAGGCAATGTGACTTGACCTTGTGACCAGTTGTTCAAAAAGGAAAGGTGGTTGTTGACTCTATGTATAAAAAAAACCCAAGGGCTAGGTGGATTAGTAAGTGCTAGTTTGGTTGGGCACTTACAATTCAAACCTTGGAGGAAGCCTGTTGCAAAGGTAGTAGTCTGATTCGAATCCTTTGAGTATGTGTCAGACTGACGACGATAGTACGAATCCCAAGTACTTGATGGTCTATTTTACGTCGGGCTATAGAACAACGAGGTAGAATAGGTTTGGTGGATGCAACCCTTATGGTTTGAACCTTGCACTTGCCAACTACTAAAAATAATGTGGTTGTAACCAACTCTCCTATCTAAAAAAAATTAAATCTTCAATTTCTTCGTGCTTTTTTAAAAAGAAAGAGAAAATGTCCTCGAGGGACAGTGGGGAACAGTGCTATAGTTCAAGAGGTCCAAGGTTCAAACCGCAGCGTAAACGAGTGTGTGAAGGGTGAGAGCGTGAACAAGTGTGAGGGGTAGGTGTGTGATAGGTGTGTATTTGATCCCTATTAATAAATTCAAATTTCACCCTTATAATAAAGATACCCCAATCATAAAAGTTTCACACTAAAAAAAAATCAACTAAATTATAAGTTTTTATCCAACCGAAAATATTACCATTGCTGGTATCACTTCAAGAGCATACCATGACATTTACTAAATCTTAGGTTCAATGTGCATGAAATTTACTACGTGTAGAAAGAGGATTCAAATCTTAAATCTTACCCAACCGCCGTCATTCTTAACCCACGAAATAATTTTTTAATAAATTAAATTAACATAATATAAAATAAAAAGAATAGGATTCTCCATGCCGCCCAAAATAAATTATATATTTTGGGCATTGAGATTGACCATTATCAAACCGTCGAACTGTGACGATAAGCGAGCCCTATGGTTGTAAGAAACCTCTTGCCCTAACCCCGTAAGGAGGTTTTGAAAACATCAGTTTTCATTCAAACCGCTTGGAGTCGGAGCGATGGCTGTCCCGCATAGACAAAATGGTTTTACAGAGGACGAGGAGGTGGAATTGGAATGGGAAGACGAGGGAGACGAAGACGACAGCGACGAAGAACATGAATTGTTGGAGGAGGGTTGGATAGATCTCGGCGAGGACGACCTCGATGTTCCCCGAGATCTCAGAGCCGTCATGACTGCCGCCGAACTTGGTGATGTTGACGCCCTTCGCCATGCTTTGGGTGGGTTTCGTTTTCATTCCTTTTAGCATTTCATTCTTTAGGGTTTGTCCTTATTTGGATTTTGAGTCGTGGGTTTCTTTTCTTATAATGGAAATTTGGATGAATGCATTGCTTTTCTTGTTTTGTTTGAGAGTTTGAGTGTGTTTCAATGGTATGACAATTGATTCGCATAAGAAAGCAGGAAATCTGAAATTGTTGCTTCATTAAGAGAGTTTAATAGTTTTCATGAGGTGTATCCGATGTGTTTTCTTCTGTATGTCCTGTGTCCCACTTGTATGTTTGGCGTGTTTTGTGGGCTATTTGCCATCGTTCATTTCTGTCTGATTGGACTGTAATTGGGGGTTTCAGATGAAATCTTTTTTTTTTTACAAGCTAATAAACAATTAGATAAAGCAGCTGGTAGCTCTTTGTTTTTGGCCGTAAAACTTGCCGTGGTGGTCTCCTTGGAAGTTGCTATGATGATCTCTTAGATGCCCCGTACCTCCTGTGAATTACTCGGACAAAGCTGGGTGCATGTTGTATGCAGTTTCTGGTCTACTAGGCATTCCTCCGAAGGGGCTTTTAAATGAAAGGGTGTTTTAAGCATTTAAGCATGATCGTGCATGTCCCATGATTTAGCTGGGAGACTAAACATCAGTATGAGTGTCATAATTTACCTAACAAAATAGACAACACCCATGAAATTGGTAACTTTGTACTGTCAAAGAAGAAATCTCCTTTTTCTTGGCCATTGAATTCATTAACAATTGCATTTCATGAATTAGGCTTGAAGGAAGTGGACATGGTAAAAGCATGGGTAGCTTCAAATTCTATCATGTTGATGTACTTTTGCTCTGCAGTATCTGTGATTAATGATTATAGCATCGGGGCAAGAAAGAGAATTGACCTGTATGAAAGAAACTATGCTAATAGACGAGAGGTCTTTCAGTTTTGAAGCATAAACAAATGGAAACATAGGGTTTAGAATCGAGAAAGCAAAAACAAAGGATGTTTACTCGGATAGAAAATTCTCAATAGCAGACTTCCTCCAATTGGCATTAATGAACTTATTATGATTTTGCTTTATAGACACATGGGTGATTTACAAAATTTGGACGAATTATCATTTTGTTGTGAAGTTATGAACCATGAATCTATTTTCATGAATCGAGAACTCCGTCTTGATTCACCTTTCGCATTGTTAATGTCTACAATTCTATCGTTTCTGTAGTATTTGTTTTGTTTTTGTGTTTGTGGATTGCCAAATATCCAAGCCTAGATATTGAGAAGCCTGCCTCAATTGTACATTGATTCTTGTAATTACGGGTTCAGCTGCATGTATTTTGTTAGACACGAATTATTTGAAACTCTTTGCTTAAAATATTGATTGGCAACAACTGAGGGGCAAATATTGTCGTCAGCAATAAAATTGAGTAGTACTATAGCAGTATTTGAAAATTGAACTTTTGATCAATTTTACTTTCTTCCATATCTATACTACCCATAGGATGGTGTTCATTATGATTATGAATACCTGTGTACATCTTAGTGGCAGGGCTTTGGTGGCTGCCTTGCGCAACTTATCTCTGTGAAACTGTAGTTGGTATCCCAAGACCAGAGATAAACCATCTTCCGTGGGGCTTTAGGTGTGCATCTAAGGACCAGGAAAGAATAAAAGGATCCCCGTGGTTGCCAGGAAGCATCCCAAGTCAAATAGTGAAGAAATGTTTCATACGAAGGAATTACCCACATAGAACGTTACCACATAGAACAGTGCATCTTCTTAGGCCTATGAATTCTGTGGCTTATGACTATATGAACAAATTTAGAATTATGATTTCATCCACAATCAAAATATAAAATAACATCAAAGTCAGCAAGAGTAGAATTAGAAATACTTAAGATGATTTGCATGAGAAGAATTTGCAAGAATAAGATTATTCCAATTGAGAGTGAAAATATAGTAAAGAATATGTGTGTGTGTGTGTCTTCTGTAAAGGGCTGCTATTTTTACATGACATGGAAGAGGATGAACAGACAATGATGAAAAATGAACATCACCTAGAGGTTGGTTCACACATGTATATATATTTTTTCAAATTACTTTCATTTAGACTAGAAAGGCTCATAAATGTGCGTATGATAACATCTTCACTGTTGTCCCCTTCTAAGTCCAGTGGGTTTGGGATAAGCAGTAGGAAGCAAGGAGTTTCATACTGCAAACCAAAGTTCCAATCCCAAGGGTGAACGTTAACATTTGCCCATGGGGTTGAAGTCCGACAGGTGAGAATGTCTGAATCACAAAGAGCCTGCTAGGTTTCAATTCCCATAGGTGCTGTGATAATACATGTTGTCATGATACAACAAGTATGTGGTTCGTTGAAACACCATAGCAATGCAGTCATAATGGAATATGGTTGGGCCCATTTCAATCCCATATAAACTGTTTTAAAAAAGGGAGTCCATTTCTATCATTTGACCTTTGACATCTTATGCCTCTTGGTAGATCTGAGTTTTATATGCTGCTAGGCAAGCCAAGGGACAATCATTGCTCCTAATGGATAAACTTGTGGACCTATTGTTAAGGTGGTTACTGTGCACTTTG
The DNA here is from genome assembly GCA_028583015.1 of Wollemia nobilis. Lineage (NCBI taxonomy): Eukaryota > Viridiplantae > Streptophyta > Pinopsida > Araucariales > Araucariaceae > Wollemia > Wollemia nobilis. The sequence goes on from JAQPPZ010009575.1 coordinate 1,058,073, forward strand.
CAAAATAATACTTCTTTGATGTGTCTCTAGTTGTCTTTATTGGGACTTGTTGTTCTTGCAGACTGACTTGTCTCTGGATGCCTGGTGATGAATTTCTTCCTTGATTTAACCTGATATCCTTATATGGCTTTGGATTGGAACTTCATTACCTTAAAGTTTTAATTGGCTACTTCAAGCTCTAGATTATGCTCTTCTTGGTATGCAGCAAACCCTTGTGCTGTATCAATTCTCTTTTCTTGGGTCATAGTAATTCACCCCCGTTGGGAAAAATCATCACCTTTGATAAGTCACGATTCTCTTGTGAGAACAACAAACTATTTTGTTTCTTCTGAAATAAGTTCATTTTGTTAAATTTAATGAGATCTTTTCTTTCTCCTTTTCTAAACTTCATTAATTTTGTTCAATTATTTTGAAAGGATTCTGTTTCTTGTTGCACTTTAACGATGTCTACATAGCTGTGTAAGGCTGTTGTAGAATCTTGATAGTGCTTTCTTGGGGAAAATGACTGGGAAAGTGGTAATTGTAACTTATGGGCAACTGCGTTTAGTTTTTTCAAGAAGCTGAATAGTCTGCAATATTGATGACATCTATAATGGTCTCTATTCTTAATCATCTTCCTCATCCCGTACTTATCTGTTATAAACTAGATAGTCCTAGTTTGCATGTCCAGTTTATTTCAGTGACCAGCTAGAGTCATGGTTTGCATGTCCAGTTCGTTTTAGTAAGACTGAATGAGGTGTACATGCATGTGTACAGATCACTAACTGAATGTAAGTTAGACTGATTCAAGTGTCTATCATTTCAAGTTCAAGGGTAGTTTGCAACCATTCAACCTCACCTTTGTAAATCTATTTTTACCTCATGAATGCATAGTATACATCATTAATTTGTAGTTGATCACTAATGATTGGGATCCATCCTTGTTGAGTGATACTTTTCTCAGCCTCAGGTTGCTGGGGCACCTTGCCCCCATCGCCCTCCTGTCAGACTGTTGTGCAGATGTTCTTCTGCATTTGCTACCTCAAGCTGCCCTTTTTCACTGCAAACCAGCAGTATCCTTCTTGCTGCTATTCTTTGCCAGAGAAATTCCTACATGCTTTCTGATGTGCCATTCTGAACAGCTGTTCACTTTACTATTACACATTTGCATTTATAGCAGCAACATTGTTTACTAGCCACTCAAAGCAGATCAGATAAGTATAAGATTTTATTTCCATCCCCAGCACACACACGCACACACACCCAAAAAAAAGAGAAAAAAAAGTCTGTGATGTCTAGTACAGACAACGCTACACCAAACTGGGACCTGAGTCAGTTTCTGACCCAAAAGCTGAATGATTAATGACAACCACAAAATGAGTTTCAGTTGAAACTCATGGATCGAATGGCAAATATGTTCCAACTTGTCATGGGACAACAATATGCTGATTCTATCTCGTTGGCCATCCCAATTACCTAAACCTGCATTCAAGTTGGACACCAAGATATTCAAATCCTCATTTTAGTTGCACAAACAACGAGGATAACGTGGGCCCTTCAATTTGTAGTCAAGAGGCGTATTTCAAGACTCAACCAAAACTTATGAAGGCACAAAAATCATGGCTACCACAGTCCATATGGGCGATCAAGTCCTCACTTGGTGGCAGTCCCACCTCAATATTTTGAAAACAACAAAGTAGCTAGAAATTGATGTGTAGAAAGAGTTCAAAACAATTCTTTGGGCTGTTTTTATCCTCTTAGATATGCAAGGGAGATATTGGCTGTTTGGTTTCATCTTCGTCAAATATATGGCCAGTCAATCACGTAGTATGTTGAGCAGTTCAATCGACTTCCTAACAATGTCCTTTTCATCGAACTTGTCTCTGGATTGTCGTCTAATATTTGAGAGAATATAGAGCTTATCACCACTACTTCTTTAGAGCGTGCTTACCAACTTGCTCTATAGTTGGATGCGAGGCAGCAAAAGAAGAAGACCAATCCGTCTTTTGCATCTCATAAAAAGAGCATGTGTATTGTAACCTATACCTCAAACCCTATTCACCTATTTAAGAATGGGAGTTCTTCCAAAGGTGGATTTGCTAAGGATTTTGGCAATGGGAAGAAGAATTGTGCTTATCATAAGTGCACTGGACATGTTATAGAAGAATGTTGGGTCTTGAAATCAAAGAAGGCAAAGGTCCTTCTAGTTGAGCCATAACCTTAGACCAATCGTGATGATTCTCTGATTGAGGTAACAATTCCCAACTCTTGTAATCCTTGGCTCAATTTCATTGACACTAACTTTGATTTAAAAGATTTGGAAGCTTTGTTAACACATAAGCATCAAATCAAGAATACATTTCTGGATCTGATCCTATATAATGGCAATCAATATAATCTAATTTTATTGAAGTTGGTGGGTGATCTTTGTTTGCCAAATACAAAGTATCCACACCCATACAGATTGGGATGGGTCAAGAAGAAAGGACAATTAACACTTGTCACTTGCTAGTGTTATGTTGCATTTGCCATTCCAAGACATAGTGGTATGCAATTTCACTTTGTTTGATCATTGCGGTTTTGATTCTTGGAGCACAATATGATGATGAGGCTGTTTTTGATGGCTTTTACAAGACCTACTGATTGCAAAATGATGGTTAGTGCATAAATTAACTTTTTCTATTAGTGCTTCCCTTTCTAGTAGACCTGCTGTTAGACAAGTTAGTTTGCACAAACTTGACTCTTTGCATCATTAGAGAAGCTAAGAAAGACAATGCTAACAAGCTTTCCTTATCAATAGTCCAATGCCTTATTGATGCTTACTTGAATTATTTTGAGGGGCATAAAGGGCTTCTTGGTTGAGGTCCATTCAACATTCCATTGAGCTTGTATTGGGATCTTAGTTGCCCAATTGGCCACCGTAACGCACTTCTTCCATTGAGAGTGTTGAGATAGGGTGTCAAATCAAGCAATTGCTAGAATATGACAAGAATCAGGTTAGCACTTCAGCTTGTGGATGTCTTGCTCTTGTGGTGACAAAGAAAGACGATAAGGAGTGGGGGTTAATTACAATTTATTTTTCAACAAATTAATGTTTAGAACTGCTGCTTGCTTCCTTGGATTCATGATCTGTTGGATTGGCTTCAAGGAGCTAAGTACTTCACTAAGCCTAACTTGACTTTTGGATATCATCAAGTCTGCATGGGGCCTCATAATTTTGGGAAACATCCTTCAAGACAAAGTTTGGGCTCTACGAGTCGTTGGTCATGCTTTTTGGCCTCCCTAATGTGATTATCACATTTATGCACATCATCAATAATGTCTTTAGGCCCCATCTTGCTCACTTTGTTGTGATCTATCTTGATGACATCTTGGTCCATAGGAAGATGTGCAATGACCACTTGATCCATGCCAAGACATTGTTGGATCATCTTTGCAAACATTAGCTCTAGGTAAAGATGAAGAAATCCTTCTTTGGACAAACTTTGTCATAGAGGAATTGGTCTTCCTCATTTAGGAGCATGGGGTTCAAATGGATCTAGATAAAGCTAAGGGAATTTGTGAGTGGCCCAATCCATCCATCATTTCACATCTAAAGAGTTTTTTTGGGAGTATGAACTTCATAGGAGGTTCATTCTTTGCTTTTGACATGTTGCCCACCAATTTCATCAGCTCACTCATTAGAAAAATCTTACTTAGATTCCAGAGGCTGATTGAGCATTTCATCATCCCAAAAGATACTCTTTGCATAGCTCATATGCTTGCCTTTGCTAACTTCCAACAACCCTTTTGAGATTGAGATCGATGCTTCTCAATATTGTCGAAAATATAAATCACACAAGATCTAGACAACCTCGTTAGAGGCTCACAAAATGCAGACAGGCAGAGAAACACAATAATTTTATTGATAAGCCAAAATATTACAAAGGGGCTCCTCAGAGTTTACAAACACAGAATAACCGCCTGCGGAATACACCGCCAGATTGCAGTAACCATTGCCGAATGCAGTTTGATCTGCCGAATGTGGATTGGACCGCCGAAGGTCTTGCACTGTTGGTGTGCAAGGAACCTGGTGTTGCTGCACCCAGATTGCAGAATAAGGACCCAAAGCTTGCATTTATAGAATGCAGAGGAGCTCAGGCTGGCTTGGTAGGAATATCGAGGCCAGCTGGAAACTTACGGAGCTCACCTACTGCATTAACTCAGCCCATGCTTCTACTGCCAGATGACCAGATGACAGGACGCTCCAGCGGCGAAGACGCATGCGGAATTTAGATTAATTTATATTTTCCAACATCCCCCCTTAATCTAAATTCCATATAACACAAAAATAACTTTACGTTAAATAAAAAACACTTCGTACAACATAAATGAAAAAACACAGCTTCGCTAGATTTATTAGCGAAGTGGGAGCTTCGCTGGCCTTTGCTGCGAAGTGGCTACTTCGCAATAAAATCTGCCGAAGCAAAGTTGCTTCGGAAGTTTGGGCACAAGATGACTTCGCCAGAACTTCTGCCGAAGTGGCTGCTTCGGAAAGCAAAGCAGCGAAGGGCAACTAGAAGGGTGCTGCCATTTCTGGGTTTCGGCACTGTTCTGTGAGGTGATGTAGGGGAAGGCGGAGTTTGCAGATTCGTTGACGCACAGGCTAAAGCACCACCTCTGCCAAGTGGAAGCCATCGCGGTCATTGAGTGGCTGCTGAAGGGGAGCTCTTATGTTAAGGCTGCGACCTTGATGCACTAGGCAGATCCCCTGAAGAAGCCATGTAGGGCAGCACCGCTCGTCGTAGTCGAGGCCAAGCCTCTGGAATATGTTCGGGAGCAACTCCACGTCAGGCCGCGACCGCAACTGAAGCGACAGATTTACCATTTGCAGGTCCTTGGTGCCAATGATCGTGCTGATTGTGCACGGCCTCGTTTTGATCTCGAAGATGAAGGGTTTCTGCAACCATGGCACAAAAAAAATGCGTTCCCTCTCCCACGCTTTCGTCCAACACGCCTCTGAATCGGTCGAACAACACCGCTCTGTGCCCTCTGTCCATTCACAACGCTCCCTAACGCGCCCAACCCAATGGCTGTCATCGCCAAAATGTTGGCACCCACGATGAACCCGATCGCAATGAGTGCAACGATCCCCAAATCTCCCTTCTTGGGTCAGCCGCAGTGGCATACACCGTGTACACCAACGCAAAAGTTATCACAATCTCCATCACTATTCCACGACCTCTGCTTGTTGGTCCTGTCTCCAAGCTCTGATACCATGTCGAAAATATAAATCACACAGGATCTAGACAACCTCGTTAGAGGCTCACAAAATGCAGACAGGTAGAGAAACACAATAATTTTATTGATAAGCCGAAATATTACAAAGGGGCTCCTCTGAGCTTACAAACGCGGAATAACCGCCTGCGGAATACACCGCCAGATTGCAGTAACCACTATCGAATGCAGTCTGATCTACCGAATGCGGATTGGACCGCCGAAGGGCCTGCACTGTTGGTGTGCAGGGAACCTGGTGCTACTGCACCCAGATTGCAGAATAAGGACCCAAAGCTTGCATTTATAGAATGCAGAGGAGCTCAGGCTGGCTTGGCGGGAATCTCGAGGCCAGCTGGAAACTTACGGAGCTCACCTATTGCATTAACTCAGCCCATGCTTCTACTGCCAGATGACCAGATGACAGGACGCTCCAACAGTGAAGATGCATGCGGAATTTAGATTAATTTATATTTTCCAATAAATATGCCGTAGGTGCAACTCTTAAGGAAGGAGGACATCTAGTGGCCTATCGTTTTGAGGCATTGTCACAAGTCAAGCTTAATAACAACACCTATGGCAAGGAATTTTATGCTTTAATTCAAGCACTTGAGCAATGGCACCATTATCTTCTTAGTGAGGAGGTTATTCTGGACATGGATCACCAATCCTTTAAAGTTTTTGAATTCTCAATCAAAGAGTCAAGAACATTGATATCTGAAACGGGCAACTTACATTCAATGGTATCATTTAATGATTAAATACAAGAAAGGCATTACCAACAATGTAGCAAATTTTCTTAGTTGTCCTCCTTGTGTGCTTAGCATCTTGGATGGTTGGCATGCAACTTATGATGAATGGAAAGATCTCTATTTCGTGGATCCTCACTTTGGCCAATTGTTGTTTCTTTGTAACAAGCATCAACATCAAAGCAAACATCTTTCTTCTGGTTATTGTACAAGTTGAATCATCTTGGCATTCCTATTGACCATTCTCGTCAACTTCTGCTCAAGGAGGCTCATTCATTTTATTATGGTGGACATTTTGGTTTGTAGAAGGCCTTGCACCACCTTTAACACTACTTTTATTGGCCTTTTATAAGGAAACAAGTTGAAGCTTTTATCCATCGATGCTCACTTTGTTGCCTATCTAAGCCTTTTAATTAAAAGTTTGGATTTCACTAGTGGCCTGTCTAAAATTCAATGCCAATATAACTGCGATTTTGTTGTTGTGTCATTTTTCCAAAATGGCCATTGTTATGACATTTACCAAGTCTATCAATACTCCCCAAGCGGTTAACTTGTTTTTTAAACATGTTTGGAGCAGTTCTAGGCTACCACTTACTATTATTTTTGATCATGGCCCTTGATTCTTGAGTAACTTTTGGAAATCATTGTCGAAGCTTTTTGGTTGTCATTTGTGCTTCTCTGCTTCCTTTTGTTTGTAAATTGATGGCCATCTTGAGGTTGTTAATCACACCTTAGTCCATGCTTTATGCATCTATTATTGACAAAACAAGTAATGGGATAGTTATTGCCACATTCTTCAGCATAGTAACAAGTAATGGGATAGTTATTACCACATTCTTGAGCATACTTATAACCAGGCTGCTCACGTCTCTACAAGGCATTTTTCTTTTGAAGTTTGTTATGGCTTCCAACCCTTGGCCCCTCATGAAATTTCTTTGTCTCTTCTAACTCCTTGTACAGCAATTGGCTAAGATTCACACTAAAATGTTCAGGACATTCTTTGGCAAACTCGAGCCAAATTCAAGGCACTCCATGATTACCAGACTATGTCATTCTTTCCAAGTTGGTAATTGTATTTGGCTTCACTTGGACAAACAAAGGTTTCTCAACCAACCCCATCGTCACAAGTTGAAGGACAATAAAATTAGGCCTTGTACAATTCTCCACGGAATAGGGCCCAAATGCTTTTTGTTTGGATCTTTCAGTTCAATTGACATTCATGATGTTCTCGATGCTAAAGCCATACGAGCCATGTCTCTTGGAGGAGGAGGTTTTTGTCATTTATCCTGAAAATCCTGATTCCACATTTTCTGCATTTGATGGGGGATGATATTTTGCATGATGTTTGGACTCGTGCTAATGACAAGAAGCAAACCATTATTTACTTAGCAGGCTGCAAAGTTACTTTTCCCACACCAGCCAAGTGGTTCTCCAAATCGGCTCTTTCTGTGAATTTTTCTCATCTCTTGTAAAAGTTTGGGACAACTTCCACTAAGCAGGAGGGAAATGATGAGATCTATAATGAACTCTATTCTTAATCATCTCCCTCATCTTTGTAATTATCTCAGTTAGAAATTAGAGTGTCCTAGTTTGTTTGTCCAAGTCATCTATAACAACCTGAAAATCCAACCAACCAAAGAATTGTTTTTGTAATTGTTAGGGATCTACATCACCCCACCTTACATACATCATTCTATGAAGGTGTACGCCCATCCCTACACCATGTACAAGTCAGTTTACGTAGGTGTACTAAGCGTAATTGCAAATAAGTTATATATCTCATCTTCGTGAGGGGCTCAATTATCCCTTTTTAATCTGTCAAAAGGGTACGCCCACGTGCATACCATACACAAATATGTCTGTGCAAGTATACTACGCGTACTACATGAAGGTCATATAAGATTACCCGGTACGCCCATCTCCATACCATACACAAATCCGTTTGTGTAGGCATGCTACACATACTGCACTAAGGTCGTGAAGGAGAAGTAGTGAAACTAGGTTTACCTTGAGTTTCCTTCTCAAGGGATTCCATAATCCCTTAGTTTTAACTCTCTCTTAATTTCTAAAGAAAAACAATCCGTCTTACTAACTAGGGGAAGGTGCCAAATAACTAGCATGATAACTTTCCAAAAATATCATAGATCTTTAGTCGACAACAAGTAAAAGATATATTCTATTTATCTAAGATATATCAAATGCAAGATCAAAAGGAAGAGATATTAAACACATATAACACCTCATATACCTTGGGAAAATCCCTTGCAGGAAAACCCAACCTCAAATATGTTTTTATTGCATAAGTATAGTTATCTCCAATACAAAGGAATCCCATAATTCCCTTTTCCCCAAACATATGCCAATACAATGCATAAGAACCTCGTAGTTCTCAAGTTTTCACCATCATTATAATTCCACCGTATTCTAACTAAAAATATATTCCTTCTCTCATTTAATCTAAGAAGTCTATCCTTCCTACTTCAACTTATTAAGACAAATCTACTCTTTAAGTTATAAGTTTATCCTTTGGAACTTCATAATCCAATCAAATCTTAAGACATAAGTTTATCCTTCAAACTTCATAAATTACATCTACCTTTCAGATATAAGTATAACCTTTAAAACTTAGTAAATCAATTTATCTTTCCATTAATTGAACATCTATCTTTCAATACAATTTAATTAATAGAGGTAGAAAACCTCACAATTATAATTTAGTTACTACAAATAGAGGGAACAGATGAACCAATGAAAGTAATGATTAATCAAGTTCCTAGAATGAATATTCTAAGGGTGGACATGAGGAAGATCCTGCTACAAAAGATCTTGAAGGCAAAAGCTCATATAAATATAGAGCTAGCCAAGGACCTGAAGAATATCAGGGTATCCAAATTGATTGGTAAAATCAGCCAAGGTATGGCTGTACAAATTAGAAATGTACCTTTTTGAGAAGTTACTCATTAGTAACCTAAATAGTAGGGTTACCTTTCATGTGCATGATACAACTTTTTGAATGATGGAATAACTTCAAAGCTAGCAATGAAACTTTAGAGGAATGATTTTGTTCAAGCCTTAAACAACAACCAGGAAGGACTCCTATATGTTTATGTAAATTTTCCTTGTGAACTTGGACTGTGAATATAACATATAGTAGAAATTTTAAAATCTTGGACATACCTAATGGAAACAAAGGAAGACTTTTTGAATGAATAGAGTTATATTTAAGTTTTGAATGTATTGCTATTATTAAATAGGTTATCTAGGAGAAGTATGGTTTTCTCTGGGTATGCTCAATAAAATCTGAATAGAAGTAGAACCTAAGGGGTTTGGAGGGAGGTTCAGTGGATGTGGCACCCAAAGGTAATGATTTCTTTGGAGGGAGGTTCAGTGGATGTGGCACCCAAAGATGATGATTTTTTGGAGGAAGGTTCAGTAACCTGAATCTTCTTTCCCAACATGACCCAAAGATAACGATTTCTTTGGATATGACCTGAATCTTCTTTCCCAACATGACGCACCCAAAGATAATGATTTCTTTGGAGGAAAGTTCAATAACCTGAATCTTCTTTCCCAACATGACCCAAAGATAACGATTTCTTTGAATATGACCTGAATCTTCTTTCCCAACATGATGAGGCACCCAAAAATAACGAGTTCTTTGGAGGAAGGTTCAATAACCTGAATCTTCTTTCCCAACATGACCCAAAGATAATGATTTCTTTGGATATAACCTGAATCTTCTTTCCCAACATGATGTGGTGAAACCTCTATGATTATAGATCCTATGTTGGAACATCCTTATGATCCCTAATTGTATTAGAGACTATTCTTGGTTAGGTTGATCATACTTAATGAGAAGGAATAGGTGAAGAAACTATTCTTGGTTAAAGATGATCATACTTAACAGGAAGGAATATATGTGGAGTTCTATTCTTAGAAATTGAACTTACTTAGCAGAAAGAGTTAGATAGGAAATCTATTCTTGAGAGGAGTATGAGATCCTCTCTCTAAGTTGTTAAAGAATGTACCAGATTTTGAGTTTAGTAAGCACTTAAAGGCATAAAGATCCATCTTAGGAGCAGATCCTAAGATCAAGTCAGGGTAGTTCTGCTCAAAACTCAGGACCTTGAAGAAAGCACATGGCTATTGACCTTAAATCACATGGAGGTAATGAATCAAAACAAGGAAATGCGATCTCGAGATAAGTGTTGCAGCGAAAATTTGGGCAAAGATGGAAGAAATCTTGAAGAAAATAATATTTTGGCATGTAGGATGGACTTTTATGCTTTAAGGATTGGGTAATTTTGCACAAAATTGGTAACCTAAGGAGATGCATTATGCAGAAAGTGCATAGTTTTCTTATTTCTCTTGCCTTGCAGGTACAAAGATGCGGGAAAATAGGAACAAGACCTCCTTCTAGATAGATTTGAAGAAGGATTCTAATGTTCTTGTTGCTAAATTTTTAGAATTACATCTTATGTAGGTTGAGTGTAGTATTGATATTATCGGGGGGATGATAAACTTTTGTTTAACTTAATGAAATAGGATAGACATTATCCTTCCTTATCTGAGTATGTATTGCAATAACATTTGTGTTGTAGGAAACCCTCGAGATTGTGTTTAACCCAAAGGGGGGTAGTATGTCATACCCCACCTTGGCAGGACATTTGCCAAATAGACTACGTATTGATAAATGACTATTTAATACCTAGTTATGATGCATCTAATTGATTGAACTAATTAATTCTTATTACATTCTTGTGAATCGATTTATTGGGAAATTAATTAAATAGTATAATATTCTTGGTTGAATTAATTAATTGAGAAATTAATTATTATTATTTTTTCCTTGTTTGATTTAATTAATTAGAAAATCAATTAATTAGTATTAATACCCCTTTGTTTGGATGAATTAATTGGAAGATTAATTAATTATTATATTTTAGACATTTTGGCCGCCTTGGGAGGATAGGGGGCCTTCAATTCGAGTAGGTGTGCTTAAAGGATACTTTTGGGCAGAGGATGGGCCTCCATGGGAATAAGTATGGTTGTTCAAGACCCTTGGTAAGGGGGATGGCTTGACAATTGTAGGAGGAGGACAATGCTTGGAGAGGGAGGGACCATGGTTGTGATGCAAGTAATCGCTGGACGAAATATTGAAGGGGAAACCATTACAAACCCAGGTTGGGTCACTCTATATATTAGTTTTAAATGGTTCAGTTTAATTGTTCTATGAAGACAAGGTTGATCTACGGCCAACAATGGTCTGTTCTTTAGCAAACTAAACTTTATGTATAAACCCCAGTAGATCCTGTTAGATAGAATGCTCCCTTGCTGTATTCAACTAGAGTTTGGCTTGGTGCGAAGCGGCTTGTTTAGCTGTTAGTGACCTTTTGAAGATGGCTGAAGTGATCTATGCTGTTTTTGCGACCCTGCGAAACGACTGTTTAGACTCTAGGTTTCCATTACTTGTAACCGGGTGTAGTTCGCAGAGCTTAGCCATTACTTTTGCTTGGGTCGGTTTTTAAAAAAATGGATGCCCTGGCTGCTTTCTCCCCGAGCGATGGTCTTGCCTAGACTGAGAAATCCTCCTTGTTCGCCTGTGCGCTCAGCTGTGGCGTCGTCGAGCTTTGTGCGATTGAGGAGATGGATTTCCATTCTGCCGTATGCTCTAATTTCTTCATCACCTGAGTAAAAGTTGTTGCCGTCGATTAAACTTTGTTTCCTAAGGTTTACTTAGGTTATAATTTATTTAACTGCCTTGTCGTTGAGGGCGCCGTCGCAGAGCGGCAATGCCGCCCTCGGGGAGGCATGGGCAAGTGGGGAGGGTTTTCGGGCCTCCCCACAAATATCCCACATGGGATGTGGGGAGGGCCCGTGTGCACTTTAAGGGGGCTTGGGCTCCCCTTTAGAAGCAACCACCACTCAGTGGTCAAGGCGCCACCGAGTGAGGGTCGCTCTAAGCGCCACGTGGCGGGCAACTGCATGGGTTGCTAGTGTGGTGGTTGCCGTGCCACTTACCGTGTTGACTGCCGTCTGTCGATTGGAACCTGTGACTGGTTGGTTGTTGTCGGTTACCGCGGTTTATCTCTGACCTATGCCCGGTGGTTGGGCCGATTCAAAAACCCCCCTTTTTAGGCCATGGATTATATTTGATTATATTGAAAGAATATAGATTACATTCAAATGAAAGAATATAGACTTTACTTTATTGTTTAAAATAAAAGATAGTTTCATTTAGATTATAGACTGGTTTAATTAAATGAAATAAAAGATAGTTTCTTTTAGATTACATACTAGTTTAATTAAATGAAATAAAAGATAGTTTCTTTTAGTTTCTCTAGTTTATTAAAGAATAAATTTTATATTATCAAAATAATGATTTAAATGAATAATGTATATAGACTTTACTTATTGTTTAAAATAAAAGATAGTTTCGTTTAGATTATAGACTGGAAATAAAAGATAGTTTCTTTTAGATTATAGACTGGTTTAGTTAAATGAAATAAAATATTGTTTCTTTTAGTTTCTTTAGTTTATTGAAGAATAGATTTTATATTATCAAAAGAATGATTTAAATGAATAAAGCATATAGACTTTACTTTATTGTTTAAAAGATTTGAATTAAAATAGATATTTTAACTATTGAAAGAATGGTGTAATGAATAAAGTATATAGACTTTACTTTACTGTATAAGATTTTCTGTTCCTTTATTCATTACATCATTCTTTAATCTATTTTAATTCAATTCTTTTAAACAATAAAGTAAAGTCTATATACTTCATTCATTTAAATCATTCTTTTGATAATATAAAATCTATTCTTTAATAGCTAAAGATTAATATCTAAAGATCTATCTTTTCCTTAATTTAAACCAGTCTATCCTTCAATCTAAATAAAACTATCTTTTATTTCATTTTATTAACCAGTCTATAATCTAAACGAAACTATCTTTTATTTCATTTTATTAAACCAGTCTATATTTTATCTATTCTTTAAAATATATTCTTTCAATTAAATATATCCATGGCCTAAACATTCTTTATACTATATTCTTTCAATTAAATATAATCTATATTCTTTCAATTGCATACATTTGAATATAATCTATATCCATGGTTATATAATCTATATTCTTTTGATTATATTAAATATAATCGAAAGAATATTAAATATGATCTATATTATTTCGATTAAATATAATATATATTCTTTCAATATAATCCCTGGCCTAAAAAAGGGGGTTTTTGAATTGGCCCAACCATCGGGCGTAGGTCAGAGATAAACCGCGGTAATCGACAACAACCAGCAACAACCACGCTAACAAGCCATGTGGACCCGCCACGTGGTGCTTAGAGCGACCCCCGCTGGGTGGTGCCTTGACCATTGAGTGGTGGTCGCTTCTAAAGAGGAGCCCAAGCCCCCTTAAAGCGCACACGGGCCCTCCCCACATCCCATGTGGGATATTTGTGGGGAGGCCCAAACACCCTCCCCGAGCGCGGTGACGATGGGGTAGTTAAATAAATTATAACTCAAGTAAACCTTAGGAAACAATGTTTAATCGGGGGCGGCTTTTACTCACGTGGTGAAGAAATTAGAGCATGCGGCAGAATGCCATGTGGTAGAACTTTGTCACTTTATTTGTGGTGTTATTTTTTTTAGTGGCTATTATTTTAGAGCATCTCATATCCATCACAAAAAGCATCCGAGATTCATGATTTATCATTTCTTTGTGTTGCCTTGAGGCTTTAGTGAGTTTGGCTTCTCATTTTGGCAAATTAATTCCTGGAATGGCTTCCTTGTTTTTCACCAATTGATGTCATGCATGTTATCGAATATTGTGAGATTGCATACTGTTGTGATTAAGTTGCTGGAGGAGCTTGGGTCAGGCACCCGTGGAAGGGCAGTTCACAGTTTTTTATTGATCAATGGATCTGATCTTACCACTTTATTGTATTGGTCAGAGAACTATTAGTCAATCAAGGAAGAACGCTTAGAAAACTGTTGGAATCAAACAGTCATAAAACTGAGCTCTTAGAAGTCATTTGTATTAACGTCTTTACCTACATTAATTTGGTGGGATGTTTTCTCCATATGCCCACTTAGATGAATCTTCTTCCTTGATTGTATAGTCTTCTTACAATTCCAGCTTTTATGGGGATTACTCAGAGTGGTGAGTATTGATTAGGAGAGAGGAAAATTATAAAGAAAATTTGAACAGCCCTTTGGTGCTGATCTACTTTGGAATGTGTTTGATTGCTTATGTGCTTATCCTCTGTAATAATTTGCAGGGCAGGATACCATCCATAGAATGGCTAGAAAATTTTTCTCTTTGGGGTTTTACAATAAAACAATTAAAAGGGAAAAGAAGAAATCTTCCAAAAATCTAAAATGCTAAAGCATTTCTGCTTCATGCTATTAAGGACAGAAAGAAGCAGAAAAGTGTAGCAAATTACAAAAATGTAATGGCAGGATTTTATCCGAATACCATCGAACAGAGAAAAATGTAGGTTTGATAATCAAAGTGAAGTCCTTTGGCATGTTCTGGCCGAATCCTAATTTTTCATTTCAAATTGGGGATTTTAAAAATGACCATGATTATTTGTTTCTCTCTTATTTATGATGATGGTACATGAGGTATCTTACTGTCAGATACATAGGGCTACATTACAGAGACTTTTATCATCAGCAAGTGCAACTTCATTGACCATCACGTGATGTATTGAATGGGATAGTATCTTGGACATGATTGAATGTGATGTAGGTCCATGTTTGCTATGGGGAGATGCAGCTAGTGGAAAATGATACAGATTTATCTCATTATGTATGAATCCGTAATGATACAGTTCACTATTTTACAAATAGGCTCCCTGGCATATCCAGATTTTGAAATGGCATGCCAGTATATTACCTGCACTTGTTCCTATGTACTTTGGTAGCTATAGGTGATACGTTTTTATCATTACTCTTAGTGCAGTTCATATAGGGGCTGAGACTTCTCTGTTTATTCACAAATATCATTTTTGGAACTGTATTATATTCAAGCTTCAAGCTGTCTTTCAATATTGTCCCTTCTATAGCGATTTAATTGAAGGTCCAGCAGGCTTGATGTTTATGCTTCCCGACTTGTGTTACTGATGGTGTCAAGTTTTTTAGATAGATGGTTTTGTTTTTGTTGTCTTTTTAAAGACAAGTTAAGGACAGTTTCAAATCTGAACTAATACTAAGTGATCTGCTAGTGCTGGTTGAATCCATTTTTTTTCCGAATTAAAAGCTGCCCAAGGGCACTTATATGGCGCTGTTTATTGTTCCTTCATATCTTTTGTCATTTTTGAATAATTTCATTCATGCAATAGATTTGGCATCCATATTGATTTGGTAAATGCTTATGTCTAACTCTGTCGTGGTCAATGAATTGCAGATAACTTGAATGGGAGCATTGACCAATCGGCAGAAGATGGGGATACTGCCCTTCATTTGGCTTGTCTTTATGGTTACATGCCTTGTGTGCAGGTTGGGTTCTCTTAGAATCTTGCTTCTATGTTTTTTAAATTCATTTTTGCGGTATCACTTGTTGAGGCAAGTAATTATAGACCTAATTAGCTAAACCTTTGCATGTAACACATAGCTCCTCTTGGAGAGGAGAGCAAGCCTAGATTCCAAAGATGAGGATGGAGCCATTCCTCTTCATGATGCGTGTGCAGGAGGTGTGTAAAATTCCTAATTTGATGGCTATTATTTCTGAAGATATGCAAACTGTTTTTGGTTAGAACTGTCAACAAAGTTTGATTTTGAATAATGCTTAATTGGGATTTGCAGGGTTTGTTGACATTGTTCAAGCACTTTTGGATGCTGCTGAAAATAAGGATCATTTAAAGAATCTTCTTGATACAGCTGATGTTGATGGTGACACGGTGAGCTCCATCCCAAAGTTCAGGTTTTTATTAATGAAAAATACAATGCAGATTTAAGTAATAAATTAGTTAGTCTTGCGAATGATAAAGTCAATTTTTCTTCAGCAACTTGGTACCCCTTTTGCTATAGTAAAAACATTGACTTGCTATGCAATGTTTGACATCTATTTCTTGTCTATTAGCCATTGCATCATGCGGCGAGAGGGACTCACGTTGAAGTTGTGCAGCTGTTACTAAGTGCTGGAGCTTCTCCAAGTTTGCCAAATGTTTTGGGAAAGGTGGGCTTGTTGGCTATGAAATTTTAATGTCTAATAATTTTTAATGGATATGATATGATACAAACTCTGAAGTTCTGAATTTATGTTTCCAGACTCCTGCCGATCTTGCAGAGCCAGACACCGAAGTGAGGCGTGTCTTAGACTCTGCTGTGAGAGCCAGTATCGCTTCTTGATTGAGAGAAAATACATTTATGTAAATAGGAAAAGAAGGATTTAGAATGGTTACTTGCCCCTTTTTTTATGGGCATGGCAGACGGATATACGGATTTTGAAGTGGTGGGAGATGTTTATGGTATGATCAAATAGGTTAGAAAACAATTGCTATTGGAAAATATCAAATTAAAGGCATCAGTTTTGCAGTAATTTTTTAGATTTCTGGTCTAATTTCCAGATAGAAAGTGACATTCCACATTTTTCTCTCCCTTTCCTTTATTGTTGCCATGTCTTGGAAATTGAAATTTTCTTGTGGTTGTTGTGGATTTAGTCCCAATTTTTTTTTAAACCCAGTGATGGATTTAACCTGTACCCTATATATCACTTTATATTGATGGGGAGTGCATTATCTTATCACAGCTTTGCATTTTGTGAAAATAGAAAACAAATAAATGCTAGGAAATCTACTAAGTAGATGGCCTTAAGTTTGCTTTTGTCATGCATTATTTTTTAACACCAATAGCAAACACTAATATAGCAGATAAACCTGTAAGATTGTTCATCATCTTGATTTTTGGCCTTGTTTTAAAGGCTTCTCACTTGAAAGAGAACGGAAAGGCATGCACAAGGAACTTGTCCTGTTTATTTTGCTGGTATGATTTGATAGGAATGTGAAAATGGTGTAGATGATATCCACCCAACTTTCGTAAGTCTCAAATATTACAAAGACATTACTATTTTACTTCAAGAGAAACTCATTTTATTGTAAAACAAAAATACACACAAGTAGATACAAGGCATAAATTAGTGTTCTCTTAACAAGTAGGATTTGATGAGAAATGTTTGCTTGCACTGAAGTAGCCCATGTATTTTTTGGAGTTCCAATTAAAATAGTTTTTTTTATTTAAAAGGATCCTATCAATAGAGGGGTAATCAAAATTTTGGTGTGTAAATTCAAGTTTATTTTCAATGCTAAGGTTGATGCACATTTTGATGGGAGGCTTGTTTCATCTAATTGAATCAGACATGCTTTTATACATGCTGCCACATATATATATATATATATATATATATATATATATATATATTCCACAACATTAGAAAAGTAATCGAGGATAGTGGATGGTGGTCTTTTTCTTTGTCTTTGAACATTTGTAATTAAGCACTAATCTCTATGGCTTTATTTTCCAAAGCTAACATTGTGCAGTGAATAAATTTAATTCATTCCTTTGTGGAAATATCTTGTTAAGGGAAGTTTATAAGGTGTCTATTGTGTTCTAATGTATATATGTATCTTAAAGTTTGTTTCTTATAGAGGTCCCAAATCTGTCCTTTTCTGTGTCGAGGGTTTTTTTTTTTCCAATGGATTATATGGGATTGAAACTGTCCTCACCTGTATTACATCATCATCACATAATGGTATTACAACAAAGTTTGGATATTGTTTGGCAAGATTCAAATCTGGGTCTTCTCTTTGAAATATTGAGGAATTTAATCGGTTGAACTAATGTCACTTGATTATTTTTCAATGATTTTACACAGGTTTTTATGAGGGGTTTTGGTCCCTTCATACTCAGTGGGGTTTAAATCTTGGACCTCTTAAAGAGAGGTCAAAGTCTTTATCACTGCAGTAAGCTTGCAGCTAACTTAAATAAGGGTTTTTGAAAACTATAATTTAAATAATAATAGGAATAAAATTTATTTTAAATTTTATGTGAAGGTAATTGTGTGAACTAACAAACCTTAGCAAAATTAAAACACTAAACTAAACCTTTTCACTATCATCAAAGTAAAGATTTATATCTCATATAGCATCCCAACTCATTCTTAAGATGTTGGAAATTGTTAAAAAAGAGGGAATCAATACTATTTTAAAAGACTTCAACAAGTCTGTTAAACTATTCTAAAAATTGTCGTATTTATAATTGCCTTTCTTTCGAGTATAGCATCCCAATTCATGCTTAAGACGTTGAAAATTGGAAAAAAAGAGTCAATAATATTTTTAAAGATTAAGTCTGTCAAACTATTCTAAAAATTGTCGTATTTATGATTGCCTTTCTCTCGAGCTATCCGTAGGAAGGTTTATTCTTGGAGGAAATTTTATCTTATATCATGGATTTTGAAACTTGTCTAGATATTTTTGTTCAAATGTATTTATTGGCATTATACTGCATTTTCACATTACAAGTTTTTTTCAATTTACAAAAAATATTTGTTTGGTGAATCTTATACATGAGAATTTAGATAGAAATATATTTGATAGTTGGTAATACCTAGTGATATTTATTTATTGTGCACTAAAACAAATGTTTGCCTCTAACTAGTATATATATTGAACTTATCCCTCATGAATAGCTATGGAAATCTTCTCAACCTCACTACCATGAGGATCAAAAGGTTCAACTCACTTATATGGAACCTACATCAATTACAACATGCTTAACAATATTATCAGGGGGATTTCTTTTAACCTCTTGTACTTTCTATTTTAACTAAATTTGGAAGAGTCTAAAAGGATAGTATACTTCATAGCAGAGGCAACAGAAATAAAAAAATACAAAATGTGGAATGTAAGGTTGGAGTTAGAGATACAAGTACCCCTAGGGGGAGTTAAGTATAGGATGATAGTTATGAGTAAAAGCTCAAAAATAAAAGATATAGAATGGGGAAGGTTAGGTTGGAGTCAAAGATATAAGTGCCCCTTGTTTGGATGTATTTTGAAACTTGTAAGGATGTTTTTGTGTAAATAAAAGTTTTTTTTCAATTTACAAAAAACATTTGTTTGGTGAATGTCATACATGAGAATTTAGATCGAAATATCTCTAATAGTTGGTAATATCTAGTGATATTTATTTATTGTGCACAACAACAAATGTTTGCCTCTAACTAGTATGTATAGTGAACTTATCCCTCATGAATAGCTATGGAAATCTTCTCAACCTCACTACCATAAGGATCAAAAGGTTCAACTTACTTATATGGAACCTCCATCAATTACAACATGCTTAACAATATTATCAAGGGGATTTCTTTTAACCTCTTGTACTTTCTACTTTACCTAATTTTGGATGAGTCTAAAAGGATAGTATACTTCGTGGCAAAGGCAACACTAGTACTTAATCCAAATCAAGTAAAACCTCAAAAATATAAAAAATATAGAATGGGGAAGGTAAGGTTGGAGTTAGAGATATAAGTACCCCTAGGGGAGTTAAGTATAGGATGATAGTTATGAGTAAAACCTCAAAAATAAAAGATATAGAATGGGGAATGTAAGGTTGGAGTTAGAGATATAAGTACCTCGAGGGGAGTCTTAGTATAGGATGATAATTATGAGTGAAGGGACACATGAGTCTAACTACTAGTAATAAGATAAAATTAATGCTTGGATGTATATGCGTAAAACCTCAAAAATATAAGATATAAAATAAGGAAGGTAAGGTTTGAGTTAGAGATATAAGTACCTCGAGGGGAGTCTAAGTATAGGATGATAGTTATGAGTGAAGGGACACGTGAGTCTAACTACTAGTAATAAGATAAATTTAATGCTTGGATGCAATATAAGATATATGCGTACGTGTGAGAGAGAGAGAGAGAGAGAGAGAGAGAGAGAGAGAGAGAGAGAGAGTCTAAAATAGTATTGGTATTGAAGTTGAATGTCTTTTGATGAAGATGCCTTAGACAATTGTTTTTGATCCATTTTATGGTCCTTTAATGAAGGCTCTTTAATAAGAACCCTATAGGAAGAAATGTAGGGAAAAAGAAGAGTGTTTTTTCCTTTCAATGATGAAGTCTACTTTGAGGAGATGAAGGAATTTGGATGACTAAGCTATTATAAGGGTGCTAAGTGAATTTTGGAGGAAGGTCACTTGTGTGTCTTACGCTAGCTTTTTCTAGATTTGTTAGTTATTGTTGGATGGAATCGCATCTGAATGACGTAGATTGATGTTTTTTTATACCAATTTGGTATTTGGTGTTTGGACGCAATTCACCAATAACATTGATTGATTATAGGCACTCACATTTACCAAGGATAATTGCAAGCCAAGAATATTAGGAATGGTTAAATGGAAAGAAAGGAGGTGAGTTTAGGTTTAATTTGATTCTTAGAGTCGATTTGAGCAAAAGTGCCTATTGTTAGTGTTCTAGTTAGAATGTGACTTTGCGCAATGCTAGGGCCAAGACAAGCTGATGTTCTTATTGAAATTAGGACCTTTAGTTATAATGCACATTATAAGGTGTTGCTTTGGTTTAGTATGCATTTGTATTGTAAATATATACTTCTAGGATGTTTGAGAATGATTTCAAGACCATAGAATTTATAATGGATGAACTAGATTTTGAACCTCTTAGGATTTTTTTAGCACTTAGCCAAATTTTAAGATTTTAGAATTCTAGATATATTTTTAGGGTGCTTTTTAGGACATGTATAACCAATATGAGCCTATAGGTTAAGGATACTACACATAAATTATTTGATGTCCTAAAGACAACTTTAAGTGATTGTAAACAAACTCATATGGATCCTATCATGGGGAATGAACTGGACATAGAGAGCAAGCCTAAAGGACTATCTATGGCTTATGAATTTCAAGATTTACCTAATATTTGGATTGATTTTTTTCTTTATATATACTTAGTATTATAAGATAAAAGAGTCTAAGGAAATACGTATAATGAAGTTATTTGTCACTCCCAATACCACTATGAGGATCTAGAGAATCAACTTCATTGTAAAGAACCTTATTCAATTGCAACTTGCTTCACAATAGTGAATAAGAAGTTTAACCTCCTTTACTAGATGTCATAAGATAAAAGATCTAAGGAAATAGGATTCTCTTGAATCACCTTAATGTTAATGATCTCACTGGTATATTTTCTCTTTTTGTACTTGAGATCAAGTGGATGGGTTGTGGATTGACATTATGAGGGAAAGATGAGGGAGTAGGAGATGAAGTTGGATGGTATGATGAGATGAGCAAGCGATGAGTGAGAGATAGGTGTGTTGAAGGCAAGGGAGACTCATGCGGGTGTGTGACCATATGGTAATACTTGAACGGTTCGTCATCCATTGGAATGTAGTGAATGTGACCCTCATGCGTGTATTTAAGGCAATGGTGCAAGGTTGATGGTACACACCATATATATTGTATCCATAGTCTACCTAGGAGTACATTGTATTGCATCTCTCCATCCAAGACATGACATAGAGTATGGATAGTTCATACCCCTGCTTGGATAGGGAGGATGATTGTTCCTAGTGTTGAGTACAAGGTGTTTTTCAATGTTTATATAGTGAAGGTAGAATCAACAATGAGAGTGGGTGGAATATTGAGATGTTTAAGAGCAGATGATTTGATGATGTTGATGGAAGATCCCATGTCAATCAGGACATGTTTGAATATTTTGTTGCCAATAGTGGCAATGATGTGCAAAGGTGGATCCAGTCCTTCCATAAGGACAGTCTTAATCTCAATGTCATAAAATGTGATGGTCGGTGAGGTGCAAGTTTGAATGTTACCCATGAAATTGGAAAAAGTGTTAGGATCATGGGTTTGTAGCTCTATGGATTTGAGTATTTCTATTAGTGCCTCTCGATGGGGAGACGATTGCTAGATTAACTCATAAATTAAGAGCTTGCATAAGACTATTTTGAGGCTATGGGTAAGCCAACTTTTAAGATGAATGACTGGTCAAGGTTGAGACATGGTGACTTGCACCAGTGGAGGTAACATAGTTGATGAGGATGGCACATTTGAGGGGTTAGTTGTTTGTGCAGGTAGGTCTAGGTATCTTCGATTTCTAGTGACCACATGAATCATGCCAATAAAACCTTGATAATTAAGGTTATTGTTGACATGATTAACCTGATTTGGTTGAGGGGTAATCGTAGTATCTCCAATATCAAGTTGTGCTACACCATGTTGTGGTAATGGGGTTTGATAAATACCCAAATTTTTATTAGGGAGAGCAAGAGGGTTGTCAACTTTGATAAGCCCCCTTTCAGTCAAATCTTGCACCTTGTACTTAAGTAAGATGCACCTATCGAGATAATGACCCTTTTATCAATGGTAGATGCAATACTTATCCTCTTTATACCATCTTCCTCAAGGTTCATTTGGATATTTGGGTTTTAACTTGGGTAAAGAGATTAGTTGTGCATCCATGAGTTTTTGAAAGATGCTAGACAGGGGATTTCAGAGGAGTGTGAAATTGCATTGGGGTTGAGGATATGCAACCTGATGAGTGGTTTTTTAATTTTGGGTAGGAGGAAACACGATATTGTACGTCAGCTACTGTGACGAATGAGTAAGTTGTTGATGCGAAGGTTGAGGTTGTTGTTGGGGACGTTGAGTAGTTGGGCTGCTCAACACTACCTAGTTGACCTGGGCAAGTTTGGATTGATTTCTTGTGTTGTTGCCCTTGGTATTTTTACCTGGCCATTCCTTCTTTCAAAGTTTGGTTTCCCCTTCTTGGATATTGATATCCTCAATAATTTTGGCTTGAGTGAGAACTTCCTCAAGAGTTCGATACTATTGGAGTTGAAGAAGAAGAGGTATTGATTTGGAACAACTCCTAGTAAACATTTGAGTTAGCTTAGTGATGGGGATGGAGAAGAGTGAATTAGTTAGCACTGATCTCCATCGATTGCCATAATCAAGGATGTACTCATCGTCAAATTGATGAAGGTTGGTGAGATCCATTAAGGTGGTCTTCTTCTTAACATTTAGAGCGAAGTGCTCTAGGAAGATATTGGCTAGCTGTTCAAAATTATATAAGCTATATTTGGGTAAATGTTGTACCAATCTAGGGCTCCTCTCGCAAGGGATATCAAAAAGGTACAGAGCATGAGAGGGTCTATCTCATTGATGAGATAACAAGTGTTGATGAATGTGCTCAAATGATCTCTAAGATCCTCTTTGCCCTTAAAGTTCTTGAATTTGGGTATTTCGAACAAGGATAGATAAGGCAGCGTTGGGACCAAGGGGTTGATGGGGTAGTTTTGAAGTTGACTCAAGTTTAGCTTTTGATAACCTGTACCCGTGACTTACGATTACAAACTATTGAATTTGTTGGCCAACTGTTGGAATGCATCAAGAGCGATTTAGGGAGCTGAGTAGTGGGTGCCATGACGAGTCAGATGAGATGGATCAATGGGGGGATATAATTAGTGTGAATAGAGATGATGGTAATGGTGATTAGGGTCAAAATATGGCGCTTGTGAAACCTACGTCCCCAAAGGCCAATATTTATGGTGTTGATAAGAGTGATTATGGGTGTGCAAGGGATGTGATGGTGGTTGTTGAATGTGGTGTTGATGATAGGTAGCGACTGAAGTGGGGGATATGATGATGGGTAAGAATTGAGGGGTTGTGTAGAGGTCAAATGATGCATGTGTTGTGTGGAGTGCAATTGGTATGGTTTAGAAGTGGGTTGACACAAATAAGGAGTCAAATGGTATTGATGAGGGTGTGGGTTATGCGACTGTATTGTAGGCCACTAATGAGAGTTATGAGGATGGGAATAGATTATAGGTACCATGGGTGTACTGGAGATCCAAGATGGTAGTTGGGGAAAGAATGATCCCTGAGTTGGGGGATGAGATGAAGGACATGAACTTTGAGGTGGTTGTTGAGGAATGTAGGTGGTGTGAGAAGAGCTGATATGACAATATGGTCAATGGTTAGGAAGTTCTTGATGAGAAGACGTCCTAAGATTGCATGATGGTAGGGTTTAAGCAGAATATATGGTAAAAGAGTGTGAAACATGTAAACCATTGATATGGATGGTAGGGGATGAAGGGTAAGTGGTGGGAGGAGTGACATGGAAAGTTTGGATTGAGGAGGTGGGTTAGGAAATTGGAAAGAAGAAGATGGATTAGATGAGTGTAAATATGAAGCGATACAAAATTGGATTGAATGATGTGGTTGAGAAGTGTGGGTGATGCAAGGAAGTGATATAGAAATATGTGGACATTGTGATGAATGGACATGATTGGAGGAAGAAGAATGATTAATATTGATGCTCCCATACATTATACCTATGATGTGTTGCATAAGGGTGACACTAGGTACCCCAGGTGGTGAGGAAACTGGTGGCATTCCAAAATTTTGCATACTTAAGGTGTGATAATAGAAACCAAAAGATGCAGGAGGTGATGGAGGATGATAGCTTACACTTGAAAAAGGATGGGGTTAGTATGAGGGGGTAAATATGGAGGGAATGAGCTAGTGGTGGAGGTTATGATGAAGAATGGTCATAGGGAGCATGATATGATTGGTCGTGATAGATTGGATTCATGAATAGGAGACGAGAAACATCAAGATCAGTGAGTGTGATGTTCAGCTCAGGTGGAGAAAGGGGAGTCTTAAAATGAGGGGATTCAGATGGGATGGTGTGAGTAGTGTGGTGGTTTCCACATTGATCAGACCCAATGTGATGAGTATCAGGTAGGGGAGGAATATAATGATAGACATCACGAGACATGCTACCTTTATAGTTTTGGGATGCATCCCTCGAATAAGTTGGGGGAGTGGTTGAAGAATGTCATGACCCTCCATGACAAAATTTTTGGCACAAACAAACAATGTATTAATCTATGACACTTTAATACCTAGTTTGAGCAATTTAACCAACTATGTGATGTTTAGTTGATTTAGAAAAGCATGATACTACTAATATATTGCCAAGTGTGCAGGATCAGGTACACTCGAAGGTGGAGGAAGTAGAATCATCCACCAAAAATGAGGGTACTTGAGGTTGGGGAAATGATGATTAAGGCAACTTGGGGGTAACATTGATGGATACCTTCATATAGACATGCATTCAATTAGGGATAATCGTCAAAAGCTAGTGATCTCGAGCCCAAGATTGATAGCCTAGTAGCTATCGTAAATTCTTGAGTGTTGATACAGGTGACTAGGTTGATGGAAAGATTCCATATTTGTTTGTTGCATGCGTATGTTATCTTTTACTTTATCACTATCTGCATCGATGGCTTGAGAAATAAGAGCATGGATAAGTTGGATGTCTTTGAAAACTTCTTATTTGGCTTAAAAACCTCTTAATCTCTATCTTATAAAATAAAAAATGTTTTATTTTAAAATGATAATAGAATTTCATTTTTTTTTAAATAGATAGATATATTTTATTTCAAAATGATGATAGAGCTTCATTAAAAATAAATAGAGATGTTTTATTTTAGAATGATGATAGAGCTTCATTTTAAAAAAAATAGGGATGTTTTATTTAAAGAAAAATAATACTCGGGTTACTTTATATATATATATATATATATATATATATATATATATATATATATATATATATAATAAGAAGCTTTATTATAAAAGGTAATGGTATTATTGTAATAAAAATAATTCCATTTTAATAGTTGTTTAATTAAACTATAAATGAAATTCATAATAAAGCTCATATTTGAATGACAGAGAAGGTTCATTTAAATATATCAAATCTTCTTAAAAGAGAAAGATATTTGGTACGCTATAAGAATAGTCATGTTATTTAAATTATTATTAAATTGTGCACAAATTTCAACTAAAAAATCCAATTTGAAAGGACACCCTTTCCAGAAGAGATTAGATTGAAGCCTACAACGAAAGCTTTCGACCAACGATAAGTGGATAGCTTCATTGATGACAGAGTTATGGAGGAAGAAAAAAAGGGTTGTTTAAGAAAATATCCAAGAACGAACCGCGTATGGATGGGATAGCATTGATGAGGTAAGTCAGAGTGGTGGGTGGCAGCAAAGGATGAGGGGAGAAGAGGTTCGGAGGGGAAGGTAATTGAGAAGCAACAAAAAAAAGGAGGAGACGAAAGCAACAACATACAAACATAGCAAAAAAG
This sequence comes from Wollemia nobilis, assembly GCA_028583015.1. NCBI lineage: Eukaryota > Viridiplantae > Streptophyta > Pinopsida > Araucariales > Araucariaceae > Wollemia > Wollemia nobilis. The sequence continues at coordinate 1,084,264 of JAQPPZ010009575.1, forward strand.
AGAATAAATCATTGTTCGATGAGCAAAAAGGGTAAGGAGTAGCAACATTTGGTAGAAAAATAAGGAAGAAAGACATCTACAAATTTAGGTTGGATCGATATTACTCCCTCTTATTTGACCGGGTTAATATAGAATGCTTCCTCTTTATTTTTCTCAAGAAAAACCAAGCATTGCCATAGTTATTAACCTTGCATTGTTGGTTCTACCAGGTTTTCCTCCCCATCTGTTTGTATTCACCGTTGTTGGGATAACCATACTCACAGTGAGGACTTAGTGTTTCCTCTAATAGTTTGGCTTTTACCTTAATATTCTGTGGCATGATGCTATCACCACCACTAGTCAGACTAGGGTGGGTCATCGTCATATGAGGAATAGCACCCCAATCTTGTAGCAACTTGTTGACTATTGGGCATGCCGAGGTCGACCTACGTCTTGTTCACCCTATGCAAATTCGTTGGATGATGGTATCTCACCCTTTGTGGCTCTATGGTGTTGTAGAGTTGTTCGAAGACAAGAAAACCAACAATATCTAGCTTATTGGGTACTTTGGTTTCTTTTGTATTCTTGACCAGTTGTCCTTGTTATCTAGTGTCAAACCCACATCCTTCGAGAAACCTAGCTACCTAGAGGTCACCATCGAGAAAAAGGTCTAGCAATGGTTGTAGGGTTCATAGGTGACGACCCCGTGACCACCATAGGGGTAATGATGCCCATCAACCATCCTCCAGCTAGTCGACTTTGGCTACATCGTCAGTGTCATTGGTTTCCTTGTAGCTCAGTCGATGGTTGGTCCATGCACCTTTTATGAAGAACGCCCTGCTTGTGTAGCGGTGCTTCACCTATTAGGAATGGTCGTGTTCTCAACTGAGCTTTAGCTGTGTTCTTGAGGTTTTAATTAATTAAATAATATGTTTATTTAGTTAAGTAAAGAGAAAGAAAGCTATGTTTTAATTTATTAAATAATATGTTTATTTAGTTAAGTAAAGAGAAATAAAGCTATGTTTTAATTAATTAAATAGTATGTTTATTTAGTTAAGTAAAGAGGAAAGAAAGCTATGTCTTATTTCATTAAGTAATATGTTATTTAGGAAATAAGGATTGAATGAACTATTTAGGAATTAAAGATGGTTTACTTTGATTTACTAAATAAAGAAAGGGTTATTTTATAGATTAAAGGTTATGGGACTTTGATTTATGAAATAAGGAATGAATGAACTATTTAGGAATTAAAGATGTTATGCTTTGATTTTTTTGGTAAGTAGTGTTTGTATTTACAGCGGGTTTTAACAAGGATCCCAAAACCTGATTACATAAGCAATGGGCCTAGGGCATCAATCCCTTGAAACTGAACACCCAAACAGAAATCCCGCCCAGCGGTAACGGTAAGCATGAAACAATCCCTCTCGGCGGGAAACAAACAAAAAGAAAGAAAGTAGTTTTGGAGATCCCGCCCGACGGGGAGTAGCCAAAAACCACCATCGAGAAGATCCCGCCCAAGATGGGAAGCAAAGAAAAACCGTTACAATAAAATCCCGCCTCGCGGGAAGCAGTCAAAACCACCACAAACAGTCCCGCCTAGCGGGAAGCAACAGGGAAATCTTGCCATCCGGGAAACCAGCAGAAAAGAAGGATCCCGCCTCACTAAAAAATCGGTGAATTTGGCGGATCCCGCCCTGTGGAGAAACCATCCCGCCCACCAAGAAAACATTCCGTTCAGCGAGAGCCATCCTGCAGGAAGCCGACAGCCAGCACAGAGAGGATCCAGCCCATCAGGAAGTGACTAGAGAGTTGCACCACAAGGAACCCCCCCTGGGAAAATAAGAGAGGATCCCAGCAGCAGGGACCAAGAATCCCGTCCAAGCACAGAGCCCGTCGAGGATTCACAAGAAAAAGGGGGAAGCTGTCCAAACCCTAAACCGTCACCTCCACCGCACCGAGAAACGCAGGGGACCAGATCCACGTGAATAACCTGCAAAAAACCCCAGGGGGAAGCATGAGGGAAAAAGGGAAGGGATCCCCAACCAAACAGGGATCCCTGGGAAGCACCAGTCCGAAAAAACAACCAAGGAAACCCTAGCCGGTCGGGAGGGGCGCAGATAGTGGAGAAGGATCTCCCCCCGGGAGATCATCCGCAAACAACCACTCCCCGGGAGGGATGACCTGGGTTGAGCCAGGGACTGGGCAGGAACCAGGAGCCATGGGAGGGGGAGCAGGGGAGGGACCAGAGCCCTCCCCTCTCTACTTTCTTCCCTCCTATGTTATGCTTTGATTTACTCAATAAAGAAAGAGTTATTTTATAGATTAAAGGTTATGGGACTTTGATTTATGAAATAAGAATTGAGTGAATTATTTATGAATTAAAGATGTTATGCTTTGATTTATTAAATAAAGAAATTATAGATTAAAAGTTATGGGACTTGATTTATGAAATAATGATTGAATGAATTATTTATGAATTAAAGATGTTATGATTTGATTTATTAATTAAAGAAAAGGGTTATTTTATAGATTAAAGGTTATGGGACTTTGATTTATGAAATAAAGAAAAGGACTATTTGGATGGGATAGCATTGATGAGGTAAGTCAAAGCGGTGGGTGGCAGCAAAGTATGAGGGGAGAAGAGGTTCGGAGGGGAATGTAATCGAGAAGCAACATAAAAAAGGGAGGAGAAGAAAGCAACAACATACAAACATAGCAAAAAGGAGAATAGATCATTGTTCGATGAGCAAAAAGGGTGAGTAGCAACATTTGGTAGCAAAATAAGGAAGAAAGACATCTACAGATTTAGGTTGGATCAAGATTACTCCCTCTTATTTGACCGGGTTAATATATAATGCTTCCTCTTTATTTTGCTCAAGAAAAACCAAGCATTGCCATAGTTCTCAACCTTGCATTGTTGGTTCTACCAGGTTTTCCTCCCCATATGTTTGTATTCATCGTTGTTGGGATAACCATACTCACAGTGAGGACTTAGTGTTTCCTCTAATAATTTGGCTTTTACCTTAATCTTCTATGGTGTGATGATATCACCACCACTGGTCAGACTAGGGTGGGTCATCGTCATATGAGGAATAGCACCCCAATCTTGTAGCAACTTGTTGACTATTGGGCATGCTGAGGTTGACCTACGTCTTGTTTGCCCTATGCAAATTCGTTGGATGATGGTATCTCACCCTTCGTGGCTCTATGGTGTTGTAGAGTTGTTCGAAGACAAGAAAACCAACAATATCTAGCTTATTGGGTACTTTGGTTTCTTTTGTATTCTTGACCAGTTGTCCTTGTTATCTAGTGTCAAACCCATGTCCTTTGAGAAACGTAGCTACCTAGAGGTCACCATCGAGAAAAAGTTCTAGCAATGGTTGTAGGGTTCGTAGGTGATGACCTCGTGACCACCATAGGGGTAATGATGCCCATCAACCATCCTCCAGCTAGCCGGCTTTGGCTACATCGTCAGTGTCATTGGTTTCCTTGTAGCTCAATCGATAGTTGGTCCATGCACCTTTTATGAAAAATGCCATGCCTGTGTAGCGGTGCTTTACCTATTAGGAATGGTCGTGTTCTCAACTGAGCTTTAGCTGTGTTCTTGAGGTTTTAATTAATTAAATAATATGTTTATTTAGTTAAGTAAAGAGAAAAAAAGCTATATTTTAATTTATTAAATAATATGTTTATTTAGTTAAGTAAAGAGAAATAAAGCTATGTTTTAATTAATTAAATAGTATGTTTATTTAGTTAAGTAAAGAGGAAAGAAAGCTATGTCTTATTTCATTAAGTAATATGTTATTTAGGAAATAAGGATTGAATGAACTATTTAGGAATTAAAGATGTTTTGCTTTGATTTACTAAATAAAGAAAGGGTTATTTTATAGATTAAAGGTTATGGGTCTTTGATTTATGAAATAAGGAATGAATGAACTATTTAGGAATTAAAGATGTTATGCTTTGATTTACTCAATAAAGAAAGAGTTATTTTATAGATTAAAGGTTATGGGACTTTGATTTATGAAATAAGAATTGAGTGAATTATTTATGAATTAAAGATGTTATGCTTTGATTTATTAAATAAAGTGAAAATATTATTTTATAGATTAAAAGTTATGGGACTTTGATTTATGAAATAAGGGTTGAATGAATTATTTATGAATTAAAGATGTTATGCTTTGATTTATTAAATAAAGAAAAAGGTTATTTTATAGATTAAAGGTTATGGGACTTTGATTTATGAAATAAAGAAAAGGACTATTTTATAGATTAAAGGTATGGGACTTTAATTGTTAAATGATTGTTGAAAGAATACTCTCATGGGATAATGAGAGGGGAAATGGAATGGAGTTCTTTATGATATCAACTATGCATTAGATGGTTAGATTACTTGATTTGATTGTATAGTTGTAATTTGGCAAATTAAATGAGTAGATGCATTTAGAAGCATGTCTATTATGGAACCATGAGTGCCCTGATCCCCTACTATCCTCAAATGATCGATGGAAAGCTGAAGAAGGAACAAGGAGGCGATTGGAACCAATGCATTGGTTTGATCTCTACTTACCATTTGATTTACTTATGCTTTAATGGACCATCCATGTGGGGGGAGATTTCCTCGATAAAATTGATGTAATATATTATTCTTTAAGAGTATGGTAGGTTTACAATGCTTGTTGAAATGTAATAAGTATTAATTAATGAAAGATGTACCTTTAAATTATTGTTGAATTATTTGTCTTATATTAATTTATTTTTCAATTAATGCTTACTATCTCTTCATTATTACATTCCATCTAGTTTTTCATATGCTACGAATTATAATTTTGTTAGATTTAGTATCTAAACTATTCTTGTTTTTCTTGCTAAACATTAGAAACTTAGTTGATAAGTTCTAGGGTGAACTTAGAGGGTGACCTAAGGGATATTAGACCTAAGGGATTAAGACCCCTTAGGGAGAATGATAACTAAGTTTAGGGAAGTCTACATCTGAGTTAAGATAGCTCATCGTGAAGATGATATGGATAGCTTAACTCACAATACTCGTAGCATACCTACACAGACTGGCTTGTGTATGGTATGGTGATGGGTGTATACCTTCGATTGATTGAAGGTGATAAGTCTAGCTCATCAAGGATGATGAGATAGATAGACTTATTTGCGGTAACACATGATACGCCTACACAGATGGGACTTGTGTGAGGGTATCTCGTGAGATGTAGCTCTTCAGGAAAACTTAGGGGATTTAAATAAATAGATAAATATTAGATCGGTTAGGGGTTTATGAATCCCTCTCCTTAGTAAAAAAAAATCTTTTCTTTTTATGTGTTTTCTTGTAGTTGTATTTTTGGGTCATTACATTTGGTATCAGAGCTCTAGGTACGAGGGTATAGAGCTTCTTATGTATGCTAAAGGGATTTGGATGTCTCCAATGAAGGCTTGCTTAAAGTATAAGCTAAAGTTGGGATGACCTAGAATGCCCTATTGCTAAGATCTAATGGGAATTAATCCCAAGTGTGAATGGATGTTATGATACCTTAGTATGGGCTTTGGTATTAATGATACATCATAAACTTGGAATACTACCCTAGTTAGATTTTTGATGCTTTTAGCAAGAGAACTCTGTATTGTGGCTTGGATTAGTGATACAGTTTAAGGTGAAGTTGTAACCTAATATTTTCTTGGTTGTAACTAGGTTAAAGATGCCACCTAAGGCCAGAAGAGAGAGGCCTACACCTAGACAGACTCAAAAAAGTAATGTCAAAGAAGAAATCCAAGATGAGGGTCCAACAAACCCCAATAGAGAGGTAGAAGACCTCACTGCTATGATCATTGCTATGCAGGATCAGATGAGACAAGTGTTGGAAGTAATTGTGAATCAGAACTCGTAAGCTAGAGGCTCAAATGTTGGTCAAGATGATGGGCTAACTACAGAGTAGTTGCAAGCTAGAGCCCTTCTAGAAAAGGAAATAGTTAGGGATCTAAAAAATATTTGTATCTCCAAGTTTGATGGAGAAGGTGAAGGGGATGCAACTGAAGCATGGCTGAGAGAATTAGAAGTTTACTTCATAGTAAAAGGCTATTCCCCAGGAACCCAAATGGTTTGGGCCATGATCAACTTAGAAGGGGCTGCTCTAGATTGGTGGGAAACCCACTATGAGAAGACTAAGATTGAACCTATTGATATTCCATGGAAATAATTCATAGTTATCTTCAAGAAAAGGTTCCTAACAGAGCATTTCTATGCACTAAAATTTGAAGAATTTGCTAGCTTATGACAAGGAACCAAGATTGTAGAAATATACTATAAAAATATAGTACAATTACTTAAGTATGTGCCTACCTATGATGAGAAAATGAGGGTTCATAATTTTATCCATGGGTTGGAATCTAGAGTAAAGCATGATGTAAACATGCATGAGCCTAAATCACTACAAAAGGTGTATGACTTAGCAAAGAAAGTAGAATTGCACTTCCAATTTAACTATGCCACCCTATCCGAGCAAGATCGACAAGCATTGAGGAAGAGGAATAGTCAAGGATTCTTGAAATGGGAAGAGGAAGAGGATCGAAAGACCAAGAACCCTCAGAATTTTGAGAAGAGAAATGATGGAAAATAGGGAAAGTTCAAGAAAAATTTCCAAAAGAAAACCAACAATAATCCCAACAATGCAAAACCTCACCCTCAAAAATCATAAACTTTAGCTCCAACAATTAAAGTAGGGGAGAAAAAATTGAAAAAGAGGCAAGGACCCAAGGATGGGTGTTACCATTGTAGAGGTCCACATTATGCTAATCAGTGTCCACACCAACCAGGACCAAGTTCATCCAATGCCAAAGGAAAGGAACCTGAGCATCGGATCTATGTTGCAATCAAGAAACAAAAGTTAGAGGGGCAAGCTACCCCATTACTTGTGAAAGGTAAGATTTTTAATAAGCAAGTAAATATTTTGATAGATAGTGGGGCCACTAATAGTTTTATTTCTTCTAGTCTAGCAAGGACTATGTCAAAAAGGCCAAGATATTTGGCCCATGGGTGGAAGGTTGAGTATGATTTTTGATAAACCTACTTAGTAAACCAGTGTTATCCAATGGAAGAATTACTTTAGATAGTGGAACCACTGAAGGTTGCTTATATGTAGCTCCACTTCATGCCTTTGATGTGATCCTAGGGATGGATTGGTTATAAGCCCATAAAGCCTTGATCAATTTCCAAGATCGATGGATCGAGTATTCAGAGAAAGGTGAGGAAAGACTAAGAATTCATAGTGAACAAGGGGCGTTCAAACCCTAGATGTTGTTAGCTATGCAATTGAAGAAAGTCCTCAAGAGAGGAGGGATAGTGTATGTTGTAAAACTTAATGAAGTAGGTGATGATCAAAGAGAGAAGTGCTAGGGAAGCACCCAATTTTATAGGATTTTAAGGATGTATTTCCAGAGGATTTACCTAGACTCCCTCTTGTACGAGAATTTGACTTCATAATTGATCTTATGCTAGGAGCAGAACCTATTCATAGATCACCGTATAGGATGAATCCTATCGAGATGCAAGAACTAAAGGTTCAATTGCAAGGGTTATTGGAAAAGGGATTGATAAAACCAAGTGTGTCACCATGGGGTGCATTAGTTTTATTTGTGAAAAAGAAATATGGTTCTTTAAGATTGTGTATTGATTATAGGATGCTAAATAAGGCTACAATCAAGAATCGATATCCCTTACCTAGGATCGAATATTTATTTGATCAACTAAGAGATGCCATGGTGTTCACTAAGATTGATCTAAGATCAGGGTATCATCAATTAAGAATACGTGAGGAGGACACTCACAAAATGATATTTAAGACTAGGTATGGGCATTATGAGTTTATAGTTCTACCCTTTGGACTGACTAATGCCCTAGCTGCGTTCATGAATCTAATGAACAGTGTGTTCAGAAGACACCTAGACCAGTTTGTCCTTGTATTCCTAGATGATATCTTAATATACTCTCAAAACAAAGAAGAGCACGATAAACATCTCAAGATCATGTTAGAGTTGTTGAGGGAAAATCAACTCTATGGGAATCTAGCTAAAAGTGATTTCTATGTTTCAGAGGTATGATATCTTGGACATATCATATCAGTAGAAGGAATTATTGTGGATCCAAAGAAGATAGAGGCCATCCTAAATTGGCCACCCCCTACTAATGTGACTGAAGTGTGAAGCTTCATGGGGTTAATGAGCTACTATAGACGTTACATAAAGGATTACTCCAAGATTTCTATAATAATAACTAACCTTCAGAAGAAGGAAAAGGAATTCAAGTGGTTAGAAAAGTGTGAAGCTGCCTTTGCATTGTTGAAACATAAGCTCACTACCGCACCAATACTAAAGATTCCTGACCCTCAAGGGGAATTTTTAGTATGCACGGATGCATCATTGGAAGGGTTAGGAGGGGTACTCTCTCAAGAAGAGTCAGTAGTAGCATATACTTCAAGGAAGCTCAAGAAGCATGAAGTTAATTATGCTACACATGATTTAGAGCTAGCTGTAGTGGTGCATGCTCTAAAGGCCTGGTGCCACTACTTGGTGGGAAGGCCCTTTGAATTAAAAACTGACCATCAAAGTCTGAGGTACATATTTACCCAACCTATACTCAATGCGAGATAGAGGAGATGGGTCGAGTTTCTCATTGAGTATGACTTTGAAATTGAGTACATAAAAGGGAAAGAGAATAAGGTTGTTGATGCCTTGAGTAGAAGGAAGCACATAGCAACCATAACCAGAAGTCACATGGATCTGATGGATCAAGTGAGATAGGAGCAATCTTAGGATGAGTATTGCCAAGAAATTTGAGTTAGGATGAATAGAGACCCTGAAGGTAATAAGGAATTTGGCATGAAAGATGACCTTTTATGCTACAAAGGTAGAGTCATCATACCAAAAATAGGTGATTTAAGGAAATTAATAATGCAAGAAGCCCATAGATCTCCTTATTTTGCTCATCCTAGAGGAGCCAAAATGTAGGAAAACATGAAAAGAACCTTCTTCTGGGTAGGAATGAAGAAGGATATCACTGATTTTGTTGCTCGATGCCTCGAATGTCAGAAAGTTAAGGCAGAACGCAAGCATCCTATAGGAAAATTGTATCCACATGATATACCTACGTAGAAATGGTAGGTTATATCTATGGATTTTATAGTAGGTTTACCCAAAACTCGGTACCAACATGATGCAATCCTGGTAATAGTCGATAGATTGACTAAGGTTGCACATTTTATACCTGGGAACATCAAGGATGATGCTCAGGTAGTGGCTAATAGATTTTCCAGAGAGGTATTATGTTTACATGGATTTCCTGAGGTGATCATTTCAGATAGGGATTCCAAGTTCACTTCTAAATTTTGGAAGTCCCTACATCGTGTAGTGGGTACAAAACTGAATATGAGCTCAACATACCACCCTAAAATAGATGGTCAAATAGAATGGGTAAACCAAGTACTAGAGGACATGCTTTGCATGTACTGCATGGATCACAAGTCTCATTGGGAAGACTATCTACATCTTGTAGAGTTTACCTACAATAATGGACATCACTCCTCTCTAGGAATGGCTCCTTTCGATGCCTTGTATGGGCGAAAGTGTAGAACACCATTGTCTTGGGATAACCTAGAAGACCGAGTTGTGATTGGGCTAGAAATGGTCAGAGAAATGGAGGATCAATTGAAGGTAATTAGGCAAAGACTTAAAGAAGCTGTTGATAGGTAGAAGAGTTATGCTGATCTAAAGAGAACTCCAAGAGAGTACTCAGTTGGAGATAAGGTGTTTTTAAGGGTTAAACCAATGAAGAGTGCTATCAAATCCATGAAGTTGGATCCACGATTTGTGGGGCCCTTTGAAATCACTAAGAATATCTATCCGATTGCATACCGACTTGCCTTACCACCTAACCTATCCAAGATCCATGACACCTTCCACATATCCTTGCTTAGAAAATATGTCTCTAACCCTGAACATGTGTGGGATGTTTCTGAAGGCTATTGAAGTGATGTCGATAAATATCCTTGAGTTTCATTCTAAATCTATGTGGAATCGAACTCTTGAGCAATGTAAGGTCCAATGGGACTGATTTTCTAAAAGAAATGCCACTTGGGAAAAAGTGGATGAAATGCAAAAATATTTTCCTTTTTGTTTGAAAATATATAATGTAATAACTTTTATTTTGTTTGTGAAACTGGAAACACCCAGGACGGTGTTTAGTCCAAGGGGGTAGGATGTCATGACCCTCCCTGATGGAATTTTTGGCACAAAGAAACAATGTATTAATCTATGATACTTTAATACCTAACTTGAGCAATTGAACCAACTATGCGATGTTTAGTTGATTTGAAAGAGCATGGTACTACTAACATATTGCCAAGATGTGCAGGATCAGGTACACTCGTAGGTGGAAGAAGTAGAATCATCCACCAGAAGTGAGGGTACTTGAGGTTGGGGAAATGATGATTAAGGCAACTTGGGGGTAACATTGATGGATACCTTCATATAGGCATGCATTTGATTAGGGATAATCATCAAAAGCTAGTCACCTTGAGCCCCAAATTGATAGCCTAGTAGCTATCATAAATTCTTGAGGCTGAGACAGGTGACTAGGTTGATGGAAAGATTCCCTCTTTATCTGTTGCATATGTTTGATTATCTTTTACTTCATCACTATCTGCATTGATGAATTGAGAAATAAAAGCATGAATAAGTTGGATGCCTTTGAAAGCTTCTTTGGCTTAATAACCTCTTACTCTATCTTATAAAATAAAAGATGTTTTATTTCAAAATGATAATAGAATTTCATTTTAAATAGATAGAGATGTTTTATTTCAAAATGATAATAGAGTTTCATTTTAAATAAATAGAGATGTTTTATTTCAAAATGATAATAGAGCTTCATTTTAAATAAATAGAGATGTTTTATTTCAAAATGATAATAGAGCTTCATTTTAAATAAATAGAGATGTTTTATTTCAGAATGATGATAGAGCTTCATTTTAAATAAATAGGGATGTTTTATTTAAATAAAAATAATACTCGAGATACTTTTAAAATATACATATGATAAAGCTTTATTATAAAAAGTAATGGTATTATTTTAACAAAGAGAATTCCATTTTTTAAATAGTTGTTTAATTAAGCTATAAATGAAATTCATGATAAAAGCTCGTATTTGAATGACAAAGAAGGTTCATTTAAATATATCAAAGCTTCTTAAAAGAGAAAGATATTTGGTATGCTATAAGAATAGCTGAGTTATTTAAACGATTATAAAATCATGCACAACTTTCAACTAAAAGATCTGATTTGAAAGGTTGCCCTTTCAAGAAAATATTAGATCAAAGCCTGCAACGAAATATTTCGACCAATGATGAGTGGATAGCTTTATTGATGGCAAAGTTATGGAGGAAGAAAAAAATGTTTTTTTAAGAATATATCCAAGAACGAACCACGTATGGATGGGATAGCATTGATGAGGCAAGTTAGAGCAGTGGGTGGCAACAAAGGATGAGGGGAGAAGACGTTCATAGGGGAAGGTAATCAAGAAGTGACAAACAAAAGGGAGGAGAAGAAAGCAACAACCTATGAGCATAGCAAAAAGGAGAATAGATCATCATTCGATGAGCAAAAAGGGCGAGGAGTAGCAACATATGGTAGCGAAAGAAGGAAGAAAGACATCTATAGATTCAAGTTGGATCAAGATGACTCCCTCTTATTTGGTCAGGTTAATATAGAATGCTTTCTCTTTTTTTGCTCAAGAAAAACCATGCGTTGCCATAGTTCTCAACCTTGTATTGTTGGTTCTACCGAGTTTTCCTCCCCATCTATTTGTATTCACCGTTGTTGGGATAACCATACTCGTGGTGAGGACTTAGTGTTTCCTATGATAGTTTAGATTTTGCCTTAATATTCTATGGCATGATGTTGTCACCACCACTAGTCAGACTAGGGTGGATCATCATTGTATGAGGAATAGCACCCCAAGCCTGTAGCAGCTTGTTGACCATTGGGCATGCCAAGATCGACCTACGTCTTTTTTGCCCTACACAAATTTGTTGGACGATGGTATATTTCCATTTGTGGCTCTATGGTGTCATAGAGTTGATCGACGACAAGAAAACCAACAATATCTAACTTGTTGGGTGCTTTGGTGTCATTTGTATTCTTGCCCAGCCATCCTTGTTATCTAATATCGAATTCACGTCCTTCGAGATGCCTAGCTACCTAGAGGTCAACACTGAGAAAAAGGTCTAGAAACAGTTACAGGGTTTGTAGGTGACGATCCTGCGACCACCATTGGGGCAACGATACCCATAAACCATCCTCCAGCTAGCCAGATTTGGCTACGTCATAAGTGTCATTGGTTTCCTTGTAGCTTAGTCGACGGTTGGTCCATGCACCTTCTATGAAGAACACCCTGCCTATGTAGTGGTGCTTTGCCTATTAGGAATGGTCGTGTTCTCAACTAAGTTTTAGTTGCGTTCTTGAGGTTTTAATTAATTAAATAATATGTTTATTTAGTTAAGTAAAGAGAAAGAAAGCTATATTTTAATTAATTAAATAATATGTTTATTTAGTTAAGTAAAGAGAAAGAAAGCTATGTTTTAATTAATAAAATAATATGTTTATTTAGTTAAGTAAAGAGGAAAGAAAGCTATGTCTTATTTCATTAAGTAATATGTTATATAGGAAATAAGGATTGAATGAATTATTTAGGAATTAAAGATGTTTTGCTTTGATTTACTAAATAAAGAAAGGGTTATTTTATAGATTAAAGGTTATGGGACTTTGATTTATGAAATAAGGAATGAATGAACTATTTAGGAATTAAAGATGTTATGCTTTGATTTACTAAATAAAGAAAGGGTTATTTTATAGATTGAAGGTTATGGGACTTTGATTTATGAAATAAGGATTGATTGAATTATTTATTAATTAAAGATGTTATGCTTTGATTTATTAAATAAAAAAGGATTCTTTTATAGATTAAAGGTTATGGGACTTTGATTTATGAAAGAAGGTTTGAATGAATTATTTATGAATTAAAGATGTTATGCTTTGATTTATTTAATAAAGAAAAGGTTTATTTCAAAGATTAAATTTTATGGGCCTTTGATTTATGAAATAAGGATTGAATGAACTGTTTATGAATTAAAGACGTTATGCTTTGATTTATTAAATAAAGAAAAGGGTTATTTTATAGATTAAAGGTATGGGACTTTAATTGTTAAATGGTTGTTGAAATAAATTGATCGAAGTAGGATCTATAATCTAGTTGCATTTGTTGAAAGAATCTCATAGGATGATGAGAGGGGAAATGGAATGGAGTTCTTATGATATCAACTAGGCAATAGATGGTTAGATTACTTGATTAATTGTATAGTTGCAATATGGCAAATAAAATGAATAGATGCATTTAGAAGCATGTCTATTATGAAACCATGAGTGCCTTGATCCCCTACTATCCTCAAATGATCGAGGAAATTTGAAAAGGAACAAGGAGGCAGTTGGAACCAATGCATTGGTTTGATTCTACTCATATTGATTTACTTATGCTTTAATGGACTATCCATGTGGGGGAAGATTTTCTCGATAAAATTGATGTAATATATTATTCTTTAAGAGTATGGTATGTTGGAATATTACCATTAGTAAAATGTTAAAAATTTGATTTTACCTTGGGTAAAGGTAACTTACCTTTTACCTTACCTGGACGGCAGCATTTGGGTGGCAAGAGAATTCGAGTCATCTTTCTTTTCCCCCAATTTCTCCTTTCCCCCCTTTCTTTCTCAAATAGGTTATTTACTGTTTATTTAATCTATGTAACCTATGTTTTATTGTTAATGCAATTAACCATTTTTCGTCCACACTCACCTTTCACATTTGGTATCAGAGCAACGCGATTCCCGAGGTGGTGGGACCCGTAGTTCGAGGCGACGACACGGATCTCGAGGTAGCCCGTAGGAGCCGAGGCGGCACGGAGAATGAGGCGGCCCATAGGAGCAGACCAACATGTTTCTCGAGGCACTGGTGGAGCTGGACGAGGCGGCCCGCAGGAGCAGCAGATCGGTGTGATTCTCGAGGCGTTGTTGACGTGGCATGGTGGACGTAGCGCAGCCCGAGGCACTGGTGACGTGGCGACCTGCAGCATGCGGCCCGAGGCGTGGGATTGACGTGGCGTGATGCGTGGCGACGTGTGACTGGCCCGTGGCCCGAGGCATGGGATTGACATGGCATGATGCATGGCGACGTGTGACTGGCGTGCGACCCGAGGTGTTGTGACGTGGCGATCCGTGCGTGCATCGGTGGCAAAAGGAACCTGCGGTGATAGTGACTGCCCACAGGCAGTCAAAGCACTGTAAGTGCTTAGCTCTTTTTAAAGAGCTTATACATCGCCTTACGGGTGATGTGGGACTAAAGTCCCAATTAAAACCAAAGCTTCGCACCGAAGTGCGAAGCCAATATTAGCTTCACGCTTGACGCGGAAGCTATAAGGCGGGGAGCTCGCTTAGCTCCCGGATCTGCCCGGTAGCGCAGCGGCTACCCTCTGCCCTGACACCCGCGAGGTCGCAGGATCGACCCTCGGCGGGGTCAATAGTTACTTAAATTTTTTTTTTTTTTAAACTATAAGGAAATAGTTTAAATTTAATTTTTTTTTGTAATTTCCTAAGAGGAAATATCTGTTCATTTGTTTTAATTTTTTTTTTCAAAGTTGATAGAAATTTCCTGAGAGGAAATAATTGTAAATTTAAAAAAAAAAAAAAACTTTGAAAGTTAAATTTTTTTTTATTATTATTTCCTAAGAGGAAATCTTTGTAAAAGAAAATTTCTGGGAAATTTTCTTAAATGATAATATCGGAAGGATGTTATCATGCCCTCTGCAAGTTGTTACTGAGAACAAACCCCGAAAACTTTGATAGGCATGTGAAAACACTAGGACTTAATACAGTTTTTTCATAGTTGCAAAACGCGGTTATTGCACACCAGAGAAATCCTGATCAAGGATACGAAGCGATTCAGAAGATAACTCATTTGGCAGCAGGTTTGAACAATCCGACACAGTTGCAATTGCTTCACAAGGATCCGAATATACTCATTATAGTAATTCAGTTGAAATCCTACAATCTCCTTCTCCTGAAATAATATTGATCAGTGACGATGATGAACAAGTCGTTGACAATTTTGTAATTGCTTGAACAACAAGTGTGAGTTGTTTATGATTGTAAATCAAGCAGGGCTTGATAGTTTGTAAAGTCTTTTTTGCAATAAGACTATAAAAGAGAGGTTTCTTGTTTTAGTAGATAATAATGGGATCACATAATAATCTACCAATTCCCGAATTCAGTGGGGATAATTATGTGTTAGAGTAAATCACTATATAAAATATATTTATATAGAAAAGCAATTATAGTGTTTCAAACTTTAACGGCAGAATTAAAGAAAAATTAGACAAACACACACATAAGAAGAGACAACGATTTTAACGTGGTTCACCCAATGTGGGTTACATCCACCGAGAATTTTCAGTCCTTCATTTTCTCAATCCAAGCAATAGAGGGTTACAACCTACAACAAACATCTGCTGTAATTTCCTCTCTATATTTCCAAGGAATTAACACAGTAATTTTCTTTGTCATAGTCTTCTTTGTTTTTCCTCACAACTATATATAAGAAAAAAATAGAAAAAACAAACTGCTTTTCTTAATACATTCCAAGATTAACATTGAGTTCCCAACATCTAATTTTGGGATAAAAACAAAAAAACTTTCCCCGGTTGTCCCGTTGTAAATCCGGAAACTTTCTCTCGGTAGACTAACTGCATCAGTAAATCTGGAAACTTTCCCCGCCCGTCCCGCAAGAAATCCAAAAACTTTCTCTCGTTTAGCCTCCTCATAATTAGGCTCCATTCCTAACAATCTCCCACTTGGAGACTAATTCCATTGCACCATACCGCAACCAAGGACTGAAAAATTCTCATCATGGCCTCTTATTCCTTAAGGTTAACCAAGTTGAGCAAAAGCTCAACTTTTCTCTTGACACCACTTTTGTAAGCATATCAGCAGGATTTTGTGATGTGTGAACCTTCCCTAATTTCAAAGATCCATCTTCCACTACCGATCTAATGAAATGATACCTGAGTTTGATGTGTTTAGTTTTTGAATGGAATGCTGAATTCTTTGCAAGGTGTATAGCACTCTGGCTATCACTCCACAACCTATTATCCTCTTGCTTCTTCCCCAGTTCTTCCATTAGTCTTTGCAACCAAACCATCTCTTTGCTTGCTTCTGTAGCAGCAACATATTCAGCTTCAGTGGTTGAAAGGGCAACTACGTGTTGGAGTTTAGAAATCCAACTAACCGCTCCTCCTCCTATAGTAAATATGTAGCCAGTAGTGCTCCTTCCACCATCAAGATCACCTGGCATATCAGAATCTACAAAACCTTTCAAGCATATATTAGAGCCTCCAAAATTCAAAGAATAATTTGAAGTTCCTCTCAAGTACCCGAGTATCCATTTTACCGCTTGCCAATGTCCTTTTCCTCGATTACTCATAAATCTACTCACTACTCCCACTCGCATGGGCAATATCTCGGTCTTGTACAAACCATTGCATACATCAAACTTCCAACTCCTGATGCATAGGGAACCTTAGCCATATGCTCTTGTTCCTTTTGTGTCTTGGGACACAAATCTTTGGTGAGTTTGAAATGCTTTGCCAATGGAGTAGCAACAGACTTTGCATTGTTCATGTTGAATCTCTTAAGCACTTTTTCAATGTATTTTGCTTGTGATAATTTCAGAGTGTGACTCTCCTTGTCTCTTGTTATTCTCATACCAAGGATTTGTTTGGCTTCTCCCAAATCCTTCATGGCAAAGGATTTAGCCAACTTCTTCTTGAGCATGTTTATATCTTGCATATTTGTTCCAGCAACTAACATGTCATCCACATACAATAGCAAAATAACATAGTTACCATTTCCAGCTTGCTTAAAATATACACAATGATCACTTTGACATCTTTCAAACCTTTGATTAGCCATGAACTTATCAAATTTTAAATACCACTGCCTAGGAGCTTGTTTTAACCCATACAAGCTCTTTTTCAGTTTACATACCCAATCCTCTTTACCTTTCACCTGAAAGCCTTCTGGTTGGTGCATATAAATTTCCTCCTCCAAATCACCATGAAGAAATGTTGTCTTCACATCCAATTGCTCCATAAACAAATTTTCTATAGCTACAAGACTCAAAATAGCTCTAATAGAGGTCATTTTTACAACTGGAGAAAAAATCTCATCAAAATCAATACCTTTTTTTCGAGCAAATCCCTTGACCACTAGTCTTGCTTTGTATCTCTTATGCCCTTCATTCTCCTCTTTAATCCTGTACACCCATTTATTGGTCAAAGCTCTTTTACCTTTGGGTAGCTCAACCAAATCCCAAGTTTGGTTGTGAAATAAAGAGTCCATTTCTTCATTCATTGCAAGCTCCCACTTATTCCTGGTATCCATTTGTAATGCTTCCTGAAAACATTCTGGCTCACCAAAGATCGAGATACAAAACATAATCGGAGAAACGTTGAGGAATTTTACTTATCCCGGTAGAACGTCTAACAACACTTTCTCGGAGATTGAGGTGCTTGTTGTTGCCGCTGTACATTTTGATCTTCTACCACCTTTGGAGTTACCTTTTCTATGTGTCCATCAAGGTCTATGTATTCAGCATTTTCCTCTTTCTCGTTTCTTTCCCCGCAACCGATCTTTATACAAGTTTTTTTCATTAAATATGACATCCCTACTTCTAATGACTTTTCGGTTATCACAATCCCATAATCTGTAACCCAAGCCATCAATACCGTAACCAATAAAATAGCACTTTTGGGCCTTAGCATCTAACTTATTTCTGTTCTCTTTGTCTATATGCATAAAAGCCTCACATCCAAATACCTTAAGGAAAGAATAATTTCATCGGTTTACCCGTCCAAAGCTCTTCCGGAATTCCTCCATCCAAGGCACTAGACGGTCCTCTATTAATCGATATACTCGCAAGTATCAACAGCATGAGCCCATAAAAATAATGGTAAGCCCGCATGTATTCTCATGCTCCTAGCACGCTCCATGATGGTTCTATTCATTCTTTCTGCAACCCCATTTTCTTGAGGTGTTCTTGGAACTACCTTGATTCTTCTAATTCCATTTTTAGAACAAAACACATCAAATTCTCTACCGCAATATTCTCCACCATTATCCGACTTTAGACACTTTAACCTTTTTCCAGCTTTCATTTTCAACTAATGCTTTCCAATTCTTAAAGGTATTAAAAACATCACTTTTATTCTTAATGCAATATATCCATGTTTTCCTTGTTGCATCATCAATAAAAAGTACATAGTAAGAGGAACCTCCAAGAGAAGTTACCTGAGCTGGGCCCCAAACATCTGAGTGCACAAGCTCCAATTTCTCTTTCTTCCTTTCCTTGCCATCCTTGAGAAATCTAACTCTCTTTGCTTTACCATAAACACAATCCTCACAGAATTCCAAATCAATCTCTTTTAACTTAGGCAATAACTTTCTTGAATGTAAAATTTCCATACCTTTTCCACTCATATGGCCAAGTCTTTGGTGCCACAAAGATGCACTCTCACCCGTAGAAACTAAATTCATGGAGAAGTGAGAAAAATCAGTAAGTAAATAAAGAGTACCCACCAATTTACCTCTAGCTACTATCAATGAACCTTTAGTAACTTTCCAAGCATTTTCTCCGAATGCAACCGTGTATCCTTCACCATCAAGCTTACTTGCCGATATAAGATTTCTCTTTAAATCTGGTATGTGTCTCACCTCTTTAAGAGCCCATTGACATCCATTTGGGGATTTAATCAAAATCTTTCCAATACCCACGATTTTACATGGTTGGTCATTTCCCAATAGAACCTGTCCATAATCTCCATAAACATAATCTATGAAGTATTCCTTATGTGAGGTAGCATGGAATGAAGCACCACTATCAATTACCCAATAATCACTATTTCTATCAAGAGATAAGATTAAAGCATCTTGTAGAATTTGTCCAATAATATTGGCTTCTGAAGTGTTACCATTATTATCATTACCTTCATTTCCATCACCCTTTCTTTGCCAACAATCCTTCTTGAGATGACCCTTTTTGCCACAATGCCAACACCGTAGCTTTCCTTTTCCATGTGATTTGGATCTCGCCTTTGGATTTTCCACGATGTGAACTCTTGCCTCTTTCTCTTCCTCTTCCTCTATTCTCAATAGTTAAGGCGGTGCTAGATGATTCTCCCGTGGTTTTTCTTATCATGTCCTCACTGAGTATCACACCAACCACATCATCAAATTCTAATTTATTTGAACTCGAGCGGAGTTACTTACCGCCATTACCAAATTGTTCCAACTTTTCGAAAGAGAGCATAAGATTAATAAGGCCCTAAGCTCATCATCAAAATCCAATCCTACTGAATGCAATTGATTAGTGACAATATTAAATTCATTTAAATGATCATGCACAGATCCTCCTTCACTCATTTTCATGTTAAATAACCTTTTCATTAAGAATACCTTATTTGATGCTGATGGTTTCTCATACATCTTGGCCAACTTATCCATGACTCCCTTGGTAGTCTTTTCATCGAGATGTTGAAGGCTACGGTGGCTCCCAAGCACAACCTCACAGCACCCAATGCCTTTCTATCAAGGAGACTCCACTCCTCATCGGACATAGATGAAGGTCTCTCTGTTTCCCCCTCAAGAGGTAAGTAAAGATCCTTCCGGTACAAGTAATCCTCCATCTCGCATCTTCCATAATTGAAAGTTCTGGCCATTGAATTTTTGAACTCTAAACCTCCCTTCTTCCGCCATTGCTCCCACTTGATCCAGAAATTCTCCTTCTGTCAAGTGCACCCAACAAAACAACCGCTCTGATACCACTTGTTAGAGTAAATCACTATATAAAATATATTTATATAGAAAAGCAATTATAGTGTTTCAAACTTTAACGGCAGAATTAAAGAAAAATTAGACAAACACACACGGAAGAAGAGACAACGATTTTAACGTGGTTCACCCAATGTGGGTTACATCCACCGAGAATTTTCAGTCCTTCATTTTCTCAATCCAAGCAATAGAGGGTTACAACCTACAAGCAAACATCTCGCTGTAATTTCCTCTCTATATTTTAAAGGAATCAACACAATAATTTTCTTTGTCATAGTCTTCTTTGTTTTTCCTCACAACTATATATAAGAAAAAAATAGAAAAACAAACTACTTTTCTTAATACATTCCAAGATTAACATTGAGTTCCCAACATCTAATTTTGGGATAAAAACAAAAAAACTTTCCCTGGTTGTCCTGTTGTAAATCCGGAAACTTTCTCCGGTAGACTAACGGACTGTAAATCTGGAAACTTTCCCTGCCCGTCCTGCAGTAAATCCAGAAACTTTCTCTATTTAGCCTCCTCATAATTAGGCTCCATTCCTAACATTATGAGTACTGGTCCATCAAGATGAGGACATTACTCATCGAAAAAGGACTATGGGATATTATTGAAGACGAATACATTGCTCCAACAGATTGGACTACTTTAAGTGCAAATGATAAGAAGATCTACAAATATGCACAGAAAAATAATTCTTTTGCCTTATACCATCTTCAATCAGAATTAGATCCAAGTATCTTTCCTAGAATTGCATCTTACTTAATCAGCTACGAGATGCATGGAATGCCTTGAAAGAAGGATTCCAAGGAAGTGATAAAGTAAAGCAAGTCAGGATTCAGACTTTGAAAAGAGATTTTGAAAATCTCAGAATGAAGGAAAATGAAAGAGTCGGAGACTACTGTGTACGAGTCAAAGCAGTAGTTGATATGATGCAAACTTTAGGTGAAGACACAAAAAATGAAACAATTGTGAAGAAAGTGTTGCGAACACTTCTTCCTAAGTGGAATCACATTGCTATCATAATTGAAGAATCCAAAGACCTTTCTACTCTTACATTTGATAGTTTGATTGGATCATTAACATCACATGAAGAGCGACTTCAAGGAGCACCTTCAACAAGCTATGGAGGTGATGACAAAGCCTTCACTTTGAATGAAACTGCAAGACGAGGACAAGGAAGAGGCCGAGGCAGAGGACAACAACAAAGAGGCAAGGGCCCAAGCAACTCCTACAGAGGAGGTAATCAAAACAGAGGTGGAAATCAAAATAGAGGAGCCAATCAGAACCAAAGCGGCAATGCAGCCCGTGGAAATCAAGGACGAGGAAGTAACAAGACTAAAACAACTTGTTTCAATTGTGGGAAACAAAGCCACTTCGCTTGTGACTGCGGTCAAAGTCTTCAAAGGATAAAAGCAGTCAATATGGCTCATTCTACGGAGAAGAAGAAGGTCCACCAAACCTTTTTCTCTCTTATGGACAGCCAGATCAAAATCTAAATGATACATGGATTTTAGATACTGGTTGCTCCAACCACATGAGTGGCAAAGAAAATCTCTTTGCTACATTAGATTCAAATTACAAATCTCATGTTAAGTTAGGCGATAATAAATCTTTGCAAGTTGAAGGCATTGGAGCTATGGCAGTTCCAACAAAAGAAGGCCTTAAAAATGTGAATGACATATACTATACTCCACAACTACAACACAATTTGTTAAGTGTTGGCCAAATTATGGAGAAGCATTACAAATTAGTTTTTGATGAAAGAAAATGTACAATCTTTGATAAAAACAATTGTAACCGGGTCATCACAGAAGTACCTATGACAAAGAATAGGTTGTTTCCTCTAAAATTTGGTGAGCCAGGGGGAGCTCAACTTGCAAACATTGCTATTACAAATCCAAGTAAATTGTGGCACTTGAGATATGGTCACCTCAATTCCGCTAGCTTGAAAATGTTAACATCACAAGCTATGGTGACAGGTCTACCAAAAATTCTAGAACATAAAAAGGTATGCGAAGCATGTGCTTTAGGAAAGCACTCTAGAATGAAGTTTCCAAGAGGCCGAGCGTGGAGAGCAAGCTATCCTCTTCAGCTAGTACATTCAGACATCTGTGGTCCAATGCAAACAAAAAGCCTTGGAAACAATTCTTATTTTCTAACATTCATAGATGATTATTCTAGAATGTGTTGGCTCTATTTTCTGAAACACAAAGATGAAGCATTTGATTGCTTCATAGACTTCGGAAATAATGTAGAAAAGCAAAGTGACTATTATGTCAAATGTCTTCGCATCGATAAAGGAGGAGAGTACTCCTCAAATGAATTTCTTCATTATTGTAAGCAAAATGGGATAAAAAGGCAGTTCACCACTGCCTATACCCCACAGTAGAACGGTGTGGTCGAGAGAAAGAACCGCACCCTTGTTGAAATGGCACGAACAATGCTTCAGGCAAAGCATCTCACAAACAGCTATTGGGAAGATGCAGTGAGAACAAGTGCATATATTCTAAATAGAAGTCTGACTTCTAGTTTAGATGGTATCACTCCTTATGAAGGATGGTATGGTAAGAAACCAAATGTCAAACATTTCCGAGTATTTGGTTCTTTAGCATATGCACACATTCCTGAGGAGAAGAGAAAGAAGCTTGATCCAAAGAGTCAAGCATGTGTTTTTGTAGGGTATTGTGATTCAACCAAAGGGTATAGATTGTACAATCCCAAGACACATAAAATCATTATCTCCAGGGATGTAATTTTTGATGAAGGGGGAGAATGGGGTCATAAAAAAATTGTTGATTTTGACTCTAATTCGGACAATTCCACATTAGTACCTCCCACATTGGTACAACCCAAGAAAAGCAGTGTAAAAAGTCCTCCTCCACAAATTCCACATCAAGAAACTTCATCAAGTACATCAAGTGGTACACCAAGTCCAAGAGGGACTTCTTTGTTGGCACCCCCAAATTCTCCAAAACGAATTCAAAGATCTGTAAGCGCTCCAAGCCCGATGGATATTGATTTAGTTTCTTAAAGGAACAAGACAAATAGAGGAAAGCGCATACTACAGAGTCATCCATCTACTCAAATGTTGGATAGGAATTTCCAACAAAGATACACTAGAAGTCAAGCTAGTGAGATGGATGACATTTTGTCAAGACTTGAAAATCTTCAAATGTCAGGGGATGATGAGTCTCATGAACCAAGGGGTGATGTAGTCAATTATGCTTTGTTGGCTCTCGCACGCCTAGAACCATCTAGCTATGAAAAAGCTTGCATCGAAAATATATGGCAATATGCCATGGAAGAGGAAATATCCTCAATTAAAAAAAATGATACTTGGGAGCTTGTGAAGCTTCCCAAGGGAAAAAAATGTGTTGGATGTAAATGGGTCTATAAGACCAAATTCAATGCTGATGGAAGCATTGAAAGGCACAAGGCAAGATTAGTAGCTAAAGGTTTTACTCAAAAATATGGAATAGATTATGAGGAAACCTTTGCTCCAGTTGCTCGACAAGAAATAATTAGAACTGTTCTTTCCTTGGTAGCCCATAAAGGATGGAAAATTCAACACATGGATGTGAAAAGTGCATTTTTAAATGGATACCTGACAGAAGAGGTGTATGTTCAACAACCTCAAGGTTTCCAAGAACCAAGAAAAGAGAACCTTGTTTATAAATTAAAAAAAGCACTTTATGGCCTCAAGCAAGCACCAAGAGCATGGTACTCATGAATTGACGGCTATTTCAGCAAATATGGTTTCACAAAAAGCAAGAGTGAACCAACACTATACTACCCGAAGAATGGAGTAGATATCCTCATAGTTTGTTTATATGTGGATGATCTAATATTCATGGGTAGTAATGATAAAATGAATATGGAGTTCAAAAAATCCATGATGAATCAGTTTGAGATGAAGGATCTCGGATTAATGAGATACTTTCTAGGAATGGAAGTACATCAATCAAAGAGTGGGATATTCATATGTCAACAAAAATATGCTCATGACATGATCAAGAAATTTGCTATGCAGCAGTGCAAATCAGCTGCAACACCAACCGAACATGGAATACAACTAAGCAAAGAAGATGGAGCACCAAAAGTTGACTTGACCAATTTTAGAAGCATGGTTGGGAGTTTAATGTTTCTCATCAACACTAGGCTAGATATACAGTATGCTGTTTCTCTTGTATCACGATTTATGGCATGCCCATCCGAGCTGCGTCTTCAAGCAACCAAACGAATTTTACGATATGTAAAAGGTACATTGGATTTTGGAATCCATTACCACAAGTCTAACTCTGTGAAGTTATTTGGTTATAGTGATAGCGATTGGGGCAAGTAATATAGATGACAAAAAATCTACATCGAGGGACCTGTTTTAGTCTAGGTTTAGGACTAATAACTTGGAGTTCCAAGAAGCAATCTGTTGTAGCATTATCATCTACAGAAGCTGAGTACATAGCCATTACTCATGCCAGTACTCAGATCCTCTGGTTGAGGAAAATCCTTGAAGAGATTGGCAAAAAACAAATTGGTCCAACCAAACTGAATTGTGATAATATTAGTGCCATATAGTTGGCATATAATCCGATCCACCACAAAAGGTCAAAACATTTTGATATGAAGTATCACTTCATAAGAGATATGGTGGAACAATAGACAGTTGAGCTTCAATATTGTAGCACTTTGGATAATCTAGCAGACATCTTCACCAAAGGCATGGCTAAAGCTCAATTTATAAAGCTGAGAGACTATATAGTCAGTCCTCTCAACTTTAAGGGGGAGAATGTTGGAATATTACCATTAGTAAAATGTTAAAAAATTGATTTTACCTTGGGTAAAGGTAACTTACCTTTTACCTTACCTGGACGGCAGTGGACGGCAGCATTTGGGCGGCAAGAGAATTCGAGTCATCTTTCTTTTCCCCCAATTTCTCCTTTCCTCCCTTTCTTTCTCAAATAGGTTATTTACTGTTTATTTAATCTATGTAACCTATGTTTTATTGTTAATGCAATTAACAATTTTTCGTCCACACTCACCTTTCACATGGTAGGTTTACCATGCTTGTTGAAATGTAATAAGTATTAATTGCTGAAATATATACCTTTAATTTATTTTCCAATTAATGCTTACTATCTCTATATTATTGTATTCCCTCTAGTCTTTCGTATGTTGTGAATTATAATTTTGTTAGATTTAGTATCTAAACTATTCTTGTTTTTCTTGCTAAACATTAGAAACTTAAATAATAAGTTCTAGGGTGAACTTAGAGGGTGACCTAAGGGATTGAGACCCCTTAGGGTGAACATAGTAGACCTAAGGGATTAATACCCCTTAGAGAGAATGATAATTGAGTTTAGGAAAGACTACATATGAGTTAAGATAGCTCATCACGGAGACGAGATGGATAGCTTAACTCACAATACGTGTAGCATACCTACACAAACTGACTTGTGTATGATATGGTGACGGGCATACACCTTCGACTGATTGAAGGTAATAAGTTTAGCTCATCAAGGATGATGAGAATGATAGAATTATTTGAAACAACACATGATACACCTACATAGATGGAGTTATGTTAAGGGTATCTGTTGAGATGTAGCCTTCAGGGAAACTTAGGGTTTCTAATCAATAGAAGTCAGTTACAGGTTTATGAATCCCTTTTCTAAGTAAAAAATAAAAAATATTTTCTTTTTGTATGTTTTCTTGTAGTTGTATTTTTTGGTCATTAAAGAATGTGCGGATTGACTTGAATGGTCCATGGGAACTTGGGTTTTGGAGTGAGCCTTGGCTTGACTGTGGGTCATTACCATAGGCTACTCAAAATGAAAAAGTGTTGGTGGAAACTTTCTTTCTCTCTTTATTTCTTTTTTATTTTCTATTAAGGAAAACACACTATCCATGCCAACAAAAAATCAAGCAAACACTAAATGTTTTGATATTTTTTGTTTTGAAATTTTGATTTTGATTTTGAATGTATTTTTTTTGTAATGCTTATCTTTTTTTTTTTGTGTTTGATATTCCCTAGACCTAGGAACTATGAGGGATGATGGAATTAAATGTAAAAGGGTGTGTATATGCCCACTCCCCTGATGAGGAATGAGACACAAATGATAAAAAAATTTCCTACGATGGTGGGTTGGCTCTAGGTATCCTAAGGGAGTAAAAAAAACCTCTCTAGAGAGGTCACGCTATCTACGTCTTGCTACTTATCTAGCTAGGATTTCACTTCACCCTCGATCGGGCTTGGATATAAACAACAGTTGCAAGTCCAAAAATTATTAAACCCTATGAACAAAAGGGTATCTAACCTCAAAATTACCCCAAGCTAGCCCCAATGGTAACCAACTTCTTGGTGATGAAATCCAGGAAACTATGTGATCTAACTATGGTGTCTAAAAGGCTCAACAGATGGTTGATGATGAAATCCAACATCATTAGGATGTTTTCCTCACAAAAATATTTGTGGAATATAATCGTGCAAGTGTGTAATTTGATGTGTCTTTTGATTTGGTTATTTTTATTTTATTTTATTTTTTTATGCCTACTTACTATGCAGATTTTAAAACTAATACTAAGGATGCAAAGAAAAAAATGATTTGAGATTCTTTTTGAAAGAAATATTGATATTTATGAAAGCATGCACAAACTAATCTATTGATATTGAAAGAAAATAACAACCTAAGTTACTAAGTTTGGGAAAGAAAATGACAATTAATCAAAATAGTCTTTGAGTTTTTGAAAATAAATGATAACTAATCTAATGTGCATTGAGTGTTTTGAGACATCAAAAATATATAAATAAGGTAATATGCTTTTGAATATTTGAAAAGAGAATAGAAAGAGATAAGTAAGGTATTGTGCCTTTGAATGTTTGAAAAAGGAATCGTGAAAAAACTATGCTAATGTTTTTTTTTGAGTTTGAAAGAGACAAGTAAAAGAACAAGATTCAAACAAGCAAATCAAAGAAACTATGCTACAAAATTTCATGCCAAATTGAGAAGGTACAAGCAACTAGCCCATGAACCTGTGCTAAAAGAAATGGAAACTAAGCATAACGTGTCCATGAGCCTATGTCTGAGCCTGTGCAATTATTTTCTAAGCTTGAAGACCATCTTAGGTGGTTGTGTCTAAATTTTAGAACTACCATGGGTGGTTGATATTGATCTTGAGGACCACCATGGACAATTGTGACTATGATTGAGAACCACAACAGGCGGTTGAGACTGAGCCTGTGAGGGTAGATCTTGTAAGATCTTGCCTGATTTGAAAGGTATGACTGTGTATATCCTACCATTAAGTGCCTGTAATAAATAAAACAAGTAGGATTTTATAAAAGAAATCTAAATAAGCATGAAAACAAAAACAACCCTAATCAAAAATATATAAGACATGTTATACCCGATGCAAGTTGCAAAGCTCATGCAAAACAAGCATCAAATGTGTTGTGGGTAAAGGGTCCCACCGTGATCACCATTTGCATGAGAATAAATACACCATAATAATGAAAATATGCAAAGAGTGACACAAATAAATATTTACAATAGATTTGATATTGATAAACTTTATCTTTTACAAATAGGCCCTTTTGATTACAATCGACCTCCCAAAATGGAGGATTTCCTTTTACAAGTAAGATCTATGGTGTGGCAAGTTATCTCCTCGAGCACACATCATATTTTGTGAGGATTTATAAGACACATTTCTTGACCTTCCAAGATTCCATGTGTATCCAATACCTCTACACAAGCTCACAATGACATCATCAATAGCATATGCAGGGCCTTTCAAGATAAGGCCCTAAATCATGAAAAAGGAATACAACTTACAAAAACAATTATAGAGTGGTTGATATTACTCCAAATTATCTAATAATTTTTGGATACCTTCCTATATATGTAATAAATATTCCCTCCAAAAATTTCATCAATCGAAGCACATAACTGCAATCTGCACATAAAATAAGTAGCGTATTTTTTTACTAAAAATATGGATCTCAACTATAGGTTTTTAGAGGGTTGAAATATGGGTCTCCACTACTCATAATTGTTTTAATTTTTATGTAGAACTCATTTATTATTTCAGCAATATTCCCTCCAAATTTGGTGGTGATTGGAGCTTGGACCTACAATTTGCACACAAAACAAGTCAAGCAATTTTTGACTAAAAATATGGACCCCAACTATAGGTTTTTTGAGGGTTGACAGTTGGGTCTCCACTATTCATAATGGTTTAAATTTTTTTTTAGACCTCCTTCATTATATCATAAAAATTCCCTCCAAATTTGGTTGTGATTGGATATTGAACTTGCAATATGCACACAAAACAAGTCAAGCAATTTTTGACTAAAAATATGGATCCTAACTATAGTTTTTTAGAGGGTTAATAGTTGGGTCTTTGATATATATCATTCATGATGGAATGAATCTGCCCTCTAAATTTGGTGGTTATTGAAACTCAGAACTACAATTTGCACACAAAACAAGTTAGACAATTTTTTACTAAAAATATGGACCCTAACTATAGGTTTTTAGAGGGTTGATAGTTGGATCTCCGCTGCTTATAATGGTTTTAAATTTTGTGGAGACCTCATTTATGATGTCATAAATCTTCCCTCCAAAATTGGTGGTTATTGGAGCTTGGACCTACAATGTGCACACAAAACAAGTCAAGCAAATTTTGACTAAAAATATGGATCCCGATTGTAGGTTTTTAGAGCGTTGATAGTTGGATCTCTGCCACTTAGAATAGTTTGAAATTTTGTGGAGACCTCCTTCATTGTGTCAAAAATATCCATATCTCTAAAAATCAATAATTCACTACTTATCCTTCAATCTAGTGGAATGAGATCTATGTTGAGTCCTAGTCTTCATGAGTTTTCCTGCAACCCTATGGAAAGACTCTAGCAAAAAAAATAACTTTTATTTTTTTGATAATGAGATACCTCTATCTTCTATAAATCTCTCTCATGACTCTCCCTATCTCCTATTAATATCCCTTGTGGCTCTGATACCACTATTAGTTTTTGATACTAAATACTTAATGTAAAATCTACCACAAGGTATAAAATGAGCATGAAATATTAAATATAAGGTAATGAAAATATGCAAAGCATGTAAAAAGCATAAGAAACTTCTGTAAATACTCATAAAATTGCCTTTAATGAAAGCTCACAAAAATAGTATCTTCATACAAAATGAGGAGATCACTAATACTCTATGCTCCATATAAGTTCTACATAATAACAAACTTGTATTCTACTCTACTCTCTCTTCTCCTTTGAAAAATGATGAGATTCTTGTATAATGCTTACACAAGGGCCAATATATAATGGGATGTGACTCTTGGCCTTCTATATTCCTATGACTCTTCACTTTCCTATTCTATGGACTCATGTGCACATGGCAAATGAAGCACATGTACATTATTGAATACTTTAATTGTGCATTTATTACATTGCATAAAGTAAATACTCAAACTCTAATCTATGACTCACACTTCTAATCTAAAGGTGTACCCAAGGTGGTACATTAGCATGTACCAAATAATGTAATATATTCCAACATGATGCATATTTGGTGCACTATTGTATGTAACATATGGGTGTGACTACAAAAAAAGATTAGAAAACATTCCCAAGAGCCTCCATGGTTGAAGCCTTCGAGCTCTTCAAATGGTATACCTACAATCACAATGTCAAAACATGTATACAACAAATCAAATAAAATTTGAGCAGAGCTTTGCTATGATTCTTGTGCACACATGAACATGAAAATGGAGATCTATTTGTAAAGTCTCCCATGGGTGGAGGAGGGTGATGAGGATGGAAGAGAGTGGATGACAAGTGGCATGGGTGCATAAGAGAGGAATCTTATGGATTTTCCACTTGGGTGGACAAATGTGCACTTTTCTCTATTTGGGCTATGACACCCTATGACACATTATGATGCATCATAACATGCCTCACTAATGCTCTTTTTGTGGAGAGATTCCTCACCCACCAAAAATGATGTGCTTAATCAATGTGCTTGGGTGGAGGGAATCCTCACCCATGTGCATTAATGCGCTTAAAATGTGGAGGAAAGAGGGGAAATAAATGCCAACCAAAGTTAATGTGAACCAGAGTTAAAAATAATGGAGTGGTCTCATGATGACCATGGTTAAGCGTAGGAAGGGGCTTAAGTGGGTCACTGTGAAGACTACAATGCTTTTATTAAAAATTTAATAAATAAATTAATATAAATAAAGGAATTGCAAGCCACTTTAAAGGGGGCTCCCTTGGAATCACAGGCCACTTATAGGGGGCTCCCTCCTTGACTTTAATTAATAAATTATTCTTCTTCTTTTTTGATGCCTAAGTTCTATGTCCATTCCTAAATTTATATCTAACCTAAAGCTATGTTGGTGAAGAGACGTGATGGTTCATGTTATTAATTAATAATATAATAATTAATTGATTAATAATATTAAATATTAATGTTAGGATGAAGGATCTTAACATGTATTTTTCCTGGAAAAAGCTTTGTCCTAAACGATGGGACTGAGGAAATTGTTGTTGAAATTGATCACTGAAATTTGTTCCAATGATCACTGATAGGTATAATAACAGTATCCACGGGATGTGAAACACTAACATATATGATGCAACAAGATGGAGGCACAAAAACTGATGACTGTAGCGATGCGATAAGATATGGGTACGAAAACTGCTGATTGTAGACACGAGAACAGACATGAACAACAGTGGACATGAAATGACTTGACCAGACACGAGAACAGACATGAACAACCAGACACAAAAACTAACAGAGGAGTAACACCCGAGTAAAACTTTCTGTATCGGCAATGTGGGACTAAGTCCTAGATGAAAATAAAATTTAAAACGTCTTCCACCGTTAAATAATTTTTAATTGCAAATGTTTTAAGAATCAAAATGTTTTGCTGACGTGGTGCTGTCAGATTGGTTTTCAACTTTAAGGGAATATAATGTAGGTTTTCTTTTGGGTAATGAATGACCTTTCTTGTCTCTTTTAATCGTCGTGTGAATGAGTGCGAGCAGGTACCGTTCCTGGTTAATGAATTGAAACCAGATTATTAATTCGAAGATCGAAAGGGATACAAAGATCTGGACGACGAATTTTAATTCGAGATGTCGCCAAATCCTCTATGGTCACCTTGCTGCTGCCAATATTTTTTTTTTTGGGCTACTGCAGTCTAGAAGCTCTGATGAAGCATACGTCAATTCGTTCGATTATTAGTGAGGAACTAGCTGCTGAATTGATACAGTTGGTAGATGAACCATTAATTGGGGATTAAAAATTTATAAAGGCACCAAGAAAGATGCAATGTAACTTCATCGTTACCATAATTCAGCCTGTTTGCCGCTACAATATTGTGTGATTGTCACGTTAAGCTCTTTAATTACGATAACATTGTTGAATTAACAACGTTCGCTTGAGATACTGTTGATGAAAAATTGATGAGAAAATGGGATGTAAACGTTAACTTTAGTGTCAATCAGTACTCCACTCGCGGTTGTAAAGGCTTTCTGGATGCCAATTTGCTAACGTGTTTTAAAAATTTTCATCTCCTGGTTTGAAGTTTTTTTTTTGTCTCCATGCTGTGAAGTACTAGCTACGTATAAAAATTAGTTTACCTGCTACTATAAGCGATTTTGGATGAATTAAAATTTAGAACGTTGTCGGCATTTAGTGTCTCGACCGGTAAACCATAACTCACAGATTTATATCGATGATTTAAAAATGACGCTTATAATCTACAAGCCACCAAATGTAGTTCACTTGATTTAATTGACGTTTTCAGCGTATTGCTCTTGAAATTTTAAATCGCTCGTTTTAATTTGCATGTCTTCACGTACAGGACTGATCAAATAAATGTTTGTTACATATGATGTACTTAAAAACAACTTCCCCATGTCTGTCCATAATCGTTGCTCTATATCAAATGTGAAGACCCCAATGCTTTTATTAGAAATTTAATAAATAAATTAATATAAATATAAAAAATTGGAGGCTACTTTAAAGGGGCCCCCTCCTTGACTTTAATTAATAAATTATTTCTCTTCTTTTTTGATGCTTAAGTTCTATGCCCATTCCTAAATTTATATCTAACCTAAAGCTATGTTGGTGAAGAGACTTGATTATTAATTAATAATATAATAACTAATTGATTAATAATATTAAATATTAACATTGGAGGATGGGTCAAAGGGGCTAGAATAGTCAACGTTAAATAATTTATAAGGTTGCAATAGACTAATTAAAATAATTGCATATATTATTAAATGTTAATATTAGCCATTGCAATTGTGACTCTTTTTAGATGTCTACAAATACTAATATAAAATTCACAAGATAAACTTCACAAGTTCAAATATAATATAGCCACAAAGATCAAGACAATGATGTAAGTAGAATAATATGAGCAAATTAATATGTAAATCAAGACTTATAATATAACAAATAACATTCACTAATAAACAGTAATATGAATGCAAATAATCTGAATCATACATGTACAAAGCATGTAGCATAACATACAATATTAATTGCTCAAGTTGTATGCAACCTTTATTACTCTTCTCCTCTTGGAAATTTGAAATGATATGATTTGATATATAATATTATATGTTTATATGATATGATATTCCTACTCTATGGAGTACTATATAGCCATAGTAGAATGAATTTTTGGATACTTAACTATTCCTTTCCATATGCCAAGTCTCATGACTCTTGGCTTATCTACTTGACACTTGCATACATATGACTCTATATTGTATGCACACCTAGACATGACTCTTCACTTAGCACACTTTAATCTAAAGATACTTGTGCACACTTACATATAAGACACTTGTGCATATAAATGCACATTACACTAACACACTCATTCACATGACACTTGTGCATATAAATGCACATTACAATTGCACACTCACTCACATGACACTTGTGCATTTCCTGCACATACACACTTACATAACACTTGTGCATTTCCTGCATATTACAACATTACATAAAATATTACTCACACTCTAAACTAAGACTTAAACCTAATCTAATATTTACAATATGTACCATGAAGGTACCATGGGGTACATTAGCATGTACTAAATAAATAAATATTCTCTAACAAGGTGGTGTTTGCACTATGAAGAGGTTTGATAATATAATCCATTATGACATTAACATATTTAGTCATACGTCTAAATGGGTGTCAAGTTCTATGATTTTGGTATTATTGTAGCATCACAATTGCTTTGTTCAAATAAAAGGTCTAAAGTCATTATCAATTTCCAAAGTTGAGAAATCAAATGAGAGTGATTATGAGTGAAGAAAATCATCTCCATCATGTTCAAATAGTAGAAAATTAATCTCCTAACAACGAAAAATAAAATGTAAAAAATAAAGTGGTGTAGAGGTTATCTCTTATGTTTTAGGATCTTTAGGGCACAATAATTATGGCTAATCAAATTGGTAATAGTATTAAAAATGGAAGAGATGAAGGCAAATTGAGATGTTTATAGGAATGTTAAGAAGTGAGGAAGGCACCCAAAATAAAATAAAAATGAAAAAAAATACCAAAAGAAGATTGATTTGGGAAGCTATACATGAGTATCATAAATATTAGGAAGAAGTTGGGAAAATCCATAAATAAGCATAAAAATGATGATAAAAATTATATCTTGTCCGCTTATGTAGAGGAGTTGGAGAGCAAGTGGGTAGTTAAAACTCTCCAAATGAAATTGAGAGGTCCCAGGTTCAAATCTCTCCCCTCACATGCTACGGATATGCTATGTACAGAAGGTTGCAAATCAAAATTATATCTTCAAATAAATAAGGTACATATATGGCTTCCATTTCCCCTAGAAAAAAGAGAGTAAACAGATTAATAGGTTGTTATAATCATAATTATGTTTTAATATAGAAGAAAAAATATGTAGTGAGGAATGTAGGGAGGGATTCAAAAGGATATACAAATTATTGATGGATAAACTATTTATAGTGTTAACATATCTAAGAAATAAAAATAAGGCAAGAAAATAAAGCAAATGTAGTGTTGATCTTTTGCTTGATAAATTATTTCAATAAAATATGTAAACATTGGTAGGTAATTGGTTGAGGGTATTATATCTCTCAATTAAAATGATCAAAGAATTGATAAAGGAAAAACAATGGCACAAGAAGTAGGAAGAAGATGTAATAAAATCTTCCATATAAAGGCAAGAGAATAGTTTATGGAAATTATGCTTAGTTGTAGTTTACTTGACTTAATGTAATATTTTAATATTTTAATGGGAGTAATATTTTGTAGAAGCCACATACAACTTATTAAAATTAATATAGAGTATGAATCCCAACGAGTCTAGGGAAAACAATGGGAAGTAAGGAGTTTCACACCATAAGCCAAGGCTTCAATCCCATGGGTGGGCACCTTGTAGAGTCATAAGGATACTTTAAAGGAGGTATTGAACTTATGAAAATGCATAGACCTATGGTCGAGTATATCCATATGATTGATTCAAGCTCATGCTTATGTTCTCTATGAACTCTATCCAAACTTAAATAAAATGGTTATAAATAATACCTCAAATACCAAATAGCATCCTTTTTCAAGGAGTTTACATAGGTTTTAATGAGGGATCTTGGTCCCTTTATATTGAGTAGGGTTTGAACCTTGGACCTCTCAAAGAGAGGCCAAAGCCCTTACCACTATAGTAAGCTTGCAACTATTACCAAATAACATCCTTAGTAAAACATATTAAAAATATTTCCATGCAATAAGACTTGAGATGTGATGACTACAATAATTGTTTTCATTTTGAAAATACAAACAATTTTTTTAAAGTAAGATAAACAATTTTTTAAAATAACCATCTACTTGTATAAGTTTTCAAAGTAATTTGGTGTGTTTCAATATGTATATGGTTTTACACACATATATAAAAAGCTTCTCCATATTCACTTATACTTTTTAAATTATCATCTTTACATGTTTTGCTCATTTTTTTTCTAATAAGCAATGTGTGGCTTCTATTGGGGCCACTCCCATTAAAATAACAAAACATTACATTGTTATCAAGTTAATTAACATATATTCAACTTACCTTTTTATCAAAGATATTCTTCATTTGCCTTTCTATCAAAGATATTTGTCATCTTCCTCAAATTGCTATGTTTTTGCAATCAACTCCTTGATATCATTTTTATTAAGAGATAATATCTCACTCATCCAATTGCCTTCTAAAATTTGAATTTTTCCAAAATGAAAATTAACACTACAAATAACTAAAATACTTGCTACCCAGTTTGCATATCTATAAATATGTTGTTCATAACAACCTATCAATTTCTTAATACCTCTTTTTTAGGAGTCTTCTTCATACCCCTAATATTCCAAATATCGTTGTCATCATCACTTTTTATTTATGGGTTTAGCCCCATTTCTTGTTAACACTTGAGATTCTTGCTCTTTTTTCCATATCAATATCCCTCTAAGTTTATTTTTATATTTGTTTTTGCTTCTTAGGTCTTCATCTCTTTTTTCATTCCCACCAACACTTTTATCTTCATTAATATTTTCATTTTTTTTTATATTTTCTCCTATCGAGACTTATCATCTATAAGTGTGTCTTGCTTTTTAGGATTCAAAGTGTAAGGAATAACCTCAAAGTCACTTTCTTATTTGCATTGGCCTAGAAACCCTAAAGTGCAAGGACGCTCTTCCATACAATTACCTTCTTATACTGCCCTGAGAAACCTATATTGTTATGGATTTCTTCCATCCTCATTTTCTTATTATGTTGCTTTTGAAACCCTAAAGTGTAAAGGATAACCTCTACATTACTTTCATTTCTATTGCTAGGAGAGGATTCCATACTACTTGATGAAAATGAAGATAATTTACCTAGAATAAACTTGACCTCTTATGTCATCTTTAATTTAAAACTTTCATCCACATCTTCCTTTGTAACTTTAACTCCTTTGAAATTTGAACTTACACATTGCACTTTCTCATCCATTGTATTCTTCTTTTTTTCTTCTAATGGTTGATCTGAGTGAACTATGGTGGCTTTTTTCCATATGATATTGAAGATAGGCTTTTTTCGCTTCTTCATTTGGAGTGGAATATCCTTGATCTAATCCAACTTATATTATAATACAATTTCTTTGCTTCATCTTGAACTTTGTCTAACGACCAATTTTTTTGGTCTTTTTCTACATCATTTTCACTTTGCAATCTCTTTTCATGTGTCTAGTCTTATAACAATTAAGACATTAGAATGCAATATTTTCATAATCCACTTGTTGATCCTATTCTCTTAATTAATATTTAATCCTAATGCACTGTGGGAAAGGACTTACAATTTCCATAGCAACACATCTGGGTATATATAGCATGCTTTTGCTCCTTAGTAGTTGCTCCCTCCTTGATGAATTCCTCTAGGGTATTTCTGATATTCTTCAAAACATCTTTATCGATACGTTGGTATCGAAGTCAAAAAATTCTAAGCCACACTCATTTTTTTTTTAATAATTTATGTCTTAATAGAAAAATTCTCACTCCATGGTCTTAAATAAAGGGCATATCTCCTCCTAAACCATGGGTCACCACCATTAATTTAATCCCTGATTTGAGAACTAGAAAAGACGATGAGGAAAAAAATG
The DNA here is from genome assembly GCA_028583015.1 of Wollemia nobilis. Taxonomy (NCBI): domain Eukaryota; kingdom Viridiplantae; phylum Streptophyta; class Pinopsida; order Araucariales; family Araucariaceae; genus Wollemia; species Wollemia nobilis. Next base: position 1,120,925 of record JAQPPZ010009575.1, read on the forward strand.
TTTAGGAAGAAAAGTCAGAGTAACTTGAATTCAATCTCCCCTTCTACTTGATCCAAATTTTAATCTCTAAAAACCCTGGCTAGTATCCATGGAACTTACATATTAACCCTTTATTTTTTAATAACCACATATTATGCTCAATCATCCCATCCTTGATAATTACTTTTGGTGTAACTATTGCTTCTTAGATCAAACTTACCATATACTCACTCTTCCTCTTTTCTCCAACGTTGGCATTTATACTTCCAACTAGGGAATCATGACTTTCTACTAGGGCTTTCAAATATGATTTTTCTTTCATGCTACCTAGTGAGATTTGCTCCTAGCTTTCACTCACTCTATTTTGTTTATTTTTATTTAAACAATGCACAAAATAACAAATTCTAATTTCTTCATTTTCTTTTCTTTTTATGACTTGCATGCATCATATAGGTAATGACTATAAAATTTACATAATAAAAATATTCCACTTTCCAATTTGAACACACCCCACACACACATATAAAAGAAATAGTACCTTCAAATAGTTTTTAACAATGAGTTGAGTTGTTTGGTATTTTGGGACTCTTAGATGGAAGATCCAAGTTCAAGTTTTGACACATATAAACAGGTAGCATGTTGGATAATGTTTTTGTATGCTTCACAATTTTTGTAGATATGTGGAGGTGCGCTCGTGAAGATGGTCAATAATGATGTTTCTATGTGCATTTGTAGAGATGGTCAATGCTAATATTGCAATTGGTTTTGATGTGCACATATGGAGATTTTCATAGAGATGATCAATAGTGGTCTTGCAATTGATTTGAAAGTGTGTTGGTGGAGATGATCAATGGTGGTCTTGCAGTTGGCATCTTCATAGAGATTCATAGAGATGGTCAATTGTGGTTTTGTAATTAGCTTGAAAGTGTATTGGTGGATAAAACACCAATAATGTGCTTAATTTCAGTTACAAATCACATATTAATTTAGTAATTATGGGTGACTTTTGACATCACCCTCAACAATATTTATAGAGTTGTCGTACACCAAAAACCGCAAGGCGTTAGTGTCTGATACAATCTCTATATTTGAACACCTCATAGGGTGGTTAGTCCTAAGGCCCAAGATGAAAATTAGTCCACTAAGTCAAATCTTCGAGGTGTGGTGGTTAGTCCAACATCCCCTCTCCAACGTGACTTGGGGGGATTTGATCCTGAGGTGAGGCTTTGATACCACTGTAGAGTTGTTGTTACATCAAAATCTCAAGGTTTTAGTGTTCGATAAAATATCTGTATTTGAACACCTCACAAGACGATTAGTCCTAGGGTCTAGGGTGGTGGTTAGTCCACTAAGTCAAATCCCCCAGGTAGAACACTTAGTCCAACAAGTGAAGTTTCATGTTTAGAAGTAAGGAGTTATGAGCAATCATGAGAAACTTTATCTTTATGTAAATCTCCTGTGAGTATGAGGAAATGAAGAGTTTATGTAAGTGTAAAGGTCAAGAGTCATGTGAAGGTGAAAAACCTCATATCTAAATGTATATATTGAAGACAAAGCTCTGTAATATGTAACTCGAATAAGCATTGCATTTATGCATTGCTTTAGTAGATTTATGAATAATATTGTGTGAGATTTATGTTCATTATTATGAGATAATTTGAGATTAAGATTCCCAAGAAATAACATTGGATTTTTAACACTTCTAATGATGATTATGCTCTCAAGTTCGTCATTGTTGGTGAACTCGTAGAGGTGTCTGACAATGATCTTACATCTAGTGTAGAGGCATGGTCATGGGGTGGTTGAAGATGTTCTCACAAATGGTGTAAGGTGGTTTTAGTACTGGTGGTTTTAAAATTCATAAAACTAGTTTTTTTGAAGGTTCCATGGTGTCCTCAATACTCATAATACTAGAAGTTGAGGTAGTTCTAGTTGTTCTAACATAAGTTTCAATGAAAAGTTCACATTGTTTGAGATGTGAGAGGTAATTTCATTGGGGTTTTTAAGGTTCATAGTATTGAAAGCACTTATAAGAATGGTTGTGCTCTTGGATATGTAATCATTGGTGCACTTGTGGAGGTGGTCAACGATGGTTTCACAACAAATACAAAGGTGGTTGATGGTGGTCTTATAACTTGTGTAAAGGTGGTTTCAATATTAGTTTCAAAGTTCATAAAGTTGGTTGTACCTCAGGCAAGTCCATGGTCGTATAAATGCTTGCAATGTTGTAGGAGGTTTAGGTAGTTTTGTTGGTGCTAAAAGCAACTTAGATGATGGAGGTCCCATTATTCAAGATGTCAAATACAATTTTAATGAAATTTTCGAAGTATATTGTGTCCAAGACATTTCAAAGGGTGTCCATGTTTTTGGATCCATCACCATTGTTCAAAATGTATTTTAATAAAATTCTTGAGTTTTATGACGACGAAAACATTTTTAATAATGGTTATCCTCTAAATATTCAAGATAACAATAATAAGTATGATCTTAGATGTAAAAAATTACCTTTAAAAAATTATATCTTAATTATTTCATACATAGTTAATTTAGTTTTTAAGTAAATATTAACCCTTAATTGTGTGAAAGTCAACATTTTAATGCACTTTCATAAATACACTTTTATAAACATCTAGGTTGTCAATTTAAGTCAGAAATAAATGCAAACTAATTTTTATATCCATGATAAGCAGTAAGGTCTGTGTAAGTGACTTGCTTTGATTGAATCTTCTTAACAATATAATATCTTTGAAAATATAAATATTTTAAAATAAAAAATATTAAAAAATTATTTCTCCTCTTGCACATTTTAGAATAGTTTGCCTGTTGAAAATCGTGATACGCAAATAACAACGAACGAACATCAATCACTCCCTCCTTACCACCACAAGTTTTCCTGCTTTATCCTATATGCAACACAATTTCTCCTCCAGGTGGCACCTCACCGGTGTGGTTGCTCCCTTCAATATAATTCATTTTTATATTATTGCTTGCACAAATTTGGAAGTATTTTTGGCTCTGAGTCTCAGGAGTGCCATCAATGGTGCAGCAAGTCGTTTGCAGGCTCACTTACTCCGTACCCTCATGCCTTCCATCACCATGTCGTTGCCAACCCTGCAAAACAAGTATAGCAAAACCCATCACCCAAGGACTTCAACGATGGAAACCCCAACGTGGGCGTTGCTTCAGTCCTCCCAGAAGGCCACGGAGGACATTAGTTGTTATGCAAGCTACGGACCAACAACAACAAAAACAAGAAGGTCACATTCTTAATCTTTCATTAATTTCCTAGATCATGGGAAATTCTTGCACTCCACTGTAACAAGCAAAATTGACGAATTCTTATAAGTAGGCAGAATCACAACGGTGAAGCTTTCAAATTCTAAAAAGATGTAAGGTTGAAATCCGAAAGGGTAGAATTGTAGACTATGCTTTATATCAAGTAAACACCATCAACATCTTGAGTTAAAAATTACTTTATTTTACAGATTGACAATACCCTTTAATGGAGCAATTGAAAATGGATGTTATTCTGGAGACGAGAAAACGAATATTTTAATTTAACATTCCACTTTATATGGAACAGGGGAAAACATTTCCATCATTCTGTTGTTGCTGTTTTACAATCCAAAGATCTGAATCTAAAACAAGCCTAGTTTAAGTGGAGTCTGGATTTTAGAGGGATGCATGAAGAACATGTGATTACGTTGAAGAGCTAGGAATTCAAATTCTTTCTTTCTATGTTTTGTAGATGTTTCTATACAAGATGTATGTTGGCTGATACATTAACCATGACAATCACACATACATGGGCTGCCCACTAAGTTTGAACCTTTGTTATACTCTTTTACCTTGAATTAGATTGTTTAGCAACGTTCACTTTACCATGAAGCTTGTTGAAGGATCGAATCCGTCGGAGTTATACAAATGTGAAGCATGACAATGTCAAATGAAAAGTAGAGACAAATCTTGTGCACCCAATTGGTGTGGTGGCTAAGCTGGGACCTTTAAAAATTTCATCTTTACCTTTATATGCAGAGAGTAGAAGTGCACTGCAAATTAGTGCTAAATAGGCCTGGACTTGCACCTGGCCAATGACAAAATGCGTAATTTTCATTTATGGAATGGGGGCTGACATATGTAATAATTAATAATTTATCATACGTACAATCCTACCATCATATCACTTTGTATTGATTCCTATAATTTCAATAAAGCAATGATATGTTGGTGTGGGATGTTATTTAGATCAATAAAATGTATCTATCATGAAGTTTATAAATACTTCCACTACAAATCATTTTATTATCACATACAATTACTCTTTTTGGTCGTTTAGTGTAATATTTGTGTTTTGTGATACCACTTTATATCTTCATGTTTCTTGTTGTGAGTTATGGTTATTGCTATGTGGAGTTGAATGGTTACTTTGTATTGTTGAATCTGGATATCGAGTTGATTTCATTCAATTTTTTCATGACGAATTTGTGTGAAATTCTTCAGCTTCATTTCTTTGTGTATCATGCTTATTTGGGTGGCCAATCTTTAACTGGAGCAGAACCCTGACAGATGGCATGGAATTTCATCAAACTCATCAGGTCATTAAGGCTTGATATCTCCTGCATGTACTTGAGTGTTATAATAAACAAATAACATATAGGAATGGATCAAGTTGTTCTGTAATGATACTTGGATTTTTGCGATGGCCTTCTTCCATTAATATAGTATCCATATGCACACCAGGACAAATTTCTTAACCACATTAATGTGTTTGAGGACTGATTATAGAGAATTATAAATAAAAAATAATTCCAGCATATTAAGGTGGAAGGGTTGGCCATAGATTATGGGTGGGCTTTACAAATTGTCAAAAACAGGCACTTTGTTACATTGACAATTAAGGAAATATTATCTCGATGCATTTCAAAAACCTAATCATTTCAATGTTCACATATCAATAATGGCTAGCGATTATACAAAAACTATGATTTTTAAATTACCTAGGGACTGCATGGGACTATGATATTCTCAAATGATTCATTCTCTTACTATTTTACTCCACCGTGCCTCAATCTAAAGCCTTACTTGCCTTCATTTAAGGTACTCAAAACTTCAAAATTTCACCTTTTAACAAAAAGATTTCTTACATATGTTTGGTTAAAGTAGTTACCGTTTTCAAGTCTATCTACATTCTGCTTAGCAATTAACATTCCCTGGGCAAATTTTGCAGATTAAACAACATCTGCATCTAGCACTATGCATAATTATTTCAGTGTTTTTTTGTAATTTAACATTTTGGTCACACTCATAGTCAATGATTGGCTTTAGGGATATTAATGAATACATGTTGTATCTTATGTTCATGTATTTTCTGTACAGTGTAACAAAATTCTTCTTCCTTTATACTTATCATATGTGCTTTGCTATCTGTATTTATGCCTTTCAAAAAATAATCTTAGAAACAAGGGATTCAAGCCCTTACCTCTATATCTTAGTGGCGGAAGCCCTGGGTAGGGCTATCAAGTTAGAACCCTTTGTGGAAGGTATCAAGCCCACTTTGTCGGTGGATCCTATTTCTCATCACCAATTTGCAGATGATGTTCTGCTCTCCCTCCTTGCTTCAGTTCCCCAAGTAAAGGTGCTAAAAGGAATTTTGGAGGCATTTGAAAATGCAACTGGGCAAAAGATAAATTATATAAAAAACAAAATCTTCTTTCTGAATACCCCCTTAGCAAGGTAGAGGATAATTGCTCGCATATTGGGTTGTAAGGTGGCTGCCCTCCCGTCTCTTTACCTTGGAATGCCTTTGTTTAAAGGCAGGATCCGAGATTTGCTTTGGGAACCTGTGGTGGAAAGATTGCAGAGGAAGCTGGTCGGGTGGAAAGGATCCCTCCTCAGTCAAGCTGGAAAGGCTACCCTGGTAAAGTCTACTCTTCAAAGCATTTCAACCTTCTTCTTATCTATGTTTAGAATTCCGAGCAAGATTTTATCGAAGATTGAATATACTCAAAAGTCGTTTCTTTGGTCCGGGTTTGATGAGAAGAAAATATTTCACTTAATTGGTTGGGAGCAAGTCTGTAGACCTAAAAAGGATGGTGGCTTAGGTCTCCGTAACATCAGGCAGATGAATAAGGCTCTGGTTGCAAAAAAAGGATGGAAGTTGGCAAATCAAACTGAAACTAGCTTGGTCAACATTGTGACAGCCAAATACTTGAGACAGAATTTTTTGCTTGTTGATTCTTTTCCGACTTCTGGTTCAGCCTTTTGGTTGAGTTTGCAAAAGTTGAGGGCGCTAGTCTCCAAAGGTTGCAGGTGGAGGTTGGGTGATGGACTCAAGATTGATTTCTGGAAAGATATTTGGTTGATGGACCAACCTCTTGTGCAAATTCCAAATCTGGCGTGTTTGGAGCCTAGGACCAAATTGGTCTTTGGGTCTAAGGTGGCTAACTTTATTGAGGTGGTCAATGGGCTGAAGGTTTGGAAATCGTTAGACTAGTCTATTCTCAACAATGCTGAACTTGAAGCTTGGATTTTAATTGCTAATAAGTTGAAGTTTCAGGTCATTAAACAGAGAAATGAAGAGGATGAGATCTTCTGGGCAAGGGAAAATAACGGATCCTTTTCAGTCAAGTCCGCCTACAATCTGTTGGTTGTCAGGACTCCTCCGTGGGTCCCACCTTTCAAAGTTTGGCTTAAGGGTCTAACGCCAAAGGTGAATATCTTTTTCTGGTTGGCAACTCAGAATAAGATTTTGACCATTGAAAATCTTAAAAAAAGAGGTTGGTCAATGCCGAACAGATGCTGCCTTTGTGGTGCTAATGAGGAACAGACAAGCCATCTATTCTTTCAATGCTCATTCTCTGTGGAAGTTCTTAACTCTGTTTTTAATTTTTTGGGATTGAGTTGGGTGGTGCCGAGTTCGCTTGTTGATGTTTGCGCTCAATGGTCATCTCCTTTTTACTCTCCAAGGCTAAAATGTTTTTGGAACTTTTGTTTACCGCATCTTTTCTGGCGGGTGTGGAAGGAATAGTAAAATTTTTAAAAACTTCCAAAGAGATCCTGCCTCTGTTTGTGCCAAAGCCTTGGCTTCCACCTTGGAGAATGTGTCCTCTCTGGCTTTGGAGGAGGGCAAATTTGAGGAGGCTGAGCTCGAAAGGAAAATTGGCTTTCAACAGAGCAATAGGGTTGCTGGTCTTCCTGGTCCTAATCCTCGGGCCCTTGTGAGGTGGGAACCTCCTTCTCTAGGCTAGGTTAAACTGAACTTTGATGGAGCTTCAAAGGGTAATCCCGGTAATGCTGGTGCTGGTGGGGTGCTTAGGGATGATAGAGGTGGGCTTTTACTGGCATATTCCAAATTCTTAGATATCCAGACTTGCCATGTTGCGGAGGCTAGAGCCCTTTACCAAGGTCTCCTACTTGTGGAGAAGATGGGGTACCAAAAAGTTTGCATTGAAGGAGACTCACTTAATATTATAAACTTGGTCAAAAGTGATTCAGTCCTCGGTTGGAACATTGAGGCTGTGATTATGGAATCTAGGTGGATTCTTCAAGCTAGAGAGGATAGGGAGATAAAGCATATCTTCAGAGAAGGAAACTGCCACGTTGACTTTATGGCAAACCTGGGTATAAGTCTCAATGGTCTGTCTGTTTGGAGAGACAATTTTCTCGAAGGCCTTCTTCAATTGGATTTAGCAATGCATGCTTCTTGATGCTCTGTAAGCTTTTACTGTTTATGAAGAAAGATTTTGTGCACAGCCAAGTGGGAGTGTTGGTTGGTTGGGGGGCTCACCAACACTATTCTAATTTTGTTTTTTGTATCAAGTTGTAGCTGGTTCACTTGGTGATGGGTGGCCAGTTGTAGTGCTTTATAGCTGTTCTTGTCCCAGTATTGCTGGTCTTAGGCCAAGTTTTGCAGGGCTTCTCCTATTGTAAAAGGTTTGGGGACCCTTTCAAAACCCCTTCTATATCTAATCAAAAAAATAAAAATTTCAACAAAAAACAAAATTCAGATAAAATATTTATTTAGACTTTAAGAGAATTTAGAATGATTCTAGTTCTGTCTAACTCTAATGGACCTAACGGTAAGGCTTAGGTGCTCCAAATAGGAGGTCTAAGGTTCGGATCCAAAAAGGGTAGGGTTTGGACACCAAATTCATTTAAATAGACAAAATACGGTGGGGCCCATTTCAACCCCATATAACCAACTAAATTTGGCCCATGGGATTGAAGTCTGACTGTTGAGGATGTTTGGCTCACAAATATCCGCTAGGGTTGGTTGCTTTGATAATATGGTTTGTTGTAATATGATGATTATGGGGTTCACTGAAATACTGTGGTAATGCAGCCATGATGTCATATGGTGGGCCTGTTTCAATCTCATATAACCAAATTTAAAAAAAAAAAAAAATTAACAGATATATATATATATATATATATGTATGTATGTATGTATGTATTTTAGGAATCTCTTTGTTTTAAGGTAGTTGTCACTTCCTATGAAACTGTTGTTTGCTCATGAGTACCCGTAATAATGTGAGTCAAAGTTTCTGTCGCTCCTAGCAACTAATTACAAGGAAATGAAATTTACATAGTTATCATTTGCATTGAAAGATAATCTTCTCCAGGTTTGACATCCCCTCTTCTTCTCTAGGTTCAACCACATCCTATGACCAAATAAATCCAAGTGCCTGATCAGTTTTACAAGCTGGGTTCATTGCGTGCTTGCTTTTTTTTTATAAGTGTTTGGCTGTGCATAGCACAAACCTGACCATGTTTAATTAAACTGCATTTGTAAAATGGCTGAGGAGATTGTTAGAGGTATTATTAATTTCAGTTAACATATTAATATATTATGTATTGGGATTTATGACCAAATGGATTTTCCTTCAACATGAAAATGAGTCTTTTTGTATATACATGGAAGCTTTAACATTGATTTATGCTGAAGAACACAGTTTTATTTTAAACAAAGATGCTAATATGCAGGCCAGGTCAAAGAAGAGGAAATTGTAGACAACAAAATTTTACCATACTGCAGCATAGATAAGAAAGCAGAGAAGCGGACAATAGGAGAGCTTGAGCAAGACTTTCTTGAAGCACTTCAGGCAATGCAAAGTTTCTACACACCCCTTTGTGATGTGATAAACATTTTAGATTCAATTGTTTGATAATGTGAATGGTATAGCAAAAAATGCACACTGCATGAATAATATTTTTTCACCTCTATTATAATTTGTTTATTTCAATTTGTTTATTTGTCAATGTGATTATTTGTTTTTCATTGCAGTCATTCTATTTTGACAACAAATCAATAATGACCAATGAGGAATTTGATAATTTGAAAGAAGAATTGATGTGGGAGGGAAGCAGCATTGTGATGCTCAGTAAGCTTGTCATTCTGACCCTTTCCTCTTCTCAAAATTTGCATTGATTATTTGTGAAATGAACTTTTAGTCACCCGAGGAAGCTTCATAATTCTTTTAAATTACCAAATAAAATATATTTTGGAGTTTATATGATAGTATTATATTCTTGACTCTCAGAAAGTGGCAACTTTCAATAATGAATGTGTGTGTCATAAGCAGGTTCTGATGAGCAGAAATTCATGGAAGCTTCACTTGCATATGTAGCAGGAAAGCCAATCATGACTGACGCTCAATACGATGAGTTGAAGCTCAAACTTAAAGTGAGTTTATTATTATTTGTTTGAAATGCAAATTCAGAGTGGCATTAATGGGTTTTTTTATGAGTTGTGTTTGGTTATGGTGCTAAGGGAAAGCAATGATGTTTGGTTCAAATTTAGGCTGGAGTTTGTAATAGAAGATCTCAGTGCACTTTAGCATTCTAAAGCATCCACTAAAAGAACCTATTTTGGAAATCTTGAGGAAGGCAATGCTTTACAAATCATCAAACATATATACAATGCAGTGAAGTTTTGGGCAATTTATTGGGATTGTAGTTATCTACTATAATTCAACAAATGGATAGGTGAAGGACATTTAAATACAATTTTGAAGTTTAGCCCAAAAGTCTACTCATGGTCTGTATTGAGTTGCAGAGTTTTTTTTTAAATCTTTTATCGGACTGCAGTTTAATAAAAGTTTTCCATACTGCACAGGGCATCACTCATGCTTCATCACACTTAAGATGAGAAGTCAATGTAAATTTGAAATTCCTATTTGGTCTTATACCTCTCAAAGACATGTAAATTCAATTAAATAACATAATATGTGTCTCAGATTTCACTGAGCTATAAAACAAAAATGGTTGCTCATTTTATTCCTTTCAGGTTCCACTTTGTCTTCATTACTCAATGATCCATAATTAGCTGTTCTATGAGTAAGCATGAATTACACAACAGATCCTTTCTAAACTAAACTAAAATGTTGTAAATATTTTCATATATTTGAACTCTGCGTGAGTATGAGAAACATCTACCTAAATTATTATAAGGAAATAAAAGAACATGCATGCACACGAGAACTTAAATATTTAATGCAAATAAACCCTTCTGGGTAGAAACCTCCATAGTACAAAATAAGAACCATTTTACTTTCTTCTGCAATGCACCGTGGTGAAGCTACAAACATTTGTTTAGTTTGGAACAATTACACTCTGATTCCTCTGCTACATAATTCTTACAGGGGAGTTCTTTTTTTCCAGATGCTTCTTTTTCTCTCTCAAATGACCTTAAGGATGATTTCTATACATTGTTTTCTTTTTTTCTTGGGATTCTTGGAAGTTCAACCTTTTTTTAATAAATTATAGAGAACTTGGAAAGCAATATAGGAACTGCATGGTAATTAGCTTAGAAAAGGCCTCTAAAGTAGTTTAGAATTGAAGCGATGAGAAATAATCACATGGAAAAATTCTATTGGGTTATTGTACTTAATTGTGTTTCATAATTTTAGGTGCACTTACCAACTGTATATCTTTTATGCACGTTGCACATATCTTTATGTAGTTCCTCTAGAAGCGTCCATCATGGTCTTTGTATATACATAATACAATGTGTACAATATGTATAGTTTGGACAATCTCTTTGGATGCTTATAATTTTTGGTGTCAGAGTGCAGCAATTGTGTCCTCTACATCTATTTATAAGTATCGTCATCTTTTACCCTTATGAGATCTAATACACTTAGGTCTCTTATGACTAGACCCTTCTAGTTTCTCTAATGGTTTTCGCTTCTCACTCTTTACAAAATTAGGCCCCTTCAAGCTTCAGATTTGTGAAGTTTAGCATTGGAATCTTAGTGCTCAAACATCAAATCGGCACCTCACCACTTATAGGTAGTTCTACAAGGTTTTCATTGCATCGTTGCTTTGTTTGCTATTCCCTTATTGTTGTGACTCCCTTAGACTCCTAGTTGTTCTTAGCAACACACACTCAACAACTTTCATCCTCCATCATGGAGTTAAGGGTGCAGTAGCCTTCTTATGACTAGTCTGTGACAACACCCCTAGGAAAAAACAGAATAGATCGCCATATTCAGGCTTTGATCCAATCTACAATGAAAGTAAATGACAGCAATTGATAACAGCAATAACAACTTAATATATATGTAAAATAAGACCAGAGACAAATATCAAGAGAAACTGCACATTGTCATTGATATATTCAGATTATGAATGGCATAAACAAAACAGTATTCAACAATGTCTGCACATCAACTCTACAACATATAGCTTTATCACATCTGCATTATCTCTAAAGTTCTCCAAATGGATCTCACCCTCCTCATCATCGGCTCATCACAACATACTTCACCAACTCTGACGGACCAGGTGACTTCGATCAGAAATGCCCCACATCATCCAGTTCGAACAGAAGCAGGGTCACTAGACAGTGCACCAACAGTTTGTCAGGGTTCCGAACTAGCAATGGGCAGAGACATATCATGGACTTCTTCAACTCCGGTACTTCGGCCTTGACTGTTAGGAGAGATTAGTTTCTGGGGGGTTCTCGGAGCTTGCCCCTCCTGGGCTGCTCCCTCCCCCCTCCTTCTCTCTCTCCATTCTTCTTGGCGTGCACTCCTCTCTGTTGGATTGCAGCCCTCCCCCCCTCTGCTCTCCCTTTTATTTTCTTTTCCCTTTCTCTTTGGCCCGTTTGTCGGGTTTCATCTTGTATTTATCTTAGTTCTTTTCTTTGTTGGGCTTTTTAGCCTGCTAGCTGGCAGTCATTATTGTCTTTCTTATAGTCCCTTGGGTCTTATTTTGGCCCACCGCAAACATTAATAATATTTCATTTCATTTCTACATATACTTCTCACTGAAATGTAAGGGGCCTATAAATAATGAATCCGGCAGGGGAGGTAGTTGCGTAACTATGCAACTTCCTCATACATTTCCGCCAACTACCAACTAAGGACCCCTTATATGACAAATGATTATAATTTAACAATTTATGTACTACTATTATGACATCACCATCATTATGCATGCATAATGACAACATATAACACAATATGGTGACGTAATGACAAACACTTTCCACGCAAACTACATTATTCACAAAATGACAAAATAAACTATACAATCAAAATTATATTTGTGTACTCATGTTCGTATGCATCCATCTATGCATGAGGTGCACTTGGGATGGCGCCACGTCAAAACTAGATGCTACATTGGCCCTCCCCTCTAGATTAATTGATGTCCTCGTCAACTGCTACACTTGGGAAGTTTGTTGTGGTGGAGGGGGCTACACTTTAATAGGATCTGCTCCCACCCGTCAAACCTACAACTTCAAAGTCTCAATTTCATTTTTCAGCCTTGTGGCATAGGCTGAATATTTCACCCATTGATACCCATAATACTGTGCTTTTCTATAATGTCCCCATTTTGGCTTGTCGGCAGTGTGGATGCACTCAGGTGTTGTTTGGACATTGCAAGGATGCTGATTGTTTTTAGATGCCAGTTTCCGGAAGTCATTCTGTACTTTGATGATGGACTTACTATTTTTAGTAAGTCAGTGGCTAGGGTTTCTGACCGTGCAGACAGTGGATTGGTGTTCTATGTAGAATTGGGTATCCAGATGTATCTTCAGTTGTCAGTTTTGAGTCTGTTTGGACACTGGAGCAGGAGACTTACTATTTTTAGTAAGTCAATTAGGGTTGGCATTTTGGGAAACGGAAAAGGTACGTTTGTCATCTACGGCGAAAAGGGTATCCGTTTCTACCATTTGATTGGTGATTGGATGTTGGGAGCCTGATTATTTTAATGCCCAAAGTTAATTAATACTATATTTAAATATATTAAAGTTGGGCTTATATTTTTGATTAAAAGGGGCCTTGTGAGTACTCGTTTTAAAGGGGAAGAAATAAAGATTTGATTGGAAATATTATTTTATCATTTTTAATTACTTTTGTCACCTTGGGAAGTGGGACGCTCATTTTGGCTCTTAAGTTATGAAATTAATGTATTTCTTTTATCCCACATTCATCAAACATGAGGATCGCCCAACTTGAAGAAAGAATAAAAGGGCGTTGAGGAGGCATAAGGAGACATCTTTTTGCTATTGAATTCTCTTTGTCTTGAGGAGAGCTTGCAGGTTTGCAGGAGCTTCCAATTTCCAGCTTTGCTTGTGACGAAAACCATAGCAGAGGACGCCATTTCCCGAAGTGAAAGACCTCCTCACTTTGGCAGTTGCATTCTCAATCTATGGGAATGACTTGAGCAGATTGGGATACAGATTTTCAATGTTTTTGTGACTTGGTGATGAGTTGAAGACCATTTTCAGAAGACATTACTTGCAGCTCCTTTCCACCACAGTGCCGCACCATTTGGGGGTGCAAAGACCTCTATTCTTCAGTGAATACTTGCTTGCTTTGGAGAGCATTACCTTGGGAGGTTTCCTATAGCCCTACTATACCATTTCCAAGAGATTTGAGTGAACATTGAAGCAGATTTTGGTTAATATGATGCTGGCCGTACAGTACCAAGTTGAACGTATGCTTTGAGGAAGGACGTGAGGTTTAGGAACTTTGTATTTCAGAAGTTATGAGCTTAAACCTGGATTTTCTGTAGCTGATATGTGTTTCCAGCTTTATATCAGTCATCAATAAATCCGGGTATTTTCATTCCCAGCTCTATTCCTTCATTGGGTTTGTAGTTAATGTTGGTATCTTGCTTGTATCCGAATTTCATAGCATTTGGAATAGTGGTTTGTAAGTTATGGATCATTTACAGTCTGCTGCACTATCTTTCCTGAGTATGAATGACAAGTGTTTGTCAAAATGACTTATTGAAAATCTTAAGTGAATGAGATCCTTTGAAGGTAGGGGTTTGTATATTGAATGATTATATGTATTTCACACCAACAAAACTCAGAATATTCCAAATCAACAAATATTAAAGTGCAAACACAAACAATTACATAAGGGGAGCAGTTTTACAGTTGTCTCAGTTGGGGTGGGACACTACATTGGTATCAGAGCAGGTTCAGCACTGCTCGCCTGTTTGGGTATCCACTTTGCTGCTACAATGTCAAATTTTCTACCTACAATTACAGAGTTGCATGATCAATTTGTTCAAGAATGGACCAATGCCAGTACGAAATTCAAAGAATTAATGTCACTTTGGGATTATGTGGACATGAGAATGAGGCAACAACCGAATGGTGATGAGAAAATGAACCTTCTTGAAAAGATGAATAGAGAATTAACTCTCATTGATGATAGGGTTGAAAATTCAGAGGTTATTGAAGAAGGATGCAAATCAAGGATTGCAGATGATGGTGTAAAAAATACTTCATCACATGAAATGTGTTCATATGTACCACCGGAATTCCCTATGGTCATGCATGCACATAATAATGATGACATTGATCACAAGATTCATGATATGGAAGCTGATTTGGACTCGGACACGGATATAGGAAATGGTGGTGGAACTGTAGTTTTAGGATTGCATACACCTAGCAATGAGGGTGTTGAGCACGGAGGCGATGACTTGACAACAGATGCAGATTCAGATTTTGACATACCATTTGGAGTCTCTACAGCTGTTAGTGGACATGTAGTCACTACGGGTTTGGCTACCGGTGTTGTCCGTTCAGTAGAGTCGGATGTGTATGTTGCTTATGATGGTGTTGTCACAGATTCCGGAGCAACTTTTCCTGATGATTCTGTTACTTATTCTCAGCTTGTGCATGGAATTGTTTTTGAGCATCAGGTTAGTCATGGTGATATTGGGATTGACAGGTATACTGCAGGTGATGATACATTTGTTGATTCAGAGCATGATGGTACAGGTGGTGTTGGATTTGGTCTTCAAACCAAATCTATGGTGGATAATGCACAGATTAATCTACCTATGGATGATTCACAGTGTGTTTTTACAGGGGGAGTTCATCCTGAGGATCATGGTTATTGTGACGGTATTGAGCAACATGGTTCCCTTACATCGGCCGACACTTATGAGCGCAGTCCTGGCGTTGGCATTGGGTTAGTGGATCGTCTCATTGTACCATGGGATCCTGGTGTGTTGACACCTGGTGGTGACCTTGCACCAGAGGGAGATGTTTCTCCTTCTAGTGATATTGCTGCCCCAGATTCACAGCGTGGGTTAGGCACAGAGGGCAGTATTAGAGATGAGCACCCGGTCAGTACAGTTGAGATTGACTTGTTTTCAAAGCAGTGCCGGGTAGTTGTTGCGCTGGTTGACCGCCAGATTGAGGATTCATGCACATGTTCTTGTTCTAGCCCATTAGTGCATGACGATGCTTTTCATGACACAGTTGACGGAGACCCCAGTTCGTAGCTAGAGTCGGTTATTGTTGAGGGTGAGTCTCTACATGTTGAGAGCGGTCATAGTTTTCTTGATGGGCATGCTGATTTAGGTGATAAGTCAGCAGAGTATGCAGTTGAGGACTTTGAGGTTGAGCCGGATTCAGTTTTCACTTCAGTTCATGAGACTGGAGAGTGTAGTGTGAACAGAGGATCTGACTCTGTTCTTCTTATTGGAGGTGAAATTTTAGGGATACAGATGTATGATATCGACTATGAGCATAGTTATGATGTAGCGCATAGTTGGAGAGATCATCTGCAGGTCTCAGAGGAGATGATTGCTCAGGCTTTGTCACATCTTGATCGTGCTCATTCATTTGTGGAGGGCCTCCGTCATTCAACTCAACTCAAGGAGAGAAAGGGAGAATTGATTGATGACCCATCTATTGCTAGCATGCAGACTCTTACGCATGCTTTGGAGAAAATCAAGTCTGATTATTTACAGTTATTATCAGATCGGGACGTGGCTGTCGAGTTCACTCGGAGGACTTTTCAGAGATTAGCAGAGAGAGAGCAGGAATTGGATGAGATGAGTTTGCAATTGTCTTTAGCTCACTACTCTCTTGATCAGGCGAGGGCTCAGTTACCTGTTGTAGCTACTACACAACATTCAAAGTGGGTGACAGAGAGCATTGTGATTCGATAGTTGGTGGAGGATATGCATGAGATTGGGTGTGATGAGGAGTTACATAGCATTGGCAGAGTTTCCCCTTCCACTCAGCAGGATCAGCATGAGCATGGTGTGGATGATGGTGTTTCCCCTTGGCAGGATGCCATTCCAGTTGTAGTTGATTCCATGACTCTTTCCTCATGTGACGATGATGATGGCGAGGTTGGTGAGATTTTGATGGATTGCATTGTGTGTTATGCTCACCAATTCACTTTCAACCCATATATTAATGAGTGGATTTCGTTTTTGTTGACACATGGTCATGGAACGAAATATTGTGACGGTGGGTTGTTTCCTTCTTTTGAGTATGAGGTGTTTCCTTCTCCAGAAGGAAAGATGGTTTTATACAAGGATGGTGGACTGTTTCAGCGGGACAGCATTTTTTCAGAGATTGAGTTTGGGATTAGCAGCTTTACACCTGTATGTATATTTTTCCAGTAGGATTCTTCAGACAGTTATCATGTTTATGTGCTGGATTATGGTCTACTCCTTGGTGTGATGTACGATAGTGATCAGTTACACATCTGGGATCCAGGGAGTTATCAGTGGTGTTTGTTCTGTCCCACTGAGTCGGCAGTTGCTGTGACTGCTAGGCTCTACTTTTGCCCATGGGATCCGGGAGGTATGTATCCACGGGGGACAATGGTCGGTAGAGGTTGCGCTATGATGTTACTTCCGTTAGCTGGTTGGTGGCAGGAGTTAGTTCAGATTTTCAGATGGGACTCTGCTGCTAGGTTGCAGATCGGCAACCATCGGACTCCAGTCTTATCTCTTTGGGTTGATTGGAGAGAGATTCTAGTCAAGGCACGAATACCTTGGTTATCGAGAGATGATGGAGAGTTAATTATGGCTTTTCTTCAGCATACCGTCCTTGTTAGGCTCTTCTGTTCACGCAGAGATCTCATTTTAGACTGGGTTGATTCTTTTGACACATGGAGTTATGGTATCATCATGGTGTCTTTGGACTTTGATGGCAGATGTATCCCTAGGAGAAATTTTTTCAGGATGGATAATGCTGATTTCCATATTTACCAGTTGAGGGAGTCTGATCGGCATTCTTGTTGGACCATTGTGGTGAGATCAGCAGAGCGTTGTGATACCTTGATGAACAGATTGTTTTCTTGGATGCCCTTGATCAGTTTGGACAGTGTCATTGCAGGGATGGATCATGTCGAGTTGGTTATCCTTGAGCCCCCTCAAGATTTTGAGCACATTCTAGACAGGCACACTGGTTCCGATTTTGCAGATGAGCTTAATTTTGATATACAGGAGTGGGATGTGCAATTTTGAGCAAATGGAATTTATTGTTGTGATCAGAGTGGTGCAGCGTCAGCGTGGTAGATCTGACATGACAGTAATCTGGGACCCAGGGATCACATGGTATTCATTCTTGAGAATGATGTGTGATGAGTTTGGATTGCTTGAGGACAAGCAATCTCGAGGAGGGAGGACTGTAATGTCCCCATTTTGGCTTGTTGGCAGTGTGGATGCACTCAGGTGTTGTTTGGACATTGCAGGGATGCTGATTGTTTTTAGATGCCAGTTTCCGGAAGTCATTCTGTACTTTGATGATGGACTTACTATTTTTAGTAAGTCAGTGGCTAGGGTTTCTGACCATGCAGACAATGGATTGGTGTTCTATGCAGAATTGGGTATCCAGATGTATCTTCAGTTGTCAATTTTGAGTCCGTTTGGACACTGGAGCAGGAGACTTACTATTTTTAGTAAGTCAATTAGGGTTGGCATTTTGGGAAACGGAAAAGGTACGTTTGTCATCTACGACGAAAAGGGTATCCGTTTCTACCATTTGATTGGTGATTGGATGTTGGGAGCCTGATTATTTTAATGCCCAAAGTTAATTAATATTATATTTAAATGTAATATTTAAATATATTAAAGTTGGGCTTATATTTTTGATTAAAAGGGGCCTTGTGAGTACTCGTTTTAAAGGGGAAGAAATAAAGATTTGATTGGAAAGATTATTTTATCATTTTTAATTACTTTTGTCACCTTGGGAAGTGGGACGCTCATTTTGGCTCTTAAGTTATGAAATTAATGTATTTCTTTTATCCCACATTCATCAAACATGAGGATCGCCCAACTTGAAGAAATAATAAAAGGGCATTGAGGAGGCATAAGGAGACATCTTTTTGCTATTGAATTCTCTTTGTCTTGAGGAGAGCTTGCAGGTTTGCAGGAGCTTCCAATTTCCAGCTTTGCTTGTGACGAAAACCACAGCAGAGGACGCCATTGCCGGGAGTGAAAGACCTCTTCACTTTGGCAGTTGCATTCTCAATCTATGGGAATGACTTGAGCAGATTGGGATACAGATTTTCAATGTTTTTGTGACTTGGTGATGAGTTGAAGACCATTTTCAAAAGACATTACTTGCAACTCCTTTCCACCACAGTGCCGCACCATTTGGGGGTGCAAAGACCTCGATTCTTCAGTGAATACTTGCTTGCTTTGGAGAGCATTACCTTGGGAGGTTTTCTATAGCCCTATTGTACCATTTCCAAGAGATTTGAGTGAACATTGAAGCAAATTTTGGTTAATATGATGCTGGCCGTACAATACCAAGCTGAACGTATGCTTTGAGGAAGGACGTGAGGTTTAGGAACTTTGTATTTCAAAAGTTATGAGCTTAAACCTGGATTTTCTATAGCTGATATGTGTTTCCAGCTTTATATCAGTCATCAATAAATCCGGGTATTTTCATTCCCAACTCTATTCCTTCATTGGGTTTGTAGTTAATGTTGGTATCTTGCTTGTATCCGAAATTCATAGTGTTTGGAATAGTGGTTTGTAAGTTATGGATCATTTACAGTCTGCTGCACTATCTTTTCTGAGTATGCATGACAAGTGTTTGTCAAAATGACTTATTGAAAATCTTAAGTGAATGAGATCCTTTGAAGGTAGGGGTTTGTATATTGAATGATTATATGTATTTCACACCAACAAAACTCAAAATATTCCAAATCAACAAATATTAAAGTGCAAACACAAACAATTACATAAGGGGAGCAGTTTTACAATTGTCTTAGTTGGGGTGGGACACTACATTTATTGACAAAATGACAAAATAAACTATTCAATTAAAATTGTATTTGTGTACTCATGTTCGTATGCATCCATCTATGCATGAGGTGCGCTTGGGATGGTGCCACGTCAAAACTGGACGCTACATTGGCCCTCCCCTCTAGATTAATTGACATCCTCGTCAACTGCTACACTTGGGAAGTTTGTTGCGGTGGAGGGGGCTGCACTTTAATAGGATCTGCTCCCACCCGTCAAACCTGCAACTTCAAAGTCTCAATTTCATTTTTCAGCCTTGTGGCATAGGCTGAATATCTCACCCATTGATAACCATAATGCTTTTCTCTCCAGCTCAGCAACCCTTGCTCTTAATGTCGTTTTCTTCCTCCTTGGCTGGAAGCTGCTGGTCCTTCACTTAAAGTTGTTCTTTCACTTGATTTTATTGTTCCAGGCTTCCAGCTGCTCAATCCACTGAACCTGATTCTCATTTCTCTTCTTCAGCTTCTCCACCTCCTTTATGACCTTAGCCAGTTCATCTTCGGCTTCCCTCTTCACCTATCGAAGATCATCCTCCATTTCTTTTAACTGGATTGCTTGCTGTCTCACCTTCAATTGTGCGTTGTTCACCATCTTATGGAACATCTCCAGTCCTCCAGTCAATCATTAGATCAAGTAAGCCAAGCAGTTCAATCTGGTGTATGTGGACTCCATTTCTGGTGCCAACTTGAACTTTTTCATTGTTATCAGGGTGGAATAAGTATCAAACTTATCCTCTAAAATCTAGATCCATGGTGGATGGTGGTACAACACCCATGTGCCCTTTGGCAACTGTGTTACTCCTATCATGCTCTGGATGTTGTTGCCCTCACCCAGCTCCCATGGTTCAGTTTGTGCCAATTTCATTTGTACTTCACCTTGTGCCCAACTAGCCAACCTGGCCACTTCGGTCTCTACCTCCAATGTCCATAGTCGCCATTGTCCAAGGGCGCTCGCACCAAATTCATTTCGAGTTCTCTCCATGACTCCAATTATTTTGCTGAAGAATTCAATTTGGTCATCAATGATATCGCCATGCACTAGTGGTCGTTTCAACTTGGACGTCTCAATTATAATACAATCGTTAGAGTCACTCTCTCCTCCATAGTCATCATCCTCTTTGCTACCGCTTGAAACTTCATCATCCGCCCTACCAAATCCTTCCTAAGTATCATCCACCTCTGATTTATTTTGATTAAGCAGTTGTTCTTCTACTCCTGGCGTGTCAACATTGACCATTGCTTGGCTTGATTGACCCACCTCCATGACACTTGGTTTTGAAGCAACACCTTTTCCTTTTCATTCCGTGGAGTGTCTGAGGTTATCTCCATTGGTACTTCTCCCAAAGGGAGGGACGCACACTGTGCTACTTCATCTCCATACTACCGCAGAGGTGTAGCATCAAAACCCTTTTGTTGGAATGGAGGCATTATGCCTACACATCCTCCCCCAAATATTCTACCATGCCTCCTTCATATAATACAGGTTTTCCCAAATCAAATCCAGGTGGTATCTCCTTTGTAGGTGCTGCATTTAATGCCTCCAAAGCAACTTCTGTCTCCTGAATTTCCTTCATGACCTTGTCCACCACAATGACTTCTTGCTGCATTGCTGTCCCAGTCTCTTGTGCAATTGTTTGCTTTGGCTGTTGATCTCCTAAAGCCCTTTGTTCCTCCACCTATCTTGCTTCCTTGCAGTATTATCTTGTGCATTTTTACCACCAACTTATACAAGTGTGACTCCTTGTACTCCTTGGTGACCCTCTGCGACACAACTTGCACAATCGTTGTTGGTACTGCAATGTATGTCTGGCCCTTGAGTGGATTAACTTGTAAATGGATATGCTGTCCTGACACAAGAACAGGTCTAATCTGGCCTCCAACTTGCTATTTCTGCTGTTGATGTGCACTGCCTGCCAGTACAGTCTACTGTGCTGGTGGGTTCACCATTCCATCGCTCTTGCTACCAATCTCTGGCTGAGTCAAAGATGGCTCCTTAAGAGGTGTAATATTCACTGCCTACTTTGGCGCTTGAGGCTACGGTTGTGGCTATGGCCTTTGCTTCATCTCATCCCTCTCCAACTGTTCAAGGACAGTTACATCCCCCTCACTTTTCTTATTTCAGACTCTTATGTTAGTTCATTTTTATCATCTCTGTCAGTTTCCTCCTCTGATGACGACTCAACTAATCTTGGCACTGAGCCTTCCTCTTCCTTGTCGCCTTCTTCTTTGCCTATCCCAAGGTATATACTTTTGCAATGAGTGCAACTGTCGTCCGTCAAAAAATTGATGCCGCTCCTACAAATTGTCGAGGAGGCTCTAACCTTGGTATCTAAAGCTTCTCAAATGCTTTTGCATTAAAAAAAAAAGCAATGGCATGGAATGCCATAGAAAAATTCTTCGTTATCCTCAACATGAAATTATGGATGTGCTCCTACAAATGTGTTGCCTAGACAAATCCAACACCATCCATGATTTCGTGCATGTACAACACGAGCTAGGTGGGCATGTTCGAGGATTATTGTTCCCTAGACAATCTAGACATGACAACATTCATTGCGTGCTTTAGATGTTCTATCTTGAGTTGGTGCATCTTTAGTCCTTTGCTGCTATGTTTTATCAATTTGTTAGCTTCCTCTAGTGACAAGTTGGCATACTTGTTCACAAACTCCTACAACTTAAATGGCTCTATGGCTTCCTTTTGAATAGGTCTGTTTTTTGTGCTAGGCGACTGGAACACTCTCCTGAAGTTGCTCGCTTTAAACGTGACAAGGACATCCTTCCTTCCTTCCAACAAATATCTTGCTCCTATCTGGGTCGTCTTTTACAACATCTATAAAATGTATGGCTGGAAAAAATCCCTGTCATTGGCACCTGCATGATGAAACTAATAGATGCCTTGTGGAACACTGCTCTTAACAAATTCTGGGGGTTTTCATGCTACCATTTCCTCGAAATATCTCCTGTAAGTGTCGTCCATCTAATCTCCTCTAAGGGGATCTGCATCTAATCCTTCCCCTTTCCCTTTGGTGGTGGGGATGTCGCTCTCTCCTCTTTCTTCCGTCTTTCCCCTTTCCACCATTTTTTAGTTGCATCCTTGGTGTGAGGTTAGCTGTTTGATTCCACGATCGTGACCATGAATCATCTCTTGATTTCCAAGATTCTCTTCATTCTTCCTCCCTTACTCTTTGTCATGCGTGCTTTCCAATATGAATACTACGTTTCTGCTTGCCAAATTACTCACCAAGATTTTGCTTGCCAAGTTTCTACTCATCAAGTTGCTCGTTGATTTTTCATGGCAAGTTGTTCTTTTCAGAAGTTCAACTTCCGTCGAACAATGGTCAACATCTCCTAGCATCAGCTTGTCTATCTTGCTTGTCTAGCAACATTTTCTAGGCTTGCACAAAATTCAAAGGCAACAAAGGAGAAGGGCGAACCAACTACAAAGGAGAGGATTGCACAAAAATGTTGGAGCTATGTCATGCTAGGACAACAAAAACAAGGGTTTTGCTGAAAACCCTTGTTCTACAAACCAAATATTTCAAGTTTTTTTTTTTTTCAAAAATATTTCAAGTTTGTGTAGGTGAGACGGTTGTAGTGGAGAAACACAATTGCTGAGGAGGTAGCTGCAATTCCAAACACTTGCCGACAAAACCAACTGGGCTTTGGAGGAATTTTTGTGCCGAAAGCACGAAGAAATGAAGGGACACACGACAACAAGGAGGACGTGTTTCGTGAAGGAGAAACTTGCGCAAGACAAGCCAGGCTGTCCAAAGGCTAGAGAGGGTCGTCTAAAGCTTGAGCAACGCTGCATGGACCATAAGGAGCACTGTTTAGAGCGAGGAGAAGACCGTTAGGATGAAGTGGCATAAAGTTCAAGGCAAGGAGTTCGTCTGATTGAAAGAGTGCATGGTATGGACTGTTTGACGGGAGAAGATTGTATGGAAGTTTGTACGGGCTGTTTGAGTGAAAGAGTATGTCGTATGGATCGTCTGATTGTAGAGGAGCTAGAGTATCTAGAGCAAGGTAGTTTGGAGCTGGGTCGTCTGAGGCAAAGGCCATCTAGGGCTGGGCCATCCAAAGTCGGATTGCTTGACGTAGAAAGTGGGCCGACTAACTCAGGTGGGCAGTCCAAGCCAGGAAGTGAGTCATTTAACTCAAGAGGTTGGTCATCTGACCCAAGAGGTTGGTTTTCTGAAGCCAATAAGTTGTCTGGAGCCAGAGAGAAGTCATTTGGAGCTAAGTGGAAGCTGTCTAAGAGGGTTGAGTGAAGGCCACCAAAATGCAGATGAGAAAAATTCAGTTTAGACAGTGAGGGTTTCAGTGGTTTTTTTGTTGAGGTTTCTAGGTAGTGCCCCTTGACCCTGCCCTGTATCATGACAGGGTATGCGTGAAGGGCACTGCCCCTTGACCCTGCAAGGGGGATCTTGCCCCTTGACCTCGACCAAGGTGGCGACGGGCATTGCCATCATGTTGGACATGTTGGTGATGTGGCTGATTGCAATAAGTGGGATGAGCAATCGGAGAATAATATTTTGTTGGTAGCAGTTTGAAGTAAAGTTTGTTGCAAAAGATGTTTGGAATAGAAGAAAAAGGAAGGAGCATGATAAGAGATCCTAGTATAAGGTTCAATGCTTCTATCCCCAGTGTTCAGCTCATGTGTCGTCGAGGACACTAACAAGTCTAGAGGAGGGGATAGATGTAGGTAGGCGAATTGACATGTCTGCATAATCAATGAATAAGTTTTGTCATTTTGTGTTATTTTGTAGTTTGTATGCAAAGTGTTTGATGAAATATGTGTACGTGTAATTAATAAAGTCATGATCAAATGTAAATTAAGAAAATGATGAAGTGTTGGGTAGTTAGTTGGAGGTAGTTGAGGATGCAACTACCTCCTTAGTTGTATAAATAAGACACCTCTGTCATTCATTCGAGGTTGGTATTGGTTGTTGGCATTGCACATGGTAATAGAAGTTGGGTGGAAGTAGACATGTGAGACATTAGGTCGTCTGAACTGCTGTGCCAGGCCGTCCAAATTGTTGTGCAAGGACATCTAACTACTAGACCGGTTCTGATATATGTTGTTTGCGCAATATATCCATTGTAATTATAAGTTCTTCCCATTGTATGTTTTGTTCATTTAAGTGGTAATGGAATTGTGTTGCAGTATGTTATATTTTATTTCTACAATGTCCCAACAATGCATCTTAGGCTGGTTTTTGCATGGCAGTTACAACAAAGGCTAGGATGAACACCTATTCGATGATATTCACCTTCTGCATAGCCTATACACTTTTCATCTCAGTTGTGTATTGAGCTGCTCCATATGTCGAAAATTGGGTGACCACAAAAATGGTGCCTCCAAATCCTTCCATGTCTTTTTGAGTAAAACATTTACACTAGAACCTCCATCGTTAATCACTTGCATCTGCGTATGCCCAAGGAACTCAAATGTAGGTATCTTCTAGGCATCTATCATAAAAACTATCGGGTCTATATATTGATCCTTGTTTTTTTGTGTTACTACAGTTGGATGATCCATCTCCTTCGTGTGCGTTAATTTTCCTATTGTTGCATAGAGCTTTGGTATTGCATGAAATAAGTTGGAGATTTTAATTGAAACATTTGAGTCCAAAACTTGCAATGCCAACTGTTTTTTTGATGAATCCTTCTCCAACATTGTGATTGTTTTCTTTTGTCTTTGCTTCCTGTTGATGTTTTCATCATCTCTTCCTCCACTTGTGCGTAGGCCTCCTATTATTTTTCATTCTCCTTGGCAAGATTTGGGTACTCTTCTAGTTTTCTTGCCTGTGCACATGTAACTGCAAGCATTTGTTTTTTTGTCTCCTTGTCCGAATGTGTATTCTCAATGTCAATAAGATTGCCATTTTGTGAGTTGCTATTACTTGCCTTCTTCGGACAATTAGCTTCTTTATGATTATCTCAACTACACCATCAACGCATCATTGCCGTGTTGTTACCATTTCCGCCAGTTGTTGCATTTGGAATTTTGTGCAAAGTGTCCCCATTTCTAACATCTTCTACATTGAATTATTGGCTTGCCATATGAGTCATATTGCAATTGGTTCTTGCCACTACCACCAAACCTATTGTCAACTTGTGTGTTCTGCCTTCTTCGTTGGCAATTGTTACAGTAACTGCCACTTGTTGCATTTTATCCATCTTGGAAGTGTTGGGGTTTTGCTTTGGTTCCTCCTTTTGCACTGTCAATGTCTAGTGCTGTGCACTTCTTAGGTTGAATAGACAATTTGCAATTGCATGTTCGTTGACTTCACAAATATTGCAATATGCTTTGGGGTAGTTGGCGTTCGTGTGTCCCTCTGTCTTACAATCCGAACACCAAATATCCTTCTTCTCTTTCTTTTTCTTGGCCTTCACATCTTTTATCATTAACTCCAAGTCTTTCCTCATTTCCTGGATGGTTGTGCACTAAGATCTTTATCACCATTTTACTCTTCATCATCTTTGTCATGGCTTGCACTTCAGCCTGTCGTTGTTGTCTTCATCTCACTTTCAAGGGTCAATGCTTGGTCGAAGGCCTTGTGATATGTTGTTGGCGGTACCACCTTCATCTTCTTTTTATATCACGGAAGTATTCTGTCCATAAAAAATTGCTTCTATATTCTGTCCATCCGTTTTACTTCCATCTTGCCAATCAACTCCTTCAATCGATGACTATATGACTTGATGTTTTCATCTTATCTTTGCTTTGTGGCATATAACTCCCCAATGATCTCTATGTTGTCATGAAGCAGTTTAAATTATTTGTTAAATTTATCCTTCAAATTATTCCAGACAGTGAATGGTTGTTCGCCTTTTAGTTACCAATCTATGGAAACTCGTCTCAATGTCACTAGAAATAGCTGCACTCATGTGTCTTTTTTAGTCACACCATTGGCTTTCCAAATTGTCTCACATGTTCTGATATGCAATTCAAGATCTTCCTTCCTGTCTCCTATGAACTTCAGAAACTGTATTTGCTCCGTGCTGTAGCCATTATTGCTTGTTGTACTTGTGATAATTGTTATTCATTACATTGTTCTACGCTTGACGAACTCTCGTTTGACGATTGGTCTTCTTCTTGCACAAACAATCGCCAACCACTTCGTATTGCACTTGTGCTATGCAATCTCCTTCACGTATGTATGAGCATTGACTCAGGTCTATCAAACGCACTCCGTTGTAGTTGCCCTTGTGCTTGACTTCCGTCCTCAGCATCTCTAGGCAATCTTCCCTGTATTTGTGTCACTGCTCACCACTTGCTCTGACTTGTATTGTGTTGTGTGATCCTCTCTGTCACACTCCACGTTGGTTCATTCTTCACTTGCGCAAACGTCTTTGTCAACCCAATTTACTTGTTTTGCACCGTCCACTTGCGTGTCCTCTGTCGTCAAGAACGTCTCCCATCAGTTACTTTGTCTTCTTCCTTCCATCTTAGGGCTTCTTTCCTCTTGAATGTCCCACACATGATCCAAATTTGGCGACAAAACACCAACAACATCACTTTCCTTTGCATTTCTTGTTGTGTTTGCACTTCTACATCGACAATTTGTTTGTCATGCACTTGTTCATTCTATTCTCGTTCTTGCCATATTTGTTGTTGCACTAGTCTCTGACTTTTTTGCATCGACTCTTCTCTCGTCTGTGCATGTCCACCTCTCCCGTCTCCCATGTCCGTTTGTTGGATTATGTCATTCACATTATTTCCTCTTCAAATGTCACTGTGATCACAGGTCTGAACTTTTTTGGCAACGACACCATATGTAGCACAATGAGTGTGTTCCACTTTGTAAGAATAATGAAAGTAATTGACAACAATTAAGAACAGCAATAACAACTCAACATATATGTAAAGAAAGACCAGAGACAAATATCAAGAGAAACTGCACATTGTCATTGATATATTCAGATTATGAACAGCATAAATATAACAGTATTCAGCAATGTCAGCGCATCAACTCTACATCATATAGCATTATCACATCTGCATCATCGAACACATAAGTGTTGCTGAAATATAAGGGGCCTATACATAATGAATCTGGCAGGGGAGGTAGTTGCATAACTGTGCTACTTCCTTGTACCTGTCTGCCAACTAACAACTAACCCTTTACATGACAAATGATATCTTTTAACAATTTACGTACTACTATTCTGACATCGACATCACTATGCACGCATAATGATAGACACTTGCCGTATAACACAATATGGTGATGTAATGACAAATACTTTGTGCGCAATCTACATAATTCACAAAACGACAAAACAAGCTATACAATCAAAATTGTATGTGTACTCATGACCGTATGCATCCATCTATGCATGAGGTGGCGCTTGGGATAGTGCCATGTTAGAACTGGCTACGACAGATGGAATAGTTAGGCATGGGAAATAAGTAAAGCTTCTCTTTAAGGTGACACTAGTTTAATAGTTGATACATGGTCACACATGGCCTTAACAGTCAATGGAGTGGAAATTGCACAAGAAAAGACATGAGAAAATGCAGTTTAAGTTAACTGCAAACAGTTGTGTTGGAGTGAGGAATCTTGTTTCATTTGTTTCTTTAAATCTAGTTTAATACATTTCAGACTAGGATTTCACAAACCACTGAGGAAGTGATTTCTTGCATTCACATAAATGAACATATTAAAATATATAGAGTAAAATGCAAAATGATTTGCTTTTTGAAGATGCTGCCTTTTATCAAGCTTGTATGCAATATAAAACACCAGATTTAATTTTTTTTGTAAGTATTTCCAGTCATTTTATGGACATTAATGTAAATTCTCTATATTGCGCTATTATGCATTGTCATTTTTTGCAGAAAGAAGGCAGCAAAGTTGCAATAGAGGGTCCCAGGTGCAGTCTCCGCAGCAGAAATGTAAGTTTTCAGTCTTTGCAATACCATTTAGTACTCAATGTCTGCAGAATGGCATTTTGGTGAAGTTTTTTCAAGTATCTTTCCTGACATGAACAAAAGCTGCATTTTTGAAAATTTGTACTGCAATAAATTATAAATGTGGATTTGTTAAGAGGGAGTTATTATAGCTGGTTTATGGTTCCAACTTCCAATAGAATTGCCTTTCTAAATAGAAGGAAATGCAATGTTTGTTCATATTATTCCTAGCGTATATGTATGCTAATGATGACTTGTTCATGATAAAGCTGCATTTAAATTTTAATTGATTAACATTTTTATTGTTCAAACTAGTAGAACTCTTCTTTTTTCTTTGAACCAGCACTGCAGGACTCCTATAAGGAATGATCTAGTATGATAGTGGATGTGGCCTTAGGTGTAGATGGGCAAGAATAGTAAGGTACATTAATTCAATTGATAATGCCTACGCATTTGGCTAAACATGGAGAAAACAGTACTCGTAGCCTCATAGGGCAGTGTTCCTGGCAGTGGTTAATCTTTAGAAAAATTGAAAATTTTTAATTTTCAGATTTTCAGATTTCAATTGTGATATATTTACAGTTTTTATTAATTTATTCGATTTAACAGATTGAAAAATGAATTCCACCACTCTAGAATTGAAAATTTTGAAATTTTGAATTTAAAAATTGCCTGCCCGAGCACTGCCCAGCATGTGCCATTTGCTACAGGTATAGTCTACTCCTAATGCTTACTGGTTATTTGTGTAGGTGTACAGTGACTTGATGGTGGATTACTTTAAAATGTTCTTGGTGAATGTCCCTGCTGCCATTGTTGCTCTTACTTTGTAAGTTTCAACCTGATACTCTTCAATATTTTTTCAAATATGTTTGGGTCACCAGAATGCTTCTAATAGAAATGAAAATAACGTTTTATCTGTCTCACCTATTCCTTCGTCTGACACAACTTTTTAAAACATTTATAATTCTGCATTTACCATATAGGTAAACCTTTGAATATTGTGCATGCTGTATTTAGCAATCTCCATGATTGATTTTTGTTAGTTTGTGGACATCAATACATTTTCTTTACTTGCTTTTGCTCATTCTTGTGCCAACCATCACTAAATGACAAATAAGTGGAGAGTTACACTTTTTTAACATTGCATATCTCTCAACATTACTGCTACATGTATTTGGCAGTGGGGAACAACAGATGCAATAACTTTAGGAGCTGTGCTTGGTTCAGTTCTTCTCCCAATTTATTTCTAAAACTCTCTCCTCCCCAAAGAGTGTGTAGGATGGTAAAAAAGCATACAAGACCATTTTTTAACAATAACCACTACAAAGTTACAGACTATATACAGAGCAATCATCATAAGGCCATCCAGAGCAGCAGGTCATAATCATAGGCAAGGATCAATATATTTGGAAATGGTTTTGTTTTCATTATGGACTTCTTAATGTACAATATCAACTAAAAGTTACAAGGAATGCAATTTGTGGAGAGCCATAGACAGAGCTCTCATTATAAGAAACACAAGATTTTCATATAGAATTGGCTGCCACAGGTGTGATAGTTGAAGACAACTGCCTTTTGCAACCATCAATAGCAACCTAAAATTTAATTAGTCTCATGTACAATTCTCTGCACTTCATCTTTCCTATAAAGCATAATGTCAACATGACCTGTATATTGGTTGATAATATCTCTAAAGATATACCTAATTCTCTGCCTACATCTATTCCCCCTTATAATATTGATCAGCGTCCCCGCTGATTATGCTTAAGAAATAGGATGAGATCAGATGTGGCAGCTGGCCCAGAGAATGGAATTTGGCCAACATGAGTGACAGCCTTGGAAAATGTAGGCATGACAGTAGGGAAGGTGTTGGCTGCTCAATGCTTGGTGTGACTACTGCTCTGGAACTGAATGATGCGGATGCCAATAGACTCTGCTACAAATGTTGAACTATAAACCATGACTTTTTTTGAGTCCGTTTGTTTTCCTTGTCATGTTTCTTGTATGCCTCATCATCCTCATCTGCCACTTGCATTATCATGTATAAATCAGCTTTTAATTGATATCTTCCTTTTCAAATGCTTCAAACTTGGCAATCTAAGTATGCCACTCAGCCTTTTAAAGTCTATGTTGGCAGGTTTTGCTTCAACTGGTTGACCTTGTTGTAGCACGGTGGTAAGTATTCCAAGAATGGAGGACAAAATGACAGATTATAGGCCAAACATGACTACAGTCAATGCAGTTCTGCTCAACATTCTGCACTCGAACGACATCAACACTTGACTTGTATGGTAATATGACTTGTACGGTACTTCCACAAAAATTACAAAGTGCTTGAACAACACTTGCACTCAAAGCAAACACTAGAACGACAAGTGCTAGAACGATAGTGTGTTGGAATGACAATTGCTTAAAGGACACTTGCTAGAATGACAAGATCAACTCTACTAGAACGGTAAGTGCTTGAATGACGACTTGAACTAGAACGACCACAGTCAATCTAGTAGAACAGTATGCTCAAAAACATTGGAATGGCAACCTCAGCAGTTCCACTTATACGATGTTCTGGACTGGAACTCGCCTGTTCCTTGTTTTGACTGCAACAATGATACTTGCACACAAAATCCAACACAAATCTACGATTACCAACTACCAATGGCAATCATATTATACAAAGATTATACACATCATGGATAGAAGATGAGTCATTTGCATTACTCAATAGTACGACATTACAAAGTCTTGTACAATGCATACTCAATCTCTCCTAACACATGCTCTACATTTGCTCATGCATACATGCTACAATGTTTGCACATACCATTATTACCTCTCGCTCCTAGCATAGATGTCCTAGATAGATAGTCTTGAATGAAGGAGGGGGGGTCTATTTATGCATGTGTCCTGGCCATTGCCAACAACAGCTTCCAGGACAACGCACCACCCAACTATCTCCCCATTTGGACATTCACATAGCACCCTTAATGCATACTATAGTCTATTGCAATTTATCAAACTCATGATTAAATTGCATTACATTGACATTTCATCTACATTTGCATTTCATCTCATATGCTTTTTGCATTTACATTTCATGAAAATTTATTTACACTTACAGCATTTTGTACTTATTCCTACTTTGTTCACTACTTTTGAGGTCTAGAACCACTGTCTACATCTGCCCTCCCCTTTACTTTGGTTGACGTCCTTGTCGACGTTTATTTTGGTTCCTAGGGACTTGGCTGCTGCTGTTGAGGTGTCGGAATAGGTACTCCTCCCATCTCCATGATCTGCAACTTCAATGCCTCTTTCTCATCCTTCAGTCTCTTGGCATAATTATGGTATCTAGCTCCTTCTATACCATAATGATTGGCCCTTTGTTCCATCTCAGCCAATTTTGTCAAGAGTTCTTTCTCCCTCTTTGCAAAGGCATTTTCAACTTCTTTCCTCACTTTCTCAGCTGCTTTTGCAAGCTGCTTATCTCTTTCTGCAATCAGCTGCTCTTTGTGCTTCAATTCCTTATTCTTATCTTCCACCCTCTGTTCTCTAATAGAACACTCAGATTTCAGCTATGCAATTAGAACACTTTGTTCCTCCCGAGTCTTTGTCCTCCCCTCAACTTCTTGCTTTAAATCAACCAATTCTGCCTCAGCTTCCTCTTTTGCTTTCTTCATCTCCTTGTACCGGTTAGTGTGTGCTTCCTATGATTGGTGGATATTTTGCAATCCTGTAGCTAACCACTCAATCTAGCATGCCAAAAAATAAATTCTTGCATACATTTTAACTAACTTAGGCACGATCTTCTTGTACTCCACACTTGCTCCATATTTCAGACAAGGCATCAAGTCTACTGCATCCATATATATTATGGCTGGCATTGTTCCTGCTGGCAATTCTTTTATTCCAACCATCCTTTGTATATTACCAGCTTCCATTTCCCATGGCTGCTTTTGATGGATTTCAGTGAGCTTCTTCGTCCTTTCTTCATCTTGAACCCATTGTATTAGTTTATCCAACTCCTCATATACCATCAGCTGCCACTTCTTCCATTGTCCAACACAACCAAGCTTGAATTCCACTCTTGCTCTATCAAAGACCTTGGTCATCTTCTCAAAGAATACATCAACTTGTTCATCCACATGGTCTCCTAAGGCCGTTGATTGTCTGAAATTTGACACTTCAATCATGAAATGCTCACTTGTCTCTTTTGGTATTTCAACCTCAGTTTCTTCCTCGATGAGGATCTCCTCTCTATCTCCTTCACTTTCACCTCTCAGATTGATGGTTTTCTTTTCTGCCTTGCCTCCAAATATCGGATACCTTCCTTTCTCCATTACTTCTGTTGGCATTGTCTCTTCCCTTGCCAGTTATTTCCCTTTCTTTGTAACTTCTACTGGAATTGTTTCTTCCCTTGCCAACTTCTCTGTTGTGGATGTGATCTCAAATGGTAACTCCTCTCGCAACGGAGGTGATGCACATGGATCTATCTGCTGCTGAAACTTTGCAAAAATGTCAGGTGACTCCATTCGCATTTCTCCCATTGTCTCTACCTGGACTGCATCCATTGCATCCTGTACCTCCCTATCCATATCCACAACTCCAAATTTCTGCTCCTGCTACGTAGTTCCTCCCTCTTCTTGTTGTGCAATATTTTCCATAGATTAATGCTTTCTCTCTATAGCGTCTTCTTGGGTCTCCTGCTGTATCAACCTCCTTCGCCTCTTCTCTTTTTGTACCGATGTTCATCATCATTTGAATCCTCACTTTCTTCATATTTTGGAAGGTCCTTCCTCTTCAATATTTTCTTTGTTCTCACTGGAGTATTTGCCTTTGTAAGTGGCATCACATTGATCCACCTCAAGATCGTTGGCTCCTGCTCCACTATCTCCCTTGGAGGATTTAGTCCAGGAAACTACAACTTCTCCTGTGCCACAACATTCATTAACAGTGCAATAGCATGAAACGCCATCGAAAAGTTCTTGGAATACTGCATCAAGAAATTCTTAATGCGCTATGACAGATACGGTGCCTAATCATATGCAACACCCTCCATAATTCATTGCACAAATGGTATAATCTAGGTGGGCATCTCTGAACATTGTTGCTCTCTTGACAAATTGGACATTATTAATTCATGATACACTACAATTCAATTGTATTCAATTGTTGTTGCCTTATTCCACGACTTCCATGCTTCGTCAGCTTCGCAACTTCCTTTGGTGTTATATTGGTGACCTCACAGATTATTTCATTCCATTGGTTCTGATTTATTGTCTCCTTTCTGACCGGTAATCCATGATTCCGCAATCCGAATATTCTTTAGAAATTGCTAAGTGAAAACATCACCTACACCCACTTGTCACCAATCTTCACATTGTTGGCGTTTTGTCGTGGATTGTATGTTTGCAACATCTACAACAAATAGCTCTTGAAGAACTCCTAAAAATTTGGGATTTGCAATATGCAACTTACACCTGCATTCTTGAACGCAACTCTTGGTGATCTATTGCGCTTGCCTTCCACTAGTTGTGGCAAAATTCTCTTGTCGACCATTGCCACGTAATGTTCTTCAACGGTATCGACATCCTTTCCTTCCGCTTTTGAGGTGAAGCCTCCACTCTTTGCTCCTTCGGAGTGTTAGCTCGAGGTTTTTCCCGTGAGTGTCCATTATGTTGCCTAAATCTACCTCACTCTGCATCAAAACTATGTTCCTTCTCTTTTTCTTGGATGTGCTTAGCAAGACTTCTCACATTGCTTCTGATGCTTTCTTCTTGCCTTCCTGAGTTGGGTGGATTCCTTCTCGACTCCTGTTTCACCTGCTCCATCCTTTTGCAGATACTAGGCCTCTTCTGTATTTTTCCTTCGACTGCAATTGCTCCTGTGACGATCAACTAGTGTTCGTATTGCCCCTACTGTCTACGTCCAACACTCGTACAACACTTGTCTACTTCTAGAACTCGTACAACACCTGTCGTCTGCTTCCAACACTCATGTGGCAGGAAATTGATTTGTACGATGGTCGCTTGCTTTTAACTCGTATAGCAGCTGCCTGCTACTAATTCGTATGTAATGTCCCCTTTCCAGCTAGCTAGCTTGTCAGTTGCAGATTAGCCTACTACTGGGTTCCCGTAGGCTAGTGGAGTGTTAAGGGAACCCTATTTGGATTGGTTATTCGTCCTTAGCGCGTCGCTTGCTATCCTCTGCCCTTTTTTAGAGGCTTTTCGGAGCAGTTCATGGCTATTTTTTAGCAGTACTTACTATTTATAGTAAGTCAGAGTTTGGTTAGAGCAGGTGTTTGGGAGCCCAATCGGAGTATGAGAGTTGTGGTTTGGATGTGCAAAGTTTTCATTGGCCAGTTTGTTGGGCCGTTTTGGACCAGGGAGCAGAGACTTACTATATTTAGTAAGTCAGATTCTGGGGTTTCTGGGATAGCGGACAATACGATTGGATTCTGTGGCGAATTGGGTGTCCGAATATATCCTCAGTTTGCAAGTTGGAGTTGCAAAGGGCAAAGATTTTAAAGGACGAATTTAATTGTATTAAATTAAAATTAATTTAATATAGTTACACTTTAGTATAAAGTGAAAAAGGAGTTATAAGGGATGTAAATCACTTAAGATATAAAATAATATTTTATAAAGTGATTTATTATACCAAAGCAAAAAGGGGCGCCACTTTTCATGAGGGGACATAAGTCATTAAAGAAATTAATGAAATAAATGAAATAAAGTGCATTTTAAAATTGGAGGGAAAGTGGTTGAGGTGAGTATAAAAGGGGAAATTAAAGGTCATTTATTCATTCTTGTTTTTGGAGAATTGGCTTTTGCATTTTGGAGAAGACTTGCAATGGGATTCGAGCTTGTTGAGGACGAAAATCTTCAACAGGGACATCCTCTTCGGTTGTGAAAGATCAATTCCAATGGATTTGTGGTGATTGCATCCAACAATTACATTGTGCTTCAAAGAAGAGAAATATTGAGGGTTTAATTGCATATTTCAATTATTATTTTGGCAAACCATCATGGAATTCAAAGTTGGTTATTTGTTTGTCTATTCTTAACCCAGCCGTACCAATTTGGGCATTCATTGGTCTGATTTTGTGTGTATTGGATTGGGATTCAAACCACATTGGAGTGTCTTCATCAATTCAGGGCCAAACGATTGTGTGGAGAGCTTAGGGCAGTAATATATATTGCTGTTCATATGATTTACCACTCTGCTGGCCGTACACTTGAAGGGCCATACTGCTTCTAATGCTGGCGTGAGCATTTCTGGGCCAATCACCCCCTTCAATGGTCTGATTTCTATGCAAATGTGGGCGGCAGTTATACTACCTTACTCAGCTATCATTATATGAGTGAAGAGAAGAAGATTTTAAGAGCTGTGAATTAACCAGTCATTTCCAGCTTGCTGTGGATGTATCTCAAAAAATTTCAGAATTTAATTAAAGATCGGGTACCTTATATTTCACTCTTTCCTTTATGGGTTTAGACTATATTTGCTAAATATTTTCTGCATTGTTTGTTATCATTGAAAAAATCAAATGAGAAGGATAGTTTCATGTTTATTTACCTTCTGTATTATATATTTATTTCTTGCATTCCAAAGCAAAAAAAAAACAAAGAAAACAAAAAGGAAAAATACAAACATCAGAAAAAATCGAAAACAAATCAGAATTTGTGGAATTACAAACTCCAAACAGGGTAGCATCTTACATCGTACAAGCGTCAACTTCACTTGTACGACACGACTCACCTGGTAGCTTCCTCACATGACTCGCACAACAACCTCCCTTGCACATCTTCTGCGTAGTCTATGTTACTTTTGCTGTTCAATCTTCACGCCATCTGCACCAGTCTTCACAACAACTTCTTAGCCTTTCCACACCTGCAACTGAACAAGTCTCGCACCTCCTTCCATTTGTACGGCTATACAATCGTTTGTACGCCTGTAGTTACTCTTCCAAAAACCCTTTTGCGTTTCCTCAACTCTCTGTCTGCATAGGATTTTTCCTAGGGTACCATCCTTCCTTTGCAACTCTTCGTCGATAGCAGTTGTTTCTTTCCTCCATCTATCTGTAGCTTCTATGTCGGCACGAATCTTGCTTCAACAATACTCTGTGCACTTTGCCACAACTCTTCCTTTGGCAATGCTCTATGCACTTCTCCACCAAACCGCATTTGCCCAACTGCTGCTCCTTGGTGCAACCTTCGTCCTCCCTCTCCATTTGATGTTGAGTGCAAATGAGATACTCAGGCCTCCTTGGTTGCCCCTATTTATAAGATTGGTGGGGTGGTTGTCGCCCATGCATAATTGTTTTTTGATGGCCACCTTGCATGCAACTGGCGCATTTTGTCTTTTTCTAATTTTAACTTTAATTTATTCAAATGGAATATGCCATCTGATCCTAACTACGCCATACAATTCGTATGACCATTGCAACTGCCACTTCAATTGCTATTTTTGCCGACAGGTCTATCTCTTCTTGCCGACTATGACCTTTTGCCTGATCTACCATCTGATCCCTTGCATTGGAATAACCTGCTTCTGCCTGTTCGTTGGTTGTACGGTTCTGTCGTACAAGTGGCATTGTTTGTATGACACTTGAACGACCCTCCGTAATTGTACGGTAGGCCCCATTCATACGGCATGTTGCACTTGAATGGTTGTCACAATGTTGATTTGTATGGCAAGGTGTCGTACAAGCCTCCTCTTGCTTTGTACAGTCGGACATCCTACGTCTTTTGCTTAGTACATATGTTGTATGTTGTGTTTTGCTTTGTTTACATTTATTAGTTGCACTTGTTGCAATCTTTGGTTGCGCAATAACTCACGTGTTAACGATAGGCAGCTATAACAATTGCTATAAACAAGCAGCACGTTTTTATTTAAACTACTAAACCTTTTTGAGTATTTTAGTATATGATACCTTATCAACACTTTGTCCCTTAGCTCTATAATACTGATAAATATCCTATTCCTACTTAAAGTTCCAAGGATGTTGGATGGTGGATTTGTACACTCCATCTTTATGATCTTCAAGAAGTCCTAGGATCAGTAACTTGGCTACTTCATACACATACAGATATGCTATTTTTGGGAATGCTACCAAAGAATGACATGCATGCATGTTTCTGTGTGCATGCACTTATATCTTCTTAGTCAGGTTGTTGATTGGTCTTATTGCACCATATTTTGCTTTACATTGTTTTCTTCCTGATTACTGATTTGGCTGTGTGTTACCTCCTGTGTTTCCTTTCATCGTAGCTACGGATCCATTTTTGCATTTTAGGATAACTCTTTTCCATGTCAAGTTTGTTTTGCATAAGGTATAATTCTCCCTTTCCTATTCATGGAAGAGATGTCTTGTAACTTTTGGGTTGCACCAGGTTTTAACTTTTCTTTAGGCCTAGATTATCTTCGCTTTTCCTATATTAAATATATCATCTTTTGATATGAATTTGATATCAAAATTATTGCAAGCCACTGATATGTATTCATCATGCCTACAGGGTTTTCTTCTTGGATGACCTTACAGGGTTTGAGATTACATACCTACTAGAGGTAGAGAATCACAAAACCTCCTGAAAGCATTTGTCATTTTTTTTCCGTATTTAGAAGTCATTAATAATTAATGTTTCATGGTAC
Organism: Wollemia nobilis; assembly: GCA_028583015.1. Taxonomy (NCBI): domain Eukaryota; kingdom Viridiplantae; phylum Streptophyta; class Pinopsida; order Araucariales; family Araucariaceae; genus Wollemia; species Wollemia nobilis. The sequence goes on from JAQPPZ010009575.1 coordinate 1,158,998, forward strand.
ATGCTTGCCTTGGGTTTCTTTTGTGGAAGATTGTATTTATACTTTCATATATACTCGTTCAGTGTATTGACTTGTATTGTTTGTGAACAATACCAATCTCAATATATAAATATCAGTATAGATATTTTAACTCTAAATTGAATTCTTTTATTATTTGGGTTAAACTTTATAAGGCATTTCATTTGGTAAAATTTATAAATCACATATTATCTGTTGTTCTATGTTGATAGTAGCCATACATCATGCTAAGGCAGATTTTGCCACTTAGATGTGGATAAAAATCTGATCTTAGTGTCTAGCAAAGCATATGAGTTGTTTACAATGTTTACTTTTCTGCTGTGCATAATTTTACAATTTCATTGTCTTGACTCTCAAGATCTAGTTATAACATCTTGCTTTTCATCTAAAAGAGACATACATTTCATATCATAGTTTTTTTTGCAGAATAATTCACTTGAATAGATTATTTCGAACACTGATTTCTTAGAACAGTACAGTTTTGTTAGAAAAAATATTATATATATGAATGAAAGTATAAAAATATGCAAAATAATAGATATTCGATTGTATTCATTCAATGCATTTGTCCAACCCAGGGCAAGGTTAGCGTTTGATGGATTTGTTAGGGGCCCCACTATTTATGGTTGACATTGGTGTAAATCTAAGACACCTAGTTCAGCATTAGGTAGGGAAGTCCCAAGCGTTAGGTGGATTGGTAAGACTTTGGGCACTTACCAAGGGTTAGGTGGATTGGTAAGACTTTGGGCACTAACAAGAGGAGACCTAAGTTCAAACATTAGGGCAATGCCCAATAAGGGCAAAGGTATAAGTCTGACTTGAGTCCGCTGAGTGCGCGCAAGGTTGACTACTGCGGTACCAACCCTGAGCCACCTGGAGTCTCCCTCACTCAGGGTCGGTACCAACCCTGAGCCACCTGGAGTCTCCCTCACTCAGGGTTGCGTTTACTTAGGAGAATGTCTAACCCTCGTGCCCAGTTGTTAAAATGAAAGGATGTTACCGATTCCCTGATATATAAAAAAAAAAGGCGAGAAATTAGTAGTGCAAAAGTTTGCTATAATTTTTTAAAATAAGTTCGTGATGTCACACAACTTGCAACCCTTTTCTTTCTTTGTATGATGCTGGCTCCTTATTGTAAAATTGTACAATCACTCTCCAACTTACCACTGCGTCTTCGTGATTGTATGATCACTCCTCATTGTACGAGGAATCTTATCGTACAATTGTACAACAAACTCTTTGTATGATTGTACGATAATATGTTAGTTGTACGACACTTCCCACGAGATGGCTTCAATTGAACAGAACGACACCCTATCGTTCAGTTGAACGCTCCCAAACTGAACGACAGTAAGATTTACTTGGATGACAACTTCTAGTTGAACAATGACTCGTATGGACGGCGGTTCTCAACTTTCATTTGCACAACCTTCAAATTTCCATTTGAGCAACAAGTTGGCAGGCGACCTGACTGGTGCTTACTTGTACATTTCTACTCAGCAACACTCTCCCAATTGGTGCTTCGCCCTCCCGATACTCTGATTAAACGACAACATCTGCTTTAAAGAATGAACAACTACCTCCAATAGCAGGAAGGCGAATGGTAAACTATCACGGATGACAACCCCTTCCAGTGACTCTATTCTTCTGCCACATTCACTATCCTCGTTCTATGATTGAACAATACTCTTCGAACCCGAACGATACCCAAAAGCTTACCTGCAAACCTGCATTCCCATCTACTAAACACAATACCAAAAACATAAGGCATTCATCGTTCAATATACACAAAGATAGTTAGGGAAGGAAGATTATTTTATTCTTGATAAATTGCCCGCAGGGTATATAGAACGGGAGGATTAATATTACAAGGACATCCCACAATGTCCAGTCTCGCTTTCGATCGGGTACACACTCTCTAGTGTTTAATTCTCTCTTCGAGTCTTCCAGGCTTCTCCTCGACCAGTTCAGGCTCCTTCCTAGCCTTCTGCCTTTCTCTTCTTCTCCTCCGTCGACCTCTCTTCCTTTTTCTTTTCCTGGCTTGACATTCTTCTTTTTTATTTTTTATTTATTTTTTCTTCCTTTCTTGGACGTCTCAGTCCATTTCTTGGACCTCTACTCTCTCTTTCCCAGACGGCTTACTCTGTCGCTTCCTTCTTCCTCTCCGTCTCCTATCAGCCGAAGTCTAGTCTGCACTCTCATGGCATTTACTCTTTCTTTCTTTTTTTCTCTCTCTTCTTTCGTATTCTGCTTCTCCTTCACGTCATTCTCTTTCTCTTTTCGTTTGCCCTGTCGCCCTCTCTCCCAGCTTCTTCTGTCCACTCTCTCTTAATTTTGTTTTCTTCGTCCCTATGTCCGTCCTATTTCCCCAGACACTTCCACTTCCTTTTTAACTCCTCGGACGCTCCATGTCCTACCAATTCTTTTCCAGCCACACCTGGCCACCTGGGGAGCAGTTACTGGACGGGCGACGATTACTTCTCTTGTAACCATCTTGATACTCCCCATCAGTTCTGAAGAAATATAAGATTTTTTTTCTTAAATAGTTTAAAAAAATGTAATATATTGTTTTAATATTTGAAATATTATAAAGAAGAAACATTTCTTTTACTTAAATACCTATAAATAATTTTATTAAGCTATAAACTTTAAAAAATAAAATAAATTGTAAGTTTAGACACCCTTTAATTTATCTATAATATAAATTAAATAGAATAAAATGTTATCTAATAAATAAATCATAAATGTATTGAAGCTTATTAAAAATAAAACATATCCAAACCTAGATACATGTAAAATAAATCCTTTAGACCATGATCAGTCTAATTAGTTTGACTATAAAAATGTAGATTATATATCTAAAGTATTTTATGAAAATTTTACTATTAAATTTAGCTTTTATAATCACATAAGCTTAGATGCATGCAAATACATTAAACCCCTCAACATGGCTGTGTTAAGATAAAAAAAATAAAAATAAAAATGAGAGAAAAGTGACTGAAGTAGGTCAATGGGACTCAAAAAAATGCATTCAGTTAAATAACACGAGAAAGAAAAAATAAAAAAGCTCTAAAATCACAACTACAAACTAAGAATTATAATATGGAATGAAAACCTTGCACTACGTGGATTCTATCAAATAAATTCTTTGTTGGGTTTGGGCTGCCTAAGCATAAATTTCATAGTTTTCAAAGGTCCACAACACCTTTTCACAATTTCCATTTTCAAGTTGTGTAGAAATGGAGTACAACACACTACAATACAATTCCATTACCACTTAAATAAACAAAATACAATAGGAATAACATAAATTACAAATGGGCACACTATACGCACAATATGTATCCTGTACAACTATTTGCAATACGCCTGATGAACCATCAACAACACACTTCAGACAACAACATGCACACACTCCCAAATACAAACAGATAGATGGATGATAGATCATCATCATCATGTATTCGGGAAATGTAAGGGGTCTACTTATACTTTTCCTAGGAAAGGGAAGGTAGTTGCCAACTTTCGCAACTTCCTCGTACCTAACCCTAACTACCCTAACACAACACTTCTAATTAGTCAACATTTGAATCACATGTACATTCAATTACGTGAACATCCAAATTACAGGAAATCCAAAATACATGTACATTTCTAATTACACGGACATCTTAATTACACATGTTTATTTCGTCAAACACTTAGCGTACAAAATACAAAATGACAAAATTTCATTCATTGATTATACAGACATGTCAATTCACATGGCATATGAAATGTAATTTGAGGGAAGTTATAAGGTACTTGGAGAAGGGAAGGAAGACCCGATTAGGCATTGGAGAATTTGCTGCATGGTGTGGAAAGCGATTGGGCAGAACAATGAAGCAGATTGGAGGAGGTGGTTTCCTGCAACGTTTCGTGGATTTGCAATGGCTTGGTACCTAAAATTCCTAACAGACAAGTACAAGACATGGGAAGAGTTGTGTGATGCATTTGTGGAAGAATTTCGATCATACGATACTGACAAAAATTATAGCATACAAGGAGAGGAGTCTGTTCATTCTTACAATCGAAGGTTTAGTAGGTTGTTTGACTATGTGGAGAAAGACCACCCAGAGGAATCAAAGAAAATGTGGTTCATAGATGGACTTCTCCCTATGTATCAAAGGAAGATGAAGACATTTTCTCCAAGATCATACCAAGAGGCTTTGGATTATGCCTTGACTTGGGAAAGTGATGCAAAAACCTCACCGATGAATGAGACTCGAACGACTAGAGAATGCAGTCAGATGGCGGCAGAGGAGATGTTTGAGAAGGAGACGTCTGAGGAGCAGCCGTCTGAGATGGAGACGTCTGGGGAGAAGCTGTTTGAGGAGTCGTCTGAGGTACAAAGGTCTGTGGAGGAGACGTCTCAGGAGAAGCCGTCTGAGCAGAAGTCGTCTGAGCAGGAGACGTCCAATCCAGACGTCTGCCGTCCGACCCAGACGTCCAGTCCAGACGTCTGGCTGTCTAGTTCGGACGTCCAGTCCAGACGTCTGGCTGTCTAGTCCGGACGTCCAGTCCAGACGTCTGGCTGTCTAGTCCGGACGTCCAGTCCAGACATCTTCCGTCCGTCCCAGACGTCTGGCCGTCTAGTCCAAACGTCTACCGTCCGTCCCAGACGTCTGGTTGTCTGTCTGGCCATATGTTTGGCCTTCTAGACCAGACATCCAGTCCAGACGTCTGTCGTCCGTCCCAGATGTCTAGTCGTCTAGCCCAGACGTCCAATCCAGACGTCTGGTTGTCTGTCTGGCCATATGTTCCAGACGTCTAGCAACCCATCCAGATGTCTAGCCCATCCGTTTGAGATGTCTACATTGACCCGTCTAGACCTATGTGCAACCCGTCTGAGACGTCTACCTGTGTGCAACCCGCCTGAGACGTCTATCCGTTTGAGTCATCTAACCCGTTGTCCTAGACGTCTAGACATTGTACCCGTCAGACTTCTCAATTCGTCTAGCCTAATCCGTCAGAGACTAAGCCGTCAGGGATTGTCATCAGAAATATTGTTGTTTGAGGCAATGCAGTCAAAGCAGTTGTCATCAAAAGTACAGTCTGACAAGGGAGACGCTTGTCAAAAGATGATGAGAAGTCAGTTGGATCACGAAAGTAGTGAATTAGAGCTGAGAGGAAGCAATTTCAATAGGTTGAGTGAAAGCTTCCAAATGGTTGACAAGGAGAAAAATTTAGTTTGGACATTGATGGTTTCAATGGTTTATTGAGGGAGCACGCGAAGGGCGCTGTCCCTCGACCCCGCAAGGGATGCTGTCCCTTGACCCTGCAAGGGGGATCCCGCCCCCTTGACCCCCGACACAGATGGTGGCGGGCATTGCCTGTCATGTTCATGATGTTGATGGCATTGCTCATGCTGATAATATGGCTAACTGCTCAAAGTGAAGTGCCTATTCAGAGAATGTTGATCATGCTGATGTTACACATGCTTGCAGCAAGGGGAGTGCACAATCAGAGAATAAGGTGTTGCGAGCAGTCTCAAGTGAAGTCTATTGCCAAAGATGTATGGAACAGGAGAAAGAGGAAGGAGCGTGACAAGAAATTCTGTTACATTGTTCAGTACTTCTATTCCCAGTGTTTAGCTTGTGTCGTCGAGGACAACGACTAGTTTAGAGGAGGGGATAGATGTAGGCAGGCAAATTGATATGTCCTTATTTGTTGAATCAGTTTTGGTATTATGTGTTATTTTGTAAATGTACGCAAAGTGTTTGACGAAATGTGCGTGCATATATTTAATAATGTTGTAAAGTGCAATTTAATATTGTACATAAGAATAAAGTCATGTTAAGTCAATTATGTCGGCTAAATTACAAGTTATAAACTATTTTGTCCTGTAGTGGGAAATGTCAAGTAATGCAAGAGCAAATGCATATGAAATGTAATTTGAGGGAAGTTATAAGGTAGTTGGAGGGTAACTACTTTTTGGGTGTATAAATAAGCCCTCCCCTCATTCATTCAAGTTGTTCATCCATTGAAGAGTTCAGGCATTGAGGAGAGTCATGCAGGTTGATGGATTGATGCAGTCTAGTCTTGTATGCAGCCATGGAGAATATTCTGCCTAGGGTTTGCAGGCTGCAGATTGTAATGCTGAAACTGTAATGTTGTATCATAAATGCCATTGTTAATATAAAATTGCCTGTAATTACTGTTATCTACCATTGCTGCTGCTATTGCTTCTATTGTTGTTATTATTGTTGTTGCAGGTTTTCTATGCATTATTATTGCTATACTACAATAACTGCAGATCTGTAGAATTATTTAAGTGGAAATGGAATTGTGTGTAGCATGTTAAATTTAATTTCTACAGTCTGTGTTTGAATACCCATTGTAGCATTGTATATTGCTAGTGCAGATGATCTATAATGCTAATGTTGTATAGGCAGAAGTAATGTAATGATGATTCATCCTTCATCTGTGTGTTGTATATGCTCTATGTGAAGCTATTGTTGTAGTAGATTGGTAGGTTGTTGTTCCAAGTTCTGTGTGCAAGTGTGGAGCAGAAGTTTAGTCCAAAATTGTCATATCAGAGGAGCAGTCAGGAGTGTCGTTCAAGTGGATTGCAGAGTTGTCATATAAGTGCTTGTTGTATAAGTACTTGTTGTACAAGTTAGTGTTGGAAAATTTGCCATACAAGCGATATTATCGTACAAGTGGAGATGTTGATCAAGTGTGGATTGGTATTGACTATAGTCTTGGTTTGCTACTAAATTTGTCATATCAAATTGTTCCTCCAACTGTTGGAGTACTCGCCACCATGCTACATGCGTCATTCACTTCTTCGCCTACATCACTCACTTTGTTGTCTGCATTGGCCACTTGTGCAACTTCAACTATTTGCTCAATCTTTACCTCGAGTGTAATCAAGTTCACGTCCCCTTCTTCCCGGCTGGGGCTGTGACTCTTTTCGGTGCTTCTACACATCACTGGTTGATATTAACTTGTAGCACTTTGATATTCACATGTGAAATGCCCCCACAAATGGCAAAGCCAAGATTGCACAATGGGTTTGCCCTCAGTATCATACTCAATTTGATGTCTTCTAGTTTTTTGTCAGTTGTCACAAGCCGCATCACTGATGACATTCTTTAGAACAATCTCTTTTGTGCTACATATACTTGTAGCAATCATCTTGCGCTCTTTGAGTCGCACTCATCCTCGGGGTCATCATTCTTCTCTTTAGAGTCACTTCCTTCACTGACTTCTCGACCCCAACACTTGGATGATGAACTACTCTCATTCTCAAAATCATCACTCTCACTATCAGAGTCACTCTCAACATCAGAGTCACTTTCATCTTCTAGATCACTCTCGTCCATATTATCATGACTCCAACATTTTAATGATGCCTTTGCATCACTTTTCAAGTTCAAGGCCTCTTGATATGGCATCGGAGGGACCACCCTGATCTTCTTCCAGTGCGTAGGAAGAAGTCCCTCCATGAACCACCACTTCTTTAATGCATCTGATGAATCTTCCTCCAAATGGACAAATAACCCACTCAACCTTTGGTTGTAGGACCGAACAAACTCTCTCACCCTATTCCATTCTATAAATTTCAGCAATGAGTTCATCATCATTGTGGAACAATAGAAATTCCTTCACAAATGCTTTGTGCAACTCATCCCATGTCTAGTACTCGCCCTCTAGCAATCCCATGTACTAGTCCATTGCAATTCCATGAAATTTTGTAGGAAATAACCTTCTCCAATCTGTCATTCTTGTGCCCATTTGCTTCCACATCATAAGGCAGATTTCCCAATGCCTAACTAGGCCCTCTACTTCCCTACCATGAAACGTGGGACACATGATATTGCCAAAATTGGTTATTGTCATGACAGATTGATTTGACATTGGTAGTGGTTGTTCACATGTCGCCCCCTCTTCACACACATCATCAAGTGCACCCCACCACATTTTCTCGTGCTGGAATCTCGTCCCACTCACCATGAAACGTTCCAACATACACTTTCTCCGATGTCAAACTCCCGTCCTACTCACCTTCGAACACATCAACCTGCAGTTGCTCTAGTGTCGGACTCCCATCTCACACATTGTTGGACATGCCATCTGGCATTGCACCAATGTCAGACTCCTATCCCGCTCACCATTGGATATATTTAGTAGTTGACTGCTACCTTTGCTTCCAAAACAAGTTCTGTCACGCAAGTAGTATAAAAACTGTGAAGGGACTAAGATTTCACAGATGCTTCGCCTTGAACATTTTTTATTCCATAAAGCGCCCACCCACCAAAGCGTCTCGCTCACTGGGCACTCTACTCTTTAAAACGACCCACTTTTTGAGTGACCTTGCTTCTCGAACGAAAGTTCGTCATACAAGTTGAGGTAGAAGACAAAATAGAGTAGAGTAGAAATCAAGAATCAGTTAAGTGTTTGGAAGAGGGAACCCTGCTCTCATAGTGCCCTGCTTTGTGGGTGCCTTGCTCTCATAGCAACCCGCTCTCCACGCACTTCGCTCTCACAGTGACCTACTCTCCAAGCACCTCGCTCTCATAACTACCTGCTCTCGGAGCGGCTCACTACCAAAACGCCTCACTTTATGTCTATCTTTAGTAAACAGATAAGAATAATGTAATCACCTCGTAATTATCATTGAGGTTCATTGTATGTAGTCCATTTCATGGCTACAAGTTGAAGTATAAATAAGAGCTAAATGCTCATTGTAAGGGTCTTTTGGCCTTAGAAGCAATACCAGAGCTTCCCAGTAAAAAGTGTAAACTCAAATTGCGAAATCAATAAAGAGTTGCACGTGGCATTCATATTTGATTGTGTCTCTGACCTTTGCTTTATGAATGTGTGAAATTAGTGGCTTTGCCCTCCTTTCCCTTGTTAGTCCTTCTCTTTGATTGTTGTTGCAAGTATTTGAAGATCTTATACGATGAATTTATTAGGTTTTTGCTGAGAAGGCCAACTACTCCAGATCTAAACCTTGCTACGACTTGTGTCTTATTTTGCATTTTTTTCTCTTACACCCTTCTCAAACAAAGTAGATTAGATTTGTTTTCTGCATTCTTAGATCAGATTGCTTATTTCATTTTCTGCGTAGTTTCTTTCTTTGTTTTCAGCATTAGATAGAAGGTAGAAGGGAATCAGCCTAATATTTGAAGGTTGGGGAGAGTAGAAACCTCCCCATCAATTTGTTGAATTGTAGTCATGGGCGCAAATAGCACTTGCCAATTTCCATGTAAAATAATTCTGGCACGCTCTGTGGGATGAATCCAATTCGCCCCATAAAGAACCACCCATTGCAGGTGAGTTCAACAGTTATGGTATACTTGGTGGTACCCACGAGTGCAAAGTGTTTGTCTTGTAAAAGAGGAGAGTTTCTATAGAAGCGATGGAGGTGAATTCACAACCAAAACACGAGACCATTATACTAGGCACTATTAAAATGATACATAAGGGAGGAAAACCAAAGAGTTAGAAGAGACATTTGACGAGCCCCCATTGGTGGAAGTGTTTCCCTAAAAGAAAAAATCCCTAAAGAAGGCTACCAAATCAGTAGAACATATTGTGAACCGAAGAGAGAACCTGAGGTGGACAACGGGGATTTGGTGGATGAGGATTCAGAGGTCGAAGAAGAGTACATGGCATGCATATTTTCATTAGAAGAGGAAGAGCCTATATCAGAAATGGAAACAAATGTTCTTCCAAAGTATGAAACATGGAGTTCTACCTTTGATACAGACATAGGCCAAGTAATAGATATGGATATATATTCAAGTTCCAAGGGTGACCAAGAGAGTTCATGTGACGGAATCATGCTAAGCAATAGGGAAATCATAGTTCTAAGAATGATGCGGTTTCCCACAACTTTGGGGTGTAAGACTGTGGTAGGAACCACATTCCAACAGTTCAACACTATGGATAACAATAGCAGGTTTGTGGAAGGAAGTCAACGGGGATTGTTATTGTTGAGTAATAATCTGTTATTTGATCACACGAGAACAAAAGCCTAGACTAGCTTTAAATACCAAAGCCCACCACAGGATGAGATAGGGAGTAAGGAAACAATCATAGAAGCTCATGCATCAACCCTTGCTACCAACCAATTCATGACTGAAAGGGAATATTCTTCTCTAGACGTCTAGTATCGAGCTTCAGACTAGGGAGAGATCAAATGGGCAAATACAGCTCTAGCTTACAAGAATTTGATTTTTGTTTTCAGATTTACGCACTCCTCCGATGGGGGGAGGAGGATATATTATTTGTTAGAGGTCACCTACAAAGTTTTGAGTCGGAAAAGACTTCTTGGCAATATGCTACTAATGACATCTGACATACTTTCCCTACGTAAGTGTTGGAAGGTTCTAAGTTGGAACGACGGTGTCAAAAGGAAAGATAGTTATTTTATGGAGCCGGCCAATGAAAGTGACCTGCTCCAAGGGCACTACCTCAAAGCAAGGTTGCAAAAAACAAAAAGGTTTTGAGATTCCCACTCCAAGGGCACCCGACCTCGAGAACATGGGACCCGTTCCCTATTTTTCCTTAAAAATTAAAATTTCGAGTGGCCCACTACGAGGGCACCCCGCCCCTGGAATACGAGCCTGCTCCATTTTTCCCTTCGACAAAAAAATATATTAAACTAAGTTTTGGAGTGCCCCGCGCTCTGGGCACCCCATTTGGGAGTGCCCTATTCCAGGCGGAACGCCCCACATTGCGGGTGCCCCGCAATGTGTCAAAAGGAAAGATAGTTATTTTATGGAGTCGGTCAATGAAAGTGACCCACTCCAAGGGCACTACCTCAAAGCAAGGTTGCTAAAAACAAAAAGGTTTCGAGCTTCCCACTCCAAGGGCACTCGACCTCGAGAACATGGGACTTGTTCCCTATTTTTCCTTAAAAATTAAAAATTCCTAGTGGCCCAATATGAGGGCACCCCGCCCCTAGAATACAAGCCCGCTCTGTTTTTCCCTTCCAAAAAAAAAATATTAAAATAAGTGTTGGAGTGCCCCGCGCTCTGAGCGCCCCATTCGGGAGTGCCCTGCTCTGGCTTTGGGCGAGTGCCCCACATTGCGGGTGCCCCGCTCTGGCTTTGGGCGAGTGCCCCACATTACGGGAGCCTCGCTCTGGCTTTGGGCGAGTGCCCCACATTGCGGGAGCCCCGCTCTGGCTTTGGGCGAGTGCCCCACATTGCGAGAGCCCCGCTCTGGATTTGGGCGAGTGCCCCACATTGTGGGTGCCCCGTTCTGGAGCACCCCACTTCTTGGGCCCTTACCTACCAACCAAAAATAAAAAAATTAAAAAAAAGCACATATATCTAGAAAAACAACAAAAAATTAAAATCAGCTCCAAGCATTGATCGTATTACCTATTTTGACAAGCAAGGGAGGAAACGATAGATTTCAGAGAACAGTCATAAAGAAGGTCATCGTCACTGATGATTGTGCATGTTCGATAGCACAGTAGAAATGCCATGGAAGACAGTGAGGGAGAGTGTGATGAGGATGATGAGGAGACTTTGCTCAAGGAGGCATTCATAATATATCCCCTACAGAGTTTTAGCAAGTGTTGAGCAACATGGGATTGATATCATCTGAGTGTGAATATGATGTGGCTTGCTGCCATAAAATGATAAGTAACTACAAGTTGGATACTAACGGGCTATTGGACTTCTTCGAGTTCAAACAAATGATGGTGATGATGTGATCGTCTCTAATGCCTGGTTTTATTCAACCACAAGAAATTTGCAGCCCATTGAATGTTCACTAGGAGGAGGAAGATTTTGGACTAGAAGAACGCGGAAGTGGTTTTGTAGAACCAGATCAAAGTGTTGCAAAGGAAGTTGGAAAAACTGCAGAACTTGGAATTCATAGAAAACAAGTTGAAGTGCACCAACTTCGATTGTCAAGCAGTGTTTCTATAGAGATGACTAGACAAATTAAGGAAAAGTTCAAAGGAGTGGTCATGCACTAAGGATCTACCAAAGAGGCTGCAATAGAGATTGGAGAAACTTGTCCTGGTTGCTTGTTTTGTTGCGCAATCATAAAGCAAGAAGGAAGATAATTTTGAGTCAGAGTGTGGAGATGTTATTGAAGGAGATCAAACTCTTGCAAAGCCCAGTTTGAGAATCTAGAGATCTTTCGACACATCCATTTTTCTGGGTGATCAATGAAATCAGCTTGTAAATGTTCTGCTTAAGAAAAGGTTTTGATTCTTTGTCAATGGGTATGAACAAAAGGAAAGAAACCACAACATAGATACAAAAGGATACAAATCTATGCTTAGTAGCTCCAAAAATTGCAGTTCTAGAAGAATAGATGTCCCAAGAAAAGCAGAACAGGGTGTTGGTCAAGAGAATAGGCTTTGCTTAGAACAGTGCAAAGCTCTGGGTGCCCCGTTCCGAAGCACCCCACTCTGAGGGTGCAGGGCCCCTACCCCAAAATTAAAAAAAAAAATAGAGGAAAAAAATTAAAAAATATAAAAGCAAAAAAAAAGTAACCAAAATAAAAATTGCAAGAGACACTTAGGTTCCCGCTTCTTCTCATCCCTTTCTTCCACCATCTACCTCATGATCACTTCACCTCCACCTCCTTTGTTTCTTCTACTGTCACTATTCTCTCTTCCCCCCTTATTCTTTTTTTTTTGCTTCGAGAATTCTCTTCACTTTTTCTTTTGTGTCCATCTCACCTCTAATAAGCACAAGCTTATTCCAAAGGTCACCAACATAACACCGGTATTATTACCTTCATTAATCCATAGGTCAATCAAAGCACTAAAATTCTTGCCTTAAAAAGCATCAGTTTTGTTGCATGGTTGTCTAAATTTTGACTTTGCACCCAATAATAAGACACCATATGGGATCTCTTGTCAATCAGGATTGACGTTTCCACAAGTCGCCAAAATTGTAGTAGCTGACTACTACCATCGCTTCTAGAACAAGTTCTGTCATGCAATTAGTATGAAAAATGTGAAGGGACTAAGACAGATTTCATAGACACTTCACCTTGAACATTTTTCACTCCATAAAGCGCCCACTCGCCGATGCGTCTTGCTCACTGGGCACTCTACTCTTTAGAACAACCCACATTTTCTGTTGCACAACTTGAGCCAAAAGATAGAGTAGAGCAGAAATCAAGAATCAATTAAGTGTTTGAAAGAGGGAACCTTGCTCTTCGAGCACCTTGCTCTCAAAGCAACCCACTCTCATAGAGCCTCGCTCTCATAGCAATCCACTCTTTGAACACCCTGCTTTCATAGTGATTGGCTCTCCGTACACCTTGCTCTCATAGCGACTGGTTCTTGGAGCAACCCGCTGCCAAGGCACCTCGATCAATGTCTATCTTTAGTAAACGAATAAGAATAATGTAATCATATCGTAATTATCACCGAGGTTCATTATATGTAGTCCATTTTGTGGCTGCAAATTGAAGTATAAATAAGAGCTAAAAGCTCATTGTAGGAGTCTTTTAGCCTTAGAAGCAATATTGGAGCTACTCTTTGGATTATGAATTGTAAACTCAAATTGCGAAATCAATAAAGAGTTGCAAGTCACTCAGGCGAAACCAGTCGGTCTACTACCTCCGCCCCCAACGTGCAGTTGATCCAACGACATACACTTGTCATGCATTCTTTCTATTGCATAACTTGGTCCAACCAATCCTAGCCTTTCTTGCTAAACTAGGTTTTGTCCTCCATTAAACTTGTGAGCTTTGTCACATCCAACTTCATCGACATGAACATGAAATGCCATATCTATGTGTATGTATTTGCTTGCATGAGTTCGTCTATCTACACGTATGTATCCACTTGCGTGAACTCATTCATTTGCGCACATGTCTTTGTTGACTCCACATGTTATCGCACGCTTGTTTGTCTTCTTCAATGCACACTTCTATGTTGGCATGCACGTCTGCTTCATGCTTTTAACATTTCCACGTCATTGTCTTGTGCGAACACTTTTGCTTCTTCCTCATGCACGAGCACTTGTACATCGCCAACTTAGCCATCGTGGTCATCATGGATTTCTCCATTGTCATGTATTTCTTCCCCGACAATTTCACTCAAAATGTTGATAGTTTGCATGTAGCCAACTTCGTCATCATGCCATTCTTTGTCGCTGTGTAACTTGTCATCTTGTTGTTCTCGACCTCTGTCAGGTAATTGTCTGCCACCGTCATGTAATTCTTTTCCACCATTACTGACGTGCAACTGACCACCACCGACATGCAACTCAATTTCGTCAATATGCAATTCACTACTGCCATGCAACTCACCATCACGTAACTCGCTACGCACACATCCTTATGTGTCTGCTTTGTGTGTGCCCACTTACGCGTCTGGTTGTGCATTGACTTGCATGTCTGCTTCGTGTATTGGCCATTCATCAACATCAACAAGGGAAACTTTGTCGTCCGTTGGTTGCATTGTAGTCATTCCATTGTTGTTGCATACCTTCCCGAGTGATTTGCTTGTCACAACTCCATGTCACCAAACTTGACCCAACTAAGAATAGGCAACAACGCGAGAATGTAGAAATGGAATACAACACACTACAATACAATTCCATTACCACTTAAATAAACAAAATATACAATGGGAATAACTTACAATTACAAATGGATACACTGTGCACACAACATGTATCCTACACAACAACTATTTGCAATACACCATACTCCAATGAACCATCAACAACACACTATAAACAACAACATCCAGATACACTCCCAGATACAAATAGATAGATGGTTGATAAATCATCATCATCATGTATGTGGGAAATGTAATGGGTCTACTTCTACTTTTCCTGAGAAAGGGGAGGTAGTTATCAACTTCCACAACTTCCTTGTACCTCACCCTAACCACCTCGACACAACACTTCTAAATACCCAACATTGTAATTACATGACATTTGAATTACGTACATACAATTACCCAAACATTTGAATTAGAAGAACATCCAAATTACATGTACATTCTAACTACACGAACATTTGAATTATACATATGGTCATTTCATCAAAACATTTGAATTACACGTACGGTCATTTCATCAAACACTTAGCATACAAACTACAAATGACAAAACTTCATTCATTGATTATGTAGACATGTCAATTCGTCGGCCTACAAGTTGGAGGTAGGTACCCCATGTTGTGTCTCCCTTGGTGTCTACACAACCCTTCTACATTAATACATGTCAAGTTGTTTGCCTACAAGTTGGAGGTAGGTGCCCCATGTTGTGTCCCCCTCGACGTTTATACAACCCTTTTGCATTAATATCTTGTCGACCATGGCTCATCCCAACAAGGTGTTCTTAGTATATTTGTTTTCTATGCCTGTCAGATTGAAATTAACATTGGCCCCTTTACCTAATTTGGGCATCAGGCCTCATTGTGGTACACAAGCACTTTGCACATGATTTGCACATTATTATTCACGCTACTCTGATATTCTTGTGCAAAGTGCCTTCAATCCTTTATCATAACCTTTCAAGCACATGAGGATTACGTGTTGTCCCTTTAGGCATTCATAACAAACTATGTCTCTAGGACACCAAAAGGGATTATGTGCCACTAGACACAAAGCACATTCCTTCTACCTCTAGTTAGATTTACCATTACACATGCAACTCTCCTTATAGTTCATCGTGCATATGAAAAACCTGCATACCTAAAAACAAATCATGTAAAGACATGCAAATCCAATTATATATGCAAACCATAGGTTTTACTTTAACATCCGTTAGGACTCATGGGTGGCAAGTTGAAATAGCAAGGGCATGTGCAATTAGGCCAGTAGAGCACTATGCGTTGGCAATCTGTCATAAGAAGAATATGACAAAACAAATACTAGGACCAACATCAGCTAGTGGGCACTTCCTTGTGTGATTGGTGCACAGTACCATCGACTTGCAACTCATAAATCTTATCAGTATATGTACTCTGTTTCCCAACCACATACTAGGTTAGGTTTGTCTATACAAGAAAAATATGAGGCTTCTTTGCACAAGCAACCTTGCAGGAAAATAATGACAGCAATTTATAAATATTTAGAAAGAATGTGGGGTGGGGGGTGGGGAGGATAGAATAACAAAGATGTGTGGATGTAGAGATGACATGAAAGCGAACTTATGTTATCCTCACAAAGTTTAGCCCTTTATTGGGCTGTTTAAAATTGATTTGTATCCTGTAAAAGCGCTATAACTTGTCTTTGAAATAAAATATGGGCAAGAAACAGCTTTGGGATGGCCTTTCTGCAAATCTGCTAAAACCATTAAATTTTCAGTCAGCTACCAGTTTTCTGTAGGCAAATCTGATATACAACGTGTAAACATCAGCTACAACAGTGATGTCTAGATAAATGTAATATACAGAAATAAGATTCTTGCAGCTTCTATTTATTGTACATCAAAAGAAAATGACTCCTATGCTAACATGTAATACTTTTGCATTGTACATCTCTCAATATGAGCCTTGCATAGATATATGTATAAGGTCAGAAACAAGCCTAGAGACATTTATGTCTTTTGGGATTTTGAGGAAAGGGCAAACCTTTTCATTTTCTTGCTCTTTTACTTTTCAACCTGATTTATTGTAATCCCTTTTTTCGTCACTTTATGAATGGTTTTTTATTTTATTCCTTAGCATCCCTTTTGCACCTGGTCCTAAAGATGACTTGGCACCTTGTTCCCCCAATCTAAAGATTTGATACTAATTCATGATCCTAAACATGTGGCATATTAAACAAGTTTCCATAGTATTTACCTTTAGCTTCTTAATGCTAGAAATTGGACATAGCAATTTATAAGATCAAAAGTTTTATGTTTTAAAACTACACTCAGAGTGTATCATTCTTAGGTGACAAAAAGCGAAGGTCGGAGTAACAAACAAACACAAAAAAATCTCTGATCAAAAGTTCCGAGGATCAGAAGGCCAGCAAAGATGATGTCTGAAAGTCGGAAGTTTATAAAGTTTGATAAAAAATGGAAAACAAAAGTTCCGATACGGAAGTTCGGAGGTCAAAAGTCTTGAGGTTAGAAAAGGTCCCGAGGTCAGATGGTAAGTAAAACTTTCGAAGAGAAGCCACCACATCTCGAAAATCTAAGTTTTGTTGAGGTGTGCAATCTTTTGGAAGTACGGTCCTTTCCTGCAAAAGAATACTACATATCTCTTGGAAAGGACAGGAGTAGCTAAGAAGCCACAACAAAGCCACTCTCGAATTTGGAGCATTAAAGACAAAAATCTTCTGCACCCAAATTATGGGGATTCCCAAAATGGGTAGTTAGAAATAATGATGGTAGCTGCTCGTCCAAAGACTCAGAACCATTTGGCATTTATGATTCCAGATCTAGGGACCTCGGAAGGACTAACATCTCAGACAAGACATGACCCGACATCAGAAGCAACAATCATCTTGAAATATTTGCATGAGTTTTGGAGGGAAACCCTCCTCTTGGTAACTATAAATAGGAGTAGTAATAGCTTTGTAAAGGATCGACAAGTTTGCATTTGTTGTCACAACCCGCCCCTATAGGACCCTTGATGAGGAAACAATATAATTGGACTTATTGTTTTAATGTCTAACATTGTTGGTGCTAAGATTATGCAAGGATATGATGTGACATCGGTTATGTTTTTATGTCTATGATGCTGCTAAGTCTTTATGGTTTTGCAGGGCTAACCATGCTTGCAGGTGACTAATATCAAGCTACTAATTTGATAATAGCATTGATGTTGCTTCTAGATCGATCAACAAAGAAGCTGAATAATGACTTTGCTTATAATGGTTTTTAATTAAATTAACTAACCATTTCAATAACAGGCTAATAACTTAATATCTGCCTTGATAATGCATTTAAATGGTTTAGCAAAGGAGTTTAATAGTCTTATGCATATAATGGGTTTTGAATAAAGTGACTAACCATTACAATATTAAGCTAGCCATTTGACATTAGTTTTGATAATGATTTAAAAATTGATTAGGAAAGGAGATTATTAATAATTTTTTATGTATATAATGCTTTTTAATTAAAGAGACTAACAATCATGTATTGTTTAATATAAAAGTCTCCTTTGAATTTTCATTTGAGGGAAGTATTTCAAAATCATTAAAAGGATGGCTATTTTGGAAAAGGGAATTAATGACCTCTTCTCAGTTGGACTGAGCAAGGGGGATGGCCTTAATGAAAAGCTTGCCCCTGCCAACTTGGAAAAAGGTGAAGTCAGGTAAACTTGATGTTTTTGAAAAAAGTGCATACGTTCTAGAGGAGGGGAGGATGGTTGGAAGGAAGGGGAGCATGTTTTGGAGTGGAAGCAAGGAAGAAAGGGGGATTCGCAGGCGGGCATCCTTGCTTGGAGGAGACCTTTGAAGGAAAAAGAAATACAAGTGGGATCTAGTCCCAAAACCCCCTTGCCTTTGCATCTGAAAGTTGATAGTAAAAGAGCTTTGCAAATTGGTTTCCTATTATGTTTATGTTGCATTTTTAAATAAGAACAGGGAGTGCTTTGCTAGCATTATGTTTCCTTGTTTTGGTTTATCGATCATTGTTTACTTCAAATGATGTTGTGCATTTGGGGTTCTTCTGCTTAGATTGATAAACTCTCTACTTGTTGTATGGCGTAAACCTTTCACTAGTATAGTGAATGTTGTGCTGAT
This sequence comes from Wollemia nobilis, assembly GCA_028583015.1. NCBI lineage: Eukaryota > Viridiplantae > Streptophyta > Pinopsida > Araucariales > Araucariaceae > Wollemia > Wollemia nobilis. The sequence continues at coordinate 1,177,683 of JAQPPZ010009575.1, forward strand.
TATGCCTGTATTAACTTCTGCCCTTCGGCCTGTGTTTACCACCTGAGTTTTTCTACGTTGAACCTATGTTGGCAGAATAAGCCTATACCAACAGGCCTAATAGATTGGTTGTAAATAAACCTTGGCTTGTTGTACTTGGCTCTATAAATGTTTTGTTAGAATTCGTTGGTTGTTTTCGCCTCGAATCAAACTCTGCTAATCTCCCATGCCTCGATGAGGGTCTATGCTTAGAGCGCGCCATTGTGCAGCGTCAATCGTACTAAATAGTCTGATACGGTCCTTGCCCTGCCCTTATTTTTTTTAAGAACATGTTGTTGTAGAGCAAATCGTGCAGATGACCCCTGCCATTGGCATCTGAGAAAATATGTTGTTTAATCCTGTGATTGGCCCGACCATTGTCTGTTTTCCGTCGCCAGGGCCTGAGTTTGTTGGCCCTGTTTTTGTGTCGCCGCCGCCCCGTGATATTTCTTTCCTAAGGTCAGACCTTAGGTTAAGTAATAATAAATTTCTTCCTCACCTTCACGCCGCCATTGCGCGGCTCTACCGCGCTCGGGAGGGCGCAAGCAAGGGGAAGGCCTTTTTAGCCTTCCCTCAACTAAATCCCACACGTGGTGGGTGTGGGAATTTTTTTCCATTTAAATGGCCTTTGTAACACCTTGCTAGTAGTCAAGTGCCTAGGGTAAGTGCTTGGTCGTCACTTGATCGTGACGCACCTGTTGCTCGGTGCTGAGCCACATGGCAAATGATTCACCTATTGTTTGTTTGCCATACCTTAGGTTGCGTGCTTTGTTTGACTTTGACTATAGGCGGACAAAGATAAATTTTTATATTTTGTTGAAACCCTGCAGCATATATCCCACATTTAGCTTGTGGTAGGCACCTTTGCATCTTATAAGGAGGTGATGTGTTCTCCTTACTGTGGTCACCTTTGGTGATCAAGGACTCCATGTAGAGCCGCCTCATGCACCAGCGGTTGGGCGCTAAGCGTGGATGGTTGGGGGATCCACGTGGTGAATACCCGATTGTGCAATAGACTTGTTCCCTGTTTAAAATGTGGGTCCTTGTGATAGGCCCCTTGTTAACCAATGTTGACCCGAATCGGCTAACTTTGACCGACTGATTAAGGTCCAAAACCCTTTTGGAGTAACAACTATGTGTTTTATATTTGTGCTTTGTATTTTATTAAAATTTATGACACATTTGGGGAACAGAGAGTTTATGTTTCACAGGGAGATTAGAATCTATGACATACGGAGTTTGTGTTCCAAAGAGAAATATAATTTATGAAATCTTGTTTGCGGGGGGAGTTTGGTGAACCCTATTGGAGAATAGTGTTTACATTGAAATAGGAATTCATCCTTAGGAGTTATAAGACTCAATTTCATGAAGAAATTGATTGTTTATCTGGGGTCAATTTTGTGGAGAAATTGAATGAATTTGGGACCAATTTTGTGGAGAAACTGAATGAAAATTTGGATTAGTTTTGTGGAGAAATTGCGTGTTTGTTTGGAATCAATTTCATGGAGAAATTGAGCGAAATTGGGATCAATTTTGTGGAGAAATTGAGTGTTCATTGTGGTAAATTTTGGAGGTTTCCTAGGAAATATATTTGTGGAAAATTTGACTGAATAAGTTGAAATATGTAGTGGATAATGTATTTCATTTGTTAAGATGAATTATGTTAGTGGATAACATATTTCATGAGATAGAATTATACATTAGTGGATAATGTATTTCATTTGTTAAGATGAATTATGTTAGTGGATAACATATTTCATGAGATAGAATTATACATTAGTGGATTATGTATTTCATATGACTTAATGATTTGTGGATATTATATTTCATGGGATAGAGTTATACATTAATGGATAATGTATTTCATTTGAAGATGAATTATGTTAGTGGATAACATATTTCATGAAATAGAATTATACATTAGTGGATAATGTATTTCGTTTGATTTAATGAGCTGAAATATGTTAGTGGATATTATATTTCATGGGATAGAGTAATATATTAGAGGATAATGTATTTCATTTGTTAAGATGAATTATGTTAGTGGATAACATATTTCATGAGATAGAATTATACATTAGTGGTTAATGTAATCCATTTGATTTAATGAGTGGAAATATGTTAGTGGATAATATATTTCATGAGATAGAAATATACATTAGTAGATAATGTATTTCATTTGATTAGATGAGTTGAAATATGTTAGTGGGTAATATATTTCATGAGTTAGAAATGTACATTAGTGGTTAATATATTTCATTTGATTAAATTAGTTGAAATATAAATTAGTGGATAATGTATCTCTTTGGATTAAATATGATAGAAATATATTAGTGGATAATATTTTTCATTGTGGTTAAGTATTGTTTGATAGCATAATCCATGCTAAGATGTAATAGTGATTAAGAGGTACTTTGAGTAAGTAGGAGAAGGTTCCTCTCCTTCTTGGTAAGCTTGCATAGGAATTCATTTGAGAGGATTATGGGGTCCTCTCTAATGATTTGATGTGTGCAATGTTATAGTTGATGTGTGGTTACATTAGACTCTTAGAAAGGAGATGTTCCTTTGAGCTTGGACCAAAGGGAGGAGGTATCCTTTGGAGAATGAACGTGGAGTTCATTCAAGGGAATTATGGGGTTCCCTCATTGCTTTGTAATATGAATTAAAGGAACTATTCATGTATTGGGGACATGAGAATCATGAAATTCTTATGTATTTATCTTGATGATGATGTTTGGAAAAAGGAAGAATGAATGTGGAATTCATTCGAGGGAATTATGGGGTTCCCTCATTGAGATGTAATATGAATTAAGAGAACTATTCATGTATTGGGAACATAAGAACTATGGGGTTCTTATGTACTTACATTGATAGATGTATAAAAAAAGAATTATGAGATTCCTTTTAGGGTTTTCCCGTTAGGGTTTCCCAACATATATGATGTGTCGTGTGTGGTGATTATTATTATCTTATGATCTTGTTCCTTATCGCTTTCTAAAGTTAGCTTGTATGGCCTTATTGCTCCGCAATTAAAGAGGGAAGATCATGGTTAAGAATTTATTAAGAATCACATGTGATTGGTATATGGTATTAATTCATGGCAATTCATGGTTATGTTAGGAGCATAGAGAGAGACTTTGAGATGAGACAGATAACTTAAGTTAGCTCATCGTTGAGATGAGACAGATAGCTTAAGTTAGCTTATCATGAAGATGATATAGATAACTCAAGTTAGCTCATCGTTGAGATGAGACAGATAGCTTAAGTTAGCTCATCATGAAGATGATATAGATAACTCAAGTTAGCTCATCGTGAAGATGAGACAGATAGCTTGAGTTAGCTCATCATGGAGATGAGATAGATAGCTCAAGTTAGCTCATCACGGAGATGAGATGGATAGCTTGAGTTAGCTCATCATTGAGATGAGACAAATAACTTAGTTCATCATTGAGATGAGATAGATAACTTAAGTTAGCTCATCGTGGAGATGAGACAGATAGCTTAAGTTAGCTCATCGTGGAGATGAGACGGATAATTTGAGTTAGCTCATCATGGAGATGAGATAGATAGCTTGAGTTAGCTCATCATGGAGATGAGACAGATAGCTCAAGTTAGCTCATCGTGGAGATGAGACGAATAACTTGAGTTAGCTCAGCATTGAGTTGAGACTGATAGCTTAAGTTAGCTCAATGTGGAGATAGGACAAATAGCTTAAGTTAGCTCACCAAGGAGATGAGAAAAATCGCTTAAGTTAGTTCATCACGGAGATGAGATAGATAGCTTAAGTTAGCTCATCATTGAGTTGAGACCGATAGCTTAAGTTAGCTCATCATGGAGATGAGACAGATAGCTTAAGTTAGCTCACCAGTGGGATGAGACAGAAAGCTTAAGTTAGCTCATCGTGGAGATGGGACAAATAACTTAAGTTAGCTCATCACGGAGACGACTCGTACAACTTGATTGCATGACTTTAGGGCATCGGTTAATTACCAAGATGGTACATGGATGGTGGGGACATGTGGATCCCTAATGAATTATATAATTTTTTTTTTTCTCTCGAGTGGGTTGGATTTTCGGGTATGTGTTGGTCAAAAATCTGCCTTAGGTATGGAATGTTTCATCCATGTGCCCTAGAACCGGCCAACATTGAAAGGACGAAAGGAAGGAATGCCTCCCATGCTAATATCCAGAGAGGTATGGTTTCCTTACTGTTTTAACGGGGGGATTTGAGATTAAAGAAATAGGAAAGAGATTTGGAAATGACTGAAAGGGATAGGGAAATGGTCTCAAGCCAAATGAACAAACAACACGATTACTTGATTGCACTTTGAACCAATAGCACTTCGCACAAAGAACATAACAAAAATTAAAACCAGATATCTTGTATATGCAATCTCCAGAATTATTCCAGTGTTCACCCTCTATCGGAAGCTAAATCCAGACATATAATTATAGCCCATAGAAAAAGAAGAGAATTTGATAGAAATAAAAGATAGAAGACATACACAGAAAGAAATCCAGAATTAGAGCCCAAGGTTCTTTGTGTTCATAGCAGAGTTCAGGTACAACAGTTTTCTAGAAAAACGTCCATCCTCTTACATTGGAATTGCTAGTTTTTATAGAGGATTCCGCCTCTGAAACATAAATGCCCAACCACAAATGTTGCGGTGGCAGCAAATATTGGATTCTGGCACTCATCAGGAAGTAATGAGGCATGGCCTAAATTCGATGACTCGCTGAGAAGTAGATGAATGGCTTCAATGCAACGATATGATTCGCATGTAGCTTCGTCTCCTCACTTGCTGGAACTGCCTCAACAGAAAATCGGATTCTGAAATCTGGGGGAATTAAATTTGGATGATTCTCTGACCAACTGCACTTAAATGGGTAAGGGCGCGCCCTCAAAACTCAATTTCGTTGTTGGGAAGCACCTTTGGGGAATACTTGCTGGAGCACGAGAATTGACTGAGAAATAGGAGTTTCGCTGATACGGGCCCCACTTATGTTTCGCTCATACAAGCTCCGAAAAGAGCTTGCGCTCTCAAGTGGGGGCGAAAGCACTTGGGCCCCACTAGTGTTTCGCCGTTTTCTGACCCGAAATGGGCTTGCCGTCCAAAACTGAGGCGAAAACACTTTGTTGTCTTGGGAGCGGCGGTGACATTAGAAAAGTCAAAGGCGCTTTTGCCCTTACCAGGCTTGAAATTGACTTACACTGGTAAATTCGAGCGAAAACACTTTGGGCCCCACCTGCAATGTTTTCTGAGGCTGGGCTGTGCCTTGTGGAAAAGTCAAAGGCGCTTTCGCCTTTTCTATGCCCGAAATTGATTTGCGCCGGTAAATTGGGGCGAAAAGGACTTGGCCCTACTTGCATTTTTTTGTTTGAAGTGGAGTTGCACGGATTTTCAAAAGGCACCTTCGCCTAAACGAGCTCCAAATTCAAGTTGCGCTCCTGAGTTGGGGCGAAAGCACTTGGGCCCCACTCAGCTTCAGCCAGCCTCCAACCCGAAATGGGCTTGCGCTCCAAGCTAAGGCGAAAGTGCTTGGGCCCCACGCCGTCTAAAACAAATCTGCGCTGACTTTGAGAAAAGTCAAAGGCGCTTTCGCTCAAAAAAGCCCCAAAACCGAGTTGTGCTATCTCCCAAGGGCGAAAAGGATGGGCCCCACTTAGCATTTTCTCCTCCAAAACTGCGTTTTGCCCAGACAAGGCCTGAAATGGAATTGCGCTCTCCAATGGGGGTGAAAAGGCCTGGGCCCCACTTGGGTTTCATTGTTTTCTAGCCCAAAATGGGCTTGCGCTCCAAACTTGCTCCGAAATCAAATTGCGCTGAAGTATGGCGTGAAACTACTATCACCCACAACAGGACAAAGACCTAGCATGATGAGCGAACAAGAAGAATTGCACGCTTCCTTGAGCGCAACCAACAACTTTGACAGTAAAACGAAGAAGAGAAGGAACACATTCTGAAGAAAAAGCAGAGTTTCAAGGAAGAAGAGATTACTGCATAGCAAAATTTTACAAAGGAAATCAATGTGGCAGGGATGCCAACATCTCTGGCGGCTCACGGCGGGATTGAGCTCGCCTCAATGTGAAGACCCCAGGCCTTATCTGTTGGGCTCAGAGTCATTTTTTTTTTAATGTTCACTACTGGTAGCGGACTATTCCTTTAACTTCTCCCTTTCTCCTTCTTCTTCTCCTTTGTGCTCACGGTCCTCTTCTCCTTGGTCTCTTTATTCCTGTGCTTGATCTTCATGTTGCTGGGAAGGCTCCGATCGCGAGAGACGCTCATAGATGCGATCATAGGTTGCTTGGACCACGACCCAGGCGTCTTCTTGGAGTGTGCCATGATCTTGGAGTTCTTTGACCAAGTGTCCGAAAGTCTCAAGCTAGTCTACGTTAGCGTAGTTAGCCCTCTGGTTGAGGTCCACCAAACAGGATTTGATCCATGCGAACCTGGTCATTAACTGCATTACCTGGGCTTCTGTAATAGGCTCCTCCCAACTGTCAATCTCCGAAGTATCGCCTTCAAAGGCGTCCCAAACTAGCTTTAGCTCTTCCTTTGTCAAAATAGCTTTTTCCTCGTCAGTGAAGCCAGGGAAACCGAGTTGCGTGAGATCTTTGAAATACATCAAAGAAATGCGCCTTTCCTGCTCAAATACTTCCAAAAGCCTTCTCGCCTCTCGGGCTCTTTCCAGTTTCGCGAAGTAAGCCTGTAGTGTCACCTTAGTAGTTTCCCATGATCGAGCAAGTGGGCTCATTGGAGTAAGCTGGAGGTCCATTTTCTCTAAGGTTTGCACCTTCATAGCCAGTTCCAGCCATCGGTCAATGTCTTTTTTAGCATCCTCAACGATAGGTGCGCCATGAGTAACTGTTTTCTTGGCCTCCCAAATAAATGTGAGGACTGCTATTGCTTTGCGCGCCCTTGCTCGGAAGTTTGCCAGGAAGTGACAGCGAACCTCCTTAATACGGTCTTTCATGAAGACTTCTGCTTGCACCGCCTTCTCTGTCAACTGAGCCTGCAGTTCTTGGACTTGGGCATTCAAGGCCTGCATTTGGCTTTGCGCCTCTGCGTGTGCCTTGAGTTGATTTTCAGTTTCCTTCTTGTAATTACCCACCTCTTGCTCCAAGCTGGACACGCGCTGTTGCAACTGTTCAGATTTAGACTGAGCCTCCTCAAGTTGTGCCCTTGTCTGCGCTAAAGTCTCCTCGAGCTCCACGTTTTTGGCGACAGCTTCATAGAAGCGAGCTTTGTAGTGCTCCCTGTGAAAATAAATGGAGCCCATTTCCTCATCTTTTCTGCTGCGTCGATTGTTCTTAGGTCTTCAACTGCATGATGATAGGAGTAATCCGATGGGGTCATCTCCTCCAGTGGCTTTTGGACTTTGGGCACCTTCTTCATCTTGTGGAGTTTGTAATGTCCCTTTTTAAGAAACAACAAACCCTTACTACGAAAATGCAGAAATTAAGTACAGCAAGGAAATAACTCAGAAATTGCTCATAAAATAACACAAGTATGAGGAGAAATCAGCCAGTATCATATATTAAATATTGCCAAACCAATACAACAGCTCCCCAAGGCTGAACAGATGCAAAAACTCCTCAAAAATGACCCCAAATACAAGCGTAGGGTTTGGGGCTGCCAACGGATCTGAAACACATGACACAAATGCTCCCAAAAATGCCACGAACTCCTCACGGATGCCTCTTTTTTTGTATTTTTGATATTTTAGGGCAATAACACCTGCAATGATATTGCCAAGACCCCAACCATGCACCTCCAATGCACTATGGGAATGAGCAAGACCTGCAATCTCAACTCATGGAACCTCTAGGGTTTCAATATTCAATTCCGATATCAACATAACATGCCCAAAATGGGACGTCTCACTCCCTTATATAGGGTGAGGTTCTAATTTGGAGTTGACATCTCCCAACCCTAAAATCACTTAAAGTGCCTTATTACAACATAAAAACATAAAACATAAATAAACACAACTTAAGTTATGTCTCCTAGTCACATGAACCCCTTTTTCACTTTTATAATTAAGTGTAGGAGACATTTACAAAAATATTTATTTTTGGGACATTACAAGTCCACCCTCCTCAAATTGCTTGTCCTCAAGCAAAGTCAAAGCTGGAGCATCTAAAATTTCTGCACCTTCCCAAGTAGCATCCTCCATAGGCAAGTCCTTCCACTTCACAAGATATTCTTTGACAGTCCTACTCCTAAGCTTTCTCTCCCTTGTCTCAAGGATCAATTCAGGTTCAAGAATGAGCTTTCCTTCATCATCAAGGGGTGGCAAATCTGAAGATGGCTGAATATGTTGGCCCAAGGCCTTCTTCAAACAAGAAACATGGAAGACATTATGTATTTTACTTCCACTTGGAAGTTCCAAAGCATATGCAACCTGTCCAACCTTACTCAACACCTTGTAAGGTCCATAAAATTTGGGTTTGAGTTTTTCTGCTCCACTTCTTTTCAATGTAGACTGTTTGTAGGGCTGCAACCTAACATAAACCAAGTCTCCCACCTCAAATGAGCGCTCACTACGCTGCTGATCTGCATACTTCTTCTGCTGATTTTGTGCCGTAAGAATATTGTCCTTCAAAGCATTAAGAATATCTTGATTTTCTGCTGCAAAGTCTCTAGCTTTTTGGACCCTTGAATCACCAAAAATCAGATCTGAAAAGTGTGGGGCATCATAACCATAAAGTGCCTTGAATGGAGACATTTTTATGGACATATGATAAGTAGAATTGTAGCAATATTCACCAAGGTGCAGCCATTTAACCCATGCCTTTTGTTGACCTGAAACATAATTTCTCAAATATCCTTCAAGCCATTTGTTAACAATTTCAGTTTGCCCATCAGTTTGGGGATGGTAGCTAGTACTAGGAGTCAATTTAGTACCACATAGCTTAAACAATTCTTGCCAAAACATGCTCAAAAATCTGCTGTCCCTATCACTCACAATGGATTTAGGCAAACCATGCAATCTGAAAACTTCTTTAAAAAACAAATCAGCAACTTGTATGGCTGTACAAGTTGTTGAAATGGCATAGAAATGAGCAAATTTTGTCAATCTATCAACAACAACAAATATGCAATCCTTCATGTATACCTTGGGCAAACCTGTAATGAAGTCCATGGAGATACTTTCCCATTTCTGATTGGGAATAGGAAGTGGCTGAAGTAAACCAGCTGCAAATTCATGTTCCCCCTTGTTTTCTTGGCAAATAACACATTCCTGAACATGCAAGAAGACATCCCTTTTCAAACCCTTCCAATAGAATCTTTCTCTAACTTGTTTGTAAGTCTTGTAGAAACCTGGATGGCCTACAAGTGGAGCATCATGCATGGCTGTAATTAAAGCTTGTTTCAGCTTTGATTCAGGTACTAAAAACACTCTTCCCTTGCAAAAAATCAGTCCTTCTTTATGGCTGAACCTGTCATCTTCAACTTGCCCATTTATTAGTTTAGAACAAAAATCATTCTTTGCATATTCAGCCATAATTTTCACCTTCCAATCAGCAGAAATAATGGAAAGAGAATGAAAAGTAGGGTGCCTAGAAAGTGCATCAGCAGCTGAATTCTTCTTACCCTTTACAAACTCAATTTCAAAATCATATGATTGCAACTTTGTTACCCATTTCTGCTGTCTTTCATTCAGTTCAACTTGCCCCAAGAAGTATTTCAAAGCTGTTATGATCAGTTTTGACCACAAACTTGCCACACACTAAGTATTGCTTGAATTTGGTCAAGGCATGCATGATAGCTAGCATCTCTTTATCATAGATGCTGAAAGTTTTCTCCACATTTGAGAGCTTTCTACTCTCATAAGCAATGGGGCGTCCTTGTTGCATAAGTACAGCTCCAACTCCAACACCCGAAGCATCACAAGCAATAGTAAAAGCAACAGAAAAATCAGGAATAGCAAGTAAAGGAGTGGAAGTCATTACATCTTTCAGCTTTAGAAAAGCTAAAAGAGCCTCATTGGACCATGAAAAGGCCCCTTTCTTAGTTAATTCAGTAAGGGGGCAGCCAAAGAAGAAAACCCCTTAATGAACCTCCTGTAGTAACTGCATAAACCCACAAAACCCCTCAATTCCGTTAGGTTGGATGGTATAGGCCATCTTTGTACAGCTGAAACTTTAGTTTGATCAACCTTAAGATGTTTTTGTAGTAAACCTTGAATTTGAGGATGATAGGTGGCTGATTTTTTCCCTTCTGAACTGAAAATTACAGCTGCCCACTCAACGTCCTTATGCCTTATCATCTTCTCCATTCTTTTGTATGAAACCTCCAAAATTTTGCAAGAATCTTTTGACCCATTTTCCTTGATTCCTTGCAACACCACATCTTTCCCTTCAAGCACAAATTTCAGTTCTAATTTCTGATAATTAGTAACATAATCACCAAGTGAATACAACCATTGCACACCCAAAACCATATGTGGAATACCTCCTAAGGGAAAAACAAAGAATTGCTCATCTACTTCCATGTTGCCAAAATTAATTTTTATGTTTCTTACCACTTTGTTGCATGTGATAAGATCACCATTGCCAATAGCAACATTAAAACCAGGAATGATAGCTGTAGGAAGATTCTTTCTAGTGGCAAACTTCTCATCAACAAAATTGTAAGTAGCACCACCATCTATTAAAACAATAACCTTTTCATCAAAAGATCTACATGGTACCTTAATAGTGCGAAACTGATTCAGCCCACTTAAAGTGGCTAGGGAACCTTCAGGGAACTTCCTCATACTCCCTTTGTGCTTCCTCTTCCAAGGGTGTCTCATCTGCCTCATAAAAATCAGGATTATCAGAATCAGAATCAGAATGTAATTCAATGATTTTCATACCTCCTTCTCTGCATTTATGACCTCTTTGCCAAGGAGACTTGCAAATGAAACACTTGTTTTGTTTCCTTAGCTCATCTTTCTCTTCTTGTGTCAAGCGTGGGCCATTTGGGGGCTTATTAGGTGGCTGAAAACCAGATCTGAAACCTTCTCCATGCGTGGGATTCCTGCCATAAAAATTTCTCTCATTTCCACCTTGCTGCGTGAGGTTTCCTTGCTGCCCATACTGCTGTCCAAAAACTGTTTTTCTGGCTGCAAAAGGTGGTCTAGCAGGTGGATTATGTGCAAAATATTTCTGTCTAGGAGGTAAAACAGATTCTAAGCTTAAAGCTCTCTTAATGGCATCTTCAAGAGTGGCTGGTTCAAAAGCTTTAACTAATCCCTTCACGGGTTCCAACAAACCATCCATAAAAAGAAAAATTACCCTCTTGGGTGAAATATTTTGTACCTGAACTGAAAGTTGTTCAAACTCCTCCACATAGGCATGAATGGATGAAGTTTGCTTCAAAGTGGCAAGCTCCTTGAAATACTCTTCCACATTCCTCCTTTCAAACCTGTTCAAAACCCTGGTACAAAATTCATCAAATGTATCAATATCACCATGCCCTTGGGTTACTAACCCATGATGCCACCATGAGTAAGCACTACCCTCAAGGTGGAGTGTAGCAATCTGAACTGCATCAGCTTCAGAAATAGGCTCCAAGGTAAAATAAGTCTGCAATTTTTGAAGCCATGCCCTAGCTGTAAGACCATCTTGACCATTAAATGAGGGAATGGTCACCTTTTGATGCAAAAAGGGCTTCTTTTTCTCTTTTTTAGCCTCAACAACAGATTTACCCACAATCTTCAAATATTTATCAAAAGAAACTGCTGCCCTAAAACCCTCAGATTTATTACTATAAGCCGCAAACCATTCATCTAATTCATCAGTTACCTCATTTTCCTCCCGTGGAGGTGGTGGAACAAGGAACATAGGCTTGGACGGCCTAGGCAAGGGAGTGTGTGAGTTAGATGATGACTCATGCCCATTGTTGTTGCCTCCCCTTTCTCCTTCCCTCCTTGTGCCATTTGGGTTGCCCAAAGCTGCCCTCAATTCTTGCTGATTTGTCTCTTGTAAGGACACCATTCTTTGCCGCATGCCAAGTAGGGCATCGAATTTTTGCTCGGTCCTATCAACTGGCCTTTGGGGCACCTCAACCTCTTCCCTGTTTGACATTTCCAAAGCGAGTCTGTTTCTCCTAGTAAAATACTTATGAACAGGAGGACGATGCATAAAACCCTATCAAACCCTAAAAAGATGGAAATCTGAAATTCTGAAAATTCTAACCACCAAAAAAAAATTTCTGAAACCACAGAACTGCAAATTGGTCAAAAGGGTATCCAAATCTGCAATTTTTATTTTCTGAAAAAAAATCCCTAAAAATCCGTGAATCCCCTAAAAATCCGCGATTTTCACTAGGGCACAACTTTTCACCACAGAAACACACTTATCACCACGAATAACTGAAAAAACACTGAAAATGCTGAAACTAACCACAAGGCTGGCAAGATTCCAGCTACGATACCACTTGTAATGTCCCTTTTTAAGAAACAACAAACCCTTACTACGAAAATGCAGAAATTAAGTACAGCAAGGAAATAACTCAGAAATTGCTCATAAAATAACACAAGTATGAGGAGAAATCAGCCAGTATCATATATTAAATATTGCCAAACCAATACAACAGCTCCCCAAGGCTGAACAGGATGCAAAAACTCCTCAAAAATGACCCCAAATACAAGCGTAGGGTTTGGGGCTGCCAACGGATCTGAAACACATGACACAAATGCTCCCAAAAATGCCACGAACTCCTCACGGATGCCTCTTTTTTTGTATTTTTGATATTTTAGGGCAATAACACCTGCAATGATATTGCCAAGACCCCAACCATGCACCTCCAATGCACTATGGGAATGAGCAAGACCTGCAATCTCAACTCATGGAACCTCTAGGGTTTCAATATTCAATTCTGATATCAACATAACATGCCCAAAATGGGACGTCTCACTCCCTTATATAGGGTGAGGTTCTAATTTGGAGTTGACATCTCCCAACCCTAAAATCACTTAAAGTGCCTTATTACAACATAAAAACATAAAACATAAATAAACACAACTTAAGTTATGTCTCCTAGTCACATGAACCCCTTTTTCACTTTTATAATTAAGTGTAGGAGACATTTACAAAAATATTTATTTTTGGGACATTACGGAGTTCCATCTTCTTTGGGTTGAACACAGCCCTTTTTTCTATTTTTGCGGGGGCCTGCGCATTTTTCCTTTTCCGGCCCTTGAGCCAACTTAAGGAACTCTGACACGCTCGGCACATGCTCTCAGCAATTGGGCGCTCCTGTAGAACTTCTAGCTCCATTTCCAGCGGCTCCTGTACTCCAAAGAGCGGCGTGAAGGGGAAAAGGGCACGCTAGGGGTTTGCTTCGGTAGATGAATCAGAAATAGACGGGGCAGCGACTACGACAACTTTGGGAGACGTCAGGGTTTGGATAGTTGCGACTGAGGTAGGACGACTTGGGGGAGGAATATTAGGGACTCCGCTGCAACTGAGGAAGTCAATGAGGGCGAAAATAGGTTTGGATTGACGACAACGATAGACGCAGCGATTGGATTGACAGAAACCTGAGGAGGGGCAGGGGCGGACGATGCAGGAAACACAAATGCATTGGAGACAGACGCAAAGGAACTAAACGTCTAAGAAGCAAGAGGGAATGATGGGGGGAGCGATGACTGGGATGCAGGGAAAGGCATGGCAGCCATGGGGACGTCGAATGCAAGCTGGGTAGAAATAAGGGTTTCGGTGTTAAAAGGGATGGCTTCCAGAGGCATAGAAGCAAGGGAAGGAGAAAGAGAGAATGCACCTGTGGGCTTGGGCGCTGCCAGAGCTGAAACGGTGAACTGCTGCGTGATCGGGCTCGTTCTTCCTTCTTCTCTGTCTGATGCTTCTGCTTCTAGGTCAATGAGTTCCACCTCTTTCCGCGCTTGCTGTGTTGGAACAGGAACTTCAGGGATGCTTTCTTCCATGGCTGCCGATGCTGAAGAAGGGTTTATGCTGAGAGATTGGGTTGCACCAGTCCGAGGCTTCTTGCAACATGGGGAAGTGAAAGTGTTGCGGCAACGCTCCTCTTTCTTGGAGTGACCTGTTCTTTAGGGGGCAACCGCTTGTCTTTCTCCGTGACAAGTGGATCCTGCTCAGTTGGCTGCTCTTGTTCTTCTACCACGTTTTCCACTCTGCTAGGGCTTGGAGTGCTTCGAGGCACGATATTAGCAAATAAGATAGGTTGGTAAGTTTCACAATTTGCATCATATATCGTGGAGAAGTTATCGTCCAACACAAGAAACAGTTCGAATGACTCCTTTTTATTGTGGACCCTCATGATCCACCAGTTAGCAATTTTTTCGTCTGACCAGTCGAACACTTTGTCCTTCATCGCCTGAAACACTCCCTCATCAAGCGCATGCATTGGGTTGTGAGTAGGGTCGTATTCAAACTCTATCGTGTAGAAGTCGTGCCACGGGGGAAATGACATCATCCTCTCCACGTGCCATTCCAGATCGCATCCCGAGGGATTGTTGCGCTATGCTTCAATATCTGGGCGTGGACAGCTGTGGAAGCTTTTGGCTCCGATCATTTGCCTGAAAACGTCCAGTGGGTCGTACCTCCAGCGCTGGGGGAGATCGATCAGGCTGAAATCGTACAATGTTACTGCAAGAAATGTGTTCTGCCCAGTGACTGACACCTTAATGTCGCCGAAATGGAAAGGTGAAGCGCAGGTGTGTGGCTTCCTTCTCTCGTGCCCGTATGTATCATCAGCGAAGTCGCTTTGCCGGGCGACTTCGAGGGCGAACAGGTACTCTGTGGTGTAATAAGGCAACAGGAAGGGTTTTTCCAGTAAACCCAAAAATTCTGACACGGCCCTGCGTAAGTTGGAACACATCACCCAACCTGTTCTGTACTACCTCGTCTCTCATCTGCCTCGACACTCGCTTGCAGATGCCATGGATGAGCTCCAATGCCGGGCCGAGGAACATTCTATTGAAATTGTAGTAGGTCTCACTTCTGGACAGACTTTGAGTCCATTGGTAGACTGGGAGCGCCTTACCCTCTTTAGCTGTACGGTTCTTGGTGATGAAAACAAAACGGCTGTGCATGTGATAGAATAGGTACCAAGCGAGGAAGGAGCAGATTTGGAACGACATATCTTTTCCACTCAGTATATCACTCAGCTATATATGCATCTGCCGCGCCACCCATTATGCCCAGTTGAAAAATAAGGGCTTTGTCTCCGACTTCATGGCGACGGGAGAGTAGAACTCGTCGTGCGAAATACACTCTGCAAGGGAAACCTGCCACTTATACACCATTGTGTCCGTGGAGAGTCCCATAACCCATGCCAGCATGGAGTATATGTCAGGATGCTTAAATATTTTCAAGTGTTTGGGCAGGTCTGGAAATACCCCGAACGTCGGCTTCTCCAGCAACCACGTCTCCATGAACTGCCGCATCTACGATGTCGGCGTATATCTTTCGTTTTGCTCCGTATTGTTAATTTTTCTGATTATGTAATCAGTAGGAGGATTTTCTCCACAAGCGAAAGCCTCCTGGACGTCTTTGGCAGAGATGGCGAACAACTTGTCCCCTTTAGCATTTCAAACCGTCCTAGTCTGGGGGTCGTAGAACCTGGCAATGTCGTACACCAGCTTCGGACAGTTATGCACAGGCGTGCACAGGTACCAGTATAGGTGAGAGTAATCGGCGGTCGTGCGCCTGCTTTTGGCAAACACCTTCGTCATCATTACGTCAACAGTCTTGCGCAGCTTCTCGACACTTTTGTTGGTGAGCACACAATCTCTGATTCTCCCCAGCCTGTCTTCGGGTGGTGGCGGCGGCACTTGCTTCTTTTCCTTTTTCTCCCTCTTCGTGCCTTCCACCTTCTTCGAGGTCTTCTCCTTCTTGGGCTCAACGCTTTTCTTGCCCATTCTGTCTATACGTTTGGTACAGGCGCTTGCTTTGGAAAAGACAGCGTCACTCTCAGCGTTGGCACTGCTTTTTATCAGCAACACTCTCTCTGAACTTCAGCAAGGTAAACAACGTTAATGCAAATCCCTCAGCAATTTCTTTAGGTTCATTTGAGGCGCAGCGATGGCCCTCTTATAGCATTGCAGTTCATTGTAATGTCCCTTTTTTAGGAACAACAAACCCTTACTACGAAAATGCAGAAATTAAGTACAGCAAGGAAATAACTCAGAAATTGCTCATAAAATAACACAAGTATGAGGAGAAATCAGCCAAGTATCATATATTAAATATTGCCAAACCAATATAACAGTTGGAATGGACAAATGGGTCCTCAAGGAACTCAAAATGCAGATACAAACTCCCACAAGTGGGACGAACTAACCCCAAGGCTGAACAGATGCAAAAACTCCTCAAAAATGACCCCAAATACAAGCGTAGGGTTTGGGGCTGCCAACGGATCTGAAACACATGACATAAATGCTCCCAAAAATGCCACGAACTCCTCACGAGATGCCTCTTTTTGTATTTTTGATATTTTAGGGCAATAACACCTGCAATGATATTGCCAAGACCCCAACCATGCACCTCCAATGCACTATGGGAATGAGCAAGACCTGCAATCTCAACTCATGGAACCTCTAGGGTTTCAATATTCAATTCTGATATCAACATAACATGCCCAAAATGGGACGTCTCACTCCCTTATATAGGGTGAGGTTCTAATTTGGAGTTGACATCTCCCAACCCTAAAATCACTTAAAGTGCCTTATTACAACATAAAAACATAAAACATAAATAAACACAACTTAAGTTATGTCTCCTAGTCACATGAACCCCTTTTTCACTTTTATAATTAAGTGTA
This sequence comes from Wollemia nobilis, assembly GCA_028583015.1. NCBI lineage: Eukaryota > Viridiplantae > Streptophyta > Pinopsida > Araucariales > Araucariaceae > Wollemia > Wollemia nobilis. Next base: position 1,194,494 of record JAQPPZ010009575.1, read on the forward strand.
GGAGACATTTACAAAAAATATTTATTTTTGGGACATTACAAGTCCACCCTCCTCAAATTGCTTGTCCTCAAGCAAAGTCAAAGCTGGAGCATCTAAAATTTCTGCACCTTCCCAAGTAGCATCCTCCATAGGCAAGTCCTTCCACTTCACAAGATATTCTTTGACAGTCCTACTCCTAAGCTTTCTCTCCCTTGTCTCAAGGATCAATTCAGGTTCAAGAATGAGCTTTCCTTCATCATCAAGGGGTGGCAAATCTGAAGATGGCTGAATATGTTGGCCCAAGGCCTTCTTCAAACAAGAAACATGGAAGACATTATGTATTTTACTTCCACTTGGAAGTTCCAAAGCATATGCAACCTGTCCAACCTTACTCAACACCTTGTAAGGTCCATAAAATTTGGGTTTGAGTTTTTCTGCTCCACTTCTTTTCAATGTAGACTGTTTGTAGGGCTGCAACCTAACATAAACCAAGTCTCCCACCTCAAATGAGCGCTCACTACGCTGCTGATCTGCATACTTCTTCTGCTGATTTTGTGCCGTAAGAATATTGTCCTTCAAAGCATTAAGAATATCTTGATTTTCTGCTGCAAAGTCTCTAGCTTTTTGGACCCTTGAATCACCAAAAATCAGATCTGAAAAGTGTGGGGCATCATAACCATAAAGTGCCTTGAATGGAGACATTTTTATGGACATATGATAAGTAGAATTGTAGCAATATTCACCAAGGTGCAGCCATTTAACCCATGCCTTTTGTTGACCTGAAACATAATTTCTCAAATATCCTTCAAGCCATTTGTTAACAATTTCAGTTTGCCCATCAGTTTGGGGATGGTAGCTAGTACTAGGAGTCAATTTAGTACCACATAGCTTAAACAATTCTTGCCAAAACATGCTCAAAAATCTGCTGTCCCTATCACTCACAATGGATTTAGGCAAACCATGCAATCTGAAAACTTCTTTAAAAAACAAATCAGCAACTTGTATGGCTGTACAAGTTGTTGAAATGGCATAGAAATGAGCAAATTTTGTCAATCTATCAACAACAACAAATATGCAATCCTTCATGTATACCTTGGGCAAACCAGTAATGAAGTCCATGGAGATACTTTCCCATTTCTGATTGGGAATAGGAAGTGGCTGAAGTAAACCAGCTGCAAATTCATGTTCCCCCTTGTTTTCTTGGCAAATAACACATTCCTGAACATGCAAGAAGACATCCCTTTTCAAACCCTTCCAATAGAATCTTTCTCTAACCTGTTTGTAAGTCTTGTAGAAACCTGGATGGCCTACAAGTGGAGCATCATGCATGGCTGTAATTAAAGCTTGTTTCAGCTTTGATTCAGGTACTAAAAACACTCTTCCCTTGCAAAAAATCAGTCCTTCTTTATGGCTGAACCTGTCATCTTCAACTTGCCCATTTATTAGTTTAGAACAAAAATCATTCTTTGCATATTCAGCCATAATTTTCACCTTCCAATCAGCAGAAATAATGGAAAGAGAATGAAAAGTAGGGTGCCTAGAAAGTGCATCAGCAGCTGAATTCTTCTTACCCTTTACAAACTCAATTTCAAAATCATATGATTGCAACTTTGTTACCCATTTCTGCTGTCTTTCATTCAGTTCAACTTGCCCCAAGAAGTATTTCAAACTGTTATGATCAGTTTTGACCACAAACTTGCCACACACTAAGTATTGCTTGAATTTGGTCAAGGCATGCATGATAGCTAGCATCTCTTTATCATAGATGCTGAAAGTTTTCTCCACATTTGAGAGCTTTCTACTCTCATAAGCAATGGGGCGTCCTTGTTGCATAAGTACAGCTCCAACTCCAACACCCGAAGCATCACAAGCAATAGTAAAAGCAACAGAAAAATCAGGAATAGCAAGTAAAGGAGTGGAAGTCATTACATCTTTCAGCTTTAGAAAAGCTAAAAGAGCCTCATTGGACCATGAAAAGGCCCCTTTCTTAGTTAATTCAGTAAGGGGGGCAGCCAAAGAAGAAAACCCCTTAATGAACCTCCTGTAGTAACTGCATAAACCCACAAAACCCCTCAATTCCGTTAGGTTGGATGGTATAGGCCATCTTTGTACAGCTGAAACTTTAGTTTGATCAACCTTCACCCCATCTTTGCAAATAATGTGCCCACTCTCAAGTAAATCAGCAATGGTCTTTTCAATCTCATCTTTGAAAACCTTAGGATGCCTATAAGGTTTAATTATGACAGGTTTACTATTTGCTTCCAATTCAATAACATGCTGAAAACCTCTACTAGGTGGCAAACCTTTAGGTAGGTCAGAAAATACCTTAAGATGTTTTTGTAGTAAACCTTGAATTTGAGGATGATAGGTGGCTGATTTTTTCCCTTCCGAACTGAAAATTACAGCTGCCCACTCAACGTCCTTATGCCTTATCATCTTCTCCATTCTTTTGTATGAAACCTCCAAAATTTTGCAAGAATCTTTTGACCCATTTTCCTTGATTCCTTGCAACACCACATCTTTCCCTTCAAGCACAAATTTCAGTTCTAATTTCTGATAATTAGTAACATAATCACCAAGTGAATACAACCATTGCACACCCAAAACCATATGTGGAATACCTCCTAAGGGAAAAACAAAGAATTGCTCATCTACTTCCATGTTGCCAAAATTAATTTTTATGTTTCTTACCACTTTGTTGCATGTGATAAGATCACCATTGCCAATAGCAACACTAAAACCAGGAATGATAGTTGTAGGAAGATTCTTTCTAGTGGCAAACTTCTCATCAACAAAATTGTAAGTAGCACCACCATCTATTAAAACAATAACCTTTTCATCAAAAGATCTACCCGGTACCTTAATAGTGCGAAACTGATTCAGCCCACTTAAAGTGGCTAGGGAACCTTCAGGAACTTCCTCATACTCCCTTTGTGCTTCCTCTTCCAAGGGTGTCTCATCTGCCTCATAAAAATCAGGATTATCAGAATCAGAATCAGAATGTAATTCAATGATTTTCATACCTCCTTCTCTGCATTTATGACCTCTTTGCCAAGGAGACTTGCAAATGAAACACTTGTTTTGTTTCCTTAGCTCATCTTTCTCTTCTTGTGTCAAGCGTGGGCCATTTGGGGGCTTATTAGGTGGCTGAAAACCAGATCTGAAACCTTCTCCATGCGTGGGATTCCTGCCATAAAAATTTCTCTCATTTCCACCTTGCTGCGTGAGGTTTCCTTGCTGCCCATACTGCTGTCCAAAAACTGTTTTTCTGGCTGCAAAAGGTGGTCTAGCGGGTGGATTATGTGCAAAATATTTCTGTCTAGGAGGTAAAACAGATTCTAAGCTTAAAGCTCTCTTAATGGCATCTTCAAGAGTGGCTGGTTCAAAAGCTTTAACTAATCCCTTCACGGGTTCCAACAAACCATCCATAAAAAGAAAAATTACCCTCTTGGGTGAAATATTTTGTACCTGAACTGAAAGTTGTTCAAACTCCTCCACATAGGCATGAATGGATGAAGTTTGCTTCAAAGTGGCAAGCTCCTTGAAATACTCTTCCACATTCCTCCTTTCAAACCTGTTCAAAACCCTGGTACAAAATTCATCAAATGTATCAATATCACCATGCCCTTGGGTTACTAACCCATGATGCCACCATGAGTAAGCACTACCCTCAAGGTGGAGTGTAGCAATCTGAACTGCATCGGCTTTAGAAATAGGCTCCAAGGTAAAATAAGTCTGCAATTTTTGAAGCCATGCCCTAGTTGTAAGACCATCTTGACCATTAAATGAGGGAATGGTCACCTTTTGATGCAAAAAGGGCTTCTTTTTCTCTTTTTTAGCCTCAACAACAGATTTACCCACAATCTTCAAATATTTATCAAAAGAAACTGCTGCCCTAAAACCCTCAGATTTATTACTATAAGCAACAAACCATTCATCTAATTCATCAGTTACCTCATTTTCCTCCGGTGGAGGTGGTGGAACAAGGAACATAGGCTTGGACGGCCTAGGCAAGGGAGTGTGTGAGTTAGATGATGACTCATGCCCATTGTTGTTGCCTCCCCTTTCTCCTTCCCTCCTTGTGCCATTTGGGTTGCCCAAAGCTGCCCTCAATTCTTGCTGATTTGTCTCTTGTAAGGACACCATTCTTTGCAGCATGTCAAGTAGGGCATCGAATTTTTGCTCAGTCCTATCAACTGGCCTTTGGGGCTCCTCAACCTCTTCCCTGTTTGACATTTCCAAAGCGAGTCTGTTTCTCCTAGTAAAATACTGATGAACAGGAGGACGATGCATAAAACCCTATCAAACCCTAAAAAGATGGAAATCTGAAATTCTGAAAATTCTGACCACCAAAAAAAATTTCTGAAACCACAGAACTGCAAATTGGTCAAAAGGGTATCCAAATCTGCAATTTTTATTTTCTGAAAAAAAATCCCTAAAAATCCGCGAATCCCCTAAAAATCCACGATTTTCACTAGGGCACAACTTTTCACCACAGAAACACACTTATCACCACGAATCTGAAATACCCACAAAAAAAATTTCTGAAAGCCCTGATTTTTTTGAAAACCCTAATTCTGAAAACTCAAAAACTGAAATACCCACAACTGAAAAAACACTGAAAATGCTGAAACTAACCACAGGCTGGCAAGATTCCAGCTCTGATACCACTTGTAATGTCCCTTTTTTAGGAACAACAAACCCTTACTACGAAAATGCAGAAATTAAGTACAGCAAGGAAATAACTCAGAAATTGCTCATAAAATAACACAAGTATGAGGAGAAATCAGCCAGTATCATATATTAAATATTGCCAAACCAATATAACAGTTGGAATGGACAAATGGGTCCTCAAGGAACTCAAAATGCAGATACAAACTCCCACAAGTGGGACGAACTAACCCCAAGGCTGAACAGATGCAAAAACTCCTCAAAAATGACCCCAAATACAAGCGTAGGGTTTGGGGCTGCCAACGGATCTGAAACACATGACACAAATGCTCCCAAAAATGCCACGAACTCCTCACAGATGCCTCTTTTTGTATTTTTGATATTTTAGGGCAATAACACCTGCAATGATATTGCCAAGACCCCAACCATGCACCTCCAATGCACTATGGGAATGAGCAAGACCTGCAATCTCAACTCATGGAACCTCTAGGGTTTCAATATTCAATTCTGATATCAACATAACATGCCCAAAATGGGACGTCTCACTCCCTTATATAGGGTGAGGTTCTAATTTGGAGTTGACATCTCCCAACCCTAAAATCACTTAAAGTGCCTTATTACAACATAAAAACATAAAACATAAATAAACACAACTTAAGTTATGTCTCCTAGTCACATGAACCCCTTTTTCACTTTTATAATTAAGTGTAGGAGACATTTACAAAAAATATTTATTTTTGGGACATTACATTTACCCACCATCTTAATTACGCTTTGGGGCGGAGTAAATGCATGGAGAGATCATGGGCGAAGTGGGATATCTTCTACGCGCTAACCAGTAGTGGAGCGCTCCTCCCAATGATGGCCAACTGCGTGGGCCGCAATATTTCTTGAGAGACGTGATGCGCCGCCTTTTTTGAATTTTAAGGACGTATTTGATGCTCCAACAGCCTTCCTCAGGGCGCATGCTTGCTAAGCTTTGCTTCGGAATGTGTGCTCATGGCATTGGAGAAAGCAAAATTTCCCTTCGTTCTAGCAAACGTTTTCATTATTTTTTAAGAGCCGAAATGGCTTTCGCTTGAAAAGTCACGCGAGAAGCCCTTTCGCCCATTTAAAGCCCAAAACAGGAAAAAACGTCGTAATTTAAAGCCTTTGTTAATTGGGAACAGCTCATAATATCTTGCTTTTGGGGCGAAAACCTTCTCTTTCATTCCTCGCCACGTGGCTCTTGCACAAAAACAGCTCAAAGAGCCACGTTTTGAATTTCGCCCATTAAGGGGAGTGAAAACGCTTTTTTCTCAAGAAAGCCCCGAAATTGCCTTTGACTTTGACTTTTTGATTTGCTCAACCTCAGTTTATGGCTTTCGCTCCTTATGGCGTCGAAACGTAGTTTCACCCCTATGAAAGAGTGAAACTCCCCTTGCCAGATGACAGGGTGCCTTTCATCCATTGTGAGCTGCTTTGCCAGGGGACGCTTTAAAACAGCGAACGAACTCCTTTGCTCAAAGGCAGAGCGAAAATACTCTAGCTGGCTCTGGGCACCTGAAACTGCTCTTTTCCTTGGAGTGCTAAAAAAACACAAACTAAACTACAAAAAAACTTTTATTTAAGCTCCTCCACACCATTTCCCTGCCAACTTGATCCTCACCATAGCGAGGCGTCTGGCCAAAACTGCACTTATGAGAGCGCGAAGGGAAGCGAAGAGACTTATACTCTGGAAGAAAAGAGGTATATACATACAAACAACGGAATAATTATGTACACAAGCGAGGAATCTTTGTTACTACCCCTTATTGGTAGTATGCCTTCAGATGAAGGCCATTGACTGATATTGGAAGAGTGAAACCCTCTGAATCTTGGAGAATGAAAGAGTTTACCTGATTAACCCCGAAAATTCGAAATGGACCCTCCCAGAATGCGTCAAACTTGTCGTGATTTCCTGGTTTGGATTTTTTCTCGTTCCATTTCAACACCAAGTCACCAACCTGGAAGGTCCGGTCGGAGGTTCTCTTGCCGAACCAATTTTTCGTGGTCTCGACATGCTTCATAAAAGCTTCATAGGCCTTTTCTCTTTCTTCTTCTAATTGCAACAATTGGGCCAACCTGACACTCATGGGATCAAACTCCTCGTCTTTGTCATCTAAGGACCGGAGAGACTACAATGCGGGCAACTCAATGTGCGTGGGGAGAACCGCTTCCTTCCCGTACACCAGGGAATATGGGGACGTCTTGATCGATTTCTTGATTGAGATGCGGTCAGCCCATAGGGCCAGGTCCAGGAGCAGATGCTAGCTTCGCTTGTTCCCTTCCAAGGTTCTCTTTAGGATCTTCAGTAAGTTTTTGTTTGTGGACTCCGCTAAACCATTGCCCTGCGGGTAATAGTTAGATGAAGTCTTTAAGTAAATACCATACTTGCGAATGCGCAGATTTTGGCACCAGTGAAATGGGTGCCATTGTCGGTTACGATTGCATCCGGTATCCCGAAACGTGTTATCAGTCCTTCCAAGAAGGCAATGACTACATCCTGGTTAGCTTGCTTGGTTGGCACCGCTTTCGCCCATCGGGTAAAATAATCTGTAGCTGTTAGGATGTACTTATGCCCCGCAGAGGAATTGGGATCTATCGCCCCAATGAAGTCTAAGCCCCACTGCTGAAATGGAGCTTCGACCTGAATTGGGTGCAAAGGCAAAGAAGCATTCCTACTCCGGCCAACGTACCTCTAGCACTTATCACACTTCTGGCTAACCTCGAAGGCATCGACAAAAATAGTAGGCCAGTAATAGCCTGCTTTTATGATCTTTAAGGCCATAGGCCTTCCTGTGAAATGTCCTCCTAACATCCCGGAATGGAACTCATCGAGGATCCTCTGTTTCTTTGTCCCCCTGACACATCTCAGGAGAACTCCGTCTATATTCCTGTGAAACAAACCACTCGACAACAATACATACCTGCAGGCTTGAAGCCTGAACCTTCTCCTCTGCGAAGCATTGAGGCAAGAAGGGCACCTTCCGATATTGAAGTATTCGACAAGGTCCTCTGTCCAATCCCTCCGCTCACCGATTCAAGTCCCCTCATGTCGGATCATCCCACTAGCATGCATTACCTCGGATCGACACTCCAGCGAGTCTTGGCACAACGCCGGCCACGGACACCCCCCAACACACCCCCCACCCCCCACCACACCCGTTGAAGCCTGAACCTTCTCCTTTGTGAAGCATTGAGGTGAGAAGGGCACCTTCCGATATTGAAGTATTCGACAAGGTCCTCTGTCCAATCCTTGTCGTCTACAGACCGATTCGCAAGATCGCTCTCTTGTGCTGGATCATCCCACTGGCATGCTATTACCTCGGATGCGACACTCCTGGCAAGTTCTTGGCATAATGCTCGGCCACGGACCAGCTTAGTGGGCCTGACCTCTATGTCGAATTCTTGGATCTTGGAGACCCATCCTGCCCTTTTATTACCCAGCTCACCTTGGATGATGAAGTTTATGACGTCAGGGTGCACTACGTACACTATTGTCTTGCTTTGGGAGACGAAATGGTGAAACTTCTTCAATGACCGCATCACTGCATGCACTTGCCTCTCAATGAAGTTATACTTCTCCTCGTGCGGATGGATGACTTGGCTCAGGAATGCTATCGGCCGTTCATCCCCGTCCTCGTTCTTCTGAGTAAGGACAGCTGCATAGCTCTCCGGTTCACCGACGGCATAAAGGATAAAGTCTTTGGAGTAGTCGGGGTTCACCAGAACAAGGGCTTGAGCGATTCTCTCTTTGATCTCTTTGAATGCCCGCTTCCTTTCCTCGGTCCACTGAAACTCAACATCCTTCTTTAGGAGTTCGGTCATTGGCTTTACCACCTGAGCGAAATCAGAGATGAACTTCCTAACAAAATTGATCTGCTCGAAGAAGGATTGGAGGCCTTTCTTGTTTGCTGGCAGAGGTAGCTTGAGGAGGGCTTCAGCCCTAGCAGGATCGACAGCTAGTCCCTTCTCTGAGATTACATGGCCCAGGAGCTTACCTTCTTTCACCGCAAAAATGGACTTTTTCGGATTTATGGAAACTTCGAACTCTCGACACTTCTCAAATACTTGGCGCAAATGTAGACCGTGTTCTTCCCTTTTGTGGGAGAAAACAGTCATGTCATCTAAATAAATTACAATGATGCGATTCAGTAACTCACCGAAGGCTAAGTCCATCGCTCTTTGGAAGGTCGCTCCGGCATTTGAGAGGCCAAATGACATTCATTGGTAGGCAAAAGTGCCCCACTTGGTGGTGAAAGCGGTTTTGTACTGATCCTCATCCTTCACCCAGATTTGATTGTATCCGGAGAAGCCATCCAGCAGAGAAAACCTCTGTGCTCCCGCCACTACATGAAGAATTTGATCGATTTGGGGCAGCGGGTAGTGGTCCTTTAGAGATGCTTGGTTGAGATTTCGAAAGTCAACGCACAAGCGGATGTCTCCATTCTTTTTTTGCACTGGGACCAGGTTTGCCACCCAAGAAGAGTGCTTGATAGGATAGATGATCTTTGCCTCTAGCATCTTCAGGAGCTCGGCCTTCATCAACACTTCTATCTTTGGGTTAACCGGCCTTTGTTTCTACCTGAAAGGTTTGACCCCTTCCTGCAGCTCAATTGTGTGTTGGAAGACGCTCTTATCGTATCCTTTCAGGTCCCGATAACTCCAAGCGACAATGTCTGGGTATTCCTTGCATAGGATCCTGATTTGCTCGATCTCTTCTGGGGTACAATCGGTCCCAACCTTAATCGTCTTTTCGGGTTCTAGCTCTAGTTCCTTGTACTCTCTCACGTCCACTTTGATCTTATGAGCGAGTGACTTGTCATCTTGATCAAATAAACTCTTAAGCGTGATCAAGCCCTTTGGAACGTGATTATTCTTCAATTGTATCAATCCCTCATACTCTTCTTCATCGAGGGCTCTACCTTCGATAGTGCTGGCTTCATTAATAAAAAAATTGACAATTTGCTCATCATTGTCGAACACCTGCCAGTGAATATTCTTGTCCGGCACCGAAGGCCTATAAATCACTCTCACCATCTTTGGTTTCTGCATCATGCTTTCAGCGGGGGAGAATCTAGCTCCAATAGACGCCAAGACGTCAACGTGCTTATTTCGCTCTCGTGAAATAGCTCGGATATTCAGGGCTGTGAAAGATTCGAGCAGGTCCCATACCTTGTTGCGGTATGCTTTCAGGTAATGTTGCTTTGCAACACACTTATTGGTGACTTGGTTGCAGATCAACTTCGAGTCTCCGAAGATCTGCAACTGCTTGATTCCAAGTTTATCTGCTTTTCTTAACCCCAAGCACAGGGCTTCATACTCAGCAGCATTATTAGTACAGCTCCATGCGAGCCTGTAGGAGTAGGTTTTCTATTTTCCCGAAGGAGAGATAAGGACAACTCCTGCCCCGACGCCATTCTTACATCGGGCACCGTCAAAGAAGAGCTTCCATAGTTGATCGACAATGGGGTCTTCATCACTCGGTACCTTAGCCTTTTCGGGCTTGGTGATCGAGTAGCACCCTATCTTTGATTCGATCATGGCATTGAAATCGCGCATGGAAAATTCGTCTTCTATGCGGAGCTCGTCCAGGGCTTCTTCCATCAGCTCTACTCCTCCTTCCTCTACTTCCTCAATCATATTGACTGAGTCCACTTGTTTCTCCGCATCCTGGATCCTTTCAATGTGAAAGGTAGAGGGTTTTTCATTAAAAAATTTAATCCTCCTTCCTCTGAAGGGGATTTCCAGATGCGAATAATCCAGAGACAAATAGCCTCCTAGTTTGGCGGTGAATTCCCTTGATAGGCACATACTAAAATACGGCTCTAAATCCACCACCACAACTTCTTGTATCACGGTGATTTGCGGCATCTTGTGCAATACGATCGGGATATCCTTGATCACCCCTACTGTCTTGACCGGAGTTCCATCCAGTTGGAGCACTCCAGGACTACTCGTGTACTCCATACCCATAATCTCGCAAACAGCCTTGGGCATCACAGTAGTAGCAGCGCCAGAGTCGATCATGCAATTATGCACAACCCACCCCTCCATTCTGAGGGACAGATAGAATGGCGATGGCCTGTTCTTTCTAGTGGCTAAGGTAGTCAACGTCTGAGTCGGCTTTTCTTTGCCTTTAGCAGACTTCAGCGATTCTTGCAATAGATCGACTTGGCCGGGTAGCTGAAGCGCATCAAAGAGGCTTACCTTAGCCGGAGTTTTCTTTAGTTCTTCAACAATGTTGTATGCTCCTGTACCAGACTCACCTCCCTCCTTCGCAGTCTCATACCTGGTTCGATACTGTTGCGTCGCTTCTACCCTTTGACGCTTGGTCAATGAGGGATACCTGAGCTTTTCTCTTGCCTGGTCCCTTGTCTCGGTTTGGGGTTGGGAGGGCGAAGCCTGTGGTTGAGGAACTCTCCCTCTAGCTCTCGGAGGCAAGAGATCCTTCAATAGGACGGTTTCCTCCGACTTCGACACTTGGGCAGGCTCTTTTACTGGCGGTAGCGCCTTCTCGCTCGGCACCTTGGAGCTAGCAGGCACTTTTAACGGTTCCATTTGAACCGGATCAACTTCAATGGGCTTCTTACCCGTCCTCATCAGAACCGAAACCTGCTCGATAGGGGGAATCATAAAGTTGCGATCCACTTCTCTGATCATATTTACTTGCCCACCAGGAACGTTGTCTGCAAGGGTCTGTACATAGTTCAAATGGACCATGCAAGTCTCCTCGTCGTGCGGGTCATTGCAGGTGGAGCACCAATAAGCTCTATCAGATGGACCAACTTCTTCATTATCCAACATCGCCGCATTTCTCTCGGGAGCCCTACTAGTGGAGGCAGCCTGCTCCCTAGTAATCGGGGGAGGAGGAGCGAATCTCCTTGGCTGGAAGCTTTGATCAGATTGCCTCCTCTTTAAGACGGTGATCTCATTCGCCATTGTCCTCATTGACGATCGCAGATCCTGCAATTCTTTGGCCTGATCCGAATTTGCAACTGCTAGAGGCGCGGGTAATGGCAACGGCGCCAATGGTGCAGGCAATGCCGGATATGGGATAGGAGCTGGAAGTTGGGGAACAACAGGCGCTTGAAACTGTGAGGCGGGTACCATCTGGTTCTGAGAAGCATTGGAATTCCACGACTGAGTAGGGTACATTTGAGATGTAGGCAATGACTGAGAGGATGCACTGGGATATAAATTTTGGGGTAAGTCCGGAAAAATTGGCATAGTCATCTTCGGAGGTAACTTACCAATAGCGACTAGGTCGGCCTCAACTTTCTGTGCCTGAGCGTACAAGGCTGGAAATGTGTTGACATTAGCGTGTCGGATGCTCATGCTGATGTCAGAATGGAAAGCCCTTAGGTAATAAAACGTTGCTTGCTCCGGGGTGGGCCAAAGGCCGTCAGTAACTCTCTGCCAGGTTCGAGCGAACCTGACATTAAAATCTGCTACCTCTTCTTGAGGGTGCCTCTGAATGGTGGTGAACTGGTGCAACAAGGAGAAAGGGTCCGCTTGTTCGTTGAAACCCCTTATCAATTGCTCCGCCAACTGGTCCCATGTAGTGATGGTATTGGGCGGCAGCGATCGGTACCAGTAGAGAAGCTTACCTCTGAGCGAGAGTACTAGTAGTCTCACCATGATGTCTTCTTCTGTGATGTGGTGGATGGTTGCCAGCGCAATGACATCTTGGACATGCTCATAGGTTGTCTTTCCCGTACCGTCATACGTGGGCAGAGCCTTTAACGCTGCGGTTGGGACCTGGTTCTGAGCCTGTAGATTGAGCGGTCCCGAATGATTCCAGGCTGGAAACTGCTTGGGCGGAGGCTGCGCCATCTGGACCGGAGGGTTTGGTTGAGGGGGCAAGCTAGTTGCAGTGCTGGAAGGACTTGGAGTCTACGAAACTATAACAACTACTTGCGAGGGTGTTGTGACTAACGGGATAGTCGAGGGGACTACTCTAGGATGTTCTCCCAAAGCGTCGATGTTGAGCTCAAAGAACTCAACTGTATCTTCTGGATTTCTAGCCTTCGATCTTGTGATCATGAGGGGGAGGGCTTTTAACCGACTTCAAGATTCGGAGGCTTCTGAGTTCAGCTGAGTCGCTAGATGTTCTTACTTGACAGCAAAAAGATGAACATCAACTCTTAAATACTGCTTGATGTGGAACGTTTGCGTCCCACCGGGCGTGCCAAAAACTGTTGGTCAAGAATCCGCCTTAGGTATGGAATGTTTCATCCATGCACCCTAGACCCGACCAACATTGAAAGGCCGAAAGGAAGAAATGCCTCCCGTGCCAATCTCCAGAGAGGGTTGGTTCCCTTACTATTCTAACTTGGGGATTTGAGATTAAGGAAACAGGAAAGAGATTAGAAATGACTGAAAGGGATGGGAAATATGGCCTCAAGCCAGATGAACAGGGGTGATGAACAAACAACACGATTACTTAATTGCACTCTAAACCAATAGCACTTCACACAAAGAACATAACAAAAATTAAAACCAGATATCTTATATATGCAATCTCCAGAATTATTCCAGTGTTCACCCTCTATCGGAAGCTAAATCCAGACATAGAATTATAGCCCACAGACAAAGAAGAGAATTTGATAGAAATAAAAGATAGAAGACATACACATAAAGAGAAATCTAGAATTAGAGCCAAGGGTTCTTTGTATTCATAGCAGAGTTTAGGTACAACAGTTCTCTAGCAAAACGTCCATCCTCTTACATTGGAATTGCTAGTTTTTATAGAGGATTCCGCCTCTGAAACATAAATGCCCAACCACAAAACATCGCGGTGGCAGCAAAGATTGGATTTCAGCACTCATCAGAAAGTAATGAGGCATGGCCTGAATTTGATGACTCGCTGAGAAGTAGTTGCATGGCTTCAATGCAACGATATGATTCGCCCGTAGCGCCGTCTCCTCACTTGCTGGAACCGCCTCAACGGAAAATCGGATTCTGAGATCCGGGGGAATTAAATTTGGATGCTTCTCTGACCAACTGCACTTAAACGGGTGAAGGCGCGCCTTCAAAACTCAATTTCGTCGTTGGGAAGCACCTTTGGGGAATACTTGCTGAAGCAGGAGAGTTTGACTGAGAAATAGGAGCTTCGTTGATGTGGGCCCCACTTACGTTTCGCCCATACAAGCTTCGAAAAGAGCTTGCGCTCTCAAGTGGGGGCGAAAGCACTTGGGCCCCACTTGTGTTTCGTCGTTTTCTGGCCCAAAATGGGCTTGCGCTCCAAAATTGAGGCGAAAACACTTTGTTGTCTTGGGAGTGGCGCTGGCGTGAGAAAAGTCAAAGGCGCTTTCGCCCTTACCAGGCCCGAAACTGACTTGCGCTGGTAAATTGGAGCGAAAACACTTTGGGCCCCACCTGCAACGTTTTTCGAGGCTGGGCTGCGCCTTGTGGAAAATTCAAAGGCGCTTTCGCCTTTTCTATGCCCGAAATTGATTTGCGCTGGTAAATTGGGGCAAAAATGACTGGGCCCTACTTGCATTCTTTTGTTTGAAGTGGAGTTGCACGGATTTTTAGAAGGCGCCTTCGCCCAAACGAGCTCCGAATTCAAGTTGCGCTCCTGAGTTGGGGCGAAAGCACTTGGGCCCCACTCAACTTCGGCCAACCTCCAACCCGAAATGGGCTTGCACTCCAAGCTAAGGCGAAAGTGCTTGGGCCCCATGTCGTCTAAAACAGATTTGCGCTGACTTGGAGAAAAGTCAAAGGCGCTTTCACTCAAAAATGCCCCGAAACTGAGTTGCGCTATCTCCCAAGGGAGAAAAGGATGGGCCCCACTTAGCATTTTCTCCTCCAAAACCGTGATTCGCCCAGACAAGGCCCGAAATGGAATTGCGCTTTCCAATGGGGGCAAAAAGGCTTGGGTCTCACTTGGGTTTCGCTGTTTTTTGACCCGAAACGGGCCTGCGCTTCAAACTTGCTCCGAAATCAAATTGCGCTGAAGTATGGCACGAAACTACTCTCGCCCACAAAAGGACAAAGACCCTGCATGATGAGCGAACAGGAAGAACTGCACACTTCCTTGAGCGCAGCCAACAACTTTGACAGTAAAACGTAGAAAAGAAGGAACACATTCTGAAGAAAAAGCAGAGTTTCAGGGAAGAAGAGATTACTGCATAGCAAAATTTTACAAAGGAAATCAATGTGGCAGGGATGCCAACAAGTAAGTTACATTTGTAATATTTTGTAAGCTTTCCTTTCATTTCTTTCTGTAGAGCGGTCGGTTCTTGAGCAACTTGTGGGCAAATTGAACCCTCGCTTCTTGCACAATCCTTATAATTTTTTTTTTTTTTACAAGAAAAAAATCGTAATTTTATTTCAAGAATGAAAGAAAATTACACTTCTCAGGTGCCTTAGCACAAACAAAAACCCAGATAAAAGCAGATTACTGGGAGTCAAGATATAATTACAGTCGGGCAGATCAGAGAGGAAAAAACCCATCTTCAAAATAGCATGGGGATAATAAGGATAAATATCCTTATATATCAATACTTAATCATCCAAATAACCTCCATGTCCAAAACCTGGATAGAAATCAGTGAAAAAGAAACCAGCAGAAAGAAAAGAAACAGTTAAAATCTGCCATAAAGCTCTAATCAAATGAACAGGCCCACAGTAAAAACACAGAGCTAGCATAGAAACTAGGGGTATGATATGTGGGTGAAAGAAGAAACTCCATCCTTGTTCTCTTCCATTTGCAAGAAACCTTCTGGAACCTGTTGACCTTCTTTTGATAACCTATCTGCTTCTTGATTTAATTCCCTATAAACATGAGTAAAAGAGATATTTTCAAAAAGGGAAATCACCTCCAGTAGTTCATCTCCCACTGGTCTAAGCAGATTATTTTTTAATTGAGTAGATCTATTCATCCAATTGATGACTAGAGTAGAATCTCCAAAAATTTGTAATTTTTTCACATTTCTCTCCACAGCACACTTCATTAGCAATCTCAACGCCTGAAACTCAGCAAAATTGTTGGAACCTGTCCCAAGACCTACTTTAAATTTGATATAGTGGGTATCCGAGAAGTACAGAATGCCTCCCGCGCTACTAAAAGATGACTGTCTCTGACTAGCCCCATCAAAAAAACCCCATGGCTGAGACTTTTCAATGAACAAATTGTCTACTTGTCGAGGTTTCTTATGTTTGTCAGGCCCTTTGTTGATTGAGACCAAAGTCCTCACCTGAAATATGACTTGAAATGGGGGTATTAACTTCCCTTCAAAAATAGTTGCATTCCATGCCAACCATATACCCCAACATATAAGACATGGTAAAGAAAGAAACTGTTTCAACTCTTTTTTCAAAAACCACTGTCTTAAGCATACCTCCACTGTTTCTCCTTCCCAAATATTTTGTACTCCAGTTATCTGTTCAGCTTCTAACCAAACCTGTTGAGAAAAAGGGCATTTGATTAACAAATGTGTGATGTTTTCCTCCTCTGACTGACACAACATACAAATACTTGGACCTTGTCTGCTTCTCCTCTGTAAAACTTCCCAAGTCAAAGCCTTATTTCTCAAAGCTAACCACATGAAAATAATTATCTTTTTTGGGGCAGATAATTTCCAAATCTGCTTCCACCACCAAGTAGGCCCTTGAGGATGAGGGTCAAAACTTGCTTTGTAACCAAGTCTAGCCGTATATTGACCCCCAGATTTGTTGTATGCCCAAGCAATAGTATCTGGTTCAGCTCTCAACTTGATATGACTCTTATTAAGACTATCAGTGTAAGCCTTCCACAAAACAGCTTGCTCATCAGAAAAACCCAAGACCTGAGCCTGCTTCCAACCTTGGGTCCAAAGACTAGAAGAATCTGATTCCCCCACCTGATGAAGAAAGTAAAAACCCTTGTCTTGTAAAGAACTTATCATAGCTTCCGACAACAAAATGTTTTCTCCACAACCCAAAATAGAATCAGCCCCTATTCTAACTTGTTCACCATTGCCCACTTTCCAAGCCAAATATTTTCCAATCATAGGAAAGGCCTGTACTAGTGCCTTCCATTGAATGGAAACATTTTTAATGCTTTTCTATGGACTTCTGATCCAATCCATAAAGGTCCCTGGACAAATATACTTCTGTTCAATAATCTTCTTCCATAATCCTTCTCTAGTCAAAATCCTCCATAAACTTTTTGCTGCCAAAGAAGAACCAAAAAGATGGATATTTTTAAGTCCCCAACCACCTTCCTCCTTTGGCCTAGCAATACTCTGCCACTTAACTAAAGGAATGCCTTCATGTTCCTTGCGTCCAGTCCAAAGAAATTTGAAGCAGAGTTTTCTTATTTTCTCTAGAACTCCTTTGGGAATGAAGGCCAAGGAGTGCCAAAACACAGGAATTGCCTCAAGAACCGACTTTACAAGTGTTAATCTCCCACCAATAGACAACCATCTATTACACCAATGGTTAATCCTAAATTCAATCTTCTCTAAAAGCCATCCCCAATCTCTCTTCCTGTAAGTATTTGGCTTCAATACAAAACCCAGATACTTAAAGCCTTCCTGGAAATCTAAGAGATTAAAAGGAAAAATTCTGATTAGACCCTATTCAGTCTCCTGCTCTAGACCATTAAAGCAAATAGAGGATTTTTGAAAATTTATCTCCATGCCGGTAGCAATACTGTAAGTGTCCAAGATTTCCTTCAACTTTCTAGCTTCCCTTAAACTGCCATTTGTGAACAACAATACATCATCAAAAAATAATAAATGAGATAAATAAAGGACCCCCACTTTGATCCCGGACAAGGATCCTGCCCTCTTTGCATCCAAAATAGCTCTACTCAATCCTTCAACAACCAACAAAAAAAGTAAAGGAGATAAAGGACATCCCTGTCTCAGTCCTCTCGAGGGTCTAAAGAATTTGGAAGTTGATCCATTGATAAGAACAACAAAAGATACAGAAGAAATGCATCCCATAATCCACTTTACTACCGGATAGCTAAAACCCACATGTAAGAGCATCAATCTGAGATACAACCAGCTAGTTCTATCATAAGCTTTAGATAGATCTAGTTTAAGGACCATTGCAGGAAGATTTTTAGTTTTAATAGAGTGAAGGCCCTCTTGTGCAGCTCCTATGGCTTCAAAAATCTGTCTACCTGCTATAAACCCAAACTGCTCCTAGGAAATAACTTCAGAGAAAATCTTCTTCAATCTAACAGCCAAAATCTTTGCAATGATTTTATAGATACAATTACACAACGAAATAGGTCTAAATTCATCAAAGGTTTCAGGCTTCTCCTTTTTGGGAATCAAAGCTAAAAAGTGGAGTTAAAAGCCCCCAAAACCTGACCACTCAACCTAACTTCCTCCATTACTCTGAGAAGATCCTCCTCAACCAGATCATAGAAAACTAGGAAAAACTCCACAGGCCATCCATCAGGCCCTGGACTTTTATCCTTTTTGAAAGAAGTCAGGACAACTTTCAGTTCTTCCTTTGTGACCTCCTTCATAAGTAACTGATTGTCCTCCTCTATCACAAAACTAGGGAAGAAAGTAGTTAACTTTAAAATTTCCCCAATATTGACTCTATCAGGTTCTTTATAGATAGATTGAAAATGTTTTACTCCCAAATCTGCTAACTCAGAAAAACTCCTAACGAGGACCCCTTCTTCATTCTGCATCTCCCAGATAGTGTTAACCTTCTTCCTATGATTAGCAAAATTATGAAAAAACTTAGTATTTTCATCCCCTTTTTTAACCATACAACTCTACTTTTCATTCTCCATTCAGCTTCCCTCCACTCCAAGAATTTGTTCTTCTTAATTTCTAGTTCAACTAGTCTTGTTTTCTCCTCCTCTTTAAACAAACCAGCCTCATTCTTTTTATGAATTTCTGAAATTTCCTTCTCCACCAACTTAAGATCTCTATCCATACTCTCCTTTTTAACTGCAATCCAAGATGACACAACTCCTTTTAATTTTTTAAAGCAGCAACAAATTGAAAACTCGTTGATGACCTAGAACTTTGGTCATAACCAATCCATTCTTTTTTAATCAGTTGTTGAAAATCTTCTTCCTCCAACCAAATTGGATTGAGCTTAAAAGGACTGGCAGGTTTTGCCTCTTGAATTTCTAATTGAAGAAGTATGGGAGAATGATCTGAGCCACCTCCAGTCTCAACCCATGACCGTTTTCTATCTATTTCATTGTATAATGACTCTGAGATCAAAAATCTGTCCAACCTCTTTGAGATCCCAGCTTCCCCAACTCTATTATTTCTCCATGTAGGCATTAATTTTATTGGTTCCAAATCAATTAAACCAGCTTCTTCAATCTTATGCTTGAAGTAATCTGCAAGTCTATCAAGTCTTGCAGATTCTCCCCATACCTCACTTCTATTCATAGTAAAATTTAAGTCCCCACCAATGATAACTCTTTCATCCCTAACACACCTTTGGGAGAAAAAATCATCCCAGAAGACCTGCCTATCTTCATAGGGACCATAACAATTAATAACTGATAACCTCAAACCCAAGTCTTTAAAAAAGAATTTTGTCCACAAGCCTGAAACCATAAAGGAAGAATTAATTAAGGATATTGAGTTCTTCCAGCCAGTCAAAACACCCCCTAAATTTCTGGTAGCATCTAGAGCCAAGAACTCCCAGTCCCTAAGCAATTTACTTAACCCTTCAATGACTTTTGTACTTGCCCCCATGGTTTCTTGTAGAAGGATAACATCCGGATTATGAATTTCCACCAGCCTAGCTAAGGCAAGTCTTTTAGAGGGACTGCCAAGACCTCGGATATTAAGGGATAACAAGATCATTTAAACATCTTAGAGGGGTTTTGTCCCGCTCTAAGGACCCCTTTGATAGATTTTTGTTTACCCTGCTGAATTTCCCTCAAAGCCTTCTCCTGTGCATGAAACAAAAATGATTTCCTACCTACTGAAGTAGTGGAAGATTCCTTTATAAGGTCCAGACCTAACCCTAACCTTCCAACAACTGCACAAGTTCTCAACTCAGATTCCCTTTTCCTAGAACGTAACAAATATCTGCAAGAGGAACCTATCTCCAAACCATCCCCTAAAATAGATACCTCCCTAGAAGATTCACCTGATAGGTCACAAAGACTTCCCCCAATAGTAGAAATATTTGGATCACAATCCCTATTCAATGTGTTTGAGGTTGTCGGCCCATTGTCCAAAATCTTAGAAAATTCCTTGTCCCTGGGACTTCTCTTCGAAGATTCATAAGGAAGTGTACAAAGTTCTTTATTACCTAAGTCCATATTATTCTCCACATGTATTGGACAATAATTGTCATAAGGCTTAGATGTCTGACCAACAAACTTAATAGTATCGGGTTCCAATCCTTTCATAGTTTTCTTTATGACTCTGTCTCCTTCTCTAACAGCTTGTGAACAGTGAAATGGAGATAAAGCTAGGCCCAAAATTTCTTCCTCCTTCTCCAGAGTTTTGGTTCTAGGTTCAACAACATTCTTTTTGCTTGTTTGTGCCAAATCAGGGAGCACTATTGAGCTCTGAAAAATAGGTATCTCTTGATTGTTGTTAGCTGACTTGAAATCCCCACTAGTCATTTGTTTTCTCCTCCATACTTTCTGTGTGAAAGCTTGAGAACATTCCTTAGCAATATGTCCATAAACATGACAATGAACACATCTAAAAGGAATCTTCAAATAATCCAAGATTTGATTATGAACTGTATTCCCCACAACTATCTCCATACAATCCGGTAAGCCTTCACTGATATCCATCTCAACCAAAACCTGAGCTACAGACCAAAAAACACTAGATTTGAAAGAAATATCTATATCCAAGGTTTTACCTAATGAATCTCCAATCTCTTTCAAAGCTCTTTCTGACCATAACTCCATTGGTAGACCTAGAAGTTTTACCCAGATTGGGATTCTCCTAGCAACTTCAGTCCTAGGATCAAAGCAAGTCGTCCAAGCCTTCAAAGCCAAAAAAGAAGACCCCCAATACCAACGACCTCCCAAAATTTTCTATGCATCTTCCTCAGATCGAAAAAGGAAACCTATCCATCCTCTGGCAAGTAAGTGAAAAATTGGCCCATATCCTAAAATTGGGACCCATACCTTCTGCAACCACTCATTTAGTGTATTATCAGCTATTTGACGTCCATGAAACTTTCCAATAAGGGCCTTCCTCGAAAACTCCAAAACTTGTTCCATCCTCAAGTCTTCCCCAAGTACCATTCTGATCTTCGACCTTCTCTTTTTAACCACTTTATGTGCCTTACGCACTTTAGTAACCGGAGTTGTAGACTGTGCTGATTGAAAGTTTGGACCCACTCCACTTAGGGCCTCTAAATCAAGACTTTTACCAATAAAACCAGAACCAAACAAAGGAAACTCTGTCAGACAAAGTGAGTTTGGGTTGTTTGGAGCCTGCTCAAGTTTTTCTTCCCCGCAATGAAATGCTTGCTCATTCATTAGACCCATCACTTGAGTAGAGTGTTCTGAGACACCTGAGAGTGAGCAGTCAATAGGACAACCGACCTGATCTGAACCTTTTGACATAGACTCCCCTCTGTCCACTAAAGTCTGATAACCTGCAATATTATTCTGGTCACTCAAAAAACCCAAGGACCCCCAGTTCTCAACTTCTAAGTCTTGTCCAAAAATGGGACCCTTGGCCCTTGGAGTTGAAAAGATGCGTTGCCCCTCAAAGGGGTCCTCTGAGAAGTCCAAACATTCCTCTTCATTCTCCATCAAAAACAAGAAACCAATTTCCCAAACTATACCTTTCATCTTTTGCATGCTTTGAATCTAGAAAGTAAGTTGTCCAGCCTTCATTTTCTTCACATGAACAGATCTGAGCGCACTTCGGTTTTAAAAAAATGATGATGCTTCTTGTGTCATTTTTTTAAAGATATCAGTCAAGAACTGGACCCACCTTCATTTTATTCACATGAATAGATCTGAGCACATTCTAGTTTTAGGAAAAATAAAATACTGTCACTTCTTGTGTTTTTTTACTTTTCTTTGTGCTTCACTTGTAAACCCTAGCTTTACTGCATGCACTCCACAATTCTAGCCAACAAAATTCTTCAAACTGTTGTTCACATGCATAGAAATATTCCTCCCTAGCAAAGTAAATCCTTTCACCCCTTCAATTTAATTCCTCTGTGCTTCACTTTGCAAACCCTAGCTTCATTGCATGCACTTCATGATTGCAGCCGACAAACTTCTTCCAAAGAAAATTTAAATGTAAGAAAGAGGAATGCTTACCTCCTTCATAGTCCGAGCTTTCATCAAAATTGCAGATGGGTCTTCAGCTGTCACCGGGTAGCGATGATGATGGATCAACCACAACCTGGTGCAGCAGTGGTGACAACCTCCAACAAACACTCTCCTCCTTGAAAATCCTTTTATGCCGTTGCTCAGTTTTTTCTACAAAACCACTGGATGTCGCTGCTTAGATGTTTTCCATAGAAATCCTCTAACGCTGTTGCTCAAATTTTTCCACAGAAACCCTCTTATGTTGCTGCTCAGTTTTTCCACAAAACCCTCGGATGTTGCTGCTCAGATGTTTTTCACGGAAACCCTCTAACACTGCTGCTCAAATTTTTCCACAAAAATCCTCTTACATCATTGCTCAATTTTTTCCACAAAACCCTCGGATGTCATTGCTCAGATGTTTTCCACATAAACCCTTTAGCACTGCTACTCAAATTTTTCCATGGAAATCCTCTTACACTGCTCTGTTTGATGTATTCAAGCCCACCAAACAATCTGAAAGCCTTACGCTATCACATCGACATCCTTGCCTCCACCTGCAGCAACTCGCACCTCCAGTTTCCTTCGCAACCCCCGTGATTTCTCATGTAAAAATTATTTGCATATATATATGGAGGCCTGCGTCAATTTTCTGACTAGCCATCTGTGGCTCTCATGTTGACCCGTTTTTGTATGTGTGTATGTGTTTGTAGTTTTTGCCCGTTTTGGGTTTTACTTGCATATGTGTGTGTGGGAGGCCTGCGCCAATTTTTGGACTAGCCATCTGTGGTTTTCCTACTAACCCATTTCCTTATGTGCATATATGTCAGTAAATCTCATTTGTGCTTAACTGTCTCAAGGAGAGGAAGTGTTCACCGTTGGCACATAGCGTTTAGGCCTGTTGTGCAGGGAGATCTTAGCGGATCTTTTGGCGCATCGCCACCCTTTTCTTTTGTTTGAGTTTTATTTTCTCTCTCGCATCCCTTTTCCCCCTTGAGTTAACGTGCGCCTAAAGATCACATCCTAACAAGGAGTTGGCCTTGTAAAAAACTTTCGGAGGCTCTTGATTGAGCTGCACCCCACGCTCTCGGCTGTGGCCCTACTGTGTTGCTCCGCATGATTGTACCAACCAGGACAATCAGAGATGACATCAACAACCTAAGGGCATCACCTTGGACTTGGGTCCTCATGTAAACTGGCAATGCAACAGGAATGGTATTGTTTGTATTATCACTTTATTGTTTTGACACTTGATGGATCACTGAAACCAGCTTATAACCATAGATGGATCAGAAGCAAAGGAGTTAAGTCAATTAGTTCAATGTATCCTGCTTTATAGCTTCTTTCTTTTCTTTGGATATTCTTTTTTTTATTTACCTCTCATGAATGTCAGGAAACATATTTATGAAAAGGATAGATGGTGCCTTGGAAACTACTATTCATTTTCATCTGACAATCAGAAGAAGATGCTTCATTTTGAATTTCAGGTAGGAAAGGTGTCTCTCCAAAGAGAACTGGCTGGATCCATTAAGATATTTCCACAAAGATGGACATCTTTGTCGTGCTTTCGAACTCTTTTATTGTTTGTTTTTTGTACTCTATAGAAATTATTCTGTTATTATTTTGAATAATAATTCACACTCATGTGGCTAAGTTGTCGTCGCACATATTTATCAGTCCAACCAATCGCTCCTGAGCTCTGTACATTCAAATTTCTGTTATGTTAACCAGCTCAGACAGAAAGTACCTTAAACTAGTATTTGAGTATGCCTGAGGTGTACAGCTATTCATTGCTGATCAATGGAAGCAGATAATTTCCAGATTTGGAAAGAATGTTGCAGAATCGGAGTGGCTATATCTCCATCTTGTGGGAAATGGTATAATTGTTGAGAGAATCCTAGCAAGAGTGCACATGCATTATTCTTCTTGACTTTCTCTGCCATAGTCAGCTTAAAAGGTTCATAAAAGGTAGCCAGAATTTTTTATTTATTTTTATGAGGCATGCAAGGAGGGGTGAAGGGAATGGCCTTGTTTCCTAGACTTCTGCACAATCCCAAGAGATTGAGGTAGCCTAGGATTATAAGACAAGCGCAAGAAGCAGATCATGAAGGCCAATCGATAGTGAGGGCTTTGGATGGTAAGGCTCCATGACAGATTCTTTTCCATCATAGATTCAAATTTCTCAAAACATTCAAGGATTTAACAGCTCCACTCATCTCTGTGACATGATTAGTATTGCAAAGGCCTTTATGCTTGCTCACTTGGTGCCATTAAAACTTATATGGGTGGTATGGTACTTGGTTAGTGGCAACCTTCATTGGTGCTATGAAGGACCAAGGGATGTTTGGGATCTGGCAGACCGGCCTATCTGGACCTTTCACTCTTCTTGTGGTGAGCTTGGGATTTTGCCTTCTTTGGTTGGAAAATGTTTGATGAGAAAAAAGCTGCTTGGCTAGGGAGACTTTTGGAGTCATGAGATGCAGTAGTGGCACACCTTGCAAGACTTAAATAGAACTCAAAAATTGACTGGAGCAGATAAATTAGCTTATAAGGAGCTTTGTAAAATCATGCCTACAAATTGCCTATAAAAAACACAACTTCAAGGGGACGGTCCTTATTTGAGAGATTGGAAGTGGAGTAAAGGCAAGCTCTCTATCATTGTGCATAAGTAATTTATGTGCTAAATCATACACATTTCACTCATTGCATAAAGTTAGAACAAGTAGGGGGCAAACGATCACAAGAGAAATGGCCATGGCATCCAATTCATTTGGAAGTTGAGATCCTTCTTCAAATATAAAGTTTTGGAGTGGCTCATTCTTCATCAGAACTTGGAAGTCAAGGCAAGACTTTCTCCATCTACTATATCAGAACCTTTTTGCATTTTAGGAAAAGAGATGCTTGGGCATGTCTTCTGAAGATTCCCCAAAGCCAGAGCTTTCTGGACTTAGTTTCAGGCAGTATTCTTATTAGCACCTCTCAAAGCTGACATCACGTTACTTTTGGAGATATTGGGATGATCATGAACAATGATGAAATGATGGCACACACCCAGGTGGGCTGATATTAGTTTCTTGTGAAAATCTAGGTGTAAAGCAACCTTTCAGAAGAATACTTGCCTGCCTAGTCTAGGGAAGACTTTCTCCATCAAGGCAAGACTTTCTCCATCTACTATATCAGAACCTTTTTGCATTTTAGGAAAAGAAATGCTTGGGCATGTCTTCTGAAGATGCCCCAAAGCCAGAGCTTTCTGGACTTAGTTTCAGGCAGTATTCTTATTAGCACCTCTCAAAGCTGACATCACGTTACTTTTGGAGATATTGGGATGATCATGAACACTGATGAAATGATGGCACACACCCAGGTGGGCTGATATTAGTTTCTTGTGAAAATCTAGGTGTAAAGCAACCTTTCAGAAGAATACTTGCCTGCCTAGTCTAGGGAAGACTTTCTCCATCAAGGCAAGACTTTCTCCATCTACTATATCAGAACCTTTTTGCATTTTAGGAAAAGAAATGCTTGGGCATGTCTTCTGAAGATGCCCCAAAGCCAGAGCTTTCTGGACTTAGTTTCAGGCAGTATTCTTATTAGCACCTCTCAAAGCTGACATCACGTTACTTTTGGAGATATTGGGATGATCATGAACAATGATGAAATGATGGCACACACCCAGGTGGGCTGATATTAGTTTCTTGTGAAAATCTAGGTGTAAAGCAACCTTTCAGAAGAATACTTGCCTGCCTAATCTAGGGAAGTTTAGGCTCTTCAAGGAATTTGCCATGATTATCAAGGTTAAGTCTGCTGGTTTTAATAAAGATATTGACTCCCTGCCCAATGGAACCCAAGAACAAGCACTGGCTTTATGGCACACACCCAGGTGGGCTGATATTAGTTTCTTGTGAAAATCTAGGTGTAAAGCAACCTTTCAGAAGAATACTTGCCTGCCTAGTCTAGGGAAGTTTAGGCTCTTCAAGGAATTTGCCATGATTATCAAGGTTAAGTCTGCTGGTTTTAATAAAGATATTGACTCCCTGCCCAATGGAACCCAAGAACAAGCACTGGCTTTCCTCGCATTTATAGAGATGGATCTCATTTGTGACCCTGTTGTACATTTGTTTTTAAGTATTTTTTTTTCCTGGTGTAATATAAGATGCATTTCTTCAAACAGGGGAAAAATATTTTTGACGACCCTCTGTTAATATTTCAAAGAGGTGAATGAGTTATGTTAAACTGGTTTGAACCTTTATCTCCTGATTTAAATTTTCTTCATTAGTTGGTGTTATTCTTTCCTTACTGGTGGTTCTATTCTCTGGGTATAGTGAAAAATCAAGATATGTTGAGTTTATGCAAACTGGGAATATGTTTAAGATTATTGGACACTAAACAGTGTTTTCTTCCTTTCTTGCAGCTGCCTGAACCATACAGTTTTATTGTTACATGGTTTTTAGTTCTACCAGCAACATATTTAACAGCTCAGGCAATCACCAATGCGATTTTGAAAGACTTCATAATTTTAAAGGTAAGGGACGTCATTAAATAGACTGCCTGCGGATTTTGGTTTGTATTATCTAATTGTTCTATCCTTTCATAATAATCAGATGGTAAGTGTTATTAATGATTATCTTCTGATTATTTGGTTTCAGGGACCATGTCCAAATTGTGGCAGAGAAAATAACTCATTTTTTGGCACTATATTAACTGTGCCCAGTGGTGGGCCTACAAATGAAGTTAAATGTGAAATGTAAGCGCTCAAACTACATACCGTGTAGTCTGTGGATTCAAGTTAATGTTGTAGCCTGTTTACATTCGTTAAAGACCTTCATATGCTGTTGATAATGGAAAGCACATTTTTGCTGGATATTTTATTTGTGGTATTAAACATTGTTTGTATGTTCCAGTAGATGATAATAACAAGAAATTTGTTAATATTTCAAACTTCTTGTCATAGGGTCTCCAAAATGTTATCGATGGGTTTTGATTCACATCTAAATATTTATTGCAGTAAATTGTTCAAGTACATGATCCTTGAAGTTGTTTATTCCTGTGATTTAAGATAGTACATAGGTCATTCATATGGCTTTAATGACCTATAGATTCAAACAAAGTAGCTAAAATATATTTTGTTTGTAACATGCTCTAATGTCTACTACTTTGTTGTTATGATGAGCTAGTTGTGGCACAATGATGGTGTATAACTCAGAAACACGCTTGATAACATTGGCCCCAAACAAGCAAGAAGATTCAAAGGTATGCTCTAGATATTTATTTTCATTATCAATAGTTTGGTTGAGTGGGAAGAATATGTGAAAATGTGGACTTACCCTGTCATTAATTATTTTTCTAATATTTTGGATGAAATTGGGATGTGGTTTTTATCCTTAAATTTGTCATTTAAATGGCCTACAATTTTTTCTAGGACCTGAGTTTTTTATCTTCTACCTGCTTTTGTCTCTGTTGATTGTGAAGACAAAAGCACATAGTGTATTGTAATGAAGCCAAGTTGATGGAAATATGTCAAAATGCTCCTCAATGGGAGCATCTGAGTGGGTGTGATCAGTCCTACAGTAACCTATAGCTGTTTGATATATAATTTAAACAAAGTTGAAGCCAAATAAAGCAATAAGTCTTGCCTAAGTTAATAATGTATTTATAAAGATAATTTCTCATTCTCGTAAATAGCAGGGTGTGAGAAATAGCTTACTATTTTGGAAATTGTGTTCAAATCCGTCTTCTCTTTGCTTTATGTAACCTTGGATGTAACAAAACTTCTATTTTATTCTTCGCCTGGTAATAGAACACTTTCAAGCCTCAAGACCTGTAATTTGATGTGAAACAGATAAGATAATTTTATTAGTGTCCACAAACGGCCAAAGTAGGCCAATAGGATGCAGTAGACACATGAAAAGACTTTTGAAGACAATGTTGATCTCACATATGAGTGCTATTGAATATAATTTGAAGAGTGTTGCAATCCAGATCTCCATTTGTTCACAGAGAGAGAGAGAGAGAGAGAGAGATTCCTGTAATAGAGAAGAAATAAAAGCCATTAAAATTCATGTTTATGAGAAGGTGCACATCAAAATGGGATTTTAGGTACATTTGAGAAGTCGTATATCTATGACCTGTAGCAGCTGTCCTTAAAGCAAATCAAAGAAGGTGCTAATTACATCTTGTTGGCATCCCTGCCACATTGATTTCCTCTGTAAACATTTTGCTATTTCAGTAATCTTTTCTTCCTTGGAGCTCTTATTGTCTTTCAGAATGTATTCCTTTGTTTCCTGCTTTTTCTGTCAGAATTTGTTGGCTGCGCCCAAGGGAGTGTGCAGCTTTTTTTGTTCACTCACCATGCAGGGTCTTTGTCTTTTCGAGGGTGAGGGTGGTTTCGCGCTAGGTCTCCAAGCGCAAGTTAGTTTCGGAGCAAAGGTAGAGTGCAGGCCCGTTTCGGGCCAGAGAGCAGTGCAATCCAGCTTTGGAGAAGAAAATGTAAGTGATGCCCAGGCTGTTTCGCCCCTGTGTGAGAGCGCAAGGCAATTTCGGGCCTTGACTGGGCGAAACTCAACTCCAAGCATAAAAATGCTAAGTGCGCCCAGGTCTTTTCGCCCCAAATCATGAGCGCAAAGCCTTTTCAGGGCTAACCTGGGTGAAAACACCTTCACTTCGCTCTCAAAATCCACGCAAGGCTGCTTTAAACAAGTGGGGCCCAATTCTGTTGCGCCCCAAATCATGAGCGCAATCCACTTTCGGAACCTTCACTTCGCCCTCAAAGTCAGCAAAAGCTTGTTTCAAACTCCCAAGGTAGTGTGGGGCCCAATTCTGTTTCGCCCGAATTTGCAAGCGCAATTCCATTTCGGGGCAAGGAAGAACGAAAAGGCCTTTGACTTTTCCACGGGGCGCAGCGCATTTCAATTTCAGTTGCAAGTGGGGCCCAATTCTGTTTCGCTCCAATCTTCAAGCGCAAATCAAATTCGGAGTAAGGAGGGGCGCAAGCGCCTTTGACTTTTCCACTCTGGCGCCCCTCCCAATGTAGCAAGGCATTTTGCTCTAGTTTCCTAGCGCAAATCAAATTCGGGCCTGCCAAGGGTGCAAGCACCTTTGACTTTTCCACGCCAGCGCTGCTCCCAAGATAGCAAAGTCGTTTCGCTGCAGTTTTGGAGTGCAAGCCCATTTTGGGCCAGAAAACAACGAAACGTAGAGGGGGCTTGCATCCGCAGCACGCTTGTTTCAGTCTAGACCCCTTTGCCTCAGCCAGAATTCCTCATAAACCTTTCCAGCGGCAGAAGAAGGCGCGCCCTCACCGGTTGGTTTAATTGCAGTCGGTCTGAGAAGCTTCCGGATTTGATTTTCCCTGATCTCAGATTCCAATCTTTCGTTGAAGCGGTTCCAGCAACCGAGGAGGCGGTGCAGCAGGCGAATCATATCACCACATTGAAGCCATGCAACCACTTCTCCATGAGTCATCCAATTCAGGCCATGCCTCATTACTGTTTAATGAGTGCTCAAATCCAATCTTTGCTGCCACCGCGATGTTTTGTAGGTGTGCATTTATGTTTCAGAGGCAGAATCCTCTATAAAAGCCAGCAATTCTAATGTAATATGATGGACGTTTTGCTAGAGACTTGTTGTACATGAATTCTGCTATCAATACAAAGAAACCTTGGCTCTAATTCTGGATTTCTCTCTGTGTGTATGTCTTCTATCTTATATTTCTATCAATTCTCTGCTTTGTCTGTAGGCTATAATTCTATGTCTGGATTTAGCTTCCGATAAAGGGTGAACACTGGAATAATTCTGGAGATTGCACATATAAGTTGTCTGGCTTTAATTTCTGTTACTTTCTTTGTGTGGAGTGCTATTGGTTCAGAGTACAATTAAGTTATCGTGTTGTTTGTTCATCACCCTTGTTCATCTGGCCTGAGGCCATATTTCCCATTCCTTTCAGTTATTTATAATTTATTTCCTGTTCCTTAATCTCAATCCCCAAGTTAGAATAGTAAGGGAACCGACCCTCTCTGGAGATTGGTACGGAAGGCATTTCTTCCTTTCGGCCTGTCAATGTTGGTCGGGTCTAGGGCGCATGGATGAAACATTCCATACCTAAGGCGGATTTTTGACCAACACATCTCAAAACTATAGCAGTTGCTTCAGAAATGAGTTGAAGAGAAGGTGCTAGAGAATGGAGGCTTGACAAAATTCCTAGCCAAAAATGACAAGGTTCGAGTCTTTTCTAGATTCATTTCAAAACAAAGCAAAATATTTTGTTCAAAAGTTCCCTTACTGTATAAAATATCATGACATGCAAAATAATAAACAACATTAGTCTACTTAAAGACTTTAAAAGAAGTTTTACACATAAGAGGCGTTTTGGATTGATAAATGACATTTATCATAAAAGAAAAAAGTTATCAGTCATTGTTATGGCCCTATGGGACATATCAAAAGGGAGATTTCCAATGGAGCTCTTCAACATGGATAGGGATTTAGTGAAAAGTTTTGTTAGTCTTTACTATAATAAAGGGAACATATTATTTGAAGTAAGCTTTTAAAGGCATCTTAGATAAATTTCTCAATGCTATTGCAAATAAATGAGTTTGTAACTTTGTATAAACAAGGGGACTGTAGGACCGTATTATTATTATTATTATTATTATTTTAAATGTATTAAGGGACTTTACATATATCTATAATAGGTGTTCCAGTATCTGTTGCCACATTTTGTAAAGGGGTACAATTTCTGAAAAAATTTGAAAACTTACTGCTGCTTCCCTCCTTCCTTCCTTTCCAGTTCCTTCCTGACAGTTTCTTGCAGTTTTCGGTTCCTATGCTGTCTGTTTTTTCATCTTTGTTGTTCCAGTTTTTCAGCAGTTTCGGCAAGTTCGGGAAAAGCCCAAAATTGTCTAAGTTTTGGGCACTCCCGTGGTCGCTCCATTTTGGAGCGATTCCGGGAGTCGCTCCCTCTCCCGAGCGATTCCCAGCTTCGCCCTTTTCTCCAAGCGACCGGCGGCATTTGGTGAAATTTTCTAAGTCTTGAAGTACGCGCGACGCCCGTCGTTGCCTCCATACTCCAGCGCCGCCCATCGTCGCGACAAGTTTTGAGCGAAATTGGGCGGAGAAGTCAGAGAGCAAAGTGAAAAATATTCTAAGTGTTGGAACTGCAGCGACGCCGGTCGTCGCTCATTTCCTCAAGCACCGCCCGTTGTCGCTGCAGTTTTTGAGCGACTCTGGGCGGAGATAACAAAAGGTAGAAATTTGTCTAAGTGTTGGCTTGGGAGCGACGCCCGTCGTCGCTCCATTTTGGAGCGCCGCCCGTCATCGCCCCCCCGTTTTGAGCGAAATTGGGCGTAGGGAGAGGTAAGAAAACATAAAAAATTCTAAGTGTAGAGCCTCCCCCTCGCTCGGTTTCCCCCGGCAGGGCGGAGAGGTAAGAAAACAGAAAAAATTCTAAGTGTAGAGCCTTCCGCCGTCGCTCGGTTTTTCCAGCACGCCCGCCATCACTCAGTTTTGCCAGCGCCACCTGTCGTCGTTGTCTTTCTCCAGCGCTCGCCGTCGCCTCTCCCCTAGTCAGCGAATGTCAGCAGGAAGAATCAAGTCGCTGAAAATTCCAAGTCAGAGGACCTCCCGAGTTCGCTCTATCCTGGAGTGACTCCCAGGGTCGCTCTCTTCAGCAGGTGACTTCGGTCATTTCTCCCTTCATCAGCTAATTCCAAACCAAGGCCAAACACCTGCAGTTTTCGGGATTTGTGCCTATCAGGATGTGACAGAAGATGTGCTGCCAAGGTACGGGGTAGGTGAACATTGAAGGACAAACTGTACTGTGCCTACCGCATTAACCGGACCTAATTGCTCACCCACCAGATCTGCACGGAGCTGTACCATTTCCAGGTAGATCTTGCTGCAGGTACACTCACGACCATCAGAGGTCAAATCTCGGCAGCTTTTGGCAGCTTTTGCAGCTTTTGTCAGGTCTTGAATTCTGTGCTTAAATGTAATTTGGGGGGAAATTCCTGCTATAAATAGCAGATGAACTTCATTGTAAAAGGGGGAAGGGGGACATATTGCTAAGAAAGCTGCTGTAACTGAACATTTGCTTTTGAATCAAAGTATACTTGGCTCCGTTATTTGTCTCTTTCTTTTATGCTGCCTTCTGCAAGTATTTCTGCATCGTGTCATTTATTTTTCTGATTGCTGTCATTCTGAACTCTGGATTTCAGCATTGGCAATTAAGTAGACCTGGAATACCGAATGAAGGATACATAGGATAGAATTGCAATATCGGTTTCTGTTACATACATTGTTTTGATTGTTGTTGGTTTAGTGATAGGTTAGTGACTGTGCTGCTTGTTCTTCCCCACCTGAAACACATGATATTTCATTTCTTTCTGCATTTTTATCTCTTTCCAGCACTCTTATCTAAAAAACCAAATTAGATTAGTATAGGAAGCCGGCCTTCTCCGGAGATTGGCACGGAAGGCATCCCTTCCTTCCGGCCTTTCAATCTGCTGGGCGAATCTAGGGCGCAATAGATTAAAATCCTTTCCTAAGTGGCAGATTCGTAACCAACAGTTTCTCTGGCACGCCCGGTGGGACACGAGTGTCACACCCCATAAGCGGTATTGAAGCATCGGTGTTCGCTTCATTGCTGTCAAAGGAGAACACCTGGCGACTCTCTGCTGAACCTGAATACTCTTTGAGTCTCGAAGACTGGTCCAATATCAAAAGCTCCTTCATGCATACAAGATGGAGAGCTAGGAACGCGGGACAGGAGGTGCCTGAGTTTTATGAGCTTGACATCAACGCTGCTGGAGAGCACCCGAGGCTGATTGATTATCAAGCCCATCAAGACGAAGCTTTGGAGCATACAACTGAAACTGAGGAGACAACTTCAGAAAGCACTGACAACTACCACGATCCTGATCAAGACGATCAAGACGCAGACATGGCAAATCCTCAGCCAAATGCTCTCGAGCTATTCCCAGTTGTTGACTCCACTGGACCCCTCAATCTAGTTGGGCAAGATGTTGTTCCAACTGTTGCTTTAAAGGCTATTCCCACGTATGATGGAACTGGGAAGACGGCATACGAACATATTCAAGACATCCTGGCCTTGGCTGCGCTTCATGCCATCACCAATGAAAGTGTCAAGACCCGACTGTTGGCTCTCTCTGCGAGGGAAGCTCTTATACTGGTATAGATCCTTGCCGGAAGGTGTTATCATGGGATGGGCTCAACTGGCCGGACGGCTAGTCAAAGGATTCAATGAGTCTGCAGATCCATCCTCATTGCTGCACCAATTCCAAACCATTCAACGGCATCCGCAAGAGGAGATATCAGACTTCAATGTGAGGTTTGCGCGGTCCTGGAAAAGAGTGCCCCCTGAACTACGTCCCTCCGATGGACAAGCTGCCCACTACTACCTCAGAGCGTTTAGCTCGGACATCAGTTTGGTCATCAAGTTAGCCCGCATAAACACTTTCCCCGAGTTGTATGAGGTAGCCCAGAGGGCAGAGCTAGATATGATTGCCATAGGTAGACTCCCGCACAAGATGCAGCCGCCAATATACCCAGATTTCCCTCAATCACAATATCCACCAGCGTCTGCTCAAACGTCTTCTTCATATCCCCATCCACCATGGAATCCCGCACCAGCTGTGTCTCAATTTCCTCCTCAAGTGCATTTCCCTACACCACCGACACCTCAGCTTCCATCTGCACCGCAATATCCAGCACTTCCCGCTCCTCCACAATACCCGGCATTGCCTCCAGCACCTCCGTTAGCTCTATTACCTCCACCTGCCCAGTCATCACAACCCAACATTGATGTGCAATCCAAAATTCTGCAACAAGTAGAGTCGCTCACTTCCGTTTGCCAGACACTGTCTAACGACATGGCGGTGATGAAGAAAAAGCAGGCCCAACAAGAATTTATTCCTAGGCGGCCATATCCTCCTCCGGCGCTTACAAAAGATCAAGCTCAGGCCAACAGGCCTCCGGCTAGAAATGTTGCCAACCATGCAGGACCGAGCACTCCAGACAATGTGCAATGGTGCTCTACATGCAATGACCCTCACGGTGAAGCTACCTGCATGTTGCATCAACATTATGTCCAAACTCTTGCAAGCAGCAACCCGGAGGAGCAAGTGAACATGATTCGGGAAGAGGAGCGCAACTTTGCGGTCTCAGAAGAGGATCCGGTGTCAATTCTGACCAAGGAGGGAAAAAGGCCAATCGAGGTCGATGCGGCCCAGATGAAGCCATTAAAGGTGTATACCAGAAGAGAAAAGGTGCAACCCGCTGCGGAAGCTCCCGATAAAGCACCTGTGCCTCCACCTGCCAAAGAGAAGGCGCCACCAGCCAAGGCTCCAGTGACTCAACCTCCGGCCGAAACCAAAGAGCAAGCTCGAGAAAAGCTCAAGTATCCGTCGCTGACAAAGCGGCAGAGGGTTGAGGCAACACAGCAGTACCGCACCAGGTACGAGCCAACGAAAGAAACGGAGGGCCCATCTTCTTCGGCCTACAACATTGTTGACGAGCTCAAGAAAACTCCGGCGAAGATCAGCATGTATGATGCTCTTCAGCTCCCTGGTCAAGTGGACCTATTGCAAGAGTCGCTGAAGACCGTTAAAGGAGGAAAGCCGCCACAGCCCGTGTTAGCTCAGCCTCTGACAACTTCAATCACCGGAAAGAACAGACCACCGCCTTTCTACCTGTCTCTGCGGATGGAAGGGCATGTGGTACACAACTGCATGATTGACTCCGGCGCCTCAACCACTGTCATGCCAAGGGCTGTATGTGAAGAAATCGGCATGGAATATACGCGGAGCAGTCAAGGCGTCTTGCAGCTAGACGGCACTCCTGTGAAAACAGTGGGTGTCATCAAAGACATTCCTATCCAGTTGCACAAAGCGCCCGAGATCGTGGTGATCCAAGAGGTTGTGGTCGTTGACCTGGAGCCCTACTTCGGCATGTGTCTCTCGAGGGAGTTTACCGCCAAGCTCGGCGGATATTTGTCGCTGGACTACTCACACATGGAAGTCCCTTTCAAAGGGAGGAAAGTGAAAATATACAATGACAAACCATCCACTTTCCTAGTCGAGCAGATACCTGAGGAAGGGCAGCAGAATGAAACGGTCCATCTGATGACCGAGGAGTTGGCAGAAGTGGATCTAGTGGAAGAGGCCATAGAGCAGCTACAAGTAGAGGATGAATTCTCCCTGCTTGATTTTAATGCCATGATTGAATCAGACATAGGTTGCTACTCTGTTACCCAGCCTGAGAAGCCCAAGGAGACAACTAAAGAAGAAATAGGCCCTGCCCCAAATGAGTTGTGGAAGCTATACTTTGACGGCGCCCGATGCAAGAACGGCGTCGGGGCAGGGGTCCTTCTAGTCTCGCCATCGGGAATACAAAAGGATTATTGCTACAGGCTGGCCTGGAGTTGCACCAACAATGCAGCCGAGTATGAAGCCTTGTGCTTAGGCTTGAAGAAGGCGGAGAGGCTGGGGATCAAACAACTGCAGATCTTTGGAGACTCAGAGCTGGTGTGCAATCAGATAACAAATAAGTGCGCCTCCAAGAAGCATTACCTCAAGGCGTACCGCAACCGTGTCTGGGACCTGATGGAGTCATTCGACTCCTTGAATGTCAAAGCTATCTCCCGAGAAAAGAATAAACATGCTGATATCTTGGCGTCTGTTGGAGCCAGGTATGTTCCGGCTGATGACACTATGCAGAAGCCGAAGCCGGTTCATACCATTTACAGGCCTTCTGTGCCTGATAAGGACACCCACTGGCAGGTGTTCGATTGTGACGAGGATATCGTCAATTTCTTGATACATGAAGCAAGTTCAATCGAAGGTAGAGACCCTGATGACGAGCGGTATGAGGGGTTGATACAGTTGAAGAATAACCACGTCCCTAAGGGACTCATTACCCTTGAAAGCCTATTTGATCAAAATGATAGAGCTATATCTCACAGGATCAAGGTTGACTCCAAGCAGTACAGGGATCTGGAACTAGAACCAGGAAAGGTGATCAAAGTTGGAACAGACTGCACCCCAGAGGAACTGGAACAGATCCGGGCCTTGTGCAGAAGGTATCCAGATATTGTAGCTTGGTGTTATCAGGACCTCAAAGGGTATGACAGAGAAATTATACAACACACTATAGAACTAGAAGAAGGGGTTAAGCCCTTTAGACAGAAACAAAGAGCGGTTAACCCGAAGATCGAGGCTATGATGAAGGCAGAGCTCCTGAAGATGCTAGAAGCCAAGATCATATATCCTATCAAGCATTCTTCTTGGGTCGCAAATCTGGTCCCAGTCAGAAAGAAGAATGGGGATATCCGCCTCTGTGTTGACTTCCGCAATTTGAATAAGGCCTCCCTCAAGGATCACTATCCGCTCCCGCAGATCGACCAAATTCTTCATGTGGTCGCGGGAGCTCAGAGGTTCTCTCTCCTAGATGGATTTTCTGGCTATAACCAAATCTGGGTTAGAGACGAGGACCAACACAAGACGGCGTTCACCACCAAATGGGGAACGTTCGCCTATCAGCGCATGCCATTCGGCTTATCCAACGCTGGGGCCACATTCCAGAGGGCCATGGACCTTGCATTTCGGGAGCTGCTAAATAAGATCATTGTCATTTATTTAGATGACATGACCGTGTTTTCCCACAAGAGGGAAGAACACACCTCTCATCTGGAACAAGTGTTTGAAAGATGCCGTGAGTTCGGCATATCCATCAATCCCAAGAAATCAGTCTTCGCCGTCAAGGAGGGGAAGCTGCTAGGTCATGTAATTTCCGAAAGAGGGCTAGCAGTTGATCCTGACAGAGCGGAAGCTCTCCTGAAACTCCCCCTCCCAGTGGACAAGAAAGGGCTCCAGTCCTTCTTCGGCCAGATCAACTTTGTGAGGAAGTTCGTGCCTGATTTCGCTCAAGTCATCAAACCTATGGCCGAGCTATTAAAAAAGGATGTCGATTTTGTCTGGACTGAAGAAAGAAAGCAGGCCTTTGAAGAGATTAAGGCCAGGATAGCTCAGGCGCCCGTATTGATAAACCCGGACTACTCTAAGGATTTCATCCTTTATGCAGTCGGGGAACCTGAGAGCTACGTTGCAGTCTTGACCCAGAAAGGAGATGACGGCGAAGAGCGGCCAATAGCCTTCTTGAGCCAAGTAATCCAGCCGCACGAGGAAAGATATAATTTCATTGAGCGACAAGTGCATGCGGTCATGAGATCCTTGAAGAAGTTTAAGCACTTTGTCTCTCAGAGCCGGATTACAGTTTTTGTGATACACCCCGATGTCAGAAGTTTTATTATTCAGGGGGAACCGGGTCACAAAAGGGCAGGATGGATTGCTAAAATCCAAGAATTCGACATAGAGGTGCGACCAACCAAGTTAATCCGAGGTCGGGCTCTATGCCAGGAATTAGCCAGAAGTGCGGCCGCCGAGGTGTCTGCTTGTCAGTGGGAAGATCCCGTGATGGAAGGTAACTTTGCCAACTCCTTATCAGAGGAGAGTGACTGGACAGATGACATAGTGTGGTACTTCAGCACAGGGAGATGTCCAGATCAGCTCACTGCCTCACAAAGAAGGAGGTTTAGGCTTAATGCTCTGAAGTATGTTCTGCGCCCCGAGGGGCTGTTTTACAAAAATATTGATGGTGTTCTCTTACGTTGTGTTAAGGGAACGGAAAAACAAAAAGTCCTCGACGAGTTCCATTTCGGAATGTCGGGAGGACACCTTTCAGGAAGGCCTACGGCCTTAAAAATGATCAAGGCGGGCTATTATTGGCCCACCATCTTCGCAGATGCGCAAGAAGTCTGCCAGAAGTGTGAGAAATGCCAGAGGTTCGCTGGTCGGAATAAGAACGCTCCAATGCCTTTACAGCCAATTCAAGTGGAGGTTCCCTTCCAACAGTGGGGCTTAGACTTTGTTGGAAAGATCTCACCAGAATCCTCTGCAGGGCACAAGTTCATCTTGACTGCCACAGATTACTTCACCCGCTGGGCCGAAGCTATACCCACGAAGCACGCTGACCAGGAGACAGTTATCTCCTTCCTGGAAAGTTTGATAACTCGCTTCGGAATCCCAGAGGCGATTGTGACAGATAATGGTCCGGGGTTCACAGGAGCCAAACTGACCGAGTTCACTTGCAAGTACAGTATTTACCATAAGGCTTCTTCCAACTACTACCCGCAGGGGAACGGCCTCGCCGAGTCGACGAATAAGAACCTGATGAATATTATAAAGAAGACTCTGGAGAGGAATAAGAGGTCCTGGCACTTGTACCTGGATCAGGCTTTGTGGGCAGACCGCATCTCCGTCAAGAAGTCCATCAGGACATCCCCATACGCACTGGTTTACGGGAAGGAGGCTGTTTTGCCTACCCATATTGAGATGCCCGCACTCTGGTTGCTGGATGATGAAAAGGACAACCTGGATCCCCTTGATGCCAGGCTAGCCCAGTTGTTGCACCTTGAAGAGCAGAGAGAAAAAGCCCATGAGGCTTTTATGAAGCATGCTGGCACCACACGGAAATGGTTCGCAAAAGGGGCTACTGCCAGGGTCTTCAAGATCGGGGACCTAGTGCTGAAATGGGATTCCTGGAAGAAAAAGACAGGTAATCATGATAAGTTTGATGCCTTCTGGGAAGGCCCCTTCCAGGTTGCCAGGGTCAACCAATTCAATTCATTCGTCCTGAGAGACATGGAGGGTCATATCCTCCCAATACCGGTTAATGGCTTTCATCTGAAAGCCTATCGTCACTGAGAAGCGCTAAGAGGTTCCCTCTGTACATAATTTCTTTTCTGCTCTTTCAAGTTTGTTTCTTTTCTGAATGTAAATATTGCTTTCAGTAGAGTTAATTTCCTGCTTTAATTCCGAAAAAAAGAAGAAGCCAAGTTTTTTGTGTAGAAAGTGCCTGGTAGCAGAAGAGAAGGCAGGGATGGCTAAACTCCTTAGACCAAAGCGGACGAGAGGGCAGAAAAAGGCTAAAATTTCACTAAGTGTTCAAGAGGTCGAGACGCCCAACTTCGCCTAGTCCAGCCAGCGGCGCCCACAATTGCACAAGATTTCGAGCGAACTCTGGCAAGATTCCAAGCGGCTCAACCGATGAAAAGGGGGAAAAATTTGTTTAACTCCCTGAGAGCCTCCCGCCGTCGCTTGATTTTTCAGCGACGCCGGAAATCGCTCTCCAAATTCAGCGAAATTGGGAGCCGAAAGCAGTGAAAAATTTGGCTAAGGCAGGGGCTCACGCCCGCTGTCGCCTCCATTACTCAGCGCCGTCCGTTGTCGCCTTGAAAAATCTGCGATTCTGGGAGGTGCGCCAAGGGAAAGGCAGGCCGAAAAGTTTCTAAGTGTGGAGGAGCTGCCCGAAGTCGCTCGTTTTTCTGAGCGACGTCGGGAGTCGCTCCTATTTTCAAGCGAACCTCGGCGGGCCCGTCTCAAAGGCGCCAGAAAATGATTAAAAAGTTTCTAAGTATGAGACGCCGGTTGTCGCTCGTTTTTTCGAGCGACTTCAGTTGTCGCTCATTTTTTGAGCGAAACTGGGCGGGGTGTAAACTTCAAGTGAAAGAAAATTCAAAAAAAAAAGTCGCGCTAAGTCCCAGCGGACGCCGGTCGCTCGCCAAGATGCCCAAAAGCTCAAGATCGCTCACTTTTTCAGCGACTCCAGGATTCGCTCCCAGTTTCGAGCGACCTTCGTCCCCAGTGCTTATTTCGAAATTATGAACCTCGTGGCGCGTGCCCAGGCGTCGGCGGATGACGTCATCAAGGCCCACGTTTTAAAAGAAAGGGTGACTGCGCAATCCCCAATGCTGATTTCATTAAAGAAAAAGACGAACCCTGGGCCGATAAAGTACAAGTTGCGCTCCCCAAGGAAGATCTCACGCACGGCTGCCGGAGAATAACGGCGCGCCCACCCACTTCGCGCATTGGGGCTTTAATCCCACCACCTGCCATTAATGCCAAGTTTTCACCTTTCTCTGTTAAAAGGGCACAGTCGCTTATTCAACTGCCAGAGTTAAATTTCGAGCTGCGCTAAAGATAAAATCAGAATTCCACCCGGCAAACGACTCTAAATTCGAATTTCCTTTGCTGCCATGGGTAAGAAATCAGTTGCCGAGAAGGGCAAAGCTCCTGTACAGGCAGCTTCTAGCGCGTCTCCCAGTGAGTCACAAGAACAGGCAGCTTCGAGCACACCTGAGAAAGAATTGCCGAAGGAGAAGAAAGGCAAAGGCAAGGCGAAGAGCACAGCGAAAAAGGTCCTCCTCCGCCGCCTGTAGACCGCCTGGGAGGGTACAGAGACGGCGAATACTCACAAAGTATCATGCAGCTGCGGCTCACCGTAAAAGAGTGGTGGCATAAAGTCCCGGCGTCGCATCCTTTCGGAGCAGCCTACCACTCAAACCTGTTCTGGTTCTTGTGCCCGCCAGTTCATCACTGCCCGGAGCTGGTTGAATCCATCGTAAAATACTACAAACCCAGCACTCGACAGGTTTGCGACTGTGAGGGGAAAGTGTTGTTTTCCCTCTACAAGGAGAGTGTGCAGATGGCTTTCGCGCCAGGGCACTCGCCGGACCGGAGTTGCATTGTCAGAAGGGTCAGCTTAGGCGAGCAGCGAGCCAGGTGCGTCGACAATCAGAAAATGAGGAAATTCCTCAATGCCCAGCTGAAGCAACCACTGCTAGCCAGAGAATGGCCAACGCAGCCAATACCCCGGGAGCGCTTCAAGAGCCCGTACATCTATGCCATGCTCGCCTGGGTTCTAGGCTGCGGCACTGATGCAGTGGTGCACCCGTACCAGATTTCTCTCGCGGAATGCATCCTGCATGGGGAATTCTATGACCCCAACGCACCGAAAGAGGGAACTCGTCCAATCTTCTTCAAATGGACCGATTGGGTCGCCTATGGAATTCATTCAAGCCTCATGGAGCTGAAGGAGGGAAGAAGCGCGGAATTCCGGTACTGTTCGTTCCTGACATGGTTGTTCTTGTTCCACATCCATAACCAGATGAACACTGTTCCACTTCAGCAGAGGGACGAAAATGGCGTGCAACTGCCAGTTTACGAATGGACCAATGTCCTATATAGGAGGGAGTCACCTTACAACTTCAATTTCAAATTCTTAGGCGCTGCCCTAGCTCTCCTCAACGGCACAACATCGCGCCCTCCTCTAGACATGACAAAGCATCTGGTCCGACAAGAAATTGGGGACACGTTTAAACTGACGCAGGGCGTTGTCATCAGAGTGTTCGGATTCACAGGCAAGCCCTTTCTCCTGCCGTACTTCTGTACCGAATATCATTTTGCCCTGGAGGCAGCACGACAGATGGACTACGTCGACCAGGAATATGGTCAAGGCCGAAGAAAAGGCCTCATCTTCAAATATCCGATCATCTGGGGCGACGTCGAGGTCCAGAAGCACGGGCAACATCAAAATCTGGCAGCTACCCTCCTGAGTTTCGGCCTGGAGAAGCTTCCCTAGCGCTGGAAGTATGATCCGATAGAGGCGATCAAGAAATTCACACACTCATGCCCGCGGTCAGAGATCATGGCAGAAAGGAATAACCCGACCGGGAGCGACCTGGAGTGGCATATTGAAAAAATGCAATCGCTCCCGCCGTGGCACGATTTCTATTGCATAGAGGTGGAATACGATCCCGAGCATAACAATGATCACAAAACAGACTCCGCGGGCTACAGAAGGATGCTGTCAAAAGTGAAACCACTAGGCTGGAGCGAAGACAAAATAGCGCAGTGTTGGATAATGAGATGTCGTACAGGAAGAGACAAATCAGAGAAGCTGCTGGCCAGCGACCACGAGTTCTCCGGCCTATACGACAAATACGTTGACACGTGGCAGCCGCTCGTTTTTCGTGACATCGTGCCCCGAGGCGTCCGGCGCAAGCATAAAAAGGGAACCCTACCTCAACGGTCAGTTGCACAAGGAGCTTCAAGCGTTGAAATACAAGGGAGTCGAGGAGTGGGCCCAATGTTGCATTCAACTTCTGAAAAGTTGTAGCAGCCAGAGAGGGAATCTGAACAGTCAACCCAAGCAGCGAAAAAAATCTTGAAGCCGTCGAAGTCAAAGCCCAAGATCAGATTTACGGTTTCAAGCCCACCACCTGACGCTCCATCCTCAGCCGCTGCCACTGTACCAGAAAAAGCGGCCGCAACAAAAGAGAAAAAGAGGAAAAGGTCTGAGAAGACCAAGGAAAAACGACCGGCGCCTGTAAAAGAGACTATGCAGCAGACCAGGCCTACTTCGTAGAAAGCGGTTACTACCAGGGAGATTGTCACCATCACCGAAGACAGCCCAGAAAAGGAGACGAACGCGTGGGTCGCTGGGGTTATCCGAACACCAACTCAGGCGGAGCTCGCAGGTATCAACAAACTTCTGAAGCCCTGCCTGTTGCTCCCTCCTCCTCTACAGCCGATCCCATTGCTGCTGCTTCATCCCAATCCCCCTTCACGCAACCCCAGACCGGCCTGCAGACGTTTGGTCATTTAGCCAAGGATCCCAACACCTTCCAAATCCTAGGCCAAACCCTAGGCCAGTTGCAGTCGGCCAGTGCTGAAGAAATCCCCGCATCCCCTCACCGTTCATCTCCCGCGACCACAGCCCTTGAAAACCCATCTCCCCCTCCTCAAGAGCCACCCACTTCTTCCCGAACCCAGTCGCCTTCAAAAGCGGCTGAATCTTCTAGCGTGGCCCCCACTTCCCTGTTCGCCCACAAAATGCCCCAGCAAGATTTATCCCTGGCGTACCCCTTGTACGGAGAACTGGAGCTAACAAAAATACAGTTGCAGACCGCGGACGATCAGCCCATGGCAGCCAAGGCAGCTCAGGGCTCTCTCACGTTTCTCCAGGGAGTCAGAAAGAGGAGGGGTGAAGAGATCGCCATTGTGGAGAAGCGCGCCAGGTTCGACCTGGATAAGAGGGTGATCCATATGGAGAAAAGGGTCCCCAAAGTGAAGAAGCCTATCAAGGACATGACCGACGATGATTACGACTATCAACGCAAGGACAAGAGCTTTGATGATATCGTCGAGGGAAATGAGATAGGCGGGATCCGAAGGAGGGCTGACACGCTGTTCATCAAGCAGCAGGAGACGAAGCAGCATCTCTACCAGCTCGAAGACGACAAGAGGCAGCTGGAAGAAGATTTGGCGAAGTCACAAGCACAGCTGGAGACTGCCCAAGAGGAGGTCAAAAAATTGAAGGAGCAACTTGCAGCCGCATAGAGGGAAACAGCAGATCAGAAGGCGGTCATAGACTAGCTGGCCAAGGAAAAAGAGGGCGCACTGACGCAAGTTGCAGAACTGCAAGGGCAGTTTCAGGAGATCCAGAGATAGCTGGAAGAGAAGGCTTCACAGGCCGCCGCATTTTCCAAAGACAGAATCAAAGAATTA
Organism: Wollemia nobilis; assembly: GCA_028583015.1. Taxonomy (NCBI): domain Eukaryota; kingdom Viridiplantae; phylum Streptophyta; class Pinopsida; order Araucariales; family Araucariaceae; genus Wollemia; species Wollemia nobilis. Next base: position 1,237,805 of record JAQPPZ010009575.1, read on the forward strand.
AGGGCTGGCCTGCTGAAGGGTTTTAGGACCCACGTCTCCAGATCACTTTCGGTCCTCACCTTCATTTCAAAGATTCAAGAAATATCTGCCCAGGGAAAGCCTGTGGTAGAGGAGGCCGAGCGCCAAGCACAACAGTGGCTGGACTTGGCGATCAAACTTGAAGAGTGTGAGCGCAAAGGCCTCCAATTTGCTCCCATGTCATAGATTGCCCTAGACTGGGCCGATGCAAGGGTAACCTTGCAATCTTATTTTGAAAAAACTGAGAAAATCAGGAGGGCCAGAAAGATGCTCGACGCATTGCTGAAGGAGAAGAGCATCTGCCTGGTTCCCTTCCACACCCTTTCTTCGCTCGGATTCCCGAGCTTTGTGAAAGATGGAGACTGTCTGCCCAGAGAGCAGTTGATGCCAATCTGGGAAGCATTTGAAGCAGACACATCAGAAATAGACAGCTAGATAGACCCAGTTCTGGAAGAGCAGGTTACTCAGTTGGTGTCTCGATTTTGCAAAATCAGCACCTGCCTTCATGAACTAGGGGAAAGATACAGCACGATCGACATGCATCAGGTTGCGGCATTCAGGCATATGCTGAAAGAAGTCATCGACTTAGAGCCCTTCTAGGAGGCAGCTTGGGCCTAGGCTCAGGCCACTTATGAGCATGTCCGCGATCGCGTCAATCCCCCTGAGCAGGAAGACGAGGAAGGAGGGGAACGCTCTTGCGAGGAGCCAGAAGGAGGAGAAGAAGTTTCAGGAGAAGAGTCCGCTGAGGACGATGCAGAGGAGGAGCAGCTGCCGCAGCGGGAAGTTCAGCAAGGGCAGCAACAACAGCAGAAAGATGTGGGTACCGGAAAAGACTCTGCGCCCAAAGGATAAAGGCATAGGTCCTTGCATCGAGGCGAGCTCGATACCCCGCGATCCGCCAAGAATGTTGCCACATTTTGTAAAGGGGTACAATTTCTGAAAAAATTTGAAAACTTATTGTTGCTTCCCTCCTTCCTTCCTTTCCAGTTCCTTCCTCACAAGTTCTTGCAGTTTCCAGTTCCTATGTTGTCTGTTTTTTCATCTTTGTAGTTCCAGTTTTTCAGCAGTTTCGGCAAGTTCGGGAAAAGCCCAAAATCGTCTAAGTGTTGGGCACTCCCGTGGTCGCTCCATTTTGGAGCGATTCCGGGAGTCGCTCCCTCTCCCAGGCGATTCCCAGCTTCGCCCATTTCTCCAAGCGACTGGCGGCGTTTAGTGAAATTTTCTAAGTATTGAAGTACGTGCAACGCCCGTCGTCGCCTCCATACTCCAGTGCCGCCCATCGTCACGGCAAGTTTTGAGCGAAATTGGGCGGAGAAGTTAGAGAGCAAAGTAAAAAATATTCTAAGTGTTGGAATTGCAGAGAAGGGGGACATACTGCTAGGAAAGCTACTGTAACTGGGCATTTGCTTTTAATACAAAGTATACTTGGCTCCGTTGTTTGTCTCTATCTTTTATGCTGCCTTCTGAAGGTATTTCTGCATCGTGTCATTTATTTTTCTGATTGCTGTTATTCTACATTCTGGATTTCAGCATTGGCAATTAAGTAGACTTGGAATACCGAATGAAGGATACATAGGATAGAATTGCACTAATGGTTTATGTTACATACATTGTTTTGATTGTTGTTGGTTTAGTGATAGGTTAGTGACTGTGCTGCTTGTTCTTCCCCACCCGAAACAAATGATATTTACATTTCTTTCTGCATTTTATTATCTCTTTCCAGCACTCTTATCTAAAAAATCAAGTAGATTAGTATAGGAAGCCGGCCTTCTCCGGAGATTGGCATGGAAGGCATCCCTTCCTTCCGGCCTTTCAATCTGTTGGGCGAATCTAGGGCGCAATAGATTAAAATCCTTTCCTAAGTGGCAGATTCGTAACCAACAATATCCATCAATGTGTATATTAAGGTTTATACAAGAAAAAATCAACTTTTTATAAACACAAAAAGGGGTATTGTTTTTTTCCACATAACTAATGCCCCAATTTTTAATGGGGGCAAATGACATTCTTGTTATAGTAAGAAATATACATGTTAACTGGTAGATAATCATAAAGTAAATTACGAGAATGGTGGTGATTCAGAGGTCATGGTATTTAGGATAAAAAAGACTATCATATATTATAGATGTGGAAATTTTGGTCATTATGCATCCGCATTCACAACTTCTAAAGAGAAATTCTAAAACATTCCATCCAGTCTTCTGATATTTGTTATGACTTAATCATTGTTGTGCATTTATGAGCCACACTAGAAATTAGGATCTATAGAATGTATATGGATTTTGGATTCAGGTGTCACTCAACATGACTTTCCACCGAGGTCTCTTCTAGATTCTTAGAAATAGAAAGAGACAATCAGATTGGCAAATGGAAGTTTACATAGCATTGAGGAAATTGATATTGTAAAAATTTTATTTGTAAACAATACTATCCAATTCATTGATAATGTTTTCTGATATTCATGGCTTTCAGGTATCTAGTCAACTTCCCTTGGCTGATCATGCAATGTTGACTCTCCCTAAGTTCCTCCTCTTTCACCTCTCCATATTTTCCTCCTCCATTTCCCAATCCTACCAACCAAATCATGATTCATTTTGATCCGTGTTTGGCTGATGATTATGTTGTTCATCTCTTCCAATTGATGTCCTAATACTACTCTCTTAATTCCACCATACAACCAAATATGAACTTTTGTCTCGTACGTTATGGGATGCAACCCTTTACTCCTTTCCCCACACTTTTCCTCAGCCAAAGCCTGTTCATCACATTGGTGCTTGCCCCATAAATTGTTGGTATGATGAGGGATGAGGAATGTAAGTCCATGCATCAAAAGCTCGGTTTTGCTCCCATCCATGAGCCTACAACTATATCTTCCACTCGAAGGGAATTTAAATGCCTCATTCAACATAAGAAGTGAAAGTTTCTTGTTGCTATGTGTTGTGAGCTTCTAAATGCTCTTCATCACTCTCCCAAAGCCTTTTGGTGCACTCTTCTTCCTAGGAAGCCCCATCCCATAGGCATCAATGACAAGTACTAGGTCTCCCATGTTAATTCTTTATATGATATCCCAAGGCAGCCCACCATTCATATCTCCTCCCCCCCAACATATGTCACCTCTTCTCTTTAGGGGACATCAAAAGAGTTATACATAAATTAAGCACTAGCAAGGTTGTTGATTTTGAGGGATTTCAGGCTGATTTCTTGAAGTATGGTGTTGAAACTCTTGGCTATCCCATTGCAGCTGTTGAAGCTCTTGGCTATCCCATTGCAGAATTATTCAATGAGGTTGGTTGTTCTGGGTTCTTTGCTTGCTGGGCATAGTATATTATCCACCCCATCCACAAATCTGGGGACTATTCAGATCCAAATAACTACATAACTATCATGATTGGGCACACATTTGCTAAGCTTTATGCAACAATTTTGAATATGAAACTCTCAGAATTGTTAGATCAAGGCAAACTTAGAGCGAGAGGGCAGGCTGGTTTTAGAAAGGACCATCAGACTATTGATCATGTTCTCACTTTCAGAGCTACTATTGAGGAGGCTCGCCAACGGTCCTCTAAAGTGTTATGTTGTTTTGTGGACTTTAGAAAGGCCTTTGACACTGTTCCCAAGCATCTCTTATTTCAAAGACTACATGTCATTGGTATCTCAGAGCTCTTTATTACTGCCATCAAGAGACTATATGAGGTAGTTGATGGCCGTTTTCGAACAACTTTTGGTTTCTCAAAGGATGTCAAGAGCACCATTGATGTCAAACAAAGTTTTTATCCTCAAATTTATCAAAAATATCTACAGTTTGGTGCAAAAATATTCTAAAAATGATGGTTTAAAAAAAACATATAGCCACCACAAGATAAGATGTTTTTCTAGAAAAATGTGCCCTAGCTTTGCAAAAACAACTCCACTTTTCTAGAATTGTTGCTCTGATACCACTTGTTATAAACATCTACTTCTCATTAACATTAAATCATTCACCAATATGCAGAAATATCAAACATGCATCCACAAATAAATTCCACAAGATAATCCACAAAGAGATAGAGAAAGATAATACCCTTGAGGTAGGGCAACACCAAAAGTATTCCTTAAGGAAGGAATCACTCCACAATATCCAAGCTCCACAAGCCAAGACTATTACAAAGAATACTTGATATCATTTCTATTCCCACCCTTGCCTTTAAATAATGCCCACAAGCATATTTCCTTACTGTTCTATGACAATATTCTATGAAAATATTCCCTAATGGTTACATATATGATTCTATGACCTACCTATTTCTAACATGACATGTGGCATTCTTTACTAATGAACAACGGTTACATAAGTAATGTTTAAATCATAGCGGGTCCACATTAGCCAATAATTAATTTATGGTTCATTCCAATATGCCACACAATATTATTTTATTAAGTACCTGTTGGCCACAGATCCGCCACCTAGGAAGGACTTGGTGTGTTAACGCGCCCTAGACCCGCAGACCAACATTGAAAGGCCGGGAGGAAGGGATGCCCCTCGTGCCGATCTCCGGAGAAGGCCGGCTCCTTTCCTAACCTACTTGGGGGGTTTTAGATAAGGGTGCAGGAAAGAGATTAAAAAGTGAAGAGAACTGGAAAGAGATGTAAATATCATGCAGATTTGGGTGGGGAAGAACAAACAACACGATTACAAATTTGCATCCAAACCAACAACAATCAAAACAAAGCATGTAACATAAATTGCAGCTATTATTCTATCCTATGTATCCTTCTGTTTAGTATTCCAGATCTAAATAATCACCAATGCCCAAATCCAGAGTTCAAAATTTAAACAGACAAAAATATAAATGGACATGAAGCAGAAATACTAGCAGAGGGCAGCATACAAGATAGAGACAAGAAGCAGAGCCAAGGATGCTTTGTATTAAATAGAAGATGATCCATCACAGCAGAGTTCTCTAGCAATATGTTCCCCCCCTTTTTACAATGAAGTTCTATTGCTATTTATAGCAGGATTTTCCCCCCAAATTACAATTAAGCACGGAACTCAAGACCTGACAAAAGCTGCAAGAGCTGTAAAACGCTGCCAAAAGCTGCTAAAAGCGGCCTGGATTAGACCACTATCGGTTGTACTTGTACTTGTGGTATGGCTGCTTTGAAAACTGTATATCTCCGGACAGGTTGGATGGGCGGGAAACTCAGGTCTGCTTAAATGCGGTAGATGGGATACAGTTTGTTCTTCAATGTTCATCTACCCTGTACTCTGGCAGCATATTTTCCGTCACATCCTGACAGGTGCGAATCTTGAAATCTGCATGTTTGGCCCAGGTCAGAAGTCCACTGATGTAAGGGGGTACTGACCATGGTTGCCCGAAAAAGGGAGTGATGACGGGCGCTCCAAAATGGAGCGACGACGGGCGTAGTGGGCGACTTTGGGAGGCACGACAGCGAGAGGCTCCAAACTTAGAATATTTTCTCTTTTTATCTTCCTCCACCCACGGTCGCTCGAAAAAGGGAGCAACGACGGGCAGAGTGGACGACTTTGGGCGGCGCGACGGCGGGAGGCTCCAGACTTAGAATATTTTCTCTTTTTCTCTTCTTCCTCCGCCCACGGTCGCCCGAAAAAGGGAGCGACGACGGGCGGCGCTCCAAAATGGAGCGACGACGGGCGGAGTGGGCGACTTTGGGCGGCACGACGGCGGGAGGCGCGACGACGGGAGGCTCCAGACTTAGAATATTTTCTCTTTTTATCTTCTTCCTCCACCCACGGTCGCCCGAAAAAGGGAGCAACGACGGGCGGAGTGGGCGACTTTGGGCGGCGCGACTTTGGGCGAGAGGCGCAACGGCGGGAGGCTCCAGAGTTAGAATATTTTTTGAGCAGCGACGCCAGGATTCTCTCCCAATCTGACACTTAGCCAATTTTCTGGCCTGAAATTGAGCTTCCTGGTTCTGCTTCTTGGGGCCATAACTTTTGATCCGCTGACCCGATCGCCTATTATAATATATCGCTGGAAAGCTTGCGAAAAGATCTGCAATGATAAAATATCCAAAGCTCATTTCATCCATTTTATCATCCCCGTTTAGGGCCCGCGAAAACCTAACACCTCTGCATGCTCTTTGCCGCTTTAAAGTTCCATACTTAGGCCAAATTTTATCAAAAAAAATTAATGTGGCAAAAATGCCAACAGTACCTATCTTGGGTACCTAACATTCTATCCCCCTTACAAAATGTTTCGTCCTTGAAACATAAGAAGAGACTAAATAATATGATCTTTTGAGCCCTCCTGAGAATTGGTATTGATCTTGATCATCCATCCATCCTAGTGAAACTCTGATTGGTGGTGATCTTCGTTGATGTTGATATGCCCTACTACCACCTAAGTATCTAGAAGTAATCCTTTGGTTCCATGCGTTGGAGGCATCTTTCTGCTGACCATAAATACCACTTTATTTCATCTATACTTGCTTTCTTTTGCCACTAGTAACATATCAAATATTTGGCTCCTATGGTTCCATGTATGTCCATAATTCTGTTGTTCCTATCTCCATGATTGTAGCCTCTCATGATGGTGTGGATGGTGATATTCTACAACCTTAGCCTATTGTTCGACTTTCTTTTACTCTTTTTTCTTGCTTCCCTCTTTAGGTTTATCCCTTGCTTTTGCTTCCTCCTGGATTTCCGCCACTGCCTCCTTCTTAGACTCTATTTCAAATTATTCTATTTGTTCTCCTACAATAGCTACCCGTTTGCCTTCGGATTCTTGCTCTTTATGATGAGAAATATCTTGCAGTGTTATCTTATTTTTCTTGTACCATAGCTTCATAAAATTCTTTTGCATATTAAAGTTTATAGTACCCAAAGAATGCAACCAAGGATAACCTAGAACAATATCCACATCATCCCTCTTAATGGCATAGAAATCTAAATGTAAAACATATTTATCTATGGTGATTTTCAAATCTTGAAAATTTTGAATATCCTCACCCTCAAGCTTTATTTCTTTACTTTTCTTTAGTTGAACCTGCAACTTCTTAGCCAAAGCAATATTAATGAAATTACATCTGCTGCTAGGGTTTATAGAAATAACAATCTTTCCCCTTTGGGTACAGCCATAAACTTGCAAAATAGATTTTTTAAATTCAAACAATTCTTCCTGATCACTGCTTGGCTTATTTGACACCAAAGATGTGCTTTCTTCTGCCTGCATAATATTATACTTTTTCTCCAATTCCCATTTGCTTAAAAATGCAACTTCAAATTATTTTCTTGTGTATCTAAGAGAATGGGTACGACCACCAAGAAAAAACTTCCCCTCACAAAGAAATACAAAGCTTACATTTCCACATTTATTCAGAAAAATTTAAAGACTTTAAAATTTTTCAACCATTCCTTAGCATCAATATCACCCCTTCCATTGAATATTAGCAACTCCATGACCTCAAACCAATAATTTTTTTTTTTCAAGGCAGTTAAGTTTTCAAATAACTGGAAACTCTTAAAAATAGAATTTTTCAAATCTCATCTATTCATTTAAATAAACAATTACATCTTCAAATTTTCTTCAAAACTAAACAAACGGCAATTGCCTGAAACACAAGATATTCTCTATGCAATATCCATCCTTAAGGCCGATTGGCTAGAGACACTTAAGTCAAAATGGTAGGGAGATCCCACTCTTGCAAATATCATTCAAGACTTGCAGACCGCAGCAAAGGACCATCCCGATTACTCATGGAGGCAGGGGGAATTGTGCTACAAACATCGGGTTGTTATTCCACCCACTTCACAACTCAAATCTGGATTCACACAGAGCTTCACTCCACCCAAAAGATGCATGGTGAGCGGATCAGGTAGCTAGTAATCCGGGAACGAATTTGATGGAGTTGTTTGCTTAATAAACCGGCATTAGACAATAGGGGACGTTGTCAAGTGTCTTGTCTGCATCCTAGACTGGACATGCCATGTAACCAACTCCCGTTGCACATCTTATGACAGATTTTGTTGGTAGCCTATTTTGGAATAGTACGCATCGGATCGAAACGTCACAGTCCTTTATATATATATATATATATATATATATATATATATATATATATTTCCTATGAGCACAATAGAGTTAGCTAGCAGAGGATAGGATAGAGGGTGGTATTAATCATTTTCACTTTTATAATTCCCTTTCATAATAATACAAATACGCTTGCATAATCAGCGTTAGTTGACATCCCTTCTAGGGGGAAATCAAAGCCTTGCTCTCCGAGTAAGGGCCCACTCAAGACGACCAAGTGTCAATGATCTCTCCTATTGATGTAGTTATTTATGCATGTTTCCTTTCTTCAGCAACATGTGTATGGTTTTGTTCTTTCTGCAACATTGTTGATATACTTTCCATTCGGATTTCTAGTTGATGAGACTCAGTCTGTTCAAGAAAGTTAAGCATTAATGCATTTCCTTTGTATGTCAGTTTCTGTTTCCTGATCTATTTTGTTGATATTCCTCCTATCAATATCTGATGAGATATTGATATTCCTCCTATCAACATCTCACCAAACATCTTGTCATCAAACATCTCACCCTATATTCCCTAGTTCAGCCTACTCTTGCACAAGATCCCATTTGGGTTAACGAAGATAGGGATGATGAAGACCCTATATACCTTGTGCTCACTACTGACGACATTCCTACTGGCAATCCAACTATACTCTCACAGGATCTAGCAATATAAAATATTCATACAAATGCATACATTCAATAACACATTTACTAAATAATATTATTGATGAATATTGAATACAAACAATGCAAATACAATGGAATGCAAGGTTTGTTCTCACTATATTACTATATCACAATTTCACGGATTAAATTGTTTTGCCTTCAATATATACACTCATGGATATGGGACTCTTCAAATTCACAACCCTTGACCTTTCTACTTACACAAACTTTTCATCTCCTCACACACATGGTAACACTTCATATTACCACATAATAATAAATCTATTATTGACTCCACATATCCACATAAGGACAAAGACTCTAATGATTGCACATACTAAATGACAAACTCTTACATAACTCCATACTTACATGACACCTACTATATACTCAAATATTTACAACACTCTAAACTAAACTACATGGTACTTGCAATATTATTGCAAGGTACCAAATAATGTAATACTTCTAACAATTCCAATCCTCAAAAATCTAAATGAGGATACTTTTATTTCTAGTATCATCCAAAAGGCATACTTGCCTAACGATCCTATTCAATGCCTTATGAGTAAGTTTGCGGATTGTGATGATGATTGTTCTTGTTAGCAAAATGATGATACTTTTATTTCTAGTATTATCCAAAAGGCATACTTGCCTAACAATCCCATTCAATGCCTTATGAGTAAGTTTGCAGATTGTGAAGATGATTGTTCTTGTTAGCAAAATGATGCTATTCTCACAAGTTAAATAATTTTAGGATCAATAAATCAATCACATCAATATCAATAACATCAATATATCATGAATCCATCAAATGAACATCAATATCACATAAAATCACACTAAAAACTTTTATTGATCAAAACTCAAGCAATGCATAAAGCAAAGCTTATTCGAGTTACATTTTACATAGCTTTGTCTCCAATATAAAGATACATGACTCTTGGCTTTTGCTCTCCTCAAACTCTCATGAGAGAACTTGACTCTTCATATTCCATTTTACATAATAAGCCCCACATATTACATAAAGACAAAGTATCTCATGATTGCATAGAACTCTCTACTTCTAAACTAAAGACATCATACTTGTAACTCTTCACTTCCTATCTAGACACCTCACACACTTAAGTACATGACATGCACACTCCTACTAACTTGACACATACTTTAATCAAACTCACACTCTAATCTAAATATTTACAATGGGACCAACTAATGTAATACCTCCAACACCCCCCCGTATTACATTATTTGGTGTGAAGGCTTCTTGCCTTCAATCTTTGATTCTGGTCTTCGTTCTTCTGCTCTAGCTTTTGTCTTGGCCCTGTTCCAATAACCTCTTTCTTGCAATGCTTGTTAGACCTTCTTTCTTGTAAAAATGTTTTAAAATATCCATGATTATGTTCCATTCTGATTTGCTAATCCATCCATAATGTATTTTGATTTTCTTTTTCTGATATATCTTTGGCTTACAATTCTAAAACACTCTTCCTTTTGGTTCATGCCTTTTATGTTTTCTTTTTGTACCTTTTTGAACAATTCCTGCTTTGTTATCAAAAACATCAATGCCATTAGAAATTTCTGAATGGTTTGTATCATCATGTTTTTCAATTTGGTCCATACCTTTATTGTCTATAATTTTTCCCATAAGGGCTCTTATTTCATTTTCTTCCTCATTTTCTATTTCTTGAATTTCTTGAACCAAGTTTTCTCTTTGATTTTCTCCTTTTGAATGTTGTTGCATTGATGGATATCAAGACTATAGCTTGTGGTATGTCCTTCCTTATTGCATATATGACAATAGCATTTCCTCCATTCATTTCTTCTTGTGCTAAATTTTCTATTTCATACTCTTGAAGTATGTTGACTAATTTATCAAAAGATACAATTTTGTTTAGCACTTGAAGAGAAGTAACTAAAGTGTTGAATGTGTCTAGAAGTTTTTTAATGTCACTTGAACAAGAAATTTTTCTTCTATTTTTTCTTCCATTGTTTGTAGCTTTGCTTTTAATTCTACTACTCTTCTAAGAAAGTGTTCTACACTTTCTCCATCATGAACCTTTAAAGAGTACAATTGTGATTGCAAATGTAAGATGGTTGCTTCATTCCTTCCCTCAAATATTTTGCATAATTTTTCCTATGCAATTTTTGAAGTTTCTGCTTCACTAATATGTGCTTGAATTTCATCAAATATGCCAAATGTAATTAACATGAGAGCTTTTGCATCATCATCTTTGAATTTTTGTTTTCCAATTTCATCTTCTGGCATGACCTTTTTTCCATTTACTACATCCCAAAGTTTTTCCACAATAAGTATTGATTTCATTTTGTTTTTCCATGGGGTAAAATTTGGTCCTTTCAAAAGTTGTGATTCAGAAAGGAAATTTTTTGGATTTGCCATAACTTCTCAATCAATTCAGTAATTTAATTCTTCAAATCTTCAATCAAATTAATTCATCAAATCAATTTTATCAATTCTTATTATATCTCCCAATTTTAATTTCTCACTAATTCAATTCTTCAAATTTTTAATCAATTCAATATCCTTTAATCATCAATTCAACTTCTTATATCTCCCAATTTCAATCATTCAATAATTCAATTTCTCCCTTCCAATTATCAATTCAATCAAATCATCAATTTAATTCCTTCAATTATAATTCATTCCCTTCATTCATTAATTCATCAAATTCTTTAATTCTCCAATCAAATAATTAATTAATCAATTCCTTATAACTCCCATTCAATCAATTTAATTTAATCTTCTTATCACTCCAAATTAATTCAATCCAAAAAGTAAAAACTTCAAAGACGTGCAATAACGTCTCCAATGTCTCATCAGTTATTTATCCGCGCAATAACGTCTCCTGTCAGGCATTAATCAGACTATAACTCCCTTTTAATTTTGCACTCGGGCGTTTTAATCTCTCTATGCTTCGTTCTCCAACAAGCTCCAATGCAACAATTTACGGCATGAATTTTTCTTCTCACATCTGCAAGCTTCGGATTTAAAGCTTCCAAGTTTCAAAGCTCGTCTCTACATCTTCAAAAATCTCCAGTATTCATCTCCAAGCTACGTCCTCCAAGCTAATCCTCCGATCATGTCCTCAGGCTACATCCTCCTAGCAGCATTCCTATGGCTTTTGACTGGATTCCAGCCTTATGTCCAGCTTCACTTCTAGCTACTCCAAACTTATAATCTTTTCTTCAGCAATCAATAATCTCTCCTCCCTTACCAATCAGCAAATGCTCTTCAAATCTTCTCCCTACAACTATTTTACTTAAAGTGGATCGATCCAATCTCACTCACAGTGGCTTTGATACCACTGTTAGCAAAATGATACTATTCTCACAGTTTAAATAATTCCAAGATCAATAAATCAATCACATCAATATCAATATCATCAATATATCATGAATCCATCAAATGAACATCAATATCACATAAAATCACACTGAAAACTTTTATTGATCAAAACTCAAGCAATGCATAAAGCAAAGCTTATTCGAGTTACATTTTACATAGCTTTGTCTCCAATATAAATATACATGAGACCTTTCACATTACATGACTCTTGGCTTTTGCTCTCAAACTCTCACGGGAAAACTTGACTCTTCATATTCCCTTTTACATAATAAGTCCCGCATATTACATAAAGACAAAGTATCTCATGATTGCATATAAATCCCTACTTATAAAATAGACACATCATACTCATAACTCTTCACTTCCTATCTAAACACCTCACACACTTAAATACATGACACATGTACACCCCTACTAACTTGGCACATACATTAATCAAACTCACACTCTAATCTAAATATTTACGACGGGACCAAATAATGTAATACCTCCAACAGTTCTTCGAGGACTTATTGTCAACAAAATCAACCTTAGGTCATAACACTAATTTGTATGCTCCCCATTAATCTATACCACATCCATGCTATTATAACGACCTCCTACAATTAGTTTCGGGGGAGCAGAGGGATGAAAAAGTCAAATCCATAGAATTCCTTAACAAAAATCTAAACATTAATAATCAATTGGGTCTTACTTAGTAGGAATAGTTATTCAAACTTCTACAAGAATATTATGAGGTTTTTGAATAGGACTACTAGGACATGAAGGGCATACATCTTGCAAATTGCACTCATATTTACATTAAGGATGAATGCCAACCCTTCAAACAAGCCCACCGACAAATGAACCCCACATTGCAAGAAATAGTATAAGAAGAATTGCAAAAATTTATGTGGGCGGGTTTCATCTATCCTGTTTTTGATAGTCAATGGGTCTCTCTCTTGGTAATTGTTCTTAATAAAAACAGAAAGTGGCATATTTGTGTCGATTATAGGGAACTTAACAAAGCCACTTAGAAGGATCACTTTGCTTGCCCTTTATTGATCAAGTGCTAGACACCCTTGCTAGGAAGAAATACTTTTCATTTCTTGACAGCTTCAACGACCATAATTATATCTAAATTGCCCTCGAAGACCAAGAGAAAACAACATTTACATGCCTATGGGGGACATATGCTTATAGTGTACTCCCGTTTGGCCTTTGCAATGCACTTGCTACATTCCAACGAGTTGTCTTAAGTATAGTCTTTGATCTTACACATGATTGTGTTGAGATCTACATGGACGATTTTACTATCTATGGAGATATTTTTTATAAATCCAAGGAAAACCTTAATAAAGTTTTGCAAAGGTGTCAAGAAAACAATCTTTCCTTGGACCACCAAAAATGTTATATGCTAATGACTGGAGGCTTTGTTTTGGGGCACCATATTTCACCAAAGCGATAGAAGTTGATTATGCTAAAATACTAGTCATCCAAGCCTTGACCCCACCTCATAAACCAAAGGATGTGCGTAGCTTCTTAGGGAATGTAGGATATTACCAAAGATTCATAAAAGAAGTTAGTAAGATTTTTACACCACTTTGTGCATTGCTTGCCAAAGATGTAGAATTTAACTTGAAAAAAGAATGCCAAGAAGTGTTTGAAACTCTCAAAGAAAAACTGTCCTCAACCTTGTTTTGCAAGGTCCTAACTAGGAGCTCTCACATATACACTAATGCCTCCGACATAGCTTTGGGAGCTATGCTTGGAAAAAAAGATGGCCAACAATCTTACACCATTTATTTCATAAATAAGAGCCTATCCAGAGCTAAACTGAATTTTATAGTGACCGAAAAAGAATTCCTTAAAATAGTGCTTGCCATCAATAAATTTAAACACTACATCACAAAATACCCTATTTTTGTACATATTGATCATTCCATGATACAATATCTAATGAACAAGCCTATGACAAATAGTCACATAAGTAGATGGCTTCTTTTAATGCAAGAATTTGATATTACCATACTTGACAAACCAAACAATCAAAATGTGGTTGCAGACTTATTAGTCAGAATACGAAGTCATGAAGACACCTCCTGTAGAAGGCATTTTTCTTGATGAGCATTTGTTTGTTGGTTTAATACAAAGTCCTTGGTATTTAGATATTGCTAACTATATGGTTGCAGGAATTTTGCCTCAACATTTTTATCGTAGGGATAAAGATCGCTTGATCTACCAAAGCGCAAGTACACTTAGATTGCAGGGAACCTTTTTAAGAGTGGACTTGACCATGTTTTACGTGTACGTGAAGATGAATTATATGACATTATAAGAGCATGCCACAATTAACCTTGTGGGAGGCACTATGGAGCCAAGCGCACAACACTGAAGATTCTACCAATGGAATATTATTGGCCTTTCTTACATCAAGACACCCGACAATATGTCATGCATTGTGACCAATGTCAACGAATAGGTAGACCTACTAGATTAGACAAGATGCTTCTACAACCACAACTTTCTCTGGAAGCTTCAAGAAGTGAGGGCTCAATTTTGTGGGCCCCATTGACCCTCCATGACAACAAAACAAATACATATTACTTTGCACAAACTATGTCACTAAGTGGGCGGAGGCTTAAGGCATTGCGACATGCTTGTGATGAGAAAGTGGTAAAATTCCTGTTTGAAGAAATTTTCACCAGATTTGGCATACCAAGGGAGAGTCACTAATCAAGGGCCACAATTTACATCTGAATTGATGGCCTTACTTACAAAAAAATATCAAATACGACATCAGAGATCTTCACCATATCAACCTTAGGCTAATGGACAACTCTAGGTGACCAGTAGAAATAAAATTTAACATACTGAAACTCAATTCCATTTCTACTTAAATAAACCTACAGATCTACCTTCTACAACAATTAGCAATGACAATACACACAGGAAACATACAATAACAATAGCAAATGATAAATGAATATGAGCAGATCTTATATTTACAACAGTCTGTATGGTACATGCATTGCATACACAATCTACAACCTTATGCAAAATCTTGTTCATGCCAGTAACCACCAATTAGCCTTTCAACAATACCCACACGTTGTGGCCCTTACATTCCAGCCATACCATCACCATCACCATACATATCAACCAACACCACAACCATACATGACCCGAATGAACGACGCAAAGTTCTTATTTATACAAGCAAAAATTAGTTACACCCCCCAACTACCCAAAACCTCATCATTTTCCTAAATTACATTTCACATGCATTTGACTTACATTTACATTTCATTTCTTAACCCACTTTATGACTTTGCCGTGCATATTAATACATAAAATTGCATGAAATATTACATTATTACATTGCCACTTTATAACATTATTAATTATATGTACACACATTTCATCGAACACTTTGCGTACAAACTACAAAATAACAAAACTTATTCACTAATAGTTTGAATTCAGAGTCTGTTGATTTTTGACAGGGCTTGACACTAATATTTTGCTTGGCCTTTTCGGATTTCTGCTGCGTTGGGGTGGATTTTTGTTGCGCTGGGGTGGATTTCTGCTGTGTTCGAGGTGGATTTCTGCTGCACTCTGGTTTCTACTATGCTCGAGGTGGATTTCTGCTACGTTGAGGTTGATTTCTGCTGTGCTCGGGTGGATTTCTGCTGCGCTGAGGTGGATTTCTGCTGCGCTGAGGTGGATTTCTGCTACACTCAGGTGGTGTTCTTCTGCGCTCAGGGTGGTGTTCTTCTGCACTCAGGTGGATTTCTGCTATGCTTGAGGTGGATTTCTGCTACGGTTGAGGTGGATTTTTGTTGCGCTCGGGTGGATTTTTGTTGCGCTCGGGTGGATTTTTGTTGCGCTTGAGGTGGATTTCTGCTGTGCTCGGGTGGTTTTCTGCTGCACTCAGGGTGGATTTCTGCTGCACTCGGGTGGATTTCTGTTACGCCCAAGGTGGATTTCTACTACGCTCAGGTGGATCTCTGCTGCGCTCGGGGTGGATCTCTGCTGCGTTCGGGTGGATCTCTGTTGGGTTTGAGGTGAATTTCTGCTGTGGTCGGGTGGATTTCTGCTGCACTCGGGGTGGATTTCTGTTGCGCTCGGGGTGGATTTTTGTTGTGCTGAGGTGGGTTTTTGCACATGTCCTAGTGCAGCCTCGGCCATGCCCTAGCATGTCCCAGTTGTCCTCACTGCGAATTGTTTAGAAGCATAGTGTTCCTGGTGTTATGGGGATACTTGATGGAGTAATGGAGGAGACGTGGGCTTCTCCTCTTAAATCTATCCAACGCCTTCACACAACAGTTTCATATAAGCGTTTGTCTAAACAAATTAATTCTCTCCAGAAACAACTAGACACGCAAGCTAGTATTATACTCTCCTTGCAAGACCAAGTGAAAGACGACAACCACATTATCACGGATCTCCAAATTAAACTTCAAGATCAACAAGCCATCATTACTCAATTGCAGACTGCACATACCGAACAACCTCCTCAGAATTCTGCGAATTTACACTCTGAAATTTTAAAAATTCGAGATGAACAAGTTGTTCTTCTTGCTAAGCAGGAACGTCTCAAGGAAGCATCAACTGCACAAAGCCAAAAATTAGCCAACCAACAATCTTGGGTTCAGGTTGTAGCTGGAAAGAACCCCCCCCCATAGTTGAGTTGGCTGTCCAAGCTAAATTTGAAGAAGAAAGGATCCGTAATGCGAAAGCGCTCAATCTCAAGGTTCGTGGGGTGCCCAAACCTACTGATCCACTTCAAGCTGGAAATGCCTTCATTCACAACACTCTTGAGTTAACAGACGTTACTCTCGAGAGAGCATGGTTCTCTCCCGACTCCACATTGGTCATACGCTTCAAAAATGCGGAAGAGCGTATGAAGGCGTTGAGGGCCAAACGGAAATTATTTACTCTTCAAGACAAGATCTACCTTGATGAGGACCTTACGCGACTCCAAGTTGAAGAATTGAAGAAAGCCAGGGAACAAGTAGCCGTAGCCAGGAAAGCCAACAAATGGGCAGTTATTCGTAATTTGCGTGCAGTGATTAGGGACTCTCCCCCACCTGGGTGGTCCAAACCCTTGCCTAACAAATGACTCCATCGACATAGAAGGGGGGGTGGTAGATAAGCTAGCTATAGCTTGTTGGAACTGCAATGGTATGATGTGGTCTGCCCAAGGGTCCCTTCTTGATGTGATTGGCAAACATGACATCATTCTTATTTGTGAGACACATGAGAGTCTTGAGCGGGCCCTTCCAGTTATCTTTGGTTACTTTTGGTGGTCCAGTTGTCGGCAACTCACTCGGCGCTCTAGGGGGGTTCGAGGATCAGGAGGTGTTGTTGCTCTTATCAGGGATAGGCTCCAGGGTTCGGTATCCCTGGTTTCGACTGACCCCCACTCCAGGTTTTTATGGATTAAAATCCATCGTCACCCACCTCTTTGGGATATCTACATTGCCACCTGTTACTTTCCCCCCACCATGTCCAATTTTGCTATTCACACGGATGGGGACCCTTTCCAAGATCTCTATGAGGACATTACTAGATACTCGGCTTTAGGGGAGATACTTTTGTTGGGAGATTTCAATGCTCGGACCGGACCTATCCAGGTTTCTCTTCATGACCTCACAACCGATGAGATGCAGACTCGGGAATTGGATCCTGAGGACCTTGGTTTTGCTCGAACCTCCAATGACACACAGGTTACTGCTTACGGTAAGCATCTTATTGAGTTGGGTGAATCCAACGGGCTAGTTCTTCTCAATGGTATATCTTGTTTTCCGGATTCCGGTGGGTTTACTTGCTTTCCTCATAGTGGTGGAGCCAGTGTCGTCGACTATGCTATTTCCTCTACCACCCTCATTCCATTCATTTCCCGGTTCAACGTCTCTGATCACCCTCCCCCCTTACCGATCATTCAGTTCTTTCTCTTACGTTATCCGTTGTTTCCCTTCCTGTTACTCCTCCCCCTCCTCCCTCCCCTTCAGCCCCTCGAGTCATTATAGACTTTGACTATTATTATTCCTTTACCTACATGGACCGGTTGCGTCATGTTCTCCCCAGGGTGTCTTCTCTTCCCGATGTTTCCAATCGTTCTGCTTGCTTGGTCCAAACTATTTGGAAGGCTGCTTTGGACTCGTACCCCCACACTATTCGTCCTCCCCTCGTCCTCGTCCCCCTGGTCATTGCCCCATGAACATTTGGTATGATGAGGAATGTAAGTCTGCCCACCGAAGGTTGAAATATGCCATTCGGAATCCTTCCCAGCTCTATGCCATTTCTCACAAAGACTACAGGATGCTTCTTCGAAAGAAGAAGCGTCTCTTCCTCTCTCGGCATCGACTTGATCTTATCCACTCCCTTCAACAGTCTCCTAAATCCTTTTGGCGCCTTATCCTCCCCCATGATCGGATTACTCATGGGATCGATCTTTCCTCTTGGACCATTCATGCCTCTTCCCTCTATACCATCCCAAATCAGCCTCCTATTACTGTTCCCTCCCCCCCTCTTCGTGCCACCTCTTTTCTACTGGTCTTGTCAGGCAGGCTATCAAGAAACTTTGTACGAGCAAAGCAACAGATTTGGATGGGTTACAGGCAGAATTTTTGAAGCATGGTATTGACCCTCTTGTTGGGCCCCTCACTGATCTCTTTAATCTCTCTGTCTGTTCTGGGTTTCCTGATTCCTGGACTCAGCATATCATTCACCCCATTCATAAGGCAGGTGATCCCCATGAACCCAATAACTACAGGACTATCATGATTGGGCATATCTTTGCCAAGCTCTATGCCACAACATTGGATGTGCTTCTCTCCCGAAGGTTGGAGGAGGGGGGTTTCAGGGCTCTTGGCCAAGCTGGTTTTCAGCAAGATCACCAGACCACAGATCACATTCTAGTCCTCAGAGCTATTATTGAGGAGGCGCGTTCTAGGTCCTCGAAGGTTTATTGTTGCTTTGTAGACTTCAAGAAAGCTTTCGACATGGTGCCTCGACATTTACTTCTTGAGAGGCTTCGGTCAGTTGGCATCTCTGGGCAACTTTTGACAACGGTTACATGGTTATATGAGACTATGAAAGGTCGGTTTCGCTCCCCTCAAGGGCTTTCAACCAGTATTCTTAGCACCATAGGAGTGAAACAGGGATGCCCCCTTTCCCCGACACTTTTTGGGATCTTTATCGACGAGCTTGAGACTTTTATTAGGGAGAACGCTCACCCAGAGGATGGTTGCCTTCTTCACTATGTGCTGATTTCTATTCTCCTCTTTGCTGATGATGTTCTTTTGGCCTCATCCCTTGAGGGGCTTCAACGTCATCTGAACACTCTTGCCGCTTTTTGTGACTCGAGACAGTTGACGGTGAATCTTTCTAAGACCAAGGTTATGGTATTCAATACTACCAAAGAGGCTCTATCCCATCTCCACTTCCTTTTCCAGGGTCAGGAGGTCGAGATCACCACCTCTTATGTGTACTTGGGGGTTCTTTTCACTGGTCCCACTTTTGGTATGAAACCCGTCGCCCAGGCCCAGGTGTGTAAGGGGTATGCAACTCTGTCTTTGCTAGAGAGGAATTGCTTCAAAGCACATTTTCAGGATATACCTGTGAAGATGAGGATCTTTGATACCTTGGTCAAGCCAACTATTACTTATGGGTCAGTGGTTTGGGGTCCTAGTCTTGGCCCGATTGAGTGGTCACGGGTTGAACGAGTCCAAACACTCTTTCTTCGACGATTCATTCGTTGCAAGGGCACAATCCCCCGCTCTATTATTCTGGCAGAGTTTGGGGCTTCTCCTCTCCAGCTTGAGATTATCTTCTTGATTATCGGTTATCTTCACAAGATCCGTACTTTAGGAGATACCCCTGCAGGTTGTAGGCGGTACCCTTACCTCACCCTTCGCTCCTTGATGGAACTCTCTCCGAGTTCTTGGGGAGGCCGGAGGAGCTAGTATTTTCAGGTTTCTGCCCTCCTGGCCAACATTCAGATACGGATAGACAGGCTTCCCCCTTATTCTTTGGGGGTTCTCCCCCCCTCTTGGCTTAGTAAGGAGAAGATGCTCCACGAGATCTAGAAGGATGTTAGTCTCCAGTACACCAAATGCACATGGATCTCTTATGTTGCCCCTCTTTACCCCAAGCTATCTTTCTACCATGAGCACTTCTTTTTTTTGAATAGGTTATATGTGGCTTCTATTGGGGGCCACTCCCATC
Organism: Wollemia nobilis; assembly: GCA_028583015.1. NCBI lineage: Eukaryota > Viridiplantae > Streptophyta > Pinopsida > Araucariales > Araucariaceae > Wollemia > Wollemia nobilis. The sequence goes on from JAQPPZ010009575.1 coordinate 1,258,102, forward strand.
AAAATATTACATTTGTTGTAGTAAACATTTTTATCATGGTTTTTTCTCTTAAATATATTATTCAAATTCTTCAACGTGCTATGTTTCCACAATCAACTCCTTGACATCATTTTGATTAAGACATAAAATCTCACTTGGCCAGTTTTCTTCTAAAATTTGAATTTCACGGGGATGTAGATCAACACCATAATTTGCTAATTTATCTGCTACTCAATTTCCTTCTCTATAAATATGCTCACACTGCCAGGAGATTGCCTCTAGTTATAGATGATGAACATCAACAATAAAATTATTTTTTATCCGGTCTCCACATCCATTTTTGTTAATAGCATTGATGATAATTTGTGAGTCCCCCTCAATTGAAATATATTTCCATCCTTTTTCTGCTACAATTTTATTACCAGTAAGAAGTGCCCTAGCCTCTGCATAGTTGTTAGTTGAAGTTCCATATGATTCTGAATAAGTGAGGAGAATTTTGCCTTCACTATTTCTAAAAACACCACCTCCACCAACTTTTCCTGGATTTCCTTTAGAAGCACCATCAAAATTAATTTTGATAAACCCAATTTTTGGACATTTCCATTTTACCATAGATCGAAGAAGATCCTTTGTTTTAATTCCGTTGTCACAGATGACTCTTCCATGTATGTTCAAATCCTATAGCCAAGTTATAAGCACTTCTTTTTCTACAATTGAGACTTCCCATGATGAGCACCATATTTTTAGACATTCTGCAAGAGAGACACTGATACAGTTCCAAACTTGGGCATGATTTTGATATTTATTTTAAAAAAAATTATTATTCCTTTCAAGCCATAAATTCCAAAAAAATAATGGCAGGGCCAATCCTCCAAAGAATACATAATGCTTTAGCTTTAAAATAATTTATCCAACATTTTATCAACTCTTTCAATGTTGATGGAGATACCCAATATAATTTCATATTTTTTAAAAAGTAACCGCAAATGGTATGAGCAAACGGACAATGAAGAAGTAAATGGGCTGACTTTTCTAAATCATTCTCACACAAGGCACATCTGAAGGGTCCATAATATGCTCTTCTTTGTAGACTCTCTCCTGAAAGAATCTTACTTTGAACTGCTAACCAAAGAAATGTTGAGGCCTTAGGGAGAGTCTCTAATGACCAAACATTCTTCCAAGGAAAATCTTTGGGAGAAGGAAATTTTGATTGTTCTAAATCCTCATATCCCAACTTTACCGAGTATCCATCATCCTTTGATAAGTTCCAAACCAACTCATATTTTCGTGTAAAAATTGGCAAATAAAACTCTAGAAGCAAATTTTGAAGTTCATCTGCAATTTGTTTGAGTTCCTCTTCTTTAACCAGGTCACTAAAAAAAATCCATTATCTGGAGTTTTTGCTCATAATAATATAATCTTGACCTGTGGACCTTTACATGCTAGGCACGCTTGAGCCAATGTGTAATGTCCTACCCCTTTCGAAGGCAAATAAATTTGCCACCCAAAGAGCCAGGTTCCGATCTTGGGTTCCAAACTGAAAACTTGAATGTCTTGTTTGCTGATTGCTTTGATATCACGTGATTTATGCAAATATGAATTTTTTATACTTTTTGCAATAATACAAATTCTGGAAATAAAAATAGCAGCAAACTAGAAATGCTTGTATCTTAAAAACTACTCCTCCAATGACTACGAAATTTAAGCACAAACTTCTTCTAATGATATTGAGCAAACCCAATGAAGGAAATTGTACAAGGATAAGTGTACCCGGAGATCTAAAGGCCTGATATAATTCTGGAAGTTAACACCAGCAACAACAAACTTATATATTCATTAAATATGCTTGTAATACAATTTCTCCAGCATACTAATTGTTGTTTGGCTGTCCAACAAAGAGAAGACCTCATACAACACAATGAATACTCCAAATGGGAGGCGTTTGGCCTCAATAAGTGCACGCCCTTCACTGCAACCGGTACGGCCTGTTAAAAACCCTTCACAAATGACATAGATCCCTTCCAAACTGCTGAAGTGTACGGCTGATAAGCTGATCAAAAACTATGAATAATCAGCAATACAAGCTTCTTCAAAACCCAAGCAATCTAATTCAAAATAGCCTCTAATGGTTTGGCCTCACTGGAAACATCTGCAATCTGAAGTAACTCTAAAAATGGCACCAAGTGCACCCCAAAACTCATCAACAACCTGCCACTTTGAAGCTCAAATCATTCCCCGTCACGGAAATGCCACAATCACTCCAAGGATATCTTGCAATCCCAAAAGTGATGTTCCCGCTGGAGGGTTTCGTCTCCAAACAAGCCAAATCTGCCCTTGCCTGTGGTTTTTCGTCACAAACAAGCTGGATATCTTCCTGCAAACTCTGCTGCAAGCAAGCTCCTTTCTCCAAACATGAAATGTAATAACCAAAGATGTCTTCAAATGCTCTCACAACCTCTATTTATTCTTTTCTCGAGCTGGTCGACCCAATGTGGGTAGAATGTGGGATTAAACTTCTTTCTTTTTTACTTGCTTTATGTCAATAATTCATTTACTAATGAGCACATATAATGACTTAACTCCACAATATCACTTAATCATATTATAATCTCCCAAAGTGGCGTCCAAGCTAGGCATTAATAAAACCACATTAAAATATACATTATTTCCTTCAAAATGAGTACTCATAAGCCCCCTAACAAATTATAAAGTCATACTTAGGAGAATAATATAATAATTTAATGACTTTATAATAATTATAACTTCGACGATTAAAAACTCCATGACCGCTCATCCAAACTCACATCCGAAGATAGAAATGAGTACCCATTTGGCCAAACTAGCCACTCGTAGGACTTCCGCTCCGCCAAAACCAACTTACTAAAAATAGTAAGTTCCTTGCACTGATAACCAAACGGGTCTAGTCAATCAACTGAAGATATATCTGGATACCCAATTCGGCGAAGAACAACATTCTGCAGTCAATTCGGCCAGAAACCTGAATCACCGACTTACTATAAATAGTAAGTCCTCCCTCAAATCTCAGAATGTCCCCGAAAAACTGGCATCCAAAGGCATACAACCATCTGGCGAAACCCCAACATCCTCTGAGAGCATTCTCACAAAAGACAAGCCTGGAAAGGGACATTACACAATGGTTTCCATTTTGAGTCAGAGATGAGAGGATAAGGCTTCAACCAAGCATCGGACCAAAAATTTTCATAACTCCCCTCATTGATTGACCATCTAATATATTTTTTTATCAATTGCAAACTCTTTGATGTGAAGTTCCATGTTGATGATCCTTTGGGTAGAGTTCTTTTCCTAAACAATTTCATTGCATCAAGAGAACCTATATATTTTTGAAGTAATATTTTTGCCCAATTCTTTCCTTGATCTTTGAATAATCTCCACCCAAGCTTTGCTCCTAATGCCAAATTCATAAGTCTGCAATTCCGTAAGCTTACTCCTCCAATATTCTTTCCTCTGCAAACCCTTTCCCACTTACAAAGAGGAAACCTAAATTTTTCTTGACAACCTTTCCATTGAAATTCTCGTTGAATTTTATCAATTTCTGGTGCAATACCTGTTGGAAGTCTTTCTACCATAAGCACTTCTTACAAATATAGGACGGCAGAATAGTTACTCCACAATACCTTCAGCAACACACAATGCATAGTCTTCGGATCACTATTAGGTAACTCAGGGTGTGTTCTCACCAACTCCGGATTGATTCAGATCACCATCTTCCGACGAAGGAGCGGATTTGCTTGTTTTGCTCCTTGGGTGAAGTTGAAACCCTTCATCATTTTATTTTTTGTTTTCCTATTTATTATGAGATCCAGGGTAGATTCCATTGCCTTTTCGGGGACAACTCTCGATCTGTTTCTACCTTCTTCAAATACCCGAACCAGCGGTGTCTCAAACTCTTTCTTAGGGAGATAACTCAGCTTTGACAACATAAAAGTTCTCCAAATGGATCTCATCCTCCTCAACATCGGCTCATCACAACATACTTCACCAGCTCCGATGGACCAGGTGACTCCGGTCGGAAACGCCCCACATCATCCAGTTTGGACAGAAGCATGGTCACTAGGCAGCGCACCCACAGTTTGTCAAGGTTCCGAACTAGCAATGGGCAAAGACATATCATGGATTTCTTTAGCTTCGGTACTTCGGCCACGATTGTTAGGAGAAATAGTTTCTTGGGGGTTCTTGGAGCTTGGGTTCTTGGAGTTTGCCCCTCCTGGGCTGCTCCCTCCCCCCTCCTCTCTCTCTCTGTTCTTCTTGGTGTGCACTCTTCTCTTTTGGACTGCAGCCCTCCTCCCCTCTGCTCTCCCTTTTCTTTTCCCTTTCTCTTTGGCCCGGTTGTCGGGTTTCATCTTGTATTTATCTTAGTTCTTTTCTTTGTTGGGCTTTTTAACTTGCTAGCTGACAATCATTATTGTCCTTCTTATAGTCCCTTGGGTCTTATTTTGGCCCACCATGGACATTAATAATACTTCATTTCATTTCTATTTTATTTCATTCTCAACAGATGTTAAATTAGATTTCCGAAGGAATAAGATTAGATGTTGAAATGTTTAAATTTCCAGTTTGTTCATTTCTAACAAATGTATTTCTTCGTTTGGACTGCAGCCCTCCCCCCCTCTGCTCTCCCTTTTCTTTTCCCTTTCTCTTTGGCTCGGTTGTCGGGTTTCATCTTGTATTTATCTTAGTTCTTTTCTTTGTTGGGCTTTTTAACCTGCTAGCTGGCAGTCATTATTGTCCTTCTTATAGTCCCTTGGGTCTTATTTTGGCCCACCGTGGACATTAATAATACTTCATTTCATTTCTATTTTATTTCATTCTCAACAGGTGTTAAATTAGATTTCCGAAGGAATAAGATTAGATGTTGAAATGTTTAAATTTCCAGTTTGTTCATTTCTAACAAATGTATCTTTGTTTCCTTTCCAGTTCTTTCATTTACGACAAACATAGCTTAGTTTCCTTTCCAATTTGTTCATTTCCAACAAACGTAGCTTAGTTTCCTTTCCACTACAATAGATTCAGACATTGATTTATTTCCACAATTTACATTTCTAGCAAGGTTTGCTTTCAGTAGCATTAGCATCAGATGGTAGTTTAGTTTTCATTTCCAACACAATTCCAATTTCAACAAGTAGATTAGTTTCCTTTCTTTACATTTCCTGTACTTTAATTTTGGCAGATAGTTTAGTTTCCTTTCCAATGCAATTTACATTTCCTGTGTTTCAATTCCAGTAAGACAGAGTCTCCTTTTCACCACAAGTAGAGATAGAAATTGATTCATTAAATATTTGTTCCGTTACTTGACCACCTTTGAGAGCAAACTTGACCATCTTTGAGTGTGCGTGCATATACTTTCAAGGTACCATGTAAAGTTTACGTCCTTGGATTGACATTGATTAAAGTGGACCTATCATCCACCCACTAGAAAAAAGAATCTGTCTAGTGTAGAATTAGCAATGGGTGATCATCAGGAGGGCAACAATGGAAAACTCATTGAGCTTGACGATGAGTAGACCATGGAGGCCTACAATTGGAGGACTTTGATGAAGTGTTGAGTTCACCTCCAAAGCATGTTGTTGACAGTTATGTGGTGATGGATGCCAGTCCATTTTTTGTGACTTCTACTTGTGAGAACATAGAGTAGGCAAATCCCTTGACTGAACAGGACATACAAGTAGAAGAAGCAAAGCATGAAAGTGGAACTCACCAGTAGGTAGAGTAGTAGCAGCCTATTTAGGAAGATGTGTAACAAGAGAAGGCAATCACTACTTAATGCGTTGGAGTCTTTGTTGAGAGAGCATGATCAACAATTGAGAACTTGATGAGTAGTTAAGCGAGGCAAGCCAACATTTCATGGATACATCACAACAACTACGTAGTAGTTGGATGTGACAAATCAAAACCTAGAAGCAGTTAAGAAACAATGGTTTCGTTATAGTTTTTATGGCAAGCACATGCAAGAGAAGTACAAGAACATTTTCCAGCATACTCAATAATTGAAGGGAATCATTGCTAGCTCATCGTCACAGCCCCTTGTTCGATCACCTAGTTTGCTTATGGGATTGATCCGATGACGCAGTTGATGGGGCTGTAGACAGGTTCAAAGGAAGGGAGGGGGTGGATGTGGGCAGCCAACTTGACATGGGAACATGGGAAGAGAGAGAGAGAGAGAGAGAGAGAGAGTCATTTCATTGCAAAAAAGAGGAGCAGGCACAACGTCTTAATGCATCGGAGTCTTTGTTGAGAGAGTATGATCAACAATTGAGAGCTTGATGAGTAGTTAAGCGAGGCAAGCCAACATTTCATGAACACATCACAACAACTACGTAGCAGTTGGATGAGACAAATCAAAAGCTAGAAGCAGATAAGAAACACTGGTTTTGTTATAGTTTCTATGGCAAGCACATGCAAAAGAAGTACAAGAACGTTTTCCAGCATACTCAATAATTGAAGGGAATCATTGCTAGCTCATCCTCACAGCCCTTTGTTTGTGCACCTAGTTTGCTAATGGGATTGATCCAATGATGCAGTTGATGGGGCTGCAGACAGGTTTAAAGGAGGGGAGGGGGTGGATGTGGGCAGCCAACTTGACATGGAAACAGCTCAAGTGCCACCACAGTAGTGAGTTGTATTGAGCTTTTTGTCATGTGCATAGTTTATAATAAGGCACATACTTATATGCTAGAGATATTCAAAATGTTCCTACCTTGTCTTGTTTTAAGTGAGACATTATCCTAAAGATTAACCTTAGCATATATGGCCAACATCAATGTGCTCACAACTTCAAAGATGATAATATACCCCAATTTAGAGCACTTTGTAAGACTACCTAAATATATCAAAAGAATATGCCTAGTCCAAATTTACTTGTTCCTTTTGAAAAAATACCCAGCCTGTCATGTATTTGCTACTTAAACTAAGTTCTTTGTTAAATGTAGCAAATTTCTAAAACAAATTACCAGACATTATTTTAAATACTTCTAATTTATTACTATTCATGTTGAAGTTTGCAAAACAATTTATTTTGAATGTCTGATAACTGCCAGAGTCTTCCTTTCTTGCTATGGTGAGATGCATTATGCTCATAGTTGTTACATTTACCATAAACAAAATTTGTTACATTATGCTCATAACTGTTGAGGTTTATGCATGTGAATGCTGAAACATGGATAAAAGATAACATTTTGAAAATTAGTTTATAGTTGTTTGCCTGTCTAATAGCACACTATGCTTACAGTTTCTCAACTGTTGAACAGGCATCAAAGACTAAGAAGGCAACAAGAAGTGCTTCAGCATCCTAACGAGCAATTTTCTCAATCAATACTGTACACATCATCTAGGATGGTCTGTCCTGTTGGTGATTGTTATGTCACAGAAGTAAGAGGCGATGTCAAAGTCATCTAAAATATCCACTAGTTTTCTCTGTAGTATAACTACTATGTAAATCAATGTTTTATGACCACACTGACGTATATATTATTTTGTAACAAAAGGATTGAATTCAACATCTTTGAATGAGAATGTACAGGTGCAATGTAAGATTAACATTAATATGCTCACAATGCAACCAATTGCAGCTTTAGTCACATATTTACAATCAGATAATATGTAATGAAACAGAAAAGGCTCCAGGAAATATGCTTCTTGTGTTATTCAAAAGCATGGCAAAAGACTTGCTTGTTATCATGTATAATTTAGTCTGGCAGGCTGTATGGAATAAGTGCAAAAACATTGTTCAGCTTGTTATACTTGTCTTTATCTTGTGCCTCATTTAACCAAAAAATTGAAGATATTTTCCACAGTACGGTTTGTGTGAGGGAGGCTCATTATTATGTGTTCCATTAGTTTGTGAAACTGTCTGAAACATAATTACTAAGTGATTAAGTAATCTGCTCCTGTTTGACAGTTGTATAAGAAGGTTTCACACCAAAAAGGAAAAAAAAAAATAGATAAATAAATAATAAAAGAGAGAAAAATAAAAGAATTCATTTTTTTTATTTTCGTCTTAGTAGTAATTATGAAAAACTTGTCTCTGGTGAAATCATAGTTCTACACATATCATTATTCACCTTACAATATTATTAGGAGGCACATCCAAATGGTTTTAGAAGTATCCATTCCTTAAGATGTGGACTTGGTTAAGCCAGTGCATGGATTTGTTTGGTGTAAAAAATTACAGTGTGGATCCTTGTTTCTCCAATGTTGATATCTATATCTTTTGTCCAAATACTTGAATCTCACATTAAATTGAAAATGTGCCCATTTTCCGTCAAACATAGGTGCACTAAAATCTCTATCATGGACACTCTCAGCCTCAGTTGATGCGAAGAGGCATTGGCCGCTTGTAAATATGGATGCCAGGGAATAAGGTGTTGTTCATCTATATTTATCTTCTGCAACTCTGAGTCTTTAGAAAATAGGCTAATTATGGATAAGGGGTAGTTTGTGATGGTATGAAGGAATAAAAAAATGGGTTTACAATGTAGAGTCTAAACATTGTGCTCATTTGACAGGATCATTGGTTGAAGATGAATTGCTTCTCCTTTGACTTAAGAGGCAGGAATGAGGACTGTTATGAAGGCATCATGGAGAGTATAGACAGATGAGGATACATGGTCAGGCCCACTTGAACTTAACTCGCATATAATTTTTGAGTTACTTAATGACCCTATAAAGGCCTCACTTCAGTGATTGCTCCACCATTCAGCAGGGCTCATAACATAAAATAACTAATATTATCTGGTTTCTGCAAACTTGCAAAGCAAGCAAACTGATAAAACACATGCTGGCATGCATACCCTCTTTTAGAATAAATGACATGATCCTCATTAGATGGTGGATGCCACCAAACAATTCATAAAGAAGTAAATATTGAAATTTAGGACTTATCTTTGGCTTTTATCAAGAGAACCCGAGTTGTTGAAGGGAGAAAACAAAGTGTTCATCGCTTGAGGGCACAAGTTTGAACACAGTTTTAATAACACAAAATTAGGACCTCTCTTTAAGCTTTTATGAAGAGAACCTGAGTTGTTGACAAGAGAAAACAATGTTTTCATCACTAAGGGGCACAAGTTTTAACACAGTTTTAATAACACAATCAAATATTACAATATGTGGACAGCTATGGTCTATCAACCTCTCCTAATAAACTCATGCCTATTTTAGAGGGAAACCCATCTAAAGTATCGAGTACTTAACTGATTATCTACCTCCCAAACTATCCTATAATTTAACAAAGGGTTTTTTATTAGTCCATATTACATTTAATTAACATGCCTAGACCTCAGACCATACAAAATGCATTTTATGATCACTAATTAGGTTTGGATGACTATTCCTTGTTAATCCAAAACATAGTTACGAAAATCCCGATCCGATTCGTTTTTTTCCAATTTAGCAGGGTTGTCGATTCAAATTGCATTGGAGTCCCGATTTTTTCTAAAAAATTATGATATGCATGAAAAAAAAATTCAATGAAAATTTGCATTTTCTGTAGAAATGAAATTTAACATACTTACACACAATTCCATTTCTACTTAAATAATTCATCAAATCTGCAGTCATGAGCAATAACAATGCACAAAACCTGCAACAACAGCAATAGCAACAGCAGTAATAGCAGATGATACATAAATGGGCAGATTTATATTAACAATGGCATATATGGTTACAGCAATACAATTTCAGCATTACAATCTACAGTCTGCAAACCCTATGCAGAATACTCTTCATGGCTGCATACAAGACTGGACTGCATCATGCCCTATGCACATATGCACCAACTCTCACACGTACCAATGCTCTTCTATCAATCCATCAACCTGCATGACTCCAACATCCCTTGAATGAATGAGGGGAGGGCTTATTTATAGGATAGCCTTGGCGGTTACTACAACCAACCACGCTCAACCGTCCCCAACTGTCCATTCATTAATGCCTTAACTAATCAGTCTAAGACATAACTAACCAATCTCAGACTTGTTAACTAGTTAGTCTGGCTTAACCAGTCTCAGACTAGTTAACTAGTCTGACTTAACTAAACCAGTCGTCTAATTAACATGACAACTAGTTGTACAATTTGTCATTTTATTCCACGTTATTAATCAGTCCGTATTAAATCATGATGGCTGATTTACATTGCCAAAACATTACATTATCAATTTGCCTGTCTAAATTTTCTTCGGCTTTTTTTTTTGCCATTTTTTTTCTGACTCCCAATTAAGGTCCAATTCCAATTTTCTCAACTATGATCCAAAATATCTTTTTGACAAGCATCAAAATCTTTTTTAAACTTTACAAACTTTATCTTTCCAAGTGTCTTATTGGAGATATGTATTTTTTGGTGTTTTACATGACAATATGTGAGCTTGACTCTTTTCAAAGAAAATATTTTAATACGATAATATATAATGCCACTATTGCGTGGAATGCTAAATTCTTCAAAACCTTGATGGTATTTGACTCCCAATCTGAAGTGTTTTGATATCACTCTATGATGTACCAACATCAACAAAAATTTATCATAACCATATGATCTTAAAAAGCATCCCAAGTTAACATGTGTTTTTCCTATACCAAAGAATTGATCACTATAACCTACTTTTGAAAATAAAGAGATTATTGTTGATTCAAGATGCATCATATAGCTTCTTGGCATCATATTATTGTGAAAAAGTGCTTCATAATCAAATGTCCAAATATCCAACTAGTTTGAATTTTTTGTTTGTTCAATATTGATATCCATTCCTATTAACATATAGATACTCACGAACTTTATGTATTGTATTCTAATAACCATCTATAGTCGATGCATGAATTGAGAAAGGATGCTTAATAATCTGACTTAGTGGTTGGCAAGAATATCAAGTTCTCACCTTACTGAAAATGTAAAGAGGAATCAACTAAATTTGTTTCTAGTTTGAAAAGCTTAAGACCCTATTTTATTGATGTAAATTGACTTGGGCTGCTTAAGACTTTGTTCTAATATGCCCAATTTCAAAAGCAAATATAAGTTATGAATAGTATTGTTCAAGAGACACCAAAATGTAGATGGCATATAATAATGTATCAAAAAATATCACTATGGCACTGTTGTGGTATTCCATCGTTGGAGGAATAGAGAATGAATGGCAGGGTAGGTTGACAGCATAACTCATCAACATGCAGTCCAGATGACCTGTAACACAAGACATTAGACGGCCCTACACATTACAACAGTCAGACGACCCAGTTTGCAATCCAGATAGCCTGGCACTACAGTTAGACAGCTTGCCTATCAAGTCAGACAACCTTGTCTTGCATGGGACGGCTTGGGTTCAAATCCAGATGGCCCAATACGAAATTCCTATGGTAACTAGTAACTAAATGGAAATAGTTCGGAATGTCTATCTACAACATGCAAACACATGCAATAAATATACACAATGACAATGGCTGAATGGTGTTATTGATATAAACAAAGATACATCTCTACAATACACTTATGCATGTATGGATGCACTCTTTAACATCTTCTCTTTGTGTACAGCATCTACAATGAATGTGCACACAATATATACCTTATGCGTGTGTACAACAAGTATGTACCTACCCAAATGAATGAGGGGGTCTATTTAAACTTGTGGGAAGGTAGTTATTCCCAACTACCAACCCGACACCTCACCAACTTACATTACATTTGTCATGCATTTACATTTCATTTCATTTCCAACTACATGACAAATTGCATGACAACTACATGACTTATTACTCATTTGTACATTAACTAACACTTCACTCAACATTACAAATTATTGCATGAAACTATTACATCAAAACTTAATATATCAAAACTTCATCGTGCATGTACTTGACTTCCAACACACTTATTCCTATTTCTGGTGTTGAGGTGGTAAGTCAGAACTAGCATCTACATCTTCCCTCCCCTCTAGATTGGTCGACATCCTCGTCGACGAGTGTTGTTGCTCCTAAGGGCTTTGATTGTGTTGAGGATGAGGCATTGGAACAAGTACTCCTCCAAGCTCTTGAATCTGCAACTTCAAGGCTTCGGTCTCTCCCTTCAACCTCTTCGCATAGGCTTGGTAACAAGCCCATTGGAAGCCATAGTGATGTGACTTATGCTTGAATTCAGCTAGCCTAGCCTTCAATTTTACCTCCCTTTATGTTGCTTCAACTTCTTTCCTTGAAGCTTCTGCTAACTGCTCATCATGCTCTATGACCAGCTAGTCCCATGAGCAATCTCATGCATATTTGCCTCAAGAGTTTGTTCCCTCACTCCGCACTCTAATTTTAACTGACCAATCAACTCATTTTGTTGTTCCTTCACTTGCCTCATGCTCTCCATCTTTGTTATCAACGTTGTTAGCTTTGCTTTGGTATGTTGCTACACTTGTCGAAGTTTTCCTTCCACCATTGTTAGTTGGTTAACTTGTTCTTATTCCTTTAGCGTCAAGCTATGAACCATCTACTAAAATGTTTCCAATACCACAACTAACCACTAAATAAGATATGCCAAGAAATTTAGTTTGGCATGACTTTACTAACTCAGGTGCCAACTTCAATGTCTTGACACCTGGAAATTTAGGATTGGAGTTGTTTATGGTAGTTTCCTCACTCCCAGCACTAGTTGGATACTACTACTACTACTAGCACCTAGCTCCCATGGCAGCATGTGATGGATATTTGCAAAATCCTTCATTTGCTCTTCATCTCGGGCCCAACTCACTAGATTGCCCAATTCTTCTTCCATCTTCAATCACCACAGTCATTAGTTCCCAACATAACCAACTCAGAATTCACTCTGAACCCTATAAAACAATCCACTCACATATCTTGAAAAAGGTATAAACCTATTTATTAATCATCTCACCATGAACTGGAGGTTGCCTCAAGTTAGACACTTCTATCAATAAATGCTCACTCATTCCTCCATGCTCCAGCTCATTGTTTGTGTCATCTTCAGTGGTTGTTTCTTCAATGTCCTCCCCACCATGATTCTTCAGGTTGATCTTCTACTTAATGGCCTTACCCTCCTGAATTTCTGGTATTCCACCTCCTACATCAGTTTGCTTTCTGGTTGTATCCACTGCCTCCTTGCTTTATTGGGTTCATCCTTAGTTGACTACTCTAGCCCTTTTGCCAAAAAATGTGCTTTGAAGCAAGTTGCTTTCCCTTCTTTCTTTTTCCTGGCACGAATGAAGTTGGTTTCATGGTCTGAGTAGTAGATGTGAGCTCAATTGGTGGTCCCTCATTAATTGGAGGTGAACCACATCTCTCCACCTCATCTACAACTTGTCGCAATGGGGTTGTGGTATAGCTCTCCAACATATCCATATCCATTGCATTGAAACATTGCCAACAAAGTCTCCTCCTCTAGGTACTTCCTCCAATGGTGGTGACGCTTCTACCGCATCAATTGCAACTTGTATCTTGCCATCCACATTTGCAATAACTGGTGTTTCCTGTGCTTCCTACTGTGCAATTCTTCTTCTCCTTGCTTGTTACATTGCTTCTTCTAGACATCGAACTTTGTGTGCAATAGGTTTGTCCTTTATTGGATTCTATTCACCATTGGCAGCCTTAGTCAAAGCCACTTCCTTGGTATCCGCAATGGCACCTCCAATGCCTCCTTGCACAGTTTGGCTTCTCGATTATGCTATACTCCCCAATGGCACTGCATCTTTGATTCAATCCATGCAAATGAGAATGGTGACCCCCATGATTGTGAATATTTTCCAACTTTCCTCCATTCCATGGTTTGTTGTGGGGGTCCTAAAGGTGAAAACACTCTAGCACCTTGACCTACTGGTTGATGTTGTTGCCATGTGCTGCCACTATTGCTCCAACTATATTTGCCTCTTCTCTTCATTGATTGGTTCCTTAGCACTAAGCAATTGCTCCTCTACTCGACCAAAGTCTTCACTGTCCTCAACTAAGGCATTTGTTTTGCCTCTTTCATTTTCCTCTTATGCCTTTTGTGCTTTCCTCTTCTTCGATGTCATCTTCTTCTTCCTTGAGGCTACCTTTCTCATTCGTCCAACTTGCATTAGTGGGGCAACATGTAGCCAAACAAAAATTAGGTGTGCCTTCTAGTATGGTATGTGGAGGATTCAGTGCTAGAAACTGAATCTTTTCATGTGATGTTCCATCTATAAGCAATGAAATGACGTGGAAATCCATCAAAAAAGTCTTAGCATACTATAACAGAAAAGTTTGAATACTGTAACATAAAATTTTGAATGTGGTCTAATAGAAAACTTGTCGAATCATATTGTTCTTCGACTACAACTCCTTCCATATATGGTATGAACCAAGTGGTCATATTCGAGGCTCTTTGTTCACTGGATAATCTGGACATAATCTTCTTCTTCGCACACTACAATTCATCCGACCTCAAATGTTGCATCTTCAATCCATGGCTTCCATGCTTTGTCAACTTCGCTACTTCTACCAGACTAAGGTTGGTGACTTTATACACAATTTTGTAATTGTTAGGGCTCCACTTCCTTCTCCTTTACCGGTTTTGTTGAAATTGGTAAACCAAATACTCTTTGAAAGTTGTTCGAGTAGAATGACATCTGGAGTTCGTTGTCACCAAGCATTACTCTACTCCTTTTCTCTTAGCATCATAAATTTCCAGTATTTCCAATAGGTATGGCTTGAAGAAGTCCTTGTCAAACCTAGGAACCTACAAGATAAATTGCACTCCTACACTTTGAAATGCAGTCTTCAACTGATGATCCTTTGGGTGCTCCAACCACCACTCTTGCAAAATTCACCTACAGGTGTTTTCCAGGAAAATTCTTCTAAGGGGATCTGCATCCACTCCTTCCCTTTACTCTTCAATTGTTGTGTAATTGTCAATTCTTTTCCTTGCACTTGTCTTTCATCTAATGTGCCAATGCTTGACCTTGATTCCCATCAATGTTTCCATGTTCTCCCTTGTTCAACATCCATCTTGTTCTCCCTCTCTCTACCATGTGTGCATTCCTCTTAGCCTCTCTTGATGCCAACTCCAATGTTGCTTCCACGTGTACGAGGACCTACCCGCAACACAGCTTCAATTGGAAATCTTCTTTGCAATTCCACATGTTCAATCCTCTTGAAAAATCCATGGCCTCTACATTTCTCTTGCAATCAACTTTCTTGGATTTGGATTTTGAAAAATTTCGACAATATTTATTTCCAATTGCTCCAACAATTTTTTGGATGATTTAGCTTCCATTCCTAGCCCCACATCGCATGCTCATACTTCTCATTTCTCGTGCCTTTTCTTGTAATTAGTTGTACAACTCTGACTGTCTATATACTCTTCCAAACAACTTGATTCCAATTGGTACGATCTTAGACAGTTTGGTCTCAAACAACTTTGTTTTCAATGACCCAAATCTGGATGACTACCTCTACGCAATCTCACAACATTTGCATGACAACTTCTCCCACAACTTAGATGGTCCATAATCCTCCTAGCCGCATTTTGTTTGCTTAGACGACGATCCATATAGTTTGTATATTTTTGAAAATTTTGCAACAACCATTTGTTCTTTTCTTTGCATGTTTCTTTCATCACTTCTTCCATCTTTCGCAACTTTAGATTTCTACTACAATCTTTCTACCTACAAAAGAAAAATAGCTTATGTTGGCAATGGGGAGGGATTTGCAAAAAAAACCCTCTCTAACACAATATTTGCTTCTTCATTGCAACTTCATATTTCTTCAATAGGGCTTTGTCTTCTTGCAATGCAGCTTCTATCTTCCTTAGGGAAATATCCTTCCTCTACACTATAGCTCTGACTTGCTCCTATGCAATGGTTGTCACCAAGAACGCCTTTGTCCATACGACCTACATTTTGGTGCTCTTCCCACACTTTGCCCTTGCTCCTCTTTGCTTCTTTCCAATGCTGAGTGTTTGAATGCATAATGACTAGCTCTTGGCATATATTTATAATATGAAAGTAGTACCAGAACACTTGGCTTGCATGCAACAACTACCCACTAACTACCACTTCACATTCCTTAACAGTTTTCCATGCAATTGGATGTTCTATATGTTTTATCTTATTGTCTTTATTTCTTCCACCTTGTGCATAGTAATTTCCTTTTGTTTTCGCATGACCATGCTTTTTTTCCTTTTCTTTTTCCTTTCTTGAATGGCCTTGGCGATGAGATGACCCTTCATCTTGTTTTGTTGGGATGCCCACATGCCCAAACGACCTCCTCTATAGACCTAGATGACTTGTTCAAACTGACTACCATCTTGGTCCAACAAATTGTTCCTCTGGACAACCTTGGTGGCTAGATGGTCCACCCCCCATCCTGACTGTCTCCTTTGTGACTCCTTCATGAAAATTTGGTGGCCTCCAATTCAATTCCTTCATTCCTTCACTCTCTGACAACTCAACTTCTTTGGATAGTCTAACTTCTCTCTCCTCCATATCCCTGCTTATGACGAATTGCCTTGCCATTACTACTAGTTGGACTGATTCTTTATATGGCCTAGGTATAGTTTGCATCAATGTTCTTTCTCTAGGATGGACTTTGGAAAATCCAGATTGATGGGAGCCATCCAGGGCCTTCTATCACTTTCTAGACAGCCAATGGGTGGCCTAGACGACCCACCCTATTGGCTATAGGGCCTATGGGCCCTATGAGGAAAATCACTTTCTCTTTGATGTCTTGGTAAGAGGTCAAATGAGCCCCCTTGGCCCGACTGATCTAGACGGCCTGGGGACCTTGATGGCCCTCCCAGACTACCTAAATTGCCTAAATCAAAAGCATGCCATGGGTTGTTGGGTAGCCTTTGCAAACCACTTCGACTTCCCAAGGAATATTTCAAATTACTTGGCGGATCTAGTATTCGATTCATCTGCCTTCATATTTCTCTTGCCTCAAAGGTATTATGGTTTTGAGCTATTTGTTGCATCACCATGTGCGGTAGTAAGTTCACATTGCCTGTTGGTTGGGCAACTTGTTTCCTTCTTAGTGTTCCTCTTTTCACTCTTCTTTTGAGTCCCAAGTCCAAATTGGCACTCCTCCAATCTTCCTCATCACTATTTGAATTTGTCAAGGATACACTGTTGGATTCCTATGATATGAGCAAGAATTTGCATGAACATAAAGAAACACTGAGAGATATTTTTCTCAATGAAAATTCACACCCACAATATTATTCATATCCAGTTTTTATAGAAGAATACATAGATTCTTTTTACAAAGATTCCTCTTTTATAAGAAGACTTCAAGAAGTTTCCTATAATAACTATTTTAATATTCTACTAAAATAACTGATTAAATATTATCTTGCATGAAGATAAATACTGTCTTATCAATTCCTCCTTGTTTAGTGGAGAGCGACCCCACTTTTGCCAGAATAGGGGGAAAAGGCTGCTGAAAATTTGACATAGAGACCCCCCTATGCTTGGGTTGCAGTATACCCGTATGACCAACCAAGTATGTAATGAGAGTGCCTATGGTATCCAAATGTTGTTGTTGTAAATAAGAATAGGATTGTGGCAGTGCTTGGTGTTGTGGTTGTGGTTGTATTGGTGATTGTGATTGTAGTGAAAACTATTGTTGTAATTGTGGTAGTTGTTGTTGTTGCTAAAGAGCAGATAGGAACAAATGCGATTATTTTTGCAAGGAAGGATCCTGCTAAAGGTTATGGGTTATATGTGGTTGCACTTAAGACTATGAAATTGGTAGTTGATCATACAAAGGCAATGATAATGGTGATGATAATTGACCAAAAGAAGATTGTTGTTGCACCTTGTCATGTGTTGTTTGAAGATGATGACCAAACTGTTGTAGGGGATGCTAGGATGGTTGCACCTGAGAGTATGACTATTGAACTGGCTGATGGTGTTGTCATACATGAAGGGGTAATTGTTGTCCTCATTGTTTAAGAACTACACCTATAGCATAAGTGGAGGCAATTGTCTCAATTTTGCCTTTTGCACAAGTGTCCACATCTAAGTAATGCTCAACCAAATTCCTCATAACATAGGGTATCAACTACCTTGTATTATCGTTCATAGGTTGACGAGTGATACAAAATGCTAAAGATTTTGACAAATTGACCTACTTTATAACAAACTTTCTTAACATAAAATGAGATTTAGATTTAGTATTTGAATTAGAAGTAAGTTGATACACCTTACCATCCTTTTGAATCTTGTAGGTGTTGAGTTGGCCATCACAAATTGCACTACGGTCATATTGGAATGGTGTCCAAGAAGAAGATTTGAGTAGTCCAAGGGTGTAACATCGCATTCAATTGTATCCTGGAAAGACCTCATAGCAAATGTGACTGCACAAACCTTGTTAATGAGTGTATGGGGCCCCTGTTCTTGTACCCAACTAAGATGATATGGATGAGGATGATCATATGTGGGGAGTTGAAGAGTAGTGACCAATCATTCACTGACCAGATTATTTTCACTTCCATTGTCAATGATCAAGAGAGCCATCTTATTCTTTATTTGGTAATTCTATGTAAAGATAGACTCTCGAGAGGCCAAAGAGTAGTTCTTAGTTAGGAGAACAAGGGCAAGGTCAGGCATTGTAGGTTTCTTGATTTCTATCATAGGCAAGTCCTCTACATCATAGGTTTTTTCTTGTTGCTCTCCTACAAGGAGAGTGTTCCCTTCTTTCTTATTTTGGAGTACCTTGCACTCCTGAGTTGAGTGACCCCAACTCTTGTTGTAGTTACAAAATTGTTTATTGCTACTAGAAAGGGGAGGAGGACGGATTGGGAAATTTTTATTGGCCACTGTTATTTATGATGGGCTTAGAGGTTCCCTATTGGATTTTCGTTCTAAGGTTTAACTTATTTTCTACAGCCATTGTAAGCTTCAAAGCCTTATCTAAGGATTCTAATTCAAACATAGCCAACTCTTTACGAAGGACAGGGGAATGACCTGAAATAAATTTAACAACTAGTACCTCTTCAACATCTAGAACATTAAGCTTGACCTGGAGCTTGTTGAAGGTATGGATATACTATTGAACTAATTTCCCTTGAGCTTGTCTAAGTTGCATCCAATGAGCTAACATGTTACGAATGTAGCCAAGGGGATAAAATATTTCCTTGAGTTTTGCTTGGAGTTCCTCCCACTGAGTGATCTATTTTGCTTTTGTTGCAAGCATGGTCTGATGGTTTTTTCATCAGTCTAGAGCTAGATCTGACATATGGACTTCAGCCATTTGGATCTTTTGAGCATCAATCAGATCAATCCTAGTTTTAAAATATGCCTCAAGGCTACACAACCAAGAGTTCAACATCTCACCATCAAAGTTGTCATCAAATATTGGAATTTAAACCTTCATTTCTAGTTGGAAGCCTTGGGTTTGAGCCACATGCATGTTGGTTGGAGTGTGTTGGAGCACTTCTTGAAATGTTGCCACAAGATCTTGCATGACATGATTTTGGCTATCTGCTTGACTTTGCAAAACTTGTTGGAACATATACTCATATTCACTAATGCTTCAGAATTTTCCTCATGATGGGTATCCCACTTAGGAGTTAGAAGTTTCCTCATGATGAACAAGATTTTTTTCCCTAAAAATAAGCTCGACTTATTTTTTTAAATAAACTCTGCTTTTGTTTTTGGACGAATTCTCATGAAACAAAAAAAAGCAAAACTGATAGCCCAACTTCAAACAACCATAAGTTCTTCAAGATTGCTCAGAATTTGGCATATGACCACTTGATTTTTTAGCACTAAAAATGATCTATGCGACGGTGCAAGAATATTATGCATTTGATTGCTAAAAATAAAGATATATCTCCCACATATAAAGTGACATTTTCTGAGAAAAAGCGAATACAAATCTAGCAAGGGTAATATGTGAAAACCCTTAAGGAGGCTAGATCTTTGGCAACCCAAGATGAGGGATCTGGTAAATATTGTGCCACAATATTTTAGAAGACCAAATCCAAGGTGGTGATCGCTTGGCTCTGATACCAGTTGATATGAGAAAGAATTGGCATGAACATGCATGAATAGAAAAGAAACATTAAGAGATTTTTGTCAATGATAATTCACATGCATAATATTTTTCATCTCAATTTTTATAGAGGTATACTACATGTTTTTTACAAAGATGCTTTTTTAGAAGACTTCAAGAAGTTTCCTATAATATTAATTTAATATTCTACTAAAATAACTAATTAAATATTATCTCGCATGAAGATAGATACTAAGTCTTATCACTACCTCAAGTCCCCACTACCCCTACTTCACTTGGCAAGGCTTGCCAAGGTATTTTATGGATATCACACCATTCCACTTCACTTGCTTCAAATATACTAAGTTAATTGGTAGTCCTTTTCCCAAAACTCAACTTCATGTGCACAGTCATTAGCAACTCCCAACACTTGCTTGTCTATTACGCACCTTTGGGGGTCTCCTATGGACTTGTCCCCTATCCAAAAAAACTTATACTAATTGCTTGGATATCCTTTCGCATCCTTAGTAAGTCTTGTACATGTCTCTATAACTTCGTAATTTTGTTGTGCAGTTGCTCACCCTGTTCACGTAGTTATTGTGTTTCCTCATGTGTTCTCTGTTGTGCATGTCCAATGGTTGCTAGCAAACTCATTCCCTCATACTTGTTTCCTTCACTTCAAGGTTCTTGTTATGGAGGTTCTCCTTATCCAACATACATCGTCGCCATTCACTATATCTTATCTACATTTAGTGATCTCAGTATTTGTTCTTCTTTAGCATCTAGGAATTTGACATGCACACGAATTTGTCTACACTCGATAGATTGAGGCTGCAATTATTCCTATTCTATGAATGGTTGCATATCTGCTTCCTAATTACATTTTCCAACTCATACAACCATTCCAACTATTCTTCAATTTTGATATCATCTGAGTCACTATCATTTGCTACATTGTCATCTTCTTTAGTACAACTTGATTCTCCACCTCCTAGATCAAGATTCCTTGAAAGGATCCCAAGGACTGACTTGGTGCCTCTATCAACTTGCTCATACTTGTTCCTTTGTTTATCGGTTCAAAATTCACCATATTTACTTGTGCTCATACCTTGTGCTACTTTAACTTTGAATTGTTAATTGTCTTGGCACACAATGTCCCATCCAATTTCTTCAACCTTACTACACCATTGTTCATCACCTCTTCTACTTGGAAGGGTCCAAGCCATAAAGTCTTCAACTTTTCGGGCTTGATCTCTCTATTGCCATTATAATATGAAAAATATTCATTTCATAACTCTTTAAAATAATTTATTAAAATGTCATTATAATATAAATAAGATTCATTTCATGAGTTCTTTGCTTAAGGGTCGGGCTCTTCGTCAGAAGCTTTAAAAAATGCTCAGGAGCGCATGACAGAGTCTGCAATCGCATGACAGAAGCAACCCGGCTAATTGAATCTACTGAAGGCAGGATTGATGTCTGATTCTTGGGGGTGGGAGCCCAGTTATTACCTTGTGAGAATTAGTCGACAAAAGTCTCTCTTGGAAATAAACTTGTGGATAAGTCTGTGAATTATGGTGAGGTGGAGTATGCAGGACAAGTGTTTGACAGAAAGCCTGAAATAAATGTGGGAGCAGATGAGACAATTTCATGTAATTTCAAATAATATTCAACTGTATTCATGTGAGAGGTGAGCTATTCGATGCAAAGGTAAAATATGCATTAACCATTAACTTGAAATTAGGTTACAAATGATTTAAATAAACACAAAATAACCATACTAGAGAAAAGGGGGGAATAGGAGAAGTTAAGGGAAGGGAGAAGAAATTAAATTAAAACTCTCTTGCCGCCCAAAGATGCTGCCGTCCAACTGCCGTCCAGGTAAGGTAAAAGGTAAGTAAACTTACCCAAGGTAAAATACTCTTTTTAACCTTTTACCAATGGTAATTTTCCAACATTCTCCCCCTTAAAGTTGAGAGGACTGACTATACAGTCTCTCAGCTTTATAAATTGAGCTTTAGCCATGCCTTTGGTGAAGATGTCTGCTAGATTATCCAAAGTGCTGCAGTATTGAAGCTCAACTATCTGTTGTTCCACCATATCTCTTATGAAGTGATACTTCATATCAAAATGTTTTGACCTTTTGTGGTGGATCGGATTATATGCCAACTGTATGGCACTAATATTATCACAATTCAGTTTGGTTGGACCAATTTGTTTTTCGCCAATCTCTTCAAGGATTTTCCTCAACCAGAGGATTTGAGTACTAGCATGGGTAATGGCTATATACTCAGCTTATGTAGATGATAATGCTACAACAGATTGCTTCTTGGAACTCCAAGTTATTAGTCCTGAACCTAGACTAAAACAGTTCCCTGATGTAGATTTTCTGTCATCTATATTATTGCCCCAATCGTTGTCACTATAACCAACTAACTTCACAGAGTTAGACTTGTGGTAATGGATTCCAAAATCCAATGTACCTTTTACATATCGTAAAATTCGTTTGGTTGCTTGAAGATGCAGCTCGGATGGGCATGCCATAAACCTTGATACTAGAGAAACAACATATTGTATATCTGGCCTAGTGTTGGTGAGAAACATTAAACTCCCAACCATGCTTCTGAAATTGGTCATGTCAACTTTTGGTGCTCCATCATCTTTGCTTAGTTGGATTCCATGTCCTGTTGGTGTTGCAACTGATTTGCACTGTTGCATAGCAAATTTCTTGATCATGTCATGAGCATATTTTTGTTGACATATGAAGATCCCATTCTTTGATTGATGTACTTCCATTCCTAGGAAGTATCTCATTAATCCGAGATCCTTCATCTCAAACTGATTCATCATGGAGTTTTTGAACTCCATATTCATTTTATTATTACTACCCATAAATATTAGATCATCCACATATAAACAAACTATGAGGATATCTACTCCATTCTTCAGGTAGTATAGAGTTGGTTCACTCTTGCTTTTTGTGAAACCATACTCGCTGAAATAGCCATCAATTCGTGAGTACCACGCTCGTGGTGCTTGCTTGAGGCCATAAAGTGCTTTTTTCAATTTATAAACAAGGTTCTCTTTTCCTTGTTCTTGGAAACCTTGAGGTTGTTGAACATACACCTCTTCTATCAGGTATCCATTTAAAAATGCACTTTTCACATCCATGTGTTGAATGTTCCATCCTTTATGGGCTGCCAAGGAAAGAACAGTTCTGATTGTTTCTTGTCGAGCAACTGGAGCAAAGGTTTCCTCATAATCTATTCCATATTTCTGAGTAAAACCCTTAGCTACTAATCTTGCCTTGTGCCTTTCAATGCTTCCATCAGCATTGAATTTGGTCTTATAGACCCATTTACATCCAACACATTTTTTTCCCTTGGGAAGCTTCACAAGCTCCCAAGTATCATTCTTTTTAATTGAGGATATTTCCTCTTCCATGGCATCTTGCCATATACTTTCAGTACATGCTTTTTCATAGCTAGATGGTTCTAGGCTGTGCAGCAACCAACAAAGCATAATTGACTACATCACCCCTTGGTTCATGAGACTCATCATCTCCCGACATTTGAAGATTTTCAAGTCTTGACAAAATGTCGTCCATATCACTAGCTTGACTCCTAGTGTATCTTTGTTGGAAATTCCTATCCAACATTTGAGAAGATGGATGACTCCGTAGTATGCACTTTCCTCTATTTGTCTCTTTCCTTTGAGAAACTGGATCAATATCCATCGGACTTGGAGCGCTTACAGATCTCTGAAATCATTTTGGAGAGTTTGGGGGTGCCAACAAAGGAGTCCCTCTTGGACTTGGTGTACCACTTGATGTACTTGATGAAGATTCCTGATGTGGACTTTGTGGAGGGGAACTATTTCCACTACTTTTCTTGGGGTGTACAAATGTGGAACTTTCCGAATTAGAGTCTATATCAACAAATTTTTTATGACCCCATTCTCCCCCTTCATCAAAAATTACATCCCCTGGAGATAATTATTTTATGTGTCTTGGGATTGTACAATCTATACCCTTTGGTCGATTCACAATACCCTACAAAAATACATGCTTGACTCTTGGGATCAAGCTTCTTTCTCTTCTCCTCAAGAATGTGTGCATAAGCTAAAGAACCAAATACTCGAAAATGTTTGACATTTGGTTTCTTACCGTACCATCCTTCATAAGGAGTGATACCATCTAAACTAGAAGTCGGACTTCTATTTAGAATATATGCACTAGTTCTCATTGCATCTGCCCAATAGTTGTATGTTAGATGCTTTGTCTGAAGCATCGTTCATGCCATTTCAACAAGGGTGCGGTTCTTTCTCTCGGCCACACCATTCTGTTGTGGGGTATAGGCAGTGGTGAACTGCCTTTTTATCCCATTTTGCTTACAATAATTTAAAAATTCATTTGAGGAGTACTCTCCTCCTCTATCGGTGCGAAGACATTTGACATAGTAGTCACATTGCTTTTCTACATTATTTTTGAAGTCTATGAAGCAATCAAATGCTTCATCTTTGTGTTTCAGAAAATAGATCCAGCACATTCTAGAATAATCATCTATGAATGTTAGAAAATAAGAATTGTTTCCAAGGCTTTTTGTTTGCATTGGACCACAGATGTCCGAATGTACTAGCTGAAGAGGATAGCTTGCTCTCCACGCTTGGCCTCTTGGAAACTTCGTTCTAGAGTGCTTTCCCAAAGCACATGCTTCGCATACCTTCTTATGTTCTTGAATTTTTGGTAGTCCTGTCACCATAGCTTGTGATGTTAACATTTTCAAGCTAGCGGAATTGAGGTGACCATATCTCAAGTGCCACAATACACTTGGATTTGTAAAAGCAATGTTTGCAAGTTGAGCTCCCCCTGGCTCACCAAATTTTAGAGGGAATAACCTATTCTTTGTCATAGGTACTTCTGTGATGACTCTGTTACAATTGTTTTTATCAAGGATTGTACATTTTCTTTCATCAAAAACTAATTTGTAATGCTTCTCCATCATTTGGCCAACACTTAACAAATTGTGTTGTAGCTGTGGAGTATAGTATATGTCATTCACCTTTTTAAGGCCTTCTTTTGTTGGAACTTCCATAGCTCCAATGCCTTCAACTTGCAAAGATTTATTATCCCCTAACTTAACATGGGATTTGTAATTTGAATCTAATGTAGCAAAGAGATTTTCTTTGCCACTCATGTGGTTGGAGCAACCAGTATCCAAAATCCATGTATCTTTAAGATTTTGATCTGATTGTCCATAAGAGAGAAAAATATTTGATGGACCTTCTTCTTCTCCAGTAGAATGAGCCATATTGACTGCTTTGATCTTTTGAAGTCTTTGACCAGCAGTCACGAGCGAAGTGTCCTTGTTTCCCACAATTGAAACAAGTTGTTTTAGTCTTGTTACTTCCTCGTCCTTGATTTCCATGGCTGCATTGCCGCTTTGGTTCTGATTGGCTCCTCTATTTTGATTTCCACCTCTATTTTGATTTCCTCCTCTGTAGGAGTTGCTTTGGCCTTTGCCTCTTTGTTGTTGTCCTCTGCCTCGGCCTCTTCCTTGTCCTCGTCTTGCAGCTTCGTTCGAAGTGAAGGCTTTGTCATCACCTCCATAGCTTGTTGAAGGTGCTCCTTGAAGTCTCTCTTCATGTGATGTTAATGATCCAATCAAACTATCAAATGTAAGAGTAGAAAGGTCTTTTGATTCTTCAATTATGATGGCAATGTGATTCCACTTAGGAAGAAGTGTTCTCAACACTTTCTTCACAATTGTTTCAACTTTTGTGTCATCACCTAAAGTTTGCATCATATCAACTACTTGCTTTGACTCGTACACAGTAGTCACCGACTCTTTCATTTTCCTTCATTCCGAGATTTTCAAAATCTCTTTTTAAGGTCTGAAGCCTGACTTGCTTCACTTTATCACTTCCTTGGAATCCTTCTTTCAAGGCATTCCATGCATCTGTGGCAGTTAAGTAAGATGCAATTCTAGGAAAGATACTTGGATCTAATGCCGCTTGAAGATGGTATAAGGCAAAAGAGTTATTTTTCTGTGCATCTTTGAAGATCTTCTTGTCGGTTGCACTCAAAGTAGTCCAATCTGTTGGAGCAGTGTAACCGTCTTCAATACTATCCCATAGTCCTTTTCCTATGAGTAATGTCCTCATTTTGATGGACCAGTACTCATAATTATCCCCACTGAATTCGGGGATTGGTAGATTGTTATTTGATCCCATTACAATCTACTAAAACAAGAAACCTTTCTTATATAGTCTTATTTCAAAAAGACTTTACAAACTATCAAGCCTTGCTTGATTTACAATCATAAACAACTCACTCTTGTTGTTGTGATTCAGCAATTACAAAATTGTCAGCGACTTGTTCGTCGTCGTCACTGATCAATATAATTTCAGGAGAAGGAGGTTGTAGGATTTCAACTGAATTACAATAATGAGTATATTCAGATCCTTGTGGAGCAATCTCCACTGTGTCGGATTGTTCAAATCTGCTCCCAAAGGAGTTATCTTCTGAATCGCTTCGTATCCTAGATCAGGATTTCTCTGTTGTGCAATAACCGCGTTTTGCAACTGTGAAAAGACTGAATTTATGCCTAGTGTTCTCACGTGCTCATCAAAGCTTTCAGCGTTTGTTCTCAGTAACAAACTACAAAGTGCTTGGTAACATCCTTCCGATCTTATCATTTAAGAAAATTTCCCAAAAATTTTCTTTTACAAAGATTTCCTCTTAGGAAATTTTACTAATTTTTTTTTACCTCTTAAAGCGTAAAAATTTTTACAACTATTTCCTCTTAGGAAATGTCAATCATCAACTCAAATGATAAATAAAACCTTTCAAAAATTTTAAATTACCTTAAAGGTTTTTAAAGAAATTTTCTTTTAAAAAAAACTTTTGACCCCGTCGAGGTTCGACCGTGCGACCTCGCGGGCGTCAAGGCAAAGGGTAGCCGCTGTGCTACCGGGCAGATCCGGGAGTACTAGCTGGCTCCCTGCCTTTATTGCATTCGCGTCGAACGCGAAGCAATGTTTTGGCTTCGCGCTTCGACGCGAAGCAAATTTTTTTATTTGGGACTTAATAGTCCCACATCGTCGATGCGGCGATGTTGATGCTCTTTAAAAAGAGCAAAGCACTGTATGTGCTTTGATTGCCTACGGGCAGTCCATAGGCTACGTGATCCTTTTGCCATGTACCGCACGTAGGTCACCTCGGGCCACGCGTAGGTGGCCTCTCCAACGAACCACCTCGGGCCACGTGTCGCCCTCTCCAACGTGTCGCCTCGGGCCGCATGTCGCCTCATCAACGAATCACCTCGGGCCACGTGTCTGCCTATGCCTGTCACGTCCAGCTCCACCAACGCCTCGAGAATCATGCCGATCTGCTCCTACGGGCCACCTCGATTCCTACAGGCTACCTCGGGATCCGTGCCCCGCCTCGAACTACGGGCCCCATCGCCTCGGGATTCGGGCCGGTCTCGGCTCTCGGCTCTGATACCAAATGTGAGAGGTGAGCTATTCGATGCAAAGGTAAAATATGCATTAACCATTAACTTGAAATTAGGTTACAAATGATTTAAATAAACACAAAATAACCATACTAGAGAAAAGGGGGGAATAGGAGAAGTTAAGGGAAGGGAGAAGAAATTAAATTAAAACTCTCTTGCCGCCCAAAGATGTTGCCGTCCAGGTAAGGTAAAAGGTAAGTAAACTTACCCAAGGTAAAATACTCTTTTTAACCTTTTACCAATGGTAATTTTCCAACATTCATGTGTAATATTCATATTCTCTTGATCAACACATGGGGAAAATTGAGGCGCAGACCAAGAATGATGCGTCTGAGGAAAGCTTGAAGGGGCCCCCTGTGTAGAATTTCTACAGGGCCGGGGTACATCGAAAGTTTTTCTTGTAGCTCACATAACTGGCCATGGCTGGAGATAGCACATGAAGGAGTGAAGAACCGAAAAGTTTGCAGGGCCAAGATTTCACTGCGCATGCTTTGCCTATTTCAACTCGGCCTCTATCAATACGACCGTGCAGACGAAAAAGGTTGAAGCGGCCATTATCTGAGTTTTTTTGAAAGGGCGAGCCTGCAGCAACAAAACGGCTCGATAGAGAGAATGATAGAGAGAATTCTTCGCTGTCTACATTTCGACGCCGAATATGTAACCCTAGCCTCACACGAAGCCCTAGCCTGCAAATCCATCGGTGTGGCTGCTGGCGCATTTTCCTCTTCACTAAAATTGTACACCTTGGTGAGTCAATTTCGACAATAGAAGTGGTTGTGGTCCGGACATATAGTTCTTTGCTTAAGGGCTGGGCTCTCCGTCAGAAGCTTTAAAATACGCTCAGGAGCGCATGACAGAGTCTGCAATCGCATGACAGAAGCAGCCCGGCTAATTGAATCTACTGAAGGCAGGATTGATGTCTGATTCTTGGGGGTGGGAGCCCAGTTATTACCTTGTGAGAATTAGTCGACAAAAGTCTCTCTTGGAAATAAACTTGTGGATAAGTCTATGAATTGTGGTGAGGTGGAGTATGCAGGACAAGTGTTTGACAGAAATCCTGAAAGAAATGTGGGAGCAGATGAGACAATTTCATGTAATTTCCAAAAGCACCGAGGAGATGAGACTATGTCATGTCAATTCCAAAAGCACTGAGGATGCTCGTCAGAGATTTGGATGTGAAATCTTAGGTGGAGTTTTCTATGGTCCATGAACAATTAATTAAAAGTGGAGCTTGGTTGGATACACTTTTTGGGAAAATCATCTTACAACAATGTCTCACAAGCAGGGTTCTCCAACAAAATACAGGGTTCTCAACACAATACAGTGTAGAATTTAGAGCTGGATATGATTGTGTTCTTGTCCCCCCTTCAGCTAATTATGAGAGTAGAACTGTTATAGTACACTCATGGAGCAGCTCATCCTATGGTTGTACACTTGATGCAGCTATCAACCTAGGCAATAGTGGGGGGTCTACATTCATGGATGACAAGTTTGTTGGTGTTACTTTTCAGTAAGTTGAACATGCAATAGTGGATTTTTTCTGTAGTTATGGATGGACAGAATGGGATGAGAGAGGGGTATGATAAAAATTGGATTTGAATCCAAAGCAGTAGATTTTTTTCAGCAGTTTCTAATATAGCCAGCAAAATCCAAACTGACTGCCAGCTCAAGTGGCATTCCAGACTGTGCATGTTAGTATCCACTGAGAAGGGGTCAAAAGATTTCGTTATCTGATATTTTTTTCTTAGACTCCTTTGCAGATTTTTTGTTTGAATCAGGCTCCATTTTTACTGAGTCGGGGTTGAGGAGATCTAATAGGTGCTAAGGATTTAAAATTAGAAATCCTGCATTTTGGTTTAAAAAAGCTTCTGATGCGTAGATTCAGGTGAGGGGAAGTAGCAAAAACATCAGGGTTTATCTGGAGGAAATACCAAGCCCAGGAACTGTTAAGGATTACAAGGATCGGGAGTGATTGAGGGTAGGGTTAGCATGATGGAGGATATGGCAGAATTGGTGGACTATTCCCCAGATCCAATGACAGATGTTCCTATATTCCCTGCAAATGATTTTTTGATAGCTAAGTGGAAGTCACAGAGGGAAAATTGCCTTTTAAATGAAACTAACTTTAGTCATGGATCAAAAAGTAACTCAAATGAGGACCGTTCTCTAGATGGGACAGAGAACCTCTCTCGGTTGTACGATGGTGATTCGGGCTTTATGGCGAGTCCGATCTTGGGAGGTCTCCTCGAAGAAACGCTCCTAGGACATAGGTGATGGTAAGTTCGACCCTTTTCTAGATATCGGCCTCTTGGAAGGGATCATGGCGAGGAAAAAAATGTCCGAGGTAGGGAAAATGAGGAGGAACCACTAATTACAAACAAACTAAACAATACCAATAAAAGGCAGAAAAAGTGTGTTAAGACTAAAAAGGAGAAAGTAAATTTGGTTCTAGGCGAGGATATTCTGTTGGACAAGGTTCTGTAAATGGAAGGAAAAACTCTAACAGGATAATTCTATGGAAGATTATACTCGGAAAAAACTCTAGCTTAGTTGGTAGAAAGGGAATGGAGTCCAGCAATAGGATATTCTCCAAGTTTCTATATTATGGTAAGAGGATGGTTAGCTTTTTCATTCGGATCAAAAGAGGATGCGAGATAAAATATTGCGAGAGAAGATGGTTTTGGGACTCATATGCTCTGTCTTTAAAATGGTGGTCCCCTTGTTTTGATCCAAGAAGGGAGTCAAAATCAATTCAGCCTATATGGGTCAAGTTACCGGGTCTACCCTTGTAGTTGTGGACTTGTAGGATTTTGAAGGAAATAGGTAATCGATTAGGAACTTGTGTGGATATTGATCAAGGGTGCCTGAGTGGCTCCTCTCGAACTATTGCAAGGATACTAGTGGAGATGGACCTTCGGGAAGGTCTACCGGAGACAATTGAGATCAGAATTGGGAAGTGGCATTATGACCAAATTCTTGATTATGTGAAGATACCTTTCCGTTGTGCTAGATGTCATGTCTATGGTCATTTAGTAGCAGAATGTGGACTAAAATTCAGAGAAAGGGAGGGGGGAAGAGTTTTAAAGAAAATCACAACCCTGGAGGGAGAGTGGATGGTTTAGACAATCACTTGGAGGGATTCAATAGTAGACTTTTAGGTCGGATTCAAACTCCGTTAGATGAAAATGGTGGTCAGGAGAATGGTATAAGCAATGTTGAAGATGATCCCCATCTCTCCAATGCTCAGAACAAAGGAGATAGAAGAGACTCAATCTTAGATCAGAGGGAGGAAACACATGTCCAGGCAAACACAAGGGAGGCAAATACCTCATTGAGACCACAGGTGGCAACCCAATTACACGAAGTCCTCCCTAGTTTTATAAATTATAACTCCGATTTAAGAACAAACCTTGTTGAAGAGCTATTACCCCCCTTCCAGGACAGGTCTATGGGGTCTGATAAACAAAAGGTTTATGCAAAGAGAAGTGGTATTTGGAAAGAAGATATGAATATCCAACATCCTAGTAATAAGGGGCCTCTCGGCATTCCAATTTTTTCTTCATTAACAAAGTCCACATCTCTACTTTCATCTTCTTTTGAAGGTAGAGAGTCTTTAAAGGGGTCTCACAATTATTTTCTCGAGATCACACAAATCAACAACTTTATTTGAGAAGGGAGAAATCGCGGGAGGACTTAGCTTGGATGTGGTTAACTCACATGCATTAGGGAGGAAATCAAACATTCAAGTGGCAAAGGATCAAGCTTTGAGGGAAGTAAATACGGGGAAACAAAAATCAATAATAGGGGCACTTAGAGCGAGGCAAAACCCCAGAACCGGTTAAATAATGTTAATCCTCTCTCAAAATATTCGGGGTGCAGGCAGCGCCTCAAAAAAGACTGCACTAAGGAGGTTAATGCAACTTCATCTTCCAGATATTCTATTTCTTCAAGAGACTATGGGAGTGGGTGTGAAAGTGGAAAGCATTCTCCACACCCTTATAAAGGACTGGGAATTCCTCTCTTTGGACTCTGAGGGCAGATCAGGTGGCCTTGTTCTGGGGTGGAAGAAGAGGAATTTCAGGTTTATAAAATCTGCTTTTCTTACATCAGGAATAGGAGTGGAGCTCTTCTCTATGGAATTGGGGAAATCCTTTGTGTTGGTAAACATTTATGGCCCTTATGAAAATAAAATTCATTACTGGGATACCCTATTTGCCAATAACTTTCTGCAGCATGGGAATCTTATCCTAGGGGGTGATCTAAATTTCACTTTGAATAGAGCTGAGATATGGGGGACAGCAGCAAGAAGTGACCCACAAGCTGGGTTTTTAAACACAAATTTGAATTGGCAGACTTGGTAGATGTAGAACCAATCAAAATTACTCCTACATGGAGCAACAATAGAGTAGGTGAGGATTATGTGGCAAAAATATTGGATCGATTCTATGTCTCCGATTCCCTGTTGATGGATGGGGAGAAAATCAGGACCTGGGTGGACCCTTGTGGCATCTCAGACCATTTCCCTATTTTGCTCCAAATAGGCAACCCGGATAGGAAACCTCCAAGCCCTTTCAAATTCAATTCAACTTGGGCTACGGGACAAAGATTTTCAGAATACGGTTAAAGAAGAATGGAACTCTTATGATGAAAACTTGGGAAGTTCGACTCTGCTCTCAAATGACAAAAAGCCTGAAGAAAGTTAAAATGGTTGTTTCTAAATGGGCTCATAATAAGTATAGGCAACAAATGCAGGAACTCCTTCTATTAGAACAACAGATTGTTGTTTCTTATGAGAGAGTGAATGAGGTCGGTCTTTCAGAGGATTCCAAATCAACCATCAGAGCATTGGAAGGAAAAAAGAGTAATATCTTGCTAGCTCAAGAAGCCCAATGGAGGCTTAAAAGTAGAGCTATTTGGCTGGAATTAGGGGACGAAAACACCAAATTCTTTCAAAATTATGCAAATCACAGGAAAAATATTAACACCATCTGGGAATTGCCCAATGGAGAGGGGTCAAAAGCTAGGTCCTTCAAAGACCTCGCAGCTCTTGGCATAAAACATTTCAAGCACTTGTTTAAAGATCCCAAAAGGGTAAACTTGGTTGAGATCTTAAAACATACAACCTTCTTTCCAAGTTTTGCAGACGAGGCTACTAATGAAATGATTCTTGAGAAAGTGTCATTGGAGGAATTAAAAGAAGTGCTTTCATCCTTTCAGAAGGACAAAAGTCCTGGGCCGGATGGTTGGGGGGTTGAATTCTTCTTGGGTTTCTTTGACTTAATTGGGGAAGACCTGATTAGAGTTATTGAAGAAACTAAAGCTTCGGGGAAGATCCCAGTGGATTTCAACTCAACCTTCATCGCTTTGATTCCAAAGAAGGACTCTCCAACTTCTTTCGATGACTTCAGACCTATTTCCTTGTGCAACTGCCTCTATAAAATTATTGCCAAAATTATTGCCTTGAGGTTAAAAAGAGTTTTTTATGATTCCATCTCCAGTGAGCAATTCGGGTTTCTAAATGGGAGGCAAATCCACGACGCTGTAGGAGTGGCCCAAGAAGGGCTGCATACTATAAAAACAAAAAGACTTCCTGCTATAGTAGTAAAACTGGATCTTTCCAAAGCTTTTGACAGGGTTAATTGGTTGTATCTGAGGATCATGCTTCTTCACATTGGGTTCAACCTCCGAGTTGTAAATTGGATCATGGGATGTGTGACCTCTGTCTCCTTCGTTGTTCTTATAAATGGTTCTGCTTCTAATTTCTTTTCCTCTGAGCGTGGCATTAGGCAAGGTTGTCCCTTATCTCCCTTTTTATTTCTTTTGGTGGCTGAAGGTTTGAGCAGGGCAATCAAAGAAGCTAAGAGAACAGGGCAGTTTAAAGGAATTCAAATGAGTACATCTTTCTCTCTAACACATCTCTTATTTGTAGATGATGTTATTTTGTTTAGTGTTGGTTCTTTTAGGGACATAAGCAAGCTTAATGATATTCTAAGGAGCTATTGCCTTGCCACTGGTATGGAAATCAATATGGGAAAGTCTACAATGTCGTGTTTTGGCCTGGTGGAAGAGGAGGAAAAATTTTTTCAGAGAATTCTTTCTTTTCCCAAGACTGATTTCCAATCAGGGATAAAATATCTGGGATTTTGTTTGAAGCCAAATAACTATGGCATAAGAGATTGGGATTGGCTGGTGGGAAAGATAGATAAAAGGATTTCTATGTGGTGTAATAGGTGGTTATCAATTGGAGGCAGATTAACTCTTGTAAAATCAGTCCTGGAGGCAATCCCTTCTCTTTGGTATGGCATGGCTTTCATCCCAGTAGGGGTTCTAGAAAAAATCGAGAAAAAGGTGCTTCAAATTTCTGTGGAATGGAAAAAGGGACAAAGCAGCCATTGTTTTAGCCAAATGGAAATCAATAGCAAAGCCAAAGGACGAGGGAGGTTGGGGTATTAAAAATATCCATCTTTTTGGTAAAGCACTGGCTGCAAAAAGCTTATGGAGGCTGCTTACTCAAGAAAACCTATGGAGCAAAGTCATCAAGGCAAAATATATCGAACCTCTTTCTATGGAAGAGTGGATAAGGAAACCTGACAAGTCCATCGAGAAGGTGTCTAACTTTTGGAAAAGTTGCTATTCAGGCCTTTCCACTTATGGGAAATTGGTTGGCTTGGAATATTGGAAATGGTGAAAAAGTGAGAATTGGGGAAGATCCTTGGGTTGGTTGTGGCAATGAGCATAGACTTACTGAGGACCTCTTACTTTCTCTCCACAATGCGAGGTTTTTATACTCTCTCTCAGGTGGCAGACCAAGACACTACTACCATTTGGCAGCAAGGTTGGATGAGTGTGCAACATCCGGGTCTTGAAGGCAGGAAGGCTGAGTCATGGCAAGCTTATGTGAAGGCACTTCTCATCGGTCATACTAGGATCGGACCAACGAGTGGATGATGAGCTGGTTTGGACAAAAAATACTAAGAGGGGTGTTTATACTGCTAGGATGGGATATAAGGACTTGTTTGCTCATGATAGGCAGGGGGACAATATTTGGTGGTGGAAAGCGATTTGGAAGGTTAAGACGCCTTTAAAAACCAAAATTTTCTTATGGCTGGCCCTCAATAACAAAATTTTAACTTGGGATGTTTTAATGAAGAGGGGGTTTCAAGGTCCTGGAAGGTGTACACTCTGTCATAAGGAGCTTGAAACTATCAACCATTTATTGGTTGGTTGTGTTTTCACAAAGTATGTATGGAAGGAGATTGAGGTGATAACTGGGAGCACGGGTAATTGGCAAGGAGACACATTGGAACATTGTCTGCGGCGGTGGTTTGATTCTAAAGATCCGAAGTCCTACAGGGCCCTCCCTTTTGCGGTGGCATGGGGAGTTTGGCTAGCAAGAAACTCAGATATTTTCCAAGCCTCTTCTCAACCTGCCTTTCAAATTGCTACTCAGATCCGTTCTTTCATTGTTGATCTTGTGAAACCTACTGTGCAAAAAGGCCCAAGAAAAACGAAAGCTGCCAATGTCAACAAATCGGCTCCCTGGGGTTTTTTTGATGGTGCTTGTCAAGGCACCCCTCTTATGTGTGGGGCAGGGGGAATCCTCTTTCTTAAGGATTCTCATTTCATTCAGTTTAAGGCTGGCCTAGGAGGGGGCACAAATAATTATGCCGAATTAATTGCTTTGAAGTTACTCTTGAAAATTGCTCTGGACCACCATGTTCAACAACTCCAAGTTTTAGGAGACTCCTTGTTGGTCATCAATTGGATGAAGAAAATGTTCAGAATGGAGAACTTAACTTTGCAGCCAATTTTTCAACAGGTAAACATTTTGGCGGATGTCGTAAGCCCCATATCCTATACTCATATCTACAGAGAACTCAACTGCGGGGCGGATGCTTTGTCAAAGGAAGGTCTGCAGCTGGCGCAAGGAAGATGGGAGCTGGTGGAAATAAAGGATGGTGTGACTATCCAAGAGACAACGATTTCTTTGCTCGATAATTAAAAAAAAAAAAAAAAATCCGGGAGGTTGTTTCTCGATCGCTTTTCCTTTCCTTTCTGGTTTTTCTCTTGTAGACAAAGTAGTTGAGCATTATTGACACCTTTGTGTAGAGGTCTTATGGGAAATTTTTAACTCTTAGCCCTTCCTTGATGGTACGAAGAAAATTTAGGTGGGGACAGCCTGTGTGTTCCTGCCTGGTTATTCCAGCTTGCCTTGGGCAACTTCACAATGTAATTTTCTTTTTCTGGTGAAATAGAAATTATGATTTTTTTCGGGGAAAAAAAAAAAAGATTCATTTCATAACTCATTAAAATGATAAAATGATTTTTTAATTGGTTATTTGGGATTAAAATGAATTCCACTTGTATTACATGAATGAGTCATAGTTTAGTTATTATGTATATATCTCTTGATAAGATTTAAACATGAACTTTCAACTTTTTGAGACCGCTCAACTATTTATTACAATTCTTGTGATTTCACTTATCCATCAAGAAGGAAACTAACAATCCAATACTGGTAAAGCGGACTATGATAACACGAAGTTTTGGGAATATTACTCCACTAAGATGAAGTGCATAGACAGTAGAGGTGGAGTTTTGATAGTGTAAAGTTTGCTACAAGAAAATATCAAGAAGAAGGACGTTGAATTCTAAATATTTGTATATATAAACAAAATTGAAAAATATCAAGAAGATGAAAATCAAGAATTTAGACTTCTTATGAAAAAAGATGTAGGTAGTAGCTATAGCAACTTGATTGAGATGAGAATTGAATCTATTTGTAAACTCTCAAGATCTAAAGGAGAGAGTTGTGATTTGTCAAGGGTGGGAGACTTGAGTACAACCTATTTTTCTCTATAAAAAAAAATTGATATCCATAGCCTTTTGGAATATTGCCTCTATATTTGATAGGTTGAATGGTATTATTTGGTAAGTGAACATTCCCCGTTTAATAATGAATGTTGTTTTGTTTTGATCCTCATCCATAAACCAAATCTAATTTATCCTATGAATCTATTAAGTAGTGATAGATTCTAAGATCCAACAACTTTTTATAGTGTTTGTTCCATTGAGGGTAATGGATAATGGTCTTTAAGTGAAGGCCTATTCAAATATTTGAAACTAACACAATTAAATATTACTATTTTTTTTTAGTATCAAGTTTAAAACCCATGTTGAATATTTGATAGAAAATATAATTTATGCTTGATGAAGTTTGAGTAAACATTTTTTATTATTATTTTAATTTTTGGTTTATTAGTATGTATTTCTATTTGAAGGGTTTAGTGCTAGGTTCTAAATAAATAGTGTGCTCTATTATCTTCCTGCCATATACCTTTAGGTCTTTATATTCCCATGTGATAATATCATCATTTAGTGCAGATCTATTTGAACGTGATTGTTTCCTCCTTAATTCAGTCCTTAACTAACATCAAACATTTACTATTAGAAATTTGAACAAGTTAATAAGAAGAGGGTTTTAATTTCATGCTTGATTTCTTAGAGTTTTTACAAGGATTGAAAAGACTCTCCAAAGTGATGAAGCCTCTAAGTACATGTTTTGACTTTAATTGTATGACTCTTTTAATGTTGTGCCCATAATCATTGTCACTTGGCTTGTTGAGCTTCCCATCGTGGATTTAATGATTTATATGTCATTATTAAATACTTACTAATGACTTGAGTTATCAAGTACTACAACTCTAAAAACCACCTCAAACTCTTTGGGTTTACTACACATATCTATTGTCAAATTGAATCATGCGGCTATAGATGCTAATTCGACAACTTTTAGATGATATTCTCTTGGAATTTGTTGTAATTTTATATATTTTAGAATTTTCAAGTCCCAAACTTTGTATTTGTAAGCCTTAATGTACATGTTTTCATCCACACAAAAATATGACCTAGTTTACAACCAATTCTTAATCACCCGAAAAAATAAGATGTTTCATGCATCATTTTCCATGTTATTAAAAAAATAATGTGCAAGTATAATCAACGTATTCACTTTATGGTATTACAATTGTATCAATTCCCCTACACCATGGTTGGTTCTTTTCCCATTAAAATTCAAGGTCCATGGATCCCTATATTTTTGTGTTTGTTCTTTAATCGAGGCTAGTAATTTTTTAGGTTTTTTGAGCACCAAGTACTTGCCTAGTTTAGTTTATCTAAATGAATCTTTTAAATCACCATCTTCTTCTTGAAGGATACCTATGATCATATCTCTTTTGGAGATCAATTCACCTTTTGTTAATCATTCATCTACAAATTTTGATAATTCATTCCAATTAACAACCACATTTTCATCTAATTTTTTAATAAGTTACTTCCATGATATCTCATTCTTGAATCTTATGATTTTTTCATATTTTTCTTCTTTCATATGCATGTAATCCATAGCTAAGTATCCATTTCTTGAGAGAATTCCAGTACAATATTGTGATAACATGTCAAAATAAGGTGGAAAATCCACTATAATAACTTCTTATACTATAATGATCTCAAGATGTTTGGCAATGGTCATGACTAAGTCATTTAAAATCCCTATGGCATTCACCCTTGTTCCATACATTTAGGTTGCCCCTTTAAGGTACTAGTATAAGATAGATCCATTTCCTCACACATAGTTCTTGGCATTATTGTGATACTTGCTCCTTAATCAAACCCTTCCATCTTCAATGTGATATAGAAAGTTGAAATTTCATTGTCTTAAGTTTAGGCATGTTTAAAATTTCTATTGTGTTCACTTGTATATCTTAAGGATTTTTAGCCATTAAGTTTTGTTGCTCAATTGTATTGGATTGTATTTAGGGATGCTTTTGTACAACCTCTTTGGTCTTAACATAATTTAATTCTTGTTCTTTCAAGGCCTCATGCAGCAAGCCACTCTTCCCTCGTAACAATAGTGCTTCTAGTATATTCACCTTTCCAAGAATTTTCTTCAACTCATCCTCTATGTTAAAATTTGGTTCTACATTATTCACCTCATTGTGTAGCACAAAGTTCTTAAAATTGCCTTGTAATGGCTATCAGCCTTCATCAATCAATGATGGGTTTTAATAGTCTTGTGCAATTTGTTTTTCTTGTTTACTCAATTCCCATACCTTGATTTTTCTTCCATTAGTTCTTTCTCTTTTCATGAGTTTTGTGATTCCTTTCCCTTTGACAATTTATGGTTGACTCTATGTTTGTGTTGATGTGTTCTTATCATTTTTTGTTATAGGTTAAGTCAAGGGCGTTGTACCTTTATCCTTAATATGAATCGATGGTCATATCCTTCTCAAAATTATTGTACTTGTAGTGAATTCTCACTACGTGCAGAAGCAAGTACCCTCCCTTAGAAAAATCCAACAAAGTGCAAGAAAGCTTGAGAACAAAATAGCCAAGACCGAAAGGGAAGGAAGCTAGGTGTGCCCATGATTTTGAAGTGATTGGCAGTCGTGGTCTAGTAACATTTAATCGAAACTTTGAGAAGGGGCCAAGGCCAAGTCAATTGCAAATAAGCACCAATCAGACCATGGAATGCGTAAAAGGGTAGAAACCAGGACTTCAATCAAATATTGGGGAAGAATGACATGCATAAGGATAGTAATCAAACCTCGAGGCAAGCTACATTCATCACTCCAGCATGATATCCTAAGAAGGCGATTAGCGCATTGAAGATACCAACACTAAAGTTGTCAAGAAGCTACCTCAATCCTGATAGCATTAATTGTAGGAGATCCTCACATTTAATCTCCAAATATTTTTGGCAGGGCAAGATGGCGTGAATCACAAAAAAAATTACTTCTAGAAGAAATGGTATCCTAAAGCATTAATGGCTTTAGATCTATAGATCTCGATATTTTCTACAATTAATGTGATGGATCCTAGGCATAATTTTGGAAAAATAATTTTGAATTTTGAGAGGGAAAAGTTTCATGATTTTGTCTATAAGTAGTAATATTTTCTTCATTGTAAAGGATCAAAAGTTGCTTATTCGTGCCTAGTATCTAGCCTTGTATGTAATATTTCTTTCATTGCTTTTCTATGTAATAGTCTAGCTTAAGCCTTGAGTCATTTTGTCAATTAGTTTTTGAGCCTTTTTCCTTTGGCATGACTGTAAGCGAACTCTGATATATATATGAGGAGAAATGGCTATTCAACATTATGTCTTGTAGAAATCAAAAATTAGCATTTTTGATAACATAATAAATTATAAATTAATATACTTAAACATACCTTTTTGTCACTTTACAAAATTATAATTAATCTCTATATACCTAAATTCCCTAATATTCCCCTAGCAAAACCTTAGTAACACCCCACAAATAATAAATATTAATAATAAATCAAATTTTGAATATATCTCCTACACCCACAAAAATAATAAAAATATTAATGTAAAATAAAATAATAAATCCCCTACATCCCCATATGCCATTAATAATTAATTAAATAATATGCTAATTAAATATAATTAACATCACCATCATAAGCCTCATTTATGACTTCTCCTACATAGAAAATGATAAAATTAATAAAATAATAACAATACTAATTAACATTAATTAAATACACTATTAAAGCCCCTTAATCAAGGTTAACAATATTCAAGGCAAAGCATTTAATGAAAAATCTCTAGAAGCCTAGAAAATCTGCCCCTCCCAAATATCTAAAAATCCCTCCAATATTAATATTGTACCCCCCTCATGCCATAAAAATAAATTTTAAATTTAAAAATAATTACAAGTCAAAAAGTGCATTTATTCCACCTGGCCCTAGGACAAGCCACATCAATATTTTAGGCAATTTTTAATACCCTCCACACTCCCCCATGACCCTTGGGAAACTAATTAGTTTCCCTCCCCCTAGGATTGCCTCTTCCAAGGCAATTTAATATGCCAACCCATCCCCTTTCCACCTCATCATTTTAGCAACACTAAAATATTTGCCACATTCCCCCATGGCCTTGAGAAAACTAATCTAAAATTAATTTCCCTCTCCCTAGGCTTCCACTTCCCAAAGCAATTTAATGAACCCCTCCACCTTATCTCGTTCTAGACTTTTCTTTCACCTACCTTGCACATGTGGAGGCCAAGTGGAGCCTATGTGGCATCCCACTCACCAAGCCCCAAAAATTCTATAAATACCCTTGGCCATGGCCAAAGGGAGAGAGCCCATTTTGAGCTAGAGTTATGCTATCAAAATTATCACTCACCACTTGCCTTAGCCTATTTTCCATTATCCGTAGTCTCTAACCACTCCCCGAGACCCCCTACCCATTTAACATTGTTTCGAGTTGCTTCAGGCTTGTAGTTTTCAATTTGCAATAGTCATTTCAAGACCGCCTTCCCTAAGATAGTCCTGAGACTGGCTCAGGAGGTCCTGAAACTGGCTTAGGTGGTCCTAAAACTGGCTCAGATGGTTGTGCTTGTGACATAGAGCACCTTTGCAATAGGGTTCTCGATGATAGTTTAGCACGCATAACAGGTATACTTCTAGTTTTTTTGCATTTTCTTTAACTATAACAACAATTCCTTTCTTTTTATATTATGGTTTATACTTTGTTTGGACTAAGGCCCAACCTAGGTGGGCCCATTTATCTATTAACTTGTCTCTTATTGGCTATGTGCAAGTATTTTACTACTCTACAACAACCCTTGCAAGCTCACACCAACAAGCACTCACACTTCGATATATCCTGATCACATTCGATTGTAGGAGAGAAACATCAACACCATCTTTGTTGTAAAAGCCCTTGGAGGCTTCTTTGTAATTTATAAAAGACAAAGAGTTGTATTTTGTGTTGTAAAAGCCTATATTTGTAATAAAATTTATCATATATTGCTCTCTTTGTCTTGGTATTTCTCTTGTTTGATGGTGGTTTCTCCTCTCTACAAAATGGCATGTCCGGTGGGACCATTCTCGTGACCAACACTTTATTTTCACCATACTTTGGATTATATCATTAAAAAAATTAAGTGCAATCCTTTATGCTATATCATTGTTTTGCTTTAACCACAGTCACGTTTTTTACTCACTGCTGTTATTTTTAAATTTTATAGGTAAAATCCTAGACCGTCTGACCAGAGACAGACTCACACTGTTGTATTGCCTTACCAGAGATGGTCTTACACTACTACACCACCTTTTCCAAGACGGTATCGCTCCATAAAACATAAATCTGCAACACTCGCATAGGCCTCCAGGTGAGTATAACTTTTTCTGCTTTCATATTTGTTTGAAAACATAAAATTTGGGTTCCTTTCTACACTCACAAACCTCCTAAGGTTTTATTAGCGTAGTTTTCCTCAGGATTTTATTTTACACACCCACCCACAAGCCTCCTTAGGCTTCTTAGTTTAGCTTGCCCCCTTGGGCTTTTCTTTTACACACACCTCACAAGCCTCCTTAGGCTTATTAGTTTAGCTTTCCCCATTGGGATTTTCTTTTACACACACCTCAATAGCCTCCTTAGGCTTCTTAGCTTAGCTTGCCCCCTTGGGATTTTCTTTTTACACACACCTCACAAGTCTCCTTAGGCTTCTTAGCTTAGCTTTCCCCCTCGGGATTTTATTTTACACACACCTCACAAGTCTCCTTAGGCTTCTTAGTTTAGCTTGCCCCCTTGGGATTTTTCTTTTACAAACACTTCACAAGCCTCCTTAGGCTTCTTAGCTTAGCTTGCCCCCTTGGGCTTCCTTTCACACACACATTTAGCGTAGCTTGCCCCTTGGGCTTATTCTTTCACACTTCACAAGCCTTCCTAAGGCTTCTTAGCATAGTTTACCCCTTTGGGCTTTTATTTTACACATTCATCCATAAGCCTCCTTAGGATTTTTAGCTTATCTTAACCCCTTGGGTTTAGTTTACACACATACCTAACTTAGCTCGCCCCCTTGGGCTTTTCTCTTACACACCTTCACAAGCCTCCTTGGGCTTATTTTACACACACATTTAGCTTAGATTGCCCCCTTGGGATTATTTTACATGCACTTTTATCTTAGTTTGCCCCCTTAGACTTATTTTACACACCTTTACAAGCCTCCTTAGGCTTCTTAGGTTAGCTTACCCCCTTATGCTTATTTTAAACACCTTTACAAGCATCCTTAGGCTTCTTAGCTTAGCTTTCCCCCTTGGGTTTTTATTTTAACACCCACACACAAGCCTCCTTAGACATATTTAGCTTGGTTTATCCCCTTGGGCTTATTTCATACGCATACAACAACCCTTTGGGGCTTAATTTGCTCTAGCTAGAATAGTAGGATTTTATTTGCACTTTTTACTTTCTAGCAATCTTAGGTATTTGGTAGTTTTTTAGTAAGTGCATTTCTTATATAATATTTTTTTTAGCATAGATTTTTATTTCTACTATAAATAGGCCTGGTAGCAGTAGTTGCTAGCATAAATTTATTTTACTTCACTTGTTACTTAAGAAAAATACCATTAAATTTTATGGTTGTCTCTAATTTTGCTTGAAACCGTCTGTCCAAATATGGTAGTGCACTCTGTTTGTTATTATGTATTCTATGTTTGTCTTATGTGTACTGAACCTCAACCATCTTCCCAAATATGGTCTAGTCCAAACTGTCTCCTGATAGATGGTCTAACCAACCTCCACACACACCACAAAGAAGACAGTCTTGACCTTGTCTGTCTACTAACCCCTACTGTTGTACCACTTTCCTAGAGATGATCTTGCTTGGACCGCCTCCTCGAAGGTGGTCTTACTTGCTGCTATTTTTTGTTAGTATTTGCTATACCACCTCCCTAGAAGCGGTCTTGCCTACACTACCTCCCTGAAGGCATTCTTGCATGCTACTAGTTTTTCACTATTTACTATAGTGCCTCCCCAAATACGGTCTTGCCTTTACTGCCTCCCTAAAGGTGGTCTTGCTCGTTGTTTGTTTTACACGATTAGTACTAGCCCTTAGAGTCACGGTGTATTAATATAATATTTTTGTGTAACCTTTGGCCATTTTTTTTGTTCTATGGTTTTGATACGAAGCCAAGCCTGAGCTCAAAACCAACCCACTATGGACTCTACCCAACCATCCTCTACCACACCTAGCCTACCACCTTTGAGTGAAGACTTATTCACTCAATATACCTCTTTTCCACAACACACCCCATTTCCCAAAGATACCCACCATCATTATAATTCTTACAATATTATTAACCTCCCTACCACTCCTGAGATCTCTAATCAGGCTAGTCCAACTCCAACCCAACAAACCCCATCACCTTCTAATCCTTCAACATCCACCTTACCCTTGATCACTATGCCACAACCTTCACCCACATTTACCACCACTTCAGAGCTCCTATCTCAACCCCTCATTGATTATTCTACTACCCAAAACCTTATCCAACTCTCTACTTCTATACCATATCCACTTCAACAATTAATGGCCCAATCCCAAATCAATGTAGTCACCCATTCCATTACCCCACCCTCTACCTCCTCCTTTCTAGCTAAAAATGTTGGACCCTCCCAACCATCTTCTTCTACACTCCCTCCCCAATCTAATGTCACCACTACCCCACCCTATACTATGGTATATGGTATGCCAATTCATGACCCCAATATTTTTGTGCCTAACATTCCACCTACAACCAACCCCATTTTAACTTTAGCCTCAAAACCACCTACTAGCACCAATCCTCCACCTCAATCTAATGTTTTCAATGTCCAACCACCCCCTATTCCTTCTCAAACCACTCCCTTTACTCAAGAATACATAGCTTCACCCCAATACCAAAACCAATCATCTCTTCCACCTCAACAATCCTCCCAAAATCCTCCCATCCATCCTTCTTACCCCCAATACCAAACTCTCTCTCAACAACTACCTCAATCTTATCAATTACCTCAACAACAACCTCAACTTAACCCTCAAATCATACCTACATATCCCCAATCGCAACCTATACCATCCTAAATCCCTCAATACGCTCATCCACAAGTGCCTCAACCTTAATATACACCATTCCAAATCCCTCAATACACTCATCCACAAGTCCCTCAACCTCAATATACACCATCCCAAATCCCTCAATACACTCCTCCACAAGTTCCTGTTGGAGCAAAATCTGCCTTTGGTTACATTTGTGCCCAAGACTTTGCCAACATTGAAAGACCAGGTTAACACGAAGTTTACTTGGTTCAATCTCCAGAGGAGGCTGGTTCCTTGCTTCTTTTTAGGAAAAGGGAGAAAGAGGAAAATGC
Source organism: Wollemia nobilis (assembly GCA_028583015.1). Lineage (NCBI taxonomy): Eukaryota > Viridiplantae > Streptophyta > Pinopsida > Araucariales > Araucariaceae > Wollemia > Wollemia nobilis. The sequence goes on from JAQPPZ010009575.1 coordinate 1,302,787, forward strand.
ATAAAGAGAGGGAAATATAGCTATTGTTAGAGAGTTTAAACGGTACATATTAGGTAACAACAAAACAACTATTACAACCTTTTACAAAGAAGCATATAACTGAACCGCCAAAGCGGAGAAACTAAACTTCTGGTGAAAATCTATTTTAAGTGCAATCTTATCTATAAAGTTAATTTCAAATTTAGCAGAACTTTACTGCAGGAATTCAAAGTAAAAATTGATGCAAGTTACATTCAATCTAGATTTATATAGCAATCAATAATACATACATACTTGATTTAGAACACCAGTGAGCTAGAAATCAAAATGGATGATCTTTTATTAAGCTTTCAGAAGCCTGTATACATAGCCTTGTAAACACCTAAGAGTCGACCATTTGTTTGGGTCGCTCATTCTATATATAAGAGTTTTACATAACAAGAAAATTAAAAGTTGTTACAACAGCATCTCCATAGGCTTATTATGGTAAAGAAGTAGTTAAGAGAGCATGGAGCCTTCAAATGAAAGTGGTTGAGATATTCTTGTTATGACGATCATCCTTAACCTCTTTAAAACATTGTGGTCCACTTGGCCTTCAGAATGTCATGCCATCATGACTTTCTACCTTGGTTCTGCCCTTGGCCTTCAAAATGTTTGCATCATCGTGACTTTTGGTCATGGCTTGACCCTTAGTCTTCAAAATATCACGTTGCCGTGACTATTTGCCTTGGTTGTGCCCTTGGCCTTCAAAATATCATGCCATCATGACTTTTGGTCATGGCTTGACCCTTAGCCTTCAAAATGTCACGTCGTCACAACTTTTCACCTCAGCTCTACCTTTGCCCTTCAAAATATCACGCTATCACGACTTTTCACCTCAGCTCAGCCCTTGGCCTTCAAAATGTCGTGCCATCATGACTTTTGGTCATGGCTTGACCCTTAGCCTTCAAAATGTCGCATCATCGTGACTTTTCACCGTAGCTCTGCCTTTGCCCTTCAAAATGTTGCGCTATCATAACTTTTGGTCATGGCTTGACCCTTAGCCCTCAGAATGTCACGTCATCGTGACTTTTCGCATTAGCTCTGCTTTTGCCCTTCAGAATATCACGCTATCATGAATTTCCACCTCAGCTCTGCCCTTGGACTTCAAAATGGTGTGCCATCATGACTTTTGGTCATGGCTTGACCCGTAGCCTTCAAAGTGTCACGTTGTCGCTACTTTGCGTCTCAGTTTTGCCTTTGCCCTTCAAAATGTCATGCTATCGTGACTTTTCACCTCAACTCTGCCCTTGGCCTTCAAAATGTCACGCCATCGCAAAATTTTGGTCATGGCTTAACCCTTAGCCTTCAAAATATCACGCTATCATAAATTTTTGCCTCATCTCTGCCTTTGCCCTTCAAAATGTCGCGCTATCACGACTTTTCTCTACACTTAGAAAAATCTTGAGAAGACTACTCATTTTTTCCCTGGATGTGGTCATTTTGACCAACATTCTTGGTGCCTCCTGGGGTAATTCTGTCAGTGGAATGTTAGAACCTAGAGCCTTTATCCATTGGGGAATGGAGTAAAAAGAACAACTTAAGAAAAAGAAGGGAAAGAAGGGGAATGATACCAAGCACAAAAATGCTTCCTTCTTGGGGTGGTCATTATTTCGAAGTATCTTCTTCATTAGATTTTTTTGCTTCACCTTGACCAGGAGTTGTTGCACTGCTTGACGAGGCTTTCTTAGCCTTTTCTTGTTTGTCCTTTTTTGAACTGCTTCATTATAGGTGATGTAGGCCTTCCTCCAGGTTTACTCATCTGTATCTATTTGTTCCTTGAAAGTGATGTAAAGATACTCCAACTCTTCAACCTTGTCATATGATAAAGTTTTTGATTTCATGTACAGCTCATGTAGACAAGAGTTGGTTTGGGTAATGTCCTGAGCCATGTTGAATATTTGTTCTTCTTAGACAGGCTCTTCCCAACTATCGATTTTTGACTCATCTTCTACAAACTTCTTACATGTGGCTCTCAATTCATCTTCTCCTAGGAGATTTGAATTTTTGTCCCAAAAGCTGGACATGCCATAGTTTTCAGCTATGCTTACATGTTTTAGAATTGCCTTAGCTTCTGCTGCTCTGAGCTCTTGCATGAGTTTAGCACTTTTGGTTACCATATTGTGCCTATTAAAAAACTCTTGGCGACTAACTTGGCCTGGGACCAATTTTTATCCCGTGCTCTGTATCCAGTTATTGCTTATGTGTTATCCTCCAAGACTTGAATTTTTGTAGCTATTGATAGCCTCATTGCCAGGAGTTTAATTGATGCTTCGAATTCATCTTCCACTTGGCCCAAGGTATCTTTTATTTTGAGTATATATGATAGTATGGGCCTCTCCTTCAAGGTCATCTTGTTAATGCTTCTAATCATTTCTCTTCTAACTACCCTTGCTTTTATCTTAGATAGCCCATTGGTTTTATTAGTGTTATCAGAGAGTTGTTTTTTAAGGTCCTCGACCTGTTGTTGCAACACTTGGATTTTCTCTTCGGCTTTCACTGCTTTCTCTTTGTGGGGACCACCTCATTGAACATCAGCTCCCATTTCTTAGCTTCGTTTTTTAAAGCCTTTTCAATTATTTTTTGTTGTTGCAAGGCTTCTTCCAAACGTTTTCTTGCTTGCTCATCCCAGAGGTACTTTTATTTGTAATACTCAACATTTAAATAAATGGTTCCCATGTGGGTTTGGGCCTTGCTCCACTCGTCATCCATTGGTAGTTGAGTGATGTCTTCCATGGTTATCTCAGCTTGGTAGTCATACAAGGTCATTTTTTTCTTTGGCTTCTGTACGAGTGGGATCATTTTCATAGTGGAACGTTGCATGCTAATGGGATCAAGCATTGTTCCTTCTCTGACATGGGCTATATCTTTAGAAATTTTGGAGCTCCATGACGTCAGCCATGTAGCAGCGTTCAAAGTTACATTTTTTAGTTTTTTAATTTAGCAATGGTAGGGTTGCTCTTGGGATAAGCGGTATGAATGTCTTGAAAGCTTAGTAGGTTAGTGGAGTAAGGGAAAGGAATAGTGACCAAAGAGGCCTCCGCGTTTGATTTTTCGGTGGGAGAACCTATGGGAGCAGAGGAGGATGCTTTCGGGGTCTGATGAGTTGATGGTGGAGATGGTGGAGGTTGATGAGTTGATGGTGGATGGTGGAGGCTGATGAGTTGATGGTGGCGATGGTGAAGGTTAATGAGTAGAGGTGGGAGAGGTATTTCCCTGACCTTCAGAATGGTAAGAGGAATTCTTATGGGAGCGATAAGAGGAAGGAGTATTGAGATTGATAGGAGACATACCTGAAGCTTTTGGCAGATTGGTGTCTCTGATTCTATGTGACTTCTATGGAGCCTTAGTGTAAGTTTTCGTTATTTGCTTTAAACTCGAGTCATCGGTGCCAGTTGTTACTTTTGTTGGGGTTTGTTCCACGCTAGGGGTTTCTTTTTTTGGGGGAGGCTCTTCAGCTGTCTTGACCACTTGTTCATCTATCTTCTAATGTTCAAAATTTTGCTCAGATTTTTCTCATATTCCTTCATGTTCTTTTGATTTTTCATACTCCCCTGATTCTTCATGCTCCTCTGATTCTTCATGCTCCTCTGATTCTTCCCGTTCTTTTGTTTCCTCAGAAGGTATTTCTTCCCATTTTAATTTTTTTTGGTCTCTCCCCTTTGTCGATTCTGCTTTTTTCTTTCTTGATTCTGCTCTCTATATCCTATGGTCGAGCTGAGCATCATCATCAAACTTTGTGTCTGATCCGAAAGGGGGGATGAAACTTCAAATACCTCCAATGAAGGAGGTAGAACCCGAGCCTGCCTTTGTTTGCAAGGGAACTCTGTCCGTTGCATCTTTGCTGGCTGGTAAATTTGTTTGCAGCCACACAAAGTATATGGCTACAGCAGGGACCACATTTGTTGTTCTAGAGGTTTGGTGATTCAAAAAGGAGGCAATGGAATATTCAGCTGTGACAGTGCTCGTCTCAGCTGTTTTCAGACTATATCTTGCTGCCTGTGTTGAATGGACAGCAACCGAAGCCAACGCCGCCAAAAATTAGATTTTTTTTTTCTTCAAGTCTAAAAGTCGTGTGCATAGTCTGTTCGCCATAGATCTGGTGAAAGAGGCGTACACAGCTATTTTTTTACAGTAGCTAATTGGTTAAGGCTGAAGCCGGTGATATTTGCAAAATATTCGGCGTGGACCCCACTCGAACTGTTGCTTACAGAATAGCCATCTTCGAGCTCTCCGAGAAGTCGCAGGAGTTGCAGTCTTCCAACCATGCTCATTCGACATCTAGAAGATTGTTTGCGCCCAGCGACGCGACAAATTTCAAGGTGTTTCTGGTGACTTTGAATATCCTGACGAAGATCTCCAGTGCTCACTTCAATCAATAGGTGTTTTTTTGAGGATGCTGAGTTGCAGAACTGCTTTCTCGATTGCGTCGAAGATGGAGCATTTAAAGGGTAGTTTTATTTTAGATGAATGGTGGACCTTGATTCCAGTTCTGTGCTCTGCGAAATCAGAGGCAACTCATGAGAGTAGGCAGCTGCCATTGTAACATCCCCGGCAAGGGTCGCATAGATGATCTGTGCACAAATGTCCTTGTTACTAAATCTAACAACAAAGCAGTACTTGGGCGTGTGCAAGTGGCAACAGTTGAAGATTCGAGTGGCAGATTTGCAAATGGTCTTGATGTATGGGATGTTTTAACTCCCTTGTGCCTCATAGAGACCGTTTTTCTTCATGCCTGTGTGTGAGCGGACCACGTTGTGAAAGAAGATAACTACATTTCCTGGGAGCAGCTTGTCATTCTGTTTGTTGCTCGGATCTGTGCTGTGAAACAGTGTACAGTTATCCACGAATAAGGAATTACAATGCATAATAAGCAAATTTTTGTGCACGCTTTTAAGCAGTGAGACGAGTCGTTCATAGTTTTTTCGGTGCGCTGGTGGTGAAATATGTTTTATCCTCATCGCGATATTGTGATCTATATTTGCATGAATCTTCGCTGCGGCCGACACCCCCGCTACGCGCAGTTGGAGAAATAAAAAGGAGTTGGTTCGTGTGGAGCATCAAGAGCAGTGAATGTTGCTGCAATATTTTTCCGAAGATTTTGGCATGTGATAATGTCGTTGGAGCAGTTTTTTAAACTGACTGGCGATTTGCAGAAAGTGTGACGACGATAAGATTGAAATGCTTGTGTACAAAAAGGAAGACCACAGCTTCAGTTTTTTTTTTTGCGGATAACTGCAGTATGTCGTCTCCTGTTTGTTATTTGAAATTTTGGCTGAAGAGAAGATTTGCAGTGGATGCGTGGCCCCAAGACACATGCAATTTTTTTTCTTTTTTTTTTCACAGAGTTTAATCAGAGTGTGTCGTTGATGGTGCCAATCTGTTGGGTAATCATCTCTAGATGCGGGATTTCATGCAATGGACAAGCAAGGGCTCCTCTTGCAAGGGCGGGAGATGCTGCCAGTTAACGGTTACTCCACTGCAGATTCCTTGGCAACGGGTAACAGGAGGAATTTTATCTTCTTGGCACCAGCTAAAAGACAACCAGGGCCAGAATAACGGAGCAGTGTGATGGCACGGCATAAAAATTATGATTGACTACAGTTGAACAGAGTAGCAAAGAGCAAATGGACGATGGTTAAAAATTTACTGTGGGCAGCACCCGTTTTCTGTGCTCATATCTAGAGTGCTAATAGATGTTTGTGCCACTATGATTGTTTACAATTTTTGCAAACTAAAAAGGCCAGAGGGGCCAAAATCATTGTATTAATTGTCCACCACATCCACTTTTGCATTTGGCTCCAAATCGCCAGCATTTGTCCATCATTCAGCGTTCCAGCCATGGCGGTGATCCATATGGCAGTTTGACAATGGTATTTTTTTGGCATCGTGAAGCACCTTGTGAGCTATTGAGAGTCTGGCGGCTTCGGCGTCCTGAAGTCAAATGAGTTCGTTCATGGTTTGGGGCTGGATTTGAACCTGCGCCATTTCTCTTCTGTATGGGTATTTTTTGTTTGTTTAAAATCTCTAATCATGCAGGATCTCCGGTGATGTGCCGCACGATGGAGATAAAATAGAACTTGAAGTCAACTGACGGAAAATATAAATGCATGGGAATATGAGTGTTTTTATTTTCTAAATATCACTCATGCATTGGAATATCGTGAGACAATGATGGCCGACAAGGCATTTAATTAAAATTTCATATGTTAGACTTATTGAAAGGGCGGGCAATCTATTTTAATTAAAGTGGAGAAAGGTCACTTTACTTTTAAACATGTATGGAGAGTCTTATTGGCCGACAATATGGACTTATTGGTTAATTTTTAATCCTTTTCCACATGGAGAGTGGAAGTGGGAGCTGAAGGCCCAAGATGGCCCATGTAATTCCCCTGCGTGGGAAAATTGAAAACTGTCTATTTTTTATTCCGCCTCAGTGCGATGATTATTTGCTGCCTTAGATAGGCATGATGGTTTTTTCCACATGATGAAGGCCCCTTTGATGGTGAAATATAGGGGTATTTATAGTCGTTGGAAACGTTTTTCCATGACAGACACATTGGTAGTGTCCATTTGTAATTTTGAGGCTGTTTCATTTAAGTTTTTTAAGCCTCAAACTTTTCTACCTTGGAGTGCACTCTCGGTTGTACCCGACACTCCCAAGGCACTTGTAAGTGAACCTAGTATCTAGTAATATCCTCTTTCTACTTAGCGGATGTAGCGGCTGGTTACCCATGCATATTGGTAAGATGAGGTCACTACCATAAGGACACTTATTCTAGGGACTACAAACATAGACACCCTAGACTCTATCCAATTTTTTTTGGATCTACTTCTGAAGACTACAGACGAAGACACTTCAGAAGATTCTCTTCTATTCTTCTTTCTTCTTCTCCTCCATATTTGGCTTCTATGGCTCATTTTATTGTATTTCATGGCTCATTTTTCTCTTATGTATTAAGGTGCATTTTCGGCAGAGACCGACACCTTCTAGATTGAGTTCACCATAAGGAGGGATTTGATATTTATGGTGGGGCTAGTCAGTGACCTACGAGAGGCAACATCCTTTGAGGATGACCTGCAGAGGCAACAGACCCAAAAGTGGCTGACCCTGAGGCACCCATGATGACCTTGAGGCACTTAGATGGCTGACCCAGTGGCAACAGACCCGTGGAAGTGGCTGACCCTAAGGCAACAGATCGAGATGTATACACAGTGAATCTAGCATTATTCACAGTTGGAGAGCCAAGCGCAAAGAGCATGACCTAGACCAAATCAACAATAAAAGAGGATGATAGGTTTCTTTTAGATAAGTCAACATTAAGGGGGAATGTTACCTAATGTTGACTTGTTTTTTTCTTTAGTTAGGATAGTGCACTTTAAGGGGGAATGTTAGAATTAAAGTGCACTATGCCTTCACCTTGACACTTGTCAGTTTCTCTTAACAAGTGTCATGTGTTTTATATAGGCTTGTGCCTATATATTGTAACCCATTTGTATCAATAACATCTCATCTTGTTCATTACATTTTAAGTCCCAACATTGTTAGAATTAATGTAATGTGCACTATGCCTTCACCTTGACACTTATTAGTTTCTCTTGACAAGTGTCATGTGTTTCATATAGGCTTATGCCTATATATTGTAACCCATTTGTATCAATAACATCTCATCTTGCTCATTCCAATTTCACTCCTGACATTTGGTATCAGAGCTCCAGGACTTTCTCTAGCCTTGTGAGCTTGAGGGGGGATTTCCCTCCTTCATCCTTTTTCCCCATTTTTTCATTTTCCCCCCATTTTTTTTTCAAAATAGGGAGTATGCTCTTCATCCTTGATGGATGAATCAGAAACCAAATTTTTGAAAAATCATGGCTGCCAAATCTGTAATTTCTTAAAAAATTGGGAGGTCATTTTAGTTTTTAGTTTTCAGTGTTTTTTGCAGATCCGTTTCATTTGGAGGTCACCTTATTTCAGTTTTTTTTCCCACAGCAGAGAGCATGATTACTTCTTTGTTTTTTGCAGCCGGGGAATTTATTTTTAAGTTTGGGAATTCACAATCCCTTGGTGCATTCCTTGAAACTTTAGGAAGGACCTTGGATTAGCGGGAGATAATGCAAGGTCTCGAGAACAATACTATTGATTTGAGATTAATCCTTCCTGAAGAGGATACATATGTTGGTAATCCAGCAGACTATGTCGATGATGCTGGTTATGAAATTTTGCTTCAAAATTTTGCTGAAAATGATAATGGTCACAGAGGTGCCCCTCCTGCCGCAAAGTCTGCAATTGAGAGTTTACCTACATTTGCTATACGCCAAGTGGATATAGACAATGGTGCTGCAAGTCTGCGTGGGATTTGATCCAGGGATCGTGCCCCTCCTCTGCCCCCGCTCCTCCATGGGCGTCAATCCAATCAGGGTGCTGTTTTAGTGACTAGAGTTAGACGCGTCAACCCAATGCTACAGTGTCATGAGCACATTGCTCAGGCAAACCGCAAAAGAATCCATGCAGTGGGGGAGATCCACAGTGGAGTGGATCTGTTTGTAAGCAATCGTAGCATAAATTTGTGTCTTTAGGCCTTTAAATCCTTTTCTTCCCGTTCTCGTCGAAGCCAATGATTTGCGACGACGACAGCAAAAAATCTAGACCAGATCTTCGGAGTTGTTTTTGAAGTCTGTATAGGAAGCAGCAGACGCTGTACCCAAAGCGGCCATTGTTGTGCCGCCTCCACAGCTCATCGATGATCTTCAATTCAGCTGGTCTTGGCATCGAGCAAGGGGATGAGCCCACCACCGTTGACGGCGCCCTTGGGCGAGCAGTCCATGGGGTCGTCTCCGTCTCCACTAAGCCCCCAGTGGCTCATTTTTCTACACAAAGGAGATGGGCATGAATGGCAATTTGGCCATAGCTTTCCCTTAAAAAAAAATTTAGGAGACCAAATACGATGATGAGCATGACACTCTAACGTCGAAAGGTTTGTACTATTTGTCGATGGAGGAGATCAAGCCAGAGCCGGTGGATGCAAGGCAAAAGGGAGAGGGATGGCCATACGCGTCGGAGGGGTTTCCCAATCGACACCTCCCTTGCCAAAACGTTTTGGGCATGGGTTGCGATGCCTTCTATGAGTGCCCTTCCTGGGCGGGCCTCGGCCAACAGAGCAAGCAAAAAAAAAGCCTCTGCCCTGTTGTTCCATCCCCTACACTACCATCAGCCCTCTCAATATGATGCTTGAAGCCTTGCAGTGTCTACAGAAGTTAGAGTTGGAGGGATAAATACAAGCCTTTTGGCTGGAAATGACGGGTCTGTCTGTTCATAATAATGGATCTTGATCGACCCAAATGCTCGAAATCATAGAAGCGAAACGCACCTGACTGTTGCTCGATGCGAAGATATAAATGAATTGGTGATATAGGAATTTCCTCTTTACAAAGCGTTGCTCATTTATTTTTCCCAGGTGTTTCGTCTCCATGGTGACGATCCTTGCTATAGGCTATAGGCAGAGGCTATAGCTGGATATGACATTCATTTCATGTGGAGGCGTTATATTTTTGTCACTGTGATCTACAAAGCTATGGAGTTCAGATATTTTTTGTATGAAGCCGTGTGTTTTAGTTTTTTAATTAATGGGAATTTTATTTATGTTGTTGTCCAGTTGAGAGCGCTGCTGCATATGGTTGGAAACATACTGCTCTCCCACAATTGAAGATCTGGTATATTTCGGTGGTGACTACAATCCGACAAGAATCATGGCTTCGGTTTCGTCAGGGAGATCTCTAGATACATGTCACCCGAGTACGTGGAGTCTGATCTGATCAGGCCACAGCCAGATCTGCAGGTCGGGGTTGCGCAGTGTAGGCTACGGCCTCACGGCCGGTAGGGCGGGCATCTGCGATGGTTGGTGTTTTTGTGGCGGTGGAGGCGAATGCGGAAGCGAAAGCGAAAGCTGCATCAGATATTCTCTCCTTGTTAGGTTTTGAACTTTCTCTCACCGAAAGACAGGTGGTGATGATGCAGTTTTTGGAAAACGTGGAGCTCGATGTGGATGAGTTCGGGAGGCCTTGGCCCAATACTCCGCTCATCCGTGCCACGTGGCCGCTGTGCAAGAGCACGTCACACCCATCATTGAAAAATGATGGTGCGTGCAGTGGGGGTGAAGACGTGCTGTCTTAAATGGGCGACAAGCCCATGAGAAGTGGGCTACACATGCATGATAATATGCATTTCAAAATGACCTCCAATAAAACATTTTAAATGTATTTTTTTTATGCATTTCACCCACAAGGATAGTGGGTAAAGTAAAGTTTTTTAATATGGGGAAATTTTTTTTTAAAAAGGGCGTTTTATTTAAAAGTGGAAGGGAGCAAATGGCCGACTATATGGCCTCATTGGCTATTTTTTTAATGCTTTTTCCACATGGAAGAGTGGAAGTAGAAGTGGAAGGCCCACATGGCTCCTTATTGTACTCCTTCATTTAAAACTGATGATGGCCTAGATGGCCCATGTAATTCCCTTGCGTGGGAAAATTGAAAATTGTCTGTTTTTTTATTCCGCCTCAGTGCGATGATTATTTGTTGCCTTAGATAGGCATGATGGTTTTTCCACATGATGAAGGCCCCTTTGATGGTGGAATATAGGGGTATTTATAGTCGTTGGAAATGTTTTTCCACGACGGACACATTGGTGGTGTCCATTTGTAATTCTAAGGCTATTTCATTTGAGTTTTTTAGCCTCAAAGTTTTTCTACCTTGGAGTGCACTCTCGGTTGAACCCGACACTCCCAAGGCACTTGTAAGTGAACCTAGTATCTAGTATTCTCCTCTTTCTACTTGGAGGATGCAGCGGCTGGTTACCCATGCATTCCGATAAGATGAGGTGACTACCATAAGGACACTTATTCTAGGGACTACAGACATAGACACCCTAGACTCTATTCGAGGTTTTTTTTTTATCTACTTCTAAAGACTACAAACAAAGACACTTCAAAAGATTATCTTCTATTCTTCTTTCTTCTCCTCCACACTTGGATTCTAAGGCTCAATTTTATTGTATTTCATGGCTTATATTTCTTTTGTATTAAGGTGCATTTTTGGCAGAGACCGACACCTTCTAGATTGAGTTCACCATGAGGAGGGACTTGATATTTATGGTGGATCTAGTCAGTGACCTACGAGAGGCAACATCCTCTGAGGATGACCTACACAGGCAACAGACCCAGAAGTGGCTGACCTTGAGGCACCCATGATGACCTTGAGGCACTTAGACGGCTAACCCAGTGGCAATAGACCTGTGGAAGTGGCTGACCCTGAGGCAATAGACCGAGATGTATACACAGTGAATCTAGCATTATTCACAGTTCGAGAGCCAAGCGCAAAGAGCACGATCCTAGACCAAATCAACAATAAAGGAGGATGTAGAATTTTTAATGTTGACTTGTTCTTTCTTTAGTTAGGATAGTACACATTAAGGGGGAATGTTAGAATTAATGTAATGTGCACTATGCCTTCACCTTGACACTTGTCAGTTTCTCTTGACAAGTGTCATGTGTTTCATATAGGCTTATGCCTATATATTGTAACCCATTTGTATCAATAACATCTCATCTTGTTCATTCCAATTTCACTCTTGACACCTTTGCGCTGCACCCCAAGTATTTTTTTTTTCTATTTTTTTATTACAAGATGGTTTTTATTTTTAATAAATGTTTGACCCACTTAAAGGCCATGTGAGAAGATATTCATAATGCCCTTGAAAAGGAAAATTTATGTCTATGTAGAATATCACAACTTTTATAATTATTATTATTATTATTCAAAAAATAACAATGAAAATAATATCTTGGAATATTAGGGAAATGAATAACCCTAAAAAAAAGTATTAAGAAATTGTGAGATGGTTATATACAATATATTTTTGGATATAGAAGTTGGGTAGCAAATATTTTAGACATTCGTAGATGAATTTCATCTTGACAAAATTAAATGTTTTCAAGGCATTTGACATAAAAGGAGGTGACTACGGATACTTAGCAGTTTGAGGAAGATGAAAAATATATTTGATAGAAGGGTAATCAAAGAATATCTTTGATAGAAATATAGAGTTGGATATGCTTTAATAAACTTGTTAGAAATGTAATGAGAAAAATGTAAAGTTTTATTTTCGTAATGGAAGTGGCCCCCAATAGAAGCCATGCATAGTTTATTAAAAAAAAATATTATTTTTATTATTTTAGAAAATATTTATAATCTCTGATCTGTTGGGTAAACATTTAGTCAACAGACCCCAACTCTTTAGGAAATTGAACCGGGGTAGTTCATTGATACTCAATCGCTACCAATTGATCTATTTTTTTGGGTTAAACTTTTAAAGTAAATCACAGGTTTTTGAAAGAAGCTATCGTTCCCTTGTTCTAGAATCTCTAGATGAAAACCCAAAAAAAATACTACTACAATACCCCTCAAAAGACACAACTTTTATGATTTCTACCTCTCTTATTAAGTTTACATAAAATTCTTAGTCTCTATCTGAGGAATATTTCAGCCATTTTCATGTGCACTTGGAATAAAGTATTCAGAATATGTTTGCTACAAGTTTGCTAGCATATCTAGTTGGACATAAAATAAATATCTATACAATATGTGTATTGAAAATATCTATCTAAGATGACCCATAAGGGTGGCATGTTGGTGATTGCAAATAACTTCCTCCATTTGAGAGGCCTTGAGTTCAAATTCTTATACAGACGTGACATCCAAGCGGGTATCAAAAAATCTTGTGGCTTCCTTCTAGATAGTGGTATCCCCGGATAGTACAACAATGCCAACCACCTAATAGAGGCTCTGGAGGTTTCTTTCTACCCAAGAGTTGGAGGTTTATTTCTATCCAATAGTTTTATCTTGAGGGGGACAATATAATAGACATAATGGTTCGAGCTTTGGCTCTTCTTTGGGAGGTCCAAGGTTCAAACCGCGACGTGGATATATGTTAATCCCCTATTGATAAGTTTAGCTCTCAATCTTGTGAATGGGTATGTTTGGGATGGATATTCTTAACCCTAAGCATTGGTGGTAGGGATTTCTCGCACTATCTATATATATATATATATATGACCCACTCATCACGAGGGAATTAGAGCCCTTCATGAAAACCTGTGTAAACTTAAAAATATCTATCTAAAAAGTCTGGTAACATAACTAATTGGACAATAACATATGTCTATTTGTCATTCAAGAGCTTGAGCTAGATTTCCTTTATCAAACAACAAATGATATAATACATTCTAAGTGCAAATATCCTTTGGCATGTATAGGGCCCTCTATGACCTTTTGTTTTTTAAGAAAAGGTTATATAAATTTTCTTTACATGCTCAACCCTAAGCATTGATAGTGTATATATATATATGACCAACTCAACATGAGGGAATTAGGACCCTTCATAAAAACATGTGTAAACTTATTGAAAATATCTTCTTCTTTTTTGCTACGATAACTAATTGGACAATAGCATATGTCTATTTATCATTCAATAGCTTGAGCTAGCTTTCCTTTATCAAGCAACAAATGATATAATACATTCTAAGTGCAAATAGCCTATGACATGTATAGGGCCCTTGTGGCCTTTCTGTTTTTTAAGCAAAGGTTATATAAATTTCCTTTACATTAATTTTTTATTTTTTAAGAAAGAGATTTGGGTTTAAATATTGTTGAATGATATATATACATCATTATTAAATTATTTATATTATTATATCATAATATAATCATGATGTATTGCAAGTGCTTTAGTTTCAATTTCATATAATCAATTTAAATTTCTTTAAGTTAACTTAATTCTTCCATTTCAATTTCAACGTTAAGGTTTAATAAATAGACTTTATTTTTTTATTGAAGCACTTTTTTTAATCTTACCCTTCTTTAAATAATAAAATAACATTTAAAAGTCTATAAAGAAAACACAATTGATCCATGATTGCAATACCTAACAAATATGAATTGAGAATTATAGTGAGGAGAGTTTCAAAAAGACCAAAGAAGAAATCAAAAGATAGAAAAATAGTACAATTATAATAATTACATACTAGAAACAATTTTCTTATAAAAAAATTCAAGCTTTATTTTTTAAATAAGCCATGTATATAGCTTTCATTGGTGTCACTCCTATCAAAATAACAAAATATTAAATTTGTTTTCACGTTGCTTAAACCATATACAACTTGTAATTTTATTAAGATATTCTTTATTTTCATCAAATTGTCATGTTTTTGCAATCAACTCTCTGATATTATTTTTATTAAGAGATAAAATCTCATTCAGTTGATTGTCTTCTAAAATTTGAATTTTGCCAAGATGAAGATCAACACTATAATTGGATAAATGATATGTTATACAACTTTAATATTTATAAATATGCTCATGTTTCCAAGAGATTGTCTTCGAAAATAGTTGATATATATTAATCATAATGTTATTTTTATCCAATCTTTGCATATTTTTTATTGATATCATTAATGATGATTTTTAAATCCCCTCAATTGAAATATATTTTCATCATATTTCAAATGCAATTTTTAACCTTGTAAGAAGTGCCTCAGCTTCTACATAGTTAAAGTTTTATGTGATTTTGAGTTAGGAGAATTTTGCATTCATTATTTCAAAAACATGACCTCCACTAGTTTCTTGACTTCTTTTGGAAGCATCATCAAAATTGATTATGATAAATCTAGATTTTAGATATTTATAATTATCATAGATTGAAAAGTCCTTTGTGTTAACCAGATTGTCATATATAATCCTTTTATTTTATTCAAATCCTATAACAAGAGGCTAGCATCTCTCATATATTGTCTCTCTTGTAAAATACACTATGGCAAAGGATTTGAAACATCCATGTTTTTTTATACATAGGGGAATCAATTACATCCATAGTCATTTTCTACTACCAAACAAGGTTCAAATATTGGGGTTGCCTCCTATAACCCCTATTCCACCTTGTTGTTGAAACATCCATGATAACATATATCTAGATACATACATCATGCCTTAACTACTTAGTAGTTGGCCCCTCCTAAACACACTCCCTTAAAGTATTTCTAATATTCTTCAAAACCTTCTTATTGATAAGTTGATATGGAAGTCTAAAAAATGTGACCCATATTAGAATCCTTTTAATAGTTTCTATCTCCACAAAATATCTCACTCCATGTTCTTTGAATATAATGCATCTCTTCCCCTAAACGATGGGCCACCACCAATTATTTTACCCTTGGTTTTTTTAAGTTGGAGAAGACAATGAGGAAAAATCCTTTCAAAACAAAAGTCATGGAATAATTTGAATTTAATCCCCACTTCCACTTGATCCAATTTTGAATTTCTAAAAAACTTGGTATGTGGAACTTACATATTAAACCTCTACTTTAGAACTATTATGTCATGCTCAATCGTCTCAACCTTGACAACCACTTTTGGTATAAATTTACTACCTACATAAGGTTTGTTATAGATTCAACCTTCTTCTTATTCCCAAGTATGGCATTCATACTTCTAGCTCAGAATCTCTACATCTAGTTGGGACTTTCCAAAATGACTTTCCTTTCATTTTACCTGGGTTTTCCTCATAAGAATCTTTTACTTTTGAATTTCTCCAAAGATTCAAAATAAGAAAAGGTGAGCCCCACTCATTGCTTACAATTACTTCCTGGTCACACTTGCTTCTTGTTCATATTCGCATGACTTTTTTACTTGATTTCGTCTCGCACCTGTTTCTAACTTTAAAATAAAACTTAAAAACTCTATTTTTTAATTGATTATATAGGATTGAAATGAGCCACTCATATTACGTCTCGACCATAATATGATATTTTAATAACTTTATATATATTATTTTATAACATTCAAACCTAAACCTACTCCTTAAAAATTAAAAAAATTAACTAATTAAATTCATCTTTGTTCAATACTTTTTTCTTTTCCTCAAAAAAGTCGTAATTTTATATTAAGTAAATATGAAATTACATTCTTCAGATGCCTCTTTGGCATTTCTTCAAAATTTCAATAGTGACCTAAAAGTCAGGTCGTTTATACATCATAACTAGCTATCTCTATCATGCTAAGTTCTATCCTTAGACACCTTCCCAATTTGTCAAACAATATCCTTTAAATCACTAACTTCTGAGTTTTTTGAAAAAGTTGCTTTATTTGTGCTTGCTTTAACTAGAGTGTATTAATCCCCCTAGATAGAGATTTGGACCAGTTGTAGTGCATTGCCCTCATTGAATTCCTGTACTAAGCACGTACCTGGATCAATCTGAAGTGCCTCCTTTGAGAGTTCATCTGCTTCCCTATTCAGTTCTCTATAAATATGCCAAAAAGTAAAAGCTTCACTTCGATCCACAACTTCTTTTATTTGAGAGAAGATGGGTTGTAGAATCATGTTTTCCATCCTAAAAACACCAAGCATCCAGTTTATTACCACCTGTGAGTCTCCATAAATTTGAATTTTTTGTATTCCTTTTGATTCTGCCAACTGAACCAACAATTTGAGGGCCATAATTTCAGCATAATTATTAGAACCTTCTCCCAATCCAACCTTGAATTTAAAATAATGAGAGTCAAAAATATATAGTAATCCTCCTGCTCCACAAACTCTAAGGACCCCTTATCTAGCCCCATCAAAAAATCCCTAGGCCCCTGATTTATCAATCTTTGGAGGGATGATTTATCTATTTACCTTTGTTGTTGCCAAAACCTTATAATTATTGAAACTTCCAATGATTTGGGAGGAGACCTACCAAGTAGGCTTCTCTTAATCCTAAAAAATTATTGCATTCCTAGATAACCATACTCCCCAAGACACAAACAATGGGAGAGCTATAAAACCTTTGTAAGACCTATTTTCAAACCAATATTTTAAGCACTCTCCTAAGGAATCTTCTTGCCATCCTATAGGAAGCTTTAACTATGCTATAACCTCCCTCCAAACCTATCTAGTAAAGGAGCAAGCAACCAGTAAATGATCAATTATTTCATTGTTTGACTTACATAAATGACACCTTCCTAGACCATTCCAATTCTTCTTCTATAATACCTCCCATGTCAGAACCTTATTTTTCATGGCAAGCCATAGGAACAATCTTGTCTTCAATAAGGCTTTCTGCTTCTAAAGTGTCTTCCACCACCATGTTGGATCATCATTGCTATCTTCCAATAGAGTCTTATACCCCAACTTTGGAGTGTACTCCCTCATAGCTCCATTCTTTATCCAAACCAATTGATCAATTTCCTCTCACAACTTGATATGTCCAACTTTAAGTCTCCCCACATATTCTTCCCACTAGTGTGCCTCCTAGCCCTAAAGCCCTAACATTATTGCTTCCTTCCATCCCTAACTCCAATTTGTAGAAGATTTTAGGTCAACTACTTGGGCAAGATTTCCAATCCCCTAAGCTCTTAGGGTCTGAATTACATTATTTGGTAGTCTGTGCATATCACCACAACCAATCCAAGGGTCTAATCCTAGTCTTATCCTTGAACCATCCCCTATTTTCTAGGTAAGCCAATCACCTACAATATAAAAGGCCTAAATCATTACCTTCCAATAGATTGAAACATTATGGGTTTGCTTCATTGGGGCCCTTATCCACTCCTCAACTGTGAGTGGCTCTAAATACTTTTCATGTATGATCTTATTCCATAAGCCTTCCTTTGATATTATCTTCCAAACACACTTTGTTGCTAGAGCCTTGCTAAATAGGAAGATGTTCTTAAGTCCCCATCCTCCATTTTCCTTGGGCTTGGCTAAGGATTATCATTTAACCAAGGGAATACCTTCCCTTTCCCTTTTCCCTATCCATAAGAACCTATAGCTTAACTATCTAATTTTTTCCAAAACTCCTTTTGGTATATGAGCCAAAGATTACCAATATACTAGTATTGCCTCCAACATAGACTTGACCAAATTCAATCTCCCCTCCAAAGAGAGCCATTTGTTGCACCATATATTAATTCTTCCTTCCACCTTCTTTATCAACCAATTCTAGTCTTGTTTAGTGTAGTCATTGGGTTTAAAAAAGAACCCCAAATATTTAAACCCCTCTTGAAGATCAAATTTATTAAAGGGGAAAAGTTGACCTATTATTATGGTTTGATTCTGATCCACATAGTTAAAAGAGATGCTTGAATTATATGCATTAATATGCATACCTATTTCCAGACAAAAAATATCTAAATATTGTTTTAACTTCTCTACAACTCTTATTGTTCCATCTATGAAAAGGAGAACATCATCTACAAAAAGTAGATGGGTGACTTCCACTATTCTACCTATTCTAATTCCCTTTATTATTCCTTCCCTCTTGGCTTCTAAAATACACCTACTTAATCCCTCAACTACCAAAATAAATAATAATGGTGACAAGGGGCAACCTTGTCTAATCCCTCAAGAAGCTTTGAAGAACTAAGAGGCTGACCCATTAACCAAAACTACAAAAGAAATAGAACAAAGACATCCCATAATCCAGTTCACCATCTACACACAGAACCCAATATGAGTAAGTATCATTCTTAAATATAGCCAGTTTACTCTATCAAAAGCCTTGGAGAGATCCAACTTCATCACCATTGCTAGTAGTTTCTTTGATTTTATGGTATGAAGACTTTCTTGAGCAGCACCAATTGCTTCATGAATTTGTCTACCATGTAGGAAACTGAATTGCTCAATAGATATAGAAGTAGAGAAGAACCTTTTAATTCTTGATGCAATTATTTTTGCTATGATTTTATACACACAATTACACAAAGAAATGGGCCTAAAATCATCAAAGGAAGAAGGATTATCCTTTTTTGGAATAAGAGCAATGAAGGTAGAGTTGAAGACTACATTTACCCTTCCTTTTAGCCTAGACTCCTCCACAACCTTGAGTAGGTCAGACTCCAAAAGGTCATAGAGCCCAAGAAAGAATTCCATAGTCCACCCATCAAGTCCTAGACTCTTATATTTCTGGAAGGAGGTTAAAACAACTTTGAGCTCCTCCTTTGAGACTTCCTTAATCAACTCACCATTGGCTTCCTCATCTATAAATCTAGGAAAGAGAGAAGTTATTTTAACTATTTTAGCTATATTAACTTGACTAGGATCCTTGTATAGTTGACCAAAATGCCTTACACCCATGTCTATTATTCCTTTAAAGGAGGAGACTTTACTTCCATCTTGTCCTTATAGCTCCCAAATTGTATTTTGTTATTTTCTATGATTTGCAAAGCTATGAAAAAATTTAGTGTTCTCATCCCCACTTGCAATCCATAGTGCTCTACTTTTGAGCCTCCATCATGCTTCTCTCTCTACCAACAATCTTCTCTTCTCTTATTCCAAAATTTTATACTTAAGCCTTATTTCCTCATCCAATTCTTTTTCAAAGTCATCTACTAGAAACACTACAAGCTCCTCCTCAATCTCCCTTAATTTTTGCTCATCCATCAATTTCTTTTTATAGGCCCATTAAACCATTATTACCTTAACCCTTTTTAGATTTGTTGCAAATTGTATACTAGCAGATTCTCTCAGACTAGGATCAAACTTCACCCATTCTGATTTGACTAGAGTTACAAAGCTATCCTCTTTTAGCCACTCAAAATTGAATTTAAAAGGACAATGTGGTTTTTTCTCCTCTTTTGTTATAAGAAGCATGATAGGGGAGTGATCAGAGTCTCCTCCAACTTCAATCCAAGACTTCAATCTGTAAGTGCCATTTACCAAACTCTTTACTACTAAGAATCTATCCAGTCTCTTAGAAATTCTATCAACTCCTATCCTCATGTTTCTCCAAGTTGGGATAGATTTTATAGGCACTAGGTCTACCAGCCCCTTGGATTCAAACTTTTGGATGAAGTAATTAACCAGTGGATCAATTCTAGAAGCAATACCCCACACTTCACTCCTAGAAAGAGTTAAGTTTAAATCACCTCCTAAAATTAAATTATTAGCTTCTAAAAACTTTTGATCCATAAGCTTATCCCAATACTGCATCCTATCTTTATAGGGGCCATAAATGTTCACCACTATCACTATTTCCTCGAGCTCCACTGAAAAGAATTTAGTCCCTACTCCTAAGTCAAGCAATGCAAATTTGGTTAGCCTAAACAGATTTACCTTCCACCTAGTGGCCACTTATCCCAAGGCCCCTACACATCAAGGGCTAAAAAATCCCATCCTTTAAGCAATTTACTGAGATCTTCCATCACTTTCATAGCTAACCCTTTTGTCTCTTGAATTAGCAAAATCTTTAGATTATGAATTTCTACCAACCTACATAGAGCAATTTTTTTTGTAGAGTTACCCATCCCTCAAATATTAAAGGAAAGTACTTTCATTGATAAACTATATCTAGGATCATCCCTACTCTAAGGATCCCCTTTAAGGATGGTTGCTTGCCTTGTTGAACTTCATAGAGGCTTTTATTCTTAGCCAATGAAGTAAAAACTCTTCTACCCCTCCTACCAGTAAGACTTCTATCCCCCACATATTTATTAAGGCCTCCCCCAAATCCTTCTTCCCTTAGTCCTATTCTACCTTTTAGGGATCGTAGGGGATACCTATGGGTTTCTAGGGACACAAAACCTTCCTGACCATAGGCAAAATGAAGAGGGGAAGCAATTTCAAAGTGATTTACTTGTGAAGCATTACTAAAAAACTTACCAGAGTCTAAACCAAGGTCTGGATCTACTTCCTTCAAGGAAGAGGAATTCAAGGGTCCTCCTTGCCCCTCAACTCCACCCTTACCTTCTTCTAGGGGAGACTTTGTTTTACAAACTGGTAAATCTGGCCATTGGTTAGTTGAGGGACTCAAAAGAGAATTACCTATAATCCCATATGAGAAATGAGATTTGGCAATAGATTTGCTTTGAAAGCTTGTATCTGGGTCCAAGAGCATGACATCCAACTTTTGCTCTAAGAATCCTAGCCTTACTTTAATATGAGATGATTTTGAATCCATCACTTGATCTAGCACAAAAAGATTTATCTCCACCTTCTCTACATTTTCTGTTTTTCCCCTGATTTCTCTAGCTTGTGTTCCTTATGCATTGATTCAATAATATAATCAGATTATAAGTTATGTGCCTGAAGGGAAAATTGCATCTCATTCTCACCCTTAAATATCCCTCTATCTTCCTTACGATACCAAACCTTCCTTGAAAAATTAAGAGAATAATCCCTTGCAATATACCCATAATTATGACAATGTGCACACCTAAAAGGCACACCAATATAGTCTAGGGTTTGTACATGCATCCCTTTGTTATACTTCAACACAATTTCCCCCACCAATCCATCTCTCTAGTCCACATCAACAAGAATCCTAGCCATTATCCTCAAGCATGAGGACTGATACCTCTCATCCACCTCCAAGAAAGAACCAATGCAATTGCCTATGGCTTGGAAAACATCTCTAGACCAAAATTCTAATGGCAACCCTAGTAACTTTACCCATACAGGGTGAGAAGGTATTCAAGTGGTCCTAGGGTCAAAACAAGGGTCCCACAATTTGAGTATTAACAAAGTTGACCCCAAAACCATTTCTCTAACAAAATCTTTATTTTTAAGTAAAAAACTAGGCACATACCCTAGAACTTCCATCCATTCCTTAGCCATCCAGTCTACCAAGGATTTTTCAGAAATTGCATACCCATAGAACCTCCCAATAAGCATTTTCTCTAAGAGTTCAATGACTTCCCCCATTTTCACATCTTCTCCTAGGACTAATTTTGCTCTATTACTCTTCCTTCGAATGCACTTGGTTGCCTTTTTACATGCTTCCAAGGGATTCTTCTTTGGGTTTCCTCCTTCCAAATTCTTATGTTGTCCCTCATAGCCTTGATCAGAGAGTTGTGGCCTATTTTGAACTTGCTCTAAAGAGGACATATCCCAATCATCACTCTTGTCCAAGAGTTGAGTGTCTTCCTATAAAATCATCATCGACTTAGGCCCATTCTTGAACTCTTCTAAAGGAGACTTCTTTCTTTCATACTTTCTTCCATAATCAAATATGGAGACATCCTCATAAGGATCCATCAAATAGTCCATTGCTTCTTCTTCATGACATTGTTCTAGAAAACCCCTAAATCTTCCTTCCTTTTCAAAATCTTGCATTCTCCTTATAGCCTCAAGGTCGGGGGACTCTCCATTAGCATTTGCATTAGCAAAACTAGCCTTGATAGAGAATGTCCCATTATCTTTATCACCCTCTACTTCACTCACCATGGTGGTAGTCTTGTTAGAAAAAACTCTAAAAATTTATCCTCTTAGCCCATGTCTTTACAACCTTAGGGTTAAGATACATGTCGTGTGATGATGACTCCATCCTTAGTGGCCATAGCCCTAGTCTATTCTTCTCAATTTTCCCTCCTCAACCATTGCTCTATTTTGCACTAAACTCACCAACAAACCCCTTGCAAATACCTCCTTCAAACCCTCTATTGAGTTGCTACATCTTGTTGGTGATACAACCTGGAACCAAGGGTTGTGTGATGGATCTAACAGTTGCAATGGTAGTTGTAGTAGTGACCCATATTTCTCCTTGTCCTCTTTGTATCCCCTTGACCCCTTCTTCATTGTCGAAGTTGAGATCTTAGACACCTCTGACATCCATCTGCACCTTAATGCAACATCTCATACTATTTTTTTAAGCAAAAGTGCAATAGTTTTAAGATATTTAAAAATGTTGGATTCTCCTTCAAACTGTTGAAGGCCCTCTTCTAGTACAAATTATTCTTCTATTGTCCATTCATGAGCAAGCCCCGGGTTGTGCTTTAAGGCCTGTGAAATCCCACTATTGTTCTCCATCTGTATTTCCACTAAGTCCTAACTTGCACAGATTGTCGCCTACCCAAACGACAAGTACTATGAAGTTTTAACAAATTGAAAATTTATTCTTTTATGGCTACCCAAACCTTCGTATATAAAATAGTTATGATTAAAATTTTGTAAGTATGAATGGTATGATCACAAAATTTTAAAATAATTTTAATTAAAACTGTGTAATCATACCATCAATACTTACAAAATTTTAATTATAATTATTTTATTTACCATTAAATTTTATAAAGCACCCAAGTCTCACTCAATCCATGATGTGTCCACCATTTCTTTTCCTAGATATTATATATAGACAGAGGTTAGTGTGAGAAACCCCTACGACCACGTTCATGGTTGGACATCCTCATCTCAACCATAACCTCTGATTATAATGAGAGTTGAGCTTATCAATAGGGACCAAACATACACCCATCCCCTTACACACTCACCCATGCTGTAATTTGAACCTTAAACCTAAAAAAATAAAAAAGAGCCACATGTTTATAAATAAATTCAATCTAAATGATAAATTATCCTTCCCTTGGTGGTAACAGTTTTTTTTTCCACGTAAAACATTTTTAAAGTATGGAAATCTCATGTATTAAAAAAATATAACATTTAAAACGAGAGAGTGAAAAATGTTTTTTGTTCTAAAATATTTTCAATATAATAAAATTGTAAAATTATTTTTTCAATAAATTTACATAAATTTTTACGAGCGGATCCGGTCTCTCCTCGGCGTCTCCTCATTCTGAATACAAAAGATCATAGCGGATCTCGGTCTCTCCTCGGCGTCTCCTCATTCTGAATACAAAAGATCATAAAAATTATTATGATAGATAATTTTTTATAATTAAAAAAAATAATATTTAAATTTTAGCATAATGGTAAATAAAGACTTTTTGGAAAAGAGATTAATTGTTCTAGTTTCTTGGCATTTAACAATACTCTTTAATAATTTTAAGTCTCAATCAAAGACTGGTCCATTGAAATTTGATAATGCTTTTGTGGTTTTAATATTTGATAAAGTAGTAAATATAAATTTTTATTGATAAAGATTGTAAGAAGAATTTTTTGGTTAGGGTTTCGGTTTTATTTAAAGATTTAGGTTTAAACCAAGATATATTTAAAAGAATATGACATATCTAGAAGGAGATAGGTTAATTGGTAGTGGTTCAAAAGACGATAGGTCATTTGGTAACGGTTAAGTATTTGTTGTTCACTGTCCTAATTTAATTCCTTAAAAAATCAAAATTCTATTAACTTTATCTTATCCAATAAATTTAAGTTTATAATAACCATACCATATCTTATAAAAACAATTATTTACGTTCGACAATACTTTGCATTGTTTAAGGTCTTTAATGTTCAACAATGCTTTCCGTAGTTTTAGGTCTACAATAATGAGCGGGTCCTTGAATTGATAATACTTTCCATGTTCTTAGGTCCCATCAAAATCAAATTAAAAGTTCACGCCCCTCAAAGTTCGGTGTACATGAATAACATAAAGAGTAAAAAGATTAAAATTTGCTTGTACGTAGTTTCATGTTACATAAGGAAAGGGTTCCACCTTAATTGAGGGGTATACAAAAGCAGTATGTTATGGAAAATTAACTACAGCCATAAAGTCAACTTGCATTTCACCGACGAATGGAAAAGTCGTTCGAAGACGGACTGAAATCGAAGTAACGAGCCAGATATTGTCTATTCATCTTCCGTCATTGCTTTTCAACCTAGAATTGAAGTTTGTACGACCTTAGTGACAGCAAATTAAAAGTCATATTTTTTTTAAGGATTTATATATAAGATAAAAGAATTAGTCATAACAATATTATTTTTTTAGTAATTGATAAGCATAAGGTACAAACCAACTTGCTTCTACTAAATCAAATCTATTTTGCTTCGGTATGAAAGGGACCACGAAAGGATTCAGATCCTGAATCTGAGGTTTGAAGGTTTGAACCTGGGTGTCTTCTTGATAAGTGTCTGATCAGCCAATTTACCTAATAAAATATTTATGAAACATCTATGGTTTGAAAGGATGTCTTCTTGGTAAATGCCTCAAAGTGGGGCTTCTTGGGCTTCTTTTTCTCTAATTTTAATAGAGTTTAATAACATACTACTAAAATTAACTTTTACATTTATGAAACATCTATGGTATATGATTATTATATCAATTTTAAAACTTTAAAATAAATTTCTTTCTCAAGCATTCTGGAACATTAGGGTGGGCTAAAAAATAGACTAACTTTGTATTTTTTAATTTTTATAATCTAACTCAAACCTTTAATTTTTTCAAAGAGAAGCCAAAACCCTTACCATTAGAGGAAGCTTACAATTTTTTTTAAAACAATAAAATAAAAATATGATAATAATTACTGAAATTTGAACTTTAAATTTAAAAAAAAAATCAAAACCTTTATTATAATAATAATAAGCTTACAACTTTTTTTTGCTTGATAAAAAGGTGTTGTACTCAGGTTCCCCACCCTTAACAAATTACATCTCTATTCTTTAGAGCCTGAGAGTTTACTAATAGATACACTTCTCATTTCAATTGAGATGCTATAGTTAAAAACCTACATCATTTTATATAAAATGTCTGAATTTTTTATTTTCATTTTCATAATATTTTCAAATCTCTATATGAATACAATTATTTCAAAATTTAGCATATTTCTTGACATTTTCCTATAGCAACCTTCACAATGCCAAAACTTCACCTCTATTATCTATGCCTTACATTTTAGTAGAGTAATATTTTCAAAACATCGTACTAACATAGTCCACTTTACCAAATCTGGATTGCTAGTTTCCTTCCTGAAACACAAGTGCAACCACAAAAATTAATAAATAGTCTAAATGAACAAACATTATTGTTACAAAATAAAATAGATATCACCAATGGAAAACATTAAAGTAAATCTTAATCATTAATTGATTTAGGCAATCAACAATTTTTGTCAGCTTCAACTAAACTTTCTACTTCCTCTAATCATGGAAATGAGATGTTAACTTCACGATCCTCAACCAAAACCCCTCTATTGGATAGCTTATGTGCATATTTGTTTCCTTCCCTTAATATATGTGTAAACCTGATTTCTTCAAACTCTTTAGCAAGATCTTGAATTTCCACAATTATCTCTTGTATGTTCTATGTAGCCTTTGCTTTCCTCGAAATTGCATTTATTACTATGATAGAATCCTTCTAAAGTTGCCCAAGCTTCAACTTCATTATTTGTCTTAGATCCACAATTGAAAACATAATGAGACAAAATCTCTCCTTTATTATTTCTAATAATTCCTCCTCCTCCTGGTCCTAGGTTTCCTTTAGATGCTCCATCAAAATTCAACTTAACCCACTCCACATCTGGTGGTTTCCACTTTATATTCTTTACATTATTTTTGCTTCTCTTGTATCCAACATCATAATTCCATTTAATGACTTGACTCCATATATCAAGACTCTCTGCTTCCATATTAGGGATTAGGTGAGTTGATAGGGTTGGTTTAGACTCATCTATGGCTAAACATATCTTTTTTTTCATTACCTCTAAATTACTTTCCTTTCCTTTAAATATTCTTCTATTCCTTTCTAGCCATATAGTCCAAAGTATTGTATCTTTTGATATATCTCATATTGTCTATAAAGCCTCACTTTTATAAGTGTTCTACCATTGCTTTAACCAATATTCAATTTTGCTATTCATCACCATGTATTTACCAAACATATTAAGAATCCATTGCCAGAGATTCCAGATAATTGAGCAATGTCCCAAGAGATGGTCAATACTCTTCTCCTTCTTATTACAGAAAACACATTTAGAGGGGGCATGAAAACCCCTTTTCATAAGGTAATCCCGGGATAAAATTCTTCTATGACCTACTAGCCAAACAAACATTTTAACTTTAGGAATGCCTGGGTTATCCCAAATATCTCTCCAAATTCTAGTGATATTATTATTATGTTGGTGTTGAACATTATATCCACTTATTGTTGTGTATTCTCCACAGTTATTCAACTCCCAAATCAATTTATCCTTGACACCCCTCGGAATAATTACAGTTGTTATATTTCTACTCAATTGCCTCCTAGCATCAATGTCTTGTACTCTTGTAAAAAAATCTTCTTTCCATTTGTATCTTCCATCTTGATCCTTGTACAAAATGTTTGAAACCCTATGACCATATTTATCTTGAAGTAATCTCATCCAAGGTTTCAAAACTGGATCTAAATTGAGTGGTTTTTTATCACACCAAGTATCCATCCAAATAGAATTTTTTTCTCAGTTCCCACCACTCATCTTAAACCTTTAGTCATAAGATCAATATATTTTTAAAACCATTCCAAAGAGCATAACCATTTGGAAGAGAGAATGCAGTAAATATTAAACTTTGGTCATTGGGATCAACATACTTAGAAGAATTCTTGCCCATTGTCTTTGACTCTCTTTGTACAATCTCCATATAACTTTTCCCCTAAGAGCTAAGTTTGCATTTGTAAGAGCTCTTAAACCAAGACCTCCCCTAGTTTTGTCATCACACAACTTGCTCCATTTCACCAAAGAAAATTTCATTTTATCATGTAAACCTGACCATAAAAATGATCGCATAATAAAGATTAAACTTTTTTCAACTGATTTTTTCATAGAATACAAAGACATATAATATGTTGGAATGACTTGTAAGACTGACTTAATTAATTGCACTCTTCCTTCTAATGATAACCATCTACCTTTCCAAGCTGGAAGTTTATTTTGAACTTTATGAATAACTGGATTTCATAAATCTATCCTCATTCTCCCCTCAAATAAAGGCATCCCTAGATAAGTTGTTGGTAAATTTGTCTCCTCCATTTGAAGCAACCTACAAATTCTTGCTTTGATATTAGCAGGAGTGTTAAGAAAGTAAATTTTGGATCTAGTCCTATTAATTTTTTGCCTTGAAGCTCTTTCGTACTCTTTTAAAAAGTTATTCAAAGCTCTGGCCTCATTTATCCTTGCCCTCCCAAAAAGGGTTGTATCATCTACAAACAGTTGATGGGTGATATTATCGATGTTATTACTAACCTTAAGTCCACTTATAAACCTATCTTTGCAAGCCTTCTTTAAGTTCCTCCTCAAAACTTCTGCCATAATAATGAACAAATGAGGAGAGAAGATCTCCTTATCTAAGGTCTTTCTTAGCTTTGAAAGCTAACCCATTGACCAACACTGAATAAGAAACTGTAGAGACACAAAATTCAATCCATCTAACCCATTTCTTCCCAAAACCAAACTTATCTAAAACTGCAAAAAGAAAATTCCATTTAACCCTATCATAGGCTTTACTCATATCAAGTTTTAAGATCATAACTTTCTCTTTTCTTGAAGTTGTTGAATGTATAACTTCATGAGCTACTATGATCCCATCCAAAATTTGTCTCCCTTTCACAAAACCTCCTTGCTCTTTTGAAATAATTTTGTCTAACAATGGCTTTAATCTATTCGCCATCACTTTGAAAATAATCTTATAAGCCATATTGCATAGGATTATGGGTTTAAAAGAATCAAACAATTCAACATCCTTCTTTTTTTGAATTAGGGTAAGATAAGTTGCATTTATTTTA
This sequence comes from Wollemia nobilis, assembly GCA_028583015.1. Lineage (NCBI taxonomy): Eukaryota > Viridiplantae > Streptophyta > Pinopsida > Araucariales > Araucariaceae > Wollemia > Wollemia nobilis. Next base: position 1,331,256 of record JAQPPZ010009575.1, read on the forward strand.
TAAGGAATGTATTGTTTTACCCTAGACTGTTCCATTGCCACCAATAAAGAATCCTTCACTATATCCCAATTATATTGGTAAAAAGTTGTAGAGAGCCCATCTGGACCAAGGGATTTATCCTTATTAAAATATAAAAGAGCTAAATGAACTTCTTCTAGAGTAATAGAATCCATCACTTCCTATTGTCTTCATTTATTATAACTGAAGGAACATCTTGAAGAAGTTTATCATTAAGAACTTCGATCTCCTCTGAACCTAGAATATTATGATAAAACGACTTAGCCTCTTTTCTAATTTCACTCTGATCTTCAATCCAAACCTCTTCTATTGATTTAATTCTACCAATTCTAGAAGATCTTTGTACTATAGTCATCCTATGAAAAAAATTTGTATTTTTATCTCCTTCTTTTAACCAAGTTTGTCTTGATTTTAATATCTATAATTTCTCTTCCTTACTCAAAATATTATGATATTCACTAAGCAACTCCCTTTCCTCCGAGCTTGTATTATTTTCATCATCTTTTTGGAATTTTGAAAGTTTATCTTTTAGTTCTTTCTTCTCAAAAACATTTCCAAAGGTGTTTTTGCTCCATTATTTTAATCTAGATGTCATAGCTTTAATTTGGTTTGGAAGAGCATACAACCCACCATTACCTAAAGAATTCCATATTTGAGCTATCATATCAACAAATTGAGGATGATCTTCCCACATCTACTCATGTTTAAAATATGATATTTTTTTAAATTCACTAACCACCATTTTAACTCTTATTGGCTAGTGATCTGAACCAATCCTTATTAAGGTATTAATTTTAGCACAAGTTCCTTCATCTAGCCAATGATCTTAGAGAATACATCTATCTAATTTTTTAGCTATTAGGTTTCGGCCCCTCCTGTTTTGGTCCAAGTATAGTTGTCTTCTTCAAACTCAACTTCCCATAGATTGTTGTTTTAAATAAAAGTTGAGAAATCTTTCATACTTTGGGTCAATTTACTAATTCCCCCAAATTTTTCATTCATCTTGGTAATGGCATTAATATCTCTAATGATCATGAAACATGTTTCTTGGTCTTCATTTCTCATAAAGACCTCAATCCCACTCCAAAATTCTAATCTACCTGACTGAGTTGTAGGACCATACACATTGATAAGGATGAAGTGAATATCAATAAAGTAGCAAGTGACTAAAGATGTTATCCAATGCCTAGTTTTATGAATGGTTACACAAGAGGCTCTAGAAGGATTCCAACAAGTTAGAATTCCCTCTGTTGCTCCTTCAAAATCCATAACATCCCATTCACATCTTGCCCAAACTGCTTTCATAGTTTTGAACCTTCTTCTTTTGTCATTTTAGTTTCCTGGATACAGAGAATATCAAGGTTATTACTTAAACATAAGTCCCTAATACACCTATGCTTTGAGGGGGCATTAGCACCCTTTATATTCCATGATATGATAATCATGTCTCATTAGGGGCTTTTGGCCCTTCTTGCGTATTACCAATATCATTTTGTTGTTTGGTAAAGAGAATTTCAACCAACTTAGTTTGTGTTCCTTTCTCTATGTTAGCTCTTGCTTCCCTAGATCTTGCTTGATAATTTGAGGATTTTTCTCTTTTTGCCTTGCCTATATCAAGAGTATGTCTTATTATTTTATTCCTCAATATTCTTTCACCATTTTGTTTTTCAACATATTTATCCTCTCTTGGCTCTATTATAAAAGCTTTTGACTTATCCTGCTCATTTTTTGGTATTTCCTTATTAATGGCAGAGGTATTACCTTCTAAAATTGCATTTTATTTACCAATTATTTCCTCTTGAATGGTGCATGGTACTTCAAGAGAGTCTTCAAAATCTTATGAAACACATTCCTTGGATTCATCGAGAATGTTATTTCTTAAATTAGGATCATATTGAATAGACGATTCCTTGCTAATATGTTGAAATTGTTGTCCGTGTCCTCTAAGTTTTGATCTACTTTTTCTTCATAGGCTAAAGCCTCAAAAGAATTGGAATTTCTTCTAGTATCCTTTCTTATTGGTCTCCACTGTTCATTTTCTTTTATTTTTCTATATCTATTTTTTGGAAGTTGAAAACCATGTTTATCATAACCATTTGTAAATTTCTCTTATAATTTTCTACAAATGATTATGTTGGGATCTTCTTAGGGCATGATCTTTCAATATGCCCCACCTCATGACATCTTCTACATCTAAAAGATATGTTTTAATAATCTATAGTTTGGGTCCACATCTTATCCCCATACTTAAGAATGATTGATTCTGGTAAAGCTTTACTTATATCAATCGTGACCAATATTCGAGCTTAAATAGCCAAAAATCCATCTTTTGTTGTATCCAAAATCTCAAGGAATTCTCCTAGAGTATTGCCTATTGCCTTGAAGGTATCTATTTCCCAAAATTCAATGGCTAATCCAAACATCCTAACCCAAACTGGTACCAGGGATAGATTTACATTTTCAGGTGAAAAGCCTTCATACCAGCGGGTAAGGAAGAGCCCTGCTCTTCCCATAAACCAAGGACCCCCTTTTAGGATTCTTTTTCTTTCTTCCCTAGAACAAAAATGGCTAGGAAGAAACCTTTGGAAATAAATGATAGAATCACTCCTGGAGACTTCCAACTCCTATAAGTCCATTTTCTCAAGGTTGAAACCCCTAGCCAATACCCATTAAATTTACCAAAAACTGTCTTATCTTGGAGCAATGAGGATCTCTCTGAGGTGCGCTCACTAACCTCTACCACTAGGGATGATTCTAAGGATTTAACTATAAATCGATCCATGGAAAGGAAACTAAAACTCAAAATCTAATGAAATTTATCTCGAAAGTTCTATAATAAATATAATATTTGATAAAAAATTTATAAAATTTCCATGCACAATTTCTAAGATAAAAAGAAAGGAAAAAAAGAACTTAGTTGAAAATTTCTTTTTCCAGATAGATGTCTTGCCTCGCTGAAGTCCTAGCCCTTCATTGCTCTTCCCATAGTTCGAACCTTAGTTGGCAAATAATTGTAATTTCGTTTTTCACGACTTAAAAACTCGTCACTGCTCTTGTTTCGAATGGTTGACTTCACAGGGTTGTATCTCCCTCAATATTGCTTGAATTTTTGCATATGATCATTCATTTTAAAGCTATTCAAATTTTGCACAAGTTGGTCCAAAAATCAGCTGCATCGGATAACTCTTAGCGAAGATATGACTCCTAAAAGATGAGATAATTTTTAGGAAAAAACCCTAACCTTCACACTTTGCAATTTCGTTTTTCATGATTTGAAAAATCATCACTACCTTTGTTCCGAATGGTTGACTTCACAGAGTCGTATCTCCCTCAATATTGCTCGGATTTTTTCATATGACCACTCATTTTAAAGCTATTCAAATTCTACATAAATTGGTCCAAGAATCAACTGAATCAAATAACTTTTCTTGAAAATATAACTCCTCAAAGATAAAACATATATATTACAAACTTACAACTTTTTTAAAATAAAAAATATAATAATAAACCTATGAAACTAGATTTTCATTCATGAATTACATTCATAAAATATTAACATTGTTTTCAGACAAAGACAATAATTCGAGAAAAAATCAATAATAATTGTTTTAAAGACGAAAGAATTAATAAAAATAATAAAATTTAATTCATCCAATTAATTTTGGAACAACCATGATAATTCCTTATTAGAAACCTTAATATCATATCTTTATTATTAAAATTATATTTAAATTTATAATATAATTGATAAAATTAAAATAATTAATATTTAAAAAATTTTAACAATATAAAATTAAAATAATATGCTCTTTAATGCTATTATTAGCTTTATTTAAAAATATGTTAAACAATTATCATCCTTTCATAATTATTTTCTTATTTTCTTATATTTAAATGCATTTATGTATAAAAAATATTTATTTACTTTGATGCATATATATATTTATATATATATTTTTCTATAATTATAATTTGATAGTTAGAAATTTTAGAATTTTGAAAAGATATATAAGAAAATCGGTTATATTTGCAGTCTTTTTTACTATCAAGAAGGGTTTAAATCTTAGGCTTGCTACTTATAACCCCTATTCGTCTCGTTGTTGTTGGCCTGGAATTAGATGGAGATCATTGGTTGCTTAAGGTTTGTATCACCCTTGTCGGTTTGGTGCACGCACTCAGAATATTCAAATCAAACTACTACCTTTGCAAATAAAACATTTTTTTTTAGGAAATACCCAACCAAATCTACACTTATCAATCCACCTAACATTTAAAAATAATTTAAAAAATATATAAAATTTGAAACGAGTAAAAAATACTTTCTATTCTAAAATACAATATTATGAAATTATTATGATAACCTTATATAAAAATAAGATTGATCTTTAGTTTTTAGTACAAGGTTAAGTAAAGACTTTTTGTTAAAGAGATTAATTGTTCTACTTTCTTGGCATTTGACAACGATTTTTAATGGTTGTAGATCTCAATCAAAGACAAGTTCATTGACATTGGACGATTTTTTTTGGTCTTCAATTTTGAAGTGTTAAATTATAATTTTTTATCTTTTGACATTTTTGCGAGCTGGTATTACAAGACTCGTGCTTATAATATTACTTCCATGTAAGTTGGACTTAAAAGTCTTTGTTACCTTTAAGATATTTTTACTTGTATGTTTGTTTTATACTCTATCTTTTCCTACATAGAATAGAATAGAATAGAATAAAGAGAGGATCACATAAACTAATAAACTAATTTCTACTTTCTGCATACTCTACAAAATGTTAAGTTTAGGTGAATAGTTTTTTAGATAATATATTTTTAAGTCTATTAAATTATAAAAAATAAATATAACTAGTATTGAAAATATTATTATTTAAAAAATAAAATAAAATAATAATAATCATTATCAAATTTAATGGTAAATGATAACAACTAGATTGCATGTGTTACATTTATTAAATGTTGTCAAACAATAGTTCGAGAAAAAGTCAATTATAATTGTTTTAAGGGTGAAGGAATTAATAAAAGTATGTAAATTGAAGTCATACAATTGATTTTGGAACAACCATGATAGGTGAGGTTATGTGATTGAATGAAAATCCCCTTCAATTTTCTTTGGTTACATAAATGAATTGGTTACCATTACAATTTTTAGTAATTGTTAGCGTAGCTGGCAGGGTTTAAATTATCAGCGAAGGCTTTCAACACATTCATCATCTTATTAATGGTAACCCGATGTGAGATGGGGACCGTCGGAGGCACACGGTTCGCACCGTCTTTGTCAGTCTGGTTCAACACGTAGCATGAAGGGGACCGTCGGACAAGCAGGAAACAAATCGCCGTCATAAATCAGGTGCAACACACAAAGGAGTCGGATCGAACTACTGGCTATGCATGGGCACGCCCTTAAGATTGGAACCTAGGTCTCCAAAATAAAAAATTTATATTTTTTTATTTATTATTATTTGGTTATTGTGAGAAACCTCTATGACCGATGCACAGGGTTGACCAGTCTCCTCCCAACCATGACCCCTCGTAAAGCCAAGAGGGACCTCCCGAAGAAGAGCCAAAGCTCGGACCGTTGCGCTGCACCCGAGGTGCAAGTTATATCTATTTTAAATCATATTTATAAATTATAGATTTTTTTAATGGTTATACAAAATTTAAACGATTTCATCCATATTACATCATTATCACATATTGGTATTATAACAAAGCTTGGAAATATTATCCATATATCTTGGGTCTCGTCATTGAAATGCTAAGGAATCTAACCGGTTGAGCTAATGCCACATGATATAAATTATAAATTAATTATTTATATATACAAACAATTTAATATTAATATTTTAGAATTTTGAATAAAGATTAAAGGTTTGAATCTTAAAATATAGGTTTACATATAGTTGAAAGCTTACTACAATGGTAAGGGCTTTGACCTTTATTTGAGAAGTTTAAGGTTCAAACCCCACTCAATATGAGGGTACTGGGATCCTTCATAAAATTCAGTGTAAACTCATTGAAAATTCAATAATACTTGTGTATTTCAACTAAGCACGAGTGTGAGTGCAAGCTGAGAGTGAGGAGGAAGTACGAGCGTGAGAAGGGAGTGAGTGCAGCCAGAAGCAAGTGCGAGCATGAACCAAGAGTGAGGAGGAAGTTGTGAGTGCGAGTCGAGAGTAAGTGCAACTGAAAGTAAGTGAGAGCGCGAGGCAGGAGTAATTGCAATCGAAAGCGAGTACGAGCATGTGTCAGGAGTGAGTGCAGTCAGAAGCAAGTGTGAGCACGAGCCGAGAGTGAGTGCAATCGAAAGTGAGTGTGAGCGCGAGTTGGGAGTGAGTGAAATCGAAGGCGAGTGTTGTTGTACTTAGTATGGCACTGAGAGGGGGGGTGAATCAGTGTGGCATTCCAAAACATGAATTAACAGCTCTAAAAACCATAGCAATTAAAACTTATAAACAAATATAATAAGTACAGCAAGAGAACATCACACAACATAGATTTTTAACGAGGTTCACCAAAATGGCTACTCCTCAAAAAGAACGGCTGCTTGGACTACCATCCAAATCCAGCCTCTTGCAAAGCACCAACTTTACAATTTGTTTACCAAGGACCAACCGGAAGGAGCACCAACCCCTTATTTATCTCGCACCAATGAAAGGAGCACCAACCCCTAATTTGCCAAAGACCAACTGGACTTCAATTTTGAATGAAAATGTTTGACAAATACCTTTGTTATTTCAAGACTCTAACTGATCTACTTCACCTTTGCAATCTCTGCACACTCTGCTCTTTCTTGCGTAATCTCTTCACACAATCTCGCTGCACTGCTACAGCCAAACTTTGCAATCAACTTTGCCCTTTGCGCTCTCTCGCACATTCTCGCTTTCTCTCGCTCACACGCTTCGCACACTCTGTGTCGTTCCACACTTCGCTCTCTGTGCGCATTCACAATCGCACTTCGAACAACTCGACACAACTAGCTCACATTATGCACTTCGCTATCATCTCGCCGATTCTACGCTATCTGCGCTTTTACGGCCGCATCTCGCACTTCAACATTCACCCGATGGATGCCTAAATCTCCAAACAGCCCCGCTTATATACTTGAGATTTTGAGATGAAAACCCTAATAGTAGTCGGCTGATTATGCAAATGCAAACCCTAATCTTGGTCGGTCGCAAACCCTAAACATGGTCGGCCGCAAACCCTAAATGTGGTCAATTGCAAACCCTAAAATCTGTCAGCTCGCATTGAATGACTTCTGAACTGCTCGTCCACTGCATTATTAGATCTAACTGCCTGAGTTGACAACAATGACAAAACTCTTGCAACACCTTGCTCAACAATCTCCCCCTTTGGAATTGTTGGCAACACCTGTGTACATTCCTCGTAACTCTTCTCCCCCTTTGTCAATAATACCAAAGGGCCGCTGCAGACTCCCCTTGAGTCCATACACACCATTCTCAGAACCACATTGAAATAGTTAGCAAAAATCATGGATATGATCAATAAGATGAACAAATGCACAAATGCCCCCCTCGAGAATTTGATCCCAATGGCTAGTCAAATTTTAGACTATTCTTGGGAATATGTGGCCACTTCAATTCACGCTGTCTTCTGAGCCTCAACCCTCTCTTGCTCTGCAATCTCAAACTTGTCCACCGATTTTAGTGAAAGCATACACTGATCGTTTAACTATCCAACTTTTTGCTCTATAATGCAAACAACATCTCGCATATACATCTTGAATATTCTCAATAGACTTGAACCTACTGACAGCTGTTTGTCTTTCTCTACAGTGAGAATCCAGCAGACTACCTCAATTCTTTATAAAAGCACCTCAAACATTCATCACCAGGCTGGAAATCATCTGGTTGCACATTATAAACTTTTTCTTCAATCTTCCCATTCAACATGCTGATTTCACTTCTATCAACAGAATTGACAAGTGACTCACATCTCGTACCAATTTTTGTTCAAAGACTGCAATTTTATCGCCAACTCTTACTTTCAACTGTGCATGTCGAAAGAAGACATTTTGTCAAACACTTTATGGCCAACCGTAGTGCACCTTACTCAACCTCAAACTTCTTATCCTTGAATTGGCATTATATTAAAAGTTAAAACAAAACTGTCTGTGAATTAAATATATTCACCAAGGTGTAATGAAAGATCTGACAATCTTCACATCAAGCGTCGAACAAAAACACGCTGCTATTATCGAAACACAAATACGCAGCTGGGGCAAGCATTCTTTCAATAAACAAAAACAATCTGAACTGTTATAATCCATAGCTATAATCAGTGGCAGTAAGAACCATCAACAAAACAACAATGACATAAGCAATACTACCAATGGTGAAGATTCTCAATGCAAACACTACCCTTCACGGCACTTCCACACACAACTAAATGAACAGCCAACACACTTGACAATTATACCACAAAAGCCCAACTGCTGGTCTTTCATCCTCAGATACCCAGACAAATATACAGAAGCATTAAAATAAAACCTTTTTCAAAATGCTCCCCTGAGGATGTGTTACCTGGAGTTGCTTAGTGCAGTAGAAGAGCAGTCTCCTTTAGTTCAAGGAGACACGATTTCCTCTCTTCTTTCTTTCTCCAGACTTTCTTGACCTCGGGCTTGGATTTTTCACCTGCGTCCCTATTTTGCATCATTGCATGAACTTGAATATCTCTCTGGTGTGGTTGTCTCTTATGCATCCATGATGAATGATTATTTTCCTTTCTTCTATGAACCTGATTTATTTCCCTCGTCTGTGTTGTGTTCTTTGCGTCTTATGAAATCTACTGTTTTGCCTTAGATTTGATACATAAGCGCTTGGACAAAACCTTGCTATGTGCCCATGACCATTGCATTGAAAACATTGTACAAAGTGTTCACTCAGATATGCAGATGTATTTCGACCAAAATAACTCTTTGATTTATTATTTAATCCACAATAAGTTGCCTTGTGACCATACTCGGTTACATCTGAAACAATAGCCATTAAAAGTGTTAGTATGAAAAAAGTGAGAGTGGTAGAACCTCTTTTGTTGTGGCTGCTTTGTCTGTAAATCTCCTTTGATATTTTCTTTCTTTTGAAGATACAGCTTTAACCTTTTCTTGCTCGGACCCTTCAACAATGAACTTCTTCTTCTTTGCAGAATTGGAAGATACAGGTTGTTTAGCTTCATATCCAAGACCATGCTTAATCGTGGAGCTTCTCTGATGACTTATCATTTTATCTAGCAATTCTGTGCTCTTCTCGAATTTAAGATTTGTATTGGCCTCTTCTAGTTGTTTCTTCAATGAAACAATCTCTTCTTCTTGTTTGCGGCAAATAATCTCTTTCTCATTGATCTCGCGACCCGAGAGTTTCCTCAATCCTTTTAGACTCTTCTACTTGCAAGCTTTAGATTACTAACTACTTTGTTAGAATCCTCTTCATGTTTGTTACACACATTGACTTTATCATTCAATTGTGACTTCAAGTCTTCTTCTATTTTCTTGGCCTGTTGGAATTGTAAGAACAGATTTTCAATCTCATCCCCATATTCTTCCAATTTCTTGGACAGTCTTTTGTTCTTTTTCTTTTCTATACTCAACTCTTCAAGAGCAGAGATCAACTCACCTTCCCGACCTACTTCAAAGCATTGAGGTTTTTATTATCTCGCTTCAGTGTTCACCCCTTCTCGCATTTTCTCGGTTCAATTTCCTCTACCATCAGAAACCGAAACTGGCCGAGATGTCCTTTTGAAGGAGGTTCTATTCTTCTTACTTGGAGCTGTAATTTGATCTTCATTCCAATTTGCTTCTTGCATTCATTTCTTCTTTATTACATTCCTGTTCTGATTCTATTTCTTCTTCATCTTCACTGCTACTAAACCCATAACACTGACGTTCATTATGCCGGAGTTGATCAAAACATTCTGAACCTTGAGAACCTGCATTATGACCGAGTTGACTCTTGGCCTTTTCTCCATTGTTTGATTCATCTCTTGAATCTACAGTAATAATGAATTTATCTTGAATCTACAGTAATAATGAATTTATCTTTATTTTCTTTTATGACCCTGTGTGATCTTTTCTTCTTGTGTCTCATGGTTCCATTCTTGCCTTTCTTTGCCATTAGAGTATTAATCCAAGATCAACCCTAGCTGATTTAGCCTTTAAAGGGAACTTGGCTCTGATACCAATTGTTGTACTTAGTATGGCACTGAGAGGGGGGGTGAATCAGTGTGGCATTCCAAAACATGAATTAACAGCTCTAAAAACCACAACAATTAAAACTTATAAACAAATATAATAAGTACAACAAGAGAACATCACACAACATAGATTTTTAACGAGGTTCACCAAAATGGCTACTCCTCAAAAAGAACGGCTGCTTGGACTACCATCCAAATCCAACCTCTTGCAAAGCACCAACTTTACAATTTGTTTACCAGCACCAACTGGAAGGAGCACCAACCCCTTATTTATCTCGCACCAACAGAAAGGAGCACCAACCCCTAATTTGCCAAAGACCAACCGGACTTCAATTTTGAATGAAAATGTTTGACAAATACCTTTGTTATTGCAAGACTCTAACTGATCTACTTCACCTTTGCAATCTCTCGCACACTCTGCTCTTTCTTGCGCAATCTCTTCACACAATCTGCTGCACCGCTACAGCCAAACTTTGCAATCAACTTTGCCCTTTGCGCTCTCTCGCACATTCTCGCTTTCTCTGCTCACACGCTTCGCACACTCGTGTCGTTCCACACTCTGCTCTCTGTGCGCATTCACAATCGCACTTCGAACAACTCGACACAACTAGCTCACATTATGCACTTCGCTATCATCTCGTCGATTCTACGCTATCTGCGCTTTTACGATCGCATCTCGCACTTCAACATTCACCCGATGGATGCCTAAATCTCCAAACAGCCCCGCTTATATACTTGAGATTTTGAGATGAAAACCCTAATAGTAGTCGGCTGATTATGCAAATGCAAACCCTAATCTTGGTCGATTGCAAACCCTAAACATGGTCGACCTAAACATGGTCATTGCAAACCCTAAATGTGGTCAATTGCAAACCCTAAAATCTGTCAACTCGCATTGAATGACTTCTGAACTGCCTGTCCACTACATTATTAGATCTAACTGCCTGAGTTGACAACAATGACAAAACTCTTGCAACACCTTGCTCAACAAGTGTGAGTGCAATCAAAAGTGAGTGTGAGCGCGAGTCAGGAGTGAGTGTAGTGGAAAGTGAGTGAGTGCAGCTGAAAGTGAGTGCAAGCATGAGTTGAGAGTGAGGAGGAAGTGTGAGCAGGAAGTAGAAAGCAAAGTGTGATCCAATTGAAGAAAACCTAGTTTGAGCCAAGAGGAAGTGCAATCTAAGAGGGTGAGTGTAGTCGAAAGTGAGTGAGTGCATACACAAATCGAGAGTGAGGAGGAAGTGTGAGTAGGAAGTAGAAAGCAAAGTGTGATCCAGTTGAAGAAAATCTAGTTCAAATCGAGAGGAAGTGTAATCTAAGAGGAAGTGCAAACCAATATTCAATCATGACATAAGAGTAGCGGGTTCATTTAGAGTGCATCAATGCTTCAAACCCTTACCACAAATGCATATTTCCAAAATATTGTTGAAGTGAAAGAACATCGAGAAAAATAAGAGACAAGGGCTATTGCGAACCAAGAGGGAGTGCACACTGGGAGAGAGTGCAAGCTAGGAGCGAGTGCAAGCCAAGAGGGAAGGTGATCCAAGAGGGAGTGCAAGCCCCATTAGCTAGTATGGAAGGAAAGTCGTATTTGAAAGCCCTAATGGGAAGTCAAGATGCCCTAGTTGGAAGTATGGAAGCCCAAGTTGAAGATAAGCAAAAGAACGAATACATGGCAAGTTCCATCCAGGTAGCAGATGTTACACTAGAAGTGAGTATAAAAGATGAAATTATTGAGCATGATATAATGGTTCTTAAAAGTATAAGGTTAATATGTAAGTTCCATAGATCATGGCCAAGGTTTTTGGAGATCCAAAATTGGATCAAGTGGAAGTGAGGATTAAATTCAAATTACTCTGTGACTTTTCTTCCTAAAGGTTTTTTTCTCATCATCTTTTCGAGTTCAAAAATTAGGGATAAAGTAATATTTGGTGGCCCATGGTTTAGGGGAAGAGATGCACTTTATTTGAGACCATGGAATGGAATTTTTTTGTTGAGACATAAACTATTAAGAAGCTTTTAGTATGGGTTAGGCTTTTTGGACTTCCATATCAACTTATAAATAAGGATGTTATGAATAATATTGGAAATGCCCTAGGAGAATTCATCAAGGAAGGACTACCTACTAAGGAGCAAAAGCATGCTATATATACTCGAATATGTGTTATGAATATTTCAAAATCTTTACCACAATCCATTAAGATAAAATATAAATCAAGAGAATGGGATCAACAACTAGATTATGAAAATATCGCTTTTTATTGCCACAATTGTTATGAGATTGGACACATGGCAAGAGTTTGCAAAGTGAAAACTATGAAGAAAGAGACAAAAAATTCTAGCCATGAGATAAACTTCAAGACAAAGCAAAGAAATCATATAGTAATAAAAGCTAGATTTAATCAAGGATATTCCACTCCGAAAGAATAGATAAAGAAAACCTATCTACAATATCATTTGGCAAGTTCATAAGGAATTAAAGGTGCAAAAGATGTGGAGAGAAATCCTAAAACAATGACAACAAAAGAGGTAAAGTCTTTTTGCAGGTAAATCATCTTCATTTTCCTCAAGTAGTATAGAAACATATCCAAGTAATAAGAGTGAAAGGAATGAAGATGTTATCCCTTGCACTTCAAGGTTTCAAGAGTAGCATAATAAATAAATAAAGATGGAGGAAACCCATAACAATTTAGGTTTTTTAGAGCATAATAAGAAGGTAATTGCTACAAAAGAGCATCCTTGCACTTTCGAGTTTCTAGGGCAACATATATAAGATTTTGCTTTTGAGATTATTCCTTACACGTTGGATCCCTCAAAACAAGGTAAACCTAAATATGCTAAGTCTTACTATGAGCAGTGTGAGAATATTGAAGATAAATGCAAATGAAAGTATTCTTAGAAATGAAAAAAAGAGAGGAAGACCTAAGAAGCAAAAACAAAGAGAAAAATAAACCTAGAGGAATATTGCTATGGAAAACAAAAGCAAATATCACAAGTGCTAACAAGAAGTGGCGTTAAACCCACAAATAAAAAAAAAACAATGAAAATAATATCTTGGAATAATAGGGGAATGGATAAAAACCCTAAAAAATATTTAAGAAATTGTTATTATACACAAGATATTTATAGATATAGAAGTTGGGCAACAAATATTTTAGCCATTAGTGGTGTTGAATGGCAAAATTTAAATTTTAGAAGGCATATGATAGAAAAGGAGTTGATTGTGCAAACTTAGCAGTTTGAGGAAAATGAAGATTGATAAAAAGTAAATGAAGAATATCTTTGATTGAAAGGCAAAATGATGGAAATTGATAGAAAGGAAAATGAAAAATATCTTTGAAAGAAAGGTAAAGTTGGATATGTTGTAATTAACTTGTTAAAAATGTAATGAGAGCAATATAACGTTTTGTTTTTGTAATGGGAGTGGCTCCCAAAAAAAAGCCACACATTAATAAAAAAAGAAGAATAAGATAGATTTACATACCATATTTGGATAACTATAGTTTAAATTAACCATATATAAATAAACATATCCGAGTTATCAATTATCCTTATAATCAATCTAAACAAAAATATAGTTTGAAATAACTTTATTAATAAACAATATTAGTAGGTTTGTGGTGTAGACCAATTGGTGCAACGAAAACCTCTTAAGGGAACAGATACCTAGGGTTCAAATCTCGAGCCTCATTAGACTGAATGTTTGTCCTTTCCTAATGCTTTCAGTGGTGTAAAAGGTTTAAATTAAATGTGACATGATAATTATAAGGATGAATTGCACAAAAGTACTATGTGGTAGTTTTCAGGGTGTACATGGTTGAATAGTCTCCTCCCAACCATGACCCCTCGTAAAGTCGAGAGCTATGCTTATCAATAGGTAATTTAACACACAGCTACCACACACCCACCCCTTACACACTTACCCGCACCACACGTGCCACGGTTTAAACCTGTTGGTGATACTACTATTGATCCACATACTCTAAGATTCACCATATTATTATTACTTACAAATCAAATAGGTCATTTCAAATTGAAAGTTGTTTCATTTTGAATGTTTGTCCTTTCTTGATGCTTTCAGTGGTGTAAAAGGTTTAAATTGAATGTGACATGACAATTATAGGGATGAATTGCACGAAGTACTATGTGACAATTTTTGGGGCAGACAACGCGAAATACTATAGCCATAAAAATGGATAATGCACCCTAATCATCATGACTGCTATTGATTCCACTAGTGTTACCCTTTTAATCTAAAAAATATATAATTTGAAATAACCATGTATATTAAGTTAAATATAAACATTAAATAAAATATATTTATAGTGCTTGTTTAAAATTTAATTTAATTTATTTTTTTAATTAAAATTATTAAATGATATTTAATTTAATTGATTAAAGTTTTTAACTTTCAAAGCGAAGCCAAATTTAAATCTTGTTAAGTGATAGATGTATAATAGCTAAACTATTATAACTGCTATATTGTTATGATGTAACACTACTTGGATTTGTTTCAAACTTATATAACCAATTAAAAAAATGGTTAAATAAATTAAGTCATATCCCACCCACGTTCCATCAAAACTTCATATTAAAATTACAACAAGATCACAATTATATGGTATCGTTGGATAAGATTTAAACCTATATTTTTTCTAAGAAAAAAAAAAAAAATAACCTATTTAATTTATTATTATTTTATAACATTTTTTTCTAATTTTTATTACAAGATGAATTTAAATAAATAAATAACAATGATACAAGTTAAAGGTCATGTGAGAAGAGAAGTATAATGTCATTGCAAAGGAAAAATTATGTCTCTGTAGAATATCAACTTTTATAATAATAATTGTTATTATTTTAAAAAATATTTATAAAACCTAGTACGTTGGGTTTACTATCAATAGGTCTATTTATTTTTGAACTAAACTTTTAAAGTAAAGTACGAATTTGTGCAAGGGGCTCCAGTTCCTTTGTACCAGAGTTTCTTGGATGAAAACGCAAAAACATACTACTACAATACCTCTCAAAAAGATACAAATTTTAAGATTACTACCTCTCTTCTCTTAATCTCTAAAGAATATTTCAAACCATTTTCATGGACACTTTGAAAAAAATATTTAAAATATATTTGTTTACCAAAATAGACCAGTATAAAAATCTCATTTATATTAAATATAAATAATAATAATAATAATAATAAAATAAAAATGTTTACTAAAAATTACTAACATAGCTAGCAGGACACAATAAATATCTATACAACACATTTATGAAAAATATTTGTCTAGAACCTATTTAGGATCTGGGACCCTCATATAAATTCATTACAAATATCTATTTAAAAAATTTGTTAAAATAACTAATTAGACAATAACATATGCCTATTTATCATTTGATCTAGTTTTAGTTTATCAAACTACATATGATATAATACATTCTAAGTGCAAATAGCTTATGATAGGTAGAGGTCCTGTATGGCCTTCCCTGATAGTTTTTTTTGTATTTTTTATATTTTATTTTTAAAAAAATATTTAGGTTTAAATTTTATTAAATAATATATGTATAATTATTAAATTATTATATATGTTAGTTTAATTTTATAAAATATTTTTTAAATTTAATTTAATTTTTTATTTTAACATTAAAATTTAATAATTTTTTTTAATATTTTTATTAATTTTTTTTCCCTTTTTACCTTCTCTAAAGAATAAAATAACATTTGAAGATCTATAAAGGAAGCACAATTGATCCATGACCGTAATGCCTAACAAATATGAATTGTGCCCGTAATGCCTAACAAATATGAATTGAAAATTATAGTGAAGAGAGTATAAAAAGGCCAAAAGAAAAACTAAAAAGATAGAAAAATACTAAAAATATAGTAATAGAGATTTTTTTTTATAAAACATTTTAAGCTTTATTTTTTAATAAATTATATATGGTGTTATTTTTTATTGAAACCAATGGTTATATTTAATAAAAATAAAAAGTTATAATAAGAAGGGAGTTAGAAAGATCATAATTTTTATTGGTGTCTTTTCTATAAAATAAATAATAATATTGAATTTACAACTCGTCATTTTATTAAGATATATTTTTTTTTTTTTTAAGAAATATATTCTTCATTTTCATTATGTTTTTGCAAATCAACTCTTTGATATCATTTTTATTAAAATTTAAATTTTGTCAATATGGAGATCAACATTGTAATTAGATAAATTAACTCTTATACAAAATTTGCTTTAAAGATATGCTCACGTTTCCCAAGCGACTGTCTTTGACAATAATTGATGAATATTAATCATAATGCTATTTTTATCCAATATTAATTTTTTTTTTTTTTTAAATCATTAATGATAATTAAATCTCCTCGATTGAAATATATATTCATCATTTTTCAAATGCAATTTTTAACCTTGTAAGCCCTAACCTCTACACAGTTAGTTGAATTTTTATGTGATTTTGAGTTGGAAGAATTTTGCATTCATTATTTAAAAAAACATGACCTTCACTTGTTTCTTGATTTCTTTTGGAAGCATCATCAAAAATAATTTTAATAAACCTTATTTTTAGATATTTCTAATTATCATAGATTGAAAAGTCCTTTGTGTTAATCACATTGTCATGTATAACCCTTTAATTATATTCAAATCATATACCAAGAGGCTATCATCTCTCTTTTTGCATATATTGCCTCTCTCGTAGAATGCACTATGACAAAGGTTTTAAACATCCATGATAACATATATCCAGTACATACATTATGCCTTTGCTCTTTAGTAGTTGGCTCCTCCTAAACAAACTTCTTAAAGTATTACCAATATTCTACGAAACCTTCTTACTGATAAGCTGGAATAGAATTCTGAAAAACCTAACCCATATTAGAAGCCTTTTAATAATTTTTATTTCCACAAAAATATCTCACTCCATGTTCTTAAATATAATGTATCTCTTCCCCTAAACCAGGGCCATCACCCATTATTTTACCCTTGATTTTTTAAGCTGGAGAAGACGAGGAAAAATCCTTTCGAAATAAAAAATAATGAAATAATTTGAATTTAATCCCCACTTCCGCTTTGATCCAATTTTAAATCTCTAAAGAAACTTGGTATGTGGAACTTATATATTAAACCTCTACTTTAAAACCAGCTTTGATCCAATTTTAAATCTCTAAAGAAACTTGGTATGTAAAACTTACATATAAAACCTCTACTTTAGAACCATTATGTCATAATTCTACATAGGGTTTGTTATAAATTCAACCTTTTTCTTATTCCCAAGTATGACATTCATACTTTAGTTGGGTTTGTTATAAATTCAACATTTTTCTTATTCCCAAGTATGACATTCATACTCCTAGTTACAAATATCTATTCCCAAGTATGACATTCATACTCCTAGTTACAAATCTCTACATTTGAACTTTAAAAAATGACTTTCCTTTCATTTTACCTAGCTTTTCCTCGTAAAAATCGTTTACTTTTGAATTTCTCCAAAGATTGAAAATAAGAAACGGTGAATCTCGCTCATTTTACTTATAATTACTTCTTGGTTACACTTTTCCTCGTAAAATCTTTTACTTTTGAATTTCTCCAAAGATTGAAAATAAGAAACGGTGAATCTCGCTCATTTTACTTATAATTACTTCTTGGTTACACTTGCTTCTTATTTATACTCGCATAACTTGATTACTTGCTTCCAACTCACACTTGTTTCTAACTTTAAAATAAAACTGTCTCTGAGAGTGGATTGGAATGTGCTTGTTTCACCAGGCACTTACTAAGAAGACACCTAGGTTCAAATCTCGAGGGTAGCCTATTTGCAAAGGTAGTAGTCTGATCTGAGCCAAGCACTTACCAAGAAATTACCTAGGTTCAAATCTCGAGGGTAACCTATTTGCAAAGGTAGTAGTCTGATCTGAATCTTTTGATTGTGTGTCAGATCGACGATGACAATATGAATGTTGAGTGACCGGTGGTCCCCTTCACATCGGGTCAATAATAACGAAGCAAAATAAGTTTGGGTGGAAGCAACCCTTATGGTTTGAACCCAACGCTTATCAATTACTAAAAATAGTGTGGTTGTGACCAATTGAAAAAAATTAAAACTCAAATTTTTAATTGATTATATGAGATTGAAATGAGACCCACTCATATTGTGTCTAGACTATATATATTTCGTTAAAATAACAATATGAATGTTGAGTGACTGATGGTTCCTTCACATTGGGTCAACAATAACGAAATGAAATAGGTTTAGTGGAAACAACCCTATGATTTAAAGCTAACGCTTGTCAGTTACTAAAAATAGCATAGCTTCGTGCCACATAAGGAAAGGGTTCCACTTAATTGAGGTCTATGTTATGGAAAACTAACTACACCCATTGAAGTCAACTTGCATTTCACCGAAGAATGGAAAAGTCATTCGAAGACGCACTAAAATCAAAGGAACGAGCAAGATATTGTCTATTCATCTTCGTGGAATCCGTAATTGTCTATTCATCTTCGTGGAATCCGTCATTGCCTTTCAACTTAAGATTGAAGTTTTGTACGACCTTACTAACTACACCCATTAAGGTCAACTTGCATTTCACCGAAGAATGGAAAAGTCGTTCGAAGACAGACTAAAATCAGTTGAGGCGCTTACCGAAAGGAGATCTAGGTTCCAATCCCACGGGCTTGCCCATACACAGACAGTAGCCCAAATCCGATTTCTTTGAGTGGTGCAAATCCGATTTCTTTCAGTGGTGCGCCAAATTGATGACGACGGTGCAACCCCTATGCGTCTGGCGGTCCCCATCTCACGCCGGGTTACCATGTACCAAGACGGTGGAAGTCCTGAGAGCCTTCGTAGATAGTTTGAACCTTACCAGCTGTGCTGGTAATTACTAAAAATCGTGATTGTAACCATTGCTTATATATAAAAAAATAAATAAAATAACGAGCAAGATATTGTCTATTCATCTTCGTGGAATCCGTCATTGCCTTTCAACTGAAGATTGAAGTTTTGTACGACCTTAGTGACGGCAAATTGATTGAAAGTAAGGCAAAGGGACTCCTTTTCTATAATTTTAATACAGTTTAATGTCCCTGAGGATTTAAAAATTTCAAAATAATTTTCTTCCTTAAGCATTCTAGAATATTATGGTCGTTGAGAAATTAAACTAATTTTATATATTTTTTAATTTTTATAATTTAATTCAAATATTTATTTTATTTAAAAATTATAAAATAATAAAATTAATAAAAATAAGAAATATAATAATAATAATCTTATAAAAGATTTAAATGGTAAATGATGACAACTAGATTGTTTGCATGCATGCTTTACATTCATAAAATAGTAGCATTGATTTTAGAGAAAGAAAATAGTTCGAAAAAAAATCGACTATAGTTGTTTTAAAGGAGAAGGAATAAATAAAAGCATTTCAAATTGAAGTCATACAATTAATTTTGGAACAACCATGATAAGTGAGGTAAGGTTATGTGATTTGATGAAAATCATCTTTTATTATATTATTAAAAATTTTAATATTATATTTTTATTATTAAAATTATATTTAAATTTAAAATATAATTAATAAAATTGAAATAATTAATATTTAAAATATATTTTTTTAAATATAAAATTTAAATAATTTGTTTCTAATTTGATTGTTAATTTATTTAAAAAGATGATAAATACATGTTTATCTTGTTATATTTAAATGTATTTATGTTTAAAAAACATTTATTTACAAACTTATATTTACTAGCTTAGATATATAAAATATATATATATAAACGTTGAGAGTTATCAATCTCGAGGCGCCTATCTATCACACCCCCAAGAAATGAGATAGGCGCCTCGAGATTGATAACTCTCGACGTTTATAGATATATATATTTTATATATCTAAGCTAGTAGCATCCGCGACCGCACAATTATTATATTAAAATATTTTTCGATGACATTTTTAAAAATATATTTATAAATGTATTGATAAATATAACATGCCAAAAATATTTAAAATAGCTTTGAGTGAGATGAAAATGCTCAAGTGATAACAAATCTGAATCCCAATAGGCGGTGTTGATAAACACCTTATTATTTCAAAGATTGATGTTGATAAACACCTTATTATTTCATAGATTGGCTAGAGCCAATCATTTAAGCTCCAAAGACTTTAGTCGCTCTTCTTCTTCCTTTCTCTTAGCAACTCCTTTTCCCGACTTCAGTTTTTCATATCGATCATATGAAAAGGGTGGTATTATTCTAAGTCCTTCCAATGCCTTAACTCTTGAGATGGCAACAAAAGTTAAACCTTGTCTTTCTGTTTGTCCTATGTCAATTGTTGCTTTATTCAGTGTCAAACCTTGTGACTTATGAATTGTCAATCCCCAAGCTAATTTTAATGGAAGTTGTCTTATCTTTCCCTTTTCTACTGGTGTAATTGGAACAATTCGAGGAGATGTATCATCAAATACCATCCCTGTGTAGTTATCGAACTCCACCAAAACATATGTTGGTTGATCTGGTGGAGACCTTCCAGGTTTATAGACTATATTTCGAATATAGCCTAATGCACCGTTAACAAGTCCAACTTCAGTCCATAAGTTGGTTGTTAACATAACTCTTGCATTTTTTGCAATTAGTAACTCAACTTCAAGTTCTTCATTATCACCTCCTCCTGGATTAGTTCTTCCCCCTTTTGTTACATTATTTTCAACAGTCATAATAATGTAGGGAAGGCCATATCCAGTAACCCTTCTATAACATACTCATTTATAGGAGATGCTCCAATTCCAGGCCAATCAATAAGTGTTCCAGGATCCGCATTAGGGTTGTTTACCCATGCACGAATGAGTTCCATCTCCCTCGGAGCATTAGGCGGTTTGGAGGCCATTGATGTGGTGTGATCAATTATATTTCCTTCATCAGTCTCTAGAATTGGACCCATAAATACATATTCATTCATATCAGAATCGAACTCCATATGGACAGAATTAAGTTTATGAAAGACATTTGTAGTGGTGTCTGTTGGGAGTTCACTCAAAACATTTTCATCAATTTGTACATCCTTATAAAACTTATCATGCTCAACCTTATACTTAAGAGCTTTGTATACTCTCTCTTTATTCACTGTAAAATTATAATTTGTACCACGTTGATCTTTTCTCCTAACAATAATGATTGGCAAATCACTTATTGAATGAGGCAATACCTTAGCAATTTCTTTCACCTCTTGAGGAAAACTTATTGTGTGCCCTTTATACTTGTATTGGCCTCCCGTAGCATGTGTTACCTGTAATATGGGATTAACACGGGCTATCAACATTTCTTCAATTTGTGTCAAATTCGCAAGTTCAGGTGGTTGTAGTCCAGGATCCATATTATTCTCTGTAGAAAATCGATTAGGACCTTTTTCTTGTCGACACCTATTACATACTGGACCTTTGACTGTCAAACGCACGTTTATTCCAGGATAGCATTCATCACAAATATAACACATGGATGGTGATGCAAGACTGTCTAATTGATGTCGAAATATAGTCTGTGATTCATTGAAATCCACACCATATGTTGGAATTTGTTGTATATTTATTGCTATACCTTCAATATTTCCTTCTCTTCGAGGCTGCAATGTCCTTTCTTGATGCATCTCCATGTTAATCTCATTGCATCCGCTTTGTGTCTGTTGAACGACAACTATATTTGAAGCATTTATTCTAAGAAAAGAAGATGCTTCAGATGCATCCATCAGTTTTGTTTGTTTTTCTCTTTCTTCTTGTATCTTTTCAACTGTTGATTATGCCTTGCGTTTTGCACGATTTTGTCTTTGTTTCTCATTTTCTCTTCCTCTTTGGCTAACTGTCATCTGTGCACGTCTCTGTCTTTGATATTCTCTTTGATATGCCAAACGTTGTTGCTTCTTTTCCTCCTCTGATATATTTATTTTTGGTGTATTTTCCATTTGTTCCTGTAAAAAAATATTAAATATTATTAGTTCTCCATTTGTTGGAGAGATATGATCAGATCGGTCATAACCAATCAAGATCCCAAATATTAATATTGTTTGCTAACCTAAAAACAAATACAAGTATAATATTTTGATATTTTCATAAAATAAAATATCATCAAACCCACATATATTTATTAAAAAAAATTAAAAATTAAAACATTATCTTGTTTCCTCTATCAAAGCAACGCCTTCAAAAAAAATTAGTCATATTAGTCATAGTACATAAAAACCTAATCAGTAGCAATAGTCTTAGGGTCTAGTGGTAATGAAGGACAAATATGACCGATAAATTGATTAC
This sequence comes from Wollemia nobilis, assembly GCA_028583015.1. Lineage (NCBI taxonomy): Eukaryota > Viridiplantae > Streptophyta > Pinopsida > Araucariales > Araucariaceae > Wollemia > Wollemia nobilis. The sequence goes on from JAQPPZ010009575.1 coordinate 1,353,788, forward strand.
TAAATCAACATTAGAAGGCTAACTTATTAATGTTTAAAGAAGAAATGACAATAATATTCATGATAGAAATAGTGAAATTAATGGGCATTCGAGTAATTAGTTCGAGAATCTTATGAAATTGAAAAACATCTTAGTGAAATAGTGTATAAAAAGTAGCTTTAAAAACCTCTATATATTATACATCATTTAGGGCAATACTTGTTTCCACATAGAGTATCCATGTTGTCAATCAGTACATGTTAATAGATCATAATACTATAATATATATATTTGCATCCACCATAAGTTTATTATTGAATATTCCGTGGGTACTTCCTAGCAGACTATTGAATTAAATAGTACGAATATACTACGTTGAATATAATAAGCCTAGCGGTGTTATGTATGTTAAGCCTATAGCTAGGCTAGCGTTGTTCGTTCTGAACCTGCCATGAGAAAACTCTACTAATATTTAGTAAAAAGTAAGAGAAGCCCAAGGCTCTTCCCGTAGTTCTCAAAAGTCTGGTCCTCAATTAAATTAAATTAACTAAAAGGGTAATGGCTTGGCCATTTATAAAATAAAATTATGATGCTGAAACCACAAAATATTGAGTTGGTCAAGTTAAATTTTAATCGAATATTGAGTTGATTAAAAATTAAAAAAAAGTTATTATAAAAAACTTTTTAATCGCCTGAAGGTCAGGGATATCCCAAACTTATTAGTTCTCAACGTTACTTCAAGGTTTTTCTAAAATAATATTAGAAATTTTGGGCACCATTTTAGTTTAAATAGTTTAAATATTTTTTAAATATTTTAAATCCACCGTAACCCTTAATGTCGGCGGATAATTTTCTTAATGTCGGCTTTTTTAATAAAATATTAATATTGTTTACGGCGTGGCTGACCTTCCTGGTTGCCATTGTAGGACGCCTATCGACGTAATAAACTATAGTTTTTAACAGGAAGAGTACATTTAATTAAGTTAATCTTACAAGCCATTCCAACATATTATATGTCTTTGTATTCTATGTCAAAATCAATTGAAAAAAATTTAATTTTTTATTATGGGATCCTTTTTATGGCCAGGTTTACATGATAAAAAGAAATTTTCTTTGGTGAAATGGAGCAAGTTGTGTGATGACAAAACTAGAGGAGGTCTTGGTTTAAGATCTCTTACAGAAGCAAACTTAGCTCTTAGGGGAAGACAATGGGCAAGAATTCTTCTAAGTAAGTATGTTGATCCCAATCACCCAAGTTTAATATTTACCGCTTTCTCTCTTCTCAATGGTTTTTCTCTTAAGAATGGTTTTAAAAAATCTATTGATCTCATGATTAAAGGTTTAAGATGGGTGGTGGGAACTAAAGAATTTTTTTTAATTTGGATGGATACTTAGTGTGATAAAAAACCATTCAATTTAGATCCAGTTTTGAAACCTTGGATGAGATTACTTCAAGATAAATACGGTGATAGGGTTTCAAAAAATTTGTACAAGGATCGAGAAGGAATATACAAATGGAAAGAAGATTTTTTACAAGTATACAAGACAATAATGCTAGGAGGCAATTGAGTAGAAAGATAACAACTGTAATTATTTCAAGGGGTGCCAAAGATAAATTGATTTGGGAGATCCAGTTTTGAAACATTGGATGAGATTGCTTCAAGATAAATACGATGATAGGGTTTCAAAAAATTTATACAAGGATCGAGAAGGAATATACAAATGGAAAGAATATTTTTTACAAGTATACAAGACAATAATGCTAGGAGGCAATTGAGTAGAAAGATAACAACTGTAATTATTCCGAGGGGTGCCAAAGATAAATTGATTTGGGAATTGAATAACACAAGAGAATACACAACAAGAAGTGGATATAATGTTCAACACTAACATAATAATATCACTAGAGCCAAATAAAATAATAATAATAATAATAATAATAATATCACTAGAATTTGGAGAGATATTTGGGATAGCCCAAGCATTCCTTGAAATAACCCACCCCTGTTTGCAATAATTTTTTTCTAGTTTTACAATATTGTCAAATGGACTCATACAAAATAAATAAAATGTATTGCAAAATAGAGAACATTAAGTTACTAGAGTTCTTTATTTGAATTATTAGCTCACAAATACATTGGATTACAGACACTTGGGTGGATAGACCAGACCCAGAGAGTACATTCAATGCATAAACAAATATATTATCATAAAAATCCTTAGAATGAGAGCTTACACGATTATTGTAGGTTTGTTACACAAATAAAAAATATTTATTTCACCATGTAGGAGTAGTACGACTGCTAGAAGGTGTACGACAACCTTGAAGAAGTAGTGAACAACATCAACTGCCCAAACAATGCCTGAAAGGAGTCACCCAACGACATAAATTTGAACTATGCATTGTCCATCCACAAGTACCTTACCAAACTCTAAAAATGCTTCTCTTCTAGGTGGTACGGACTGTACCAAGAATGGCATGACTCCCACGAGTAAATTATATCTGCCTTATAACTTCTTAAAATCACCTATAATAGGGTCACCCTAGCCAGGTGGATGGTTTTGTGGAACACCCATAACCTTTTTTACAAACCCTAGGAAGATCTCAAGATGTACGTTCAGCTAGAACTGATTACCTTGAACCCTGAATGCAGGATGTCAAAAGGTGGTACGACCTAATACAGGAAACTGGTACGACCAGACTTACATTAGATTCAACACACAAAATACCCTAAAAAAACTCCTGCAATCAATGTGATATAAAACCCCATAAATATCAACAATCAAATCAAACTAAATATCTTTGTGAATCTCGGTTGAAGCACAAATCCTAGCTTTTGAATGAAAATTGGTTGATAATTGCTCAGAAGTGATCTTTCACACCCACAAGTAATGTTCCTTATGAAGGTTTTTGTCCTCACAAAGCTATGGATTTCTGCTGCCAAAGCTGCAAGTCTCATGAGAGAGAAAATATCAAAATACCATAATACCCCAAAATGAGCTCTCGATATATGTCAATGAGAAACAGTACTAAAGGATATTAAGGCGTTGACAAGCTCGAGCAAGGGCAACAACAATGAAGAGGGCATATCAAAAAATAAAAATAAAAAATATTCTACCACATAAATAGGTGGAAAATAAGGAACAATCAAAGGCAGATCACCAAAATGAGTTTTCAGATGAGGAAGAAACTTACAGTCCCACAACTACACCACTCATGTGGGCACCAATACTTTATGTGCAAGAGCTAATGAAGATGAAAGAAAAACTTGAAAGCATAGAAATGTGGGAGAAATTAAGAGAAACTAAATCAGATGAGGTTATAAACACCATTCGAAGGCTGGAAAAGGAAAACGACCAACTCAAGGAGCAAGTGTCAAAGCTACAAAGACTTGCAAACATGGATCAACGTGAATCACATATCCTCAAACAAGCCATCCACCACCCAATAAATGATGCAATAGAGGTGGAAAAAACAAACACAAATAAAATAAAAGAGGTATGGAAAACACTCCAAAACATGGAAATAAGAGAAAATGAGCTACAAAATGAATTAGCAAAGGCAAAGACATGGTCTCAAGTAGTAAAAAAATAGTCAATCAACAAAAAGAGTTGATAGAGAAGCAAGTAAAAATTCAAATAACATAATAGAAAGAAAGACATGAGAAGTTATCAAATATAATCATCAAAGGGTTGAAAGATTATGGGGACAGGGAAGACACAAATTGTTTAACTAGGGACTTCTTGTTAGATCGATTACAATGGAAAGGTCAGATAAAAAAAATAAGCAAAATTGGTAGGCTGAGATAAGGAGGCAAAGATAGACATATTCGGGTCACATTGATGAGCTACGAGATAAAATAAGGTTACTAAAAAACATAGGCATGTTGAGAGGGTCAAAATTTTATTTAGATGATGACCTAACATTTTTACAATAGGAAGAAAGAAATAAGGAATGGGAAAATGTGAGGGCAATAAGGAATGAAGGGAAACAGGCATATTTAAGAAATGAAAAGGCATACATCACATCTAAACAAATCCAAAACAAATAGGGAGTATGGCTCCGCCTGGAACATCTTACGATGGTAAGTTGGAACTGTAGAGGTTACCTTTGGAGAAGAGGACTCGGGTTAGGGCCCATTGCTAGAGATAAAGATATAATCATATTGACGAAAACACATGAACACGATGGATGTAGGACTCCAGAATTTGTGGGATACAAAAAAATAGCAATATAGAATAAAGCAACAGAAAATGGCAAAGGGCATGGGGGTATTATGATTTTAATAAAAGAGGAATGAGATAGGGTCATTAAAATTGAAAAACAAGATGAAAATAAAAAATACATCTGGATAAAGATCCTAGAAAATAAGTCGGTTATTAGCATAGCAGCATGTTATTTTGCTCCCAAGAATTCTAAATTCTATAAGAAACATGACCTTAACAGAGAAGACCCATACTCCTCCCTAAAAAGAGACATTTCAATATACAGTAAGTTGGAGGAGATTATATTAATTGGAGATTTCAATGCAAGGACATCAAATAAGCAAGCTAACATTCTAGAAGGTAACGAAGATATTGAGATTAATCCTCTTTGGATGCCATAAGAGGAAAATCAACAGTGGACCAGGACTTCATAAGATGAGCATGGGGCTATCACGCAATATGGAGAAGAGTTGTTAGGTCTCTACAACATATACAACTTGATTATTTGCAATGAGATGAACAAATGGAAAAATTCAGGAAAGTATACATGCAAAACATATAAGGGACAAAGTGTAATAGACTATGTAATATGCTCACAAAATTACATTTCAAAAATAGAGGAGCTAGAAGTGGAAGATTCTCCAGTGAAACTTAAGTCAGATCACAACCCAATTGTTATGAAACTTTGAATGCATGGAGACAAACCAAGGGAAAAACACTTGCAAGGCAATCAAAATAAATATCCTCACAAGGGAAACATTCTCTTAATAGATGAAAATCGACAAAATTTTAGAGTAGTATTAAATAACAAGTTACAGGAAAGGGAAGAACTATCTCACAGTAGTAGAGATTACAATAAGAGTGAATGGTTAATGCACGTTATTCAAAAATATCTAAACAAATGCAAGAGAGATAAACCTAAAAAGAAATAAAGGAATAACTTCCAAACCAACCCATGGTTCGATGAATATTGCAAAAAAAATACGAAGATTACTAAAGGAACCAACAGGTAAAACAAGAGCAAACAAAAAAACATATGAGAAACTGGTAAGGGCAAAAAAAGAAGAATACACTAGAACAAGGAGGAAATAATTGATTTACTTAGGGAAGCATGAACCAAATTTTTTTTTAAGGAACTAAGCATGAAAAGGACGTAAATTTAAAATAACATAACAATTAATCAGTGGTCGGAGTATTCAAAACAACTGTATCAGCATAGTAACCAACATGAGACACCCCCTACTATCATTGTCAAGAAAGAAATTTTCACAATTGAAGACATTATTCAAGGGATAAAAAAGTTAGCAATTGGTAAAGCCTTTGACATAGACAATCTTCAAGCAGAGCATATAATATGGGGGGTAGATATCTTGGCATCGCAGATTAAATTTTTTTTCAATGAGGTCATACAAAATGGCTTCCCTACTAAGTGGACAACTAGCTTGACCATTCCTTTGTTTAAAAGTGGAGATGTAAATAATCCCTCAAACTATCAAATTATCATGATCAACCCTCTATTTGCAAAGTTATTTGGGAGTATGATAGAGCGTAGGATCATCATATGGTCAAAAGAAAAGGGAAAGAGAGTAAAAGGGGCAAGCAAGTTTTAGGCCCAAGCACTCAACTATTGATCACTTTATCACGCTCAGACACATAGTGGAAAAAATATGGGACAAAAAAGAGAAGGCTTTTTGTTGTTTTATAGACTTCAAAAAGGCATTTGACACAATGCCAAGGAAAAAATTATGGAGCAGAATGGAAGAGATAGAGGTTCCAATTCACTACAGGGCAGTAGTTCACAAACTATATGAGCATGTAAAGGCTAGAATCAAAACATAGGAAGGGTTATCTAAATGTTTTGGTAGTGACATAGGTGTCAAACAAGGTTGCCCTCTATCTCCGACCTTATTTGGGCTATACATTGACAAGTTAGAAGAATGGATAAACAAATTTGGGGGAGAGGGTGTGCACTTAGCCAAATATGTGGTAAAACTCCTCATGTATGCAGATGATGTAATTCTTGTGGCCAAAACAACCAAAGATCTAGAAGATCACCTTCAAGCTCTATAAATATTTTGTAAAGAAGTTGGGATGCAGGTGAACATGAGCAAAACAAAAATTATGATTTTTTCAACAAAAAAGAAGCAACAACTTGAATTTCAGTTTGCAGGAGAACCGCTTGAGGTAGTAGTAGAATACAAATACCTGGGCATAGAATTTCATGACAAACTTAATTGGAATACATGTAGGATGAAAATACTTCAAAGTGGTTGGAGAGCACTATATGCACTTCAAAACAGGTGTAGGAATACCGAGTTCTGGGACTGGAAGACCACCAAGGTCTTATTTGGCCTACTTGTTACATCGGTTTTGTTGTATGGTTGCGAGGTGTGGGCTAGTGGCACAACAAATGAAAAATGGAGGCAAATAGAAAGGATTCAAAAATATCTAATCATAAATTTTCTCAAAATTAAGGCCACAACCCCTTATGAAATTATTCTAGCTGAAACTGGAATGTTCCCTTTAGAAGTAATTGCTATTTCCAAGCTGTTATGTTACTTGAAAAAAATAGAAAACATGAAAGATGATAGATGGCCTAGGGTAGCTATTGACGAAGAGTTGCATAGGCGAAAGAATACATGGATGAAACAAAATAAAAAATGGATGAAACGTTGGAAATCAACATAAATGAATGCCCAAATGTCAACAAAGACAAAAAATTATGTGAATGAAAAGTTCAGAAGTGGAATGTGAAAAAATGCAAGCAGGAAAAGACAATATTATATTGCAAATTTTAACCCAACGTATGACCACAAGGAAAAAGCGTATATAGGTGCTGAAATCAAGTGGAAGGAAAAAATCCTCATTGCTCAGATAAGGACTAGCTCTCATAGGCTTCGATGTGAAACAAGGAGATGAACAAAACCCAAAGAACAATGGGAAGAAAGGATATATACTCTATGCAACACAGGGGCGGTAGAGACAGAGGAACACTTCATCTATAAATGCTCGAGTTTTTTAGATATCCGTGACAAATACAAAGAAACACTTGGGAACGAGTTTATGGCAGATTTATTTGAAGACAATAAAATAAAAAAAGTTGGAGAACTGCTAACCCAAATCAACACGAGAAGGAACAACCTTCTCAAAGATATTAAAGATCATATGATATGATTTGAGTAATTGTACTTCCATATTTAAGGTCCCATAGACCATATTTGGGTCTTGCGGACGTAATTAAAATCTTTCATTTCATTTCAAAACTCTTTATATATTTCATAAATGCTACGCCCTTTTTAGGATTTTAAGGAAACTTTTTAATATTTTAAAATTACTTTTTAGTTCAACCCCCTTAGAGCATTTTTCCTAAGTCACTTTATAAAAATAATAATATTTATTTTAACTTAAGAAAATGAGCCACTTTATCAATTAAATATTTATCATCTAAAGGAAACCCAAGACCAGGAGGAGGAGGAATAATTAGAAATAATGAAGCTGAAGCTTGGGCAGCTTTAGAAGGGTTAAAAATATGTAAACAAATGAAATGGAATAGAGTTTGGATGGAAGGTGATTCTCTCATAGTAATAAATGCAATTTTGAGGAAAGCAAAGGCTCCATGGAACATACAAAAGATAATTATGGAAATTGAAGATCTTGCTAAAGAGTTTGAAGAAATCAGGGTTACACATATATTGAGGGAAGGAAATAATGTGTAGATAAGCTAGCCAATAAAGGGATTTTGATTGAGGATCACGAAGTTAACATCTCCTTTCCATGGTTAGAGGAAGTAGAAAGTTTAGTTGAAGCTGACAAAAATTGTTGATTGCCTAAATCAATTAATGATTAAGATTTACTTTAATGTTTTCCATTGGTAATATCTATTTTATTTTGTAACAATAATATGTGTTCATTTAGACTATTTATTATAATTTTTGTGGTTGCTTTTGTGTTTCAGTAAGGAAACTAGCAATCAAGATTTGGTAAAGCGGACTATGTTAGTGTGATGTTTTGGAAATATTACTCTACTAAGATGCAAGGCATAGATAGTAGAAGTGAAGTTTTAACATTGTGAAGGTTGCTATAAGAAAATGTCAAGAAAGTGCTAAATTTTGGAGTAATTGTAAAGATTTGAAAAGATCCAAAAAAATGAAAATCAAGCATTCAAACATTTTATGTAAAATGATGCAAGTTTCTAATTATAACATCTCAATTGAGACGAGAAGTATATCTATTTGTAAACTCTTAAGCTTTAAAGAAGATAGATTTAATTTGTTACGGGTGGGGGACCCGAATACAACCCCTTTTTATCGAGCAAAAAATATATTTATTATCTATACATTAATTATTTATATACATTCAATAGTTTAACAACAATTGAGATTTTAGAATTTAGAATAGAAATTTAAAATTTGAATCTTCAAAGATAAAGTTATATATCATAATTCCTTAACAAAAATATAGTTTTAAATAATTATATATTAATAAACAATATCGATGCTTTGGTTCTCTATACAACTAAAAATAATATTAAGGTTTACCTTATATTAATAACCAAATATTCGTCCGGACTGAACGCTTGTCTCTTTCATGGTGCTTTTAGCGGTGTAAAAGGTTTAAAATGATTGTGGCATGGTGGTTATAGGGGTGGACTACGCGAAGATCTGTGGTGACGGCTTCCGAGACGGACAACGCAGAATACTATGACGGCCATAAAAACTGGACAGCTTACCCGAATTCGTAGTGGCTACCAATTCCACCATGTAAATTTAAAAAAAAAATCAAATATCTATCTAACTTTAAAGAAAGATTTATAATATTAAAAGATATTTTTAATATATAATTGATATTTTAAGTTGAATGCTTAGCTTCGAAGAAAGCAGGATGCATTCCTAAAATTGCTAAAAAAGAAAAAGGTTTGAACGGAGGTAAATCATTGGAACCTTCAAATCTACAAAGTCCAACGGCAGGGTCAAAGACGGCGATGCCATAGGCACGCGGTCACATGCAATGATACGCGGTGTCAAAGACGGCGATGCCATAGGCACGCGGTCACATGCAATGATACGCGGTGACCGACTTATCTATTCTACTTCTTAAAGTCGAGGTTGTAGAGGTTGGAAGCTAAGCATTGATTGCCGTTGGCACTGGGGTTAAAAGACATAGGTAGGAACAAGCGGGGCACGCGATCCTATGCCATGCCGGGGAAACCTTGTCCTTATTAAAACGGGGTTAAAGGGTTCCTCCTCTTCCCTCTCAAAATCCAGCGAATCTAATTCATCATCCGAGATTTAACCTGCACAGATCGGCTCCGCGGCTTCACCAAGTTTCGGGTTCCATTCCTCCGAATTCCTATCGCCTTGTCTTGCGCATGGAATTCGGTGCGAAATTGGTCTCTTCAGTCATTAATATCTTGTAGTGGGAGGTACAGACAGACTTACAGAGATATAGAGGTAGCGTGTGTTATCGAAATATTGAGGGCGTAGAGAGATAGAGAGAATTTAGAGAGAGAGAGAGTGAAAATGGGCAGCAATGGAGGGAAGAAGCAGGGAGGCGGGGGAGGGGGCTTTTTTGCTGCTCTCACGTCCGGCCTTTCTAACTTCGGTAATGCCATGCACAAATCTGTTAACAGGTATGAGTTCGATTTTTGCTTTAATGTTGAAGATTTGTTTTGTTTTCTTTGATTGAAGGGTTTGTGAGCCACGGGGTTTGATCTCTGGTCAAAATTTCGTTTGATTATTCGCATGCTTTCTAGTAGTGATAAATAACAATGCCATTTATTAATTTTTATCGTAGTGAAAGATCCAGGCGATTCAGATAGTAGTTTTGTTTTTGCCCTTTTTGATTTAGGGCCCTGTTATGGTTAAATGCTTATGTTTGTATTTAAATTCTTCAGTAAATTGTTTCTTTATTCTGTTATTGGAGGAGTTAATTTGTACACCGTTTTATGAGGTGAAATCTAAGAATATTTTCGTTAACCCTCCAGGTGATATATGGAAATCCTTCAAACCCTTGCCTTAAATTTGTTCTACAAGGGTTATTGGTGCGCAGTTTTATGTATTCAGCAACATGCAGATTATTTTTGTTAGTGTCTACGTTATGTCCATGGATTTGAAATCCTTGCTTGTAAATATTAGCTCGCATCCACACACGTGGAAACGAATTTATTTCATGCATTGCTTAAGACACTTCTTTTGTTCTTTAATCTTTGACTTCGAGGAATCAGCTCATCCTTTAACTTCGATATGTGAAATTAAGGTTTGCGGGGTGTTCAAGCCTGCAGTTTGTCGTTTTGTGAAATTTGTTTCCGGGATTTGTAAGGAGGGTACAATGATCCTCTAGGCCGGGAGTCATCTAGAGCACAGTGTTGAGTCTCTCCCCATGTTCGCAAGCACTCGGAGTGACCTGGGCCGAGTCATTTGATCCTAGCTGAGTCGCTATCTGTAAAATCTAGAGTCATTGCCAAGTTTTTTCCCAGAATTTTATTCAGAGTTTTTCCCCCACGCATGAGTTGGGTTAGTATTATAGAGAGTCCAAATTTCGATATTACGGTCTAGAGGATGGCCGACTAGAAGTAGAGACAGATCTTTGAAAGCTATTTTTTTAATTTTTAAACCAAATATGAAAGCATAATCAACTCGCAATTTTTTTAATTTTTAAACCAAATATGAAAGCATAATCAACTCTTTTGGAGCCGTTGACGAGTTATAGAATAATCATGAATGTCATGAAAAGTAAAATTGAAAATTCATGATTAATCAGTTAGTATTTAGCCATCTCTTTTCTAAGTAATCACAGAGTCTGTGCCTAGTATCAACTCTTATTACTTGGTTTTCCAAGTCATTACTGAATCATGTGATAGTTATTTTAAATTGTAACCTCCTATTCACCTTTCCTTATAACACAACCTTCATAAATTTTCAGGCATATATGTCTGCAGTGTATGCATTTCATGATAGGAAAGGTACATCACGTACTTATGCACTTTTGTAAATGAAATCCATAACAAGGTCAAGTTTATGAAGATGATATATTGTATCATTGTTGTGTACATTATTTGGAATTTGAAATGTTGATGTTTGACTTTTCATCTTCAAGTTAATAGTGTATCTTATATTATAATTGTTAGATGGAAATCAATAAGCTCAACCAAGTCCATTTTCCACATGCATCTGTCATGCTATGTCTTGTGTACAAGTGATTCTTTTTAAAAGGAGATAAGATCTATGTGCATTTACTGTTTATTGAAGTGTTCACACTTTTTCATAGACCTTTTATGTACTAGCTTTGAGAATTTTTTTTTCTTGGAAATATGATCAGTGTCTATACTTTTTGGGTTTTATTTTGGGTAGTGTCTGCACCACTAAATCAGTCGTGGCAACAAATGGAGAAACATGATGACATGAACCTGTGATGCAGGTTTATCGCTTAAAGTAAGGCAAGAAAATGGATGCCATAATTTTGACATACTCTTCTGTATAACAATTTGGAAGTTGTTGACTAAAATAATTTTGGACTTGCTTTTATATTACCCTACTTTGTCATGACAAATAACAAACATGTTTAAGATTCTATAGTATTTTAAGATAATATTTCTTTAATATGTTTTATTTAAGTCCAAAGTTTTTGTTCTATACTGTGTAATTGACAAATTTATAAATTTTTTTTTTTCAACAATTGAGTTAATAATTATTGATTTCTTCTATTTCCATTAATTATTAACTCTCCTTGGTATAGTCTCATGGGTTATGAGGGGTTAGAAGTAGTTAATCCTGATGGTGGACAAGATGATGTGGAGGAGGAAGCTCACAAAGGAAGATGGCAAAGAGAGGTAGGTCTATAATTTTGTTGTATTTTTCATGTTGTTTAGTCAATGTGTAGGCTGACATTTGTACAGTAAAATGTATTGTGAATAAATTTTAATTAAGCACCCACAAAATGATCCTAAGAACCTTTTAGAATAATGACTAAGTTATTGCAACTGGAATATCAGTGTCATTACTCTTTATATCCCTTTCCCATTTGCATGCATTCTGCATTTCAAGGTATATATTTAAATCAACACTATTTATAACTTGCATGGTAATTTACCTCTTAGTAGAGGTCCCCCAACCCTTTAATGTTGTATTGTTAGAGGAAGGTGATGGCATTAGATGAATTTTGTTAAATCTGCACTGTTATAACTTGATTAGTTTTGTGTTTTGAGGCTTACCTATTTGGAGGTGTTATTCTCAGGAGCGGGATAGTTACTGGAAGATGATGCAAAATTATATTGGAGCAGATGTCACTTCCATGGTTACGCTGCCAGTTATAATTTTTGAGCCAATGACAATGCTTCAGAAGATGGCTGAGGTATACCACGTCAAAATATTGTGTGTTAAGCTATACATTTTCTTTATGCTTCAATAAAATATTTCGTGAAGAATACTGGTTATCGGAGTCTTTTTTGACATCTTGTGTTGCAGATAATGGAGTACTCGTATTTGCTTGACATGGCAGATGAGTGTGAAGATCCCTATCTTAAGATGGTGTATGCATGTAAGCTAAAACAAAATTTTGAGTTGTTTTTAATATAGTTTTTATTCAGGCTAAACATCTTATGCTGTAGCCAACTCTCCATTATCCTGACATAGTTCAAATGTATTGTCTTTTCAGCTTCATGGGCAATATCTGTCTATTATGCGTATCAGAGGACTTGGAAGCCTTTTAATCCTATCCTTGGAGAGACCTATGAAATGGTCAATCATGGAGGGATTACATTTATTGCAGAGCAGGTAGGTTGTCTTTGTTTGTTCTGATGAACCTGCTTATTATCTTGAAATAACTTAAATATGGTTTGAACTATAAGTTCTCTTCGGGCCTAGCCTACTATGTCTTGCTATTGTTGTATATGCCTTTATGGCCTAGTATTTGTTATTTAACTCAAAGAAATTCCCATTTTTGGTGACAGGTTAGCCATCACCCTCCAATGAGCGTAGGATATGCTGAAAATGAGCATTTTACTTACACAGTGACGTCAAAACTAAAAACAAAGTTTCTTGGGAACTCTGTGGATGTCTACCCTCTTGGACGGTAAAATCCTTGAAGATCTTTTTTTTCAAATATTTTGTTGAAATAGTTCTAGCCTGTAAGGTAGACATAGAGATGAATAATTGGCTCTACTTTGTATCTCTTAATGTGTTGTTTCTTAGTAACAGGTGTTCTACATGCTAGTTTGGTTAGATGGAAAATGCTTCTCTCAAAAATGGCACTGTGTAGTTAAATGCAGACAATATAAATTATTTTTAGAGATATCAAATCCTAGAGAGCCATGATAATTTCCATGAAGTTATTTCTGATTTTTGTGAAAGTAGTATCTGGCCTGTATCAGAGGCTTACTCATTCATGATGTATGGGCAACTGCAAACTGCATGCTGAAAAGTAGCTATTATGATAAGAGTCTGACATTAATGATCTCTTTCAGTTCTTAAAAATGATTAGTTGCACTTTGAAGTTAACATCTTTGTTGTAGGCAGTTGAAAACATTAATTATGAAGTAGAATTAATTTTTGCAATTTACCTATGATGACATTTGGTTGGAAATGCAATGATGATTACTACATACGCTCTTGTACTTTATCTAACAGATGGCTATGATGCATCTATGAGTCCATTTGAGGGAGGACTTTGCACTCCTTTTGACAAGAGAGAATTTTTATGACAGTAGCTCTATTTATCATGTGCTTTTATAGTTATAGGACCAAGGCTAATTTCTGTGTGTTAATATTTATTTTTCCAGAACACGGGTAGTGTTAAAGAAATCTGGGGTGGTGATTGACTTGGTGCCGCCTCCAACCAAAGTTCATAATCTGATATTTGGACGCACATGGGTTGATTCGCCTGGTGAGATGCTAATGATGAATATGACTACAGGAGACAAAGTTGTGCTGTATTTCCAACCATGTGGCTGGTTTGGGTATGTAATATAACATCTAGTGCTATTCTTTATCAATATAAATTCTGATTTTATAATGTTTATTATAAAGGGTCATGTTGCTCTGGTGGATGTTATTTGTTGATCTGCAAACTTCATTCTGAGTTTATTTGCTCAATCCTTCCTATTCGGATCTTGGCTTCTGTCCTGATTTTATTTTCTTGTCAATGTTGAATGAGGGACGCTCATCGTTGATTACAGGTGTACATATGGGAAAATTAAGTTATTGAACCTTAGGCAGATATCATTGTGTCATTGTTGAGCTTAGTTGTTACATAATCAAATTCTATTTGAAAAGCATCCTGAAGATAATTTTTTTGAGGATGTAGCTTCTAGATTGTCTTGTTTGTGCGGACCTTCTTTTTTCTTCTTCTGTCTATGTTTTTATTCATTTGTTGTTTTTTTTTAAATACATAATATCTATTGCTATTCTTTATCAATATAAATTGTGATTTCATTATGTTTATTATTAAGGGTCATGTTGCTTTGGTGGATTTTATTTGTTGATTCTGCAAACTTTATTATGAGTTCATGTGCTCAATCCTTCATATTTGGATCTTGGCTTCTGTCCTGATTTTATTCTCTTTTAGGTGTACATATTGATATTGATGTGTCATTGTTGAGCTTATTTGTTACATAATCAAATTCTATTTGAAAAGCATCCTGAAGATAATTTTTTTGAGGATGCAGCTTCTGGATTGTCTTGTTTGTGCTGACCTTCTTTTTTCTTGTTCTGTCTATGTTTTTATTTATTTTTTGTTTTTTGCAATATATAGCCATCTTTTTCTTTTTCCTGAAGTGTTTATTGTTTGAACCCCAAATTTAGACTTTTTTATAGGTTATTTTGTGTGTTTTATCATGACTTTTCTGAAAGCTTCTAAAACTGGCATGTTAACACATGCAAGAAAATTTTCTCTGTATAATGACAGTGACACAGACCTTCATGGAACTGTAAAACAGTCAAGAAAATTGGGGATTGATTAGGGGCTGACAATTGCTGTATGTTCCAGTAGATTTATAAGTATGATACAAACAAGGAATCTTAGATAAAACTTAGTTTTGAAAGCATTTCCGTTTCTCAGGTCCTTGTCATTTGTTCTCTGTAACTTTGCAGTGAGTTTGACACAGATTTCCTTGTACTTTGTCTGCATTTTCAGAGCCGGTCGCTATGAAGTAGATGGGTATGTATATGATTCCAAGGAGGAGCCAAAAATATTGATGACAGGGAAATGGAGTACATCAATGAGTTATCAACCTTGTGATCTTGAAGGCGAGCCTCAACCTGGTACAGAACTTAAAGAGGTATATACAAAGAGACAGATGATGATCATTCATGTGATGTTGAAACTTTGTTTATACTTTTCTTTTGATGAAATCCTTTTTACAAAAAGTGTATACATTCTGCCTTACCTAGTATTTTGGATGAATTTGTTCCAGAAAACACATTTTACTTGCAACTCTGCGTGTGTATTAAAAAGCAAATCTGTTTAGTATTAGTGGTCAATCTAGTTCATATTCTGATGAATAATAGCATGGATTGCATGCTGAACCTCTTTTGTATGGAGAGTACAACCATAATTTCTTTATTAAGCCACTGTAGTCTTCCATCATTGCTACTTAATCTTGTATTTGGGAAAAATTATTTCAGACCCAAGTTAGTGTTTTCAGAGTTGCCTTTTCAACATGGGAGAGCCTTTGTGTGGCTACTGTAGCAATTTGCTGTTAAGTGCTGCAAATATGAATGCTAGTTAGTGGAGACCAACAATTAATTAACAAGTCAAGATAAATACGCATGGACCCAACTTCATGTAGTCTCTTTCAATGTACATCATGTTTGAAGACTGATAATCATACCCAACTTTCTTTATAAAAGCTGTGGAATCCATTTATTCAGTTTACCTCTAACCTCTAGATAAAATTAGAGCACACTTAATTCAATCCAACAATTAGTCATGGATTATTGCCTCTTATAATTTGCAGCCTGTTGATTCAATCTTACATTTTTTGGGAAGTCATAGAAAGCAGTTGCAAAAAGTTCTAGGATACATTCATCCACTTATAGCGTGTCGAGTTAAATCTACTCGTCTTTATCAAATTGGGGCAGAAAAGGACTTTGAAGAGGATAGATGTTTTCAAAATAATGGAAGTTGGAATTCAAGAAGATTTGTTCACTCCCATTATTCATAAAAAGGTTCCATAATGATGATAGACAGTGGTATTGGGAAATTTTCTAAGAACTTGGCATTTCATAGGTAATCCTTTCTTGGCAAGGTGGAATAAGCAACTATTGACAATTATTGGAATCTTTTTAGATTGACAAGGTTGTTCTGCCATTTTCTGTATCCTTGAATTTAGTTGTAGAAATAAGATCTAGATCCAAGGGTTGGACTGGGTGGTCTACAATGTCTTGCAGAGGTTACATGCCACGGAATCTAAGTGCAAAAGACTAAAGAAATGTAGTGCACAAGACTATTAAGAGAAAAATGTGTGTAACAATATTCTCGATGAATACGAGGTGATGTCCAGTTGATCAGGATGGTTGTGTAATGTGTGGCATTTGCTAAGTAAAAGGGCTAAGGAAGAGATATTGCAGATCTACTATATTTGAAAATATGCACAGGTCTTTACTCCAAGTGAACAAGGTGGCAGAAGGCTTTCTTATTTACAAGTATTTGTTGTGGACTGAGAAAATTGTTAGTGGGCTTTTGATGATGTTTGCAGGAAATGTTGATGCCATAGATAAATGAGAAAAGTATCTGAACTGCATTTGCTAGAGTAGGGTCTACATTGTTCATTAGAAATTGTAAAGTTGTTGGCTGATTTACATGTGTTTCCAGAATGACCAGTGAGTGTCATCGAGTTCAGTCGTATGATTTGATGGATCTTATTGATTTAGAAAATAGCTTTGCAAGTTCCTCTAAACTACTGATGACATTGGGTAGGTTTCGTTGTGTCATGATTATCTGCAAAAGTTCTCAAAGATCCACCCTCAATGCCCATTTGATAAAAGCATGATTAGCTATAGAGTGAAGGATTGGCAAATGTTGATGGAGATGATCAACAATTGTGCATGAGATCAACTTGTGTGAATGGCATGATGCATAGATGTTTATGTTAGATTTTCAATATTGATTATAAGTTCAATGAGGCATCCCCCTTGACAAGTCCATTACTCTAGCATAGAACTTAGCAATTTGGTTCTCAACTTTATGCCCCTGTGGGGATATTGTCTACATCTATAAGAAGTTGAAGCAAAAGGAAACACATTGTTGGGCTTTTTCTCTAAAACTTGGAAATATCACTTATTTGAGGGAAGTCCTGTATAATATTAAAAATCTGATTAGTGTTTAGGATTGCCAAGATGGGGAATCATGTGTTTAACCTGTAAGGAACAGTTTTCAGTTTGTATTAATAAGGCATTAAGCCACATTAAACAAATAATGGTGAAAAGTATTATTTAGTTATGGAGGTGGGCAGTAGTGTAGATTGTCATTGATCCCTTTAAGTGTATGTGTTCATCTTGATATAATCAATTGCTGTCTTCATTTAAGGCAATTTGACAGATCCTCATTTGAAACATCCTTTCGTATTTTCTGTTTTTTGTTTGAGGATAAACGTACGATCTCCATAATGAAATAATGAAAAAGTTACATCCATTGTAGTTTATATGTTTTCATGTTTTGGTAATCCAAACATTTTGCTTTATTACAGCTGAACCTCACATCTGGTATAAGAGTTAAAGGGTAGATCCTTGGCCTATGCAACTTAGTTGTAACTTGGGGATGTAATAATTGTATAACATGTTTCTCTTGTTAATAATATTTTTGCATTTTCTGCATGTCTTGTCAGTTTACAACTCTACAAATTAGTGAGTAATTGTCATGAAAAGACAACTAATTTCTTCCCTTACAGCCTCAGGCATCCTTAAGATGAAGTCGTTCTTTGTATCCAACCACATTATTTGATCAGATTGACAAAGGGCTATGAGTGTTAATGCCAATGTCATGTTGGATGTGAGAATGACGTTTTTCTCATACGAAATTAAATGTTATCTTTTGACTAAATCTTTTTGGATATTGATTAAATTGGAGATTAAAAGTGGTATTGCATTACAAATGATAGATGGAGACAAAGTCAAACCCTTTTTTGTTCAAAGCAGGTCAGAATTGTTATGAACATTGTCATCTGGATACTTCTTTTCACAAGCATGGTCTAGTGATACTGTAGGAGAACAAATGCTCTAGTAAAAATGGAGAATTTCCGTGGAATTCATATCCATTTTGTGTTTTCTCCTTTCACACTTTCTTATATATATAGCCTGGTTAAATTGTTATTATGTTGGAATCTAGCAAGTTGGAACTTGGAACTTACTGGCAATGCAGGCAAGGGACAACAGAGGAAGAGAGGAAACTGAATGTCATTTAGTTAAATGTCATCAAAATAATGATGATTGTATCTTGTTTAAACTTTTGACATAATGTGGATGCCTAACCAGTTGGTGCAGTGAGGAAATTGGATTATTCAGTCTTAGAATATAATTTGTAAATGCTGTCTACTCATATAATGCAGCCATAATCATTGTGAATGTTAAGCTTCTATGCCTCTTCAATAAAAGCTTGTATACAATGGTTAGGGGGTAATCAAAATTCTAGTGTTCAGAAAGCCTAGTGCCATGAGATGACTTTCAAGGTTACAAAATGGTCAGGATTAGATAATGCAGATGGTATGTGTAACTTGTTTCAAGGTGTCTTGATCTATCTGAGTACCTGACGGCACTTATCAGAGCCTTGCTTAAGGCCTTTTAGGCAGGCTATAATGGATTCTCCCGTTGTCTTGTTGAGCACATAAAGTAGGTACAGGCTAGAGTAGTTTCACTATATTTTTAAGGATAAACTAACTGGACCTCAGGTAGATTTTGTGTGTGCTGGATAAATAATATACTAGCCATATTGGGAACATGTGATTCACTTATCTAGTTTTGACATTGGCTGTTTGGAGTGTAAGAGATGGATCCATCCATGCTGGTTTTTGTAGCAAGTCTAATGAGTAAATATTAGTCTAATAAGTTCAAATTAGTATGACATGGCTGTAACAGGTGTGTCTTTTAAAATATCAAGTTGAAGGGAGTGTATATATGAAGCTTGTATTCATTTCGTAAGTTTTCAATGTGTCATAAATAGGATTCCTCTAGTAAAGCAAGCTGGATGTTGTGGTCAAGTATAAATGCCAGTAAGTCTTTAAAAGTAACCAATAAGAGTTCCATCAAGAAACAAGGTGTTCTCTTTAGCATTCTAAGTCAGGATATTTAACTTTTTGTCATCTGCTTCATAATTTACCTTGTGTTATAAGTGGCTTGTTTCCTTCACTGTATTAGAACTTCTTTCCAAATGCTGTAGTACTCACGTGGACCAAACTGTCAATTTAGGTCTGGAGGGTGGCAGATACTCCAAAGAATGACAAGTTTCAGTACACATATTTTGCTCACAAAATTAATAGTTTTGATACTGCACCGAAGAAGCTTCTTGCATCAGATTCTCGTCTTCGGCCTGACCGTTATGCATTAGAAACGGGAGACCTGAGCAAAGCTGGTGCCGAAAAATCCAGGTTTCTGAACATGTTTCTAAATTTTGAAATTTTTTGTCATTCTTATGAGAATAATATCATAAGTGATTTGGTTAAACATATAATGGTGCTACAATCTTTCCAGGACAAATTTTTAAGCTAAACCTTGTTTTTCTGCAGGCTTGAAGAAAGACAACGGGCAGAGAAGAGATGTAGAGAGGCCAAAAATCAACACTTTAGTCCAAGATGGTTCAGTCAAACGGGAGAAACTGCAGCAACACCATGGGGGGACTTGGAAGTGTATGAATATAATGGCAAGTATTCTGAATATCGTGATTCAGTTGATAGTTCAAATTTGGATAATGGTGTAGATCCAAAATCTACAGAGTTTAATCCCTGGCAGTATGGGAATATTGAGGAGTTTGAGGGGGTTGAGGGAAATGGAACTGCTGTTGAGTGAGATAGTTGTTTGTCTTTTTCAAGTCTACAAAAGCATAATTCTCCAATTCTTTCCTTGTAATGTTATATTGCTGATAGAATCGTGGCACTTTAGGATTTCCCTCTAGAGTCATTTTCTAAAGTAACTATTTTGATTGGGTATTTTGAACTTGAGGATAAAGAAGGCTGTGGAAGCTTTCTATGCCTTAAGAAACTTGGAAAAAATTGATACCGTGTAACTGTGATTTTGTTTGGGGAAGATGGTTTGGTCAATTGTAAATTATATTTTTTAAATTCTTAATCAGAATTATCATAACAAATTGTTACGAGAGGTTTGCTTCATTAGTCATCTTTGGTGTTGCATTTGTTCTATTTGCTTAGTAGTTATCATTAGAAAAAAAACAATGGGTGCTCTCAAATTTCATGTTTTTCTTGGTAGTCGTAGATGATATTAACTTTCAGATCAACCAGGTTTTCCCTTGCATATTGCCATTCATGAAAATTATTTAATGCTTTTATTAAGTTTTACATGAACTTATGTTTTCCAAAGTCTTGGAAATGGAAATGATAGGTAAAATGTTTTCAACTGTTATGTATATACCAAAGGCAAAGTGATTATCATATGAAGATCTCGATTTCTGTTAATTAATGGCTACAATGAATGAACGGATAATGGGGTACCTGATGTTGTTCAAGGGCAGATGAAAGCAAGACATCTGGCAATGTTTTTAACATTTGACATACTTATTTGTGTTTATAGAATGGGGTATTTTCTTCCCCTCTGTTTGCTTGATTTCATTGAAAAAAAGGATAATTATGCTAAAAATATTGAACATGTTAAATTGAAAATCAATAGGAGAGGCAATACTTTATTGTATGGAGTAGAACTATGTTTTTCTTCTAGATTTTGGTCATTATGACCCATAATTATGAATGATGAAAATAATACTGGCAAAAATAACTTTCTTAAGGATGAAAACCACAGGTAAAGTACCTGAAGAATCCAATTATTTATTCATTTAATTTCAACTCTGTTTAAATGGCCCCTATTATTTATACAATATTTTTATATTTGTTTGAGTTGTCAGGGTGTTGTGCAATTTCATTGGCTTCCCTTGATCATTGCCTAATAAAACGATCTTCTCATTTAAAGTTGCCCAAAGAAATAGTCTTTTCTCTTTTAATCACTTAATACAGATAACAGAGTTCAGTGTATTTGAGTACATATGTTAGTAATGAGATAACTAGCTATTTTAATTTAAACTCTCTTCAAATTTATGCATTATTGTATAAAATCTTATTATATTTGTTTAATTTGTCATGGTGTTACATGTTTAACATGCATGGGTTCTACTTGACGTCAAATGTATAATTAACCATCACCTAATAACAATTTTCTCCTTCAATCATGTTTGATACTTCAAGACACGTAATGTTTCGCTTAGACTGAGTGAATTTGTTGGTTGGTACAATGTTTCTTTATCCTTGTTGGGATGGCTTCTTCCATTCCCCTATAATGACTATGATATGAGGGGTGATTAAAAGGAGAATAAAACTTTTTACTATATTTTTAGCTAAAAAAAGGGTTGTACTTGGGTTCCCATTCTTCAAATCACAACTATCTTATTTAGAGCTTGAGAGTTTACAAACAAATTCAATTATCAGCTTAATTGAGTTGCTTTAGCTAGATGCCTATATCTTTTTCTTTAGAAGTCTGAATTCTTGGTTTTTTTTTTGGATCTTTTTCATTTTATTTTTATTGGATTGTTAGTGTCCTTCTTGAAGAATAAGTACAACCACACAAATTGTAATAATTAGTTTATATGAAAACACATTAATGCAAAAAAATACAATAAATATTACCAATTGAAAGTATTAATCTTAATCGTTATTGCACAAATTGTAATAAATAGTTTATATGGAAACACATTAATGTTATAAAATACAAAAAATATTACCAATGAAAAACATTAATCTTAATCATTATTTGATTAAGGCAATCAACATTTTCTTTTCTTGTCAGCTTCAACTAAACTTACTACTTCCTCTAAGCATGGAAATAAGAATTTAAACCTCTTTATTGGCTATCCTATCTGCCCAATTGTTCCATTCCCTTAACGAATGTGTAAACCTGATTTCTTCAAACTCTATAGCAAGGTCTTGTATTTCCACAATCATCTCTTGTATGTTCTATGGAGCCTTTGCTTTCCTCAAAAATGCATTTATTACTATTAGTGAATTGCCTTCCATCCATACTCTATTTTTTTCAATGAGTTTACATAGGTTTTTGTGAGGGGTCTTGGTACCCTCATACTGGGTGGGGTTTGAACCTTGGACCTCTCAAAGAGAGGCCAAAGCCCTTACCACTACAACAAACTTGTAGCTTATCCATCCATACGCTATTCCATTAATTTGTTTGCATATTTTTAACCCTTCCAAAGCTGCCCAAATTTCAACTTCATTATTTGTCTTAAAACCACTATTGAAAGCGTAATGTGACAAAATCTCATCCTTATTATTTATAATTAATCCTCCTCTTGCTGGTCATGGATTTCCTTTAGATGATCCATCAAAATTCAATTTGACCAACTTTACTTCCGATGGTTATCGCTTTATTTTCATTGCCTTCCTTTTGTTTCTCCTGTACCCAACATCATAATTCCATTTGATGACTTGACTCCATCTATAAAGGCTCTTTGCTTTAAGATTAGGGATTGTGTGAGTTGATAGGGTTGATTTAGATTCCTCTATGGCTAAACAAATCTGTCTTTTCATTACATCTAAATTGCTTTCTTTTCCTTTAAATATTATTCGATTCCTTTCTAGCCATATAGTCTAAAGTATTGTATCTTTTGATATATCCCAGATTATTTGTAACACCTCACTTTTATAAGTGCTCTGCCATTGCTTTAACCATTATTCAATTCTACTATGCATTACCATACATTTATCAAACATAGTAAGAGTCCATTGCCATAGTTCCTTGACTATTGAGCATGTCCCAAGAGATGGTCTATACTTTCCTCCTTTTTACATAGAGTATATTGTGAGGGCCCATGAAAATCCATTTTCATTAGGTTATCCTAGGATACAATTTTCCTATGCCCTACAAGCCACACAAACATTTTGACTTTTAGAATGCTCAGGCTATCCAAAATATCTTTCCATATTCTTGTGATATCCCTATTTTGTTGGTGCTTTACATTACATACGCTTCCAACTTTGTATTATCTTGTGCTATTAAACTCCCAAATCAACTTATCCTTGGCTCCCTTTGGAATAATCACTATTATATTTCTACTCAACTTCCTCCTAGCAACAATGTTTGGTAGACTTGTAAGAAAATCTTCTTTCTATTTGTATCTTCCTTCCTGATCTTTGTACATAATGTTTGAAATCCTATTACCATATTTGTCTTGAAGTAATCTCATCCACGGTTTCAAAATTACATCTAGATTGAGTGTTTTTTTTTATTACACCAAGTATCCATCCAAATAGATAATTTTCTCTAGTTCCCACCACCTATCTTAGATCTTTAATCACTAAATTAATTGATTTTTTTAAGCCATTCCAAAATCTAGAACTATATGGAAGTGAGGATGAAGTAAAGATTAAGCTTGGGTCATTGAGCTTAACGTACCATTGTCTTTGACTCTCTTTGTACAACGTCCAAATAAATATTCCCCTTAGAGCTAAGTGTAAATATGTAAGAACTCTTAAATCGAGACCTTCTCTAGTTTTATCATCACACACTTTGCTCCATTTCACCAAAGGAAAATTCCTTTTATCATGTAATCCTGACCATAAAAATGATTGCATAATATAGATTAAACTTTTTTCAGTTGATTTTGACATAATATTACAAGGACATATAATATGATGGAATGACTTGTAATATTGATTTAATTAGCTGCACCCATCTTGCTAACGATAACCATCTACCTTTCCATGTCAGTAGTTTATTCTAAAATTAACTCATAACTGGATTCCACAATTCTATCCTCATTCTCCCCTTAGGGCATCCTAGATATGTTGCTAGCAAATTTTCCTCCTGCATTTGAAGTAACCTACATATCCTTGCTTTGATTCTAGCTAGAGTGTTTAGGAAGTAAATTTTGGATTTTGTCCTATTAACTTTTTGCTTTGATGCTCTTTCATATTCCTTTAATAAGTTATTTAAATTTTTGACCTCGTTTATCCCCACCCTCCCAAAAAGGGCTATATCATCTACAAAATGTTGATGAGTGATGTTGTCAATGTTATTACTAGCCTTAAATTCGCTTATTAGTCCATCTTTGTATGCCTTCTTCAAGTTACTTCCCAATACCCCTCCCATAATAATGAACAAATATGTGATAGAGGATCTCCTTGTCTAAGACCCCTCTTGGCTTTAAATGATTATGTTTCTAGCCCATTGACTAATACTGAATATGATACTATAGAGACACAAACTTTTATCCATTTGATCAATTTCTTCCAAAAGCCAAACTTTTCTAATATTGCAAAAAGAAAATTTCATTTAACCCTATCATAGGCTTTATTTATATCATGTTTTAAGATCGTTGCTCTCTACTTTCTAGAAGCTGTTGAATGCATTACTTCATGAGCTACTATGATCCCATCCAGAATCTATCTCCCTTTCACAAATCATCCTTGCTCTTCTAAAATAATTTTGTCTAGACATGGTCTTAACCAATTTGCCATCACTTTCGAGATTATCTTATAAGCCATTACATAGGCTTATGGGCCTAAATGAATTAAACAATTCTTCATCCTTTTTTGGAATAAGGGTAAGATATGTTGCATTTATTTTATAAGGTATGTACTATTTTACCCTAGATTGTTCCACTTCCACTAGTAAATAATATTTCCTAGTTATGTTGTTAGAATGTTGTAGAGAGCCCATTCAGACTTGGGTATTTATCCTTCTCAAAAGAGAAAAGAACTGAATGAACTTCTTCCAAAGTAATAGGCTCCATCAATTTTCTATTGTCTTAATTAATTATAACTAACGGTACTTATTACAGTAGTTTATCATTAAGAAATTCAATCTCCTTCGATCCTAGAACATTCTAGTAAAAAGACCTTGCCTCCTTTCTGATTTTGCTCTGGTCTACAATCCAAACCTCTTCTACTGATTTAATTCTATTGATTTTTGATGTTGATCTCTGTATTATTGCCATCCTATGAAAAAATGTGTTTTTATCTCCTTTTAACCAAGTTCGTATCGATTTTAATATCTAAAATTTCTCTTCCTTACTCAAAATATTATGATATTCACTAAGAAACCCCCTTTCCTCTGAATTTGAATAATTGTGCTCACCTTTTTGGAATCTTGAAAGTTTCTCTTTTAGTTATTTTTTATAAAAAATATTTCCAAATTCCATTATTTCAATCTTGATGTCATTGATTTAATTTATTTTGGAAGTGTATACAACCCATTGTTTCCTAATGAATTCCACGTCTGTGCTATTATATGAACAAATTGAGGATGGTCTTTCCACACTTGTTCATATTTAAAATATGATCTTATTTTGAATTCACTTACCACCAATTTTACTCTTATTGGCCAATGATCCGAACCAATCCTTGTCAAGGTATTAATTTTAGCACAAGTCCCTTCATCTAGCCAATGATTTGAGAGTATACATTTCTCTAATTTTTTTGCTATTAGGTTCTAGCTTGTCCTGTTGTTGGTCCATGTATATTTGTCCTCTTCAAACTCAACCTCCCAAAGATTATTGTTTTGAATAAAAACTGAGAAATATCTCCTACTTTGGGTTATTTGTTTTAACTCCCCCAAATTTTCATCTAGCTTGGTTATGGCATTAAAAAATCCTACGATTATGAATTGAGTTTCTTGGTCTTTACTTATCATAAAGGCTTCAATATCACTCCATACTTCTGATCTGCCTGACTAAGTTGTAGATCTATAGACATTGATAAGGATGAAATGAATTTATGCAAAGTAAGATGTGACTAATGAGGCTATCTAATGCCTAGTTTTATGAATGGTTTCACAAGAGGTTCTAACTGGATTTCAATATATTAGAATTTCTTGTCGCTTTGTATAAATCCATAGCATGCCATTCACATCTTGCCCATACTTTTTTCATATTGTTTTTCTCTTTTTGCCTTTCCAATTTTAGGAGTAGGTCTTATTATTCTATTTCTCAATATTCTTTCATAACTATCCTTTTCATTAGATTTATCCTTTGTTGGCTCTGCTAAGGAAGATTTTGACTTATCCTGCTCATTTTTTGGGTCCTTGTTAATGGTAGAGGTATTAACATCTAATATTGCATTTTCTCTACCACTTTCCTTCTCTTGAATGGTGCATGGTACTTCAAGAGAGTCTTCAAAATATGATGAGGTACATTCCTTAGGTTCAATAGGAATGTTCATTCCTAAATTGGGATCATACTGATTAGATTGTTCCTTGTTAATATTCTGATCCTATTGTACCATATTGTCTAAACTCTGATATGCTTTTTCTTCATAGGCTATAGGCTCAAAAGAATTGGTATTTCTTCGAATATCCTTATTGATCTCCATTATTTATTTACTTTCATCTATATAGACCTATTTTTTGGAAGCTGAAAACCATCCTCATCCATATCCATTTGTAAAATTATCTAGCATTTTTCTATATAATTTTTTGATGGACTCTTCTTAGGACATGATCTCTTAATATGCTCCACCTCATGACATCTTCTACCTCTGAAAGATATGTTTTCATAATCCATGGTTTTGGTCCACAACTTACCCACATACTTAAGAATGATCGACTTGAGTAAAGGTTTACTAATATCAATCATAACCAATATATGAGCATAAATAACCAAAACTCCATATTTTGTAGTTTCTAAAATCTTAAGGAATTCTCCTAGAGTGTTGCCTATTGTATTGAAGGTATCCATTTCCTAGAATTCAATGGGCAACCCATACATATTGACTTAGAATGGTACTAGGGATAGATTTATATTTTCAAGTGCAAACTCTTCATACCATCGGGTAAGGAAGAGTCCTACTCTTCCCATAAACCAAGGACCTTCTTTAAGGGTTCTATCCCTTTCCTCCCTAGAAAAAAATGGCTAGGAAGAGATATTTGAGAAGAAAGGATAAACTCACTCTTAGAGACTTCAATCTCCTATCAATCCATTTACTTAGAGCCAAACTCCTGACCAAGACCCATTTAATTTACCAATGAATGCTCTATCTTTGAGCAACAAGGATTGCTGCTCTATGAGGTCCTTCCTACTAGGGACGATTATAAGGATTTAGCGATAAAGAGATCCATAGAAAGGAAATAATAACTCGATATCTATTGAAATTTACCAGTATATCCTATAGTAATTATATTAATTGAAAATAAACCTACAAAAATCTACATGTAGAACTCATAAGAAAATGAAGGGATAAATGAAACTTAGCCAAAAATTTCTATGCCTAGACAAAATGTATAACCTCATTGGTGCCCTAGCCCTCCATTGCTCCTCCCATCATCCAAACCCTAGTTGATAGATATTTGCAATTTCTTTTTCATGGCTTGAAAAATCATCACTATCCTAGTTTCAGATGGCTGACTTCACAGGATTGTATATCCCTTAATACTATTTGGATTTATTCATATCACCATTCACTTTAAAGCTTTTCAAATTCCACAAAAATTGGTCCAAAAATTGTCTGAATTGGACAACCCTTCACAAAGATATGGTTCTTGAAAGATGAGATGTTTTTTTTTAAATTGCCCTAACACTATCCTTGTTCCAAACGACTATCTTCACATGGTTGTATCTCCCTCAATATTGCTTGGATTATTTTATATAATCACTCATTTCAAATATTTTCAAATTTCACATAAAATGATACAAGAATCATTTCAATCAATCAACTCTACAAATATATATATATATATATATATATATATATATATAGTTATTATTATTATTTTTTCAATTGGTTATATGGGATTGAAATGGGTCCCACCCTTATTACATCATCACCTCATAGTGGTATTACAAGAAAGCTTGGATATTATCCATGTATCACTTAACAAGATTTGAACCTGGTCTTCTCCTTGAATGTTAAGAAATCTAATTGGTTGAGCTAATGCCATTTGATTATTTTTTAGTTTTTTTACTATTTTATTAAGGGTACAATTTGTTGTCCTAAAAATAGATACTGTTACTTTGTTTGGGTTCAATCTTGTTCTTTGTTGGCCAAAATATTAGCAATCTAGGGCTAGCTTGTTACTTTTACTGCTTTGTTGATGGATAGGTTGGTTTGTTTTCTCGTTCATCATTTTTTTTAAGAATACTTCTCATGTTCAACATGCTTTATAGTGGAGGATATTTCTATGCATTGATAGCAAGGGTTTTAAAGGATCATTTTCTTAACCTATTATATTGTGATGCAAAGAGAGAACACCTTTTTATAAAATAATACTTAAATTGAAAAAAAATAAAAAAATAAATCAATGGCTATTTGATTATCAATGACCTTCTCAAGGTCTTAAATTGTGATGTAAAGAGGCTTTTTGATATATAATTACTTTTAATAAAATAATATTTATTATTAAAGGAAAAAACACTTATTTTTGAGTTGAACAATGTTAAAAGATCGTCACTTCTTTCAATAATATATTTTGTGAAGTTTTCTCTAGTCTCAATGATTAATGATATTACTCATAGAGCTCATTGTTAGAATGCTAGTAGTTTTAGAACTATGTAACTTCTAAAATATTCTATTGCATAAAAAATTTAGAAAATGACATTGGGTATTTTTTAATTAATAAACAACATATTATATATCATATGATGTATATGAGAAAAGCATTTAGCAAGAGTAGAGCGCAAGAGCTAGGGTATTTAGCAGAGCGCAAGAGCTAGGGCATTTAGTAGGAGTGGATCATAGGAGCTAGGACATTTAGCAAGAGTAGAGCAAAGTATTGAGGGAGTAGAGTAGGAGCGAAGTGGAGTATGAGTGTCTGGAGTTGATGAATGGGGATGAAGAATTTAAATTTTGTCTGTGCGATTTTTTTGAGAAGCGCTTGAAATAGAGTTTGTTTTCGGGGAACTCGACTGCTCTTTTTGATAAAGTGTTTTTTGAGGCCTTTAAGACTATCCAAACTAGAAAAGGTCCCTTTATTATGAATCCAATGAAGATTCATGGATTGGTGAATAATAGCTCACAAAGTGGGACCCTTTATTACGAAACCCAAAAGCCCCATTCTCAACTTGGGCCAGAGAATTCGTATGCTACAGTGGCATCAAAGGGGAGGGGGTATAATAAATCTAAAATCCTTTTTGACCTCTCTCCTATGAACAATGAAGTTTGTATTCCAAAAGACCTCATCCAAACAACAATGGGAGATGGAAGTTGCAACCTTGTGGGAAAATTTCAAGGGAGTAGACCAGATCTAGACTTGATAAGAAGGTGGGCCATGAAAAATGAAATCCATTGGGTTTGATGGAGATTCTAGCTATTCCAAAAGTTTTTTAATCATAAATATGAATTGCATGGAAGACACATAATGTATCCTAGGAGGGGCCCTTGGTTTTATGGCAAAAGAGGCATTTTCTTGAGAAAATGGAGTCTATATTATAATCCACACACTCAAAAATTGAACTCGTTACCCTTATGGGTTTGACTCCCTGACCTCCCATTCTATTTGTGGTATGATGAAATATTAAGAGGGGTGGCTAAGGCAGTTGAAGACCTAATTCAAATAGATCCAGCAACCAGTGCAAAGTCCACAATGGTGTTTACAAGGATGTGTATTATGGTAGACCCATTAGCTAATCTACCCACCTCTATAAAATTCACCTTATATTTGAGGATGTGGATTCAACCTATTATTTACAAAAATAGACCCATAACATGCTATGAATGCAAAAAAGTGGGACGTGCAATGGAAAAGTGTCCCCTGAGGTTGAAACAAGAAGGAAAAGAAAAATAAAATGGAATAATGAAGCAATGAAAGCAGAAAAATACTTAGGAGAAATCTTCACCAGCCATGGTAGAAACAAAAAGTGAAAAGGATAAGGAACAACCCCTGAAAAGGATAATGCCACTAGAAGATCAAACTAAGTGAGCTAAAGGATTGGAGACTAAAAAATTGAATCCTTACTTTGAGGTAAGTCCTATGGCTTTATTATCTGAAACTCTTCATGCTAATAATCAAATAAGTAATCCCTTTGAGTGTCTTGAGGATAATAATACAACAGAGAAGGAAACAATCTTGGAGTCCCAAAATTCAAATTCCTAGGAAAGTCCTTTGAAATTACTGATGGAAAAATGGTCTTTGAGACCCAAAACCCAGAGTCAAAAAAATAATCCCATAGATGTGGGGTCCCTAGAAAGGTTGGAAAACCTTCAAAAATGTCATTGAGAAAAAAAGAAATTTAGTCAAAGGTTACCAATGGGTCTCAGACTATTCTAAAGTTTGAAGAAAATAAGGATAGAGGAGGGTCCCAACTAAAGATAGAAAATTTTTGCTATGCATCTCAGATGGATAGGGAAAAGAGAAAGACCTACCTAAATCCTGAAGAATTATTGGAATATATTATATTATTTGGTTCTTTACTAATGTACCATCATGGGTATATATTTAGATTATGAGTATATTTAGGACTTAAGTACTTTATTAAAGCAATGTAATAAATGCACAAGTGTTAGAATGTGCAATGATGTAAATATACATGTAGTCCACATGTACATAAGTCCTTAGAACAAAATAGTTAGGTGTCATAAGAATATTTAAGGCAAAGAGTTGCATCTCATTATAAATAGACCTTCATAGAATAGAAAAGTGAGGATTTTGGAGTGCATAGGTTGAGTAGTAGTAGATACGATGTAGATCCATTTTTGTAAATAAGGAGAGGTTGTGACCTCCATTGTAGAGCATTGTATATTTTTGCGAGCTTTCTTATATGAGCATTTATTGAGTATTATATAAAGTTATCTATCACATTTTCATGCATATTAGTTAGCCATTATCATAGTTATAATATTGCATACTTATTTCCATACTTGTGGTTTCATTTTATTTAAGTTTAAAGCTTCAAAAGTTAACAGTGGTATCAAAGCACTAGGTAGATCAATAGAAAATAGTAAGATCCACAAGAGTGATTGAGAGGAGATTGTAAATCTCATTTTCAGATCTCTAAAATTATATTATGGCTAGAGTTTTCCACAGAGTTGCAAAAAAACTTGTTAAGACTAGAACTCAACATTGAATCCACTAGATTGGCAATCCAACTAGTGAAGATTGTTTTCTATAGATTTATAGAAATTTTTGTTATTATTTCCTAATTATTTATTGTAGAAGAAAGGAAATTCAAATAGAGTTGGGAATCTTCCTACAAGATCTAGGAAGAATATCATATTTGAATCAATATGGTGCCTAAAAAAATTAGTTGGAGATTGAATATTTGGAGGCCTTAGGAGAAAGGTCCCATTGAAAGATTTACGGATTCAATACTTCTAGTTGAAGATTGAGGAGAGATCTAGTGACCAAGGAAAACGCATTGAATATTATAAATCTAGGAAGAAGGTCATAGAAAGAAGACCCCATTGAAGGAAGAAGAGACTCAAGGAGAAGAGTCATAGTGAATATTGAAGAACACAAGCTTATACTGAGAGGGTGGGGGGTGAATAGTATAATATCACTTTTTACTTTTCTTATCACAAACAAGATTATGCAATATATCAATGGCAATATCAAAAGCAAAAACTAAAGCAGTGCACAAAACATCACACACACACATGAGACACTAATTTTACGTGGTTCACCCAATGTGGGCTACTCCATGGAGAAAATATTTCACTAATATTTTATTAATAAATCTCTTGGGAATCCTCTCCCTATTACAATGTTTATGGACCTCTGCCCAATGGAGATACCAATCCCCTAAATCAAGTTCATGGATCTCTATCCATAGGAGAACTCCTTCTCCTATGCTCTGGTTGGTGATCCTCTAGAAGAATACTGCCTCCACTACATTGGCTTGTGGATCTCTCTCCATTGAAGACTCTTGTACCCACTCAAAAAACTTGTCCTCATTGCCCTGGTTGATGGATCTCTATCCACTGGAGACCACTGTCCTCTCTACTCTGTCATCTCCAAATATTTGTCTCAAATATGCACTAAACACAGTCCTTCGGTCTAGCACAAATTTTCTCAATCTCTATCTCTGGTATGGCACAAACCTATCCTCAAATCAGCATCAAAATTTGCTCCACAAGTCCATTCAAAACTTGCTCAAATCTGCTCAACAAGTCCACTCAGAACTTGTTCAATATGCTCAACAAGTCCACTCAGAACTTGTCCAATTTGCTCAATAAGTCATCTCAAGAACTTATCCAATTATGCTCTCAATATGTATTGTAAGCTTCCACAAAAGCTTACTCAAATCTGTCCACAAGTCCTCTCAAATACTTGCCTCAAATATTTTCAACAAGTCCACACTAGAACTTGTCCAATCTCATAGAAACATAAAGAGAATTGTTAGAGACCCAATATGTTCTATACTCAATGCCCAATCACTTTCTCAATTCAAATCATAATATAGAATAGTTTGTTTTATGGAACTTGAACAATCACTTCACACACTCACTTGATTAGGCTCAACCAAATCTACTCAACCAATCACTCAAAGAAACAACCCTTGCTCACAAAACCTAGTCCAAGCATGTAAACATCAACTCAAAATGTTTCCAACAATGCTCAACCTCACATAACAATGATACTCATGTTCTTTCAAACCCTAGTTCAAGTTCTTTGCTCAACAACTCACTTTAACAACAATGCTCATAAAACAATCTTCACATAGCAATGATACTCATGTTATTTTCAAACCCTAGTTCAAGTTCTTTTCTCAACAACTCACTTCAACAATAATGCTCATAAAACAATCTTCACATAGCAATGATACTCAAACCCTAGTTCAAATTCTTCACACAACCAATGGCTTCAACAACAATGCTTATAAAATAAGGTTTTAACTATACTTCTATATTCTAGAAAACCTTGTAGCAATCATTCAACCATACTCAATAAGAAAACCCTAATCAAGTCATTTTCACTCCAAACTTATTTTTCAAAAAACCAACCAATCAACTTAATTATGGAAGAATGTGCCCATACCTTTTTCTTGATGATTAAGGGGTCTCATAAATCTGCCACAACAATATAACACTTCTTTCCCAAGCTCAAGAAGGTTAGATAATAATAACTCATGAATACACCTTAAAATAGTATTCAACACCACAATAATTTCATCAAAATAAATGTTATGAAAATCATTCTATCAAAATTTTAACTCATCAAGAATTATTTCATAAATAATTCACACTCTTCTGATGACTCCCCTAAATTCTTAATATCTACTATAACCATTCAAATCTCAATATCAAAAATTAAAACAAATATATTTTAATTTTCCTTCACCTTATAACTCCCTTTATTTCTAACCTTACACTATAATCCCAAACGCTCAACTTTTAGCATCGAATAACATACCTCTTATTTGTCTTGACTACCAAAAGGAAGCTCCAAATATTTGACCATGGGACTTATGTCCCCTCAACGGCTTAGCTCCAACTCAAACCACCAAGTGAGCTGTACTCCCATGTGAGACTTATGCTCACGCTGTTTGATTTAACCTTGCTGTATTCTCCAAGCAAAC
Source organism: Wollemia nobilis (assembly GCA_028583015.1). Classification (NCBI taxonomy): domain Eukaryota; kingdom Viridiplantae; phylum Streptophyta; class Pinopsida; order Araucariales; family Araucariaceae; genus Wollemia; species Wollemia nobilis. The sequence goes on from JAQPPZ010009575.1 coordinate 1,387,634, forward strand.
CTTAACACATTCCTTTGGTGGTAACCAATACAAAAGGCTGATTCTGTTTACTACTGCATCATCAACACTATTGTTACGTTCGTTGAGAAGCTCACTTTGATTTCTATGCGCTATCTCAGGAAATGCTCTTCTCGACAGAAGCAAGATGCCTCTGAATTGTACAACGAAATGGTTGCCTTATCAAACTACGAAGAACTTTCAACACAATTTGTACATTAAGGCTAGTGTTCGAATTATTTTTCTTGCTCATTGATCTTTCTTCATTCCACATGCAGACGTAGTTTCCCTCCTTTTTTTTGATTTTAGCACCTTCTAAATTTTTGTATGCTAGTAGTCACTTATACAAAGCTCTTCATTTGTAAATGAATCACTAATGCTTATATTAATTATTTCACCTTATTTGATTTCGAGCGCTCAGAAGGTTTTATCAACTCGTCGATATAAATTTCTTAGAACCCAAAACTTCTTTTCGTTGAACAAGTAAAACCTTTTATAAACAACACGAGAGATGTTTTAAGACTTCCATCATCCTTATTTATATAGATTGTGTCATTTTATACCAAGGCTGGCAGGGGAATATTGCTTGTTATGAACACCTTTTCATACACGTCGACCTCCTTTAAATAAGGTTTAAAACTTTATTGAATCCCGTAAATGCCTATATGATCATCGATTCTTTCGCATGAGATGTATAAAGATGAATAGTGGCTGGCCCCCACTTAGACTAATAAATCATCAATATCTTTAATAAAAAATTGTGCCCAACCTTTAGTCCTTTAGAAAGGAAACCTTAATATTTAAATCTTTAATTTAAATATTAAATAATTTAAATTTCCTTTAATTCTTTTGAATCATGGTCATCAGATTTTTATCCATTAATTCAAGATCCATGGTCCTTTCCTTGCTATAATATAATATTAATAACCATGTACCTTTAATATCGATATATTTTTGCCTTGCGTCTTTGACATCAATGACAACTCAAATTTTCCAACTTTGACATCAATGACAATAAATTGCTCAAAATGTCCAACAAATATTGGAGATTGGTGATCTCCATTGAATATTGAAAACTTCACATTGAAGGAGAGGTCCATAGAAGTCTGTATCGAAGAACTTCCTTAGTGGAAGATTGAGGATAGAGAAGGACTAACAAAATTTCTATTGCATATTTTAGTAGTAACAGGTTTAGGATATTCAAGGAGATCTCACTACAAAACCTCCATAATTGAAGGTTGAAGAGATCAAGGAAGGTCTCATAGAACTTTTGAGAAACTACAAGATTGAAGCCCCTAGGAGAGGTCTCAAGGAGAAACAAGGAGAAGTATTGGTGAGCCTCATTGAAGAAGTTCCTGGAAGAACTCATTAGAGAATTTACTACCAAGGAGAAGCTCTTGATAGTAAAGAAATTGGGACAGTTTTGGCCATCCGACAACAAGCCCAAAGGTGAAGGATTTGGCAAGAAGTTTGTCAAATTTTAGAATAGTTTGGAGAAAATATCAAGACTTTTAGAATCTTGAGAAGAAGACCCTTAGCTATGATTTGAAGGAATTTCCTACCAATTTTTTGGGATTCAATGAAAGTAATTTGGAGAAGGGTTTGATTGCTTTACAATCTAAATCTATTCAAATTTGATGACAACAAGAAAGCAACAATTTGGGCAGCATTAGTAGCTGCTAAGGTTCAGATTTTAGAAGTACATTATGAAGGAGTATTGGAGCCACCAAATCATAGTTTCAAGCAATAATTTAGGTGACTTAAATCACCATCATCATCATCTACAAAGGTAGAAAGGTATGCAACAAAGGTGCAAAAATATTCATTAGTTGAACTTTTATATTTGGATCTTATTAAGTTTATTGAGCACTAGTTTTCAAGATTAAAGGTTGCATAAATAGTATTCATTTAAGTCTTCAAGGGAGTGCAAAAGTTATTTTCTACAAGGTTCAAACCTACACAAAAAATAGAAGTTAGATATGTTTCGAGAGAAAGAAAAATATTAACATTGTATTGACTATTCTAAGAAAGAGAAGACTTAAAATTTTTGCATATTCTATAGTGGAAAAATTTATTGAAAAGCTTGGATTATTGAGTGCAAAAGTAACCAAGCAAGAAAGATATTGCCAAGGATTTGAATGCAATATTGATTTCAGATTTACCCCAGCATTTCAAAAGGCCAAGAGAGTTGATTAAAGAGCACAAGGGGGCAAATGTCTATCTATTCATACTCCACATTTGCATAGCACCTCATTAGAGCTATTCAAAAGAGCTCTAAAAGTAAAGTATCTACAAGAAAAAGGGGAGATATCTCGGACATCATCTACTTGCATATTTGTTAATAAAATCAAGAAAAGTCATTAACATAAAGATGAAATAAGAGATTTTTTTTAGACTTCTATAATACGTATCCATCCAAGGATCATTGAGCAGAAGGTAGGAGAAGCTATTAGCTATACTAAGGATATCCAACATTATAAGGTACAATCCAACAACCTTTGGTGAAGGTACAACAAGGTACCTTACATATTCGATAGCCTTTGGTGAAGGAATCATAGTGAAACTCAACAACGTCTACCTCCAAGCAATACAAATTAGACAATGCATGCATCATAGGGTTCTATCCACGTAAAAGCATTGGGAGTAGCATCATTGGCACTAATAGTAAGCATCATTTTACCCATGCACTTGGACTAAAGCAAGTATTGCATTCAACTAAGACATACAACATGGAAATCATTGTAGTTTGCAAAGCAAACTTAGGCTATTGCACCAAATAGATAGGGAGGAGATACATTAAAGTGATAACACACATACTTCAAAGTTTAAATTATATTCAAGGAGTTACCCATCGCTGAAGCCATCGCGTACACCTGCTTGGCATTCTTGTAGAAGGATTGGAAGATAACCATATTTTTGAGAGAAGCATTGAAATAATCAACATCATTTCTATCAAGTAAAGTGGTTAGAAATATCGATTATTGAAGCATAGGAATAACAAAAAAGTCTGTAGTGAACGAGCATTAAGAAGGCAAGAGAAAATATTTGTATAGCCTTAGGGAGTTAGGGCAAAGTGTGAAGGTACTGCACCACATGGAAGAAGGCATCTCATGCACACCATATATAGTCACCACTACATCGAAGGTATCTCAAGCACATAATATTAGAAGTATACTTGGACAAAGGATCATTATTATAACTCCCTTGTAATAAGCATTGGGTTAGAGGTGTTGAAGGTAATAAATAAACCATTCAGTACCACTTGTTATTCGATGTTGGGAAGGTGTAGTATAAGCAGTTGAAAGGAGTTAGGCAAATCAAGTGCCACTTAGCACCATATTTCCTACACCATGCTCTAACCTTGAAGAGAGCACACCTCAAAAGGAAGTTCCAGAGCAACACTCAAAGAGGACATCAACTCAAATATAACTTGAAGTAAAACTAAGGTAGCATTAAAGAGTTGAGAGCACACGAGGCTCAAGGAGTAATAAAGCTATCTAATGCGCTTTTTAGAGAAAGAAGGATGCAAGCAAAAATATCAACGTTGAAGGATAAACCCATAAGTAGATTTGAAGTGCTCAAGTCAGCAACAAAGCGTCAAAGAGAAGCACACTTGTCGAGTGGAGAAAAGAGTGTAGGATAACAAGTGAACATTGGAGAAGGCACATAGTTCAGTGACAAGGAACAAGTGAATAGTTCTACGTAGCATCTCAGAGTTGATAAGGAGTCAACTATCTTCAATTTGTAGGAGTTCAAGGTGATTACAAAGAACTTTAAAGATCGATATTAGTATTGGAAAGGTAAGAGTTATATTGCACAGTTTATTAAGATTGAAATTAGCTAAACCTTATAATCTAGAGAAATTGAATGATATAAGTAATAAGGTGTTAATCTCTAGAAAAGCATTCTTGATTATCCTGATAAGGAAGTAGAAAATAGAAACATTAAAATATTTATTATTATTGCTTCAATTATTTGCAAATTCGTAAAAAAACAAGGATTTATAAGGTTAAGAAAACTTAATTTGCAAATACATAATATACATTTCTAACTAGGGAGATATAAGGAATCCTACATCAAATTGAAATCATAGAAATTTAGAAATTGCATTATACAAAGGTAGAGGTAAGTCAAACTCTAGATTCATTTAAAAGTTGGAATATTGATTTTATTAGTCTCATACTCAAATTGAAGAGATATAGAGAATCCAACTTAACTATCTTGAAGATATTGAGAATTTCTATTGCGTCATTGAGCTTTCTACAAGGAAAAACAATTGTTGAACATTATATTGATATTTATCACATTACTAGGGAGACAAAAGGGTTACAAAGAAAAACCAAAAAGCTAACCATATTAACAAGTTCATTATTCACTCAAATTAGTTGTAAATTAAAGGATATATATATATTCGAAAGTTGAAAATTAAAGAAGCATATTTAATCATCTTACTAGGGAGATATAAGGAAGACTACTACAAAGGTTCTATCAAAAATATTCTCAAAATACTAAAGAGCTAAAATAATTCTAGTGACTATTTATACAATACAAGGATTGATTCAGTCTAGAACTCATATAGAAAGATACAAAATCTACAAGGAACATAGTCTATTCAAATTAAAAGAGGAAGAAATATGTCAACTCCATAGAACACAATAAATAATGATAAGAGCACCACTATTAGAAAGGAAAGGGCAAGTGTTATAAAAATTGGAATCAAGAATCTACTTGCCAAAACTGAGAACTTAGATCTTGCCACAAAATTGATCTATAGTGAAGCCTTAGAGGAGAACTTTACAACAATGGAATTTTATCTTCATGCTAGAATCATTGAAGCAATTGATAATGGAAAGAAAGACATTTTAGTTCCTCTAGATTTTGGGAGCATTCTATATATGGTTTTACTTACACTTCAAAATTACAAAGAAGTGAATGCAAGGCAAAAAGAATTAATTGAATTACTCAAAGAAAAAATAAAGATAGATGAATCCTTCTTAGAGAAGATGTTTCAATCCTCATGCAATATTAATACTTCAAGTTCTACTAACTCAAGATCTTATCGTGATGTCTTGAGTGTTTATTCAGAAGCCTCTGTATACAACAAGGATAGTAATACAAAGGATAAAGGCAAAGAGAAAATAATCTTGCAGGAATCAGGTGATAGTACAACCACATATGATAGCACAACAACTAGATCCAAAGACAAGAAAGAAGAAGAAGAAGAAGAGACATCAGATCAAGAAGGCATACAATGCAAGGTAAATTAAAGATATTTTAGAAGAACCTGATCAAGATGAAAGATACTCAAAGGATGAAGATCCTTACTGAAGACTAAAGTCTTCAAAAACCAAACAATGTAATACAGGGGGTGTTGGAATATATTACATTATTTGGTTCTTTACTAATGTACCATCATGGGTACATATTTATATTAAGAGTATATTTAGGCTTAAGTAGTTTATTAAAGCAATGTAATAAATGCACAAGTGTTAGAATGTGTAATGATGTAAATGTGTATGTAGTACACATGTACATAAGTCCTTAGAATAGAATAGTGATGTGTAAGGAATACTGAAGGCAAAGAGTTGCATCTCATTATAAATAGGACTTCATAGAATATAAAAATGAGGATTTTAGAGTGCATAGGTTGAGTAGTAGTAGATACAATGTAGATCTATTTTTGCAAATATGGAGAGGTTATGACCTCCATTGGAGAGCATTGTATATTTTTACGAGCTTTCTTATATGAGCATTTCTTGAGTATTGTATCAAGTTTTCTATCATATTTTTATGCATATTAGTTAGCCATTATCATAGTTATAACATTGCATGCTTATTTCCATACTTGTGATTGCATTTCCTTTAAGTTTAAAGCTTCAAAAGATAACAAGAATGAAGTTTTTATCTTGGAACATTAGACATCTTAATGGCCTCACAAAGAAGATATTAGTGGTAGATAATAGTAAAGAAGCTAAGCCGAACATTATTTTTTTGCAAAAAACTAAAATTGATGACAATAATATTGAAGAAATTAGAAAAACCATTTGGAAAAAAACATATTTTGTTGCGAGTCCTACTAGAGGGAAAAATGGTGGAATTCTCTGTCTATGAGACCCATTGAAAATTGAAGGTTATCTTATTTCATTTGATGAACAAGTCATTAATATATATATATATTTTTTGTTTTTTTGTAAAGATTCTAACCGCATGTGGATTATCTCAAATGTTTATGCTCCCAACTCCAGGTAGGGTAGGAATCTCCTTTGGTCTTCATTGAGCTCAATGTGGGAGGCCTTCAAATTGGAAGCATGGATTTTGGTAGGTTATTTCAATTCCCTCTTGTATTTATCGGATAAAATAGGAGGAAACTCTACATGGACAAAAGGGATGGAGGAATTTGTATATTTTGTTAACACCAATGAGTTGTTTGATATGGATTTGAAGGGATCTAAATTTACATGGAGTAATCGTAGGTTGGATAAATAATTAATTCAACTCAGGCTTGATAGGGTTATCTTGTCAAAATAATGCCTTTCTTTTTTGGTGATGCCTCTCTTTATTCACTGGATAAAGTGGGATCAGATCATAATCTCTTATCGTTTTATTCTCATGATGAAACCGACAGGTTCCCAAGACCATTCAGATTTGAAGTAATATGGAGTCAACATCCATACTTGGAGAAGAGAATTGAATATTGGTGGATTATAAAAGTTATGAGTCCACACATTTCTCAAGTAGATATCAAACTCAAATACATCAAAGGGAAACTCAAAGATTGGAACAAGTCAGTGTTTAGAAATATTGAGAAATATAAAGAAGCATTGAAGAAGAAACTCAATGTTTTGGAACAAGAAATGAAAGATGACAATCTATCTCAAGAAATATGAGAAAAGAAGAGATGATGTGGAAATAAAAGTCTCAAGATATTTGGCTTAAAGAGGAGGATAGAAATACGAAGTACTTTCACATCTCTACCTTTAGACACATAAGTGCTAATAGAATCAAATAAATTTGTAGACCAGATGGGATAAAGGTGTTGAAGATTCAGGACATTAGAAATGAAGCTATATATTTCTTTATCTCTCTTATCAAGGAGAAAGTAGATTTTGAGGAAGAAGCAGAACATAGAATTATGGCTAATATTCCCCCCTTAGTTTCTCATGATATGAATTTGGCCCTCAATAGTCCTTTTAAGGATCAAGAAATCAAGGAGGTAATTTTTTATATGCAAGCCCTAAAGGCTCATGGATTGGATGGCTTCCCTAATTTATTTTTCTAGCAACACTAGCATATTCTTGGGAAGGATATTGGGAAAGCTTTCAAGGAGGTGCAGAGAAAATTTTTTATTCCTTCTGGAGTGAATTCCATTTTTTTGGCTTTAATTCCTAAGAAAAAAGAAGCTAAGAACTTCATAGACTTTAGGCCCATCAATTTGTGCAACATTCTTTATAAGATGTTGACCAAGATAATTGCCAATATATTAAAACCTTATCTTCCCATCATTATTGATAAGGCACAAAGTGCTTTTGTGGTAGGAAGACATATTCTTGATGGAGTAATAATTGTGCATGAATTAATACACTCCATTGATAAAAGCAAGAGGTCAAACATATTTCTCAAATTAGATGTCAACAAGGCGTATGACAAGGTCTCTTGGAATTTTTTGCTCAAAGTGCTTGATAAATTTGGGTTCAACCAAAAGTGGATAAGTCTTATCAAGGCTTGCATTTCCTCCATAAAGTTCTCGATGTTGGTTAATGGATCCCCTACTGGTTATTTTTCTAGTTCCAAAGGTATTCGTCAAGGAGATCCTCTATTGTTGTATATTTTTATTTTAGTGGCAGAGGCCTTAAGTAGGTCAATCAAGGCAAACTCGATGATCAAATAAATTCAGCCTACACAAAAAATTAATCTGACCTTGCATATTTAGTTTGTAGATGACATGCTCATTTCCCTATTAGCGTTGGTGCCTCAAGCCAGAGCATTAAAAGGTATTCTTTCTTCTTTTGAAAAGGTGGCTGGCCAAAGAATAAATTACCTTAAGAGTATGATTTTCTTTTTGAATACTCCCTAGGAAAGACAAATCAATATTGCCAATATTTTGGGCTATAAAATAGCTTCTTTGCCTTCAATTCATTTGGGAATGCCATTGTTTAAAGGTAGATTAAAATATTCTAATAGGAACATGTTATTGATGGAATCTAAAAAATCTATCTAGATGGAGAGGAGCGCTGCTCAGCTAAGTAGAAAAAACAACGCTAGTCAAATCCTCACTTTAGAGCATTCCCATTTATTACATGTCTCTTTTTAGGATCCCTAAAAAGATTCAACAAAAAATTGAACAATTACAAAAAACATTTTTATGGTTTGGCTCAAAGGAGAAGAGATTCCACCTGGTTTCTTAGGAACAAGTTTGCAGAAGAAAAGTCTTTTGGGGGTTGGATTTTTGAAAAGTGGATATTATGAATACGACTCTATTAGCTAAGCAATCCTAGGCCTTAACTACTCAATTGAACACGAAATGGGTGCACATTGTTGTTGGAATATATTACATCATTTGGTCCTTTACTAATGTACCTTCATGGGTACATATTTAGATTAGGATTATGTTAGGAGATAAATAGTTTATTAGAGTAATTTAATAAATGCACAAGTGTTAGAATGTGCATGTAGTCCACATGTACATGAGTCTTAGGGTTGAGTGAGAGGCAAGGAATCTATATTTCTATATAAAGGCCTCATTTTGAGTGTTTGTGAGAGGAGTTGTGGAGTGCATAGATTAGTGTAGTAGTAGTCACAATGTAGCTCTATTTTGTTATCATGGAGGAGTTGTAAAATCCATGAGTGGAGTATTGTAATTTTTGTGAGCTTTCTTATATGAGAATTTCTAGAGCATTATATCAAGTTTTCTATCATATTTTCATGCATGTTAAGTTTCATTTATCATAGTTATAATATTGCATGCTTATTTCAATACTTGTGATAACATTTCCTTTAAGTTTAAGGCTCCAAAAGCTAACAATGGTATCAGAGCCACGATGGATCAAAGAAAAGCCTCAAGTGATCACCATTGTTATTGTTGAGTATTTACAAAAAATTGATTAGCCATTGTGCACCGCTGCATGCAAATACCATCACAATAGATTTTTTGATAGAAGTAGCTCTAGGTAGAATAATAGAAAGTAGAGAAAGCCACATGATTGATTTGGATAGAGTTTTTCCATAGAGTTGAAAAGACTTTTGAAGACTAGAACTCATCATCGAATCCACTAGATTGGAAATCCAACCAGTAAAGATTATTTTCTAGAGTAATAGAAATTTTTATTATCATTTCTAATATTTCATTGCAAGAGAGAAAATAAGTTTTCAAGAAAACCATTGGGTTACTATCATCTAAGTTTTTCTTGTTGTAGAAAATTAACTCTCATAAGGTGGGAAGCTTCCTACAACAAATAGAGAAGAACTTCATCTTTGTTGCCTGAAGGTCAACATTACTTTCCTCGTGCAAGAATTAGTTTTTTGTTGCAAAAAAATAAGGATTGAATATTTGGAGGCCTAAGGAGAAATGTCCCATTGAGAGTTTTGCAGATTGAAGACTCCTAGTTGAAATATTGAGGAGACATCTAGTGGCCAAGGAAGCCACATTGAAGATTGAAAATCTAGGAAGGAGGTCCTAGAATAAGACCCATTTAAGATTGAAAAGACTCAAGGAGAAGAGTCCTAGAAAATATTGTAGATTGGTGATCTCCATTGAAGACTAAAAACTTCACATTGAAGAAGAGGTCCATTGAAGGCCCTATTGAAGAACTTCCATATTGGAATATTGAGCATTGAGAAGAACTATAAATATGTTCTATTGCATATTTCAGTAGCAATAGATTCAAGAGATCCTAGAAGAAGATATCACTACGTAACTTCTTGCACATATACAACTTGCACTTTGACACTTGTGCATTTATTACATTGCAGGTAGTAACTAGATAACTTTCCCCTAAAGCAATCTAATGCCCTAAGTATGTACCAAGAAAGGTACATTTACATAATCCAAATTATGTAATAGTCTATTTCTATTAGATTTCAATGCCATGATTAAGACTCGAATAGGCACGTATTCAATCATTAGGCTAGAAGAAACAAAACCCATGGTGCTGGCTCACAAAGATCCCAACCAAGAGTAGATGTGGAATCTATTCTTTGATGGTGCCAGATTTAAGAATGGTGCTAGAGTAGGTGTAGTGCTAATATCACCAATCGGAGTAGGAAAGACTTTCTCATACCGACTGACATGGAGCTACACTAAAAATGCAACAAAATATGAAGCACTATGTCTAGGGCTAAAAAAGTCTAAAAAAAGGGGATAAAGCAGTTGAAAATATTTGGTGACTCTAAATTGGTAGTTAATGAAGTCATAGAGAAATACAATAGCAAGTAGCACTACCTCAAGGTATACAGAAGCTGGGTGTGGGACTTGTTCGACTCTTTTGAAGCCTTAAACATTAAGGCCATTCCTAGAGAGCAAAATGCTCATGCTGACATCCTAGATTTTTTTGGGGAAATTTTTTGCCCAGTATCCAATATCATCCGCAAAGCCAAGATAGTGAGGCTGATATATAGACCATCCGTGTTGAACAAATACATATTTTGGCAAGTATTTGAAAATGATGAACAAATAGTTGATTTCTTAATTCAGGAAATAAACTTTGTAAATAATCAACTGCTAGAAGGAGAAGAAGATGATGAAGAAGGTGAAATGATCTAGAAAAAGAATAATTATATATCTAAGGGGTTGATAACTTTAGAGAGCCTATTTGATAGCACTGATAGACCAACTACCCTTAGAATTGAGGTTGACAACAAGAGCTACAAAGGGGTACAAATTGAGCCTGGAAAATATATCCATATCAGAGTACACTATTCAGAAGAAGAGATCAACCAAACTCTTAAACTATGTAAAGAATTCAATGATATCTTAGCATGGACATATGATGATCTCAAGGTATATGATAGGAACACAATTTAGCATACTATTGAAATGTTTCCAGATGCAAGGCCATTTTGACAGAAGCAATGATTTGTAATTCCCAAGATAGAGGTAATAATGAAGCAAGAACTCTTGAAACTATTGATGGATAAGATAATGTAACCCATCAAGCACTCTACCTGGGTTGCTAATTTGGTTTTAGTCAAAAAGAAAAATGGATATATCTGCTTGTGTGTGGACTTATGGAACTTGAACTGGACTTCATTAAAGGATCATTACCCTCCCTCATAGATTGATCAAATCTTGCATACTATGGTCGAAGCCAAAATATTTTCTCTCCTGGATGGATTTTTGGGCTTCAATCAGATTTGGATAAGAGATGAAGATCAACACAAGATGACATTCACCACAAAATGGGGTACATTTACATATCAACGCATGCGCTTTGGGTTGTCTAATGCGAGTGCTACTTTTCAAAGGGCCATGGATCTAGCATTTGGTGAATTGGTAAATAAAATAATTTTGATCTATTTGGATGACATGACTATTTTCTCTCATGACAAAAATAAACATATTGAGCATCTCTAGATGGTGTTTGATAAATGCAAAGAATTTGGGATATCTTTGAATCTCCAAAAATCAATATTTGTAGTACATGAAGGAAAACTACTGGGACACATGGTATTAAAAATAGGATTGGTAATATATACGGATAGGGTAAAAGCTATCCAATATCTCTCCCACAAAGCAAGATAGGACTTCAGTCATTTTTTGGGTAAATTAATTTTGTTCAAAAATTCATTTTAGATTTTGCTCAAATTGTGAAGCCATTAACTGAAATGCTGAAGTTACAAGCAAAGTTTAAATGGATGGATGCCTAGAGGAAGGCTTTCAAGGACATAAAAAAATAAATATCTCAAGCTTTGGTCCTCATTAATCTGGACTATTCTAAATACTTCATCCTCTATGCATTTAGAGCAGAAGGGAGCTATGCAGCTGTCTTAACCTAGAAAAAAAACCAAGACGGTGAAAGGTCAATAGCCTTTTTGAGTCAGACATTTCATGACCATAAAGAAAAATATAATTTCATAAAAAATAAAGTCTATACGGTCATGAAATATCTAAAAAAAATTAGGCATTTCATCTCACAAAGTAAGACCTTGGTGTATGTAGTACACCTAGATGTCCAAAATTTTATGATTCAAGGAGAACTCGGTGACAAGAGGGCCAATTGGGTGACAAAAATACAAGAATATGATGTTTATATCAAGCCAAAAAAATTGATAAGAGGTAAAGCTTTGTGCTAGAATTTGGAAGAATCTATATCTCAAAACGCCAATATGTCAAATTAGATGGAATGTGATTCAAAACCAAAATTAAAAAAAAAGAAGTTGAAGGACTAGATTGAACAATTACATCACTACTTTGCCTTAGGAAGTTGTTCGAATGACTTGACTGCATTTTAGAGATGAAGATTTAGATTGTAGGCCATAAAATATGCACTGATAGGAGATATCCTCTATAGAAGAAACTTTGATGGAGTACTATTAAGATGCCTTCCACCAAAGAAAACAAAAGAAGTGCTAGAACAGTTCCACAAAGGTTTTTTAGGGGGCCATTATTCTGGATAGACTATCGTAGCAAAAATCCTGAGAGTCAGATATTATTGGCATACCATTTTTAATAATTAATTCAAATGGGCTAGAACCTATAAAAACTATCAAATATTTGTAGGCAGAGGTAAACACCCAACAATGTCGTTACAATTGATAACTATGGAGGAACCTTTTTAGCAATGGGGCCTGGATTTCATTGGTGTAATAAATCCAAATTCATCCACTAGGAACAAGTACATATTAACAAAAACATACTACTTTACAAAGTGGACCGAGGTAGAAGCGACAAAACACGCTAATCAAGATATTGTGATTGAATTTATGGAAATATTAATTACTAGATCTGAGGTTCCAACAACCATTGTATTAGACAATGTTGGGTATTTCATAGGGGTTAAAACCATTGATTTTACAAGGAAATATGGGATTTATTGGAATGCCTTATCGAATTACTACCCTTAGGGGAATGTTTTGGCAGAATATACCAATAAGAATTCACTAAAAATCATTAGGAGGAGCATTCAAGACAATCTCAAAAGCTAGCATCTATTTCTAGATCAAGCACTTTGGGTTGATCAAATAACAGTATAAAGTCCCTAAAAAATTCTCCATACACCCTAGTATATAGAAAGGAGGTTGTATTACAAATCAAATTGGAGCTACGTACACTACGTTTCATTAAAAAAAGTTGTTTGGATGATATACAATCATTAGAAAAAATGATGGTTGAGCTAGTCTAATTAGAAGAACGTAAACTTGCATATAATAATTTATGCCATCATCAGACAACTATCAAGCATTGGTTCGATAGAAAATCCATGACAAGAACATTTGAAGAGGGCGATATGGTGTTTAAATGGGATGTAAACAGAGTGAAGCTCGAAGCGCATGAAAAGTTCAATTCTATGTGGTCTAGACCATACATAATTGACCACAAGAAGGATCTAAATGCATTTGAACTGAGAAACTTGGATGACAATTTACTTCCTATTCCGATAAATGACCAGCAATTGAAGCACTATGCTTAGAACAAATGACCCATACTTTGTACATATGTAAATATCACATAGGTACTTTCCTTGTAAATAGAACTTTCTATCTTGAAAATAAAGCTAAGGCTGAACAAGATTCCTTGTATCAATATCAGTTGCGGGAGCTACAATGAGAAAATCTAAGGTGTGAAGTAGTAGTTTCTTGAGCAGAAGCTAAACAGGTATAAAAAGATAAACCTAAAGTTGAACTAATACAAGCCTTGCAGAAGGAGGGATCAGAGCTGGGAATGCAAGAGATAAAAACCAACAGAATTGGAGGATGAGTTGAATAAGCACAAGCAGAAAGAAGGATCAAAGAAACATACATCACCAGGGGTTGATTAGAAGAATATATATATTATATGGGTACCTACATTTTCCCTTGTACAAGTTACACCATAATGTTTTGTTAGGAATGATGACTTAGAAATCCAATGGAATTCCTTGTACAACTACAGAGACCTTAGTGATTCATCCCCTTCTTTGGCTCTATTTTTTCTATTTGACTATAGAATATAGATAGTTGATCTGGGTCCACCACCTTTTATGAGATAAAAAACCCCTAGTATCCACAAAGAGTATAGGTATTTTTGGATCATTACCCACATGCACTTTGGTAAGAAAGTGCTAAAAATAAGTACATTGCATAAAATGGAAGATTCATGTAGATTTGGTTAAGTCCAAAGATAACTAGAGATTTTGTACCCAAACAAAGCCTACCACAAACCCAGATTTCCAACCTTACTAAGGAACGTGAATCCACTAAGTTTGGAGATGAATGAATCATTTGCACTTGGTCGAAACACGAATTGGTCCCAAATACCTAGCCTGATCAAAAAGTTCAAGTTTGCCAAGTCCAGGTAGACCAAAAGTTTTATCCTCCACTAGGGCTTGGGAAGATACCGAAGATCTGGTTAGACTAAAAATCTTCTAGCAACTAGATGAATTGTACTTGATGGAATCTCAGTGAAGGTTTGGATGTCCAACCTGTCCAAGGAAGGTCAAAATTTTTATACCCTACTAGAGTCTCGAGTGGTTTGAAAATTTTGACCCATGTACATGAAGGAATGACCAAGCCTCAAAAGTACCAAAGGAATCATGCTCGATAGGATACCAAATGCACTATCCAAATAAGGAGGATGCCATCAAAATATTTGTACCCAATCGAGACTCAAAAAATAACCAATTGCCCGCTTAGAGACCAGAGGTCAAAAAATGCAAAATCTAGAAGAGGCCAAAATATTTTGGCCTGGTCAAAGCCTGGAAGTACATCATTTTCCTGGTCTGTTGTTGAGATCTAATTTTTATGGCTCAAAATATTTTACCTGATCAACACCCGAATGAGTACCTGATCCTCAACCTAATACTAGGAGTGGTTGAACGATGAGAGAAATAAGTATTGATGTTAGTAAGCCCCTACTACTTCGACAGAGTCCTCCAAGATGTTGAATATCTAATATCATGACTCCATAACACATAAGTGTGAAAGTTGGCCTAATCATATTAAGTTTTAGACCACTTGCACAATGATTACCACCATCTTAGGACACTTGGCGGATAGGATCATCTATTAGAAGAATCTTCGTAAGGTGGTTATCTTCATAAGCATCATGTGGATGATAGGGCAGATCAACCAAAAGTGATCATTAAAAAATGATGAACCTGATGCAAGCAGCATGCTCAACACTACCTGTCATAGCATAGATTTTGGCTAGATCAGTAGGCCATCATGAGGCAGTTTTGGCGGTCATACTTCCCAGTAGTCCAATTAGATGGCATCTGCTCTGACATAACAACATTCTGTTCCTAAAATAATGAGGTCTTTTAACAATGACTTAATATTGTAAATGCCTATATATACAAAGATTCAAAATATAAAAAAGGTCGGCTCTTAAGCGTTTACAATTCATATGTAAGGATGCAAATTGCATCTTAATACAAATAGACTATTGTATGGCATTTGGTTCAATTAATTTGTAGAGTATGTGTGTATGCATGACTTCTTATTTCTAATTTGAGCATGTTAGATGTTTGTGAGTGATAATTATGAATCCTATATTTCCACTGTTCTCATCTACTTGTTTGGAATTTGGCATCTTCTAAAGACACAGTGGGTTAAAATTGAATGTTCTGTGAGGACTGCGTATTTCTAATTTAAGCATGTTGAATATTTGTGGTGATAATTCTAAATTCTGCATTTTCACTGCACTCGTTCACTTGTCTGGAATTAACGGTTAGATAAAACATACAATAAGTTAGGATTGAATGCTCTATAACTGTTTGTGCAACTAGTTGGTCTATTAGGTAGTTTGTTGTGAGTTGCATGATCCTTGTTATTGCATATGTCTTGTTGTTGTTGAATTTGTACCACTTTAAGTTTTGGCTAGTTTAGTTTATTTCTTTCAACACCCTTTCCCCCCAAATTTTAGGAATAGTTAGCCGAGAATAGAAGGAACCGAACTCCTTCAGAGATTGACCACCATGGATTACACATGCTACCAGGTATTTCAATGTTAGTCAAGGTCTATGGGTGCACAAACCTTTCCATTAGATAGATTTTCTGACCAACACCACTTTATGAAGTCATCACTATTCATTTTCTTGAGTGCTTGCTGATCGCATTTAGATAGAATTGTATAGTCGAACTAAAGATGAGATTCTACCTTCTTAGCTAAATCATAAGCCTTCTACTATGATTTTGGCTTATGCATGCTGACATAATGCTTAATCCTAGGTTCTACCCCTAATATAAATTTATGGATCCTCATCTTTTCATCATAAGCAGATACATATTTTAGCAACTTAACTAGATTCTTATATTATACTTCCACTAATTTGGTACCTTGTCAAAGGTTGGAAAACTCTTCAAATTTTACCACATAAAAATGCTCTGTAAGGAACCTTTTCTTAAATTTTTTGACAAAGTCCTTCCACTTTAAATCTATGGATTTGATCTTCTGCTCTTCTCGATAGGTTTCCCACCAGTCCTAACTAGCCCCTTCTAGATGAATCATTACCCAAATTGTTTGATTTCTTGAGTAGTTCTTCATTGTAAAGTAAATATCTAGCTCCTTCAACCAAGCTTTATTTGCATCACCCTCCTCTTCTCCATCAAATTTGGAGGTACAAACATTATTTATGTCGTTAAACAATTATTTTTCTAACATACTTCTGGTCTCTTGCTCTTTCATGGTTGGTTACAACTTCCACCTTGAACTACACTACTAATTATAGCTAAACATGTCATTTACATTAGCTAAATACATAGCTTTCTTGCTAAATCACCCTCATCCACGTGGGATGGTACTCTAAAAACTACTATGTAATTCTAATGGTTATGATCACACTTACTCTATGTGAGGTGTCATAGCATACTAGCTACCCATGTAGGGTTAATTTCCTTTATATTTCTAGCAAGTAGGATTTCTAGATCTTCCCAGATTTGGCTTAAGAACTAAACAAGGGCCTAAATAGGAAGATAACCAAATCCCTAAAACATTCCAATAAGTTTCTAGTCCCTCGTACCTAGGGTTATGATACCAAATATAATAACCCAATAATCTAACTAATCTAACAAAAGGTGTTGTATAATTTATTTTTTAAAACATTGACAACTGACATATACTTGAGAGAGATATCTATATTCCAATCGGTATGTGCACAATTACAAAAATATATAAGCTAACCTCAAATCTAAAGCTATCTATCTTTTCTTTCCAAAAACCAACCTTCTTTCTAAAATCTATTGAGGATACACCCATATCCATACCATACACAAGCCTATCTATGTAGGTATACTATGCATATTGCAATAAGCTACTAGCCATATTTTTGTGAGGGTTAATTTATCTTCTTCTATCAATCAAAGGCTATTCCCATATCTATACCATATACAAGTCTATCTGTGTAGGTATACTACGTGTATTGCAAATAAGCTACTCATCTCATATTTACAATGAAGTAGGTTATTCCTTTCAGTTGGACCAACCACGGTTTGTTTGTCCAACTATTCAACCTTGGTTTGGTCAACCATTGGCTGACCAGTTGATTGTACAGCCTCTGTGGGATAGGTTGACCCCTATGGGTGATCCTTTTCATAGCTTTAACCTTGCTCTACTTCTATCTAGATAGTAAGGTTAAAGGTTTGTGTGTCATCAACCAGTTGAGTGGCACCCTATTGTGTTTTAGATTCCCCAGTTGATTGTGCCACCTCTACTTGGTCATCTGGTGGTTGGCCATAAAACCAAGCAGTATTAGGTACCTCAGATGACTCCTTAGCCTCATTGTCTTCAATTTCTACCATAGGGGGCTCTATTTGTGGAATTGAGCCCTCTTGCTCTTCATAATTTATTTTAGCATAAGCCTCAGAAAGGTCCCCTACCTCAACTTCTATGCTAGCCTCTTTTCTGGCATCTGACCTAATCTGGCTAGAAGAGGTAATATTATCCTTAGAGTTTGGAGAAGTTGTAGGTATCTCCATTACCCAATCTATCTGGACTGCAGTGTTAACCTTAGCTAGTTAACCATCCTTTGTTTGTTGCACCTATGATTTCAATTATTGCACTGTGTCTTGCAGCTAGCATATGGTGTTATACATTTCAAGTTGCTTTTTTGTAGTAGCTTTTCTAGACACCTCAAAGAGAGTCTAATTTTTTGTACTTGCCTTCCTAAATGAAGGCTTGCTCCTTCAATGCGTGCAATTGTGTCTGTAGATCTTCTTCTTGGACTTATGGGTGAGAAGGTTCACCATCGACCATGTTCTACAACACGTGGGCAAAAAATTCATCCTTAGTCATGCTAATGACTTCTTCACTGCCGAACAAATTGGAGAAAACTAAGGATACTTTCTTTTTTCGGTTTTTGGTCCTTGGGTAGGTTGTCACTTGAACAAGATTTTATGAGCTTGGTACTGCTCCCTCATTAAAATACTAAGAAATAGGAGATGGAGGTTTCCCTATGTCCCTTATTATTTGATCATCACGAGAGGTAGGCATTGAATTGATTGGATTTGATGCCCCTATAGTTGAGTGACCACAGGAGTCGGGCACCTCTACTGTATCCTATTGCTCTAGTATAGTAGCGTCTTCTTTAAATGGTGCCTCTACATGCCTGATTAGGGCTGAAATCAACCCATGGTGTACCAGGGTAGTAGTTGTCCTTACTTGATACCACCTGACATCATACTTTAGGGCAAAAACTAAGTAATACGAGAAATTGATATTATCCCCATGTAATATATGTTACAAAAAATGAAAATGATTTGCATTGAACCATGAGTACCTACCCGTTCAGGTGAAGAATCTAGCTATTTGATTCAAATACTTAGATCTAGATATCTAGAAGGTACTGCCTTGGTAGTCCAGAACACGTTAGATACGTCGTTGGTTGCCTGAAAAACATATGTGCATAATCTACAGGGTTATCATCTTTGTATACACGGTCCCCTATTTGAGGAAGACTGGTAACTATAGCAAGGTGGGCCTCTATGATTGGAATTTCCAATCCACGTATTCGAACAACCTCATCCCTCAAGGATTACACAAATTCCTTGGATGCCTCTGCACCCTAGTTTTGACTAACTAGGCAACAATAATCCATTCATATGGTAGCATCGAATTGCCTCTGAACATATTCATTGATCCCTAAAATGTCTCTGGGCTCATTAGTTTAAGAATACGATTTGTTGATTTTCCTCTCATGGTTAATTACTCTCTAATTTTTGTTCTTTGCAAATTTTTCTTATTCTCTGTATTTTTTTGCAACTTACCTGTTGAGTGGTATTTTCACCCAACTATGAAAGTACAACTCTCCTTTAGGATTTGGGTCCCAAATCCCCTCTTGCAAAGAAGTCAAACAAACAACTTCTCCAAGGTCTCCACTGTATTAGCATTTGCAACTGTGTATTAGTAATCTCAAATGAAGATAATCAATTTAAATACTTGGAACACCTTAGTGATTGCAAGTAACCGTAAACAAGGGGCAATGTTGGTTTATTTCATCATGAAGCTTTAGTGATTGTTCATTATTTTTTTTTTAGATTTTGTAATTTTTAAATGTTTATTTTAAATAAATTAAACCTTCTGGAAAAATAAAAAATGAGAAAAAAAATGCAGAAAATTAAAAATAGAACACATTCGATCCGATGCTATCCTGTTTCGACAAAATCGAAGATATGAGGTTTCCATGCATGCAACCTAACCTATTGGACCTGCAAAACATGCACAATCCTGATAAGCTAAGTGCTAGCTTCTAGGGATTTGAATGAGGTTTTCATATTTAAGCATTCGCATGCAACAACCAAGAAAAACTTGTATCAACTACATTTACAAGCCTAAAATCTGAAAAGGGAAAATAGACATTTAATCTTGCATGTAGAAAATGACTCCTTCTTTCTTGCCCATAAGATGTAAATTTTTGAAATGTTATCTGCATTAAATATTTGTCTTTTACAATAACAGATATCTGGTTTTCCAAAACCAAAAAAAGTGGAAGAAAAGCACTCCAAAGCAGGCCCAAAATGTCTCATCACCCTCAGCCCTGCAACCCTGCTCCCAGTGGTTTCTGACCCTTGTGCCTGTCTTCACTTGTGCCTTTAAACTTTCTACTATGGCTCTCTGCTTTTCCTTGTGACGCTTCGTTTCATCTTCCAGATCGATTCGTTTCGTTTCCCGCTCTTCATTATTCTGACTTTTGTTCGAGCATCGAAACGTTTGATTTTCTTGCTAACTATAACCGTTCTGTAACCCTTAAACCTTTATGCCATGTGTTCAACGCTTCCCTGCATGTTCCATAACGGCCCCCTATAAATCGTGACCAAAAATAGCATGTTGCAATATCGCGACGTTTTTATGTATGCAGCCTTGCTCCTCTACCTACTCTGCGAAAATAAGACATGTCGCGATATCGCGACATTTTTTTGTCAGTAGCCTTGTTCGTCATCATGCATCGTGAAAATGAGACATGTCGCGATATTGCAACA
This sequence comes from Wollemia nobilis, assembly GCA_028583015.1. Lineage (NCBI taxonomy): Eukaryota > Viridiplantae > Streptophyta > Pinopsida > Araucariales > Araucariaceae > Wollemia > Wollemia nobilis. The sequence continues at coordinate 1,408,238 of JAQPPZ010009575.1, forward strand.
TTTTTCTGTCAGCAGCTTTGTTTCTCATCATGCATTGCGAAAATGATACATGTTGCGATATCGCAACATTTTTCTGCTTAGGACCGCGTGGATGCAACCTGTCGTGAAATCACGATGTTTTTCTCTTTTGCTGTGTTTTGTTGCACTTAGCCATGAAAACGTGACATGTCATGAAATCGTGACACCTTTTAATTTCGTACCATCTTGCTGCTTTCTATCGTGAAATCGCGACGCTTTTCTATTTTGGGCTGTCTCGCTGCTTTCTATCGTGAAATCGCGACGCTTTTCTCTTTCAAGCTGTTTCGCTGCTTTCTATCGTGAAATCGCGACGTTTTTCTGTTTCGACACGTGAAGATGCAACTTGTCACAAAATCGCAATGTTTTTCTATTTTGGGCTGTGAAGATGCAACTTGTCGCAAAATCGTGACATTTTTCTATTTTGGGCTGTCTCGCTGCATTTGGCCGCAAAAACGTGACATGTCATGAAATCGCGACGTTTTTCTCTTTATGATGCATTCTGCCTGCTCTTAGCCACGAAAACGCGACATGTCACGAAATCGCGACAACTTTTCATTTCTAGCCGCAACGGAGCAACATGTCATGAAATCGTGACAACTTTTCATTTCTAGCCGCGACGGAGCAACATGTCACGATATCGTGACAACTTTTCATTTCTTGCCGCGACGGAGCAACATGTCGCGATATCGCGACAACTTTTCATTTCTTGCCGCGACGGAGCAACATGTCGCGATATCACGACAACTTTTCATTTCTTGCCACGACGGAGCAACATGTCATGATATGGCGACAACTTTTCATTTCTTGCCGTGACAGAGCAACATGTCATGATATCGCGACAACTTTTCATTTCTTGTCGCGACGGAGCAACATGTCGCGATATCGCGAATTTTTTTCTCTTTTGTGATATTTTGCTTTTTTCCTTGATTTTTAGCATCTGGGCCACTGTGGTCTTCTTTGAAAGCATGCAAAAAAGGTGGGTCCCCAATTTTGGGGTGTGTTGTGGATCAGCCACAACATTACCCTAGCTCACAGGTTCTTTTAACATATAATTTCAATTCAATCGTATTCATGCAATCAGGTGCTTCGTCACCATAATTAGAAATAATTATAGTGATGTGTGCAAAAGATCATTAAAATCATGTACCGGATTTTTAATGGACGATTGTTATAATTATTTATCCAAATCATCAATGACGTGTAGATAAGTGCAGAAATGGGGATGATGATTGGATGGATGTCTATGGGTAATGTGACGACACTATTTACAAAAATGTATTTTTCATGAAAATTATATACATATAAAATGGAAAATTGAGTACATACCTCAATATTGTTTCGCACGTGCATGATGTGTAGACACTTGTGGCACATACAGATTGGTTTGTCTCATGATGACTGTGATTACCAAAACAAATAATGTTGTGTGTATTTTCCATTTGAAGAAATTATCCTTGGGTGTTACAATTTTTTTTTCATTCAATGTTCTCTACTAATAAAACATGCAGGAAAAATATTAAAATAATACTTTTCCATGGTACGACACACACCCCTCCTCGGAATTCGTTTGCTGATTATCTTGGAACGTGCAAAAATATCCAATGGAAAAATATGTTTATCTGTGAGAAGTTTGACTTTGAACACATGGATAAAAATGTTGATGTGTCTTTGGTCACTTCTCAATGTATACTAGAAACAGGTGCTTATTAGAACGAAAGTCAGGCACCTTCTCATTGGAAGTTAGACGTTTTAATTCATTATTCGGGAAATAGGCACGCATTAGAATGGAAGTCAGACACCTTTTTGCTGGAAATCAAATGCCTTAATTCAATACACGGGAAACAGGTGCCCATTAGAATGAAAGTCAGGCACCATTTTGCTGGAAATCAGGTGCCTTACTTTAATACTCAAGAAATAGGCACCCATTAGAACATAAGTCAAACACCTTTTTGCTGGAAATCAGGTGCCTTAATTCAATACATGAGAAATAGGCACCTGTTAGAATGGAAGTCAGGCACATTTTTGCTGGAAATCAGGCACCTTACTTCAATACATGGGAAATAGGTGCTCGCTCATTAAATATCGAGAATATATATAATAATAATTTTTTTATTTAGACTCTCCAATAATGGGAGTCAAGAGCCTCCTCATTATTGAAAAGTTAATGTTTGCTGATGTGTCCGCAATTGAGTGCTTTCGGTTGATCAAAATTTTGGTGTTCTCCTTTCAAGGACAGAATCAACATCCGCTCACTGAACTAGCATGTGGGCATTTCACTCCATAAATAAGTAAACAACTGCACACGCGTTTAAGCATGGTTATCCCCCTTCGAATGGGGATGAGCGTATTCTACTAAAAGTAAACCTCCTAGAAAGCTGGAAATACGTCAGTTCATGGATCCTATGCCTGATAGGCCTAGGTTTCCTAGGCTACCTTTTGAGTGCATTCAGGACATCATTCCTGCAAAACAAAAACACAACTAAAGAAAGAAAATGTAAGAATTATAAAAAAATACATTATTTTTGGATCATGTGGACAAACATGTGTCCACATATTACTAAAAAATATTTTTAAAATTTCAATCAAATGGGGTCTACCCCATGCCTATTTTGGACTCAATCACATAATGTTCAGGTGCATGATATGGATGCAATCGATGACCATTTGTTGTCAACACAGTGTTGCAATCATCAATAGTTCTAACACACACAACACCATTATTGATTAGTTCAACCGCCTCATATGGCCCCATCCAACATTGCATTAGTTTCCTCTTTCTTTACTAGAATAGAGAATCATATAACAATACCCATTCTTCCACCTTGAACTTCTTTGGCTGAATTCGATGATCATGCCATTGGATTCTCTATTTTTGAATGACTTATGTTCAATGCAAAGCATCATGCCAGTAATCATCCAACTAATTAAGTTGTTGAATCCGTTATTTCTATGCTTCATACAAATTCAAATCTAAGTCTATTACAGTTTTGAGAGTTTTGATTTCAAACTCTATAGGCATCATAACATACTTCCCATATACCAACTGGAATGGTGTAAAACTAGTGGTAGTTTTCTAGGTGGTTCTATAAGCCCAGATCGCTTCTGGTAATTTCATAGCTTAGTATTTCCTGTGTTGTTGCACCGTTTTTGTGAGAATGTTCTCCAATTCATGGTTAGTGACTTATAATTTCCCATTTTCTTGGAGATGGTAAGTAGTGGTCTTATTGTGCCTGATTTTGTATTGCTGCATTATTTTCTAGATCAGCTTTGAAGTGAATTGGGGTCCTTGATCCGTAGTATTTCTCTTGGAACACCAAATCGTGTGAAGATGAATGCAAACAGGAACTATGCTACAATTTTTTTCTTGGAATCATGCAATACCTGCACCTCAACCCATTTAGTCACATAGTTAGTGCAAACTAAGATATATCTCTTACCTGTTGACTATGGATTAATGGGCCCTACAAAATCCATTCTCCATTTATCAAATGGCTCAATGTGCACATGTGGTTGGAGTGAAATTTCATCTCAAAGAGTTAGTCTACCCATCCTATGACATTGGTCACATTGACTCATATGTTTGGCTACATCATTAAATAGTACATGCCAAAAATATCCAGCCTGCAATACTTTAAATGCAATCATTTTACCTAAAAACTGGCCACCATAAGGTTCATCATGACGAGCTTTAAGAATTTTTACAATATATTTTTTAGCAACACACCTTCTCATGATTTGATCAGGCTTGGTTTTAAACAAGCGTCCATCAATCCATGAAAAGGCCCCACTCTTTTCTATTAATGTCTATTTTTCACACGATGAGAGTGGAGGGGATACTTTACCCATGGCTAAATAGTTAGCCATATCTACATACCATGGTATTTATTCATCAAGAGAAAAGAGATGCTTGTCTAGAAATTGATCTTTCGTGGTTGTATGATCTAGAGGTGTTAACTTGGAAAGAAAATCTGTAACCACATTGTCTTTACTTGGTTTGTCAACAATTGTAATATCAAATTCTTGCAAAATTAAAATCCATCTAATAATTCTACCACTAATTATAGGTTTGTTCAACAGGTATCTGATGGCTGAGTGATCAGTATGTACAAAAATATTGTAACCTGTAATATAATGGTAAAATTTGTTAATAGCATAAACTACTACAAGAAACTCTTTTTCTGTGATAATGTAGTTAAACTCAACACCCATAAGATATTTAGTGATATAATAAATGACAAATTTCTTCACCATCATCCTATCCCACTACTGCCCCTATTGCATTATTGGATGCATCCGCATATATGTGAAAGAGGATGGTCCAATTTGGACCTCTCAATACTTGAGTAGTGGTCAGTTTCTCCTTCAAAGTTTGAAATGCCTATTCACATTCATCTATCCAAATAAAATCTACATATTTTGATAATAATGTGGTTGGGGATTTAGAAATTCTATTGAAATATGATATAAACCTTCTATAGTATCCAGCAGAGGCAAGGAAACTCCGAACATCTTTATGAGTTTTAGGAGCGGGCAGATTTTTGATTACCTCAATTTTCTTCTTATCTACCTTTATCCCATCTCTAGAAATATGATGTATTAATACTATCCTCTCCTGCATTAACATTAAATACTTTTCATGACGTAGGGACATATTAGTTTCCTTACACCTCTGAAGTACTCTTTCCAAATGTATTATGGCTTCCTCAAAATTTTCACCATAAATTGTGAAATCATCCATATATACTTCCATAGTTTCTCTAATCATATCAAAGAAGATACTCAATACTACCCTTTGAAAAGTGGTAGGTGCATTACATAAACCAAAAGGTAAGACTCGGTAAGCAAAGGTTCCTCATGGACAAGTGAATGTTGTTTTATCCTGATCCCCTTCCCCTATTTGTATCTGGTTGTATCCACTAAACCCATCCAAGAAAGAAAAGTACTTTCTTCCTACTAAGGTGTTAAGGACCTGATATATAAAGGGTAAGGGGAAGTGGTCTTTCTTTGTTGCCTTATTGAGCATTATATAATCAACACAAATACACCACTTTCCATTTTTCTTTGGCACCACCACCAAAGGTGATACCCACTCACTGTCAGATATAGGGTATATAAATCCAACTGTTAGAATTTTCTACAATTCAATTTTAACAATCTCTTTCATAGATGGAATCATCCTACATTGCGGTTGTCTTATCGGTCTTACTTGTTCTTCCAAATATATACGATGAGTACATACTTCAGGAGCAATTCCCCTCATGTATGAATAATTCCAAGCAAAAGCATTTTGATGTTTGAATAATATCTCCTTTAGGGTGTCCTATTGAGCAAGTGTCAATTCATTGTTTACATTTAATATCCTCCCAGGTTCAACCTCAATTTGTTTGATGTGGTGATATTTAATTCCAACAAGTGGTGATTTTGGAGGAGGGTAGGAAGATTCTCCTTGGAAAAAAATTGACACAACTCTTTCTTCATCATTTTCATCCTCAAGCTCATCCAATGCCACTATTGGTTGAAACATTGATAAATCATCAATATTCTAATTTTCACAGTTAGGTTCTCCCAACAAGTCAACAGATTGTGCAGGTGGATGAATAATCATATTTTTAACATTCTAACCATTAGAAATGGTCATTTGTCCATTCCTACAACTTATGTAGGTATCAAATATTGCTAGCCAGGGTCTACCTAAGATGAGTGGATAACCACCCAACCTAGAATTGGATTGAAACACCAAGAAATTTGTTGGATATTCCCATGCATCTACTGTAACTATAATATATTCTAGCATTCCTTCAGGGAGCACTGTAGATCTATCAGCTAGTTGCAACACAATTTTAGTTAGCTTCATATTTATGAGTTTTAGTTTCAGCATAGTATCCTTGGGCATGACGTTAATGGCTGCCCCCAGATCTACTAGTGTATTGGGAAAGGATTGCCTTCAATTTTGACAGTTAAAATAGGGATTCTTGGGTCAAAATATTTTTTGTGGTAGGTGTTTTCTAGCATGAGATCAGCTAGCTACCCTACCACATTAGTTGCTTTTTTTGGCCTTCGACCTGATTTTATTAGACATAATTCCCTTATGGCTTTTGTGTATATTGGAAAATCTCTTATAGCCTAGAAAAGTGGAATTGTGACTGTTAAATTTTTTAGATTGGATATAATGTCAAACTCTAGTTGTACTAGCTTTCTTGGTTCCTGTAACCTTTTGGGAAAAGGTGGAACCTCTTCTCTATCATTTTTAGTAAATTATTCTTCTACTTCATCTACAAGAGGTGATTCCTCATTTCCTACTTCTACATTTTTCTCATCTTCTACCAAAGGAGCTACATCTACCCCTACTTGTCTACATGATCTTAACTGTATAGGATTTCATCCTACTCTAATATTGTACATTGAAAACATCTTGTTTTTTGCTTGGTATGCTGGCTGGTTTGGTTTGTTGTTTGGATTTGATGTGGATTGTGCAAGAAGTTGAGAAAGTCTCAAAATAGGGGGAGTTGGCAAACTCTATTGTAGTAGAACTTGTGGTGCATTATGTGGAGTTGAATTCCACACATTATAGTTTCTCCATTGAGGTCTAGGCTGCTGATATGGCATCCATGGGTATGGATTATAAGGAGTGGTTCCTTGGGGGGTGTTTGTCCAAGGTGGTTATCCCCACCAACCCATATTGGGTGGTTGAACTTGACCTTGATTCATGTAATTACCTCCTCCATAGGATGGCATTCCAGCTGGCATGTTGTTTCCCATAGGAGATTGTTGCCAGTTTCTCCTATTTCCCATGAAATATACTTCCTCTACTCCAGGATCTTCTCTAGCTTTTGGCAATTATGGACACAACTTTGTATTATGATATTTCTAACAAATAACACATACTCTAATATTGTTTTATGGACATGCATTTTGGGGTGTTTCCCTCTACATTTGGGACAAAAATAGGCTAATTTTGCCTCATTCTCCCGCTTCTTCCTCTAAATCAGAAGAGTATCCATCTGTAGTGCAAGAGATGACATCATATCACTCTTGAGGTCTTTAGCATGTTACCTATTTTTGTTTTGGTGACTGTGGCTATTGATTCGATATTTTGGGAGGTTGATTTACCTTTCCTTCACAAATAATTTTGAAATAAATGTCGGATATCTACCATTTGATGTTGGTAAACATCTCCTCTTGATATCATGTTTAGTGCTTCAAGAGACTCATTGGTGAGTCCTTTTAAGAAGACACTTCTTAAGGACCTATCACTCAATTTTGCATGGGGATATCTTTGCAGATTAAAGTTAAATCTATCCCAGTATTCTTACAAAGACTCATCTTCATTTTTGTCATATCAAATATTTCCTCTCTAGAATCCCTTGTCCTACCAAAATTTTGGTATTGGTCTAGGAAGAGTATTTTCATATCTTCCCAGGTAGTAATATGTTTATTTCCTAAACTAATGAACCAAAATAGGGCTGCATCATCTAAGGTTGAGGGAAACAGTTTCAGTTTATGGGCATCATATTGTAATCTACTGACCTACATAAAACATCATACTTAAATAAGAATAGGTCAGGATCTTCAGTTTGAAATATTATAAATATAGGAATGTGGGTAGGAGAAATGTGTTTCATTTTTGTTTCTCTTATTGCCTCTTCTATTGGAAAGTTAAAATTATTGGATGTCTCTTCAATCTTAGCCATATTTTTCAAAAAATAGGGTATCTACACTTGCTTCTCTCAAATAAGTCTCTAAGGCTCTTCTATCGTTTAGAGTATTCTATACAAGAATCTCTAAGTCAGTTGTTGATATAGTTCCATCCTCTACAAATTTCCAATATTGGTTGTACAACAAATCCTCCTCATATTGGGTTCTTCTAAAGTTTCTATTATCTACCATTAATCCTTCATCAGGATTTGGTTGTTTTGGTAAAGAAGAACTCTATGCAAAAATTGGATGTTGACTCCAATGCACTGGTGGAGGTGATGGAGGTGAAGAAATTTCAATTTCAAAATTTGGTACAACTAATTCAGGGGCTTCCTATGAAACTATGTTTTTACTATTAAGAAAATAACCATCAGTCCTCTGCTTCGTGGTGGACTCATACAAGATTAGGTGGAAAGATTCTATAGATAAGTTAACCTGAAATGTTCATATTGACTTGCTACAGAACAATTTTTTATAGTTGGTACTTCCCCAACAATGGTGCCAAAATATTGGGTAAAACATTGGTTATACTACAATTGATTTTATTACCTCCATTTAAATTGTCAAACCTGGGAAAGCTCGTAAACTTTGTGAAGTACCGTGCACAGTGTATGCCTATAAATATAACAAGATGAATCCACTATGTCCTAAGGTTTGGGGGGGTGGTTTGTGGTGTCATTTTATTCTTGTCCAAACCATTAATTTATCCTATATTATCAAACACATGACTGGAAATAACTACATAAAATAAAACACACACTTGCTAGAAAAATACAAAAAAATAGGAAAAGTTACAATAATCGAGTAAATTATAGAAAATATAGAAAATAGAGAATAAATAATGCGTAAATAAATTACAAAAATAAAGGAAAGGGGAGTAATACTGTTGATGTTGGACATTTTGAGTCCTTAAGTCAAAGTTGTCATTGATGTCACCGGATGAAGTCATCATTAATGTCAAGAACTTCGTCAAGAAATAAAGTTGTCAAAGTTGTTATTTGATATCCAAGAAGAAGGCCAAAGTTCAAGAGAATCAGTGCAGAAGTTAAAAGAAAAAGGGCTCCATAATATCTTAAGTAGTATATGGAAGCGTAAGTCAAAAGGGTCTTCATAAAAACCCAAGGAGGTTTTTGAAAAGTTAAAAAAGAGATATAATATTTATTTCATAAATTATTTAAATTCAATGTGAATTTAAATTTTATGAATAAATTTTACTTATACCAAGTTATGCAATGATAAGGAATTAATAAACCCGAAGGTTTATACCAAGTTATGCAAAGGTTTATAAAAGAATTAATTTATAATATTTAAATTTAAAAGAATTTAAATAAATTATAAATTAATCTAAGCGCCCATGGTCTAAAGTTGGAGTAATTCGAAGCGCCGACGTCACATGGGTTAAAAGCAAATCGAAGCGCCAAAGTTCTAAAAAAAGGTGGAAAATCATTATATAAACATATGCCCAAGGGGTATTAATCTCATCCTTGCTTGATAAAAGAAATTGCATACGAATTGATTAAGAGAAGAGCTCGTGAAAAGGGAATGTGAATTTCGTGTTTGATTTACCAGTGAAAAGAAATAAAGTGGAAGGTGTCGAATGGTAGAGATCCATCTGGGTAGCTTGGCCTAGTGGCAAGAGGGTTGTAGCTTAAGTACTTGTGCACAAGGAGGCCAGTGTTCGAAACACGATGGGTGTACTTTGTAGTTTTTTTGAAGGAACCAAAAGTGAGGCGCATATTTTTTCATAATGGAAGGAAGAGATACATTTTTGAAGCACGTGGTGCTTCCTTTATCTCAAATGAGTGCATAGCTCATGTGGTGGTTGGAGCCACAACTAAGACGTTGGTCGTGGGCTGCGTTGAGAGTTCGAATCTCTCCAAAGGCAAGGTAATTAATTTTTTAATTATTTTTAATGTTGCCTAAAGTGGGGAGTTAAAAGGTTTGCTAGTTGTAAATAATTAAAAGGGATTGCTAGTGGAAAGTTGTGTTAGTTGGAAATTGGTTTTTGGAGTTATAAAGAATTTGATTTTATTTTTAATAAAGTCTTAATTATTATATTTGCATATTGAGGGGTAAGACTTTAAGAGTGTTGATTTTATTTTAAAAAGGAATTTTGCCAAAGAGATTATTATGAGGGTAATGGTTAAGGTTTTGAATATTATTTTAAAGTTGGAGTGATAAGGTGTATTTTATTTGATATCATTTGTATTGTGTTTCCTTGACAAAAACTATTATCTTCTAACCCTTATTGATATTGGCAAAGAAGTAATTGTGAGTGTGGCAGACTAGTGTGGTCTACTCCTTGTCAAGCAAAAATATATGGGCAAATTCTTCCTTGGTTGAGTTGATTGAATGGATTTCTAGAAAATAAATTTTGGAGTGAAAAGGATTTGATTAGGGTTTCCTTTTAGAAAGTGTTTGAGTTAATGCTTCAAGGTTTTCTGGAATTAAGTGTTGTGATTAGAACATTGTTTTATAGGCATTGTTGTTAAAGCCATTGGTTGTGTTAAGAACTTGAACTAGGGTTTGAAAAGAGCACGAGTATCATTGTTATGTGAAGATTGTTTTATAGGTATTGTTGTTAAATCCATTGGTTGTATGAAGAACTTGAACTAGGGTTTGAAAAGAGCACGAGTATCATTGTTATGTGATATTTGTTGTTGAGCATTGTTGAAGATATTTTGAGTTGGTGTTTACATGCTTGGACTAGGGTTTGTGAGCAAGGGTTGTTTCTTGAGTAATTGGTTGAGTAGAGTTGATCGAGCCCAGTCAAGTGGATGTATGAAGTGATTGTTCAAGTTACATAAAACAAACTATTCTATATTCTTATTTGAGTTAAGAAAGTGATTGAGCATTGAATGTAGAACATATTGAGTCTCTAACAATTCTATTTATGTTTCTATAATATTTGGACAAGTTCTGAGTGAGCTTGTTGAGCAGATTTGAATAAGTTCTATGTGGACTTATTGAGCAGATTGTACAAGTTCTGAGTGAGCTTATTGAGCAGATTTGAGCAGGTTTTGAGTGGACCTATTGAGAATATTTGAATGAGTTCTCTGTGGAATTATTGAGCGGATTGGACAAGTTCTGAGTGAGCTTGTTGAGAAGATTTAAGCAGGTTATGAGTGGACCTATTGAGAAGATTGGATAAGTTTTGTGTGGACTTGTTGAGCAGATTTAAGCAAGTTCTATGTGGACTTGTTGAGAAGATTTGAGCAAGTTATGTGTGGACTTGTTGAGCAGATTTGAGCAAGTTTTGTGTGGACTTGTTGAGCAAATTTGAGCAAGTTTTGTGTGGACTTGTTGAGAAGATTTGTTCTAGACCAAAGGACTGTGTTTAGCGTAGATTAGAGATAGATCTTTAGAGGTGATAGAGTAGAGAGGATAGTAGTCTCCAGTGGATAGATATCCATCAGCCAGGGCAGTGAGGACATGTATTTTGAGTGGGGACAAGAGTCTTCAGTGGAGAGAGATCCACAAATCCAGTGCGATGGAGGTAGTAGTCTTCTAAAGGATCACCATCTAGGGCAGAGGAGAAGGAGTTCTCCTGTGGATAGAGATCCATGAGCTTGATTTAGGGGATTGGTGTCTCCTTTGGACAGAGGTCCATAAACATTGTAATTGAGAAGGATTCCCAAGAGATTGATTGAGAAAATTTTAGTGAAATATTTTCTCCGTGGAGTAGCCCACATTGGGTGAACCACATAAATTATGGTGTCTCTATTGTGTGTGGTTATTTATGCATTGCTTTTATTACTGCTATTAATATTGCTATCTACACATTGCTTAATATTGATTTGGAAAGAAAAGTAAAAAATGGTCTTATAATTTTCACCCCCCCTCTCAGTATAAGCTTGTGTTCTTCAGTTGAGAGTGGTCCCAAGCTTCCAACAGATTCTACCCAGATTAATTCACACACATCAAACGCTTAGAAAAATAGAGATGAATGCTTGAATGAATTGTATTGCAGCTTTAAAAGTTAGTTTACAGAAAATTATTCAGGGATCCATTTTCAGGGGTGGTCTATGCATTTATATAGTGTACATCTATCCTAGAAAAGTATATTTTAGACTTGTCATTACAAAAAACATGCGAAAAATGATCCTAAACAATGAACACACGCTAATTTTATCCTTCACAGGATAAATTAGGTGTGTTCTATTTATCGAACAAAAAATATCTCAATCGATATCCATAGTTTCATATAATCTATTTACGTGTTTTCTTAATCATTAATGGTAAATGAATAATTTTTTTGATTCATTCTATTGTCCTCCATACACATATATCATTGAAATCACCATTATGTTTCTTATGAAAATAGGGTTCTTGTTGCACTTTGTTTCAATGGGAGTCAGGTACCGTCCAACCTATCAATGGAAATCACGCACTATTGACTATGAAGTCAAAAGTTAGGCATCATCAACCCATAAGATAAGAGTCAGTAACCTTTGATCCTAAAGTCAAAAGTCAAGTACCTTTGACTCTTACTTTGGGAGTTAGGTACCGTCGACTCTTAAATTGGGAGTCAGGCGCCATCGACCTCGAAGCTGGGAGTCAGAAAACTTTGTCCCTGAAGTCGAAAATCAAGCGCATTTCAACTTAAAAAATTTATTTGTTGCGGTTACTTTTTTCCTTAGTCTTCCACCATAAAACATGAAGTGCTAGGTCCGAATGGGACCTTGACGTAGATATGCATAAAGATAGCAAAAACCATTGAATCTACACATAAATTACACTCAAAACACATATTAGAGCATATACACAATTTTATATTAAATAAATAAATATATATATATATATATATATATATATATATATATATATATATTTCATAAAAAGGTACATTCTATTAAAATAATTCTGCACAATATATTATTAATCCATACAAAAATATGAGCATTTTTGGTGCTCATCACACCTTTACCATATAAGGCATTGAATGGGGCCATACCCAAAGAAGAGTGGTGCCCATTATTGTAGGTAAACTCTACTAGATGTATATAGTCTTCCCATTAAGACTTCTAATCCATGCAATACATACAAAGCATATCTTCTAGTACTTGGTTTACCCTTTCAGTTTGACCATCAGTCTCAGGGTGATATGTAGAGCTTATATTCAGTTTCATGCCTACTGCATGATGTAGGGCCCTCTAAAATTTAGAAGTGAATATGGAATATCTATCTAAAATAATCATTTTAGGAAACCCATATAACCTGAATATCTCATTGTAAAATCTGTTAGCCACCACCTGAGCATCATATTTGATGTTTCCTGGTATGAAATGTGAAATCTTAGTCAATTTATCGACTACCACAAGGATTGCATCATGTTGATACTTGGTCTTGGGTAAACCTACTATGAAGTCCATATATATAACCTACCATTTTTGCATAGGTATATCCTATGGATACAATTGCCCTGTAGGATGTCTACCATTCTATATTCAACCTTTATATTTTGGCATTCTAAACACCGAGAAAAAAAATTGGTGATGTCCTTCTTCATTCCTATCCAAAAGAAGGTCTTTTTATATTCTCCCTCATCTTGTCCCCTCTAATATGAGTAGAGTATGGAGACTTGTGCACTTATTGCATGATTAGTTTACTTAAGTCACCAATTTTTGATACGACGACCCTATCTTTATAGCACAAAAGACCATATTTTGTGCAAAAATCCTTAATTTTATCAGGATTTTTACCCATTTTGACCCTAATTTCTCTGCAATACTCATATTTTTTTTTTGAATTTACATGGTGGAATCGGTAGCCGCCACGAATCCGGGCAGGCTATCTAGCTTTTATGGCCGCCACAGTATTCTATGCTGTCCACCCCAGAAGTCGCCACACAGATCTTCGTGCAGTCCACCTCTATAACCACCATGCCACAATCATTTTAAACCTTTTACGCCACTGAAAGCACCAGGAAAGGGACAAGTGTTCAGTACGATGAGGCCCGAGATTTGAACCTTGGACCTCTGCCCCCTTATGGGGTTTGGATGAACCAATTGGTCTACACCTCGGACCTCTGCAATACTCATATTGAGATTGCATTTTCTCAAATTAATCGAGTAAATCTATATGAATCCCGGTTCGAGCTACTATGTGCCTTCTCCTACTTAAGGTATTAGCCACCTTATTTTATTTCCCTTTTATGTTTTCAATCTCAAAGTCGTATTCGACTAAGAACTGGACCCACCTTCTCTGTATTGCATTGAGCATAGGTTGGGTGAATAAATACCTCAAAATCTGATGAATTATTCTTAGTTTGAAAGGCCTCTCTACCAAATAGTGATACCAACTCTCTATAGCGTGCACTACTGCTACCAAATCTAGATCATATGTGGCATATTTAAATTCATATTTCATAAGTTTCCTTTATGTGTATGCTACGACTAACTCATCCTGAGATAGTACTCCTCCTAATCCCTCTAGTGATGCATCAGTGCATATTGTGAAGTTTCTCTATGGATCAAGAATCTTGAGTATCAACACTATGGCGAGTTTTGGCTTAAGTAATGCAAAAGCAACCTCACACTTCTTTGTCCATTTAAAATCATCACCTTTATTCTGGAGATTGGTTATCATAGCGACTATTTTGGAGTAATCCTTCACATACCATCTATAATATCCCATTATACCCATGAAGCTTTATACCTCAGCCACATTGGTAGGTGGTAGCCAATTGAAAATGGCTTCAATATTTTTAGGATCTATTATGATTCCCATGATAGATATTATGTGCCCAAGATAACATACTTCTAAGACAGAAAACATTTTTTGATAGATTTCCATAGAGTTGATTCCTTCCAAATAACTCTAACACGATTCTGAGTTGCCTATCGTGTTCCTTCCTATCTCAAATTCTATTTGGATATCATCTAAAAATACGATGACAAACTAATATAGATGCCTCTTGAACACACTATTTGTTAAATTCATAAGTGCATTTGGGGCATTAGTTAGCCCAAAGGGTAATATTGTAAATTCATAATATCCATACCTAGTTTTAAATATTGTTTTATGAGTATCCTCCTCACATATTATTAATTGATGGTACTCTAATTTCAAATCAGTCTTTGTGAATACCGTGACATCCTTTAGTTGGTCAAATAGGTCTTCGATCCTTGGTAAAGGGTATCGGTTCTTGATAGTAGATTTATTAAGCATTTTATAGTCAATACATAACCTTAAATGAACCATATTTATCCTTAACAAATAGCACTGGTGCACCCCATGGCAGTACCCTTAGGTTTATCAGTTCCTTTTCCAAGAGTCTCTATATTTGTACCTTTAATTCTTGTATCTCTATAGGGTTCATCCTATATGGAGATATATGGATAGGTTATGCTTCTAGCATTAGCTCGATCGTAAAATAAAATTCTCATACAGGAGGAAGCCAAGGTAGATATTTAGGAAATACACCCCTTAATTCCTATAATATTGGATGTTTCTCTAACATCTCTCTCCTTTGATCCTCTCTAACTTCGTTGAGATTTATGATATAGACCATCCCTTCATTTCTGAGGGTTTTCTTTAGCTGCATAGAAGACAACTATGGTTTGAATGACCCTTATTCTTCCCTTGCCTTATTTGAAATACTCTAACCACCTATCCTGGAAATTGATCAAAGCTTCATGAGCTTACAACTAGTCCATTCCTAGGATAACATCGAAATCATGTAGCAAATATACATACAAATATCCTTTAGTAGAACCACTAGTTAGGGTAATTTCCACCCTTAGAAAACATTGATCCATTGAGTAGGTTTACCCAGAACCATACTCAACCTTCCACCCTTGGTCCAAATATCTTGGCCTTTTTGGTATATCCCTAACTATGCTAGAAGAAATAAAACTATCTGTGGCCCCACCATATATTAAAATTTTTACTTTCTTATTGAAAATATTACCCTTTAAGAGTAATGGGGTGACTTACCCTTCTAATTTTTGGCTTCCTATTGCAACATAGATCTTGTAAGCTAGTTCCTTTCCCTTTGTATTGGATGTGCTTGGTCCTATTTGATGTGGACAATTACCAGCATAGTGTGGCCCTCTACAATTGTAGCACCCACTCTTGGGCCCTAGGTGTGTTCCCTATTTCTGTTCTCTTGCTTTGCTTACTAGGACTAAACCTGGTTATTTTTGTGGTTGGAGTTTCTTATTGTTGGTGTTGTCATTTTTCTTTTGGAAGTTCCTTTTGAACCTTCCTCGTTTTCCATCATTCCTCCTTTTGGGTTCTTGGAAGTTCTTACCCTTCTAGTTTAGTTCCCCCTCCCAATTTATGAAGCCCTCACTATTCCTTTTCTTGAGTGCTTGCTAATTACATTAAGATAGGGTTTTATAGTCAAACTGAAGATGAGATTCTGCCTTCTTAGCTAAATCATAAGCCTTCTACAATGATTTTAGCTCGTGCATGCTGACATCATGCTTAATCCTAGGTTTTACCCCTAAGATAGATGTATGGATCCTCATATTTTCATCATAAGTGGGTACATATATCATCAACTTAACCAACTTCTTATAGTATACTTCCATTGATTTGGTCACTTGTCGAAGGTTGGCAAAATCTTAAAATTTTTCCACATAAAAATGCTCTATAAGGAACCTTTTCTTAAAAATTGTGATAAAGTCCTACTTTAAATCGAGTACTTTGATCTTCTACTCTCCTCGGTAGGTTTCCCACTAATCCAAAACAACCCCTTCTAGATGAATCATTACCTAAATTGTATGAGTTTTTGAAGAGTAGTTCTTCATTGTAAAGTAAATATATAGCTCCCTCAACCAAGCTTCGATTGCATCACCCTCCCATTCTCCATTAAATTTGGATGTACAAATATTCTTTAGGTCCTTGACCAGTTCTTTTTCCAATAGAGTTTTAGCCTCTTGCTCTTTCACGGTTGGTTCATTAGCTTACCCAACCTTTGAGCTTCTAGCCTGCGAATATTGATTCACTAAGGTCTCAAGAAATTGTTTCATTTGATCTTGCATCGTAGTGACCATTGCAGTGAGGTTCTCTACCTCTTTATTAGGATTACCCAAAATTTTATCTCAGGATACTTACTCAACATTGCTCTATTGGGTTCATCTATTTGAAGGAATAGGTCTTTCTCTCCTTGTATTTGATGCCATTTATCCTATTCACATCAAGAAAGAGTACCAAATTAGGTTACAACTTCCACCTTGAACTACACTACTAATTCTAGCTAAACATGTTATTTATATTAGCTAAATATAATTTTTTCTTGCTAAATCACCCTCACTCCACATGGGGTGGTACTCTAAAAACTACTATGTAATTCTAATGTTGATGGTCATACTTACTCTATGTAAGGTGTCATAGCATACTAGCTACCGATCCTGGGATTAATCCCTTTTAGATTTCTAGCAAGTGGTAATTTTGGGTCTTCCCAGCTTTGGCTTAAGAACTAAGCAAGGGCATGAATAGGAAGATACCCAAATCCCTACCACATTCTAAGAAGCTTCTAGTCCCTCGTACCTAGGTCTCTGATACAAAATGTAACAACCTGGGAATCTCATTAATCTAACAAAAGGGGTTGTATAATTGTTATTTGAAATATTGATAAATAAAATATACTCGAGAGAGAAATCTATATCCCAATCAATATGTGCACAATTATGAAGATATCTAAGCTAACCTAAGTCTAAAGTTTTTTGTATTTTCTTTCCAAAAACCAACCTTCTTTCTAAAATCTATTGAGGATACACCCATCTCCATACCATACACAAGCCTATTTGTGTAGGTATACTACGTGTATTACAATAAGCTCCTAGCCACATTTTTGTGAGGGCTAACATATATCCTTCTTTTAATCGAAGGGTACGGCCATCTCTTTACCATATACAAGCCTATCCGTGTAGGTATACTGCACATATTGCAAATAAGCTACTCATCTCATATTTGCAATGAAGTAACTTAATCCTTTTATAGGTAGTCATATTCATTAAAAACTACTTGGTTGTATAAGTCTATCTAGTTTAGTTTCTTTAAGGAAAAACCTTAAATTAAGTTTACTAAAGCTTGATCCTAAGGGGTACCATAACCCCTTAGGTTCCTCTACTCTATTTAACACATACTCATCATCATACTTAAATATGTATTTAGTTTATTTAACTATTTTAAATATTTAAGATCCTTCAAATCTTAGGAGGATAATTATTAAGTCTATCTACTTAAACCAAGCATGGAATATCATTTAAAAGAAAACATTAGAAAGATGTGCTTAAAAAGATATCCAAATCTAACTAAAGCATTTAACAATTGAATAGCTTATGAAACTATAACATTAAGATACTTTATTAATTAACAAGAAATACATTTTCCATTCATTAACCAATCATTACATAGTCCAAGTATGGTAGATAATTTTAAGGGATAAAACATTACATCAATATATCAATAAGAGGTTGCTTAGCTAGAGCTTACTCTTTAATAGGATTCCATATAAAGTCATTATTACCACATAAATCAAAGGTATTGTCTAGATCTTAGATGTCCTCCCTGGACCTTCTTGTTCCTCATATTTTAATTGGTGGTGGTAAGAGATCAAGACAACTCATGTATCTATGAAGCATGAATCCCCTAAATGATTCTTTAATCTAATACATTTAATTTTATATACGAAATTGTAACTATACTATTATCAATGCAATTTTTTTATAAATCATTCACTCACACATCAAAGGTAAAGTCATTTATCAAGCATGGATAAATTATAGGTACCACCCTTTTATCATTTCAAGGTTCATTCTCTAATATAAAAACCATCTCTTGGATCAATTAAGGTCCCATAACCTTAGTTAATCAAATATTTAACACACTCTTTCTTTAACTAACTAGGGTCCCATAACCCTAATTAATTAAGTACTTATGCAATTATTTCTTTAACTAATTAAGGTCCCATAACCCTAATTAATTAAATACTTATACAATCATTTCTTTAACTATCCTCTTTCTTTTTCTTTAAATAATACCAACTAGATTTTAATTATTTAACATAATCATAAAGACATCTTTAAAAATAACCTTGCCTTTAAATCATTTCTTTTTTTTTAAACAATTCTATTTTACATATAACAAAGTATCCAAATAATTAAAATGCTTTTATTCTAATTATGAAAATACATATCCTTAAAAGGGAGGGTTAAACTTAATCAATAGAATATCGATCACCAGAGAAACAACAATAATAAACCATAGGTTTACATAGTCAACAAAGTGGTCTAACAAAACCTATGTTTTACATCAAGGCAGAAGTGGCACCTCTAACCAAGGCTAGGTGGCTCCACTCGGTGGTGGCTTGACCACCGAGTGATGGTCACTCTTAAAAGGGAGCCAACCTCCTTTAAAGAGCGTGTGGGTCCCCCATATATCCCATATGATATATTTATGGGGAGGCCCAAATGCCTTCCCCATCTTGCTCACACCTCTTTGAGTGTGGTGTTGTCGCTGCACGATGTCGCACCTTGGTTGCAGAGCAAGAAAATAAATACTAAGTCCTAAGTAAAAGCCTTAGGATGGCTAAAACATAGGTGATGAACCATCGAAGAGAAAAATAAATTTAGCAACATGTCCTCAACATAATTTGTTGCATTAGCAAAATGCAATGAACCGATGATCAAGGATAAAATAGAGGCTAAGGTTGACTTAAAGCTAAATCAAATTAACCCAACACAATAAGTTTTATAATGCCCAAAAAAAATATTGATCAATGACACGTCTACTGCTCAACCTAGCTTATTGAGTGCATCTAAGAATAGGGAATATTAATAGGTCAACTCTCATCCGCATTCAAGAGAACACTAGAAACATAGACATCTATGTCTATCTTAAAGATGATAGGCTGATAGACTTAACTCTAGGGAGCTAAAGAAGAAAAATAAATAAAACCCAAACATCCTAGCGAGAACGAAGGGTTGATAAATATTTTTAGTCACATGTTGGTCAGCTATGCCCTGCTGCAACTAGGTAGAGATGTGGAAGAAAACAAGGACAAATTTCAATAGGTTATAGTTGAATTTAGTTTTGAGGTTTCTAAATAAAAATATGATCAACCCAACCAACACAACCATTCACAGTGAAAACAACCATACAAAGCTTTATTTAAAAAAAAAATGAAAAGAAGCATTTCATTTTACAACCATAGGCCAACCTGGCCACTTATAATGGAAGTAAATTTTATTTAATTAACACAAGAATATCTACAATATTTTATGGAGATGATTAAGGTTTTCTATAAACTAAAGAGATTTCTATTCCAACCTAAATTTCCAGCGATGAGTGTCATTATTTTGAGTCGATTCCTCGATCGGTATCCTCCTATTTACTTCCTTTCTTTTGATTTCTAAAGTAATTCCCCCATCCCAAAAAATGGCTTGTCTAACTTCCAGGGTTATGCATAGCGGAAAAAATTCACCATTGGGGTGAAAAGTAGCATTTTCAAAAATTCAAATTTACGAAATTTGGGGGACCTGGACGTCGGCCATTTAGCCAAATATTTTCGGGGCAAATAAATTTTAGGTGTCAGTTTACCATGCTTTGATAATATTATCACGGTTATTTTGAAAAATTTACAAGTAATCCCACATAAATAGAGTACATTTTTCGCCCTAAATTTTAAAATTTCTAAATTATCTTGCCCAAATCACCAAGTATACCTATATATATATATAATTAACACCCCACTGATACATTTTTATTTTTGGACCTTGTTCTACACCCAATGGATATACCGACCTAGTTCTGCACAATATCAAAACCATTTTAGCACCAAACCAGAATCTTTACAGATCAAGGTACGACCAGATCCATTTTTGTACCAAATTAGAACCTATTCTACAACTGGCCAACACCAATTTTGTAACCATCTAGTACTAGTTATGCAATCGGACGAAACCATTTTACAACCAAAAATTGATTTAATCGGCACCTGTTTTGCAACTGGTCAGAACCATTTTGTAATAGGAACCTGTTCTACAGTCGTCCAAAAATATTTTGCAAGCGAACCTTGTTCTGCAACTTGTCTAAACCACTTTTGCAACTGATCAGAATCATTTTGCAAGTGGACCCTACTATGCAACCAGCCGAAACCACTTTTACAACCATCCGACACCTATTATGCAACCGACTGGAACCACTTCTGCAATTAGCTAGAACTATTTTGGAAGCGAACCCTACTCTACAACCGGCCAAAACCACTTCTGGAATCGTCCGACACTTGTTCTGCATTCAGACCTCATTCTATACCAGGTTCTTTGTCACTGCTTTACTTGCTATATTTTTTCTATTTTGCCATGTTCTACATGTTATCCCCTATTTTCTCTCTTTTTGTTAAAACTCTTTGATTATTTATGAATAGGTGAACCAAAGACATTGTGATTCTCTATTTCTAGTCCATTTTGTACCATAATCTTATATTTTTTGACATGTATCTTTAATGATTTTTCAATCCTATTCTGCACCACACCAATATCTGAGCCCTCTTCTGCATCCGAATGGTCATTGCTCTGTTCCCATGTTTTCTCTATTTTGCCCTATTCTACACATTTTAAAACTCTTTGATTCTTAGTTTTTATTCAAATATTTTTATCCTTTCTAAGATTATACATGTGTAAATGCTTTAGTTCTTTGAAGACATATTGATGCTCTATTTCTCCGAAGACATTTTGATTCTCTATTTTTAGTCCATTTTGTACCATAATCTTATATTTTTTGACATGTATCATCAGTGATTTTTCAATTATGTTCTGCACCACACCAATATCCGAGCTCTCTTTTGCATCCGGATGATCACTACTCTATTCCCATGTTTTCTTTGCTTTACCCTATTCTGCATGCTTTAAAACTCTTTTATTCTTAGTTTCTATTTAGATATTTTTTCTTGCTAAGATTATACATGTGTAAATGCTTTGGTTCTCTAAAGACATATTGATGCTTTGTTTCTTCGAAGATATTTTGATTCTCTGTTTCTAGCCCATTTTGTGCTATAATCTGATATTTTTTGACATACGTATATCCAATTATTTTTTGCATAAAGATTATTTTTCTTAAATTAATTTCAATTTGAATGTTAATTACCTTTATGCTCTTGTCAGTTAAAGTGTTTACCAAAAAATGAACGAGTGGAATAAACTGATAAAATCATGATAAAGCATGATAGGAAACAAGTATGTATAATCTACCACCCAACCATTTTATCTTAAGGCCTACCAAAAGTACACCCTCTTCAACATTTTATTACTCTACTAAATTGAAAAACATTTTTCTTACAAGTAAAATGTCACCTAGTGATGGAAATAAGGGGGTCAAATCTTCTACTGAAAAGAGTATCCTCAAATATTTTAGCCAAACTTCAAAATGCAATGAGCCAACAACATCCATGCAAATTCAAGGTACAAATTATTTTGAACTTCCTAGTATGTGCTTGATTGAGGTTATGAATACTTTTTATGTATATTTTGTTTAATCCAAGAATGATAAAAAATATTATGATATACTACTATGCAGATACACTATCGATCCTGATATACCTCCACTTGAAGATATTTTCCAATAAGAGATGCCTTCTGATGAAAATCCCCTTGACAATGACATCCAAAAAACACTTGAAGACAACCCTCAAAATGATATTACAATTGAAAATAAAAGTGATAAATCAAAATCATTATAAGCTTCATATAAATCTTCAAGAAAAAAGTCTAAAAAAAGAATAGCATCTAACTGGATAGTTGGAAGGGGATTTAAGAATGAATGGGTAGAAAGATTTTCCTGGCTTGAGTCTATCCTGACAGAGGATAACTAAATCAATGAAAAATAATGTAGATGCAAAATTTACAGTTGGAGACTTAGTAAGGATCATAGGTTGCAAAATAAGATTTATACAATTGAAAAACATGGCAAAGCTTATGGAAAAGTTATAAAAAGTAATGGTGAAGTTAGTAAAGAAGTTAAGTGGAAGGATGCATCAAAATGTATGCATTTAAAATATGCTATAGAATATGACAATCAATTAAAGCAAAAAAAATATCTTATTGAGAAAGGTGGAACAAATGCAACCTAATTTCATAAAATTCAGAAGACCATCTTAGCTTCAAAAAGTTTGCAGTTTGCCATTGCGTATAGTATTCTCAAGAAAGGTAGACAAAGTCTAATTTTATTGATTATAAGTAGCTATTACACATGACTAATGTGCAAAACCTTCCTAATTCCCATTGGTCAGATCAAAGTGGTTGGGAAATGGCAAAATGTCTATGTTTAGTTGAGAAAGAAGACCTAAGGGAGCAAGTAAAACTTTCCAGATTCATTTCACTTTCTATTGATGAGGTAATGGTTGTGGAATACATAAGATGTTGGAAAGTTAAAATGCATAAAATATTTATAATGTTGTTGTCAATAGTTTAAAGAATATTGTGGGAATGAATGATATAGACATAGCAACAAAGTTAATTTGCATTGGAGTTGATGGTGCTACTATTATGCAAGGGCACATGTCTAGTCTTTGTCTTTGAATCCAAACCATAGTTGCCCCATATATGATTACCATTCATTGTATGGCTTATAGAGTGAATCTTGCATATAAAATCATGAGCACATTTGCAAATGTTGCTAGAGTGGAAGACCTTATTTGTGAAATTCATTCTTATTTCTTATTCAACCCAAAAAGGTTTGTAGAGTTTCAACAGTTTGCACTAGGAGTTACGTAAGGAAAAAAATGTTAAAAGATGTGGATACAAGATGGATTTCACTGTATCAACCTACTCAGAGAGTTTTTATAGAATACCAATCATTGATGGGGTTTATGCATGAAAATCACAGGATAGTTGATAAGGCAAAATGTATGTTGTTTTATTTGATTGACTTGGAAACACTTTTGACCTTATGTGGTATTCTTCCAATGTTAAAAGAAATGAAAAGATTAATTAAACTTGCACAAGAGAGATTCATCTATATCGTTGATTTCATGAGGATGAGAAAACAAATATGCATGCCTATTGATACATTATATGTGTCTAAAGCAGATTTTACAAAAACTTTATTTGATAGTTGGAATATATTGATAAACGTGAACAATCTAAAAAGCTTTTTGAAGTTTGACATCAATGATCATTTTTGTATTAATGTTCATAGAAAGATGGTACCACTTTATTGTTTCGAAAGACAATCAAGTATAGTTGTGGAATATTTTGAAGAAGTTCTTGTAACACAATAGATTTCATGTTATTGTACATAAAACTAAGTGTAATTTGTCAAAAATAGTAAAATATTTGACAAGGGAGATAAGAGAATGGTTTCAAATATATGAGTTGCTCGAGGCCATGGGTATGGTTAACCCCATGTTTTGGGGTATTTGTACTGAATACAATTTTGCAAATGAGTTGTTTATTAAATATATGGGTAAGCTCATTAACCATTTTGATAAGAGTGTGGAAGTCAATGGTGTTGAAATTAGAGGTATACTCAACAGTGATCTTTTGAAATAATATTCATCGCATTGAACAATGGTTGTGCAAACATCACTTATGACAAATGTCCATGAGATTGGTTCCATTGCACATTTGTGGCAAAAATTATATCCAAGTATTGTCTTACAAGATACAATAAGTGAATACTTTTGTTTATATGAATTATGTGAAACAATGATTTTGGGGTCAGTCAAAGATGAAAGAGTTTTCAGTGCACTTTCTTTTGTCAAATCTAATCTCCGCAATAGACTTGAAAAAAAATTAGAAAATTGTTTAAGAATTTATGTGTCTTTGTATCAATTGGATAAATTTCCGTATGACAGAGCTTTAGCATATTGGAGTTCCCGAACAGACATAAGAGGTATGGCGAATACGATCGATAACAATGATGATGATGCTTTCAATGATCAGATGGTGGAGACACATATTTTTGCTATGCTTCATAATGATTCTGGACAAGCTAATATGTTTTAGCTACCTTAATGATAATTATTCCATGATTTCATTGACATTGATAAACACGAATTGATTTGATAGCAGATTTCACAATATTGTTCCAGATTTATAAGATTTCAAAGAATTATTGTTTTATATCACATTATTGTTTTAAAAATTACATGTCATATCATATTGCGGTTTTTAAAATTGTATGTTTATGTCTTAGTGTCTCAACTCTCTTCATTGATAAATCTTTATGTTTCATGTTTTAAATATTATTTTTGGTATATTATTATTGATCTATAATGTTATCTATAATGCTTTTGTTGTTTGAAATGAACATAGTGAACAATATTAGCCATAAATAAACTAAAATAACAACACAAAGTTATAAATGCAAATAAACTATGAATGATGGAAAACACAAAATAAGAAAATATCATTTTTATTAGTTCGAATAGAAATATATTACATTGTACAAAATTTTTGACTACAGTCAACTTGAAAGCATATTACATTGTCAAACATTTGATTGGTGCTTTGATGCTTCACTATCGGTTGGAGTTGTCGTTTCTTTTCCTTTATCTACTTCTGTGACACTCTCTTCTAGCAGTGCTCCAGCTTTGACTAGGTTTTCACATACTTTAACAATACTTACCACCAATGCCGCTTCTTCTTTGTTTGGATCTTCAAGTATTGTTGGAAGTGTTTCTTTTGTTTTCTCAAGTACATTTTTTAGATCTTCTTTGAGCCTATCCCTGATGTATTTTTTTAAACGATTATTTTTTGATATTTTTGCTTGCATTTTATTTTTCATTTCCATTACATTATTCAAAAATGTCTTCATCCTATCAATATTGACGTCCATGCTCTTAACCTGTGTTTTAAAGTTTTCAAAATTTGATTGCAAAAGCAAATTGAAAACATAATTCAAAGGGGCTATATTGAAATTATTACATATTTTCAAGAAATATAAAAATTTAACTGCAATAGAAAATTTAAACATAAAAAACTTTTCTTACCTCAACCATTTCCCTTACAGCCTCAGCAACTATAAATTTATCCTTATCGAAAGCCCAATGGTTATAAAATGTTCGGGCTTCAGTATTAAAGTTCTCCAATATACCAACAAAAACATTTAAAACATCATCATCATAAATAAAATTAGACTTTACTGATCCTAATGTGGCCCATTTTAGCAGGCCATCAAGCTTTTCTTGTTCATATTGAACCAAAGAATAAAAAGATTCTCATTTTGCATAATTTTTATATCGAGTATTAATTTTACCTTTTAAGGAACTTTGTTCGATATTCCCATTTCTTCATCTACTACAAATATCTAAGCACAACCTACTTAATAGTTGCTTCAATATTTTCAATCATTAAAACATTTTCATTAAAAATTAAAATATCATCCTCAGTTTGAGGATCCTGAAGATGAGGGTTGTCTCCTTGAGTTTATGGTAATGATTTCCAATAAACTATAGGGGTAGGGGCTTCTCCTTTTTCTACTTGATATCTAAGCACATATGTTGCCTTGAAGCCTACAATGTTGCTCTGCAAAATAAAATCATCATCAAGTGGAATATTATCCAATCCCTTGGTTGAAACTTTTGGTGCCTGTGAATTTGTTGTAAATGTAAATGATGACCAGCCATACCCAGAACTTGGTGTTGGAATGTGTGATGTCTATGAGTTTGATAACCCACACCAAGAACTTTATGCAGTCCCCTATGATCTCTGTGAAAATAATTGTTTTCTAACAAGGATTTGCCCTCGCATTAGCGTAGGCTATGCCTATCGCTAATGTGGTGGAAGCGGTGGTTGTGGTGCAAGCGGTGGGTGTGATGGAGGTAGTGGTGGCATATGGCCTCTCACTTGTGGTGTTTGTACTTGTCATTGATTTTGAGAATCAACTGAAAATAATCAAAAACATTTTGTTACAATTTTTTAGAAAATAAAATAGATCAAGTTCTTAATTTAAATTAACTACACATAGATTTACTTGAAGATGATGAAACATGTTGAATTTGGATTCCAATGGGGGAGGGATTTGCCACAATAGATTCAGATTACACATTTTGTGCATACCTAGGTGTACGAGAACCCCTAGGAGTAGCGGATTTCTTGGAACGTTTATACAACCTCTACAACAGTGTCACTTTTGAGCCCGTGTCTTCAGAATCACTAGTTTGTTCTGGCCTGTGACCCCTATTGGCAATATCCTATTTACTCTTTGTAATGTCTGCATTACCTTGCATATAGATGAAAAGAAAAAAAAAAAAAAAATGTGATAAAATATAAAATAGTATGTCAAGGTCAAAGATGCAATTATTACCTTCAATTCCTCTGTTGACATAGCAATAGCCTGTAGTGTTGCATGCACTACATTTGGTACAGGATTAGTTTATAAATTATAAAAACACTCATAATAGAGTGCTAAAAGGATATTAATAGTATCCATAATGAGTTGTGTCTTGTTTGTTGCTATTTGTACAACGTGTAACTTGGACCTAATCCAATCCGAAATATACGTGCACCAATCGAACCTTTGATTGTTCTTAGATTGAACAATATAAGTTAGTATCCAAATTTTTTTTTTTGGACTTCTCATAATAATTAGTATGTCTTGGAAGAACTCGATAATGGCATTTAGAGTTGGATGGTTAACATCATTGATTGTTAACCCTCTTTTTGACTTGGCGGTGGAAGCTGCAAAAACAAAATTAGATGACAATTTACAAATTTGAAACTTTGAACATTAATAGAATATAATTAACAAGAATTATACCTACCAAATATTCTGATGATAGACCGTACTAGGTTTTGAGGTGTGCTTTCTCATCTATAGACAACTGCAACCTCGTCAATACTTGAGGAAAATCAATGAAAGGAAGACTTGACAATCTATTAATATCTGCAAGAGTGATGGTGAAAAGCAGATTTCTATTTCATACTTTAATTCTCATTGTAGCCCTGTCATGGTCATAACTGGCTATGATATGTTGTAGGAGGAATTTATTTGTTTTAAATTGTGGTATTGAAACCAAGGTTGTTAAACCTGCATTATGAAGCCATGTAAATTCCATACCTGGGGTTGTCATTAAACCTGAAATCAGAAAGTAAGAAAGATTCTTGAATTTTGGTGTAGGGGTGGAAGGGGTGCCCATCGCAAGAAGTTGGATGCCAAAGAAAAAGGATTGAGAATCAAAATGTTGATTGGAAAATTTAGCTCTGGTTGGTATAGTTGCAAAAACAAAATGGAAAAAAATGACAGTTGATGCCCTTTTATAGATTGAAGAAACAGGTTTGAAACGTGGCAACATTATATTGGATATGCAGTGTTGCTGAATGAACGTGTGACATGTGGTAGTCAAATATTTATTTGCATCATGATCATATTATGCATGAGGTACCAAAATTGGACCTTATTCTACTTTTGGTCCAATGTTGGACCAAAATTTACATCAGACTCGATACCAGATCGGATTTTGCATCCGATACAATATCGGATCATATTATGCATCTGATCTCAGATCGGATCACATTATGCATCCAATTTTGTATCGGATCCTATTTTGCATTTGGTCGATGATCGAATCATATTGTGCACCCGATTCGAGATCGGATGCATAATATGATCTGATTCAATATCAGACCAAATTCTGCATTTGGTCTAGGACCGGATCATATTATCCATCCAGTCGGTTACCGAATCATATTATGCATCCAATCTGAGACTAGATCATATTATGCATCCGGTCCATGTTAAGATCATATTATGCATTCGGTCCGTGATCGGATCATATTATGCATCCGATCCAAGACCGGATAATTATTTGTAACCTGGTCGATGTCATCGAAACTCCTTTTCACTCGGTCCTATCAAAACTTTAAAATTTGACAATTTTTTTTGAAAATTAAGGTCATTCGCCATGCCATCCTACATGCACTTGACCATGATTCACCGGGTTTTCGCAACAAATTCGCTATTTTTTACAAATACCTTTCGGGTCCTACCTCTTATGCATAACCTTGCTAACTTCTTTCTACAACTTCTTAACAAAAAGAGACCTATCTACCGTCTCCTAAAGTCTTCCATCAGAAATGAATGTCATCTAATAAAATTAATGGTGTTCTTATCTGCCCATGGTGGCCAAGGATATTTTGAATTTAAATAATTGTTTCCCTTCTCTCAAAATATCAAGTCTTTAAATAATTATTTCATTTATGATTATTTAAAAGCCTTTAATAAATAACAAATCTTTATATAATAAAAAGAACATTCTAAAATAAAAATCTTTTATTATTTAAAACATAAATATTCCTTCTATGTAAATAAAACCATTTATTATTTAAATCAAATATTTTTTTAAAATAAAAACCATTTATTATTTAAAGCATAAATATTCTTTCCTATTTATTATTTAAAATAAAACATTTCTTTCAAATAAAAGAATCATTTATTATTTAAATAAATAATTAAAAAAAAAAAAAAAAAAAAATATATATATATATATATATATATATATATATATATATATATATATATATATATATAATAAAATCAAATATTTCTTTGTAAATAAAAAACCATTTATTATTTAAATAAAATATTTTTTCTATTAAAATAAAAACCATTTATTATTTAAATAAAATACCCATGCTAATATTAAACATTAGCATGGTATTTTAAGCGGACTTAGGATAATGGATCCTCTATATCCATTAGGCCCTTTTCCGAAGGTGTTCCTTAACCAATCCATTTTACATACAACAAACATGTAATAAATCGAACAATCAGGTGCATCAAAACAAGGTGGGTGATTTATCGTCAACCCAATCACCTATCCTAGTCGAGGATTTACAATAGCTTCTAGGCTACCAACTTTGGCTCTAGGTGGCCGAAATATCGAAGGTCATCCATATAAGCAAGAATTCATGCCTACATGAGGGTAGTCGTTCATTTTACCCTAAGTTGTCTAAATTATCACTTCCCTTTTCAAGTACCCTATTCTTAATGGTTGGTTCTACCTCTTCCACCCACGGATGTACTTGGTGTTGCACATTGACAATACATTAGTAGTACCATATTCTTTTAGATAAATCAATATGTATAACCATTCAAAGCATCTAAACTAGGGATCAAATAGCCAATTATCAATACATAATCTATTAGGCAAAAGTCTTGCCAAGGTGGGATATGACAACATTTCATGTACCAAAAAATAAGATATATAAAATTACCAGTTCAAATAGAAGAAACAATTATCACATATTCTAACATATTCTAACAAAATGTTGCATAGGTTTTTTTGGCTCAACTAGCAAAGCACATGGTATTTTTTGGTCCAGAAATAGGTTCAAATCTTGTAGGTAATTATATTTTTTATGTAAAATTATATAGATTTTTTAAGAAAAAAATTTAAAATCAAAATTAGTATTATTTCATGAGGTACAGTTCAAAGTTTAATTTCTCAAATAAACTAAAATTTCTCAATTATAATAATTCTATAAAACAACTAGGTGATAAACTAGGTCCCTATGATAGATCAATTGGATTTGATTCCAAATTGGCATTAACTTATCTACATAATTTTTTTACTAAATTATTGATAATTTTGAATTAAAATAATAAAATAAAGGATTGTACTTAAAATAAAAAAAATATGTTTATTTAGTATGCTGTCAAGTTTGACGACCATTCTCAATTTATTTGTTGGGCCACGACCAACCCTTCCACATGATTTTCACATGTGGATGCCTAACCAACCTGTAATCACTTACAGGGTTTAGATGAGCGTGAATCTTTATTATCATATCTTCATGGAGAAACTATACAATAAATAAGATTCTATCCCTTTAAAGAGTGTAGATTAAAGAGAAATTGGTTAAAATACATAGCAAAAATGTTTCAAGTGGTTAAGGAATCCATGAGAAAAGATCTAACTAAGCTACTTAAGAAAACACAAATCATATTCATAGAGTGCATTTGGGACTAATATATTTTTTAAGGAATGTATATAAAACTAATTCGTAATTTCCAATTTTCACATTAAAATTCACTAACTAATTTTATAATAATGATCTATCCATAATAGATCTATCATACTATAACATCTCCATAGATAGTTTACATAGAATATGCAACTAATATATCTAAACTAAACCATATAAAATTTCTATATTTTTCATCAATTCAACTGATAATCAATTTTAAGGATAACTTTAATAGAATTTAACCCTAGGCATAATTAAGAAAAATAAATGTTGTCATATTAGAATGTCCTAGCCAATCGAGATAACAACCCGATAGGCCTAGGCACCCATGCCTTGTATTGAATGACACAATAGGAAGCTCCACGACTAGAGAAAATGCCTACAGGGAAACCTATGGGATTTTTACTGAGGTTGGATCCCTATTAGATATGATATTTTATACTCCTTTTAGAACTTGTGGGCTAAAGTCTATGTTTCTTGGCAACAAGAAAAGGAAATAATAGAAAGAAAAATGTAGAATAAAACCTAAGCTATGGTGGCAATGTGCAAAGATCAAGGTTTCCTCTCTTGACTTCTTGAATGAGTTAAAGATGAACACATTCAACATATTCTAATAGCTATAAATTCAACACACTTCATCGTATAGAACCCAAAATCGATAATACACAAGAAGTAGGTAGAATGAACATAGTCATAGCTTCCATTTATGCATAAAATAATTATAAGGCATGCAACCTACAGAGGCTCAATGCTCCTTAGATGATGAATCAATATTTGAGTCCTACCCATATAGATGAGAAAAGATGAAAGGAAGATCTTACAAGGCTAGATATGAGGCATGAGTAGGCAACTTCCAATATCTTCTAATGATTTTTAAAGGACTTTTTATAGGCTAAGACTGAGGGGCTATTTTTTCTCCAAAATTTTACATAAATGACTTGAGAATTAACTTTTATTTTATAGTTGAGATCCCTTTGCACCTACATTTGATTGTATTTAGGTCTCTATATCTAGGGAATTTAATGCTAGAGGATTTCAACCATCGAATGGGAGGTTGCTACTACCAGCATCCATTGTTGCAATATTTTGGAGGTGTTTGAGGTTTCAAAAATTGAAACTCCCTTGGATTTTCATTTGCTTTATTGGGTATCTTGTTTGTTGATATTACTGGTATGGCCTCCCTAATTAGTGTAGGATTTATAGGGTAGGCTTGTTCATGTGATGGATAATAGTTGTAGCTACCATGTAGGTTACTGTGATAGGTCTGGACATAAAATTCAACTTTGATAGCCAATGGTGAATGTTACTTTAATTTCCCTTTGTGCTATTTTATTTTTTGAAACAGTTGCCATATGTCCTGGTTGAGGCAAGATTCATCTTGGCCAATGGAAAGAATTTTTTGACTGCATTCCAAAGTTTCCTTCTCTAATTTTTGAATAACTACCACATGTTTTGTCAGGAATTTAATAGGGGCTTCCTTTTTCTTGTGTGGGCCTTCATATTGGAATTGTGTTGAATATTTTCCATGTTATTTAGATGGGGTTAAATCTAAGAGGATTGGACACTTTATCCCTATACTCATCAAGGTTCAGGTCCAGGCCAGGCCTTGAGCGAGGGTATAGGGGTGACAACCCCTATTCAAGGGTTCAAGGGTGGTAGCCCCCAAGGAATTGTTTTAGGGGTTTAAGTTGTATTTTAGAACCATATGGGCAGTTTCGAGTTAATGTATAGTCAACCCATTGATTTGTGCCCATGGTATTGTAATTACCTTTCTTGTGTTGTTGGTATATAAAATAACATTTGAATGAGGGTTTTGAGTGTGAAATGCACAAGCAATGTAATCATAAGAAAAAGCAAATGAAACATGGATAAGGATATTATTGTATTGGAGATGGTCAAGTTTATACAATAAGAAAATATTTTTTCTAGGTTTTTTCCCGAAAAGGGTTTTCCAAGATAAATTCTTGTGTAATGTGTTTATTCTTCTTTGTTTTTTCATTTGATTATGTAATTACTACTTTTTTATATTTTGTTTATTGGGGTATTATTTCTCTTCATTTCACTGATGGAAATAATGCAGACTATCTGATGGAAAATCGATGGCATGCAGGCTTTGGAGTTCTCAAGCCATTTGGTTAATATAGAGAAGGAACATTGATCATTGATGAGAGATCCAATGTCCAACACAATTCAAAATACATCTACCTCTATTCATGATATAGATCTTACACCTAACCCTATGACTAAAGGTAGGATGCACCTTCTGACTCTCTTTTGTTGTTATTCTTGCTTCTAAATAAATCACTTCTTCAAGTTAAATAGGAAAGTAGGGAAATTCCCTATAATATTGACACCTTCGAGGGGTTATTTAACCTATTAGATATAGAAAATACTAAACTACTTGCCTTATCCCTAGATTAGAGTAAAAAATGGAAACTAGGAGATAGCCAAAATGCAAAATAAAATCAAAGAAAAAGAAACAAAATGAGAAATGGAATGGGGAAGCTACTATGGTGGTAGCTTGCACATCTAGGCCTTCACTTCTTACCACTCCTCTTTAGAGGGCAACCTCATCTATTGGAAGTGTTAGTAGCACCTTTGGATCTTGATTTTCTCCTTGTGTGAAAATCTTGCTATTTAGTATGCAATCTCTTGCACCTATACTTTAAGCTTTGCCAAGGATCTAATCGATTTCACATCTCTAGTAGAGAGAAAATGTTTCCACTTCTAAAAGTCTAGTCTCCTTTATTTTTGAGCCTCCATCACCTACACATAATCTTGCTCTGATAGGATTCTATTTTCAATCATCTAAGAGGAGGGAAGATCCTTACAAATGAAGGAGTTTATGGAACCCCATAAGCTAGCAATCAATGTAATTAGGACCTATGCTTGGGACCTACACTTATATGCTACTTGTACTCTATTGAGGGTATCACATAATTTATTCAATGTTGACTCTTGATTTGGAACACATGCAACTATAAACTCTTGGTTGCTTGTTATGATGATTTGAGATTGGAATATTTTTTCTTTGGTCGCTCTTATCAAACTTGATTCTAGGGCCTGATCAATTTGGTAGGCAATATTTACACTCTACTAGGACATTGTGCTAACAAAAATAATCAATTAGGATATTAAGGCTATGATATCCTAGTACATAATACAAACCCCTTTATTCAACTTGAAGATATTTTTTTGTAGGGCCTATAAGCTCTTCTTATTTTATGCCATCAACTCTCTCTAGAAGTTGGCCCTATCCATGACAATATTAGCTTCCATTACTATCAACCAACCAATCAAGTCTTAAATATTTCTTTTATCCTCCACTAGGATGGCAATTGTTGCTTAAGCACTTATGGTTTGCTCAAAATTTTAGAGCCCTTTGACATCAAGCTATGAGCTCTTGAGGGTGTTTTTGACTTTCTCAGACTCTTTCTTCATTAATTTCTTATCAAGGACCACATAATTGAGCTTGATAATTTTGTTGGCCTAATCAACCAATTTGAATTTATACCTAGCCTTGATACCTTTGAGATTGATGGTTGCTAGAGTCAACTGGTTATCCTACAAGTACATTTACCCTTAAGCTTAGAGACCATTGGGTTCATATGGGAGAAATGAAGGATCCTCTCTTGTAGATAAAATTGGCTTCTAATCCTTTCTTCTACTAACCTTATCTCCTCTTTTACTTCCTTTGGGCATGCTAGGAGGATCTTTTATAAATTTTACCTAAATATGATGGAACACCTAATGGACCAACCAGTTGTCCTTATGAGGGAAGGGTAGTATCATTGAATAGAAAAATGGACAAGTTACAAGGTGCTAAGAGGTAGAGAGGAAAGGAAAGAATTCCCTAGTTAGGAAGGGTTAAGGACCAACATGTGGGGTAATAAGGGTAGAAGTTAACAGAGTGAGGGCTTCAATATTTAAGAGTGGAAGTCCCATGTGGAAATTTGGTGTCATTAGGGTAACATAAGGCATTGTGATCAATGAGGGGGAGGTAATTTAGGCCTATATTAGTGGGGCCGACACCATATGTGGTGGGGGACTCACAATTGGTATGAAGAGGATATGGGTGGTGGATGAATCATTGTTTTCCTAAGATATAGTAGCCTAAGATCTAGAATTTGAAGACTCCATCCTCTTATTCTTAGTGGGTGGAGGGCTCACACTATGAAGCAACTCTTTTCCCTTTCACCACTATCACACTGAGGAAGATGCATGAGGTTATGGTTCACCAAGGTATACTACTTAGGTGCCATGAATTTTATGGTTTCTAGAGGGGAATATTCTATATGTAATACTTCTTTAGAAGTTGCTTCTTCCACTACTATTTCCAAGGAAATTAACTCTTTGATTACATTGTCATTATCTATGCCTACGTAGGCACTTCCCTCATTTGTCTGCTCTTTTTCTATTTTTCTTTGAAATTTGC
The DNA here is from genome assembly GCA_028583015.1 of Wollemia nobilis. Taxonomy (NCBI): domain Eukaryota; kingdom Viridiplantae; phylum Streptophyta; class Pinopsida; order Araucariales; family Araucariaceae; genus Wollemia; species Wollemia nobilis. Next base: position 1,443,305 of record JAQPPZ010009575.1, read on the forward strand.
ATCCCATCTATATGTCTAAATTTTGATGCAATATGCTTAATCCTCAATCAAAATTCCCATAATACTTTCATTTTCTCTTTTATCCAATACTTTTTCTTTAGATCCTTCAAATTTGTCATTGGGTCTACTATATCCATTATTGTATGTAAGGTCTCGTAGGAATTATTCCTTGGTGGTGGCATCAATTTTTTTCTCCAATAACTACTTTAGCTTGGGCATGCCAACTTCATCTATGGGATTTCAAAGAGCTTCTAGGTTTGGTCTAGACTCATTCATGAACTTTGCTGAGTTATTGACCTTGGCTAGCCAGTCCATGAATTTCTTCTTAAGGTCATTCAGTTACATGCCTCAAAAACCAGTACACATGTTTGCTAAATATATGCATCCTAAATGGAGTCATATCCTTAGAAAAGAACCAATACTTAGGGTGCTAACCTCCAAAAAATTCTTATAATTTGTTGGGAGCCTGTCGGGATTTTACCCCTTTAGGATTGTTAGTGTTGGGACAAGAAAATTTTCTATAAATTTATAATATGAGGAGAACCTCACCAAGCCCTGTATCTAAGAGAAAATGGGCCATTGGTGGCCCAATACATTCATGGTATTCAAATATAGCCTTAGGTACACACCTATATTTTGAAATAAGATTAAATGGATCAAGAATACCAAAAACTAGAAAATTTGGATCTCCTAGAATTTGACCAGCCCTTCTTGAATGTTGGCATCATAGTCAACAAAGTCAAAGGTTATCCTTTATTTATTGGGCATGCACCTCATTTGATATAATACATCGAGTTGGGCCTAGAATAGGTATTTTTCTCCCCTTGGGCCAAAAATGAATGCTAGCATCTTGGAAGTATCATTAGCACTCTCCCTTAGACATTGATAGCTAAGGAGAACTTTGGAAGCTTATCCAATTTGACATCACACATCCTAAAAATAGGTAAGCTTAATAAAAATAGTGCTATAAACCTTAGTGAAACTCTCAAATATCATGAAAGTCTTCACTGTATCCACCATCAACATTCTTCAAATCAAGTGAGTGTGAATAATGACCCTAAAACCCCATCAAGAGACAAAATTTCTTGAGTATTGGGATTGTAGTGCTCAACACATACAACCACTATTTCAAAGAAACTATGCACCTTAGACATCATATAATGGGCCAAGGTATTTCTTCTAATTTAGGATCAAAAGTATTTTAAAGGTCTTTGCTTGAAATACTCCAATGTCCCATCATTCATACTTTTGGTCCTCTTTAACAATTTGGGGTTTGTTATGCCGTTTGCTATATCTCTCAATAACTCAAGGATCATGGCTTGAGGGGCATGGGCCAATATCTCCTAGCCATAGGTAGATGGGGATGTAGTTAGAGAATCATGAAAAGACCTAGTTCTAGACATAGAGCTATAGGTTCTACTTCTTCTCCTATCCATTGCTTCATGAACACTCCTATGTAAATAGGCTCTAGTTAACTTAGGCTCTATGTTAGCTACTTTATCACTCTAAAATTTTAGGACTTTTTGTAGATAATGGAAATACGAAGTGTTCTGCAAGTAAGAGATCCTCTTATTATAACATTTCCTCTTAGACATTGGTGTATGAATCATCTTTAAATTATTCATGCATGCAATAAAATTCTTTTTCAAAGGGGCAACGAGAATTATCCATTGTTGTGTTAAGACCCCATCCTAATATTATTATGTAATTACCTCCTTTCTAACATGGGGATTCCATCCTAATGATATTAGATAATATTTGTAATGTGTGCGTGGCACTTGAGGTGCCTAAAATGCAACCATTATAAAGAATGTAACTACTTTTTTGGTAGAAGATTCTAGCTTTAGTTGCCACTTTCATGTGAAGCCAACCCTTGAGAGTTATAGTTAGGGTTATGAAGATTCATAAAAAGTAAATGGGGATAGATGAAGGTATATCATATTTTATTATATCAAATATTTGCTTCTAAGGAGGTTTTAAGCTAACAATAAATTCACTTTGAATGCTAACAATAAATCTCTCCCAAATTTATATTGAATACTAACAATAAATCTCCCCCAATCAAGCAATTGAATATGAAAGAAGTGGATGTCCATAGAGCACAAGGCTTATGTTATAATTGTGATGAGAAATAATTGTTGGGGTATAAATGCATACAACAAAAGTTATTTTTGTTGGATGTAGAAGAATCATCCATGAATGAAATACCTGATGAAGAAGTAGAACCTTTAAAGGAAGAGCCTCAATATGAGGGTGAAGCACAAGAAGAACCACAACCAAAGTTTTTTATCCATACACTTGTAGGAATATCTACCCCTTAGACTATGAAGGTAGTAGGATTATTCAAAGAGAAAATAATTATAATTCTTATTTATTTAGACAACACACATAATTTCATTGATACCCGAGTCGCTAAGCAAGTGAACTGTTACATACATGCTTAAATTTTTTTTGAGGTCATGGTGTCAAATAAATACACCTTATCTTGTAAGGGTAAGTGTCAAAGTTGAAGATAGTGAGTGTGGTCTACCGGTAAGGATTCCACCTGCATTATCGATGATGTGATCCAAGTTCAATCCCCATGGCCGATGATTCTAAGAAGTATAATTCAAAAAAAAAAGTTGAAGATATTATACGATGAACTCAAAATAGATATGTTTTCTCTTTCACTTAGAGGATGTGATGTTGTGCTAGGGGCATAGTGGCTCCATACTTTTGGAATAGTATCTTGGAATTTTACCAAACAATGGATGCAATTCTCTCAGAATGGAAGGTCATACATTATTTATGGTTTATCAAAATGATCTTCACAGGCTATCAATTCAAGCTAGATGGAAAAACTATTAAAAAATACTCACATGGAGTAGTACCTCAATTATTTTTAATTCAGTCACAAACGTTAAAAGTAGATGAATCCCAAAGGGATTTGCAACTCATTTTTACCAAACAAAATGCAATTTTTATGGAACAAATAGAATTACCTCCACATTTTTCCCATGATCATCCAATACCATTGGTACTAGATAGTTTTCCACCTAACATCAGACCCTATAAATATCCCTATGCTTTAAAGTCAAAATTGAGAAATTAGTTCAAGAGTTACTAAAAATCAGGGTAATTTGATCTGTTACTAGTCCTTACTCTTCACTAGTACTATTGGTCATAAGGAAATATGGGTTATAGTGACTATGTATAGACTTTCATAAGTTAAATAAGATTACCATTCAGGAAAAATTTCCTATTCCTATGATCAGTGAATTATTGGATGAGTTACATGGCATAAAGTTTTTATCCAAGTTGGATCTTTGGTTTGGCTATCATCGGATAAGGCTCAAGGAGGAAGGTATTCCTAAAACAACATTCCAAACTCATAAGGGCCATTATGCATTTTGGTCATGTCATTTGGCATATCTAATGCACCTTTAAAATTTCAAATACTCATGAATAATGTCTTTTTCCCATTTCTTTACAAGTTTATTTTGGTCTTCTTTAATGATACTCATCTACAGTTATACTTGGGTTGAACACATGCAACATTTGGATCAAACCTTGCAACTATCAAAAGATCACCAATTATTTATCAAATACTTAAATATTCCTTTGGAATGCAAGAGGTAGAATATCTAGGGCATATTATCTCACAATAAGGGGTTAAGGTTGATCCAAATAAAATTAAAGCTATACAAAATTGGCCTAAGCCACAAAATCTCAAGGCAATGTCAGGATTTTTGTATTTTTGGGTTTCATTGGCTATTATCGATAATTTGTACAAGGTTATGGAAATATAACATCTCCACTTACATCCATGTTAAAAAATAATTCCTTTATGTGGTCAACTCCCATAGAAAAAGCTTTTATAGATCTCAAAGAAGCCATGAATTTTATGTCGGTGTTAGAAACTCTTAATTTTTCCAAACCCTTAATAATTAAAAGTGATGCCTCATGCCATGGCATTGATTTTATGCTAATGCAAGAAGGATGACCCCTAGCTTTCACCAGCAAGGAATTATCAAGAAGAATTTTGGGGAAGTCTACTTATGAAAAGGAAATTATGGCCATATTCCATATCAACCATTGGTGATTGTATATGATTGAGAGGTATTTATCCATTAAAACAGACCACCAGAGTTTGAAATATTTATTTGAAAAAAGGGTATCTACTGTAACAAAATAGAAATGGATTTCAAAATTGTTGGGGTATGATTATGACATTGTGTATAAGAAAGAAAAAGAGAATATTATAGAATATGCCCTCTTCTATTAGTTTGAGGATCAAGTGATGGTATGTGCCCTCTTGTCCTAACTTTCCCAATGGGTCCCCAAACTTCAATAAGAAGCAACCAAGAACTTGTCCTTACAATATTTATAGAAATAACTCCAAATGGATACCATTTCACATTCCACATATTCATGGGATGGACACTTGTTAAGATATTAGGGTCACATTATGATTTCTAAGAATTCATCATCCATGAGAATATCATGAGCAAAATGTATGCTTCACCTATTTTAGGCCATTCAGGATTTTTTAAGACACATGAGAGAGCTAAAAGGTCCTTCTATTAGGAGGAGATGAAAAAAGACATCAAAATTTGTGTGGCTAAATGTGAAATTTTCCAATAGATGAAAGGGGAAATGGTTTGTACTCAACATACTCTACAACCATTGTCAATCCCAAACAATGTATGGAAAAATATATTCATGGACTTTATTGAAGGGATCTCTAAATATGGTAGAAAATCAGTCATTCTTGTGGTGATGGATTGTCTCTTGAAGTATGCTCATTTATGTTCCCTTGCCCATCTTTACCATACCTCTACCATTTATCAAATATTTATGGATTCCATTTTTAAACTTTGCAGCATACCCAAATCCATTATGTTTGATTGTGATCCCACTTTTACCAGTCGATTTTGACAAGAACTATTTAAAATACAGGAAATATAACTATGAATGAGCTTAGCCTACCATTCATCTATGAATGGGAAAACTGAAAATATCAACAAGTGCTTGAAAATCTACCTTCTTTATTTTACCTCTGAACACCCAACATAGTGGGCTAAGTGGATGCCTTTGGCTGAGTTGTGGTATAACACTTCCTTCCACACATCTTACAGAATGACTCCTTTTGAGGTAGTTTATGGGTAACCACCTCTGTCACCCTCTTCATATGTTCCTAGAAACTCCAAAGTTTAGGTGGTCAATGCAATTCTTTAAGACCATATCTAATTTTTATTGTAGTTGAAGGAGAAATTGTTGATGGCTCAAAACCAGATGTGACAATAGGATAACCAACATTATTTTGAGCATAGCTTCAAAGTAAGTGATACGGTATTTATTTGACTCTAACCCTACAAGCAATCTTCCATGCAACTTTTTGCTCATCAAAAATTAGCAACAAAATTTTATGGACCCTACCAAATATTGTCGTAGATTGGATAGGTGGGCTATAAGCTTACGTTACCATATTCTTCCAAGATCAATCCAATCTTCCATGTCTTTTATCTTAAGAAGATACTCGACATTCACATTAAATCCCAATCCATACTTCTTGAGTTAGATGATGAAGGCTCGATCATATTGGAGCCTAATCGTATTTTGGAATAAAAAACCCACACTCTTTGCAGCCATACCACCACTAAATTTTTGGCCTAGTGGCAGGGTTTACAACCAAAAGATACCACATGGGATCCTCTCCAATAGTTATAAAAATAGTTTCCTCATCTCCAACTTTGAGGACAAAGCTTTTTGAAGGGGAAGGGCATGTTAGGACCTCATTCTTAAATTACTATGTAATGAAGCCCTTTTTAACATGGGAAACACATATTAATAATATTATGTAATATTTTGTAATGTCTATGTGGTACTTGATGTGCCTAGACAAGTGGGGTCATTTACTATAGCTATTATAAAGAATGTAACTACTTTTTTGGTAGACGATTCTATATTAGGTGGCTACTTGCATGTAAATATGACCTTTGAACATTATAGTTAAGGTTATGAAGAGTCTTTAAAAAATTAAAGGGCCATAGATGAAGGTGTATCATATTTTTTTGTATTGAAGCTCTACTTCTAAGGAGGTTGCCCCCTTGAAAAAGCCTATGATTTTGTAATGTGTTCTTTCTTTCTGCAATATAATCTGTTGTATTTCTATTTCATCTTGTAATATTGTTAAATTCAAGCTCATTTTCTATTATTGTTGCAATATTATGTGGATGCACTTTCATTTTACTACAAGGTTCATAACATGTTGCTTCAACCCTAACTTTAATTTTTTAAAATAGTTACTACCTTTTTGAATTAAAAAATCCCTTTGCTTATAAAATTGGCCATATTTTCTACCATGAACACATAGTATGGCTACTTATGCTTGAGAGATATAGCACTTGAACCAAGTAACAAAATTGTATGTATTTATTCAATGGGATGACTAATGTGGCATTAATACTCCATGCTTTAAATTTTATCCAATGGTGGATTGACTCTTCATATAGCTAGTGCAGTGCTAAGGCCTTCCACCTAGAAATGGTTTGGGGCCTTTCATGCATCCAATTGGGAGGGTTGTATGATTCCTTGGTTGTTGAAGACAAATCCCAATCGTTAGATTCATGCACCTACTACAAAAATATCCCTCGTATACTTTTGGATTTGGCATGTGGTTTCATCCTTCTTGGCCTTACGAGTGATTATCTTGTAGTAAATCAGGTCACACCTCCCTAGGCAATGCTTGAGTGAATTTTCTTCATGACATATTGAGATTGGATTATGTGCTATTATAAATATTGGTTGCTTATGAGATCTCTCCTAAATGGGGCAACCTCGCTTATATCCATAGATGGATTTTGATTTTATGGTGGGTGTTGGTTTATCCTTAGTCCATTTTACTCTTGGAACTAGGTTGGCATAGATCTACCATGTGTTAATCCTAAGGGTTGGTGTTTCTTTGTAAGGTTTACAACATTCTAGCACTTTGCCCTTTTGTTGATTTTCAATCAGATATCTTGCACTTCTTTGACCAAATTATTCTATCAAACATAACTACATCCATGGGATTAGACGATGTATCTTCCAAGGATATACCTTATTTTGATTGGAAAAACATCAGAGCCATCTATAATTTTCTTTTATGGATATAATGGCTCTCCTTGCATCAAAAATACCTTATTGACTTGCAAGGAAAAGATAACTTTTGCAAATTTTTTTAATGATATATACAATATACCTTATGACAATGGATTATCCCATCCCAAATTGATTGAATATATTTTTGGAACCCAACATCCATATCTCAAATATTTATTGCTCCAAGTGATCATCTAGAATGTATGAATGCACTTCATCAAAAAACACGTTCAAGTTTGAAAAATATTCTTCAACCAGGTAGGCTTGCTCCTCATTATGATCTATGAAGGTAATTTATTCCATGAGGTGAATATGGAGAGGTTTTGTGTCATATTTGGTTCTAAGCAACATGTGAGTCTATTCCAAGGATAGGTATCCTCCAATATTGATGATGAAAACCCTTGAAAGGTATATATCAAATGTGGCTGACAAATCAATTACCACTATATGTTGGAGTACAATTAGGTGGAGGTAGATTTGGAGAGACAAGGGAAAGCCCAAAACTAACCTAAATATTGGTATCAGGCTGCCATCTAACTAAAATACTTTGTTTTTGGAAGACTCATAAATTAACCTAAGTGCATCTGCTACCTTTTTATGCATGACCGATGTGCTAGAACCAAAATTAACCATATAGTTATTTATTAACTTATCCTTGCAGATTAGGCTCAAATAGAAAGGCATAGGCTTAGCTTGGCTTGCCTTTAGACCATACACTTGTAGGTCCATGGGAGACTTTTGCTTGCCTAGCTCCTTCTACTTTTGCAAGGATTCTTCTGAGTGTTTCATCTATTCCAACATTGAGAGCACATCCTAGAGAGGTATTGCTATATCAGATTTCCTCAAATGATACACCAAATTGAAAGATCCAATAGAAGGATCATTTAGAATAGTTCTTGATGTTGTTAGAGGCCTATGTTTTTCTATTGTTAGAGGAGGTCTTGGTTGTCATGACCCTCCCATATGGACTTTTGAAACATAGAAAAACAATGTATTAACAAATGTGACTAATATTCGATTTTGAGCAATAAGTAATGAAGGATATGTTACTGCTAATAAATTGCCAATGTGTAGGATCAGGTGCACTCGTGAGTGGAGGAAATTGAGTCATCCATGGGAGGTGAGAGTACTTGAGAAGGGGAAATGATGATAAGGCAAATCAAAGGTAACACAGTTAGATACCTTTATATAGGCATGCATTTGATTAAGGGATAATCGTCAATGTCTAATCACCTTGAGCCCTAGACTGATGGCCTAGTAGCTATCGTAAGTTCTAGAGGTTGAGACAGGTGATTAGATTGATGGAAAGACTCCCTCTTTGTTTGATGCACTTGCATGATTATATTTTACTTCAGTATTATTAACCTTGATAACCGGTGATCATGGGGTAGATGGTTTGCCTTCACAAACTTCATATGTGTGTTGTTTAAATAAATATTTTAATTATTTAAAAATAGCAAAATATGTTGTTTAAATAAATAGTTTATTTATTTAAAAAGAGCAAAATATGTTGTTTAAATAAATAGTTTATTTATTTAAAAGGGTAAAAGATATTGTTTAAAATAAATAGTTTATTTATTTAAAAAGAGCAAAATATGTTGTTTAAATAAATAGTGCATTGATTTCGCGACATTTTTCGTGTGTTGTGGCTTCGGCGCTTTTTGTCGCGATGTCGCGACATGTCGCGATGTCGCGACATGTCGCGATTTCGCGACATGTCGCGTTATCGCGACATGTCGCGTTATCGCGACCGGTTGTTGTGGCGCGGCGGTTGTTAGGTTAGGTGTCGCGATTTCGCGACATGTCGCGTTTTCGCGACATGTCGCGTTTTCGCGCCCTTTGTTCTTCTGGTCTCTTTGCTCTTGGTTGGGATGCCCTTTCTCCCTCTTGTAACTGTAATTTGTTTTAATGCAAGCTTTTTTCAAAATTTTCAAAAAAAAAATAAAAATAAATAAATAGTGCATTTATTTAAAAGGGTAAAATATATTATTTAAAATAAATAGTTTATTTATTTAAAAAGGGGCAAAAGATGTTAAATGAATAGTTTATTTATTTAAAATGGCAAAAGATATTGTTTAAAATAAATAGTTGATTTATTTTAGAAAGGCAAAATATAATGCTTAATTAAAATGTAGAATATTTAAAATAAAATAAATTGAAAACCCTAAAAAAAAAAGGTGTTTTCCTCAACGTATCTAGGAAGCCACCACCCACCTATCGGTTGACTCACCTGAGATGTTATGGCGACAAGACGACATTCGGCAGAATAGGCCGAATTGCCCTTTGGAGACCCGGATGGCCAGATGCGTGAAGCTCCTTTTACATGAGAGGAAAACTCTTTATAAAGATCACCTTGGGAAGAGAAAGAAGAGGGGTGTTCACCCTACCTCCTGTCAAAGGTGGTCGAGGAGTAATGGTGGGTAGGTAGGAGCATGGATCGAGGAGGGAAAGAAGACACTAAAGAAAAATCCCAAAGAGGCAAAGAGGCAAGGGAGGATGAATGGGGAAGGAATGAAGGAAGAGTAGTTCAGGTGACTGTTAGTCAAAAAGTGCCTACCTACAGAAAAACAACTGATGCACCTTTTTGCATATTTCCCAAGAAGACCAAAGTAGCCCATATGCTAAATATCAAAGAAAATGCAAAACACCGCAAGGAGGAAAAGTGTTGCGATATCGCGACATGTTGCATTTTTGTGGTTCAAAGCAAAAAGAAAAACAAAAGGGAAAAAGTGTCGTGATATCGCGACATGTTGCTTTGTCGCGGCCAAAAGGGAAAAAGTGTCACGATATCGCGACATGTATTTTCGCGACAAAAGAGAAGAAAAGGCACAAGGTGGCAAAAGTGTCACGATATCGCGACATGTTGCTTTGTCATGGCCAAAAGAGAAAAAGTGTCGCGATATCGTGACATGTTGCTTTGTCGCGGCCAAAAGAGAAAAAGTGTCGCGATATCGCGACATGTTGCTTTGTTGCGGCCAAAAGAGAAAAAGTGTCATGATATCGTGACATGTTGCTTTGTCACGACCAAAAGAGAAAAAGTGTCGCGATATCACGACGTGTCTTAGTTTCGCGGTTCATAGTGAGGAGAAAGAGCAAAGGGCAAAAAGTGTCGCGATATCGCGACATGTTGCATTTTCGCGGCTAAAGAGCAAGAGAAAGAGCCAAGAGGGAAAAGTGTCGTGATATCGCGACATGTTGCTTTTTCACGGTCCAAAGCAAAGAGAAAGAGCCAAAAGGAAAAAGTGTCACGATATCGTGACATGTCTCATTTTCGTGGCTGGAAGTGGCAAAAGAGCAAAGCAAGAAAGAATGTCATGATTTCGCAACATGTCTCATTTTCGCGGTTGGAAGCGACAGAAGAGCAAAGCAGGGAAAGAATGTCGCAATTTCATGACATGTCTCATTTTCACGGTGGGAGGTAGCAAAGGAGCAAAGGAAGAGATGAATGTCACGATTTCGCGACATGTCCCATTTTCACGGTTGGAAGCGACAGAAGAGCCAAGCAAGGAAAGAATGTCACGATTTCATGACATGTCTCATTTTCGCGGATGGAAGCAGCAGAAGACCAAAGCAAGGAAAGAAGGTCGCAATTTCATGATATGTCTCATTTTTGCGACGGGAGGCAGCAAAGGAGCAAAGGAAGAGACGAATGTCACGATTTCGCGACATGTCCCATTTTCGCGACTGGAAGCGGTAGAAGAGCCAAGCAAGGAAAGAATGTCGCGATTTCGTGACACGCCAGCTGTAAAGGAATAAAGTATATTTTTAGCAACTAAAGATGAGTACTGACATCAAGTGCCAATTTCTAAAGAATGGTCTGTTGATTATAACCTGGCAGGTCCGTTGGATGATTGCCAATCTATCCAATCTGCAAGAAATCCGTTGTGTATTGTTAGAAACTACGGATGATTGCTTGTAAAATAAGTAAGATGTACTTAGGAAAAGATACTCTTTTAGGGTATATATAGGGGTGAGCGACTCCAAAAAAAAGGTCGACTCTTGGACGTTTACAAGACTGTGTGTACGTACTTTGAATACAAGCAATAAAATCGCATCTCCCATTGGCTTCTGGTTCATATCGTGCAAGTGTATGTACTAATGTTCTTTATTTTTGCTTACAATATTGAATTGTAAATTGAGTCTGTTCTTGTATCTAAACTTTTGCAATACATAAATCATATTACTGGAATAAAAATCTAATATATACGCATGCTAAACAAAATATCAGAAATCATGTATGGAATTATATAATTTTTGCATGGGAATGTGTTTTAAATGCTTTGGATAGAAGTAAATCTGTCTTTGATGTTGTCTAATCTGTACTGTGAGAAAAGTTTCTAGCTTAGGCTATATTTCCCTTTATCTCTTGTTCCCCTTTTCTCTAAAAACTCAAAGGAACCAGCCTTCTCTGGAGACTAGACAGATGATCTCAAGCAAGATCTGTCTATTCAATGTTGGCAAAGTCTAAGGCGCAACACTATTAACCGAAGGCAGATTTTGTTCCAACAGGTGACCCAATTACCATGGGTGAACTAGGTTGGTCCTTGTTCGAAGTTGGTTGTTATGCTATTCTCTATGTTAAAGAGTGTTGAAGCTCTGTTTTAAAGAGAATGAAAGCTCTATATTACAGAGCATGAATATCTGTGTTAAAGAACATTGAAGCTCTGTGTTAAAGAGCGTGAAAGCTCTATGCTAAAGAGTGTGAAAGCTCAGTGTTAGAGAGCGATGAAGCTATATGTTAAAGAGCATTGAAGCTCTGTGTAAAGAACATTGAAGCTTAGTGTTAAAGAGTGTTGAAGCTCTGTGTTAAAAAGTGTGAAAGCCCTATGTTAGAGAGCAATGAAGCTTTGTGTTAAAGAGTGTTGATAGCTTTGTGTAAAAGAGCATAGAAGCTCTATGTTAAAGAGCATGAAAGCTCTATGTTAAAGAGTGTGAAGCTCTATGTAAAGAGCATTGAAGCTCTATGTTAAAGAGTGTAAAAGCTCTATGTTAAAGAGCATGAAAGCTCTATGTTAGAGAGTGATGAATCTCTATATTAAAGAGCATGAAAGCTCTATGTTAAAGAGTGTTGAAGCTTTGTGTAAAGAGCATTGAAGCTTTGTGTTAAAGAGTATTGAAGCTCTATGCTAAATAGTGTGAAAGCTCTGTATTAGAGAGCGATGAAGCTTTGTGTTAAAGAGTGTTGATAGCTTTGTGTAGAAGAGCGTAGAAGCTCTATATTAAAGTGCATAAAATCTTTGTGTTAAAGAGCATGAAGCTCTGTATAAAGAGCGTTGAAGCTCTATATTAAAGAGCATGAAAGCTTTGTGTTAAAGAATGTGAAAGCTCTGTGTTAGAGAGCGATGAAGCTCTGTGTTAAAGAGCGTGAAAGCTCTGTGTTAAATAGCATTGAAGCTCTATGTAAAGAGAATTGAAGCTCTGTGTTAAAGAGCATTTAAGCTCTGTGTTAAAGAGCGTGAAATCTCTATGTTAGAGAGTGATGAAGCTCTATGTTAAAGAGCATTGATAGATCTATGTAAAAGAGTGTACAAGATATATATTAAAGAGCATGAAAGCTTTGTGTTAAAGAGCGTGAAGCTTTGTGTAAAAAGCATTGAAGCTCTGTGTTAAAGAGCATGAAAGCTATGTGTTAAAGAGCGTAAAAGCTCTGTGTTAAAGAGTGTGAAAGCTTTGTGTTAAAGAGCATGGAAGCTTTGTGCTAAAGAGCATTGTAGCTCTATGTCAAAGAGATAATCGTAGCTCCGTATTAGAGCATCATAATCATATGTTAGAGGATGCATAGCATCGTAGATGGTTGTGTTTTGCGCTAGCCAATAATTTGAATGATTTTCCATCCGATAGCTCATTGCAGTCGGTAGAAGCTTAGCTACTATTCATAGTCTTCTTTATCAATTTTAAAATGAAATGAATGTTTATTTTGTAATGTAGGGGTATGGGAGCTTATGCTATGAAATAAAATAGAAATGAATGATTATTTTGTAATGTAGGGGTATGGTACCTTATGCTATGAAATAAAATAGAAATGAATGATTATTTTGTAATGTAGGGGTATGGAACCTTATGTTATGAAATAAAATGGAAATGAATGATTATTTTGTAATGTATGGGTATGGGACCTTGTGTTATGAAATAAAATGGAAATGAATGATTATTTTGCAATGTAGGGGTATGGGACCTTATGTTATGAAATAAAATGGAAATGAATGATTATTTTGTAATGTAGGGGTATGGGACCTTATGTTATGAAATAAAATGGAAATGAATGGTTATTTTATAATTTAAGGGTATGGGACCTTATGTTATAAAATAAATGAAATAAAATGAAAATGAAAGATTATTTTGTAATGTAGGGGTAAGGGAACTTATGTTATGAAATAAAATGGAAATCAATGGTTATTTTGTAATTTAAGGGTATGGGATCTTATGTTATAAAATAAATGAAATAGATGGTTATTTTGTAATTTAAGGGTATGGGACCTTATGTTATGAAATAAATGAAATGGATGATTATTTTTTAATTTAAGGGTATGGGACCTTATGTTATAAAATAAATGGAATAGATGGTTATTTTGTAATTTAAGGGTATGGGACCTTATGTTATGAAATAAATGGAATAGATGGTTATTTTGTAATTTAAGGGTATGGGACCTTATGTTATGAAATAAATTAAATGAATGGTTATTTTGTAACCTAAGGGTATAGGACCTTATGTTATGAAATAAATGATTACTTAGAAATTATTGGTATGGGACTCTAATTGTTGAGGAGGGTAGTTCATTTACTACAAATAGAGCACGTGAGCTAATGCATGGTTGATTGGCTCTCTCAAGTTGGGTGAGAGGGGAAGTGGAAAGGGTAGTTTCTAAGATAAATGACTATGCATTAGTAAGTTGAATTGCTTGGGTTATTTGTATAGTTGCAATGTGGCAATGAATTAAGTAAGTGCATATAGAAGCATGTCTATCCGGATCCATGAGTGTCCTGATCCCTTACTATCCTCACTTGATCGATGGAAGAGCGAGAAGGTCAAATTCAGGAGATAGACTAATCCACAAGTTTGCTCTCTACCTTACTTATTGATTATTGTTGCAATAGATTAGATTGTGGGGAGATTTCCTCGATAAAATGGATGTAAAGTAGTGTGGAAAGGTATGGGGTGTACCATACTAGTTCATGTACTTGAACGAACTTTGTAACTGCCACATCTAGTACTTATTTATTTAGTCTTCTGCATTTAATGTATGCATAATTGGTTATTATTTCTCTATGCCTTGACTATGCTTGCTTGATGATAATTAATTTTGTTAAATTTAGTATCTAGATATTTTATGCTCTTGTGATGATTAAAAAGGAAAAAATCTTTAGTAAGTTCTAGGTGAACTTAGAGGTACCCTAAGGGCTTGAGACCCCCTTAGGGAGGTTGGAAAATAGGTTTGGAAGATTGTACCAGAGCTAATATATCTTGTCAGTGGACAAGATTGATAGCTTAGCTTGCAGTAAACGTATCATGCCCACACATAACAACTTGTGTGGATATGGAGATGCATGTACACCTTCTAACAATTGAAGGTGGTAAGCCTAGCTCATCAAGACCGATGAGAGAGATAGACTTACATGCACAACACAAGATAGGCTTACGTATACCAGACTTGCGTGAAGGAAATATTGTGTGGTATAGTTCTTAAGAAATTTAAGCTATGTCAAATAGTAGGTCTATCTAAGGTTGGTTGGGGACTTATGAATCCTCCTCCTTAGTAAAAAAAAAAATTATATAATATTATATGTAAACTTTTCTTTTGTGTGTGCGTGTTTTCTTATTTCATGTTTTTGGGGTGTTACATTGGTGGATCTATAACATGTTACTTTAGAGGCTCTAAGACTATTCTTATGATTGTCAAAACTACTTGGGCCTGGTTATCTAGTAGAACTTGCATCAAGTTTTTTTTTATTATCATCTAGCCTACCTTAGGGCTTAGGGATTAGTTGGATAGACTTTTCCTGCTCTTCAATAGCCTTCTTTTTATCATTGGTGATATAGTTTGAATAGACTTGTGTCCTCCCAAGAGTTGAGGAGCCTACTTAATTTGATATGGCATATACTTCTACTTCATCCTAGGTAACTAAGGTTTGCTTTAGAACTAAGTAATCAACTATTGGCGATGCAGTTAGAGGTGATTTGTGTTGTTAAACCACACTTTAATAGTGTTTAATTTATTAAATCCAGGATGGTGTCCATAGGCTATATGCGCTAGGAAATTTCTTAGGTAAGGCTCTCTATTCTAAAGCATTCAAGAAACATAAATGAAACTTGTTATTGCAATAAATAAAGGAATTGAACTAAAAAATACAACTTGCTAGAAATGAAAATGATTTTAGCTAAAATGAAGTAAAGAGTAGAAAGGAAAACCAAACATAAAACAACTCTCTTTTTACACTAAGCTACAACAATATAAATATAAAATTAATATAGCTAATTAATGCTCATCGAAGATGAAATACAACAACTACATTACTATCATAAAGTGCAAGAAAAATCAACAAGTTTAATATGTCCTACAACAAATAAGAAATGCAAAAAATAAGAATGAACTAATCTAGACTACAACAAATTAGAATGCAAGAAAATTGTACCTTCCACTAGCTAGGAGTGGGTCCTTTCTCTGCATCAATGTGGAAGGAAAAAAAACTCAACCTAGGTCACACAAATAGAAGATAATAATAGTTCAAAGCATAATATTATTTCAGATTAGAATTTCCTTACAAGATATAGTAGAAATCAATAAAAATGTAGCAACATAATGGTATATTTTCTCTCTATCTTCCCTTAGCTCCTCGAGCTACTGCTCTTATTTATAATGGAGAGGACAATGCCCTCTCTTACCTTTGTAGTTGGGTTGTTACATCAACAAATATACAAGTATTCTATTTCAATAAGTGAAGATAAAAAATGGGTATAACAATAGTCAAACTTAGTCATAACTGCCTACATAGGATCTTGGATGCCATAGTGAAAGGGCTTAAAATAGAAAATTTCATGGTCAAAACTATTCCCAAAATAAATGTTTACAAATTGCCTTTTATCCTTTCTTGGAAGTTGTTACTAGTTGTTCTAAGTTAGCAATACTTGACTACTTGTTGACGTCATACACAAGTGGTCAAAAAAAAAATTAGTTGACCAAAATAGTAAGGTGAAAATTGAAAATGGTTTGGTGTTTCCAGTTTCTTAGTCATGTCATCCTCCTTATCCTCTTCTTCCATATTAGCTATGCATTATTACAACCATATTTGATGTTGGTTTCTATAGCCACATTTTTAGCTCCTTGTACACATTCAACACTAGTGTGTAGTCCATATCCTAGGCTAGAAAAGTACTATCTCATCCAATGCTAGTCGAGTGTTGTCAGGTTCAATGCTTATTGTATAAGGCTGCATCCAATGCCTATTACAACCTTAATCTCTTATGTCGGGTAAATTATTATCTCCAATGCCATTGTACAAACTATCTCAAGAACTCCAAATGTGTGCAAAATTCTAATAACCCTTTTTATTCCTAAATCTTAACATTAATAAACAAAAATATCCCTTGTTTACCTTTCTTGGTACATAATATCACTCTGCCTAACTAAATTTATATTTAATCCTAATTACCTTATTTAATCAAGTAACTACTGCAATAATAAATCAAAATATATTCTAATAGTACAAAAATATGGGCAAAAGTTGAAAAAATGAGGTATTTTTGGGCCTTATCACTCCCCTCAACCTATTGGGAGACATGTCCTTATGCCTCAAATAGTTTTCTTTAAACACTCTCTTTTAAGGCTCATCCCCTATTTAGGCTATTGTCCTGCATCCTTTGCTACAAGTGCCAAAGTTTGTAGGGGGTTTTGTTAAAATATTCTCCAATTAGCATAGGTACACTATTAGGATCATAAACCTGATCTATTTTCCATTTAATTCTTGCTTCTTCCAATTAGTTTTGGAGCTAAGTGATTTCTTTATTCTTGTCCTACAACAAATGCTTAACTACCTTCAACCTGGTTTGCAAGGCCCAAATAATTAACTTAGCTCCTTTCAAGTCCAAGTGTTCAAGGTTTGTATCATATTCATTTGATATGTTAAGTTGTCCTATTTTTAATCCAAGTGAAGAAGGTTGTGAAGCAGTGGCTTCAGGGGAGCCTTCTCCTAGGCCCAAATGTGGCATAACCTTAGAAGATACATGGTGTAACAATCCCTCGATGCACACTATATCCTATGTCTCATTTCTTCTTCTCACTACATTTTATTCTAAATCAAAGCAATTGGATATGGTTCCCTCTATTTGTTTATAACTTCAATCTTTGGCAAAGAATTACCACTTGTCGGTTGTGTTTGAATCAAGGTCTATTGTCGTTCCTTTTGTCTAGAAGTTATTGCATGTGTTATTCTTTTGAATATCTAATTAGTAAAATGTTATTCCCTAAGGGATTATAATTTCTTAGGAGTAATAATTTTAACCTTATTTTGGATCTTTTTAATTGAAGCTTCTTGGGCTTCCTTTTTGTATGATTTTTCCTTGTCTGCTATTGCTATTGACTTAGGTGCTTCTTCCTCTAGTTTTTTCTTTTTCTTTTGTTGTATGTGGCTCAGGTGCTTATTTTTCATAGGGCATAGGAGGGATTTATGTATGCACTTTAGATTATGTGGTGTAGACTCCTCTTTCATAGGCCTTTCCCACTTCTTCCCCTTAGGCACACAATTGGGGGTCTTGGAAACTTTTAGTGTTTCAAAGCCCTATTTAGTGCATGTAATTTCTTGTTGGATTTTTCTAGCTTGGGCTTAGGGACTTTGACACCCTTGAGACTTCAAGCTCTAGCAAGTTCTAGATGGAACCAAATTGTTCCAGTGCCTTAGTAGCATTGATTTTTTTTAGTTCTTTGTATTTATCAATTTGTTGCTTGAGTCCCTCAACCCCCAAAATTTTAAGCCATTGGGTTTCACTACCCTTACCAATATTGAATTGGTGATGAAAAAGCAACTAGATTAACCCATGTTGTTTTAATTAAAACTTCCCTTTCCTAAATATAGAAGCCATATTATGAAGTACAATGTTCAAATAATAAGGCAAATTAATGCAAATATGCAAATTGCTCTCACTATGTGTAACGTACCGTTACACCAAAATCTCAAGGTGGAAGTTAAATTCAAATATACCAGGATCATAACATCCCACTACGCTCCGTAGTCTAAACTCTAGATGGCAGTCCTACTTCATCATTCGCTCCACTCAAGACTCTGGCATGATAGGCCTGACTTCCCACCTGATCTATGTTAGCGTACTTTAATATTTTGTTAATTTGTTAAATTAACTTAGCAACTAGTTATTTTAGTTGCAGCGGCATCCTGTTGAGATGCGCCCATTCCGGGCTAATCCAAGAAGTCCATTTGTATTGCAGTCTTATTTAAACTGCACAATATTTCAATAAACAATTGGTTCGTTTCCTAACATGGCATCAGAGCCAGATTGCTACGACAATTTTTTTTGCAGTGAAGGGTGAGAGTGAGAGAAAGCTGGAAGCGGAAGCAGAGAAGCGTAGGGGATTGCCAGGCGGAGAATTTTTTTTTGGGATTGCCAGGCGGAGAATTTTTGTTTCCCTTCCGCGACGTGATGTTTTTTTAATCACGCCGTCGCGTGATTACTTAAAAAAAAAAAAAAAATCGCGGAAGGCCCCGCGCCCCCGCTCACCCGAATTAATTTTTTTTTTTTTTTTTTGTCGCGCGCAGGCACGCGACAGTCATCGTGCATCCATGCGCGACTGAGGGAGGGGGGGCCCCCCATCTGCACGCGGACCCCACGTGCGCGCCCCTGCAGCCCGCGCGTGCGTAGCTGCTTTGCACAGTGCGCGCCTGGTAAAATACCACGCTGCGCCACGCGCAGCTTGCGCAGCGTGCATCGCGCACGTGGTAAATTCCACGCTGCGCGCATCCGCGCAACTTGCACAGCGCACAAGTTGGGCAACGCGCAGCCGCGCATCTTGCGTAGCACGTCGCGCGCACCCGCGCAGCCTGCGCGGCTTGCCCAGAGCGTGGCCCGTGCAGCCACGCACAACGTGGAAACATCGCGGGCCAGACGCTGTGTGTTTTTTTGCTCGAGGACGAGCAGCAGCGGGAAGTTGACTGACGGGGTGCAGCTGCCGGAGGTGTTTTTTTAGCTTGATCCGGCTTTCTCCTCCCAGATCAGCCCACGGGCTCACTGGCAAGTGAGCCGCGTGGTGGGTTCCGGGAACCCAGCAGTCAGGAGTTCAAATCCCTTCCACTCCCCTAAGGTAAAATTTAATTATTTTTTTTAATTTTTTTTACCTAAGGTTAATATTAAATTTTTTTTAATTATTTTTACTATAGTAAAAATTAAAAAAAAAAAAAAAAAATTTTACTATAGTGAAAATTAAATTTTTATTAACCTTAGCGGTAAAAATATTAAAAAAAAAAAGGGGGGGGCAATTTCTGAAGAAAGAGGGGATATTTTTTTTCAAAAAATCAAAGGGGGAATGTGAGTAATTTTCTGAAAAAAGCAAATTTTTGGCATTATTGTAAAGGTGCATTTTCGGCTGTGTCCGACACCTGGAGGGTTAATTCTTGTGGGCACTTTTTATGTTGTATGTTGCATATTTCATTTTTTGCACTACTTCATTAAAAGTTAAAAAAATCAAATACACTCCCTAAGTCCTCGAAATAATTAAAACCCATCCGTGCAATTTATTGCCTTTGCAGCGTTCGGTATTTGTGATACCTCTGGCCAGCACTTACAGGTAAAGCTGTCGTGATTGCGCTACTGTATCCGCCGCCTAATATAGTTGCTACAATGACGTCTGAGCTTGTTCTCTATAAATCATCGGGGAGAGATAAGTTTGCCATTTTTTGCATTTTTTTACTCCATCCACTACCCTTAATCGCTCTTGTGTTTAGGCGTAAATCCTGACGAAGTATTCTTCATAGTGTTTAGGGGAAGTTACGCCCCACGCATGAGAAGAATCTTCTATGGTAGGTGCCATCAACAAGGCGATTCCCTTTCAGTACTGCTTATGTTCCACGTATCGTATGATCTCTAAAACTCACCTATAGTCTCCCTCACGTAAGGGCGGGTGATTTTTGTTGATCTTTCTAAATACCTATAGTTTCCCTCACGTAAGGGCGGGTATTTTGTACGGTATAACGGCCTAGCAAAAGGTATATCGAAAGGGGGACCAATTGGTGTTATAAGGAACCTTCACTATGGCCATTGTTGCAAAGTTGATGACTGATCCTCATCAGTTATTGAAAGGTCCAAATTATACACCATGGAAACATAAGATGAAGGCAATTCTCCAAATGGAAGATTTATGGGATATTGTTACTGGAGTAACACCTAGGCCTTCACCAGCATCAGGATCCACAGCTCCTACTGCTGATCAGATAGCTTTTGACAAGAAAGACAGTCGAGCAAAGGTGCTCATTTTGTTTGTTGTTTCAGATGAAGTGCAACCTCATATAGCTGACAAAGCAAGTGGTAAAGAGGCATGGGATGCCCTTAAAACCATCTATGAGGGAAAGAATGATTCCACCATTCTTCATCTTCAACAACAACTTCATAACTCGAGTTTGAGACAGGGTGAAACAGTTGAACTCTTTACGTGCGAGTGTCTGAATTGAAAGAGAGATTGAATTCTTTGGGAGATTCTGTGGACGAAAAGCTTCTCATTTCAATTGTGATGAGAGCTTTGCCTTCTTCATTTGATATGTTGATCACCTCCATCCAGGTGTCTCAACGACAAATTACCTACATCGAGTTGGTCAATCTGCTTCAACAACGGAGGCACGCCAACTTCACAAGGATGATTCTTCCAATACAGCCCTATACACCAACAGGCAGGGTTCTAGGAAGAAAGGTAATGGGCAAAAAGGAGGCAACTTTCGGAAAGGAGGAAATTCTCAACAGGATATGAAAGGAAAAGGAAAACAACCTCAACGAGAAGAAGAGGTGGTGCAAGATCCGTGAGAAAGACAACCATGACACCAACAGGTGTTGGCATAAGAACAAGCGAGAGAGGCCAAAACAAACCACAAAATAAAAACAAGCAACCCCGGGTGAATGTTGTTGTTGAAGAATCGACTCGGATTCTGAATGGGCACACAAGGTGCTCATGACTACCACAGATTCCACACAGAGGGATCCTGTTTGGTATGTCGATTCCGGAGCTAGCAAACATATGATCGGCGACGGATCGTGGTTTGAATCATTCATGGCCAAAGAGGGCAAACCTGTCACCATTGCTGATGATAAAACCTACAGGGTTCAGGGAGAGGTTACAGTTTCAGTCACTCTTCCTGATGGCAAGTGTCAGATTGACAAAGTCCTCTATGTTCCGGGATTGGCTAACAATTTGTTGTCAGTCACACAAATCCTGGATAGAAATATGGTTGTCAACTTTCGTGTTGAGAATGGCAAGAAGTGTTGTACTATTACCAGGAAGGGTAAGCAGATTGCAATGACTTCATATAAGCACGGCTTATTTGCCCTAGATGCTATCTCTACTCCACATGTTGCCATGATTTTCTCTACCAAGGAGGCAACTTCCCTATGGCACAAGAGATATGGGCATCTTAGTTACGGCTACTTACTTGAGCTCGGTAAGTATGAGATGGTAAAGGGTCTTCCTTCCCTTTACGCCACATTGCCGAGTGTGCTCGACTGCTTGGCGGGAAAGCGGCATAGAGTACCATTTGAGAAGAGCTCAACAAGAGCACAAAAACCTCCGGAGTTAATTCACACCGATCCGTGCGGTCCTTTCACACCCAACGGTTGTGGAGGGAAGAGGTACTTTCGGTTATTCGTAGATGACTACTCACGAAAGATGTGGGTTTTCTTTCTCCAAGCTGAAATCCGAAGCTTTCGCATTCTTCCAGCAGTTCAAGAAATCCGTTGAGAAGGAGTCAGGAGCTTCTATTAAAACCCTCCGCTCAGATCGAGGGGGGGAGTTTACCTCTAAAGAATTTTTTGCATTCTTAGATAAGCATGGAATCAAGAGACAGTTAACAACTGCCTATACTCCTCGACAAAATGGAGTTGCTTGAGAGAAGGAACCGTTCTATCATGGAAATGGTTCGTTGTATGCTCACGGGAGCTACTCTTGGGCAACAATATTGGGCAAAAGCTGTCACCACTACAGTATATCTGTTGAATAGGGCACCCACAAAGGCCCTAAAAGGAATGACTCCACGGGAAGCATGGAGTGGTCGAAAACCCTCCATATCTCATCTACGTATTTTTGGATGTCACGCTTTCATGCACATACCAAAAGAGAAAAGGAAGAAGCTAGATGAGAAAACACTGAGATGTATTTTTCTTGGTTATGATGAGCACTCTAAAGGATATCGTTTGATAGATCCTTTGACCAAGAAAATTCATGTCGACAGAGATGTTGTCTTTGATGAAGCTTTCACATCATAGAGCACATCTAAAGTACACCTAGATCTTGTGGAATCTAAGGAAGAGAAGATTCCTTCGTCAACACGAGACGGGAGGTCCTTCTACATCTTCTTCAACACCATCGAAGAAGAATCCAAAATGGTGTACAAATACAATCAGAGACGCAAATTTATCCACTCCTCCCAATTTGAACTTGGATAGACCTCGTACACGCAGTATGGCTCAAAAGGAAAAAGAAGCCAAAGAAACTGGTGAGGTTGATGATCTTTGTCAATCTTTTGAGGAACTTTCTGTAACTCCACGTACAGAAGTAGAGGATATGGATATTGATGATGACAGGGCGTTCATGTCTACCATAGACGATCTTGAACCTGCATCAGTGCAAGATGCTCTTAGTGAGCCTCAGTGGAAGGCCGCTATGGATACAGAGTATGAGTCTTTGATGAAAAATAAAACTTGGAAGCTTGTTGATCTGCCGCATGGAAAGAAACCCATTGGCTACAAATGGGTATATAAAGTCAAGTACAAGGCAGATGGAACAATTGATAAGCATAAGGCCCGTCTTGTTGCAAAGGGCTATGCTCAAAAGGAAGGCATTGACTACGAGGAAACTTTTGCACCTACTGCTCGGATGACCACAATTCGAGTTATGTGTGCTATGGCAGCACAATATGGGTGGAAAGTTCACCAGATGGATGTCAAAAGTGCCTTTCTAAATGGTGATCTCCAAGAAGAAGTCTACATGACTCAGCCAGAAGGATTTGAAGTGGAAGGCCAAGAGCGAGAAGGTTTGCAAATTGGTCAAATCCTTATATGGTCTGAAACAAGCTCCTCGAGCTTGGTATATAAAAATGGACAATCACCTTATGCGGCATGGATTTAAGAGATGTCCGTCAGATGCAAACCTCTATTTCAAGAAACAGGGTTATGAGATAGTGTTGCTTGTACTCTATGTTGATGATCTGCTCATTACAGGGAGTTCAGAAACTATGATCTCTACTGTCAAAAGAAACTTGTGTAAATATTTTGAGATGACAGATCTCGGACTTCTCCATTACTGTCTTGGTCTGGAATTCAGCCAGAAGGAGCACTCCATCAAAGTGTCTCAGAAAAAATATGCCAAGACATTGCTAGAAAAATATCGCATGACTGATTGCAAGCCAATGGCAACTCCGATGGAGACTGGACTTCAGTTATCGCGATATGATGATTCACCTCAGGTAGATGGTCCTCTCTATCGACGGTTGATTGGGAGTCTCATATATCCGACCAATACTAGGCCGGATCTCGTATTTATTGTCAACTATCTTTCGAGGTTCATGCGGGAGCCTAAGACCACTCATTGGAAAGCGGCAAAACGTGTTCTTCACTATGTCCGTGGTACTATGGAATATGGCCTAGAATACAAGAGGAACAACAAATTCTTCTTGCAAGGATACACGGACTCCGACTATGCCGGATCATTTGATGATCGCAAGTCAACTTCCGGATACATTTTTCATCCGGGATCCGGTCTGTCTCTTGGCACGACAAGAAGCAAAGGTGGTTGCTATTTCATCAATAGAGGCAGAGTATCGCGCCGCACGTGAAGTTGTGTGCGAAGTGATATGGTTGCGTCGCATTCTGACAAGTATGGGCCATCCATCAAAATCTCCAATACACTTGTTTTGCGACAATCAGGGTGTTACGAACCTCGTCAAGAATCCAGTCCATCATGAAAGAACAAAGCACATTGACACACAATGTCATTTCATTCGAGATGAAGTTCCAAAGCACCGAATTCAGCTTCAGCACATTCCCACCGATGCTCAAGTTGCAGACATTTTCACTAAGGCACTTGCACGTGTCAAATTTGAATTGTTTCGCAGCTCTCTTTGTATTGCAAAATGATGTAATCAGGGGGGATGTTAGTACAGCTATTAGTTATTACATTACCCAAATAATGTAATAAGGGGGGATGTTAGCGTACTTTAATATTTTGTTAATTTGTTAAATTAACTTAGCAACTAGTTATTTTAGTTGCAGCGGCATCCTGTTGAGATGCGCCCATTCCGGGCTAATCCAGGAAGTCCGTTTGTATTGCAGTCTTATTTAAACTGCACAATATTTCAATAAACAATTGGTTCATTTCCTAAAAATCTATAACTAAAACCTAGGTGATTGCTTTGATACCAAATGTAATAAATTGTTACACTAAAACCTTGAGGTAAAATTGAAATCTGAATACACCAAGATCATAACACTATGTATTAGGTGGATAAGTATTTTTAAGTGTGGCCTAAATAGAGAAGCAAATTATCCATTGTAGGAAATATAATTCATTATCCATAGGGAAACAATATCCTATGGTATCACTAAAGATATGTGCTTCAATCCCTTACAATGGTTGTGGTAGATGTCATAAACGAGGTTTGGATCTCCTTCCTTCCTAAATTATCCAAAAAGCATAGAGGGAGCTTTTTTGGTTTGAAAAAATTATTGACCAATGAGTGGAAGCCTAGAAATCTTACTAAGCATAGTATATTTTACCAAAAAAATTATTCCCCTAACTTTGGTAAACCCATCCCACAAGCTTCATGCAAACTCTTCTACAATTTCAATGTTATAACCTTCAAATCAATGAAAAACTACAACAATCTTGTAGTATCGAATATTTATGCAATTTCTAGACTCAATAGCAATTCAGTTGTGCTCTCTAACTCTGATTTCCTCTTTTGATCCATGGTGTTTATGCTACTAAAAAGGTTAGCTAGTGCACAAGGCCTATCAATGGTATCCCTAGTTGTAAAGGGATGATGAAGAAGGTGGGTTATTATTTACACATGGATGGAAGAAATGTGGTATGTGTTTACTTCCATAAAATCAACATTATTCCTTACAATGGGGTAAATTCAATGTTAGATCCTCCTCTAACCATCATGTGCCACTTGTGTGATAGCCAATTTTTAGTGTAGCTATAGAAACACATAAACAAAGAGGCATGTCAAGTTTAAAATTTCTACCATGGTTCATTTCCCATGTATATTGCACACCTTTTTTAATGTTTGGAAATATCCCATTTGCTTTTCTAATTTCCCATGTGAATTTCAACTTCGTAATCACCTTGAACTTCTAGAAAATCACTACCACATGGAGGATCTAAGTATTTTGCATTTCCAATTGGATTGTTGTCATGTGGAGCATTTAAATACCTTGCATAGGAAAACTCTTTCTAACACTAATCCTCATGGTGACTACCTATGAAATCTCTAGCGCTACCTCAAACATATTGATGCTTATCCATTTAGCAAATGGAAAAGTAACAAAGAATTTTAGTGCCATACAAACATTTCCAATCCACTAGGGTCCCTTCATAAACCTTCCTCTATAAATTTACTAAAATCATGCAAAAATTATGAAATTAAACAAAGTAAAAAGGAAAAACACATATTATTGGGATAGATCAACTAGGATGCCTTGAATAAGGTAGGGACCTATTACCAAACCAAGATAGCTTTCAGGGTTAAAAATAAACTTATGTAAAAACATACAAGGGTGCACACCAAAATATATAATTTTTATTTTTATTTTTTAAATAATTAAAAAAATTCACATAGAAGATACCACCATTTATGTTTTTCAATATACTTATACCTTAGTTACATCCACAAGGGATTTTCACAACCAAGTTTTTATTTACAAGACTAGTATGCTAGAAACTAGTTTTCATACTAATATTGGCCCAATGGCACCCCTAAAGGGGTTTTCGCCATTGGATCTAAAGCTTTTATTTTTCAATATAGAAAGAACAAACTCATATTTCATTCATTGTAGGATAAGAGGCCTCTCCTACAACATGCATATAAGAATGTGAAAGAAAAGAAATAAAGAAATCTTCTTTTGGCATTGGTTTATGATATAAATTTAACTAATGTCCATTTACCACCATCTTCTGCATCAAGCCATCAAGAGGTACCAATCACATAATACCAAAGTCAAAAACTTGATCAAACTTGTATGGTCCTATCTATTGAGTCTAGATATTTCTCTTGAAATCAAGATAGCACAAATCAAACAATAACACCCAGTAACATGGCTTGTACTTATTGCTTTTAATGTCTTTCATGCCATGTATTTTGTTGTTGCAAAATAATATCTATCTAATGAAGGACATCCCTTTATAAATCATTAAGTGCATTAAGCTATAGAATCCTTTCCTGTTGTACATATGACAACTCAATATCAACATCAAGTGCAATGTGTAATGTTTGCAATTCAAATTCAATAGGTAAAATGATTTTTTTCCATAAACTAATTCATAAGGGGTGAATCCAATGGTGGATTTCCAAGTAACATTATAAGCCCATACAACTTCTGATAATCTATTGGCCCAATATTTTCTATGTGAAGCTACTATTTTTGTTAAAATTCTTTCTAATTATCTATTAGTATCTTCTACTTGACCTTTGGACTATGGGTGATAATGTGAGAACTTATATGTTACTTGATAATATTCCATGAATGCATGAATAACTTTTGATGTAAATTGGAGTCCTTGATCAGACATAATTTTACAATGGGTATCAAAGTGTTGAAATATTGGTTCATATAATAAGTCAACCACTTTATCCTTGTGGGCATACTAAAGAGCAATTACTTAAGTCCATTTGGTTACATAGTTGGTGCATTCTATGATGTGTTGTTTTCCCTGGGATGGTAGATCAATGGGTCCTGCAAAATTAATTTCCCATTTTTCAAATGGTTTTTAAACTATTTAAGGTTGAAGAGGCATCTCATTTTGTCCAATAGGTTTTCTCACGTATGTATTGATCATATTAGGAGACATGTTTCTTTACATCCTTGTGAAGTGAAGGCCAATAGTATCCTACTCCTAGAATATTTTGTGTGGTTTGTTTTGTTGAGTAGTTTCCTTTGGAAGGTTCATCATGACATGCCCAAAGGATGTCATAGAATTCATCTTCCCTCACACATCTATGTAAAATGTGATTAGTTCCACATTTAAACAATAATTCTTTTATCCATTGAAATGATGAACTTTGTCAAACTAATTGGCATCTTTCATTTGTAGTAAGGTGAGAAGGAATTTTCCCAATTACCAAATAGTTAGCAATATCTATGAACCATGGAGAGTGTGTTGATATTGCAAATAAATGTTCATCAAAAAAAGAATCATTTACTGGTTCTTTTTCTCTGATAGTGTTTAATCTCAATAGAAACTACATTTGCTCTACTAGGTCTATCTACAATAGTGATGTTGAATTCCTATAGTTGTAACAACCATGAGATTATATGTCCACTTACCATTGGTTTATTTATTAAGTATTTAATTATGGAGTGGTCAATATGCACTTACACAGGGTATCTTATGATATAATTTATTGATGGCATAGACTACTACAAAAAATTCTCTCTTAGTTGTGATATAGTTCTTTTTATAACCCATTAAATTCTTATTGATATAGTAAATGGCATATATTTTTCCATTTTATTCATCTTGTTGACTAAGGATTGCACTTATTATAGTATTGGAAGCATCAGTATGAATATGAAATGGAAGCTTCTAATCAGATCCTCTTAATACTAGTGAAGAGGTAAATTTTTTGTTCATGGCTTCAAATATCACTTGACATTCTTTGGTCCACTTAAACTAAACATTATTAGTAAGGAGAGTGAATAATGAAGTGGTGAGTTTACTAAAGTTTTCAATAAAACATTTGTAATAGCAAACATGTCCTAAGAAACTTCTAACATCCATCTAAGTCTTGGGTGGAGGCAACTAATTTATAACTTCTATTTTTTTAGTATCCACTTTTATGCCTACAGTTGAGATATGGCGCCCTAAAACGATTCCTTTATTCATCACCATTAAACACTTTTCATTGCTTAAAGATATATTATGCTTTGTATCAAGTAAGAACTCGATATAGATTATGGAGAGCCTCATCAAAGGTTTCTCCATATACTATGAAATCATCCATATATACCTCAATGCATTCATTGGTAAGTTCTAACAAAATAGCAAGAATTGCCTACTAAAAAGTTGTGGGAGTGTTGCGTAGTAGAAATGGTAAGACTCTATAGGAAAATATTCCCCAAGGGCATGTGAGAGTAGTTTATCTCGATATTTAGGTGCCACCTGTATCTAGTTGTAACCACTAAAACCATCTAGGAAAGAAAAGTATTTCTTTGGAGAGAGGGTTTTGATTACTTGGTCTATAAAAAGGTTAAAAATATGATCTTTTTGTATGGCTTTGTTAAGTTCTCTATAGACAACACACACTCAAATTTTTAAATTCTTTTTATAATGATAACCAGTGGGGAGACCCATTGGCTATCAAATACTAAGTAAATAAAACCTCAATCTAATAACTTCTCAATCATTGTTTTTACCATATCCCTCAAAGCATAATTTATCCTCCTTTGTGATTAGTGGATAGGTTTCTTTTTAGTGATATATTCTATGAGTGCATATATTGGAGTGGATTCCCTTCATATCACTATAGTCTCATGTAAAAGCATTGATGTGTTGGATAAAGATATCAAATAACTTAGCTTCTTCTTTGTCCAATACCCAACTATTGATATTAACAATTTTTCCTAGTTGTATTTTTATTTTCTTGATGCCTGGTGTACCAAGTTAACTCCTTTATTTACCAAATATTTTAAAGGATAATGGTGGGGTAGTAAGGAATAAAAAATTATAGTGTTTTCATTAAAATTAATCCTTGTAGGAACAAATATGCATTATAGCATATTTAAAATATGAGAGGAAGCACCTTTGTTGTCCATGTGATAAAGTAAATGGACTATCTCATAGTGACACAGGTGACAAGGCCTTAGATATTTCATCTTCATTCCATAGAAATCTATGGACTATAGTCTCCTCATTATCTGAGCAAGATCCACTTGAAGCTTTTAAAAGGATAGTTTCATCTTCAAAGAAAGCTGCTTATAGTGGATCCAACTCTTTTGCATGATCTTTTACTATTACCATAGCTAGATAGACAAAATTATTTTTTCACCAAGTTCTTCCACTCATAGATTTCTAAATAAATCCATGGAAGGTCTAGCTAGAGGGTATAAAGAAATAGTTTTAGAATTCAACCTATTGGAGATAGTCATATTGTAACAACCCTCCTTGGCATAACTTGATTTTGATATGGAATTATGTATAGATGTGTGGATATATAATGCATGTTCTTATTTTCATGTTATCAAAATTAGTTGGTATTGCATTTTATGCTTTGCTTGAAATATATATATATATATAATATGGTATTATTGATGAAATATTTGGATGTAGGACTAGGTACTCTCACCAATGGATTGATATGGGACAACCACTGGAGTTGAGAGAAAAATATGGAAAACTATGGTGATGATTTGTTCATCTATAGCTCAAGGATAAGATAATGCCCTTCATGTAGATGCATTTACATATATGTTATTTGAACACCCATTGGAAGAAGAAGTTGTTATCACAAGGGAGTCCTCCTTAGTAGGTAGGTGATAATATTGGTTATCTTTAAAGAACCACCTACTCAAGGAAAAAATGGGTGTAGTATTGAAATGCTTGATTCTTGATGGCTTTATTTGGCTTGGTAAGAACTACCTACCATGAGTGCATGAATTAAATTAAAAAATATTATGCTTAGAATATATGACAAATGAAAAATATTGCATCAATGTCTCTTGAGTAAAAATTTTCTCTTATGGAGTAATGTAATGTATGAAGATTGGAAGTTTTGGCTTGAGTTAAAGAAAATCCTATTTGAACTCCAAAGGGGAGGGGATTTGGAGACTAGCAAAGGCACTGGAGGAGGAGGGAAAAAGGGAAAGCGAAGCAAGTGAGGATAAAGTAGCTCAGATCAAGGCAACCCTTGTTAGAGCATAGTGTAAAGGTGTCTCTTGAAAGCTATGTGTTGTTGCTTTACTTTTAAAAAATCAAATACATGTAGATTCTTGTGTTGTTTGCATAATGGATATATTTTTATTTTTGGATTTTTGGTTTCTATTGCTTTGTTGCCTTGATTTTTATCTAAGTAGGCTAAATCCTTGTTTTTATGAGTAAGCCTTTATTTGTTTTAAGTAAGTGCCCCTTTCTAGTTTATTGTGCTTGTATCTACTATGTTCTCAGGGCTGAGTATTTAGTGGGATTTTTATCTATC
The DNA here is from genome assembly GCA_028583015.1 of Wollemia nobilis. Classification (NCBI taxonomy): domain Eukaryota; kingdom Viridiplantae; phylum Streptophyta; class Pinopsida; order Araucariales; family Araucariaceae; genus Wollemia; species Wollemia nobilis. Next base: position 1,474,040 of record JAQPPZ010009575.1, read on the forward strand.
TTGTTGTCTATGTGTACCTCTATTTGCTACCCTTTGGATATCTATGTTGTTGCCTATGTGTGCCTTGGTTGTCTTCCTTGTTGGACATCTATGTGGTTACCTGTGTGCTTCTTGATTTGCTATTCTTTGGATGTCTGTGTTGTTACCTATGTGCATCTTGGTTAGTTGCCTTGTTGGACGTTTATGTGGTTACCTATGTGCACCTTAGTTTGCTACCCTTTGAATATTCATGTTGTTGCCTATGCACAACTTGGTTGGCTGCCTTTTGGATGTCTTTGTTGCTGCCTATGTATGTCTAGATTGTTGCCTTATGGGTGTCCTAGGTTGCTACCATCATGTGGGTTGTGTAGTTATGGATGGTATGCAATTGCCCTTGCTAGTAGAGTTATTATTGTTTTCTCTTTGAACATGTGAGGTGTGGGTTGTTTCTTTTGTGGCTTGATTAAATTTTGAAGGTTGAATGATTTAATTTAGAGCTTATTTTGAATAAACATTGGTTAATATTCCTTTCTATAGTAGAAGTAAAATTAATAGTTTTGGATGAGATTTTATTTTTTGGAAAATGCATAAATTTATAAATAGAAAGAAAGAAATTTTAATAGCAAGCATTCTTTACTTTGAGTTGCTTGGTAAATTGTACTTAAAATAATATGGGATGGCTTGAAGAGTTTTCTTAATAATGAATTTTTGAGGCTTGGGTAGATAAGAAATTCATTATAGAGAGAAGTATGGGATTCTCTCATTAATTGTATGAAATGTATTTGTGCATGGTTGTTGCATTTTTACATAGAGCATATTAAATTGCATTGCATCAAGAGCTATCATGATCCCTAAGTTTTCTTAAAATATGTGGGTGACTCCTTTTATGATATCGAAGGTGGAATGAATATGGCATAGAGGCCACTTGGGCAGACTTGCTATAGTATGCTTGGGCATGAAAAGATGTTATGTGAATGAAAACCTTGTTATGTAAAAACTTGGTTATTTCTTTTCTCAAAAACAAATAGGATTGAAATTATCTATGTTAAATGTGAAGATGACTTTGATGAAAATAATATCTGGATAGCTTTGAAATTCTTTAAAGATATTATCTTTTTGAAATAAATGAAAGAATTATTTGATAGCCTCTAGATTCTATTTGAGCTTGTATTTCTAGTTTTGATAAGAAGGTATTTTGCTAGTATTATGTTAGATATCTTCATCTTGCTTTAAATTCAATCTAGAGAGAGATTTCATGGGTTATCATTATAATGGATTTTATGTGGAGAAATGATCTATTTAAATATTATATTTAGAATTGTGTTATATTGAGCAAGTTGTTTCTATTATAGCACTTTAAATTCTTATTTCAAGAAATGTGATATCTTTTGTTTTGCATAAGTTTTTGGGAAGGGGGTTCTCGGGTATGGATCTAGAACCTTTTGACCTAGAGTCAGATAATAACCCAATCCTAGGAGGAGTTATGGTGATGCAATAACTAGGTAGGTGTGAGTCCTAGAAGGAGTTGTGGTGATATAATAGTTGGGTACTAATGAGTCTGGAAGGAGTTGTAGTGATGTAATAGCTAGATTCTCATGATTGATACACCTTGAACGGTGAGGATCAGGTTTCCATTAACACTAATGTAAATGAAATAAATTTTGAGTTAGCTATGGTGGTACTTTGAAGTGAGCTTCCAAGTGACCATGCTTATTGCCAAGAAAGTGGCAATGGCCTTAGTTAGCCCATAGAGGTGTGGTAACTAAACATCAAGGCTTCATGCTATATTAACCTACATAGAAGGACTTATGGAAAGGTTAGGGAAAAGGCATATCCTTTAAGTGGTATGGGCCTTAAAGGATAATCCCTATGCTATGGTCGAATTATCTTGTATTGATGAGGGTACAATAAAGGTAGGGGGCCATTTTAGCATTCTTCTAGATGATGAGGTTTAATAAGGTGAACCCAGAAACTATGAGAAGTTGGCCACTCCTATCCACTTGAGTGTTATCTACAACGAAATTAAACTCAAAATGTGGTAAGCCTTGTGAATGCTAGAAAAATAAATTATTGGAGACCTTGGTGAACCCTACTTGCGAAAAAAAATTCTCTCTCTTGGGTTGGTTTTGTGGGTTGTTACACATATCTTCTAAACGATAATCTATGAAAGCAATAATCATAGCCAACCAAGGTTGTCCAAGGATTAATGGATAACCATTCATCTTGGATCTTGGTTGGAGAATCATAAAATCGATAGGATATTCCAATGTGTAATGACCCTCCTTGGTAGGACTTATTCTTGACATTGATTTATGTATTGATGTGTGGATATATAATGCATAGTCTCATTTTATGATGTCAATAAGAGTGGGTAGTTGCACTTTATGCTTTTATTACTATCTTTGGAATATGGTACTACTGATGTATTTATGGTTACAAGATCAAGTACTCTCACTGGTGGATTGGTATGGGACAACCACCAAAGATGACAAATTTTTTTGGGAAATAATGGATGATTTGTTTATCAATGGCTCTAGGGTATAATAATACTCTTCATATAGATGCATTACATATATGCTTGTTGTTTGAATACCCCGTTGGGCCATGATATTATTGTTGGAAAAGGAGTCATCCTTAGTAGGTAGGGGATACTTATTTAAGAATAAACCAATATGGTGTATTATTGATTTGAAAAGTCTTTGTATTGCTTGGATTTTGGAAGCATAGATTTAGTTGATTGATCCAATAAAGTATTAATAAGGTTAGTGATATTAATACTTGAAATATTAATATCAGAGTTAATAATTAATATTAACATCTGGTGATAATTGGAAAATAATTAATCTAATTACCTTTGTTAGTAAATAACATTAAAAGGTAATAATATTTTGGATGAATTATTAGATTAATTGCTCATATTTTGAAGCTTTGAATAAAAGAATTAGATTATTTAATCTTAGTTCCTAATAATTATTTAGAGCTCTAATATTGGAAATATTAAGGGACTAATAATTATTAAGGAAACCTTTAATTAAATCATGCTTTCCTTTGAAATGTTATTCTTGAGAACGTAAGAATACAGGATGACATTGAGTAGTGGGCAACTAGCACTTGAAAATAGGAGGTGGTACTTCATCTTTGTTGACTTCTCTATTGCATTTTATATGATCTCTAGATGCCTAGCGTAGGAGGCTAGAAAAAGGAGGAGAATGCTTGTTGGATGAATATTGGAAAGAAGCAATCGAATCAATGTGAAGGGGTGCTCAGTGTAAAGGGAAAGCTCGATGATTAGTTGAGGTAGTTTGGTACCTTGCTAGCATGCACTTTAAATTCTATTGAATGTTGTTTTCCTTGCTTTTCCTAGTTTTATAGAGTTTTTAGTGCTATTGTAGGGAACTTTTTTACTTATTTTGGGATCTATGTTATCCTTTGCCTTGTCTAGAGATATCCCAATGTTTTAGTTGCTATGGCATTCTAAAAAAAATCTTCAATAAGATTATCTATTGTGTTTGAGACCAAAGAGGGTTCTTTTCATCTATTACCCCCTACTGTAGTTAGAATTTTTCTTAGTTTGATAGAGGAGAGTAGCTTCCCTAAGTTGTAGAGCCTTCTCCGGTGGTAATAGTTGGATCTACCTATAGCCTTGGTCTTTGTGGTTTTTTTTCTTAGTGTCGAATCATGATTTTTATTGTGTGGTATTTTAGGCATTGGTCATAGTTGGGGGTGTGCTTTAGAGAGTTTTTAGGTCTATGGGTATCTATTGTAGGAATCCATTCCATAGTGTAGATAGTAGCTAGAGCTTGACATAAAGTCGTCAGTTCACCTGCATGTTATATATTTCTTGTTGATTTTTGATCTCCTTTTTTATTAATGCATTCTCATTTAATGTTAGTATCAAATTAATATTTTATTTTATGGTTTTGTTTTTTATTTTTTTGGTTAAGTTACCTTTGGTTTAATTGGTTGCTTTTACATAAAATGAAGCATGTTTTTAGATCAAATTCGGTTTTATTTAGCTAAAAAAATAATGGTAGATAGCTACTAAAGGTTTCCTTTGATTTGAGCATTAGTGAATATTTAAGTTTGAATATTAAAGGAAATATATATTATTTTGTTGAAACTATTAAAGGTTTCTTTTATTTTGGGCATTGGTGAAAGTTTAAAGGAAATATATATATTTTTTAAAACTATTAAATGTTTCTTTTAATTTGAGCATTAGTGAATGTTTAAGCTTGCATAATTAAGGAAATTTATTCTTTGTTATTAAAGAAATAAGTTGGAAATATTTTTATAAAAAAAGAAGGTTTTAGAATGTATGGAAATTTATTTATTTAAATTACTATTATTTTGGAAAAAGTGGCTATGTTATTAATGATTTTCTTAGCTTGAGAAGATTGAAACTCATTATAGAGAGAAGTGTGAGATTATCACTTGATTGATTAAAAATATATTTTACATGGTTGCTTGCATTTAAACATAGAGCATGTTAAGTTGCCTTGCATTAAGAGTTATATTGATCCCTAAGTTTTATTAAAGACCATGGAAGAATTATTTCATGAAGAGGATTATGAAAAGAAGGTGGTGTAGAGGTCACTTGGGAAGACTTGCTCTAATGTATTTTGGAATAAAGAGTTGTTATGTAAATGAAATTTTATTATGTAACACTTGGATATTCTTATTCCTGATTTAATAAGGCTTGGAAGCCTTTATGTAAATGTATGGAATACTTGGTTTTTGAGCAAATATGAATAAGATGGTTATGAACTCTTTTGAGGATGCTTATTTATGTCTTTAAGAAAACAAGAGAAAAAGATGTTATATGTTAGCATTGTGATTTATTTGAACTTGTTTTACTAGATTAAATTGAGAAGTATTATGCTAGCATTATGTTTAGATAATTTCTTATCATATCTTGATCTAGAGAGATGATTTTTTTGTGCTAGTATTATGATGAAATTTAAGCATGAGTTGAATATGATCCATTTAAATCCAAGCTCTAACATTGTGTTATATTTTAGCATGTTAATTCTATTGTAGCACTTTATTTCTTATCAAGGTAGATATGTTTTATTTTATGTTTTATCTTGGATTTGGTGGGGAACTTTTGGGTATAGATCTAGAACCTCTTTAAGACCCTTGAGTCAAATATTTTAACCCAATACTAGGAGTTGTGGTGATATAACCAGGTAGTTGTGAGTCTTGGAACGAGTTATGATGATGCAATAGCTAGGTACTTACAAATCTAGGAGTTGCAATGATGCAATAGCTAAATATTCATGATTGATATACCTTGAATGATGAGGATCGGGTGTTCCATAACTATGAAGTTAATGGAATCATTCATGAGACAACAATGGTGGTACCTTGAATGGTGAGGTTTGAGTGACCATGCTCATTATCAGGTGAGTGGTAATGACCTTAGTTAGCCTATAGAGGTGTGGTAACTAAGAACCAAGGCTTTACCCCAAAATAACCTACATAGACGAACTTATGGAAAGGTTAGGAAATAGGCATTCCATTTTAAGTTTTATAGGCCTTAAAGGATAATCCCTACACTATGGTCAATTTATCCTATACTTGTGAGGGTATAGGAAAGGTGGGGGTACCACTTTGACATCCTTATAATTAGTGAGGTTTTGTAAGGTGAACCCCAAAATTACAATATGTTGGTCACTTCTGTCCACTTAAATATTGTTTGTAGTGAATTGAAATCAAATGTGGTGATACCTTGAGAATACTAAAAATAGTATTGGGACTCCTTTATGAACCTTGAAAAACAATTATTATCTTTCCCTTGGTTTGATTTTGATGGGTTGTTACATTTGGTGTCAAAGCTCTAGGTTGTAGGACTAGAAGCTTTCATAGAGTATGCCTAGGTTGAGCCTTGGTTTGATGTGTTACTTTGGGGAGACTTACTCTACTAGGCTAATGTGATATAGGATAAGCCAGGTATTGTACACTGATTGGACCAATGAGACAAAGGAGTAAAAATCCTAGAGTATAGTTTCCTATTAGGAAATGACACCTTGTAGTGAGGAAAGTGTGACCATGATCATTATCAAGTGAGTGATAATGGTTTAATTTAGTTCATGGGGAAATGAAACTAACTAATTACAAGTATAATTGGGGGAAATTATAACTTACTCAACTCCTTTGTGTGGATAGGAAATGGTTTCTATTCTAATAGGAGGATTATCAAAGAAAGTAATGTTAGCTACACAGGAGGAAGTTGTGATACAAAAGAAGTCTTGAAGAATAAGGGACTCTAGCAAGAAAAATAGAAAAATAAATTCTGGTAAGAATTCTGGAAGAACCATTTGTTGGAGAAGTTTCTCAAAGGAAACATGGTTTCATAGGAGCAACAAGCTGATTCCAAGCAGTCTACAGAGAAGGATACATCCTTCACCCCATACTCAAGAATTCGTGGGTCCAAGAAGAGGAAAATGAAAGGAAGCTATCTGGATGCTGAATAATCAATAAGAAATAAGGTCAAGGTGGAGGATCGACCCACCCCGACGAGAAGCTCCCAACGTTTAAAGGATAAATTTATTCATAATCAAAGAAAAATGTATGGTTTTACTGAGGATGAGTTAGAGGATCTTGTGGTTAATATTCTTTAGGAATACATTACTGCTACCATAGCCCAAATGGAAAGTTTTGTAACTGCAAGAATGGTGGCCATTATCTAGATGAAGGAGCACATAAATGCTCTGAACTTGCTATTTTTCTACAATAATTTCTTTGAGGATCACCCAAAAAAGAACATCACAGGAGCCAGTGCTAGTGTTAAGAAGGAGGACATGGTGGAAATCACCAAGGAAGTGTTCAAGAAAACTCCTAAGGATGTCAAAAAGGACAACACCAAGGATTTTGCTAATGTGTAACTGTCTACAGTATGTTTGTTATTTTTAGGTTCTATTTTTTTGGGATGTTTTGTTTCTTGTTTCATCCTTTTGGTCTATATTTGGTTTGTCCAAAAGTCCTAGGCTTTATGTGGATGCCTTGAGGTTTTGTGGATGATGCATCCTTTTTTATTGCTATTGTACTAAGGTGTTAGGGCACCTTTAAAATTCCCTCATTAATGAAATTTTGTTAACTTACCCAAAAAAAGAAGTTTGGAAGAACAATGGACTCCAACAAGAAAACTAAAAGAATAATGGAATCTAGTGAGAGGGTGGAAGACCTTTATTCTATAGTTAAGTTACTCCAAGAAAAAATGGAACAACAAAAAAAAATTATAGAAATCTTGCTTAATAGAGATAATTGAGAAACAAAGGATAGATAGGAATAGAATCCTATTAGGAGAAAACATAAAGGTAAAGCTCATATAGAGGATGAGCTTGTTAAATACCTTAAGAATGTTAAGGTAGCTAAATTTAATGGAAATAAAGGGGGTTATGTAGTAGAGTCATGGATAAATGAGTTAGAAACATTATTTTCCATGAAGAATTACTCTTTTGAAACCCAAACTGTGTGGGCTACTATTCATATTCAGGATGCAACTTTAGAATGGTGGAACACCTTTAGGGTAGGCAAAGGAATCCAAGTTGTGGACCTTATATGGGAAGATTTTGTTGGAGAATTTATGAAGAGATTCCTATCAAAAAATATTATGTAGAAAAGTTTGAGGAGTTTTCTATGCTCCAATAGGGTACCTTGTCTGTGGAGTCATACCACCAAATATTCGTTAAAATTTTGAAGTATGTACATGAGTATGAGATCAATGCGCAATTAAAGGTGCATAAGTTCATATTGGGGGTAGATCTTAAGATTAGGATAGTTATTAATTTTCTTAAACCCAAAACCCTACAAAAGGCTTATAATTTGGCTAGGCAAGAAGAGATCAATATTCAGACCAATAAGGCCTTCAATTATGTAGGGTTGATAGAGGTAGAGAGGTAGGAACTAAAAAAGAGGAAGAGTGAAAGGTTTATGAAATGAGATAAGGGGTAAAACAAGAAAAGTAAATGGAACCCTAAGTTTAATAATAAGAAAAATGGGAACCAAGGGTAATATAAGAAGAAATTTTATAAAAAAGATAATTCCAACCCTCAACCCCAAAAGTAGAATGATTCAACAAAAAAAGAAGGAATATGAGAGAAAAGGTAGGAAATATGTCAGTCACCTAGGACCAGTTGCTTCATCTTTGGGGTCCTCATTATGCTAATAAGTGTCCCCAAAAACTAGAGTTGAGTAATAGAGTAGAGGAGAAATAAAATTGAATCTATGCTATTATAGGGAATCAAAACCTGGATGGAAAAAAAACACCTATGTTATTGAATGATAAGTTGTTCAATAAGGATGTTGAAGTTTTAATAAATAGTGAAGGTACAAATAATTTTATTTCCACTAGTATTATCGGGGATATGTCGAAAAGACTTGGATTTTTGGCACAAGGATGGAAAGTTGAGTATGGATCTGGATAGACCTACTCAATGGAATAATGTTTTCCTATAGCTAAGATTACCTTACCCAATGGATCCACTATATGGCACTTATATGTAGCACCACTCCATGCTTTTGATATTATCCTAGGGATGGATTGGTTGAAGGCTCATGGAGCCTTAATCAACTTCCAAGAGAGGTGGATGGATTACACCAATAAGGATAAGAAGAGAGTAAGAGTTAAAAATAGGTAAGGTTTTTTTTACCACATCTATTAGTAGCTATGCAATTGAAGAAAGCCATTAAAAGAGGTGGTATGTTGTATGTAGTCAAGATTAATGGTAAGATAGGCGATAAAGAGAATGAGAAAATATTTAAGAAACATCCCATTTTGCATGAATTTAGGGATGTTTTCTAGAAGATCTCCCAGACCTACCACATTGATGTGAATTTTACTTCACCATTGAAGTAATTCTTGGAGCCAAACCTATTGCAAAGGGTACCTTGCAAAATGACTCCTACTGAGTTGCAAGAATTAAAGGTGCAACTTCAAGATTTATTCAAGAAAGGGTAGATTAAACTTAGTGTGATGCCATGGGGAGCTACAATGTTATTCATGAAAGAGAAATATGGATTCTTAAGGTTGTGCATAGACTATAGGATGTTGAATAAGGTTAGCATCAAGAATAGGTATCCTTTGTTGAGGATTGATGATCTCTTTGATCAACTAAAGGATGCTACTATATTTTTAAAGATTTATTTGAGATTTGGATATCATCAATTGAGAATTCATGAGGAATTTACTCACAAAATAGCCTTTAAGACTAGAGAAAATATAAGTTCATAGTGTTACCTTTTGGGTTGACAAACATACCAACAACTTTTATGAATATGATGAATAATGTGTTCAGGAAATATCTAGATCAATTTATTTTGGTATTTTTATATGATATCTTGATATATTCTTGCACTGAAGAGGAACATGACAAATATTTAAGGTTAGTGTTAGAGGTGCTAACGAAAAACCAACTATTTGGAAAATTGTCGAAGTGTGAGCTTTATGCATCATAAGTTCAATATTTGGGGCATATCATAGTTGCAAAAGAAATTGCTATAGATCCTACACCAACAAATATTTCTACACTAAAAAACTTCATGGGTCTCATTGGCTATTATGGATGTTTTTTGAAGGATTATTCAAAGATTTCCTACTTTATCACCAACCTTCAAATAAAGAGAAAATAGTTTAAATGGTCGGATAAATACTAGTTCACATTTGAATATTTGAATAATAAGTTGACTGCATCACAAATTCTCAAGATATTAGATCCTCTTGGGAATTTTATAGTATGTATGGATGCTTCCTTAGAAGGTTTGGATGGGTTGTTGTCCCAAAATTAGGCTATAGTAGCATATGATTCTAGGAAACTCTAGAAGCATGAGTTGAATTATGATACACATGACCTAGAATTGGTAGTAGTTGTGCATGCACTAAAGGTCTAGATGCACTATTATTAGGGTAAACCATTTGATCTAAGGATAGACTATCAAATTCTAAGGTACATTTTTACCCAACCTATGCTAAATGTAAGATAGAGAAGATGGATAGAGTTCTTAGCCAAATACAACTTTGGTATTGAGTATATCAAAGGGAAAAAAATAAGGTTGTAGATGCATTGAGTAGAAGAAGGCTGTTAGGACACTTGACAATTGAAAATAGAATTGAATACAAATAATAGGAATCGCTTGAATATTGAATCGCAATTAAATTGTAAGGAATAACCAAACAATGGAATATAGAATATGTTCTTCGATGTCTTAAAAATAAAAGGTGATTGGGTTAATATACCCAACCAAGGAGTGTGTGCTTGTGAAAGGGTGTGACCCCTTGTAAGTTAATATATTAAGATAATGATAATTGTATTATGTTAGGAGGGTCCTAACATGCCACCCCCCTTAAAAGAGCTTTGTCCTCAAAGCTGGAAATTTGGAAATTGTTGTTGGATATCGTGAAGAGTTTCCCACGTCGCGTCTTCTAAAGGTAGACCTTTCCAATGGATTAAAACTTTCGTGATATCGCGAGTACGAAGGTGACGAGAGCGGCGATCCAAGATAGCTTCTGGTTCGACTAGAAGTACTCCATCATCAAAAAATTTAGGGAGAGTGGTTTGTGTCGTGATATGGGCTCCAACTGCGAGCTTAAGGCAAGATACATGAAATACGGGGTGAAGTTTGGAAGAGGGAGGAAGCTCAAGTTTGTAAGCAACGGTCCCAATACGTTGGAGAACTTTATACGGCCCGTAAAATTTGGGTGCTAACTTTTGAGAACCTTTTTGTTTAAGAGAGGATTGACGGTAAGGTTGGAGACGTAAGAAAACCATATCACCCTCGTGGAAACTACGTTCGCTTCTATGTTGATCGGCTTGCTGCTTCATGCGATGTTGGGCGGTGTGTAGGTTCTCTTTTAGGATCCGTAGTATGTCATCTCGAGTAGCGAGTTCCATTTCCACCGCATGGACTTTTGTAGTCCCTGGAATATAGGAAGTGAGGGATGGTGGTGTTTGGCCATATAATGCTTCATAAGGAGTCATTTTGATGGACGTATGGTATGAAGTGTTATACCACCATTCCGCTAGTGAAAGCCACTTTACCCAATGGAGTGGTTGAGTAGAAACAAAACATCGAAGGTATGTTTCCAAGCATTTATTTACAACTTCTGTTTGGCCATCGGTTTGAGGATGGTAAGCGGAGCTCATACGAAGTTGAGTACCTTGTAATTTGAACAATTCCTTCCAAAAAGTGCTAGTGAAAGTTGGGTCACGGTCACTAACAATTGTGGAGGGCATACCATGTAATTTAAAGATGTTATCTAGGAAGAGGTGGGCTATAGTGCTAGCGGTATAAGGATGAGCCACGGGACAAAAATGGGCATATTTAGATAAGCGATCAACGACTACGAAAATGGTTGTTTTTCCTCCTGATTTTGGTAATCCTTCAATAAAGTCCATAGAAATATCTGCCCATGTTTTGGTGGGTATAGGAAGAGGTTGAAGTAATCCTGGAATAGCAAGGGTCTCCCCCTTTTGTCTTTGGCAAACTTCACATTCTTTTACAAAATTTTTGATGTAATTTTTCATTCCTACCCAATAGAAGGAGGTAGTGGCTCTTTTATAGGTTTTTAAGAAACCAGAGTGGCCTGCAGTGGGTGAGGTATGTAACTCATGAAGAAGTTTTTCATGATAAGTTGAATTGGGGGTGAGGACCATCCTTCCTTTGTATCTTAATATATTGTCCTTCCAAGTGTATGGAGGTTTGCTACTAGGATTATGTTGAAGTTGTTGAATTAAGGCGTGGATAGTAGGATCATTTATCCATTCTTCATGCACCTCATCTACCCATTTAGGAATAAGGGAGGAAAGAGCATGGACTTGAGGCATATCTTCAAATTTTCTAGAAAGTGCATCGGCTGCCATGTTGTCCTTTCCATTTTTATATGTAATTTCATAATCATAGCCAAGAAGTTTAGTAACCCACTTTTGTTGTTTCGGGGTATTAGTCCTTTGTTCCAAAAAATACTTCAAGCTATGATGGTCAGTGCGTATAATGAAATGTTGGCCAATAAGGTAAGGCCTCCAATGTTGAATAGCATGGACAATCGCCAACATCTCTTTTTCATACGTAGAGCGAGCTAGATTCTTAGGAGAAAATGCTTTGCTTATAAAAGCTAGAGGCCTTTCATCCTGCATGAGTACGGCTCCCATTCCTATTCCCGAAGCATCACTTTCAATGACGAATGGTTTAGAAAAGTTGGGCATGGCTAGAACAGGGGTGGTACACATTGCAGTTTTCAAGGTGATAAAGGCCTCATCCGCTTTAGATGACCATTTGAAAGCGTTTTTCTTAAGTAATGTTGTTAGAGGGGCAGCGATTTTACCATAATTTTGGACAAATTTTCTATAATATCCCGTTAGTCCAAGAAACCCACGTAGACCTTTTAAGGTTTTTGGAATAGGCCAATTTTTCACCTCCTCAATTTTGCAAGGATCTACCATAACTCCTTCCTTTGAGACAATATGCCCTAAGTATTCAATTTCTTGTTTTCCAAAGGAACACTTTGATATTTTTGCATAAAGTTGATTTTCCTTCAAGATTTGTAATGCTTGTCTAACATGGTCCAAATGTTCTTCCCATGTTTTGCTATAAATCAAAATGTCATCAAAGAAAACTAATATAAATTTACGAAGGAAAGGGTGAAATACCTTATTCATTAGACTTTGAAAGGTAGAAGGAGCGTTGGTAAGGCCAAATGGCATCACCAAGAATTCGTAGTGCCCTTCGTGAGTGCGAAAGGCCGTCTTAGGAATATCCTTTTCGTTGACTCGTATTTGGTGGTAGCCCGACCGTAAGTCTAACTTGGAAAAATAAGCTGCCCCATGGAGTTCATCTAATAGCTCGTCTATGACCGGAATAGGAAATTTATCCTTGATGGTCATTTTATTAAGCGCTCGAAAATCGACACATAAACGCCACGATCCATCCTTCTTTCTAACTAAAATAATTGGAGAGGAGTAAGGGCTTTTGCTAGGTCTAATGACTCCTGCCTTAAGAAGCTCTTGTACTAATTTCTCTATTTCGGTCTTTTGGAGGTATGGATAATGATAAGGTCTAATATTAGGAGGTTGATGCCCTGGAAGTAGTGGAATAGTGTGATCGTGACTTCGTTGTGGAGGTAGTCCTTTTGGTTCATTGAATACCGCCTTATGGTGGTCTAAAATATTTTGTAACTCTGGTGTCTCTTCTTCTTTGTGACTAGGTTGAATTGAAAATAATTGGGCGACCATTCCTTTGTTTCCTTTTTGGATAATTTTCTCCATTCTATGCGAGCTTACGATTTGGGAAGGTCCTGATTTTAGGCCTTTGATAATATAGGTTTGGTTCTTTGTTGTGAACTTCATCCATAGTTCATCAAATTCCCATTGGACTACGCCCAAGGTTCGTAACCATTGTACGCCTAGTACAATGTCGCAACCACCTAGGGGTAGGACGTACATGTCGCCTTTCATGTTATAAACCCCCATAGTTAGTTTTATATTTCTGCATTTTCCTTTGCATGCAATTTTTCCATCGTTTCCAATCATCACTTCGAAGTTATTGCAAGGGTATATAAAACAATTTGCTTGCTTAGCCACCTTTGGATCGATAAAATTGTGCGTGCTACCAGAATCTAGGAGCACAGTAAGGTTTTGTTTCTTAAAATACCCTTTAACTCGCATTGTTTGAGGGGCAAAAAATCCGGCAAGGGCGTTGAAGGAAACCTTTGGTGCATTTTCTTCGTCACTTTCAAGTGTGTTGGATAATACCTCTACTTCGAGTTCAGGTTCCTCTTCGGTAGAATTCCCCCCATCTGTGGCATCTAGAATATATAATTTTCGTGAGGCACATTTATGATTTCTGTCAAATTTCTCATCGCAATGGTAGCAAAGACCCTTAGCTTGTCTTTCCTTCATTTCCTCGAAACTCAGACGCTTAATTGGTAGAGCGGGGTTAATTTTGGGGGTTGTGTAGGAGTTTTGGGTTCTTCCATTTTGCATTGGTTTGGGGTTGGTATAAGTGTTTGATGGTTTCCCCAAGGTTGGTTTTGTGAACCGATTTCGTGCCTTGATTTTGTCTTTCGCTAATTTCGCCAAGCCGATGGTCTCTAACATGTTTGTAGGGTTATACATTTGCACCTCAATTCGAATTTCTTCTTTTAATCCGTTGACAAAACATTCTTGAAAGAAGGCAGCGTCTAATCCGGATGTTCGATTAGCTAGCCTTTCAAATTCTGCTTGGTATTCGCTTACCGAAGTGGTTTGGCATAATTTAGTGAGGGCCCCTGTAAAGCTTTGAAACTTGCTAGGGCCGAATCACACTAATAGATTCTGTGTAAAGGTTGACCACGTCGGAGTGTCGTTAGTTTTCTCGAACCATTGGTACCATTGGATGGCATCATTTTCCAAGTGGAAGGAGGCGATATGCACTTTTTGCATTTTTGGAATTTGATTTAGTGAGAAATATTGCTCTGCTCGGTAGATCCAGTTTGTAGGGTCTCCGCCTTCAAATTTTGGGAAGTCTAATTTGGTCGTCCATGGTAAAATGGAAGTTTGTGGACCTCCTAACATTGCTCGGTTTGATGACCCATTGTTGGTTGAATTTGAATGTGTTGTTGCCTGATTTTGACTGATAGCATCAAGTTTAACATCCATTGCAAATATTTTCTCGAAGAGTTCTCTTGTGTTACGGGCATTCTCCTCTCTTTCCTGTTTAACTTCTTCAGTGAGCCTTTCGTGTTTCTCATGAATGGAATCCAGTGATCGTCGCCCCTCAGCCATTGCGGTTGGTGTAGATAACAATCAATATAACTTGGTACAAGGTGAGCAAGTGTAAAATTTGTTTTAACAACTTTACAAGTTGTTTTAGCAACTTTTACAAAAGTTGTCTATGCAAATTTTTCCAAAAGATTAAAATTGGCAACTTTGTTTCCCAAGGTTTAGCAAGAATTTAAAAAAAAATGTTGCCTCCTTTTACCAAAAATTTGGTGGGCAATGCCCTATCAACTTTTAATTTTGGTGCTCTCTGTTAATTAACAGTAGCTTTTATAGATTAATATTGAACCGGCATAGAATACGGAGCACGACACGGTAGAGGCATCAGGGTCGAGAGCGCACGACAGGCGGGTAACGGTAGAAGCGTCAGGATCGAGAGCGCACGGTGGTCGATAGGACGGTAGGCGAGAAACACAAGGAGCAGGCAGACAAGGGCGACAGGCGAGGAGGTAGACTAACAGAGCATGACAGAGGTGCAGGGGCAGCAGGTGGGGAGGTAGACTGACAGAGCACGACAGAGGTGTAGGGGCAGTAGGTGGGGAGGTGGACTGACAGATCATGACAGAGGCATAGGGGTGGCAGGCAGGAAACACGAGGAGCAGGTGGACAAGGGCGACGGTGGAGGCAGAGTGGAGCACAGAGTGGGTAGAGTGCACAGCGACGAGGGCGGTCAACCGGTCAACACAGTACAAATATCGACAAGTGGCAGTGGGTACATGCGAGGATTGATCAAAGGGAGGGCGTGACCGAAGTCACGCTTCAATAAGCGTGCTGCCCACCTTATAAAATATGTGATTGCTCCAGTACCCACTATGTGGGATAAAATTTTGCTGTGAAATAATTTTACACCCTGCGCTTTCACGTCGATGAAAAATTCGATCGGCTTCCCTCTTTTTCGGTGTCGTGAGGTTTTAAAAACTTTATATTAAAGTTTTAATATTTATAAAATTCTATTATTATCCTTTTAGTTTCATCGGAGACGTCACAGTGAGCGTTCAAATCACTCTCTTTCACCGTTTATTGATTATTGAGGCCTGAATTATTGTTTGTGGGGGTTCTATTGTTGTATATGATGACTTTGATGCTTGTTGGGAGAATAATGAATGGATGTTGTGATATACGCAGGTGAATGGCGGTGATGCTTGGATTGTTGGATGTGTATGGGTGCGGAAGCAAGAAGCTCTGATCCAAATGTTAGGACACCTGACAATTGAAAATAGAATTGAATACAAATAATAGGAATCGCTTGAATATTGAATCGCAATTAAATTGTAAGGAATAACCAAACAATGGAATATAGAATATGTTCTTCGATGTCTTAAAAATAAAAGGTGATTGGGTTAATATACCCAACCAAGGAGTGTGTGCTTGTGAAAGGGTGTGACCCCTTGTAAGTTAATTAAGATAATGATAATTGTATTATGTTAGGAGGGTCCTAACAAAGGCACATAACAAAATTAACCTAGATTCATATAGAATTGATGGATAAAGTCATAGAAAAACTTCAAGATCAGTATTACATTGAAATCTAGGCTAAAATTGAGATAAATCCTAGAGAAAGAATTTTTAGCATAAAATATGAACTTCTATGCTTCAAGGATAGGGTTGTTATACCCAAAATTGGTGAATTAAGGAGAATGATTATGCAATAAGCATATAGTTCTCCATATTTTTCTCATTCAGGAGATGCAAAGATGCATGAAAACATGAAAAATACCTCTTATTAGGTAGGAATGAAACAAAATATCACTAGTTTTATTGCTAGATGTTTGGAACTCCAAAAGGTTAAGGTAGAGCATCAACATCCAACATGCAAATTATACCCACATGATATACCTACACAAAAATGGTAGGTAATATTCATGAATTTTATTGTGGGTTTACCTAAGACTAGGTACCAACATGATGCAATTCTTGTGGTGGTTGATAAGTTGACCAAGGTTGCAAAATTTATATTGATAAATATCAAGAATGATGCGTCGGTTGTGGAAAACAAGTTTTCCAAGGAAATATTTAGATTACACAGGTTTTATAAGGTGATCATATAAGACAAAATTCTAGGTTTACATAAGAATTCTAGCAAGCTCTTCATCATGTAGTGGGCACTAAATTGAATATCAGTTATGCTTACCATATGAAAATATATGGGAAAAAAAATAGGGTAAACCAATTCTTGGAAGATATGTTACACATGTGTTGTATGGAAAAAAAGTCTAAATGGGAATATTTTTTACATCTTGTTGAATTTGCATATAATAATGGATACCATGCATCCTTGGGAATGGCTCTATTTGAAGCCTTGTATGGTAGAAGATGCATAACACCTCTATCATGGGATAATCTAGAGGATTTTATGGTGATCATACTATACATTATCAAATATATGGAGGAGCATATTAGAGTGGTTTCGCTAAGGATCAAGGAAGTAGCTGATCACCAAAAGAGCTATGCTAATTTGAAAATATCACCAAGAGAATTCTCTATGGGAAATAAGGTTTTCTTGAGGGTAAGACCCATAAAAAGTGTCATCAAGTCAACTAAGTTGGATCCTAATTATGTTAGGCCATTTGAGATTGATAGTATTAGTCCAATAGTCTATAGGCTCACCTTAGTACCCAACATGTCAAAGATCCATGATAGTTTCCACATATCCCTATTTATAAAATATGTTGCTGATCCTACTCATGTTTGGAATGTTTCTAATTTACAAATGGTAAATCACTTAGCCATTGAAATAATACTGGTAAACATTCTAGGGTTTTTTTACAAGGTGTTGAGGAAACAAGTCCTAGATCAATGCAAGGTCCAATAGGACCAATACTATGAAAATTGTGCAACTTGGGAAGATGTTGAGGAAATGAGAAAGCAATTTCCATATTTATTTGATTGAAATACATGTATGCTTAATTGCAAAAAATATAGAGGATTGTGTTTAGTCCAAGGGGGGAGTATGTAATGGCCCTCCTTGGTAGTACTTATTCTTGACATTGATTTATGTATTGATGTATGGATATCTAATTTATAGTCTCATTTTATGATGCCAATAAGAGTGGGTAGTTGCACTTTATTCTTTGATTGCTATCTTCGAAATATGGTACTACTAACGTATTTGTGGTTGTAGGACTAGGTACTCTCATCAGTGGATTGATATAGGACATACACCAAAGATGAGAAAAAATTTGAGAAATGATAAATGATTTGTTCATCGATGACTCAAGGGTAATTGAATACCCTTCATATAGATGCATTGCATATATGCTTGTTATTTGAATATCCGTTGGGCCTTGAGATTGCTATTGGTAAAGGATTCATCCTTAGTATGCAGGGGATAACATTCTAGTTATCTTAAAAACCCACCTACTTAAGTATAAACCAACATGGTGTTTCATTGATTTGAAAAGTCTTTATTTTTTAGATTTTGGAAGCATAGATTTAGTTGATTGAGTTGATAAAGTATTAATAAGGTTAGTAATATTAATACTTGAAATATTAATATCAAAGTTAATAATTATATTAATTTTTGGTGATAATTGAAAATAATTAATCTAATTGCCTCTATTAGTGAATAACATTAAAGGTAATAATATTTTGGATGAATTATTAGACTAATTGCTCATATTTGGAAGCTTAGAATAACTTAATGAGATTAGATTATTTAACCTTAGTTCCTAATAAATATTTAGAGCTCTAATATTTAAAATATTAAGGAACTAATAATTATTAATAAAACCTTTAGTTAAGCCATGCTTCTCTTTGAAACATTATTCTTGAGAATGTAAGAATGTAGGCTAACACTAAGTAGTGGGTGGTTAGTGCTTGAAAATAGTAGGTGGTCCTTCATCTTTGGTGGTTTCTCTACTACATGTTATATGCTTTCTAGATGCCTAGCATAGGGGGTTAGCAAAAGGAGGAGGATGCTTGTTGGATGAATATTGGGAAGAAGCAATCATATGAGTGCGAAGAGGAACTCAATGCAAAGGGAAATGTTGGTGATTAGTTGAGGTAATTTGGTACCTTGCTAGCATGCACTTTAGATTTTATTGAGTATTATTTTTCTTGCTTTTTTTAGTTCTATAAAGCTCACAATGCTATCGTAGGGTAGGTTTTTATTTTTTTTAGGGTCTATGTTATCCTTTGCCTTAGCTAGAGAGATCCTAGTGTTTTAGTTGCTATAGAATTCTCAAAAATATCTTTGATATGATTATCCAGTCTATCATTATTTGAGAAAGTTGTGCTTGATACCAGAGAGTGTTATTTTCATTGGTTACTCCCTTGCTATAGTTAAAATTTTGCTTAGACTGGTAGAGGAGAGTAGATTCCTTGAGTTCTAGCACCTTCTCTTGTGGTATTTTTTGGATATGCCTATATCCTTGGTCTTTGTGGTTTTTTTTGCTTAGTGCAAAGTTATGCATTCTATTATGTGGTATTCTAGAGGTTGACCATATATGAGGGGTGTGATTTAGATATTTTGTAGGCCTACGAGCATAGTTAGTGTAGGCAATAGTTAGAGCTTGATTGAATGTCATCAATTAACCTACATGCTATACCTTTATCATTGATTATTGATCTCCTCTTTGCTTAATGCATTCTCATTTAATGTTAGTGTTGATGTCTGAAAATGTACACTTGCACTGCACCCGTGTATAGCACCAACATCAGAATATCCATCTCATGTGGGAGTTCCTGAGAGGAAAATACCTCCGAAAAGAGCCAACTCTCATTAAAATAAAAAACTAACTAAATTGTATTAAACTTGTTGGTAAACAAGGGAAGGAAAAAATAAAAGACTACAACAGAAAAATAAACTTAGAAAATAAAAACTGCAACATGGATTGGGAAATATAATTAAAATTACCACAAAACTACACTAAAATTGCACTGGAAAAATGGAGAGGGATGACAAAAAATAAAAAAACTATAACAAAATATGAAAAATAAAAAATAAAAATAGGCGATATGCCAAAATAAAAATTGGGCTGATTGATCCACCTAACACTCCATAAAAGACACAGTATAACAAATACGAGATATAAACAAACATGCATCAACTGCAAGAGGTAAGGTTGGTGTGAACCAAGGGCTAATGCCACATGCAATCCAACCAAATTGAAGATACACAGATTACAGCTCAAACCTATTTTTTTGTATTATTTCTCACAGTTTTACAAAGGTCAGCAAGTGATAGATTCAACCCCCTTTTGAAGATCTGAAAAAATATCTTTTATAGCAAGAGATATTTTTCTAGCCTCCTAATTTTCCCTATTTACAACATTTACAGTAGTTACAAAATTTACTACTTACCGCATTTACTGCATTTATAGCAGTTACAACATTTATTGCAATTACAACAGTTACAATAGTTTACTACATTTTTAACAATTACAACATCTACAACATCTACTGCATTTACAACATCTATTACATTTACTAAAATTATAGTAGTTTACAACATTTTGCAATAGTTATAGTAGTTTATTGCATTTGCGGCAGTTACAATAGTTTACTGCATTTAATATTCTAGCTATTTATGTCAAAACTGCAAAATTGTGAAAATAGATAACGTTTTTCACTTAAACATCTAAAAAGTTACTTTGAAAAAATGGATAGCTCACGGATGGGGAAGATTAAATAACTGCAATACTTTTCCAAGTGTAGGCACCGATCAAATCTAGAAATAGTCAAACTAGAAACAACCAAAAACTCAAAACAACCAAAACATATTTGAATGGGAGTCGGGCGCCAAAATTTGAAAAGGCATCAAGCACCAAAATTTTGCATGGGATTCAGGAACCAAAATTTGAATAGGAGTCGAACACCAAAATTTGAACAGGAGTCGGGTGCCATAATTGTGAATGAGATTCGGGTGCTAGAATTGAATGGGAGTCGGGCACTAGAATTTTGAACGAGAGTCAGGTGCTAGAATTTTGCATGAGATTTGAGTGCTAGAATTGAATGAGAGTCAAGCACTAGAATTTTGAACAGGATTCAGGTGCTAGATTTGAATGGGATTTAGGTGTCATCTGTGTGTATCGATCAAATCCATCAACTATAAATATGAACTCATCCATCACATATCATTGGATTTTGAAATTGGTGCAATCGTTAATAAATTAGAGTAGGAGGCTCAAAATTTATTAACAGTTTGGTGACTCATAGGGGACACATGCCTACAATACGCAAAGAACCTAGAAGACCAGGTAACCTTATTATCCATTGGGCATAGAGTCATTGATCATATTCAAATTTTCACAATAACTGAATTCCACACTTGCTTTGTAAGGTAGAACTACTGGAAATAATCCTTGCAATAGAATAGAAAACTACACAAAATTGCATAGTAAAACTGCATAGAACTGAAAACGAAAAACTACACAAAACTGAATACAAAAAATTACATAGAATAGAAAATTATACAGAACTAAAAACAACCAACATAAAATAAAATAAAATAAAACATGCTTTACAAGAAGCAAGAGGTGTCTCGGGACACTTAGGGAACACAAAAAAAAAGGGAACTAAAATTACATCCTACCCTTACTATTTTTGAAGCCCCTACTCTAACCAACCCCAAATTTGAAAGGGATTTCATTTTATAATCTTTTAGGGGAGAACAAAGTATTGTTATTGTTCTTACACAGGAAAATAACAGACAACTCATATTGTGCCCCCACAATTGCTATCATATCAGCTTCTTGATTGCTCTTCCTAGGGACTATTTGGATATTCCAGGCATCAAATCCTTCAAGTAGGTCCAACACTTTGTGTTTGTATTTTTCTATAAACTTATCCTTAACAACAGACTGATATTTGAATTACTGCACTACCAATTCTAAATCACCAAAAATCTACAATAGTTTCACACCTCTTTTCTCTGCTTGTAGGAGTCCATGAATTAGAGCTTCATACTCTACCATGTTGTTAGTGCAGCTGAACTGGAGGTTGAAGGGATGGAGGAATATTTCCTTAGAAGGAGAGGTTAAAACAACACTAACATCAACACCTTGCTCACATCTAGCTGCATCAAAATGTAGCTTCCATACACCTTCAGTTTGTTGTTCTATTTTCATGACCTCTAGGTGCTCTTCTCCTCCAAGATTATTTCCATCTACCTCTTAAAAATTATCATATGGATCAGATCCATATAACTCATTTGCCCACTCATCAAGCTGAGTATCAAGAATAGGAGGTGTGGTTTGTGTGTGTACCTCATTAGGATCCATTTGCATCATATTTGTAGCCTCTTCAATAGGCTTTTTAGTCTCTTTAGGTGTTGAAGATACATGACTCATAGATTCTTTGAGATATATTTGTCCTGGCAGTGCAAGAGCATCCCACATAGAAACTTCCAAGTTGGTCTTATTCATTTGCTCCACCAAGTTGATAGGTTGATCCTTCTGTGTTTGTTTGGTAGTCCAATCATTTCTTGGCCTCTCAAAAATTGGGTAAGTAGGCATATTTTTCCATGTTCTACTAGGTTGTTGCATTTGAGTCTGCTGATTTCTCCAATATGGAGCATCCTTGAATGTGATTGTAGGCTATTGAATCTACTAATTTCTCCAATATGGAGCATCCTTGAATGTGACTGTAGGCTATTATTTGATATTAGTACTTGGAGGCTTAGGGAACATGGTTTCTTGTGATATAGAAGTACCATTAGTTATAGCCTTCCCTTAAGACCTAGTATTATAGTCAAACTATACTTGCTTTATAGGCTGATTATCCATTGTATGATTCACTACACAATGCTCATTTTCTTACCAATACATCAAAATACTATCAGGAGTTATTGTAGGAGGATGTTGATATTGTTGTTGTTCCATTGTTTGATAGCTAGGATCCTATGCCACTAAAGCACTGCTACTATTTTCATATGCACAGCCATTTGGATCATGAGGTAACTGATAAGGAGAGCACCATATTTTTTTCTCAGCTAAGTTATTTTGCATGGGCACTATGGTCTAATTTGGGTTGGTAACAATAGGGAATTGTGCTTGTAAAGGCCTAGTTGGGTGTGCATGATTCTAATATGGAGGGTAGTATGGTTGGAAATTCCTCTATGGAGGTTGGTTTTGTTGCTTCTCTAGGTTGTTGAGCTTGTTGCCCATTTTTTTGACCAAATTCAATAGATCCTTTATTTGATCATTTAATTGACCAAAAGTGTTAGATGCACTCTCATCAATTAACAATGGATTAACTATTGGAATATTAGTAGAATCTTGAGAGGATAATGGGTTGGGTACAATCACATATGGAAACAGAGGCATAGGATGCCTAGGGGAAATCCTACCACACTACACTAAATAATTTTCAACTTGAACAACCTTTTCATATGCATCAAGCAATGTATTGATTCCCATAGTTTGGATGCTCATACCTATATCAAAACTCAAAGCTCTCAAGAAATACAAAAAAGTAGATTGTGCATTTGGCCTTACCTCCATGGGTATTCTGTCCCAAGTCCTTTGGAATCTAAAATTAAAATCTATAATCTGCTCATTGGGATCTCTTTTGATGGTAGTCAACTACTCCATAAGTGATAAACTATCTATTTTATCCTCAAACTGCTTGATCAACTTATCAACCAAGTCATCCCAGCTTGCAATGGTGTGAACAGGAAGGTTTCTAAACCATTGAAGGGTTTTACCCTTTAAAGAAGATGCCAAAAACCTAACTGCCATATTATCTTCAGTCACATTATGCACTGAGCATATATTTGCCATATCTTGGAGATGTTCCACATGAGTGATTGAGTTTTCACTAGTATAAAAAGGTAGAGCCTTAAGGGCTGATACTAGAATATCATCATGTGTTGTTAGGGCCAATGGACTACCCTAATTAAAATAAGGATAGGCTCTAGGTGGCTATTGAGCCATGAATGGAATAGAACAATAGATCCCTTGAGTAAAGGGAGAGGAGCTAGCTAGAGGTAGTATAGAAATTTGACCTTGAGTCCTTCATCTTCTTGAACTGCTTCTTGTAGATACACCCCTCATAAAATGAGGATGTAATTAAAAATATGGTCCTTTTAACCAATAGAGTCACCAGGTATTTTTAATGCTTCAATAAGAAAATAATAGTCAAGACAAACACCAAATATTGACTATTTTATAACCAGGATCTATGCAAATTTTCACAACAAACTACAGATCCGTCCCATCGGGTGTGCCAAAACTATTGATGTCTAAAAATGTATACTTACACTACACTTGTGTATAGCACCAACATCGAAATCTCCCTCTTATGTGGGACTTCTGAGAGGAAAATACCTCCAAAAAGAGTTGGCTCTTGTTAAAATAAAAAAAAACTAACTAAAATGGATTAAACTTATTGGGAAACAGGGGAAGAAAAAATAAAAGACTGCAACAGAAAAATAAAGTTAGAAAATAAAAACTGCAACATGGACTGGGAAATATAATTAAAATTACCACAAAACTACATTAAAATTGCACTGGGAAAAGGGAGAGGGATGACAAAATAAAAAACTATAACAATAGATGAAAATAGGTGATACACCAAAATAAAAATTGGGCTGATTGATCCACCTAACATTCCATAAAAGACATAGTATAACAAATACGAGACATGAAAAAACATGCATCAACTACAAGAGGTAAGGTTGACGTGAACCAAGGGCCAATACCACATGCAATCCAACCAAACTAAAGATACACAAAATGCAGCTCAAACATATTTTTTTGTATTATTTCTCACAGTGTTATAGAGGTCAACAAGTGATAGAATGAATCAACCCCCTTTTGAAGATCTAAAAAAATCTCTTTTATAGCAAGAGATATTTTTTCAACCTCCTAATTTTCCTTGTTTACAACATTTATAAGAGTTACAACATTTATTGCATTTACAATAGTTACAAAATTTACTGCATTTATAGCAGTTACAACATTTACTACAATTACGACAGTTACAATAGTTTACTGCATTTTCAATATTTACAGTATCTACTGCATTTACTACATTTACTGTAGTTACAATAGTTTACTGCATTTGTAGCAGTTAGAGCAATTTATTGCATTGCAGCAGTTAGAATAGTTTACTACATTTGCAGTAGTTATAGCAATTTATTGTATTGCAGCAGTTACAACAGTTTACTACATTTAATATTCTAGCTATTTACGTCAAAACTGCAAAACTATGAAAATAAATAATATTTTTCACCTAAACGTCTAAAACAATTACACTTTGAAAAATTAGACAGCTCATAGATGAGGAAGATTAAATAACTGCAATACTTTTCCAAGTGTAGGCATGGGTCAAAATTGGAAATAGTCAAACTGGAAACAACCAAAACAGATTCGAACGAGAGTCGAGCACCAAAATTTGAATAGGCGTCGAGCACAAGAATTTTGCATGGGAGTTGGGCACCAAAATTTGAAGGGGATTTAGGCGCCAAAATTTTGAACGGGAGTTAGGCGCCATAATTGAATAGGAGTTAGGCGCTAGAATTTTGAACGGGTGTCAGGCGCCATAATTTTGCATGGGAGTCAGGTGCTAGAATTGAACGAGAGTTAGGCACAAAATTTTTGAATGGGAGTCAGATGCCAGATTTGAATAGGATTCATGCACCATCTACATGTACCGATCAACTCCATCAGCTATAAACATGAACTCATCCATCACATCACCGAATTTTGAAATTGGTGCAACCATTAATAAATTAGAGCAGGAGGCTCAAAATTTATTAATAGTTAGTATAAAATTAATATTTTGGTTTATGGTTTTGTTTGTGATATTTTTGGTTAATCTACCTTTGGTTTAATTAGTTGCTTTTACATAAAATGAAGCATGATTTTAGATCAAATTTGGTTTTATTTAGCTAACAAAAAATTGGTAGATAGCTACTAAATATTTCCTTTGATTTGAGCATTAGTGAATAGTTAAGTTTTTTTTTTGCTGGATAATAAGGGGTTGTACTAAGGTCCTCCACCCTTGACAAATTATATCTCTCTTCTTTCGATCTTGAGAGTTTACAAATAGATACAATTCTCATCTCAATTGAGATGCTATAGCTAGAAACCTACATCATTTTACATAAAATGTCTAAATTCTTGATTTTCATTTTTTGGATCTTTTCAAATTTCTGTATGAATACAATTACTCTAGAATTTAGCATCTTTCTTGACATTTTCCTATAGCAGCCTTCACAATGCCAAAACTTCACCTCTACTATCTATGCCTTGCATCTTAGTAGAGTAATATTTCCAAAACATCGCACTATCATAGTTTGCTTTACCAAATATGAATTGCTAGTTTTTTTCCTTACTGAAGTCACAGTACTTCATTGCTCTTCCTATCATTTGAACCCTAGTTGGCAAATATTTGCAATTTTGTTTTTTGCGACTTGAAAAATTGTCTCTGCCCTTATTTTGAATGGTTGACTTCACAATGACATATCTCCCTCAATATTACTCAAATGTTTGCATATGACCACTTATTTTAAAGCTATTCAAATTATGCACAAGTTGGTCCAAGAATAGGCTAAATCAGATAACTCTTCACGAAGATATGTCTCCTAAAAGATGAGTTATTTTCAAGAAAAACCCTAATCCTTCGCACTTTGCAATTTCCTTTTTTTTGACTTGAAAAATCATCACTACCCTTATTTCAAATGGTTGACTTAATAGGGTCGTATCTCCCTCAATATTGCTTGGATTTTTGTATATGACCACTCATTTTAAAGCTAGTTAAATTCTACACAAATTGGTCTAAGAATATTTGAATCGAATAAATCTTCACGAAGATATGGCTCCTAAAATATGAGATATTTTTTAGGAAAAAACCCTAATCCTTCACACTTTGCAATTTTATTTTTCTCATTGTAAGTAGCCTTCCATGCTCCTTCAACCTTCCTAGCCTTCCACTCAACATCCCAACCTTCCATTGTAGCTCCTTCAACCAACCCAACCTTCCACACTCCTTCAGCCTTATCAGCCTTCCACGTTCCTTTAGCCATCCCAGCATTCCACCCAACATCCCAACATTTCACTTGAGCTCCTTTAGCCAGCCCAACCTTCCACACTCCTTTAGCCAACCTAACCTTCCACACTCCTTTAGCCTTGACACTCCAAATATCAACTCATCATTCAACCTTCCACGCTCCTTCAACCTCCAGCCTTCCATACTCCTTCAACCTCTAGCCTTCCATGCTCCTTCAGCCTCTAGCCTTCCATGCTCCTTCAACCTCTAGCCTTCCATGCTCCTTCAACCTTCATATTTGTTGATCATTAAAGCACTAGACCATTTGTCAGGCCCCTTAAGGGGCAACCCCCTATCATCCACTCTTAAAACATAGAATTATTTTAATACATGGTCTCAATGAATATTTAAGTTTGAATATGAAAGGAAATATATATATTCTTTTGTTGAAACTATTAAGTTTTCTTTTATTTTGGGCATTGGTGAAAGTTTAGAGGAAATATATCCTTTCGTTGAAACTATTAGATATTTCTTTTAACTTGAGCATTACTGAATGTTTAAGCTTACATATTTAAGGGAATATATTCTTTGTTATTGAAGAGAAAGAAGTTGGAAATATTTTTATAAAAAAATAAGGTTTTGGAATGTATGTAAATTTATTATTTTGATTGCTACTATTTTGAGAAAAGTGGCTATGTTATTAATGGCTTTCTAAGCTTGAGAAGATAACAAATCATTATAGAGAGAAGTATGGAATTCTCTCTTGATTGCTTGTAAATATATTTTGCATTGTTACTTGCATTTATACATAGAGCATGTTGGATTTCATTGCATTAAGAGTTGTCCTCATCCCTAAGTTTTCTTAAAGACTGTTGGAGAATTCTTTCATGAAGAGGATCATGAAAACAAGGTGGTGTAGAGACCACTTGGGCAGACTTGCTCTAATGCATTTGGAAATAAAGAGTTTTTATATAAATGAAAGTATTATTATGTAACACTTGGATATTCTTATTCCTAATTTAATAAGGCTTTGAAGCCTTTATGTAAATGTATGGAATTCTTGGTTTTCTTGTAAACAAGAATAATATGGTTATGAACTCTTTTGAGGATGATTATTTATATTTTTAAGAAAAGAAGAGAAAAATAAGTTATATGTTAGCATTGTGATTTATTTAAGTAAGCTTGTTTTATTATATTACATTGAGAAGATGTATTATGCTAGCATTATGTTTAAATTATTTCTTATCATATATTAATCTAAAGAGATGATTCTTTCATGCTAGTATTACAATGGAATTTAAGTAATGGGTTGATAATGTTCCATTTAAATACAATATCTAACATTGTATTATATTATAGCATGTTAATTCTATTGTAGAAATTTATTTATTATCAAGGTATAGATGTTATTTTATTTTATGTTTTATCTTGGGTTTGGTGGGGAATGTTTGGGTATAGATCTAGAACCTATTTAGTACCTCAAACCAATCTTGGGAGGAGTTGTGATGATGCAATAACTAGGTAGTTGTGAGTCTTGGAAGGAGTTGCCATAATGCAATAGCTAGGTACTCACAAATCTAGGAGTTGCAATGATGCAATCACTAGATATTCATGATCGATACACCTTGAACAGTGAGGATTGGGTGTTCCATAACTTTGAGGTTAGTGGATTTATTCATGAGACAACAGTGGTGGTACCTTGAATGGTGAGGTTTAGGTGACCATGCTCACTATCAGGTGAGGATAATGACCTTAGTTAATCCATGGAGGTGTGGTAACTAAGCACCAAGGTTTTACACTAGACTAACCTACATAGATGGACTTATGGAAAGGTTAGGGAATAAGTGTTTCCATTTAAGTGTTATGGGCCTTAAAATATTATCTCTACATTGTGGTAAAATTTTTCTATACCAATGAGGGTATGGGAAATGTGGTAATACTGCTTTGGTATCCTTCTAAATGGTGAGGTTTAGTAAGGTGAACCCCAAAAATACGAGATGCTAACCACTTTTGTCCACTTGAGTCTCATCTTCAACAACATTGAACTCAAATGTGGTGATGCCTTGAGAATGCTAAAAATAATATTGGGACACCTTTGTGAACCTTGAAAAAATATTATCTCTCTTGGGTTGGTTTTTGTGGGTTGTTACACCATGATTCTAAGATATTCAATACATCTTTTACTATTTCATTAGTTTGTGTTGTAGATTGATCCACTAATTAAAGTATAGTAGAAGTAGGTTGTATATTGGTCAAGGATAATTTATTCATCATTTCAATAGTCATGAAATTTATAGATACTCCCAAGTTATCCAATATATTAGGTATTTTCATTGCATCGATGGAGACTATGATGATAGGGTTTCCAGGATCTCCATATTTAGGTGGAATTGCTTCCTTGCTAAGACATCAGATAGTTTTCCATCCACTTGGATTATCTTGTGATAAGCCTTTCATTTTCTCCTAGGATTCTTAATGTATATTTCTTGGATAACTTTGTTGAATATTGGTACATCCTTGATTTCTTAGAGTAACGAAATTATTATATTTAAACCTGTTAGCTTTGTTAATAGATCATATTCCTTAGAGTGTTATTCCTTGGGTTCTATTCTTTCAGGGTATGGTGCTTTATGAGTTTCATAGGCATGCTTCTTAGAATATTTTCTTCTTATTTATTCATTGGCTTAGGGTTTAGTGGATTTGTTTACCTTTTTTCATGTAAATATTCTATTCTAAGAAGCTTTGGATTAGGCAATACCTTTCATGACTAGAGTTGTACATTATCATAGTTGATAACATTAAGATTAATTATGACATTATGTTCTATATTATAAATAGGATCTTCCTACCTATTATTATTTGGATTGGCCACAAGTTTATTTGGTAGTGGAGTTTGCTTTGGTAGCTGTGATTATACTAATTTAGGAGCACTAGTGGGTCCTGGTAGTAATGCATGTTGTTGATTTTGAAATTGTTGCTATCCCCCATAAGGTTCATTAGATTGGTATGGTCCTGACCATTTCTAGTTCTAATTTGACCATGATTGATTAGGTATTGGTTGCATCCATGGTGGGTTAAAACATCCTTGTTTATGCCATTCAGGATATGGAGACCAGGGGTACTGGCCCCCTTATTATTGTGGTGGGAGTATATTCCATGGAGTGTTCCATTGATTTTGTACCCATGAAACTCTTTGATTGTAGGAAATATTGTTTTGTTGTCCTACATACTTGAGTTCTATATTAGGATAACTCCTTCCAAGGGTAGCTTTAATTAGGTAAGATATCACATTGATTTGTAGGGTGACTTTTCTCATAGATGCTACATATATTGGTTTTGTTTAGAGGAAATTCCTATAAGAAATGTTTCTATCTACTCCTTGGATAATATATGGCCAATGGTTCATTGTCCCTAGATTTATCTTACAATTCATCCAATATTGTGTTTATGTGTAGAAGAATATCAGTTATAAAGTTGGAAAATTCTTCTCACAATTCTCCTATCTCACTGACACTCTTCCCTACTCGGTGTCTATGAGTTCCTCTCCTTATTCAAGAATAATTCCTACATGGTTCCATAATATTAGTAAATCTAACTTATTCACATCATCTTTAAGGCATCCCTTGACTCATCTTGTAATGCTCACAAACATATTACTTTGACAAGTTCTTGGTCCATCCCTTCTCTACATCTTCTATGGATGGAGATGAATCTATCTAAGTAGTCTTTGATAATTTCATCCTCATTTTGTTTCATCATAAATAATTCTTATTTTCAATCCTTGACATGATAATATTTCTAGTATTTCTCTAAGACAGTTCTTTCCATTTTGGTCCAAGTATGAATGGAATCTGGAGCCAACCCCATAAACCATCTCAAAGCTGAGTCCTTGAGCATGGAAGGAAACAATTTGAGTTTTTGGTTGTTAGTTATATAATCAAAACTTTAAAATATGACTTTGAATTCAAATAAGAACTAATCTAGGTCTTCTATTGTAGCCCCCTAAATATGGGTAAGTTTGATGGAGAAATGTTTTTCATAGGGGCTTGCATCTAACTGAATAGTGTATGTGAAGTTCCTAGTACCATCAGTGGGTTCTTCATGATTATGTATATTGCTTTGTCCATCCCCTATGTTATTTTTATCTTGCCTATCCTCCATATTATTCTCTTGCTTATAGTTATAAATTTATTTAAAGTTTTTAGGAGATGCAAATATGTATGGGGTTTATGGAAGACTACTAGATTGTTCTTGGAAATTCTCAAATCAAAGATATCTTAAAGATTCTATGACTGATGATAATGGAATAATAACACTTCCTTCTTCTTTACTTATTTATAATGGAACACTTGTAATTGTGGCTATAGGTAATGAGTACTCTTATGCAACCTCTAAGCATGATTATTGTGCTCCTATGGCTTGTTAGGGGTTTTTTTTAACAAATATCCCCTTGTTATCCCTAGATCTATTCATACATCCTAGCTTATCAAATAAATCCTTTTCTAATCACCTCTACCTTTCCTTCTCAACACCACTAGTTTCACTCAATTTTAACTAATTAGTCTTCTATTGGCATAAGACATAAATAAGGGCACTAGGTATCTTGGTTTATAATATCAACTTTAATCTATCCTAGTGAACACTTATATCAAGAATGGCCAACTAAGGAGGTATGCTACCTCTATGACTAATCAAGTTTCTAATTAAGTGAAAGTTTACAATGTTGGATGTTCAACAGGTCTTAAATGATCCTAGCAACACCGTTTTCCCTAGAAACAACACCAAACAATGATGGGTGTCATTAAACCACACTTTAATAATATCACTTTAATTTGTTAAATATGGGGTGGTGTCTATAGGCTATATGTGCTAAGAAATATATTAGGTAAGGCAAGGTATAGTATCTCTATTCTAAAGAATTCAAGAAGCAAAAATAAAACTTACTACAACAGGAAATAAAGGAACTAAACTATGAAATACAACTTGCTAGAAATGGGAATGATTGCAACTGAAAAGAAGTAAATAGTAGAAAGGAAAACTAAACATAAAAAAATTCTCTTTCTACACTAATCTACAAAAATATAAATCTGAAACTAATATAGATAATTAATCCTCATAGGATATGAAAAAAGTAGCTAAATTACTATCATAAAGTGCAGGAAAAATCAGCAAGTTTAATCTATCCTACAACAAGTAAGAAATGTGCAAAAAATAATAGTGAATTAATCTATAGCCTTTAAAAAATGAGAATGCAAGAAAATGGTACCTTCCACCTAGCTAGAAGTGGTCCCTTGCTCCATGGTAAAATGGAAGGGAAAGAAACTCAACTTAACTCACACAAATAGAAGTTAACAACAATTCAAATCATAATATTATTTTAGATCAGTTCAACCTTACAAGCTACAAAAGAAATCAATAAAAAATACAGTATCATAATGGTATAATTTCTCTCTATATCACCTTAGTTCCTAGATTGGCTAATATTATTTATAATGGAGATAACAAGTCTCTCTCTTACCTTTGTAGTTGGGATATTACAACAATAAATATGTGGGTATTCTATTTCAATGAGTGAAAAAAAAGAATAGGTATAATAGCAGTAAAACTTAGTCATAATCACCTACATAGGATATTGGATGCCATAGTGGAAGGACCTAAAATGGAAAAGTGTAGGTTCAAAACTATTCCTAAAACAAGTGTATGTAAACTACCATTTATCCTTTCTTGGAAGTTATTTCCATCTATTCTGAGTCAATAATAGTTGATTGCTTGCTGACATCATGCAAAGGTGGTCAAAATAAAAAATAGTCGACCAATATAGCAAGGTGAATATGGCAAATGGTTTAGTGTTGTTAGTTTCTCATCCATGTCATCCTCCTTGTCTTCTTATACCGTATAAGCCATGGTTTGTTACATTCATATCTATTTTTGGATGCTATCAAATATCTACAACTCCTTGCATTCCCATCATCCAAGCTAAGCTATTATCTGACATTTGACACCAACCTATAGTCCATGTCCAATGCTACCATGTAGTCCATGTACTATACCAACAAAGCGCTATCTCATCCAATGCTAGGTTACATTTGGTGCTTATTATAGCCTCAATCTCTAGTTCCATGTAAACCATTATCTCCAAAGCATCGTCCAAGCTATCTTAAGAACTATAGTTGTGTGGGAAATATTAATAACCTTTTTTATTCCTAAATCTTGGCATTAAATAGCAAAAATATACCTTATTTACCTTTCTTGGTACATAGTATCACTCTTCCCAACTAAATATACATTTAATCATAATTGCCTTATTTAATCAAGTAACCACTA
This sequence comes from Wollemia nobilis, assembly GCA_028583015.1. Classification (NCBI taxonomy): domain Eukaryota; kingdom Viridiplantae; phylum Streptophyta; class Pinopsida; order Araucariales; family Araucariaceae; genus Wollemia; species Wollemia nobilis. The sequence goes on from JAQPPZ010009575.1 coordinate 1,507,024, forward strand.
TAATAATAAAACAAAACACAATCTAATGATGCAAAAAAGTGGTAAAATGAAGCATTGTCAGATCTCATCAGGAGGATGGATAGTAGGTTATTGGATAGACATATGAGCTTCCAAATATATAAGATATGGGTATTTGAGTTAGCAAGATCACTTCTACTGATTGAGACACAAACATGAGAGTTAAAGGGGTAAAATTTGGGATTAGAATAGTTACATACACTAGGATCTTTAATGTAGTTTTTTTGGGTGGTGACCAAGTCCCTGAATAGGTTTGGGGATATTTTTTGGACTAGAATTGGCATGGGTACTATCTATTGAGTCAATTTTTATGGCTGGCCAAGATTTCTATTGGTCAAAAGTAGAGTCTTTTGATACCAATTTGGAGAAGGTCAAAAATTCTAACTACCTTGTTGGAAAGTAGGCTTTGGGTGATTTTGATAAGGAAAACTTTGGCTATTATATTTACTTTGAGAGTTGTTATCTCATTGGATAATTTTCTCATCATACTCTTCATTTCATCTAGCTTAGAATCATAATGATTGAGGCAAGAATGTGGTCAAATTGGGTCAGATTGTGGAAAACGTGCAATCATAGTAATGACATATTCCCCCATGAAATAAGGTAGACACTTGAGTGCTAAAGTGGGGGTTGGATACCATATGATAGGAAGGGTAGGTAGGATTAGAGGACCTCTATCATTCCATGCTAAAAATAGTTGAGGCTAGTTTAATGGAGTTGCCATGTTGTGACATTGGTTCCTCCTCCTTACTCTTTGGTTCAAGGGTGGTACCAACTCTTGTTGATTGTATTTGAAAAAGGGCCTAGTGATATCCATTTTCCTCATAAATTTATTGGGTCCTTTATTAATAATAAAGTATCCAGGTGGGGAGAGAGATCTTCAATAAGCCAAGAGATAGATATCCCCACCAGAATATCAGCATTGAATTTTGTTGGGAAATTTCTTTAGAGTTTTTCCTTCTTTAGTAGATTCACCAAGTGAATTTCATAATACCTCACTATGCAAGCTGACTAAACCTTCACCAAAGTCTTGGTAAAAAAAAATCTTCTTTTGGTTTATGGGGTGAACATGAAAATTTCATCCCATAGGACATGCCAAATAGACTATTGTGGTCTCAAAATGTCTTGGCCTATTAGAGAAATGGTCTAATGCACCTAGGCATCAATGCCTCACATTGAACAACACAACAGTAAGCTCCATGAGTAGAGAGAACACCTATAGGGCAAGCTCTAAATTTTTTACCAAGGTCATCTCCTCATAAAATATGATATTTTATGCACCTTTTAGACCTCATGGGCCCAGGTCTATGCTTCTTATCAATAGGAAAATGAAATAATAGAAAGAAAAAAATAGTAAATGAAATTGTAGAAAAATAAAACATAAGATACAGGGGCAATGTGCCAAGATTAAGGTTTCCCCTCCTAACTATCTGAATAAGTTAAAGATGAACACATTCACCACAATATAATAACTAGAAATTGAATACAGTTCATCACATAATCCATAATTGACAATACATAAAAGTAGGACAAGACAAATATAGTCACATATTCCATTTATGCATCAAATAATTACAAGGTATATGACCTAAACAAGCTTGATGCTCCTTAGACGATGACTCAAGGTTTGAGTCCTACTCATACAAATGATAAGAGGTGAAAGGAAGAGCATATAAGGACATATATGAGGTATGAGAAGATAAATATCAATGACTTACAATGGGTTTTAAAGGTCCATTTATAGGATAGGAATGAAGGGTTCTTTTCTCTCCAAAACCTTGCATAGAGGACTTGAGAATTAACTTCTATTCTATAGTTGAGATCCCTCTGCACTTGCATTCAACTATCTTGAGGTATCTGGATCTAGAGCCATTAATTATGGAGGCTTTTGGACCCTCATATAGAAGGTTTCTTCTACCAAGACCCATTGTTGTGATATTTAGGAGGTGGTTGCACCATTAATTTTTTGCTTTGATTGAGGTTCTAAATGTTAGGACTCCCCTAGGTTAACATATATTTTCTGGGGTATCTCTCTTGTTGACGTTGTTAGTATGGTATCCTTGATTGGTGTAAGCTTGTTAGGGTAGGTTTATTCATGTGGTGAGCATTCATTGTAGCTGGCATGCAAGTGTCTAAGAAAGTATGAACTATAAAAGTCAACTTCAGCAAATAATGGTAGATATTATTTTAATTTCCCTTTGTGCTACTTTATTTTTTTATTAGTCACCACATGTCCTTACTAAGGAGGTATCCCTCTAAACCAATGGAGGAACTTTTTTGATTATGACCCAATGCTTCCTTGTCTTATTTCCAAATGGCTACCACATGTTTGGTTAGGTCTTGATTGTGGACTTTCTTTTTCTTGCACTAGCCTTCATCGATGGAAAAAATGTGGGCTGTTAGATGGAAAATCAATGGCCTATGAGCTTTGTAGTTCTCAAGTTGCTTGCATAAGGAAAATAAATAGTGTAAACCATTGATGAGAGATCCAATTACCAACATATCTCAAAACACACTTGCCTCTCTTTGTGCTATGGATACGGTGCTTACCCCTCTGACTGAAGGTGGGCCATGCCTTTCGACCCCATTTTCTATGATTTCCACTTTCGAATGAAGCACTTCTTCAACTGAAGTGAAGATTTAGGAAAAATTCCCTACAATAAAAATCTACTATTTTGTTCAAAAAGCATGAAATTTTACTTCATTTCATTTCAAGAATTTTTCTACAAAATATCTAAATAATTTGCTAGATTATACCTATGTTAAATCTAGTGATTGTTTTATCCACCAATATTATATTAATCCCTATGTAATTGTCATACCTTATCATAATTTGCAATCCAAGCATAAATATTTTTTTGGTTATTCATAGAAGTAAAATGGTGTCCTACCTTAAACTCAGTAAGGTTTTTACCCCTAAATTTAATGGTTAAATCTAGGCAAAATTGGCATTCTATTGAATTTAGCCTATATCATTATCAATAGTTTTAAAATATCTACTGGAATTTTAAACCAATATTTAATTTTAATTCATATTCCATATTATTTTTGTCCTTGTTTTATAACTTCTAAACATTCAATTTCTTAAATGACTTAATATTTGAATTAAAAGTTCATGGTTCCTATTCTCAAATTTCAATAATGGTAGATAAGCTGATTTAAAATTATTTGCAATTCATATCCTCTTATATTTTCCATCTATATATTTCTCTCTCAAAGACACTCCAAAATTTTAATGGAATGTAGAATTCACACCTCTTTACATTTTGCTTTAACTAAGGGATGATTTGTGTCCTTTTTTAGGGGCTTTTCTCTTAGGATTTTTTACAAATAAGGTTTTTAATTAAATATTAATTCTTCAAATCCATATTTACTATATTTATAAAGCTCTTCATATGCTTATTATTTCTATTTTTTAATCGATTATATGGGCTTGAAACAGGAGTCACCCCTATTATATCAAGAACACATAATATTATAACAAATTGAAAATTATACATGTATTGCTTGGAAAGATTCAACACAGGGTCTTCGTGAAAGCGGAGGAATATAATCGATTAAGCTAATGTCATTTGATATTCTTTCTAAACTTTACTATTCTTGGCTTGTGTTATTATTTATATTTTTCAATGAATTTACATGGTTTTTTATGAGGGGATCCTAGTCCCTTCATATCAAGTGGGGTTTGAACCTTGGACCTCTCAAAGAGAGGCCAAAACACTTACTTTTTGTGTCATTATTTATTAATATTTACATCATCATTATATAAAATACAAGTACATTATTTCCATCTTAAATGAATATTAATGCTCAATAACTAATCAACTTATAGAATACTAAGCCATTACAAAAACCAACATAACCATAGTAAACTAAAACATAAATCCAATTTCCAATGGTATCTTATTTGATTGTTGTCCTTAGTATAAGAGTTATAAATATCAAATATATAAAATCACAAGGTATTTATATAAAGCTCTTAAAATCAAATAAAACTTAATATGATTTGCGTAGGGAGGTAGGAGGTCTCTCGCTCGGGGTAGGAGACCACTGTTCCAAATTTTTTACTCTCTTACCTACTCCTTCGATGGTGATCCTGGGTGGATTCCCTACCTAGCTTCCTTGGAGGTGACCTTGAGCATATTTTCTCTTTTTTGTTTCTCTTTTTTGGTTTTGGTTGGGTTGGTGTGTGTGGTCTTCTATGATGCAGATCAATAGCGCCCCTTTGGTGTTCAGTCATCCTTTACTTGCTCGATGCACAAGGTGGTCCAGTAGGATTTTTATCTATATTTTTGGATGGTCTTTGGGGAGAGACCAAGTGCTTTCTTATCATGGAGGAAGATGTTTTTGTATGGCCTCCTGGTTTGGTAGTGGGGGAAAAGGGTTGTACAACATTGTGCAGTCTACTCGAGAGGTGTTTTGATAGACTTCTTTCTTCGTTGTTGTTTGTGGTCTTGGATGGGGGACTAGGGTATTTCTCATTACCCATGAAGGAGGATTTTTGAAGATCACCTTTCAATATGATAGCCTTGGTCATTTGCACATTTGGTGAGGAAGCCCTAGCGAGGCTTACTCTATGGTTTTTTTTAGTTAGGGAAAGACCTCATGCTTTCATGATGGTCGTAGTTGAGGGGTTTTAATGTTGGCTTCCTAGGATTTCCCTTGGGAGGTTGGGAGTATTTGCATCATCTAAAGAGGAGCCTGCTCCTTTGAACTATTATTCTCTATATATTTTTGAGGTCTTGAGGGGGACCTGGTGCTTCCATGTGGCTATAGAGGAGGATTCTAGGTTTGGTTTCCTAGCAATATGTCTGGAGAGGCCCCAATGATTGGTGGTGTTGGTGGTTTACATCTTCTCAAGAAATTCTCTACAACCAACTCTTTTGCTAGCTTATCTGGTTTAGCTTGTTGGTGAAGGTTTCCCTAGGTGGGAAACCTCTTTTCAAATTTTTGTTGTGTTGGCTTAGTTCCTCTAGTCTAGCTTGCTGGTGAAGGTTTCCCTGGGTGGGAAACCTCTTTGCAAGTTTTTGATCTACAAGTGAAGGCTCTCCTAGGTGGGAAACCTTTATTCTTCTTCTATGTTGTTGGTGAAGGTTTCCCTAGGAGGGAAACCTCTTTTCATTTTTTGAACTATAGGCGAAGGTTTCCCTGAGCAAGAAATCTCTTTTCAATTTTTAGGGCTCCTTTGTTGTTCATTGGATTTCCCAATTTAGGTGAGAAACTTTGGTATTCTTTGTAGTTGGTCCTATGGAGGTTGCCTCTCTGTTTTGGATATTCTTTGTTTATCTCCTGAAGATAGTCTTCAGGAGACAGTCTCTTTTATTGTATTACTTTTGTAAAAGGTTCAGGGATCCTTTCAAAACCCTCTCTTTAAACCAATAAAAATAAACTTAATATGATTTTTATGAAGCAAAAATTTATACACCATCAACCAAGATTCAAATCCCATGTATGAACCTTAATATTTTAAATGAATTAACTTTTATTGATTAAACAAGTACTAGGGAGTGTGTGTGTATAAGAAGCAAGCCCCACCTTTAGATTTCTTATTCTAGATTTTTGGAGAAATTAAAAAATGAAGGATTCTCATGAGGAAATTCTATCTATCAAGGAAGAAAATTCATTTATGGTTGAATCCCTAAGTGAAAGTAAGAATTTTGTAGTTGGAATTGAGGATTCCATAGTTGGGTATAAAAGGAAGATCAAATTTACATTAATACTTTTCTAGGTAGTAGAAATTTCACTAGAAGTGATTATCAAGGATGATATAATGGTTATTTAAAATAGAGGTTCAATATGTAAGTTCAACATATACTAGTCAACTTATTTAGAGATTCAAAACCAGATTAAATAAAAGTGAGAATTGAATCCACATTATTCATAATTTCTAGTTTTCAAGTTAAGGATAAAACAATGGGTGGCAGCCCATGGTCTCGAGGAATAGATAGCTTATATTTAAAACCATTGAGTGAGGATTTTTTAATGGAGATAAAAATTATTAGAAAGCTTCTAACATGGGTTAGCATTTTTGAGCTTCTATATTACCTTATCAATAAGGAGGTTTTTGTAATGCTCTAGGAGAGTTCATCTAGGAGGGTCCAACTACTAAGGAGTAAAATCATGTTTCTATATACAAATATCTAATACCATGGATACTTTAAATGTTGGATTTTACATTAATTTCTAGGAACAAATGGAATCAACACATTACTTAGAAATGCTAAAAGGTAATACATAGGTAGCAATACACATGATATAAGAATGTGCTCGTAGACACCAAATAATCTAAGTAAATAAAAATAGAATACACTCCAACTAATAAAGAAATGGTTGGTATGAGGGTGTATTTATACCCAATTACAATTTACCATTAGGTCAAGGTTAAGGAATCACCTTTAGGTTAAATAATAAAAAAATTTAAAAATATTGTTACAAGGTTTACAAGGGCCCAAAGGGACTATCCATACAATACAATACAAAAATTGTCATGGCCTCAAGTGAAGCTTAACCACCACATATTTCAACATCCTCCCTTGAGCCAAATAGGGGGCGTGGAGAGAGACCTTTACTTGTCATACCCTCTTAAGGGGTAATATTCTACACCAAGTAGATATTGCATGCACATAAAAAGAATCTCAAGCATGACATTGGTTAGGATATTTGTTGCCTACTCTACTAATGACATAAGCTAGATCAAGCATCCCATGGAAACAAATCCATCATGCATAATGCATCCAAATCTTAATATGCCTGGTATGTTGATGAAACACTATATTACATCTAAGTTGAATGATGCTTTGATTATTATATCAATGAGTGTTTGGATAGGATTTAGGAATACCCAACTATTCCAAAATTATAAACATTTATTAGAGGTGCTTTGCTACCTCATTGGTAGCACAATATTCAACTTTCATGAAAGATTAAGAAATAGGGGAATATTGTCTAGTGCACCAAGAAATAAGGCCAAAACAAAGATAGAAGACAAAAAATTTGGTGGATTGTTACTCATCCAAATCACTAGCCCAATTCACATTTGAAAATACTATCAAAATTGAAGTCAAACCAACTAAATAATGGATACCTATGTGATATGCACATATAAAGTATTGAAGGATCCTCTTGATCATGGTCTAGTGACTCTCTTAAGGTTCCTGTATGTACTTGAACCAATAGTTGACAAAAAATATAATATTAGGTCACATGCTAGTGAGGTAAATAAATACTCCATAGGATATCAATATACAGTAACACCCATACAAGGTTAATGAAATAATGATAAGTCTAAGAAAACTTATAATCCTCCATCCTAAAGCATTAATTAAGATCTAAATCATACTTTAAGATGTGAGATAGTGATACTAGAAGAGGTCTAGTCAATATGATGCCTAAAAAACAATACAAAATCCCTAAATATATCATCTCAAAAGTAGCATGAAGTTGTGACTTCATATCCTAAATCAAGGCAAGAGAGGTGCTTGTAATGAGAAGATTATCTACACATAGAACAATCACCAAAATCTTCCCATCCTAATGTGCTATATAAATATCATGTTTGGCCTCACATATTTGATACTTGCAATTGAGAAAAAAAGAGTGGATATTCTCATACAAAGCACATGATGCTTATTTAATTCCATACAAGTATTTAGTCAATCAACATACCAAGGGGGTAGGACCCTCAAGACCAAATCAAAATAACTATTGCATGTAAATATTATCTTGAATCTTACAATGAATAAAGACACTCTTCACATTCATTTGATGTACCTTTTAACTATAGAAATCAACTATAGATAGAATCATTCAAATATAATCCATCCTAGCAACCCAGGCAAATGTCTTCAAATAGTAAATTACTTCCCTTTGAGAGAAACCCTTAGAAATAAGGCATAATTTATACTTCTATACCTAACTATCTGAAGTGCACTTGGTCCTATAGACCCATTTACACCCAACAACATTGTTCCCTTTTGGAATAGGAACAACTTCCATGTCTATTTTTTCATCAAATATACTCAACAAACATAAAATATTTCCACTTTGGTTGATTGCTAGTATGAGAATATGTGAGGGGATTTCTAGAAATATCAACCTTCAAGAGCAAGACCCAAAAAGGGGTCTTCTAGTGTGACTCCATAGAAATAATGGTATGAGCATCCCATAGAATATTCTAAACCCACTTAGGTGTTGGACAAGTTGTGGAAGATTTAGGAATATTCTATGCTAAAGCAATATCAAAATCCGAATGTGAAGCATCCAAATCATACTTTCCATCCACCTTATCATCTAATTATTTGGTATAAGAAACTAGTGTGTGAAGCTCAATATTCCTAGAATCTAAGATTGAAGGTGCTAAAGGTGGTGTTGGTTAAGCAATGCTCAAATCTATAGGTATAGGGTCTTCACTAGAAGATGAAGATGAAGATCCAATTAGAATAGAGGCCACACGAATCTCTAAAAATTTCGTTGGAGTAATAGTATAAACAAGAGGATCTTTAGCCAAAATCTCAGGTGGAAGACTCAATGGAACCCTTGGAATAAACTCATAAAATTTATACCTCTTCAAATCTAAATATCACACCTCTAAGGATCATAAATATGGTATGCCTTAGAGATATCTAAATACCCCACAAAAATGCATTTGTGAGTCTTATATGCCTTCTTGTTTTGAATTTATCTAGGTATATGAGCCCATGTTAAAGACCCAAGATGCAAAATTGAGACACACCAAGCTTACCATTTATCAGCCTATCAAGTGGTGTCATACCCTGAATTGCTCTAATAGGGACTCTGTTGATTATGTATCCATACAAGTGATGGAATCACCACAAAATTTGTGCATAATCCCCTTAGTATGAATCATACAATGATCCATATCCATGATTACCTTATTTTCTCTCTCAAATACCCTATTCTACTCTATGGTGTAATGAGTAGTCCTTTGAAAGGTAAACCATGAAGGGAAAAAAAGTCATGAAAAATATTGCTCATTTACATACCTCTATTGGACCTAAGATACTTGATATTTCTTTCTAGATGATTCTCTATCATTACTGTCCACACAATTTTACTCATTTTCTCATGTCAGACTTTTATAAAACTTCTATGACTTGCTAAAATTCTATTGGAAGGTCTGCAAAACTCCTCTTATATCTTCTATCAGACCCTTTTAGAGGATCCAACCCTTGGAACATTTTTGCTCCATCTGTCCTTAGAATCATCTTGATGTTTTGTGGGTTGTTATTTTGTAGTCGGATGATATACAATATTTCTCCTTTTTCTTCATCAACATCTTTCAAAAAATTTGTTATCCTCTGCCCTTGGGAATTTCTTAAAACTCTATATACTGTCAATTCTTGATCAGAAGGTTCATGGAACTTTTTCTTCCTATTGTTGGTTAGAACTTTTACAAAAGAGCATAGTTCATTGATCATTGTAATTGGATGGTCCACAAAACTTTTGGGTCACCAATCATCCTTTTGATCTTTGAAAGTAGTGCTAATTATTGATTGAAACAATTTGATGATAGGAAAGTTGCCTCACAGTTGTCTAACACCATTTTATCCACTTCTTGCCTATTTTACCTTTTCTTAGACCCTCTTTCAAAGTTTATCAAAGGTAAAAATTTCTTAAGTGTAGTGAAAATTCACCATAGGTATTACAACTTGGAAATTGTGCATGTATCACTTGGTAAGATTTGAACCTAGGTATGTTTCCTGAAAGTTGAGAAATTTAACTAATTGAGATCATTTCATTTGATAAAAAGGAATGAATGTTGTGATGAATATTGCACTTGTACTTTTGTAACTTGTAAAAGGATGAATGTTATGATGAATGTTGTACTTGCATGAAATATGGATGTTATGATAAATAAAACACTTGTATTTTTTAAATACCATGTAAGAGGTTAATTGTAGTAATAAACATTGTGCTTGTATTTTCTATAGTAGATCTCTTATATATAAGGACATTCCTACTATATGTCACCTCAAAAAATTACGGTAAAAAAAAATATTGGCTAGGAAAGCCTACACAAGAATTAGTTGTATTAAAGGGACTATTGTGATAATCTCCTTATGTTGTAGTATTAGTTGTTCTCTCCTTTTATACATGATTTCTACCTATATTTCAATTACTATGAAGGAGATAGTAGATCATGATGGGCCAAAGATTTTCTACTTTAATTGTCAAACTAGGATTGCAACATTTAACAAGAGATATGTTCTATATGAGCCAATGAAAGGAGTTTATGTAGTTGAGTGGTTCTATTTCTATACCTACAACTAAGATCTAAGAATTAGAAATTACTAAAGAAACACCTACAACTAGAAATTATTGCAAAAATAAATAGAACCTACCTACAACCTAAGTCCTATTTAGCAGGGACATGAATTCAAGATATTAGAATGAAACAAGACAGGCCCAACCTAGTCAGCCTAGATTTGAATTTGTCCTTGCAACTAGTTATTGATTAACTACAAAACTTAATTTAGCATAAAAATAGAAACAACAATTTTTATCAAAATAATACTTTATTCATACTAATATTTCTTTGGGCAGCCATGCCTTATAAAGAACAATGTCTAAAAGTGAACAAATCCATTCCCTATTTTTATAGTCTAAACAATTTTAAATTTTCAAACTTCTATTACAATATGGATGTCTAAGTTATAGACAGTCCATTATTCCTATATTTTTCACCTTCTAACAAACCATACTAAAATATATTATTTTCTAAAATAGATGTAACAAGTTCTACCCTATAATAGTAGTCATCCCTATTATTTCTCAAGTGGAGGAGAGATTCTAGCAACTACTTCTCTGTTTAGCATAAAACAAAAATGTCCTATATTTCTAGCTTTCAACTCTAGCTTGCAAAGGATTTTGTGTGTCTGACATCTCAAATTTGAGGCATATTGACTAGAATCTCTAAGAAAATTGACAGTCTGTCCATTTCTAATTGTCACTTCGTCATCTGCCAATTCTCTTGCAAAACTATTGGCTGGACACAACTGTCTTCTTCAGTAACCTTCTATAGTATTTTTGAAAATATCTTTCTATATTACTGGGCAACAACTTAACAAAAAAAGATAGATATGCTTAACAAGAAACAAATATCAACTTAGCATCTCCCTTTTATTGATAAAATACATAATTACTTGCATTAAAACAAATAAAATTTTATTTAAACAACTTTATTTATCCATACATAGGTAAAATATACTTATAAATCCACAATGGGTAGCAAAAGACAATTAGTTTAGGGTTAAATTAAGATAAAAAAGGATAGAAAGGATGGGTAATATTAAGTCTTATTATTTTACCCCCCAACTAAACATGTTGCATGTCCCTTATGCAACCAAAACTGAGCAAAATTGTTTGATAGTTACTTGTTGTCTATGCCAAGTCCTTTGAAATAGGTATTTTTCATCTTTTCATACTTGGCTCATTTTGTTGGGTCATCAATGGGTGGATGCATGACATGTTTTGGTCTCTATTTAACACTTGTTGTTGACTATTTGTGTGGCTTATCCTTATGCTTCTCAATAGTAGATGTTGGAACAAACAGACCCTGTGCCTTTTTCTTGTGCTTCTCAGATTGGTCTTGAAATTCTATAGTAGCAATTTTGTAGCTTTTGTTGCAAGAATCTATTTTCTTTATGAACATTCTCTGCAACTTGTACAAGACTATAAAATTTTGCAGATCCCTAGGGTAAGTCTTTCTTTTTAATGTGCCCAAACAGGTCACCTAGCCAACTATATACCTTTTTAATGCATCAAACCATGTGCCACATAATTAGGTCAAACTAAGTTCACTTTATTTTACAAAAACATCTATGGCATAAATAAATTTTTATACAGAACATTGTACACCAAATTTTTTTTTGAGAATGTCCTTTGATGTACACCTTATTTTAGCTAACACACAATATATAAAGGTAACTAGAAAAATAAGTTTACCAAAAAAAATGAAATGGATTGCAAGCAATTGGAAAAAGAAGTTTGGGTAAAAGGACAATAATCCTCCCCTGATTGAAGGTTTTTCATGTCTCCAAAAAAGAAAGTACAAAAAGATAGAGGAAATATAGGAATTATAGATTTAAAAATATATAGTACATATATACAAGTAAAATTTGTTTAGAATAAGAAAAGAAATAAAGAGTACTTGTCTTATCAACAAGTAGTGTTATTATGAGTGGTATAAAATAGGTGAGGTGATGTACAATCTGCAACATTTTAGAAGAGTGCATCATCTAAGATGATCGTTTTAAGAACAATGAAACTGAAAACTTTTTTTTTTTTTTTTTGCAAAAGACTTATGCCAATAAACTATTTTTCAGAAATCTTTTATCTATTTGCACCTCTAAAAGATGTTTTTACAAGTGGAAATTTTATTGCAAGGATGGAAATCCCAAAATCTGGTTTTCATTTCCATCCTTGGTTCTATAATGCCAAAAATTTGGTTTTCACTACAAGATTATTATTTTTTAAAAGTTGAAGGAAAGAGTTAATAGTATGTTCCTTTAGCCTCATAGATCAACTGTTGGGCTAGTCAATTATTTAGATTGGGTATTGACTAGTTTGGAAGAGGTGGTTGTTTTGATGGTTGAGGATTGTAACAGGGATAGGCAAAAGATGGTGTTGTTGTTGAGGAGCTTTTCCTCTATATTGGTGTTGGTTAGGCTGAAAGCCTTGTTGTGACCATTCATTTGTGCCAATATTACTGTGGCCAAGGTTGATTGTTTGGAGGCCATTGATTTTCTTGGGGACATTGAGGTTGTTGAGACCATAGATATTTGGAGGTACCCATTCTTGTGCAACATAAGAAAAATTATTAAAAGGAGCATAAGCATTAGGTATACCTAGAGGATATCATCCCTATGGTGGTTGTCTTTGAGCAATGAAGTAAACATCTTTAGTTTCCTTCAATTTAGGCTCCTTCAAAGCTATCTTTACTACAAATACATGTTGGTAGCTATCTATTGAATTTTTTTTGTCATTAATACTACAAATTGAGGTTTTTTCAAAAAGGCATTCACGAAGTGCATGCTTATGTCTATAGTGTGGACAACAAAAAACCAGAGGTTCATTTTATGCTACAGGCTTCATCCTTAGTGTGTCCATAGAATTAGAAAATGTTTGAATAATCTCAGTTTTGAGATTGTCCAACAAATATACCAATTCTCCTCTTGTGACTCCTCCAGATTTTCGAGAAAATCTATGATTACACAATGTTGGCTTTGTGCAAGAATAATTAGTACAAAGTTCCACAATCTTCTCAATTGGCAAGCTGGAAATATCTCCTCATTCCATTAAATTGAGGATATCAAGTGTTTCTTCTTGCATTCCCTTTAAAATCATAATTTTGAGCAGACTTTCCTCTAATTCTATATTTCCTCTTTTTTACACAAATTTAAATCGCTCAATGTAATCCTCTAATGGTTCATCTTCTTTTTATGTTATTCTAAAGAGCTCGTCCTTTCAGTTATGTACTCTACAATAATGCTAATATTTATCCATAAATATTTCTTTCACCCCTTCATTGCCATCCCATGAAGTAATAGAGTCTTTCGATAATCCCATAAACCATCTCATGGCAACATCCTTTAATGTGGATGGGAATAGTTTGAGCTTGTATGCATCTGTCATATAATCATAAGTACAATAGAGTACTTGAAACTTAAAGAGAAAATAATTTGAATCTTTAGTTACTAATCCATGGAAGGTGGGTGGAGCTAAAGGTGAAATATATTCATCTACCCATTAGCATTGGCATCACCACTTGGAAGTCGAATTAAAAATTGAATGGGGTTCATCCTTCCTATTGTTCTTCTATCTCATTAGCCATTTTACTTGCCCATGAAGTCCACTAAGCTTTGCTTCTTGTTTGATGCTAGTGCAAAAGTTGATGAAGACTCAACTTGATCCTATGACTTTCCCTCTTTTGTTTTAGGAATGGAAAGATGTCTGATTTTTGTTGTCCTTCTTTAGTCTATACTTCTTCAATATTAGGAGCAAAGGGATGTAAACCCATAGATATTCCTCTTTAGACTTTGGGATAGAAAAATGATAAATATTCCCAGCTGCTACAACTAAATATATAGTTGTATTATGTTGTTTTGCTAAAATAATAGTAGTATCAAGTGGTTGATTTTCAACAGATGCAAAAGTGGGATGTTGTTGGTCTATTGTGAAAGCACCAATATCCTCTTCAATAGGTATCCTCTCTTCAAATTGGCTAGTACCCAATTGTTTAGGTTTGGGGTTGGAAGTTGTAGCAATGAATCTACCATGGTTATCATGTTGGTGATTCATCCACTCATACTTTTTTCCTCAAACAAATTATTCTTCAAAAATAAAATGCTTTTAAAAGAAAATTGTTGAAAATAAACCAAAATTGTAAAAATAGATAACAATGTAAAATATGAAGGAAATAAATAAAACTCACAATTTCTAAAAAAACATAAATCATAAATGAAATAAAAAACAATTGTTGAAAATAAATTATCTATAGAACTTGACTTTTGATGTTGCCTTGGCCAGAGAACTGATTAATCCTTCTTAGTAACCAGTGTTGTTTTATCAATAATTTGTAGAATCCCTTAATCCCAAAAAGCATTTCAAATCCAAAATTCACAACAAACATAGTTCCTAACATTATGGCACCTTGTAAGGGGGAAGAGGTCCAAGGTTCAAATATTGGGCCTCATCGGATTGAACACTTGTCCCTTTCCTGGTGCTTTCAGTGCATAAAAGGTTTAAAATGATTGTGATGTGGTGGTTATAGGGGCGGACTGCACAAAGAATTGTGTGGCAGCTTCTGGGGCGAACAACGCAGAATACTGTGACGACCATAAAAGTTAGATAGCTTACCCAAATCCGTTATGGCTATTGATTCCACCTTGTATATTCAAAAAAAATATTATGGCACCTCTTTCCTTGGCAACGATGTCAAGAAGTGATGGGCCTAAGATTTTCTGCTTTAATTATCAGACCAAGATTATAATAATTAAAAAAGAGATATGCTTTGTATGAGCCAATGAAAGGAGGTCATGTAGTTGAGTGGTTCTTTTTTCTATACCTACAACTAAGAATTACTAAAGAAACACCTATAGCTAGAAATTACTGAAGAAACACCTACAACTAGAAATTACTATAGAAAGAAACAAATCCTACCTACATCCTAAGTCCTATTTAGCAAGGACATGAACTCAAGATACTAGGTTGAAACAAGGTAGGCCTAACCTAGCAGCCTAAATCTAAATTTGTCCCTGCAACTAGTTATTTATTAACTACAAAACTTAATTTAGCATAATTATAGGGAATAATAATTTTAGCATAAAAATAGGAACAACAATTTCTATCAAAATAATACTTTATTCATACTAAGATTTCTTTAGGTAGAAATGCCTTACAAAGAACAATGTCTAAAAGTGAGCAAATCAATTCCTTATTTTTATGGTCTAAACAATTTCAACTTTTCTAACTTCTATTACAATTTGGGACATCTAATTTATAAACAATTCATTATTCCTATATTTTTCAACTTCTAACAACCCATACTAAAATAGATTACTTTTAAAAATAGATCTAACAAGTTCTACCTTGGAATAACAATCATCCCTGTTATTTCTCAAGTGGAGGAGAGATTCTAATTACTTCTATGTTTAGTATAGAATAATTTTATCCTATGTTTCCAACTTTTAGCTCTAGCTTGAAAAGGATTTGGTGTGGTTGGCATCCCAAATTAGAGGCATATTTACTGGAGTCTCTAAGCCAACTATCACTCCATCATCTCTCAACTATCCTACATAATTATTGGTTGGACATGATTGTATTCTTCAATAACCTTCTATAGTATTTTTGGAAACATCTTTCTATAGTATTGGGTGACAATTTAACTGAAAAAGACATATATGCTTAACAAGAAACAAATATCAACTTAGAATCTCTCTTTTATTGATAAAACATATAATTACTTGCATTAAAACAAATAAATAACATCTTATTTCCATTCTTATTTAAACAACTTTAATTATCCATACATAGGTAAAATTATACTTATAAATTTGTAATGGGTAACAAAAGACAATCAAATTGAGGTTAAATTAAGACAAAAATGATAGAAAGGATGGGTAATATTAAATCCCATTAGATCATTAACTTGAACACATGTCCACTTCAACAATTTACTAGTTTACTTGTTTGTTTGTAATGATTCTATATTGTCATTGACTAGACAATAAATTTATGAGTTTATAATTCGTTGTCAAAGGCTAGATGAACTTTATTGGTGTCTATGAGACTTGTTGTTTCATGGTTGGGATGGAACAAATGTGAAAATTCAATTAACAAATCTCCTTACTATACTTTTTTTGGATCAAACTACTTGCAATATATTTTCTATTGTAGACAAGAAACTAAATATATCAATGAATCCCTATGAAGGTACATTGAAATTACTTGTTGGTACAGGATGGGTAATCAATAGATAAAACATTGATATTATTTTTCTAAGTATACCTATGATTTTGATTGTGTGCTTGTAAGTTTCTTATTAGTGAATTTATTGGTGGAATGACTACTTATAATATTTGGTGAAAGTTATGGGAGTTGGTGTACCTTAACTTACCTAAACAAAACTTGTACATAAATATGATAAACATGATAACTTGATACTTGAACTTGATTGTGTGGATTCACATATGATTTGAACAAATATTCTTGATGAGTGAATGCTTTTAGACTACTTATACACTTAATGAATTAATGGTGATTTTGTTGAAAGGACTCATCAACAATTGTTTAGAATAGACTATAAATCTACATGAACTTATAGATCTCCACTTGGTAACAATAAAGATGCTCGTAAAGAGTGACTAGTGTTTTATTCCTAACCAAATTGGACTCCTCACACATGTAGGTGGACCTAGATGGATGTGATGAAAATAATGATTGCTTATGCATGATATTGAAAAAACCTAATCAACTAACGAGCTTAGCTAGGTGATGAATCCGAGAGTCACTTAGGTTGTGTATTGGAACCATTATATTGGTTTATAATTGGAAAATATTGGGTAAACCTTAAAAGACAATTGTCTAAGCCTATACTTCAAGGAGGTCTCTTTAAGAGAAGTGGACTTATAAGAGCTTAGGATACCTATCCTATATGAAAGTATCCTCAAGAGATGAGTGTAAGGTTTTCCATAATTAGTGGTCAATTTGAGTTAGAAGAGACTTTTAACTCTACTTCAATTGGAAGCATAGTCACTAGTCCTTTTGGAATCATAGTGAAGTCTTCATTTGTGATATAGATGGATATTTTAGTCTATTAAAGAAGAAGCCCAAGTATTAGCATGTCTTGATATACTAAAAAGAGGTATCTTTAAGAGAAGTGAGATCATAAGAGCCTAAAAGGACACTTATCCTATACAAAAATATCCTCAAGAGATGAAAGCAAAATTTTCCCTCATAAGTGTGATTCTAAGATTAAGTTAACCTTAGTTTAAAGTTAGGCCAAGGTAATAAATGACACGAAATAAACAAAGCCGAAACAATTCATTAAAATTAACCAATCTAATATTACATTAAAATAAACCTTATATAGGCTTAGAACATGCGCAATAGTAGGGAAGGGAAGGTGGAGGAAGATCGGGGAGATTAGAGAGAACGGAGGAGTAGGAAGTGGAGTGGGAGGTGGCAGCGAGCGTGGGGAGAGGAAGGGAGTGGAGTGATAAGGGAAAATGGACGGCAGGAAAGGAGGAAGGACAATGGAGGGATAAGGAGAAAATAAAGGTAAGGGAGAAAGAATATCATGCCGACCATCCGACAAGATTAGCCGACAAAAGGTAAGTGTGTTCACACTGTGCTTAGAAAAACTAGATTTTTCTAAGCCATTTCAAGCTAAGTCCTGTTCACACTTGCTACATTCTCCCCCTTAAAGTTGAGAGTACTGACTATACAGTCTCTCAGCTTTACAAATTGAGCTTTGGCCAATGCCTTGGTGAAGATGTCAGCGACGTTCTCCAAAGTGTGGCAATAGTGAAGCTCAACAATATCGATTTCCACCATATCTCGGATGAAGTGGTACTTCATATCAAAATGCTTTGATCTACTATGGTGGACAGGATTGTATGCCAACTGAATGGCACTGATGTTGTCATAGAATATTCGAGTTGGACCACTTTGCTGCTCTCCAATCTCTTCTAATACCTTTCGTAGCCATAGAGCTTGAGTACTAGCATGAGTAACCGCTATATACTCAGCTTCTGTTGAAGATAGCACTACTGCTATCTGCTTCTTGGAACTCCAAGTTATTAGGCCCGAACCAAGACTAAAATAGTTACCCGATGTGGATTTTCTATCATCAATATTGCTGCCCCAATCACTATCACTAAAGCCTTCAAGCTTGATAGTATCACTTTTGTAGTACTGGATTCCAAAATCCAATGTACCCTTCACATATCTCAAAATCCTTTTAGCTGCCTGCAAATGCAACTCAGATGGATTAGACATAAATCTAGAAACAAGAGATACAACATACCGAATGTCTGGTCTGGTGTTGGCGAGAAACATCAAACTCCCAACAATGCTTCGGAAAGTGGTCACATCAACTTTCGGTGCTCCATCATCCTTGCTTAATTGGATCCCATGTCCAATTGGAGTTGCAACCGATTTGCATTGCTCCATAGCAAACTTCTGAATCATATCTCGAGCATACTTAAGTTGACAGATGAAGATCCCTGAATCTATCTGATGTACTTCCATTCCAAGAAAGTATTTCATTAAGCCAAGATCCTTCATCTCAAATTCTTGCATCATGGAGTGCTTGAACTCCATGTTAAATTTTTCATTACTACCCATAAAAATGAGATCATCCACATACAAACAAACTATGAGGATGTCATTTCCTTGATTCAGGTAGTAGAGCGTGGGTTCATTTTTGCTTCGATGAACCCATAATCTTTAAAGTACCCATCAATGCGTGAGTACCAAGCTCTCGGTGCTTGCTTGAGGCCATAAAGAGCCTTCTTCAGTTTGTAAACAAGATGTTCCTTGTCTTTCTCTTCAAATCCCTGTGGTTGCTCAACATACACTTCTTCTGTCAAGTAACCATTTAGAAATGCACTCTTTACATCCATGTGTTGGACTCTCCATCCCTTGTGTGCAGCTAAGGCAAGAACTATTCGGATAGTCTCCTGTCTGGCTATAGGAGCAAAAGTCTCTTCATAATCAATTCCATATTTCTGAGTAAATCCCTTTGCAACTAATCTCGCCTTGTGCCTCTCGATGCTACCATCAGCATTAAACTTGGTCTTGTAGACCCACTTACATCCAACACGTTTCTTTCCTTTAGGAAGCTTCACCAGCTCCCAAGTGTCATTGTTTTTTATAGAGGTGATCTCCTCTTTCATGGCATCTTGCCAAATATTTTGAGTACAAGCCTTCTCATAACTAGAAGGTTCAAGATGTGTATTAGTTAACAAAGCATAGTTAACTAAATCTCCCCTAGGTTCCTGTTGGGAAACATCATCACCATACAAGTGCATATTTTCTAATCTTTGTAGAACATAATTCATTTCACTAGCTTGACTCCTAGTGTATCTTTTTGAAAAATTCTTATCCAACATCTGATATGATGGATGATTCTATAGAGTTCTCTTACCTCCGGATGGAGAATCGATGTCCATTGGTGAGGAACTTACCGATCTCTCACGGAGAAGGACTTGGTGAAGAAGTTGAATCAGAAGATGAACCTCGGATCTCTGGGAGGAGACTCGCTTACCTTCTGTGGTGTCTGCTGTTGCACCTGCTTAGAACCTACATCACTAGATTCATCATCACTAAAAATCTGGGGCTTACCCCATTCTCCCCCTTCATCAAAAATCACATCCCGGGAAAGCACAAACTTTCTAGTCCTGGGATTGTAGAGTCTGTAAGCTTTTGTATTCTCACAATATCCTACAAAGATGCATGCCTGACTCTTTGGATCGAGCTTCTTTCTTAGCTCATCAGGAATGTGAGAATATGCCAGCGAGCCAAACACTTTAAAATACTTAACATTTGGCTTTTTACCATACCAAGCTTGGTAAGGTGTCTGTCCTTCCAAACTTGCAGTAGGACTTCTGTTCAAGATATGTACGCTGGTCCTGGCCGCATCTCGCCCAATATGAATTAGTCAAATGCTTCGTCTCAAGCATAGACCTTGCCATCTCCACAATGGTGCGATTCTTCCTCTCTCGCGACACCATTCATTGTAGGAGTGTAGGCAGATGTGAACCGCCTCTTAATGCCATGTTGCTTACAGAAATTCAAGAACTCATTAGAGGAGTATTCTCCTCCCCTATCTCAACTAAGACATTTTACAAAATATCTACTCTCACTTTCAACTCTTGTTTTGAAATCGACAAAGCATTCAAATGCTTCATCCTTATATTTCAAAAAATATATCCAAGACATTCTAGTAAAATCATCAATGAAGAGTAGGAAGTAAGAGTTGTTACCAAGACTCTTGGTCCGCATCGGACCACAGATGTCTCGTATGCACTAGCTGGAGTGGATAGCTGGCCCGCCATGCTTGTCCATGAGGAAATTTTGATCTGGCATGCTTCCCAAGAGCACACCCTTCACAGACTTCCTTACTATCCCGAACTTTAGGAAATCCGGTTACCATCGCTTGTGAAGTTAGCATTTTCAAACTAGCTGAATTCAAATGACCATATCTCAAGTGCCATAGGACACTTGGATTGGAAATAGCAACATTTGCTAACTGATCTCCCCCTGGTTGGCCAAAATTTAAAGGAAACAATCTATTTTTTGACATTGGCACTTGTGTAATGATTCTATTACTGTTATTTTTATCAAAAATAGTGCATTTACCCTCATCAAAAAGCAACTTGTAGTTCTTTTCTAACATTTGACCAACACTTAAAATATTGTGTTGAAGATGGGGTGTGTAATAGATATCACTTACATGTTTGACGCCTTCTTTAGTTGGAACTGCCATGGCTCCAATGCCTTCAACTGCCAATGATTTATCATCTCCCAATTTGATGCTGGATTTGTATGAGGAGTTTAGAGTAGCAAAGAGCTCTTCTTTGCCACTCATATGGTTTGAACACCCAGTGTCCAAGATCCATGTATCATTCATGTTCTATTTTGCCTGACCATAAGAGAGAAAGAGATTTGTGGCCTCTTCCTCTTCTCCAAAATTTCCAAACCGATCGCTTCTGGCTGCTACTAGTTCCTTGTGAAGTCTTTGTCCAACAGTCACGAGCATAATGGCCAAGTTTGCCACAATTGTAGCAAGATTGTTTGGACTTATCTCCTCCTTTGCCTCTGCTTGATTGTTTTCCTCTATTTTGCTGTCCACCTCTATTCTGTTGTTCACCTCTCGTTTGAGAATCCTCCTCTATTCTGATTTCCTCTTCTGTTAGGAGTTCCACCTCTCTGATTATTTTTGCCTCTACCTCTATACTGTCCTCTACCACGGCCTCTACCTCTGCCTTCTTGTGAAGCAAAGGCTTTATCATCTCCTCCGTAACTTGTGGAAGGAGTTTGCTGTAACCTCTCTTCATGTGAGAGAAGTGAGCCAATTAGGGATTCAAAAGACAGAGAAGTTAGGTCTTTGGATTCTTCTATAATTATGGCAACTGAATTCCACTTAGGAAGAAGTGTCCTTAACACTTTCTTCACTATAACTTCAGGCTTTACATCTTCTCCTAAAGTGACCATCTTATCTACTACGACTTTCACACGCACGCAGTAATCACCAACCTTTTCACTCTCTTGCATTTTAAGAGTCTCAAACTCTCATTTCAAGGTTTGTAGTTTAACTTGTTTGACTTGGTCACTACCCCTATAACTTTCTTTTAAAGCATTCCAAGCAGATTCAACAGTTATAAAAGAAGCTATTCTAGGGAAAATACTTTTGTCAAGGGCGGCTTGGATATGATAAAGGGCGGAAGAATTATTCTTCTGTGCTTCCTTTCTAGCCCTTTTATCAACCACATTCAAAGCTGCCCAATCAGCAGTAGTAGGTTCAATATATCCCTCTTCAATCACATCCCAAAGACCTTTGCCTATCAAAAGAGTTTTCATTTTAATTGACCAATACTCGTAATCACCACCATTGAACTCAGGGATTGGTAGACTAGTATTGGAAGCCATTTTAGAAAGCAAACTTTATTGCAACTTCAAACAAGTAGTACAAAGAAGTACAAAATAGATCACTGATTTACTGATTTAAATCAAATCTAGCTTTCTTAATATGCTCACTGATTTGGCGTTCTTCTTCTCGAGGATCACCCAAAACTGGAAAGGTGAAATTGTCTGCTTCGTCGTCACTAATTATAATGACTTCTTGTGCTGCTGCTGGTTCATAACTTCTTTTGAGAACATTTCGTTCTTTAGTTGCAGGTTTCACCTCCACTGGTTCTTCTTCCTCTTCTTCTTCTTCTTCTTCTTCTTCTTCTTCTTCTTCTGGTTCTGAATCAGGAGAGCGTGGTGTATAGCTCTCACTTGTTTCTACTTCAGGCACTACAGGTGAATAACTGTCACTTGATTGTCCTTCAAGTACTATTTCAACCGTCTCGGATTCAACTATCCTTTGCCCGAAGATATTATCTTCAGAATCCGCCTCGTAGCTAGAATCTGGTTTCCTCGGATGAGCAATCACTTGGTTTTCTAATTGGCAAAACACTCGTATGAAGTCCATACCGCTGGACTTTCGCGTCAAAGGAATCAGGAGTCTCTCTTCTCAACAGAGAGAGTAATGCATTATAGCATCCGGCTGACCGGATCATCTACCCAGAATCACACCGTATGAACTGGGTTACAACTTAGTATGATGCCAAAAAAAAACTTTTTATATCAAAATATCTTTGCACCCTTTTATTTTTATAAATTTTTTTCTAAAATTTGTTTTAATAAAGACTTTTTAATTTTTTTTTAACAATTTCCTATATATATTTTAATTATTATTTTTAAATAACATGGATATTTAAAAAAAACTTAATAAAAAATATATAGAAATTACTAAATTATTTTTTTTAAAACCTTTTAAAAAAACAAATAATAAAAATTTAAATAAAAAATAAACTTTTTTTTAAATCCCCGACGAGATTCGATCTGATGACCTCCGCCGTCTACACGGCAGTCTTAGCCGCTGCACCACGCGGCTACTGATGGTAGCACAAAACCAAAAAACAACCTTAAACCTTCATTAATCGACGAAGGGACAAAAAAAAATAAAAAACCTTTTTTTATACCCCGACGGGATTCGACCCCGGGTCTCTTCTCTGCAAGGCGGGGGACTTGACCGCTAGACCACCCTAGCTGGACGGGAGAATGAAGGTAACAGGAAGTACTTCTACCAGGCGGCTAAAACGTTTTTTTTTTTTTTAATTTTAGTCCCACATTCAGTGGGCGATGAGTGTTTCCAGGCTTTATCAAAGCCTGCGAACACTCATTAGGTCGATTGCCTTCGGGCAATCGATCTCGCCAACCTTTTGCCCTTTCGTCGACCAGACAAACTTTGCCACGTGGCACACACCCGGATCGTCCACGTCGTCCACGTCAGCACGCTTGTCCACGTTAGCTCGTGCCTCTGCCACGTCAACACGCTTGTCCATGTCTGCTCGTGTCTCTACCACGTCAGCTCCTCTCTGCCACGTCAGCTCCGCTATGCCACGTCGACCACGTCAGCTCCTGGTCAGCCTCAATCCATGTGTTGCCAGCTTTGTTTCACCTCAGCAACTGCCGCCTAGCTCCATCGCCAGTTCGACACCGCCACATCAACCTGTTGTCAGTGCTCAGTCAAATCCTCGGGATCCGTGCGCTCCTCGGGATCCGTGCGATAGCCTCTCCACCGCTCCTCGGGATTCATGCATGCCTCGGGATCCGTGTGACAACTGCTCCTCGGGATCCATGCGCTAGTCTCTCGCCAGTCGCACCTCGAGATCCGCTGCGCTCGACTTTCGTGCCTTACCTCGGCCCTCGAGATCCGTGCCCCCTCAGCTCTGATACCAGTGTGATTCTAAGATTAAGTTAACCTTAGTTTAAAGTTAGGCCAAGGTAATAAATGACACGAAATAAACAAAGCCGAAACAATTCATTAAAATTAACCAATCTAATATTACATTAAAATAAACCTTATATAGGCTTAGAACATGCGCAATAGTAGGGAAGGGAAGGTGGAGGAAGATCGGGGAGATTAGAGAGAACGGAGGAGTAGGAAGTGGAGTGGGAGGTGGCAGCGAGCGTGGGGAGAGGAAGGGAGTGGAGTGATAAGGGAAAATGGACGGCAGGAAAGGAGGAAGGACAATGGAGGGATAAGGAGAAAATAAAGGTAAGGGAGAAAGAATATCATGCCGACCATCCGACAAGATTAGCCGACAAAAGGTAAGTGTGTTCACACTGTGCTTAGAAAAACTAGATTTTTCTAAGCCATTTCAAGCTAAGTCTTGTTCACACTTGCTACATCATAAGTGGTCATTTTGAGTTGGAAGAGAGTTTCAACTCTACTCTAGTTTGAAGCATAGTCACTAGTCCTTTTTGAATCATAGTGAAATCTTTATTTGTGACATAGATTGGTATTTTATGCTATTCAAGGAGAAGGCCTTAATATAACATGTCTTGATATAGTTCAAAGAGGTCTCTTTGGACTCATAAGAGCCTAGAAGGACACTTGTCCTATATGAAAGTATCCTTGAGAGATGAGAGAAAGGTTTTCCCTCATATGTGGTCAATTTGAGTTAGAAAAGAGTTTTAACTCTACTTTGGTTAGAAGCATAGTCATTAGTCCTTTTGAAATCAGATTGAAGTCTTCATTTGTGACATAGATGGGTATTTTAGGCTATTCAAGGAGAAGGATTAAATATTAGCATCTCCTATTAGTCTAATGGACTATATCCAATTCAATGGAGATAGTGAATGATTGATCAAGGTTTGGTGTCTTTTGTTATCTTTTACTTAACATAAGTGTAACTCCTCGATATTTGATGATTAGACTTTGCCAAGTGGCAAGTCACATATAATCTATGACGAAAAAATATTTGCTATTTTGAGCCAATCCCAAGTAAGGGGGTTGTGACAAATTGTTTTCTTTCTAATATATGCTACTTCCTCAATACTTCTTCCATTTGGAGTTGAAATATGTATTATTTGATGAAAATACAAATTTATTTTGGTTGTAGTATGAAATATTTTCATATTGTTGTCCTCTTCCTTAATCCATCTCTCCCTAGATTTTTTAGGATAAATATGACTCTTACTTTTTTAATACACTATGATAATAATAAATTCCACATAAGTATCTTGGTTTGTTCCATTGATTTTTACCATCTATTGTATACTGTTGAGTTTGTATTTATTTTCTCTTCTATTTTAAATATGTTACCAAAGAAAAATAATATTCCAAAACTTCATTTTGCACCTTTAGATATTTTTTCTTTTGAACAAACATGTACATACATGATCCTTCAGACCTTGCTTCATCACACCATAGCATAACCATCTAGAATGATTAAGGGTATTGGAACAATGTAGATTAAAATCAAGATGGATTTGGATAACCATTATTGAGTAGATCACATCTCAAGAGAATGGATATGTCATATGTTGTAGTTTACAATAAAATGTTTGAATATATTGTATACTTCATTTGCAACCATATATTAGATAACCAATATTTGTCTAATATTTCTACTACATGAGTTTACTCAATGTGTCTATTATCCCATGTATACTAAAAACTTGAAGGAACAATATCCCCAAGGCCATTTGAATTGACAAATGAAGAAAAATCCTCTATTCATTTAAAACATTTAGGAGTACCACCCTTCTTTTCTAAAGGAGATAGAACCATGTTGAAGTTGCTCTTAAGAATCAATAGATCATAATTTAATCAAAATTAAAATTGACATAAGAAAACTAAGGTTTGTCCAACATCTTTCATGAGGAGTAAGTATATTTGGAGCATATACATTCATAACCCCATTTTTGATAATTTTATCTTTCCTCCAAAAAAGACTAGCAACCCAAATACTTTTAGCTTCTAGCAATTTCCCACCCCATTTACATTTGTTTCAAATTGTTGTGATGCCTCCTAAAGCTCCTATAGCAAAAATTGCTCACAAATCCCCATCTTCCAAATCTTTTTTAATACATTCTTACATTTATTGCTATTTATTTTTGTTTCTAATATTAAAACAAACTTAGGCCTATAACAATCTATTAATCCCCTAATAAATATTTTTTTGGAGTCTTATCGTACTCCTAATATTCCAAAATACCATTTTTATATTCATTTTTATTTTTATGTGGGCTTATCTCACTTTTTTTTTAACACTTGTAATATTTGATTTTGTTTTCTCATATCGATATCCCTTCAAGTTTCCTTTTCTATGTGTTATTGCTTTAAGGGTCTTCCTTTATTTTTTCCTATTCCTAGAAACACTTTCATCTTCATCAATCTCTTCCATTTTTCTAAATTGTTCATAATAAGACTTATCACTTATAGGTCTATTTTGCCCTTAAAAATTTGAAGTGCAAGGAATAGCCTTAATGCTTTCTTCTTTATATTGCCCTAGAAACCCTAAAATACAAGGACCATCCTCCATAGTACTTACTTATGCTTCCCTAAAACCTTAAATTTTCATGGATATCCTCAATCTTCTTTCTTTATTATAATGATCTTGAAACCTTAGAGTGTAAGTGAAAAACTCTACACTACTCTCATTTTTATTGTGAGGATTTTATAGTACTTGAGGAGAATGAAGACAATTTACTTGGATTGCACTTGATCTCTTCCACCCTCTTTGTATTCAAATTTGCATCGATATCTTCCTTCATAGCTTTACTTCCTTTTGAATTTAAACTTACATATTGTATTTCCTTTTTGTTTCTTCTAACAATTTATCTAAGTGAACTATAATGACCTTCATAAATTGATGATATGAAGGGGCTTACTTTTCCATTTTTTTTTTTGGAATGGAAATCCTTAAGATAATCTAAGCTTCTACTAAAGTATGATTTCCTTGCTTCATCTTGAAGTTTGTTTCATTACCAATTTTTGTCTCTTTCTCCATATTTTTCATTTTGCAATCTCTTGCCATGTGTTCAATCTCATAACATTTGCAATATCATAATATAATGCTTTCATAATTTACTTGTATCTCATTTTCTTGATTCAAATTTAATCTTGATGGATTGTGATATAGGTTTTGAAATATCCATGGCAACATATATCTTGGTATATACAACATGGTTTTGCTCTTTAGTTGTTGGTCCCTCATGGATGAACTCCCCTAGATTATTG
This sequence comes from Wollemia nobilis, assembly GCA_028583015.1. Classification (NCBI taxonomy): domain Eukaryota; kingdom Viridiplantae; phylum Streptophyta; class Pinopsida; order Araucariales; family Araucariaceae; genus Wollemia; species Wollemia nobilis. The sequence continues at coordinate 1,534,364 of JAQPPZ010009575.1, forward strand.
ACAATATTCTCTAAAGCCTTTTTATTGATAAGTTGATATGGAAGTCCAAAAAGCCTAACCCTCATTGGAAGCCTTTTAATAATTTTTATCTCTATACAAAATTTATTTCGTATTAAATATAGGGCATCTCTTCCTCTAAACCATGGGCCACCACCTATTATTTTATCTTTTATTTTCAAACTAGAAAATATGATGAAGAAATATCCTTTCAAAAGTAAATTAGTGGAGTAATTTGAATTCAATCTCCATTTTTACTTAATCTAATTTTGGATCTTCGAAAAACTTGGCTATTATCAATGAAACTAACATATTACCTCCTTACTTTTACCTCCTTACTTTTAAGAACCATTATGACATGCTTGACTATTTTGTTCTTGATAATCACTTTTGGTGTAGCATTTTTTGCCTAGACAAGGATGATCACAATATCATTTTTTCTCTTGTCCCCAACTAGGTCATCCATATTTCTAACTAGGACATATTTATCTCTACTTAAAAACTTTAATAAATAAATTTCCTTCCATGCAACCTAGCTTTTTTTTATAAAATTTATTTATTTATTTAAAAAAAAACCTAAAACAAGAAAAGTGAATCTTTACTCACTTAAATCTTACTCCCTCCTTTTCATAATAGATTCAAAATAAAAAAGATTAAGCTAACTCCCCACTAATATAATATAAATACAATTATATAACCACAAAAAAAAAATTCTTACAAAAGTAGGACTTGCTAAGGTAAAGTAATTGTTAACGTCCATGAGACCATGGGTCATATGAGATGACCCTCATAAAGGATGTTACTTACCTAATATATGATTATCCAACCAAACTCAAACTACTAGAGTATGATGTTGAACTTTACTTCCAATTGGATTCAAACCTTGAACTTCCTATTTGGAGTTCCAAACTCTTACCTTTAAACCTACGATAAACTCTTTTTTTTTTTTTTCTTTTTAACAAATAATTGAAAGAATGGATATGTATGAATTTTCCCTCCCTTCTTGTTGCCCTAGTACCCTTCAAGATTTCAGGCTCTTTTGTCATTCACAATATTTGGCAGGCTTGGAAAAACATCAAACCATGGATCCAATGGAAAGGCAATGATCTTTGGAATGGGCTTTCCATCAATTCTATGAACCTTTGGTGGTACCTTACCCTGACTATCCAAGGAGTCCCTTTTGCCCAAATCCTTTGGATGCATGCATAATTTTTTTATAAAAGAGTTATCTCTGCAATGGTTGACTTGTTTGCCTGGTTGGCTCGATGTTGGCATCCCTAGGTTTATATCAAATGCAAGTTTAGACTTACCTCCATCAATAAGGAAACCTTTGAGACAGTTAAAGCAAATATATCTGATTCTATGCTTCACAAGATCACAATGCTCTCTCAACATCCTTGGTGGAAGGACTGGTTGTGGTATCCGGAGACACCCCTCCTTAATTATAAGGCAAGATTGGGGTACGAATGATGATTGCCATACTTGCCCATGGTTTTCAAACTAAATGCTTGGTGGGCCCTCTCTTCACCCATGTATATATGAGCCCATCATTTTCACACAACCTGGTTTACATATCTCGAACTCAAACAAGTTGTCTTTGCATAGAACTTAATTCACCAAGGCCTTCTCCGTGGTAAATGACTTATATACATTAGGGTTCCCAACTCACTGTATCAATGGGCGAGTGTGTGAGGGAGGTGGGTGTGTGGTGGCTTTGTGTTAAAGTCCCATTGATAAGTATAGCTCTCGAATTTACGAGAAATCATGGTTGGGAGGAAACTGCTCAACCCGTGGGTCATAAAAATTTCTCATAATAACCAAATCAAAATTAAAAAAACACCTCAAAACTCTAACGGCATCGCATTATTATAATGGAACTTGAAATCATAAAGATATTCTCACATGTTAAAGACAAACTTTTGGCGTTTTAAAAAAATGCTCCCCCAACTGTCTGATTATGCATTTTAAAGCGGAAGGAAGTCGGCAATTGAGGCCCAATTCCGGTTTACTATATAAAGTGGAATAGGGGCAGAAGCCATGCCATTGCTTGCAAGTAACGTTTAAGACAGTCGGAGCCATTAGTAATATCCAGGCATATACAGTCTACCGTTGGATTTGAGTATTAAAGGTCAAATAATTTTGTGGAATTTCCATATATAATAAAATCGATGTCAATGGCGGATGTGCAGAACAGGGGAGTAAGGGCTCCAGCTCCGCAGCCCCGAGGACCCCCTGGCCCCTCTCGCCCCCCTCCTCTCGTCGTCGATCGAGAAAAGGTTTTCCTTCCCTTCCTTTTCCCCCATTTTATGGATGGATTTGATCAGTAAATCCATATTTCTGTAAATTATAAATATTGGGTTTCCACAGTTTTTCTATTTATTTTTTTGTTTCTTTTGTTCAAAAAAATATGATCCTGACGGTCCAAATGGCTGTCATTTTTCTGTAAAATCCATTTTTGCCCTTACCACGAATTTAGGGTTTTGTGTACACACATTTTGTTCGTAATATGCTACTTGTGCAAAGTCTTTAGCGATTACAATGCTTTAAACATTGTGTATCGATTGGCACATAGTGGTGTTAACCTGTTTTTAAACAGCCTATGTCATCTATGAATTCAAAACCTAATTTCTGCTTGTCTGCAATCCGTAATGTTACATGCCAATCATTTGGCTTTACTGCGCTAATGCAAATAGCCGAAATGGAAAATAGTGTGATGAGGGATGAATGCCAGGGTTTTGTTTAAATCCTTATTTCACCTTTCCATAATATTGATAATGTCCCTGGGCATTTTGCCCTTCCAGTTTATGTATTTTCTAAGCATGTCTGATAGAGTGTGGGCAGACTAGTCCCAACGCGATACAGTCATTGTTTTTGGAAAGTGCGGCTCAAAGCTTTAATTTGTGAGAATAAGGATACTCGGACATTGCTTCACTAGGAAGTGCAAAAGCTGTGAAGATGTGGTTATTACATGAGGTTATTGATAAAAGACCTAGGGTTTAGAGTGTTCCGGACCTGGAATTTTTAACTAGGATTTAGAGCTTTGGTTCCTAGCCTAATATGTGAAGAGGTTTCATTGGTGTAGAAGGACACATCCTGGATCACTTGTAGATGGTGTTTTCCTTGAAAGCTTTGGCATTTCTTCATCATTTATATTGGTATTGATGCTTTTTGTTTCTTGACTGCAGACTTGCCCATTATTACTTCGGGTATTCACAAAGGTACTTAATGTTTATTTATTTGAAGGTCTGTTAATCTAAATGTATAAGAAACACCAAATTTACAGTCATGGATCTTCTTTGTACAGTCGAGTAAGAGCATCACTAACCTGTATTTTCTTGCAGATTGGAAGTCATCATACTGCAGAGGACTTTGCAGTGCGGGGGAAGGAACCTAAGGATGAAGTGCAAATTTATACCTGGCGAGATGCTACACTCCGAGAGCTAACAGATTTGGTATGGTTATGATTCCTTTGCACAATCTATAGTAGGATTTTCTTCTATAAAATTATATTTTGTGATATCATTTGATCATTATTTCTGTTCTCTTCTGTGATAGTTTGGTTTGGATGGTGTCTCTGATAGATTAAGGTTGTCTAATTTAGCCCGTTCAATTGATTTGTATTTTCAATAGTAGCATGGATGGTCTTCTTTACAGTTATTACTTAAAAGTGTCCATGTAACAAAGATGACTAACCTTGCTGGTGATTTCATGCAACCGGACCAAAATATTGTCTACTTGGTGATTTCATGCTTTCTGTTTTGTTTTTAAAATTAAAATTGGGGGTGAAATGGAAATGCTTCTACATTTTGCTGGCTGGTACTTTAACAACTGTCATCCAGTGATTGCCTGCTAGGTTTGGACCTGGTCATTATAGTAGTAAATGCCTCAAATTACCACTCCACCTAGCTCTACAGGACTTTAGTGATTTTTTATTTGTGAATACAAGCTGAAAAATTCTCTAAGAGGCTTCCAGATTTGGTTCAACTCTTTGGAAAACTTCTATTTGCAGCTGTACTTTCCTTCTCAAAAACACAGAAATTTGTGTAGAAACTATAAATGCATATCCTCCTATTGAAAACTTTCATTACAAGGATTTCTTAGATAACTGTGTATGATTTTAGAAATCAGTTTTGAAGTAAGTTTGGCAGCCTTTGTTACAGTTTTTTTTTTTCTGTTCTTACAGGTGAAAGAGGTTGCTCCAGCAGCAAGGAGAAGAGATGCAAAGCTATCATTTGCATTTGTATATCCTGACAGAAGAGGCCGTAATGTTGTTAGACAGGTAAACTTGATGTCACTTGGAATTCATATTATTGTGAATAAAGAAAGAGATGTAATACTAAATGTCCCCTCGTGGAAATGGATTTGTTTGAGGAAGAATATTATGTCCTAACATGTAATCATGTCTATTAAAATTGTCTCAAAGGTTGGAGTGACATATGGCTATCCAAATCCAAGACGACCAGATGAGGGTAATAAGGCACTCGCAGATCTCAGCTTTCAAGTGAGTATTTACAATACCCTTTTATTTTTTTTTTGCAAAACCTTGACAAAGTATATAAGACATTTCTTATTGTCCTCTTTGTGCTGGCAGACGGGGGATTTCTTGGATGTGGCAATTCTTACTTGAAGCTTTTTGGATGTAAATTAAACGTGCATTTTGATGCTGAAAATTCACAGTTGGGCTCTTGGCTCCATCTACCATATAATACCAATTATGTCATCTCCATATTTTGAAATGGATATCTGTAACAGTAAACTTTTCAGATCATTGCTTTTGGGTTTAGTAGACACAGCATTTAAGTTTTGAGTCCAGGAAGTTGTTATGGGTTCTAATCTGTAAGAGTTGGTAGTGCTTTTTCAAAAGGTTTTATTTTATGATTTATGTCAATTTAAGAATTCAAATAGCAATACCTTACCAGGAGGTTCAGTGATTTTATAACCATCACGAATTTTCTTGACTCGGGTTTTCTTCCCTTTCACTGTAAAATTTTAGTGTTTGCAGGTGGCTTATCAAGAGTGCTATGCAGACCGCTTAATGTTAGAATGATTTACTGTTAAGTAATTTGTCGTCAGAAGTTTGAGAGAATTGTGACCCAGTGTGTGTCAGAAATGAATAGAAGCTTTATTCAACTCTACTTTCGTATGATGTAAAGCATAATTATGTCATCAGCATTTCAGACAAGTAGCCTATTGGTTAAAGGAAAGGAAATATCAGTCTTAGATTTAGAAAAATAGAACATTATCATTAAAACATGGGTCTTTAGCCCAAGCTAGCAAATGTGATACAAACAATTATCAACAGGTCTTTAGGCCATATGGATCCAAATCCTATTATCTTCCCTATTTTCAGTTGAAGGTTTAAACTAAGGATATAAAGATGAGAAACATGACAAATGAGCAAGTGTTAGTGAAAAGGGTGTCTTTATAGAAGGAAATTAAAGTGCATTTTTACAAATCGCTGTTTTATTCCGAAAAAAGATATTCATGGACACCATGTGGTTAGACTTTAAACCTGTATATTTTTTTACTAAGAACAGAGGAAAATAGTGTTTTATGAGAAGATATTCAATTTCCTGTGTAATAGATAGGAGATAAACCATCTTTTGGAATGAGCAATCTTGGCGTTGACATCAGAACAAATGTGAATTAAGAAGAAGCAAGTTGGACTTTTTAACAAGTATTATTCTTTATCAGAATGCAATAAATTAGAAAAGTTGACATCAGAACAAATGTGAATTAAGAAGAAGCAAGTTGGACTTTTTAACTAGTGTTATTCTTTATCAAAATGCAATAAATTAGAAATGTGGTTCAAGTATATATTGCAGGCTACACGGTATTATAAATATAATTATAAATATAATTTTTTGAATTGGTTATATGAGATGAACACAACTTTACTCGATATATATTTTTTGAATTGATTGTATGAGATGGAAACAACTTTGCTCTATTTATATATTTTTTTAAATTGGTTATACGAGGCGGAAACAACTTTACTGACCACACTGTATCATAATAGTTTGACAAAATTTGAAATTACATTTGTTTGACAAAACTATGTATGTCTTGTTTAGCAAAGTTTAAACTATATATTTTGTTTGAAATTACATTTGTTTGACAAAACTATGTATGTCTTGTTTAGCAAAGTTTAAACTATATATTTTGTTTGAAATTACATTTGTTTGACAAAACTATGTATGTCTTGTTTAGCAAAGTTTAAACTATATATTTTGTTTGAAAAAATTTAAACTAGTTGCAAAATTTAAACTTTATATTTTGTTTGATAAAATTTAAACTAGTTGAAAAATCTAATCAAACTTACATACCAATTAAATTAATATCATGATACCCTTCCCTCCTTGGGTCTTACTCGAAAGTGACATCCCTCTTAAGATGTTTTCCACAAGTTAAAAAAATTTAATATCATTTTAATATCATTTAAGTACAAAATATTGTATTATGATTACATTATTATCCTATGGCTGTGTTATCAGATTGTAGTATCGGGATGCAGGTATTTGAATTGAACACTTACATGGCTGTGTCTCACTTATAGTTCACAAAGGAAAATGATGTTATTATTAGGTAGTTCAATATATTTATTTTGAATAAACTAATTATTATAATAATTGATTATAGAATTAAAATAAGTATACTTATAATGGTTAAACAAATGTTATTATTATTTTAAAAGAAATTAGCGTCCATTTATAGGAAATTACAACAAAGGTATTTTAACAAATTGACAACTTGTATTATTTGCATTATCGGTGATGAAACTTGGGTTCAACCCCATGGCGGATGTGTGGTTCAACCCCACAATGAATGTGTATAAGCATTGATAAAAAAAAATTATGAATTGAACTTTCACTAGGAGTGTGAATGTGTATAAGAAGCATTGGTTAACAAAAAATTTATGAATTGAACTTTCACTAGGAGTGACACAATTAAGGTTTTTTTTTAACGAAAAATGGGATTAACATGATTCAGAATTTTGGGGTAAAGTTAAAAGATCAATTTGTAATTTTATTTTTTAAATGGGTTATATAGGATTGAAACAACCTCTTAAATGAATTATGAGATTGAAACAACCTTATTACATCGACGGGATTAACATGATCGAGAATTTTGGGGTAAAGTTAAAAGATCAATATGTAATTTTATTTTTTAAATGGGTTATATAGGATTGAAACAACCTCTTAAATAAATTATGAGATTGAAACAACCTTATTACATCAACGGGAAAACCTTTAAAATGATCGAGAATTTTGGGGTAAAGTTAAAATATCAATTTGTAATTTTATTTTTTAAATGGGTTATATAGGATTGAAACAACCTCTTAAATGAATTATGAGATTGAAACAACCTTGGGTTATATAGGATTGAAACAACCTCTTAAATGAATTATGAGATTGAAACAACCTTATTACATCAAGGGACAATTATATACTCATTGCTTAGTAAGACTAGTATTGCTTGAAAGTTACGAAATTTAACTAGTTGAGCTATTAAGCTAATGTCACTTGATATGATGAAGCATTTTTAAATAGTTGGTGAAATAGATTGGAATAGGATCCACTCATGCCATCATGATATAAGTTAAATGTTATTATAAATAAACATAGCTAGTAGTACATTATATGACTATTTTATTTTTTAAAATATTGGTTACATGATATATGATATTGAAGCTGGTTTCACCTATATATTACATTGAAATAAACATAATACATATCACAATATAGCTATGTTTTTTCAATTAGTTTTATGGAATTGAAACTAGCTCCACTTGTATTACATCACGACCATGAAGTGGTATTACAATTGGGTAACAATGCATGCATCTCGATTCTAGGTCTCCTTAAAAATGGAAGAATCTAACTGATTGACCAATGCCATTTGTTATACTATGGTCATGTTATCATGGTATTTTTTTTGGCTGGATAACAAAGGGTTGTAGTCGGGTCCCTCACTCTTGAAAAATTACAACTCTCTTCTTTAGAGCTTGAGAGTTTACAAATAGATACACTTCTCATCTCAATTGAGATGCTATAGCTAGAAACCTACATCATTTTACATAAATTGTCTAAATTCTTGATTTTCATTTTTTGGATCTTTTTAATTTTTTGTATGAATACAAATATTCTAGAATTCAATATCCTTCTTGACATTTTTCTATAACAACCTTCACAGTACAAAACTTCACCTCTACTATCTATGCATTGTATCTTAGTAGAGTAATATTTTCAAAACATTGCACTATCATAATCCACTTTACCAAATTTGGATTGCTAGTTTCCTTTTGAAACACAAGTGCAACTACAAAAATTATAATAAATAGTTTATATGAAAACGCATTATTGTTACAAAATAAAGTTATATTACTAATGGAAAACATTAAAGTAAATCTTAATCATTAATTGATTCAGGCAATCAAAGTTTTTTGACAAACTTCAACTAAACTTACTACTTCCTCTAACCATGGAAAGGAGAATTTAACTTCACGATCATCAATAAAAACCCCTCTAATGGCTAGTTTATTTGCACATTTGTTTCCTTCCCTTAATGTATGTGTAAACTTGATTTCTTCAAACTTTTTAACAAGATCTTGAATTTCCACAATTACCTGTTGTATGTTCCATGAAGCCTTAGCTTTCCTCAAAATTGCATTTACGTAGCTTTCCTCAAAATTGATTTATTACTATGAGAGAATCACATTCCATCCGTATTCTATTCTATTCTATTTCATTTGTTTGCATATTTTTAACCCTTCTAAAGCAGCCTAAGCTTCAACTTCATTATTTGTCTTAAATCCACTATTGAAAGCGTAATGAGACAATATATCTCCTCTATTATTTCTAATTATTTCTCCTCCTGCTGGTCTTGGATTTCCTTTAGATGCTCCATCAAAATTCAATTTAACCCATTCCACATCTGGTGGTTTTAATTTATATTCTTTGCCTTATTTTTGCTTCTCTTGTACCCAACATCATAATTCCATTAAATGACTTGACTCCATCTATCAAGGCTCTTTGCTTTCAGATTAGGGATTGAGTGAGTTGATAGGGCTGGTTTATACTCTATGGCTAAACATATCTTCCTTTTCATTACCTCTAAACTACTTTCATTTCCTTTAAATATTCTTCTATTCCTTTCTATTCTTCTATGAGTTGATAGATTTTCCATTTGAATGTGACCACGAACTTGCACATTGTCATATATATTTTTTCCTTCTATTATATCCTTTTTATTCATTTATTTTAGTTCCCTCTAAAGCCTTTTTATTTCTTCTTCATATCCTTTGATGATGACCTTCAAACTAGTTATATTTTTATAAGGGTTCCACCGACTCAAGAATGCATGCTCCAAATAATCCCATGCCAAAATTCTTTCCTTAGCATGACTTAGTAAGAATATCCAACCAATCATAAGCTTCCTCTTTTAAAAGATAATTTTTTTTGCAATTCCAGAAAGTATCACCAGAATATATAGATCTAAACTTCATCCACCATTCTTGAGCATCAATATCATCATTTCCAGTGAAAATTGATAACTCCATGATCTCAACCCAAAAAAATCCCAAAAGCAACTAGGGTTTTGGAAAGAAAAAAAAAACTAGGTTTTTTCAAATTTTTTTTTACTCCTCTAATCCTTGCTATCACTAGTAGAACAAATTAAATACAATATAATTAACAAAAAAAGGGAATGCAATTGTCTATTACGAATTTGTATAAATACATTACCAAACTTCTCCTCCAAAGGGTTCAACATTATTACACAAGTTGCTGCTACTGTTGCGAAGAAGCATGGATGGCTTTGATGGTAGGGTGGTTCTCGATGACGGTGATAATGCTGGAAAATTATTTTACCAATAAACAAGATATTATAGTTGAAACTCAAATCACTTCTCTTTGCCGATAATCTTCAAATTGCTTCTCTTTGTTGGTAATCTTGTCGATAATCTTCTCCTCTAGTAATCTCCTCTTCCATAAATATCCTCTTGCCCTAAATTTTATCTTGCAGATAATCTTCTCTTTCATCTTCATGCCCTCGTGTCACCCCAAGTCGAATTATAAGTCCATCAAAGTTATACATTATCTTTTTATTATTATTTAAAAAACTAGTTATGTCAGAGGTGTAGACCAATTGGTTCATCCAAACCCCATAAGGGGGTGGAGGTCCAAGGTTCAAATATCGGACGTGACTTTTAAGACCCAGGTGTTGTAGGTGAGTTGGAGAGGAGAGGGCAATCCTCCAAGGGAGGTCCCAGGTTCAAATCTCCACCCTACCAAAAAGCTGAATTGGGTATCCAAAATCCAATTGATAATGTTGGTGCGGGTAGGGTCGGGTGCGACTCCCGGGTGACTTTGATGGTGTAGAACCCCTTGTTCGTGGTCTCTTAGACCAAGGCGGTCCCGCAAGGGGTTTTTCGCTTAAAAAAAAAAAACTAGTTATATGGGATGGAACAACTTGGTAATTATGCATGTGTCACTTGGCAAGATTCAAACCTAGGTCTCCTCCTTGAAAGTTATGGAATATAACTAGTTGAGCTAATGTCATTTGATTAAATATGAAGCTTCACACATGAGATTTGAACCTTGGTTTAGGATGTGAAGCTCTTCATGTTTTCTCTAAACCTCATGGAAATATTGAGCTAATGCCATTTGATTTAATATTAAGCTTCACTCATGGTTTCAACATTGAAAATTAAAGAGTTTAATTAGTTGAGTTCATGTCATTTTATATATTTTAGACCAATAATTAATAAAACCTAAAAACAATATTTTAAATTTATATTGAAAAAAGAGGGTACTTGTTATTTTGTTTTGGCAAAGAATGCACTATAGTATATGAAATTTAAAAATTTATACACCAAAATCAAGATGTTTTTCAAACTGTAAATAATTTCAAGTATGATATAGATTCATATTTCTATGTCTTCTTATTAATGAAAACAACTTCACATTATGAAATCTTAATATTCACTTACATGCTAAAAAATAATAAAGGTTTTCCAAATATATTCTTTGGAACTTTTAGATGCATAGATGCTTCAGAAGTCATTTCCATCACGATAACTTTAAATCATACTCCATAGAATCATTAGATATAATTTTGAAAGGAACACCATAGGTTTGAAGCTAATTTTTTAATAATATTTTACAAAATTAGCAAAACCTAATCACTTTTATAAGCACCATAATTATCTAATCCTAAGAATGTGAAAGAAATTAATTTAAATCTATATAGATAAACTTCAAGAGAATGCATCATATTCAATCATAGCTTTAGAAATTGCTCTCTCAAGCTTGTTATAAGGATCATGTTTATGTAAGTTGATTCCCCTTAATTTGATACCATATTAAAGTCTCATCTAAGATTTCATACAAAAATTATTCAAATTTGAATAGTTATGAAAAATAAGAAGGATAACACTATGTGAAGGGTATTGATATACATAATTTGTTCACTAACTTGAAAGAGTATTTTAAATATTACACATAATTGTTTTTAATTGCTAATATTTATTGTCCATGATAAATATTAAATCATTTCCATCCTAATTTTAGTGAACTCCATGATAATTTGTATTTAATTGCTTCATATTAGGGTATTGATATACATAATTTGTTCACTAATTGCTCCCATAAACTCCATCATACAATAGGAGCAATTAAAAACAATTTTCTAAAACTACAATACAAAAGTAAATATAGTCAAATAGAAATGATTTACACAATTAATTATAATTTCAAAAACATATTAATATTGAATTGAGAAAAAGATGACATGGATAAACTTATAACGATAAATATGTTTATGACTAAGTGAAACTAAAAAACATAGATTATTGTTTAGAAAAAAAGATATAACAATTCCATAAGTATAGTATCAATGATAGATCAAGATACTCTTATCAATTTCTATTTGATAGTTGACATGATTTTTATGTCAATATGCAAGATATAATATACATAGCAAAATAGGATGGAGTTTATGGGAGTAATTAAAAAATTATGATGAATAAAAAGGAAACAAATATTAACAAAAATATATTTAAATAAATTTGATTTTTTAGATAATTAAGATAAGAAAATTATAAAATTGCCTATGTGATCACAAGGAAAAATAATAATAGTTTAAAACATCTTCTTCATAGATAGTAATCAATCTTAGACATAAATTTATAGCAACCAAGCAAAAAAACTCAAATGAGACTTTCTGTAATATTTGGTATTGTCATTTAGGTAGAAGTAATATCTAAAAATTGACTAACAAACAATCTTGTTTACTATTGTTGGTCAAATATTTGCCTAATCAACAAAAACTGCGTTTGTGCGCCCTAGATACGACGAACATTGAAATGCCGGAGGAAAGGAATGTCCTCCGTGCCAATCTCCAGAGAGGGCTGGCTCCCAAACTAAATATTATACTTGTTGAGGCCTAGAGTTGCAGGAAAGAAATTAGAAAATACGGAAAGAAATGGGAAATATGGCTATAGGTTGAAGTGCAGGATTCAGGGCAGACTAATAGCAAGAATTCCGCCAAGTTTTATAACAACATGTAACAGAGGGAAGGCGACAAAACTTCATTCACACCTTTGCGAAGACAACCTCTAGATTGCATTCCAAAACTCACCCACTCACCAACAATGTTTTAAATACAGAAACAAAATTTAAAACTTAACAACATGAATGTGAGCGTAAACAAAAATGCTTAAAAATAGAAGGAAATCACACACATAAGAATGCTTGCAAATTTTAGAAGCCAAGTCTCTTCTATTGATGTAGAGAACTTAAGAAGTTTTCTTGTAGAATGTCCAACCTCCTCTTTACAATAGAAATTTGATTAGTATTTATATAGGATTTCATCTCTTTCATTAAATGTATATGAAGGCAAAATGATCATAGATTAGGAACAAGAGTGAAGAAATTCCTCCTTGGAAATATTGAAAATTCATTTCTTTGGAACAACGATCCATATTTCAAGGAAACATTCCCAAGAAATTAGCGTTTTAGGCATCGGTGCATAGAAAATTAAGAGACGTCCAATGCCTTGAAAACGTACTCACGCCTTGGAAATCATGAAAATCTTCCTATGCTTCTTATATGGCTTCTTTCTTCACTTGGGATTCACAATTTGAGTTACTCGCTGCCACCATCATTTAATGCTTGCAAAAACCTGCTCTAGGCACCCTTGAAATCTTGACTATATTCTTCATGGATTGTGGTGAAACTTCACAATTGGATGACTCTATCTTCGTAATTGCATTCGCCCTTTCTGCTCAAAACTGCATTTGCCCTTCAACAAGAATCACATTCGCCCAGTCTTCTATTACCTGGCACGCTCGCGCGATTCTCCTTTGAGAGTGCGTTCACCCATGGGAGGGGCGAACAGGATGTTCACCCCCCTACCAGGGCGAACACGATTGCATTTTGTTCTTGAGGCACGTTCGCCCATGGAAGGGGCAAACGGGATGTTCGCCCCTCGACCAAGGTGAACGTAATATTATTTTGTCGTGCCTTTTTATTACCATGTCTTCCTTCCATCGTCTATTGCGTTCGCCCCAAGGGGGGGTGAACGAAGCTTTCACCCCATCCTTGGGGTGAACGCACCTTATCACCAAACGATTTAAGAGGCAAATGCATTCATACTTTTTGCATATTTTTAGAAAGACGTTCACCCCAGGAAGGGGCGAACGGAGCTTTCGCCCCACCCTTGGGGTGAACGTGCTTTCATGTTCCATTTTTTGAACTTTTTAAATCCTTCACGTTTTTCTCTTCTTTCTTGGAAAGTGTGCAGGCCCAAAGACGTCTTCAATTCATAGTCCCTTTTGAATATAACAAACTCGAATCCCAAATGAAGTTTTAAATTTATTTTTTTCTTTTAAACATTCAACACTTCGATGCTAAAAGAATACATATACAAACAAAAAAGAAACATATGAATTCAAAAATAAATACTGTCGCATTACAATCAAAATGCTTTAACAAAAATCGCAATGTGGAAAAGTGTAAAAATGCCAATATTTCTAGCGACTCATGGGGTATCCAGCTCACATGGATGCAAGCGATCCCAGGCCTTTATCCATTGGGCTACCATGGAGTCTTCTTTCCAACTGCCTTGGGTGGCGCCTTTGCTACAACTGCCTTCTGACGCACATCCTCTTTAGCCTTCTCTTGTTCCTCTTCTTCGACCGCCACTTTGAGCACTTTGGCTCGCTTTGCTTCTTTTGCTACTTTCTCTGTCGCTGTGCGCTCTACTACTGCCTGCTCCTCCTGCTCCTTGATAGTTTTAAAAATTACTTCGTAGGCTATGACTGCCTCCTTCCAAGCATGGGTAGTGAACAGGCATGGGACACTACGTGACTCGTAAAAAAAATGAAGATTTTCAACATCTATCAAACTGAGGTGCTTCGCTCATTGAGCAAACTCATACAATGACAACTCCAGATGCGTATATTTCTGCATCAGGAACAATACCTGCACTTATGTGAGAGACTACTCCCATGCATCGATCTCGAAGGTATCTTCCACGAACTTCTTCCAGAGCGCCTTCAATTGCTCCAGTGGCAAGGGTTCACCCCTCACCTGTAAAGTTCAAAAATCCCAACTCGGCAAGAGTATCAAAGTGAGTCATCAAAATGGTATGCTCTCACTCGATGGTGTTGACGATTGTCTGACCTTATATTACCAGGTCCATTATTTGGAAATAACTGTGCAGCATGACCTTGGCAGTCGACCAGGCGTGATCCATTCGCTTAGAAGGTGAATACGTAGGTTAGCATTAGCTAGGGCATACATTTTTACTACCATCTCCATATATGGCTCTAGCATCTGCTCTGTAGTGTTAATTAGTTGCTACCTTAACTGGATTTGTATTTGGGATTCCCACAAATAGTGCAACACTTGAACAGCTTGCGCGGCCAGCTTTTCATAGTTTTGGGTAGAGCGAAGATGGGCCTCCTTGACGCTTTTTAGCGAAAAACCAGCAGCCTACACATCCTTCTATGCTAACTGATTCTTCATATTCTTAAGCTACTGTTGAAGCTTATGCATCTCTATCTTGACGACATCTCGTTCTTTCAGGTGCACTCCAACCTATCGATGCAAGTACTCATTTTTAGTGGCAGTCTTTTCCTCTTGCGCTCTACTTTTTGCCAGGGCAGTTTTGAGCTCAATTATTTTATTTTCATTTTCAAAATACTTCTCCTTATAATACTCATCGTGCAAGTATACTGAGCTCATATCAACCTGTATATTGCCCATATTCTCTGTCAGATTTATCCTGGTAAGATCTTTCGTGATAGTCTCACTAACATAATCACTCGACAACATTTCTCCTTACAACTTTTGAACCAAGGGAGTGAGCTTAGTCATGTGAGCTTCCATCGCAACTAGGTCAAAGTGACTTTCTTGATTGGCTGAGCTAGTATCGATGCTTATTTGCACCTCATGCTATTCAACCACTACGAATAACTCAAGTGTGCCCAGTTAATTTTCTCCACGTCAGGTTGTTTTCGGGCCACTTGAACATCAGGTAATGTTTGCAATTCCAAAAATGGAGTGAATGGGACCAAAACGTCTAAGTGGCTAGGCTCAAGGGAAGTAGATGAGACGGTGAGAAGAGGGGGAACAAAAATAGTGGTTTGGATGGATGAATCGGGTTCAGTTGTAGTTACACTTACTTTGGGAGGAGCTTGCATACTTATAGCCTCAATGGTGGTGGTGGCGGTAATGGAAGGGCGCAAAAATGGATTCGACCCCAACGCATACGTACTAAAAGAAATGGAGGTCAAAGAAATGGGAATAGAAGGAGCAACAATGACTTCGGGTAGGGAAGAATATGGAATCGAGATATAGACATAAGGTATACCAAATGGCAGAGAAACGAAGACAAAATATGGTGGAAGTGAAACAAAAGTCACTACATGCTCCGAGGAAGGAGGGATGGAAGACGTACCTTTGGGCACAAGCACCGTGTGACATGGTGATGGGGGCGACTATGAAATTATTTTATCTTGCTATTTTTTTGCCCTCTATCCAATGTCCATATTCTCTTTAGCATCTACCACTTCTACTCAGGAGCTCTCTGATTGATGATCCTCCTCTTGTTCTTGGGACATCTGAAATATTTGTGCAACCTTCGTCGGGAGCTCTAGCGAAGGATTAACAACTACGACCGAAACAAACGAAATTGTAGAAACTACTGCAACTGAAACCTCAATGACAAAAGTAATTAAGACGCTAGTCCTTATTATTTTTGTCGCCTTGGAAAATAGTGGTGCTGTTGGCACGTTTTACTTTTCTGATGCAGGCACCTATTCAATTTTTCATTTCGTCCACTAAGATCTCTGTTTAAACATGTACTATTGCTCTTCCTCTAGAATCTCCTCCTCGACCATTGGGTATTTCCATTCGGTTTTGCCTTCACCGTTGTTAGACTATTGAAAAATTTGTGGTAAGATGTTGGCAAAGGTAACGGGCTGATACAAATCGACATACTCATCATAATTTTTTGAAAACTATTCATCCAACTTCAACCCATAAGGAGTAGTCGGCTTCCCTCGATGAATCCACATTATCCACAAATTTATAATCTTCTCCTCAGTCCATTCGGGCTCACTTCTTTTACTTGGTTGAATGAAGCCGACGGGGGAATTTTAGACATATACCAGGCCAGATTATACTCTACTTCTTGCTCATAATAGTCGTGCCAAGGTGGAAGCGTCGTCATTTTCTCAATATGCCAATTCATATTAGGCCCATCAAAGTTATTTCTATTCTTCTGAATATCCGCCCAAGGGCAACAATGAAAAGATTTGGACTTTATAACAGCTAAAAAATTACCCAAAGGGTCATACCTCCAATGTTGCGGTAACTCTATAAAGCCCAAATCTTGCAACGCTACTGTCAGGAGCCGATTCTGCCCAACTTGGCTCACCTCTATACTGCCAAATTTAAACAACATATTACATGTCATCTTATTGCCGCGCCCAGCTCCATACACATAATTTACATAATCCAATTTGTGCACTACTTCCATGGTAAACACATGCTCTGTAGCAAAATAGGAAAACAAAAATGGCTTATCCATGAAATCGAAAATCCTCACTACGCCCTGGGTAAGAAAAAAAATATCTCCCTTTTATTATGCAACAACTGCATCCGTTAACTCCTGCGACACCCTTTCACATGTGCCGCAAATAAATTCTATTGCTGGGCCTAAAAACCAACTATTAAAACTATAAAATGACTCCCTTCTTGTCAAAACGAGAGTCCAAATATAGACTGGCAGCGGTTCATTGTTCTCACCCACCTGTGTCACTATAATAAAAGAAAAGCGTCGCTGAAGCTGGAAAAATAAAAACCATATTAAAAAAGAAGAGTGCTTGGACCTAGGGATTTATCCATAGTAAAAGAGAAAAGAGCTAAATGAATTTCTTCTAGAGAAATAGGCTCCATCAGTTTCCTATTGTCTTCATCCGTTATTACTGAAGGAACATTTTGAAGTTTATCATTAAGAACTTCAGTCTCCTATGATATTAGAATATTATGATAAAAATACTACCTCTTTTCTAATTTCACTCTAATATTCAATCCAAATCCCTTCTATTGATCTAATTATACTAATTATGGATGCCTATCTCTGTACTATAGCCATCCTATGGAAAAACTTTGTATTTTTATCTCCTTTTAACCATGTTTGTCTTGATTTTAATCTCCAGAATTTCTCTTCCTTTCTCAAAACATTATGATATTCACTAAGCAACTCCCTTTCCTTTGAGCTTAGATTATTATGATCACATTTTTGGAATTTTGAAAGTTTATCTTTTAGTTCTTCTTCTTCTCAAAATATTTTCAAAAGTATTCTTGTTCCATTCTTTTAATCTAGATGTCATAGATTTAATTTGATTTGGAAGAGCATACAACCTATTATTGCTTGAAGAGTTCTATGTTTGAGCTATCATATCAACAAATTGAGGATGGTCTTCCCACATCTGCTCATATTTAAAATATGATTTTTTAAAATTCATTTACCACCATTTTAACTCTTATTGGCCAGTTGGTCCAAGTATAGTTATCTTCTTCAAACTCAACCTCCCATAGATTATTGTTTTGAATAAAAGCTAAGAAATATCTCATACTTTGGGTTAATTTCCTAATTCCCCCAAAATTTTCATCCAACTTGGTTATGGCATTAAAATATCCTATGATCATGAATAGGGTTTCTTGGTCTTTACTTCTCATAAAGGCTTCAATACCACTCCAAACTTCTAATCTACCTGACTAAGTTGTAGGTCCATAGATATTGATAAGGATGAAATGATAATTTTAGCAAAGTAGCAAGTGACTAAATAGGCTATCCAATGCCTAGTTTTATAAAAGGTTACACAAGAGGTTCTAGAAGGATTACAACAAGTTAGAATTCCCCCTGTCGCTCCTTCAGAATTAATTCAATCCCATTCACGTCTTGCCCATAGTACTTTCATAGTTTTTGAAACTTCTTCTTTTGTCATTTTAGTTTCCTGGATATAAAGAATATCATGCTTATTACTTAAACATAGGTCCCTAATACACCTTTGCTTTGAGGGGGCATTAACACCCCTTATATTCCATGAGATGAAAATCATGTCTCATTAGGGGATTTTGGCCTCGCCTGTGTATTACCAATATCATTTTGTTATTTGGTAAAAATAAGTTCAACCAACTTAGTTTGTGTTCCTTTCTCTATGTTTGCTCTTGCTTCCCTAGATCTTGCTTGATAATTTGAGGATTTTCCTTTTTTTTCCTTGCCTATATCAGGAGTAGGTCTTATTATTCTATTCTTCAATATTCTTTCACAATTTTGTTTTTCATTATATTTATCCTCTCCTGGCTCTATTACAAAATATTTTGACTTGTCCTGCTCATTTTTTGGTATTTTCTTATTAATGGCAAAGGTATCAATTTCTAAAACTGTATTTTTTTACCAATATTTTTCTTTTAAATGGTCCATGGTACTTCAAGAACATCTTCAAAATTTAATGAGACACATTCCAATGGGCTGATACGAATCAACATACTCATCATAATTCTCCGAAAACTATTCATCAAACTTCAGCCCATAAGGAGTAGTCGGCTTCCCTCAGTGAATCCGCATTATCCACAAATTCATAATCTTCTCCTCAATCCATTTGGGCTCACTTTCTTTTAATTGGCTGAATAAACCCGGTGGGGGAATTTGAGACTTATATCGGGCTGGATTATATTCTACTTCTTGCTCATAATAGTCGTGCCAAGGTGGAAGCATCGTCATTTTTTGAATATGCCAATTCATATTAGGTCCATCAAAGTTATTTCTATTCTTCTGAATATCCAACCAAGGGCAACAATGAAAATATTTGGACTTTATAATAGCTAAAACTTACCCAAAGGGTCATACCTCCAGTGCTGCGATAACTCTATCAAGCCCAAATCTTGCAACGCTACTGTCAAGAGACATTTTTTCCCAACTTGACTCACTTCTATACTACCAAATTTAAATGACATATTACATGTCATCTTATTGCCATGCCCAGCTCCATACACATAATTTACGTAATCTGATTGGCGCACTACTTCCATGGAAAACACATGCTTCTTAGAAAAGTAGGGCAAAAAAAATGGCTTACCCGTGAAACCAAAAATTATCACTACGCCCTGGGTAAGAAAAAAAAAATCTCTCTTTTCTTGTGCAACAACTGTGTCCCTTAACTCCTGCGACACCCTTTCACATGTGCCACAAAACAATTCTATTACTGGGCCCAAAAACCAACTATTAAAACTGTAAAATGACTCCCTTCTTGTCAAAATGGGAGTCCACATATAGACTGGCAGGGGTTCATTGTTCTCACCCACCCATGTCACTAAAATAAAAGGAAAGCACCGTTGAAGCTAGAAAAAGAAAAACCATATTAAAAATGGAGAGTGCCTGAACGACTTTGCCTCTCCAATCTGCAACTTCTCTAATTGAAAATTCAACCTTCGAGAAACAAAATCGGCCCAATCAAAAAATATTGGGTTGGTTCCATACCTCATAGCTATAGGGGAATAGAACTCCACTCAAAAAATATATTGTGCTAACGCCACCTGCCACTTATGCATAGTATCATCTAAAGGTAAACCGACGATCCATGCCAACATCGAATATATATCTAAGATTTTAAAATCAGAAAGCAACTTTGGTAAATTGGGAAGCTGCCCCATATGTGGCTCTTTAATTAGCTGTCTCCATAAATTGACGCATTTTTACTGTGGAGACGTATCTATATTCCTGCTCATCAGTATACAATTTCTTATTCACCGCATAAGAAGGGGGCTTTGATCTACAAGCAAACGCCTCTCGAACCTCATCTGGGGTGATGGTGAAAAGAATTTCCCTCTTGGCATTCCTTACAACTTTGGTGAATGGGTCATAAAACTGAGTGATGAGACACACTAGCTCAAGGTATGGATGCACGGATGGGCACAGGTACCAGAACAATTATGAATGATAGGGCATCGTCAACCAACTATGTGATGTCACCCCTTGATTTAGTGCTAACTCGACATCCTGCCATAACATTTCCACACCTTTGTGGGTAATGAGGCAATCGCCAATTTCTACCATTGTATCTTCATACGGGTCCAAATCGACGTAGTCATTTTTTTGAGCTTTCTTAGATCTATGATTTGACTTCTTGGACTCTACGACATCTGTAAAATTATTGGAGTCTTTGCTTCACTTCCCCATTGTTCCTTTTCTCTGATAAATACTTTGAACACTCTTCAGAAACTTTTGCAACTACAGTTCGAAATATACAATAGTAAAAATTTAACAGAAAAATAAACTGTGAGTATTTTACCTCGTCATTTATATAGGGCTTCCCTCTAATTACTGTAATAAATGCCAAATTAATCTGAGCGCTTCTCAGGAAATCATAAACATGAATTCGCTCTCCTGGCACCATTCCCTATGTGGTAACGACATCACATTTGATTCACTGCCAAATCATACCATGGAAGAGTGCCCTACTTACCATGTAAATCTATGGTAAAATGTGCCATGGCACCCAAAGCTTACTTGGAAAAAATAAATTTGGCATTTGACGACCAATGCTAGATTTGTTTTTGATTCTTGGGAACATAAAAATTCTGTAGGATGCACGTTTTAAATTAAATACATTCAAAACACCCGCTTACCTGCATTCATTATCTTGATAGCTACCACGTATCCAAGGGCATGATTATTTTTACAATGTGCTTCCGAAAAGAAACGCAGTTATTCCTTTCTTCTTCGATGAAAACACTTTAAGAGTGCACGCTAATCTTCCCTTTTTTCTACGTCTTCAAAAACCAAAGCAAAATGTCTCCCTTTTCCTCATTCCAGGGCATCTTCAAATTGCTTGGAAGTTTCATGGTGAATAGCCTCCTTTAATAAACTTTTATGCTTCACTATTTCGCCCAAAATTAGATTTTTTAGAAGAAAACAAAATTACTCTCTTTTAAAAAAAAACGGCTTTTCTCTTTCTAGATTTTTCTTCGATTTCTTTTGTTTTGTTTTTTTGTTTTTTTTTCTTCTCTTTCGCTTTGCATTAATATGAAAACCCCATTTACTAAAATAAACAAAGCGCATGAGCTTTTCTCCTTTTTTTTTTCTTAATTCAGAGAATCCTTATCGCTTAAACTTGGTAAAGAGAATCCTTATTTGGTAAAGAGAATGTAGTAAATATTAAACTTGAGTCATTGGGATCAACATACTTAGAAGAATTCAAACCCATTGTCTTTGACTCTCTTTGTATAGTCTCCATATTACTTTTCCCATAAGATCTAAGTTTACATATGTAAGAACTTTTAAACCAAGACCTCCCCTAATTTTATCATCATACTCCTTGCTCCATTTCATGAAAGGAAATTTCCTTTTATCATGTAAACTTGACCATAAAAAGGATAGCATAATATAGATTAAACTTTTTTCAATTGATTTTGGCATAGAATACAATGACATGTAATATGTTGGAATGGTCTAAAATACTGACTTAATTAATTGCCCTCTTTCTACTAATGATAACCATTTACCTTCCCAAGCTGGAAGTTTATTTTGAACTTAACTAATAATTGGATTCCATAATTCTATCCTCATTCTCAACTTAAATAAAGGTATCCCTAGATAAGTTGGTAAAATTTCCTCCTCCATTTGAAGTAACCTGTAAATTCTTGCTTTGATATCAATTGGAGTGTTAAGGAAGTAAAATTTAGATTTTTTCTATTTAAGTTTTTGCCCTAATGTTCTTTCGTATTCCTTTAAAAATTTATTTAAAGCTCTAGCCTCATTTATCCTTGCCCTTTCAAAAAGGGTTGTATCATCTACAAACTGTTGATGGGTGATGTTGTCGATGTTATTACTAACCTTAAGTCCACTAATAAGCCCATATTTTTAAGCCTTCTTTAAGTTCCTAATCAAAACCTTTACCATAATAATGAACAAATAAGGAGATAGAGGATCTCCTTGTCTAAAGCCTCTCTTGGTTTTAAAAGATTATGTTACTAACCCATTGACCAACACTGAATAAGAAAATGTAGAGACATAAACTTTAATCCATCTAACCTATTTCTTCCCAAATCCAAACTTTTCTAAAATTGCAAAAAGAAAATCCCATTTAACCCTATCATAGGCTTTACTCATATCAAGTTCTAAGATCATTTCTTTCTCTTTTCTTGAAGCTGACGAATTTATAACTTCATGAGCTACTATGATCCCGTCTAGAATTTATCTCCCTTTTACAAATCCTCCTTACTCTTCGAAAATGATTTTTTCTAACAATGGCCTTAATCGATTTGCCATCACATTGGAGATAATATTATATGCCATATTACATAGGCTTATGGGTCTAATAGAATCAAACAATTCAACATCCTTCTTTTTTTGAATTAGGGTAAGATATGTTGCATTTATTTTATAAGGTACATATTGTTTTATCGTAGACTGTTTGATTGTCACCAATAAAGAATCCTTCAGTATATCCCAATTATGTTGGTGAAAATTTGCACAGAGCCCACCTGGACCTAGGGATTTATCCTTATTAAAATATAAAATAGCTAAATTAATTTCTTCTAGAGTAAAAGGCTCCATCAGTTTCCTATTGTCTTCATCCGTTATTACTGAAGGAACATTTTGAAGTTTATCATTAAGAATTTCAGTCTCCTATGATCTTAGAATATTATGATAAAAAGACTACCTCTTTTCTAATTTCACTCTAATCTTCAATCCAAACCCCTTATATTGATCTAATTATACTAATTATGGATGCTTATCTATGTACTATAGCCATCCTATGGAAAAAAAATGTATTTTTATCTCCTTTTAACCATGTTGTCAAGATTTTAATCTCTAAAATTTCTCTTCCTTGCTCAAAATATTATGATATTCACTAAGCAACTCCCTTTCCTCCGAGCTTGGATTATTATGATCACCTTTTTGGAATTTTGAAAGTTTATCTTTTAGTTCTTCTTTCTTCTCAAAAATATTTTCAAAAGTATTCTTGTTCCATTCTTTTAATCTAGATGTCATAGATTTAATTTTATTTGGAAGAGCATACAACCCATTATTGCTTGAAGAGTTCTATTTTTGAGCTATAATATCAACAAATTGAGGATGGTATTCCGACATCTGCTCATATTTAAAATATGATTTTTTAAAATTTATTTACCACTATTTTAACTCTTATTGGCCAGTGATCTGAACCAATCATTGTTAAGGTATTAATTTTAGCACAACTACCTTCATCTAGTCAATGATTAGAGAGTATGCATTTGTCTAATTTTTTTGCTATTAGGTTTTGGCCTCTCCTATTTTTGGTCCAAGTATAGTTGTCTTCTTCAAATTCAACCTCCCATAGATTATTGTTTTGAATAAAAGCTAAGAAATATCTCATACTTTGGGTTAATTTCCTAATTCCCCCAAATTTTTCATCCAACTTGGTTATGACATTAAAATATCCTATGATCATGAATAGGGTTTCTTGGTCTTTACTTCTCATAAAGGCTTCAATACCACTCCAAAATTCTAATCTACTTGACTAAGTTGTAGGTCCATAGACATTGATAAGGATGAAATGATAATATGCAAAGTAGCAAGTGAATAAATAGGCTATCCAATGCCTATTTTTATGAAAGGTTACACAAGAGGTTCTAGAAGGATTCCAACAAGTTAGAATTCCCCCTGTCGCTCCTTTAGAATTAATTAAATCCCATTCACATCTTGCCCATAGTACTTTCATAGTTTTTGAAACTTCTTCTTTTATCATTTTAGTTTCTTGGATAGAAATAATATCATGCTTATTACTTAAACATAGGTCCCTAATACACCTTTGCTTTGAGGGGGCATTAACACCCCTTATATTCCATGAGATGACAATCATGTCTCATTAGGGGATTTTGGCCTCGTCTGTGTATTACCAATATCATTTTGTTGTTGTAAAAATAAGTTCAACCAACTTAGTTTGTGTTCCTTTCTCTATGTTTGCTCTTGCTTCCCTAGATCTTGCTTGATAATTTGAGGATTTTCCTTTTTTTCCTTGCCTATATCAGGAGTAGGTCTTATTATTCTATTCTTCAATATTCTTTCACAATTTTGTTTTTAATTATATTTATCCTCTCTTGGCTCTATTACAAAATATTTTGACTTGTCTTGCTCATTTTTTGGTATTTTCTTATTAATGGCAAAGGTATCAATTTCTAAAACTGTATTTTTTTACCAATGTTTTTCTTCTAAATGGTCCATGGTACTTCAAGAGCATATTTAAAATTTAATGAGACACATTCCAATGGGTTGATACGAATCGACATACTCATCATAATTCTCCGAAAATTGTTCATCAAACTTTAGCCCATAAGGAGTAGTCGGCTTCCCTCGATGAATCCGCATTATCCACAAATTCATAATCTTCTCATCAATCCATTCGGGCTCACTTTATTTTACTTGGTTTAATAAACCATATGGGGGAATTTGAGACTTATATCGGGCTGGATTATACTCTGCTTCTTGCTCATAATAGTCGTGCCAAGGTGGAAGCGGCATCATTTTTTGAATATGCCAATTCATATTATGCCCATCAAAGTTATTTCTATTATTTTGAATATCCAGCCAAGGACAACAATGAAAATATTTGGACTTTATAATAGCTAAAAAATTACCCAGAGGGTCATACTTCCAATGCTACGATAACTCTATCAAGTCCAAATCTTGCAACGCTACTGTCAGGAGCCGATTCTACCCATCTTGACTCACTTCTATACTACCAAATTTAAACGACATATTACATGTCATATTATTACCATGCCCAACTCTATACACATCATTTATGTAATCCGATTGGCACACTACTTCCATGGAAAACAAATGCTCAGTAGCAAAATAGGGCAACAAAAATGGCTTACCCGTGAAACCAAAAATTCTCACAACTACGCCCTGGGTAAGAAAAAAATATCTCCTTTTTCTTGTGCAACAACCACGTCCCTTAACTCCCGCGACACCCTTTCACATGTACCGCAAAGCAATTCTATTGTTGGGCCCAAAAACCAACTATTAAAACTATAAAATGACTCCCTTCTTGTCAAAATGGGAGTCCACATATAGACTGGTAGGGGTTCATTGTTCTCACCCACCTGTGTCACTATAATAAAAGGAAAACATCGTTGAAGCTAGAAAAAAAAAACCATATTAAAATGAAGAGTACCTAAACGACTTTGCCTCTCCAATTTGCAACTTCTCCAACTAAAAATTCAACCTCCGGGATACAAAATAAACCCAATTGAAAAATAACGGGTTGGTTCCCTACCTCATAGCTGCAGGGGAATAGAAATCCACCCAAAAAATACATTATGCTAATGCCACCTGCCACTTATGCACAGTATCATCTAAATGAAATTGATGGCCCATGCCAACATCGAATATATATCTAAGCTTTTAAAATCAGAAAGCGACTTCGATAAATTGAGAAGCTGCTCCATCCATGACTCTTTAATTAGCTATGTTTCCATAAATATATGCATGGTTACTATGGAGACGTATCTATCTTCCTGCTTATCAATATGCAATTTCTTATTCACCGCATAAGAAGGGGCTTCAGTCCACAAGTAGACGCCTCTCGAAACTCATCTGGGGTGATGGTGAAAATAATTTCCCTCTTGGAATTCCTTACGACTCTGGTGAATGGGTTGTAAAATTGAGCGATGAGACACACTAGCTCAGGGTATGGATGAACCGATGGGCATAGGTACTAGAACAATTGTGAATGATAGAGCATCGTAAACCAACTATGTGATGTCACCCCTTGATTTACTGCTAACTTGACATCCTGCCACAACATTTCCACACCTTTGTGGATAATGAGGCAATCACCAATTTTTGCCATTGTATCTTCGTACGGGTCCAAATCAACATAGTCATTTTTTCAAGCTTTCTTAGATCTAGGCTTTGAATTATTGGAATCTACGGCCTCTGTAATATTCTTGGGCTCTTTGCTTTGCTTCCCCATTGTTCCTTTTATCTGATAAATACTATGAACACTTCTGCAGCTACAGTTCAAAATATACAGTAGTAAAAATTTAATAGAAAAATAAACTTTGAGCCTTTTAAATTAAATACATTCAAAACACCCTCTTACCTGTGTTCATTCTCCTGATAGCTGCCACGTATCCAAGGGCATGATTATTTTTGCAATGTGCTTCCAAAAAGAAACACAATTATTCCTTTCTTCTTCGGTGAAAACACTTTATGGGTGCATGCTAATCTTCCCTTTTTTCTACTTCAAAAACCAGAGTAAAATGTCTCTCTTTTCCTCATTCTAGGGCATCTTCGAATTGCTTGGAAGTTTCATAGCGAATAGCCTTCTTTAATAAACTTTTCTGCTTCACTATTTCGCCCAAAACTAGATTTTCTAGAAGAAAATAAAATTAATCTCTTTTAAAAAAAACGGCTTTTCTTTTTCAATATTTTCCTTCGATTTCTTTCGTTTTGTTTTTTTGTTTAATTTTTCTTCTCTCCTGCTTTGCATTATTATGAAAACCCATTTTACTAAAAAAAACAAAGCGCATGAGCTTTTCTCCTTTTTTTTAAATTTAGAGAATCCTTATCGCTTCGCCCCTGTCAACGCGTTCGCCCAAACTTAGGGTGAATAATTATTTTACCCCTCATTTGAGGCGAATGTAATGGTAGCTTCATGCTCATCTGCACCCGAAAAGGATCTCAATATCATTAATATTTTTGCCCTAAGGCTGGGTGAATGAATGTGTCGCCCCCTTTCCGGAGCAAAGGCGCTCACAGGTTTTTTTTTTTTTAATATATTCACCCCTACTTGGGCGAACAAGAATGTTGCCCCTTCTTAGGGCAAAGGTGTTCACAGGCCCATTTTTCTTTTAACTTCATTACAACACTTTGAAAGGGGGCAAAACCATTTTCTTCTTATGCTCAATTTTATCTCTCCAAAGGGACATCTGTACTAGGAATCTCATAACACCATTTTTTTTCTTTTCTTTTCCTTCTATTTTTTATTTTTTATTATATATATATATATATATATATATATATATATATATATATATATATAAACAACATCAACAAGTTAAAACAAATAACATACTAAAAGAGTATTTACATATGTACAAGATGGTACCTCCTTAGAACCTTATAATTGAATATATGCCTTCAAATGAAGACCATTCACGGGATAGGAAGATCACAACCCTTCATATTATGAAGGTGATAGACATTTGTTGAATTCACTACAGAAACTTGGAACGGGCATTCCCAGATAGCATCAAACTAGTGGTGTTTTCTTGGCTTAGCCTTCTTCTCGTTCCATTTTAGAACTAAGTCTCCCACTTGGAAATTATGTTCAGTTGTATTCTTTGCGAACCACTTTTGTATTTATTTTGTGTGCTCAGCAAATGCTTGATAATATTGCTTTCTATATTCCTCTAACTGCAACAACTGTGCCAACCTTGTACTCATAGGATCATATTCTTCATTGGAGTACTGGAAGCTCAATATGAGTGGGAAGAATGAATTCTTTCCCATACACCAAAGCGTACAGAGAAGTTTTAATATATTTCTTCACGAAGATACGATCTGCCCAAAGTGCCTGGTTCAACAACAAATGCCATCTTCTCTTATTACTACCCAACGTCCTTTTTAAAATTTGTAGCAAATTTTTATTGGTAGATTTGACCAACCCATTCCCTTGCGAATAATAATTGGACGATGTTTTGAGATAAATGCCATATTTTCTTGCAAACTCTGTGATTTTAGTCCCAATGTATGGAGTTCCATTATCAGTTACAATTGAATCTGGGATTCCAAAATGAGTAATGATCCCTTCCAAAAAAGATATAACAGTTGCTTGATCAACCTTCTGGGTAGGAATGGCCTCCACCCATCTAGTGAAATAGTCAGTCGCTGTTAATATGTACTTGTGCTCTATGGAAGAATGTGGATCAAGATGGTACCTCCTCAGAACCTTATCATTGAATATAGGCCTTTAAATGAAGATCATTCATCGAGATGGGAAGATCACAACACTCCATATTACGAAGGTGATAGGCATTTGCTGAATCCACTGCAAAAATTTGGAACGGGCCTTCCTAGATAGCATCAAACTTGTGGTGTTTTCCTGGCTTAGCCTTCTTCTCATTCCATTTTAGAACTAAGTATCCCACCTAGAAACTGCATTCAGTTGTTTTATTCGTGAACCACTTCTACATTTATTTTGTGTGCTCAGCAAATTCTTGATAAGACTGCTCTCTATCTTCCTCTAACTACAACAACTGTGCCAACCTTGCACTCATAGAATCATATTCTTCATCTTCATATTGAAATAACTGCAATGTTTGGAGTACTGGAAGCTCAATATGAGTGGGGAGAATGGCTTCTTTCCCATACACCAAAGCGTATGGAGAATTTTTAATAGATTTCTTCACAAAGATACGATATGCCCAAGCGCCTGGTTCAACAACAAATGCCAACTTCTCTTATTACTACCCAACATCCTTTTTAAAATTTGTAGCAAATTTTTATTGGTAGATTTGGCCAAACCATTCCCTTATGGATAATAATTGGATGATGTTTTGAGATAAATGCCATATTTGCTTGTGAACTCTATGATTTTAGCCCCAATGAATGGAGTTCCATTATAAGTTACAATTGAATCTGGGATTCCAAAATGAGTAATAATCCATTCCATAAAAGAGATAACAATTGCTTGATCAGTCTTCTTGGTAGGAATGGCCTCCGCCCATCTAGTGAAATAGTCAATAATTGTTAATATGTACTTGTGCTCTGTGGAATAATGTGGATAAATAACTTCGATGAAGTCAAGAACCCATTGCTAAAAGGGCGCTTCCACTTGAATTGGGCATAGAGGAAAAACTTCTTTTTTTATTCTGCCAATGTATCGCTGATAGCTAGCAAAATTTTGACTCACTTTATGAGCATTTGCGAACAGAGTAGGCCAGAAATAGCCCGCTTGAATAATTTTTGAGACCACGGGTCTTCCTGCGTAGTGACCACCAGATAGCCCAGAATGAAATTCCTTCAATATTTTCTCTTTTTCAGACTCCTTCACACATCTGAGAAGAACTCCGTCAATGTTCTTGTGAAACAGTCCATTTGGCAATAAAACATACTTTAGTGCTTGCAGCCTGAATCTTCGATGCTGTGAAGCATCAAGGCGAGATAGACATTTTACTGTAGCAAAATAGTCAACCAGTTCTTCTATCCAGTCCTGATTACTCACAATATAGTTCATGAAAATATTTTTGCCAATATCTCCTTCATGCACCGCATCCAATGATTTAGAAGCAACACTTTTAACTAACTCTTGGCATAAAGCTCACCCACGAACAAGCTTTATTGGTCAGATATCCACATCATATTCTTAAATTTTTGAGACTCAACCTGCCATTTTTTTTCCTAGTTCTCCTTGGAGTATGAATTTTCAAACATCAGGATGTATAACATAAACCATAGTTTTGCTCTGGGAAACAAAGTGTCAAAACTTCTTCAATGATTTCATTACCACGTACACTTGTTTCTCGATGAAATTATACTTCTCCTAGTGAGGTTCAATAACTTGGCTCAAGAAGGCAATTGGATTTTTGTATCCATCTTCTTGCTTCTATGTTAACACTGCAACATAGCTCTCTTGCTCACCCATTGCATAGATAATGAAATATTTGGAATAGTTGGGATTAATTGAAACTGGAGCTTGTGTGATTCTTTCTTTGATTTTCTGAAAAGCTCATCTTCTGGCTTCCATCCACTTAAACTCAATATTCTTCTTTAAGAGCTTTGTCATGGGTTTCATAACCTGAGCAAAGTCAAAAATAAACTTGCAGATGAAGTTTATTTGGCTGAAGAAATATTGCAGGTCCCTTTTGTTAGCAGGTAATGGTAACTTCATTAGGGATTTAGCTCTTTCAGGGTCAATTGCCAATCCTTCTTGCTAGATCACATGAACCAACAATTTCCCTTCTTTAATAGAAAAAATTGACTTCTTCAGATTAATAGAAATCCTGAATTTGTGGCACTTCTCGAACACCTGTCTCAAACGAGCCTCAAATGAGCTATGTGGTCTTCTCTACAATGAAAAAACACAGTCATATCATCAATATATATTACAATATTTTTTTTCAATAAATCATTGAAAACAATGTCCATAGCCCTTATAAAAGTAGTGCCATCCAAATGGCATCCGTTGGCAGGCGAACGTGCCCCATTTGATTGTGAATGCTGTTTTATGCTGGTCTTCATATTTCATCCAGATTTGATTATATCTAGAGAAACTATCTAGCAATGAGAATCTCTACGCATCGGATACCACATGAAGAATTTGATCAATCTACGATAGAGGATAATGATATTTTAATGATTCCTGGTTCAGGTTGCGAAAATCAACACACAACTGAATTTCTCTGTTCTTCTTCAGCACTAGGACCAGGTTCACCACCCATGTTGAGTGCTTGATTGGATAAATTAGTTTTACCTCCAAAATATTCAATAGTTCTACCTTCATAAGCATTTCAATTTTGGGACTGACAGGGCATTGCTTTTGCTAAAAAGGTTTCACACCCTCCTGCCACTCAATGGTATGCTGGATCACACGCTTGTCATATCCCTTTAAATATTGATAGCTCCATGCCATGATGTCGGGGTACTCATAACACAAGTTATTAATATATTCCAATTCCTTGGGCACACAATCAGTTTTGATTTTGATGATCTTCTCAAGTTCTAACTACAATTATTTATACTCCTTTGCATCCACTTTGATCCTATGCTTTTTAAACCTATCATTCTGGTCAAACAAGCTCTCCAAAAAAATCAAACCTCTGGGAATATGATTATTTTTTCAACTAGATCATTCATTCTTTCTCTTCTTCAACAAGCATTCTATCGTCTGCTCTAGCAGCATCTCTAAGCAAAAAATTAACTATTTGTTCATCATTGTCAAATACTTACCAATAAATTTTCTTGTTAGGAACTGAAGGTCTATAGATCACTATGATAGTCTTGGGATTTTTGATTACTTGCTCCACAGGAGAAAAATTTACACCAAGAGATGCTAGAATATCTTCATGTTTGTTCTGATCTTGGGAAATTGGATTCAAATAAATACTATACTATATTACGATAAGCTTTCAAGTAATGCTTCTTTGATACACACATATTAGTAGTCTGATTAACAATAAGTTCAAAGTCGTAAAAAAATTGCTACTACTTGATGCCCAATTTTTTAGCCTTCTTCAATCCAAGGCACAATGCTTCATACTCAGCCGTATTATTTGTACAAATCCATGTAAACCTATAATAATAAGTCTTCTGTAACCCTGTGGGG
This sequence comes from Wollemia nobilis, assembly GCA_028583015.1. Taxonomy (NCBI): domain Eukaryota; kingdom Viridiplantae; phylum Streptophyta; class Pinopsida; order Araucariales; family Araucariaceae; genus Wollemia; species Wollemia nobilis. Next base: position 1,566,255 of record JAQPPZ010009575.1, read on the forward strand.
GAGATCAACATGACACCAGCTCCTACACCATTCCCACATCTGGCACCATCAAAATACAACTTCCATAATTGATCTGTGTTAGGATCCATGGGATCAGGGACTTCTTCAGTTTGCTCTGGTTTGGTGATTGTATAACAACAAATGTCTGTTATAACCATGGCATTAAAATATGTGAGGGAAAATTCATCTTCAAGATGAAGTTCACCAAGCGCTTATTTCATTAAATCAACTTCTTCTAGCTCTTCAGTCATCATGTTAACTGCACCTGGAGCTTCTTCTTCCTCTTCCAACTTTTCAATGTGAAAAGGCGATGGATTTTCATTGTAAATGAGAATCCTCTTTCCTTTGAATGGTATCTCCAAATGTGAGTAGTCTAATGAAAGATATCTCCCCATCTTAGCTGTCAAATCTCTTGAGAGGCACATGCTAAAGTATGGGTCCAGGTCAACCACTACCACTTCCTGGATTATCGTGATTTGTGGCATACTGTGAAGGACAATGGGAATGTCTTTGATTAATCCCACTGTCTTGACTGGATTTCCATCTAGCAGAAATAATCCTAGGATACTTCTTGTATATTCCATCCCCATCACTTCACATATAAACTTTGGCATGATAGTAGTCGCAGCACCAAAATCAATCATACAATTATGTATGATCCACCCCTCCATTCTGAGTGATAAATAAAATGGGGGTGGTCTATTATTTCCTATTGTCAAAGTTGGTAGCACTTGCACCAAGACTGTTTGAGGAGTTTTCTTTTGATCTTTAACAGTCTTCAAAGATTCTTGTAGTAGGTCAACTTGCCCCGACAACTGTAGTGCATCATACAAGCTTACTTTTATAGGTATCTTCTTCATTTCTTCCACAATATTATAATTTGAGATGGTCAGAGCCTTCTATTCTGTAGCCTGTTCATACTTATCTCGGTACTACTGAGTAGCTTCTACCCTTTATCTCTTTGTTAATGACCTATACTTGAGCTGCTCCTTAGCTTGCTCTTTCGTTTCATTTTGTTTTTGAGCAGCTGCTGCAGGTTGCAAAGTCAATATCCTCACTTGTGCCTTTTCTTGAGCTTTCTTAGGCAGTAAATATTTTAGCTTGATGGGATCCTTCCCCTTAGTCCTTATGCTAGGCACTCTCGCTAAAGGTTGCCCTTTTCCATATTTCACCTTTGGATCTGTAGGTACCTTTAGAGGTTCAAGCTCACCTGGATCTATAATTACTAGATTTTTCCTAGACCTCGTAAGAACCAAAACTTTCTCCAAATATGGCATCATAAAATTGTGATCAACTTCCTTAATCATATTGACTTGTCCACCAACTGAAATTTCCACTCGCGTTTGCACATAATTCATGTGCACCATGTAGGTTTCTTCTCCATGAGGATCATTGCATGTTGAACACCAGTATGCCTTTTTTGTTGCATTGGTCTCCTCGTTTGCTAACACCATTGTGATATTATCGAGGTCTCTACTGGTAGATGCTTGCTCTCGAGTAATTGGTGGTGTTTGAAATCTCCTCGACTAGAATTCAGCCTCAGCCTATTTCTTTCTCACTTCCGTAAGCTCATTTGATATCGTCCTTAAGGTTGAGTTATTATATTTCACTTCTTGCAATAATTTTGTGAAAGGATCAGGATTAGATGATGTGAGAGGCACTGGCAAAGGTAGAGGTGTTGGAAACGTAGGCAACGGTAATGGAACCGGTGGTGCTAAAAATACTGGAAAAGGAATAGATTACGACAGCTGGGATATTGATGGAGTGGGAAACTATGGAAAACTTGGAGCCGAACATTGTGGGATAGATATTGAAGCGATATGAGGCGGGCTTGAACTCCATGAGTTAACTAGGTACATGGAAGGCATGGGATATGAAAACACGCTAGAATACAAATATTGTGGGAGGTACAAGTCTAATTAAGTTAGATTCGGCCTTCTGTGCCTGAGTGTATAGGTCTAGGAATGTAGTCATGTTGGCTTATCGCATGACCATACCAATTTTAGTGCTAAACGCTCTAAGGTAGTAGAATACAACTTGTTCATGTGTGGACCACAAACCATAAATAACCCTTTGCCATATTCGAGTGAACCTGACATTGAAATAAACTATCTCATCCTACAGATGTCTTTGAATTGTTGTAAATTGATGCAGTAGGGAGTATGGGTCAGCTTGTTCATGAAATTTTTTAATCAACAACTTTGCCAAATGATCCCATGAGGTAATAGTACCAGGTTGCAATGATCGGTACCAATACAACAAATTTTCTCTTAGTGATAATACCATCAATTTTACCATCACATCCTCATCCGTTATTCCATGGACCATAGCCAAAGAAGCTACATCTTGAATATGCTCATAGGCCATTTTACCAATACCATCATAGGTTGGCAAATCCTTCAAAGCTGCTTGAGGTATTGGAATTTGTGTTTGTAAGTTCAAGGTCCCTAAGCTATTCCATGCTGGGAACTGCCTAGGTGGCTATGGCTATTGTGGCGGTGGGTTTTGAGCCATGTGGGCTGGTGTGTGAGGTGGATCTTGAGGAAAACTAGTAGTAATGCTAACTGGACTTGTGGGAGTAGAAAATACACTAGCTAGTCATGATGATGTGACAAATGATATATGGGATGTATGAGGTAATGAAGATGTACGGTGTAAAGTGGCTAGTTGAGGATGTTACCCTAGCCTTTAGATATCAAGTTCATAGAACTCAATTTGTTGATCTGGAATTTTGGCCTTCGATCTTGTATTCATGAGACACAACTTTTGTTGTACTCACGTTTGGAGATTTTTGGGTGTAATCGAGTCACTAGATGTTCTAACTATACAACACGAAGGCAAACATAAAACCTTAATACTGTTGAAAGTGGAACTTTTGAGTCCCATCGGGTGTGCCAAAAATTGTTGGTCAAATATATGCCTAATCAACAAAAACTATGTTTTTGCACCCTAAATACAACTAACATTGAAAGGTCAAAGGAAAGGAATGTCCTCCATGCCAATCTCCAGATAGGACTAGCTCCAAAACTAAATCTTAAACTAGTTGAATACTAGAGTTGCAGGAAAGAAATTAGAAAATGCGGAAAGAAATGGGAAATATGGCCACAGGCCAAAGTGTAGGATTCGAGGCAAACTAACAACAAGAATTCTGTCAATTTTCATAACAACATGTAATAGAGGGAAGGTAGCAAAATTTCACTCACACCTTTGTGGAGACAACCTCCAGATTGCATTCCAAAACTCACCCACTCACCAAAAATGTTTTAAATCTAGAAACATAATTTGAAACTTAACAACAGGAACATGAGCATAAATAAAAATGCTTAAAAATAGAAGGAAATCACACACATAAGAATGCTTGCAAATTTCAAAAGCCAAGTCTCTTCTATTGATGCAAAAAACTTAGGAAGTTTTCTCGTAGAATGTCCAACCTCCTCTTTACAATAGAAATTTGATTAGTATTTATAGAGGATTTCACCTCTTTCATTAAATGTATATGAAGACAAAATGATCGTAGATCAGGAACAAGAGTGAAGAAATTCCTCCTTGGAAATATTGAAAATTCATTCCTTTGGAACAATGATCCATATTTCAAGGGAACATTCCCAAGAAATCAGCATTTTAGGCATCGATGCACAGAAAATTAAGAGACGTCCAATACCTTGAAAACGTACTCACGCCTTGGAAATCATGAAAATATTCTTGTGCTTCTTATATGGCTTCTTTCTTCACTTGGGATTCACAATTTGAGTTACTCGCTACCACCATCATTTAATGCTTGCAAAACCTTGCTCTGGGTGCCCTTGAAATCTTGACTATATTCTTCATGGATTGTGGTGACTCTATCTTTGTAATTGTATTTGCACTTTTTTCTCAAAACTACATTCGCCCTTCAACAAGAATCACATTCACCCAATATTTTATTACTGGCGTGCTCACACGATTCTCCTTTGAGAGCATGTTCACCCATGGGAGGGGTGAACAGGATGTTCACCCCCCAACCAGGGTGAACGCGATTGCGTTTCGTTCTTGAGGTGCATTCGCCCATGGGAGGGGTGAATGGGATGTTCACCACTTGACCAGGGTGAATGCCATATTATTTTGTCATGCCTTTTTATTACCATGTCTTCCTTTCGTCGCCTATTATGTTTGCATCAAGGGGGGGCGAACGAAGCTTTCAACCCATCCTTGGGGTGAATGCACCTTATCACTGAAAGATTTAAGAGGCGAACACGTTCATACTTTTTACATCCTTTTAGAAAGACGCTCACCCTAGGAAGGGGTGAACGGAGCTTTCGCCCCACCCTTGGGGTGAACGTGCTTTCATGTTCCATTTTTTGAACTTTTTAAATCCTTTGCATTTTTTCCTTCTTTCTTGCAAAGTGTGCAGGCCCAAAGACATCTTCAATTCATAGTCCCTTTTGAATATAGCAAACTCAAATCCCAAATGAAGTTTTAAATTTGTTTTTTTTCTTTTAAACATTCAACACTTCGATTCTAAAAGAATACATATACAAACAAAAAATAAAAATATGAATTCAAAAATAAATACTGCCGTATTACAATAAAAATGCTCCAACAAAAATCCCAATGTGGCAAAGTGCAAAATTGCCAAAAACTATTTATGAAGAAGATGTTTTAAACAATCTTAGACAATCTTAGGCAAGCAAACTATCTAGTAAACTTTCTATTGTTTGGCAAGCAATATAGATAGTAAACAATATTAGAATATCTAGGATCTTGAGGAGTCTCAAATATTAGAGAAATTAATATAAATGACTAATATCATTCATGAAATAACATGAAAAAACTTATAATATTGCTCAATTTTTATACAAGCTCAATATGCAACTACACTTTTTATTTATTCTTACAATATAGATATCTCTTTGATATACTCAGATATCTTTCATGGAGCTTTGTATCCATAATATAACCTTAGGAATGTGACTCTTGGAAACTTTATCTATTGCTCTCCTCACATATTGGGGAGATACATCCTTTCCTATTCCACACATAAGACAAACCTCTCATGCCCCTTGGCTTTACATCTTGCCACTTGTACGCATAACTCTTGACTCTCTATTTACACTTTACCCTATGATACTTGCGCACTCCTACTTGCACACTTTATTACATAACACTTGTGCACTTTCTCACACTACACACATGCACACAATATTATAGGATACTTGTGCACATCCTACACATAAACACATATATAAGGGGAAATATAAACCACTCTCCTAAATGATTGACTCAAACCCTATTTCAAAATTTACAATTATACCATAAGGTACCAGGGGGTACATTAGCATGTAACAAGTAATATAATATTCTTCAACATCCCCTCACATTACATTATTTGGGTATTGAAGACTTTAGTCTTAAATATTTGTCTTCATATTTTGTTTTATGTATTTTGTTCTTCTTTCTTTGGTTACTTGTTTTGCTCTTTATCTTTGACTTTGGTGTGAGTTATAAATAATGAATTAGCAAGTCATCACAATAATACATTTTGGAGTTAAATATTTCTCATTGAAGCTAGCATATGTTGTATTTAAATCATGTGTCACAATTGGCATTAGTTTTTCCTTCTTGTTTCTTCTCTTGATAGATCTCAAAAGTGAGTAGAGCCATATACATCACTATACCTACTTTAGTAGGCAACATAATAACATTTTGGGAATTCCACCATGCTCCAAAAAGTTTCTCATGAAGATAGTTGATGAAAGTTGTAAAATTTTCATCTTTTGCATTTTTAAGAATTGAAGATAATTTTTCCTTCAAACTATATGATATATTCTTTTCTCCATCAAAATCATCCATCAGATTTTGTAAATAGAATTCAAAATTTTCAATATTTATTCACTATCTTCTATAAATGCAATTTTAATTATTTCTTCCACAATGTAATCCATTGATGTAGATATCCTTATTTCTCCAAAGTTTTAAATAAAAAAATTATTTTTTGATAATTTCTTTAATCAAATTTGCAAATCAAATTCTCTAAAGTCTTAAATTCAAATTCTTTAAATTCCTTAATTCTAAAATAAACAATTCTTCAAATTTCACAAAATCAATTCCTTTGGAGTAGGAAACCTTATGGCTCCCAAATTTTAAATAAACAATTTTAATTTATAATTTTTCAATTAACCAAATATTTCCGTTTGGAGTAGACTTCCTTTTGAATCCCTAATTATACAAAAAATTATTTCACTTTTTAATTTTTGAAAAATCAAAATTTTGAAATCACATTCAATTTTTTAAATTGTTCTTATCACTCTAATTAATTCTTTATTTTATTTATTTTATTGATAAATCATCTACTTTTGACTTTTTTATCAAAGTTTAAATATAAAATTATTATAACTCCAAAATTATAACCTTTAGAAAAGCTTTGATAAATATGAATCTTCGTTTTTTTAGAAATCAACTTACCTAATTGACTCTTGCCTACCAATTTTGCTCTAAATATCACATGTCATCCACATATCTTTAAATATTTGTGCTAAATTTCATGTATAGTCTGACCTTAGATGTGAGACATAATAGTATAAGCATTACTAGAAAATGGCTTATGCAATTTATTATACCATTAAGCACTCATACATTTGCATTTAATGTTTCATATTCTCCATGAACATCTAGAATGCACAAGTATTTTGTGAACATTGTCTTGCTCTACAAAGACGTAGTCCAAATTTCATATCAACACTCAAACTTCTTAGAATAAAAACAAATATTTTCTAGCTTAATGCAATTTGATAGTTGGAAAACAATGGCTATTTTGGTGCTTCATATTTCTCTTAGCTCTTAGAATTTGCTAAGATTTTCCTTCTTTGAATTTTTTTTCTACTCTACTATATTCTTCTTCTTTGGATAATATTTCTAGATTTATCTCAGGTAGTATCTCCTTTATTTTGGATGCTTTCAATAAGTTGAATTAGTGATTTAAACTTATTATGAGCAAATAACTCTATTTTATAAGTGAATTACTCACAAATACTAAAAATTTCTAACCCTTTCACAATAGCTGAATTACCCTAGTTTATGAGTAAAATGCTCACCAAGTCAAGTAGACCACTCTCTGGCCCCTAAATTACAATTTTTTTTCATATCTCCCAATTTTCATCTATTTCCTCCATAACTACCATGGATACTTCATCTACATCATAAATTCCATTCATATGTAAAGTTGGCCCTATGTTGAAACTTTTCATAGTTATTACCCCACCTACATTTACCCCTCCATCACCCTGTTGTAGCAAAAAATGATACAACATGAATGTACCCCTAATTTAAAATTTTTGAAGGTCATTAGAGGTCCATAAATTTTGTGATGTTTTAATGAACAATTCAAATCTTGAGCTATAAAGCAATAAAGCATCTCAAAATATAACAATGGATTTCTATGTTTCAAATATTGATAAAGCCTTCAAATGCTTAAGTCATTCATTTCCAGGGATTCTTGCCATCATGTTAATCATCATAAAGTACAAAGAGCTTTGAAACTGCCTTGCACCATGAAAAGACAAATTTCAAATGAACACCAATGTGCCTTGCAAAAAGACCTTTAAACTAAGCCCACACCCTTTTTAATTAGCCAACACTTGGTCACTTAAGCCATTGAAAGCCGCTTGTCAAATTTTATAAAAAGTAAAATCACCCTTAAGAAGAAAAATAATTTTTTAAAAAGCTTAAGAGGTCCCTTGCCCATATTTCCCTAAGTTTACAAGCCATCGAATTGATCGATCGAAAATTAGAAGCGAAGCAAAGACTATCGACCGAAATAGAGCTAACTCAACCTAAGAGAGATCGATAGATCAACCAAAAAACAATAGGTTATCACAAAAAAGTGAAAAATAAAAGAATAAAATAAAGAAGTCTTTCGATCGACAAGAAAATATCGGCCGACCGATCAACCAACGAAATCAGCACAAAATACCCAACATTTGGTTGACGAGAAGAAAAGACTAGCTGAGTGACTGGCTGACCTGTTTGGCAGGGAAAGCAGACCACTCGACTGAGAACAGATCAGAGGTCCAGAACCTATCAGCCTAAGTACATCGAAGTTAGCAACAACAAATTTTTTGGCTCAAGGTCATTGGCCAAAAATGATCCAACCGCTCGATCAAAATTATGCTAGAAAATACATGTGCTAGAGTTTAGCTGCAAGGAGTAAGAGATCAACTGACTAATTTAGCACAAAATTGTAGTTCTCCCAAGGCCAAATCAAAGGCCTCGGTCAAAACCAAAAATTCCAAATATCAAAGAGTGAGACAAGGAAGTATTCAGTTGAGAAGAAGCGATTGACCGACCATGTGGTGCAAAAAGATCTATCAACAGAAAGCACATTGACAACCCAATTCGATCGATAGAAATCCAATAGAGATCAGTGGTAAAAAAATAGCGAACCAAAACATATCGATCAAAAATCTGATCAAACCTCTTAGTCAAAGCTGACCTGTTATTTTAATCCAAGGTCTTTTGACAAAAAAAAGGAGCCCACGTGGCAATATCGAGGTAGTCCATGCTCTTTTTGGCTGATGGCTATCAATGTTTAAAATTTATCGGCCTAAGTGGAGTGAAAGGCAAGGCCACTCAACTGAAAGATGATCTTTATTGGTCGACCAAGCCAAGCAGAACTGAGGATGCTTGACTGACCAAAGAAGTGACGTGGAAGAATCTAAGCCATTGAAATATCTTCGGCCGATGAAGATCAACATCCAAAATTAATTAGTCGAGCAAGGAAAAAACATGATTAAAAAAGGGTCATCAACATGTTTTCTTCATCCTCCTATTTGCTTGATTTTTAAAGTTATAAGTTCCCTAAGACTAACCAAAACTTTTTTTTTCTTAATGAAAGAAATGAGTGACAGGTTTTGATCAAAGGAAATCTTACCATCATGGACCCATGCAAAAGGCAAACGAGATGAGTGGTATAGATGGATCGAATAATTTAAAAGCTGGTATAGGTTTAATACGAAGACGTACGATAGTAATCAAGGCCACTCGATCTATGACTAATGAAAATCGACTAAATAATGATGCGTACAATACCATAAGAGGTCATCGATCGAAAAACTTCATAAGGGAAGAAATTAAAGTACCGAGCGACTAATCAACCATCAATGATCATGAATGCCCATGCCACATAAAATCCTTGATAAATATTAATAAATTGATCACACATGGAGATTGGCCCCACACCTCAGCAAGATCTTGTGGACCCCTATCTGAGGAAGCCAACAAACCACTCGAATTGATGATGATCTCACTGACACGACTGCAAACCAATCAAAGAATTACAAATACATAAACTCTATTTTAGATCCATCCGACCACACGTGTTAAACTGGCATAGGCTAATCAAGTGATCCAAACTGAGCAAGTATTTAATATGATAACCAAATTATGCAAACTTATTGAAAAGGCAAAGAAATCCAAGACATGTTGATTTATCATAAAGAATGAAGGAGTTGTATAAGTAAAGTAAACACAAAAACGATTGTGTTGGATGCAAATAACCCAAAATATGACCACGTCAAAACCATTGAACTTCACATATCATATGAATGAAGCTGGTGAAATAAAGTAAATTATCATGAACTAAACAAATGGAGGATAGTCCGCGAGCCAAATGACACAAACGAAGAACTGAGGTGATGCAATATTGTCAGTTCAAAGAAAACTAAATCATTCTCAGATAAACATAATCTAACTCAACCATTGTTAGCTAAAAAATAACCCCCCAACTCATCCTTTATACGGAAAGGCACCCATTATAAGATTGAAGTAAAATTTTGAATAACAAAGATGGATCAAAGTGCATTGATAGTGAGTTGCAAAAAAAGAGGTGGGTGATTCAAAAAGCTCTGGTTCACCAGTGGTAGAAGAAATAAGAGGTGTAAACTAGACATAAGATCACCTTTAGAAATTTTCCACACCTCGATGGAATATAGTTATAGAAGTGTCACCCCGATGGAGTATATTTATGGAAGTACCATGTTGTTGGCAATTTTTCTTAATTTGTGCACTTACAATTCCTTATTTTTGTCTACCTCCACCTCTCATCACGATAGTGTTATTTCTTCTTCACTGCTTCTAAGGACATACTGTATCAAATTTTTGTAATGAACCCTTGCTTCCTACTTAGGATGCAAGTTAAATCTCCATGCATTTGAAGAAAACCCTGACTCTAAGGCAATACTTTTGACTACAATAATATTTTTAGTTCGAGGGACCAATGCAATCAATTGTGAAACACCAGGTCCTAGTAATATTTTTGTATACATGAGGGCAATCGAAGTAGAAGAAATATGGTGATTTAAGGAAAAATTATGTGCATCTAGGAGCTCACTTTGGGATAAGTGAATAAAATCAAAGAAAAGGTCATAGGGAAAAATTGCGCAACACGAACCATGTGGATGACAACTAAGACTAAATTTTGATCTATAAAAATTTAATTTGAATTTTGACAGCTAATACTAGGCTGTAATACACCTAGCTAATGATAGGGCAAGATATGACGACAAGTGGAAGGTTCAGATTGAAGCATTTTTGACAGTTATAGAGTTGCCACAACTATAAGAAGGACGTCCACAATCAAAAAAAGGATCAAGCTTTTGACATAACATACTTTTGCTAAGAGGTATACTTGAATGCCCTATTCTTTACTTTTGTATCTCCTTCGTATATTTCTTCTTTTTCCATACCTTATTATTTCCATTGCTGTGTAGGTTTTGATAGGAAAGTGCCTAAGAAGTTGAGATTATTTCTAGATTATTGAGCCAGAGGTCTAGAGACTCGACTATTACTAGATTGGAATGGGAGAGTGGAAAGTCCTTGTTATGATATTTGAACGAGGATTTTTATTGTATTAATATTTAAAGAGTTCAATGGTAAATTCAAGCCAACTCTTCATGTAATCAATTCCAATATTAATACAATTTTGGGCTTCTTTCTTGTTATAACTTTGTTATCATTTTTGTGTGTGTCTTCATTATGGGTTACATTATTTGAATGTATAATGAACATTTCTTTCATTGGTCAAATTTTAATGTTTATTATGATATTCAAATGAATGTAATACCATTCTTTCCATTACATTGAAGTGTTATTAAATCTTGCTACAATAGCCCAAATGATTAAGGCACCGATCATACTAAGGTATAATTGAAATGTTACTATTTTAGCTTGGTCAATTTTATAAAAACTTTAACTCACCACCATAAATATGGAAGAGCATAAACATAAAATGTTAAAAACTTTAAGTTCACCTCAAGGGTTTCCTTACCGTCCATGGTCTGTTTAGAAAATATTAATAACTCTATTCCTAGGTTAAAGAGGCAGGTCGACCAGAGCCTATAATTGCTCATTGGAAATTGGTTTTTCTTGTAGCGTGATAGCTTATCCCAAGGATGCAAGAAAAATCTCCAACAATTTAATGGCACCGTTGTTAGGGAATAAAATTGTAATATTGATTATAGTTTAAAACCTAACTACAATATTTATTGGCAATAGTTAGTCTATAGAAAACCAGTGTACTTAGTTTTCAAATTTAAATCTCTATGAGTCTGTTTTCCACATATGCTCATGATTTCCAATTTTCTTCAAGAACCAACGATCATATAATTTTCTTAATTTTCTTGATCTTCTGGATTTTATTAAATTTTCAAATATTAATTCTTGAAAATGATTGTACCATAATGAAATTTACCCTGAGTGATTGAGAATAAGATAATTCAAGCAATCTTAACCAGAAAATCTATTTCTTTCACACCCATCATGCTAGTGACTATGACTGATTGAACCTAAAAAAGTAAAAAGATCAAAATAAGAATCAGAATGTGTTGGTGTGAACGAGAAGAACCACTCAAGAGTTGTATCCATAACTCTCAAATTTAAATGTATTTTTAGAACTAATCCTTCTAGTTCATTTCCAAAAAGTTATGATATAGATTTTGTTACAATAGAGAATATATTTGAGATACCCCCTACTGTTCCCAGCGGAATAAATACTATACCACTTACTATGGTTATTGTAAAGCCAATCCAAATTCCCTCAATATTTAATATGGTTAACCCACCTCTTCAGAACGTTCAATTATGGTAGGTTTGAAGAAGAGTGTTAAACCATTCTCTAGCATATTTTTCTAGGGTTTGAAGAAATAGTCTTAAAAATATATCTTCAATTATGGCGAGATTTCTCGGGATGAAAAATTTAATATCTCTCAAACCATTCAGGATATTAGGGTGATTCTTTTGCCACCAAATACATTTTTCAATTCTGCTCCTTGGGGTAAATTTTCAAGTCCATACGTACCCATTTAGGTTGACTTACTAAAAATAGCAGGTGACCATTTTTCACCTTTTTGGACTTTTGACTGACTTACACCTCTCAAGTGTCATCATGGACTCCAAAACAACTAAAGAAACCTACAACCAAAAGAGAAAATACAATTTTTTTTGGTGATGTAAGATTTCCCTTACACTAGTGGATGCTCCTACATAAAAAACAATACAAATATGCAGTCTTGGCTAAATTTGAAAAATTTCTAACATTTAATATTTTTTACATTCCCAAAGAGCAAAACCATATTGCAGACCTATTAGCAATAAATGCTTTAGGTACAAACTACCTAGAAATTGACACAAAATATATGGAAATATTTCCAACTATCTCTGTTTACAAACCTTCTACACCTGATAATATTGTATATCTGCAAGTGTTTCAAGATGATGTGGATATTAAAGATTTCATGACCCTCTAGAATATGTATTCAAATGTTCTATGTGAGGAGGAGGATGAAGAAAAGAAAAATATAATTGGAGAACCTGCAGAAGTGATTCAAATTAAAACAAATAGAATCTCAAAGGGGTTAGTCTCTTTAGAAAGCCTATTTGATGATTTTGATAAGGCGTACAAAACACTCCTCAAGGAAAAAAAATCTGATAACACAAATATTGAAACAAAATAGGAGCCCAGATTGGTTAAAATTGATAAGGCTTTACTAAAATAAGAAATTGAATAGTATATTAGGTTTTTTAAGAAAAATAAAGAATCTTTTGCATGGAGTTATGAAGATATAAAGATGTTAAAAATTGATGTCATGACTCATATCATTCCCCTCAAAGAGGATGCAAAACCTTTCAGGCAAAAGCAGATAAAATTCAACCCCACCTTGCATCCAGTCATGCAAAAAGAAGTCAAAAAGCTATTGGATGTAAAAATAGTAAGAAAGTAATATTTTCTTCCTAGATAGAAAATTTAGTATCAGTAAGGAAGAAAAATGGAGAAATTGGGCTTTGTGTTGCTTTTTAAAATTTGAATAAAATATCACTCAAGGATAATTACCCTCTACCCAACATGGAACAATTGTTGCAGGCTATAGTGGGCTCATCTAGAATATTATTACTCAATGGATTCTCAAGATATAACCAAATTCAGGTAAATCCTGAAGACAGACATAAAATTGCCTTCACTACCCCTTGGGGAACCTTTGAATACCTAAGAATACCATTTGGATTAATGAATGTAGGAGCAACATTCCAAAGGACCATGGAATTTGCCTTTAAGGGACTAATGTTCAAGATAGTTGTTGTCTATTTAGATGACATAATGGTGTTTTCAAAAAGTTCTAAAGATCATATTGAATATCTAGCCACAGGTTTTGATAGATGCAAAGAATATGGGATATCATTGAACCCAAAAAATTGTATATACGAAGTAATGCAAGGTAAAATTCTAGGTCATATAATATCGAAAATAGGAATAAACATTGATCCTTCAAGATTAGAAGCTATTAACAAGATACCTCCACCTAAAAACATGAAAGGAGTCAGATCATTCTTTAGTAAAATTAATTTTGTAAGAATGTTTGTGCCAAATTTCATTGAGATAGCTCAACCCATTAGCAACATGATTAAAAAGAATGCTAATATCAAATGGACGAAAGAGAACATTAGAGCTTTTTAAAAAATTAAAGATGCCATAACCACTGCCCTAGTGTTGAACTATCTTGACTACTCTAAGAGTTTAACATATACTCATTTTATTTCGAACATACCATCACTACAGTCCTTTTCCAAAAGGATGATAAAAAGAATGAGAGACCCATAGCTTTTATGAGTACAGGGCTTAAATGAGCTCAACTAAGATTCAAGATGATTGAAAAACAAGTTGCTATGATTCAGGCACTTAAATATTTTAAAAGTATCTTTGGCTCAAACAAGGTTATATGCTATATTCCATTCACTGCTATAAAAGATGTTTTCACTCAACCAGAACCTATAGGCAGCCCTGCTAGGTGGATGGTTAACTTATTACAATATGATGTAGAATTTAATGCTGTAAAAATTTTTAGAGGATAAGGTTTAGCTATATATCTGGCCAAAAAATAAGGGGAATACATGCTTAACATTGGCACAATTAATGACATAAATGACATCAGAAGAACAAATAATTTTGAATGCAAATGGTATGATGATATCTTGATGTATCTTCAAACCCTGTATTTTTCTAGAGGTATGTCTGCAAATAAAATGAGGTTAGTTAAACAACAAACTCAAAAATACTACACAAAAGAAGTTAAACTCTATTGGAAACATCTAGATGGGGTATTATTGCTTTGTTTATTTGAAAAAGAAACCCTAGAAGTGATAGAAGAATTTCATGATGGATTTTGTGGAGGTCACTTCTCACCAAAAGCAACTACAAATAAAATTATGAGAGTAGGATATTACTAGCCTTATTTTTTCAAAGATATTCACCAATATGTGAGGAGCTATCATAACTGTCAAGTATTTGCAGGAAATAAAAAAATTAGCAGCAATACCTCTTAAGCCGGTAATCATATAAGCACCTTTCATAAAATGGAGAATTGACCTTATTGGTGAAAAAATTCAAATTCCTTAGGAAGACATAAGTGGATCATCACCGTAATGGACTATTTTACTAAATGGGTGGAAGTAACCCATTTGAGAAATTCAACAACTAAAGTAGTCATAAATTTCCTAGAGGAAATTTTTTTAACCAAATTTGGAGCCCCAAAGAAACTAGTAATTGACAATGAGAAGTACCTTATCTCCTTTGAAATGATAGAGTTATGTGCAAAACACAGAATAGAAATTTCTCATTCTACCAACTATTACCCCCAAGAAAATGGTCCAACCAAATCATCAAATAAAAATTTAATAACCAGGATTAAAATATCATTGGGTAAAAATAAAAAGGGTTGGGAAAATGAATTAAAATTTTCCCTATGGGAAGATAGATTTTCTATTAAAAGGAACACAAGAAAAACTCCATATGAAATGGTATTTGGAGAAAAAGCCCTGCTACCCCCTTAGACAAAAATAATAGCCCTGTCCTTATTACTCCAAGATCATGAAAATCCTAATGCTTTACAAAGGAGGTTAGATCAAATTACACATTTGTAGGAAGAAAGAAGAAATGCACTGAACAAAATGGTAGAACAAACCTAGAAGATATTGCAAATTTTTAACAAGAAATCTAAAGGCACTTCATTTTTGAAGGAGACAATCATTTATTAGGACCCCAAAAATGAAAAACACGGAGAGAAAGTCAAGCTTGAACCCAAGTGGTTAGGCCCTTTTCAAATAGTCTAGGTTATTGGTCAAAATAATTATAGGTAATAGACCTTAGAAGGTGAGCTCATGAAAATATCAATAAATGGCCAACACCTAAAACTACATCACCCCTGTTGGGGGGTCATAAGGGAATAAAACAAAAAAAATATTAAAAAATAAAAAAATAAAATAATTTATGTAATAAAAAAAATGTTTTGATAGTTTTTCAATTAAATTTTTTCTTTTGTGTGCTTTCACTTTATGTTCAATAACCTTAGAGTGTTAAGGAGTTGTTAGTCCCCCGACCTTTCTTTTGATGTTTGTCTGTTAGAACCTGTCCTTAGTCAGGTAAGAAAATGGGGATTTGGATTAAATACAAATGATCTAACAACTCACAGAGCTAGATGCTTAGAAATCACCCTATAAGGCTAGAAATATCGTAAATGAATATTGGAAATACTGACATATTAGGCCAAAGATAGACATTGTCATGACCTTAAAATTTTTTCAGAGTTAGAGAATAAAGTCAACTTTGGTAAGAAAGTTAGGCCAAAAACAATTACACTCAATACTATAGCCTTCTAGATCCTCAACCCAAAAATCATGCTTTCAAATGCTTTACAATTAATAATAATAATAACAAAAATTGAGCAAGTGCTTGGGCTACCTAGACAACCTCTACTGGGGTTATAGAAACCTGAATAGAAGTAGAGTAGGTACAAAAGGGATCAAGGTCATCTCCACTAGAGCTATAAATACTTGACTGGTAGTGGAGCAATGGCAAGGAAAATATCTTTAAGAGTGAAATCACTAATAGGCCTAACTCCTTCCAAGATGATGAAATTTTATCTGACCAAGAAAATTAAAAAGAATACACAAGCACACCCTCCGAGCCTAGGTTGGATGTGATAGTAATTTTTGATTGATTTTTTCTAACTCCACCTTAAGATATTGCTAGACAACTAGCCCTTATAATTGAAAGTTCATTTGGCTTTAGACCAGAACCTCTAATTTTATTTGACTAAGAGCATTTTTATTTTATATTGATTAAATAACCTTTTGTTTTTGTTTCTAGTTGTGTTTGCTTTTACAATGATCCTTTGTCAAATAAACCTTCAGATCAATTCATTGAAGTCTTGTTAATAATCAGAGAGTCTAGAATTCTCAAGTGCCTCATATTTTCACCATCTGTCCCAATCAGAGCCTATGTTGTAGCCAAAAATGATACAACATGAATGTAACCCTAATTTCAAAATTTTGAAGGTCATTAGAGGCCCATAAATTTTATGATGTTTTAATGAACAATTCAAATATTGAGCTATAAAGCAATAAAGCATCTCAAAAGATAACAATGGATTTCTATGTTTCAAATCTTGATAAAACCTTCAAATGCTTAAGTCATTCATTTCCAGGGATTCTTGTCATCATGTTAATCATCCTAAAGTACAAAGAGCTTTGAAACTGCCCTCCACCATGAAAAACACAAATGTCAAATGAAAACCAATGTGCCTTGCAAAAATACCTTTAAACTAAGCCCACACCCTTTTCAATTAGCCAAAACTTGGTCACTTAAGCCATAGAAAGTTGCTTGTAAAATTTTATAAAAAGTAAAATCACCCTTAAGAAGTAAAATAATCTAAGCTTAAGAGGTCCCTTGCCCATATTTCCCTAAGTGTACAAGCCACCGAATCGATTGATCGAAAATCAAAAGTGAAGAAAAGACTATCGATCGAAAAAGACCTAATTTGACCTAAGAGAGATTGACCGATCGACCAACAAATAATAGGATATCACCAAAAAGTAAAAATAAAAGAATAGAACAAAGAAATATTTTTATCGATGGGAAGAAAGGATCAGCAAAACGACCGATTAATCAGCTGATGAAATCAACACTGAAGACCCACCATTCGATTGATGAGAAGAAAATACTGGTCGAATGATTGGTTGATCGATTCAGTAGGGAAAACAAACCACTCGATTGAGGACATATCAGAGGTCCAAAACCTATCGACCTAAGTACATAAAAGTTAGCAACAATGATTTTTTTACCTAAGGCCATCAATTAAAAATGGTGAAACTGCTCAATAAAAATAATTCCCAAAAATGCATGTGCTAGTGTTCGACTATAGGGAGTAAGAGATCAACCAACTAATTTGACACGAAATTGTAGTTCAACTGAGGCTGAATCAAAGGCCCCAATCAAAGTAAAAAAACCCAAAGGTCAAAGAGTGAGACAAGGAAGTATTCGACTGAGAAGAGGAAGCGATCAACTGACCACGTGGTACAAAAATATCTATTGGTCGAAAGCACATTGATGATACAAATTGATCGACAAAAACCCAATAGAGATCAATAGTAAAAAAAAAATGAATAAAACCTATCGACCAAAAATATGGTCAAATCCCTCAGTCAAAGCTGACCTATTCTCTTAATCCAAGGTATTTCAACCAAACAAAGGATCCCACATGGCAATATCAAGGCAATCAATGCTCTTTTCGATTGATGACTATCAACGTTCAAAACTTATCGATCTAAGTGGAGTTAAAGAAAAGGCCACTTGGTCGAAAGATGACCTTGATCGGCTAACCAATCCAAGCAGAAATGAGGATGCTCGGTCAACTAAAGAAGTGACATGGAAGAATATAAGCCATAGAAATATCTTCGACTGATGAATATCAATACCCAGAATTAATTAGTTGAGCAAGAAAAAAGCATGATTAAAAAAAGGTCATCAACATGTTTTCTTCCCCCTTCCTATTCGCTTGATTTTTAAAGTTATAAGTACCCTAAGCCTAACCAATTTTTTTGTTTTTATCCATGAAATAAAGTACTGACAGGTTTTAGTCAAAGGAAATCTTACCATCATGGACCCATGCGAAAGGCGAAAGACCAAACAACTGAAAGGAAATAAAAGGCATGAACTCCAATCGAACAAATCACAACCATAAAAGAGTATCAACTGAATGAGATGAATGATACAGATGAATCAAATGATTTGAATTTTGGTATAGCTTTAATGCGAAGACGTGCAAGAGTACTCAAGGCCACCTGATCGACGACTAATGACAATAGACCAAAATTATGATGCGTACAAGACCATAAGAGGTCATCGATTGAAAACCTTCACAAGGGAAGCAATTAAAGTATTGATCGATTGAAAAACCATCAAAGGTTACGAATGCCCATGCCACATAAAATCCTTGATAGACCTTAATCAATTAATCACACATGGATAGTGATCCCACACCTGAGCAAGATCTTGTGGATCCCTGTATGAGAAATCCAACCAAGCACTTGAATTGATGATGATATCACTGATACGACTGTAGACCCATCATAGAAATACAAATGCACAGACTCTATTTTAGATCCATCCAGCCACATGTGTTAAACCAACATAGGCTAACCAGGTGATCCAAATTGAGCAATTGTTTAATATGACAACCAAATTACATACACCCACTGAAAAGACAAAGAAATCCAAGATAGGTTGGCTCATCATAAAGAGTGAAGGGGCTATCTAGTAAAGTAAACACAACAATGGTTGTGTTAGATACAAAGAACCCAAAATCTAGCCAAGTTAGAACAACTGAACTTTGCATATCACACAGATGAAGCTGGTGAAATAAAGTGAATCATCATGAACTAAACAAATGGAGGATAGTCCATGAGACAAATGATACAAATAGAGAACTGAGATGATGCAATATTGTCAGTTCAAAGCAAACTAAATCATTCTTAGATCAATGAAACCTGAAAAAACCATTGTCAATTGATGAAATGATCCCCCCAACTCATACTTCATATGAGAAGGCACCCATTCTAAGATCAAAGTGAAATTTTGAATAGCAAAAATTGATCAAAGTGCGCTAGTAGTGAGTTGCAAAAAAAGAGGTGGGTGACTCAAAAAGCCCTGGTTTACCAGTGGTAGAAGAAACAAGAGGCATAAACCAGATAGAAGATCACCTATGGAAATTTCCTACATTATGATAGAATATAGTTATAAAAGTATCACCCCGATGGAGTATAGTTATAGAAGTACCATGTTATTGGTGGCTGCCTTAATTTGTGTACTTTCAATTCCCTTTTTTTGTCTACCTTCACCTCTCAAAATGGTAGTGTTGTTTCTTCTTCACCGCTTCTAAGGGCATACCATATCAAATTATTGTAACAAACCCTTGCTTCCTTCTTAGGATGCAAGTTAAATCCTCGTGCAGTTGAAGAAAACCCCAACTCTAAGGTGATACTTTCGACTCTAGGAATATTTTAGTCCGAGGGACCAATGCAATCAATTGTGAAACACCAGGTCCAAATAACATTTTTGTATACATGAGGGTGCAAGTAGAAGAAATACGATGATTTAAGGAAAAATGATGTGCATCTAGGAGCCCACTTCGGGACAAGTAAATAAAAGCAAATAAAATATCACAAGGTAAAACTGAGCAACAAGAACCACGTGGATAACAACTAAGACCAAATTTTGATATACTAACGTTTAATTTGAATTTTGATAGCTAATACCAGGATGTAATACACCCAATGAATGATAGGGTAGGATATGGCACCAAGTGGAAGGTCTAGATTGAAGTATTTTAGACAGTTATAGAGCTGTCACAGCTATAAGAAGGACGTCCACAGTTATAAAAAGGATCAAGCTTTTGATATAGCATTTTTTTGCTCAGAGGTATACTTGAGTGTCCTGTTCTTTGTTGTTGTATACCCTTAATGTCTTTATTCTTTTTCCATCCCTTATTATTTCCATTGTTGTGTAGGTTTTGATAGGAAAGTGCCTAAGAAGTTGATATTATTTCCAGATTTTTGATCCAAAGGTCTAGAAACTTGACTGTTACTAGATTGAAACATGAGAGTGTAAAGTCCTTGTTACGATCGAACGAGGATAATTTTCAAATGTTGTTATTGGGAATAGTTGTTGTGCTTAGGGAAAGGTTAGATGCAAAAACTATGAAGAGCACATTTTCCTTTTATACGTAGTGAAAAACTATCCATGGTAGCCCCTAGGGCTAGGTGGATTGGTAAGTGCTTGTATGACCAGGCATTTACCAAGAAGATACCTAGGTTAAAACCTCAAGGGTAACCTGTTTGCAAAGGTAGTAGTCTTATCTGAATCCTTTGAATGCACGCCATACCGATGATGACAGTATGAATCTTGAGCGATCGGTGGTCCCCTTCACATCGGTTCAACAATAATGAAGCAAAATAGGTTTGGTGAAAGCAGCCCCTATGGTTTGAACCCTGCACTTTTTAGTTACTAAAAATAGTGTGGTTGTGACCAACTCTCTTATGTAACCCAAAAAATAAAAACTATCCTGGTACTCTTGAATAATTGAGTATTCTAGATATAGTGTTGATCATATAGATAGTCAACCTAGGGCATTTAAGGAGAGGAAGTTCACATATACTTACCATATAGTCTAGCTGATAATAATCAAAATAAGATATGGTTTTTTATCTTATAGATGGATCATATAGAGGTATTATTGGTTTTTTAGCCAAATTAATCACAGTCCCAATATTTATGAATACATATAAATTAATTTACATTAGCCGTAAGCTTATTGTAGTTGTAATAGATTTGGCTTCTCTTTGATAGGTCTAAGGTTCAAACCCCACTCAATATGAGGGACCAAGATACCTCATAAAAACGTGTGTAAAATCATTGGAAAAATAAAATTTTGATCAATATAAATCAATATAACAATGCATAAAATAACAATGTTTCAAAATAGAAACTTATAATAATAATGATCAATTATACAAGATTTACATACACTTTTTTATTACAATACATGGAGCTTTGTCTCCATAATATAATCCTTGGATATGACTCTTCAATACGAATATTGCTTTCCTCACATATTTGGGAGATGCAACCTTTCCTATTCCATACATAAGATAAATCTCTCATGTCTCTTGAATTTACATCTTTTCACTTGTATACAGGACACCTACATATGAATTTTGACTTTCTACACACTTGCACACCTAATTATATAATACTTGAACACTCTATTATATGACACTTAGACTCATCCTACACAGTGATACATACTTTAGGAAAAATATAAATTATACACCTAATCTGATAACACACCCTAAACTATGACAATTGTACAAGATAATGTAATATCTCCAAAAAACCTCCGTATTACATTATTTGATAAAAATAAAAAGATTCACTTTATGGACCTTTGCCTTCTAAATATTTTCCAATAATATTCATATAGTTTACTACATAATAGTTTGGTGCCTACTTGTATGAATACTTTAGCTAGCAAGGCGTCCTAGGTGGCACCACGTCATTGCTTCTCTTTTTTTTTTTAAAACATTTCCACAAAATTTTGCAGTCCTTTGGATATTGATCTTGAGCATTATGAGTGGAATATAATAGAGACATCAACATACATCCATGATTCATATTTATCCTATATTTATTTGTACTACACTAAATATCATCAACAACTTCAAACATTACCACTAAATTGTTTGCTCTGATAATTTTGCTTGCAATAATAGCCCATGCAATCACAAATCCTAACAATGTAATATTTCTAGCTCCACCTAAAAATGATTCCTGGCCTGAGTAACATTTCCTAATAAAAAATATATAATTTTTTTGGGTTCATCAAACTCTAGAAACCTTCCATAAATAGCTAGCTAAGTGAAAAGTACAAAAGGACTGAGAACCAAAACCCTAGCCTCCTTTTAATTTGAGATAATGTCCAACATGCTAGGAACCTCCAAATATGAGGTTACACCATACTATTTTACCAAACAATGTTCCTTGAATTCACTCAACAGAATAACGAGATATTCCTTGTCTTCACAAATATTTTTTGTGGGGAATTAGACTCATCCTTATGAACATGGATGACCATGATGCAGTCTCTATGGTTTATGAGGTTATTGATCACCCATTTCAAGGCTGCCTTGCATATGTTAGAATTATCCATGGACATTATGATGGTCCAATCACCCACCATCATGCAACCCTCTACCTTAACCTACTTGCTTGTTATCATCTTCTCCTCTTCCTTATTTTCTTCCCCCTGAGGGATGCTCATAGTTATATTTTCAAATTCTATCACAATGAAGACTTATTCACTCTCTAGTTTTTCTCATAATTATTATGTCCTCTCTTTGAATTCAATGTCTTCTACAGGTAGCTTTTATATCACAACAAATTTTTGAATGCTCTTTTGAAATAATGGCTCTCATATTTTTTTTTCTTTCAATGTAATTTGAGTTGCTCTATAATATTTTTATAGTCAATATCTACGAATATTATCTTGATTCAAATATTTTTTATAAAGTACTCATTTTTATTTTGCTTATACTTTCTTTAATACAACTTATTTTATTGCTTCAATCACAATCACTGATGTGCTACTTTGCAAGTTCTAGGAGCTATCAAATCAACCTGGTTCTAAAATGGCCAAATTATGGCTCTTATTCAATGAGATGAAAAATATCTTTGGTGATTTTATTTTCACCAATAATCTTGCAAACTTAGGGTGATATATCAACCAAATATTTTTCCATTGAATACTCTCTAGTATTCGATCAATATTTCTTAATGTAGGAAAAAATCTTAATAATTTTATGTTTTTCTTTGCTTTAACAAAGGCTTATTTTCTATCCATTCTTCCTTTAACAAGGGCTTTCTATCTCTCCAATAATAAAAAAAACTTTCAAATAACTTTCTCAAATAGATTTTGCCTTACCTTGACAATTCTTCTTCCTTAGTCTGTAGGAATACGGACGACCTCAACCCTATATTCACACCAGATTTTTGTGCTAGCTTTTATCCAATATGGCCTGCACCACTATGGATTTGACCACAATCCTCAAAAATTTTTACTTGACTTGAATTTGTCTCTGATAAATAATTTTCCAAGCTTCTTACTTGGCTTGAATTTATTTCTGCTAGGCAATTATCCAAGCTTCTTACTTGGCTTGAATGTGTCCTTGATAGACAATTCTTCAAGCTTCTCTCTTGGCTTGAATATGGCTTTGATACCATTGTTGGATTTTTAGTCAGATTAATCATAGGTCCCAATATTTAGGAATAAATATAAATTAAAATAAATCTTTGATCAATATAAATCAATATAAAAATGCATAAAATAACAATGTTTCAACATAGAAACTTACAATAATATTGATCAAATATACAAGATTTATATACAAATTTTCATTACAATACATGGAGCTTTATCTCCACAATATAATACTTGGATATGACTCTTCCATTCATGACTATTTCTCTCCTCACATATCCAAGAGATGCAACCTTTCCTATTCCACACATAAGACAAACCTCTCATGTCTCTTGACTTTACATCTTGCCACTTGTATACTTGACACCTACATATGACTCTTGACTTACTACACACTTGCACACCTAATTATATAACACTTGCACACTCTACTATATGACACTTGGACTCATCCTACACATTGACACATACTTTAGGGAAAATATAAATCATACACCTAATCTAATAACACACCCTAAACTATGACAATGCTACCAAATAATGTAATATATCCAACAAGTATATGGAGAACCTCTTTCGATAGTGGAGTGTATCAACGTACTATGTTGAGAAGTGAACATGATTTTTTATTACTTATATGACAAAGTGTGTAATGTGATCATGGAGAAAATGAGAGGGAAAGTACCAATATTTTTAAATAAATCTAACTAGCTTATGAAGTCTCAAAAATGTCCAGATGAAGATTTCTATTTGGGGAGGACACGATATCTATGGCTTAATAGTCATGCCCTTCGAGTTGCCAACATTTATGCCCAATTACATGTTCAATATTGACTATGTTAGGAAACTATATTATATGAATTTGAGATACTTTAGGGGGTAGAATAAAACAACCTTCTACCCACTCAAGTAGACCATAAAAAAAATCACTCCTAAGTTGTGTGTTCCACCAAGTCATCGAAGACAAATTAAGGGATATGGAGCTAGAGCTAGTCATGGATAGGTGATTATATGACCCACTAGAATATTTTATATACAAGCTAAAGACCAAGGGTTTGGATACTGCCTTTACACATAAAAAGAGACACAATATTTAGAAGATATCCTTACCGATGATCTAGCTATCTCCACCTTAGAAAGTCCACATGGCTATGAAGACAAGATACAAGGATGGTATAATATCCACCTAAATGGAACTTCTACATCAAGGTAAAAGATAAATTTTATGATGGAATACTTGATGTATTTAGATCAAAATATTCTAGCATGGCAAAATATGAGATACAAAATAAAGCTATAAGCTTATTGCAATGGGAAGGGCTTTGGCTTCTCTTTGAGAGGTCCAAGGTTCAAACCCCACTCAATATGAGGGAACCGGGATACCTCATAAAAAACTTGTGTAAAATCATTGAAAAGTTGTAAGCTTATTGTAGTGGTAAGGGCTTTGGCCTCTCTTTGAGAGGTTTAAGGTTCAAAACCCACTTAGTATAAGGGGACTAGGATACCTCATAAAAACCTATGTAAACTCATTGAAAAAGTTGTAAGCTTACTACAGTGGTAAGGGATTTGGTCACTTTTTGATAGGTCTAAGGTTAAAACCCCACTCAGTATGAGGGGACAAAGACCCCTCATAAAAGCCTATGTAAACTCATTAAAAAATGATATAAAGTTTTACCAATTGAAAAAAAGAGATAAAAAATAGGAACTTCAACAAGGCCAACACAAGATGATCTATTTTATGACCAATTATCTACCATCTAGGATTGGAATTATCGAAGGAGTGCCAATACGGAAAATAAAATCAATGAAGCTTTAGAGGTCCCATCAAGTCTGCCAATACCATCACATTCTCGTACACTAGAAATTGTAATATTTATTATGCCAACTACATTGGCAATGGTTAGTTCTATGTTGTGAAAAATAATGTTAAAAATACAACAAATATTTGAAAGGTATGGTTCCATATTTAAGAAGGTGGTAGTGACCCAAGAGAAACAATAACATACAACTCAATTAAATAGGGGGAAATACCCCAAGAAGGAACTTCTCCTAAATTGAGAATGACCATTATTGTGAGAACCACTACACCCTATCCACCTCTATTCTACTCTTCATCACTATTGTTTCTTTATCTAATTTTTCTTATTTTACCCATGCTTTCTAATTTTTTTCCACCCCTTCCTCTTTCATACTTCCCTCATAATTCATAATGTAGCTCATGGTTCTCCTAGAGGCACCCCACCTCCAACTACCATATTCACCCTTGGTACCACTTCAATCACATCATTCTCATCACCATACATCCAAGTATTCACTACATAACCATTGATACCATAACACTCACCCCTTCACCATTGTCCGTCTCTTCACTATTAATCTCTCTACTAGAAAAAATATTGGTACAACTAGCATCAGGACTAACCCCTTTCATACCCACCATATTCATACCCATATCCACTCAATTTTTACTCCATGAACCATCTCATCCTGGACACATCATCCACCACCATAGTCCAACGTAATCCTAGTATAGGTGCCAAAACCACCCACTCTATTTATCATGATTAAGTTTGTAGGAGCTCTCTTATATGCTAGTTTAGCCGCCATAGAGCCAAGTCAAGACTTTGTGTGGAACATGATACGTTAACCCAATGAAATAAATACCCAAATGATGTTTGATGTCCTTATAGTAGAGGATAAGAAATTGAAAATGTACAAATGATTAAGGAACAAGGTCTCCTAGGATCTAGTGTTATTGCAATGAAAATTGGTAAATGGGGGAGAAAATATCATCATTATGAAGGCCTCAAAAAGTGACATTCCAAGGATGCTACATACCTTGCTAACTTTATCGGTAGGGTATTTGATCTAGATCTATGTCAAGTATATCCTTATCAAATGATTTAGCTGGCAAAAAATTGGCCAACTATCAATAAGGGATGAATCATTTGAGGAAAATAAAGAAGATCTTGAGATATAAGTGGTACAACTTAAGGATGAAAAAGAGCAATTCTAGTAAGAAAATGAGGTATTAACGAAGGATTCCTTTGAGCGAGACTAGTTGAAGAAGCAATCGAGGACCTCAAATCGTAGCTTGACAAGGCTAATAATAAGGAGCAATAGTTGGATGATATTTTCTAACAGCTTGCATAGGATAAAAATCAATCGAGGGGGCAAAGTGATCAAGATAAATCCCAACTAGAAGACCAAGTAAAATAATTGTAAGAAACCCAACAAGCAAGATATCAAAGAATTGATCAACTCCAAAAGGAATTAGCAACATTGAAAGAGATAATTACAACTATAGATTCAAAAAAACCTCTAACATTTAATAGGTCAACTCCCTCTAGGACAAAATCAAGACAAAGATAATGAACGCCCAAGGATACTTTCACTTCATAACCTATGTAGAACACAATCCCAATCAAGTCATAAAAATCATTATATAGATTATGGAACAATTGGTTATAAAGAAAATATTCTAGGAGACACTTAATATTTTATCCATAATATTGGTGTCACAAGCATAGTAGCAAGGGATAGATCAAAAGGACTCAGTCAAGAAAATCCCTAATGGCCAGAGAGATTTACATGCCCATAAAGACTCACTGACCTCTCTGAAATCCCTAATGTAAAAAATAATCAAAGAGATTTAGAGGCTCATAGTTTTCTAGACTTTCAAACATTTTTGACCTACAAATGAATCTCCTTGATGATGACATCATTGATGAGATATACGAAGAAGAGAAAGACCACACTGACTGTTGAGGAATATTACATTATTTGGTACATGCTAATGTACCCCATGGTACCTTCATGGTACAATTATAAATATGTAATAGATTAGGGTTGAGTCTATAGTTTAGAAGTGTGATTTATATTTTTCCTTTCATGTAAGTGTCAATGTGTAGGAAATGCACAAGTGTCATGTAAAAAATACAATGTACATGAAATGCACAAGTGTCTTATAAGTTAGAGTGCAAGTGTAGATTGAGACAATGTGCACAAGTTTCTTGTAAGTAAGAGTGCAAATATGTAATGTGAGGATGTGCACAAGTGTCTTATATTAGGAGTGCATGTAGAAGTATAAGAGTCATGTAGATGTGTGAAAGTGTCTTAGAGTCAAGTGTCCATGAAGAGTCTTGTATGGAAGTGACAAGGTGATAAGCCAAGAGTCATGAGACTTGTCATATTGAGAGCAATAGTCAAGTACTTGAAGAGTCACATTACTATGGCTATATTATGGAGACAATACTCCATGAGAAAGAAATCCAAGAAATTGATAAGAAGAAAAATTCTATTTGTAAGATATCCAATTTGGAATAAAGCTTATATGCATTTTTTAGCAATTAATATTGTAAGTTTTATTTATGCATAGTTCATGAATGACATAGGCCATTTACATTCATATTTTATATTTATACAAATGAATATTTATTTCAGTATTATATAGGCCTTGATATACATATTAATTTGCTCATTCTACTCATCTTATTATTATTTTGATCTTTAATATTATGGCTATTTTATATTGGGACCAATGATATTTGTTGGTAGTAAGGATTAAAAATCCAACATTGACTTGAGAGATGCAATTGATCTCTACAAGAAAATGGAGCCAATCTACGCTAAGTTGCAAGAGCCCAAGGGAAAGCAGGATGGGCTATTGGAAAACTTATATGAAGATCTCATAGAAAAAGCTAAGGACCCAACCTCCATTCAACTATGAGGAGATGATAAATGACAAAAGCTATTGGGGATATTATCATAAAATATAGAATAAAAAAACCATAAATTTGACATTTTTATTAGGGTTTCCAATTTTGTAGACTTTTTTCCCAAAGATAAGGTGGCATTTGGGATCTCTCACCAATTAAGCTTGGTATCCCATGTAGTCACTAGAAATATGTTGACATTACTACCTTAGGAATCACAATTTTAGAAGGCAAAACAATGAAATGAGTTTGTCTATGCCTTCCAAAACCCCTCAAATTTTAAATAAGTGTAAGACAAGTATAGGTTTTCTCAACATGTATCAATTACTTCATAGGTGATCCATTAGTAGAATTGACTACTTACCTCGCAAGAGCAAAGCACTTAGGGTCAACTAGTGAATCACTAGCAAAGATAAGCAACTTGCTGACTTCCTAGAGCAAATTGCTTGTTGATCTATAGAGGGGTAAAAATAAAGACATATCAAGGAAAACATTTGGAAAGTGACATTTTAGTATGTAGTGGTACCATAACTCACTTAAAAAGCCTTCTAAGTCTTTTAGAGGCATATTTAGAAGCATGTAACATTTAGAGGTGGATCATTTTGTTAGAGATGCCCCAAAACATTTTTCTTTTACTAGGAGCAATAGTTTCTCACATCAAACAACTTAGGGGTAAACTCCCACTATAAATAGGAGCCATGGGATCCATTATAAACATCTTTTGGTCATGTGAATTCAAAGCTAAGCTTTATGAAAACCGTATTGTGCTTTGTAACTCATGAAATTGGGAGAAAACTGGTAAGTCTTTTGCTTTCCATCAATGACATTGCCCCATAGATTGCATAATATGTGGTGATTGAGGAATAATCCTTTTTCCAATCTTGTCATTTGCCTTACCATTTTATATTAATTAAATGGGAACATTGTTGTTATTCAAATTCTCATGTGTTGATTGATCGCACACTTCCTTGATATTGTTATAATCATATTTTTATTTAATCCTTCACACCCTTAAACTTTAAAATTTACTTTCCAATCCTTTTTTTTTATTTTTGCATTTTTAGTTTCATGCAATTAGTGTATGTTTTTTTTTTTTGAATTTACATGGTGGAATCGGTAGCCGCCACGAATCCGGGCAGGCTGTCCAGATTTTTATGGCCGCCACAGTATTCTGCGCTATTCGCCCCAAAAGCCGCCACACAGATCTTTGCGCAGTCCGCCCCTATAACCACCATGCCACAATCATTTTAAACCTTTTACGCCGCTGAAAGCACCAGGAAAGGGACAAGCGTTCAATCCGGCGAGGCCCGAGATTTGAACCTTGGACCTCCGCCCCCTTATGGGGTTTGGATGAACCAATTGGTCTACACCTCGAACCTCAATTAGTGTATGTTAGATTAGGAATTAATAAGGATATTGGAAAGCCAACCCAAATATAGAGGTTGGAAGAGGCTATAAATCCTTCCATCCAATAACTTGTTAAAAGGTTGCAATTAGAGTACATTATTGATCAAATTAGAAGTCTTCCTTACTTCAACACTTAATAACTTTAAGTTCTAAATAAAGAGTTTAGTTATAACTATGCCACCAAAAATCATAGAATTAAACCAACCATCTTTTCATCCTCTACAAAATTTAATCTTGAATGTGTGTCTCTTCTAAATAATGTTCTATTGGAGGTAACAAGGTCTTACTAATATTTTTGATCTCACAATTACAATAGTAAATGTAGCAATTGGGTTTGGCATGAAATTGAAAGGATTTCACTTCCAAGATAAATTTATTTCCTCATTAGTAAACTTAAATATAATGAACACCAAGGGGTCGTCTTTGCCACACCTTTTTAATTTGATCATCAACACAATTTAGGCTTTTTATTAGTGCCATATTTTAGATCTTCTTCTAAAAACTGTTCTAAAAGGTATTCATCCATCAACACTCTCATCCATCGCTTAGGAGCATAAACACATTTTATGTTGTGGTGATTGTCATGGGAAAATACACTAAACAGATAAAATCCTATCTGACATTTATGTTTCCAATGTTAATGATTAACCATATATACATCTAAGGTATTCTTATCTTCTTAAAGACATATTATTTAAACTCAAGTAGCATGTCCTTTTGTCCTCCACTTTGTGCATCTACCTCCTTAAAAGGAATTAAAACCTTTCCTACCATGAAAAAATATTTTGTCTTTTGTCCTCCACTTTGTCCATCTACCTCCTTAAAAGGAATTAAAACCTTTCCCACCATGAGGGGAATTAAAACCTTTCCTACCATGAAAGAATATTTTGTCTTAAGATTAAATTTTTAATACTGCTAAAGATGGCAAGAATCCCATCCCTTGACCGTATTGAAGATATGGTGCTTTGTTTAATTAATATTGAAGCTGATGTGAAGATAATTATGTGTTGACTGCAACGTTTAACGCGATAGCTTGCCGCAAATTATAGGATGGATATGATGTTTGGCATGTTTGCCACAAAAAGTTTATGGCTCCGAATGCAGGGCATATTTAAAATGTAAAATAAATAAATATTAACTCCGACCTGCCGGAATCGAACCAGCGACCTAAGGATTTCATCAGGACTTCATATCCCACTACAGTCCTCCGCTCTACCAACTGAGCTAAGGTCGGGTTGATACAAACACTCAACTCAAGTCATTATAGACCATATTATACTTCACCTTCTCCTTCTCCTTCGCTTCCCTCTGTCCGTCCATACTCTATGGCGTTTGCGAAGAAAGATGAAGAGAACAGAAATGTGAGACTTACCACAACCAAAAAAAATTAATAAGTAATTACTTCCTACAAGAAGGTCAGCCACGCTGTAAACAATATTAATAAAAGCTGTAAACAATATTAAAATTTTATTGATAACTCTCAACTTTATAAATATATATATTTTATATATCTAAGTTAGTTTTTAATATTTTTAAAATAAATTATATAAGAAAAATATTATTTAATTATATTTAAATAATATAATTAAATTAAAACATTGAAATTTTGAAAATCTCAACGCAATAATGCCAACAAAACAAGCATCGTTTGTCATTTGCATGCAAAGGCAGAGGTAGAGATGGATATGTTTGTTTTTTTTTTTAATATAATTTAAGTAAACTCCACTATGGAGAGTTTGAGAATTAGGAGTGATGGTAGAGATCACACATATGTTTAATTTTCATTTACAAAGTATTATTAATTTACTTTTCTTTTTTTTCCTATGAAATTTTTAACATAGTGGTTTAAGTGTTGGTAAGATAAGAACATAAGTTTTTTTTAGTATTTTTTTTTAAATGCATTTAATTATTGAGTTCATGTCACCAAGGTTTTGGTGAGACAAATAGTTGATAGTTAATGTAGTTTAGATCAAGGTTCGAATCTCAATGGTATCAAATAGCTCAATGTGATTAGATCGATATAAAAGGGAAATGATAACCTTTCCAAAATCCTATTTATAAAAACTTAAAAAAATTCTTGGGGTTTATGTCATCTGACAAAGGTTAAGTTCACATTAATTAAGTTTTATACTTAGAATGGTATATTTATATGGTAATGTTGTAATTGATCCACAACAAGCCCCAAGAATGGTGATAAGCAACAATGAGGTGGGTGACATAAACCACGATTTGTAGGCCTAAGGTTTGATCAAGGGTGGCACATCAAGCCCTAAGAATAGAATTTTTGGTGACTCAAATAAGGGTTTGTAGATTTTGAGTCTTAGAGTGATGGGTGAGATAAAAAGTGACAAGATTTTTAAACAGAATGTTGGGGTAGGAAAGGAGTTAGCAGAAGGTTTATAGGGTTTGGTTGCTAGGGATGGTGGGGCTCATTTTGTTTTGTTTGACACATGTGCCTCTTAGTGTCATGTGGTGAAAAGGAATATAGGGAAAGCCTTGGTTGGTAAGTTTTTTAATCCTAGAGGGTAATAGAATTATGATTTTAGATGAGCTTGCTAGATTGGTTGCAGCCTAGGGAAATCTTTGTTTGATAGATAATTTTTTAGGAGTCCATCCAAACATGGATGCTATTCGATGTTGGGCACATGCCAAATGGAGGCCTTTGGGGGGATTGGAAATCAAGGTTATACCAAAAATTTTCTTCCTAATCTGCTTAAGCTTAGAAGAGGATGTTGAGTGGATTCTTCAACAATGACCCTAGTTTTTTGATTATCGGGGTCTGTTTCTTAAGCGATGGTCTATTGATTTCAATCTACACACCCAAAACATCAATCAAGCCCCAATTTGGGTTAGGATATTGGGTCTACCTCTACATTTATGGTATGATGATATTTTCACTAGGATTGGGCATCGTCTACGTCAACTCGTGGCTATTGATCCAACAACAGTTGCTATAAACTAGCCTATTCATGCTAGAATATGTGTCCACATGGATATGAAGCAAGTCCCATTGAAATCCATCAAACTTGCCTCCATGTTTGGATATTGGATTTAAGCTCTAGAATATGAAAATCTATTGGTAAAATGCAATTCTTGCTTGAAGATAGGGTATTTGAATGGGGATTGCCCTCAAAGAAATATCCCTTCTCAGAAGGACAATGGTAATAAGGAAGTAGCTTTTGGAAAATCAAATGAAGAAAATATGGAGCAAACTAGGTGAATCCTCCTCAACCGACCTCTGAAATTAGGGAAGAAGTTTAGATTAAGAAAAATAATCTTTAGGTAAGTAAGATTAGTGACCCTCTTCTCGCTGATTCATATTTTGTTGTTACTCACAATCACTTTGATTTCTTAGCAATCCCACCTGAGGATAGAAATCTGGTTGCCCCAAATAATGAAAAGGCTCTAGGATATAGTACCTTTTTAGAGGAAAATAAAATAAATCTAAATCTTCCCTCTGAACTAGCTATCCCAATAGAAAATTAGGAGACTCCACCTAATTCCCAGATGATGAGAAAGGACCCAAGGATCCCAAACATAACATCTAGGAGCTCGATAAAGAATCAGGTAGATGTGGGGAAGAACAATTCCAGGGGTAGACCCACCTAAAATGAAATTAGGAAGAGAGAAATGACCAAAGAAGTAGCCAATGGAAATAAGCTGACCCTAAATTTGGGAGGTAAAAAGCCTCCATCAAAATCCAAGAAATGAGAATCATATCCTCGAAGTAAGGGCTCTCCTTGAAGACACTCGTAGTAATTTGTGCTCCATTGGATCCAAGGAGGTATTGGAATTTCTGCAGAACTTGGATTGTGTGTAGTAATTCTATGTTTATGGTGTTTCTATCTTTGGTTGGTTTGGTTTTGTGGTAGTGTTTTAATTTCAATTGGTCATTAGTGTGTTGTCTTAGTTTTGTCTTGCAAAATCTTATGGTTCAACAAATGTTTTTTTGTTTTCTTTTGAACAAATTGTTGGGTCTATTGAATGTCTATTTATAGCCTAATGTAGGGGTTGGGAACCCTAAAACCCCTTCTACCCTAATAATAATAATTAATTTGGGGATATGTTATTGGAAATAGTTGAAAATATGTATTTAACTAAATAATTTTTTTTTTTTACTTTTATTATTTGTAGCAATGTTTTCACATATTTGATAATATCATTATTCTTTGTTCATGTATAATATATACTTAATGTGTTCGTGGGTCTAGGTGGATTGGTAAGTTGGGGTGCTTACCGAGAGGATATCTAGGTTCCAATCCCATAGGTATGTCCATGCATAGCCAGTAGCCTGATCCGACTCCTTTGCGTGTTGCACTTGACTGATGACGGTGATCTATTTCCTGCTTGTTTGGCGATCCCATTCATGTCACATGTTGAACCAAAATAACGAAGATAGTGCGAACCCTATGTGTCCAGCGGTCCCCATCTCACATCGGGTTACCATTAACAAGATGGTGGGTGTGTTGGAAACATTCGGTGATAGTTTGAACCCTGCCAGTTGCATTGGCAGTTACTAAAAATTGTGATTGTAACCAATTCATCTATGTAACCAAAAAAAAATATATACTTAATGTTTTTTAACCATGTTATTAATAGATTATCATATTTTATATCATAGAGTATTATAGAAGAGAGAAAAAGTACCATCATTACTCAATGACGTAATCATATAACTATTGAGGTTGTTATACACGTTTGAGGATTTGTACACTAGTTTTATGGACTAGTAGCTTAACATTCTTACTTGTGTTATGTATGTTAAATTAGCAAGAGTTCCATCATATCATTGAATTTTATTCTTAAAATAAATTGAAGAAATTTATTCTTCTAAAGGTAAAACTCGAAGATTTTATAAAATATGAATAAATTATTTATAATGTGTTTTACTTTCTTTGTATGATAAATAAGTAACTTGTTAAATGAAATATTTATACAACAAGAAACATAAGAAAATAAGAACAAATTTATTTCTAAAACATAATAAGAGATTAATTATCAATACTAAGATAAAATTTATACTTGTTAAGTTTCAATAAATTAGTTGGTAGATAAATTTATTACTTTCTATTAAATAAAATATTTTTTTCCTATACATGAATTATAAAAATACATGAGGGATAGGAAAATCAATAAATTTCTTTCCTATAATGCTAATGTAACATAAAATAAGTCATCTTGTATGAAAACAAAGGATATTATTATTGATGGGTAACCTAAAACCCCTTCTACCCTAATAATAATAATAATTAAGTTGGGGATATGTTATTGGAAATAGTTGAAAATATGTATTTAACTAAATAACTTTTTTTTTACTTTTATTATTTGTAGCAATGTTTTCACATATTTGATAATGTCATTATTCTTTGTTCATGTATAATATATACTTAATGTGTCTGTGGGTCTAGGTGGATTGGTAAGTTGGGGCGCTTATCGAAAGAAGACCTAGGTTCCAATCCCAAGGGTATGCCCATGCATAGCCAGTAGCCCGATCTGACTCCTCTATGTGTTGCTCGATCTGACTCCTCTGTGTGTTGCACTTGACTGATGATGATGATCTATTTCCTGCTTGTCCTATGATCCCCTTCATGCCACATGTTGAACCAGACTAACGAAGACAGTGCAAACCCTGTGCGTCCGACGGTCCCCATCTCACGTCGGGTTACCATTAACAAGACGATGGGTGTGTTGGAAGCCTTCACTGATAGTTTGAACCCTGCTAGTTGCGCTGGCAGTTACTAAAAATTGTAATGGTAACCAATTCATCTATGTAACCAAAAAAAATATATACTTAATGTTTTTTAACCATGTTATTAATAGATTATCATATTTTATATCATAGAGTATTATAGAAGAGAGAAAAAGTACCATCAATGACGTAATCATATAACTATTGAGGTTGTTAAACACGTTTGAGGATTTGTATACTAGTTTTATGGACTATTGAGGTTGTTAAACACGTTTGAGGATTTGTATACTAGTTTTATGGACTAGTAGCTTAACATTCTTACTTGTGTTATGTATGTTAAATTAGCAAGAGTTCCATCATATCATTGAATTTTATTCTTAAAAGAAATTGAAAAAAATTATTCTTCTAAAGGTAAAACTCGAAGATTTTATAAAATATGAATAAATTATTTATAATGTGTTTTACTTTCTTTGTATGATAAATAAGTAACTTGTCAAATGAAATATTTATGACAACAAGAAACATAAGAAAATAAGAACACATTTATTTCTAAAACATAATAAGAGATTAATTATCAATACTAAGATAAATTTTATACTTGTTAAATTTCAATAAACTAGTTGGTAGATAAATTTATTACTTTCTATTAAATAAAATAATTTTTCCTATACATGAATTATAAAAATACATGAGGGATAGGAAAATCAATAAATTTCTTTCCTATAATGCTAATGTAACATAAAATAAGTCATCTTGTATGAAAACAAAGGATATTATTATTGATGGGTAAATATTTTTTCAAAAGGATCAACGTAATCTATGCATAATATCCTAAAAATAAAACAAAAAATATCTAATTAATTTGAAATAGAGAGCAAATGCATTTTATATAAAGAATAAATTCTTAAAATAACAAAAATTATTTGAAAAACATGCAATAAACATAATATTTAGTTGGTTGGATAAGTGTCATGAGCTTAAGTGGCTAAATATTTCAAATTTCAAAGCAAATAATTGAGTTTAAATATTTCATATATACATATGTAATTATCAAAATATTTTTGTAATACTTCTACATAATTTGTTAAAATACCATGGTAGCATGGTTACGATGTAACATGAATGGGGTCCATTTCAATCCTTTTTTTTAAAATAAAGTTTTTATTTCAAAGAAATAAAGAATACATTCAATGTATATACTTGTGGTTAACACCCTTTGCTACATAATTCACATATATCTAATTCCTAATGCCACCAAAAAAATAAATTTAATTATTGAGACAATAGTTGCTTGCAAACCCATAGAGGAGAGGGAATAAAGCCATGAATCTCCAAGATTCCAAGCGTAGCTGATCACTCCAATCACAGATTCTCATATTGCAAAAGCCACTTGTTGCAAAAAATCCCCTCTCACAATGTTTCACAAGACAACTCAATTACCTTATAAAAATCTCTATTTTTGGTATGAAATACATTCTTAACTACTCCCCCAACAAAGCACACTTCTAGAATTATAAATCTTAACTAGGTTGCAATGAATAAAAAAATAGACCATGTGCTAGATTTTCCTAGCCTAAAATAATTTCCACAACATAGACATCACATGACATCTAATATCACTACCTGGATGAGGAGAAAGAGGAATGTTCCCACTCCATAGCTAGTTGCTATGTTAGAATCATACACAAAGTTAGTGTAAACAATAATTTGGATCATATATTGGATGCTTCAAATTTTTCTTGTCGTTGGTCCTTGTTCTAAGAGTTGCTTGATTGACATATCTTTAAAACTCCCTTCCTTATCCGGGTTCCTTTATTGGCTAGTTGATCTTCTTTCTTATTTAGACTCCTAGGGATGTGTTCAAATTATATATGGTCAAATTTAAGGTTGATCTGCTTCACTTCTTGATACACCCTTTGGAGATAAATGGATTTTGGCTAGATTTTGTTGTTCAAATAGTTACTAACCAATTGAGAATGCCCCCTCACTGTAAGTTGTTTGATCTCATTATCAATTGTAAACTCCATTCCTATATTAAGGGCATGGAATTTAGAAAAAATGTTAGAATTAAAACCAGTTGATTAAAAATAAGACAAAACCTCTAAGCCTTCTTCATTGAGGATAGTTTTCTCTGCTCCAGAACTACCTGGGTTGCCTTTGGTGGCACCATCAAACTTCAAAAGATGATTTGTGACTTCCTTCTCTTAAGGAAACATAATAAAGCCTTTTTTTTATATTGCAAGGGTAAGTTTTGATGGTATCCCTAACTAGAAAATGGATTTTGATCTTGGTTCTATCTATATTAGGAGCTTCTTCGAAGATTTTCTTATTTCTACTAATATCTTTATGAAGATGAAAAATTCTTAACAATAAGGAGTTGTTTGTGAAAAATAATCATAGAAGTTAATTCTTGTGAAGATAATTTTAAAAATGGTGTTCCATTCCCTATAGATATTGTAAGGATATTACACATGAAATTATTCACTCTTGACATCTATAAGCATAAAAAAGAAGAAATAAATGAAAGGTTCAAACTCAATATTATAATGGTATATGCTTGTTGTGACATTGTTAGAGTATATTACATTATTTGGTTATGTACTGTACAAGAGATTACTTCATAAGAAAGTTAGCTAGTTACTTCAAGCAATAAATGTACAAGGGTCAATGTACAAGTTATAATGTGCAAGGTGTCTCCTTGTACAACTAGGTAGAGTGTTGAGCAAGGAATCTATCTTCGTATAAATATCCATACAACTTCATCCAAATATATCACTCTATTATCATAATAAGATGTTGCTTTTCTCTCTTTTTATTAATATGATGGGATGGTGCTAAAACCGTCAGTGGTATCAGATCCATGGTGAATCTAGAGAGAAATAGATAAAGCACCTGATAGTGAAGGACTTGGGATAATTGTCGCCATATGAAAACAAGCCCAAGAGAAGAAGAATTTGGTAAGGAGTACCAAATCCCAAAAGAAGAATCTAGTGAAGACCTCAAGATATTCAGAATATTGAGAAGAAGAAGATCCTATTTGAAGTCAGAATTCAACAAGAAGTTTGAAGGAAGATTCAGATAGAAGAAGCCTACCAAATCCAAGAGGTTTGGAGATTGTCTCTCACAATAAGAAGACATAGTTTAAGGAAAGGAGTTCTATGAATATATAGTAGAAAAGCAAATATCACTGGAAGGATCAAACCACCAAATACAAGGCTTAAGATAGAAAGTTCAAGGCTATAGTTTGGTGAAGCAGGAAGCTATTCTGGACAACCAACAAGAAGCTACGAATTCATCCATTACAATGCAACAACTTGGTGAATAAAAAGAACAACAAGATCTACATCTACTTTAGAAGCCATAAAAAAGGTAAGCAACTAGGGTGCAATTAGTTGAACTTCAAATTAGGATTCATTATCAAATTCTATTAAGCACCATATTTGAATTAAAATTTGCAAAAAGATAGATTGCATTAGAGTCTTCAAGTGCTAAAAGGGAAAATTTGTTTTAAGGATTATTTGCACTTTAAATAGGAGTTGGATATTTTTGAAATAAAGAAAATTATCATCTACCTATTTTTTATCTAGAAAACAAGAAGACTATATCCTACAATATTGATTGTAGTGAAAAATTGTAGAATATTCATTAAGGGTAAATTACAAATTACTCTTAAAAGTTGCAGAAATTATTAAGTGCATCTATATTTTTTTTGAGAGTTCATTTACTGGAGCAATAAGGTGAGATTATTGTTACCATTAAAAGTGCATTATTAATTCATTGGCACTATACTAGTTGATCTCTAACTAGTTACTCTCAAAAAGGTTAGTTTGTGTTTGTTGATTGTTAAAGATCAAGGACACAAAAACTAGTAGATTATCAAAGTGTCTAGAGACACTATTTGGTGCATAGAACATACAACATTTCATGGCCCAAAGAAACCATAAAAATCAGATCAGATTCCTCCAAGGAATGGAGAAGAAAGCGACAATCAAAATCAACAAAAGAAGCTTCAAATCGAGATTTGGTGAGTCTTAGACTCAAAGTGTACTACTCAACTCTTATTTTTGAAACATAGAGTGAAACTCTAGATGAGTAATCACACCTGCTATGCCAGATTGAATGCCATGAGTCTTAGTGAACCCTTTAATTGGTAAATTTACCCATAAAATGACTAAAAAATATGAGAGTAGAGGACAACAAGTCCATTAGGAATGAGACATTATTCAATCAGATGTATGGACTGTATATATTCATTGTGGTGAGGAAACTCTTACGATTGTTTAAAGCAGTGTTGTGTTGTTCATGCTTTAATCCATTATTGTGTGTATTACTTCAATTGCAAATGATTAAGTTGGTAAATGAAATATTATTGTGGTTTATGGTGTTTTATGGAAGTTCCATGTTTGGGTATACTTCCACTACCTACAGATAATAGAACTTTTATTGAAGGAAACATATGCTTTATTTCATATTTGATTCTATTTGTGAAAAGAAGGAGATTGTAGAATATTTTATATGAATGTATGCATATTATGCTTGATTGATGCATTCTTCATTTTGAATGATTGATTTGACTGTGAGATTTAATAGTATCATAAATGAATACATCTCTCTGATTTGAAGGACTACAATTTTTGAGATGTTTTTAGTGCATTAGTTAAATGCATTGTCATATGAGGAAATTACATTGATCCCTCATAAGAATTCCTTCTCGGTGGATGTGAGTGGTTGTGTTTTCAAGAAGGGAGGTTGATGACGTATGAAGGGTTGAGTCATCAAGGGACTACACCATTTGTGGAGACAAAGGTGATAGCATTGAGAAGCCATGATAGTTTCTTGTGTGGGAAAGCTAATAATAATAACATCCACTTCATGATTGGAAAGGACGACTCATTAGAACCCAATTAATATAAAATATTAATTAAAATTTGTAATAGCAATGTAGATCTGCAAAGGACTTGATAGTGGCGTTTATTGTAATAATGACCTTCAGTTGTAAATACAGATGTTATTTGAATTAATAAGAATATCTTCTGTTGTGTAATTCTTTATGTTAAAATCAAAGTCAAATCAAGTGATTTTATGGATGTGTCTTTAAAAATTCAATACATCATAGTGAAACTAGAATATCGTTAATCATAAGATTTTGTTATACAAAATTTTAGTTGTTTCCTTGATGATATGGCTCTAGTGTAAATATTTTCCTAAAAGAGTTTGTGTGGGATTTTATGTTGTAGCATTAACGTATGGTTGTTATCCCTTGAACTTAGTTATGCTGAGTCCACCTAAAATATATTCTAAAGGAATAGATAGGGGGAAACTTTTGTCACGTGAATAGCTTTGAGACATCCTTTCCCTCAAACATGAATAAAATACCTATGAAGAGTAATTAACTCTCATGGATATGAGTTGGGAAGGAATAACTCTTGTGCTCAAGGCATTTGCACTGATGGACTTGTGCAAGGTACCAAAATATTGGGCCACCTTTCGAAGGATTGAAAGGGTTGAGCTAGCTCAAAGGATAATTTGAGATAGATAGCTTTATTGAAAAGATGCCACCTAATGCTCATGAATAGATAGACTTATTATTGAAGTAATGATAGGTGTATCTTGGGATGGTCAAATGGAATAGAAGTTATCACCTAGTACTCATGTGTAGATAGACTTATGCATGATGTAGGGATGGGTGTATATGAGTATCTTAGATTAAGGTATGCCTTCAAATTTATAGTTGCGATAGCGACTAGTAGGTCATAAGAAATAAAAATATCTATTTGTTTAGGAAAAACAAACTTTGGGAGGTGACATTTGGTATCAGAGCATGGTTCATAGTGGAATAGGTTCACTACGCAAGACTAGTTGCAATGTGTGATAGAAAACATATTTAAACTGTAACAAATGGAGAAAACAAGTAGAAGTAAACCTATCTAGATAATAGAGTGGAACAAAAAAATAGTTAATAGTATGAGGAGCTATTTGAAATAAATAGTTGCTAATGAAATTCCTACTATCTATTCTGTGTGGTCAGGGGCAATATCACCAAAGAGAAGAAGAGGGAGTGCTGCCCCATCGATAAGGCATACATGACAAAATAATGTAGAGAATAGAACCCTAGATGTAGGTTTAGAGAACCCTAGTAATGAAAGGTAAAATATTATTGATATAGTGGCTCTACTTTGGGAACAAGTAGAAACACAAAAATAGTTGTTGGATGTCATGTTGAATCGAGAAACATAGGCTAGGAACTCTAATAGGAGATAGGAAAATGAACCCCTTATTGAGGCACAACTAGCTAGGATTCGACTTGAGGTCGAGTTGGGAAAAGAGATGAAACATTTGAAATCTTCCAAGTTTAATGGAGAGGAAGATGGTGATAAGGCCGAGGTATGGTTGAAGGAAATAGAAACCTATTGCAATATGAAGAATTTTTCCTTGGGTACTCGGACATCCTATGCCACATTGCATTTGCAAGGAGATGGTTTGGATTGGTGGGAAACTCTTAGTGCAGATCAAAAACTAGCAACAATAGTCGATCTAAAATGGGATGAATTTGTAAAAGCCTTCAAAGATAGATTTCTCATGGAACACTTCTATTCCTAGAAGTTTGAGGAGTTCACTAAGCTTCAATAGGGAACTAGAACAGTGGAGAAATACTATCAAATATTTTTCAAGTTGCTAAAATATGTGCCTGCTTATAATGAGAAAATGAAGATTCACAAGTTTATACTAGGAGCGGATCCTAGAATAGGGTAAGAAGTAGATATGAGGGAACCTACTACTCTACAAAAGGCCTATGATTTGGCCAGGAAAGTTGAAACATATCTCAAACCCTATTTTGACTATGAAGGGTTAGATGAGCAGGGTAGGGAAGCATTAAGGAAAAGGAATAGCGCAGGTTTTGTTAAGTGGGAAAAAGAATAGGTAAACAAATATTCCTCTAAGCATGATAGAAGGAATGACCAAAAATAGGGGAAGTTTAGAAGAAGGTTCCAAGGAAAGAATCATACTTCCAACAACCGTGACAAAGGAAACAATAGACCATCATAGGGACAGGTTAATTCTCCACATGTAGATAAAATAGAAGAGGGACAAAAATGGAAAGAACATCCAGGACCGAAAGAAGGATGTTATCTTTGTAGAGGACCACATTATGCCAATAATTACCCACAAAGAGTAGGAATGAGTTCAAAAGGAAAAGAACCAATGTACAAAGAAACTGCACCTAAAGAGCCCACGCACAAGATTTATGCAGCTACAAGAAACCAGAATCTTGATGGTCAAGCCACGCCACTATTGATTAAAGGTAAGATTTTTGGTAGGAATGTTAAAATCTTGATTGATAGTGGTGCTACAGATAGTTTTATTTCCACTAGTTTAGCTAAAGATATTTTAGAAAGACCAAGAATCTTGGCTCATGGGTGGAAGGTCGAGTATGGTTCAAGATAAACCTACTCCATTAATCAATGTTACCCTATGGTAGAAATTCACCTTACCTAGTGGAACAACAATAGGATGTTTGTATGTAGCACCTCTGCATGCTTTTGACATAATCCTAGGAATGGATTGGTTGCAAGCGCATAAGGTAGTACTCAACTTTTAGGATAGATGGATTGAGTATACAGAAGATAGGGGTGTTGTGCGAAGGGTGTATAGCCTACAAGGGGCTTTTCAACCTCAAATACTATCGAAAATGCAACTTAAGAAGGCCATAAAGAAAGGAGGAATGGTCTATGTAGTTAAGATAAACGAAATTGATAAAGAGAAGAAGGAAGAGGTGTTTGAGAAACACCCAATTCTTCAAGAATTTAGGGATGTCTTTCTAGAGGATTTACCTGGATTACCCCCTAAATGGGAATTTGAATTTACTATTGAGCTTCAACCTAGAACAGAACCCATCCATAGAGCTCCTTACAGAATGAATCCCATAGAAATGCAAGAGTTGAAGGTGCAATTGCAAGGGTTACTAGAGAAAGGATTGATCAAACCAAGTGTATCACCTTGGGGTGCACTAGTACTATTTGTAAAGAAGAAGGATGGTTCCTTGAGATTATGCATAGATTATAGAATGTTGAACAAGGCAACTATCAAGAACAGATATCCTCTACCGAGAATCGAAGATCTCTTCGATCAACTCAAAGATGCCATAATATTTTCAAAGATTGATTTGAAATCAGGATATCACCAATTGAGAATCCGTGAGGAGGATACTCACAAGACAACCTTTAAAACTCGTTATGGACATTATGAGTTTGTTGTCTTACCTTTTGGTTTAACAAATGCTCCAATGAAATTTATGAATTTGATGAATAACATCTTCAGGAAGTACTTGGATAGATTTATTCTGGTATTTCTAGATGATATTTTGATATATTCTAGAAATAAGATAGAGCACGATGAGCACCTCAGGGTTGTGCTAGAGCTATTAAGGAAAAATTAGTTGTATGGGAATTTATCCAAGTGTGAATTTTATGTGTCAGAAGTGCAATATTTAGGACACATTATTTTGGTTGAAGGGATCATAGTGGATCCTAGGAAAATAGAAGCCATTTTGAATTGGCCGCCACCTACAAATGTGATAGAAGTTCAAAGTTTCATGGGCTTAACTGGATACTATAGGTGATATGTGAGGGACTATGCCAAGATCACCTCACCAATAACTAACCTTCAGAGAAAAGGAAAAGAATTCAAGTGGATAGATAAATGTGAGGAAGCCTTTGATTTGCTTAAGCAAAAGCTTACCATACCTCCTATACTAAAGGTACCTGATCTTCAGGGAAGTTTCTCTATTTGTACAGATGCATCATTAGAAGGTTTGGGAGGAGTGCTCTCACAGGAAGAAGTAGTGGTAGCCTATGGATCTAGAAAACTGAAAAGACATGAGGTTAATTATGCAACCCATGACTTAGAGTTGGTAGTTGTAGTGTTTGCTCTCAAGAGTTGGTGATATTATCTAGTTGGGAGACCCTTTG
Organism: Wollemia nobilis; assembly: GCA_028583015.1. NCBI lineage: Eukaryota > Viridiplantae > Streptophyta > Pinopsida > Araucariales > Araucariaceae > Wollemia > Wollemia nobilis. The sequence continues at coordinate 1,610,647 of JAQPPZ010009575.1, forward strand.
AGCTAAGGATAGACCATCAGAGTCTACAATATATATTCACTCAACCTTTACTCAATGCTAGGCAAAGAAGGTGGATGGAATTCCTCATAGAATATGATTTTGGCATTGAGTATATAAAGGGAAAAGAGAATAAAGTCATTGATGCACTGAGTAGGAGGAGACATATAGCAATTTTGTCTTGCATCCATGTCGACTTGATGGAACAAGTCAAGGAAATGCAAAATCAAGATGCATACTACAACCAAATTTGGGAAAGGATGGAAAGGAAACCTGATGAAAACAAGGACTTTGGCATCAAGGATGGTTTCTTATGTTTTAAGAATAGGGTAGTAATTCTTGAGACTAGAAATTTGAGAAAGATGATTATGAATGAAGTGCATAGATCTCCATATTTTGCTCATCCAGGAGGAGCAAAGATGAGGGAGAATATGAAAAAGATATACTTTTGGCTAGGAATGAAGAGAGACATAACTGAGTTTATCGCTCAATGCCTCGAGTGCCAAAAGGTAAAAGTAGAACACAGACATCCTGCTAGATTGTTGTATCCGCATGATGTGCCTATGCAAAAATGGCAAGTGATTTCGATGGATTTCATTGTAGGGCTACCTAAAAATAGGTTTCAACATGATGCAATTCTAGTAGTGGTCGATAGACTGACCAAGGTTGTGCACTTTATACCTAGGAACACCAAGGATGATGTCGTGGTTATGGCTAACAGATTTTCCAAAGAAATATTTTGGCTTCATGGTTTTTTAGAGGTAATCATATCAGATAGGGACCCAAAATTCACATATGAGTTTTGGCAATCCTTGCATCATGCCATTGGTACTAGATTGAACATCAATTCTACTTACCATCCAAAAATTGATGGGCAAACTGAAAGAGTGAATCAAGTGCTAGAAGACATGCTTCACATGTACTGTATGGATCAAAAAATCCATTGGGAGGATTACTTGCATCTGGTAGAATTTACCTACAATAATGGTCACCATTCGACCATAGGCATGGCTCCATTCGAAGCTTTGTATGGAAGAAAGTGTAGGACACCATTATCATGGGATAATCTAGAAGACCAGATTGTGCTTGGACCAGACATGGTCAAAGAAATGGAGCAATAATTGAGGGTGATCAGAGAGAGGTTGAAGGAAGCTATAGACCATCAGAAAAGCTATGTCGATCTTAAGAGATCACCAAAAGAGTTTGTTGTGGGTGATAGAGTGTTTCTGAGGGTAAAGCCAAGAAAGAGTGCAATTAAGTCCACAAAGCTAGATCCTCACTTTATTGGACCCTTTGAAATCATAGAGAAGATTAGTCCTGTGGCATATCGACTTGCCTTACCACCCAATCTATCCAAGATTCATAACACCTTTCATATTTCTTTGCTTAAAAAGTATGTTGCTAATCCTGAGCATGTGTGGGATATTTATAATTTATAAATGGTGAATCCAAAGGCTATAGAGGTTTGACCAATAAATATCCTTGAGTTGATCCAAATCTATGAGGAAAGGGACTTTAGAACAATGTAAGGTCCAGTGGCACTGCTATTCTGAAAGAAATGCTACTTGGGAGAGAGTAGCAGACATGCAAAAATATTTTCCATTTTTATTTGAAGAATGAATTATAATTAATATTTTGATGTGAAACTTTGATGATACATAGAGGACTGTGTTAAGCCTAAGGGGGGGAGGATGTCATGACCCACCCTTGGCAAACTTTTAATTTTGTTGGACCAACATTTTATGGAATATTTTATTGAATGGAATGCTTGGATATTCCTTGTTTAGATGCTTAAATTTGTTTAAATATGAGCTTTATTGTGTATAAATTTTATGAGAATGTGATCTATTTTACCAATGAAATGATTGATTATTTCATGTGTGATTTCTATAAGATATTAGAATATGATGTTGCTAATTGAATTGCACTTATGTGAAGGAACAAGTGTTCATTCGAGGGTGAGAGAAAAGACTCAACCACCAAGAATGGAATGAGGGAAATGATGTGAAGTGTTATTTATGAAATAGTTTGGGCAATCTGGATAAATACCCATTTCATATAGTTGCATAACATGGCTTGCTTGAGGAGAATAGATATAATAGTGGTTGAATGAAATATTCTATCTCTCTTTTTATTATGATTGTGTTTATTATTGTAGACACCAAAATCCAGCCACTTGTAAGTCATCTATACCTTCCTGCCACCCACGTGTCAGTCATCCATCCTTCCCGCCATTATTTGGCCCAAATCCACACTTTCCCACCATTATTTGGCCCAATTTCACTTTTCCCGCCATTTTTCATCCCCAAATTTATTTAAATTAATATTTATATATATATTTTAATATTTTAATATATTTTAATATATATATAAATAAAGTTTAAGTGATTTAATCTCGAGCCGTCCATCCTTCATTTAATCTCATCCGTCCATCCATCTTAATCCGTTTCACAACCTAGATTTATTCTCTACCCTTGGATCCACTTTAATCTTAGCCACACGTTCAAAGTGTCGTTAAAACCCTAAAGTGTGCCCTAAGAGTAGATTATAAATTGAGTCACCTTGATGGCTCAAACCCTATCTATCTCTTCGGCTAAACCTACTTATCTTCCCTATCTAAGTCCGGAGTTGGCTATTGCTGTTAATCCCGAGTCTTCCGAGTCTTCTACGGCCCTAAGTCTGAACTAAACCCTTTCGCCGCATCCATCGCCGCCGCCTCGGTCTCGCCGCGTTAACAGGAAAAGGTATAGATTCGTCTAAAGCAAGTAATCTTTCTTTATGTATTAATCACTGTTGAATTCTCGCATTCTGTTTATTTTTATTTCATAAATCTAGGGTTTTAGATCGCTTTCCGAGGGCTCACACAAGGGGAGCCCTCTTATTAGTTTCTAACTCTTTGATAATTTTAATGTGTGCAGGATTCTAGTGGTAGATCCCGATTTGTTGATAGCAACTGCTTAAGCCGGAGTGGTCCGAGCCAAAGGATACAACGAAGCCCACTCATTCTCGTTGAGGTTAAGGATACATTCTTCGGAGACGCCACCACATTGTGCCGCCTAGGGTTTCTGAGAACCCTAGCACAAATTGTAACTTTGTATCACTAAAAGGGTTACAGTGCCCCGTTGTACTTAAAAGGAGTTTCTAAACTCCATTGATTAATAAAAATCATTCATTTTGTACAACCTGTTTCGCATTCCTTTATTGTGATTTCTTTATTTCTGTTTGGCGTTGTATCTTTAATCTACAAATGGCGATCACGGTGGGACCCCTAGGGTTTCATGTTTTTAATACTTGCTTTACTGATCTATTCCTATTTTTGTTTTATTTTGCAGGTTCAGAAATCGTGAAATTCGTTGTTCCAACAAACTAGGGTTTCTGAGGAGTTTGCAAAAAACGCAGCAGACGCAGAGCGGCGTCTGGAAGTCCGATCCGAAACGCAGAGGTGCGTTTCAGCCTGCGCAGACTCCCTTGGGCGTTTGAAGGCAGTTTTACAGAAAAAGCGTAGGCTTCCGAGTAAGTGCGTTTTTTTTTTTTCTTTGTTAAACTGTACTTTTTACGTTTTTGGTTTTTCTCTCGTATTCTGTTTCTTTTTCAGATCATTGCTTTAAAATGAACAAAAACTAAGTAATCTGAAAAGAACAGTTAAGCTGTATATACATTTTTTTTGTTACATTTTTAGTTACATTTTTCTCCATTGCATTATTGGTTGTTGCTTGCATAAAAAAAAATTGCATACCTAGCCGCATATTAGAATAGCTACGAATTATCTGCTTTAGTTATCTAAGTAGGACTATTGATTGGATGTCAATAGTACTCCTGCCATTGGGTGATTCCAGCCAGAGAAGTGGACGAACCTTCCGGTTGCTCCTTTGATATCTGATATCATTGGTAGGCAGGGGGTTTTAAACGGTGTACTCCACTTCTTCAGAGGAAATGGCATATTTTCAGTGGCCTCTTGCTTAGATCATTAGAACTTTTGATTTATAGCTTTGTATGTATACATTAGACAACTAAAACACTTAAAATAAAATTCACTGCATTTCATATTGCATTTAAAACAAGAATATCCTGGATTTCATCACCGTGTATTGCTTGAAGTTTAGTGACGGTGGAATTCATCTCCATCCATTAAACTTCTGCCTCGTACACCATAGGTCACCCCCGAGCAAACTTGCCGGATTTCATCACCAGTAAGAATCTCGTTGTCCTTTCCTAGCCATAGTTTTTACCTTTTTTGTGAATAATTCAAGATTAGATCACATGCAAAACTCATAAACCGGACACTTAAAATTTACTACAGATTAAGATCAGAAAATAAGTAATTAACCGCAGGTAAGACACATTGGTTGAAACCTAGGTTGTGACTGTTTTCTGATAATTTCTTTAGTGTAAATTTATCATTCAAGTTTTGCATTCTTCTTTTCTGAATTTGTTTAGATTTATTGCGTTATGGTCTTAACAAGGAATCAATCTAAAGTGTTAAATCTAAATAATCAAATGAATAATTCACATAACATCCCCACCACCAACATGACCACTTATCCTAGTGAATTTCAGCAAGGTTCGCCTATAGGTCTTTCACGTCCTTCTACCGTCTATCGCATGGCCATGCCCATGGAGGAAGACAATTCCTGTCATATTACCCACATTGATATGGCCCAAGTGCAAACTCACTTAAGAGATGGCAATGGTTATGTCCTTGAGCCAATCCAAGATTCCCCTATGCAAGATTCTATTTTTCAGCAGGATATTGCATCAACCATACCCGCTGGTTTCACTCAGTCTACACTAACCCTTTTTTGAGGCTAATGTTGTATCCGCTCAGCCGGATTCATCTCCAACATCTTCCTGCATGCTCAATTGTCCTCCTTTGGAGACAAATGTAGTGTCTTCCCGACCACTTTCTCCTCCATTTACCCGGTTGTACACCAATTCTCTCTATGAGGCCGGTGGAACCTCCTCTAGCCATGACCAATTTCAACCCTCTTCTTCCCAAACCATTTATGGTTTCACCCTACCCGGGGCATAGCCATCGTTTCTTCCCTGTACCGCCTACTTCAGCCACCTTCATTGCCCCCGCTATGCAGCCTCCCGTGACTACCATGGCAGCCGCCCTCCACCTTCATCCAATCATCCCACATCCCTTGGGTTAGAAATTAATAAGGTTAGGGAGTACCTCGACAAGTTGCTTCAGCAACAACAACAACAAAATGCCCAACCACCTGTCGTAGTAAATCCTACACCCCAACCAATTTCTACCCAGCCAGCTTTTCTTAGCTCAGGCCCCACCTGGGTACCCCAATCTTCGGTGGTGTCCATTCCTACCCCACCTTTCTCCCAACCCATCCAGCTTCATCATTCACCCCAATCACCTTCTTTCCGGTATCATCCATACCAACAACCAGTCCATTCCACACCGCCTAATCCAGGCAATTTCATCCCATCTCATCATTTTTCCACTCCTCCATTGCATCATCATAATCATCAAACGAATCAAAATTTTCATGAAGATTCTCGACTCCATGCTATGCAACAACAGATTGACAACCTTATGCTCAACATGCCTGGCTCATCTAGTCGAAAACCTACGCTAAGGTCGTTGATCAATCAACCAATTCATCCTTCGGTACCTTCACCGCCATATCCGACTGATTTCACATTACCGAAGTTTGACAAATTTTGAGGAACTGAGGATCCTCACGAACATGTGAGCTCATTCATGCATGCCTGCTTTAGAATCCAAAATAATGACGCTCTTATGCACATAAATTTTCCTCATACATTAGGAGGAGATGCTGTACAATGGTACAATCATTTACCTCACCATAGCATTTATGCTTACGAGCAATTGATTAATCTATTTTTAGAACGATTCTCCCTAAATGTACAAAGGAAAGTCTCATTGTCCGACTTATACAAGCTCAAGCAACATGACGATGAGACTGTTTATGACTTTGGAAACCGTTGGAGGGCTATCATTAATAAATTGCCATTCTCCCTACCAATGGAGGAGTTAACCAAAATGTTCACCCAGAGTTGTCTAAAACCTATCTCTTGGTTACTCCAATTACAACAATACAGGACTTTTGAAGAGGCTTTGGCCCAAGCAAGTATCATAGAAGACATTAAAGTCCAAGAGGGTGTTTTAAAACCCCGTAGAAAAGAATGGCAACAAAAGGGCCAACAACGAAATAATAATTATGGCCAAAACAAACAAGCACAGGCTAGTACAACCTCAAATGTTAACCAAGTTAATCAAGTGGTGGCGAGCCAGCCCGTAATGGCTCAACAACAACAAGTAATGCAAAGTCAACCGCAACCAATTGCTTATCATGCGGTACCCGCCCTTCCTCAACCAGCTCACAATACTGGGCCAACCATGGAAACTCGACCTTGGCAAACAAATCGTCCCAAGCGACAGGTCACACCTTTAGATGAACCATATGCGGTCATATTCAACAAGTTATATAGCACAAATCGGTTAACTTTACCTGAGTTTAAACCTTTAGAACCATCTAGAAGGGGGAAGTATTACAAGGAGTACCTATTTTGTCCTTATCATAGGCAAAATGGACACGATATCAATAATTGTACAGCTTTCAAACATGTGATCCAAGATCTTATTGAGATTGGAGCCATTAAATTGGATAGCCCCTTAGCCCAACAAAATCAAAATCTTGGTGTATTTCAAACACCCCTTCCACATCGAGAGGAAGCTCCAACAACTTCAGGGGGAGTAACTCAGGTAACTCCTCCTAATCAAGTCAACCATGTACAACAATACCAAGGTTTTGTGGGTACTATTAACGTAGTAACCCGGGGTCAAAGGGCGAACCAACCAAATCAGGCTGAACCACACCAACTGTACAAACCCCCACCCACCTCAGTAACAAAGACCCAACGACGTGCTAGTACTTCTCAACAACCGCTAAATCATTCTACTCAACGCCAACGACCCATCATGTCATTGAGTAGCCGATTAACTACCAGCTTTAAAATGGCTTCGCCAAGTTATCGATCTATGACCTCATTCAACAATCTCCCCCGCATAGAGAGGCATTAATGGAAATATTAAAGTCAATCGAGCTTCAAACTCAAGATACTAATGCCTTCAACAACTTTGTGGGGAGTATTCAAACATGCATGGAGCCCTCCATCACTTTCTATGATTTTGAAATCAAACCTTTGTCAACAGAAAGTATAGATCCTCCACCGCATATCATGGCCAAGATCGATCACAAGCCATTCAAGAGAGTCTTAATTGACACCGGTTCCTCAATCAATATCATTACAACATCGGCGTTGAGTCATCTAGAGCCGTCGCCATCCCTTATCACCAAGTCGACTTTTACTCTTAAAGCATTCAATGATGCTTTATCTTCCACGGTTGGCACGGTTATCTTGCCCATTGAGGTAGGGGCCCGAACTTTGCATACCTTGTTTCACATCTTGGAAGGGTCCATGGCATACAATGTATTGCTTGGACGGCCTTGGCTTAGGGAGATGAGATGTGTCCCTTCTATACTGCATCAATGTCTCAAGTATGTATATGAGGGACAGTTCATTGTGTACCCGCCGACACCGAACCCTTCAAACATTGCAACTATGTCTCAAATCCTTATGAGATTGTGTTGCCATCCACTCATCTTTTCTTGACCCCATCTACTTCTTCTATACCATCTTCTTCTAAAGCTCCCATTCCCGAGGAGCTACCCATCATATCGCAACCATCTTCCTCTTCCGCTATTCCATCTCATTCACCACTTTCTTCATCTCCTAATCTTCCTTCTTCTTCATCGGTGACCACATGCACATGTGGCCATGACCAATCATCTCTTTCCACGTCATTACCCCCTTCTTCTACACCTTCTTCAACATCACCTATTATTCCTCCATCTTCCCAACCATCACCAGCTGATGTTTCACAAGTCAATGAAGCATCAACCCAACCAAATCCTTCCAATTCTTCTATCCCACATTCTTCTATTCCATCATCTAGTCCATCTCCCTCCCAAGTCAAGGTCCATCTCACTGATGCAGGTATTGGTGAGTATGCCATCCAAGATGTCCACATCACACCGTTCAATGTGCAAAAAGTTAAAGATTTTGGTCGTCCACATGACCAACATTTATCCATTGGATCGGTTTATAACATGGGTTCTATGCCAAATTCCATTAATTTTGTATATGGGGGAATAGAGTCATCTTCTAGTCCTACCACCATACTAGAACCCAAGCATCCATTCTCGCCAATATCGAAAGGATGGAGGGTTTTCCCTCTCGCTATTTCCACGGACATAATTGGCAGCAATTTGGCCTAGGTCGATACGAGCAAGGGGTAACCGAACGCATCGATATGCCATACCGTAGACCCACCGAGCGTTTTGGCCTGGGCTACCAACCACTTCCATCCCTTTCTTCTTTTGAACAAGCTTTTCAAAGCATTAATCTTAATTCAGAAGAAGAAATTCTCCACCCCGACAAATCCGAAGATGAAACCTATGAAGAATTTGACGTCATGTCAAATGGTGATGAATCAAGAAGAGTCGGCGCCCATTGTTCCCCTCACCGAACAAGACGAGTTTTATCTCCAATTGTTCCCTCTCCAAGAGGCCATCTTTCGCTTGCTTCTTCCACAAGAACGAGGTGAACCACCCCCTCCGCCACATCCATAAGCCATAATCCAAACCTGTATTATATGTATATACTAAAATAGTGGTTTTCACCACTACCAAAAAAAAAAAAATCAGAAAATTCCCAAAAAAAAAAAAAAAATCAAAATATATAAAAATACTTTATTGCTTTATGTATGTGTGTAATAGTGGTTTTCACCACTACAAAAAAAAAAAAAAAAAACTACAAAAAAAAAAAAAAACTGAAAAACTATGTTGTTTTGCATTTCAGGTCTTCCGAGGTCTTCACCGGTATTCCCTTCCATTCCGCCCATCCTTTCTTCCATAAGTCGACAATGAATTTTGAAGACTTATTCACCCCGCTCCATAATCCATATGATCCGGATAAGCCAATCCCGATCAACCCAAACTTGATTGACATGGATCGAATTTCATCCCCTCCATCTATTTCGTAGTTCATCCTTTCCGAGGAATTGTTAAGGGCTTCCGCCAACTACATTCCTCCTTCACCTCCACATTCACCTTCATCTTCTAAGCCGCAGGTCTTCCAGCAGACATAGACGAGAGCAAGGCGCAGGAGCTTGATGACATTTTAGATGACATAAATCCGATCCCTACTCCCCATCGCCTTGAGGAAGGTTCCCACATGTCTATTGAAGAAACTATCGATGTAGACCTTAGTCCAGTACTCAAGATGGCACCCAAATTGTGAAACCGGCTAAAAGTCTATCATCAGAGGAACAAGAGCAAATGATTGCTCTACTCAAGCGGAAGAAGGAGATATTTGCATGGTCTTACAAAGACATGCCAGGCCTAGACCCTAATTTGGTTGTCCATAACCTCACCTTACAAAAAGATGCTAAACCTGTCAAACAGAAACTTAGGAAAATGCATCCTACCGTGGCCCTCATAGTTAAATCGGAGATTCAAAAACTTCTGGATGTTAAATTTGTCGTCCCGATTGATTATCCTGAGTGGCTTTCTAACATGGTACCCGTTCGCAAGCCTAACGGGGGAATACGTGTTTGCACCGATTTTCGAGATCTAAATAAAGCGTGTCCTAAGGATGACTTTCCTCTTCCAAACATTGATACTCTTGTCGACACCTGCGCTGGTCATGAAATGCTTTCGTTCATGGATGGATTTTCGAGGATACAACCATATTCGAATAAACCCTGAAGATCAACACAAAACAACATTTACCACACCTTGGGGAACTTTTTGTTACAGGGTGATGCCCTTTGGCCTTAAGAACGCAGGTGCAACCTATCAACGAGCCATGACTTATATTTTCCATGATTATATGCATAAGATTATCGAAGATTATGTGGATGATTTATTGGCAAAATCTAAAACTCGACAAGAGCATTTTGATGTATTGGAAAAAGTTTTTGATAGACTTCTAGAGCATAAAGTAAGGTTGAACCCTAAGAAATGTGTCTTTGGTGTTACCTCGTGCAAACTCCTAGGTTTTATTATCTCTAAACGAGGTATTGAGGTGGACCCAAACAAGGTCAAAGCCATTATGGAAATGTGTCCCCCAACTAATTTGAAGGAGTTGCGTAGTTTGCAAGGAAAGATTAATTCAATCCGTCGCTTTATTGCACAACTTTCTGATAAATGTAGGCCATTTTGCCACCTACTACAAAAGGGGGTACAATTTTCATGGACAGATGAGTGTCATAAAGCCTTTGATGACATCAAGCAGTACTTAGCGTCTCCGCCGCCTTAGCTCCGCCTCGTCCAGGGGTCCCTTTCAATCTTTATATCTCAAGAACGGACTTTGCCTTAGGGACAATGCTTGCACAAAAGAATGAACAAAATCGTGAGCAAGCCGTCTATTATATTAGTCGAACATTGGTAAGCTATGAAACCCGATATGCTTATGTGGAAAAGTTGTGCTTAGCAAGTGGTTTTTGCCACTAAGAAACTTCGTCATTATATGCTTAGCCATACAACATATGTCATAGCTAGAGAAAACCCTTCGCGTTATATGATGTCTCGCACTTATAATAACACTCGTACCGCTAAATGGATAATGTTGCTTACCGAATTCGATCTTGAATTCATTAGCCAAAAATCTGTTAAAGGTCAAGTTATAGCCGATCAACTTGCGGAAGCTCCACTACCTAGTGATCATCCTTTGATTATTGAGCTCCCGGATGATTCGGTATTTGCTATCACTGAACAAGAAGAGGACATCATTCCGGAGGAAGATGTTGACATCACGCTATTCTTTGATGGCTCTAAGTGCGCGAAAGGTCAAGGCGCTGGAGTTGTGTTTCATACACCTCAAGGGATTCCCATCCCTTTATCATTCAAACTAGACTTCCAATGCACCAATAATACAACAGAGTATGAAGCCTTAATTTTAGGTCTTCAATCAGCCATAGCTATGAGCATTAAGCGTATTCGGATATTTGGGGATTCTCAACTCGTGGTTAAACAAATTACAGGAGAATACCAAGCCAAAGAACCTACCATTAAGCTTTATCATGATGTAGCAATGAAGTTGCTCTCTAAGTTTGATTGGTATGAGATCACTAGTTTGCCTCGCTCGACTAATAGATTTGCGGATGCCATGGCCTCTCTTGGATCATTGATTCCAAAGGACTCCCTTGGAGAGGTACAACCCCTAATCATTTCCACAATCTCTAAGTCTGCAATTGTCCGTGCTGAGTCTAAGGATGAAAAAGATGTTTGCTTTATCCATTCGGATCCATATGAGCCTTGGTCTAGTGAGATAGTAGCCTTCCTCAAGTTTGGAACACTCCCATCTGATTTGTCTCGAACTGCCCGCCGCTGCTTTAAGCAAAAGGCAGCTCGTTTTGTTCTTTTGGGGGATGTGTTGTATAAACGTGGATATGATGGAGTACTCCTCCGCTGTCTAGAAGCAGGTGAAACACATAGAGCTATTGCTGAAGCCCATGATGGTACTTGTGGTGGTCATTTTAGTGGAATGGCCATTGCGAAGCGTATTTTACGTATGGGGTATTATTGGCCCACTATGGAACAAGATTGTTGCAAATATGTTAAACAATGTAAAAAGTGTCAAGAACACGCTAATTTAACCCATATACCATCACAAGTTTTACAGCCCATCCAAAGCCTTTGGCCCTTCTCACAATGGGGTCTCGATTTAATTGGCAAGATTTCACCCGCCTCTTCAGGACAACATACTTTCATCATTACAGCCACTGAATACTTCACAAAGTGGGTTGAAGCTATTCCTCTAACCAGTACGACAGGTCCTAGAATTGTGGAGTTTATACTTCACCATATCATTTGTCGTTTTGGTATTCCCTCTAAAATTATTTCTGATAACGGCAAGTCTTTTAAGAATAAGGATGTTCGAGCTCTTTGCGAAAAGTATAATATCCAACATAGTTTCTCAACTCCTTACTACCCACAAGCCAATGGACAAGTGGAAGCTTCCAATAAGACCATAATTGCTATTCTTAAGAAACTTGTTAAAGAAAATCATAAAGATTGGCATACACAAATCCCCTTGGCATTATGGGCTTACGTAACAAGCATCGAACTCCCATTGGGGCAACGCCATTTTCTTTGGTCTATGGAGCCGAAGCAATCATGCCTCTTGAGCTCGAGATCCCTTCCTTGCGAATTTCTTTGCAGGAATTTATCGATGATGATACTGCTAGACAAGCACGTCTTGATCAACTCACACTCATAGATGAAAAACGAATCAATGCTTTAGAGCATTTGCGAGTTTATCAAGACCGATTGAAACGTGCTTACAATGCCAAAGTTCATCTAAGAGAATTTCAAGTAGGGGATCTTGTCCTTAAAGAGAATCAACAAAACACCAATGCATTGCCGCATCTTCGAGATAAATTCGCGGCTAATTGGTTAGGTCCATATATGGTCACCGAAAGAGTGGGTAATGGAACTTATAGACTTGCCAGTTAGAGGGAGAGGAAGAACCCGAACCACTTAATGTTATACACTTGAGGGCATTCTACGCATAGTTTGAATTTTATATGTACATATATACATGGCTTGTACAACAAAAAAAAAAAAAAACAAATAAAATAAAAAGAATTTGCATTTCATTGTTAGTTGCATACATCTCATTCAAAAACATTGCATTTCATGTGCATACATCTCATTGAAAACCATAACATTTCATTTTCAGCCATAGTTGCATATCATGTTAGAGACCATTCTATCTTTTGGATATAAAATTTGGTCAAGCAAAAGTCATGTTGCCTTAATCAGGGGCACCTTCATAAAATCCATCAAACCGAATTGTCATTCGTACACCCATTTTCCATTTGCACATATTTACATTGCCAAAATGTTTTCAGTGTTTTAAGCAAACTTCGAAATGCATGTCAAAGTTCTCTAGGGCCATATCACAAATTACACTAAATAAAATCTTGAGTATTGGGAAATGATTTCAAAAGCGGTCTTGAACCTATCACATTTTCACATCTTAAAAACATCTTGTGTCAAAGAGAGATAACACCATCCTTGGGTTGTGCCTTGAAGTGAAAAGGGTAATCCTCGTTTGTCCTATCATGCAAACATAGTCCATAAAACAGTGGTTCTTACCACTATCACAAGCAATCACAAAATATAAATATAAACAGAGTAGTAAGGATAGGGTAAAATTCTCATCATACTTCGGCTGAGAATCCGATTCCCCAAAGCTCTAAGGAAATGAACATTTTTCACACACCACCGATCCCAAATAAGTTGTAAGGATCGTACTACTTGTCCAGGCAGACGGATAGGTAGTCATCCCAAAGGCTTACAAAGGTCAAAAACAACATGGACTATGGAGTTAACCTTCACCGGGGCTATAGACGCTTGACTCGGCAAATGGAGTATACTCATTGCGTGGCGACATGTCTCTCCTCAAAAAGAGACCTCTCGAATGCTCATATGGACAAACTAGCTTCGGGGTCTTCTCCATAACAGGGTTACCTAATTTATGCAAGATGAGGTTAATGAACACACTTGCACACACACAAGTTTTTGATTGCCTAGAGTCACTACCATGCTTCGGATTTGGTTAATGAACTCGCATGCACACACATTTGGTCCTAGTTGAATTAGGCAATGTTAGTAAGTTTGTTTGATACCACTAGCATGTTTGAGTCTTTGTAAAATAGTCTTCCATATCAACCTCCATATCACCCTCCATATCTTCTTCCATATTCATGTCATTCCATACGTCATCCATTCACAAGCCACCAAGTTCGGTGCCCCCGATTAAACAATTATGATAACAGTTGCTTAAATCTAACTATCTAAAAGTATGAGTGCTTCTTAGTGCATATTTCATTTACTTAGTCTTGCATTAATCATCTATAAGTTTGCATTCCATTCCATCACATATGCATCAAAAACATTAAAACATATAAAAACATGCATCACAAAAACATAGGCATTCACACAAAAGAGAGTAAAACACCAAATAAATAAAAGCCATGTATATATATATGTATAAAGGTCAAACCGTACAATGAATGCCAAAAGGCTACAATATACAATAGAGCACCAAGGCTCATAAAGAGTGCATCTAAGCACTAAGCTAACCATCAAAAGAGGACCCCCGAGACCTAGTAGGAGCCCTAGACCTAGTGGTGTGCCTAGACTCACTACGCCTAGAGACAGAGGAGGATGGAGGATCAAGCAACACAATGTGATGCCTAAACAATGTGTCCTCCAGAGTCTCAATGTAACGAGTCCTAGACCTAAGCCTAGCTATGTCTATCCCGTGCAGTCACTCCCTCTCTGCTAGCTCTGCCTAGAGTCTCGTCACCCCGTCATCCCGGGGCACCCCGGTCGCTCCATCCAAGTCCGCCGCCCGGCCATCCTCTCCTCCCGAGCAACTAACAGGGCATCCCGCTCTACCGCTCTCCTCCGAGCTATCCTCTCGTCCCAGGCAGCTAGCATAGCATCGCGCTCCGCTATCTGTTGCTGCAGCTGCGCCAGCTCGTTCTCGTGCCCGCTAGGGGGTACCTCCCTAGCCTCTCCTACGGCCTCTCCTAGGCCCTCTCCGCCATCCTCCCCATCATCTCCGCTCCTCGAAGCCTACCGTGCCATCTTCCCCTTTCGCCTTCGACTGTCAGATCGAAGGGGGGACCCTCCCTACGCTTGGGAACCTCCACGGTTCCCTCGCCTCTCCAGCCCCTGGCTCTCCGGCTCTACCACCACCAATGGTGGCTCCCACCTCGGCTCACGGCCATCCATGCCGCATACTCACTCACCCCGACGTCATCCATGTCGGGGATCTCCATGTCCTCATCGTCCTCTATCACCTCCCTCCATGGCTCAGACACGCCAATCCCCTCTCCGATCCGTGCCTCCGATAGCGCACCGGCTCACCGGGGACATCCCTCGCTCAATCCGACCCCCTGCGGAGTACTCGAGACATCTCGTATGTACTCCGCTCACCGTGGCTCTGCCCTACTACCCATCTGGCCTATCGCACCCATCTCAAGTGCTCTCCATCCCCGATCCACCTCGCCTCCCGCCAGGGCCTCCAAATGACTTGGACATCTGTCAAGTCTGCCCATAGTCTCCTATACCATTGCCCCGATCTCACGGGGCGGCTCGACTGTCTCTCCTCCGCCACCGGCCATCTCCTACCATAAGCCCGGCTCACGTCCCAGCTGAGCCCATGGCAACCCCTCCCGATCGGGCCACTCAAGTGCTCCCAGCCCAAGACCGGAGCACCACACTGCAACCCAGCCCTTTCGGCCCCGTCTCCGAACCTCATACAACTCCCGCACACCCGCGCCAATAAAGCGGGCGCCTCTGCATACACTACCCTATTAGTGAGCATCTCGCTCACTACACCCATCAAGTTCCATGGGAACCCCTGCACCCGTGTCGTTCGGGGCCACAATGTTGGCCAACACGAACATCGTCGTAGCCTCCACCGCTCCCAACTCCTTGGCCGTATACATGGTCAAGTATGGGATCCTCCCGCTCTCCGTCCGGATCTCCCTCCGCCATCCCCAAACACCTTGGCCATCTCCGTGGCCCTATCTCGTCCAACCTCCACCCGGGCCCCCTCCACGGGCACCTTGAGGATGCGGTATACATCCTCAAGCGTCACCGTCATCTCTCCACCGGGAGCTGGAACGTCCCCCGATCTGGATCCCACCTCTCGGCCAAAGCCGAGAGGTACCCCTCATCCGCCCGAACTACCTCCAACCGGGCTGCCTCCGCTAGCCCCACTACATCCAATATCTCCCAGTCTGCTTGGGACAACGACCTCCTCATCCCCGGAATGATAGGGGAGAATCGGTGTCGTGCCTCTAACACCCTAAGCTGCAAAACAACAAAACAAAAATTTGTTACAAATTTTTCCAAAAAAAAAAACACATAATAAGTACTTGCTTAAATGAACAAATACCTCAGCTGGCTGCACTGGCGCGTCCGCTCCCATCTCCGCCATAGCTCCCGTGTGCTTCACTCTCCCACACAACCTTTCACTCCACTTCACTCCACTCCCTCAGACGCACTTCTCTTAAGCTCGAACGCACAAATGAGCGAAATTCTCGCTGAAACTGTTTAAATAGCTGATTTTGGCGCCCTGAAACGCAGTAGGGCATTTCATGGCGGATTCAGACGTAGTCCTACATCTGCAGAGCGCCTAAACACCGGCGGGGTCTTCGCCAACCACAAACGCAGACCGACGTTTGGTGTCAGTATTGAATAAAGGAACAAAACTTACAAAATTGAAGCTTACCTCCTCCAAATTTCATCAAATTGCATTCATCCATTCTTCTTATCATAATAAAACATTTTGTGAAGGTTACAACAGCTTTTGGACACAAATTTTGTCATTTCTCTCAAAAAGCGCATCATTCATCATTGTTTTACAAATTGGGTTAAAAATATTCAAAACCTTCACAAAATTAACCACATTCATCAATTCTTCTGATCTATCGTCAATTTTTCATTCTTCTTTCATCATGCATATTTTTGCCAAATCAAATTAAAGTAAACCTCGTATCTAGTGGTATATTCTATCACCTTGGCGATTGCAGCGATTTGAATCCATGCAATTCGGTAAGAGGATTAAACCACCATAAGGACACTTACCATTTATCATCATCAATTATTTCAATCGCTTGAAAATTGGAAATCAATTTTGGGTATTCTACTTTTCAAGTGACCTCATACCAAGATTAATTTGCTCAACAGTTGTCATTGATGGCCTAGTTCATGGGGCCTTAAACATGGACAATCTTTCATATCGTCATTATTTTAAGTCTTGCTAGAGATTGTGGCTACCTAGGTTGATTGGTTCCGACCCGAGGAATTATCCATACAGTCACTAGGAGCATCTCTGAGTTCTGGACTCTTTCATGCATCTTTCATCTCTCCATATCAATGGCGCCAACAAGGCAATTTCATCAAGAGTATGGATTCACACACAGGAGTTGGGGCATCCGTTATCAATTTCTAATTTTCCTATAGTGGAATTCATCTTACATGATCATGGAATTTACAGCTTGGCAAAATCCCTTTATAACCGTTAGGGCAGAAAACGGTCCATCTTTCACATCACTCATATCGTCTTCAATCATATTCTTTTCTGGTTTGTACACCAACCCCTTTTCGGTTGGGACATAAACAGATGGTGCATGCACCAACCCTTTTTTCACCGTTGGGGCAAAAACGGTTCATTATCTTCCAATTTCTTCCAATTGGCTTGTGAGAACCATTCTCGCTCGCCAATTGAGGGGGTAAGCTGAAAATTTTAAATATTCTTTTATTCTTTGGTCTTCAAAGTTGTGCTTTAGTCTTGAGAGAGAGTTGCGTCTGATCCAGCTTTTCAAGTGTCTTAAGTTTTTGTGCTACATTGTGTCTTCACACAAAGCAGCTCAAAAAGGGGCATCTGTAGACACCAAAATCCAGCCACTTGTAAGTCATCTATACCTTCCTCTCAGCCACGTGTCAGTCATCCATCCTTCCCGCCATTATTTGGCCCAAATCCACACTTTCCCACCATTATTTGGCCCAATTTCACTTTTCCCGCCATTTTTCATCCCCAAATTTATTTAAATTAATATTTATATATATATTTTAATATTTTAATATATTTTAATATATATATAAATAAAGTTTAAGTGATTTAATTCTGAGCCGTCCATCCTTCATTTAATCTCATCCGTCCATCCATCTTAATCCGTTTCACAACCTAGATTTATTCTCTACCCTTGGATCCACTTTAATCTTAGCCACACGTTCAAAGTGTCGTTAAAACCCTAAAGTGTGCCCTAAGAGTAGATTATAAATTGAGTCACCTTGATGGCTCAAACCCTATCTATCTCTTCGGCTAAACCTACTTATCTTTCCTATCTAAGTCCTGGAGTTGGCTATTGCTGTTAATCCCGAGTCTTCTCGAGTCTTCTACGGCCCTAAGTCTGAACTAAACCCTTTCGCCGCATCCATCGCCGCCGCCTGGTCTCGCCGCGTTAACAGGAAAAGGTATAGATTCGTCTAAAGCAAGTAATATTTCTTTATGTATTAATCGCCGTTGAATTCCCGCATTCTGTTTATTTTTATTTCATAAATCTAGGGTTTTAGATCGTTTCGAGGGCTCACACAAGTGGAGCCCTCTTATTAGTTTCTAACTCTTTGATAATTTTAATGTGTGCAGGATTCTAGTGGTAGATCCGATTTGTTGATAGCAGACGCTTAAGCCGGGAGTGGTCCGAGCCAAAGGATACAACGAAGCCCACTCATTCTCGTTGAGGTTAAGGATACATTCTTCGGAGACGCCACCACATTGTGCCGCCTAGGGTTTCGGAGAACCCTAGCACAAATTGTAACTTTGTATCACGAAAAGGGTTACAGTGCCCCGTTGTACTTAAAAGGAGTTTCTAAACTCCATTGATTAATAAAAATCATTCATTTTGTACAACTGTTTTGCATTCCTTTATTGTGATTTCTTTATTTCTGTTTGGCGTTGTATCTTTAATCTACAATTATAATATTTTTCTAATTGGAACTTCCTTGATTATAGAAGTTATGGCATGGTGAAGTAATTACATTATTATATGAGTTAATTTTAATAGACAAGTAATTAAGGCTTGATTAATTTTAGCATGTTGATTTGGAGCAGAATTGTTCCACTACTCTAGTCGAATAAATATGGTTGCCTTATATTTATTTAAGGGATGTCCATTGGGTTAGTGCTCCATAGTCTTTAGAATCCAAAGCTGGAGAATGTGGCAAAGGGGGAACTTCATTAGCAATGTCCCGACTAAACCAGATGGTAAAAAGAAATCAACAACCGAGGAAGATGAAGGAGCAAAAAATGAAGGAAAGACAAAGGATTGTAATTGCTTCTAGGGAGTTTCAATGAGATTTGACTGTGTGTATCATCTAGATCTTTTGAGTTTAAAAGTTTTGCTTAGATTTCATGTTAGCATATATGAAAATGATTTTGTTTTTTATTTAAAAGGAAAGCCTATTTAGTGAACTAATGGAGGCTATTGTAAAACACAGTTGACTATCTGAGATAGATAAGACATGTGTTAATATATGCCTGTAGGCTTGTGTGAATTCCCAAGACTTCTTATTATTAATCTTGTTTTATATTCTAGAGAAAATATAAAATGAAAGTAGGACAAACATAATGTTTGTAGGAAAAAATATTGGAAAAACTCTAGAAATATTCCAAAAAAATGGAGTGAAATGAGTAACAAATTGCTACCGTTATTGAAGAAATCTGTGAAATTTCTACGGTGATCTAACTATCGTTTTGCTAGTTACTGTAGTAAAAAATGATAATTAGATAGTGGAAAAATGTTGTGGATTTATTTGGAATTTATATTGGTTTTATTTTGGTTGTTATTTTTCAATCTCAAAAATCATTGCTACTCAACTCTTATTTTTGAAACCTAGAGTGAAACTCTAGATGAGTAATTAAACCTGCTACACTAGATTGAATGCCATGAGTGTTAGTGAATCCTTTGATTGGGAAATTTACCCATCTAATGACTGAAGAATATGAGAGAGGACAATAAGTTCATTAGGAATGAGATGTTATTCAATCAGATGTATGGACTATATATATTCATTATGGTGAGGAAACTCTTACGGTTGTTTGAAGTGGTGTTGTGTTATTCATGCTTTGTGGATATAGAGGTGATAAAATTGATAAGTCATGGTAGTTTCTTTGTGGGAAAGCTATGAATAATAACATCCACTCCATGATTGGAATAGACATATCCTTAGAACCCAATTACTATAAAATATTTATTGAAATTTATAATGGAAATGTATATCTCCAAAGGACTTGATAGTAGCATTTATTGTAATAATGACTTCAGTTGTAAATGCGGATGAATTTTAATTATTGAGAATTTATTCTATTGTGTAATTCTTTATGTTAAAATTGAAATCGAATCAAGCAATTTTATGGATGTGTCTTTCAGATTTCAGTACGTCATAGTGAAACTAGAATCTCATTAATCATAAGGTTTTGTTATACAAAATTTCAGCTATTGCCTTGATGATATGGCTCTAGTGTAACATATTTTTCAAAAGAGTTTGTGTGGGATTTTTATGCTATAGCATTAATGTATGGTTCTTATCCCTTGAAATTAGTTACATTCAGTCCACCTAAAATATTTTCTAGAGGAATAGATAAGGGGAAACTTCTATATTTTTCATTATGTGAATAGCTTTAAGACATCCTTTTTCTCGAACACAAATAAAATATCTAGGAAGAGTGATCAACTATCGCAAATATGAGTTGAGAAGGAATAAATCTTGCGCTGAAGGCATTTGCACTGATGGAATTGTGCAAGGCACCAAAATATTGGGCTACCTTTTAAAGGATTGAAAGGATTGAGCTAGCTCAAAGGATAATTTGAGATAGATAGCTTTATTAAAAATATGCCACCTAATGCTCATGAATAGATAGACTTATTCTTGAAGTAATGATAGGTGTATCTTGGGATGGTCAAATGGAATAGAAAGATATCACCTAGTACTCATGTGTAGATAGAATTATGCATGATGTAGAGATGGATGTATCTGAGTATCTTAGATTAAGGCATGCCTTCAAATTTGTAGTAGTGATAGCAACTAGTAGGTCATAAGAAAATAAAAAACTTCTATTTATTTGGGAAAAAAAACTTTGGGAGGTGACAAGTTGACCCCACCAAGGTAGCATTAACTATATCTGACTTAACTACTAGGGTATCCCAACTAGACTTAGATAGGATGGACACATACCAAATGATCTATTTGTCTAACTAGGTCACACTTAGTGTGATAATGGAATATGGTTTATTGGCAATTGAGGATGAAACACCATAAGTAAAAATAAGAAATTGAATATAGAATTAGAATAGGTAAAAGTAGAAAAGGATTATCTCCAACAAGATAAGGAAGGGATAAATAAAGAAGTATTTGAGAAGGATTAGCTAAAAAAGAAATACAAGGACCTTGAAACTTGACTTGTTGAAGATAAAAAATCACCCATTAGTTGATAAAGGAACAAAACTAACTCCAAAGAGTTTAAAAAAAAATATCGATAGATCATAGAATTGATACCCTTAAGAACTAAAGAGATAGTTGTAGATCCAAAGTCATATCAATAAATTTAAATGGTCAAGGCCTTTTGGGACCAAATCAAGGATAAGATGAAGAACACATATGAATATTTTCAATTAATCTCCTTGACAAAACAAATCCAAGAACAAGTCAACAAGAACATGAAACATGTAGAATGGTAGCTATCTATGAGTGGGAATATCAAGAAGTTCTAAAATTCCTTGCACCAATGACTATGATGTAGGCATAGTAGAAAGGGATAGATCAAATAGATTTTGTTAAGAAATTGAGAAGAATCATAGATGTCTAGAGGAAACTCCATATCTATTAAGATAACTTGACATCCTCAAGAACCCAAGTTTAGAACATTGACAAATAAATCCAAGGGTTAATTGCTATTAGAATACCTAATAATTTTAATGAAATGAAATTCATCCTAGATTATGATATCATAAGCACTATAATAAAGGAAGATAAGGATCAATTTGACCAATGAAATGCAACTAAAATATATGAGAGGCTAAAATGAATTTAGGCCAAATTATAGGGGCTAGCTACAAAATAGGAAGAGATATATAAAAATAATTTTGAAGACTTGATGTGGGAGGCAAAAGGCCTTAGAGTAGTAGAGATATTACATGACAATGAGTGGAAAAAATTTCTAGGGTGGCTACCACAAAAGACTAGTTACAGAAGAAATAATGCTTTTGATTTTTTTGTAGTGTAGATCCCAATTTTGTAGACTTCATTCCCAAAGATAAGGGTAGGATATAAGATCTTACACCAATTAATATTGTCATCCCATTAAATTACCATAAATTTATTATCTCCATACTACCTTATAAAATCTTGCCTATTTTCTAGGAGCATGTAGTGGTGAGATCGAGTAATAGAGAACACCCTAAAATTTTCAAAATTTGACTAAGCATAGATAGGGATAGATTTATTTTTAAAATTTAGCTTATTAGCTCTAAAGGTCAATTTTATTTCTGAAGGGGATCAATTTTATTGAAGGAGTGATTTTCTAATTAGAATTAGTCGATTTGTTTGCAAATGCAAGAAAAAAACTCAAACATCCATAGAGGTAAAAAAAGATATATTTCTTGAGGTAAATCTTCTAGAAAATGATATTTTGGCATGTAGTGGCACAATAAATTATTTTGAAATCCTTTTAATCCTATTACAAGTATTACTAAAGGTATTTAACATTTGGATATGCAACATTTTGCTAAAATTATCCCAAAATATTTACTTTTACCAGAAGTAATAATATTTCACCCTAGGGGCTCTGCAAGGGACTTCCATGGGAAGTCCTTCTCCACTTCCTTGCAGCCATTCCTTGGTACTCTCCTAGGTCCCTAGTTCTGTTCTAGTTTCCCAGGCATGTCCTTAACCCTTCCTCCTTGGTTGGATGGTATTGTAGACAATATCCTTGGGGCGGGAGGTCACTTATCCATTTGTCTTCCCCTTTCCTTGCTTTCTGGTGGGTTTCCTTCATGTGCTTAGTTTATGGGATGTCCTTGGGTTTTTCCTTAGGAACTTGGGATGTCCCTGTGTTTTTTATTGGGACCCTCCCTAGGATTTTTGGGTTGCTTCAGGGGTTTTACTTGGAGTTATCAGTTTTTTTCCCAGGTTTTTTGTAGGTTTTTGCTTGGTTTTGGCCTTCAGTGGTTCTTCAGATGTGGTTTGCTGTGGTTGTGGGAAAGTGGCTTCATGAGAAATTTTGCACATATTTTTGGTTTGGTGTGACCATGTGCTTTCTCCTGTGACTCTGCTCTTTGGGATCGTTGGTGTGGGTTCGATGGGCTCTCAATATTTTTCGTGGCTTTGATCATTGGCCTCTATGTTGCTTGTTGTTGGGTTCCTATTGGACTTCCTCATTTGTTTTCTTGAAGCTGTTCATTGGTGGTCCTGAAGGCTGTATGGGGTTTTTTGTTGCATCCTTTTGGTCTGGGATGGTATGTGCTTATCACTTGCAGTTGTTTCTCTCCATGGCTCATTCCATTTGGGTTCCTTGGAACTTTCCCGTCTCTTTCCCACGATGTGTTGTTCTGCATCTGCTGCTTCCTTTACTTATACTGGCATCCTCGTAGTTTCCTTGCATTGCTATAAGAGTATTTTATGGCCTGTGGAGATCCTCAGTTTGCTGTTCCACTTTCCAGGCCTGTTTGGGATGCAATTTATTTATGGTTGTTTTATTTTCTAGCATCCTTGCTTATTTCCCGTCCTTTCTTGGGTGAGTTCTCCTTTTTTACAATTTCTTAGTTTCACCTTGTGGTGGAGGGTGGTTTTTCTGCCTGGTTTCTAGTTTTCCCCTGTGTGGGATGTTGCATTTTCCTAGATTCTGGTTTTCCCCTATGTGGGATGTTATATTTTATCAGATTTTGGTTTTCCCCTACGTGGGATGATGCTTTTTTCTGTTTTTTGGTTTCCCCTGAGTGGGTTGTTTCTTTTTCCCGCCTATTGGGTTGTTCAAATTTGTATCTAGGTAGGATTGATCATTTAATTTTTTTGCCTTTTATTTTCCCTCTAGGCAGGCTTTTCAATTTTTTGGTTTCCCGCTTCCCACATATTTTCCTTGCTTCCTTCCTAAAGGCTTTCCTTATGCCTTTCCTAAAGGTTTTCCTGTTTCCTATCCTGAAGGATTTCCTCAAGCCTTTCCTTAAGTCCATCCTTGGGCTTTCCTACGGCCTTTCTTGTGGATTTTTAAGAAAAAATTTGGTGACTTATTGTAATCAAGTTTTGGGTCCCTTGATAAAAACCCACTTTAATTTAAATTTAACCAATAAAAAAAAATATTTCACCCTAGTAACTCAAGGGTAAATTTTTACTATAAATAGGGGTGTAAGGCCCTCATTGAAATCATATTTTGACCATGTGAATTTAGATCTACACTCTATGAAACCCACATTTTGCTTTTTAATAGTGAGTTTATAAGAAATTAGTAAGTCCTTAAGCATTCCATCAGTGGCATTTCCCTCCTACTTTACTAAATGTATGATGGTTTTTGCATGGCCCTTCTATCCCATCTTGTCATTCGCTAATCAATTGCATAATAAAATAAATGAGTGGAAATTGATGCTACTTGACTTCTCATATGTTGATTAATTAGAATCTCTTAGCATTATGATGTAAAATTTATGATTTTAATTTCATGCACTTTAAATTTCTATTCTATTTTACTTTTTATGCATTTCCTATTTCTAAACTTTACTTTTATGCAAGAAGTTTATATTAGTGTAGGTATTTTATATGAGGATAGTGAGGATCCAACCTAAATTTGGAGGTTAGGAGAAGCCATTGAAAATTCTATCCAACCTTGCTAAAACATAGATTGGGGGTAGAAAAATACTTAGAAGTTAGGATAGTTCTCGAGTTCAATAGATACATAATCAATTTTGATCCTCCTTTGTTTCAAATTTCTTGGCAATTGGAAGTAGGAAACAATAATGGAAGTGTGAATGAATGTTTTATTATTGTATCAATATGACAATGAAGCATTTAAAAATGTTATCTATCACTAAGTAATAATAAATAAATGATTCGATAAAAGGGAAACATATATTAAGTCTAGGAAAGGTGATCTCATGCTTAAATGGGATAAAGATTAGGCTCAACTCAGAAAGTTTTACAAATTTGATTCACTATGGAGTAGGCCTTACCATATTATCAATATTGAAGGAGAAAATGCATATGGCTTAATAAAATTGGAAGGATGACCACTACCTATATATACAATTTAAAAGCACTTAAGGAACTTGTAACCAATAATGATAACTTTTCATTATAAATATATACAAATTTATAAACATCCTTTATATATTTTAAATTTTAAATTTTTTCTCTTCTATATAAGGAATTGATTCTATACCTAGGTGAAAATCCTAAGGACAACAATGATCTCATGTAATTATCTTTGCTTCTTCATAGGAATTGATCAATCTAATGACATAAGTAGAAGATGAGAAATTTTAAAATTTTTCATTGAGTCACAAATAAGTTATTTGTTCACAATATCAGTAATTTATGCACATAAAGGGTGATATCATGTTGACACAAACACTATTAATATATATAAAGAAAAGTTTTTCAAGGTTGTATGCTAGCAATTTGATTGCAAACAAGTAATTTGCTCATAAAAAGAGTGATGCCATGCTGATTAGAAATGATCTAGGGAAAGAGAGGAGGAAATTTTTGTCAATTTTATGAATAGGTGGTTTTCTTGTAAGTAAATAATGCAGTCTATTGGATGACATTAAATTAACATGACATATAATTTAGGTAGTTTTGCATGGCTAATTCAAGGATGAAGTGATTTAATTTCTTCAAGATAATGACATGATGATGCAAACAAAAATCATAAAAAAAGAAAAAGAAACAACATATATCAAGGTGATCTCAATGTACTCGCCTAATTTATCTACAAATTTATGGATGATAGTGTGATCTCATATTTGATAATAATTTTTTTTCCAAGGATTATTGTAAGCAATCTTCTTGTTAAATTCTAATTCACCTACAAGATGAATGAGGAAGCCAAAAACAACAAAATATCCCCATGTCATGATGACATAACCCCAAATATCTAAGTTACTTATAAGTTTATAGTATCATAATGATGTGGGTGCAATCCTAAGGTTGAGAAACAAATTATGATAAATAAGGCCTATATCACTATGACATTAACCAAAGCTAGTGATTTGTTTACATAGTAAAAAAAGTTTAAAAAATAAAATTGCGTAACCCATGATATGTCATAGATGATGCATTTAATTTTTGCATGCAAGTAAGTGTAATATGGATATATAAAACCCTAAGGATCATGAGAAACACCCAATTTATTTTATCCTTCTCAAGTACTTCATGATCTCTACAAACACTCACATGCCATTGTAAACCCCCAAGCCCTATACAAATATACACCAAATCCAATTGAAATATAGAAATTTGAAGGAGAATAAAACCTCATTTCATCATAGAACATACTCTATCCCTATGTGCCCAACCGTAATCATTGTTGTCTTGAGATGCCAAATCAAATTCTTTTAGATTCTCTATCATAACTCGCTTTGCAAACATGCACCACTTTAAGCCTCAATAGTTGATGTTATTCACCTTTACACAAAGTGTCCTTTGTTTCTATTTTTATTTCTACATCATCTCCCACCCTTGCATATTATTCATATTCTATAGTAGACCTTTTGCAAAAGCATGCCACCTTCAACCAATCCCTTCACCACCTAGTTCTTTCCCACCTATGATTCTTATATAAGATATTTATTTTTCCTAAGTCTTAGGACTAATGATTCACTTGTATACTTCAATGAATAGTTGAAAACAAAAGGCCAATGTCAAGATCCAATAATTATTTTTTACAACTTCTTAAACTAGCAATTTTCTTTCTTCATATTCTAACCCACCAACAAACCTATTGTATTGAATATCTAATCAAGATATAATATCTCAGGTCCTCCATTCTCCAATTCATATACAAGTGTAGATACCTAAAACACATCATGTGTAGGGGACTACTCATATGGGACATGCTAAAAGACCATATGAATGATATTGGACAGCTCCAAGGCAAAAGCAGTGGTTCTAACCACTCAATTTGGGCATTTTGGCCTATCTAGCCTTAGTCGCTGGTGTCACCCATGGCTAGGATTCTTAGCCACTGGTGTCACCCATGGCTAGGGTTTTTAGCTGCTTTTGAGACCCACGACTAGCCCTGTAACAAACTTGGGTGACCAGAGCCAAGTAAAATTAGTTTCAACAACCATTTGCGATGGTTTTGAAAGCGATTCAGGCTTGGAAACGTACAAAAGCTTCCTCCTAACTGCCAAATATTGTTCTTGGCTTCTCCATGAAGCTAGAGTAAGGATTTTTGGAGTCTATTTAAGACCCCAATTTCAAAGAGCAACCATCTGGAGAATTAATATGTCAATCATATAGTGAAGCCTTATCGAATTGGAGAGCCAATTGCACCTTGTGAAGAGTAACAAGATGCTGCCAAAATCCAATTTGATCATCAAATTTGCAACAATGGATATCTCAAGGGTAAGATTGACAATTGATACATTTCCATTGCCAATTCTAGTGAATTCAACCACTAATTTGTTTTAGAACACCGAGGCGACCCTTGATCATCAATTCCTTGGAGGATTTGAGAGTTTCTGGCCCTGGTTTCAAGAGAAAGGACACTTTCACCTTAGTTGTGGCTATCAACCACGACTAACAGTGCTAGCTACTTTAAGCACCCATGGTTAGGTTTTTATGCTCTCTTTCCTCCATTTTAGTAGTAGATTTCCATTTCCAGTTATGCAAATAGCTTAGTATAGCATAGATTAACATTTTTAGCAGACATTTGACCAGTTAATTCTAGGATTTAGAGGTAGATTTGCTTCCATTTCCTCATAGTCTTGTTATTTCATGCAATTCAAGTTTTCTAATGGTTAATTAGGATGTTTCTTAGCTAGATTCATGCTTATTTATATGCTTTATTATAATTTCACCATTTCTTGCATAGATTGATAGATTTACAAGATTTCTTGATTTCATGACATGTTTTGTGCAAGATTTCTCTAAAAGCCTCATCAAAAGAGGCATCCTTTTTTTTTAATATTTCTTGTTGTTTATTGCACGTTGGATCAATAGGGTTTTGGGATGCAAGACAACAAATACCTCTAATCATGGAGAAGAAGGTCATCGACACCTTGGAGCAATTCATGTCATTCTAAAAAGTCTACGAATTACACTTACCCTTGCGAGGGAGTTCTTATGATTGTAACATTGTATCACAATGGGTATCCCAGAGAGGGATGGATTTGTAACTAAGATTCACTTGAAAATTAATAAAAGAAGCACTTATTTATGGTTTATTTCAATTTTATCAATTATTGTATGCTTTATGTGATTTCAATTGTTACTAGATTAGGGTGTATGCTTTTTAGGATCGTATAGAAGGCGATCATGGTGGAAACCCCAAAAATTCCATGATAATTGATGTATTTTCTCTATTTTTTTATTGTAGATTCTAACCACGGTTAATAGCCACAGTTAACAGTATTAGCTGCTTCAAGCAACCACGACTAGCAACAGACAAAGGAGATAGGCAGAAGCATATTGCCTCTTCACCAAATAAGGAATTCAGGTATTTTGGAACCTCTGTTTTTAATTTCTTGTTGTTTAACTACTTTAATTAATCAAAAAAACATCATTAAATAGTAAGGAAAATGAACCATTTGCAAAATTTTACATTCATTGTCAACCGTGCTTGATAGTCGTGGTTACAACTTTTAGCTGCATCTGTCAAGCGTGGTCAAGTTCTTGGCCTACGGCTTTGTGCCACGACCAACACTGTCACCTGTGGGTATGAATCGTGGCTGGTAGTTAGAGTCTGTATTCATAATTTGCTTGCTGTGGCCCAATCAGAGGTCGATTATGACATTTAATTGCATATATGAAACATGTAGATTAGGTTTAGATGAATTTTTTTTGAATAGTTACAAGTCTTTTCATTAGGAATATAGGCAAAAGCATCCGAGTGCTGTGTTGCATTTTTTCTTTAATGTTTAATTAAAATGAACCCCACACACCACGAACTATCAAAACATTGATGAGATAGAATTCATACCCATCCATCAGTAGGGTACAATGACGATGGTAGTTATTTCCATCCGTTGGCCCAACTCCCTTGATACTTTGTTACTAGACCAATACCGAACCTAATAGCCATTCATAGCCCAAAAAATGTGCATGTACTCCTCAATGGAGGGTATAACGTTAACCGGATGAGATTGGGTGAGGGAATGGTAGTACCTATTCTCCCTGCCTGGGTGTGGACTTTCATTGCCACACTTTGGAGGAATATGCAACCTGGTGTTCATAGCCAGGTTGTCGAGCTATGAGCATACAGGTGAAAACCATTAAACAATTGAGTATATTATCAACTTATTGAAAAAATGATGAGAGTTACTTTTTGATACAACAAATCTCAAAACACACTAAACCAGTTTTAAGATTCACATTAAAACTTTAAAAGAGATAATCATATTGTCTGCTTTGTGTGTTTCTTTATTATTGGGGTAATCAACATAAGATCTTGATCTGGGGTAATAGTAAAAATATACTTTTTGATTCTACATCCAATGGATTGAGAATCATGCAAATAGGAGCTATAACAAAAAAGTTATTTTGGTTTTATGATTACTCTATTTTCGAAGCCAAAAATAAGGAAAAACTGCACTAAAATGGTCATAAAATGGTCTAGACAACTCCAAAAATTACAAAATTTATTTTGTTGTCTTAGTTATACCCTTGTGCACCTCTCACATAAATTTTGAGTCCTAAATATTCATGGTTCAAAATTTCTCAAAAAATCTTAAAAGTGGGCATTACCCACGAGCACCGGTTGGCCAAATATTCCCAAAATACAAAATTTTGACCCGAAAATCATATTTTTGAGTTATAGCTCATTGTGATCAGCTCATCACATTGATAATTTTGATATATAACACTTTCAACTATTTTTTGGAAGCCATTTTTTTTTTTAAATGGCCGGGGGACCTCCCATGGTGAGTAAGACCTCCAATCTAGAGAGGGAATCAGGTTCCATAACCACTGAGCATATTAAAATCAGTCTAGAGGACATGGCCATCCATGAATGGCATACCATGTCTTATCATAACATCAATACTATCTATAGGGAGTCAAACCTTGGAGATAGCCCTATTATGGAGTCAAATCAATCTTATCCTCTAGGAAACCTTCCTGACTGGAACACCTTGATAGAATTCTATATAAGGAGAAATACACCCACTGAGGAGCCTAGTAGGTCAATATCTCAGGTTCACATCCCAACTTTCTCTATACATCAATCTAAAAGTGATCATGAACATACACTATGACCTAGCTTGGGTGAGAAAACCACCCCACCGGGTCTAGCAAGCCATCCCCCTACTCCTCATAGGGAGAATTTTGTGTAGTCTGAGTATACAGAGCTTACATATGAGCCTGTATATGCATAATTCCTCATAGATGAGGAAGAGGAACCAAGTCATCCTCCTCCTTGTGAAGAGTACATGGGCTATACATCGTCAAACTATATAGAGCCCACTCATAGCTCAAAAAAAATAGTTCAATACAACCTTTAAGGAGCGTGGAAAACAAGTAATAGATCCTACTAGGGGGAAAAGACATGATAAAACCCATACATATCTCAAATACAAGGGTACATAGCCCCCATACAACTGAACAACATGATCATACACATCAAGCACTGAGGCCACAACTTAACCAACAACATATGGATCAACTCCAGTTAGATCAACAACAATTAAATCAACAATGGGTGGACTCACCATGAGTACACCTACAAAGGTTGTATCAATGAAATATATAAGAACAAAAAAATATACAACAAGAGCAAGTGCAAAATGTATTGCGTAAAATGGTGCTTACGCCTAGCACACAGAGGACGCAACAACGCATAAGGTGCCTAGTGCAATCTCAAAATATTTCACCGCAACCACACAAAAATTGTGTTCAAAATCATAGGCCGTTATCTGGTT
Organism: Wollemia nobilis; assembly: GCA_028583015.1. Classification (NCBI taxonomy): domain Eukaryota; kingdom Viridiplantae; phylum Streptophyta; class Pinopsida; order Araucariales; family Araucariaceae; genus Wollemia; species Wollemia nobilis. Next base: position 1,641,404 of record JAQPPZ010009575.1, read on the forward strand.
ATCATCATGAACCTCATATTCCTCAATAGTACCAAGATCAATACGATGAGGAATCATATGCAAAGTCCTAGTGGGAACATCAGGAAGAAGTAGATGCTTACCCTGAATCCAATTATGATGAGGTACCTAATGATTATACTTATCATCCACATCAACATCAAAAGTGACCTCCTCTACCTAAGCAAGGGCGACGAGATGAAGATCATATCCTTTCATTAGGGCCATACAAAGTGCTAGCTGATCGGATAAATGCATTCGAAAAATAAAATCAAATATTGGTTTATCAAAAACCCACACTGAAGCCAAGTAAACTTAGTTTGAAACCTAATAAGCGTAGATCAAAGGTGCATAGGGAAAATCTATATTGTGTGTACCATCGACAAAGGGGTCATGACATCCAGATATACTATCCCTTTAGATATTTAGTGCAAGATATGATCAAGAGGCAAGATCTTCAAACAAGAGTCTTCCAGGACCCCTTGCATGCATATGAAGCAAACACAACACCATTCAATCAAGTTGAACAACCTAATCGGTGCACATTAATACACCTCCCCAAGAGTTTGTGGGAATGATTAGTGTTGTAACAAAGAAACATGAATGTCTAAATAAATCCATGCAACCTGTGGCATCATACAATGTTTCACCTTTGCTTGTATCATATCAGTGGGACATTAGCAATGCACAAAATTGCACATCACAATAGGGGGAATCAGTTTCTACTACTCCTAGCCAAGCCAATCACAGTATATCAAACACAATGCACATTGGGGGTCTTCAAGGTGTCACAACTTCCCCATCATCCACATAATGATCAATAAAGCAAAGTGAGACTTCTAAAGGTATCACACCTTCCTCACTTTCATTGAGTGGCACACACACTGGGGGGTACCTAAGGTAGCGTAACTTCCCATTTAAAAACATAAAAACAAACAAAAATCATAAGATATCAAAATTTAAAAAACAATTGAAAAATATTAAAACATCAAAAATATGGAAAACATCAAAATCCATAAAAATGCACAAAAAAATCCAAAGGCATCATAAGCCCTTTGGTCAATTCACAAAAGGCTCCAAAGGTATTTAAAGTCCCTTGGTCAAAATTAAAATCCATAAAAATAAAAAAGCAATAAAATTCTAAAAACATTGCAAAATATTAAAAATAAAAAAAAACAATTGCATTTTGCTTTTCATTTTGCACATGTATTCATTTAAATGCATCGCATTAGGCATATCCATCTATTGCACTTGCATTAGGATAGGTTGTGTTTGCAATCTTACAAATGACACCACGTTTGTATTTAAATCATGCATATTTGCACTATCATCACCATTCACCCTTGTGAGTAATTGTGTTTCTCAACACAACCCTTCCTATTTCTATGAAGAATATACTAAGGTTTTCCAGTCATTCAACCATACTTAGTGGTCTTCTCAAGAGTTGATAGAAAGCTTGCTTTGATTTTGTAGATGAGGTCTAGTTTGTATAGCCCTTAGCATATCAGAATCCTATCACTAATCAAACACATTTAAACAATCCTAATTAGGGTAAGGAAGGACAAAAACTACAAAAGTGGTCCGGGTCACCTTAGGAGAAAGGTTTTGTTACTTGCTCATTTTGTGAGGCACAATGGTCTAGGGTAGTGGTCATTGGAAAAAGGACAAGTTTACCCCCTACCCGAATAAATCCCTTTCTTACAAATGAAGGAGCAAAATCCTCGAGTGAAATTCTAAAGTTAAATCCTCAGAAATAAAATCAAATCAGTATCAAATCCCTTGCTCAAAAATAAAATAAACAGTGATTTTCATCACTATAAAAAATAAACAATGATTTTTGTCACTATATATGAGCAAGTATCCCAATAAATTGAAGAAAAGAAGGGGGTGAGCTTGAATCCCTGGAATGATCAATGCTTGAAAGCCATAGAGTGATCCTCAATCTCAGAAATGGGTTGAAATAATCCCGCTTGTCATTGAAGGGGTAGTTCTAAGCAATTTACAAATGAGCTAGCTTTAGGTGGCCCAAATTGCCTAGTGGTCTAGTATAACTAAATTCAAACCTAGGATTGGATAGATATTTGAGGATCCCCAATCTTAGCAATGGGATGAAAGAATCCCGCCTGACATCGGGGTATTCTTATGCCTTATATAATATATTAATTTGCACACACAAGGGTAATGAATAGCTTGGTCTTTCAGAGTGAAAACTTTATTTTTCAGAATTCTAGTATGGTCATTATACAACTTTTGATAAGTCAACTAGGGTGTTTGAGTTTCATGAAAAACCTCAAAAATTCCCAAATAGCAACAACCAATTTTTAATGCAATCATCAAAACATAAATTTATTTTACGAGAGTTTGTTTATTAGAATTATTTGTAATATAAGTTAGATACCGGATGAATGTCAGAAATGATATTTAAATGACCAGTAACTATGTTATTCATATTATTTTAATTTACAAAATCTCATGAATAGAAACCATTCATTATTGCATCTCACATAGGGGTGTACCATTTATCGATTTTCATAAAAAGATATAGCAATTACAATTCATGATTGTTACACATTATGTGGTGTCATCCATTAGATTATTAAACCCATGTTGCATTCATACATCATGTTTTAAGTGATTAAAATATACATGTTCATTTACATAGCTTTCATCATAGAAAAATTATGCAATACATACATGTCATAGATTATATCATAACAACATAAGTTAAATGCATACAAGTACAGTATATTACACATGCATTTAATAACAAGCATTGCATCCATATGCATACAATATAGTCCATCTATACATATAGATAATGGAATCTAATAGAACATCTATCATCTAGCTAGTGCATGTCATCTGTACATTGCATACATATAGCATAATCACATCATCATATAGGTATTACATTCATCATTGCATCCATAACATAAAATCAAAACAAAAACATTTGCAAGCATCAACTAGGGCATTATCAATATCGATATCCAAAAGCTCCAAAGAAACCAAAATCTTTGGTCTTTTCATTCAATTCATAAATGCACATATTTTTTCATCATAAGGAGTTTCAAATTGGACATTAAAGCATATCTACAGGTCCAAAATTTTAAAAACTGCAAAATTAACAAAAAATTTAAATAAATCAAAATTTACAATGATTCAATAGATCATCGAACATAGTGATTCAACATAAGCTTAATTAGAATTGCTATCATCTTGATTCCCTAAGAAGGCCATAATGGATGGACTGCTCCATGGGATAGAGGTGTACAATTACTATTCATAGTTGAAATCATGGCTAAGTTAGGCCTTGCCAAGTAGTATCAAAGTGCTAAAGTCTTCAACTGTTTAGGTCAATCATGAGGTCAAGCGACTCGTTACTTCATTCGTTATCATTACCCTCATTGAATAATCACTTGAGGGGGTAGTCATAATATCATAATTCATAATCAAAATCAAAAATTAAATACTCAATATTTGTTAAAAGTGCATTATTTCAAGAATCATTTTCAAAGACAATCATGCACCCTTCTTGCTTGGGGAAAATAAGTAAAGTATCAAGATCAAATTCAAGCAAACTGGACAGCTAGTATCCTAATCACCATCAAGGCTAGGATTTGAATTAATCTTGTCTCCTAATTTTTGCTAAGGCTAGGATTAGACTTAAGATTATCTCCTAATTTTCGCTAAGGCTAGGATTAGACTTAAGCTTGTATCCTAATCACCATCAAGGCTAGGATTTGACTTAAGCTTATCTCCTAATTACCGCTAAGGCTAGGATTAGACTTAATATTATCTCCTAATTGCCGCTAAGGCTAGGATTAGACTTAATCTTGTCTCCTAATTGCCACTAATACTAGGATTTAACTTAAGCTTGTATCCTAATTGTCGCTAAGGCTAGGATTTTGACTTAAGCTTACCAGAATCAAGTTCTTAAACTAATCAAAGACAATGATTCAATGATGTATGTTATTTTCATGATTGGGGCATCTAATGTTGATCAAATCAATGATCATCATTCAACCTACAACATCATTTTAAGAGGTCTATTTTTGCTCAACGTTGTTCGATCTCACAATGCATCTCAAAAGGGGCATCTGTAGACACCTAAAACATGTCATGTGTAGGGGACTACTCATATGGGACATGCTAATAGACCATATGAATGATCTTGGACAGCTCTAAGGCAAAAGGAGTGGTTCTAACCACTCAATTTGGGTATTTTGGCCTATCTAGCCTTAGCCACTGGTGTCACCCACAGCTAGGATTCTTAGCCACTGGTGTCACCTATGACTAGAATTTTTAGCCACTTTTGAGACCCGTGGATAGCCCTGTAACAAACTCAGGTGACCGGAGCCGAGTAAAATCAGTTACAACAACCATTTGTGACAGTTTTGGAAGAAGTTTGGGCTTGGAAATGTCCAGAAGCTTCCTCCCAATGACTAAATCTTGTTCTTGGCTTCTCCATGAAGCTAGAGCAAGGATTTTGGGAGTCTATTTAAGACCTCAATTTCAAAGAGAAACCATCTGGACAATTAATGTGTCAATAACATAACGAAGCCCTATCGAATTGGAAAGCCAATTGCACCTTGTGAAGAGTAACAAGATGCTGCCAAAATCCAATTTGATCATCAACTTTGCAATAATGGAGATCTCAAGAGCTTGAGGAGCAAGCTTGATAATTAACACACTTCCATTGACAATTCTAGTGAATTCAACCACCAATCTATTTCAGAACACTGAGGCGACCCTTGATCATCAATTCCTTAGAGGATTTGAGAGCTGGTTTCAAGATAAAAGATAATTTCACCATAGCCACGACTATCAGCCACAAATAATAGTGCTAGCCACTTTAAGCACCCACAAATAGGGTTTGATGCTCTCTTTCCTCCATTTTAGCAGTAGATTTCCATTTCTAGTTATGCAAATAGCTTAATATAGCATAGATTAACATTTTAGCAGACATTTGACCGATTAATTCTAGGATTTAGAGGTAGATTTGCTTCCATTTCCTTGCATTTGTCAATTTAGCATAGTCTTGTTATTTCATGCAATTCAAGTTTTCTAATGGTTAATTAGGATGTTTCTTAGCTAGATTCATGCTTCTTTATATGCTTTATTACAATTTCACCATTTCTTGCATAGATTGATAGATTTACAAGCTTTCTTGATTTCATGACATGTTTTGTGCAAGATTCCTCTAAAATCCTCATCAAGAGAGGCATCCTTTGCTTTTAATATTTCTTGTTTTTTATTGCACATAGGATCAACAAGGTTTTGGGATGCAAGGCAAAAAATACCTCTAATCATGGAGAATAAGGTCATCGACACCTTGGAGCAGTTCGTGTCATTCTAAAAAGTCTACGGATTACACCTACCCTTGTGAGGGAGTTCTTATGATTGTAACATTGTATCACATTGGGTATCCCTAAGAGGGATGGATTTGTAACTGAGATTCACTTGAAAATTAATAAAAGAAGCATTTATTTATGGTTTATTTCAATTTTATCAATTCTTGTATGCTTTATGTGATTTCAATTGTTACTAGATTAGGGTATATGCTTTTTAGGATTGTACAACAAGAAAGTGATTCGTATACTTTGTATATGGATCACATTTCAATAGAGAGTAGATTTAAAAAAATCTCAATTATTCTTGATTAGCACAATTTTAGGAATAAATATGGACATAGGGAAATTTCATTAATAATGTGTCTCCAATAGAGGGATCGATAGACATTCCAATTATTGAACTTATTTTTTAATAACTATCATTGAATTTATTGATGAAGAGAAGGTATATGAAGAAGTAGAAGAGATATATTAAGAGTAGAGAGAATAAGATCCTACAAACACTTAGAAAGAATAAGCATCCCATATAAGCCCTCTAATTAAAGGAAGAGAAATTATACACCTAGAAGGACATTCTAGATAGAAGTTATAAAATAAAATGATGATGAGTTATCAAATTTGAAGTTGATGGAGAAGAACACGAAGGAGGATGGAAATAATGAAGAATTATATTTCTATCACTAATGTGATCAAGTACATTTTGGATTAAATCCATAATGAATTAGGGCAATATAAATTTTACCTGTAATATATTTTAGAACATGAAAAGTTACTTGTTAAGGCTAAATTGATGATTTATAGTGCATAGAAAGATCTCTCCTTCAAAGCCAATCACATTTAGATGATGAGGCACATGCACATGTTCTTAGACCAATAACTATAACAACTAGGTATTCCAAGTAAATAGATATTTTATGAATATCTAATTAATATTCTTGTCAAATAAAAAATGCTAGAAATCTACAAAACTTCCTGCAATAGGTTAAAGGAGTTTATGAAGAAGATACAACAAGAAGTGGTATAATTAGTTAGCAATGGATTGTCAAAGCCCCTCATAAACGGCAAAGACCTTGGAAAACCAATATACTAGAACAAAAAATTCATCCATATAGACAAAGCATATCCTACAAAAGCAATGACAAAACATTGAAATATAATCACAAATATAGAGATGTTTCTTGCAAGGATAAATCTAGTGTCCAAAGTAGAAGAGAGACTTCCAAGAAAGGAGCATGATTTAGTATAATTTGTGATAGTATTAAGAAAATTAAAATACCTTTATATACTAAATAAAATTTTCATAAAAACTTTCTTCATGATAAAAATACTCGAGGGTGTATCCATATTTTATAATTTTATTACAATTTTGAAGACTTCTAACTGAAGGGTATAAGAAAAATCTAGGATATGCCATCAATTAAGCTTGACATACTTACAAGTCACTAGAATATAGTACCATGCTATCACCATTGCACTTTAGAATTAAAATTCAATAGTGTGAGAAAGAAGGGGCGCAATAGGTTGGGGATAATTCATAGCAAGAAACAATTGGATAAAACTAAATATCTAGTTAAAATACTTAGAGCAAGTAGATTGAGGATAATTTTGTAAAGTAAAAGTTGTCATCAAAATATTTACAAGGAAAATTAAACAAGTTGAAGGTGCAACAACCTGTTAGTTTACATTAGTGTCTCATTAGCTCACATGTACATATTAATGAATTACCTATAAGAAAATGAATTGCTAACACACAAGTGATTCTATAAGAAACCAAATAAATAAGCAAAAAAGGAATCATGAAAGATGATTTTGAAGCATGATTTTCAAGGAAATGGAATGTAAAATTAAATTTCTATATCCAAGTGATTAAGTAATTGTAACTAAAATTTATATGACTTTAAAATAATTAAGAATAGGTTTGAGTGGTCATATGAAGGAATCCAAGCAATATTGAGGAAGATATGATCTTGTGAAGTCAGCCATCCAAAACAAGGACACTGATGATTTTTCAAGTTGCGAAAAATGAAATTGCAAATATTTTTCAGCTAGGGTTTGAATGATGGAAGGAGAAATAGAGGGATAGGGATTCAGTGAGGCTAAAAATTCTCTCTAGGCATATATTTTTTTAGCTAAGTTTCTTTTTCCCTTCTTTGATCTTAAAATTTTTGCATGCATATTATTATAAATATTTTATCAAATTATATTTGCTATACGTATTCTCGTAAATTTTAGCAGATTTATGTATTAGTATCCTTCCTATGGATTGAGTTATAGCTAAATCCTTAGAATAATATCTATTAGTAAAGGTTAGTAAGTGAACCATAGAGTATTGATCCTTATTACTCCAAGACAGGGGTGTTTTTGGTAAATTTAATGGATATTGGCTAGGGGTTTCAACCTTGAGAAAATGGATTGATAGGAGTTGGAAGTATCCAGGAGTGAGTATATCCTTTATTCTCAAAGGTTTCTTCCTAGCCATTTATTTTTCTAAGGAATAAAGATATAGAATCCTAAAAGGGGGTCCTTGGTTTATGGGAAGAGTACGACTCTTCCTTACCTGCTGGTATGAAGGTATTTCACCTAAAAATATAAATATATCTCTAGCACCAGTCTGGGATAGGATGTATGGGTTGCCCATGTAATTTTGAAAAATAGATACCTTCAAGGCAATAGGAAACATTGTAGGAAAATTCCTTGATATTTTAGAAACTACAAAATATGGATTCTTGGCTATTTATGCTCAGATATTGGTCATGATTGATATAAGTAAAGCTTTACCATAATAAAATTTTCTTAAGTATGGGGATACAATGTGGACCTAAATCATAGATTATGAAAACATATCTTTTATATGTAGAATATGTCATGAGGTGGGCCTAAGAATAACCCAATACAATAATTTGTAGAAAACCACAAGAGAAACTTACAAATGGATATGGATGAAGATGGTTTTCATATTCCAAAAAATAGTTCTAGAAAAATAAAAATAAATAAACAGTGGAGAGTAGTAAGGAAGGATCATGGAATAAATACATTCTCTTTTGAGTCTTTAGCCTATGAAGAAAATTTCTATCAAAGCTTAGAGAACACAATACAAATAGGTTCAACATAACCCAAGTGTTGTAGGTGAGTTGGAGAGGAGAGGGCAATCCTCCAAGGGAGGTCCCAGGTTCAAATCTCTACCCTACCAAAAAGCTGAATTGGGTATCCAAAATCTAATTGATAATGTTGGTGTGGGCAGGGTCGGGTGCGACTCCCGGGTGACTTTTACGGTGTAGAACCCCATGTTCGTGGTCTCTCATACCAAGGCGGCTCCACAAGGGTTTTTTCGCTTAAAAAAAAAAAAAAAAAAAATAGGTTCAACATATTAACAAGGAATCATCTATTCAATATGATCTTGATTTAGGTATGAACATTCTCGGTGAACCTAAGGAATATATATCATTATATTTTGAAAACTTTATTGAAGTACCATGAACCATTTGGTAAATAAAATGTGGTGTTAGATATTAATACCTCTACCATTAATATGGAAATACCAAAAAATGAGTAGGAAAATTCAAAAGCTTCTATAGTAGAGCCAGGAGAGGATAAATCTAATGAAAAATAAAGATATGAAATAATATTTAGGAATAGAATAATAAGACCTTCTACTAATATAGGTAAGGAAAAATGAGGATAACCCTTAAATTATCAAGCGAGATCTAGGGAAGTCAGAGCAAACATAGAAAATGGAACACAAACTAAGTTGGTTAAAATTCTCTTTACCAAACAACAAAATGATATTGGTAATTCATAGGCAGGGCTAGTAGCCGCTAATAAGATATTATTATCATCTCATGGAATATAAGGGGTGCTAATTCCCACTCAAAGAAAAGGTGTCTCATGGACCTTTGTTTAAGTAATAAGCCTAATATTCTTTGTATCTAGGAAACTAAAATGACAAAATAAGTTTCTAAAACTATGAAAATAGTATGGGTGATATGTGAATGGGATGCTATGGATTCTAAAGGAGTGGTAGGGGGAATTCTAACTTGTTGGAATCCTATTAGAACCTCCTATGTAACCATTCTTAAAACTAGGTATTGGATAACCTCTTTAGTCACATGCTACTTTGCAGATATTCCTTTCATCCTTATCAATGTCTATGGACCTACAACTCAATTAGGTAGATTATAAGTTTGGAGTGGGATTGAATCCTTTATGAGAAGTAAAAACCAAGAAACTTAATTCATGATCATAGGAGATTTTAATGCCATAACCAAGCTAGATGAAAAATTTGGAGGAATTAGAAAATTATTCATAAGTATGAGAAATTTCTTAGACTTAATTCAAAACAATAATCTATGGTAGGTTGAGTTTAAAGAATATGCTAGATGAAGGAACTTGTGCTAAAATTAATACCTTGAGAAGGATTGGTTTAGATCATTGGCCAATAAGAGTCAAAATGGTGGTAAGTGAATTAAAAAAATATCATATTTTAAATATGAATAAATGTGGAAAGACCATCCTCAATTTGTTGGGATGATGACACAAATGTGGAATTATTTAGAAAATGTTGGGTTATATACACTTACGAAAAAAATTAAATTAATGACATCTAGATTAAAATAATGGAACAAGAGCACTTTTGAAAATATTTTTAAGAAGAAATAAGAATTAAAAGATAAACTTTCAAAATTCCAAAAAGGTGATCATAATAATCCAAGCTTAGAGGAAAGGGAGTTTCTTAGTGAATATCATAATATTTTGAGTAAGGAAGAGAAATTTTGGAGATTAAAATCGAGACAAACTTGGTTAAAAGAAGGAGATAAAAATACAAAGTTTTTCATAGGATGGATATAGTATAAATATCAACATCTAGAATTAGTAAAATTAAATTAGTAGAAGGGGTTTGGATTGAATACCAAAGTGAAATTATAAAGGAGGTAAGACATTTTTCTCAAAATATTCTAGGATTAGAGGAGTCTAAAGTTCTTAATGACAAAATTTTATAGGATGTACCTTTAGTTATAACAGATGGAGACAATAGGAAACTGATGGAGACTATTAATCTAGAAGAAGTTCATTTAGTTCTTTTCTCTTTTAAAAAGGATAAATCCCCAAGTCTAGATGGGATATCTAAAATATTCTATAAACATAATTGGGATATAGTTAAGGATTACTTATTGGTGGCAGTGGATTAGTCTAGGGTAAAAAAATGCATACCTTATAAAATAAATGCAATATATCTTACTCTGATTCCAAAAAAGGATGCATAATTGTTTGATTAATTTCCATAGACCTATGTAATATGGCATATAATATTATATCCAAAGTTATGGTGAATGGGTTAAGACCATTATTAGACAAAATTATTTTAAAAGAGCAAGGAGAATTTGTGAAAGGGAGACAAATTCTAGATGGTATTACAGTATATCATGAAGTTATACATTCGACGACCTCAAGAAAAGAGAAAGCAATGATCTTAAAACTTGATATGAGTAAAGCCTATTATAGGGTTAAATGATTTTTTTTTTGCACTATTAGAAATGTTTGATTTTGGAAATAAATGGGTTAGATGGATTAAAGCTTGTGTCTCTATATTTTCATATTTAGTGTTGGTTAATGGGTTAGTAAAATAATATTTTAAAGCTAAGAGAGGTCTTAGACAGAGATATCCTCTATCACCATATCCATTCATTATTATGACCAGGGTTTTGGGTAGGAACTTGGAGAAGGCTAACAATGATGGGCTTATAAGTGGACCTAAGGCTAGTAATAACATCGACAACATCTCCCATCATAATTTGTAGATGATACAACCCTTTTTGGGAGGTCAAGGATAAACGAGGCCAAAGCTTTGAATAACTTATTAAAGGAATACAAAAGAGTATTAAGACAAAAAGTTAATAGGAAAAAATCCAAAATTTACTTCAATCCAAATAAAATCAAAGCATGAATATGGAGGTTACTTCAAATTGAGGAGGCAAATTTACCATCAACTTATCTAGGGATGCCCTTATCTGAGGGGAGAATGAGGATAGAATTATGGAATCTACTTATAAGTAAAGTTTATAATAAACTACCAACATGGAAAGGTAGATGGTTATCTTTAGTAGGAAGAGTGCAACTAATTAAATCAATCTTACAGGCCATTCCAACTTATTATATGTCATTGTATACTATGCCAAAATCAATAGAAAAAAATTAATCTATATTATGCAATAATTTTTGTGGCCAGGATTATATGATAAAAGGAAATTTCCTTTGGTTAAATGGAGCAAAGTGTGTGATGATAAAACTAGGGTAGGACTTATTTTAATATTTCTTATGGATGTAAACTTAGTTCTTAGGGGAAAAGTAATGTGGATATTATAGAAAGAGAGTCAAATACTATGGGCAAGAATTCTTCTAAGTATGTTTATCCCAATGATCAAAGATTAATTTTTACTACATTATCTATACCAAATGGTTCTAGTGGTTAAAGGTTTAAGATGGATAGTGGGAGATGGAGAAAAAAAAATTATTTGGATGGATACTTGGTCTGATAAAAAACCACTCAATCTAGATCCAATTTTGAAACCTTGGATGAGATTACTTCAAAATAAATATGATGATAGGGTTTCAAACATTTTGTACAATGATCATGAAGGAACATACAAATGGAAAGAATAGTTTTTGATAATATTTTCTCAAAGATGGATAGTGAGAGATGGAAAAACAAGTTCTATTTGGATGGATACTTGGTGTGATAAAAAACCACTCAATCTAGATCTAATTTTGAAACCTTGGATGAGATTACTTAAAGAAAAATATGGTGATAGGGTTTCAAACATTTTGTACAATGATCATGAGGGAAAATACAAATGGAAAGAATATTTTTTTAAAAGTATACAAGACATTGATGCTGGGAGGCAATTTAGTAGAAAGATAACAACAATGATTGTTCTAAGGGAATACAAGGATAAATTGGTTTGGGAGTTGAATAGCTTAGGTAAATACATAACAAGAAGTGCATATAATGTAAAGCACCAACAAAATAGGAATATCACAAGAATATAGAGAGATATTTGGGATAGCCCAAACATTCCTAAAATTAAAATATTTGTTTGGCTAGTAGGTCATCGAAGAATTTTATATTTGGATAATCTTATGAAAAGAGGTTTTCATGGCCCCTTACAATGTTTTCTTTGTAAAAAGGAGGAGAGTAAATACCATCTCTGAGGACATTGCTCAATAGTTTAGAAACAATGGAAATAGTTTTTTAGTATGTTTGGTAAATGTATGGTGATGAATTTTAGAATTTAAGAATGATTAAAGCAATGGTAGAGCACTTTTAAAGTGTTTTTTAATAAACTATCTAGGATATATCAAAAGATATAATAATGTGGACTATATGTCTAGAAAGGAATAGAAGAATATTTGAAGGAAATAAAAGTAGTTTAGAGGTAATGAAAAGGAATACTTGTTTAGCCATAGGGGAGTCTAATCCAACCCTATCAACTCATTGAATACCTAATATGGAAATAGAGAGCCTTGATAGAAGGATTAAAATCATCAAATGGAATTATTATGTTGGGTACATGAGAAATAAAAAGAAGGCAAAGAATATAAAGTGGAAACCATGAGATATGGAGTTGGTCAAATGAATTTTTATGGAGCATCTAAAGGAAATCTAGGACCAATAGGAGGAGGAATAATTATAAATAATAAAGGAGCGATTTTGTCTCATTACACTTTCAATAGTTGATTTAAGACAAGTAATGAAGCTGAAGCTTGGAAAACTTTAGAAGGGTTAAAAATATACAAAAAAATTAAATTGAATAGAGTATGGATGGAAGGTGATTCATTCATAGTAATAAATGCAATTTGGAGGAAAGCAAAGGCTCCACGGAACATACAAGAGATAATTGTGGAAATTCAAGATCTTGCTAAAGAGTTTGAACAAATAAGATTTACACATACGTAAAGGGAAGGAAACAAATGTGCAAATAGTCTAGCCTATAGAGGGGTTTTAATTCAGGATTGTGAAGTTAAATTCTCTTTTCCATGATTAGAGGAAGTAGTAAGTTTAGTTGAAGTTGACAAAAAAATGTTGACTATCTAAATCAAATAATGATTAAGAGTTAATTTAATATTTTCTATGGTAATATTTTTTTTTATAACATTAATGTGTTTTCATATAACTATTTAGTATAATTTTTATCGCTGCACTTGTTCTTCAGGAAGGAAACTAGTAATCTAGATATAGTAAAGCGAACTATGATAGTGCAATGTTTTGGAAATATTACTCTACTAAGATGCAATGCGTAGATAGTAGAGGTGAATTTTTGGTATTGTGAAGGCTGCTATAATAAAATGTCATGAAGGATGCCGAATTTTGAAATATTTGTATTCACACAAAAAAGTGAAAAAATGTAGAAAATGAAAATCAAGAATTTAGATATTTTATGTAAAATGATGTAGTATATTTCTAGCTATAGCATCTGAATTGAGATGAGAAGTGAATCTATTTATAAAAGATGAAATCTCTAAAGAAGAGAATTGTGATTTATTCAGGTTGGGGTATTCTAATACAACCCTTTGTTCTCTAGCAAAAAAATAATTAAGAATAGGTTTAACGATTATTTTATAAATAAGAGCTAAGATCCCATTTATAAGGATACTTTGTCAACTTTTAGAATAATAGAGCTAATATTTGTGATAAGAGATTGTACATTGTAATTAATAGAAATATTAGGGACTTATTTGAATCACCTACTCCTTTGATCTCTTGATTTGTAGTTGCATGGTGCTTGCGACTCCACCCCACACCTTTAGTTATCCTTTATTTTTTAGTATAGTTTACTCATGGATTTGATCACACTTAATTTATTTAATCAATTTTAAATGTTTCTATTAGATCAATTATAATATCATTATGATAACTTGACTATATTTTTTATCAAATATATTTTATCCGCTTGCATATCCTATCTCTTAGGTTTTTTTTTTTAATAATACCAATTTATTTTAGATATGTTTGTGGGAAAATAACCTAAGTTTAGAGGCTAAAAGGATCAATTCCTTTTTTCCTACGTTGAACTATTATCTCATGAGTGCATTCATTATCATGGACAATAATAATTCATGGCCAAATCATTAATATCTTCTTTTCAAAAATAAGTCAAAATAAATGTTACATTTGATCAGGTAGATAGAGATGCATATAGTGTTAAGTTGTTAAAAAATAGTTAATGCTAAACAAATAATTTGCTTCCCTATAAAAGTTTATATACATCGGGATTAGTTCAAAATTTTTATTGCAAATGTAAATAATAATGTTACATTCACTGCTAAAAAAAATTCAATATTCTCTAATTACATTACAACCAAGGATCTAGAAAAAGTTGATATAATGAGTGGTAGAATTCTATTTTAAAAATTTGTATGTAATGTTCTAATCACCATAGCAAGAGAATGCACCAAAACTAGTTTTATATAGTTAAATTATGATTAATTAGTTGGTTTATTTGGTCTCTTCATGGATAATGTCAATGCCTATATAGTGTTTATAGATTTTATTGGTATCATTATCAATAACAATAAGGTTGTAGTATAGATATTACAACATATTAAAGTTTTAGATAAAATGAAGAAGCTATACAAAGAGGGCCAAATAAAGGTATTTAAAATAAATTATTGCATTTAAATGTAAAAGTATGGAGAAGAAGTTTAAAATAGTTTTGTATAATAGTGTTATAGTTTTAATCCATAATTCTAGATGTTTGCAAGAAATGAATCAAAGATTGCAAAAATATTATGTGAAGCATCTATTACATGTTGAGAGTTATAATCAAACAATATTGACCAATGCTAAATTGTATGATGTAATAATTTGTAAACTTGTGATGGAAATAATTATGCAATGTAATTACTAATTATTTATATGCAAGCCTAAGGGCCCATGGTTAACCTTGTTCAGGTTAAACTCTGACTTGCGAATAAAATTAAACCCTATACTATGATGCATTAGATATTGGGGTTAATTATATTATGCAATTTTTATTATTTGGTTCAGGTATTGGTATAAATACACGTATAATTTTGATCTATTGTATCAATGTGTAGTAATATTTATCTATGCATAGTAAAATTATTATTTGGTACTCAAGGGTAAGCATCATTTGTGTGCCTATCATTTTAATTTTTTTTTTCTTTTCCTTTTTCCATAAGATTTGACTAATTATATTGCTTCTTTTATATTTCTAGAAACTAGTGTAAAATCCAATATTCTATCAAATTGGTATGGAGCATCATTGCTTGGTCATGTAGAAGGTTGTAGACACCTAAAACGCGTCATGTCGATGGCGACTACTCATATGGACATGCTACAAGACCATATGGAAGATCTTGGACAGACTCCAAGATAGAGCAGTGGTTCTAACCACTCAATTTGGGCTCCTTGGCCTATTCAGTCTGAACCGTAGCTGAGACCTATGGTCTATAGATTGAACCATGGCTGAGACCTACGGTTTACAGTCTGGACCATAGTTGTCACCTACGGTCTTAACTGAAGTTCAGTTGGCCTTCATCCGAGCCAAATCGGTTTGAATGACCATTTGTTCTAGAAGAAGGTGGTTAAAGGATGGAAGCTTCCAATCCAACTATCCTAACCACCCCTTCTTGTTCTTGGCTTCTCCATGAAGCCACCCCTAGCCCTTGGGTAGTCCTATAAGTACCCATTCAGAAATAGGTGATAAAATTATCAATGAAGCATTTGAGATTAGAGCAGCGAAGCCCTATCAAATTGTGTACTCACTTGAGTGCACTAAGAGAGATTTATTGCTATCACTTTTCCAACCTAAGCATCATGATGAATTATGCCATGGATGCCCTAAGGAGCTAGAATGCCAAGAAATGCTAATTTGGGCAAACGGAGGCCCTATTCAACAATTCAACTACCAAATCTATCAGAGGACACTGAGGTGACCCTTGATCATCAATTTGACAAGGAGGATCAAGCCCACTACCCTTGAAATTGGAGGGAAAACCTACTTGGTTGCTCACCACGGCTTTCAGCCATGGTTTACAGTGTAGACCGCTCATCAGAGCTACGGTTTGCAGCAGGTGTAAGATCTCCTTACTATTTCTTTTCCAGTATGTTTAGTTAGGTTAGATTAATCATTTCAGCACTTTATTTGGTAGTTTAGAGACTCTGACTGACCGGATTACAGATTTGAGTAGATTTACTTCATTATAGAATTTATGACAATAATGGCTTCTTTCCATGCTTTCATGCTTTATTTCACATAATTAGGCCATTCAATACTTAGATGCTATCTTATTTTATGCATTTTTATTAATCTTTATCAATTTAGCATAGTTTAGATACATTTTACATGCTTTCTTGATTACATGTTTTTCATGGCATCTTTATGTTTTCATCCTTCAAAGGGCCTCATCATGAGAGGCTGCCTATTTGTATAACTTTCTTGTGTTGTTTCTTGATCGTAGGGAATAGGTTCAAAGGAGCTTCAATCATCAAATTCCTTCCTCAATGTGAAGAAGAGGGTTAACTCCACCCTAGAGCAGTTTGTGACTATTTGGAAAAGCATTAATAGTGTGCCTACCCCATTGGGGGCTTTGGCATTGTATTGATTGTATCAACATTTTGGGTGACCCTAAGAGGGGCATGATTGTAACTGAGATCCATTTTCAATATTAATAAAAGAAACATTCATTTCAGTGTTATATGCAATCTTGTGTCTCTTTTCATGCTTTCATGTTGATTTCAATTGATGCAATAGATAGGTGCACGCTTTTTGGGATAGGTCAGAAGGCGATCATGATGGAACTCCACAAAATAAGTGATCTAACTACTGTTTCTATGATTTTTGGAATTGTAGGTACAGACCATAGCTATCAGTTATGGGCCAACAATTGAACCGTAGCTTCAACACATGGTTTACAGTGCAGACCGTAGACCAGACCTACGGTTTACAATTGGTAGAGCAGACAATAGAAAATAGAGTATAGATCGAATGTGGACCTGAGGTAGGTCCCACTTTTCACCCTCTATTATTTTTTTCTCTATGTTTTTCTAGAGTGATCAATTTTACAAATCTTACTAGGAAATTAAGAAAAGAAGAAATGAATTAGGTCCTAGGTTTGCATTTATTTTTCACATCATTAGAAAGGCATTGCTAGGAACAATGGATCTCTGATTGTAATCCACCCTAGAATCCAACATGCTTGATAGAATTGTGTGTTTGGTTTGCATGTTTGAGGCCCAAGTAGTGGCCATTTGCATACTAGTTTGCATTGTCAAAAAATCATGTAGAGTATAGCATGCATATCTGAATATAAAATGTTTCTTTTTACATTACATGTAGGAAACAATCATTGTGTTGTATTATGCATTTTTATTTTATGCAAATTAAAATGAACCACACACACCACGTTTCACTTAAACGCTAGTGAGTTGGGCTTGACATCCAACCACTAGTAGGGTTCAATGACGGTGGAGGTGATTTCCATCCATTGGCCCAAATCCTACGTACCCTTGGATACTAGACCAATACCGGATCCAAGAACCATCCATAGCCTAGAAAATTTGCATGTACTTCTCTTCGAAGGGTATAACGCTGACTGGGGGAAAATGGGTGAGGATCTGGGAGGACCTGTGCTCCTTGTCCAGGTGTGGACTTTCATTACCACACACGGGGGATTTACGTGGCTTGGAAGTCACATCCAGGTTGTCGAGCTATGAGCATACAGGTGAAAGCCAATTTAAACTGAGAATATCATTCAACACTTTTCAAAACATGATAAGGAGTTCTATACTGATACAACAAATCATTGAAACACATCAAACAATTTAGGGCTCACTTTTAAAATGTAAAGGAGATAATCACATTGTTTACTTTGTATGCTTCTTTATTGCTTAATTCATCAAGATAAGGCCTTCCTTGAGGCCAAAATTTTTAGTAAGAGAGGGAACCTCTCGAGTCTTGCTTAGTTGGTTCATCATGACGACTAGGCATGATAGAGCTCAATCATGAGCTAATGAGTCGGAGAGTTCATGGAGAGGCTCTGAATGCTTTCGATGTTCTCCTGAGGATCTTTCAGACCTTGCACGCCTCCTTGCTAGGCATCGCACTCATCATGCACCTGAGGATCCAATCCTCCTAGCGTGACATTCTGATAGTCATCGTGAACCCCCTTCATCACGCAGGGGGTCCACCCATACAGATCATGGGGTTTCCTCACACACAGTGAGAACCCACATCATTAGGTCTCCACCTAGTGAGATAGAGAGTTGTGGATCTTACTCCATGAATCAGTCATATAGGGAATCTGAGTCGCATGCAGCCCATAAGAGGTGACTACTCCAAGACCAATTGGAGGAGGTGCACAGTGAGCGTAAGCGTCTAGAGCGTGAGTGCATAGAGAAGAAGAGATCACATCAACAAAGGTTGGATGAGCTCCAATGATGTGAAGAGAGGATTTACCAATAGAAAGCATGTGAAGAACAATCATGTGAGGTAACTCCCAAAAAGAAGCTCATACCTAGAGTGCTTAGGCAACAAGTCAACGTGATGCATCCTATGCATCATCAAGAGTTACCACTTAAGCAAGTAGATAGCCATTCCTCTAGATAGATAGACATGCCTAGGGTTATCGAAGAACAATAGAAAGAGATGTTTAAGGATCCCATGCGTAAGCATGAGATTGAGAGTAGTCAAGTTAGATAGGTGAGTAATGTCAATGCTCGAAAGTCATCACAATCCTTGGGGCATATACAGTCTATTCCACCATATAAGGAACCTGTGATTACTTTCCATAAATAGGAAGTCAAACCTATCCCTATCAAGGAATCTGATCCTCCATTGCATATCATAGTGAGGATCAATCATATTGTGTATAAGCGAGTGTTGGTGGATACATGATCATCGATTAATATCATCACCACCTCAGCATTCAAACATCTCAAAATTCCATCATCCCACATCAAGGAAACAACGTTAATGTTGCAAGCCTTTAACGATGTGGAATCCCCTACAGTAGGCACAATAGTCCTCCCCATCGAGGTGGGACAAAATATTATTCCTACATTGTGCTACATTTTAGAGGGATCAAGATAGTATAATATACTACTTGGAAGACCATGGATAAGAGCCATGGAGTGCGTGCCATCAATAGTGCATCAATGCATTAAGTACACCCATGGAGGTGAAGTCCATATAGTTGAGGTAGACCCAGATCCCTTCAAGTATTATAAACCTGAGGATCATCTACGTAGGAACCTAGTGAGGTGCCTATGCATCTACAAGTTAAACAGGATGAGTCTATCCAAAGTTTGGATGTAGCCTTGCAGACTGTGGTGGAGTTACAGTCACCACCGCTATCACCGGTGGAGTCACCTATGACCCCTGCATTCTTGACACCACTTAGCAGGGAAGGATTGATGAATGCCATCACAGAGATGCTCATAGCTACTTTAGAGGTGTCATTAGAGGATCCTCATACTCCTATCAAGGAGGAAGAACCTAGCATGGTCATGGATGCATCCGAGTGTATCACACCATCTTCATCCATCATGTCACCAGATAGTCCTCATGAGGATGATGGTGAATATGAAGAGCTTATAGAGGCTAGCATTACGATGCTGCCCACCATAGAGTCCATTGAGGATCTAGGTCAACTTTTCATCGAGTCTCTACCTGTGGATCCTATCCTGGAGACATCGTATGAGTATGAGGAAGGTTCAGTTATCATGACTGAAATAGGATAGCCTCAGTATGTTGATGAATTACCTATGATGCATGCAGTTGTGGAGTCTTCTCATGAGTTTGTGGGAATGGTTGACATTAGGCTAGAAGATCAAGTGATTCCTAATCATATAGAGCCGGATATGGGGTAATCCAGTGGTGTTTCCACATTTCTAGGGCTAGAACCTTTGAAATTAGTCACTCCTGACTCATTTCTCATGGCACCATCTCAAGAGCACAAATAGGTAGGTTCCTCACATCAGATTGGGGGTACCAAAACTGACACAGTTCAACACAATGAAGTGAAACAACAACTTGAACTGAGTCATAGGCATGAGCATGTGGATAGCACAAATGAAGTGTGTCATCAAGAAGCTTCCACATCAACTCAAATGAAGGAAATAGGTGATTTGCAATTACCTAATGGATCCATAGCATCCACTTTTCTATTTCCTTCAAATGACAAAGGTATTTCGAATCAGTCATTGGAAATACATATGAACTCTTTGTCAGTCTTGCAATCCATTCTAAGTCATCTAGAATGGATGGAGCATCGAATGGATGAGCAAGATAAGGCATTGCATTTTATCAGGAACCAGTTTGAAAACATGGGATCACAAAAGCAACCCTTGTCTGAGGCCGAATCACTTCCTATGCAAGTACAGGAAAAACCTCAGCAAAAGTGGAAGCCCATGCGGCCAACCCAACCATTGGATTCTCAAAGCAAACCAATGTGGGTCAAGAGCCCAAAATAGTCATAGCATAGTGGGACTCCTTTAAAAGAGTCTATGTCTGACATCTTTTAGAAGTTGCAAGAGGCTAAGGTCATCACCTTGCTTGATATCATCCCTTTAAACCCAAATAGAGCTAAACCTATGGGTTACAGGGAGCATCACTATTGTCTCTATCATCGAATAGAGGGTCATGGCATTCGATATTGTCATGAATTTAAGAGTGTGGTGCAACATCTGATAGATAGTGGGGTTTATCATGTAGATGGTTCTCTCATAGTGCCCCAACATGCTGAAGTGGAGGTCACACTTCCTCATGGGTGACCCCAAAGTCGTCAGTCACCTCGTAAGCCCAATAGGCCAGTGCAATGAGTAGTTTCATTTCAGATGACTACTCTAACTTTGTTCCAAAAGTTACATGAGGCAAAGGCATTCATATTACCCGAAGTCAAGCATAGGGCATCCAAGACTAGGTCACCTGATGGGGGTCCCTTTTGTGTGTATCATCGAGTGCATGGACATGACATTCGGGGTTGCCAATCATTTAAGAGGGTCATCCAAGACCTAGTAGAATGGGATGCGATCCATGAGGATGGTTCTCTCGTTCACCCTTGCCAAAGCATAGGCACTCCGGTGAGGTCCATTCTTCACCTAGGAGAGTTGATTTCTATCACTCTTCCTAAACAAGTTGATTACATTTCAGTGAATAGCATGCACGTTAGGGGTCTTCAAGGTAGCATACCTTTCCCACCAGCCATGCCAAATTCGATAAGGAAAAATGAGGAATCTAGAGGTATTGCACCTCCCTCACCATCATCGAATGGCACACACACTAGGGGTACATAGGGCAGCATGCCCTCCCCAAAAGGCTCCAAGGGTTCCTAAAACCACTTGGTCATGTCAATCAAAGGCCAAGGGTTCACGTCAAAGGCTCAAGGGTTTGCTTAAAACCGCTCGATCATCCCAAAAGGCACCAAGGGTTTCTAAAAATCACTTGGTCAACCCAAAGGTCCCGAGGGTTCTAAACACCGCTCGGTCATCCTAAAAGGCTCCAAGCTCATCTATGAGTAGTTTGGTCAATCAAAAGGTACCAAGAGTTTTTAAAACTCTTGGTCAACCCAAAAGCTCCAAGGATTCTAAAAAATCACTTGGTCATCCCAAAATTTCCCAAAGGTGCTCATAATCCCTTTGGTCAATCCTAAAAGCTCCAAGGTTTCCTAAGAATTGCTTGGTCAATTTAAAGGCTCCAAAGGCATGTACTCACCGTTTGGTCAGATATGAGGCTCAAAAACTCATAAAAATTATAAAATCAATAAAATCCAAAAAAATTGGTAAAGCATAAAATCCAAAAACATTTGCATTCCAATTGCATCATTGCAGTTCATATTCCACATGCATTTCATCATTGCATTGCATATAGGCATTCATCATCCATTGCATTCCATAGTAGAAGGGATTGTGTTTGTCAGTATTACAAATGACACCATGTTTGTGTTTCAATCATGCATCTCTGCATTTATCATAATCCATCATTCATGTGAGTAAATGTGTTTTTCAACACAACCTATAATGTTGCTATGAGAGATATACTCAAGTTTTTCAGTCATTCAACCATACCTAGAGGTCTTCTCAAGAGTTGATAGAAATCTTGCTTTGCTTTTGTAGCTGAGGTCTAGTTAGTATAGCCCTTAGCATATCAGAATCCTATCACTAATCAACAAATTAAACAATCCTAATAAGGACTAGGGGAAGATGAAAGTCACGAAGCAGGACCGGGTATCCTGAAGCGAAAAGAGTTATTCTTGCTTATCCCTCTATGCGGACGGTATGGGAAATGTTGGCAATTGGAAAAAGGATAAGTATATTCCCTACTCAGAATCCCTTGCTTACGATAAAATGAGCAATATCCCAAAGTGATATCCCACATCAATCCTCAAGATTGATACCCTAGATCGATATCATAGATCGACATCCCGGATTGATATCCCATATTGATATCATAAGATCGATACACTCAATCGATATTACAGAAATAGTTCCCCCAAAGTAAAATCCCCCAAAGGAAAGTTTTTGAAGAAAATTATCAAATGTAAATTCAAAAAGTGAAGATCAAATGAAGATCAAAAATCAAAGCTCAAGTGAAGATCAAATGAAGATCATAAATCAAAGTTCAAATCAAGATCAAATGAAGATCAGAAATCAAGTTCCAATGAAGATCAAATGAAGATCCAAAGAAAGTCAAAGTCAAAATGGAATCGACTCCCTTGCTTCACTACATATGAGCAAGTATCCCAAAAAATGAAAGAAAAGAGAGGGAGGAAACTTGAATCCCTAGAATTGCTAGCACTATTGTACCTTACGCATGATGATATGTCTGATACATTAGCATCTCGCTTATGAACAAGACCAATGTTTGAATGTGGAAGAGCTAGCTTCAGGTGTCCTGCATCGCCTAGTGGCTTAGTCCAACTAAAATCTAAACCTGGGATTGGATAAGACATTTGTGGAGCCCCTATCTTAGCAATGGGCTGAAAGAATCCTGCCTGACATCGGGGAATGCTCGTGTCTTATCTTAATATATTCATGTGCACACACAGGGATAATGAACAGTTAGGGCCTATCCTAGCAAAAGCCTTACATTTCAGAAGTCTAGTATGGTTAGTATGCAACTTTTGATAAGTCAATTAGGGTGTTTGAGTCTCATGGAAAACCTCAAAAATCTCTCTAATAGCAACAAATATCAAATATCACAAACCATAAAAAGTAAAAGTCATTTCAAAACATCAAATTGCAAAGTATCCAATCCAAGGATACATCATTATACATAAGCACAATCAAGATATAGGATAGATACCGGATGGATATCAGAAATGATATTTAGATGACCACTGACTATATCGTGCATATCATTCAAAAGTGCAAAAATAAAATAGAATGACATATTGCATCATTCGCATCATAACATTGCACATCATTGCATTTCATATATGGGTGATTAATTGATCAAATTCTTATTATGAGGATTTCCAATTACATTCATGATTTTTATACATTCTGTGGTGTCATCCATTAGATTGATAAACACATATTGCATTCATTCCTTATGTTTTAAGTGATTAAAGCATACAAGTTCATTTACATTAGATTACCATCATGTAAATAATGCATTACATACATTGCATCAACATATCGTGATAGTGTCATAAAATTAAATGCATGCAATAAAGCAAAATCAAATATGCATTTAAGTAAACATCGCATCCATATGCATCCATCATATAGCACATCTAAACATCTAGATCACTACATATCATCATCATCATAAATTAAATAGCTATCTAGTGCATGTCATCCATACATCACATCATATAGCATCAAATTAACATAAGCATTGCATCCATGTGCATAACATAAACATAAAATTAAAAACATATACAAGTACACATAATGAGCCATAAATGATCAAATATCATATATATATGTGTCCGAAATGAGTACATAAAGTATATCAAAAATACCCATAGGCTACATCCGTGTAGGTCCTCGACCTTACACACAAAATAGTACATCAAAATAGCAACCCATGTGTATGCTATGGAGGGCCTACACCCCAAGCTTGAGAGTCACCAGTATCACCTCTATCATCCCTATGCCTCCCATGCGAGCTAGCGCCATGTGTACTAGAGGACCTATGTGTCCTCTCAGTCCTATGAGTCCTATGACTCGAGCTCATGGATGACTACCCTGTAGTCCTAGATCTGGTCCACTAGGACCCTGAAGCATGTGGATCCTCTAGAACCTACCCACCTATCAATCTAATCCATCCCTCTAGCTAAGAGATGTGAGTTACCCTCGCATCACATAAATCATTCCCCTCTTGTACGAGGGAAGTAAGCCACCTAATCTCAGCCATAGGGTCATGGCCTCCTAGAAGTCCGAGTGCTAGTGTTGAAGGTGGTGCCATGATAGCATGAGAAGATGATGGGTCACCTCTCTAAGCCTGGGACTGAGCCAAGTCCCTCTCTACTATAGTCATCGCCCATCGTGCCTCTACTAGCTCAAGTGATCTGGTCAGCTCCTAAACTCACCCCTCTACTACTATAGCATGCTCTATCATAGTTGTGGCCTGATCTTGGGCCTCCTGGAGTCACCTCTCCCTATCAGATAACTTCACCTCTAACATGGTGATAGATGTATCCCATTGTAACTATTGAGACTGTAGCCTCCCAACCTAGCTCTACAAATCTACTACCTAGGCTAGCAACTACCCTACCTCACTATCTGGAGGTACCTCACCCTCATCTAGGCCCTCATCCTTAGCCTCCACTAGTGGTGCATCCTCTGCACCCCATCCACCCTCAGTCCATGGGTGCACATTATGCCCCTATGGATCAGCCTCCACCGCCTCCTCAACCCGACCGAGAGGTCTAGATCCCTACCACCAAAGTAGGGACCACCAGGTATCATACACTAGGGTGGTCCCAGCAACAACAACTCTAAACTCCTAGAAATCATCTGTAGCATCACCTAGAGCTATAGGCAACACCCACTATAGATGAGTCTCTAGAACTAGCCACCTATAGATAATAGGTAGCTCTAGAATATCCTATACCAAGCCAAACTATCGTAGGACCCATGAGTAGAACTAGTACTCATGGATCTTGACCTTATGGCCGAGTAACCATCTATCCCATCGAGCCTAGCGTAGCCGCTCACCAACCTCCATCCACGTAGGGCAATCCATGTATGGATGCCACTCAATGTCCCTAGGGCTCAGTGCTACAAACCTGATGTAATGATCAATATCCCCAACATGGGACCTACTCTAGAATCCCTCCTCCTCATGAGGCCAACATACCACATAACACTAGCATACGATAGGAATAGAAGTAATAGCTAGAGGTAGCTCTATAGGTCACTCAATCTAGATGTGCTACCAACCCTAGATCTATAGTAATAGACTACAATTATCCCTACTCGCTCTAAGTAATCTAAAATAGCTCCTGATATATTTGGCATAGTAATGTGCTCCCCAAAGCTAGGAGCAATGGCTCCACTGTAGAGCTCTGAATGACCCTCCTGACATAGGCTAGAAGGTTCCAAGGGATCCTCACCCAAGGAGTCTGGAAGGACAATCTGCATGACTAGGTGCATAAAAACTACCTCTCGAATAGAGAAGATCTGCTCATCATACCAGTATCCGATGTGCATGCCTCCATGGTCCATCTTGCATTGAGCCTCATCGCTTCGATCATCGAAGATAGCACAAAATACCTCCTTTCTCCCATTAGAGGAGGAGGTGATGGCCTCACCATCAATAGGGATCCTAAAGATCCTGTAGACATCCTCAAGTGTGATAGTCATTTCACCTATCGATAGGTGAAATGTGTTGGTCCAAGCATTCCAGCTCTGGGCCAATGTAGTCATGTAAGCTTGATCTACCCTGATAGTGGGTAGATCCAAAACATAGCCAAAGCCTATGGCTCTAAACCACTCTCGCTCCTCGTCAGTCAGTAGTGGGTAGAGAGTGTTAAGGAGCTCTGGCTCCCTAGCTCTAGAGGTCAGTCTCTGCAAAGAGATATAGTATAAGGAAAAATCTAACTAAAGGCTAATTAAATAGCTAAAAATGACCTAAAAAGAGATAGATCAAGCAAAAAATAGCTAACAATGCAAAATTATGCTAAGCATGATCAAAAATTTTAAAAATACATCTCATAGGTGCAATAAAATGGCATTAACTACTAAGAAAATCACAAAAAAATTGAAAATTTTGAAAAATTTTTAATAAAAAGGGAACCGCAGGTCAAACCCATGGTCCGCCCAATGGTCAAATTTTTTACCATTGTAATTCAAACCTAACCGTAGCTGATACCTGTGGTCCCCAATCGGTCAAAGGGGAACCACAGCTAGAAGCTATGGTCTAGGGATACGACCCATTTCGGGTCTTTTCCTAGCCAAAAAAAAAAAATATTAATTAAAATTAATCTAAGCTAGCCTAACCTAGGGTGTGGTTCATTGCCAATAGTTTAGTGTGATTAATTAACCAATTAATTAATTTGGTTCATTTTATTGGTAATGAATGCGAGGTCTTGGTTTTGAATTACCTTGCCCGCACCGAGGCCTCGGCTGGAAGAAGGTTGTTCGTGGTCTGCCATTCTGATGTGTGAAAGATAATAGGGTTTCAATTGCTTCAAGTTAAACTCTCACACCTCTCAGAGCTCTTCAAATTGTAGTCACTATCAAGGAATAATGAGGAATTTTGAAAATGATAGATTTTTAAACCTTTTCCTATTTTTGTCGGATCGTAGCTGACACCCGTGGTCCCGGGATTAGGGTTTTCCACTCGTAGGTCCGACCTGCGGTTCCCAAAATTTGAAAATTCCAACCGTAGAATGCACCCATGGTTTGCAAATGGTATCAAAAATAGCAAAATCCCACCATGGGAGGGTCTTAAATGATAAATTAATGTCTCCTAATGGATCAAATTTTAATAAAAGCAATCAATTTGAAAATTTGGTGATTTTTAAGCACCAAGATTCAATTAAAAATAAAATATATGATTGATAAATAAATTTAATTCCACATTCAAAACATTAAAAAATTAAATAATCAAAAGCCAAATGCACCTCGTATTCAGTTATTTACTCTATACACTTGGCGGTTGCAGTGACTTGCGCTCCATGCAATCCGATGAGATGAGTAAATAACCATAAGGACATTTGGGGTAAAATTGTCATCGTTGATTTGATATGCTTCTTTTCAATTCTGAAGAAGGCCTTTGAGGCTGGACTGCTCCATGGGAACGAGGCGTTTCATGTCATTTCCTCTATGACATATTTTTAGCAAATCATCGATGAATTGATTCAACACAAAACTAATTGGATTTGCATCATTTCGATTCCCTAAGATGGCTATTGTAGCCCGACTGCTCCATGGGATAGGAATGTGCAATTACTATTAATAGTTGGAATCATAAGTTGAACTAGGCTTAGCCAAGTAATTAAATGTTCAATTCTAAATTTGTTCAGATCATTCATTATGGTCAAGCGACCTCGTCGCTTCATACATTGTCATTACCCTCATCGACTCATCGCTTGAGGGGGTAGTCATAATATCAAATCATAATCAAAATCAGTAGAAGATCCCTGAAATCGTAGATCCCTTGATCTTGTCAAAATTGCGTTCATCCTTGCGAATCATTGTCAACAACTATCATAAGCTTACCCCTTTGCTTGGGGAAAATAGCAAATATGAAGTTTTCTTGTTGTTCTCCACCTTTCGGATCTATGGGTCGAAAGATACCTATGGAATGCACAGCCACACCGAATGAGATGAGATGGGCACAAGCTTTTCAAATGTAAGCCTTTCACCCAGTTGGAAGCAATGATTCTAGGATGCGCGTCCTTTTGCTGGACCTAGGGCATCTAATGTTGATCCGACTAATGATCATCATAGAACCTTCGACATCATTTTAGGAGGTCTATTTTTGCTCACGCATTGTTCGATCTCACAACGCATCTCAAAAGGGGCATCTATAGACACCTAAAACACGTCATGTCGATGGTGACTACTCATATGGACATGCTACAAGACCATATGGAAGATCTTGGATAGACTCCAAGATAGAGAAGTGGTTCTAACCACTCAATTTGGGCTCCTTGGCCTATTCAGTCTGAACCATAGTTGAGACCTATGGTCTATAGATTGAACCATGGTTGAGACCTACGGTTTATAGTCTAGACCGTAGCTGTCACCTATGGTCTTAACTAAAGTTCAGTTGGCCTTCATCCGAGCCAAATCGGTTTGAATGACCATTTGTTCTAGAAGAAGGTGGTTAAAGGACGAAAGCTTCCAATCCAACTATCCTAACCACCCCTTCTTGATCTTGGCTTCTCCATGAAGCCACCCCTAGCCCTTGGGTAGTCCTATAAGTACCCCTTAGAAATAGGGCAAAAGTATCAATGGAGTATGGGAGTTTAGAGTAGCGAAGCCCTGTCAAATTGTGGACTCACTTGAGTGCACTAAGAGAGAGATTTGTTGCTATCACCATTTTCCAACTTTCAAGCATCATGACGAATTAGGCCATGGATGCCCTAAGGAGCTAGAATGCCAAGAAATGCTAATTTGGGCAAACGGAGGCCCTATTCAAGCAATTCAACCACCAAATCTATCAGAGGACACTGAGGTGACCCTTGATCATCAATTTGACAAGGAGGATCAAGCCCACTACCCTTGAAATTGGAGGGCAAACTACTTGGTTGCTCACCGTGGCTTTCAGCCATGGTTTACAGTGCAGACCGCTCATCAGAGCTGCGGTTTGCAACAGGTGTAAGATCTCCTTACCATTTCTTTTTCAATATTGCTTAATTAGGTTAGATTAATCATTTGCATAGTTAAATTAGGTATTTAGAGATTCTAACTGATCGGATTAGAGGTTTAAGTAGATTTACTTACATTAGTGTAGAATATGCAAGAATGGTTTCTTTCCATGCTTTCATGCTTTATTTCATCTAATTAGGCCATTCAATACTTAGTTGCAATATTCTTTTATGCATTTACATGAATATTTATCAATTTGGCATAGTTTAGATACATTTTACATGCTTTCTTGATTACATGTTATTCATGGCATTTTCATGTTTTAATCCTTCAAAGGGCCTCATCACGAGAGGTTGCCTATTTGTATAACTTTCTTGTGTTGTTTCTTGATCATAGGAAACAGGTTCAAAGGAGCTTCAATCATCAAATTCCTTCCTCAACGCGAAGAAGAGGGTTAACTCCACCCTAGAGCAGTTTGTGACTATTTGGAAAAGCATTAATAGTGCGCCTACCCCATTGGGGGCTTTGGCAATTGTATTGATTGTATCAACATTTTGGGTGACCCTAAGAGGGGCATGATTGTAACTGAGATTCATTTTCAATATCAATAAAAGAAACATTCATTTCAGTGTTAGTATGCAATCTTGTATCTCTTTTCATGCTTTCATGTTGATTTCGATTTATGCAATAGATAGGTGCACGCTTTTTGGGATAGGTCAAAGGTTTATTTAGAGCCTATGATTTTTATTCTTATTATAAGGTGGGATTACTTCTCAAAGCTTGATATTTGACAATGTAAGGATTAAAAAATAATTCATTTCATTTAATTATGCCTTGCAAAAAATTAGAATTACATTTAATAAATTGATGTTTTCAAAAACATCACTCAAGGGCTATTTTGGAGGTTAAATTTCTAGAGGCCATAACATTTATGTAAGGATACTATTTGAGCCAATATCTTTTTAGAATACACAAATTTTGATATCTTTGCATTGGTGGTACTTTTTTATGACTTATTATAGGTGGAGGGACATCTCATTGTGTGATTATCTTCAATAACTATATCCCTTATTTCAAAGGTAAATTTATAGTATATTATGTAATAAGTATATTTGGTCCATATTCATAAAAGAGATAGTTGTACTTGAGGCATTGAAAGAAGTTATTAGATATTTTTGAGACATGCATACCAAGGATTCAGAATGTGGTCTTGTTAATCCCTCTTATTACTGTAAAATGTTTGGGCCATTAATCTATTTTATGCATGAAGATATAATCCTTCATTGACTCTTCTCACTTATATGGTTGTATATATATTCTTGGTGAGTTATGATGGTTCTTCACATAAATAGGTTCATGCAAAACCTCTATTGGTGACAACGATCAAGTGGCCCAATGGAAATTTGAAGTCTCTAAATTAGAAATGTGTTATAAAAGAGATGGTCATGTTTTTAAGCCTTGCCTTATGTGACTAGAGAATACTAGAGCAATTTTTAAGAGAAAGTATCTTTGGCTTGTTTTTCTCATATGAATTTATATAGGAGGTGTTCAATATATATGTAGGATTATCTAATACTAGTTGTGGTAACTAAAGAGATTCTTGTGTAACTACATGGGCATATTTGCATAAGTAAACTTATAGATATGTCCAAATAAGCATTGTATTATCCATGGATAAATGTCACAACACTCTATTGTAATGGATGGAGTGTGTGGGGGTATTTGTACCATTACTAAAACCCTAATTTTACAATCATGTTAACCTAACCCATAATAATAAGTAGACTTTAGGTTAATTACAAGTTACATGTTAAAGTTTTAAGATTGAAAAGGTTAAGAATATAACATAGGGTATACATAAATAATAATTAATTACATTGTACAATGATCACCATTAGGCCTTAAAGTACATCATACAATATAAACCTTGGTTCATATTAGATTACAACTTTCAATACCTCCTCATAATTTGAACTCAAGGGCTAAGGAGAGAAGACATTAGTGATAATAACATCATCCCTTAATAATGGATGCTCTAATGGGCCACTATAATTGAGGAAGTATCAATTGAATCCCCTTCACCCTCTAGAAGTTTGTATAGGCAAAGATGTCCCTATATTTGAACAATAATCTCTTTAGGTTAAGTCATAGTCATACTAACTAGTACCATATACTCTTGCATATATATAAAGAGAAATTTCTATGCAAATCCACATGAGAAAGGGAATCTAAGAATAACTCCTCTTATAAATTTCTCCAAATGTAGGAGTTGGAAAAATGGCCTTTCATTTTGAAGCACACTTCTCCCTCTTTGAAAAATATGACTTTCCCTTGGTCCTCCTAGTTGTTGTCACCAAAACAAGTATTCTATGAACCTATTTATGAGAAAAGCCATCACAATTTACCAAGAATAACTAGATAAAAATTAGAAGAGATAAGAGATCACAAAGGGTTAGACCTTCATACATAAAATAAACCAATAACTCAAACTACACTTGTTGTATATGGGAAGTCATATTGAAAGACTAATCAAACTATTTACAAAATCAATATAACTAGTTCATAAGGATGTGTAGGCATTGAATAATGCATCTTATAGAATATTTGTCGATGGATGTATTATTATTGAGAAACCCTTTCTCTATTTGGATGTGTATTTCCATGAGGTGGACATCATGGTGGTTGTTCTATCGAATGGATGTGTAGAGGAGGGGGTGGTGATGGTGGTGGTAGAGAAATAGAGGAATATTGATCCACTAGAATTTTTCCATCAATTTTTTTTCTTTGCATTCACATACATGAACTCTATTGACATCTTACTCAAATTTTCCTAGTAAATTATTTTTCTTTGCACTCACACAAAGTAACTCTATTGGCTGCTTACTTTATTTCATGTCAAAATTAGAAAATAGAACCATACTACCAAAAGAATCCTCACATACAATATTATCACGTCCTTTTGAAAACTACAATGTGAGATATTTATTTTTAGGATAGATGATTGTGCCAAAGAACTTTGATTGACCCTAAGAAAAGTCAACATAAAAAATAATATTATTTACATATCTTAGGACCTTCAACTTTGCATTGCTATCAACAGAGTTGAGCTGATATGCCAAAAATATGGGTTGGCTCAATGCCAACGATGAGCAATAAAGCATGGCTGGTTTTTAACGTTGAATTGTTTGTTCTTAGTTAGGTTTTGAAGGAGTTGTAGGTTCTTGAGATAGAATATTACCTATAATTTACAAACATCTATGGCCACAGGCTTCTTCAAAGGTACATGAACAACAATTCTAAGGTTAGGGTTAGGATTAAGGTTCAGATTAGCAGCAACTTCTTCATTTTGTTTCTCAAATACTTTCCTTATTTATGAAACCTTGGTTTCAAAATATGAGTCAATCATGTTATCAATTTAGTTCAAATTTTACATTATTTTTTCTAAGATACTCTAATACCACTTGCAATGAATAAACACCAAATACAGATATTTAATATATGCATATTTGATTAATAATAAATGATGTTTGGATTCCTTCTCCACACACACATATATATCCAAGGATGATAATAATTAAATACTAATAAATTATTAATAAATAAGTGACATTATATAAAAAATGATTAGGTTCACTACAAAGAATTTGCATTAATAAAATGTTCAATTTACATCAAATAAATTATCAGAACAATATGTCCATTATTCAGCTACATAATGTTCTGGTAAGAAATTTGAATGAGGTCCAAAAAAAAAGAAAATTATGCCAATGGAATTTTGGTACTTAGAGATGCTTTACTTTGCTCTTAACCATGAACATAAATAGTTTTCTTCATAGTTAGAGGTGACAATACCTCCCCTCTTAACTCAATCCATTTTGGCACTTAGAGATGCTTTATTTTTATTTTATTTATTGAGTAAATACTTATTATACATATACATATCCGCCATGGGGATTGAACCCGAGTTACATCACCGATAATGCAAGTGGCATACTTGCCGGTAGACCACATCACGCGGACCAATATGCTTTATTTTACTGCTAACCATGAACATAAATAGTTTATTTCAGAGTTAGTGGTGATAATTACTCCCCTATTCACTCAACCACTTATTGACACCAAGTAGAAGACAATATTCAAGGCGAGTTAAGGCAAATAAATACATAATATTTTCTATTGATTTCTTATAAAACATTTATTATACTACAATTCATATATTTATACATGAAGAGAGGTGGTTGGAAGTTTTTAAATTTTTTATTCATAGATTTTATCCTATCTATAAATTTACATATGGCATATTATTTCTGAATGTGAAGGAACATTGTCATTACAAAATTCTTTTTCAACTACAACTAAATTATACCAAATCATACATGATTCTTCTTTTGGTGTGTCATGTTATTCTCTAAAGTGGAAATAGTATCCACTTTACATCATATTAAATCATATTCTACTTTATGTTAGATCAAAATAAGAATATAATTTATAAATGGGAATAAAATCATCCACTTTATTCTCCACTACTCTACCACTTTATTCTATACAACTACTTTATTCCACTACTTTATGTTACATAATATATCTATTATACATTAATTTTATTGTGGTGGACTATGATCACATCAAAATATTCTAATTAAATGCCACCATAAAGCTCACAGAAAAGAGGATGATTTTTCATTATCACGAGATGATGTGTTATCAGTGCATGGAAATATTTATCTATATAATGCTATGACTTTATGTAGTTGTGTATACACTTCAGATTTTAGTTTTAATATTCCATCATTGTATTGTGATCTATTTTTATGAAACCACATTAATTTTAAGAGGTTTTATTTATTGATGATGCTATACATTAAGTAAATCACCATATCTTGATTACCCAATATGTCATATTTCTCTTAAAAATCAAGACAAAAATATCTAGTCTAGTAGCCTTACTTTTGGGACCCACATAGCCTGATTTGGATGAATTCAATGGGTCCTCTATTAGACATGATGTACTATTCTACAATACTTATTTATATTTCCTAGATGTAACTGCATTAGAAAGCATTTTTATTTTCCATCACTTATAAGACCAATTGTTATCCATATTAATATTTCTAATCCTATAGTTATTGTCCATCAATATGCTATTTCTTCTAATCCAACTAGGATTTCAAGTTATTTTATCAACAAATAACACATACAAGAATGAAGATAATGCTATGTTAAAATATTATCTTTACATTTTAGAGGTAAGTTTACAAATTTGTATAATATTTATGATGTAGGAATTGTAGTGTTTATACTTTCCCTCTTATCATTTTAAACTAAATTATTATATATGCCTTGAAAGCATCTTTATAATTTTGTAAAATTACTTAGTTAAACAATTAAATTGATCCTTAATAAGATTAACTATTATTTTGGCATGTGAAGAATTCAAAGGATAAAACCTTTTTTAAGCCCATGATTTTCTATTCTATCATATTTTTAGTCAAGATTAAGAATTTTTTTTTTTACTTTTTTTTGATGCATTATTGCTTCAACATGCAACCTTTGAGATTCACATTCTAAATTGAAACTACAATAGTATCATTTACATTTGTTTTCAATAATTTTATTTTCATCCTTTTCCATTCTAAAACAAAAAATTCTTTCAAAAACATTTCTTTAGTATTTTCCACAACTTCAATTCATTTACAACTTCAATAATACTATAATATAATTGCTATTAATGTTGATACCAATAATGTTTTTTAGAAATTATATAAAAGCTTACTTTATCTATGAAAGGAACAAATAAACCGGTCAAATGATTATCATCTAACTATACAAATTGATTTTGATACATCCTCCTAATATATTGATTGTAATAATGTATACAAACATTCTCAATAGAATTCTACCATTCATATAATGAGCTTCCAGTTGATACTTAAGGGTGACCTAGTTAAATAAGACCAAGTTATGTGTAAAGTTGAATGTAGCATTAGTATCTACAAATGAAATCAATTTTTTGAACTACTTCCCATTTATAAAATTTTTTAGAAGGAAGTGGATTGTTCCTTTAGCATTGACTATTTTTTACTATTTTAATACTATGTACATATCTTTCTAGCTAGTTAAGTATAACATTTATTTTAACTTCCTTAGGAAATGGAGATAAACACCTTTAATTTTCTCCTTTTTATCTACTTTGTTTTGCACTCAATAATTTTTTAATTTTTATTCAAAGGAAAAAGATAAAGTAGCTGACATAAATGCTCCTAAAATTATTTTTGACCATTCTTCTACGCAACTTAAACATTCACCTTTTTCATCGTCCTCTTCTTTTTCATCATCACAAACTATTAAAGTCGAGGCTACTTCTAATGCTTCTTATATCATCATTCTAATTATTGATTGCTAATCACATTCTTATTTAGGATCTTGTCTATCATTAAAATTAATTATTTCATCTAAAGTATACACATATTGATTTTGTTGGATATAGTTTTAAACAATTTTTGTAGATTCCATGAACATCCCATCACACTTTAATGCAAATATTAGAAATACAAATATAATGTTTATAAATAATCCGACCTTATTGTCAAAGGCCAACAATGTTTATCTAATCCTACAATCACTCTAGAGAGGGGGTCAGATGGTTGGCCCAATTATGATCCATTTTGAAGATTGAATTTGATTGCATTTTCAACTAGAGATAATGATTAATTTTAGAGAAGTGGAGACCTTATATTTTGTGGATAGTTGAGTGTGTAACTCTTCACATATGATTTTGTGAATGGTTATGTGTGTCCCTATTCATAGGTGAAGTATTGTACATGTGATTGGCTCATTGTACCTAGTCATAGAGGTTTATAGACAAATGAGTATAGATATATAGTGTGTGTACCTATCCACTTATGATGTAAAATCTTGGATATATATATTTGTCCCTATCCTTGATTGAGTCCAGTATGGTCAGTCCCATTAAGGTGAGTAGTTGAGTTTGTTCTTGTTCATGATGATGCAAATCATGGACTAATATGTGTGTCCTAATCCATTATCCTTTTGAACTTTTTGAAATATTGATTCTAGACCCCATTTAATTATGATGTAATAAGAGGGGAATATTATGAATTTATTATGTCATATAATATAGATAAAGTTAGGTATTCAAGAGTTACCCAAATAGGTGGTTGATAGTTCGTTATTCAAACCAACCACTTACACCATCATTTTATATATACACAATTTTGATCAATACAATATTATCCAATATCCTTGTCACGACCCACATTGGAGGAACTTTATTAATATGCTATTTGTATTATAATAGCTGGTTTGTAATACTTGATGTATTTGCATTATATTAGTTTATGTCAAAAGAAAATGATGCTGCGTGCATTGATTGATTGCAAGAATAGGTATTCTCAAGTGGAAGACTGACCACCAAGAGATGAAAAAGAGAAATGATGACAAAGATAACTCATCAGGTAAAGATATTATCTCAACCATCACTAGTTACCTCCCTGAGGGCGATGTACTTGAGTCTAAATCTTAAAAATCCCACCCAATCAAAGGAAAAACGGTGATAGGAGATATTGAGCACATTCATAGAGTGCTTGTATGCCATTTATGTGAAATATAGTTGGTTGTATAATTAATTAGCATAAAGGAACTCTACCTTGGAAATGAATATTTATTGATGATTGACATTTTAATATTTTAAAATATATGTTTAATGCATATAATTTAAGCATTCTCTAAAGTAGAGATTAATTGATTTGAGCATAAGTATTTAATTTGATTGACCCCATTTTTGAAAATAAATTAGGTGGTTTGTATTTTATGAACTTGTCCAAATTTTATTGGACCAAAATATGAAAAGACTACTTTATAAATTAAATATTACATCTTTCCTACACATGGCAACTTTGGGATGGTTGTGCTAAGGGATGAGACTCTTCTCTTATCTTTAATAGTTCCAAATCTCAGTACCTATGCTCTCAATAGTATTAATGCCCTTAGAGTGGGGGAAATGAAACATATAACCAGGCTATACCTTATCTCTAGGGAATTCCTTATGTATTAAAATAATATATTTTTATGAAGCTTGCATGCGAAGGAAAAGATAGAAAAAGAAATAAAATATCGAAGAACATATTTCCTGTTTAGAAGAAATTGGTCTATAAATTGCGTTAGGGGTTGAAAAAATAAGGCATGCTGTATTTTGTAAGTTTAGAAGGAGTAGAAGATGGTCCTTCCAGCACGTGGGTTCGTGGCTTTGCGAATGTCCCAGGTGTGAGAGTTCCCTTTTCTCTTCTAGTGACTGTATTACATATGCTTCCTCCTTGATGTAATGCTTAAAACATTATGATGGATGTACTTTCACAATCTCTAGTTATAATTCTCATTTGAATAAAGATATTCTATTTGTATAACAAGCCATTGATTGATGGAGGTATACAATCTAAAATGTATAATGTTTATCCAATAGTAGGATCAGATGCATTCACGTTGGACCATTAACGTTAGACCCTAATGCATACCTTGTATAACCTTATTGTTCTTTTGATGATTATGGGGATGGTTACCAATAATGCCTAAGTATAAGATGTCTTTTTAGGTGTATTTATAAAGGTTGTCATTGCCCACCAAAGTCGATTGGCATTGATGGTTCACCATGTTACATTCCGAATGCTATATACCTCTGGTAATTTCTAGGGGTGTAAGAAAAAGAATTTGCTGTACACCATGTTAGGGGCCCGTTCGGAGCCAAAGGTGATAATTTTATCTTGCGAAAGGTTGCTTTATAACCCAATTGTGGATATGCCAGAATAACCAGTTAGAAGCAAGCTCGAATCCATTTGGTTAAATATCCGATGTACGTAGCCTAGGAATTCATGATCTTCTCTTTTGATAGAAATTTGTCTCTCCTTACTCCACCCGACTGTAGCTTGTACCTTTTTCAGATTGTCGAATCTGAAATCATTGTTGTTATCTAGTTTGCACCAGTATAGAGTAAGGTCAGTAGTTTTAGTCAAAGCCTACCCTCACTGATCACGAGTTTACCTGAGCTCCAAATCACAAACAAGTATCAGTGTAATCCCTGTAATGTGCCATTTTAACCCTCTATACTCTGAAATCGATTCCTGTATCGATGCTGGTCAGATCGTAATATAAATTACGTGGACATTAACAAATTGAATATGTCCATCACTCAAGACCGTCGCATACCGATGAGTGGTATGTCTGTTATGAGCTTCGAAGCGTAGGTCAGTTACCTATGGTCTAGACGACCTACCTGTGTCTTCCCGATACTGCATGCTACCTGTGGACTAGATGACCTATTTGTGTTTCCCATTATTGCGTGAGCTTCTTTGGTAATACATGCGTAAGAACCAGTGTTGTTTTTAAGTTGCAGAATGCTGCATTAAACCAACTTATAAGTTTAACAAGTATCATGCTTAGGGCTTTGAGTTTAATTCATCAATAGCTGGAGGTGCAAAGTGATCTCTATGGGTAAATGAGTTCAATATCTATGATCTTGCTTAAGTACCTATTATCATACCCTTATAAGGTTCGAATGTTGTGGTAATCGATTACCCAAGGGAGTGAGTGGAGGGCACTAAGTCAGTTTATATCAGGTTTTTAATTTGTAATGTCGTCGAGTCCATCAGAAAGAGACAATCTATAGCCTCAATAGTATCTAGAATACATTAAACATTGGGATAAATTTAACATATCTTAGTATAGGGGAATATGTGAAGAAATCTCTGAGACTGATTGTTTAATCAATTTTTTTTTTTTTTTTTTTATAAATATATAAACTCTTTTATTGTAAAAGTAACTTATGTTGGGCTTTCATAAGGAATTAAGAATCAAATTATAGCTAAGGTTTAACATATTTGTTGTGCATTGATTAAATTTATAGTTTCGGATGGTCGGATTGTTACCTTCATAATACATTATAATAGAATAGACATAGAGGTTAAGTGGTTAATATATATTTAAAAGTAACTTGATGGCCTACATTTCTTGTAAAGTGTTGAATGATTTTATTATATGCTGAATTAATTACCAAGTAATTTTGTATGGGTTGATTAATGGATTCTTTATTAATTTAATTGATATAATTGGTGATCAAATGAAGATGTATGTATTATGTTTAAGTGCTTTATAATAAAATCGTGAAATGATTATGTCTATTTAAAAGTATAGAAAAGTAACTTCTAGTTTTGGAAAGGATGGATTGGTGTCCATACCTTGGGAAGGGGTATGGGACTCTTCCCTAAGTTTGGTGATAATTCAAACAAATGATGAACAAAATTGAGAATTAATCCTTGTTATGCATGTTGTTAAAGATGGATGAACTCTTGCTTGATGATGATATTTAACAAATGATATGCATATGATAAATATATGATACATGATTACATTCAATTATGAGAAGCATGGTTTGCTTGTGATGCATTGACATACTCTGCATTCGAGTTGTCCTGATCCCTTACAAACATATTTTTCACATCATGAATATGTAAGAAAACTAGAGAAGAACCAGATAACCATTGTTGAAGACTCTTTTATTATACATTCTACTTATACTAGTTTTGAGATACTTTCATTGTAAATTTGAAGGGCTGAAATGATGAAGCCAAATTATGTAACATTTGATGTATTTCTCTTACTTGCTTTTGTATATCAGTAAGAAAGTATTTTAAATGATGTAATCATCTCAATTAAACGGTAGAATGTGTATTATTATGATCAAATGAATGCATCTTATGAGAGCTTGTTAGAAATTGTAAATAAATGATAATGGTCCTATTTGCCAATTGAGATTACTTGTATAATTGCTTACCTCAAATGATAATAGAGAATGTTTAGTGATATTTAGTTGTTTATAATATCTATCTCTCCATATCTTCTGATTATAGTAGTGCGTAGGTTAATATGAACAATGTGCACAACAATGGAAACAAAACTAAGACTCAAACATATGAACTAAAACCCACCACCACCAAAACTGCTAACACCTTGATGATAAGCAATTATTATAATAAATCTTAAGACAAATAACCCAAATTGTATGTAAGTTTCCGTAAGGAAGCAATAGATTATTGGTTTCTCCTAAAACACTAGCCTTGATTGGTAGTATGGAGAAATAGAGAAAGGAATTCCTTTGGTGAGGGATTGTTCTCTTAATCGGTTGACTAAACCCAAATGATGTCCCTTGCCATGTGGCAAATATATGAAGGGGACATAGCCATTGTATGCTATTTTACATCTACCATTATGGGATGGTAGGATGGTGTTGTAGGGGTTGGTGCTCCTACTTACAATTGGCTTAAAATAAAATGTAGAAGTTGGTGCTTCTATTTATTTAATCTATTGCAATTCAGATTACTTACTTCTTGATGGGGGAAAATTTATCTTAGATCATTATTATAACCTTCAATTATCAAAAATATAGACAAAAACGAACTTAGAACCAAAAAAAAAAAAATTAGTATATGTGTAGTGACAACCGAGGTTGTTACAATTATGTTGCTCCAACAACTCAATGCTTATTCTAATGATATTATAATCTAGTGTATCGATAAGTGACACAATGGTATTAACAACCCAATATGCCAAATTTTATTAAGTCATTGATATACAAATCAAAATTATAGTTTTAATAACATAAATGTGATTACAATTAAAATCTAATACAATCCTAGAAACTGTAACACAAAACCTCAAACAATGTGAAAGTCCATGTAACAATAGATATAAAAGAAAGTGTAGTCAAATACGAATCGTTTATATAGTTGATCATTATTTAAAAAGTATATTAATGGTGAATTGAGCAAAGGATAACATGGACATACTTATAACCATAAATATGCCTAAGTGAATATGACAAAAAATATAGATTATTATTTAGATAAAAAGATATAAGAATTATATAAGTATGTTATCAATGATAAATCGAGACATTGTTATCAATGTTTATTTGATATTTAACATGAAATTTATGTCAATATACAATATAAATGATATGTAACACATTATGATAAATAAAAACAAATAAATATTTTGAAATTATCAAAATTATTCTAAAAGAAATTTGCACTAGATTTTTTATTTAGCAAATATAAGAAAATTATAAAATTTCTTATGTACTCAGAAGGAAAAATAATAATAGTTTAAAACGTCTTCTTAAAGATAGTAAACAATATTAGGCACAAAACTTTAGAGAACCTAAGCAAACAAACTCAAATGAGACTTTTAGTAGTACTTACTAAACTTAAAAAGATTACTTCTACCTAATGAAGATACCAACTAAAATTCAAAATGGCTATTGTCTTAGCCAAACTATTTTCTTCACATTCTAAATAGACTAATAAACAACAAAATCAAAGTAACTAAAGTATAAATTTACCAAACCACATGTCTCTAATGAAATTATTAATGGTCTTATGGGTGTCCATGAACACCATTGTGGACACATCCAACAATCTTGTGAATATGCTTGATATTGTGGGTCATGTAATGACCACTCTTTTGAATAAAGATATTACCATATTAGTAACCACATTGCAAATCTAACCCTTAGTCTATCATTTGTGATCATGAAAATATTTCTATATAGTTCTTATGCTAAGATCCTTTTATGGTTTCCTTAAACCTCTTTCTTCATCATTGTTTGAATATCTACTTAGAACTGCTTGATATATTTTTTATGCAATTCAAGAAGAGCCTTGGGATGATCCACTCATATGCTAAATTCCTTGATATGAACAAGCAATAAATTCCAAGTTAAATTACTTGTACAAATCAATATTTCCATCCACTATCCTATGCCTTACCAAAAATGAGCCAACAATGAATGCCATTAGGAAGATCCATTCACCATTCCAAATTGTTCCTTTATTATGCAAAAAATATAACTTTTTATTTCTATTATGAATTGAGAGGAAACCTCAAATATCTCATTCAAATATGTTGGATCACTAACAAAATCCCTCCCATAGGATCTTAAGCTCCAAAAAAAGAGTTTGATTATAACTATATGACCAAAAAATCATGGAACTCAAACCAACCATCTTTTACAAAATTTTATCTTGAATGATGTCTCTTTTGAAAGATGTTTTATGGGAGATAATAAGGTATTTCTAATCGTTTTTATCCCGTAATTGGCTTAGTAAATGTAGCAATTGGGATATAAATGGAATTGAAGGGACTCCACTTCTAGGATAAACTTATCTCCCCATTATGGACTTAAACATCCATAACATCATAGTTGAGTGTAAAGGTACATTGTCACCACTCTTTTTAAATTTGAGCACTAACATAAGTTGTAGTTTATGTCTAGTGTCTAGATTGCATTGCTTGATGTCTTTTTAATGTACTTCACCAAAAGCCTAAAGATGATCCCCTCCTATGATATGTTCCTTAAGGATATGACAAATAATGAAATCTAGATAAAATTTCCCATGAGAACTAGTACTTCCATCCACTATGCCATGCCTTATCCAAGATGGACCAACATTGAATGTTATTAAGGAGATCCATATGCCTTGGCTATGCAAAGGATATACATTTTTATGTCATGAGTTGAGAGACATTCTTTAAGGATCTAAACAACTTATTAAAAAGCTTCCCTTAACAACTTAAGTTCTAAACAAAAAATTTGGTTATAACTATACCACCAAAATCATAGAACTAAACCAAACATCTTTCTATCTGTAAAATTTAATCTTGAATGATGCCTCTTATAAATGATGTTCTATGGGAGGTAAAAAGCTCTTGCTAATTATAATCAATTAGATCTAACATGGAATTGAAGGGATTCCTATGCAAAGGATATACATTTTAATGTCATGGGTTGAGAGACATTCTTTAAAGATCTAAACAACTTAATAAAAAGCTTCTCTTAACAACTTAAATTCTAAACAAAAAGTTTGGTTATAACTATACCACCAAAATCATAGAACTAAACCAAACATCTTTCCATCTATATAATTTAATCTTGAATAATGCCTCTTATAAATGATGTTCTATGGGAGGTAACAAGCTCTTACTAATTACAATCAATTGGATCTAACATGGAATTGAAGGGATTCCACTTCTAAGATAAACTTATTTCCAACCTCTTTTTAGACTTTAAATATTTTTTATTTTTTCACAATACTCAATTAGATTTTTGGCTTGTTTTTTTAATTTATAATGAAAGTTATCTGAAATAGTTCTAATGGAAAGATTTTTAAGTTTAAAAATAATTTATGGCTCCGAATGCAGGGACTGGTCCGCATATTTCGAATAAAAAACATGCATATATATAAAATTAATTCCGACCTGCCGGAATCGAACCAGCGACCTAAGGATTTCTAAGAGATTTTTTCTCTCACTACAGTCCTCCGCTCTACCAACTGAGCTAAGGTCGGATAGATTTCCAATTTCAAAATGTTTTTATAACATTATGTCCCCTCCCTTACCTCTTGCCGTTTGGGAAGAAAGATAAAGAGGAGAAAAGT
This sequence comes from Wollemia nobilis, assembly GCA_028583015.1. Classification (NCBI taxonomy): domain Eukaryota; kingdom Viridiplantae; phylum Streptophyta; class Pinopsida; order Araucariales; family Araucariaceae; genus Wollemia; species Wollemia nobilis. The sequence continues at coordinate 1,685,044 of JAQPPZ010009575.1, forward strand.
GAAAATTGCACGCAACCAAAAATTATTATTTTGTTTTAGGGTGACAGCCCAAAGGTTTGGGTTTTGATTTTTTTTTTTTTTAAAGATGTCTAAAGTTCAAACTGTAGCATGGGTGAGTGTGGATGTGTGTTTATTAAAAATTAATATTTTAAAAAATTATTTAATTTTTTATGTATGAGAAAGATATTATTTATTTCTTTATCTAATAGATAATTGTGTGTTCATCAAAAATTAGTATCTTAAAAAGATTATTTAATTTTTAATGTATGCGAGGTTAGAGAAATATATTATTTATTTCTTTATGTAATATATAATTATTTTGCAAACTGGGGTGTGGTGTGGGTGAGTGTGTTCATCAAAAATTAGTATCTTAAAAAGATTATTTAATTTTTAATGTATGCAGGTTAGAGAAAGATATTATTTATCTAATATATATTTATTTTTAATTATATTTAATTACTTAAATATAATGTATTATATTTGCAAACTGTAGTGTGGCATGGGTGAATGTGTTCATAAAAAATTAGTATCTTAAAATGATTATTTAATTTTTAATGTATGCGAGGTTAGAGAAAGATATTATTTATCTAATATATATATTTATTTTTAATTATATTTAATTATTTAAATATAATGTATTATACTATCTACAAGATTAAACCTTAAATATTTATTTAAACTTTTAAAATTTCTTTTATCAAAAATTAGTATCTTAAAATGATTATTTAATTTTTAATGTATGCGAGGTTAGAAAAAGATATTATTTATCTAATATATATTTATTTTTAATTATATTTAATTACTTAAATATAATGTATTATACTATCTACAAGATTAAAACCTTTAATCTTTATTTAAACTTATAAAATTTCTTTTTTCAAAAAAGTTCCAATTTTTCTATTGTGGGTATCTCATTCTCATTCATCTCCATTATCCACTAGTTTCAATTTATTATTATTATTATTATTATTTTTTGATTAGCACACACCACCCCCTCACATACTCACCCACGCCACAATTGTTTCAATTTATTTTCATTCTCACACCAATGGAATGCAACTTTATTTATTTTTTAACATGCAGGGATCACATAGAAATATTTGTATTTAATTTTTATTTAGTATAGTAATTATTAATTTATTTTTCCTTTTCCCGTATATAATTTTTAATGTAGTGGTTTCAAATGTTGGGTAAGATCATAACATTGTTATGGGTCTTATAAGAATTTTCTTAGAGTCAAAGTATTTAACCATTTGAGCTCATGTCATTTGATAAATATTAAAGTTTATCTATAATATTTTAATTTCAGTTTAAGAAACATAACTCTTCATTAACAATCAATTGTAACACTTACACAAGTTTTAGTTAAAATTTTAAAACAATTAATCTTTATACTTTATTTTAAGCTATTATTAATTTTTAATTTATGTAAAGATAGAATTGTACCTCCATTTTTATTCAATTGGTTGGTATTTATAAGTTTATATATTTTCTATCATATTATATATATATAATTGTAAAGATAGAATTGCACCTCCATTTTTTATTCAATTGGTTGGTTACACGTTTATATATTTTCTATCGCACTTTATATATATATATATATATATATATATAATACTCAGTTCCCATTTTTGATAAATCACAATTCTCTTCTGAAAAGCTTGAGAGTTTACAAACATATTCAATTCTCATCTCAATTGAGATGTTATAACTAAAGACCTACATATTTTTTCATAAAAGTATGAATTTTACATGTTAATTAGTCTATGTTGCATGTAGTTATTGAAATATGCATATGTATAGATATTTTATTTGGTCTTGTTAAAATGCAGTATTGTAGTGATAGGTCTTTACCTTGGGATTTTTGCTATCAAATAAGTTTTTATAAATATGAGAAGTTCAAAGATGAATACATTAAATGACAATATATATACATATTGTTAAATATTTGAAATAAAATGTTCTTATTTAGAATTATTATTAACTTTTAATTTATATTTTTTTTGGTAGATTGATTGAAAAGTGGGTTTTGAAAGGACCCCAAAACCTTGTTACAAAAGGATCAACACTGCACCAAATACAACAAAGTAGCCCAGAGGCAAACAAAAAAAGACTAACCCACATGGAAGAAACCAACAGTTATAACAAGTGCATTGTTACAGATCGAAGCCCAATAGGGACAGAAGGACAATCCCGATGGGATGCACCCAACCAAAACTACAACAAACAAAAAACCATGACACAAACAAAAACAACGAACAGGGCAAGTCAACCAAGGAAATCAATTTTTAGTGATTTCCCCATTGTCACCACAGATGCCATCATTGGTCTTGACAAGCTGATTTAGCTGTGCATGGAGGTCCTCCATGGTTTTAGCAACTTGATTGTAAATTGTGCATGCAGCTCTGGTAGCATTGGAAACCGTAGAAATGTGAACATAAGTTTTTAAAATTAAAGTTAGAAAAAAAATTTGCAGTAAAATATTAGACTTCATTTCTAGAGGGCTAAGATCATTTGGAATGTGAATCAGGGTCGACTTTGAAAGGTATCATTTAGTCTTTTCTTTTTTGGACCTTCTGTAACCACAAGACTTGCTGCCAGTTTCTTCTTAATTGAGTTTCCTCAGTGAACGACATATTAACTCAAACCCTGGACTATCGAACTCAAGCTTGACAAAACCAAGGGTTTTGGATTTAGATTCAAGGAACACAAAGTCAAGATCATCCTCTTCATTGACCTCTTTTATGGCAATGGTGATGCGACTAGGGTTTTTCACAATTGGTTAAGGAGGGATGCTGGAAATTTTGGATTTTTGGGTGTAATCATTTAAGGCATGCTTATAAATAATAAGAAGTAGGTCTTGGTGGAAAGGGTGGGATGACTTATATTTTTTTACTCTATCAATGGATGGATATATGGAACGAAAAAAGTACTCAAGGATGTTCACACACTTAACATCTTTGAGGTGGTTAAGGAAAGATAAATGAAAACTACACAAAGGGAGGTTGATGTTATCAACAGTTATATATTGTAGGATGGGTATCAACACTTTATCCCAAGGGAAGGGGAGGGAAGCCCTAACTACACCACTATTTTCTCAAACTAAATTATTACATTTGTTTATGAAGAGATCCGTTTCAGTTGAGAAGTTGTGTCTATCTCTACGAATGATGCACCCATCAGAAGAAAAATGATGATTTCAATTGACAAACAAACACTGATAACAAATTCTAGGTCTTGGATGATAACACTTCCAATTATTCCACGAATTGACAATATCATTGGATACTTTAGCATCAATGCTACAATTTTTTTTTAAGAATAGGATAAATCCATGATATTCAAGGATAGCTTCAGTCACAAGGTCTAGTTGGAGAGTTTCCAGCTCAAGGATGGCCATGGCAAAATCATAAAAATTGGGCTAGGGACAAGCAAACAAGATGGAATAGTGTGCTAAAACATCCCCATCATTAGATTTAAAGTCACCACATGAGCATAAGATTTTGGGGTGAAAAAAATCTGTAGACCACTTAAGGCATCGATTGGTGGATAAAATTGAATCGAGAGCCTTGGTGCAACAAATATTTTCTGATTGGGAAATATTCCAAACACAAAATTTACCCTTAACATCAATGCAACTTGGGGAAATGAAACCTCGAAATTGAGATATAATAATGGAGGTGGACAAGACAATTCGACCAAAGGGATTACTCGTGAAGGGGTGGTTGTTAGACATGATGTGTCTAGAAAGGTTGGGGAAATGGACATGGCTCGACTAGGATGGATCAAGGGTTAATAGGTCCATGTACGAAGGCAAAAATGATAGGGCACATGAAGGACGAGTGGGTAGCATGGGTGGCGAGGCAAGGAAGTATTGGAAGTTTGAGTAAGATTTGTTGTCATTGATGTCAAGAAGTTTGATGTCCAGTTTCGTCATCATTAATGTCATAAGGTTGTTGTTCCAAAAGGTAAGGAAGTGGTTAAAATAAATAGGATATAATATTTATTTTAAATATTATATGCCTAAAGAGACCTAAAATATTGAAGACCCAAGGAAAGAGAAGCAGGTTTAAAAAGAAATAATAATATTATAATATTTCGAGCAAAAGGATGAGGTGAAGAAAATGAGGTCCAAGGAATCATTAAAAATAATCTATCCTTGAAAAGACCTAGTGAGCAGATTATAAAAGATTTAATTTAATTTATTTAAATTAAAATATTTTAACCAATGGTTAAAATTTTAATTTAAAGAAAAAAAGGCGCCAAAGTTTTCAAAGTTCAAAATTTAAATTTAAATTCGAAAATCAAATTTCAAAATAGGTCGACGTGCTAAGCGCAAAGGACAAGTGTATAAAAAGGGGAAATGATTTTCATTTCCATTACCAATGCTATTTGAATGCTAATGTTGTAAAAATATTTCGTGCACTACTTAGTTAAGGGAGAAGAGAATATTTGTGTGTTTTAAAATTTAAAAAGGTAGACATTGGTTGAATTTCAAGTGATGCGGTTAAAACGTTCCATAGTGCTGGGTAGCGTAGACGGTGGTCAAAGACTTGCTAAGATGCTTGCAAAACAGAGGTTGTGGTTTCGAATCCCACGAGATCCATTTTGCAAAGGAGGGAGAAGTGATGGGGACACATAAAATCAATCCAATCTCATCATTAAACTTCAAATAAAATTACAATACTAGCCCGTAGGTGTAGTTTCTTTCAATGCTTCATCCCCTCCTTTTCCTTGATGCACCACCTACTTCTATAACCATGCCTGGGTCCATTTCAAGGTCTCGACCCTCTAGGCCATTAATGACCCACCTGCCAGCATACATCTTGCCTGACTAAACCTTTACATCTTTCCCTAACTGGCCACTGCCACTGGATTAGCCGTGAAAACATGCATTGATGAGCCGTCTGACCTCTAGGCGTAGTCTTCGAATGGCCGCCATGCTCAGCAAGCTTATCGGGCAAGAAATCATGCATTAATGAGGCCTTGACCGCCTCAGAGAACATCGTCTGGGAATGTGAGCTTTTTCAAACGGCAAACCAGAAGTATGTCACGATATCATGACATGTCACAATATCACGACATTTTTCTTCCTTACTACCCTTTCTCTCCTTTGGGTCACGATATCACGACATGTCGTGATATCGCGACATTTTCCTTCCTTGCAACATTTCTTTTCTTCGAGTCATGATATCGTGACATGTCACGATATTGCGACATTTTCCTTCCTTGCAGTGTTTCTTTTCTCTGGGTTGCGATATCGCCATATGTTGTGATATCGCGACATTTTCCTTCCTTGCAACATTTATTTTCTTCAGGTCATGACATGTCACGATATCGTGACATTTTCCTTCCTTGCAGCATTTATTTTCTCCGGGTCGCGATATCGCGACATTTTCCTTTCTTGTAGCATTTATTTTCTTTGGGTTCGTGACATTTTTCTTTCTCGCTGCCTTCCCCTCCTTCAGGTCATGATGTCGCGACATGTCGCAATATCACGACATCTTCCCTTCCGACTCTTCTTTCTTCTTTCTTCTTGCCTTTTTGGGTCATGAAATCGTGATGTGTCACGATATCACGACATCAAAGCTAACACTTGTAATTTTTTTGTTGATGCAAGATTTCTCTACTGCCCTCAGATGCTCCTGGATCAGACACCCGGGGTGGATTGAGAAGTATCCTTCACTTCTGTGCTGTTGGAGGAAGACCCAAGCGGTCAACCTCTACTTTTGACAACCAAGTTGCATCTTCGATAGGCCTGCCCTTCCACTTGACCAGATATTTAGAATACTGCCTGTTCTTGGTACTTCTGCCTACTCGAGTGTCTAGTATTTCATCGATCTCGTCTGTTGCTAGAGTAGATGTTGGAATGCCCCACAAATCTATTCTTGGTGTCTCACTACTACCTCCTTCATGGTATTCTACCAAGTCTGAAATATTAAAAACAAGTGATATATTCAGCTCGCTTGGCAGTTCCACTTCATAGGCATTTCCCGAATCTCTTTTACTTACGATCCTGCATGGTCCAAACCTCTTCATCTTCAGCTTGTTGTAGGTCTTGCTAGGAAACCTTTCCTTTCTCAAGTGAACCATGACCTCATCGCCCACTTGGAACTCCTTGAAACACTGCTTTTGATCGACCTTGGCTTTGTACTGAGTATTCATATTACTGATATGCTATTTTACCTCTTCATGTAAACTCTTTATGTGCTCAGCAAAATCTTTAGCCTCAGCACTATTCTTTTCTCCTTTACCCATCGTTCTCAACTCAGAAGGATTCCTTGGGTTGTTCCCATACACAATCTGGAATGGGGATTTACCAGTACTTCTGTTGATGGAATTGTTGTAAGAAAATTTTGCCTATGGCAAAATCAAATCCCATCCTTTGGGCTTATCTCCTACCAGGCATCTTAGAAGATTACCTAAACTTTTGCTCACCACCTCTGTCTATCCATCAGTCTGCGGATGGTATGCAGAACTGAACTTCAAATCCATTTTTAGCTGCTTCCACAAAGTCCTCTAAAAATAACCCACAAATTTTGTATCTCTGTCAGATACTATACTCTTGGGTAGACCATGAAGGTGTACCACCTCCTTGAAAAACAAGCCTACAACATGAACTGCATCACTCATTTTCTGACATGGAATAAAATGAGCCATCTTCGAAAACCTATCAACCACAACAAAAATGGAGTCACTCCCTCGTTGTGTCCTTGGTAGGCCAAGAAAAAAATCCATACTGATGTCCTCCCATGGTCTCTCTCGGTACAGGTAATGGCTGATACAATCCTGTATTCTGTCTCACTCCCTTAGACATCTGACATACTCTACAACCCTGCACAAATTTAGTCACATCTTGCTGCAACTGTGGCCAATGGTAGTTTTCACTAACAAGGGCAATGGTCTTATCTTGACCAAAATGTCCAACTAGTCCCCCACTATGCTTCTCTTTTATCATATTCTCCCTCATTGAACTCCGTGGAATGCATAATTGACCTCCTTTGAACAACATTCCATATTGGATCAGAAAATCCAACCACTTGGTCCTGTCCAAAGTAATAGGTGCCAAGCAAGCCTTCCAGTCTTCTGCAAAATCAGGATCTTTAGGGTACAAACCCTTCAGTTCATCAAATCCTACCACTTCCACCTTCATTTCTGTCAACAAACACTACCTTCTACTTAAGGCATCTGCAACTCTATTTGACCTTCCTCTCCTATGCTTCAACACAAAGGTATAACTCTGCAGAAACTCAACCCACTTTAGGTACCTCTGATTTAGCTTTCTTTGGCTATTAATATACTGTAAGGCCTAATGATCAGTATATAGAACAAACTCTTTTGGCAACAAGTAATGTCGCCACTTCTTTAGAGCCTGAACTATAGCATAAAACTCTTGATCATAAACTGAATACTTCTTTCTAGCATCATTGAGTTTCTCACTAAAGTAAGCAACAAGTTTACCTTCTTGACTCATAACAGCTCCTATGGCACTACCACTAGCATCACAGTCTACCTGAAATACCTTATTAAAATCTGGAAGTGCCAAAATAGGTTGCTCTGTAACCTTCTTCTTTAACATATCAAAGCTCTTATCTGCCCCTAAGGTCCACTTAAATTCTTTTTTATCCCCTCTCATTGTTTCTGTAAGGGGTGCACAAATACTACTGAAATTCCTAATGAATTTCATGTAGAAACTTGCTAGGCCATGAAATGATCTTACCTCAGTCATGCTTCTCGAGATAGGCCATTCAATGATAGCTCTCACTTTTTTTGGGTCCATTTTTAGACCTTCGACTGAGATGAGAAATCCCAGGTACACTAACTCCTTCACAAAATTACATTTCTTCAGGTTAATTAGCAACTGCTCCTCCCGCAACTTCTCAAAAACCCTTCTGATATGGATCAGATGCTCTTCCAGGGTTCTACTAAATATTAAAATATCATCCAAATAGACAATGACAAATTTTCCTAAAAATTCTTTCAATACCTCATTCATCAATCGCATGAATGTGCTTGGTGCATTGGTTAGCCCAAATGGCATGACCAACCATTCATACAAACCCTCTCTGGTCTTGAAGGTTGTCTTCCACTCATCTCCTTCTCTGACATGAATTTGATGATAACCACTCTTCAGGTCAATCTTAGTGAAGTACTTGGCTCCACTCAAGCAGTCCATAATGTAATCCATCCTTGGCAATGGAAATCTGTACTTTATGGTGATCTTGTTAATGGCTCAAGAGTATGTACACATTCTCCACTCTCCATATTTCTTTGGTGCTAGTACTGCAGGTACTGCACATGGACTCAAGCTCTCCCAAATCAGTCCCTTCTCCAGCAACTCTTGGACTTGCCTATTCAGCTCTTCAGTTTCTGTAGGAGTCATTCTATGTGCTGCCTTGTTGGGTAAACTAGATCCTAGTACCAAATCAATATGGTGACTGATCTTCCTCACTGGTGGTAAACCCTCAGGCACATTATTAGATATAATATCTGGAAATTCTTCTAATAGTCCTAAGACTTCTACAGGGGTATCCTTGCATTCTTCCTTCCTAACTCTAGGAACTAATGCATAGCACATATGCTCATGCTTTAAACTGTCCAAAAATCTTCCTCCTTCAACTAAATAGATTCTAGCGCTGCTGCATACATTTTCTTCCACCTCCTTCAAGGGCTTCAGCTTATGGCACACTCCATTCTTCGTCACTGAGTAGGTGTTTGCACGACCATCATGCACTACACACCGATCAAACTACCATGGCCTTCCCAAAAAAAAATGGTAAGCATCCATAGGCAGGATGTCACATAGGACCTCATCACAGTAATTCCCAATATTGAACTTCATTGAGCATTGCTCACTGACCAAAGCCCTATGGTTCTTCTATAACCACACAATCAGATATGGGTGCGGGTGTCTCCTCCTTTTTAACTGTAACTTAGCAACCATTTCTTCTGAGACCAAGTTATTAGTAATACCATTATCTATAATAATGTTACAGACCTTACCAAAACTTCTGCACCTTGTGTGAAATAGGCTCCTCCTCTGGTCTGATCCTTTCTCCTCATTCAATAGGGTCCTCCTAGTGACCATAACTTCTCCTCTCTCTGCATCCTCAAAATGTTTTGATTCAACACCTTCATCTGCTATAGCAGCTCTGGTAGGACCCTTAGGTCTCTTATTCATCCTTTCTCAGTATTGTGGACACTCAAATGCTCGATGTCCTTCTTTGCCATAGTGGAAACAGGTTCCACGAAATCCTCCTATTTCAAATCCGCGTCCAAATCTGCCTCTCCCTCTCGGATAACCATTGTTCTGATCACAGGGTTGGTAGGTGCTTCCTTCCTTCTGCTCTTGCGTATTACTGGTCTCACTAGCCTTCTTCTGATCTTTATAATTTTCTCCACTGGTCCTTCCACCAGTTCTTCCACCATGACCTCTTCTTCTTTGCTTGCTCTCAAACCTTCTGTTCAGCTTCTCTTCAACCTTCAAAGCAAACTGGTAAGCATCCTCTATGGTGGTCATCCTGACCAGGCTTAAATCCTCTTAAACACTGGCTCGTAACCCATTAATATAATGGGCTACCTTATCCTTGTTGGCCTCTGAATGGCTTGTTCTGATTACAATATTATAAAATTCCTCTATGTATTCTTTAACAGACTTGCTTGCTTGCTTAAAACCTTGCATTTTCTTTAGCAGATCCATCTCATAGTCAGCTGAGATGAACTGCCTCTTCAACTTCTCCAACATTCTATCCCATATTGTTATTCTCTCCTTTCCTCTTCTATTTATATCTAGCTGCACTCCCTTCCACCATATTCTGGCATGACCCTTCAGCTTGGTATTAGCAAACTTGACCCTATCAGGATCTTTGACCTCCTCATACTCAAAGTATTATTCCAAATCATTGATCCAGTTAATCAAATCCTCTGGATCAAGATTTCCAGAATACGTAGAAACCTCCATCTTTGATCTATTCCCAATTTGAGAGATGGCTCTGTATAACCTGGATTGTGTAGGATCTACAACCTCTTATTCTTCCTCAAACTGGTCCTCTTCTTCTTCAACTTCATCTTCACTCCCTTCTTCTCCTCTGGGTTCAAGCCCTCTACGCAACTCCTCTTGCAGGGCTTGAACTTGCCTCTGCAAAGCTCTAAAATCTTCTACTGGCACCATGTTTCTTCCTCCACCATGGTTTCTTCGTGGAGGCATTTTGCTTCACTCTCTTCTCACAACCCTTCAACAGATCCTGGTGCAAGCTGCCTCACTTTCGACGATCTGCTCACACACTCAGGAACTCCTACTCTGATACCACTTGATGGGGACACAGAAAATCAATCCAATCTCATCATTAAACTTCAAATAAAATTACAATACTAGCCCACAGGCATAGTTTCTTTCAATGCTTCATCCCCCCTTTTCCTTGATGCACCACCTACTTCTATAACCATGCCTGGGTCCCTTTCGAGGTCTCGACCCTCTAGGCCATTAATGACCCACCTGCCAGCATACATCCTGCTTGATTGAACCTTTACATATTTCCCTAACTGGCCACTGCCACCGGATTAGCTGTAGAAACATGCATTGATGAGCCGTATGACCTCTAGGCGCAGTCTTCGAATGGCTGCCATGCTCAGCAAGCTTATCGGGCAAGAAATCATGCATTAATGAGGCCTTGAACACCTCAAAGAACACCATCTGGGAATGCAGGCTTTTTCAAATGGTGAACCAGCAGTATGTCTTGATATCACGACATGTAGCGATATCATGACATTTTTATTCCTTGTCGTCCTTTCTCTCCTTCGAGTCGTGATATCGTGACATGTCACGATATCACGACATTTTCCTTCCTTGCAGAATTTCTTTTCTTCGAGTCGCGATATCACGACATGTCACGATATCGTGACATTTTCCTTCCTTGCAGCGTTTCTTTTCTCTGGGTTGCGATATCGTGACATGTTGTGATATCACGACATTTTCCTTCCTTACAACATTTCTTTTCTTCGGGTCACGATATCATGACATTTTCCTTCCTTGCAGCATTTCTTTTCTCCAGGTCACGATATTGCGATATGTCGCGATATCACGACATTTTCCTTCCTTGCAACATTTCTTTTCTTTGGGTCGCGATATCGCGACATGTTGCGATATCACAACATTTTTCTTTCTCGCTGCCTTCCCCTACTTTAGGTCACGATGTCGCGACATGTCGTGATATCGTGACATCTTCCCTTTCGGCTCTTCTTTCTTCCGTCTTGGTCACAAAATTGTGACATGTCGCGATATCGTGACATCTTGCTCTCTGCTTTCTTCTCACCTTTTTGGGTCATGGAATCGTGATATGTCACGATATCGCGACATCCTTGCCCTCTGCCCTCTCTTCACTTCTTGGATCATGAAATCATGACATATCACGATATCATGACAGCTTTACCTTCTGATTTTGCTCTCTGCTTCGGGTCACGAAATCGTGACATGTCATGAAATCGTGACATTTTTCTCCTCTGGCCTTTCCATTGTTCTTTTGGTCACGATTTCACGACATTTTCTTCTTATGCCTTCGCTCTACGGTTTCAGTCGTGATTTCGCGACATGTCATGAAATCACGAAATTTTTACGCCATGCCTTCTCTCCCCTTCTTGAGTCACAAAAATGTGACATGTCATGATATCGTGACATTTCACGATATCGTGACATCAAAGCTAATACTTCGAATTTTTTTGTTGATGCAAGATTGCTCTGCTGCCCCCGGATGCTCCTGCATCAAGAAGCATTTTGGTTTTTGCTGAATTCATGTGGAGGTATTAGAGAGCATGGATATTGATTCACGTGTGGGTGTGTAGCCCAGTGGCAACTTAGCCTTGGGCTAAGGCACTGCGGTGGTAGTTGGTCACGGGTTCGAGTTTGGGCGTAGCCAAGACATGCACAATAGTTTTTGAGATGTGGGCCAAAGATTATAAGGTAAGCACTTTTTATTTTATTTAAATTCACCAAGGTTTGGAAGGCGCAAGTATTATAGAGGCCACGTGATAATTATAAAGTGCATTGGTGGAATGCATAGGGAGTCATAAGGTTAATTAAAAATATTTTATATTTTGTTGCTTAGAAAAATAAATAAAGGATTGGAGTTATAAGGTGTTAACAAAGGAACTTGATTTTTATATGTTGAATGTTATTTTGAGAAGTTTGGAGTTTATAAGGTGTTAACAAAGGAACTTGATTTTTATATGTTGAATATTATTTTGAGAAGTTTGGAGTTTATAAGGTGTTAACAAAGGAACTTGATTTTTATATGTTGAATGTTATTTTGAGAAGGTTGGAGTTTATAAGGTGTTAATAAAGGAATTTGATTTTGAATGTTATTTTGAGAGTATTGGAGATAATAAGGTGTACTTGAGACTTGATATTTTTGTATGATGAAATAATTATTGAGGAGAATATTTGTGTGGAGATTTTGAGATAGATTGTTGCTATCTAACCTAGAAATTGGCAAAGAGGATTTGATTGTGATTAAGACAGGTTTTGAAGACATATCTCCATCAAAACAAAAGGTATGGGCACATCATCCTTATGATTAAAATATTGTTGGATTGAATGTTGTGAAATGCAAAGGTGGAGTGAAAAGGATTGTTTGATAAGCATTGTTGGAAATGTTTGAGTGAGTTTTCATATGCATGATTGGTGAATGATTAAGAGAATATTTGAGTTAGAGATTGAGGATTATTTGAGTTAGGGCTTGAGACCCACATTGTGCATCTTGGTTGAAGAAGTATGAAAACACTTGTTTAGGGTTTGTGAGCAAGTTGTGTTTCATTGATTGAATGATTGAGTGAAATTCTTGAGCATTGGTTTTGAGTGATATTGAAAGTGAATGTGCAAACATTAGAAATCAGATTTGTGAAAGCGATAAACTTAATGATTGAGTAGAACATATTGAGTTTTTGATAGAGTACATCATTCTCTATATGTTCCAGAGGTTAAAAGAATTCTGAGTAGAATATGTCTAAACTGCTTCAAGTTAAAGGAATTACTTTGAAGATTAGACAAAGCAATTGATAACATTGTGTGCAAGATTTGAGATTGATTGAGCATATCTTGTGAGCTATTTTGAGCATGTGTTTGAGCATATTTGAGTAAGATTTTGTGAAAGCTTAAGGACAGATTTGAGCAAGCTTTTGTGAAATCTTGTAGGAAGATTTGAGGTAAGTCTTGGTGAAGACTTGTAGAGTAGATTTGAGGTAAGTCTTAGTGAAGACTTGTAGAGCAGATTTGAGGTAAGTCTTGGTGAAGACTTGAGAGCAGATTTGAGGCAAGTTCTTGAGAGGACTTGAGAGTATATTTGAGGTAAGTCTTAGTGAAGACTTGAGAGCAGATTTGAGAGAAGTCTGTGAAAATTTGAGAATTTGTAACTTGAAGAATTTAAGGTAAGTCTTGGTAAAGCTTTAAAGTTGATTGATTGATTTGTTCAAGATTTGTGTTAAGGCTTGGGGTAAATCTAAGTAGATTTGATTTATGATTTGATCAAGCTTTGTGTTAAGGCTTGAGGATAGATTTGAGGATAAATTTTGGTGCAGATTTGAGAGAAGATTTGTGCTAGACCTAAGATAGAGTTAGAGCAGATTTGTACTAGATCGAGGATAGTGTTTAGTGTAGATTTGAGATAAAGTTTGAAAGTTGAGAGTAATATTTGGAGGTGATAGAGTAGAGGATAGTAGTCTCTAGTGGATAGAGATCCATTAGCTAGGGTAGTGAGGATAGAGGTCTTCTGAGTGAGGACAGAGGTCTTATATGGAGAGAGATCCACAAGCCAGTGTAGTGGGGGTAATAGTCTTCTAGAAGGTCATCAACCAGAGCAGAGGAAAGAGTTCTCCTATGGATAGAGTTCCATAAACTAGAGCAAGGGGAAAGAGTTCTCCTATGGAGTGTGATCCATGAAGCAGCTAGGAAGATAGAGTTCTTCTATGGAGAGAGATCCATGAACTAGTTGAGGAGAAAGAGTTCTCTTGGGTCAAGTTCCACGAACCAGAAAAAGGGGAAAGAGTTCTCCTATGGAGAGAGATCCACAAATCAAAGCATTAGGGGATTGGTGTCTCCTTTGGATAGAGGTCCATAAACATTGTAATAGGGAAGTGATTCCCAAGATATTTGTTGAGAAAATTTTAGTAGAAATATTTTCTCCGTGGAGTAGCCCACATTGGGTGAACCATGTTAAATTGGTGTCTCTATTGTGTGTGATGATTTATGCATTGCTTTGATTATTATTGTTGATATTTCCATTGATATATTGGATAATATTGTTTGAGAAAGAAAAGTAAAAGTTGGTCTTATACTGTTCACCCCCTCTCAGTATAAGCTTGTGTTCTTCAATTGGTATTAGAGCGGGTTCCTTCAAAAGAGTTTAATAGCTTGAAGGAAAATCTTACAAGAACACAGATGGAATCTCAGAGTGGATCTTCAAGAAATAAGGCACCATTGTTCGATGGGAACAATTATGCATTTTGGAGTGTAAGAATGAAGATTTATCTAATGGCACAAGGAAATGACATATGGCAAGTAGTTGAGGATGGGTACACACCGCCAACTACTCCTCCTACAGATAAATATGGTAAGCTCCTACATCTAAATAATTCAAAGGCAATGAATGCAATATTAAGTGGTTTACATGAATCAGAGTTTGTAAAAGTTATGCATTGCACATCAGCAAAAGATATTTGGGAAAAGTTGAAGAAAACATATGAGGGAGACAAAAAGGTCAAGATGGCAAAATTGCAAAATCACAAGAAAACATTTGAAGACTTGAAGATGAAGGATGAGGAAGACATTGCTACATACTTACTTCATGTGGATGAGGTTGTTAACTCCATGCAAGGACTTGGGTTTAAAGTTGAAGAATCAGATGTTTGTCAAAATATTTTAAGGTCACTTCCTAAGAGGTATAGTGAAAAGGTTTCAACCATAGAAGAAACAAAAGATATTGAAACTTTGACTAGGGATGAGTTACATGGAACTCTCACAACTTTTGAGATGAGAATAGGAAAGGATCCTATTCCCAAGAAAGAAGCAACCTTCAAAGTAGCAAAGAAGACAAAGGATAAGAAGACAGATTCAAGTGATGAGTCATCCAATGATGAAGAAGCAAACTATGGTAGAAGGAACAAGGACACAAGAAAGCATAAAGGTACAAAATTAGTTAAGTGTTTCAAATGTGGTAAATATGGTCACTATGCATCTAACTGTCCAGAAGCTAGAAGTAGCAGTAGTGAAGAGAAACAGGATCATAAGAACAGGGAAGCAAGAAAATCTAGGTATCAAAAGAAGAATAGGTATGGACAAAACAAGCATGAAAAGAAGTTTTTCCAGAGGCATAAGAAGAGTTTTTATGTAGATAAGATAGGCAAGAGTTCAAGTGATAGTGATGGAAGGTCCTCAGATAATGAAGAAGAAGAAATTCTATTTCTGATAGTAGAAAAAGAAGATGTTGGAAAAGAAGCTAAAAGGAAACCAATAATTCTCAAGTGTTTTAGGTGTGGTAACTTTGGTCATCTTGAAGATCACTGTACAAAGAATGGGTTCAGTTTTAGTGAAGATGAATATGAAGATGCTCTTGAAGATCTAGAAGAAGAAAGTCTCTTCTTGGCAATAGAAGAAGAAGGAAGTGCTCCTATTGAAGATAAATCAGAAAGGAATGAAGATGCTCTTGAAGACAAAGGAGTAGAGGAAGAATCAAAAAATGAAGAGGAAGGAGAAGTTGATCTAGAAGGTGAGCTTATTTCTGCTCTTAAGGAATTAAGAAAGGTAAGAAAGCAGAACTCAAAACTCAAGCTTCAATTTCAAGAATGTGATGAAGAGAAAGGAAAGCTTATACAAGATCTGATAGATTCAATATCTAAGACAAGGAGATTTAAAGAGAAGTTAGAGGTAAAAGTTTTAGAATGTGAAATATTAGAGCATGAGGTAGCTTCACTAAGGAAGGAAGTGAAAGAGTCTAAAGACAAGCTACATAGGTTTGGGAGAAGCTCAAAGACCTTGGATAAGATTATCAAGGTACAAAGATCTTCATCAAACAAGACAGGACTTGGTTTTGAAGAGGAACAAAGAGAACGAGGAGAGGAGTCAATCTCAAGCTCCAAAGAAGAAGAAGCTTCAGAAGAAGAGAGTGAAAGAGAAAGTGAGACTTCTGAGGATAAGTTGGAAAATAGAAAGTTCAACAAGGAAAGGAACAATGCACAAATAAGGAATAGATGGAACAGGAAACATCACAGGGAAGAAGAGACTAAGAGACCAATGGGGTCAAGGCAAGATTTCTTCAATGGACGTTGCTTCTCATGTCACAGGTTTGGTCACAAGGCTATGCAGTGCAGGACACATGAAAGATAGGGATATGGTTTCACCAATAGAAATTTCAGAAATGGGTATCTCTTTCAAGGGTATTGTCACTCTTGTAATCAGTTTGGTCATAAAGCAGTTAATTGCAGAGTTCATGACAAGAATGGATATGGCTTCACCAGGAGGAACTTCAAGATATTTGCACCTTCAAGGAACCACAACATTAAGTGTTATAAGTGCAATAATGTTGGGCATATGGCTAAGTGGTGTAGAACAGAATTTCTAGAGACAAGCAGGAACAAGAATATTCAGAGGAATCAGAAGGATCAGTTGAGGAAGAAGGTGGACAAAGAAAAAGAGCATTGTATGTTGGGAGTAGAGATACTCCCACCCCAAAATTAACCACCTCAAGGAGAGGAGGTGGGGAGGGGGCTGAGCTAAGAGTCTTATCTTTAGCCCCAAAGGTGGCCCTTTGCCATTGATGTCAAAGGGGGAGAGATTTGAGTTAGGGGGAGAGCATTCAGTCAGGGGAGCAGTTTCTCAGGGGAGAAAAATTGAAAAGGTAAAAGAAATGATTAAAGGAAAAAGGGTTGCCATCAATGACAAAGGGGGAGATTGTTGGAAATTTGAGCAAGATTTGTTGTCATTGATGTCAAGAAGTTTGATGTCCAGTTTCATCATCATTAATGTCATAAGGTTGTTTTTCCAAAAGGCAAGGAAGTGGTTAAAAGAAAAAGGATATAATATTTATTTTAAATATTATATGCCTAAAGAGGCCTAAAATATTGAAGACCCAAGGAAAGAGAAGCAGGTTTAAAAAGAAATAATAATATTATAATATTTAATATTATAATATTTCAGGCAAAAGGATGAGGTGAAGAAAAACGAGGTCCAAGGAATCATTAAAAATAATCTATCCTTGAAAAGACCCATTGAGCAGATTATAAAGGATTTAATTTAATTTATTTAAATTAAAATATTTTAACCTATGGTTAAAATTTTAATTTAAATAAACAAAAGGCGCCAAAGTTTTCAAAGTTTAAAATTTAAATTTAAATTCGAAAATCGAATTTGAAATGGCCGACGTGTTAAGTGCAAAGGACAAAGTGTATAAAAAGGGGAAATGATTTTCATTTCTCATCACCAATGCTATTCGAATGCCTAATGTTGATAAAATATTTCATGCGCTACTTTGTTAAGGGAGAAGAGAATATTCGTGTGTTTTAAAATTTAAAAAGGTAGACATTGGTTGAAGTTCAAGTGACGCGGCTAAAATATTCCATAGTGTTGGGTAGCACAGACGGTGGTCAAAGGCTTGCTAAGACGCTCGCACAACAGAGGTCATGGTTTCGAATCCCACGCGATCCATTTTGCAAAGGAGGAAGAAGCATTTTGTTTTTTCCAAATTTGTGTGGAGGTATTAGAGAGAGTGCGGAACTTAGGTTCACATGTGGGCGTGTAGCCCAGGTGATAGCTTAGCCTTGGGCTAAGGCGCTGCAGTGGCAGTTGGTCACGGGTTCGAGTTTGGGTGCAACCAAGACGTGCGCAATAGTTTTTGAGACGTGGGCCAAAGATTATAAGGTAAGTGCTTTTTATTTTTATTTAAATTCACCAAAGTTTGGAAGGTGCAAGTATTATAAAGGCCACGTGATAATTATAAAGTGCATTGGTTGAATGCATAGGGAGTCATAAGGTTAATTAAAAATATTTTATATTTTTGTTGCTTAGAAAAATAAATAAAGGATTGGAGTTATAAGGTGTTAACAAAGGAATTTGATTTTTATATGTTGAATGTTATTTTGAAAAGGTTGGAGTTTATAAGGTGTTAATAAAGGAATTTGATTTTTATATGTTGAATGTTATTTTGAGAAGTTTGGAGTTTATAAGGTGTTAACAAAGGAACTTGATTTTTATATATTGAATATTATTTTGAGAATTGAAATTTATAAGGTGTTAAAAAATTTATTTGAATGTTATTTTGAGAGTATTGGAGATAATAAGGTGTACTTGAGACTTGATATTTTTTGTATGATGAAATAATTATTGAGGAGAATATTTGTGTGGAGATTTTGAGATAGATTGTTGCTATCTAACCTTGAAATTGGCAAAGAGGATTTGATTGTGATTAAGACAGGTTTTGAAGACATATCTCCATCAAAACAAAAGGTATGGGCACATCATCCTTATGATTAAAATATTGTTGGATTGAATGTTGTGAAATGCAAAGGTGGAGTGAAAAGGATTGTTTGATAAGCATTGTTGGAAATGTTTGAGTGAGTTTTCATATGCATGATTGGTGAATGATTAAGAGAATATTTGAGTTAGATATTGAGGATTATTTGAGTTAGGGCTTGAGACCCACATTGTGCATTTTGTTTGAAGAATATTGAAAACACTTGGTTAGGGTTTGTAAGCAAGTTGTGTTTCATTGAGTGAATGATTGAGTGAAGTTGGTTGAGCATTGGTTTTGAGTGATATTGAAAGTGAATGTGCAAACATTAGAAATCAGATTTGTGAAAGCGATAGACTTAATGATTGAGTAGAACATATTGAGTTTTTGATAGAGTACATCATTCTCTATATGTTCCAGAGGTTAAAAGAATTCTGAGTAGAATATGTCTAAATTACTTCAAGTTAAAGGAATTACTTTGAATATTAGACAAAGCAATTGATAACATTGTGTGCAAGATTTGAGATTGATTGAGCATATCTTGTGAGTTGTTTTGAGCATGTGTTTGAGAAGATTTGAGTAAGATTTTGTGAAATCTTAAGGACAAATTTGAGCAAGCTTTTGTGAAAGCTTGTAGGTAGATTTGAGATAAGTCTTGGTGAAGACTTGAGAGCAGATTGAGCAAGTTATTGAGAGGACTTGAGAGCAGATTTGAGGTAAGTCTTGGTGAAGACTTGAGAGCAGATTGAGTAAGTTCTTGTGAAGACTGAGTGATTGGAGATGAGATTTGAGGTAAGTCTTTAGTGAAGACTTGAAATAATTTGAGGTAAGTCTTAGTGAAGACTTGAGAGAAGATTTGAGGTAAGTCTTGGTGAAGACTTGTGAGCAGAGTTGATTGATTGATTTGTTCAAGATTTGTGTTAAGGCTTGGGGTAAATCTAAGCAGAGTTGATTTGTGATTGGATCAAGCTTTGTGTTAAGGCTTGAGGATAGATTTGAGGATAGATTTTGGTGCAGATTTGAGAGTAGATTTATGCTAGACTTGAGATAGATTTAGAGTAGATTTGTACTAGATCGAGGATAATGTTTAGTGTAGATTTGAGATAGATTAAGTTGAGAGTAAGATTTAGAGGTGATAGAGCAGAGGATAATAGTCTCCAATGGATAGAGATCCATTAGCTAGGGTAGTGAGGATAGAGGTCTTCTGAGTGAGGATAGAGGTCTTCTATGGAGAGAGATCCACAAGCCAATGTAGTGGGGATAGTAGTCTTCTAGAAGGTCATCAACCAGAGTAGAGGAGAAAGAGTTCTCTTGGATAGAGTTCCATGAACTAAAGCAAGGGGAAGAGTTCTCCTATGGAGTGTGATCCGTGGGAAGATAGAGTTCTTATGTGGAGAGAGATCCATGAACTAGTTGAGGAGAAAGAGTTCTCCTGGGTCAAGTTCCATGAACCAAAAAAGGGGAAAGAGTTCTCCTATGGATAGAGATCCACAAAGTAGAGCATTAGGGGATTGGTGTCTCCTTTGGATAGAGGTCCATAAACATTGTAATAGGGAAGTGATTCCCAAGAGATTTGTTGAGAAAATTTTAGTGAAATATTTTCTTCGTGGAGTAGCCCACATTGGGTGAACCACGTTAAATTGGTGTCTCTATTGTGTGTGATGATTTGTGCATTGCTTTGATTACTACTGTTGATATTGCCATTGATATATTGGATAATATTGTTTGGGAAAGAAAAGTAAAAGTTGATCTTATACTGTTCACCCCCCTCTCAGTATAAGCTTGTGTTCTTAAGGAAGACTAACTACAATGAAAAGGCAAGATCCAAATAGTGATGATGGATAAGATCACAAAGATGTTCTTGGAAATAAAATTCCACATTGGAACGAGGGATAAACATGTGGTACAACTAGTTAGAAAATATTTCGTAGGAATAGAGCACCACATTAGATCATAGGTGGAACAATTATACCAGTTAAACAATAGGAAGTTTTTCCTATCATGAGGGTAATCACAAGTAGTAGCATTAAAGAGGGGCTGGAGGAATTCACTATTATAGGTTGTCAAATTTTCCACACTGGCCCACAAGTTGACCATATAATCCGTAGCTTTGTTGGCTTCTCTATAAACATGTTGAATGTTGGATTTAGGAAGCTAGTGGAGAAGTATCTTGGCTTAGGAAATTCTATTGCTGACTTTCCACGTAGGTGTTTTTGTTAGAAATAGAGCATATTACATTATTTGGGTCATGTAAATGTACCTTCCTTGGTACATACTTAGGACATTAGGTTACTTTAGGGGGAAGTTATCTAGTTACTTCATGCAATGTAATAAATGCACAAGTGTCAATGTGCAAGTTGTAATGTGCAAGGTGTCCACTTGTACAACTAGATAGAGTGTTGGCCAAGGAACTTATCTTCCTATATAATGGCCATAGATATAGCATTAGGACATAGAATCATAGTTAGTGTGTGGTAGATAGGCAGTAGGGTAGTGTGTGTGAGCTATAAGCTCAGAGCTCCCTCATGGAGCAGTAGCATATATTATGGAGTGCCCATTTCCTCCATAGCTACTATTGTAATATTTTTACCATTTCTATTTATAGCATATTTCAGTCATCTCATAGATCTATTTTATTTCTTTCTGCATCTTGTGATTGGTATCTCCCAATGTATGTGGCATCAAAAGCTAATAGTGGTATCAGAGCTACGGTAGATCAAGCCATAGTAGGTCTATAGGGAAACCACCATTATTATTTGATCCTAAGTTTTTTGAGAACCTGACATGCCATTGGACCAGTCACTATCAAAATTTCTCAGAAGAGTCTAGGTGGTAGAATTAGGGAGAGTTACAAGTGAGGACTGAAATCTCAGTTTTAGAAATACTGAGATTGCATAGGGCTAGAGTCTTTCCACAGAGTTGAAGGAAAACTCGTGAAGACTAGGACTCAACATTTGATCCACTAGGTTGATGAATCAACTAGTGAAGCTAAGAGATCTGGAAATACTTACCTGAAAGTTTCTTTTATTGCAGGGAATTAATACTCAGATGATTGGGATACCTCCTACAATAGAAATCTAGGAGACCTCAACTTCATTGCTCGAAGGTCGGAGTGCCTTCATAGTGCAGAGATTAGTTGTTGCAGAGAGGAGAATACTTCAAAAGAATCTTTTGGAAAAGAATCATGGTGAAGTCTAGAGACAGGAGATCTCCATTGATAGATTGAAGAACTTCACAAGAAGAAAAGGCCATAGAAGCCTTGATATAGAAGAAAAGGCCATAGAAGCCTTGATCCAAAAAAGGCCATAGAAGCCTTGATCTAGAAGAAAAGGCCATAGAAGCCTTGATATTGAAGAACAGGCCATAGAAGCCTTGATATTGAAGAACAGGCCATAGAAGCCTTGATATTGAAGAATAGGCCACAGAAGCCTTGATACTAAAATAGGCCTTAGATGCCTTTTATCCTGAAGAAGATTCTAGAGGAAAGGATCTAATTCAGAAGAATATTTTAGTACTAATATTTTTGTTGTAGGTAAAGGTGATCCAGTAAGTCGAGAAAGCTTCCTACAAGAAATTTAGGAAGAAAAGCCTCTTCAGAATCAATCTAGTACCTGAAGCAAAAGAGATCAGGAGGAGATCTCATTGAAGAACTTCTAGGCTAGGAAGAAGAAGGACTAGGAGAGTCCTACTCATATCCAGAAGTAGCAGAATCAGATATCCAGGAGAAGATCTCAATGCCAACACTTCCAAAAGTAGAAGGTTGAAGATAAGGTCTCTAGGAAGACCAGAAGAAGCTGCAAGATCAAAGACCTTGACTAGGTCTCGATGAGCATCCAGTAAAAGGCTAGGAGAGCCTTGCTGAAGAAATCCTCAAAGGAGAACTCACTAGAGAAATCCACTACCAAGGAGAAGCCCCTGATAGTGAAGGACTTGGGACAATTATCACCATCCAACAACAAGCCCAAGAGGAGGAGAATTTGGCAAGGAGTGCCAAATCTGAGCAGAAGAAGAATCCAATGAAGACCTCAAGATATTCAAAATCTTGAGAAGAAGATCCTGCTTGAAGTCAAAATTCAACAAGAAGACTTGAAGGTAGAAGACGCTTATCAAATCCAGGAGATTTGAATATTACCTCCTATAAAAAGAGGTCACTACTTTAGAGATACAAACTTCTCCAAATCTATAGTAGAAGGAGGAGATTACAAGAGGAGATCAAAGTCACCAAATCCTAGGCTCATGAAAGAAAGTTTGAGACCATCAAATTGGTGAAGAAGGAGCTATTCAAAATAGTCTACAAAGAGCTGCAAGATCCTATTCAAGGCAGCAACTTGGTGTTCTTAGGCACCAAGATCTACATCCTCTACAGAAGCAGAAAAGGAGCTACAAAAGCATTCAGAAAAAGGTAAGCAACTATCGGTGCAAGTAGATTCATTAGGTGAATTACTTATCAGATTTATTAAAGCACCTTCATCCTGATTAAAGTTGCAAAAAGGAGATTTGTATTACAGTATTCAAGTGTGCAAAAAGAAAGGTTATTTTTAAGGTTCATTTGCACATTAGGAGTTGATTAGATTTCAGAATTTTAATAATCTATCAACTAGCCTATTATCTACTTTGGAAAGCAAAAGAAGACTATCTCCTAATATCTTGCTTGTAAGAAATTTATAGAATAAATCTTGAAGGTTCATTTGAGATTATTCTTGATTAGTTGTAGTGAATTGATTAAGTGCATTTTCTTGAGAGTAGATTGGAGTGATAAGGTGTAATCTGTTAGTGCATTAAAAGTAGAATTTGTTAGATTTATTTGCACTATTATTACTCTCAAAAGAAATTAGTTTTGTGCTTTGAAATAAAGGCTACAAAATCTAGTTTGGATCAAGTGTCTAAAGACACTTTTAAAGCACAGAAACCTGCAACTCATAGTGGCCAATAGAAGCCACCAAAATTGGTTAGTACAAGCAAAGGAAAAAGAAAAAACTAACCAAAAAGAAGCTTCTAATATTGAGACTTGGTGAGTCTCAAATCCAAAGCACTTAGGGTTAGTGCAACTAAAATAAAGCTTATGTTCTACAACATTTACAAGGCTTGGATTCACCATCAATCATCCAAGAAAAAGGGTAAGGAGTCTAGCCAAAGAGACATCCTTAAAACCCTCATTTTGCACTCATCAATATGCTACAAAAATAAGAATTTCAGACCTGCAAAAGAGTGCAAGGAAAAGGTGCAATAAAAGGTTCTATATACATGTAAAGGTTACATGGTGTTGCACTTCTACAATACATCAAATATAGGGAAAGGAGCAGATTTAAAGGTGCCACAATAGGTACAATAGGTACAAGGAAAAAGGAAGCCAAAGGAAGGGCCAAAGGATCGAGCATTCTCCAACACCGAAAGGGCATTCTCTCCAAGATCGAACCTACAGACAAAGGAAGTTTTACATAAATGACAGCAAGCCTTCAAAGGCTATTTACGTAAGCTAAAGGAGCCAAAGGAAATCTATCATGAATGTTTACGTAAATCATAGCAAGGAAGAAGAAGCTATCTATGTAAAATAAAATATAGAGCACATTTCAACATTCAGAAGCATCAAGCTTCACCTCTATCATCGTGAACAGGGAGCACAATGAAGGTATAAGTGCACAGAAGGAAAGTGGATGCTACATTGGGAGTAGCATCAACAAAGGGTAGCAAGAGAGCTACCTCATCCTCATCCAAAGCTCCAAGGTGGCTCATGGATTACCTACAGAAGAAAATACATTGCTTGCTATTCAAGAAATCGATGCAAGCTAAGGAGAAAGACATTCGAAGGAGTTATAATCTCCTTCTTGGAGGTATTACATAGGAAACTCCATGCAAAAGGGTTGAGTGCCACTTGGCACATTATTCCCTCATGACTATCATTTCTCTAACGCTCAAGAGATGAACATTGAGAGCGCTCAAGCAAGAAGGATACATTACGTAGGAGTAACGATTGGTGCAGCAACATTACAAGAAGAGGAGGTAGCGTTACTAAGATACGAGAGTGCCACTTGTCCATCAAATATTACCCATATATGCAGCGTAGAGAGCGAAGGGATAGCATTCACGTCCGACATCCGTAGAGTGTGTGAAGAGCAAGCGTAGTCCAGTCAATCTATAGTGTGGAAGAAGGAGAGCATAGGAGCATTTAAGACTCCATTAAAAGGACCAACATCTACTCTCCAAGCATCGAAGAGGAAGCTCGATAGCCATACCACACTTGTTTACTCAACCTCATCAAGTCAAGCACCATAGAAAGGGTACATAGAGGACTATCATATTTTAGTCAAAATCAGTGCCATTCAAGTGTGAAGTCAAGAGGGCTAAGGTAAGAAAAATATCTCATTAATATTGCTTTCAAACATAGGAGATATAAGGTTATAATTTTAAGGATTATTTTTAAGGTTGAGAAAGCAAAAGACATAGGAGATAACTTACCAAAAATCAGAATACTATTTGTAAATTAACCTAGGAGATATAAGGCCTTCTACTTAGGTTGAATCATTTAAATACTTTGCAAATATTATTATCTTTTCTAATTTTCCAAAGTTGGGAGTCATAAGGTCTACTACTACAAATTGATTTATTGGAAATTAGAAAAATTGAAATCAAATCTCAAAGGGCCATTATAAGAGGTTTATCAAAATCATATAAAGGTTGGAAATTATAATATTTACTTGTCTCAAATTCCTCTCAAATAGAGATAAAATATCCAACATTAAAACCTCTTGAAATCTAGAAAAAGTGCTTAGTTCAATAGGAGCAATAAGGACAATAGAAGTTGATTTTAGCATTTTCATAACTTTACAAAATCAACCAAGATTGAACTATATCTTACAAAAGCACTTCATATCTTGTCCAAAACATACTAGGGAGTCATAAGGCATTCTACTAAACTTGGTAATATCATATTCTATTGTTTATCAAGTTGCAAATCCATTAGCAATATATAAGCTATCTACAAAACCTAAAAATCCTTATGAGTACTCATTCTCATTACTAGGGAGACATAAGGAAGCCCACAAGAATCAAGGATTAATATAGGTTTTATCAAATCAAGCTTATATACTTCTATCAGAGATCAATTATTCTAGTAGGAAGCCATAAGATAGAACTTCTCTATCCCAAAGAATTCAGGCAATACCAATGACTACTAGCATGCTAAGCAACACTCTTAGAAGTGGAATGAGAAAGATACCAATATGGATTAAAAACCTGATGGATTACAATGATGAAAAGGGGAAAGAAAAGAAAGAACCAATACAATGCAAAATAAGTTCTGAAATTGGCAGCCATATAAAGGGAGATTCATCCAGTGAATCTAATACCGAGAGAGACCCAAAACAGGAAAAAAGGGATCAACAAGTTTTTATACAAAAAGGAAAATATGGAATAGCTTCAATTGTGCACATTTGGTTAGAAGATCTCATTAAAGAGATAGAAAAATATGATATCCCTAAATTAGACTTCAAAGCCACCAAATCATCTCTATTGTGCACCCATTGCAATCAATATGGTCATGAAAAGACTAATTGTTGGAGTTTCCATCCTTGCAAATATTGTGATGGGATAAATCACTCATATTTTTCCTATTATTTCAAACACAGGTACTATAAGGGTCATGAAAGAATATTACTACAAAAAATAAATTGTTATCTCCAAGAACTTATTTCAGATGGGTCTACTAACTTTGAGCTCAAGGTTGATGCTTATGAAGAACAGAGAAACAGGTGTTACACAGGTACAAAAGGAAGAAGAAGAACATATTCAGATCCACTCATGACATGCAGAATCATGAGAACAATTGTTCATAAAAAACACCTGACATCAAGGAACCAAGAACTAGAAAATATCAGAAGCCATGAAGTAGCCAAAGAAGAAGATCCAATTCAAAGCCATCAGATGGAAGAAGATCCACATTGAAGACTAAAGTCTTCAATACCCAAATATTGTAATACAGGGGGTGTTAGAAATAGAGTATATTACATTATTTGGGTCATGTAAATGTACCTTCCTTGGTACATACTTAGGACATTAGGTTACTTTAGGGGGAAGTTATCTAGTTACTTCATGCAATGTAATAAATGCACAAGTGTCAATGTGCAAGTTGTAATGTGCAAGGTGTCCACTTGTACAACTAGATAGAGTGTTGGCCAAGGAACTTATCTTCCTATATAATGGCCATAGATATAGCATAGATATAGCATCATAGAGGAGCATCATAGTCAGTGTGTGGTAGATAGGTAGTAGGGTAGTGTGTGTGAGCTATAAGCTCAGAGCTCCCTCATGGAGCAGTAGCATATATTATGGAGTGCCCATTTCCTCCATAGCTACTATTGTAATATTTTTGCCATTTCTATTTATAGCATATTTCAGTCATCTCGTAGATCTATTTTATTTCTTTTTGCATCTTGTGATTGGTATCTCCCAATGTATGTGGCATCAAAAGCTAACAATTTTGTTTTTTTTATGCAGTTGATTACGTTCAAATAATATCCTTCAACAATGATGCTACAATGGAGAATTTCAACAATGATTAGGCCACGTAGGAGAGCTTTCGCTCCAACAATATTGTTGGTTTGGGTGCCAAAGTTTTTAGCATATGCAATGATGATTCTGCCATTGTGATCATGAACAACACCCCTCCTCCAGATCTGCTAGGGTTACCTCTAGATGATCCATAAAAGTTGAGTTCGATCCAACCATTAGGAGGAGGGTTCCTCTTAACATTGGCTCTGATGTTAAATTGGGGCAAGCAAAAAGTGAGATAAGGGATCAAGTTGAGTGAAGTAGCAATGGATACCTCAATGCTAAAGCTAGGGGCCTTGACACAAGGGATGAGTTGGGCATTTTCAATGGTAAGACAAAGCAATTTATTGCCAATGGATATGGGGTCTTTGGACAAGTTGGAAAAGGCTTGATTATTGTGCTTTAGACAAACTTGCCATAGGAAATGATGGAGGTACATAGACCATAGGGATTTGAGTATGGAATTATGAAAAATATTAGGCCATTGGGTGAAGAATTCCACAAGTGAGTTAGGACAGATCCAAACTATGTTGAAAGTGCTTAAGAGGAAGTTGAGGATAATTGTTGAGAAATTGCAATCAATAAAATAGGTGGTTGGTTGACTCCCAAGTAGATAAATAGAGATATCAATGGTTAGGGATGGTAAGACCATAGTTGGATAGATTTTTGATTCCTTTTTTGGGTGAATAACCAAGAAAAAAACCCAACTTTAGGGATAAGACTTTTTTTCCAAACAAGGTTAACAAGAATAGGGCATGGATGAAGAATTTATTGAAGCAGGTAGGCAGATTTGACAATAAAGAGATCACTGTAAAAATCTTTCCAAAAGAGTTTATCAGGAGGATGATTATAGGGAATAACACAAGAGTTAAGCAAGTGGTTCAACAAATTATCTGCTTGGTAGAGCTCTAAATTGGTGATAGCATGAGAGCATGGTTTCCAAGTGGGGGAGTCATGGGCATAAGAGATGAAATTAACAACTTTGCTCCCAAAGAAATGATCAATTAGAGGCTTAAGGATAACAAGGATGAGATCATCAATGAGAGGGTGATCACAGGCCCAAGGATCCTTCTAGAAGTCAATGGTTTGACCATAACCAAGATGCCATATGAATCCTTTTTTAATGATGGATATGGATTGGATAATAAAGTTCCAAAAGGTCGATCCGGGCTGTGGGATTCCTTCATACATGAAGCTATGATGCTGAAGATTTTTTTTACATTTACAATGGACACACACTCAATTTCAGTGTTGGTGAATATTTTCTAGGCATGTTTTGTAATAAGGGATATGTTCATATTATTGATTATTCTAAAACTGAGATCTCCTTGGACTTTGGTAGTGCAGAATTTATCCTAGGACACTAGTAGGAACCTTCAACTATTATCAGGGCCTGACCAAAGGAAGTAGATTGTTCCTTTAGCATTGACTATTTTTTAAAATTTTTACACTATGCACATATCTTTCTAGCTAGTTAAGTTTAACATTTATTTTAACTTCCTTAGGAAAAGGAGATATTAATAGATTAGGCCATGAATACCTTTATTTTTTTCCCCTTTTATCTACTTTTTTTTGCACTCAATAATTTTCTAATTTTCATTCAAAGGAAAAAGATAAAGTAGCTGACATAAATGATTCTTAAATTATTTTTGACCATTCTTCTAAGCAAATTGAACATTCACCTTCTTCATCGTCCTCTTCTTTTTCATCATCCCAAACTATTAAAGTTGAGGCTACTTCTAATGCTTCTTATATCATCATTATAATTATTTATTGCTAATCAAATTCATATTTAGAATCTTGTCTATCATTAAAATTAATTATTTCATCTAAAGTATACACATATTGATTTTGTTGGATATAGTATTACATAAATTTTATAGACTCCATGAACATCCCACCACACTTTAATGCAAAGATTAGAAACATAGATATAATTTTTATCAGTAATCTGACCTTTTTGTCAAAGACCAACAATGTTTATCTAAGCCTACAATCACTCTAAAGAGGGGGTCAGATGGTTGGTCCAACTATGATCCATTTTGAAGATTGAATTTGATTGCATTTTCTACTAAAGATAATGGTTCATTTGAGAGAAGTGGAGACCTTATGTTTTGTGGATAGTTGAGTGTGTACCTATTCACATATGATTTTTTGAATGTTTATGTGTGTCCCTATTCACAGGTGAAGTATTGTACATGTGATTGGCTCAGTGTCCCTAGTCATAGAGATTTATAGACATGAGTATAGATATATAGTGTGTTTCCCTATCCACTTATGATGTAAAATATTGGATATATATCTTTGTCCCTATCCTTGATTGAGTCCAGTATGGTCAGTCCCATTAAGGTGAATAGTTGAGTTTGTTCGTGTTCATGATGATGCAAATCATGGACTAATGTGTGTGTCCTAATCCATGATCCTTTTGAACTTTTTGAAATATTGATCCTAGACCCCATTTAATTAATAATGTAATAAGAGGGGAATATTATGAATTTATTATGTTATATAATATAGTTAGAGTTAGGTATTCAAGAGTTACCCAAATAGGTAGTTGGTAGTCCGTTATTCAAACCAACCACCTACACCTTCATTATTATTATTTTAAATTTACATGGTGGAATCGGTAGCTGCCACGAATCCTACACCTTCATATTTTATTTTTTTATTTATTTTTATTTTATATATATACAATTTTGATCAATACAATATTATCCAATGTCCTGTTGGTCCAACAACTCAATTCCTATTCTAATGATATTATAATTTAGTGTATCAATAAGTGACACAATGGTATTAACAACCCAATATGCCAAATATTATTAAGTCATTGATATACAAATAAAAATTATAGTTTTAATAACATAAATGTGATTACAATTAAAATCTAATACAATCCTAGAAACTATAACACAAAACCTCAAACAATGTGAAATTCCATGTAATAATGGATATAAAAGAAAGTGTAGTCAAATATGAATCATTTATATAGTTGGTCATTATTTAAAAAAGTATCTTAATGATGAATTGAGCAAAGGATAACATGGACAAACTTATAACCTTAAATATGTCTAAGTAAATATGACAAAAAACATAGATTATTATTTAGATAAAAGATATAGAAATTATATAAGTATGTTATCAATGATAAATCGAGACATTGTTATCAATGTTTATTTTATATTTAACATGAAATTTATGTCAATATACAATATAAATGATATGCAACACATTATGATAAATAAAAACAAATAAATATTATGAAATTATCAAAATTATTTTAAAATAAATTTGCACTAGATTTTTTTATTTAGTAAAGATAAGAAAATTATAAAATTGCTTATGTACTCAGAAGAAAAATAATAATAGTTTAAAACATCTTCTTAAATATAGTAAACAATCTTAGTCACAAAAATTTAGAGCACCTAAGCAAACAGACCCAAATAAGACTTTTAGTAGTACTTACTAAACTTAAATAGATTACTTCTACCTAATGAAGATACCAAATAAAATTCAAAATGGCTATTGTCTTAGCCAAAATATTTTCTTCACATTCTAAATAGACTAATAAACAACAAAAGCAAACTAACTAAAATATTAATTTACCAGACCACATGTTTCTAATGAAATTATTAATGGCCTTATAGGTGTCCATGAACACCATTGTGGACACATCCAACAATCTTCTGAATATGCTTGATATTGTGGGTCATGTAATGGCCACTCTTTTGAATAAAGATATTACCATATTAGTAACCACATTGTAAATATAACCCTTAGTCTATCAATTGTGATCATGAAAATAATTTCCATGTAATTCTTATGCTAATATATTTTTAAGGTTTCCTTAAACCTCTTTCTTCATCACTTTTTGGATATCTGCTTAGAACTGCTTGATATATTTTTTATGCAATTCAAGAAGAGCCTTGGGATGATCCACTCATATGCTAAATTCCTTGATATGAACAAGCAATAAATTCCAATTTAAATTGCTTTTACAAATAAATATTTCCATCCACTATCCTATGCCTTACCAAAAATGAGCCGATAATGAATGCCATTAGGAAGATCCATTCACCATTCCAAATTGTTCCTTGACTATGCAAAAAATAAAACTTTTTATTTCTATTATGAATTGAGAGGCATACCTCAAAGATATCATTCAAATATGTTGGATCACTTAAAAAATCCCTCCCATAGGAACTTAAGCTCCAAAAAAAGAGTTTGATTATAACTATATGACCAAAAAATCATGGAACTCAAACCATATTTCCTTTTACAAAATTTAATCTTGAATGATGTCTCTTTTGAAATATATTTTATGGGAGATAATAAGGTATTGCTAATTATTTTTATCTCGTAATTGGCCTAATAAATGTAGCAATTAGGTTATAGATGGAATTGAAGGGACTCCACTTCTAGGATAAACTTATCTCCCCATTATGGACTTAAACATCCATAACATCATAGTTGATTGTAAAGGTTCATTCTCACCACTCTTTTTAAATTTGAGCAATAACATAAGTTGTAGTTAATGTCTAGTGTCTAGATTGAGTTGCTCAATGTATTTTTAATGTACTTCACAAAAATCCTAAATATGATCCTCTCCTATGATATGTTCCTCAAGGATATGATAAACAATGAAATCTAGCTAAAATTTCCAATGAGAACTAGTACTTCCATCCACTATGCCATGTCTTACCCAATATGGATCAAAATTGAATGTTATTAAGGAAATCCATATGCCTTGGCTATGCAAGAGATATATATTTTTATATCATGAGTTGAGAGTCATTATTTAAGGATATAAACAACTTAATAAAAAGCTTCTTTTAACAACTTAATTTCTAAATAAAAAGTTTGGTTATAACTATACCACCAAAATCATAGAACTAAACCAAACATCTTTCTATCTATAAAATTTAATCTTGAATGATGCCTCTTCTGAATAATGTTTTATGGAAGGTAAAAAGCTCTTGCTAATTACAATCAATTGGATCTAACATAGAATTGAAGGGATTCCATTTCTAAGATAAACTTATTTCCCTCTTGTTAGACTAAAATATTTTTTATTTTTTCACAATACCCAATTATATTTTTGGCTTGTTTTTTATTTATCAATGAAAGTTATCTAAAATAGTTGTAATGGCAAGATTTTATCTAAAATTATCGCTTTGAAAAATGTGTAGAAAACCACCTGCTTTGATACCATATTGAGCAAATACGAGCATTAGCGATTGTATTATCAAAGTGGAAAATATATATTACAAAATTTGCATTGAATTGGAAGTTCGTGCAGTTGATGAAACTACCAAACCACCCTAACCACATTAGACTTATGAACTAATCAAAGATAGATGAATATAATGTAATAAACTAGCATTATGTGATAAACTATGCTAACAATTTGATAAATGCTAAAGTTTATTTATAAGATTTTAATTTCAGTTTAAGAAACATAACTCTTAGCTAACAATCAATTGTTTTAAAACTTATAGGTTTTAGACAAAGTTTAGCACAATTAATCTTTATACTTTATTTTAAGTTATTATTAATTTTTAATTTATGTAAAGATAGAACTATACCTTCATTTTTATTCAATTGGTTGGTATTTGCACATTTATATATTTTCTATCACACTTTATATATATATATATAGAATTGTAAATATAGAACTACACCTCCATTTTTATTCAATTGGTTGGTATATACAAGTTTATATATTTTCTATCACACTTTATATATATATATACATATATAGTACTAGGTTCTCATCTTTGATAAATCACAACTCTCTTTTGTAATGCTTGAGAGTTTACATATATATTCAATTCTCATATCAATTGAGATGTCAATTAGTCTATGTTACATGTAGTTATTGAAACATGCATATATATAGATACTTTATTTGGTCTTGTTAAAATGCAGTATTGTAGTGATAGGTCTTTACCTTGTTATTTTTGCTATCAAATAAGTTTTTATAAAAAATCTTCATTGTAAAGCGAAACAAATATGAGAAGTTCAAATATGATGACATTGAATGACAATATATATAAATATTATTAAATATTTGAAATAAAATGTTCGTATTTAGAATTATTATTAACTTTTAATTTGTATTTTTTTGGTAGATTAATTGATAAGTGGGTTTTGAAAGGACCCCAAAACCTTGTTACAAAAAGATCAACACTACACCAAATGCAACAAACTAGCCCATAGGCCAATAAAAAAGGACTAACCCACAGGGAAGAAACCAACAATTATAACAAGTGCATCATTACAGCTCGAAGCCCAATAGGGATAGAAGGAAAATTTCAATGGGATGCACATAGCCAAAACAACAACAAACAAAAAAACCATGACACAAACAAAAACAATGAACAGAGCAGGTCAACCAAGGAAATTAATTTTTAGTGATTTCCCCATGGTCACCAAGGATGCCATCTTGGGTCTTGAAAAGCTGATTTAGCTGCGCGTGGAGGTCCTCCATGGTTTTAGCAGCTTGATTGTAAATTGTGCATGCAGATCTAGCAACGTTGGTGGTCGTAGAAAGGTGGAAAAAAGTGTTTGAAATCAAAGTTAGAAGAAATTTTTGCAGTAAAATATCAAACTTCATTTTCGAAGGGCTATCATCATCTAGAATGTGACTGGGGGTCGAATTTGAAATGTCTCCTTTAATATTTTATTTTTTGGACCTTTTGTAACCGTGAGACTTGCTAGTAATTTATTTTTGATTGTGTTTCCTCAATGAACGATGTCTTAACTCAAATCCTAGACTTTCAGACTCAAGATTGATAGAACTAGGGGTTTTGGATTTAGGTTCAGGGAACACAAAGTCAGGGTCATCATCCTAATTGACCTCTTTGATGGCAATGGTGATACAACTAGGGTTTTTCATAGTTGGTTCAGGAAGGATGCTGGAAATTATAGGTTTTTGGATGTAATCATTTAAGGCATGCTTATATATAATAATAAGCAACCCTTGGTGGGAAGGGTGGGATGACTTCTATTTTTGAACTCTATCAATGGAAAGTTCTATGGAATGAAACAAGTACTCAGGGATGTTCACACACTTAACATCTTTGAGGTGGTTAAGGAAAGCTAAATGAAAACAGCATAGAGGGAGGTTGATGTTATCAACGATTATATATTGTAGGATGGGTATCAACACTTTATCCCAAGGGGAGGGGAGGGATGCCTTAATACATCACCATTTTCCCAAACTAAATTCTTACCTTTGTCTGTGAAGAGGTCTATTTTAGTTGAGAAGTTGTGTTTTTCTCTATAAATGATGTGCCCATTAGAAGAAAAATGGTGACAACAATTAGCAAATGAACACTGATAACAAATTCCAGGTCTTGGACAACGATATTTCTATTATCCCATGAATTGAAAATATCATTGGATACTTTAGCATCAGTGCTACAAAATTTCTTTAGGAATGGGATAAATCCATCAGATTCAAGGATAGCTTCAGTCATAGGGTCCAGTTGGAGAGTTTCCAACTCAAGGAGGGCCATGGTAGAATCATAAAAATTGGGCTAGGGGTAGGGGAATAGGATGGAATAGTGCACTAAAACATCTCCATTATTAGATTTAATGTCACCACACGAGCATAATATTTTTGGGTGTAAAAAATATATAGACCACTTGAGGCATTGATTTGTGGATAAAACTAAATCGAGAGGCTTGGTGCAATAGATGTTTTCTAATTGGGAAATATTCCAAACACAAAATTGGCCCTTAACATCAATGTAATATGGGAAAATGAAGCCTCAAATTTGAGAGATAATAATGGAGGTGGACAAGGCAATTTGACCAAAGGGATTACTCATGAAGGGGTGGTCACCAGACATGATGTGTCTAGTAGGGTTGAGGCAATGGGACATGGCTCAACTGGTATGGGTGAAGGGGTAATAGAACTAGGTGGGAAGGCAAAAATGATAGGGCACGTGAAGGGCGAGGGGGTAGCGTGGGTGGCAAGGTGAGGAAGCCCAATCACAGTGAAAAGGTAGGATCCAAATAGCAATTATGGATAAGATTACAAATATGTTCTTGGAAACAAAAATCCACATTGGAATGGGGGATAAACATGTGATGCGGCCAATTAGAAAACCTTTCTTAGAAAGAGAGAGCCACATTAGATCATAGGTGGACCAATTAGCCCACTTAACCAATAGGGAAGTTTTTCCTATCATGAGGGTAATCATGGGTAGTAGCATCATAGAGGGGTTGGGGGAATTCATTGTTCTAGATTGTCAGATTTTCCATGTTGGCCCCTAGGTTGGCTAAATAATCCACAACTCTATTGGCTTCTCTGTAAACATGCTGAATGTTGGATTTAGGAAGCTGATGGAGAAGTCTCTTGGCTTCTAAAATTATGTTATTGAATTTCCATGTAGGTGTTTTATCT
Source organism: Wollemia nobilis (assembly GCA_028583015.1). Taxonomy (NCBI): domain Eukaryota; kingdom Viridiplantae; phylum Streptophyta; class Pinopsida; order Araucariales; family Araucariaceae; genus Wollemia; species Wollemia nobilis. The sequence continues at coordinate 1,720,498 of JAQPPZ010009575.1, forward strand.
TTTTTTATGTAGTTGATTACATTCAAAGAATCTCCTTCAACAATGATGCTATAGTGGAGGCTTTCCACAATGATTAGGCCACATAGGAGAGCTTTCACTTTAGCAACATGGTTGGTCTGGGTGCCAAAGTTTTTAGCATATGCAATGATGATTCTACCATTGTGATCACGAATGACACCCCTTCCTCTAGCTCTACCAGGGTTGCCTCTAGATGATCCATCAAAGTTGAGTTTGAGCCAGCCATTAGGAGGAGGGCTCCACTTAACATTGGCTCTGATGTTAGCTTTGGATGAGCGCAAAGTGAGGTGAGGGATCAAGTTGAGGGAAGCAACAATGGATGCCTCAATTCTAGGACTGGGGGCCTTGACACAAGGGATGAGTTAGGCATTTTTAGTGGTGAGACAAAGAAATTTATTGCCAATGGATATGGGGTCTTTGGATAGGTTGGAAAATGCTCGATTAATGGGCTTAAGATAAACTTGCCACAAGAAATTATGAATGCACATAGACCACAAGTATTTGAGTCTAAGATTATAAAATAGATTAGGCCATTGGGTGAAGAATTCCACAAGGGAGTTAGGATGGACCCAAACTATGCTAAAAGTGCTTAAGAGGAAGTTGAGGACAATTGTTGAGAAATTGCATTCAATGAATAGGTGGTTGGTTGACTCCCAAGCAGATAAATAGAGATAGCAATGGTTAGGGATGGTGAGACCATGTTTGGATAGATTTTTGATTGTGAGAATTTTATTTTGGGTGGCTAACCATGAAAAAATCCAACTTTAGGGATAAGAATCTTTTTCCAAACAAGGTTAACAGTGATAGGGTATGGACAAAGAGTTTCTTGTAGCAAGTAGGTAGATTTGATAGTAAAGAGGCCACTATCACACTCTTTCCAAAAGAGTTTATCAGGAGGATGATTATAGGGAATAACACAAGATTTAAGCAAGCGAGTCAAAGAATTAGTTGCTTGGGAGAGCTCTGAACTGGTGATAGCATGAGGGAAAGGTTTCCAAGAGGGGGAGTCATGGGCATAAGAAATGAAATTAATAACTTTACTCCCAAATAAATGATCAGTCAAAGGCTTAAGGCTAACGAGGATGGGATCATCGATGAGAGGGTGATCATAGGCCCAAGGATCCTTCCAGAAGTCAATGGTTTGACCATCACCAAGCTACCATCTAAATCCTTTTTTAATGATGGGTCTAGATTGGATAATAGAGTTCCAAAAGGCGACTCAAGCTGTGGGATTCCTTCATCCATGAAGCTATGATGCTAAAGATATTTTATTTTTACAATGGACACCCACTCAACGTCAGCATTGGTGAATATTTTCCAGGTCTACTTTGCAATAAGGGCCATGTTCATCTTATTGATTCTTCTAAAACTGAGACCTCCTTGGACTTTGGTAGTGCAGACTTTATCCCAAGCCACTAGTAGGAACCTTCAACTATTATTAGGGCCTCACCAAAGGAATTTTTTTAATTTGCTCAATTTTAGAATAAACAACTACTAGGGCCTTAAAAATGGATAAAAATATAAACAAGGATGCTCTAATGGTAAGCTAAGACTAAGGTGGATTTGGTTGCTTGGCTAAGGAGGGCCCCTTTCCATCCAATAAGTTTTTTGAAGTATTTTGAGGATATTATTCCACATGGAGTCATTGGGGTTGACAAATAATAGAGGATGACCAAGGTAAGAAGATGGGAGATCAGCTATGGTGCATTCAAGGATACAAGTAGTTTTAGCTTGGCATAGTAGAGGAGTGTTTAAGAAATAAATTTTACTTTTGATGAAGTTAACTTTCTAGCCAACTACATCTTCATAAAGGTTGAGGATAGATTTAATATTTCTTACTTCAGCCATGGATGCATAGGTAGAAAGAATGGTGTCATCAACAAATTATTGGTGAGTGATCGATCTCAAGGAGGAAGTAGCTCGAATTCTAGAAATGGCACCAAAGGTACAAATAGCTTTGAGGGATCTACCCAGGGATTCAGCTAGAATAATAAACAACATGGGAGATAGGGGATCACCTTATCTAAGTCCTCTAGCACTTGGGAAATAACCAACAATAGACCCATTGACTAAGATAGAGAACCAGGCTGAAGTGATGCAAGCTTTAATGAGTTTAATCCACTCAGGATGGAAGCCAAACTTTTGAAGGATAGCAAAAAGGAAATTCTAGGAAACTTTATCAAATGCTTTATTCATGTCCAACTTGAGGAAGAAACCATATTTTTTACTTCGGTAGATAGAATGCATGATTTCATGGATGGTAATGACTCCATTAGTAATGATTCTCCCTTGGATAGTACTCCCTTGATAGGGGTCAATGATAAAAGGGAGGATATATTTCAATCTATTGGCTAAGACCTTGGTTAAAATTTTATATAAACATTGCACATAATGATAGTCTAAAAATTAGGCAATGATCTACAAGCAACACTTTTGAGGACAAGAGTAAGGAAGATTGAGTTCACATCCCTAGGGATAGACTTGGACTGCTGAACATCCTTAATAGCTTTGCACACATCATTGCTAACAATGTCCCAGAATAGTTTAGAAAAATCTAGGGGAAAAGCCATCAGGACCAGGGGCTTTGTTAGGTTGCATGGAGAAAAGTGCCTATTTGATCTCATCATTGGTGAAGGCTTTTGTGAGTTGATCATTCATTTTAGGACTGACAATATTGGGGATGTGATGGAGCAAGGCTTCATAGGATTAGGCATAATTAGGGCTCTGCATACCAAGAATAGATTCAAAGTGGCTGACAGTTTCTTACCTTATTTCATGGATGCAAGAAGTAAGAGAATTGTCACTCTTGACTAACTCTTTGATTTTTTTGGAACTTCTATGCTTGAGGGTTGAAGCATGGAAGAACTTGGTATTAGCATCTCCTACCTTAAGCCACAGGGCTCTTGATTTTTACCTCCAGAACACTTCTTCCTTTGCGAGAATATTATGATAGTCAGACAACAACCTCCTTTCTTCAAGTCTAATATGGGTATTATTTTGTCCTTTATGGATTTTATTTTCAATGATTAGAAGCCTTTCTTTGATTGCCTACTTGTTTTCAAAAATATTACCAAAAACTTTTGAATTCCATACCTTGAGATTGTTCTTGATGAAACAGAGTTTCTTTGCAACTTGAACTATTGGAGGTCCTAAAAATATTTTATCCCACCATTCTACAATTCGATCCCTGAGTTCAAGGTGTTGAATCCACATAGATTCAAACTGAAAAGGGGTTTTGAAGATAGGGGATGGAGGTCTTCAAATATTAAAGGATTGTGATCAAATCCTATCTTGGGAAGAGCTTGGAGGGAGGCATCCCCTAGGAATGGAACAACCTCCTTGGATAGCAAGAATATATCAAGACTTAGTTGGATATGTTGGGCTCCCATTCTCCTATTGCTCCATGTAAACCTGGTTCCCTTAAGTTGAACATCCATCAATTCATTGCCATCAACAAAATTGTTGAAATCTTCATAATTTTTGGAGGAGATAACAGTTCCTCCACTTTTGTTAGATGGGTAGAGGGGGGAGTTAAAGTCCCCTACCAAAATCCAAGGATGATTAGCAAATATGGATCTCATTTGACTTAGAGTGTTCCATAGAATTATTCTTCCTTGAGGGGTATTGGGAGCATAAATATTTGAAAGGATCCAACTTGCATTGGTGTCTTTGCTGAAGAACAAAACATTAGTGATTCTATTAGAAGATGAAACAAGTCTTCCTTCAACTTTAGAGGGATCCCAAAGACATAGGAGTCCACCTGATGAGCCATGAGCCAAGATTACAATGAATTCATAGTTCTTCCATATAATTTTGGTAGTTTTTCCTGTGGTATTGTTGTCAATTTTGGTTTCCTGCATGATGAAAATAGTTGGTTTTATTTATTTCCTCATGGTGGCAACCAATATTTGCTTGGCATGACCATTGAGGCCTCTCATGTTCCATGAGAGGATTTTTATTTGAAGTTCTTATTTAAGGATTTTTCCCCCCCTTTACCCTACTGTGAGGGAGGTTTGGTTCTCTTGGTTTCATCTTGCACTTGTGCAAACATATCTATGAGAAGGGTTGTTTGTGTGCCATTTGCAATTTCATCCTCAATGGCTTTTTTTCTTTGCTTTGAAATAGGGGGTCTTCCCATATTTTTGTCACTTCCAACATCAATAGATGCCTTTTTGAAGCTTTTGGTATGCTTAGGGCTAAAGCCTTCAAGGGAAGGTAACTCTTAAGGGTGGGATGGAATACATCACCTACTTGGGCTTTGAATGATTGGGTTGGGGGAGGACACTTTAAGATTGAGGTGTGGGGATTTAGGGGTATGAGGGTTAGGGGAGGTCACTTTAGGATTGAGGTATGGGGATTTAGGGGTATGAGAATGTGGGGGGAAGGAAAGAAAGGACCCAATCTAGTTGGTGAGTGATGGTGGTCATGAATTTGGGATGAGGTTACAGATTTAGGGAACATGACATCATATCTGTAACATTCATCTAAGAGAGGACAACAAATAGATTAGGATAAGAAAGTAAGGAACATACCTTTTCATGAGAGGTTTTCTATGAAGGATTTACCACTTGCTTCCCCTTGATGACTGCCTCGGGATTTGATCTCTAGTGATAGATCGAGGTTCACTTTGAGCATTTGGTTGATGCTGCTTAGCACCATTATGAACTAGTTTGAAAAGTGCTTTTTTGGAAGGAGGACCATGCTTTTGGAATCCCCTAGTGGTTTGCCTTGCTGACTTGTTTCTTTCTTATTTTTTTCTTTGGATGGTTTTAGCCTGGGGCACTGGACCCTGAGGTGGCCTTGGGTGTGACATTCCATGCAAAATTTTGGCTTATTCTCATATTCGATGGGTTGACATCTTTTGTAGGAGCCATAGATCAAATTGATGTGGGTAGGAAGCTCGGAGTCTAGATTAGAATTGATGCAAAGACATGCATGAATCATTCGAGTTTTAGCTCTAGTTGTTGGATCGATGGCCACTAGGTCACCAATGCCACAAGCAATCTCTATAAAAATTTCTTCTTGCCAAAATTGATTAGGAAGGTCTGGGAGATGAACTTGTATTAGATCCAAATTGATGCTTTGGGTCTCAAGTTTGAAATCCTCTGCCCATTTCCTAAGAAATAAGCTTCTATATCCAAAAAACCATGGGCCACCAAATACGATGCGAGAGGAATATTTTGGGTTGTTGAGCCTGATGAGAAAGAACCCTCTAGAGAGGGTGACTAATTCCATGTTGCCAGAAGTCTTCCATTTGGATTATGCCTATTTACAAATTGATTCCATGTCTGGTATCCCTCTAATAAATTTACCTACCAGGGATAGGGATTCCATGAACACATAGTTGGCCATCATGTTATCTAGGAGGATCAAGTCACATCCGTTAGGGACAAAGGAAACAATCCTCGAATAGGATTAAGGATTATTTATCTTGGAACCATTCTGCACTGTCTCTGCATAGGACATAGGTCCTCAATTTGGGCCTGCTGTCGAAGAATTTCCTCTAAATCCTATGACTTAAAACCCTTTATCAGGGGTTCATGGAACCGGACTTCATCAGAATCATCCTCAAAGATAGACCTGTTAGGATCCTCATCGGTTGTAAATCCCTCGCCATTGCTTGCTATACCTAAAAAATTCTTCCCACTCTTTAAAAATTCAAATTTTGAGTTCTCCATAGCTCTCAAGAGTAAGCAGTTATGGATTGGTATAACTAGGGAAAATATTTCCAAAAAAATTACTCATCTTTAAAGAGCCATAACTTTTTATCTATATAAAAATGAACCACTTAAATAAAAATGAAGGTAAAATCCTATTTTTTATTTTTATTTTTATTTTTTAATTTTAATTTTTACTTTTAATTTATATAAAAATATAACTTTACCTTCATTTTTATTTAAGTGGTTGGTATTTGCATATTTACATTCATTTTTTATTACACTTTATCAATTTTAAATTCTATACAATTATTATTTGATAATGATAAATTGCGCATTAGACAGTCTTCCCAAGTTAAGGTTTTTATATTTTTACTATATTTTAAATCTTAATTTTTTTGTTGTTGAATGTTTGAAAAAAATAGTTAGGTTAGATAAATTATATATTTCATGAAAGATTTATTAGTGTTCCAAGTGTGCTTGGAGGTGTGGTAGCTCATGTTGTTTCAATGTGTTAATTAGCATGTACATCCTATAAATAGAAGTGATTACTTATTAATTCCATGTCTAGTTTGAATATTTTTTAATGTTTTCCATCTCTAAAGTAACTAGGGCTATAATTATAGTTAAGTTATCATCCACATGTCAATGGTATGGTAGTAAATGACTTTAGCATTCCAAACAATGATAATTATCAAGGTATTTAACAAGATGGTAATCCATGCCTTCTATCATATTTTATGATTGAATATAATAATATTTTATTTTTAAAAAGATAATTTTACTTTAGTGGGATATTTTATTGGATTCATTACCTTCAAGAGCATGCTCAAATATTATGTTTAGTCTATCTATGAATCCAATAGCAATAAGATCACTAGGGTACAAAATTTGACTAAAGCCTTTTTAACTTAGGTTGTTTGACCTAGTTATGGGTAAATATATGTTAATGCATAGTATAATTTATGCTAAATACTTTTCTTATTCTTATTTATTTCTATTTTAGTTTTACTACATATAAAAATTCTTACATTGAGATTTTGGCCTAGGTTGGATCCCCATGCCTTTATTTATTTACTTAGTTTTTGAGATACTCAGGGTATTTTATATTACTAAGTAGGATAAGGTTTACTTCATCTACACACAAAAATGAGTCTATTTTAAAGTGGAAATTACTAAATATCTCAAGAAAACCATTAAGATCCAATTTGATTAGTGATACCCATACAAAAAGTGCTATGCATAAATATCCTAGACAATTTCTTTATTATCAATGTTAGACTATAATTTAAAGAATACCTTATTATCGTCAAATAGACAATAAAAATAGATGTTAAATTTTTAATAAATGATTGGTGGACTATAGCCTTATCCAAGAAAATATTTAGATGTAAAACACTAAAACCCAAAAGAGTATCTCATTATATATATATATATATTGAGTAATACTTCTTATACACATCCACCATGGGGATTGAACTCGAGTCACATCATTGATAATGCAAGTGGCATCCTTGTTGGTAGACCACACATGGGAATTTATATCTAAATATTACTGTAGGTACTTCTATCAAACAATGATTTATCAAGATTTTGTAGTGAGTACTACCTTCTTAAGAATCCAAGCTTGTTTTTTCATATATGCATGGATACTTATTTCTTTGTCTTGTTTAATAACTTGTTTAAATGTAGAGAAAGTCAATAATTTTTATGTCAAAATTAGTACATTAATCTTGAAATCCATCCATAAGGAGGTGGAAGATCTCAATGTTATCAAGTTATTCCTAGGAGGAAAATTTTTAATCCATAATATATTTTAAACAATAATTATTAGGCATCCAAAAATATCAAGGATGAAATGAATCTTGACATGTTGACTAGATAAATATGATCACAATGAATGTTCATGAATTGATAGATTCATATTATAAATATTCTATTATATCCATTTTTCAAACAATTAGTACCTACATTTTCTATAGGGTGTCAAAAGGACTTTTCCACTTTTTGTATATGTATAAATGATCTACTATAATATTTTTTCTTGTTACCAATCATAGTGAAGGAGACATTGATGTTGTTAATATAGTTACATGAGTCTTGGAGGATGATATTCTTAATTAGGAAGGGGAATTTACATGTTATACTTAGATGCATTACAATATTTAGTACTGGGGTTTTAGAATTGTTTACTATTTATACCTCCTATAAATCTTAAAATAAGCATTATATCTAGTAATTCCTTATTTAGAACTCCTTATACCCTATTGTTTTTTGTATGATGAAATTATATGATAAATTATTATAATGATAGGAAGGAAGTTCTATCTATTAGATGACATATGGAATATTATGAGGATTATTTTTACATACACACCAAGTCATGGATTTATGAAATTCACTTTTAACATCATTATTCTAGCTTCTAAAATGAGTCAAACAAAATGATTAAGTGGCAAGAGACAATGTCATGACTTTTGACCAAGGTGTCTTCAACTTTAATACCTACTCTAATTATTCAATGTAAGCTATTTTATAAGTGTTAACTGATCATTTTATTGTTTATTTTAAAATAGTTTGGGGATTCCCATTGATTCTATCATGGGGAGTATGGTTATCTAGGAATACAAGATTATTTTAGGATTAGAAAAATTCTACTTTGCAGTTTTCCTTCCAAATCATCAAAATTTTTAATGACTATAAGGTTTTGATAGCAACAACGGTAATCAGATAAATCATCCCTTCAAACATTGATAAATCAGGGGCCTGGAGCTTTTTGATGGGGCTAGATAGGGTGTTCCTAGAGTTTTTGGAGCAAGAGGATCACTGTATATTTTTGTTGGAGTATATTACTGTAGACACCCAAAAGTCGCACATTGCCCCTCTCCCCATTGTCCCGGTAAATCAATTTGCAAAACCCTCAAAAATTGCATAAATTGGCTAAAAATATTATTCATTCATTAAAATCACTATTCATCATCCTTAGCCCCTTTGGGCTAGCTAAGCCCCTTCCTATGCCTAATCCTGGGTCCTCATGCGACCTCATTCCTAACTCAACCAAGGTTGAATTCTCCACCATGGTCAAAAAGCACTTTATGGTCCAAAAGTCAACACTTTGGTCAAAACATGCTTTATGTCTAAACACATGCTTAATTAAATCTAATCCTCTTCCAGAATGGCAATTTACCTAATGTTTTTGGAGCAAGATCATCACTATATATTTTTATTGGAGTATATTACATTATTTGGTACATGCTAATTTACCCCCATGGCACATCTTGTCAATATTAGATTAGGGTTGAGTTATAGTTTAGAGTGTGAGTTATATTTCCTCTTTATGTGTGTATGTACAAGACTTGCACAAGTGTCATGTAAAGTTGTAATATGCAAAAAATGCACGAGTGTCATGTGAGTGTGTGTGCAAATCTGAGTTTAGTCTATGTGCACAATGTATTATATGTAAGTGTAGAGGGGGAAAACTGCCCTACCACGTAAGATTCCCTGAACAAATAGGAGACTTGGATCTGCTGGGAAGGAGTCCTTTTGTAGGGGTGAACCGTGGGGGTATGTTGTAATCTACACTCGGTTAGCTAAACAAGTATTGGGGGGGGGTTCACCAGGTGTAGACACCAAAACAACACCAATCCGATTATGTGGCTACAAACACTGATCGCATTGACACACACAGCCCCCAGGGCAGCCCCTAGAGGTTAAACAGTGGTCCTAACCACTCTCACAGTAGTTTTGGAAGGTCAGAGGTCAATTTGGCACCTTTCAGGCACTCTGCTCCATACTCGTTCCACCCAGGGATGATTACAAACTGGTATTCGTTCCACCCAGGGACGATTAGCAGTATTCGCTCCAGGGTGGGGCGAATAGCAGGTTTGATGGGCAAAAGGTCAAATCTCGACAAATGGCAGCCCAAATCCACCACTTAACTCCTCCTTCATTGCATGGGAGTGCGAGTGAGCATTTTGGAGTGCTAGAGGCAGTTACAGAGGCAGTCATGGAGCCCTTAATCAGGGAGGAATCTTCTCCCCCCTGGAAAGGCATGATTGCCAAGTGGCGCCTCTGCATGCTCATACACAGAGACCGTCAGGTCTATAAAATGGTGAGTCTTCTCACCCCAAAGATATAGGAGAGAAGGAGCATTTTGAGCAATGAAGTGCTGCCATTTTGCATACTCACTTTTGATTGTGCCTTTCACATCCTTGATCTCTCTTTTGGAAGGGAGGTCATTGGGTGGTTATTGGAAGCGCAATCCGGACCCCAAACCCGACATTTGGCCATAGTATCCCACCCAAATTTTTTGAAAACACCCCACAAGAGGTTTTGGACCCATCCCAAGTGGATTGGTGCCAAAATCGGGCCCCAAACGATGGGCGTCCTGCCCCGGCGCCCCCCACACTACTGCAGTCCTAATCGCCCCACCCCGGAGTGATTAGAAATCTATAGTAGATTTTAGTTCTATTATTTTTGCATTTTATTCTAGGTTGCTTAGATAGGCTTGCATTCAAATTTCATGTAATTATGAGCAGTTTTGATCATGTTTTTGTTATTTCTCGCTTTCGCTAACATGCAGGTAGCATCATCAAATTCCTGGTGATAGAGGCCGAATTGGAAAAATATGACCTTCTGGGTCTTTCCAAAATACCCCATTTTACCTAACCCCCAACTTTGTAGGTGATTTGGAGCCTCCCAGATGGGACATTTGGGACAGTGCTTTTTGACATTTTGTTGTAGGTCTAATCGTCCCACCCCGGAGCGATTAGAAATCCATGGTGAATTTTTTGACTATTCTTTTTGTAGTGCCTTCCCGGTGATGTTCTCATGCCTCTGTCAAGTTTTTAGCTCATTTTGATCTATTTTAGTTATCATTTTATTTATTTTTTGCATGCACTAATCTTAGGCTTGGGGATTGCATGTTTCATTTCATCCGTAGGTGCTACTGATTGTTTTCTATTTCCTTGAACGTAGGATCTCGACACCGGAGGAGCAGAAAAGAATCAAAGACCCTTTCATGCAAGCGGTGGCAATGTTTGGTCCACCCATTTTACATGTGGGCACGCGGAAGAAGGCATACCACCCATGGTGTAACGAAACCTTATTTAACGCTCCTAGCCCCTGAAAAGGGAGGAGACATGTTGTAACCGAGATTTAAAGCAAATTAATAAAAAGGGTTGTATTCCATATTTGCTTTCTATCTAGTTTCGATTCATTTATGTTTCTCTCCTTTCATGCATTTTCAATTCATAGGATTTAGCGTTATCTTTGGCTTCGCTTGCATCACACTTGGTGTTTCCTTTTTGCTTTCGTATCCTCATGCTTTCAGTGGCGATCATGGTGGGACCCTATCCTCTATTTTTGAGATCAAACTTCTGATCAAAAATTGCTTGTTTTTGCTTGTAGGTACCAAGTTTTCAAATGTTGGACTATTGTTCATTCCAGTCTGTGATGAGTACAGAGCTGGAATTCATCTTACCCAGGGACGAATGGGCATTCACCCCACCCTGTGATGAATACAGTTCTATTATTCATCCCACCCAGGGATGAATAGCTCTCTATGCAGTTTCAGGGCAGAAACTCAGAGCCATCCGATTTGGGCAGAGAAGAGGTAGGGGTCCTAAACACCTTCTATCATTTTTTGCTTTCTATTTTTTGGTTATTTGCTTGCATAGGAGAGTTTTTAATGCTTGTTTTCTTCATTTATGCAAATTAAAAAGAACCCCACACACCACATGGTAATTTAAACAACAAGGAGTTGGTCATAAAACCCCAACCCTTGATCAAGACCAACGGTGGATTTCATCACCACCTTGGCTTGAATTTTTGCATCCATAACCCCGATCGCTACTATTGCTAGACGTAAATCCTGATGAAAGCTGACCGAGTGTAGCTGGGGTGATTCCCAGTGCATGAGGATAAGTCTTCTATGGTAGGTGTCAAAAATAGGGTGATCCCCCTTCCGTACCGCCTATGTTCCACGTACCATTCTGCTCTCGCGTACCAATAGTTTCCCTCACGTAAGGGCGGGTATATTGAGAGGTTTGGTATAACGGCCTGGCAAGTGGTATATCGAAGGGGCGACCATTTTGGGAGACATAAGAGACATCATATTGCATATACAACAACACGTTCTTTACAAAGCTTTCAAAACAAAAATCAAAACACACTAAACCAGATTTAGGGCACACTTTTAATCTATAAATGAGATAATCACTTCTTTGATTGTGTGGCTCTTATTTGTTTAGTGTAGCAAAAAAAAATCATAAAAAAGATAAAAACCTACATAGATTGTAGAGAGACACCACCATGGTGTACACCCGTAGCCAAGCCCAATCATGGGTAGGAGCTACGAAGAGTGTACAAGGGGGCACAAGTCACCTCCGCTATAGCCCCAAGGACTTGGTCATACCACCTTGGTGGCCCGACCCACAAGATAGTCCACATCATGCCATTTCAGAATGGGACTATAGAGGCACCCCTTCGAGGGGCACTCCCATCCAACATAGACCCTTTCAGGAGGAGTCCCTACACGTGGCACTCAATATAAATGGGAAGGCTCCCTTAGATGCTCGGTATGAGTGGCCACCATGCAATGAAGTGCTAGAACAACATAGGGTCCATAAGGAGAGGCCACATGATTATGTCATCCCTCCTCTACCCCTCATCACTATTAGGAATAACAAGCCAAATCCAGAGCACAAGGCTCTTCAGACAGGGCGAGCCAACTCTGCCCGCCCCTTTCACATATACGAAAGGGAGCATGAGGAAGACTATCACATTCCTCAAGAGCAATACACAACATGGGAGCAATGCACCTCCGCACCTGCTATCTACCAGAATCACCTACTGAGGCCAGAACCTCGGGTGAATGCCACCAACCTCGATAGAGGAAAGTGACCTATAGAGATCTCGGATCATCACGACCGAGATAAATACATAGGAGAGGCATCTAGGCCCCCTAGACCTAAGACGATAGAACAAATTGACTTGGAATTTTCCAAACATGTCACCCACCAAGCGCAAATCACGTAGCTTGAGCAAGACCAACAATAGTTGGAGCACCTGTATCGCCTTAGCAAAGAGCGCATTCGACGTCAAACAGATGAGCTGCTCCATAACACTATGCCTGAGAGGGTTCCAACCCCTCGCACCCAAAGAGCAGAACTATATGAGAGGCGCAACCCCTTGGTGCGAGACAGGTCCCCATGACCTTACCAAGTGTTGCCTCCGAGACCTCCTAGACCTGAGCGGGAGGCCACTCCCAGGAACAATGATGGGCACCCTCCATGGGGACCCACCCATGTTTATAGGTCTCACCCAGAAACTCCTCAAGAAGCCTATGAGGAGTATGAGCAAGAAGAAGAGTAGGCCGAAATGCCCTACCAAGGCAGAGGGGGTGCTATCCGGCCACCCCTCCATAGGCCTCAAGTTTCCCACAACCCACAATGGGAACTAACCAAGGAGGAAGAGATCAAATCTTTTGATGCATATAAAGCGCTGCTAGAGCGCTTAGAGTCTATGGAGACCAAGACTTCTGGGCCCCAAAATCCCACTTTATGCCAACTCCGTAGTCACCCAGTGCATCCGTCAGTGCCAGCACCCCCATACCCTGAACACTTTAAGCTGCCCTAGTTGGCAATATTTAGAGGTGAGGAGGATGCCCAAGAGCACGTGACTAGATTCTTGAGCCAATGCTTTGGCATTCAAGACAATGATGCTTTGCTGTTAAGAACATTTATAACCATGTTCGTAGGCCCTACCTCGGATTGGTTCACTCAATTGCCAAAGCATAGCATCAGTAACTTAGATCAGCTAGTGGACGCGTTCCTCGAATGCTTCACCTTCAACACCAAGAAGAAGGTGTCACTAAGTGACCTAGCCAGCCTCAGGCAGTATGAGGAAGAAACCATGGTAGCCTATGGGAATCGATGGAGGACGTTGCTTTCAAAGCTGCCCTACCTCCCTCCTATGGCCGACCTTACCCAAATGTTCTCAAAGAGCTATTTGAGATCGATCTCCATGCTATTGCAGCTACAGCAATATGCCACTTTAGAGGAAGCTCTAGCGCAAGCCAGAATCATTGAGGAGATCAAGATTCAGGATGGTGAGATTGCCAAGCCAAAGAAGAAAGAATGGTCTAAAAATGCCAAGACAGGGACCATGCAACCGAAACCCACCATGGTCAATCAGGTTGCTATAAATGTACCTAAGCCTGCACAAGCAACACAGCCCCAAAAGGCTAACTATCAGGCGGTCCCTCTTGACAGTTATGAAAGGGAAAACCATCGACAAGATCAAAATCAGCAGCATCACCCTAGGCGACAATTTACACCCTTCATAGAGTCTAAAGACTCCTTGTTTGACCGTTTGACCATGGCAAACTTGATGAACTTTCCAGAGAGTCGACCTGTAGACCCCAACATGCCAAAACCCAAAGGTTATAGGGAAGACTTGTACTGTAAGTTTCATCGACAGAAGGGACATGACCTCTATGCATGTTGGAAGTTTAAAAGCTTCGTGCAAGACCTAATCGACAACAAGATGCTAGTGGTGGATAATCTAGTAGCACCAAACAACCAATAGATGGAGGTCTTCAAAGACCCCCTACCTACCCATGATGCATAGGCAAAGACCCTACAAGTCAATGAGGTGACACAGAACTACCCCATGCAGGGGTATGTAGGGATGATCAGTATAGTGACTCGAAACAAAAGGTACCCGAGCACAGCTACCCCCACGGAAGCTACAGGAGAGGTGCCAACAATGTCACAACCACAACAACACCCTACGCAACCTCCTCCGCCTAGACCAATGGCCACAATTCAGACCAAACTCACCCAGAGTTTGAGGACCACGTCGGCTAGGCTCTCCATCTATGAGCTCATACAACAATCATCACCCCATCGAGAGGCTCTAATGGAGATATTAAAAGCCATCGAGTTGCAGCCCCATGAAGCAAACTCTTTCAACAACTTTGTAGGACATGTCAAAAGATGCACCGAGCCAGTCATCACCTTTAGAGAGGATGAATTGAAATCAGTGACTGGTGACATGGCGGATCCACCCCTGCACGTCATTGCATGGGTCAATGGGATTCCATATAAGAGGGTGTTGGTGGACACTGGCTCATCCAGTAATATCATTACAACAATGGCATTGAAACATCTAAAGTTGCCAACATCTCACATCGTGGCCTCCACCTACACTCTACGAGCATTCAATGATGCGATATGCTCGATAGTTGGCACAATTGTCCTACCCATCCAAGTGGGACAAAAGACTATTCCTACATTGTGCCACATCTTGGAGGGTGAGATGGCTTATAACATTTTGTTGGGCCGACCATGGATCAGGGACATGAAGTGTGTCCCTTCAATAGCCCACCAATGCTTAAAGTATACATTTGAAGGGCAGGTGCATGTAGTCCCGATGGACTTAGAACCCTTCAAATATTGCAATACGGTGCAGCTGATGCCGCAATCGACCCTTCCATCAACACATTTGGATTTTTAGTTGAATCCATCTAAACAGGGTCCGATTCCGCATACATCCCCATTGTTAAGTCCATCAAATCCCTAGTCGGGTCCATCTTCGTCATCTGGTCCTTCACCAACGATGCCACCTACGGTGGCCACACCGAAGGACAATGGGAAGAAACCCCTGGAAGAGGCACCGCCATCAGTCTCAACCATCTCTACCGAAGAGATGCCTAGCCGAATGGAAGTCGAGATGCCTAGTTCACCTAACATGGAGTGGACTCAGGAAGAACTCCCATTCCCTCCCCCTCAACCGCCAACAATCACTGTTGAGATGGCCAATACGGGCCTAGGGGAGTATCTGGTGTGGAACATTGTAGCAACACCCGCACTTGAGTCCATGCAGGACATGGGGAGACCTCGCCTCCCCATAGGCACTATTGTTCCTCTAGGCTACCCGCCAAACCAGACAAACTTTGTATATGGGGGCCTTGATAATGGCATTGAACCTTACATGCAAGAAGACGAAGATGAAGAGCCTTTTGTTGAAGACGTCAACTATTTGTCCAACCCAGATTTCGCTTTGAGATATCTTGGCCAATGCAATTGGCATGGATATGGGTTGGGCAGATATGAGCAAGGAGTGCGCGTTCTTTGCCAACCAAGATATCAGATGCCATACGACAAATCAGGAGTAGGGTTCAACCACCCCCTACCCTTGGACATCTTGGTAGAGAACATGCAAGGCCTAGGGATAGGCAACAAGGATGGGTTGGCATTAGATCCATATGCCAATCCTAACACAACATATACATTGGGGGATTACCTCCCATTGTTGACGACCAACCTTGTTGACCTCAACAACCCCTTCCCTTTAATCGAGAAAGGAGAAAGTTTCGAGAACTCACCTACAAGAGGGATATAGACAAGGTCAGGAAGGATCTTCGAAAGACGAGTCAGAGTATGAGGTAGCACCATGGGACCCTTTCGAATCGGATAGCAATCACTCACAAGTGACCCCCATGGATGATTATCAAGAAAGCCTCTTGGCAATGTTCCCTTTGGATGCTCCAATCGAGCAAGTGCCACCTCAAGAAAATTAGGTCCCCCCATAGAGAGCGGAACAACCCCGATGGGGCCATATCAATTTGCTCGAGCAGGATGAGCCTCAAATATCGCAAATAGTTGTTGGAACCAATGAAGGCCTTTGGATCTCCGATAGTGATTATGAAGATGAAACTGAGATGGCATATCTCAATCATATGTGACAACAACAATACCCCATGGATATTGATGACATGTTCGAACAGCTAAACATAGGGCCAAGGCATAGGTGGCACCTAAACCCAACACAATTGGACCAAGTGCTGCATCCGCCACTTTGGGCATACAGAGAGCACCTTCCACCCAGAGACCCTATAGCGATATCAGTGTCGAGGGTAGACCCTATCCTCCTCTCCACACATAGGGCCGATCCATTCATGCCAATACCTCCAGAGCCAGATCCGGAGCACAAAAATCATCCAAGATGTCCGAGTCACCACACCCATGGTAATGGAGACCAAAATCATTTCATCAACATGATCTCCATTGACTTAACCACCCCCATCCACAATCCAGCCGATCCAGCAAAGTCATTATATCTAGACATAGATGCCATAGACTGGGATCACGTCAATTCACCACCATCCCCATTCGAGTACTGGCCTTGCGGTGAGATGCTTCATTTCACCCCAGGACCAACTCAGGATATCTTCCATGCTGAAGAGGAACCCGAAGTTCCTAACGTAGATCTAAATTCAGCGAATGATATCCACTTGATCCCAACTCCACACCAGTTGGAGGATGGGTCCCACATGTCAATCGAGGAGATGAGCGACGTAGACATCGGCTCTGATCCAATGAATCCATAGATAATCAAGCTAGGGGTAAGCCTATCCCCCGAAGAGCAAGCCGACTACATTGCCCTTCTCAAAGAAAAGAAGGAGGTTTTTGCATGGTCCTACAAAGACATGTCGGGGCTAGATCCGTAGCTAGTCATGCATAATCTAACGCTTGATCCGACAAGTCAAGCCAGTTAAGCAAAAACTACGTAAGATGCACCCAACAGTGGCCTTAATGGTCAAAGATGAATTACAAAAGTTGTTGGATGCACAGTTTGTCATCTGCATGGATTACCCACCATGGTTGTCCAACATGGTGCCCATCAAAAAGCTAGATGGGAGGATTCGCATATGCACTAATTTTTGAGATCTAAACAAAGTGAGTCCTAAGGATGATTTCCCCTTGCCTAGCATCGATGCATTGGTAGATGCTACAGTAGGCCATGAAATGCTTTCCCTCATGGATGGTTTCTCGGGATACAATCAAATTCGTATCAATCCCGAGGACCAACTAAAAATGGCATTCACAATGCCTTGGGGGACATTTTGTTATAAGGTCATGCCCTTTGGCCTTAAAAATGTTGGTGCCACCTACCAACGTGCCATGACATACATCTTCCATGATCACATGCATAAAACTTTGGAAGATTACATGGATGATTTGTTGGCCAAATCTCTTTTGCGCCCAGATCATCTCGATGACTTAAGCAAGATCCTCGATCGCCTCATCGAACACAAAGTCAGACTAAACCCCAAGAAGTGCGTATTTGGCATCACATCTGGAAAACTCTTGGGTTTCATAGTCTCAAAGTGAGGCATCGAGGTGGACCCAAACAAAGTCAAGGCAATCCTTGAAATGCTTCCCCCAACTACCATCAAGCAGCTCAGAAGCCTGCAGGGAAAGGTCACGTCAATCAAGCGCTTCATAGCGCAGCTATCTGACAAGTGCCGACCCATGAATAAATTATTGCACAAGGGGGTAGCATTTCACTGGGATGACGAGTGCCAGTCAACCTTCGATGATATTAAACAATACTTGGCTTCACCACTAGTATTGGCACCACCTAGACCAGGAGTGTCATTCTACTTATACATCTCAGCTATCGAGGTGGCACTGGGTGCCATGCTAGCCCAAAAAATGAACTACACAAAGAACAGGCTACTTACTATCTTAGCCGCACCCTGGTCAGTTATGAACTTAACTATGCATACGTTGAGAAGCTCTGCTTGGCAGTGGTGTTTGCTACCAAAAAGCTATGCCATTACATGCTGAGCAACATGATGTATGTTGTGTCTAAGGAGAATCCATTGTGGTACATGATGAGTCATACTTATCATAGTAGCCGCACGACGAAATGGATCATGTTGTTGATGGAGTTTGACATCGAGTTCATTGGACAAAAATCCATCAAAGGTCAAGTCATCGCCGATCAACTAGCAGAGGCTCCTCTCGAAGACGATCAACCTCTGACCATAGAGCTACCCGATGATGGGGTCTTCCATGTCTCAGAATCGCCAGATTCTGATGAGCCTGAGTCACAGGCTGACATAACCCTATTTTTTGATGGTTCTAAATGTGAGCAAGGGGGTGGCATGAGAATTGTATTCTTCACACCGCAAGGGGCTCCAATGCCTCTATCATTTAAATTAGATTTCCCATGCACCAACAACAATGCCGAATACGAAGCCTTGCTCATAGGTCTTCAGACAACAATCACCATGAACATCAAATGATTGAACATCTTTGGTGATTCGTTGTTAATTGTCAACCAAGTCAAAGGGGTATTCCAATGTAAATGCCTAGTTCTGCAGGCCTACAAAGCCCTTGTGGATAAATTCCTGGAAAATCTTGAATGGTACGACATCGAGGCACTCCCTCGATCATCGAATCATTTTGTGGACACTATGGCCTCCTTGGGGTCACTAATCCCGCAAGACATTTCTGGTGATATGACAACCATTCAAGTCAAAACACTATCGCAATCCATGATGGAGCGTGCAAGCTCGACTTAACGCCAGGAATCCACCTGATCCAGATTGAACCATCCCCGGACAAGTTCTCTCGAATCCATGATTGTCTGAATCATGCCAACTGGGGGTCCTTGTTCTCCCCTACTCCCCTTAATAGCAACACAACGCTATTCTTACAAGTTCTTTCCCGCTCAACTTTTGCTAGGGATGAACTTCAAGAGGGATTGGTTGTTCATACTATCGAGGTTTTCGATCAGCAGGATTGGTATACACCCATACGAGATTACCTCAAGCTAGGTAACCTCCCACTTGGATTGACGCATGCCACGAAATGATCATTCAAGCAGAAAGTGGCTAAACATGTCTTGCTAGGAGACATTTTGTACCATCATAGCTACGAAGGAATCCTCCTTCGTTGCTTGGACCAGCAGGAGTCCACTTGGGTGATCACCCAAGCGCACGATGGTACATGCGGTGGCCACTTCAGCGGTATGGCCATCGCAAAGTGCATTCTTCGCATGGGCTATTATTGGCCATATTTAGAGCGAGATTGTTGTGCATATGTAAAGAAGTGCATGAAGTGTCAACACCATGCTAATTTGACACACGTACCTTCTCAGGCCTTGCAATCGATCCAATCGGCTTGGCCATTTTCATAGTGGGGCTTAGATCTAATCGAAAAGATCTCCCCTATGTCGTTAGGTCATCACACGTTCATCATAATGGCCATAGAGTACTTCACCAAGTGGGTGGAAGCAATTTCGCTTACCTCTACGACTGGACCCCGCATTGTGGAGTTCATTTTACATAACATCATATGTCATTTTGGTATTCCATCCAAGATCATCTCGGATAATGGGACGTCATTCAAGAACAAAGACGTGCATGCTTTGACCACAAAGTACAAAATTTAGCATAATTTTTTGACACCCTATTATCCGTAGGCAAATGGGCAAGCAGAGGCGTCAAACAAAATGCTAGTCGCCATCCTCAAAAATATAGTCACAGATAGTCATAAGGATTGGCACATTCAAATCCCACTTGCTCTATGGGCTTATCGCACTAGCATTCGGATGCCCACTAGGGCAACTCCATTTTTATTGGTGTATGGCTCTGAGGCAGTCATGCCTCTAGAGTTGGAAATACCTTCCCTATGCATATCAATGCAAGAGTTCATCGATGATGACACTGCATGGCAAGCCCGGTTAGACCAACTTACGTTGCTCGATGAATGATGCGTCAATGCTCTCGAGCATTTGCGTATCTATCAAGAGTGACTTAAGAAAGCATACAACATGAAGGTTCACCTGAGGGACTTTCAGGTTGGTGACTTGGTCTTAAAAGAGAACCAACAGAACTCTAACTTGCCGCCCCATCTAAGGGACAAGTTCATGGAAAATTGGTTAGGTCCTTATGTAATTGATAGTAAAATAGGACCTAGAACATACCGGCTCGCTTCTCTTGATGGAATCAAGGAACTAGAACCCTTGAACATCAGTCATTTGAGGCCATTCCATATTTAAAAGAGCCATAGCCCAAACCAAAAGCTCCAAGGATTCCCACAATCGCTTGGTCAACCCCCAAAAATGCCCCAAAGGTGTCCATAAACCCTTTGGTCAAACCAAAAGCTCCAAGGATTCCCATAATCACTTGGTCAAACCCCAAAAGCTCCAAGGATTCCCACAATCACTTGGTCAAAAATGCCCAAAGGTACCCATAATCCCTTTGGTCAAACCAAAAGCTCCAAGGATTCTCACAATCACTTGGTCAACCCCAAAATGCCCCAAAGGTACCCATAATCCCTTTGGTCAAACCAAAAGCTCCAAGGATTCTCACAATCACTTGGTCAACCCCTAAATGCCCCAAAGGTACCCATAATCCCTTTGGTCAAACCAAAAGCTCCAAGGATTCTCACAATCGCTTGGTCACCCAAAAATGCCCCAAAGGTGCCCACAAACCCTTTGGTCAAACCAAACGCCCCAAAGGTACCCATCATCCCTTTGGTCAAACCAAAAGCTCCAAGGGTTCCCACAATCGCTTGGTCAAAAATAAGAAAATTCAAAAACAATAAAATCATCAAAAATAACAAAAATTTGCATCTCATTTCCATGCATACTCAAAATCATCACAACAATAAAGAACTCTTTTGCATCTCATTTTCATACTCACAAAAATCAATCAATCGAAAACACAAAAATATAAGCTGCATTAAGCATCACAACCATACATTGCATATTTGTTGATCATACAAGTCAAATGCACCATAGACTGTAATTACTCAGCAAATCCATCATTTTCCACATTTCTCCACTCTATAAACAGTCCATCAAAAATAAACGCCATTCACATATTTTCACCATATCATAGTCAGTTGTCTTCTAATGTATCAAGAGTTTTCATCATTCAACTGTCATTAGCTTTCTAGCCAAATACTGTACAAAGTCAGACAGATTTTACAAAGGTAGAGTTCTACTTGGATCACACCTTGTTACGTAGCATCCCAACACAAGTTAAAACACATAAAAATTCCCAAGTTGTGTAAATGAAAGATGAAACCTGCAAAGCAATCCAGGATACCATCTAGTGAAAAGGTTATCTTGCTCATCCCCCTGTGCGAATGACCCCAAAAATGCTGAGAGTTGGCAAAAGGACAAGCATCTTCCCTACCCAATTCCCCAAGAATCCCAAGTTCTCAAAAAGTTGCAAAACATCAAAAATTTGCAAAAGTCAAAACTCCAAAATTTGACATCAAAACCAAAGTGCATACATCAAAAAGCACAGACAATAGTGATTCTAATCACTCAATATTCAAATCCCTTGCTCAAAAGAAAAAACAAAAATAAATAGTGATTTTTATCACTATAGAAGAGCAAGTATCCCAATACAATTGAAGAAAAGAAGGGAGTCAAACTTGAATCCCTGGAACTCTCAGCATTCAGAAGGTCATGAGGTGAACCTCAATATCGGTTTGGTGGATAGCCTATCGGTCACTGGTGGCAAACCTCCCGCATGACGATATATCTGTCACATTAACTTGTGTGCAGATCAATGTTTGCATGTGGATGAGCTAGCTTATGGTATCCTAGATAGCACCGTAGATTAATCTGACTAAATACAACAAAGGAGTTAGTGGAGCTAATTAGGTGATCCTCAGTACAGGTTTGGTTGATAACCTATCTGGAACTGGCGGTATCCTGACAAATACCACATAAACAAACTCAATTGCACACACAGGGATGTGAAATAACTTGGTCAAAGACAAGTCGGATTCATACCTTGTTCAAAAGTCTTGTAAGATAAAAGTACAGTCTTGGCTAGTTAGTTAAAACATCCGAGTCTCAGAAAACCTTAACTACATTCTAAACCAACTGTGATATCTTTCATCCTTGCATCGCCATCAGAAAATACAAAAACAACATGTATACATGAAAAGTCATTTACCACAACAATCGCCTAGGACAAAAAGCCATAAGTTCTAAACAGTCTATGGTGCCACCACCAAAAATCATAAATTCAATTCATCCATTCCATTTGCATATCATATAAATTAGAAACATTAGCATTCATCGCAACATATCCATACATAATATAAATTAACATGCATCCATCAAACATCAATCACTGTGCATAAAATCAAATCACAACACGTGTATAAACAAAAGAAAGTCATATGTATATATATATCATCAAAAATGCCCATAGGCTACAATAAACCGGTCCTCTGACCTCGCAAAAAGGCAAAAGCTCAAAAACCCCCAAGCCTAGGGCATCGGCCACCATGATCATGCAGGATCGGTGCGACGAGAACTACCCCCATGGTGTGGGTCCTATGGGACCCCTCAGGGTGGTTGCTGCTAGCCCCCGCATCATGCCTACTAGCGCCTCCCTCATCTAGTCGCCTACATCGAGAGGATGTTGACTGCTTAGTATCGCTCCCTCTCATGCGGCATGATGATCCGCCTCCACTAACCATAGGGATCCACCCACCGAGGTGGATAATCTCTACCTCTAGCTCAAACCGATGCCGAATCAAGTCCATCTCCCATTGATGAAACATCACCAAGTTATCATCGTGCTATGCCAGCTACGTCCATAGGAGATCCATCTCCCACGCAGCATCTGTATCCCCATCCCATCGGGTACAGTACACAGCCAATGCATTCTCCCTCTCTTCCAGCCATGTCCGTAGGAGATCCCTCTCCTGCAGTGCATCCCCGAGCTCCTCATCCCATCTCCGGAGTAGCCCCTCCAATCATGCTATCTCAACATGCAACCCTACCTCCGTATCCTTCGAGACTGCCTGAGGCATCGACATCTCCAAAATGGTAGCCTACTCCGGCTCCCACTACTCTAGGACGTCCTGCATCTCTGGCTGCTCTGGAACCCCAAAATCCTCACCCACCTCATCAACCTCCACCATGTCCGCATCATCCAA
The DNA here is from genome assembly GCA_028583015.1 of Wollemia nobilis. NCBI lineage: Eukaryota > Viridiplantae > Streptophyta > Pinopsida > Araucariales > Araucariaceae > Wollemia > Wollemia nobilis. The sequence goes on from JAQPPZ010009575.1 coordinate 1,743,944, forward strand.
CGGAGCCCCCAACCCTCTCCTAGTGCCTCTACACCCTCCACCTATTGTTACCACCTCTAGACCCCCTAGAGGCCCCTCACCTCGCCACCACCACAACGTCCACCACTGCTCATACTCAGTAATAACCCCGATGTCATCCACATCCAAGATGTCAATCATTGTATCCGAATCCTCACCCAATGGCTCAATGACCGACCAATCTAGTGTCCTCTCATCGCCCGACATCGATAGATCAAGGGCTCCCTAGGCAATCCCTAGTGCACCCCAAACTATCGTGTCACCCGACCATACGAGAAGAACTCCTACTCGGTCCCATGCCGCTCGATCAACCACCTCCCCTACGAACCCATCGAAGCCACTCCCCAGCCTCAAGCCAAGCTGGACAATCTAGGTATGGCCGCCGGACTACCTCCCCAGGAGCAAGCCATGAGAAGGCATCAACGTAGTGCCCCATGACACCTCCCATCTCGACTATGCCCTCGCTCCTCGACCGATGCCATAATGCCGCATACCCTGATCTCTCTGTCTACCATCTCCCCGAGTCATCCACGACAACCCCATCGCCTCTCCATAGCTATGTGCTACCAAGCCCACATGCAATAGGTAACTGCATCCAATACCCTTTCACCTTCGATAGCGGACCTCGTACAACTCATCATAGAGCTATGCCAGTAGTGTCTAACCCCACCTCATAATCAAGGGCTCCATCGGACACTCCACCAACATGAAGACCACCTCCAATAGGTTCCATGAGAACCTCACACCTGAAGAGTCGGAAATAGCATGTTGGAAATGAGGCTCATTAGTAATGCGTGCCTCACTCCCAACATGCCCCTCTCTAGCCACCACCATACCAAAATGCTACCAATATGGCAGTCACCCTCTACCCTCTCCACTAGGATGTCCACACCCAACTCCTCCCCATGCCCGAAGCATCATGTCAATACAACTATCCACTGATCACGTGACGTCATCCTGATCGGTAGCCCATCTATCAAAATCCATAGAATTCGATAGACATCCTCTAGAGTCACTATCATCTCCCCTATTGGGAGATGGAAGGTATTGGTGCGGGGATCCCATAGGTTGATCAACGCGGTTAGGTATGCTCGATCCCCCACCACCGGCTCTAGTCACATCACATGCTTGAGCCCAAGGGCGTCAAGCCATTCCCAATCCGCCAAAGTCAACGCCCCCGGGCATCAGAGAACACCGTCGGCTGACGGTACCGGCTCTTAACCACCTGAAAAACAAAAACAACAAAAACATTAAAAAACATGATAAACTATACAACAATAACATGAATATACAACAATGCAAAAAATGTACAGCTAAAAACAAAAAAAAAAAAATTTTCCTAGGGTTTTTAACTCTAATAAACATAAATAAAAACAAAAATTAAAAACAGATTTGTCAATACCTAGGTTTTTTAACTCTAGTTTAACTAAATAAAAACAAAATTTTTACCTAGGGTTTTTAACTCTGTTTAAACCAATAAATAAAAACAAAATATCAAAATCAAAATAACATTTTTTAACCTAGGGTTTTATTAAACAAAAATACAAAAATTAAATTAAAAACAATTTTTCTAAGCTAGGGTTTTGCTCTCAGTTTAACCTAGGGTTTTAGTTTTAAAACAATAAAAACATCACATTTAAACCTAGGGTTTCTTATAACCTTAACAAAAATACAAACAAAAAATAAAAAACATTTCTTTTTAGCCTAGGGTTTTACCTTAGTTTAAACAGAAAAACAAATTGCAAAATAAATTACGATTCTTTAACTGTAAAATAAAACACAAGCTAACTAAACGAGAAGGAGCACTTACCGGTCTCACTTCGGCTCCGCCGCTCAATCTGGTTCGTGAACTCATGGTGTCGGGAAAAATTCGATAGCGCTTCGCTTCGTAGACTCGACCTCCTCCTCCTCAGAGCTCCAAATCGCCAGAAAAATCAAATGCAAATGAGCCCAAACCCTAGTTTTGGCCCTTAAATAGGCTTTTAGGCCTATAATCGTTCCACCCTAGGATGAGCACTCTAGTTAGCACTCATCCCACCCTGGGACGATTACAAAACTGGTATTCATCCCACCCAGGGACGATTACAGAGCAAAAATTTCAAAAATAGCAAAAATTGCACCAAAATGCACAAAAACAAGCAATAAAATTGTCCAATAAGAGTGCTTTTGCACTTGACATTTCGGGCATGCAAAATAGACATCGGGGTCACAAATCCTCACTATCCTACTCCCTAAGAAGGCTACCATAGCCGACCACTCCACGGGAGGACGGATTTCTGAGAATTTCATCCCCAAACAAGGCGCCTTTGTGCCTCTACTTCTTGGCATGCAAAATAGACGTCGGGGTCACAAATCCTCACTATCCTACTCCCTAAGAAGGCTACCATAGCCGGACCGCTCCACGGGAGGACGGATTATCAAGAATTTCATCCCCAAACGACGTCACCAAAAGGGTTAACACCCACCCAAAAATAGGTCAAAATGTTGGGAAACTGCACACACATTCAAAGATAAACAACTGAAAGGCACCCTTACACAAGTCATCTTGGGTCAAGTGACTCATCACTTTTCTCATGTAGGTCATTCCCTCATCGATTCGTCGCTTGAGGGGGTAGTCACACTTAGTCACCAATCAACAAATACACACCCAATTAAGGAAATGGCATGCATTCAAAGAATCATTGACAAAGACAATCACGCCCTTGCTTGGGGCAGCAAACAAGCAATAATCACAAGCTGATCAAACACTTGGCATTCATGAATCATGAACTCAAGGTTCCCATAGACAAAAGGTTGCGCCCTTTGCCTATTCATGACTGATCAATGTCCAAGATCAAGTAACACCTCACCGAAAAAGGTTAACACTTGAATTGAGTTCCTTAGCTCGTCAGAAGCAAGGATTCAAGAATGCATGCCCTTTCCATACTTGGGGCATCAAAATTTGGTTAGGTTACTGAGAAACCCTAATCATTAGTGCTTTGGTTATCTATTTTTGCTCAACACTGCACCACGCACAATGCATCCCAAAAAGGGGCATCTGTAGACACCAAAACAACACCAATCCGATTATGTGGCTACAAACGCTGATCGCATTGACACACACAGCCCACAGAGGTTAAACAGTGGTCCTAACCACTCTCACAATAGTTTTGGAAGGTCAGAGGTCAATTTGGCACCTTTCAGGCACTCTGCTCCATACTCGTTCCACCCAGGGACGATTACAAACTGGTATTCATTCCACCCAGGGACGATTAGCAATATTCGCTCCAGGGTGGGGCGAATAGCAGGTTTGATGGGAAAAAGGTCAAATCTCGACAAATGGTAGCCCAGATCCACCACTTAACTCCTCCTTCATTGCATGGGAGTGCGAGTGAGCATTTTGGAGCGCTAGAGGCAGTTACAGAGGCAGTCATGGAGCCCTTAATCAAGGAGGAATCTTCTCCCCCTAGAAAGGCATGATTGCCAAGTGGCGCCTCTGCATGCTCATACATAGAGACCGTAAGGTCTATAAAATGGTGAGTCTTCTCACCCCAAAGATATACAGAGAAGGAGCATTTTGAGCAACGAAGTGCTGCCATTTTGCATACTCACTTTTGATTGTGCCTTTCACATCCTTGATCTCTCTTTTGGAAGGGAGGTCATTGGGTGGTTATTGGAAGCGTAATCTGGACCCCAAACCCGACATTTGGCCATAGTATCCCACCCAAATTTTTTGAAAACACCCCACAAGAGGTTTTGGACCCATCCCAAGTGGATTGGTGCCGAAATCGGGCCCCAAACGGTGGGCGTCCTGCCCCGGTGCCCCCGCACTATTGTAGTCCTAATCGCCCCACCCCGGAGTGATTAGAAATCTATAGTAGATTTTAGTTCTATTATTTTTGCATTTTATTCTAGGTTGCTTAGATAGGCTTGCATTCAAATTTCATGTAATTCTGAGCAGTTTTGATCATGTTTTTGTTATTTCTCGCTTTCGCTAACATGCAGGTAGCATCATCAAATTCTCGGTGATAGAGGCCGAATTGGAAAAATATGACCTTTTGGGTCTTTCCAAAATACCCCATTTTACCTAACCCCCAACTTTGTAGGTGATTTGGAGCCTCCCGGATGGGACATTTGGGACAGTGCTTTCTGACATTTTGTTGTAGGTCTAATCGTCCCACCCCGGAGCGATTAGAAATCCGTGGTGAATTTTTTGACTGTTCTTTTTGTAGTGCCTTCCCGATGATGTTCTCATGCCTCTATCAAGTTTTTAGCTCATTTTGATCTATTTTAGTTATCATTTTATTTATTTTTTGCATGCACTAATCTTAGGCTTGGGGATTGCATGTTTCATTTCATCCGTAGGTGCTACTGATTGTTTTCTATTTCCTTGAACGTAGGATCTCGACACCGGAGGAGCAGCAAAGAATCAAAGACCCTTTCATGCAAGCGGCGACAATGTTTGGTCCGCCCATTTTACATGTGGGCACGCGGAAGAAGGCATACCACCCATGGTGTAACGAAACCTTATTTAACGCTCCTAGCCCCTGAAAAGGGAGGAGACGTGTTGTAACCGAGATTTAAAGCAAATTAATAAAAAGGGTTGTATTCCATATTTGCTTTCTATCTGGTTTCGATTCGTTTATGTTTCTCTCCTTTCATGCATTTTCAATTCATAGGATTTAGCGTTATCTTTGGCTTCGCTTGCATCGCACTTGGTGTTTCCTTTTTGCTTTCGTATCCTCGTGCTTTCATCGAGAACGGTTTTAGGACTCGCTCCAAGTCCTTTTCGGGATACAAGAGAAGGAGACTCCTCAGGATATACAAGAAAAGTTTTAATGTGTTCACTTTAAACAAACAACCTAGGTTTGGCCTCACTAATTTTAAACTAAGAAAACAAATAATAATATTAACAAAAATTAAATGGAAATATAAACAAAGCGGAAATTAACTAACAGTACAAAATAAAATGGAATGCAAATATAGAAAAATATAGAATACAAGAAATGCAAAATACAAGAGTTAACCTAATATGATTCTTTTCTTTGAATGAGGCTAACCTAGGGTTTTGTTTCAAGCAGTTTTTAAAACAAAATTAACAAATTAATTAAAATAGAATTAATTAATTAATTAAAATATAATTATTTAATTAATTAAAACATAATTAACTAATTAAAACAAATTAATTAATTAATTAAAACAGAATTAACTAATTAATTAAAACAAAATTAACTAATTAATTAAAACAAAATTAATTAAAGATAAATATGCAGGAATTAACCTAAATGTAAACTATATGCTTTTTAATATTCATATGCCTAAGAATGTAGATCAGAAAAACCAACAATAAGAACAAAATCACTTAACTCAAACCGATGGTTGATCCAAGCTTTAATTCTCCTTGCCCTAGTGAAGTCAAAATAAACCTGTTCCTGTAAAGACAAATAATGGACTAGAAAAATGTTTGATTAGCGTTAGGGGGCCTGCTTAGGCCGTTGTAAGAGAGTCCTTGGAGGCGCAGCAGTCAAGCCCCCTAGGTCCAATTAGATGACCTTTGCAAATAAAATCGAAAATTGACCTTTGGAGTTTAAACATAAAATAGATGTACAAAAATAGTAAAAACAGAAATAGAATATGTTGCTATGTTAAAAATACGTAAATGGAAGTAACGAAATTGACAGATCAAAAAACTTGCCCCTAGGTGAAGCCCAGGATGCGAAATAACATGCAGAGAATATGATGAGCGATGTTTTACAGTAATCTATAGATGCAATGCATAGAAATAACAAAGAGATCCTAATTACTAAATGCTTTTAATGATGATGCAAAGACGGAAATAAAAATATAAGAAAAAAAATACAGTGCTTGACGGATGTTGAGGGAACAACGAGAAGAAGATGAGAGCCTCCACAAAAGGCACTTCGTCTTTTCACCAAGCTCACACCAACGGATCCACCAAGCCGAAAACAAATCACGCAATGTAGATCAAATCCAGAAGTTGCACTTCGGGGGTTAGTAGCGAAACACACAATGAAGAAGAAGCAACGAGAAAGTAGCAGAGAACAATCAGATCATAAGCAAGAGCGTGTCATTCATGAGTTCATGTTTGTAGCAGTGTTCATGTTCATGTTCATGTTTAAAAATTGATTTTGATCTTCCTTTTATAGGCAAAGAAATAGGTCAAATAAACTCACAACCGACGCCAATAAACCCTAGGGCGGGTTTAACAAGTGGTCCAAGTGGGCCAAAAATAATAAAATAAATAAATAAAATAAAATAAATTAGAAACAACAAAAACGTGCCCCATAAAAGTGGGACGCGACGTCACACCTGTTGGACCCCCATGCGGTTTTAATGCATTTAAAAGGGTCAAACGAAGTCAAAATAGGTCATATCATATACCGTTGGAAAGATATTTTTGAGCCCGATCTAACGGTATAGGATTTAGAAGAAATGGAGAAGATTTAGTAGGGTAAAAATTGGCTCAAATATGACCCTACGTTTTTAAGGAGAAAACAAGACATCTAAGGAAAATTATTCACCTTAGTGGGTCAATTTTTCGTGTCTACATTTTACCCCCTCTTTGATGTATTTAAGGCCAAGTAAATACATCAAAGAAATATGTAGACTCCTATGGGCAAGAAAACAACAAACATAGAGAAGGGGTGGCCGGGTTTGGACAAAGGGGTGGTGCAAAAAGGGGTATCACGAAGGACACTCTGGACTCTTGCACATAGGGCGAGACATTACTACCACTAATGCCTCTATGGCTAGGGTGCCCCCTCGAGTTTCTAAAGGAAAAATACTTCCTTAAGAAACTCAAAAAAAGGCAGAGAAAAAAAAGAAGCAAAACACAAAAACACGAAGAACAAAGCAGATAAAGAGCAAAATACAAGAAAAGAACAAAGCAAAGAAAGAGCAAAACATAGGAACATGAAGAACAAAGCAAGCAAGCAACAAAGCAAAGATCACTGGGTACAATATGAACCTAATGCAACTAGCATGAAATGCATGGATGAATAGAAGAAGGGGAAAGAAAGAAGAAGGGGAGAGAAAAGAAGAATAAGAAGAAAAAGAAAGATCCAAAGGTCAACCATTAGAATAGGAGAAAAATGAGCGGTCTAAGTCATAGAACTAGCGTAGGTTGCAAGGAACCAGTGTAGTCAAATGCTATAGACCGTAACAGAATTTAGACCCATTATGGGTGTAGCACTTGCAAAAAGTGTATACCAATAAACCAGATATAGAGCGTAACCCGTGATGGGTGATTGCTCATAATGATCAAATGATGAAGCATAACCCGCTATGGATGATTTCTCACATGATGACTGCTATGGGGCGATTACCTGCTAGGATGTATGCCAAGGCCTACTATCAATGGCCAAGGAGATGATCTTGTAATGGGGTATTGAGCCCGCTGAGTCAAAAGAGAGACGTAACCCGATAGAGGTGTCACAATGTAAGAGAGTATGATCCACTATGGATGGTTGCTCCCTTATTGACTGCTATGAGGTGATTACCCGCTAGGATGTATGTCGAGGCCTACTATCAATGGCCAAGGAGCTTATCCTATAATGGGGTGTTGAGCCTGCTGAGTCAAAAGAGAGTATGATCCAATAGAAGATAAGAATGTAGTACCCGCTAGGATGTATGAGAATCCTGTGTGGGGTGTATAATATAATATAATATTGCAAGTGTTAACCCATAATGAAGAGGGGTTGTAAGAAGAATAGTATATGAGATAGAAGGAGTAATGTAGAAGAAAGTGAAATAAAAATCCCTAGGGGGGTCTTACTAGGCATCAGAGTCCTAGTGGGAAATGCAATGCATGTGAGCTATGACCTAACTAGGTGTCATCACATGCCATTGTCGTAAAACCCCCAAAAGAAGCTATATGAACAAGCAGCCATGGACAATCAGTCATGCAAATATGACAAGCAATCATGCAAGGTTATTTTTAGATGTCAAGCAAACATGCAAGGATGACAGACAACAAATGCAATATGAGCAAGCAAGACAAGATGCAAAAGAAGCATGGATGCAACTACATGATGCTTTTATTATTATTTTTATATGTTTGTGTATTTATGTTATGTTAAAGTTATTTGATTAAGGAGATTTAAAATCTAAACAAAGCCTATATGCATTATGTCCTTTATCAAAGCAAAGAAGCAAGCTATGGAGTGTTGGGTTGAACATGTCCTTAAACTCACAAAGGAATGTTTTTAAGGATTTTCGATCAACATCCATAGCTTGATAATCAACACATTTTCTAAGAGTACCATGCTTTTTGACATAAGAGATATCATAAACAAAATCACTAAGTTTATGTTTAGGAATAAGATTTGAACAAATAGAATCAATCATATTACAATGCATTATATTTGAAGGAAATAAATCATTACTAGCACATTCATCCATTGACATCTTTTGATATTCCATATATTCAGCATAAGTCATAAGATGATCATCATCCTCAAAAAGCAAAGGTTGATTTTTATTAGGTATAAACCCTATACCACATCTTCCTGGCCAAGTCTCAACATCCAAGGGTTCTTGAATACCCTTATGTTGTGGTCCCAATCCTTTACCAACATAACCCATTCTAGACAGGATCTGTTTAGGAAGGGGATAATTATTTGTGAGATAACATTGAGCAAAAGAGCCTTTGTCGGAATATGGGTTACTACCACGAATATTTTCTTTGGAAGCAGTTCCATCGAAGACAAAAGTACACGTGCCAATGTGTATAACATCACCCTTTTTATGAGGCAAGCCCATAGTTCGGGGTGAAGGTGGTAGTTTAGCTAGATCTAGAAGAGGTTCTTGAAAAAAATGATTATCATGATTAGAGAAAGAATGATGAGTCTCATGTTCTTCACTTATTTTTAAACTTTGAAGATGTTCAGAGATTTGAGATGAGGAACATGAGGGAGTTGTTGAAGAAATAGAAGGACAAGAATAAGAATCTAATTGGGCTAACTCAATATTTGAACAAAATTCAAATGGTCGAGGGTCGCTCGGGATAGTCACAACCTGATCCTTAAATTCATATTTAAGACATTGATGAAAAGTAGAAGGGACAACCTTCATTGCATGAATCCAAGGTCGTCCAAGAAGAAGATTAAAATATGCAGGACAATGTACCACATAAAACAAAGTATCCAATATTTTTGGTCCAACTTTCAAAGGAAGAGAGATGACACCACAAGCCTCTTGGGACTCATTGTTGAAAGCTTTGATAATGATATCAGACTTTGTTAAATCTTCCTCTTTTAATCCAAATTTTTGAAAGAATCGATATGTACACAAATTGAGGGAGGAACCATTATCAATCAAGACTCTTTTGATAAGGGTGTCCCCAATAAGTGCGGTGATGTAAAGTGATGAATCTCCATTAAATTTTGAGGAAGGTTTATCATCATCTGAGAATGAAACATGATGTATCCCAAAAGAACTTATGGTGTTAGTGATAGCATGGGGAGGAATGTCTAGGGAAACAAACTATTGTTTTAAAAATTCCATTAAAGCATTTCTATGATCTGGAGAAGTCTGAAGAAGTTCAAGCACTGATATCTTTGTTGGAGTATTAGCTAACTATTGTTGAAGATCAAATGAAACCTTTGGTTGTGGTTTCAACACTATAGGTGGAATCCTTGTAGATGAATCTTTTTTTGACTTTCTGTTGGAACTGAACTAGGTTGAGATGTAGAACTCTGACCTTGCTGATTATAAACTTGTTTTCTTGTGGTTACCCCAACCATTCCAACTACATTATTATGACATGAAGAGTCACCTTGGTGAGCTACTTGGTTGGTTGTTTGTTGATCATGTTTTGGTAGGGGATCCTTGAATATCCCCATGTCTTGATTTGTAGTTGGAGTCTGATTACTTGTGGCTTGCAAATTTCCTAAGTCAATATGCCCAACATCAATCAAATCCTGAACCACATGTTTTAACTTCTTGCAAGTATTTGTCCAGTGACCTTCTACTCTGTGATAAGCACAATGTTGACCTGACTTGTACCAAGGAGCTGAAGTATCTGGTTGTCTAACAAGAGGTAACTCAATTGCCTTAACATCCAATAATTGTTTTAAGACTGCTTCCATAGGTATACTAAGTCTTGTGAAATTCCTTTGAGGAGGTTTTTGAAGCACTATCTTTTGTAGGTTGTTGTTGACATTGTTAACAGGCCTACTATCATTATCACCTCCTGTATGTCTACTCTTATGTTGAGACTTAGTAAAATTTTCTTCTCTATACTTAAGCTGACCTCTTTTAATAAGTGCTTGTTCCACTTTTCTGGCTAAGTCAATAGCTTGATCTAAAGATGTAATAGTAGTAGTCTCTAATGCATATGATAACTGTTCTTGCAAATTACCAATAAATATATCAATCATATCCCTTTGTGACACATGTTGTCTTAAATTTCCAACTAAACTTCTCCAACGAGCTAAAAAGTCTGTAAAGATTTCTTCCTTGTTTTGTTTTAAGTCATACAAATCTCTCATAGTCACTTCCTTCTCAATGTAAGCACTAAACTGATGAACAAACATTTCAGCTATCTTTTCAAAACTTGTCAAAGAATAGTTGGGTAACCGATAATACCACTCTAATGCAACTCCACCAAGACTCTTTGGAAATGTTTTCAATAGAAGCATATCATCATAAACAATATCATGGCAAGCTATCCTGAAATGTTTGAGATGCTCTATTGGATCCTCTATCCCATTATAGATTGGCAATACTGGCATAGGAAAATGCTTTGGATAAGGTCTTGCAACAACAATAGGATCCAAAGGTTGACTACACATGTCCTTATAGCTATATGTAAACCCTGAAGGTTGCATCATATCCATCCTTGAAACTAACTGATTCACCACATTTGCTAAACTTTGCACATCTAAATTACCACTGTGTATGTTCCCCAGACTTCCTAAAGGAGGGGTGTAAGTTTGAAGTCCTGATGTTTGGTTTATGTTAGATAGATTTTGATTATATGTGGTACAAAATGGATAGCTAACATTTGGTGGAATAGAAGCAATAGTGTTGATATAAGAGGATGGAGAAGGAAATTGAAAACAATTGGTCATACCATTACTAGTTAAAGGGACTTGTGGATTCCTTTCAACATTAGTGGTATTAGTAGTGGTATGAGTTACTTGATTCCTTAGATTATTATGATGCATAGATTGAGATGTAGAAATATTATGTTCAGCCACAGGAGAATTATTAGGAGGAGGAGGAGTAGCATTTCTCTCAAGATGGGCTTCCTTCTCAATATACTCCACTAATTTATCTTTATGTGATGCAGGAGCATCCGGAGGTGGAAAAGCAATCTTGCATCACCCAAAAATATTTTTTTCTTTAAGTGCCAAAGCTGTCGCGAAATCGTGACACTTTTTTGAGAAAGGGCGCCAAAGGGTCAAACTGTCGCGATATCGCGACGCTTTTTGAGAAAAGGGGCCAAGGCGCAAAATGGTCGCGAAATCGTGACATTTTCTAAGCAAAGCAGTCTGGACGCAAAATGGTCGCGAAATCGTGACATTTTCTAAGTAAAGCAGCCTGGACGCAAAATGGTCGCGAAATCGTGACATTTTCTAAGCAAAGCAGTCTGGACGCAAAATGGTCACGAAATCGTGACATTTTCGAAGTAAAGCAGCCTGGACGCAAAATGGTCGCGAAATCGCGACATTTTCTAAGCAAAGCAGTCTGGACGCAAAATGGTCGCGAAATCGTGACATTTTCTAAGCAAAGCAGTCTGGACGCCAAATGGTCGCGAAATCGTGACATTTTCAAAGCAATGGAGCCAAGGCGCAAAATGGTCACGAAATCGTGACACTTTCGGAAGCTGGGCTCGAAGGCGCAAAGTGGTCACGAAATCGTGACACTTTCGGAGGCAAGACTCGAAGGCGCAAAGTGGTCACGAAATCGTGACACTTTCGGAAGCTAGGCTCGAAGGCGCAAAGTGGTCGCGAAATCGTGACACTTTCGGAGGCAAGACTCGAAGGCGCAAAGTGGTCACGAAATCGTGACACTTTCTAAGCTGGGCTCGAAAGCGCAAAGTGGTCACGAAATCGTGACACTTTCAGAAGCTGGACTCGAAGGTGCAAAGTGGTCACGAAATCGTGACACTTTCGGAAGCAAGGTGTCAGGGTGCAAAGTGGTCGCGAAATCGTGACACTTTTGGGGCAAAGGCACCAAGGGGTAAAATGGTCGCGAAATCGTGACATGTCGCGGTTTCGCGGCCCGAAGGAGAAAACAGAGGCCGAACGCCAAAACGTCGCGATATCACGACCGAAGAGGAGAGAGGGCGTAAGGAAGCAAACACGTCGCGATATCGCGACAAAACGCTCACGACTTCAGACCAGCCGACAGTTGCAGAGACCATTGCAGAAGGGCACGTGGCATCAAATCACAGGCGGCCATAGAGCACTAGGCGGTTACAGAGGCCATGGCAGGAGGGCACGTGGTAGCAGATTACAGATGGCTGGAGCATTCCTTTGAATGATGACTCGGTAGGTGGATGCACAGGTGGCTGCAGGGCACTCCGCCACCCCATGCCATGATGAAAGAAGATACCTGGCCACAACATGCATGCGGCGATAGAACACTCGTGCGGGCGGTTACAGGGAATCCCGCATTCTGTGTAATGATGTCCGAAGGGGGTCGGGTCTGTTATAAGAGAAATGCATACATTGTAAAATGGACTTTTTGGCCATTTTTTGAATAGAACCGCTGTATTTTCGAGTTTGAGACCTCTGTTAATGAAATTCGCGTGAATTTCTCTATGTTTATTTCAGTTCTGCTTCAAGTGGTATCAGAGCCAGAAGGTTCTAAGTGCGCAAACCGATCGCCGACAGTGAGGCAGTTTGCGCCAAGATTGTGGTTGTGGGTGTGAGGAAGCGAACAGGATGCCCCCGCGTAGGAACCATGGTGGTGTGAGGAACAGGCAAGCAGAGGTCGATCTTAGAGCCTTGCAGAGGCAAGTTGAAGCCCTGCAGGAGGAAATCAGAAGAGGAGTTGAGCCAAGAAGGGAGGAACCCAATGAAGATGAAGTTTGGGAAGAAGAGGGTCCATCTGATGAGGAAGAAGCATTGGATCCAGCAGAGGCTAGGTTGTATAGGGCCATATCCCAGATCGGGAAGAAGCCGAAGTTCGATGTCTCTACTTATTCTGGGAATCTTAATCCCGAGGAGTTGATAGATTGGATCAACGACATGGAGGAGTATTTCGAGTATGAAGAGATCTCAGATCCAAATCGGATCAGGTTCGCAAAAACAAAGTTGAAGGGGCATGCTAGCATCTGGTGGAAAGGAGTGCAGCTAGAAAGGAACAGGAGGGGAAAGGAAAAGATCACCAGGTGGGATAGGATGGTAGAGAAGTTGAAAAGGCAATTCATCCCTGTAGATTATGAGTTGGATTTGTTGAGGAAGATGCAGAGTCTTAGACAGGCAAGTAAATCTGTCAAGGAGTATACGGAGGAGTTCTACCAGATTTCGATTAGAACCGGCCATTCTGAGGCGAATAAGGAGAAAGTCGCACGATACATCAATGGATTGAGAACCAGCATTCAAGAAGAACTGGGTCTGGTTAGGATGAGCACGGTTGAAGATGCATACCAGTTTGCATTAAAAGTGGAGGAGAAGCTGAATAGGAGGTTTGATGGTAAGCAGAGAGGAAAGGATCGAGGAGGAAGAGCTGGTGGAAGAACCAATGGAGGAAGATACAGAGATGTGGGGAAGACTGGTGAAGCAAGCAGTAGCCAAAAATAGAAAGAGGAGAAAGAGGAGAATACCCAACGCCCACGCAATCAGAACAACAACTACCCGAGGGGAAGAGGTAGGCTTGGGCGAGGGTTTGGAAGAGGTGTCTTTCGAGGAACCCGCTTCAACTACGGAGAAGAAGGACATCGGGCATACAACCGCCCGCAGCATCAAGAAAGGCCTAATCGAAGACCCGAGGGTCGGGCCCGAGCCGCCGTAGCAGACGAAGGTGTAGAATCCGAGCACTCTGAGGAGGCAGAAAGAGGAGAAGCGATGATCATCGAAGAGTCTTGTTGAATGAAGAAAAGAAGGCAGACCAGAGGAACAACCTATTTCGAACAAGATGCAAGTGCGCAGGCAAGGTCTGTAATATCATCATCGATAATGGAAGCACTGACAACTTGGTTTCTGAGGAGATGGTTGCCAAACTACAGCTGGAGAGGAGAAAACACCCGCACCCTTATCGGATTGCATGGTTGCAAAAGGACCATCGGGTGCTGGTCAGTGAGCAATGCCTGGTGAAGTTCAACATTGGAACTTACCGAGATGAGGTCTTATGTGACATCTTGCCTATGGATGCATGTCACTTGCTGCTGGGGAGACCATGGCAGCTTGATCGAAGTGTTGTACATGATGGTCGAGCTAATACATATTCCTTGTCAAAAAATGGAGTTCAGCATAAGTTGAAACCCCTAAAGGAGACAGATGAGAAGGTATGCAACAGTGCACGAGTCCTGTCTAGTTGATGGAAGAAAATTTCTAGATGGCCTGAAGCAAGATCGTATGTGCTATGCAATAATCCCTAGGGTCAGGGAAGAAGAATGTAAGGAAACTCCAATGGAAGTCATGGGACTGTTGGAGGAGTTTCCAGATATCATTTCTGATAATGTTCCTAAAGGTTTACCACCTATTAGGAAGATCAGCCACCACATAGATTTGGTGCCTGGATCGAGCTTGCCGAATAAGGCTGCACACAGGATGACGCCTGTAGAAACTGAGGAGTTAAACCGGCAGGTTCAAGATCTGCTCAAGAAGGGATTGATTAGGGAGAGTCTAAGTCCATGTGCAGTACCTGTAGTGCTAGCACCCAAGAAGGATGGGGAATGGAGAATGTGCACAGACTCTCGGGCAATTAACAAGATCACTATTAAATACAGGTTCCCATTGCCCAGGATGGATGATATCATGGACTGTTTGGGTGGAGCTGAGTACTTCACGAAGATTGACCTAAAAAGTGGTTATCATCAGATCCGCATTAGAGAAGGGGATGAGTGGAAGACAACCTTTAAAACCAGAGAGGGGTTGTATGAGTGGTTGGTTATGCCATTTGGGCTAACCAATGCACCGAGTACCTTCATGCGGTTAATGAATGAAGTCCTGAAGGAATTTCTAGGCAAATTTGTTATTGTCTACTTGGATGATATCCTGATTTTTAGCAAAACCCTGGAGGAACACCTGATGCACATCAGGAGGGTTTTTGAGAAATTGCGGGAGGAGCAATCATTGATAAATCTGAAGAAGTGTAACTTCGTGAAGAGGGAGCTAGTATACCTGGGATTTGTTATCTCAGCGGATGGTCTCAAAATGGACCCCGAGAAGGTGAGGGCTATCATAGAATGGCCTGCTCCAAGAAGCGTGACTGAGGTGAGATCGTTTCACGGTCTGGCCAGTTTCTACAGAAAGTTCATTAGGAACTTCAGCAATATTTGCACATCCCTTACTGAGACAATGAAGGGGAACAAGAAGGAATTCAAGTGGACAGCTGGAGCAGACAAAAGCTTTGCTATGCTGAAGAAGAAGGTCACAGAACAACCTGTCTTAGCACTTCCATATTTCAATAAGGTGTTTCAGGTAGACTGTGATGCGAGTGGCAGTGCCATAGGAGCCGTATTGAGCCAAGAGGGTAAGCCTGTTGCTTATTTTAGCGAGAAGCTCAATGATGCCAGAAGGAAGTATTCGGTATATGATCAGGAGTTCTATGCCATAGTTCAGGCTCTGAAGAAATGGAGGCATTATTTGTTGCCAAAGGAGTTTGTCCTTTATACTGATCATCACGCACTGCAGTATATTAACAATCAAGGGAAATTAAATCAGAGGCACCTGAAATGGGTGGAGTTCCTGCAGAGCTACACCTTTGTGTTGAAGCACCGGAGCGGGAGATCCAACAGAGTTGCGGATGCCTTGAGTAGGAGGCAATGTTTATTGATGGAGATGAAGGTGGAGGTTGTAGGGTTTGTTGAGCTCAAGGGTTTATACCCTGCAGACCCCGACTTCGTAGAAGCTTGGAAAGCCTGCACTGTGCCTGTTACATTGGACAAGACTAAGTGGTTGAATTTTTTGACTCAAGATGGAATGTTGTTCAGAGGGAACCAATTATGCATTTCGAGGAGCTCAATGCGGGAGAATCTCATCAAGGAAAAGCACAGTGGAGGTTTAGCTGGACACTTTGGTCGAGACAAGACCATCTCACTTGTTAGTGAAAATTACTATTGGCCGCAATTGCAACAAGATGTGGCAAAATTTGTGCAAAGTTGTAGGATATGCCAGATGGCAAAAGGTGTGAGGCAGCCTACTGGTTTATATCAACCACTACCTATACCTGAAAGGCCATGGGAGGATATTAGCATGGATTTTATTCTTGGTTTACCCAGGACGCAGAGGGGACACGACTCCATATTTGTGGTAGTGGACAGGTTTTCAAAAATGGCTCATTTCATTCCCTACCAGAAGACTAGCGATGCGGTCCATGTGGCTGGTTTATTCTTCAAGGAAGTGGTACGCCTTCATGGGCTGCCAAGGAGCATTGTTTCGGACAGAGATACCAAATTTGTAGGGTATTTCTGGAGAACCCTGTGGAAGAAACTGAAGACGGATTTAAAATTTAGTTCTGCATACCACCCCCAAACAGATGGTCAAACAGAGGTGGTGAATAGGAGTTTAGGCAATCTACTGAGATGCTTGGTCGGAGACAAGCCCAAGGGATGGGATCTGGTTTTGCCGCAGGCAGAATTCGCTTATAACAGCTCAGTCAATAGGAGTACCAATAAGTCGCCATTCCAGATAATCTATGGGAGCAGCCCAAGAAACGCTTCAGAATTGAGAAGGATGGATATAAGAGAAAAATGCAGTGCTGAAGCTGAAGACTTTGCTGAACACCTGAAGGGAGTGCATGAGGAGGTGACAAGGCACATTGCCAAGATGAATGCTCAGTATAAGGCCAGGGCAGACCAGAAACGCCGGGTTAAGGAGTTTGAAGTAGGAGATTCTGTCATGGTCCATCTAAGGAAAGAGAGGTTTCCTGCCAAGACCTATAACAAGCTAAAAATGAAGAAGTTTGGGCCATGCAGGATCATTGGAAAATGGGATTCGGGTAATGCATATGAGGTGGAGTTGCCGAGTGAACTTAACATCTCACCGGTTTTTAACATTTCGGATTTGGTCGAGTTTCATGAAGGAGATAGCAGTGCAACACCAAGCCCGGATTTGTGGAGCATTCCCACGGTTACTCCAGTCGCAGACGAGATAGAAGAAGTCCTTGATACGCGTGAGGGCCGAAGTACTCGGAACAGGAGTTATTCTGAGTATTTGATCAAATGGAAGGGCAGGCCCATCGAAGATGCGACTTGGTTGTCGAAGGCAGAGGTTGACCGCCTGGGTCTACCTCAGACAGATCAGAAGTGAAGGTCACTTCTCAATTCACCCCGGGTGTCTGATGCAGGAGCATCCGGAGGTGGAAAAGCAATCTTGCATCACCCAAAAATATTTTTTCTTTAAGTGCCAAAGCTGTCGCGAAATCGTGACACTTTTTTGAGAAAGGGCGCCAAAGGGTCAAACTGTCGCGATATCGCGACGCTTTTTGAGAAAAGGGGCCAAGGCGCAAAATGGTCACGAAATCGTGACATTTTCTAAGCAAAGCAGTCTGGACGCAAAATGGTCGCGAAATCGTGACATTTTCTAAAGTAAAGCAACCTGGACGCAAAATGGTCGTGAAATCGTGACATTTTCTAAGCAAAGCAGTCTGGACGCAAAATGGTCATGAAATCGTGACATTTTCGAAGCAAAGCAGCCTAGACGCAAAATGGTCGTGAAATCATGACATTTTCTAAGCAAAAGGAGCCGGACGCAAAATGGTCACGAAATCGTGACATTTTCTAAGCAAAGCAGTCTGGACGCCAAAGTGGTCGCGAAATCGTGACACTTTCAAAGCAATGGAGCCAAGGCGCAAAGTGGTCACGAAATCGTGACACTTTCGGAAGCAAGGCTCGAAGGCGCAAAGTGGTCACGAAATCGTGACACTTTCGGAGGCAAGACTCGAAGGCGCAAAGTGGTCACGAAATCGTGACACTTTCGGAAGCTAGGCTCGAAGGCGCAAAGTGGTCACGAAATCATGACACTTTCGGAGGCAAGACTCGAAGGCGCAAAGTGGTCACAAAATCGTGACACTTTCGAAAGCTAGGCTCGAAAGCACAAAGTGGTCACGAAATCGTGACACTTTTGGAAGCTGGACTCGAAGGTGCAAAGTGGTCACGAAATCGTGACACTTTCAGAAGCAAGGTGTCAGGGTGCAAAGTGGTCGCGAAATCGTGACACTTTTGGGGCAAAGGCACCAAGGGGTAAAATGGTCGTGAAATCGTGACATGTCACGGTTTCGCGGCTCGAAGGAGAAAACAGAGGCCGAACGCCAAAACGTCGTGATATCACGACCGAAGAGGAGAGAGGGCGTAAGGAAGCAAACACGTCGCGATATCACGACAAAACGCTCACGACTTCAAGCCAGCCGATAGTTGCAGAGACCATTGCAGAAGGGCACGTGGCATCAAATCACAGGCGGCCATAGAGCACTAGGCGGTTACAGAGGCCATGGCAGGAGGGCACGTGGTAGCAGATTACAGATGGCTGGAGCATTCCTTTGAATGATGACTCGGCAGGTGGATGCACAGGCGGCTGCAGGGCACTCCGCCACCCCATGCCATGATGAAAGAAGATACCTGGCCACAACATGCATGCGGCGATAGAACACTCATGCGGGCGGTTATAGGGAATCCCGCATTCTGTGTAATGATGTCCGAAGGGGGTCGGGTCTGTTATAAGAGAAATGCATACATTGTAAAATGGACTTTTTGGCCATTTTTTGAATAGAACCGCTGTATTTCCGAGTTCGAGACCTCTGTTAATGAAATTCGCGTGAATTTCTCTGTGTTTATCTCAGTTCTGCTTCATTATGATCTTTCATAAATTCTCAAATATGATCAAATGATGAAAAGACATAACTACCATTAGGACCATTAAAAGGATCAAGATTGATTTCAGTTTCTACCTCTTCTTGTTCTTCTGGATCTATGTTAGGATCTTTCCTATCAATATGGTCATCTTCCAAAGGAATATAATCAGACTCTAGTTATCTTATCTGACTTCTAAGGAAAATAGGGGAAAATACTAACAAAAAATAGAATTTTAGTTTATTTAAGTTCTTTCAAATAGAACTAATGATCTTGTTTAAAGTTTTCAAAAGAAAAGGAGGTGTTCACGTTGGGTTCATCAAAGATGAAGAGGGGGAAAACTGCCCTACTAGGTACGATTCCCTAAATAAAGAGGAGACCTGGATCCATTGGGAAGGAGTCCTTTTTTAGGGGTATTTGTGGGGGTATGTTGTAATCTACACTCGGTTAGCTAAAAAAGTATTAAGGGGTTCACCAAGAACGGTTTTAGAACTCGCTCCAAGTCCTTTTTGGGATACAAGAGAAGGAGACTCCTCAGGATATACAAGAAAAGTTTTAATATGTTCACTTTAAACAAACAACTTAGGTTTGGCCTCACTAATTTTAAACTAAGAAAACAAATAATAGTATTAACAAAAATTAAATGGAAATATAAACAAAGCAGAAATTAACTAACAGTACAAAATAAAATGGAATGCAAATATAGAAAAATATAGAATACAAGAAATACAAAATACAAGAGTTAACCTAGTATGATTCTTTTCTTTGAATGAGGCTAACCTATGGTTTTGTTGCAAGTAATTTTTTTTTAAACATAATTAATTAATTAAAACAAAATTAACTAACTGAAACATAATTACTTAACTAATTGAAACATAATTACTTAATTAATTAAAACAAAATTAACTAATTGAAACATAATTAACTAATTAATTAAAACAAAATTAACTAATTAATTAAAACAAAATTAATTAAAGATAAATAATGTAGTAATTAACCTAAATGTAAACTATATGCTTTTTAATATTCATATGCCTAAGAATGCAGATCAGAAAAACCAACAATAAGAATAAAATCACTTAACTCAAACTGATGGCTAATCCAAGCTTTAATTCTCCTTGCCCTAGTGAAGTCAAAATGAACCTGTTCCTGTAAAGACAAATAATGGACTAAAAGAATGTTTGATTAGCATTAGGGGGCCTTCTTAGGCCACTGTAAGAGAGTCCTTAGAAGCATAGTAGGCAAGTCCCATAGGCCCAATTAGATGACCTTTGCAAATAAAATAAAAAATTGACCTTTCGAGTTTAAGCATAAAATAGATGTATAGAAATAGAATATGCTGCTATGTTAAAAATACATAAATGGAAGTAATGGAATTGATAGATCAGAAAAATTTCCCCCAAGCGAAGCCCAGGATGCAAAATAACATGTAGAGAATATGATGAGCGATGTTTACAGTAATCTATAGATGCAATGCATAGAAATAACAAAGAGATCCTAATTACTAAATGCTTTTAATGATGATGCAAAGATGGAAATAAAAATATAAGAAAAACAATACAGTGCTTGATGGATGTTGAGGGAACAAGAAGAAGAAGATGAGAGTCTCCACAAAAGACACTTCATCTTCTCACTAAGCTCACACCAACGGATCCACCAAGTTGAAGACAAATCACGCAATGTAGATCAAATCTAGAAGTTGCACTTCAGGGGTTAGTAGTGAAACACACAATGAAGAAGAAGCAACTAGAAAGTAGCAAAGAACAATCAGATCATAAGCAAGAGTGTGTCATTCATGAATTCATGTTTGTAGCAGTGTTCATATTCATGTTCATGTTTAAAAATTGACTTTGATATTCCTTTTATAGGTAAAGAAATAGGTCAAATAAAATCACAACCGACGCCAATAAACCCTAGGGCAGGTTTAACAGGTGGTCCAAGTGTGGCAAATATAATAAAATAAATAAATAAAATAAATTAGAAACAACAAAAACGTGAGCCATAAAAGTGGGACGTGACGTCACACTTGTTAGACCCCTTGCGGTTTTAATGCATTTAAAAGGGTCAAATGAAGTCAAAATAGGTCATATCATATACAGTTGGAAAGATATTTTTGATCCTGATCTAACGGTATAGTATTAGAATAAATGGAGAATATTTAGTAGGATACAAATTGGCTCAAATATGACCCTACTTTTTAAGGAGAAAACCAAACATCTACGAAAAAATATTCACCTTAGTGGGTCAATTTTCTGTGTCTACAGTAAGAGTGAAAATATGTAATGCAAAGATATGTACAATTATCTTAGGTTAGAGTGTGAAAAGTGAAGGTCAAGAGTCATGTCTAGGTGTGCATACAATATAGTGTCAAGTGTTCATCAAGTATGCAAGTGTCAAGTAGAGAAGCCAAGAGTCATGAGACTTGGCATATGGAGAGGAATAGTCAAGTATCCTAAGATTCATACTACTATGGATATATAATCCATAAATATACTTCATATCATATCAATAATTATCACATTATAGAGAATAACAAGTTCATATCATATTTGTAAGAGAAAGCGGAGTAATAAAGATTGCATATTTTTTGAGTTATTAATATTGTAAGTTGTTCTACATGCTTGTTACATGTATGATTTATGATATTTACATTCATATTGTTGCTTATTATTAAATATTATTTGATATATTATTAGCCTTGATATACATATTAATTTTCTCATATTACTCTACTCATATTGTTATCTTGACCTTATTGTATTGTGGTTATATTATATTTGATCTTGTGATATTTAACCTATAATATTTATGGTAGTATTAAGGCTTAAAAGGTATCAGTGGTATCAGAGATACCATTAGATTCCATACAAGTTGATAGAATTAATTTAGCTACTTACAATTATTGTTTTTTATAGTTTGATAAAATTGATAAGAGTCTATCTACTTTAAAGGTAGTAAGACTTAGAATCTATTGTAAGGTCATATTGAGTAGAAGGTTAGAGTCTTTCCATGGTTAAAAATAATAATAACTAGTGAAGACCAAGACTCAACTACAAAGTCTTTCCATAGTTGAAGAATAACCAATGAAGACCAAGACTCAGCTACAGAGTCTTTTCATAGTTGGATAATAACCAATGAAGACTAGGACACATCCAGATTAAAGGAAAATGAACTTGAAGATGATCATTCAGGGTCACAACCAACCCTTGATATTGATAAAAATTTAGGAGCATTCAATCCATCTTGACATTGAGAAGGGTTTAGGGGTATTCAGAGTCACCTAGACATAATAGGAACATATCTAGCAAGGAGGAAAATATTATTGAGTAGGAATTGAAATAAAGATTAATCGTTGGAAGTGTGAGAAGCTTCCTATAATAGATAGAGAAGAATTTCATCTTTTAAGTGCAAGAGATAGCATAATAGAAGAAAGATATATAAGAACTTGAGATAGATATATCAGTATCAAAGTAATATTCATCAAGTAGTAAATTAATAAGAGTTGAAAGATATTAAAGTTTCAAGTGATAGAGTAATTGACCTTGACATTAGAGTTTTATATTTTGGAAACCTTGAAATAAATAAAGTTTTAGGTCTTGAAGATAGGCCTTAACATAAAATATAGTTTCAGGTCTTGGATATAGGATTTGACATAACATATAGTTTTAGGTCTTGAAGATAGGCATTGACATAAAAGATAGTTTCAAGTCTTGGATATATACCTTGACATAAGAAAGTTTCAGGTCACTAAGTATTGACCTTGACATAGATTAAGAGGCTTGATAGAGGTAGCCATATAGAGATAATTATATAGAGTAGAAGGTTATTAGAAATAAAATATTTGACTTCTATATTATAGAGAATAGAAGGTCATGATAAGAGTCATTTATACAATAGAATACAAGCTCGAGTTACAAAAATCCAAGCAACCATTAGAAAGAGAAAGAAAGAAAATGGAGATTCAATGAAGAGGCTGAGATCAAAGACATAAAGCAAAAGCTCCAAGGTTTTTTGTAGCATCCCAAATCTAACCAACTTGAGAGAGAAAGTAATTTTTTTATAGTCAAAGGAAGGATCTCAGTCAAGGTTCACTAAAGATATTTCCATTTTGATTAGATTTGATAATACATAACCAAATTTTAAGATGTAGTCATTGCATAAGACTCTTGAGTGGATATGAATGATAAAAATCTCATAAGTTCTAGGGTTCACCTTATATACCTTCATGGTATAAAGTTAATGGTCCTCCAAATTTCTTGCATTATCCATAAATGTAAGACCATTCGATCATAGCATAGGGATTCAATATTTGGAGAAGAGGATGTCAATTCCCTCACCACATATAAGTTAGTCTATGTTGGTGCTCATATGTGTAATACCTTAAAGTTTAGTCATTGCACCTCCACAATGGAATTATTGAAATCTTAGTATTTAATTACTACATCTCCATTATGGATAGCCAAAACTATTATCACTCCGCATAATAAATTTCATGGTCACCTAATCATTTCCAATCGAGGAGAAATCACTTAACTCAATTGCACATGGATTCCTAACCTCCATAGTAGTAAATAAGATTCAAGTTACACCACTTAAAATCTTATACAAAAACAACTCCCTGTCTTTGCATAACATCTGAGTTCCTCATTCTATATGTGCTCATTACAAAAAGTCCTAGGTGTTGCCTCCCTGCAACAACCTCAGGTTTGGATTCATCCCAAAGGGTTCTAACATGGTTACTTAAAGCACGACCTTACAAACTCTTCATGAACTAAAAGCATAACATCTAAAAGCATTCACCTTAACTCTCTCTCTCTCTCTCTCTCTCTCTCTCTCTTCATCAAAAGTGAAACATGTTCATTTTGCTTAATAAATAAATGACTTAAAACATTCTTAATACCTATTATTGAAAGAATTAAACATCTTAAATAAGCTTACTCTTCCAGTAAGCAATAACATGTTCTATAATCAAATTCATAACTAATTTCCATTCATTTTGTCAAACATATACTCACCTTATTTTTTGGTTTACAATAAGTACAATTTAATTATTTTAAAATGAATTGGAAGTAACAACAGTGAATACTTAAGCATTACATATTCAAGTCCTCACATAATAAAGAAACCTATTAACAAAGTCTTTCTTGACAATATAATATAACTCAATATTAATATAATTAATTCCATGACTAATATTTATAAATTCTTTTTACATTACATATATTTTTAATAAGAGATTCCAATTACATCATATTCTTAAACAATATGAAACCATGGTAAATACAAGATAGAATACTATCCATCCATATCATTGTTTGCTAATTTTCCTTGAGCTCCATTGAGAGGTAGATGGAGTAAGAGATTAGGATAACTCCTCAATATGATATGTATTCCTAAATACTCTTTCATATTCAATGCATCCAATAAAAACATATAGAAGAACCATTTATATATTTACATTTTTTTACCCATTACATCAAGTAACCCATATAGAAATAATCCTTTACATTTCTATTTCATTTTAAACCAATCACATAAAGAAACCCCATATTTTTATTCATCCAAAAAGAACTCCACACCCAAATTGATTTTCCATATTTTAAAAATAATACATAAATTCCCAATTCCATAAAACATTCCCTTTATCCTTCTAATTTATTAGCATCCTTCACAAAAGCAACTAAATTATTGAAGTCCATTTATAACTTTCTTTAATAGTCTAAACTAAAGACAAAACCTTCATCCTTAATACTTTATTAAAAACAAATACAATTATTTTTTTCATAAAGCATTTACTAAATATTTCACATACCTAGATCTTTCCCATAGTACTATTACAACAAACACAATATGCAAGAATTAAATACTATTGAGCCTTCCCTCTTTATTAAACAAAAAAGAAAATTCAAATCTTGACTAAAAATTCCATTCCCTACAATTTGTAAGGCTCATGGCAATAACCTTTTTTTTAATAAATAAACAAAGAGCCCAACTAGTTTAATAATAAAAGAAAATACTAATTGTTTTAGATCATATATAAACGAATGTATACATCTATCAGGTACGTAATGAACCTTGACACTATTTCATGGTGACAATATCAAACAACACAAAAATAAATTAAGGAGAGACCATGATTTATAATGACTTAATAAAAGAAATAATAATAATCTAATAATATTAAAATGTGGCACTTGCAAGAATGATATCACACAACATCAAAATAAAATATGGGTTCAAAAGCTCAATGAAAGCTAGATTAAAACTCCGGTTTCTATGACTAAGATGCTGATCGACTAGCACATATATCACAAAGATGATGCAAACAAATAGATGTCATAAAATAGATCTCCAAATAATAGGTTGTTAAATGATACCAAGATAGCTTAAGATGCCAGGACCAGGTGGCTATAGCAATAGGAAAAATATCGAATTGAAACTAAAAATTAATCTAAAGCAGGTTTAAGCCTTAAGGAGATGGTATTGGACTCTAATCTGGTTAACCACCTAAAACTCATTTGATGATGGTTTCACAAACAAGCAAACGTCTGCCAAATTCTAAAAGAATATAATAATTGATACTCCAAAGCAAATGCTGCTCAAGGAAATTAAAGCATAATGAAGCAATATGACATTAGAACATTTACAACAATAAACTAAACAATTGTATTGTTTTACTATAAACTTAGCGACAAATCTTTAACACTAGAATCATATCGTTCTCCTCATGGCCTACAATTAAGATAAATATGATGAAACTTCCCTTTAGATTTTTGATGCCAAACACTGCTAGCACCTCCTTTCTTCTCCACACACACTGCGTTTCAAACCATAGCTCATTTTTATCTATGCATATATCTTTTATTTTTTCTTCCTTACCCCATTTTTTTTATTTGTGGAAAACATCCCAAAAGGGATGCCACTTTCGGGTAAGACCCAAGGAGGCAGGGGTATCCATTTTGCCAAAAATGCCCGGGACTCGGACCTGGCCTACCACCTTTGACATACTCAAGGAGCAAACAAACACACAAAACCAATTTAAAAATAAGTAAATAACAACAAAAATAATAAAATAAAATAAAAAACATGCTCCTTGAGTGTGTCAAAAACAAAAGCACAACCAAACACGCACAATAAGATAAAAGAAACCACAACACAAACCACATAGAAAAACACAAGAACCACATAACAAAACACAAACAAGACAAAAACAACAGAACACTACAAAGACATAACCCAAAAAAAACATGAAAAATAAACACAACCAAAACCTAAAAAAAAAAAAAAAAATAAAAATAAAAATAAAAAACAACCAACAACAGACAATAAACAAAAACAAAAAACATAGAAAACACTCACACATAAAAACACGAATTAACACAAACAAAGAGAAACCCAAGAACAAGAACAGAAAAAAACACAAGAACAATAACAAAAAACATAAAAAAAAAACACAAAACAACAAAAACACATGAACAACAAAAAACAACACAAAGAACACAAAAACAAAACAAAACAAAAGAACCCACCCACCTTAAAAAACTAAACAAAAAAAACAAAAAAGAAAAAAAAAAAAAATTGAACATAACAATGACCTATCTAGACCAGAAGACTATTAAGGCAAGAATCAACAGAGGAAACAAAATAAAGAATAGAATGAGCTAGGGAACTAAAAAAAACTGAATGAACCAAAGAGAAGCAAAAAAAAAAAAAGCAAGAAGAAACTAGGTACCTTCAAAACTGGAGCCATCCAAAGAAATGATAGAAAGAAGAGCTTCCCTAATTTGAGAAGCCCACCATATAGGAGGGTGGCCATAACAAGTAAGATCACCTTTGTCCAAAGCCCAATTAGCTAAAGCATCAACACTCTTGTTTTGATCTCTGACCACATGATTGTAATCAACTTTCAAAAATCCCATCTGGATTAATTGAATCTTCTCAATAATTCTTTTTATTCTCCAATCCACCTTATGATTCTTAGAAGGAGTCTTCAAGAGATTAATCATAAGTTGAGAGTCGGACTCAACTAACACCTTTTCCCATCCAACCTTAGTAGCCTCCTGAAGGCCTTCGAGGATACCATACCCCTCAACAAGGTTATTGGAAAGAATACCCAAATTCTCAGCAAAAGTAAAAACCAGGGAGCCATCTGAAAGTCTACCAATTCCTCCCACACTGGCTTTTCCAGGGTTCCCTCTAGAGGCTCCATCGGTATTGACTTTTCCAAAATCCTTAGGAGGAGGTTGCCAATTTCTAGTCCTATCCATCTTACTAATACTCACATTCCCTTTAAGTTGGTTGCCCTTAGAAGATTTAATCTTCAATATTTGCATCACTTGATCCCATATTTGGTGGGAGTTTTGGGGGTGATTAAGGAGTTGATGGACTGATTCAACTAAGTTGGCTATGGTCTTTTGCCAAATATAGTGAATATCCTTCCTATCTTGATTAAAAATTTGGTTGTTCCTTTCATTCCAAATATTCCAAAGAAGAATGGTAGAACCCATCCAAACTAACTGCCTAATAAAATGATCAACACCCTCTTGATTAGGCCAATCCCTCCAAAGTTGTTCAAAAGTAAAAAAATTGGACCACTGTAAGCCAAGTAAAGTGGCCATTCTCCTCCATAGCTCAGAGGCTAAAGTACACTCAATAAAAATATGGTTGAGAGTTTCTACATTCTCTTCACACATTTCACATCTAAAAGGGCCATGAAAACCATGCTTCATAAGTTGCTCACCGATAAGCACCCTACGATGCAATAAAAGCCAATTAAAGAACCTCACCTTAGGCCAGAGCTTTTGAGCCCACAATCGAGAAAATATGTCAGAAGAATGGTTGGGATTATTATGGCATAAGGTCAAATAACCTTGAGCAACTGAATACTCACCCTTAGTAGTGTTGTTCCATCCAAAACAATCTTTTTCATGGGACCAAGAGAGGGATCTCATATGAAGGATGCCTTGGATATCTTGTCTTTGCCTTTCTGGGATTTGAATAGGCCAGTCCTCAATAGGGATCCAATATCTACCAACCTTTGAATTACCAGTATGGTACCGAGAGTAATTAGCCACCTTTATCCAATTAGCTCGGTGAAGCTCCTCCATCCAAGGCCTCCAATCAGGAAGCTGAGTTATCAAAGGCTTGTGACCATCCCAAGAATCTGTCCAAAAATTTGCCTGTTGACCATTATGAATGATCCAAAATAATTTTTTCTTTATCAAATCCTCACCAGTCTTAAGAACTGCTAAAATGGGAGAACCTTTGGTAGGAAGTTGATAGCGAACAAGGTCTTCGGGACTTTTGTTCTCAGCATATTTAGCACGGAGATTATTGGCCCAAAGAGCATTGGGGTTATGCAACATCCTCCAATATAATTTAGCAGCTAAAGCTTTGTTGTTATTAATAGAAGACCGGAATCCTAACCCCCCTTCACTCTTAGGAAGACATAAAGTATCCCATTTCACCAAGGCCCATTTTCTTTTCTCCTTAGTACCACTCCAAAGGAAACGATGACTGATTTGATCCAATTCTCGAAGAACAACCTTTGGGATATTCAAAATGGAAGAAACATAAATAGGAATAGCTTGAAGGACTGATTTTACCAAGGTGATTCTACCCCCAGAAGAAAGCCACTTGTTGGTCCACTTTCCAATTTTCTTCTTGACTTTGTCCAACAACCAATTCCAATATTTATTTTTCTGCCTTTGAATATTTATGGGAATACCTAAATAAGTGATTGGAAGGGAGGTCTTCTTATATCTTAATTTATCCAAGACCATGGATTCTTGTCTAGCAGAGCAGTGAAAGAAAATAACTTTAGATTTGTCTTCATTGATCAACTGCCCGATAGCCTTAGAAAAATAGCTAATGATTTGCTTAATATTAGAAGCTTCCTTAAGCTGTAGCTTTACCTAAAAGAGTAGAGTCATCCACAAATTGAAGATGAGAGATAGGTCTAGCTCCATGAGCAATGGTAACTCCCTCAAGGGTTTTGTTTTCCCTCTTTTTGGTTATAGTCCTACCCAAGCATTCAACAAGAATGATGAATAAATAAGGGGATAGCGGGTCACCTTGCCTAATACCTCTGGAAGCTGGGAATGATTGAGAAGGCCTGCCATTGATAAGAACTAAGTAGGAAACTGAAGAGATACATCCCATAATCCAATCCATCCAATCCTTAGAGAAACCAAATTGCCTCAAAACTTTGATAAGGAAGTGCCAATCCACTCTGTCATAAGCTTTGGATAAGTCTAACCGAATGAACATGGAAGGAGATTTTTGCATATCCATGGAATGGATGGCTTCCTGAGCAAGAACTATCTCATCTACTATTTGACGTCCTTCCACATAACCCCCTTGCTCTGGGGAAATAATCTTATGCAAAAGAGGCTTCAACCTTTCTGCCATGATTTTAGTAATGATTTTGAGAAGAACATTACATAAAGCAATAGGTCTAAAAGCTGAGATATGATCAACCTCTTGAGCTTTTGGAACAAGAGTAATATAAGTTTTATTGATAACCTTCAAAATTTCTTTGGCTTTCCTGGCTTCTTCCACCACCTCTAATAAATCAACATGAAGGATATCCCAGAACTCTTGGTAGAACTCAATGGGAAAACCATCGGGACACTGGGGTTTTCCCTTTTTGCATTTTAAAAACTACTTGTTGAAGCTCATTGATAGTAACAGGAGCAGTCAAAATAGAGTTCTCCTCAGAAGTGATAAGAGAAGGGATTGCTTGAAGAACATTTTGTTGTGAAGCTGAGTCAAGAGGAGTAGCGACAAAAATATTGGAAAAGTAATCAACAACAATAGAGTTCATGCCATCCCAAGTATAAACAACATCTCCAGAATCTGATTTTAAGGAAGAAATAAAGTTGTGAGATCTTCGAGCTAGAAGAGATTTGTGGAAGAAATTTGTGTTTCGATCTCCTTCTTTGAGCCATTGAATTCTAGATTTTTGCTTCCATAAGATTTCTTCTCTTTTTCCCATTCCTCTAACCGAGTTGTGAGTTTAATTTCATCTGCACTTCTCTTCTCTGTGAGGCCATCTAAATGGATTTTCTTATTCAAATTTTCAAGATGAGCAATAACTTCATGTTTTTTTTTATGAACATCCCCAAACTCTTTCCAGTTCCAAGTCTTGATTTTGGATTTAATGTATTGCAGTATTTTGGAAAAATAGAACATCTTAGTCCCATGCCTAGGTTTACCTTCCTTCCACCATTGTTGCACATGAGGTCTGAAGGAAATGTCTCTAAGCCACATTAATTGAAAACGAAAAGGAGAGAAACTCACATTGGTTTTCCACATTTCCACCATGACTGGCCAATGATCCGAACCAGCATTATTAAGAGTCTTCACTTTAGGAATGTGACCATGGATTAAGAAATTTTTAGAGAGCAAAAACCTATCCAATCTCTCCATTATACAAGCTAAGCCTTGCCTTCTGTTAGACCAAGTCATAAGGCCATTATCTGGTTGGATATCCACAAGATGGAGGTTTGCAATATATTCGCTCATGAGGTCAGTGCTTTTGTCCAAATTTCTATTTCCCCCCATTTTCTCATCCAGAGAGAGGATGGTATTGAAATCTCCTCCGATCAAGATCCAAGCTTCAGGAAAATGAGAGATAATATGAGTAATATCCTTCCATTGTCTTCTTTTTTCCTCCAAAGAAGTCGGAGCATAAACAGTAATGCAGAGCATAATCTGGTTGGAATGTCTACTTTGAATAGCTATAGCCAACAAACCCCAACTGCCAACCATATGGTGAATAACTACCTCTTTTGGGTCCCAAAGACAAGCAATGCCACCAGAAGTCCCTTGGGAACTGAGGGAAACCACTTTTCTAGTTGGCCAAATTTTATTGGCAATTGAGTCCATATCCTCCATTGACATCTTTGTTTCTTGAAGGAAAACAAGATGTGGATGATTTATCTGAATCATTCTTCTAATTTCATTTTGTTTTGAAAGACTCCCTTTGAGTCCTCTAATATTCCAAGTGATGATCTTCATTAATACCAGGGCTAAAAAATTTGGGAAGGGCATTAATCTTACCTTCCTCTACAAGCTTTTCACCTTCTTTTACCATATGATATTGATTGGTCTTGCGACCTGCTTTTTGATTAGAATCCATCTTCAATTTTTTTCCCTATTTCTTGACTTATTCCAATTGAATTTGAGATGGCTTCTAACCTTGAAGAATGCTCGTACACAGCCAAAATTTTACTAGATGGTTCAACGGAGTCTATATTGGGACCTGCATTATTTGAAGTTTTGACATTTGAAAGATTGTTTTTCTTGTGTAAATTTTCTCCCTTTTTTTCTGTTGAAAACCTTTGATTTGTTGGTTTGTCTCCGAGTTCTTCCCTTCATATTTAAATTGTGTTTCTAAGATTTTAGTTTCCATTATTTCCTCTTCCTCACTTGGGACATCATTTGTGGAAAGGATTTCAAACATATTAGCGAGATGACTTTGATTGATCCTTCATAACTGGTTTTTTTGAGTGTTCTTCTTCTTAGGTATTTGGAAACCCTGTTGAGTTTATATCTTCTTTCTTTTGATCAGGAATTTTATTTGGGCAAGCACTGGCCAAATGACCATATTCATGGCAAATTCTACAATGAAAAGGAATGTTCTCATAGTCCACTACTTGCTCCCAAGTGTCTTCCCCAAATTGTAATGTGATATTTTTAGGTAGGGGTTTGTCAAAATCCATTAAAACACAAATCCGAGCATAAATAATATGTTCAAAATTTTGAGTACAATCATCAGTCATCATAAAAGTTCCTAAAGAGTTTCCAATTGAAGAAAAAATAGTAGGATTCCAAAATTCAATAGGGAGGCCAAAGAGTCTAACCCACACGGGAGCTATAGAAGGCATCTCTTCTTTGGCTTTAAATTTAGTATGCCAGGGCTTCATGAAAAGCCCTGCCCTTCCAAAAAACCAAGGACCCCCTTGAAAATTTTTCTCTCTATCTTCATTATTAGCAAATAAAACAAGAAAATAACCATTTGGATAAATAGAGATTTGTAACTCACCTTTAGTTTTCCAGATTTTTGCAGCCCAGACTTTGAAAGCAAGATAGACTCGGACGAAAACCCACGAACCGACAAATTAGTCCTCTTTTTTCCAAATCTTCAATGCCGGTCTGAATGTTACCCATATCAAGCTTAACAATAGGAGTTCCATAAGCTGCTTTAAGACATCCTGACTCCATTTTCCTGGGATCAATCTTAGGCATTCTTAGAGGTTTATGGGAAGCCCTAAGATTGATATTAGCATTGGGCTGAGGCTGTCCACCATGAAGGGCATCCCTAAAATTCATTTTTGGGACTGAGTCTTCAAAATTCTTACCCTTGATAGGGGTTTTCATAGTAGAATTATTTTGTGGGTGCACCTTAGCACCAGATTCACTTGAGATATGAGCCATTTTTTGATCAACTACTTGAAACTTGTTTCGTGATCTCTTTAATCCTTGCCCTAGACGTCGTGGAAAGGTATGGTTTTCACTTTTCTTTTGTGCAGCAAATTGGAAGCCGTTGTCACTCAAGTTCACAGTATGATCTGTTGAAAGATAAATTTCTAACCCATATTGGATCCCCTGCAACATTTCCTGCTAAAATATTGAGCATAAACCACAAAAATATTGGCCGCTAGGGCCCGAAGGCCCTAAAAACCAACCTCTGGAGCTGCTTGCACTCAACCCAGATGAAACCCTCGCATAGCCGCTTGCCAAATATCTCGTTCACACATAGGGATGTGCTAGGATCTGTGTTGCTCCAAATGATATGAAAATTGGTGGAGACGTTCTAGGGTTTTTCAGGCATCTACCCTCAAAATTTCAGCTCAATCCGAGTCCGGATGAGTGAGATATGGCCGAAACGAGTTTGGTAGTTTGGGCAGTCCTGCGAAAAACGTCCCTCCCTAATCTTAAAATTTTTATGTCAAAATTCAAACCATGATTTTTGATGCCAAACACTACTAGAACCTTCTTTCTTCTTCACACACTATATTTCAAACCAGAGCTCACTCTCTATCTATGCATATATCTTTTATTTTTTCTTCATTACCCCTTTTTGAATGGCCTTAAGAACAAGAATATGATTTCTACCCAAACCAACTTTGTAACTTCTCCAAAATGCTTTCTTTAATAGAATAAATAAACTTTATTTAAAATTTTAAAAAGAAATATTTATTTTAATTAAAAATTTCATAACATCCTCATATTGCTCATAATAAAAAATATCAACATTAACCTTTTATTTCTGCTAATGTTAACTTATTAACATTGTAAATTAATTAATTAATTCCAAATTATATCACAAGCTAACATTTATTACTAGTCATGATATTTGTATGTAGGTTATTTTAACCCCTCTTTCTTAATAATTCCTTCTCTTAGTGGATCCCTTTGCCATATATAATATTATAAGCAACTTAAATAAAATTCAAGTTTTTATAGATAAACATTACAAAATGTTATATTTCCCCTTGTTCCTAGTTAGCAAGTTTTTTGATGACCAGTCATCACTTGCTACTAGGAACTACTCCTTTGCTATAACAAATTCTTAGCTAGTGAAATAACCTCCTTCACACATGTAATATGAGATGCAACTATATGCAACAACATCTTGTTACCCTAGAGTTGTCAATAGTTAAATTGACTATCATTTCCCTTTTTTTGGTCTCTTATTCTTGGTGGCCAATTTCATTGTCCACCTACTAGAGTACTTGATCCTGCAAATACACATAAAATCAACAATTTCATATTCTCATTTAATATAACCAAACAAAAATTTGCAATTAACCATTGAAGAACACAAGCTTATACTGAGAGGGGGGGTGAACAGTATAAGACCACTTTTTAACTTTTTCCTTTTACTTCAGAAAGCAATGCAATGAACCAATAGCAAAATCAAAGCAGTAATCAAACCAGTGTACAAGTCATCACACAATTGAGACACCAATATAACGTGGTTCACCCAAGGTGGGCTACTCCACGAGAGAAAATATTTCACTAAATTTTCTCAATCAAATCCTTTGGGAATCCTTCCCAATTACAATGTTTATGGACTTCCTGTCCAAAGGAGAATCCTTCCCCTAATCAAATATTTATGAGCCTCCTACCCAAAGGAGATGTCCTATCCCCCAAAGAAGTATTTATGAGCCTCCTGCCCAAAGGAGATGTCCTATCCCCCAAAGCTCTGGAAATGATACTTCAGAAGATCACTGCCTCTTCTGTCGCTAGCAGGTGGAACTCCTTTCCACAGAAGACGTCATGTCCTCCTTGCTCTGGCTCTAGAGACTTTTGTCCTCACTGATCACCTCCACAACTGCTCATCAACACCTGTACTAAACACAGTCAGTCGGTCCAGCACAAGTCCTCTCAAACTCTATCACAAATCTGCACCAAACTCAGTCCTCTGGTCCAACACAAATCTGCTCTCAAATCTCTGTCAGATCTGTCCCAAGCTTAAGCCAAAAGCTTGAACAAATCAATCACAACTGCTCACAAGTCTTCACCAAGACTTCATCAAATCTGTCCACAAGTTCTTCAACAAGAACCTGTCCAAATCAGTCCACAAGTTCTCCACAAGAACCTATCCAAATCAGTCCACAAGTTCTCCACAAGAACCTATCCAAATCAGTCCACAAGTTCTCCACAAGAACCTATCCAAATCTGTCCTAGCAAGCTCACCAAGAACTTGCCCAAATCAGCTCAAGCAAGTTTACCAAGAAACTTGCCCAATGTGAACACACAAAGAGAATTGTTAGAGACCCAATGTGTTTCATCCAATCATATCAAATCAATCTCATAGAAGCATAAAGAGAATTGTTAGAGACTCAATATGTTCTATCCTTCAACTTTCAATCTCAACTCAAATCAATAAAGATAGAAGTAGTATACTTTCACAAGATCTTGAACCACAACCCAACAATTGTCAATAATGCAATATCAAGGAATCAACTCCTCCAACATAGAACCATAACTTGCTATCAAACCCTAGCCAAGTTAGTTTTCAAGAACTCAAAGCAATCTCTCTCTAAGCATCAAAAAGGGGTTCAAGATATTTCCAACTTCTCTCAAATGGGAATGCTCAACTTAACCACACAACCAAGTTTATCAAGCAAAGTACAACTTGATAAAATCAAATCTCAAAGGAGCAAGCCCAACTCATGTATCAAGTAAAGCATAACTTGATCAACTCAATCTCAATGGAAGCAATCTCAAAACCAAACTCTCAACAACCAAACAACTCAATTAGGGTTTCAACAACTTATAGCAATGGCATAAGCTTCTCACTCAAAAACCCTAAAGCAAACTTCAAATGCTTCCACTCTCATAAACCAGAATTATGCAATAACTCATAAACTCATCATGATC
Organism: Wollemia nobilis; assembly: GCA_028583015.1. Taxonomy (NCBI): domain Eukaryota; kingdom Viridiplantae; phylum Streptophyta; class Pinopsida; order Araucariales; family Araucariaceae; genus Wollemia; species Wollemia nobilis. The sequence goes on from JAQPPZ010009575.1 coordinate 1,779,321, forward strand.
TCATAATGCATAATCAATACTTCCACTTTCAGAAAATAAGATCCACTCCAAATAAGGAAACTTAATTTAATCCTTTTCACTCCAAACTTATTTTCAGAAAACCATCAATCAATAATAACCATGGAAGAATGTGCCCATACCTTTACTTTGATGAAGAAGGAGAACTCAAAATATGTCACAACACTAACTCTCAATTTGCCACAAATTAGAGTTAGCAACAATGGAATAATGCACAATGATAAGAGTCCTAATAACACCTTATCACTCCAACTCATCAATAATCAAAACTCACAAATATACATATCAACAATATTCCTTTACACCTTATAACTCCTACTTAATATATCACAAAATAACTTCAACCTCAAAAATAATTACAAGAGAATATCCACTCAATAACTCCAAAGGCTTTCTAACCCCAATATGACATTAAGCACAATTATTCCTTAAACCCTTATAACTCCTAAAATACATTTACTTCTAAATGCATTTACCATATAAACATTAAGCATCAATAATAACAATGTCAAAGCAATATTTCTATTTAACCTTATACCTCCATCCAATTACCAACAATAATTGCCAAGTCAAATCAAATATTCCACATTATCAACAAAAGATCTACCTTGGCCAAAAATCAATTCTCCAACCTTAGGAGAAGTGTGGAGACACCAACATAAGTGCCAAAGTGCTTCCTCCTCCAAACTCATGGCCCAAAGCAACTGTTGTACCACGTGCACAATAATTCGTGACCAAAAATGAAACATGCCCGCTAATCGATCTCGACACCTCTGCCTAGCGAGCGCCTTCGCTCCACTACCTCCATCGTTGGAGCACAAGTGCCCAACGAAACTCTCAAGCGCCACTCATCATTTTACCTTCCCTTTTGCTTCAAATTAAAAACAATCCAATTTCTCCGAAATCAAAACTTAAACACAGAGCAATATGAAACTCAAAAATCATAGAGCAATCCAAAATCGAAGGTCACAGAGCAATACAAATTTGAAGGTAATCACGCAAATCGGAGGTGCATTGAACCTTAGGAATTAATGCCCTTTAATAGTCTTTTGCATCCCATGCAAGTTGACGTCGACGAGGTAAGTCTTTTACATGAGCGCCGCTAAGGGTTTAGAAACCCTTTCAATAATAATTATTAAATTAATAATTATTATTTTATTAATAATAAACTTAACTTAAAACCTTTTCAAAGGTTTGAGTTAATTTATTTATTAATAATCAAAATGGACTTTTAAGGTTTTTTCAAGGAGCAAAACCTTTTCATTAAGCCAAGATGGTTTTAATAAAAACCCTTAATGAGTCCAGATGGTTTTAAGAAAAACCTTTAACCTTGTCACCATGGTTTTAATTAAAAACCCTTAAACAAACATCATGGAACTTTCAAGATCTTTTTGGCACCAAACTCTTTTTGACATCAGCACAAATTCCTTTTGACATCAACACAAACTCCTTTTGACATCAATGACAACTCACAAACATGAAGCTAGGCAACATACCCAAAATTGCCAACAATCTCCCCCTTTGTCATTGATGGCAAACCACTACTCAAACCACTCGCAAACTATCAAAACTGAAACCAACTGAAAACCATCCTCTGAAGCTTTGCTCCCCATGACTCAAGGCTCTCCCCCTTACTCAAATATCTCCCCCTTTGTCATCAATGGCAAAGGGTCACCTTTGGGGCTCAGGGCTAAGAATGAGCCTCTTAGCTTAGCCCCTCCCCCACCTCCTATTGAGGTGATTAATTCTAGGGTGGGAGTAAAACTCCCATTAGGCACTGATCATCATCAGTGTCCATAGCTGCCTTTCCATGATTTTTCTTGATATCCTTGTCCATGTTCCTATTCCTGTTCTTGTTCATATCCTTGTTCTTGTTCTATTCAAACCTATTCTTTTCATGTTCTCATCCCTATTTCTGTCCAAGCCATTATTCCTATTCCTATCATTATTCCTGTTCCTGCCATTATTCATGTTCCTGTTCATAGCCCTGAACCTGTACCTTGGAACTTTTGCTCTACACCATCTGGTTGTATGTCCTTCATTATTGCACTTATAACATTTGACAATGTTATTCCTTTGAGATGTACCTATTTTTTGAATCCTCTCTGTTGGACCAAACCTGTTCCTATTGTTAACCCTGCAATTAACTGCCTTGTGCCCAAACTGATTACAAGAGTAGCAATACCCTTGAAAGAAATTACCATTTCTAAAATTTCCATTAACCTTGTCTTGCTTGAGCCCTGCACCTGTGAAGCCATGTGTCCAAACCTGTGACATGCAAAACATCTTCCATTGAACTTTCCTTGCCTTGACCTCATAGGTCCTTTAGTATTTCTCCCCTTATGTTGATTCCTATTTTTTGATTCTGTGCTATCTGAATTACCATCTGAAAACTTACTCTCTGAAGTACTCTCTTCATCTGAACCATCTTCTTCTTGGGAGCTCATACTAGATTCCTCAACCTGTTCCTTTTGTTTCTTTCCAAAACCAAGACCTATTTTATCTGTTGTCCTTCTTTGATCCTTGATGATTGATTTTACCTTCTTGGAACTTTCTTCAAACCTGTAAAGCTTCTCCTTGTACTCTTTAGTTTCCTTTTTCAAGGAAGCTACTTCATGTTTTAACTCTTTACACTCAAGAGACCTAGCTGCCAACTCTTCTTTGAGTTCCTGTGTCTTTGCTATAGAGATATCAAGATTCCCTATAAGCTCATCTCTTTCATAACGACATTCATCAAACCTATCAATGAGTCTAGCATATTTCTTTCTTTCTTTCTTTAACACATCAAGAGCATTAACAAGTTCAGCCTCAAGATCTACTTCTCCCTTTTCTGAAACATCCTCTATTTGTTTACCTTTTGAAACATCAATATCCTTTTCTGATTTCTTACCACTAGAGGTGCTACCTTCATCTAAAGCCATAAGAAGATCTTCCTCATAATTTTTTGAAGCATCCTCATACATAGTATTACCAGAATTCAAACCATCATTTGTACAATCATCCTCAAGGTGACCAAAATTTCCACATCTAAAGCACTTAAGCACAACAAATCTATTCCTCTTTTCTTTTCCTTCCTTTTCTGTTAGAAACAACATCTCATTTCTATCATCACTTGAAGAACTTCCATCATCACTACTAGAACACTTACTTGCTTTGTCTGTGTAGAAACTTTTCTTGTGTTTTTGGAAGTACCTCTTCCCTTGACTGTTTTGCTCATTTATGTTCTTCCTTTGATACATGTGCTTCTCAGATTCCCTGTGCTTATAATCCTATTTTTCTTCATCACAATCATCCTTGGGTTTCGGACAGTCAGTAGCATAGTGACCAAACTTTCCACAATTGAAACATTTAACAGATTTCATACCTTTGTGCTTTCTTGAGAACTTGCCTTTCCTGTTGTAGTTTGCTTCTTCATCACTAGAAGACTCATCACTATCTTCTTGTTGTTTACCCTTGGACTTCTTGGTAGCTTTGAAAGTTGCCTCCTTCTTAGGATCAGGTACCACTTTAGTTCTTAACTCAAAATATGCAAGTATACTATGAAGCTCATCCTTTTTCAATTTATCCAAATCCTTGGCTTCCTCAATAGCTGAAATATTTTCACTAAATCTATTTGGAAGAGACCTCAAAATTTTATCACAAACATCATTTTCAGCAAGCTCAAGACCTAGTTCCTTCATGGAATTAACAATCTCATCCATACGAAGCATATAGTCACTAATATTTTCTTCATAATTCATCTTGAGTTGTTCAAACATACCTTTGTAATATCTCAATTTTGCTTTTCTAACATTTGCATCACCTGTATGAACCACTTGCAATTGATCCCACATTTCCTTTGTTGTATTACAATGAATCACCTTTGTAAGATCTGCCTTTTGTAGACCTTTCAGAATTGCATTCATTGCCCTTGAATTGTTGTGATGTAGAAGTTTCTCATATTTAGTAGTAGGAGGGAGCTTTGGAATAGTGTACCCAAACTCAATTGCTTCCCAAACTTCATTTCCAAGAGCCATTAGATGAACCTTCATCTTTATGCTCCATAGACCAAAATCTGTCCCATCAAGAATAGGTGTTGAATTACCACTTGTAAAATCCATTGTGTTCTTTTCAAGATTTTCCTTCAAGCTGTGAAACTCTTTCGAAGGAACCTGCTCTGATACCAATTGAAGAACACAAGCTTATACTGAGAGGGGGGTGAACAATATAAGACCACTTTTTAACTTTTTCCTTTTACTTCAGAAAGCAATGCAATGAACCAATAGCAAAATCAAAGCAGTAATCAAACCAGTGTACAAGTCATCACACAATTGAGACACCAATATAACGTGGTTCACCCAAGGTGGGCTACTCCATAGAGAAAATATTTCACTAAATTTTCTCAATCAAATCCTTTGGGAATCCTTCCCAATTACAATGTTTATGGACTTCCTGTCCAAAGGAGAATCCTTCCCCTAATCAAATATTTATGAGCCTCCTACCCAAAGGAGATGTCCTATCCCCCAAAGAAGTATTTATGAGCCTCCTACCCAAAGGAGATGTCCTATCCCCCAAAGCTCTAGAAATGATACTTCAGAAGATCACTGCCTCTTCTACCGCTAGCAGGTGGAACTCCTTTCCACAGAAGACATCATGTCCTCCTTGCTCTAGCTCTAGAGACTTCTATCCTCACTGATCACCTCCACAGCTGCTCATCAAAACCTATACTAAACACAATCAGTCGATCCAACACAAGTCCTCTCAAACTCTATCACAAATCTACACCAAACTCAGTCCTCTGGTCCAACACAAATCTGCTCTCAAATCTCTATCAGATCTATCCCAAGCTTAAGCCAAAATCTTGAACAAATCAATCACAACTGCTCACAAGTCTTCACCAAGACTTCATCAAATCTATCCACAAGTTCTTCAACAAGAACCTATCCAAATCAGTCCACAAGTTCTCCACAAGAACCCTATCTCAAATCAGTCCACAAGTTCTCCACAAGAACCTATCCAAATCTATCCTAGCAAGCTCACCAAGAACTTGCCCAAATCAGCTCAAGCAAGTTTACCAAGAAACTTGCCCAATGTGAACACACAAAGAGAATTGTTAGAGACCCAATGTGTTTCATCCAATCATATCAAATCAATCTCATAGAAGCATAAAGAGAATTTTTAGAGACTCAATATGTTCTATCCTTCAACTCTCAATCTCAACTCAAATCAATCTCATAGAAGTAGTATACTTTCACAAGATCTTGAACCACAACCCAACAATTGCCAATAATGCAATATCAAGGAATCAACTCCTCCAACATAGAACCATAACTTGCTATCAAACCCTAGCCAAGTTAGTTTTCAAGAACTCAAAGCAATCTCTCTCTAAGCATCAAAAAGGGGTTCAAGATATTTCCAACTTCTCTCAAATGGGAATGCTCAACTTAACCACACAACCAAGTTTATCAAGCAAAGTACAACTTGATAAAATCAAATCTCAAAGGAGCAAGCCCAACTCATGTATCAAGTAAAGCATAACTTGATCAACTCAATCTCAATGGAAGCAATCTCAAAACCAAACTCTCAACAACCAAACAACTCAATTAGGGTTTCAACAACTTATAGCAATGGCATAAGCTTCTCACTCAAAAACCCTAAAGCAAACTTCAAATGCTTCCACTCTCATAAACCAGAATTATGCAATAACTCATAAACTCATCATGATCTCATAATGCATAATCAATACTTCCACTTTCAGAAAATAAGATCCACTCCAAATAAGGAAACTTAATTTAATCCTTTTCACTCCAAACTTATTTTCAGAAAACCATCAATCAATAATAACCATGGAAGAATGTGCCCATACCTTTACTTTGATGAAGAAGGAGAACTCAAAATCTATCACAACACTAACTCTCAATTTGCCACAAATTAGAGTTAGCAACAATGGAATAATGCACAATGATAAGAGTCCTAATAACACCTTATCACTCCAACTCATCAATAATCAAAACTCACAAATATACATATCAACAATATTCCTTTACACCTTATAACTCCTACTTAATATATCACAAAATAACTTCAACCTCAAAAATAATTACAAGAGAATATCCACTCAATAACTCCAAAGGCTTTCTAACCCCAATATGACATTAAGCACAATTATTCCTTAAACCCTTATAACTCCTAAAATACATTTACTTCTAAATGCATTTACCATATAAACATTAAGCATCAATAATAACAATGTCAAAGCAATATTTCTATTTAACCTTATACCTCCATCCAATTACCAACAATAATTTGCCAAGTCAAATCAAATATTCCACATTATCAACAAAAGATCTACCTTGGCCAAAAATCAATTCTCCAACCTTAGGAGAAGTGTGGAGACACCAACATAAGCGCCAAAGTGCTTCCTCCTCCAAACTCATGGCCCAAAGCAACTGTTGTACCACGTGCACAATAATCCGTGACCAAAAATGAAACACGCCGACGTGAATCGATCTCGACACCTTTGCCTAGCGAGCGCCTTCGCTCCACTACCTCCGTCATTGGAGCACAAGTGCCCAACGAAACTCTCAAGCGCCACTCATCGTTTTACCTTCCCTTTGCTCGCAAAAATTAAAGAGTACAAAATCAAAACTTAAACACAGAGCAATATGAAACTCGAAAATCATAGAGCAATCCAAAATTGAAGGTCACAGAGCAATACAAATTCGAAGGTAATCGCGCAAATCGAAGGTGCTTAAAACCTTAGGAATTAATGCCCTTTAATAGTCTTTTGCATCCCATGCAAGTTGACGTCGGTGAGGTAAGTCTTTTACATTAGCGTCACTAAGGGTTTAGAAACCCTTTCAATAATAATTATTAAATTAATAATTATTATTTTATTAATAATAAACTTAACTTAAAACCTTTTCAAAGGTTTGAGTTAATTTATTTATTAATAATCAAAATGGACTTTTAAGGTTTTTTCAAGGAGCAAAACCTTTTCATTAAGCCAAGATGGTTTTAATAAAAACCCTTAATGAGTCCAGATGGTTTTAAGAAAAACCTTTAACCTTGTCACCATGGTTTTAATTAAAAACCCTTAAACAAACATCATGGAACTTTCAAGATATTTTTGGCACCAAACTCTTTTTGACATCAACACAAATTCCTTTTGACATCAACACAAACTCCTTTTGACATCAATGACAACTCACAAACATGAAGCTAGGCAACATACCCAAAATTGCCAACAATCTCCCCCTTTGTCATTGATGGCAAACCACTACTGAAACCACTACCAACTGTCAAAACTGAAACCAACTAAAACCATCCTCTGAAGCTTTGCTCCCCCTGACTCAAGGCTCTCCCCTTACTCAAATATCTCCCCCTTTGTCATCAATGGCAAAGGGTCACCTTTGGGGCTCAGGGCTAAGAATGAGCCTCTTAGCTTAGCCCCTCCCCCACCTCCTATTGAGGTGATTAATTCTAGGGTGGGAGTAAAACTCCCATTAGGCACTGATCATCATCGGTGTCCATAGCTGCCTTTCCATGATTTTTCTTGATATCCTTGTCCATGTTCCTATTCCTGTTCTTGTTCATATTCTCATCCCTATTTTTGTCCAAGCCATTATTCCTATTCCTATCATTATTCATGTTCCTACCATTATTCTTGTTCCTATTCATAGCCCTAAACCTGTACCTTGGAACTTTTGCTCTACACCATCTGGTTGTATGTCCTTCATTATTGCACTTATAACATTTGACAATGTTATTCCTTTGAGATGTACCTATTTTTTGAATCCTCTCTGTTGGACCAAACCTGTTCCTATTGTTAACCCTGCAATTAATTGCCTTGTGCCCAAACTGATTACAAGAGTAGCAATACCCTTGAAAGAAATTACCATTTCTAAAATTTCCATTAACCTGTCTTGCTTGAGCCCTGCACTGTGAAGCCATGTGTCCAAACCTGTGACATGCAAAACATCTTCCATTGAAATTTCCTTGCCTTGACCTCATAGGTCCTTTAGTCTTTCTCCCCTTATGTTGATTCCTATTTTTTGATTCTGTGCTATCTGAATCACCATCTAAAAACTTACTCTCTGAAGTACTCTCTTCATCTGAACCATCTTCTTCTTGGGAGCTCATACTAGATTCCTCAACCTGTTCCTTTTGTTTCTTTCCAAAACCAAGACCTATTTTATCTGTTGTCCTTCTTTGATCCTTGATGATTGATTTTACCTTCTTGGAACTTTCTTCAAACCTGTAAAGCTTCTCCTTGTACTCTTTAGTTTCCTTTTTCAAGGAAGCTACTTCATGTTTTAACTCTTTACACTCAAGAGACCTAGCTGCCAACTCTTCTTTGAGTTCCTGTGTCTTTGCTATAGAGATATCAAGATTCCCTATAAGCTCATCTCTTTCATAACGACATTCATCAAACCTATCAATGAGTCTAGCATATTTCTTTCTTTCTTTCTTTAACACATCAAGAGCATTAACAAGTTCAGCCTCAAGATCTACTTCTCCCTTTTCTGAAACATCCTCTATTTGTTTACCTTTTGAAACATCAATATCCTTTTCTGATTTCTTACCACTAGAGGTGCTACCTTCATCTAAAGCCATAAGAAGATCTTCCTCATAATTTTTTGAAGCATCCTCATACATAGTATTACCAGAATTCAAACCATCATTTGTACAATCATCCTCAAGGTGACCAAAATTTCCACATCTAAAGCACTTAAGCACAACAAATCTATTCCTCTTTTCTTTTCCTTCCTTTTCTGTTAGAAACAACATCTCATTTCTATCATCACTTGAAGAACTTCCATCATCACTACTAGAACACTTACTTGCTTTGTCTGTGTAGAAACTTTTCTTGTGTTTTTGGAAGTACCTCTTCCCTTGACTATTTTGCTCATTTATGTTCTTCCTTTGATACATGTGCTTCTCAGATTCCCTGTGCTTATAATCCTATTTTTCTTCATCACAATCATCCTTGGGTTCTGGACAGTCAGTAGCATAGTGACCAAACTTTCCACAATTGAAACATTTAACAGATTTCATACCTTTGTGCTTTCTTGAGAACTTGCCTTTCCTGCTGTAGTTTGCTTCTTCATCACTAGAAGACTCATCACTGTCTTCTTGTTGTTTACCCTTGGACTTCTTGGTAGCTTTGAAAGTTGCCTCCTTCTTAGGATCAGGTACCACTTTAGTTCTTAACTCAAAAGCTGCAAGTATACTATGAAGCTCATCCTTTTTCAATTTATCCAAATCCTTGGCTTCCTCAATAGCTGAAATATTTTCACTAAATCTATTTGGAAGAGACCTCAAAATTTTATCACAAACATCATTTTCAGCAAGCTCAAGACCTAGTTCCTTCATGGAATTAACAATCTCATCCATACGAAGCATATAGTCACTAATATTTTCTTCATCATTCATCTTGAGTTGTTCAAACATACCTTTGTAATATCTCAATTTTACTTTTCAACATTTGCATCACCTGTATGAACCACTTGCAATTGATCCCACATTTCCTTTGTTGTATTACAATGAATCACCTTTGTAAGATCTGCCTTTTGTAGACCTTTCAGAATTGCATTCATTGCCCTTGAATTGTTGTGATGTAGAAGTTTCTCATATTTAGTAGTAGGAGGGAGATTTGGAATAGTGTACCCAAACTCAACTGCTTCCCAAACTTCATTTCCAAGAGCCATTAGATGAACCTTCATCTTTATGCTCCATAGACCAAAATCTGTCCCATCAAGAATAGGTGTTGAATTACCACTTGTAAAATCCATTGTGTTCTTTTCAAGCTTTTCCTTCAAGCTGTGAAACTCTTCCGAAGGAACCTGCTTTGATACCAATTGAAGAACACAAGCTTATACTGAGAGGGGGGTGAACAGTATAAGACCACTTTTTAACTTTTTCCTTTTACTTCAGAAAGCAATGCAATGAACCAATAGCAAAATCAAAGCAGTAATCAAACCAGTGTACAAGTCATCACACAATTGAGACACCAATATAACGTGGTTCACCCAAGGTGGGCTACTCCACAGAGAAAATATTTCACTAAATTTTCTCAATCAAATCCTTTGGGAATCCTTCCCAATTACAATGTTTATGGACTTCCTGTCCAAAGGAGAATCCTTCCCCTAATCAAATATTTATGAGCCTCCTACCCAAAGGAGATGTCCTATCCCCCAAAGAAGTATTTATGAGCCTCCTACCCAAAGGAGATGTCCTATCCCCCAAAGCTCTGGAAATGATACTTCAGAAGATCACTGCCTCTTCTACCGCTAGTAGGTGGAACTCCTTTCCACAGAAGACGTCATGTCCTCCTTGCTCTAGCTCTAGAGACTTCTATCCTCACTGATCACCTCCACAACTACTCATCAACACCTATACTAAACACAGTCAGTCGGTCCAACACAAGTCCTCTCAAACTCTATCACAAATCTACACCAAACTCAGTCCTCTAGTCCAACACAAATCTGCTCTCAAATCTCTGTCAGATCTATCCCAAGCTTAAGCCAAAAGCTTGAACAAATCAATCACAACTGCTCACAAGTCTTCACCAAGACTTCATCAAATCTATCCACAAGTTCTTCAACAAGAACCTATCCAAATCAGTCCACAAGTTCTCCACAAGAACCTATCCAAATCAGTCCACAAGTTCTCCACAAGAACCTATCCAAATCTATCCTAGCAAGCTCACCAAGAACTTGCCCAAATCAGCTCAAGCAAGTTTACCAAGAAACTTGCCCAATGTGAACACACAAAGAGAATTGTTAGAGACCCAATGTGTTTCATCCAATCATATCAAATCAATCTCATAGAAGCATAAAGAGAATTGTTAGAGACTCAATATGTTCTATCCTTCAACTCTCAATCTCAACTCAAATCAATCTCATAGAAGTAGTATACTTTCACAAGATCTTGAACCACAACCCAACAATTGCCAATAATGCAATATCAAGGAATCAACTCCTCCAACATAGAACCATAACTTGCTATCAAACCCTAGCCAAGTTAGTTTTCAAGAACTCAAAGCAATCTCTCTCTAAGCATCAAAAAGGGGTTCAAGATATTTCCAACTTCTCTCAAATGGGAATGCTCAACTTAACCACACAACCAAGTTTATCAAGCAAAGTACAACTTGATAAAATCAAATCTCAAAGGAGCAAGCCCAACTCATGTATCAAGTAAAGCATAACTTGATCAACTCAATCTCAATGGAAGCAATCTCAAAACCAAACTCTCAACAACCAAACAACTCAATTAGGGTTTCAACAACTTATAGCAATGGCATAAGCTTCTCACTCAAAAACCCTAAAGCAAACTTCAAATGCTTCCACTCTCATAAACCAGAATTATGCAATAACTCATAAACTCATCATGATCTCATAATGCATAATCAATACTTCCACTTTCAGAAAATAAGATCCACTCCAAATAAGGAAACTTAATTTAATCCTTTTCACTCCAAACTTATTTTCAGAAAACCATCAATCAATAATAACCATGGAAGAATGTGCCCATACCTTTACTTTGATGAAGAAGGAGAACTCAAAATCTGTCACAACACTAACTCTCAATTTGCCACAAATTAGAGTTAGCAACAATGGAATAATGCACAATGATAAGAGTCCTAATAACACCTTATCACTCCAACTCATCAATAATCAAAACTCACAAATATACATATCAACAATATTCCTTTACACCTTATAACTCCTACTTAATATATCACAAAATAACTTCAACCTCAAAAATAATTACAAGAGAATATCCACTCAATAACTCCAAAGGCTCTCTAACCCCAATATGACATTAAGCACAATTATTCCTTAAACCCTTATAACTCCTAAAATACATTTACTTCTAAATGCATTTACCATATAAACATTAAGCATCAATAATAACAATGTCAAAGCAATATTTCTATTTAACCTTATACCTCCATCCAATTACCAACAATAATTGCCAAGTCAAATCAAATATTCCACATTATCAACAAAAGATCTACCTTGGCCAAAAATCAATTCTCCAACCTTAGGAGAAGTGTGGAGACACCAACATAAGTGCCAAAGTGCTTCCTCCTCCAAACTCATGGCCCAAAGCAACTGTTGTACCACGTGCACAATAATCCATGAAAAATGAAACACGCCGATCAGAATCGATCTCGACACCTCTGCCTAGCGAGCGCCTTCGCTCCACTGCCTCCACCATTGGAGCACAAGTGCCCAACGAAACTCTCAAGCGCCACTCATCGTTTTACCTTCCCTTTGCTCGCAGAAATCAAAACTTAACACAGAGCAATATGAAACTCGAAAATCATAGAGCAATCCAAAATCGAAGGTCACAGAGCAATACAAATTCAAAGGTAATCGCACAAATCGGAGGTGCATAAAACCTTAGGAATTAATGCCCTTTAATAGTCTTTTGCATCCCATGCAAATTGACGTCGGTGAGGTAAGTCTTTTACATGAGCGCCGCTAAGGGTTTAGAAACCCTTTCAATAATAATTATTAAATTAATAATTATTATTTTATTAATAATAAACTTAACTTAAAACCTTTTCAAAGGTTTGAGTTAATTTATTTATTAATAATCAAAATGGACTTTTAAGGTTTTTTCAAGGAGCAAAACCTTTTCATTAAGCCAAGATGGTTTTAATAAAAACCCTTAATGAGTCCAGATGGTTTTAAGAAAAACCTTTAACCTTGTCACCATGGTTTTAATAAAAACCCTTAAACAAACATCATGGAACTTTCAAGATATTTTTGGCACCAAACTCTTTTTGACATCAGCACAAATTCCTTTTGACATCAACACAAACTCCTTTTGACATCAATGACAACTCACAAACATGAAGCTAGGCAACATACCCAAAATTGCCAACAACCATCCATAAAGCAATTAATACTAAGTATTGCATTATCACATTTTTACACAATCCATATTTTCAATGAATCCTGCCATGGTGGGTCATGACATATTCCCCCCTAGGACTAAACGCAATTATCTATGGTTTTATTGCAATATAAAGTACATATATTTCAATAAAATAGATAAGGAAAATATTTTCTCATATCCTCCACTTTTTTCCAAGTGGTACATTGCTCAGAATAGTGGTCCCACTAGACCTTGCACTATTCTAGAGTTTGTTTCCTCATAACCTTGGAATGAAACTCTAGAATCTTCACTAGTCTTACCTCAATGATCGAGGGATTTACCATATATAATTTAGATATATTCCACACATGATTATGATCAACAATATATTTCCTAATGAGGGATACATGGAAAGTATCATGGATATTTGATAGGTTGGGTAGCAAGGTGAGTCTATAGGCTACTCGACTAATCCTATCAATGATCTCAAATGGCCCAACATAATAGGGATCTAACTTAGTTGACTTGATGATACTTTTCATGGGTTTAATTATTAAGAAAACTCTATCTCCCATAGAGAATTGTCTAGAAAATATTTTTAGATCAACATAGCTCTTCTAACGATCAACAACTTTCTTAAGCCTTTGTTTGATCATTCTGAGTTGTTCTTCCATCTGTTTGATAATATCTAGTATGATCACCACCCGATCCTCCAAAGTATTCCAAGATAGAGGTGTTGTGCATATTTTACCATACAAGGCTTCAAACGGGGCCATTCCCAAGGAAGCATGATACCCATTGTTATAAGCAAATTCTACTAGATGTAAAAAGTCTTCCCACTAAAACTTTTGATCCATGCAATACATACAAAGCATGTCTTCCAGTACTTGGTTTACATTCTTTGTTTGTCCATCTATTTCTAGATGATATGCAAAACTAACATTTAGCTTTATTCCCACTACATGATGAAGAGCCTACCAGAAATATAATGTGAATCTAGAATCCCTATCCGAAATGATCACTTTAGGAAATCCATGTAACCTAATGATCTCTTTAGCAAGCCTATTTTACACCACTGGTGTATCATCCTTGATGTTCCTTGGTATAAAATGTGCAACTTTAATCAATTTATCAACCACCACAAGAATTGCATCATGTTGATACCTCATATTAGATAAACCTATGATGAAATCCATAAATATAACCTATCATTTTTGCATTGGTATATAATGTGGGTATAATTTTCCTACTAGATGCCTATGCTCAACTTTGAATTTATAAAATTTAAAACATATAGCAATAAATTCAATGGTATTCCTTTCCATTCCTGACAAATAAAATGTCTTTTTCATGTTCTCTCTCATATTAGCCCCTCCAAGGTGAGTAGAGCAAGGAAAAATATATGTTCCTTGTATAATCAATCTCCATAAATCACTTTGTGTAAAGATCCAAAATCTATCTACAAGACAAACACATAGAAAATAAATATATTTTTTCTTTTTTTTAGGAGAGGGATTCATAAACCCCTAATGTACCTATGGTTATTTTATTTGTTTAATATCACTAAGTTTTCCAACTTTCCAAAAGAGTTACATCTCACCAAATATTATCCCACAAGTCTGTCTATGTAGGTGTATTATGTGTTACCACAAATAAGCTTATCTATCTCATCATCCTTTATGAGCTAAAATTATCACCTTAAATCAATAAAAGGTATATGCCCATCACCATACCATACACAAGTCCATATGTGTAGGTATGCTACGTGTATTGCGAGTTAAGCTATCCATCTCATCTCCACGATGAGCTATCTTAACTTAGATGTAATATTTTAGTCTACTTAGTTTTCATTCTCCCTAAGAGGTCTTAATCCCTCAGGTCTTCCTACATTCACCCTAAGGGGTCTCATTTCCTTAGGTTATTCTCTAGGTTCACCCTAAGATCTCAATTGCTTAGGTCACTTTTATGTTTAAAAAGAAAGCAAATAATTCACTCAACTCAATCAAAGAACATATATAAAGCATACAAGGGTACTTAGGAAGGAAAAGACATTTAAATTAAAGTAAGTATTAGATAAAAAGGAAATCTAGATAACAAATATAAATAAATCATAAAGGTAAATTAAGGATACAATTTCCATTTATTCATTAATTATTACATATAAGCAAGTATGGTAAATCCTCCATACTTTAAAAGAATAACATAATACATCATTTTTGTAAGGGATATCTCCCCATAATTCTAGTCGAGTTGAGCATACGTAAATTATTGCAAATGTAAATCAAACTGGAGCATTTGTGCCAACTGCCTCTTCGATCCTCCATTTATTTCCATCAATCATTTAAGGATGGTAGGGGATCAGGGCACTCATGGTTTAGGATAGGCATACCTCTAAATGCATCTACTATATATTTTACCAAACTACAACTATAAATGAATCAAAGTATCTAACCATCTATTGCATAGTTTTTTTTTAATTAATTTATTTTTATTTTTTGAATTTACATGGTGGAATCAGTAGCTGCCATGAATCTGGGTAGGCTTTCTAGCTTTTTATGGCCGCCACACAGATCTTTGCACAGTCCGTCCCTATAACCGCCATGCCACATTCATTTTAAACCTTTTACACCGCTGAAAGCACCAATAAAGGGACAAGCGTTCAGTCCATCGAGGCCCGATATTTGAACCTTGGACCTCCGCCCCCTAATGGGGTTTGGATGAACCAATTGGTCTACACCTCAGACCTAAGCACCTATTGCATAGTTGATATCATAAAAATCTCTATTTTTATTTTCACCTCTCATTGCCCATAGAGAGTCTTTCAACCAATACAACTAGATCACATGTTTTTACTTTAATTAACTCTTTCAATATTTATTTGACAAGTTAAAATCTTATACCTTTAATCATCAAATAAACTAGGTTACTTTATTTCCATAAATCAAGTCTCATTACTTAATATATAAAATAAATTATATTTCTTTATTTAATAAATCAAACTCTAAATACTTTAATTCATAAATAATTCATTTCTCCTTCAATTTCTAAATAAATATCCCATACCTTTAATCTATAAGACAAACTACCTTTCTTTATTTAATAAATCAAAGCCTAAAAACTTTAATTCATAAATAATTCATTTTATAAATCAAAGTCCCATATCTTTAATCTATAAAATAAACTATATTTTATTTATTTAATAAATCATAACCTAAATATTTTAATTCATAATAATTCATTTATCCTTAATTTTATAAATCAAAGTCCCATACCTTTAATCTATAAAATAAACTATAATTCCTTTTACTTTCACTAATTAAGGTCTCATACCTTTAATCAATAAAAATAAATAATAATTATTTTTTTCTAATTAAATAATCAATTACCTTTATCAAATTACTAAAGGTTTTATACTTTAAATTGATTAAATAATATTTTACCCTTATATTAAATTAACTATCATTTCACAACCTTCATTAATTTAATATTCATTTACTCCTTGATACAACATAAGAACTATGAAGGCAACAAATGTATCTCTACTTTCCTATTATTTAAAATACTCTTTTAAAATATGCAACACCCACGAAGGTTCCTCTAAACCAGATCGTGTTGCCACACAATAAATAAACCCCCACTTGAAAACTATCCAATGATGAACTAAAGGAGGAATGTTTGACCATAAGAGGAATACAAGCCTATGGGGTTTTCCCGATGCTGTCGACTATAGAATCCCAACATGTCACCACCATGGATAAGATGAGGAAAGGAGACAAATGATGACCAAAGGGTCCATCAACCCCAGTCCTAACAAACTGTGTGAGATATCATCAATAGAGATTTTATGAATCAAACACTTGCATGACCAAGGGTGATGAGGAAAGGGGATTAATGAACAACGACTAAAAAACAAAGGACCAAAACAAAGGGGTTTAAACCAATGGCTGCTACAAGTGAATATGAAGGCCCAATTCAATCGACTCGGATGTGAAGGACTTCGGAAGGGTTAAAATAGGAGACCAAAAACTAAGACACATCCAATAAAAAACTAGTCAAGTAGGAGGAAAGAGGAGGAATATCATAAAATGATGATGTTTACAAGGTGTCTTAACAAAAGAGTTAGACGATGCTTCCAACATTAACTAGCGATGAAGCCAGATTAAAGCAAAGAAAACTAGTAGCTAACACAACAATACCAAGAACCAAACTACAAATGAAACCAGTGAAGAACACAAGACTATGGATGTAAAATCACACTCATTTATCAAGGAGTTCAAGAGAGATGGTGAGTTCATTAATTAATATGTTCTCTTTTAGTGATGGTTTTATAATTTTTATGATAGAACTTGATTCTCTTTCAAGATGTGTTCTTTGGCGATCGTCTTTTATAGCGTTCATATGGATCTCTATTCCTTATTCCCAAATTCACATGCTTGTACACCCAATAATGCTCTCTCTTCTTCTCGATCCCCCTCTCATAGGAAGGACAGTCCTATTTTTCCATGCTCCATAAGTTAATTATTATTTATTACCTACTCTCCATCAATTTGCCCTTATCCCCCAACCGGTTGAGCAAGGATTTTCAATAAAATAATCATTCTTCCCTCACTTCAAAACTTCACTATAAGTGAAGTTTTTTTTTTACCTTTTTCTCTTCAAGGTCGGTAGAGGTTCTGACCCATATATTAAAATATTTCCATTGCTTAAAGTAATTCTAATATTGTTTAAAAAAAGTATTTATTTTTTATAAATTATTTAAATAAAAGTATAATATCATTGTAACAAAGTTTTTAAATGAAATTCTATCATCATTTAAAATAAAACATGTATTAATTTCAAATGATTTTTTTCTATCAATTAAAAATAAAACATCTGCATCACTTCAATATCCTTTTTTATTGACATCACTTCAATAGCCTCCAAATTTTCCATTTGCAATTTAGAAATATCCCATACATGTTCAGGGTTAGTAACATATTTCCTAAGCAAGGATGTATAGAAGGTGTCAAGAATATTTGATAAGTTATGTGGTAAAGTAAGTTGGTATGCAACCAAACTGATCATTTGAATAATCTCAAAGGATCCCACAAATAAAGAATCAAACTTTATGGAATTAATAGCACTCTTCATATATTTAACCCTTAAAAAAATTAATCTCCAACCGAGTACTCTCTTGGAGTCCTCTTTAGGTTAGCATAACTTTTTTACCTATTGACAACTTCTTTAAGTCTTTACCTGGTCACCTTTAACTAGTCTTCTATTTCTCTGACCATATTTGGCCCAATCGTAACTTGATCCTCAAGGTTATCCCAAGAAAATGGTGTTCTATACTTTTGCCCATACACGGAATCAAAAGGAGCCATTCCTAGAGAGGAATTATATCCATTATTGTAGGTGAACTCTACAAGATGTAGGTAGTCTTCCCAATGAGACTTTTAATCCATGTAGTACATACGAAGCATGTCCTCTAGTACTTGGTTCATCAATTCAATTTGACCATCTATCTGAGGGTGGTATTCCAAGCTCATATTTAGTTTCATACCTACTGCATGATGGAGGTATTTCTAGAATTCAAAAGTAAATCTAGAATCCTTATCTAAAATGATTACCTCAAGAAATCCATGCAATCGAAACACCTCATTGGAAAATCTATTAGCCACCACATGAGCATCATCCTTGATGTTTCCTGGTATGAAATGAGAAACCTTAGTAAATTTATCAACTATTACAAGAATTGCATCATGTTGATACCTAGTATTGGGTAACCCTACTATAAAATCCATAGATATAACTTGCCATTTTTGCATAGGCAAATCATGTGGATACAATTTTCCTACAGGATACTTGTATTCATCCTTGAATTTCTAATATTTGAGGTATCAATCAATAAAATCGGTAATATCCTTCTTAATTCCTACCTAGAAGAAGGTTCTTTTCATATTTTTTCGCATTTTTGCCCCTCTAGGGTGAGCAAAATAAGGATATCTATAGGCTTATTGCATTATCAAATTCCTTAATTCACCCATTTTTGGTATGATGATTCTACCTTTGTAACACAAAAGGTCATCATTCATGCTAAATTCCTTATTACCCTTAGGGATTTTGTTCAACCTAGACCAAATTTCCTTGTAATACTCATCCCAAGATTGCTCTTGTATCACTTGATCCATCAAATTTATGTGACTTATGGTTATGGTTGCTATGTATTTCCTTTTGATCAAGGTATCAACAACCTCATTCTCTTTCCCTTTTATATACTCAATCTCAAAGTCATATTCATTAAGAAATTCAATCCACCTCCTCTGTATCACATTGAGTATAGGCTGAGTGAATATATATTTCATATTTTGATGGTCAATTTTTAATTCAAAGAGCCTCCCCACCAAGTAGTGGTGCCAGGCCTTTAGAGCATGTACCATTACAGCTAGCTCTAAATCATGTATAGAATAATTAACTTCATTCTTCTCAAGCTTCCTTGAAGTGTATGCTATTACTGACTCTTCTTGAAAGAGTACTCTTCCTAACCCTTCCAGTGATGCATCCATGCATATAGAAAAGTCCCCTTGAGGGTTAGAAATTTTTAGTATTGATGTGGTAGTGATTTTATATTTTATCAATGAAAAGATAGCTTCACACTTCTCCGACCACTTGAATTCCTTTCTCCTTTTTTGAAGGTTAGTTATTGCCACTATAATCTTGGAGTAATCCTTTATATAATGTCTATAGTAGCTCGTTAACCCCATGAAACTTCACACTTAAATCACATTAGTTGGGGGTGGCCAATTCAGGATGGATTCAATTTTATTTGGATCTACAATAATTCCTTCTATTGATATGATATGCCTAAGATATCATACCTCCAATATGTAGAAATAACTTTTTGCAATATTTCTATAGAGTTGGTTCTCCCTTAACAACTCTAACACGATTTTGACATGTTTATCATGCTTTCTTGTCTCGAGAGTATATCAAGATATCATCTATAAATACAAGGAAAAATTGATCTACGTGCCTTATGAACACATTGTTGATTAGATTCATGAATGCAGCTGGGGTGTTAGTTAGTTTGAAGGGTGGGACTCTAAACTCATAGTGCCCATACCTAGTCTTGAATGCCATTTTGTGAGTGTCCTCCTCATGTATTCTTAATTGATGATACCCTGATCTTAGGTCAATCTTGGTGAATATTGTGGCATCTCTTAGTTGATCAAACAAATATTTGATTCTAGGTAATGGGTATTGGTTCTTGATTGTAGCCTTGTTAAGCATCCTGTAATCAATACACAATCTTAAAGAACCATCCTTATTTTTCACAAATAAAATTGGTGCACCCTAGGGTGACACACTTGGTTTTATCAATCCCTTTTCTAATAGCCCTTGTAGTTGCACCTTTAATTCCTGCATCTCAATAGGATTCATCCTATATGGAGATCTATGGATGGGTTTCACTCCTAGCATAAGGTCAATAGTGAAATCAAATTCCCGCATAGGAGGGAGTCTAGGTAAATCCTCTAGGAACACATCCTTAAAATCTTGTAAAATTGGGTGCTTCCCCAACACCTCTCTCTTATGATATTCTCCAACTTCATTGAGTTTTACAATATAGACTATCCCTCCTTTCTTGAGGGTTTTCTTCAATTGCATAGCTGATAACATCTAGGGTTTGAATACCCCCTACTCACTATGAATTCTCAGTATTTCCTTACCTTTATCTGAATACTCAATCCATCTATCTTAGAAATTGATCAAGGCTTTATGGACCTACAACCAATCCATCCCTAGGATCACATCAAAGGCATGAAGTGGAGCTACATACAAACAACCTTCGATGGTACCACTAGCTAAAGTAATCTCTACCATTAGAAAACACTAGTTTATTGAGTAGGTTTACCCTAAATCATACTCAACCTTCCAACCATGGGACAAATATCCTAGCCTTTCTAGAATATACCTTTCTAAAATAGAATAAATAAAGCTATTTGTGGCCCCACTATCAATTAAAATATTTACTTTCTTATTAAAAATATTACCTTTCACAAGCAATGGGGTAACTTGCCCATCTAGCTTTTGATTTTTGGTTGCAGCATAGATCCGTGTGCATAGGTTCCTTTCCTTTGGTGCTAGATGTACTCAACCCTAGTTGGTGCGGACACTGATTAGCATAATGTGGGCCTCTACAATGGTAACACCCATCCTTGGGTCCTTGTTGCTTCTCTAGTTTTTGCTCCTTTGCCTTACTTGCTGGAGCTAAAGTTTATAATTTCTGAGGCTGAGGCTTTGCATTGTTGGGATTATTATTGGTTTTATTTTGGAAGTTCTTCTTGAACCTTCTTTGTTTCCCATTATTTCTCTTCTCAAAATTTTGAGGGTTCTTGGTCTTTCGATCCTCTTCCTCTTCCTATTTCAAGAATCCTTGACTATTCCTCTTCCTCAATGCTTGTCGATCTTGCTCAAATAGGGAAGCATAGTTGAATTGTAGGTGGGACTCTACTTTCTTCACCAAGTCATACACATTTTGTAGTGATTTAGGCTCATGCATGTTTACATCATGCTTCACTCTATATTCTAACCCATGAACAAACTTGTGAATCCTCATCTTCTCATCATAGGCAGACACATACTTAAGTAACCAAACCAACTTCTTATAGTATATCTCTACCATTTTGGTCCCTTTTTGTAGGCTAGAAAACTCTTCAAATTTCAACGCATAGAAATTCTCTATAAGGAACCTCTTTTTGAAGGTCTCAACAAAATATTTCCATTTAATGTTGATAGGTTCAATCTTATTCTTCTCATATTGAGTTTCCCACCAATCTAGAGCAGCCCCCTCTAAGTAGATTGTGGCCCAAACTATTTGGGTTCCTGGGGAATAGCCTTTTACTATAAAATAAAATTCTAATTCCCTCAGCCATGCTTCAGTTGCATCCCCTTCTCCTTCTCCACCAAACTTGGAGATACAAATGTTTTTTAGATCCCTAGCCATTTCCTTTTCTAGAAGGGATCTCTAGCTTGAAACTATTCTATAGTTGGTCCATCGACTTGTCTAACCTATGACTCTCCGGATTGAAAGTTATGATTCGTAATAGTTTCCAATATTTGTCTCATCTGGTCCTGCATGGCAACAATCATAGCAATGAGGTATTCTACCTCTCTATTGGAATTTCTTGGATCCTCATCCTGGATCCCTTCTTTGATATTATTTTATCGAGTTCATCTAGTTGAAGGTGTAGGCCTCTCTTTTTTTACCTTAGGTGGCATTTTAACTTGGTTACAATCAAGGTAAAGATTAGGTTACAAGTTCACTCTAAATTGTACCACTAATTCAAGCCACAATACAAAGTCTTTTTTTACAAATATTTATTATCTAATTAGGATGAAATTCTAGGTTTATGATATAAATTCAATACCAAAGTTCATACTTACTATAAGTAAGGTATCATAACATTCCATTCACCCTTGGGATTAGTTCCCATTAGATTCTAGCAAATAGGAGATTCTAGGTCTTCCTAACTTAGCTCAAAAATTAAGCAAGCCTTCATTGAAATATATCCAAACCCATTTAGCACATAAGAAGCTCTATACCCTCATACCTAGAGCTCTAATACCAAATGTAATGACCCAAAATCTAGCTACAAGAAAAACACACAGAAAAATAATGATATTTGATTTTAGGAGAGGGATTCATAAACCCCTAACCAACCTATGGTTATTTTATTTGTTTAAGATCACTAAATTTTCCAACTTTTCCAAAGAGTTACATCTCACCAAATACCCTCCCACAAGTCCATATGTGTAGGCATATTATGTGTTACTACAAATAAGATTATCTATCTCATCATCCTTGATGAGCTAAACTTATCACCTTTAGTCAATTGAAGGTATACGCCCATCACCATACCATACACAAGTCCATCTATGTAGGTATGCTATGCATATTGCGAGTTAAGCTATCCATATCATCTCCATGATGAGCTATCTTAACTCAGATATAATATTTTAGTCTACTTAGTTTTCATTCTCCCTAAGGGGTCTTAATCCCTTAGGTCTTCCTACATTCACCCTAAGAGGTCTCAATCCCTTAGGTCATTCTCTAGGTTCACCCTAAGATCTCAATTTCTTAGGTCACTTTTATGTTTAGCAAAAAAACAAGAATAATTCACTCAAATCAATCAAAGAACATATATATAAAGCATACAAGGGTACTTAGAAAGGAAAATATATTTAAATGAAAGTAAGAATTAGATAAAAAGGAAATCTAGATAACAAATATAAATAAATCATAAAAGTAAATTGAGGATACAATTTTCATTCATTCATCAATTATTACATATAAGAAAGTATGGTAAATCCTCCATACTTTAAAAGAATAACATAATACATCATTTTCATCAAGGATATCTCCCCATAATTCTAGTCTAGTTGAGCATAAGTAGATTATTGCAAATGTAAATCAAACTAGAGCATTGGTGCCAACTGCCTCTTTGGTCCTCCATCTCTTTCCATCGATCATTTGAGGATAGTAGGGGATCAGGGAACTCATGGTTTAGGATAGGAATACCTCTAAGATCTACTATATATTTTTCCAAATTGCAACTATACAAATTAAATCAAAATATATATCCATCTATTGCATAGTTGATATCATAAAAATCTCTATTTTTATCTTCACCTCTCGTTGTCCATAGAGAGTCTTTCAACCAATACAACTAGATCACATGTTTTTACTTTAATTAATTCTTTCAACCTTTATTTGACAAGTTAAAGTCCCATACCTTTAATCATCAAATAAACTAGGTTCCTTTATTTCCATAAATCAAGTCTCATTACTTAATATATAAAATAAACTACAAATTTTAATTTAATAAATCAAAGTCTAAATACTTTAATTCATAAATAATTTATTTCTCCTTCATTTTATAAATCAAAGTCCCATACCTTTAATCTATAAAACAAACTATATTTCTTTATTTAATAAATCAAAGCCTAAATACTTTAATTCATAAATAATTCATTTATCCTTCATTTTATAAATCAAAGTCCCATACCTTTAATCTATAAACAAAACTAAAAAAATCAAAGTCTAAAACTTAATTCATAAATAATTCATTTATCCTTCATTTTATAAATCAAAGTCCCATACCTTTAATCTATAAAACAAACTACACTTCTTTATTTAATAAATCAAAGCCTAAATACTTTAATTCATAAATAATTCATTTCTCCTTCATTTTATAAATCAAAGTCCCATACCTTTAATCTATAAAAAAACTATAATTCCTTTTACTTTCACTAATTAAGGTCCCATACCTTTAATCAAATAAACCATAATTCTTTTCTACTAATTAAATAATCAATTACCTTTATCAAATTACTAAAGGTTTTATATTTTAAATTGATTAAATAATATTTTACCCTTATATTACATTAACTATCATTTCACAACCTTCATTAATTTAATATTCATTTACTCCTTTATACAACATAAGAACTATGAAGGCAACAAATGCATCTTTGCTTCCTCAATATTAAAAATACCCATTTAAAATATTCAACACCCATGAAGGTTCCTCTAAACCAGATCATGCCACCACACAATCAACAAATCCCCACTTAAAAACTATCCAATGATGTACCAAAGGAGGAAGGTTTGACCATGAGAGGAATACAAGCCTATGGGGTTCACCCGACACTGTTGGCTATGGAATCCCAACATGTCACCACTGTAGGGAAGACAAGGAAAGGAGACGAACGACGACCAAAGGGTCCATCAAACCCAGTTCTAAAAAACCATGTGAGACATCATTGATATAACTTTTATTAACCGAACGCTCACACAACCAGGGATGAAAAGGAAAGGAGATGAACAAACAACAACTACCAAACAAAGGACCAGCACAAAGGGGTTTAACCCACTAGTCACTACAAGTGAAGATGAATTTCTGATTCAATTGACTCGGATGTGAAAGACTCTAGAAGGGTTCGAATAGAAGCCTAGAAACTAAGACACATTCAACACAACACTAGATGCGCAAGAGAAAATAGGAAGAACATCACAAAATGATGATGTTTACAAGGTATCTTAACAAAAGAGTTGGATGATGCTTCCAATGTTAACTAGTGGTGAATCCATATTAAAGCAAAGGAAACTGGTAGCTAACACAACAATACTAGGCGCCAAACTACAAACAAAACCAATGAATAACACAAGACTATGGATGTAAAACCACACTCATTTATCAAGGAGTTAAAGAGATATGGTGAGTTCATTAACCAACTTATTCTCTTCTAGCGATGGTTTCACAATCATCATGGTAGAACTTGATTCTTCCCCAAGTTATGTTCTCTAGTGATCATCTTTTCCAACATTTAGATGGCTCTCTATTCCTTCTTCCCAAACTCGCATGCTTGTCCACCTAATCATGCCCTCTCTTCTTTCCAATCCCCCTTCTCGTAGGAAGGAGAGTCCTCTTTTTCTATGTTCCACAATTTCGTTCTTCTTTCTTACCTACTCACCATCAATTCACCCTTATCTCCCCAACCGATTGAGCAAGGATTTTCATTAAAATAATCGTTCTTCCCTCACTTCAAAACTTCACCATAAATGAAGCTTTTTTACCTTTTTCTCTTCAAGGTTGGTAGACATTCTAACCCATATATTAAAATATTTCCATTGCTTAAAGGAATTCTAATATCATTTAAACAAAGTCTTTCTTCTTTATAAATTATTTAAAAGAAAGTGTAATATCACTTAAACAAAGTCTTTAAATGAAATTCTATCATCATTTAAAATAAAACATGTATTAATTTCAAATGAAATTCTTTTATCAATTAAAAATAAAACATCTATTATTTTCAAATGAAATTATTTTATCAATTAAAAATAAAACATCTATTATTATTAAAAATAATAAAGTATTTAATTTCTTATTTAAATGAAATTCCCTCATCACTTAAATTAATAAATTACTATTTATACATATATATCTATATATACTTTTAAAACAACACAAGGAGTTTTAAAGGAAATCAATTATGCATATTTTCTCAAAACCAGTGATGCAACAAAGTGATGAAGTAAAAGATAATCAATAATATGCAACAGATAAATAGGGAGTCTTTCCATCAACCCAATCACCTGTCTCAACCGGAGAATTTATGATAGCTACTAGGCTATCAATTGAGGCTCAAGGTGGCTAGCTAATTGACGATTATTTCTAACCGATAATGCATGCCTATATGAAGGTATCTATCCATGTTACCCTCGAGTTACCTTAGTCATCACTTTCCCAACCTCAAGTACCCCCATTCTTGGTGGATGATTCTACTTCTTCCACCCATGAGTGTACCTAATCTTGCACATTGGAAATATATTAGTAGTACCATGTTCTTCCAAAATCAAACTAAATATCACATAGCTGTTCAATTGCACAAACTAAGTATTAAAGCATCATCAATTAATACATTGTTTCTTTATGCCAAAAATCCTGCCAAGGAGGGTCATGACACTTTAGGTATAACCACCCTATCCTTAAAGCACAAAAGACCATATTTTATGCTAAAATCCTTGTTCTCTCTAGGATTTATTTCCATATTGACCTGAATTTCATTGCAATACTGATCTTGATTTTGCATTTTTCTGACTCAATTCATAAGTCCATATGGTTACGAGTCAATGTCGCTATGTGACTTCTACTTAAGGTATTGATAATATTATTTTCCTTTCCTTAGATATAATCTATACCAAATTTATACTCTCCTAGGAACTTGACCATTCTTCTCTATCTTACATTGAGCATAGGCTGAGTAAAAATGTACCTCAAACTTTAATGGTCAGTCCTTAACTCAAAAGGTTTTTCTAACAGGTAATGTCATTAGATTTTAAGAGCATGCACAACCACTGCTAAATCTAAATCATGTGTAGCATAACTTACCTCATGTTTCTTGAGCTTATTTGAATCATATGTTATAGCAACTTCATCTTGAAACAATACTCCTCCAAATCCTTCTAGTGAAGCATCTATACATACAATAAAATTCTTTTGTGGATCTGATATCCTAACTGTAGGTGCTAAGGTTAGCTTTTGCTTTAGAGTATTAAAAGTAGTTTCATATTTATTGTTCCACTTGAACTCTTTTTCCTTCCTCTGAAGGTTAGTGATATGATAGATAATATTCGAATAGCCCTTCATAAAATACCTATAATACCCTAAAATGTCCATAATGCTCCACACTTTGGACACACTGGTAGGTATTGACCAATTTAAGATACCTTTAACTTTATTTGGATCTAGAATAATCTCTTTTGCAAATATGATATTCCCTACATACTGTACTTGAGGAACATAAATGTTACATTTGAACAAATCCTTGTAAAGTTAATTCTTCCTTAGCACCTCTAGCACTATTCTAAAGTGCCTATCATGCTCTTCCCTAGTGTGAGAGTGTATCAAGATATCATCTAAAAATATTAGTACAAACTGATCCATATATATTTTGAACACATTGTTCATCAAATTCATAATTGTTGTTGGAGCATTTATCAACCTGAAGGGTAACACTATGAACTCACAGTGCCCATATTTGATCTTAAAGGCTATTTTGTGAGTTTCCTCATGAATCTTCAACTAATGATATCTAGATTTTAGGTCAATTTTGGAGAATATTATGGCATCCTTTAATTTATTGAGATCATCAATTATAGGTAAAGGATATTTATTCTTAATGGTTACTTTGTTTAGCATTCTATAATCTATGCATAATCATAAAGAACCATCCTTATTTTTGATAAAAAAAATTGGTGCACCCCATGGTGACACACTAGGTTTAATCAAACCTTTATCTAGAAACCCTTGAAGTTGCACCTTTAACTCCTGTATCTCAATAGGATTCATCCTATAAGTATTTCTATTGATAGGTTTGGCTCCAAACATCAATTCGATAGTGAAATCAAATTCATGTTTATATGGAAGGCCTAGGAGATCTTCTAGAAATACATCCCTAAATTCATGAAGAATTATGTGTTTCCCAAACATCTCTTCCTTTCCATTATCATCTATTGTATTGTTTATCATAACAATATATATCATTCTACCTTTATTCATAACTTTTCTAAGTTACCTCACTAACAACAACTGAGGTCAAAAAGACCCTTACTAAAAATCCTTATTATCTTATTATCCTTATCCATATAATCCATCCATCTATCTTGGAAATTGATTAATGCTCCATGAGCCTTTAATCAGTACATTCCTAAGATAATATCAAAAGCATGTAGCAGTGCTACATATAGATGACATATGGTTTAGTCATTGGATAGGGAGATCTCAATTGTAGGTAGATATTGATCCACTAAGTAGGTCTATCTAGATCCATACTCGAATTTCCACCCTTATACCAAAAATATAGGTCTTTTTGGCATATCCCTAACTATATTAGTGGAAATGAAACTATCAATAGCTCCACTATCTATTAAAACTTTAACATTTTTATCAAATAATTTACCATTCAAAATCATTGGTGTGTCTTATCTGTCCAAGTTCTAGTTTTCCAGTTGTGTAAATTTTATGAGTTTATTTTTCTATCCTCTTACTTGACTTTGGCCCTTGAGGAAATTTGCTTGCATAATGTGGACCACCACAATTAAAACAACTTCTCTTGGGACCTTGGGTTCTTTTCTATTTTTATTCCCTTATCCTTTCTACTTGCGATGATTCTGACTATATTTAAGTTTGAGGATTATTATTATTATTATTATTTTTATTTATCTTTTGGAATTTCTTATTGAATTTTCCTTTTCATCATTTCTTTTCTCAAACTTTGGATTACCCCTATTATTTTTTATTTTGCTCTTGTTACCACTTCATGAATCCATCACTTTTTCTTCTTCTAAGTGACTATTACTCTTCCTTTGTCAATTTAGCATAGTTGAAGTAGGTCTTCCTAATTTGCATGTTGGCTTCTTCTTGATTAGCCAAATCATATACCTTTTGCAAGGTCTTGGGCCTTGAATTATTGTTCTTCTATAGTAGGACCCTCCTCTTTCATAACCTCATAATTTTGGTTTTGAGAACCTTGATTCACTATAGTTTCTAGCAACTGCCTTTATTGGTTCATCTATTCTCTTTGTTGTTCTATTTGTTCCTAGAGTAAGGAAACTACAATAGTAAAATTCTCCACATCTCTATTTGAATTCCTTAAAATTTCTTCTAGGGGTCTAGCTTTGACACTACTTTGCCTAGCTTGTATTGGAGTTTGGTAAGATCCTCTTCTTCCTTTTCTTAACCTTGGTACCATATTATCTAGCTACAAAAGGTTTAATTTAGGTTATAATTTTCCTCCAAATTGTACTTCTAATTTCTAGTTAGTTACATCATCCACATGAACTAACAATAAAGTATTATCATCCATTGATAATAGCAATGATCACACTTACTCCATGCAAGGTGTCATTCCTAATAAGATATTACATCCTTTAGTATTTTTACTCCTTGGTCTAAATTGATCTCACTGGTGTGCAATACCCGATATACCCAATTCAATTTTAGGTTCCTAAAGTTGTAAATATTTCCAAAGTCTACACATCAAGTCAAGCCAATCCTAAGTACTCTCATGGAAGTTTCTAGTCCTACAAACTAGAGCTCTGATACCAAATGTAATACCCTAAATCTAACCAACCTGAGAGAGTAATTTTTTTATAGTCAAAGTAAGGATATCAATCAAGGTTCACTAAAGATATTTCCATTTTGATTAGAGTTGATAAGACATAGCCACATTTTGAGACGTAGTCACTATAGACAACTCTCAAGTCGACAAGAGTGGCCAAAATCCTATAAGTTATAGGGTTTATATTATATACCTCCATGGCATAAAGGATGCTTTAATGGTCTCCCCATATTTTTTACATTCTCTATGAATGTAAGACACTTCAACCATAAGGCAGGGATTATCCTTTCTCAATATTTTAGAGAAGAGGATGTCAATTTCCTCACCACACATAAGTCAATATATTTTGGTGTTCATAGGTGTAATACCTTAAAGTTTAGTCATTGTACCTTAATAATGGAATTACTAAAACCTCAATGTTTAATTACTACATCTTCATGATGGATAACTAAAGCTATTATCACTCTATATGATAAATCACATGGCCACCTAATCCTTCTTGATTGAAAAGTGATCAGTTATCTCAATTGCACATGGGTTCCTAACCTCCATAGTCATAAATAAGATTCAAGTTACACCACTTAGAATATCATCCAAAAATAACTCCCCATATTTGTATAAAATTCGAGTTTCCTTTATACTTCTAATTTATTATTATCCTTCACAAAAGCAACTAAATAACTGAATTCCATTTATAAATTTCTTTAATAGACTAAAATAAATATAAAACCTTCATCCTTAATACTTTATCTAAAACAAATGCAATTATATTTTTCATAAAGCATTTACTAAATATTTCACATACCTAGATCTTTCCCATAGTACTATTACAACAAACACAATATGCAATAATTCAATACTATTGAACCTTCCATATTTATTAAACAAAATAAAAATATTCTAATATTGACTAAAAAGCCCATTCTCTACAATTAATAAGGCTCATGTTGGTTCGACTTTTATACACACCCTGTGAAGAATGAGCATAAAATACCGATAACACTTATACGGGATAAATCCCACTCACTTTAGGATCTTGCTGGATATCCAAGGTGTGAGTTACAGAGTTGGGTCGAATGTCTATTCACTCTTTTCCACTTCTGGAATAGTTTCAAGTGGACTGTCTGTTACCTTACAACGGGCTCGGGACTTCAGTTCAGTAATGTTTTACTTAGAGTGAGCAACCCATTTCATTAATATGATGAATGATTAAATAATACAAGACTAACCTAGAATAGGCTGGAGGTTGCGAAACCAACCAGGCGCTATTAGAATAGGTTATAACAACTAATATACGCTAACAGTAGTTGTTAGCGTAACTAACCTAGGATAGAAAGGAATTACCAAATGAGGTAATATATAAAGTTACCACAGTAACTCTAACATCCCCCCTTATTACATTATTTGGGTAATACATACATATCCCCTATACAACAATATTTGGGTAAAGTATATAACTGCCCCAAAACAGTGAAAACGATGTTGATCTGCTGGTTCTTTGCTCTGTCACAGTGCTCTGGCTGCTTCTAAGCAAAAGATGGGTCATTCCTCGCTTTGTCTTCACGCCAACAAATGTCCTTATGGTAATCACATCATCCAACTGAATTTGCATGGGTAACCAACCGCTGCAATCGCTAGGTGTAGTAGAATAGATCACTTCATACAAGGTTCATTCATCTACAATATGAATTTGCAAAAGATAAGGTAGCTAAGGTGTCGAAACTGCCGAAAATGCACCCTTATAAGTTCCCCCCTTCTTGTTGCAAAACATAGTGTAATTAATTTCTGAAGGAAGTGTGACTAAGGTGTCGGTCAAAGCCGAAAATGCACCCTTATAAGTCATCTTCCCTATTTACAAAAATTAGTGAAGAAAAGAAATGGATATCCCCCTCAATTGCAACATACAACAAAAAAAATGCCCACAAGAATAACCCTCATTTTTTGTTGAAATGGGTTACTCACTCTAAGTTGGTATCAGAGCTCGGGAGAAAGGCCCGCAGTAATCTATGGCACGGTCTTCGAGGGCCCTGTTGACCCTCAAGCCCTACATAGATCCCGAGGCGGGCCCTTGCCATGCTTCCACTGCGCCACTCTGATACCAACTTAGAGTGAGCAACACATTTCATTAATATGATGAATGTTTAAATAATACAAGACTAACCTAGAATAGGCTGGAGGTTGCAAAACCAACCAGGCGCTATTAGAATAGGTTATAACAACTAATATACGCTAACAGTAGTTGTTAGCATAACTAACCTAGGATAGAAAGAAATTAACCAAATGAGGTAATAGGATAAAGTTACCACAGTAACTCTAACAGTTTTTGGAGTTGGTTATATTTGTGGATAATCAGATTTACAATCAGTTCTTTGATCTAGCTCTTTATGCTTTAGCAGATTTAAATAAAAGACAAATTTAAAGAAAGATAAAAATGGATCATTTCACGGTGGAACAGAGAGAGTAGGGTAGGGCAGAAAGAGAAATTTATCTAACTTAGCTGCAAAACCAAAACTGCCAATTTTAGTTATACCGGTTAGCTTCACAATAGAACAAATCAAAGAGGAAAGTGTCCAACTTTCTAAGATCACTTTCAACTAAGAGCATAAGACAAAGATGAAACAGATCTAACAGAAAATTATAAACAGAAGGGAAGTCGGTTAAAATTGGTATCTCTCACCGACAGACTCTAGCTCGCACAAAGTGAGGACAGAGCAATTAGAACAGGCCCGAACCTTAAATCTATAATTTTCCCTAACATACAATAAAGAAAATGAAGCCTAACAAGATATCCAATCCTGGTAACACAGATCTACAACATAAATTAAATAAACCTTAATGAAACGAAAACAAAAGAAGATGAACTTATCACAATCTGAAAGAGATTAGGCTCCTGGCCATGCTATCACAGAAAAAGAAAAATCACACCAACTCTAAGTCCAGAACAAAGCATTCAAACAAGATTTGCAGGAAATTGCTCCAATAGCTTCTATTTCTAAGTTTTCGCCTCCCGTGATTTACATTCAGAAGAAGTATTTATAGACCCAAGACAGACCCTGATCTTTTTAGGAATATCTTCTTCTCAAACCCTAAATTTTATCCTCTTAACCTTACTACCGGGGTTTTACAATATAAGGCCCTTTAAAAATAGAGTTTTTTATAAACCCTAACCACTCTGCAAATCTGAGTGTAGTTACTTGCCATAAATGGAAAAGGCATGATCTGATGTTATTCTCATCCATCTGTAATTGCAAGTAAATATCTTCATCTTTCTGGTGCACTTGTCGAGAGGGTCTCATTAATTCCTCAGAGAAATTCGGATGAGTCACCGGTTTCTCTGACACTTTATCTTCGTAGAGCCGCTTTTGAGTTGAAATTCTCCGCATGCCATTACTTTCACCATAAATTCTTCTGTTAAATGCGTCCATCGGCAAATTTTGGTAACTGTGTGTAGATATTTTCATTTTTCGATCAATTGCCGACATACTCCATTAAATGGGCAGCTGCTTAGTCACCGTAAAGTCTCTTTGCGGCCAGATCTATAAAATCTGGATGAACCAGCAATTCTCGGCATCTCCAATTTCCATCTGACGGCCTTCATTTAATCCGTGCTTATTTTGTCTTTTTCGCCATTACTTTCGTTAGTATGCAACTGCCAGATGGCTTTCTGCAAAAGACATGCAAGGATTAGTACTTTAATATTATTAAATCAAAACCTTAATGTTCATTATATGTCGGCTTTATTTGCTTTTGACACGTGTCGTGATAACACGACGCTTTCCTCCAGCTATTTTTCATTTTGGCCTCTTTGTCTCTTTTGTCACAAAACCGCGACATGTCACGATTTTGCGACATGTCACGAAATCGCGACATCCCTCCCTACACTTCTTTCCTTTTGTCGCTAAACCGCGACATGTCACGATTTCATGACATGTCACGAAATCGTGACATTCCCCCACTTGCACTTTCTTCTTCTTCCACACGAACATGTCACGATTTCACGACATGTCACATCCACCTCTTGCCTTTTCTTCTTCTGTCACGATTTCATGACACCTTATGCCTTCCTTTTTTTTTCTTATCCGTCACATTTCACGACCTTCTACCTTAGCTTTTTTTTTCCCTTTCCATCTTTCTTCATCCTTTCCCTTACTTTTTCATCCAATCTCCATCTTCCTTTTTTCTCCTTTCCAAACCCACATTCCATTTCACATGTCGCAAATCGCCCTATTCTCACTACTTGCACTTTCTTTCCAAATATGTCGCGATATCGCGACGTTTTTATCACTTGCACTTTCTTTCAAAATACGTCACGATATCGCGACATTTTCATCAAGTTTGGCTTCCGACTCAAACCTGTCGCGATTTCGCGACATTTCCAAAAATGGAAAGTGTCGCGATATCGCGACTTTTCCAAAAATGGAAGTGTCGCGATATCGCGACATTTCCAGGACTTAGCCAATTTTTCCAAGACCCGTCGCGATTTCGCGACATTTCCAAAAATGGAAAGTGTCGCGATATCGTGACTTTTCCAAAAATGGAAGTGTCGCGATATCGCGACGTTTCCAGCACTTAGCAAAATTTTCAGAAATTGTAGGTTGACTCTAATGAATTCATTCATCTGTATTTTGCATTTTTACATATCTGTGAAAGATCTTCTTTACTCGAAATGTTTCTAACTTTTAAAAAGTGAATTCTAAATTGAAATCAAAGTCACACGCAAGACTACTTAGATACTTTGATATATGCAAAACTTGAAGAAGAAGGAGGCAAGCAAAATTTGGAATTAAAACCTGGAAAACATCAAGAGGGTCCCTACTGTAAAATGAAAGCTAAATATTTTCAAAGGATGGAAATTCATTTTTTCAGTGGGGGTGTGTTGCTTCTCAACAAATGGCGATATCTCCGGGTAAAATAGTAGCACTATTTTAGAATCCAGGACTCTAGTTTCAAAACAATATAGACCATGTACCATGCCTTGCCACAAATATTCTTCAAAATAAATTAACTACTACCTGATAGTTGTTAAAATTTCCCAAGGACATACTAGGTTGAATCACTTAAGGAAGATTTCTGATGTGCAATTATAAGCGTATAAAACTTTCTTCAAGAATGACTGGGCCTTCGAATGTTGTACTCTGGATTGATCAACTTTTCTAGAAAGGGGAAACCGAGTTGTGAAAGGGGAAACCGAGTAGGGCTCTGTTTACTAGTTTAGCCTTTTACAGCCTCGACAGAGTTACTCTTTAGATTTTCACGACCCTGATCCACAACTGTGAGGTAGTATCTACAACTTGGTAAAAGAAAACATCTTCTGAAGCCTTGGCTATCTCTTTCATTACATAACTTTTTCCTTCCTCTTTTTTTTTTTTTATAGGAAATAACAGAGTGCCAGTTTTATGCTGTCTTGCTCAACTTTCACCTTCTCTCTCTCTCCTTTGAAATATACCGAAATCTGAAAAGCCTTAAAAAAGAACAATTTTTTTTTTAATATTTCATCAATCTGGAACTGCTTCACCTGGTACTGATAGCCTCTATGGATACTCAAATAATTTCACGAATCAGAGTCCCCTCTTATGACCAACTTTTCTTGGATTCCCTAGGAGTTTCTCCAGCCAAACAGTATAGCAGTTTCTTTATAATTAAAATAATTGTGGCAAGCAAGACACAAAATCCAATCATCTTTCTACTGTTGTTCTGAATAACAAAATAGTTCCACTATTCAGTTTAAGCAGACTATCTCTCAATTAGAATAATGAACACTGGATTTTGAACTCAGAATAAAACAATTTTAGAAGGCTGACTTTTTCTTTGCTGCCTAGGCAAAACTAAAAAAAAAAATTTTAAAAGCTAAAGAAATTTGTACAGATCCCAAAGGATAAAACATAGAACTTTAAAACAAACAAAATAAAATAAAACAAACTACTTTGTACAGACCCCAAAGGATAAAACAAACTTAAAACAAACAAAATAAAATAAAACAAACCTAAATAAAATAAAACAAACTACTTCAAAGCTTATTTACAATGTATACACATGTTACAACGTCTTTGTGATTTATTCAATCGATGTATTGGATGGAAAAGCTGAGAAATAATGCTTTAGATATTGACCATTAACAGGAAGGTTCAAAAAATTACCCTCCAGGTCCCGTAGAAAAAATGCATTATTACCCAGGGTTTTGGCAATCTGGTATGGCCCTGTCCATAAAGGTTGCAGCTTGGTGTTTTTACGCTTCTTTTCATGGGCTTTGTCCCACAGAAACACCAGGTCTGCAAGTTTGAACGCCTTCGAATTGGCCCTCTCGTCAAGCCAGTGCTTGACTGTCTCTTGGTGCCGACTAAAATGCTCCACAGCTTGAAGTCGTCCACCCTGCAAATCAAACAAGTCCAACATACGGGTTTTCGTATCTGCATGATCAAAGTAATGTAAAGCAAATTTTAATCTTGGTACTAATGCTTCATATTCTACCAAATTATTTGTGCAGGGAAACTGCAAGCGATAAGACATAAAATCGGTTTGATTTTTTGGTCTTTTAAGAACAGCCCCTGTACCATAACCTTGCTCAGACTTAGCTGCATCAATATGAAGTATCCCAACTTCATTATCGTGATTAAGGTGAGCTTTAACCGGTTTCTCCTTTTGAGTAGTTGTTAAATTATAAACCCCGATATAACAGCCCTCAACAAGATTAGCAGTCTCATTCTTGGCATTATACTCTGTAACCATGAGTTTATATCTTGGTTCTCTGTTGATTCTTAATTGATTTGCAAAACCATTCCAGGGTAACCACATATGCGAGAAATCAGTAGCCAAATACCCATTCAATGATTTTGACCAATCCCTGCTCAGAAGCATCCCGTATCCTACAGGAATATCCACCACCTGAATATCAATTCTGTGCTGCGCTCTTGGCTCAGATGCTAGTTGGATATGTATATTCTGAAGTTCACCTACCACTTTAACCTCAGACTTATCCAATTGGACGACTCTCATCTCGGAGTTCATGGGGGTCAAACCCAACTGCTGACAAATGGCCAAAGGCATAACATTAGCTGAAGCACCCGAATCTACCAGACAGTTGTGTAAGTTTTTCCCAAATATTCGGACAGTCAATAGAAAAGGTGGAACTTCAGTCTTCTCTTTATACATGGCCACATTTGCATTTGCCATCTTCTTTCCCTTTTCCAAAGGTTTGGTAGTAGGTTCAGAATATGTTTTGATCAGGTTATCCCTCTGTTCAGAAATTTGGGCCAACTCATGAAGAGTGATGTTGGCTTTGATCTTCTTCATGTCCTCCACTATATTATATCCCTTATTGAGTGGAGGGACAAATGCATCTGGTCCTCTCGGATTTCCTCCCTTGGGTGGGGATGGGTTATTGCTTGAAGATGGATCTGGAGGAACACTGTGTGAGTTGTTCGGAGGGGTAGATGTAGTGTTGGGCTCCGGATTTCTATTTTTGAGGTTGTAGTTGTCCCTCCTGTACTGTTGAAAAGCCTGTACTTCATCCATGGGTAGCTCCACAACATTCTCTGATTCTTCTAGGAAAGTGAAAGAATCTAAGACCATAGCTGCACTGTGGTTGGATGAACTTGGGGCATCCGCAGTTCTTTGATGTTCAGGAGAAACCAACTCGCCAGAAAGAGCTTCAAAGGCATTACAGAATTCCAAACAATCCAACTCCCCGTGTTGAGACGTTCCATGAATCCTGCACCAGTTAGGCAAGGCTAAATCACAAATATTTACATCATGCCCTTTACCTTTATAATCCTTATTGGGCTCGTATGGGGGCCGAGTGAATCTATTCTCGTTGATAAGAAAACCTCGTTTGGGTTTTCGTCGGTGGACACTTGCCTTTTGAAAGTCAAAAAGTCATTTGCCAACTTTTGGACTACCCTTGAAACTTCTTCAACTCTTGTGTTATCATCTTCTTTACCTGGATTCTCGTACATTTTCAACAAGTGCTACAGCCAATGGATTTCCTGATGGTGGAGTTTGACACACTGGCAACATCATCTGATGTGGTATGGGATTGAAAATAGGGGCACCTTGTGTGACCAAAGGAATTTGATGAGCATTTAAAGGTTGGGGTCCCAACTGTCTTTCCAGAACCAAAGCTTCTTTGTAAGCCTCTGTTAAATTGGTAATAGAGGGATCTCTTTTCAAGAAAACAGAAGTCATTGGATCCAGAGAATTCCTAAAAATCTCTAATGCCAGGTCCGCATTTGGCACATAATAACCAGTCGGTCTACCATAAGCCTTCTGAAATCTAACATTGTAAGATCTGACAGATTCATTTATTTCTCTTTTAATACCATAAAACTACTGATATAATACATCGGGATCTATTACCTCACCAAACTGTGATACAAAAACCTTTTCCAAGTCATTCCAACTGGTAATAGAATCGTTAGTGAGATTTAGAAACCAGTCGTAAGCTCCCTCCTGGAGAGTGAACGGGAACAATCTGCAAGCCACATCTTCATGCTGTACATTTAACAATTTCAGAGCATTCTTGAATGCTACTAGATGTTCTTCTACTGTCCTAGTTCCATCATGTTTATATCTGGGAAGATATCTCTCAAGATTTTTGGGCAGGTCATGGGCTGCACCCGAGATATTTAAGGCAATGGAACCTAACCAGTTTGCCATTATTACTTGATTGACAATGATATTTTCAGTTGCAGTTGGAGTAACTACAAGTGGTGACAAAACTATTTCAGACAAGGACTTGGCCCTTCTGAGGTTGCTTCTTCTGGGAGTTTCTAACTCAGGCACAAGGAGCTCTCCAGCTCTAGAGTGGGACCTTGTTACTCTATAATTAGAATCCAGCTTTTCACCAGCACTTACAACCTTACAATCCTTAACAGACTACTGAACTTCAGGTCCTCTTTTCTAGCAATTTTAAATATTGGTGTTGAGTTCCACTGTTTAGGCAAAACTCAAACAAACAAGTTTAAAAAGAGCTAAAGAGGAGGGAAAAGGATTCAAAAGATAAAATACCAGACTCTGCACAGACAACTTACAATACTGAACAGAGTTCAATGGGCCCTCCTTCTAGCGCCAATTTTAAATGTTGGTTCGACTTTTATACACACCCTGTGAAGAATGAGCATAAAATACCGATAACACTTATACGGGATAAATCCCACTCACTTTAGGATCTTGCTGGATATCCAAGGTGTGAGTTACAGAGTTGGGTCGAATGTCTATTCACTCTTTTCCACTTCTGGAATAGTTTCAAGTGGACTGTCTGTTACCTTACAACGGGCTCGGGACTTCAGTTCAAGTAATGTTTTTGGAGTTGGTTATCTTTGTGGATAATCGGATTTACAATCGGTTCTTTGATCTAGCTCTTTATGCTTTAGCAGATTTAAATAAAAGACAAATTTAAAGAAAGATAAAAATGGATCATTTCATGGTGGAACAGAGAGAGTAGGGTAGGGCAGAAAGAGAAGTTTATCTAACTTAGCTGCAAAACCAAAACTGCCAATTTTAGTTATACCGGTTAGCTTCACAATAGAACAAATCAAAGAGGAAAGTGTCCAGCTTTCTAAGATCACTTTCAACTAAGAGCATAAGACAAAGATGAAACAGATCTAACAGAAAATTATAAACAGAAGGGAAGTCGGTTAAAATTGGTATCTCTCACCAGCAACCTAGCTCGCACAGTGAGGACAGAGCAATTAGAACAGGCCTGAACCTTAAATCTATAATTTTCCCTAACATACAATAAAGAAAATGAAGCCTAACAACATATCCAATCCCGGTAACACAGATCTACAACATAAATTAAATAAACCTTAATGAAACGAAAACAAAAGAAGATGAACTTATCACAATCTGAAAGAGATTAGGCTCCTGGCCATGCTATCACGAAAAAGAAAAATCACACCAACTCTAAGTCCAGAACAAAGCATTCAAACCAGATTTTTAGGAAATTGCTCAAATAGCTTTTTATTTCTAAGTTTTCGCCTCCCGTGATTTACATTCGAAGAAGTATTTATAGACCCGAGACAGACCCTGATCTTTTTAGGAATATCTTCTTCTCAAACCCTAAATTCTATCCTCTTAACCTTACTACCGGGGTTTTACAATATAAGGCCCTTTAAAAATAGAGTTTTTTATAAACCCTAACCACTCGACAAATCTGAGTGTAGTTACTTGCCATAAATGGAAAAGGCATGATCTGATGTTATTCTCATCCATCTATAACTGCAAGTAAATATCTTCATCTTTCTGGTGCACTTGCCGGGAGGGTCTCATTAATTCCTCAGAGAAATTCGGATGAGTCACCGGTTTCTCTGACACTTTATCTTCGTAGAGCCGCTTCTGAGTTGAAATTCTCCGCATGCCATTACTTTCACCATAAATTCTTCTATTAAATGCGTCCATCGGCAAATTCCGGTAACTGTGTAGATATTTTCATTTTTCGATCAATTGCCGACATACTCCATTAAATGGGCAGTTGCTTAGTCACCGTAAAGTCTCTTTGCGGCCAGATCTATAAAATCTGGATGAACCAGCAATTCTCGGCATCTCCAATTTCCATCTGACGGCCTTCATTTAATCCGTGCTTATTTTGTCTTTTCCGCCATTACTTTCGTTAGTATGCAACTGCTAGATGGCTTTCTGCAAAAGACATGCAAGGATTAGTACTTTAATATTATTAAATCAAAACCTTAATGTTCATTATATGTCGGCTTTATTTGCTTTTGACACGTGTCGTGATAACACGACGCTTTCCTCCAACTGTTTTTCATTTTGGCCTCTTTGTCTCTTTTGCCACGAAACCGCGACATGTCACGATTTCGTGACATGTCGCAAAATCGTGACATCCCTCACCTGCACTTCTTTGCTTCTTCACCCGAAACCGCGACATGTCACGATTTCGTGACATGTCATCAAAATCGCGACCTTCCTCCACTTGCAACTTTCTTCTTCTTTCTCCATGTCACGATTTCCGACATGTCATCGAAATCGCGACTCTCCCCTTGCCTTTTCTTCTTCTGTCACATTTCACGACATCCGTCACGATTTCTGACACCTTATGCCTTGCTCTTTTTTTTTCGTCACATCCATCTTCCTTCTTTTTTTTTTGTCACATTTCATGACACCTTCACTTTTTTCCATCACGAAATCGCGACGTCTCCATGCCTTAACCATTTTTTCTCCTTTTCCCGTGAAACCGCGACATGTCGCGATTTCACGACATGTCACGAAATCGCACCCTTTTCATCAAGACTTGCATTCATCCAAAATGTGTCGCGATATCGCGACATTTTTATCACTTGCACTTTCTTTCCAAATATGTCACGATATCGCGACATTTTCATCAAGTTTGGCTTCCGACTCAAACCTGTCGTGATTTCGCGACATTTCCAAAAATGGAAAGTGTCACGATATCGTGACTTTTCCAAAAATGGAAGTGTCGCGATATCGCGACGTTTCCAGGACTTAGCCAATTCTTCCAAGACCCGTCGCGATTTCGCGACATTTCCAAAAATGGAAAGTGTCGCGATATCGCGACTTTTCCAAAAATGGAAGTGTCGCGATATCGCGACGTTTTCAGCACTTAGCAAAATTTCCAGAAATTGTAGGTTGACTCTAATGAATTCATTCATCTGTATTTTGCATTTTTACATATCTGTGAAAGATCTTTTTACTCAGAATGTTTCTAACTTTTAAAGAAGTGAATTCTAAATTGAAATTAAAGTCACATGCAAGACTACTTAGATACTTTGATATATGCAAAACTTGAAGAAGAAGGAGGCAAGCAAAATTTGGAATAAAAACCTGGAAAACATCAAGAGGGTCCCTACTGCAAAATGAAAGCTAAATATTTTCAAAGGATGGAAATTCATTTTTTCAGTGGGGGTGTGTTGCTTCTCAACAACTCACAACAATAATATTTATTTTTAATAAATAAACAAAGAGGTCAATTACTTTAATAACAAAAAGAAAAAAATATTTTTTTTAAAACATATATAAAATGAATGCATACATCTATCAAGTATGTAATGAAAACTGATATTATTTCATGGCAGCGATATAAAACAACATGATAA
Organism: Wollemia nobilis; assembly: GCA_028583015.1. Classification (NCBI taxonomy): domain Eukaryota; kingdom Viridiplantae; phylum Streptophyta; class Pinopsida; order Araucariales; family Araucariaceae; genus Wollemia; species Wollemia nobilis. Next base: position 1,820,939 of record JAQPPZ010009575.1, read on the forward strand.
TCAATTAATCATAGACCATACTATATAATGACTTAAGAAAAATAATATTAATCTAATAATATTAAAGCATGGTACTTGCAGGAATGACTGCACAGAACAACAAAATAAAATATAGGTTCAAAAGCTCAATGAAAGCTAGCTAAACACTCTAGTTTCTATGAATAAGATGCTGACTAGCCAATGCAGATGTCACAGAGACAAATCAAATAAATAGATTTCATAAAGCAAACATCCAAATAAAATGTTTCTAGACAATGTGAATATAGCTTAAGACACCATGATCGAGTGGCTATAGCAATAGGAAAAACACCAATTTAAAACTAAAACTCAATTCAAATTAGGTTCTAGCCTCAAGGAGAAAGTGCTGGAATCTAATCCAGTTAACCACCTAAAACTCATTCGATGATGGTTTTCCAAACAAGAAAATGCCTGCCAAATTTTAAACAAATATAATGATTGATGCTCCAAAGCAAATGCTACTCAAGGAAAATAAAGCATTATGAAGCAAGATGACATTACAACATTTATAGAAGTAAATTAAGCAATTGCAGTGTTTTACTATAAACTTAGCAACACCTCATTAACACCAGAAGCATACATTTTTCCTCATGGTCTACAATGGAGATAAATGCGATGAAACTTCCCTTTATATTTTTGATGCCAAACACTGCTAGAACCTTCTTTCTTCTTCACACACTATATTTCAAACCAGAGCTCACTCTCTATCTATGCATATATCTTTTATTTTTTCTTCATTACCTTTTTTTGAATGGCCTTAGGAACAAGAAGATGATTTTTGCCCAAACCAACTTCGTAACTTCTCAAAAATGCTTTCTTTAATAAAATAAATGAACTTTATTTTAATTTTTAAAAAGAAATTTTTCTTTTAATTAAAAAGTTCATAACATCCTCATATTGCTGTTAGAACAATGAACAACAATTATAATATATTGAGAAGAATTTATACACAACAATTAAGCTAATCTGGGAGGTAGGTTGAAATAGTCCGGCAAGCTGAGTGTGAAGCCAAAAGACGTTCCAACTATACAACCGTATATGCTAACATCCCCCCTTATTACATTATTTGGGTAATGTAATAACTACTAGCTATACTAACATCCCCCCATATTACATTATTTTGAAATACATAGAGAGTTGCGAAACAATTCAAATTTGACACGTGCAAGTGCCTTAGTGAAAATGTCTGCAACTTGAGCATTGGTGGAGATGTACTGAAGCTGAATTCGATGTTTTGGTACTTCGTCTCGAATAAAGTGGCATTGTGTATCAATGTGCTTGGTTTTCTCATGATGTACTGGATTCTTAACAAGATTCAAAACACCCATGTTGTCACAGAACAAGTGTATTGGAGATTTTGATGGAAGACCCATACTTGTTAGGATGCGACGCAACCATATCACTTCGCACACAGCTTCACATGCGGTGCGATATTCTGCCTCTGTTGATGAGAGAGCAACCACCTATTGCTTCTTGTTGTGCCAAGAGACAGGACCGGATCCAAGATGAAAAATATATCCTGAAGTTGACTTGCGATCATCATATGACCCGGCATAGTCGGAGTCCGTGTATCCTTGCAAGAAGAATTTGTTGTTCTTCTTATATTCTAGGCCATATTCCATTGTGCCACGGACATAGTGAAGAACTCGCTTTGTTGCTTTCCAGTGTGTAGTCTTAGGTTCCTGCATGAACCTCGAAAGATAATTTACAACAAACACGATATCTGGCCTAGTGTTGGTCAGATATATGAGACTCCCGATCAACTATCGATAGAGAGTACCATCTACCTGCGGTGAATCATCATATCACGATAATTGTATCCCTGTTTCCATCGGAGTTGCCATTGGCTTACAATCAGTCATGCGATATTTTTCCAACAGTGTCTTGGCATATTTTTTCTGAGTCACTTTGATGTAGTGCTCCTTCTGGCTGACTTCTAGACCAAGACAATAATGGAGAAGTCTGAGATCTGACATCTCAAAATATTGACACAAGTCTCTTTTGACAAGAGAGATCATAGTTTTTGAACTCCCTGTAATGAGCAGATCATCAACATAGAGTACAAGCAACACTATCTCAAAACCCTGTTTCTTGAAATAGAGGTTTGCATCTGATGGACATCTCTTAAATCCATGCTGTAGGAGGTGATTATCCATTTTTATATACCAAGCTCGAGGAGCTTGTTTCAAGCCATATAAGGATTTGACCAGTTTGCACACTTTCTGCTTTTGGCCTTCCACTTCAAATCCTTCTGGCTGAGTCATGTAGACTTCTTCTTGGAGATCACCATTCAGAAAAGCACTTTTGACATCCATCTGGTGAACTTTCCACCCAAACTGTGCTGCCATAGCACAAATAACTCGAATTGTGGTCATCCGAGTAGTAGGTGCAAAAGTTTCCTCGTAGTCAATGCCTTCTCTTTGAGCATAGCCCTTTGCAACAAGTCATGCCTTATGCTTATCTATTGTCCCATATGCCTTATACTTAACTTTATACACCCATTTGCAGCCTATGGGCTTCTTTTCGTATGGCAGATCGACAAGCTTCCAAGTTTTGTTTTTCATCAGAGACTTATACTCTGCATCCATAGCGGCTTTCCACTGAGGCTCACCAAGAGCATCTTGCACTGATGCAGGTTCAAGATCATCTATTGAGGACATAAACACCCTGTCATCATCAATATCCATATCTTCTGTATCTCTCTTTGGATCTACAAAAAGTTCCTCAAAGGATTGACATAGATCATCAACATCAGTAATCTCAGTTGCAGCTTTCTCCTGTTGAGCCATGCTACGAGTACGAGGCCTATCCAATGTCAAATCTGGTGGAGTGGATAGCTTAGAATATCTGATTGTATTTGTATACCACTTTGGATTCTTCTTCTGAGGTGTTGAAGAAGATGAAGAGGGACCTCCAGTTTGTGTTGACGAAGGAAACTTCTCTTCCTTAGATTCCACAAGATCTAGGTATACATTAGATGTGCTTTGTGATGTGAAAGCTTCATCAAAAACAACATCTCTACTGACATGAATTTTCTTGGTCAAAGGATCTATCAAACGATAACCTTTAGAGTGCTCATCATAGCCAAGAAAAATGCATCTCAATGTTTTCTCATCTAGCTTCTTCCTTTTCTCTTTCGGTATGTGCATGAAAGCTTGACACCCGAAAATACGAAGATGAGATATGGAGGGTTTACGGCCACTCCATGCTTCCTGTGGAGTTATTCCTTTTAGGGCCTTTGTGGGTGCCCTATTCAACAGATATATTGAAGTGGTGACAGCTTCTGCCCAATATTGTTGCCCAAGAGTAGCTCCTGTGAGCATACAACGAACCATTTCCATAATAGAACGGTTCCTCCTCTCAGCAACTCCATTTTTCTGAGGAGTGTAAGCAGTAGTTAATTGTCTCGAGATTCCATGCTCAGTTAAGAATGCTGAAAATTCTTTAGAGGTAAACTCCCCCCCTCGATCTGAGCGGAGGGTTTTTATAGAAGTCCCTGACTCCTTCTCAACAGATTTCTTGAATTGCTGGAAGAAATCAAAAGCCTCAGATTTTAGTCGAAGAAAGAAAACCCACATCTTTCTTGAGTAGTCATCTACAAATAACTGAAAATACCTCTTCCCCCCACAACTGTTGGGTGTGAAAGGACCGCACAGATCGGTGTGAATCAACTCCAGAGGTTTCTGCGCTCTTGTTGAGCTCTTCTCAAAAGGTACTCGATGCTACTTTCCTGCCAAGCAGTCAGAGCACACTGGCAATGTGGAAGAAAGGGAAGGAAGACCCTTTACCATCTCATACTTACTAAGCTCAAGTAAGTAGCCAGAACTAAGATGCCCATATCTCTTGTGCCATAGGGAAGTTGCCTCCTTGGTAGAGACTGTCATGGCAACATGGGGAGTAGAGATAGCATCTAGGGCAAATAAGCCATGCTTATACGAAGTTGTTGCAATCTTCTTACCCTTACTGGTGATTGTACAACACTTCTTGCCATCCTCAACACGAAAGTTGACAACCATATTTTTATCCAGGATTTGTGTGACCGACAACAAATTGTTAGCCAATCCTGGAACATAGAGGACTTTGTCAATCCGACACTTGCCATCAGGAAGAGTGACTAAAACTGTACCCTCTCCCTGAACCTTGTAGGTTTTGTCATCAACAATAGTGATAGGTCTGCCCTCTTTGGCCACAAATGATTCAAACCACGATCTGTCGCCAGTCATATGCTTACTAGCACCAGAATCGACATACCATACAGGATCCTTCTCCTTGGAGGCTGTGGTAGTCATGAGCACCTTGTGTGCCCATTCAGAATCTGAGTCAGATTCTTCAACAACAACATTCACTTTGGGTTGCTTGTTCTTGTTTTGTGGTTTGTTCTGGCCTTTTTGCTTATTCTTATGCCAACACTTGTTGGTGTCATGGTTGTCTTTATCACAAATTTTGCAATACCTCTTCTTCTGTTGAGGTTGTTTCCCTTTTCCTTTTGAATCCTATTGAGAATTACCTCCTTTCTGAAAATTACCTTTCTTCTTAGAACCCTATCGGTTGGAGTATAGGGTTGTATTAGAAGAATCATCCCTATGAAGTTGGCGTGCCTCTTGTTGTTGAAGCAAATTGACCAACTCAATAAAGGTAATTTGTCGTTGTGACACCTGAATGGAGGTGATCAACGTATCAAAGGAATCAGGCAAAGCTCTCATGACTATTGAAGTGAGAAGCTTGTCGTCCACTGTATCTCCCAAAGAATTCAATTTGCCTTTCAATTCAAAAACTCTGCAAAGAAAGAGTTCAACTGTCTCACCCTGTCTCAAACTCAGATTGTGAAGTTGTTTTTGAAGATGAAGAATGGTGGAATCATTCTTTCCCTCATAAATGGTTTGAAGGGCATCCCATGCCTCTTTACCACTTGCTTTGTCAGCTATATGAGGTTGAACTTCATCTAAAACAACAAACAAAATGAGCACTTTTGCTCGACTGTCTTTCTTATCAAATGCGATCTGATCAGCAGTGAGAGCTGTGGATCCAGCTATTGGTGAAGGTCTTTTTGTTGCTCCAGAAACAACATCCCATAAATCTTCCATGATGAGGACTGCCTTCATTTTGTTTTTCCATGGTGTATAATTAGGACCTTTCAATAACTAATGAGCATCAGTCATTAACTTTGTAGCAGAAGCCATAGTGAAGGTTCCTTATATCACCAATTGGTCACCCTTTCTATATACCTTAATTCCAGGCCATTATACCATACAAAATACCCGCCCTTACGTGAGGGAGACTATAGGTATTTTGAAAAATTAGAAAAAATTACCCGCCCTTACGTGAGGGAGACTATAGGTAATTTTTAAAGATTATATGATACGTGGTACTTAGGCGGTACTGAAAGGGAATCGACTTGTTGATGGCACCTACCATAGAAAGTCATCAATCCTCATGCGTGGGGCGTAACTTCCCCTAAACACTGTGGATGTCAGAACTCTCGTCAGGATTTACGCCTAAACACAAGAACGATTAGGGTAGTGGATGGAGTAAAAAAAATAGCAAAATGGCAAACTTATCTCTCCCCGACGATTGATAGAGAACAAGCTCAGACGTCATTGTGGCAACTATATTAGGCGACGGATACAATAGCGCAAACACGATAGCTTTACCTGTAAGTGCTGGCCAGAGGTATCACAAATACCGAATGCTGCAGTGCAATAAATTGCACGGATGGGTTTTAATTATTTCGGGGACTTAGGGAGTGAATTTGATTTTTAACTTTTAATGAAGTAGTGCAAAATAGAAAGAAAATGCAACCTACAACATAAAAGTGCCCTCAGGAATTACCCGCTAGGTGTCGGGCGCGGCCGAAAATGCACCTTTACAATAATGCCAAAAAATTTGCTTTTTTTCAAAAAATTACTCAATCCCCCCTTGATTTTCCAAAAAAAAATCACTTCCCCCCTTCGGATAAATTATTTTCACAATTTTTTTATAACTAAGGTTAAAAAAAATACTTTTACTTTAATTTACCATAGTAAAAAAAACTATGGAATAAAAAAAATTAAAGTAAAAAAAAAAATTAATTTTTAACCTTAAATAAAAAAATTAAATGAAAAAAAAATTTACCTTTTTTTTTTTTTTTTTGACGGGGGGGGTGAACGGGGCTTGAACCCGTGACCTCTGGGTTCCCAGAACCCACCACGCGGCTCACTTGCCAGTGAGCCCGTGGGCTGATCTGGGTATAGGAACCCAGGTCGGGCCCCTTATACCTCCCGGGCCGCGACGGTGAGCGCGCGGGGCCGCAGCTTCCTCTGCTGCTGGCGGCGGCAGGGGCCGTGACTTCCTCTACTGTAGGCGGCGGTAGGGGCCGCGGCTTTCTACGACGCGCGACTACAGCGGGGGTCGCGCGGCTAGGGCAGCTGCAGGCAGCACGCAAGGGAGGGGGGCGCGAGGGTGGTGGCACGCGGGAGCGGGTGGCGCGCGGGGTGGTGCGGGGGTGGCACCGGGGTGGCGCGGGGAGGAGGGACCGCGCGAGGTGGCGTGAGGGTGGCGCCGGGGTGGCGCGGGGAGGATTTGACCACGCGGGCGTCGTCGGGGTGGGGAGTTCACGCAGGGGAGCTCTCCAGCCCTTAAAAAAAAAATTTAAAACTTCCAGCCTTAAAAATAAATTTCTCCAGCTCGTCGGGGTGGGGAGTTCACGCAGGGGAGCTCTCCAGCCCTTAAAAAAATATTTAAAGCTTCCAGCCTTAAAAAAAATAAATTTCTCCAGCTCGCTTTCGACTGCACTTCTTCGTAAAAAATTCTGCCTCCTCTCAGACTGGCTCTGATGCCATGTTAGAACAACGAACAACAATTATAATATATTGAGAAGAATTTATACACAACAATTAAGCTAATATGGGAGGTAGGTTGAAACAGTCCGACAAGCTGAGCGTGAAGCCAAAAGACGTTCCAACTATACAACCGTATATGCTAACAATTGCTCACAATAAAAATATCAACATTAACTTTTCAGTTTTTCTAATGTTAACTTATTAACATTGTATATTAATTAATTATTTCCAAATTAATATCACAAGCTAATATTTATTACTAGTCATGATATTTGTATGTAGGTATATTAAGTCCTCTTGCTTAATAATTCCTTCTCTTAGTGGATCCATTTACCATATCTAATATTTTAAGCAACACAAATAAACTTCAAATATTTATAGACAAACATTGCAAAATTTTATAGCATCCCTTGTTCCTAGTTAGCAAGTTTTTCGATGACTAGTCATCACTTACTACTAGGAACTGTTCCTTTGCTATAACAAATTCCTAGATGGTGATATAACCTAATTCACACATGCAATATGGGATGCAACTATATGCAACAACATATTATTATCCTAGAGTTGTCAATAATTAAACTGACCATTATTTTCCTTTTTTCGGTCTCTTGTTCTTGGTGGCCAACTTCCTTGTCCACATACTAGAGTACCTAGTATTGTAAACACACAAAATTAGTAGTACCATATCCTCATATAATATAACAAAAACCAATTTTTTAATTAACTATCCATAAAGCAATTAATACTAAGCATTGCATCATCACATTTTTATACATAATACATATTGTTAATGAGTCTTACCAAGGTGGGTTTTGACATTTGTGATTAGAGAAGAGCCTCAAGGTAAAACAAAAAATAAAGGAGAGAATAATTTGGTTCAACTATAGAATAGAAAAGATAATAATCATTTGGATTAAGGTGGAGCTAAATAAGGATTGAGTCATTTAGCTTAAGGAGGAGCAAAAAATATCAAAGAACGAAGTGATAAGAGTAGGCAGACTTAGAGCTATATATTGTACATAGAGCTAGCACATAGTAAGGGACAAATAGAGGAAAATAAAGTTGTAAAAATATAGAATAATCATATGTAAAGAATACATAGTCTATAGGATGTATATTGATGCAAGATCATAAGATAAAGGTATATTATAGGAATAATCAAAGCAACATCCTAAGAAAAAAATACCCTAAGCAAGAGGAGCACCCTGAGAACACCAATAGAACATCAAACAACACTAATCTAAAATCAGTGTCGAATAACATCAACCCAAGTGCCAATCTAATATTATTGAGTAGAGCCATCTAGTAAACAACGTTGAACAACATTTGAGAACATTGAGCAACATCAACCAAAACTTGATATCCTAAGAGAAACAATAGCTAGAGAATACCAAGTGCTCTCTAATAGTAAGAAGTTGCATCGCTTGAGTAGGAAGACAAAGAGGTTGTTAGGTAGAGTTGCAAGGAAGGAAAATATAAAATTAGTGTTAGTTGGTAGAGTCAAAATGCCAACATGATTGCTAAGTAACATAAATTACTTGAAATGTATTTTTTCCTATAGTTCAAAAGTGAAATACCTCATATGCTTGGAAAAAAAATTCTTGAAGAGTAATACCTCGTGTGATAGAGAAGTGCCTTGGCATGCATGGCGACATGCCTCATTCATCCAAGCCCATTAAGAGCTAATTGCACATGTTATTCTTGGTATAATATTCATTTAACAACAATGTGAAGAATCGTATAGAAGTAGGAATATTTCAAAGCTACAATAATTATTATGGTTCTATATTTTCAAGTTGATATTAGGAGTTATAAGGTTAAGATTATTTGTTTAATTTAAAGTGTGGAGTGATAAGTAGTGATACTTAAGAGTTATTAATTTATTTAATGAAGAGTTCATTTTATTTAAGTTTCTTGGAGTGATAAGTAGAATAAATTTTATTTAAGAATATTAAAGCTTTATTAAGGGTAGAATTAATAAGGATGTCTACAAACTAGTTAATTTGCTTAATAAGTTTTTTGAAAGGATTTTTTAAAAGGTTCTTGAAAAGTTTATTTTGAGTTTTGTAGAAATATTTGAAAGTAGGAGTAACAAGGTTTTATAAAAGTTTAGAGTGATAAAGAATGAAAATAGTTTATTTGGTTTTTAAAGTATCCAATTTTTTTGAGTTATATTTAGTTTGTTTTATTTTTGAAAATTTGAAAACTAAAAGTTTTGAATCTTGGCAAATTTATTTATTTGGGAGATAAAAGGATTTCAACATCAAACTTAGGAAAACATAAATTTGGAAAATTTATTTTAGTTTCTAAAACTAGAGAGACATAAGGATTTCTACTTCATAGAAAAGAATTTAGAAACTTTGCATTATTTAAACCTAAGGAGTTAAAAGGTAAGGAGTTAAAAGGTTGTCTACTTCAAAGGAAATAGATCTTAATATTGATTGCATATCATGGAAGAAATAAAAAATGCATTCAATAATGAAGATATAGCTAATTAACTAAAATTTTATTTTCAAAGAATGATAGATGACCTTGATAGTGAGGAGAAATCAACAAGATCACAAAATAGTCAAGAGGATACAAAACTAGATCTTGTTACTACTAGTTCAACAATAAAATACATCACAAAATTAGAAACTACTAATACTATTGAAGATCTTCAAATTAAAGGAGTATATTTGGTTGTACACAAATGGTTATGTTGCTTTACCAAGAAGATAGATGAACTTGAAGCTCTAAGAAGGATGAATAAAACAATAAAAATAAGTTCAAGGTGCATTTATTGTAATAAAATTGGTCATGAAAAGGAAAATTTTTGGAGTCTTCATCCATGTAAATATTGTGGAAGAAAATCTCATTCTTTTATATTTTGTTGGTACAAGGACAAGTATTGTAGAAGATTTGAAAGAGAATTATTATTAAGATTAGACTATATTATTAAAATAATTATTTCTAATGCATCTTCTAATATTCAATCCAAGTGTACAATTTCTATAGTATAGGAAAATAAAATATTCAAAAAACAACAAAGAGGGAATTGAATAAAATATGATCCAAAATTATCTTACAAAGAAACTAAAATTAAAGGAAAGATTCTTATATTTGATAACAATGATAGAGTTCAAGAAGCTTGTAATATTGAGGCTACAAGTATTGAAGAATAGAAATTTGATGATGAACTCAAAGCAGAAGTCAAGCAAGCAAATGAACCTGATGGAGCTCAAGTAGAAGACCATGATTGAAAACTAAAGTCTTCAATAACCAAATAATGTAATACATGGGGATTTTGGAGTATATTTTATTATTTGATACATGCTAATGTACCCCCATTGTACCTTTATGGTACATATTTTAAATATTATATTAGGGTTGAGTCATAGTTTAGAGTGTGAGTTGTATTTCCTCTTTATGTAAGTATGAATATGCAGGATATGCACAAGTGTCATATAAAGTTGTAATATGTAGGAAATACACAAGTATCATGTGAGTGTGTGTGCAAATGTAAGTTGAGTCTATGTACACAAGTATCTTATATGTAATATTGCAAATATGTAATGTAAATATGTGCACAAGTGTCTTAGGTTAGAGTGTGAAAAGTGAAGGTCAAGAGTCATGCCTAGGTGTGCATACAATATAGTGTCAAGTATTCATCAAGTATGCAAGTGTCAAGTAGAGAAGCCAAGATTCATAAGACTTGGCATATGGAAAGGAATAGTCAAGTATCCTAAGAGTCATACTACTATGGATATATACTCCATAAGGATACTTCATATCATATCAAGAAGTATCACATTATAGAGAAGAGCAAGTTCTTATCATATTTGTAAGAGAAAGTGGAGTAATAAATATTGCATATATTTTGAGCAATTAATATTGTAAGTTGTTCTACATGCTTGTTACATGTATGATTCAAGATATTTACATTCATATTGCTTCTTATTATTGAATGTTATTTGATATATTATTAGCCTTGATATACATATTAATTTTATCATATTACTCTACTCATATCATTATCTTGACCTTATTGTATTGTGGCTATATTATATTCAATCCTATGATATTTAACCTGTGCGATTTGTGGTAGTATTAAGGCTTAAAAACCATCAATTTTTTACTTTCATTATTTCAAATTCAAGGCTAGAATAGGAGAAGGTTCTAATAATGTATGCTAAAATTATGGCACTCAAATTGTTGGTCTACTTTGTAGAACTAAAAGTAATATAAAAAACCAAATTTATGGAGACTCATAGGTGGTACTAAATTGGATACTATTGTTTTTATGATGGAAAACATGGTTCTACAAATACTTATCTAAAATAAAATAAGTTGTGTATCAAAGTGAAGTTTTTACATTTTGGCATATTTATAGAGAATTAAATAGGAAAGCAAATAATCTCTCAAGGGAGGGGTTTCAAATTGAATCAAGTATATGTTTAGTATAGGAATTTAGTGAGGGTAATGTGCTAAAGTTGGTTTGTATCTCTATCTAGGGGACTTAATCCATTCTAGTTAAAGCAAATTTTATCAGAAGTCAGTGATTTAAAGGATATTATTTGATGATTTGGTAAGGTGTCTAAGGATAGAACTCAAATTGATAGATATAACTATTTATGATGCATTAACAACCTAAGTTTTAGGTAATTATTGAAGCTTTGAAGCTATGAGGACTTTCTAGTTTAATATTTAGAGTGCACAAGATGGGGTCTATAATTTGGATGTAATTACAAAGAGGAAAATTAAATTTACAAGGATGGAGACCATTATAAATATTAAAGTGATATGCCATTGTAATAAAATTGAGATAGGGTTTTTAACTATTTTTGTAATGCAGGTTATAAGAGTTGGTTTTTGTGCAAGTGAAGAGGGAGTGCAAGTTAGGATTTAGTCACGTCATAAGATAAATAGGTTCATCAGGAGTGCATAAATTCTTCAAACTCTTACCACGAATGCATGGAATATTGTTTCTAGAAAATTGTTGAAGTGAAAGAATGTTGGGAAAAGAAGAGATAGGGGTAATTAAAATCTAGGAACAAGCATGAAAGAGTGTAATCTAGGAGTGATTTTAAGCTAAGAGGTAGTTCAAGAGAAGAGGTAGTGCAAGAAAAGAGTGATTCCCATTAGCTAGTATGGTAGGAAATTCATATTTGAAATCCCTAATGGAAGGTTAGGTTACCCTAGTCGGGAGTATGGAGGACCAAGTTGGAGATAATAAAAAGAGCAAATACATGTGAAGTTTGATCTAGATAATAGATGATACACTAGAAGTGAGTATCAAGGATGATATGATTAAGAATAATATAATGGTTATTAAAAGCAAAGGATTAATATGTAAGTTCCATATATCATGGCCATGATTCAAAATTGGATCAAGTGGAAGTGGGTATTGAATCAAATTACTCTATGAATTTTGTTCCTAAAGGTTTTTTCCTCATATTTTCTAGTTTAGAAATTAGGGATAAAATAATGGTTGGTGGCCCATGGTTTAGGGGGAGAGATGCACTTTATTTGAGACCATGGAATGAATATTTTTCTATTGAGACAAAAACCATTAAGAAGCTTCCAATGTGGATTAGGCTTTTTGGACTCTCATATCAACTCATAAATAAGAATGTTTTAAAGAATATTGAAAATACTCTAGGAAAATTCATCAAGGAAGGACTAACTACTAAGGAGCAAAAGCATGCTATGGTATTTTAAAATCTTTTCCACAATATATTAAGATTAAATATGAATAAAGAGAATGGGATCAATAAGCATATTGTGAAAATATCGTATTTCATTACCACAATTGTTATGAGATTGGACACATAGCAAGAGTTTGCAAAGTGAAAAATATGAAGAAAGAGGTAAAAATTATAGCCTTGAGATAAAATTTAATATAAAGTAAGGAAATCATACAGGAATATAAGTTATATTAGATCAAGAATATTCCACTCTAAAATAAGAGGCAAATAAATCCTATCTATAATATCATTTGGCAAGTTCAAAAGGAATTAAAGGTACAAAAGAAGATGTGGAGATAAATCCTAAAACAAAGATGACAAAAGAGGTCAAGTTTATTCTAGGTAATTCATATCCATTTCCATCAAGTAGTATAGAATATTCTCCAGGTAATAAAAATTAAAGTGGTAAAGATGTTTTCCCTTGCACTTTAAGGTTTCAAGAGCAACATAATATAGAAAGGAGGATGGAGGAAGCCCATAACAATTTAGGGTTTTCAGGGTAGAATACGAATGTAATTTCTATATAAGAGTATCCTTACACTTTAGGGTTTCGAAGAAAACGTAAGGGAGATAATATTTTTGAGGTTATTATTGTACTTTAGATCCTTCAGGATAAGATAAACCTAAAGATGATAAGTATTACTATGAGTAGTGTGAAAATATTGAAGAGAGTGATGAAGATGAAAAATTGTTGGAAATAAAAAAATAGAGGAAGACCCAAGAAGCAAAAACAAAGAGAAAATGAAACCTAGAGGGATATTTATATGGGAAAATAAAAGTAAATATCACAAGTTTTAACAAGAAGTGGGGCTAAAACCAAAAATAAAAACAAAAAATAACAATGAAAATAATATCTTTGAATATTAGGAGAATGAATAAGAACCCTAAAAAAAGGTATTAAGAAATTGTGAGGTTGTTATAGGTAAGATATTTGTAGATATAGAAGCTAGGTAACAAATATTTTAGCCTTTTGCGGTGTTGAATTTTATCTTGGTAGAATTTAAATTTTAGAAAGCATGTGATATAAAAGGAGTTGATTGTGGAAAGAGTAGTTTGAGGAAGATGGATAATATATGTGATAGAGGGGGAAAGTTTGATATGATTTAATTAACTTGTTAGAAATATAATGAGAGCATTGTAATATTTTATTTTTGTAATGGGAGTGCCCCCCAAAAGAATCCACACATAGCTTATAAAAAAAATGATAAAATTGAGATAGGAAAAAATACATACTAAAATACAAATAAGATAAAACATAAACTAAATTGTATATGAGAAAATATAGCAACCAAAACTAATGCTATATAATATTTATTAGTTAGTTATAGATATATTTATAAATATCTAGTTGAATGATTGAAAATTCCCCTTGAAATAGTCATGTATAAATTCCTCAATTAGTCTTGGTTACATGTAATATATGAACTACACACACATGAACATGCACACACCCACACACACATCTCATTCAATCCAACTAAGATAAAGCAAAAATACAAAGGAAGGTTCACATGAAATTCACAAAAACATATGTTATTAATAAGATCAACTCTAAGCCCTAATAAAAGAAGAATATTAACAATGTAGCCTATAAAATTTAGAAAATAAAAGTAGGTGATACCACATAATCAAATTATAGTAGTTAGAGATAAAAGTAAAAGAGTGACTTAGAAACTTATATATTTTTATTGTAAAAAGATACAATAAAACTAGACAGATAGAAATAATGCTGGATCTTCTTGTGTAGCGGAGTTGGTGAAAGTCTTGGATACTAGTAGAGACCGACCCAGGTTCCATTCTCGATGCCTCCATACTGCATATATACGATGTAGCTAGAAATGTACTATGTGCTGGTAGAGGCCAACATGGCTCCATTCCTTCTACACCCACCTCATTGATAGGGGTCTAGGTCCCTCTAAAAATATTGTATTTACCCTAAATATATTAGGGCAGAGGTCCAAGTTTCAAATCTCAGGCATCATCGGACTAAATGCTTATCCCTTTCCTGGTGCTTTCAATGATGTAAAAGGTTTAAAATGATTGTTGCACGGTGGTTATAGGGGTGGACTGTGCAAAGATCTATGTGGTGGCTTCTAGGGAAGATAGCGCAGACTGCTGTGGTAGCCATAAAAGTAGGACATCCTACCTGGATTCATGGTGGCTACTGATTTCACCATGTAAATTCAAAAAAATAAAATAATGGTAGAAGGATTAGGGTATTTTTTTGAAAAATATCTCATCTTTTAGGAGCCATATCTTCACAAAGGGTTATCTGATTCAACCTATTCTTAGACCAAATTGTATGGAATTTGAATAGATTTAAAATGAGTGGTCATATGAAGGAATATGATCAATATTGAGGGAGACACAACCCTATGAAGTCAACCATCCAGAACAAGGGTAGTGAAAAATTTTCAAGTCGTGAAAAATACAATTGCAAATATTTATTAGCTAGGGTTTAGATGATGGGAAGGGCAACGAAGGGCTAAGACTTCAGTGAGGCAAGAGATTCTATCTAGAAATATAATTTTTTGGCTAAGTTTTTTTTCCCTTATTTTACATGCAAATTATTATAATTTTTATTAAATATTATAATTGCTATAGAACATTATGAAAAATTTCAATAGATTTTGAGTTTTAATTTTCTTTAAATGTACCAATTTATAGTTAAATTATTAGAATTATCTAAAGTGGTAGATATTAGTGAGCACACCTCAAAGATATCCTTGTTGCTCCAATATAGGATAGTTTTTGGTAAATTTAATGGATTTTGGCTAGGGTCTTCAACCTTGAGAAAATTGATTGATAGGAGCTGGAAGTCTTGAGGAGTGATTCTATACTTTATTCCCAAAGGTTTCTTCCTAGCCATTTTTTGTTCTAGGTAAGAGAGAGGAAAATTCCTAAAAGGAGGTCCTTGGTTTATGGGAAGAGCAAAACTCTTCCTTACTCACTGGTATGAAGGATTTTCATCTAAAAATGTAAATCTATCCCTAGTACCAGTCTAGGTTAGGATGTTTGGATTACCCATTGAATTCTATGATATATATACCTTCAAGGAAATATGAAACACTCTAGGATACTTCCTTGAGATTTCAAATACTATGAAAGATGGATTCTTGGCTATTTATGCTTGGATATTGGTCATGATTGATATGTAAAGCTTTACCAAAATCAATCATTCTTAAGTATGGGGATAAGGTGTGGATCCAAACCATAGATTATGAAATATATATTTTATATGTATAAGATGTCATGAGGTGGGGCATATTGAGAGATCATGCCCTAAGAAATAACAAATATTTTGAGGCTTTAGCCTATGAATAAAAAGTAGATCAAAACCTAGAGGACACAATACAACAAGTTCAACATATTAACAAGGAATTGTCTATTCAGTATGATCCTGATTAAAGAAAGAATATTCTTGATGAATCTAAGGAGTGTGTCTTATCAAGTTTTTAAGACTCTCTTGAAGTAACATGCACCATTTAGGAGAATTTTTTTTTTTAGAAGTTAATGCCTCTTCCATTAATAAGAAAATACCAGAAAATTAGTAGGATAAGTCAAAAGCTTCTATAGTAGAGCCAGGAGAGGATAAATATGATGATTTTTTTTTTTTTAAAGAGTGTTTTGGAATATAATAATAAGACCTATTATTGATATAGGTAAGGAAAAAATAAGGAAACCCTCAAATTATCAAGCAAGATCTAGGGAACCAAGAGCAAAACATAGAGAAAGGAACACAAACTAAGTTGGTTGAACTTATGTTTATCAAATAATAAAATGATATTGGTAATATGTAGGCAGGGCCAATAGCCCCTAATGAGACATGATTATATTATCATGGAATATAATGGGTGCTAATTCCCCCTCAAAGTAGAGGTGTAATAGGGACCTATGTTGAAGTAATAAACTTGATATTCTTTGTTTCCAAGAAACTAAAATAATAAAATAAGTTTCCAAAACTATGAAAACATTATGGGCAAGACGTGAATGGGATGCTATGGATTATGAAGGAGCAACATGGAGAATTATAACTTGTTGAAATCCTTCTAGAACCTCATGTGTAACAATTAATAAAACTAGGTATTGGATAGCCTCTTTAATCACTTGCTACTTTGTAAATATTCGTTTCATCCTTATCAATGTCTATGGACCTACAAATTAGTCAGGTAGATTAGAATTTTGGAGTGGGATGAAGCCTTTATGAGAAGTAAAGACCAATAAACCTAATTGATGATCATAGAAAATTTTAATTCCATAACCAAGATAGATGAAAAAGTTGAGGGAATTAGGAAATTAACCCAAAGTATGAGATATTTCTCAGCTTTTTATTCAAAACAATAATCTATGGGAGGTTGATTTTGAAGAAGACAACTATACATAGACCAACAACAAGAGAGGCCATAACCTAATAGAAAAAAATTAGATAGATGCATACTCTCATATCATTGGCTAGATGAAGGAACTTGTGGTAAAATTAACTGGTTCATATCATTTGCCAATAAGAGTTAAAATAGTGGTAAGTGAATTAAAAAAAAAAATATTTTAAATATGAGTAGATGTGGGAAGACCATCGTCAATTTTTTGATATGATAGAACACATGTGGAATTATTCAAGAAATGGTGGGTTGTATGATCTTCCAAAAAAAATTAAATATATGACATCTAGATTAAAAGAATGGAACAAGAACACTTTTGAAAATATTTTTGAGAAAAAATAACTTAAAGATGAAATTTCAAAATTCTAAAAAGGTGATCATAATAATCATGAATCAAAGATAATGGATTTTCTTAGTGAATATCATAATATTTTGATTAAGTAAGAGAAATTATGGATATTAAAATCAAGTTAGATTTTGTTAAAAGGAGACAAAAATACAATTTTTTTTTCATAATATGGGTATAGTACAGAGATCAAAATCCAGAATTAGTAGAATTAAATCAATAGAAGGGATTTGTATTAAGGATCAAAGTGAAATAAGAAAATAAGAAAAGTATTTTTATCAGAATATTCTAGGATTAGAGGATATTGAAGTTCTTAATGATAAACTTCTTCAAGATGTACCTTCAGTTATAATGAATGAAGACAATAGGAAACTAATGGAGCCTATTACTCTAGAAGAAGTTCATTTAGCTCTTTTCTCTTTTAATAAGGATAAATCCCTAGGTCCAGATGGGCTCTCTGCAACTTTTTACCAACATAATTGGGATATAGTGAAGGATTATTTATTGGTGGTAGTGGAACAATCTAGGGTAAAACAATACATACCTTATAAAATAAATGCAACATATCTTACCCTAATTCCAAAAAAGAAGGATGTTGAATTGTTTGATTCTTTTAGACCCATAAGCCTATGTAATATGGCATATAAGATTATCTCCAAAGTGATGGTGAATCGATTAAGGCCATTGTTAGACAAAATTATTTTAGAAGAGCAAGGAGGATTTGTGAAAGGGAGACAAATTCTGGATGGGATCATAGTAGCTCATGAAGTTATACATTCAACAACTTCAAGAAAAGAGAAAGCAATGATCTTAAAACTTGATATGAGTAAAGCCTATGATAGGGTTAAATGGGATTTTCTTTTTGTAGTTTTAGAAAAGTTTAGATTTGAGAAGAAATGGGTTAGATGGATTAAAGCTTGTGTCTCTACAGTTTCTTATTCAGTGTTGGTCAATGGGTTAGTAACAAAATATTTTAAAGCCAAGAGAGGCCTTAGACAAGGAGATCCTCTATCTCCTTATTTGTTCATTATTATGGCAGAGGTTTTGAGTAGGAACTTAAAGAAGGCTTACAAATATGGGCTTATAAGTGGACTTAAGGTTAGTAATAACATCGACAACATCACCCATCAATAGTTTGTAGATGATACAACCCTTTTTGGAAGGGCAAGGATAAATGAGGCCAGAGCTTTGAATAACTTTTTAAAGGAATACGAAAGAGCATCAGGGCAAAAAGTTAATAGGACAAAATCCAAAATTTACTTCCTTAACACTCCAACTAATATCAAAGCAAGAATTTGTAGGTTACTTCAAATGGAGGAGGCAAATTTACCAACAACTTATCTAGGGATGCCTTTATTTGAGGGGAGAATGAGGATAGAATTATGGAATCCAGTTATTAGTAAAGTTCAGAATAAACTACCAGCTTGGAAAGGTAGATGGTTATCATTAGCAGGAAGAGTGCAGTTAATTAAGTCAGTCTTACAGGCCATTCCAACATATTATATGTCATTGTATACTATGCCAAAATCAGTTGAAAAAAGTTTAATCTATATTATGCGATCCTTTTTATGGTCAGGTTTACATGATAAAAGGAAATTTCCTTTGGTGAAATGGAGCAAGGTGTGTGATGATAAAACTAGGGGAGGTCTTGGTTTAAGAGTTCTTACAGATGCAAACTTAGCTCTTAGGGGAAAAGTAATCTGGAGATTGTACAAAGAGAGTCAAAGACAATGGGCAAGAATTCTTCTAAGTATGTTGAGCCCAATGACCCAAGTTTAATATTTACTACATTCTCTCTACCAAATGGTTCTGCTCTTTGGAATGGTTTAAAAAATCTATTGATCTAATGATTAAAGGTTTAAGATGGGTGGTGGGAACTGGAGAAAAAATTCTATTTGGATGGATACTTGGTGTGATAAAAAACCACTCAATTTAGATCCAATTTTGAAACCTTGGATGAGATTGCTTCAAGACAAATATGGTGATAGGGTTTCAAACATTTTGTACAAGGATCAGGAAGGAAGATACAAATGGAAAGAAGATTTTTTTACAAGTATACAAGACATTGATGCTAGGAGGCAATTGAGTAGAAAGATAACAACTATGATTATTCCGAGGGGAGCCAAGGATAAATTGATTTGGGAGTTGAATAGCTTAGGAGAATACACAACAAGAAGTGGATATAATGTAAAGCACCAACAAAATAGTAATATCACTAGAATATGGAGAGATATTTGGGATAGCCCAAGCATTCCTAAAGTCAAAATATTTGTTTGGCTAGTAGGTCATAGAAGAATTTTATCCTGGGATAACCTTATGAAAAGGGGTTTTCATGGCCCCTCTCAATGTGTTCTTTGTAAAAAGGAGGAGAGTATAGACCATCTCTTGGGACATTGCTCAATAGTCTAGAAACTATGGCAATGGATTCTTAATATGTTTGGTAAATGCATGGTGATGAATAGCAGAATTGAAGATTGGTTAAAGCAATGGTAGAGCACTTATAAAAGTGAGGCTTTATAGACAATATGGGATATATCAAAAGATACAATACTTTGGATTGTATGGCTAGAAAGGAATAGAAGAATATTTAAAGGAAAGGAAAGCAATTTAGAGGTAATGAAAAGGAAGATATGTTTAGCCATAGAGGAGTCTAAACCAACCCTATCAACTCACCCAGTCCCTAATCTGGAAGCAGAGAGCCTTGATAGATGGAGTCAAGTCATTAAATGGAATTATGATGTTGGGTACAAGAGAAGCAAAAAGAAGGCAAAGAATATAAAGTGGAAACCACCAGATGTGGAGTTGGTTAAATTGAATTTTGATGGAGCATCTAAAGGAAATCTAGGACCAATAGGAGGAGGAGGAATAATTAGAAATAATAGAGGAGAGATTTTGTCTCATTACACTTTCAATAGTGGATTTAAGACAAATAATGAAGTTGAAGCTTGGGCGGCTTTAGAAGGGTTAAAAATATGTAAACAAATGAAATGGAACAGAGTATGGATGGAAGGTGATTCTCTCATAGTAATAAATGCAATTTTGAGGAAAGCAAAGGCTCCATGGAACATACAAGAGATAATTATGGAAATTCAAGATCTTGCTAAAGAGTTTGAAGAAATCAGGTTTACACATACATTAAGGGAAGGAAACAAATGTGCAGATAGGCTAGCCAATAGAGGGGTTTTGATTGAGGATCGTGAAGTTAAATTCTCCTTTCCATGGTTAGAGGAAGTAGTAAGTTTAGCTGAAGCTGACAAGAAAATGTTGACTGCCTGAATCAAATAATGATTAAGATTTACTTTAATGTTTTCCATTGGTAATATCTGCTTTATTTTATAACAATAATGTGTTTTCATATAAACTATTTATTATAATTTTTGTGGTTGCACTTGTGTTTCAGGAAGGAAACTAGCAATCCAGATTTGGTAAAGCGGACTATGATAGTGCGATGTTTTGGAAATATTACTCTACTAAGATGCAATGCATAGATAGTAGAGGTGAAGTTTTGGTATTGTGAAGGCTGCTATAGAAAAATGTCAAGAAGGATGTTGAATTCTAGAATATTTGTATTCATACAGAAAATTGAAAAGATCCAGAAAATGAAAATCAAGAATTCAGACATTTTATGTAAAATGATGTAGGTTTCTAGCTATAGCATCTCAATTGAGATGAGAAGTGTATCTATTTGTAAACTCTCAAGCTCTAAAGAAGAGAGTTGTAATTTGTCAAGGGTGGGGGACCCGAGTAAAAATATAAAAATAATGCTAAACAAATCTATCAATTAATGGGTTA
Source organism: Wollemia nobilis (assembly GCA_028583015.1). Taxonomy (NCBI): domain Eukaryota; kingdom Viridiplantae; phylum Streptophyta; class Pinopsida; order Araucariales; family Araucariaceae; genus Wollemia; species Wollemia nobilis. The sequence goes on from JAQPPZ010009575.1 coordinate 1,842,018, forward strand.
AATCACTAAATAAATCTACTAAATAATGAATTAATGTTTATGAAAATAAATCACTATAACTCTAAATTTGAAGGCCTTGGATATGTTACAAATAACATGCATATAATAAGAAGAGTCTCAGTTTAAAAAATGCATAGCTAATTAATAAACATTGAAACAATTATAGATATTATTCCTTGTAGACACCCTATAAAACAAGGACTAATATTATTGCTCACCTTATGTTATCTAATGTGAATATCATATCAAGATTATAAAAGGAAATTTGGTGAATGGATATTCTATGGATGATTAAGAGATAAGATAGGATGACCAAGAGTTTCGATATTCAATAATAATATAATAGTAAGCAATTCAACATATTTAAGAGTAAAAATAACATGTCAATATGTAAACTAGATATGGAAATGATGAAGGGTATTTACTTGTATTTTAAAAATAGAATTTAATGGAAATTTTTAAATTGTCTATGTGGGATTGAAATGAGCCCCACTCATATTACATCATTGTCATTATATCATAGCATTTCAACTAGCCACATAGTGGTATTACAACATATTACTTAATGAGATATGAACTTAGTTCTCTTAAATTAAAGCTTGCATTACTAACCACTAAATTCCATGCTATTTTTTAGGCATGTATAGAATTGTTTTCCAATTTTACTAATTTAAACTAATAATCTTGAAAAATATGTTAAATCTTAAAAACTAAAGTTGATTCCGACACATTGTAAGGCAATAAATGATTAATATATTTTGTAAAATAGGATAATAGTTGGGAGAGAATAAGCAAAAACTTAAGGAGTAATATCATGACACTTGATAAAACTTACATACTTTATGAACAATTAAAAATCTCCTCTTATGTTAAGGTAAGGATAAAAGGGCTCTCCAAAAGTAATATCTACCAATTCAATTTTAAAGTTCTTTATCATTCTTATTCTGATAGCAAATATAGTAAACTAGAAAAGTATTTGCATCATGACAATGAATTATGAATGATGAACACATGGTGTATTTCTCCATCCAAGATGCCATTGATCCATCAATGAAACTTACATATTAAAATATAGAAGAGAACCCAAACAGAGTAACCATCATTTTTAATGAGTTTATCCACTAGAAAATTTATTTTCAAACAAACTACTACCTAATGATGCCACAAGGGTTTTATCATTGAAATAAATTTTTTATTTTATTTTTTTATATTTATTTAATTTTATTTTTTCCCTCTCCTTTTATCTTCTTTTTGAAGTGAAAATAAGCATATGAGGTACACTAATGCTTATACATTTGCAAAAAGGGTGATAAAAGTTTTTTATAAAGATGATATATTATGAGACTCTATACTTGTAGGTATATATAGCAAGTAATACATAGTGCACATGGGTATAAAGGTAAGACAAATAATCTAATGGTCATATAGTGAAATAGACCTTGAAATACAAATAAATGATACTATAGCAAGGAAGTGGTGGCTACTACTATAACTGATGAAAAATCTAGTACATATAACAACATTAATTATTCTTGAAATGTAATAAGTAGGTTGAAGTAGAGTGTTATACAAACACTTATATAGCAACTATGTTAGCTTCATTCAATTTTATGGGAGAGGATGGATAGATTGTAATGGAGGTAGAAATAATTATAAATGCTTAGGGATCTCTCAATAGTCTATGCTCACTATAATCTCTCTCTTTTATTTTTTTTAATAAGCCTTGCTAGCTAGTTTCTCAATCCCCTTTTATGAAATATGATTTCATCACTATGTTACTTTTATAAAAATATCAATAATCTTGTAACACATATATAATTAAAAAAAATCCATACCATATGTGACAAGCAACTGATTGACAAAATTAAGTGCAAGTGATGATTGTGGGATACTTTTATAAAGTATATACGTGAGCTATGTAGGGGATAAGCATGGAAAAAAATATGAAATAGACATAGAAATATTTATGAAGTGATGGTGATTAGACTAGTGATGTGGATGGGGATAAGGGTGAGTTGGAAAGAAATTAAGGTAAATAAATATTTTTGAATGATAATGATAATCCTTAAGAAAAGGTGAAAAAAAATACAAATATTATATATTTTCTTGCAATAAAAGTATATTTAATCTAAATTTTGGAAAGACAGCAATCAACTCCATGGTATCTATGGAAGAACTATATTTCTAATTCTCTTAATTTTTTTAGTGATGAAAACCCTTAATGTTCTAAAAATTATAGTTCTATTTATATTACTCATATAAGCTATGTTGCATACCACTACTATTACAATAATAATATTCCCTTGTAGATATCTCTTAGATGATATAAACAATATACTATAATATTATTTAAAAAAAAGAATATAATAAATTGTTTCCATACATGAGAAGTTGGTCTTATTAATTTTTTAGTGAGGATGAGCTCCTCCATTTATCATCTACAAGAGATTAGTACTTGATATACGATAAAGCGAGATAATGGAAGTGCATTTTTCCTTTCAATACACTTTGGAAAATAATCATAAAAAGTGCATGTGAAATAAATCTAAAATAATTTAATAATTAGTATATTTATTAGTGTTATATATGGTCAATCATGATAAACTATGGACATAGATGTACATCAATAATATATTAAGATATCTTATAAAGTAAAAATTACATGAAATGATCCTAAATGCTTCAATTTTAAAAAATATTATTAATATTTTGGTGATGTTACACAATGCACAAAGACTCATGAGGGGTACTATCAAGTGTTGAGGGAACTTAAATCCTTGATTTCTTCAAAGTGGGTACCTCCACTTACCACTCTACTAATAACTCATACATAAAATCTATTAGAGCAACTCAAACCTCCAAAACCATGACTAAGTAATCATCCAAACATGTTGATAGTGAGATAGTCTAGACCAATAAGTGGTATTTTAACCATATACCCATCATATGATAGTCTATTGAGCTCATTAAAATATATAATAAAATAGATTATAAGTAATTGTAGTACCTTGATTCTACCCTATTAAATTTTTTTAATTTTAGAGGAGAATACAATTTTAGATTAGGCAGTTAAAAACATCTCAAATTTCTCAAAATTTGACTAAGGTAGACTAGATCAATTTGCTTGCAAAATCTAACCAATTGGCTCCAAAATTTGGTTTGATTGTTGAGGGGGACCAATTGGCATGTAAGAGAAATTGGATCAATAAAAGTAATCAATTTAATTATAAATGTAAGCAAATCACTTGTAAAATGTAAGTGATTCACTTGCCACACTCGAGTGAATCACTCAAATTGTCAGAGAGATAAAATGAGGCATGGATCTCAAGGTAAATATTTTTAAAAGTGACATTTTAGTTTGTAGAGGTGCTCTAAGTTATTTTTAATCCTTCTAAACCTATTAGAGGTATGATTAGAGGCATGTAATATTTGGAGGTACACCATTTTTCTAAAGTTACCCCCAAATATTTACTCTTAGGAGAAGTAACTATTTTTCATGCCAAGTAACTTAGGTGTAAAATTTTACTATAAATAAAGGCTTAAGACCCTTATTATAATCATATTTTGACCATGAGGATTACAATTGTGCTCTATGAAATCTACATTGTTCTTTATACTTATGAGTCTGCAAGAAATTGATAAGTGTTAGAAAATATATTACATTATTTGGTACAAATAATTGTACCACCTTGGTTACATTATTAGACTAGGAGTTTATCTTAGGTTAAGTAGTTACTTGGGGAAGAAGTAATAAATGCACAAGTGTTAGAATGTGCAAGATATAATAGGATAAGTGTTCTTAGTAGTGCATGTGCACAAGTGTCTATCATGCAGAATGTACATGTGTCCTTAGAGTAGGAAAGTGAAGAGTCACATACTAGTATAAATATGTGTGACTTAGCATTGTAATAGATGTTGAATAAAGCATGCAATATCATGCACTAGTAGAGTGGTGAAAGAGTTCCATATATTGTAACAAGTTTTAATTTTTGTGAGTTTATATCAATGGCTATTTCATGAGTTGTTTTAGAAGTTTCTTATGCTATTTACTTGCTCATTAGACTTCCATTAACATAGTTATAATATTGGAAGCTTATTTTATTACTTGTGGCTGGATTTATTTTAAGTTTATAGCTTCAAAATCTAACAATAGTATCAAAGCACAAGGTAGATTGATAGAAAATAGAGAGAGAGCTACAAGGGACCACTATTACTACTATCGGCTTGAACTCTACTGAGTAACACCCATCATTGTATCTTTGTAAACCGGACCTACCATTGTGTGCCACTGCATGCAAACACTGCCATCTCAAAATTATTTGATAGAAGGCCTCAATCTACATGGAGGAGATATCAAGAGAAGATCTTGATAGTGAAGAATTTGGGACAATTATTGCCATCCAACAACAAGCCCAAGGGAGAAGGATTTGGCAAGAAGATTGCCAAACTTTTGGAGGAGTCTTTCCAAGCAAAACTATGAGATTCGAGGGCTACAAATCAAGAAGGATTGGACTGCAAAAGTGCTGCAAATTTTAGAGGTTAAAGGCAGCTCATTAGACAATAGTATAGCAGCAAGTTTAAGGAGTTCCAAGGCTGAAATTTCATCCAGCATAGGGCAGCATTCAGGTGATCCAAGTCACCAAGAATTCCATCATCAAATCAAGGTTGAAAAGGTATGCAACTTAGGTGAAAAAGGTTCATTAGTTGAATTCTTATATTCAGTTCATTATTAAGTTTATTAAGCACAAATTTCAAGGTTTAAAAGTTGCATTAAAAGGTTCCTAGATTAAGCCTTCAAGGAAGTGCAGAAGATAGTTTTTCACCAGGAGTATAACCTGCACAAAAGAAAGAAGGGTTATATATATATATATATATATATATCAACCTCCTATTATCTAAGTAAAGAAGACATTACTCTAAAGCTTATATTGCATAGTGTAAAGCATTGTTATCCAAAAAGCAGTTGAATATCTGTTGGAGTCAAGACACTCGGGCAGTGTTACATTTGAAAGGTTGAGAGCCATTATAGGCAGCATCGAGATTTTCTACATTGTGTAAGTGAGATTTAAGAAAGGGCCTTCATAAGGTTGAGTTGAGCCATCTGAAGTATTGAGTTGAGCCTGTAAGCGAGTTGAGGAAATAGAGCAGCTAGCACCTGTGAACGAAGGCTGAATAGAGTAGTGATAACAATAAAAGTTTGTGAAGCACTTGCGACCAGTGCTGAAGGAAAGGGAGCATCATTGGATTGAAAGAACCACTCAAGACTACTAGTAAGATAGCTGTTATGCTCATTTGCGAGGTAGTGGAATCACTCTATTAGCCAACGATCATCAAAGCACTGGATTAACGTGTGGAGTAGTTAGAATACACGCCTAGGAGTTGATTTAAAAGTGAAGGCACAAATTGGGGGTCAAGCGCGAAGACCACACAACACTAAAAGCATAGTTGTTTGTAACTTAATATGTATACACTAACTTATGATACATATATGCTAGTAGTGAACTAGCGAGCAAAGGAGATGTTACCATAATCATTTCATTTGCAACCGTTACAAGAGTGGTTCCTTTCAAGCTGTTACAAGACTAGAAGCTTGAGCATAGTGAATACACATGGTGGATTATAGCTAAAGCTATTACAGGAGGAATATATTGGTTGAAATCCAAGCCCTAACGCTAGAGCCCTTACATAGCCATTACAGATTGTGTGAAGCCATTACCAAGGAGTAGTGATAATCTCTGTTGCACACGATGTCATCACCTAGTTAGAGGGTCGCACTGGAATGAAGATCGCAGTGTAAGAAGCCATCGTGGAAGATAGCAATTAAGCCCAGGTCAAAGTGAGAATGCCATGCACATCAGATATGTAGGAGAAAAAGACTTGCCCTCACTAAACTAACGCATCCAGAGGATTCAAACCTAATAGTTTAATTCTACACAGTCATACACGTTTGGTAGATGTTTTTTTTTTTTTGATTTTACATGGTGGACTCCGCAACATGATGATGCAATATTCTGTGCTGTCGGTCTGGAAGCCATCACACAGTACTTCCCCCAGTCCGTCCCTATAACTTCCATGCCGCAATCATTTTAAACCTCACACACGTCTGGTAGATGTTTTTTTTACATGGTGGACTCCACAACATGACGATCCAGAATAGTATTCTGTGCTGTTGGCCTGGAAGCCGTCACACAGTACTTCTCCCAGTCCATCCCTATAACTTCCATGCCGCAATCATTTTAAACCTTTTATACCACTGAAAGCACCAGAAAAGGGATAAGCATTTAGTCTGGTCAAGCCCGAGATATGCTGCGATCAATTTAAACATTTTACACCACTGAAAGCACCAGAAAAGGGATAAACATTTAGTCTGATCAAACCCGAGATTTGAACCTTGGACCTTCGCCCCTTACTGGGTTTAGATGAACCAATTGGTCTGCGGAGCCATTGCTTATCCAATTGTGTCGACAGTGAGGAGACCATTTGATAGTAGCCATCATTTGCAGGAGAGATATCTAAGGTAGTAGCGTCAGTAGCCGCCATTTCGAATGTAAGTAGTTGTTGAAAACTGCATGTGAAAGTTGTTAAGGAACAATGTAAGTTTTACACCTTGGAGCTGTGCATTAAGTGAAAACACCAACAAATTCAAACAACGCATGTCAACTTGGAGATCCTCATTGAACTAGCTGTTTGCACGCACTTCAAAGAGGATAGAAGGAAGTGGCATTGGTGATCGGACGACACCGGTTGATGCATAATCAAAGGTTTACATAGGTCTAAATTGAGAGCCGTTGAATAGTTTTTAGACATCATCACATTTGTGCATGGAAGAATATCGAACCTAAGGACATTTGAGCGATAGCACACTCACTAGAATACACAATCATTAAATAAAAATCAAGCATGCATAGAAGCCATTTGAATTTACACCTGAAGAAGGATTTCGCTGACTCATTCCTCATAGCCAGTGCCAACGCTACTATCATGCTTACAAATTAGGGTTACTCGATTCACATACAACCAAAATTCATTGAGAAATTCTCACATGGACACAGTAGAGTAACCGAGCGCAGAAAATATTAGAGCGCTATTAGAGGCATGAATTGAAGGCACTGAACAAAGCTTGGAAATCATCCGATGGAGTAGCCGTTAGAGTTTGGAAGACCGAGCAAGTTGATTGAGTGCACACAACGAAGTTTTGTTTGGAAGAGGTCAACCATTGCTTTTGAACATAGTGAAGCCAACACATATACTTGCTGCCAACATTTTGAGTTTTGCGCATCATTCGAGACACAATATCACAAAGAATAACGAGGCCTACACAAAAGTCAGACAACACCCTAATTAGAAGCATAACCGATCAAAGGCAGGAGACCGAACTCTCCTTTTCAAAGGTAATTTGATATATCATATGCTATCTAGAAATTATAACCTTAGACAACTTTTTAATAAACCAATTAAAAGTACTATTTCAAATTTCATTGGTGAAGATTTAAATATTATAATATTTGCAAATAATTATAGTAGGAGATATAAGGGTTTCTACTTTAGAAAATTGAAAATTTATTATTGCAAATATTACTAATTTTTAAAATTTCAAATTAGGGAGTTATATGGAGTGTTACTTCAAAACTTAGAAAATTAGAAATTAGAAAATTGACCTATTGAATTTAAGGATAGAGAAGCAAATTATTGCTTGCTTAATAAAATTGCTTTACTTATCTCATAGTCACATTAGGGAGATAAAAGGAATTCAACCCAAGGAAACTAGAAAAGCTAAATATAATTTCAAAAATATTTGGTAAAATCAAGTATTTTACAAAACTTATCTAACTTGATCTTTTACTTGGGAGTCATAAGGTAGTCTACATAAAAGAAATATGGCAAAGAAAAAGTAAAGGAAAACAAGTAATCCAAAAATAGAAACTCAAAAACTAGAACTTCATGAGTTGTCAAAATTAGTTGAAGAAGAAAACCTATGTCTACAAGAAGAACTAATTTACATTGGAGAGGACTTATGTTTTCAAGAAGAAGAAATTTACATTCAAGATGACTCACTAGAAGAGACTAAGAAATGATTGCAACTACTAAAAAGGTGCACACAATCAATGATAGAAAAAATTGAAAGTCAAGAGAATACATCTACAAAGAGAAAGAAAGTTCTACAATCAATCATGAGAGAGGTCAAAAATGAAAGTTTCTCAACACTAAAAGATTACTTAAATTCAGAAATTGATGAAGCCCAAACAAACTCAAAATATGTGCTCACCTTACCTAATGATATAGGAAAAGTAATGTATATGACATTACTTTCTAATGATGTTCTCAAAGACAAGAATAGAAGACAAGAGGACATGATCGAAGATTTAAAGAACATGTATATAGATGAAGCAAATGCTTTAAACAGTATGCTTGCAGATATTACTAGTGAATCAGAAAAAGAGGATTATTCTACACTTCAAAAATACATGCAAAGTGTTCTTAGTAATTCTAATGATTACTATGAATATTTTATTACTATTCCTACCAATCTATGAAGAATAATATACAAAGGAATTATCACTCTTAATGTTTATAATATAAGAGAACAAGAAAATATTAATGACGTAAAGAACAATATAGAAATGAAAGATGCTTCTAATTATACAAACAACTTATGACCTATGATGATAGATTCATGTTGCAATACCATAGAATCAAAACCATTGATGATTGATGCATGTAATGACACTAGTGATTTACCTCAAAAGGAAAATATATAAATTCTGATGCTTGTCAAAATGTAAAGAAATATTATAATGCAAGCATTGATGCCAGTGATTTATAATTCTTGACTAAGGTAGAATAACCTATTACAAATATTGATGATATATGTGATATAAGTGATTTAAATACAATTCATGATTGCTCGAAAAAAGGTTAAGTTGCTAGAATTGATAAAGGTATACAATCAGATGATGATAGATACAATGATGCACAAGATCATATTGATGTTGACAAAGATCATTCTAATAATTACATTGGTCATACTAATATTTTTTTCAAAATTAACAAGATATGAAGATACATGATAAAAAAACATGAACAGGGAATGCAAGAACCAATTGCATCAAGAATCAGATCAAAGCATGAAGATATTGAATATACAAGTCAGATCAACAATAATGAGCAAGGGATAAAGTTTATGATAGAAAATAGTGATACCAACTTAGTGATAGAGATTGACAAGAATAATTGCTATGAAGGACAAAATGGTTAAAGGGGTTGGTAATAGAAAATAGGTGCAATCATTGTGGTAGACATGGACATACAGTATAGAGATGCTAGAATCTCCATAGTTGTAAGATTTGTGGAGGAACCAATCATTCACAAAGATATTGTTGGTACAAAGAAAATAATTTCTTTGATTAGATATATAATGACAAGAAACATCATTAGTGAATTTTATCAAGTGTATTTCTCAAGGAACAAATATGGATACAAGAAAGGTATGAACTCCTTTGACAACATAATTGGAAGGAAATCAGTAATAGTACCAAAGTTAAAATACAAAGTCAAGAAAAAATATCAAGCCAAGAAGAAGAACAAATCCAAGATCACTTGAAGAATTAAGACACATACAAAGATCCATATTGAAGACTAAAGTATTCAATAAGCAAATAATGTAATACAAGGGGGTCTTAGAAAATATATTACATTATTTGATACAAATTATTGTACCACGTTGGTTACATTGTTAGACTAGGAGTTTATCTTAGGTTAAGTAGTTACTTGGGGAAGAAGTACTAAATGCACGTGTTAGAATGTGCAAGATGTAATAGAACAAGTGTCCTTAGTTAGTTGTGCATGTACACAAGTGTCTATCGTGTAGAATGCACACATTTTTAGCATAGAAAAGTGAAGAGTTACATAATAATATAAATATGTGCGACTTAGCATTGTAATAGATGTTGAATAAAGCATTCACTAGCATGTACTAGTAGAGTGGTGAAAGAGTTCCATATATTGTAACAAGTTCCAATTTTCATGAGTTTATATCAATGGCTATTTCATGAGTTATTTTAGAAGTTTCTTTGTAGACACCAAAACAGCACCAATCCGATTATGTGACTGCAAACACTGATCGCTTTGACAAACACAGCCCCCAGGGCAGCCCTCAGAGGTCAAACAGTGGTCCTAACCACTTTCATAGCAATTTTGTAAGGTCAAGAGGCAATTTGGTACATTTAGACACTTTGCTCGGTATTCGTCTCACCCGGGGACGAATACTAAGATGGGATTCGTCTCACCCAGGGACGAATTTTGAAATCGTCTCACCCAGGGACGAATTCCAAGTTTAATGAGAAAAAAGAAGAATGGCGCCAAGTGGCAGCCAGGGACAGTCGGTTAATGACTCCTACCTCGCACGCGTGTGTGGGTGAACAGATGGGCCGTTAGAGGACTGTCACAAGGGCGATTATGAAAGCCCAAGTCATGGAGGACTCCCCTCCCTCATGGGAAGACTTGACTGCCACATGGCACCTATGACCAACACATGGCGCTTATGCTTCCCTCTCAAAAGAGACCCCATGGGTCTATAAAAGGTGGGACTTTTCTCACCCAAAAGGACAGATTGGAGGCGATTTCAAGCAACGAAGTGCTTGTCCGATTGAATACCCACTTGCATCCTTTTGATTCACCTTCTCACATCCACTAATCTCTTTTGCAAGGGAGGTTATTGGGTGGCTTTTGGAAGCGTGGATCCAACCCAAATCCAACATTTGACCACCTTACACCACCAATTCGTAGACATCCCAATCCTAAGAGGTTTTGGGCCCATCCCTAGTGGATTGGCGCCAAGATCAAGTGCCAACGGTGGGAGGCCCACTTGGGCACCCCCGCACTTTCTAAGTTTTATTCCAAAAGCATTCTAGATTATTGTTTCAGGTTGCATCTCATGTTATTCTATTTGGTTAACTCATAGCTTCAATTTCATAACATTTTGATCAGATTTTATCATGCCTTTTGTCGCTTTGTTGTCCTACTAACTTGCAGGTGGCGACATCGAATTCCCGAGGATAGAGGCCAAATTGGGAGAATCCGACCATCTGGGTCGTCCCAAAATGGCCCCAATTACATAACCCCTCTGTTTGCGGGTGTTTTGGAGGTCTCGGGATTCGACATTGGAGCGGTACCACTTCGGCTTTTCCAACACGGTAGAATTCGTCTCACCCAGGGACGAATAGCAGTCAGAATTCGTCCTGCCCAGGGACGAATTCCAGTTGAAGGTAGATTGGCCGACTGTTTCAATGGCAGTGGCCCTCTGGTGATGTCTTCTGTCCTCTGTCAGGTTTTCAGGTCATTTAGAGTCATTTTGTCTATCGATTTGGCTAATTATTTACATGCATCTTTTGGCGATTTTAGAGAACAAACACTTACTATTTGCAACGGGTGCTACGACATCTTTGTTGTTTCTTTGTTCGTAGGAGGAGCAGCAGAGGTTAAGGACTCATCAACATCAGCGGCGGCATCATCTTGGCCCGCCCATTTCAAGTGTGGGCACGCGGAAAGAGGAACCTTAAGTCTCGATTGTAATCAAATTCTTTTAACGCTCCTAGCCCTTGAAAAGGGAGGAGGCGTATTTGTAACAGAGATCAAGAGAATTTAATGAAAGGGCTGTGTTTTCTCCATTTGCTTGTATCTCATTTCAATGCGTCTCTTTCATTTCATGCATTCTACATTTCTAGGACTTAAGCGTATTTGATTTTGAATGCATCGCAATTAGTGTTTCCTTTGCCCGAAATCTCGTGCTTTCAGTGGCGATCACGGTGGGACCTGTTCCCTGGTTTTTAAGATCACAGAAACTGATTAAATTTTTGTGTTTTGTGCTTGACAGGTACATTTTTTTGTTTCTGACTGTTATTCGTCCTTGATTGTGGTGATTTCTTTACTGTAATTCGTCTGACCCTGAGACGAATTCAAATTCATCTCTGGGAGGGACGAATTCTATTCTGTAATTCGTCTCACCGAGGGACGAATTTCTGTCTGCAACTTTTCATAGCAGAAGATCAGAAAACAACAGATTTGGGCAAGAGAAGAGGTAGGGGTTCTATAATCTGTTCCTATTATTTTTTGCTTTTCTGTTTCTTTGATTTTCTTTCATATTCTGCGTGCTTAAAGAAAGTCAGTGTTGTTGCATGTTTCATTTTTCAAATAAAAGGAATCACACACACATCACGCAACAACTTTAAACCAAGGAGCTGGTCGTAAGACCCCAGCCCTTGAGCAAGACCAACGGTGGGTTCATCACCACCTTGGCTTAGCTTTGCATCCATTTCCCCGATTGTCAACTGTTGTTAGGCGTAAATCCTGATGAAAGCTGACCGAGTGTCGCTGGGGTGATTCCCATGCGTGCGAGGATAAGTCTTCTATGGTAGGTGCCATTAACAGGACAATCCCCCTTTCGTACCGCCTACGTACCACGTACCTTCTGCTCTCACGTACCTATAGTCTCCCTCTCGTAAGGGCGGGTATATAGAGAGGTTGGTATATCAACTTGGTTGGTATATTGAAGGGGCTACCATTTTGGGAGTTATATGAGCCGTCATAATGCATTTGAACGTTCTTCAAAACCTACAAAAACAAAACAAAACATCAAAATGCACTAAACCAGTTTAGGACACACTATTAATCCTTAAAAGAGATAATCACGGTTTGTGTATGCGTGTGTTCATTTTTGCTTAGTGTAGACAAAAAGAAAAATCATCATAAACGAGATAAAAATCTGTTTAGATAGTAGAGAAGCACCGCAATGGTGTACACCCGTAGCCAAGCCCAATCAAGGGCAGAAGCTCCGAAAGGTACACAAGAAGCAGGCACAAGTCGCCTTCGCTTCAGTCCTGAGGACTTGGTCATACCGCCTTATCGGTCTGGCCTACAAAAGAATCCAATTCAGAATCCTCGATGGGGTATGCCCATTCAAAGCAGCCCCTTTCGGGAAGACGCTTTACATGTAGACCTCGATGTAAACAGAGAATCACCTTCTGAGGTTAGACATGAGTGGCCACAGCGCGATGAAGCGCTAGAGAGGCACATTGTCCATTTGGAGGGACAACGTGGATATGGCGTCCCTTCTTTACCTCCCATCAGAACAGAGAGACAAAATCCAGAGCGTAGGGCTCCTTACATGGGGCGAGCTAACTCCGCCCGCCCCTTTCACACCCATGAGAGGGAGCACGAGGAAGATCATCGCATTCCTCAAGGACAACAACATAAAACGCGGGAACCTTGCGCTTTCGCACCAGCTGGATATCATGATCACCCACTGAGGCCGAGCCTCGAGTACATGCCGCCTACCTCGACGGAGGGAAGCGACCCATTGAAATTTTAGATCATCAAAATCGAGGCAAACACATAGGAGAAACACTTAAGCCTCCTGAGCAAAATAGGGTAGACCAAATTGACCCGATAGTCGCCAGACATGCCACCCGTCAAGCCCAAATCATGCGGCTTAAACAAAGTCATCAGGAGATAGAGTATCGACACCGCTTGGATAGAGAGCGCATGCAACGCGAAGCGGATGAGTTACGCTATGAACTACCTGAGAGGGGGCCAACCCCTCGCACCCAAAGAGCCGAACAATATGAGAGGCATAATCCGTTGGTGCGGGACAGGTCTCCTCGACCTCGTCAAGCTTTGCCTCCGAGACCTTATAGACCCGAGAGGGAGGCCACTCCCCGAAACAATGATAGGTACCTTCGGCAGGGATTCAATCGGGGTCATAGGCTTCGCCCGAGAGACTCCTCAAGAATTTTACGAGGAGTATGAACCAGACGTAGAATATGTTGAAACTCCCCATCAAGGCAGGAGGGCTGCCATTCGGCCACCCCTTCATAGGCCTCCAGTCTACCATAACTTACAACGGGAGCGAACAAAAGAGGAAGAAATAAAATCTTTCGATGCATACCAAGCGCTATTAGAGCGTTTAGAGTCTGTGGAGACAAAAGCTGCTGGGCATCAAAAACCCACATTACGTCAACTCCGCAGTCATCCGGTGCATCCCTCAGTGCCTACACCTCTTTACCCCGAACACTTCAAGTTGCCTCAATTGGCAGTTTTTAAAGGTGAAGAGGACGCACAAGAACATGTTACAAGATTTCTAAGCCAATGCTTCGGCATCCAAGATAATGACGCATTGTTGCTTAGAACATTCATAACCACATTCGCAGGCCCTGCCTCGGATTGGTTCACACAATTACCCAAACACGGCATAAGCAACCTAGATCAATTAGTAGATGCGTTTCTTGAACGCTTTGCCTTCAACACAAGGAAGAAGGCATCACTGAGTGATCTGGCTAGCCTCAAGCAATTTGAGGAAGAAACAATGGCAGCATACGGGAATCGATGGAGAGCTTTGCTTTCTAAGTTACCTTACCGTCCCCCTATGTCTGATCTCACACAGATGTTCGCAAAAAGTTGCTTGAAATCGATCTCTGGGCTATTGCAGTTGCAGCAATACGCCAGCTTAGAAGAAGCTTTGGCGCAAGCCAGAGTTATAGAAGAGATCAAAATAGGCGAAGGCGCAATCGCCAAGCCTAAAAAGAAAGAGTGGAATAAAACCACTAAAACCGGGACAACGCAACCACAACATGCTGCGGTTAACCAAGTTGCGATAAATGTTCCCGTGCCTGTGCAAGAAATGCAGCCCCAAAAGGCTAATTACCAGGCAGTGCCTCCTGGTTATGAAAGAGATAATAGAAGACAGGGAGCGAGAATCGGCGGCGTCGCCCTAGGCGACAATTCACCCCTTACACGGAGTCCAGGGACTCCCTATTTGACCGCTTGTCGGCGGCAAATTTAGTCACTCTGCCAGAAATCCAAACTATAGACCCTAACGCTCCTAAGCCTAGGGGATACGAGAGAGGAATTGTATTGTAGATTCCATAGGCGCGAGAGGACACGACTTGAATGGATGCTTGGAAATTCAAAGAATTAATCCAAGATTTGATCGACAATAGAACATTGGCCGTGGACAACCCCATAGCACCAAATAATCAACAAATGGGGGTATTCAAGGACCCTTTGCCTGCCCACGAAGCACCGACAAAACCTCTCCAGATTAACGAGGTGCGACAGAATCTTCCCATGCAAGGATTTGTGGGAATGATTAGTATAGTGACAAGGAACAAAAAGTACCCAGCGGTTGCCCCCGAGGTAGCTACGAGGGAAGTTTCGACAACATCGCAGCCTCAACAACGCCCAACGCAATTGCCTCCGCCTAGACCCGAGGTCACGATACGGACCAAACTCACGCAGAGTTTGCGGACCACATCGGCTAGGCTGTCCATTTACGAGCTTATTCAACAGTCAGCACCCCATAGGGAAGCTCTTATGGACATTTTAAAAGCCATCGAATTACGGCCTCACGAAGCAAATTCTTTCAACAACTTCGTGGGACATGTGAAACGATGTACGGAGCCGGTCATCACCTTCAGAGAAGATGAAGTCAAAACAATATCGAATGACATGGCAGATCCACCCCTGCACGTTATCGCGCGGGTCAACGGGATCCCGTACAAGAGAGTGTTGGTAGATACTGGCTCGTCCAGTAACATCATTACCACTTGCAGCCTTAAAACATTTGAAGTTGCCGACCTCTCACATCACGGCCTCCACGTACACACTGCGAGCTTTCAACGATGCAATATGCTCGACGGTCGGCACGGTTGTTCTGCCTGTCCGGGTAGGACAAAAGACAATACCTACATTGTGCCATGTGTTGGAAGGCGAGATGGCTTATAATATCTTGCTAGGGCGGCCTTGGATCGGGGACATGAAGTGTGTCCCTTCGATCGCTCACCGGTGCTTAAAGTATGCTTTTGAAGGAGAAATACATGTAGTCCCAATGGACTTAGAGCCCTTCAAGTATTGCAATGCGGTACAATTCATGCCTCAATCGACCCTCCCTTCAACGCATTTGGATTTCCAGTTAAATCCATCTAAACAGGGTCCAATACCGCAGGCACCACTGGTGACCAAATCAACAAAATCCCAACCAGGTGAGTCTTCATCATCTGCTCCTTCATTATCAACGCCACTTGCCATGGCCAAACAGAAGGACAAGGGAAAACGAGATCATGGAAGAGGCTAAGCCCCTAGAAGAGGGGTTGCCCACAATTTCAACGGTATCAACGGAAGAAACACCTCACACAGCAGAAGCGGAGACTCCTAAAATGCTGAACATGGAATGGACTCGGGAAGGACTCCCGTTTCCTCCCACCCAATCATCAACAATCACTGTTGGAATGGAGGAGTATTTAGTGCAAAATGTTGTGGCAACCCCCGCATTGGAGTCGGTACAAGACATGGGGAGACCTCGCCTTCCCATAGGGACAGTTGTTCCTCTAGGCTACCCACCAAACCGGACAAATTTTGTGTATGGGGGCCTTGATCATGGTCTTGAACCATGCAAACAAAAGGAAGCAGACGAAGAGCCTTTTGTTGAAAACATCAACTATCTGTCAAACCCGAGACTTTGCCCTAAAATATCTCGACCAATGCAATTGGCATGGATACGGGCTAGGTAGATATGAGCAAGGGATGCGGGTCCTTTGCCAACCAAGATATCAGATGCCATATGATAAGTCAGGAGTAGGGTTCAACCACCCCCTGCCCTTAGACATCTTGGTCAAAAATATGCAAGGCCTAGAAATAGGCAACAAGGGGGGATTGGCACTAGATCCTTATGCCAACCCAAATACAGAATATACATTGGGAGATTACCTCCCATGGTCAACAAACACCCTTGGCAACAGTAGTAATCCCTCTCCTTTGCTAGAGAGAGGCGAAAGTTCGGACATTAATCCTCAAAGAGAACATCAACGGCTTTCGGACATCTTTTTGAAGCTATTCCCCTTAGAGGTTCCAGTTGAATCAATACAGTGTCAAAAGAATCAGGTCCCTCCACCAAGAGTGGAACAACCGCAATGGGACCGGATTAACTTCTTGGAACAAGGAGAGTCCTCAACGTCGCAAGTAACGAGTTGTTGAAGAGAATAAACACTTTTGGGTCTCCAAAAGTGATTTAGAAGATGAAACTGAGATGGACTATCTCAGACATGCGCGACGACATTACCGCCCTTTAACTCATGAAGATCTAATGGGACAGATGGGCATACGGTTAGGGCATGAATGGTGGGTAGACCCAGCGGGGTGGGACCTAGTGTTGGATCCATGGCTCCAAATTCACGATGAGCATCGTCCACCTCGAGACCCTATCATGACATCAGTACCAAGGGAAGACCCCGTCTTCCTATCAGCACATAGGGCTGATCCGTTCATACCCGTCCCTACAGAACCAGATCCAGAGCATAGGGAGCACCCAGAATGTTCGAGCTATAACACCCGCGGTAATGGAGACCAAATTCATTCCATCCACATGATCTCCATTGATTTGACCGCACCCATCCGCAATCCGGCCGATCCATCACGGTCATTGCATCTAGACATAGATGCCATCGGCTGGGATCGCGTCAATTCACCTTTATCACCATCGAAGTACTGGCCTTTCGGTGAAATGCTTCATTTTACCTCAAGGACAACTCAAGATATCTTTCAGGCTGAAGAGGGACCCGAGGTTCCAAACGCAGATTTAAACTCAGCTAATGATATCCATTTGATCCCGACTCCACATCAGTTGGAGGACGGATCCCACATGTCAGTCGAGGAAACGACTGACGTAGACATCGGCTTAGACCCAACGAATCCATAGATTATCAAGCTGGGGGTAAGCTTATCCCCTGAAGAGCAAGCCGACTACATTACCCTTCTCAAAGCGAAGAAGGAGGTTTTTGCATGGTCATACAGAGACATGTCGGGACTAGACCCACAGCTAGTCACGCATAATTTAACGCTTGATCCGACAATCAAGCCCGTAAAGCAAAAACTACGAAAGATGCACCCAACAGTGGCCTTGATGGTCAAAGATGAATTGCAAAAGCTGTTGGATGCACGGTTTGTCATCTGCGTGGATTATCCGCCATGGCTGTCCAACATGGTTCCCGTCAAGAAGCCCGATGGGAGGATTCGCATATGCACCGATTTTTGAGACCTAAACAAAGCGAGTCCTAAGGATGATTTCCCCTTGCCAAGCATCGACGCGCTAGTAGACGCTACGACGAGTCACGAAATGCTCTCCCTAATGGATGGCTTCTCAGGATACAATCAAATTCGTATCAATCCTGAAGACCAACTTAAAACGGCGTTCACAACGCCTTGGGGGACATTTTGTTATAAGGTCATGCCTTTTGGCCTTAAAAATGTTGGCGCTACCTACCAACGTGCCATGACATATATCTTCCATGATTACATGCACAAAACTTTGGAAGATTACATGGATGATTTGTTAGCCAAGTCTCTTTTGCGCTCAGATCATCTCGGTGACTTAAGCAAGATTCTCGATCGCCTCATAGAGCATAAGGTCAGACTGAATCCCAAGAAGTGCGTATTTGGCGTCACATCCGGAAAACTCTTGGGTTTTATAGTCTCAAAACGAGGCATCGAAGTGGACCCAAAGAAAGTCAAGGCAATCCTTGAAATGGCTCCCCCAACTACCATCAAGCAGCTCAGAAGTCTGCAAGGAAAGGTCGCGTCGATTAAACGCTTCATAGCGCAATTATCTGACAAATGCCGACCCATGAACAAATTATTGCACAAGGGAGTTACATTTCACTGGGATGACGAGTGCCAGTCGACCTTTGATGAAATCAAACAATACTTGGCTTCGCCGCCGGTATTGGCACCACCTAGACCAGGAGTGCCGTTCTACTTATACATCTCAGCTACTGAGGTGGCATGGGCGCCATGCTAGCCCAGAAGAATGAATTCCACAAAGAACAGGCTACTTACTATCTTAGCCGCACCCTAGTCAGTTACGAACTTAACTATGCATACGTTGAGAAACTCTGCTTGGCGGTGGTGTTTGCTACCAAAAAGCTATGCCACTACATGCTGAGCAACACTACGTATGTTGTGTCTAAGGAGAATCCATTGCGATACATGATGAGTCGTACTTATCATAGTAGTCGCACGGCGAAATGGATCATGTTGTTGACGGAATTTGACATTGAGTTTATTGGGCAAAAATCTATCAAAGGACAAGTCATAGCCGATCAACTAGCAGAGGCTCCTCTTGAAGACGATCAGCCTCTGGTCATAGAACTACCCGATGATGGGGTCTTCCATGTCTCAGAATCGCAGATTCCGATGAGCTCGAGTCACGAGCCGACATAACCCTATTCTTCGATGGTTCTAAATGCGAGCAAGGTGGTGGCACGGGAATTGTATTCTTCACACCGCGAGGGTGCTCCAATGCCCCTGTCATTTAAATTAAACTTCCGAGTGCACCAACAATAATGCAGAATATGAAGCCTTGCTCCTAGGTCTTGGGACAACAATCGCCATGAAAATCAAACGACTGAACATCTTTGGTGATTCGTTGTTAATAGTCAATCAAGTCAAAGGGGTATATCAATGCAAATGCCCAGTTCTGAAGGCCTATAAAGCCCTCGTGGACAAATTCCTGGCAAAACTTGAGTGGTATGACATCGAGGCACTCCCTCGATCATCGAATCATTTTGCGGACACAATGGCCTCCTTGGGGTCACTAATCCCGCAAGACCTTTCCGATGATATGACAACTATTCAAGTCAAAACCTTATCGCAATCCGTGATAGAGCGCGCAAGCTCAGACTTGATGCCAGGAATCCACATGATCCAGATTGAACCATCCTCGGATAAGTTCTTTCGAATCCGAGATCATCTGAAACGTGCCAACTGGGGTCCTTGTTTTCCCCCACTCCCACTAATAGCAACACAACGCTATTCTTACAAGTTCTATCCCATTCAGCATTTGTTAGGGAAGAACTTCGAAAGGGATTAGTTATTCATACTATCGAGGTTTTCGATCAACAGGACTGGTATTTACCCATTAGAGACTACCTCAAGTTAGGTAATCTTCCCTTTGGATTGACGCACGCCGCAAAATGAACATTCAAGAGAAAGCGGCTAAGTATGTCTTGATAGGAGACATTTTGTATCATCGCAACTATGACAGAATTCTTCTTCGTTGTTTGGACCAGCAAGAGTCCACTTGGGTAGTCGCCCAAGCGCACGACGGTACATGTGGTGGTCACTTTAGTGGTATGGCCATTGCAAAGTGCATTCTTCGCATGGGCTATTATTGGCCATCTTTAGAGCGAGATTGTTGTGCATATGTCAAGAAGTGCGTGAAATGTCAACATCATGCCAATTTGATGCACGTACCTTCCCAGGCCTTGCAAGCAGTCCAGTCCGCTTGGCCATTTTTGCAATGGGGCTTCGATCTAATTGGAAAGATCTCCCCTGCATCATCAGGCCGTCACACGTTTATCATAACGGCCACAGAGTATTTTACTAAATGGGTGGAAGCAATTCCGTTAACTTCTACGACAGGACCCCGCATTGTGGAGTTCATCTTGCATAACATCATATGTCATTTTGGTATTCCATCCAAAATAATCTCGGATAATGGGCCATCATTCAAGAACAAAGACGTGCGTGCTTTGACCACAAAGTACAAAATTCAGCATAGCTTTTCAACACCCTATTATCCGCAAGCAAATGGGCAAGCACAAAATGCTAGTCGCCATCCTTAAAAAGACAGTCACGAGACAGTCATAAGGATTGGCACATCCAAATCCCACTTGCCCTTTGGGCTTATCGCACTAGCATTCGGACGCCAACTGGGGCAACTCCGTTTTCGCTCGTGTATGGCTCAGAGGCGGTAATGCCTCTCGAGTTGGAAATTCCTTCCCTACGCATATCAATGCAGGAATTCATCGATGATGACAACTGCGCGGCAGGCCCGGTTAGACCAACTTACGTTGCTTGACGAACGACGCGTTAATGCTCTCGAGCACTTACGTATCTACCAAGAGCGGCTTAAGAAAGCTTACAACATGAAAGTTCACCTAAGGGACTTTCGGGTTGGTGATTTGGTTTTGAAGGAAAACCAACAGAACTCTAATTTGCCGTCCCACCTAAGGGACAAGTTCACGGCAAATTGGTTAGGTCCATATGTCATTGATAGCAAAATAGGACCCGGGACGTACCGGCTAGCTTCTCTTGATGGTATCAAGGAAACAGAACCCTTGAATATCAATCATTTGCGACCATTTTATATCTAAGAGAGCCATATCCCAAAAATGCTCCAAGGATCCATCAAATCACTTGGTCAAAAACACAAAAGCTCCAAGGATTATCGCAATCACTTGGTCAAACCAAAAAGCTCCAAGGATTATCGCAATCACTTGGTCAAACCAAAAAGCTCCAAGGATTATCGCAATCACTTGGTCAAACCAAAAACTCCAAGGATTATCGCAATCACTTGGTCAAACCAAAAAGCTCCAAGGATTATCGCAATCACTTGGTCAAACCAAAAAGCTCCAAGGATTATCGCAATCACTTGGTCAACCAAAAAGCTCCAAGGATTATCGCAATCACTTGGTCAAACCAAAAAGCTCCAAGGATTATCGCAATCACTTGGTCAAACCAAAAAGCTCCAAGGATTATCGCAATCACTTGGTCAAACCCAAAAAGCTCCAAGGATTATCGCAATCACTTGGTCAAACCAAAAAGCTCCAAGGATTATCGCAATCACTTGGTCAAACCCCAAAAAGCTCCAAGGATTATCGCAATCACTTGGTCAACCCAAAAAGCTCCAAGGATTATCGCAATCACTTGGTCACCCAAAAAGCTCCAAGGATTATCGCAATCACTTGGTCACCCCAAAACCCCAAGGATTATCGCAATCACTTGGTCACCAAAATGCTCCAAGGATGTCCACAATCACTTGGTCAAAAATAAAAAATAATCAAAAACAACAAAAATTTGCATCTCATATCTAGGCATACTCAAATTCATCAATAGAGAGCTCTTCTCGCACCTCATATTCATATTCACAAAAACCAATCCATCAAAAATACAAAAACATGTAGCTGCATTAAGCATTGCATCCATACATTGCATATTTGTGGTTGTATAGGTCAAAGGCACCATAGGTTGTAATTGCTCTGATAGACCATCTTGTTCCACACTGTTCCATTTTACAAAAACAACAAAAACACCATGCATTGCTTTTACCACACTAGAGTCAGTGGTCTTCTAATGTATCAAGAGTTTTTCATGATTCAGTCATCATTTTGCTCTTTAGCTCCGTAATGTAACAAGTCAAACAGATTTTACGAAGGTAGAGTCATACTTGAAATACACCTTGTTACGTAACATCCCAACACAAATTAAAACACATAAAACAATTCCTAAGTTGTGTGAACGAAAGATGAAACCTGCACAGTAATCCAGGTCACCAAAAGCGAAACGGTTATCTTGCTCATCCCCCTATGCGAATGACCCCAAGAATGCTTGAGAGTTGGCAAAAGGACAAGCATCCTCCCTACCCAATTCCCTAAGAATCCCTAGTTCTCAATAGTTGCAAAACATCAAAAAATTTGCAAAACGTCAAAAATCAAATATTTGACATCTTACGAGTGCACACATCAAACGGCACAAACGATAGTGATTTTCATCACTCCATCTCCCCAATCCCTTGCTCAAAAGAAAAACAAATCAAAATAAACAGTGATCTTATCACTACAAACGAGCAAGTATCCCAATACAATTGAAGAAAAGAAGGGAGTGGAACTTGAATCCCTGGAACTCTCGACATTCTAAAAGGTCATAAGGCAAGCCTCGGTACCGATTTGGTTGATAGCCTATCGATAGCGGCGGTAAACCTCTCGCATGACGATATATCTGTCACATTAACTTGCGTACAGATCAATGTTTGCATGTGGATGAGCTAGCTTATGGCATCTTGGATAACATCGTAGATTAATCTAACTAAATACAACAAAGGAGTTAGTGGAGCTAATTAGGTGATCCTCAATACGAGGTTCGGTTGAAAGCCCATCGGCATTGGCGGTATCCTGATAAATACCACATAAATGAACTCAATTGCACACACAGGGATGTGAAATAGCTTGGTCAAAAACAAGTCCGATTCATACCTTGTTCAAAAGTCTTGTAAGACAAAGTACAATCGTGGCTAGTGAGTTAAAATATATGAGTCTCGAAAAACCTTAGCTACATTTCTAAACCAACTGCGCTACTTTTCATCTTTGCAATACCATCCAAAAATACAAAAAGAGAAAACCACATATATACATACCAAGTCATTTACCATAGCAATCGTCCAAAAACAAAATAAACAGAATCCTAACAGTCTATGGTGCCATAGCCAAACATCACAAATTTCATTCATCCATTTCATTTCGCATATCACATAAAAATCAAAAACATTTGCATTCATCATTTGCATAAGCATTCATCAAAATAAATAAACATGCATAGTCATTAGCCATCATGAATAAACATCAGATCATCACATGTAAATAAACAAAATAAAATCGGTATATATATATATTATATATATATATATCGTCAAAAAAATGCCCGAAGGCTACAAAACTGGTCCTCGGACCCAGCAATCATATCCAAAAACCCAACCTAAGGCGTCGACCACCATGATCACGCAGGATCGGTGCGACGGGAACTACCCCCATGGTGTGGGTCCTATGGGACCCTGCAGGGCGGCTACTGCCGGCCCCGCATCATGCCTGCTACCGCCTCCCTCATCTAATCGTCGGCGACGAGATGATGCTGACTGCTCAGTCGCACTATCCCTCGTCCACCGTGAAGATCCACTGACCGAGGGCTCAGGTAGCCGCCCACCAAGGTGGATGACCTCCCTCTCCAAGTCTATCCGATGCCGACACCACTCTGCCTCTCATCGATGATAGTAAGACACTGCATCATCATGCTGTGCCAAAACCCTATCCCGCTCTGCTAGCTGGGCCCGCAAAAGATCCCTCTCCCGGTGCGTCCCCCAGCTCCAGATCTCGTATCCGCAGTAGCTCTGTCAGTCACGCAATCTCAGCGCATACCTCAGACTCCATCTCCTCTATATCTGCCTGACGAACAAGACCCTCTGGAACAGCAGCCTGCTCTGGCTCCCATTGCTCCTCCACATCCTGCATGTTCGGCTGATCCGAAGCACCAAAATCAACATCCTCATTCCCCACATCCACCATGTCCGCATCATCCAACGGACCTCCCCAATCATCCCCTGCTGCCTCACCACCCTCCACTGCCGCCTCTGCGCCTCTTAGTGGCCCCTCCCCTCTCCATCGCCGTAGCACCCACCACGAGTCATACTCAGTGGTAGTCCCGACGTCATCTACGTCCGGGACGTCAATCACCGCATCTGACTCCTCGCCCAATGGCGCGGTGACCGGTGGATCTAGAGCCCTCTCATCACCCCGGCGTCGATAGACCACAGGCTCACCAGGCAACCCCTGGCGCACCCCAAACTATCGTGTAACCCGGCTATATGAGAAAAACTCATGCTCGGTCCCGTGCCGCCCAATCAACCACCGCTCCCTACGTACCCGTCGGAGCCACTCTCCAACCTTCGGCCAGGATGGACAGTCCGATAAGGGTGCCAAACCACCTCCCCTAGAGTGAGCCGAGAGAAGGCATCGGTATAATGCTCTACAGCACCTGCCCATCGCCGACTACGCCCCTGCTCTGAGACCGCCGCCACAAAACTGCATAGCCTATCTCCACATCATCCATCGCCACCCGAGTCATCCATGGTAACCCGGTTGGCCTCTCAACTGCTATATGCTGCCACCCGCCTCGGAGATAACTACGTGACCCCCTTCGCTGCCGACGGCGGACCCCATACTGACTCCCCGTAGAGCTGTGCCAACAATGTCTATCCCCATCTCAAAATCAGTGGTGCCTCTATCGGGCACTCTACCAACTGCCACACCAAATCTAGCAGGTTCCACGGGAACCTCGCGCCTGACGAATCAGGTAGAAGCATGTTAGAAATGAGGCCCATCAAGAATGCGTGCCTCACTCCTAACACCCCCCTCTCCTGCCACCAGCCAACCAAAATCCTCGCCGACTGGCGATCCACCTCGTTGTCTCCATGGGTTCGTTACACCCGGCCGCTCCCCATGCCCAAAGCATCTCGTAAGTACAGCGGTCCGCTGATCACGCGGCGATGTCCTAATGGGTAGTCCATCTATCGAAATCCGAAGCAACCGATAGACATCCTCCAAAGTCACAGTCATCTCCCCTATCGGGAGATGGAACGTGTTGGTCCACGGATCCCAAAGTTTGATCAGGGCCATCGGATAGGCCTGATCCGGGACCACAGGCTCCAGTCGAGACACCTGCTTGAGCCCAAGGGCATCAAGCCATTCCCAATCATCATCGATCAATGCACCCCACGCCTCGGTAAAGCGGCGAGTACACGGTACCGGCTCCTAACACCAAAAGAAAACAATTCAACAAAAAAAATTAAAAATCATGGAAAAAAACTGTACAGCATAAAAAGAAAATTCAAGTAGTTGTCTTCAATCCAGTTTCAGGATTTAAGTTTTAAAACACATTTTGAAAAACAACATCACAAAAACAATTAAATAAAACAAGTGCAAATTTAAACAAAAATAAACTCTAGGAGACACTTACAGGTTTCGCCTCGGCTCCGCCGCTCGAACCGGTTTGTGCACTCATGATGGCGAGAGAGAATTCCAGCAGCGCTTCGCTTCGCAGAATTACCTCCTCCTCCCAGAGCTCCAAAATCGCAAGAAAAAAAATGACACAAATGAGCCCAAATTCAAGTTTTGGCCCTTAAATAGACCTATGAGCTGGAATTCATCCTTGACTGGGATGAGCGCTCTGGTTAGCGCTCGTCCCACCCAGGGACGAATTCTACAGCTGGAATTCGTCCCACCCAGGGACGAATTCAGGACAGAACTTCAAAAACATCAAAAAATGATAAAAAATGCACTAAAAACAGACAATAAATTTGCCCGATAGGAGTGCTACTGCACCTGACATCAAGCGCATACAAAATAGACATTGGAGTCACAAATTATCACTATCCTACTCCCTAAGAAGGCTACCATAGCCGGACCGCTCCACGGGAAGACGGATTTCCGATAATTTAATCCCCAAATGGTGTCACAAAAAACAACAAAAACAACAAATAAACGCAACACAAAAACACAGCAATAAGCATTGCCGGACACAAGTGCTCTTGCACTTAACCTCTAGGCAAAGAAATTCGATGTCGGGGTTCAAATTGTCACTCTCTTACTTCCCCAAGAAGGCTACCATAGCCGGACCGCTCCACGGGAAGATGGGTTTTTGATGATTTCACCCCATTATGGCATCACCAAAAGGGTTAACACCCACCAAAAACAGGTCCAAATGTTGGAAAAATTGCACATTCTTAAACGGTAAAACATCTAAAGGCACCCTTGCACAAGTCATCTTGGGTCAAGCGACTCGTCGCTTTTCTCATGAAGGTCATTCCCTCATCGATTCGTCGCTTGAGGGGGTAGTCACACTTAGTCACCAATCAACAATCACACACCCAATTAAGGAAAACGACATGCATTCAAAGAATCATTGACAAAGACAATTACGCTCCTGCTTGGGGCAATAAACAAGCAACAATCAAATCAATCAAACACTTGGCATTTCGTGAATCATGAACACAAGGTTCCCACGAGGATAAAAGGTTGCGCCCTTTGCCTAATCATGGCTGATCAATGTCCAAGCTCAAGTCACACCTCACCAAAATAGGTTAACACTTGAAATCAAACTCCTTAGCTCGTCAGAAGCAAGGATTCAAGAATGCATGCCCTTTCCATGCTTGGGGCATCAAAAGTTGGTTAGGTTACCAAGAAACCCTAATCATTAGTGCTTTGGTTATCTATTTTTGCTCGGCGCTGCGCTATGCACGGCGCATCCCAAAAAGGGGCATCTGTAGACACCAAAACAGCACCAATCCGATTATGTGACTGCAAACAACGATCGCTTTGACAAACACAGCCCCCGGGGCAGCCCTTAGAGGTCAAACAGTGGTCCTAACCACTTTCATAACAATTTTGTAAGGTCAAGAGGCAATTTGGCACATTTAGACACTTTGCTCGGTATTCGTCTCACCCGAGGGACGAATACTAAGATGAGATTCGTCTCACCCGGGGACGAATTCTGAAATCGTCTCACCCAGGGACGAATTCCAAGTTTAACGGGCAAAAAGAAGAATGGCGCCAAGTGGCAGCCCGGGACGATCGGTTGATGACTCTGCCTCGCACGCGTGTGTGGGTGGACGAGATAGGCCGTTAGAGGACTGTCACAAGGGCGATTATGAAAGCCCAAGTCATGGAGGACTCCCCTCCCTCATGGGAAGACTTGACTGCCACATGGCACCTATGACCAACACATGGCGCTTATGCTTCCCTCTCAAAAGAGACCCCATGGGTCTATAAAAGGTGGGACTTTTCTCACCCAAAAGACAGATTGGAGGCGATTTCAAGCAACGAAGTGCTGTCCGATTGAATACCCACTTGCATCCTTTTGATTCACCTTCTCACATCCACTAATCTCTTTTGCAAGGGAGGTTATTGGGTGGCTTTTGGAAGCGTGGATCCAACCCAAATCCAACATTTGACCACCTTACACCACCAATTCGTAGACATCCCAATCCTAAGAGGTTTTGGGCCCATCCCTAGTGGATTGGCGCCAAGATCAAGTGCCAACGGTGGGAGGCCCACTTGGGCACCCCCGCACTTTCTAAGTTTTATTCCAAAAGCATTCTAGATTATTGTTTCAGGTTGCATCTCATGTTATTCTATTTGGTTAACTCATAGCTTCAATTTCATAACATTTTGATCAGATTTTATCATGCCTTTTGTCGCTTTGTTGTCCTACTAACTTGCAGGTGGCGACATCGAATTCCCGAGGATAGAGGCCAAATTGGGAGAATCCGACCATCTGGGTCGTCCCAAAATGGCCCCAATTACATAACCCCTCTATTTGCAGGTGTTTTGGAGGTCTCGGGATTCGACATTGGAGCAGTACCACTTCGGCTTTTCCAACACAGTAGAATTCGTCTCACCCAGGGACGAATAGCAGTCAGAATTCGTCCTGCCCAGGGACGAATTCCAGTTGAAGGTAGATTGGCCGACTGTTTCAATGGCAGTGGCCCTCTGGTGATGTCTTATGTCCTCTGTCAGGTTTTCAGGTCATTTAGAGTCATTTTGTCTATCGATTTGGCTAATTATTTACATGCATCTTTTGGCGATTTTAGAGAACAAACACTTACTATTTGCAACAGGTGCTACTGACATCTTTGTTGTTTCTTTGTTCGCAGGAGGAGCAGCAGAGGTTAAGGACTCATCAACATCAGCGGCGGCATCATCTTGGCCCGCCCATTTCAAGTGTGGGCACGCGAAAAGAGGAACCTTAAGTCTCGATTGTAATCAAATTCTTTTAACGCTCCTAGCCCCTGAAAAGGGAGGAGGCGTATTTGTAACAGAGATCAAGAGAATTTAATGAAAGGGCTGTGTTTTCTCCATTTGCTTGTATCTCATTTCAATGCGTCTCTTTCATTTCATGCATTCTACATTTCTAGGACTTAAGCGTATTTGATTTTGAATGCATCGCAATTAGTGTTTCCTTTGCCCGGAATCTCGTGCTTTCATTCTTATGTTATTTACTTGTTCATTAGACGTCCATTAACATAGTTATAATATTGTAATATTATTTAATTACTTGTGCTTGAATTTCCTTTAAGTTTATAGCTTCAAACAATAACAATAAGTACTTAAGCATTTTATCAATGACACTACCCTTCTAGTTTTCTAAGTACATGATGGTTGTGGCATGGCCATTCTAGCCCATATTGATTTGCTTATTAATTTTATAATAAAAAAAATGGGTGGGCATTGATGTTATTTGAATTATTATGAATCTATTGATTACACACTATCCTCATTATGATGCAAAAGTGATATTTGTTTTTAATTTGTCGTAATCTAAACTTTAAATAATTTATTTTCCATAATTTACTTTTTATATATTTCCTGTTTTTGCACTTTACTTTTATGCAAGTAGTTTAGATTAGTGGGATTTTACATGAGGACAAATAAGAGTTGGATGAAAATAATAGGTTAGGAGAATTCATTGACATTCTCATCGAACCTTGTTAAAACTTGGATTAGGGTCATAAACATTAAATTAGATTTTAGGATAATTCCCTATTTCAACATAGTTTTTGGTATGCCTAGTGGGACACAAACCTTCATTTTCCTTATATTTGCATCAAATTCCTTGATTTTCACACAAATTTGCATTTACTTGGATTAGGGTCATAAAAATTAAATTATATTTTAGGATAATTCCCTATTTCAACATAGTTTTTGGTATGCCTAGTGGGACACAAACCTTCATTTTCCTTATATTTGCATCAAATTCCTTGATTTTCACACAAATTTGCATTTATCATGGATGGAACTATTGGCTTAAATCAGGATTTTTTTTCACTGAGTTAAGGCTTCCAAGCTATTTGCTCCAAAATTCAAAGTGATTCACACCATTTTAGGTAAATATTTGAAAGTCACTAAAATTCCAAAAGCAAGTGATTTTCTTGGTAAACCTAAGCAAATTTCTCTAATTTTAACATGCAATTTGCTTGAAAACGTTTATAATTTTACATGATGAATATAGAGTGATTTACTAAGGATAGGAACTAAATTTTTAGCTCTAATGTAAAATTGAAAAAAATGATCCATTTTTTGTGATTTACACAAAAATTTTGTAGGTACTTTATGACTGGCATGTCTAGGACAAACTATAAAATATTAAAACTTTTGCAAAGACAATGACTTCAACAATGCTTGAGTGACATAAAAACTTAAATATAACCTCAAATGTACATCTACTATAGGTGGAAAGCACTTAAGATAGATTCTTAGTCTATTTTATTCAAGTCTAAAATATTAAATGAATCACTTGTAAAATGTAAGTGATTTTTATTGACATAGTAAAATCCATCTAATATTAGATTTGACAAGTGTTCCACTCCATGTCCAGAAAGAAATTCACTAGGAAAATAAAATTTCTTCCTCCCTTCCTCATGGAAGATAATTCACTATAGCCTTGAAGATGATTCATTCTTGAGTGATTTGATTGGACCCCTCTTTTCTACAAAATTTTCTAAGTTAAAATTTGCTAGTGAATTGCTTGAAAATAAGAAGTAAATTACCTATGTTTTCAAAGCACATTGCTATGTTTATAGTATTCTATAAAATCACACTATGTTATTGAATTACCCTAAAATTGTAATCGAAACACCCAAAAATTATGAGTGAATTGCTTGATGGGAATTTTTTTTAGTTTTTTCAATTTTGACCCTAAAACTATGTTTATGTAGGTACATACATGTAAGCATATGAATATGTGATCAAAAGCTCAAAAAATAGAAAAATGCCACTATTAGCTTTTAATGCTATATATTAAATGAAATGCAACCACAAGCACTAAAATAAGCATGCAATATTAACTATATGATAATGGAAATATACTAAGCAGGAAAAAATTAAAAGAAACTCCTAAAATAACTCATAAAACAACCATTAATGAAAGCTCAAAAATAACATACAAATGATTAAAGAACCATCAATCATTTGTAAAGTTATGTGGTACTCAGGAGGGTTTGATGCTATGTCACACCTTGGTTCAGGACTCTGGTGCTATTGGTGGGTATCACATGGAGGCTTTGCCTGTTGATTTGGTCCCTTCTCTGTGGGATCTAGGTAAGGTTTCTAGTGTTTTTCAGCCTTCCCTAAAGAAAGGCACCACTTATTTTGCTCAAGTGGTTTCTGGGTTCGTCTACTAAGGTCATTTATTCTAGGTGCGAAATCAATCCTGTTTCCAAGCAGATTTTTATTTCGGATTGCGTTGTAAACAACATACTTGGTAAAGGGGCTTGGAATCTGGTTGGAAAATTTCAAGGGGGTCATCCAAATATTGATGTGTTGAAAAGGTGGGCCCTGGCCAGATGGAAACCCCTTGGTTCTCTGGATATTGTGGATATTTTGAGAAATTTTTTTCTTATCAAGTTGAATTGTGCAGAGGATGCCACTCGAATTCTGGAAGGAGACCCCTAGCTTTTTGGGAAGTGGCATTTATTTATTTTGAGGTGGGGACCTAAATTTAATCTAGATACTCAGCAAATCATATCTATCCCTATGTGGGTCAAGCTCTTTTATTTCTCTCTGCATTTTTGGGATGAAGGTATTTTTTGAGCAGTAGCTAGTGTCATTGGAGACTTTATCTCCCTGGACCGTACCTCCTTGAGTGGGTCATAAACACATTATGTTTGGATGTGTGTGTTGGTGGATAGAGGAAAGTCCATGCCTTCTTTTATGGAACTCATTTCTCATTTAGGTTAGTGGGTATGATCTATTGAATATGAGAATAGATCTAGCGCCTGTTAGTTTTGTGGTAGAAGTGGGCATGTCCAAAGAACTTACCCTTTAAGGATTTTCCCCAAGTCTGTATCCTTGGAAAAAAATAAAAATACGGTTCCCAAAAAGAAGAAAATATAGGTCCCAAAAAAGAAGGTTGTGGGGAATGCTATTGGTTTGGAGAATCGCGAGCTTCCCTATTGTGAGGAGGGTCCTTTGGTGGGTGTTTTGAACCTATAGAGGTTGAAGCACCATGTTTGGTCATGAATGAGCAGCCTCAAAATTTGGATAACCTGGAGGTGGTTTTAAATGTTGATTCTTCTAATTCTCCTCTGGTCCATAATTCCTTCGATTTCCTGGTGATGGAAGAGTCTGTTATTCAAAAATTAGTGGAGTTTCTTCCATTATCCCCTGTTGTGTCAAGGAAGAGCCCAATTTCTTTTTCTAATATGGGGTTTTTTCCTTCGTATTTCCTAAAGAAGAGATTTCAGGTGGATATGGATCTGATGCTTGCTCCTTATCTGAATGCTTGCAGTAATTGTTCGATGGATGTTCATTCCTCCCCAAAGTTTAGGGTTGGGCTAGTGGATGATCATTGCTTCTCTTCTCTGAGGCTGGAGAAGGGGTCCCCTGGCTCTTTCTCTAAAATATTTTGGAAATCCTGTATTTCCACAAGAATCTAAAGAAAAGTGGGTAAATCAAAGAAGAGTGAATGCATTTCTATAGCTTCTTGTGGTGGTCTTCCTAGTTTGAGTTTGCCTAGAAGAATGAGCTTGAGGTGTCAAAGTAGACAACTCAGTATGGACGTGTTTAAAATATCTTCTTCTCCTAGGAGAGTATGAGTTGTGGTGGGTAGTGATCCGAGTTCTTGGTGTGTTTCTCTTTGCTATTTTCTTTGGAGTTGCAAGAACGAGATTCATTTCTAGTTTTTGGTCTCGTTGGATGGTTTTGGATCCTAGAGTGGTTTTTACTTATAAATATTTGTGTGAGATTTTTATTATTTTCTACCTACATATTCTAATTGCTTTAATTTTCTTTGGTACTCCTCGGGTGGTGTGAGGCCCTTTCCAGTCGATTGGGTAGTGCTTTCGATGCTATTGTTAAAGGGGTCTACTTGTTCCTTGGTGGGATGGGTGGGATTTTCAAATTTTAAATTTTAAATTTTCATTTGCATCATGGAAGAGAGGTCCTGCTACCGTTGTAGGGGTCTTCCTGTTCCTTGGTGGGACGGGAGGGATTTTCAAAATTTAAAATTTAAATTTTCATTCACATCATGGAAGAGAGGTCCGTACGGGTTTTTTTTCATCTCCTCTCAGTTTTGACAGGTACCTTTGTTATGATTGATGTTTTTATTGGTCGGTGATATTGGTTGTTTATCCCATTTGGGGTGGATGGTTGTTGGTCTCCTTTTAGAGCTTGTTTGCTAGATTGTTTTTGGCTATCTCTCCCTTTGGGATTTGTTGTATAAGGATGTGGGATTTCTTTCAAAACTCTCTTTCTTATTATTACCAAAAAAAACCATTAATGAAAGCTCATGAAAATAGGATCTTCATACCAAACATGGAGATCTCAAATGCTCCACAATTTTTACATTGTATCTCACTTGTACTCTACTCTAATCTATCTTATGTTTCTCTCTCTCTTATATCACTCTATCAAAGGCCTACATATAAAGAGATTTGACTCTTGTTATTTCACCTTCCTATGACTCTTCATCTTCCTATTTTATGGACTCATGTGCACATGGACAACATGCACATTTACATCATCAAGTACTTTGCACATTCTAACAATACTTGTGCATTTATTACATTGCATAAAGTAATTAGTCAAAACATAATCTAAGACACTCTCTTAATCTAGATATGTACCTATGATGGTAATTAGCATGTACCAAATAATGTAATATATTCCAACACCCCCTGTATTACATTATTTGGTTATTAAATATTTTAGTCTTGAAAATGATATTTGTCCTAGTTTTGGAACTTGAGCTCTTCTTTCTTGCTTTCTTTATTTTGTTCCTTGTCCGTATCTTGATAAAGTAGATAATTAGTATCTTGTTCCTTTAGTTAATTTTGATTTGTATCCAACTTGAAAGTATTTTATTTCATCTTCATATTTTCTTTTCTATCATGCTTCCTCTTCCTTCTTCTTCTTCTTCTTCTTCTTCTTCTTTGTTTTTGCATATTTACTAGAGATATACCTTCTTCATGGTGAGTTAGTATATCATCACAATAATATTGGTTAGGATTCAATATTTTATTGCTAGTATATTCATTTTATTTCATGTTTTGAAATAATTAAAAAACTATTAATGATAGATATATCATAAAATATTCTTATTATGTAAATATAACTATGTTTTGAGTATTCCACCAAGCTTTGAAAAGTACTTCATGAAGACAACAAATTAATATCATATTTCATCCTTTGCTTCCTTTAGAGACAAAGAGAATCTATTTTTTACTAGTAGACAAATGTTTGTATCCATCAAAATATCTATTAAATTTTGTGAATAAATTTTCAATTCATGAAATAATTCTTCATTATTGAATGCATTCCTCACTATATTATCCATTTTTCTTCTAATTAAATATTTTAAGTGGAATTCCTTATAGCTCCCTAGTATTATGTGTTGAGAATAGTTTTGATAGAGTCTTTCATATTTCAAAGCCTTTGAATTTATCTACCTTATAAAGCCATATTTTAAATATGAACTCTTTTTAATTCTTAAATTTGTAGGATTACCCAAAAATTCTAATGTTCAATCAATGGTCTTGACAAGAGTTTAATTTTCCAAATGTCTAGGTAGAACTCCTTTTAACTCCCTAGTATTTTAAGTATAAGATCAATTTTGATAAGATATTTTCAATTCATAAGTTTTATAGAATACTTTGTATCTCACAAGTGTTTTGAATATACTATGGTATCGATAAGGTGCTTACCTTTCTTAGTTTTCCTTTGAGTTGAATCCCTTAATGTTCAACTTCTATTATTCACCTTATTTCTCCCTATTAATAAATAAAAAGCTAAAGATAGTTTTGATGCACTTTAAATTGATAAAATTTTCTATCTTCAAGACTTTAGAGTTGGATTCCTTATGTCTCATTAATTTGAGCAAGAGACTAATTCCAATGTAGTTTTCCAAATTTTCAATAAATTTATATTTTTTCCTTGTATATTTCAATTCTCAATAGTATAGTTCTAAATTTTATTAATTTATGTTGGTGTTGAACTCCTTATAACTCCCTAGTTAGAAATTTAGTTAGTATAAATATTTACCAATTTAATGTTTCAATTTATATGTAGAATTCCTTATTCCTCCAAATTAAGTTATTTGCAAATATTTCTTATGCTTGAATAAAGTAATTCCAAATGCTTTCAAATTTTCCAATAATGCATCTAAGGTTATAGTATATCAATGCAATTCCTTATACCTTTATATATTTAATTAATCTCAAGCATAAAAGATTAATCAAGTTTAACCTTAGCATTAATATTCCTTATTTCTCCTTTACCTTTATAAAAATGTAAATTAATTTAAATACTTTCAAATACCTTCTTGACTATGACGTGTTATATATTCGGTCTTCTTCTCCTTGACTTCTCTATTCTACAACTTGCACTTTGATTAAGGTATTGTCCTCTTCACTAACTTCAATGCAATATGACACCTTTATTACAATATTTAATGCTCCTCCTTTTAGCACCTTCTAAGATGTTGACCACCCTTCTAATGCTGGCTGGTTTCACTAACCTTCAACTGTCCTACACTGCATTCATGTGCCTTGTATTCTTATTGCAAGAATGACTTGTATGACTTGTCTCTCATGCAAAGAAGATGTTTTCTCTTCCCTAGGAGTTACCTTCTGCACTATGACACTTGGAAGAGAAACTCTTCACTTTCTTGTCCTTCTAAAAGGTGGTGCTTCTCTTCTATGTAATTTTCCTTCACTCCTCTTTGCTTGGTAATGCACTATGTCTTCTTTATGTGGTATTTTCATTTTTTTTGTAATGTTCCTTCATGCATTGTATCTCCTTTACATGATTCTCCTTCTATGTGGCACTTTATAATGATCCTCTATAATATTTGATATTTTATTTGAAACACACCTTCTCTTCACTTAGTAATTTTATTTTCTGCAAATGACACCTCTAATTTATGTTGGTTGATGTTGCTAGTTGGTATTTTCAATATGGTTATGTGTTTTCCAATATTTAATGGCTGAATAATCTTAGCCCTTGTACCACTTCACTTATTGAAAATACTTTGGTGACTTGTTCTTATTGTTTCATGGCTCCTTTTTGGTTGTTATTGACTCATGATGCTTGTTTATTGTTGTACACAGCTCTAGGAAAACATTAGATCATACCTTTCGATTCCTTTCTCCCTATACTTTTAGTCTCTCTTTAACCGTTACTCTTGTTTACTTGAAATGATGGCTCTTTATTTGAATGTGGTAGCACCTCTTCTTTGTATCACTCCTTTGGTGGCTCCTATTCACCACGATATGGTAATAGTGGTTTATATTCCATGGTGGCTTCTTCTCATTGGATACTCTTCTACAATGACTCCTCCTTGACTCTATGCTTGGTGGTTTCTTCTATGGTGACTCCAAGATTTTAATTTATGCTAAAAACCTTTTATTTTGGATAGTTTATCGTATCCAATATTTGCTATATAATATTGGCTTATTTATTTTCCAATAGATAGTAAGGAGTTGATATTTTTATTTCCTTATATTATATATAAATTCTCCTTTCTTTATTGCAGGTTTTAATCCCTTGTGAATGCTATCTTCTCCAACCTTGGAGATATAAACTTGAGACCTTTTATTTTTCTGCTATAAAACTTAAATGTGGTGTTTTTAAGGACTTAATAATAAGCTAACGTGAGCATTCAAATATTGCACCAATATTGCATACCTTTTGTTTTTTTTGTAGCTAGATTTTTTGGTGATTTGACTCACCTATTTGCGGCCCTGAAATTTGTAAAATTTATAGCTCCAATTCATTTTAATTTGCTGCCATAAACATGTCAATATTGCAAATTTACTTTCTACTAAATTACTGAATTTTATGGCTTCAATTCTCCTCCAGTTTTCCTCTCTGACTTTGAAATTTGCAGCTATTGGTGCTACCCTCTTGTCCTAAATTTTTTACTTTTCAGCTTCTAGATCAGCCAATTTCTCCTTTAATTTTTCTATCCTTAACTCTCTCAAATTTGTCCAGAAACTCCTCCAATTCAAAACTCTAATCTTGCTTTCCAAAAACCTTTAGTTTACTATCCAAATCCTTTAATTTACAACCTTATTTTCTACCAAATCCTTCAATTTGCTATCCTATGACTCTTCAATTTATTCTATAAAAATAAAACTCGTATCTTTTCAATCGTAATATTCAATTCTTAAAATCTGATGGCCTCTTCTAGCTTCTTTCTCTTCCAATATCCTTGTCACATTCTGACTTTAAACTTGGCCTATTTTCTGGCCTACTTCTCAAAAATCTAAATTTCTTGAGGTCTTCTAGAATCCTTTCCAAAATTTGGTAAACTTCTTACAAAAATGTTTTTCCATTTGGGCTGCTTGTCAAATGGTGATAATTATCCCAAATTCTTCTTTTCAATAACTACTCCTTATTGCAATATTCTCCCTTGAGCTTTCTTCAAATATTCTTCAATGGCAACTTCTTCAATTTCTTCAATAAGGCTTCTCTAGCCTTCTTCTTCTTTCTCCTTCCAACTTTTCTTGAGATCTCTTATTTTGGGCCTTCAAATTATAATGCTTCTCAAATATTCAATAGGACTTTTTCTAGTCCTTATCTATATTCAAAATTCAATCTTCCAAATTTAGAAGTTCTTCAAAGGGACCTTTTTCTTGGATCTCCTTCTCAATTTTCAATTTTCAATATTTTATAGAGACCTCCTTCTTGGGTCTTCTTAATCTCCTATCTCCAATGTCCAATGGGGATATTTTCCATGAGTATCCTTTTTATTCAATGTCTATTTTTGTGCAATAAATAATTAATCCATGCATGAGAAAAACACAGAATTTTAGACAATAAAAGATGAAATTCTTCTCTATCTATTGTAGGAAGATTCTCAATTTCTAAGAACTGTTTTTTTTCAAAAAAAAATTATATAGTAGTAAGAAAATCCATGCAAATATCTAGATATCTATAAGTTAATAAACATCACTAGTTATCCTTCAATCTAGTGGAAAGAGATCTATGTTGATTCCTAGTCTTCATGAGTTTTCCTACAACCCTATGGAAAGACTCTAGCCAAAAAGCAATTTTAGAAATTTTGAAAAAAATATTTCCTATCTCCTCTCAATCTCTCTTGTGGCTATCACTATCTCCTATCAATATCCCTTATGGCTCTGATACCAATACTATATTTTAATGCTATATATTAAAGGAAATGCAATCACAAGTACTAAATCGAGCATGCAATATTAACTATTTGATAATGGCAATATACTAAGTAGGAAAAACTTAGAATTTTTTTTGTAATAACTCATAAAACTATCATTAATGAAAGCTCACAAAAATAGGATCTTCATACAAAATGTGGAGATCTCAAATGCTCCATAAGTGCTACATTGTATCTAACTTGTACTCTACTCTAATCTATATTATGCTTCTCTCTCTCTCTCTTATATCACTCTATCAAAGGATTATATATAAAGATATATGACTCTTGGCCATTCATATTCATATGAATCTTTATCTTCCTATTCTATGGACTCATGTGCACATGGAAAACATGCACATTTACATCATCAAGTACTTTGCACATTCTAATAATACTTATGTATTTATTACATTGCATAAAGTAAATAGTCAAACCCTAATCTAAGACACTCTCATAATCTAGAGATGTACACATGATGATACATTAGCATATACCAAATAATATAATATATTCCAACAATCACCAAATAGAATATATCATTCCACATTATCAAATAATTATTAAAGAAAAATAAAATAATAAACCACCATGTAGGTGCATCAAGAGGAATAATTCAAAGATATTCTAATATCCAATTCCATCCTATAAAAAGAAAAAACCCCATGGTCAATCCAACTAGTCAGTATCTCATGCCATTGTAAGTTGATTATTTTAACAAAAAAATGGGTTATTCATTAGCTCTGGAAAACTACACTTGGTCTAGTCTAAAATCTACCATGACTCACACTAATTATTTATATCAAATATCAATTAGCATAAACAAACTTATGAATAACCCACTCTTTGTGAGTCAATTATACAAGCCACCTGTAGTTGCTACTATGTGAAACATCCCACCTACAAGTACCCCTCTATATTAGAGCCTACCTAGATATATCTTATCAAATACTTCCAACATTCCTCTAGGTTAATCCTCAACTCTAATAGGGTTGTCAGGATTGAATCTAAATTTTCCTTAAAATATACAAGTGATAATTGGGTTAATAGGTTTAAAAGTGTCTTAAGGAAATTGCTAGAGGTTAACACTACCTCTAGTTAGTCAAGTACAACAAAATATATAAGGTTTAACTCCTCAAAATTAGAATATTCTATAGATAGGGCTTAACTCAAAATTAGAAAATTCTATAGATAGGGCTTAACTCAAAATTAGAAAATTCTATAGATAGGGCTAAAATTCGCTCTTCCATAATAGAATATCCAATTTTCTCCTAACTAATAGTGGCTTACTATAATCTAGCACATCAACATCCTTTGCCTTACTACCTTCCATATGATCTACCCTTTGACTATGCAATGCACCCCTTATAAACAATATTATGGTCAACCTCTTCCTTGAAAAATAAATTTAGGAATAATTCATAGGCCACAAAAAAAACTCCATAACTGGGCCTACCAATGATCACTAAATCTCTTGGTTTACTCTCTTATTTCCTAGCAGCTATGAAAGCACTGCATATCTTCAACAAAAATAGGCATGAGATGATATTGAATCACATTAGTGAGTTGTCTATGCTTAAATAAATTTACCATATTTAGGAGGAGGACATAATTATAGACTTACTAATATATTCCCTTCATGATAAAGCTACTTTATGGTATATATGATTGCCAAATAATTCATTTACTAGTTGGGTATCAATGGTAGAACCATTTATGCATAGATTTGGTAGCATGAACAATGGTTAACAACTAAATATAGTTCAAAGACAACCTCAATAATATATTCATGATTTCAATACTATATTCTTGAGGACTCTAAACCTAATTCTATAAAATATTAGGCCAAATTAAGAACAAGCATTATTATGTTACATCAAAGGTTTATAGTTTGACTTAGCATTAATGGTTTGTAATACTAATCATTGCAAAATATCTACAACATTTGCATAATTTTCTAGAGGAGAGAATGTTATCATTAGGGTAGGAAATATGAATCCTACTCTACTAATTACTTATATAGCCCAAATTTCTCAGAACATGTCTATACCATATTCTATGCAAAAATTTTCACTAATCCCTAATCACCAGAAAAAATACTTATATTCATCCATATGCATCATAATACATCATAACTTATCTTAGAAAAAACACATCATCCACTTTAGCATTTTAGCCATAATTTATAGCCCTCTCTACCCTATCCAAATTTGATAATAAGTCTAACATCATATTTATAACGAACATACTAGAGGTGATCAAAACTTTGGTAAATCAAAATAATGTTGTAAAGTAGTAGTGAAAACAAATAAAAAAATTTATGTCCTTAAAATAATTCATAACTAATGAAGATCAAGTGCCTCAATAAGACAATAATGAAGGTGTAAAGCAGACACAATCATATTGTCAACACTAACATAGAGATTGAATTAGTGTGTGATCCTACTAAATCTATGATTTTTTTATATATCCTCAAAGTATTCAATATAGCTAGTAATATTAGGTTTAATAGGCTACCATCATAGGTCAAGTGCCCCCCATAATAATTTATCTACATAAAAAAATCCTAGGCTCCACAATTAATACATACCTTACCCAATCTTAACAATGCAATCTTAACAAATTTTAGAATTATGAAAATAGACAAACAATCAACTTTTAAATATGATGTCATATGCATTAATTGACAAGGGATTGAAATTAGGGGTAAAAGAAAGGTTTTTGAGGAGCAATTAGGTAATAAAAAGACTACAACTAGAAAGATATACAAGAAATCTTAGAAGAGAGAGTTTGCCTTTGTAGTTAAAAGATATAAGGCCTATCATAGCACAATAAGAAAAACAAAGAGAGAAATAAAATATAGAAAGAAAAATTATGGATACACCTACAATGGGATAGGAGAAACACAAAATGATAAAGACCAAAGGGTAATAAAGTAAAAAAATATATAACCAAAAATCAAGATAGAGAAGAAACTAGTAAATCCAATAAAAAAATGTGATATGGGGAGGGATACACTTTAGAAGGAGGCAAAAAGACAACTAAAATAGCCCTCTCTAATGAGTTAAGGGTGAGCTATAGATTCTAATACATTCCCAAATTTCATGATAAGGGAAGATTCCTTTGACAAATTCAAATTCAATATTTTAGAGGAGATAAAAGGAATACCAACCGGGTTTAGTGTGTTAGAAGCATTAACCCTACAAGGATAGTGATACCTACTCTATAAATATCTAAAAGAGAAAGAGGAAATTTATCCTAGGGGTAGATAGTCAAACTCCAGTTTAGTTGGCATAATAAAGCAACAAAATATAATAGTAGAGCATCCAAATGATGAAGTCACCTTTGTTCTATGTGATAATCAAGATTGAAAACTGTATTCTAAGAAGTTGCATAGTTGATTAGGTGTAGTAGTCATAGTTATGCCCAAAGTTATCAAATAAATGAGTCTTATTTATACTAAGGATACTAGATATCTAATTCAAATGGATGGTACTAAGGTTAACTATATTGGTATCCTCAAATATCTAGTCATAACTATAGCTAGGTATCCATATTTAATTATGGTAAGTGATAGTCATGGACTTACCACCATACTTTAGGATGCTTCTGTATAGAGAGTAGACATGTAAGTTGTTAGGGGATGGTCACTTGGAAATGGATTATACTCATACAAATGTGACCAAAGATATGAAAATCATAAGGATTGAGAATAGACTATCCTACAACTATCTCCCACACAATTTGGAGGATGATTGAGCTACAAGAGTTCATAGAAGATGATAAATACTTGGATGGTGACCAAGATACAAAGGTGGATATGATAATTGGCATATTACAAGATGAAAAAGATCCAAATGTTGAATATGACGAAACTAAGTTAAGGAAAATACCTTATTATAGAAAATCCTTCAAGTATTCCCATCCTAATAATTCAAGGATCCAAAAATAAACCTCAACATTGGCTACATTATTTATAAAACACTTAACATTGGTTATCAATTTGGTTCTAGTACACAAGAAAATAAGGGTATAAGGCTATGCCAATTTTAGGAACTTGAACAAGGCATATTTAAAGGATTAATATCCATTGCTTACCATTTATCAAATATTGTCGAATGTAGCTAGGTCATAGATTTTATCACTTCTAAATAATTTTTTGGGATGTAATCAAATATGGATTAAAGACAGATAAATATAAAATAATTTTCACCACCAAGTATTACACCTTTGCTTACCAACAAATGTCATTCAACCTATCAAAAGTGATGGAAACCTTATAAAGGGATATGTATATAGTTTTTTCTAGGATCATAGGTGATACCATTCTAATATACCTAGATGGTATAAAAATATTTTGAAAAACTAGGAGTTTATACATTAGACATATTCAGTTAGTATTCTAGAGGTGTAGGGAGTTTGGTATTTCTCTAAAACCCACAAATTATATTTTCATCCTTGAAGAAGGACAAATATTAGATTAGGTAGTATAAAATTAGGGTTTAGCTATATATCTTGATAAAATAAATTCTATCCAAGATTTACCATTTCCCACATTAGTTAAAGGTATCCTAAGTCAAATTTAGTTTGTAGTTAAATTCATTACCAATTTTACTTGAATGGTCAGGGCCATAACAAATATGTTGAAGAAGGATGCCTCTCTAGAATAAAGCAACAAAGGAAAGATGTATACCTCTCTAGGATGTCAAATATGCCATCACAAAAATCCTATCCTAATTAATTCATACATTTCCAATGATTCTAAGCTATATATCCTAATCCAAGAGACTGATTAAGATGAAGAGAATCCCATATCTTTCATGAGACAAGACCTTCACAAATATGAAGATAAGTATACCTGGATTGAGACACATATATTTTCTATCATGAAGGCTCTAAAAATATTTATATAGTACTATCACAAAGCAAGACTACTATCTTTGAGTACACCCTAACATATAATCTACTATGTTACATGGTGAACTATGAGAAAAGAGGGATTAAGAATTTTATATTGGGATCAAACCTATCATAATAATTATTGGAAGGGTTTGTTTGAAATTTTGGAAAGGATGAGATCTATAGAACAATATTTTATAATTGAAGAGGTGTATATTAGTGAAGTAACTAGATGGGTGGGTAACATGTATATATATGGATATAGAATAAGTACTAAAAGGATTGATATCCAAAGAGAGCCCAAATTAGACAAAATATGACACACTATTATTGGATATATGGTAACTTGTTCATGAAAATATATTATGGCATTATACTCAAATATGTAGTAGAAGATAGCAAAAAATACTTAATAAAGAAATACCATGATAAAGGAAGGCATTTATCTACACCCACAATAGCTCAAAAGATTCTACAAGCTAGATACTATTGGCCTACAATTTTCACTAATTACTTTAAGTGAATCAAAGATTGTAAATATTGTTGTATGTTTAAGGGTAGGAAAAAAAGAGTTCCAATTCCCCCTAAAATCAATCATCATGACTAAACCATTTCAGTAATGGGGTCTCAATTTTATAGGAAAAAATTATTTACTATCAAGTGTAGGGCATGGATGGATCCTCACCCCTATTTGGTTATTTTACCAA
Source organism: Wollemia nobilis (assembly GCA_028583015.1). Classification (NCBI taxonomy): domain Eukaryota; kingdom Viridiplantae; phylum Streptophyta; class Pinopsida; order Araucariales; family Araucariaceae; genus Wollemia; species Wollemia nobilis. Next base: position 1,885,442 of record JAQPPZ010009575.1, read on the forward strand.
ATGCATCAAAGTGGTCCTAAAAATTAGAAAATCAAGAGAGAGTATTTTATTTGCTTGAATATAGCATCACCAAGTTTAGAGCACCTTTTAAGGGGGCTAAAGTGTTGAAATTCACCCTTGAGTACAATTATTTACTCAAAAATCATCCAATTATTATTCTTAGGAAAATGGATTGGTTGAGTTGGCCAATAAAAATATCATTAGGATATTTAAAAGAACCATATTAGAGTCATAAAGGGACTAACATACAAATGTGTGTAAGGCATTATATTAAAATACGGTGATGAAAAAAGCATCCACTAGGCCTTCTCCTTACAAGCTAATATATGGCAAGGGAGAAATTTTACCAAATAAATTTGATATCCATTCCCTCCAGATATCATAGTAGCATGAATAAGATAAAACTAATGTAAAACCCATGCAAGAAATATTAAATGTATTTCTAGCCTTGGAAGAAGAGAGAATAAGCATTTAGAAGGATTGTGTAACACTAGGAAGTGGTCAAGATGTGGTTTGATAAAGGTAATAAAAATAAAATATAAGGAAGGAGACCTTATTCTCAAATGATATGAAGATCAAAGGGAACTAGAAACATATTATATGTTTTAATTATTGTGGAGTATGTCCTACCAAATTGCTAAAATAACAAGACAAACAACTATGGACTTGCCTTCGTGGAGGAAGTAATGATGCCTATTTTTATGAACTAGTAAAATATCCACCCTATTTAGTGACAAAAATAATATCTATGTACATATTAGTCACTTGTTTATTTATCAAGTATCTTCCCCCTTAGCTCTACTAGTCCTATTTATTTTTTGTCTTTCTTCCAAATTTCATAGTTTTAACCAAAAATTCATATTCCTACTAAGATGGTAGTATATTGGGTCCATCAAGTAACATGTACTTGATGTTAAAAATATCTAGTGAGTGATAAAATAAGGTGAGCACATTTATTTTTAAATGTGAGTGGACACCCACCTAAGGGTCTACACCCCATAGCAACTAGCACCAAGAGGAAATTGGCCTTGAATAGACAAATTGCATTTTCCAACTAGACCATGCTTAGGTATAGGTAAGGCATGTACTATCTTAGGTCTTTAAAATATTGAGGGATCCAAAGGGCCTCACTCAAGTGTGATGCACCCATAAAATACTGCTTGACTACCTTAAACATGTATTGCATCATCCTCCTTTGCAATGTAAATGAACCCTTAGATAGATCAATCCCATTGGGATCCCCAACTTTAGTAGTTTACTCAAATTTTCTAATTTTTTTTTGGGTAAGTATGAAATGTGAGTGATTCACTCCAACCAAATGATGTTTTCCATTAGCTAGCAAATTTCTCCCTAGTTTTACCTACCAAAATCTCATTAAAGATCAAATTGTTCCATTTAATACAATAAATCACTCCAATTTGGTAAGTAAGTCACTCCCACTCTATCCACTCTTTTCTACACACTAACAAATTAATTTCTTCATTTTCATGAGTGAATAACTCCAAAATTATAAGCGAATTTCTTATTATTGAAAAAAGGAAAATTCATTATTTTTTTCATATTTTTTTACCATTTTACCTAGTTTTCACCATTTTCTTTCCATGAAAACCACATATAATTCCACTAGTATATCATTGCTTTAGGAATAACCCATATCACAATGGTCTATAAAATTTTCCTCACCCATTTTTGTCACTGATATCAATCACAGTAATAGAGTTTTCACCATCAGAGAGGTAGTCTTAAAAAATTTAGGGGAAATAGGAATAGATAGGGCTCCCCATCTCTAAAAATACTATATTAATACTTTGATGATCCATACTAGAGGGTGGATAAGGGAAGCTATAACTATAACATAGAGAAAGTGAGAAATAAGACCATTAGAAGATATGAACTAGGCCCATAAAAATATTCATGAAGTATAAGTTATATTTAAAATTCAAGACTGGCCATGAATCTAGTGACACAAGTGTGGAGATACCTAGAACTAATAGAGGTCATGGCCAAGAAATATGACCCAATGACAAGGATTTTTATGCTACTATAGTGCATGAAGGATGTATATAATATCTAGTAAGGAGTTATAAAGGTATGCTAAAAGTCATATATGACCCAACTATGTGGATGTACTATGGTCCAAAAATCTAAAAGGACTTCTACTTTAGGTAAATTAATGCCTATTGGATTTTTAACTCCTTACCTAAAAAAATAAAATCCACCCCCAACTTTAGTATCCCATTGGATTTAGACCAATTTAAGGAAGTTATACATATGTTAATGGTAGGGATAGTTGTAGTCCTAGGAAATAGAAGTAAAAAATGATCTATGATAAACATATAGACATTGGCATGGGGCCACTCTAGAAACTAGGGTAAATTGATCAAAACATACTCATGTGGTATAGGATGAGGTACAAAATGGGTATGATCAGAAAACCCATTAGATATGGTATATTCAATGTTAATTTTTCTACCAATTGGGATAAAAGGTTCCCCAAAGTCATAAAAAGAGCCAAGACTATAATGGAAATGATAGTAGAAATCTCAACCCCTCACTAGTCTATTCAATGTTAAATTTTCTACCACATGGGACAAAATATACCCCAAAATAAAAAGGAGCTAAGACTATAATGGAAATGATAGTAGAAACCTCAACCCCTCATGATAGTGTAGACGCTAAAATCATGTAAATCAGATAATACTGTGAAGGCGCAACTCTTATCGACACCATATGGCCCCATTAGGCAACCCTCAGGGGTTAATTAGGGGTCCTAACCACTTTTGGGAAGGTTTATCCCACTTTTGGGAGGTTTTGGGCCATTAAGCCATGGTCATCGCACCCCAGGATGACCACAGTTCATGGCCATCCCACCCAGGGATAGCCACAAGCAACCATTCCTAGGTGATATGGCCATGGTCTAGGCCCCTCAAAAATTCAAGGGTGGGATAAATGGCAATCAATTTCTGCCATTTATCTCACCCAATCACTCATGATAGATTGGGAGACTATCATGGCCATTAGGGACTAAAAATTGGAGGTCCAAATGGGAAGCCTCTTCCACCCTATGCATGGCAAAGACATTGACAAGTGGTGGCACCTACCTTGCATGCCCAAACTTACCCCTTTGCCCTATTTTCCATATTGGGCTATAAATTGGAGTGTTTCCACTCAATTTCAGAGAGATACCATTGAAAGCATTTACCATGAAGTGTTGTAGAGATTTCCAATCACCTTTTGCCCTCGTATTTGCCATTGGAAAACTCATAAATATAAGGTATTTTTAAGACATTTCTAAATATTCACATCCTCTCCAAAACCTATCCATTCCTATGAGTGAATTTACCAAATTTAACAACACCCATAGGAGGATTCTAGACAAGATCCAAGTGGAATTGGTGGTAAAAACCACCCTATTTTGTGGTCGTCCCCACCTGGGACGGTTAACAGTCCCAATTGGAACTCTCAGGGATGGCCATGAATTGGCCCACAATTTTGATCTAATTTTAGTGTAGATCAATTTTATAGCATTATATTAGCATCATACTTAATTTTGGTGAAGTTTGGAGTGGTTTTGAATTGTTAATTAGGGTTTTTGTGATTACAGTCCTAATTGGCCCACCTAGATATGGCCACAGGTTCTACTCATAATCTCACTTCAATTTCTACTTAGATCATTACAAAATCATATAATATACATCATGCTAATTTTTCATGTCATTTGGAATATTTTAGATCCATCGATTGCACTTTTTACCTTCAATACTACATATATTTCATGGATTTCATCATAATACGTATATGCTATTAAAATATTTCAATTTTTTGTGTGTAGGTACAAGTATTCTAATGTATGATGAAGGAGCTAAGTATTTGAAGATATATAGCTCAAAGTAGCAATAGTGCAAGCCCGCTCTTCAATCGTGAGTGCAAGAAGAATATTGAAATCACACCATAAGTTTATGAAATGATTGGATCCTTCAAAACTATAACTTGAGTTGTATGAACTTGAGAGACCTCAAGGGGAAATTTTGTAACCTTCTATTTGGTAAATTAATCAATACAAAGAGAACCCCCATTTTTCTTAACACATTTATCATTTACTTGCTTACTTTATCGTCTCTTTTGAATGCTTGAATAGAACATTAGATGCATTTCAATTTCATTTGCTAGGTGCACCATTTTTTCCACTCTTCAGTGGCGATCACGGTGGGACCCTTATCATTTTTAAAATTTTGCTATTTTTAACCTTGTTTTTGCACTTTGGATATTGTAGGTTCTGGTCATTCTAAGCTGAAACGACCCTTTAATTCCTAATTGGAACTCTTAGGGATGACCACAACAACCATCCCACCTAGGTATGGCCTCCAAATTTGTAGTCATCCCACCCAGGGACAACCAAAAAATAGGGGGTTTTCTGCTCAAATTTCTAGAAAAAACTTCCTGGACTGATAAGGTAAGTACCTAAACATTCAATTTGTAGTAAGGTTATTCAGAAAAGGGTAAATTGGAGTTTTTCATGTCTTTCTTAGTTGATTGAAAACTAGATTTCTCCTTTCCTAAATTCTAAAGTAATGAAAATAAAAAACATAGGAAAAATAATGGTCTTAGTCATGCATTTGAATGGTTTGCCTCCGTGTGACCTACCTAATGGTTAGATCTTCATATAGGATAAGAATTTTTGTAGGTTATTTATTCATTCATAGATTTTTGAAAGTGAAATGTTCTTTGTGCATTTAGTGAACTAGCATTGAATGCTCTATTGTTTTACTTTCTTAAAGGATAAATAGAATCACACACACCATATCACATTTGAACATTAGTGAGTTGCATTTCATCCCCAACCACTAATAGAGACCAATGACGATGGGTTTCATCTCTATCCATTGGATCAAATCCTACGAACCCTATTTTTAGCCAAAACTAGCTCCAAGAACCGTCATAGCATATGAGATAGAGCACGTATTTCTCCTTGAAGAGGTATATCACTAACCACAGGTGAACTGGGTGAGGACTGGTAGGACTTGTGTTCCATGACCAGGTATGGGCTTCATCTCCATAATGTTTTTGGTTTACATGACTGGAATTTCATTGCCAATTGTCAAGATACGAGTATACATGTGAAATCCTTTAAACAATTGGTAACTACATCAACAACATTCAAACATGTGAAAATATATTTCTTTACAAAACAACAAATCAAAAACACACTAAATAGTTTAGGAACACATATCAATATTTAAAAGAGATAAACATTTGTATTCTTGTGTGTTTCTATTTTTGTGTGTTTGAATCATTAAAATCTGTAAAGGATATAATAATGTAGGGGTTTAGAAAAATTAGTCATGATATATACTCGTAGCCAAGCCCACTTAAGGACTAACACTATGGGGAGTAGGCAAGGAGACGTAGATCATATTTGATTTAACCCTAAGGACTTGGTTATACCTCCTTGGAAGCCTCCTTTTCCAAGTCCTAGATTATAAAATAGAGACCCTAGCCTCCAAGGGACCCCCACATGGGACACCCCTAAAGGTTGTGGTCCTAGTCAGGGAAACTATTTTCCAAGTATAGACACTTTAAAGGTCTTATTTGAATAATGACAACAATGCATTGAGGTTCCTATACATAGAGAAATACCATGCATCATCGTGCATGCTCAGTCTACCTCACACACCTACATGGAGGATCAAGACTATGCACCATGGGCGAGGCTAAATGATCACAATATGCCCTCAGATTACCCTGATAGGTCTCCACAGTATAGATATCAAGATGAGTATGATTCTCATCATCCTAGTTGGGTAATTTAGCTCTTCTCTTACTCATTTATGAAGGAATACCTGAGGAAAATCTTGATTATCCTTGATGGCATAATTCGATGTAAACACAATGTACTTTTGTGCCAGCTGAGTGCAAAGACCATTTTTTTAGGAGTGAGCCTCAAGTAAATGTGATCTCTTTCAATCGAGGGAAGCTCATAGTAGATCTGTTAGATCATCCTAAATAGGATAGGTATCAAGGCAATGATGCTAGGGCTTATAGGCCCCGCACAACTGAGAAGATAAATCAAGTTGTCAAGAGGTATACTAATCGTCAAGAATAATTTAATTAGCTTCAACTAGATAAAGAATGCTTGGATCTCTTAGATCATCAGCATCAACTAGAAAAACAAAGGATTGAATAGTAGATTCAAGAAACCTTGTGCAATGGGGTTCCTACCCCAAGTATGCACAGACAGGGGGTTCATTAGAGGTAACCCACTTTTAACCAAAATAGGCCTCCTAGGCCTAATCAAATGGTGCCTCCTTGACCTCCTAGGCCTAATCGGGACTTTCCCCCTAGGCCAAACATAGATCACCTTCAGTAGGTATTAGTTCCTCCTTGTAGGCCCATTCAAGAAACACCTTACAAGGCCTATGATTATTTGGAACTAGAAGAGGAATACATAGAATAACCTTATGGAGGTATGGTTGATGATAATCAACCACCGTGCCACATGCTTAACATTCCTTACCCCCCATCATGGGGTAAAAATAAAGAAGAGGAGATTAAATCCTCATATGCATATAGAGCATTGCTCGAGTGCATGGAAACCATAGAGAGCAAGACAAATGGATCTGGGCAACAGAAACCCACTTTGCTCCAGTTGTGCAATCAACCACTGCATCCATCTATTCCTTCCTCTCCATATCTAGAGAATTTCAAAATACCCAAATTAGACAGATTTAAAGGAGAGGAAGATGCACAAGAGCACGTCACTAGGTTCATGAACCAGTGTTTCAATATTCAAGATGATGATGCATTACTCTTAAGAATATTTTTAATCACCCTCTCTGGCCTAGTAGTAGAGTGGTATAATCAACTTCCAAGGCATAGCATCCATACTTTTGAACAATTTGCAGATGCATTCTTGGAATATTTCACCTTCAATACTAAGATAAAGGTAACCTTAATAGACCTCACAGGGTTAAAGCAATATGAATATGAGTTAATAAAAGACTATGGTAATAGGTGGTGAACACTTCTTGCTAAGCTACCTTACCTAGTTCCAGTGTTCAAGTTGACTAAGATGTTTTCAAAGTATTATATAAAACCAATATCATTATTATTACAACTCTAGTAGTATCAAACTCTTGAATATGCTCTAGCACAGGCTAGAACCATAGAAGAAATTAAAATTCAAGAGGGAGAAATCACAAATCACTACAAGAAGAAGTGGACTAAGAACCCAAAGGGTAATCCAACATAATCAAAGCTGGAAATAGTGAATTAATTTGCCATCAATGTCCTAGGGCCTGCACAACCAATATCACTTGAGAAGACAAATTATCAAGCCCAACCTCCTCTTGCAAGTTATAACAACATCACTTAAGTGAACCAAGGGAAAATTCAACAACATTACCCTAGGCGATAATTTACGACCTTCACTAAGTCAATGGACTCCCTATTCGATCATCTATGTGTGGCTAAGGTGATTAATCTACCCGAGATCTGGCCTATAGACCCAAGTACTAGAAAAAAAATCCTATGGGACATCGAGAAGATCTATATTGTAGATATCATAGGCAGATTGGGCATGACTTGCCCATGTGCTATGATTTCAAAAACCTAGTATAAGATATGATCGAGAGGAATGACCTTCAAGTGGACAATACTCTCATGACTAACAATCAATAAATGGGTGTTTTTAAAGACCCACTACCCACTCATGAGGTACAAGTAGTTCCTACCAAACAAGTAAATGAGGTCCATACATCACCCCCTAAACAAGGGTACATCAGGATGGTTAGCATTATGACAAGGAACAGACACTATCCAAGTCAAGTTGCACCACCTGCAGCTTCAAGCGATATTCCTTCAACATCACAACCACCACCTCTAGTGCAAATCCTTCCACCTCATCCAATGGTTATAATCAAAAGTAAGCTTTCTCAAATATTACGAACAACATCAGCTAGACTTTCCATATATGAGCTTATTCAACAATCACCACCTCATAGAGAAGATCTTATGGATATTCTCAAGTCGATTGACCTATAGACTCAAGAGTCTAACTATTTCATCAATTTTGTGGGGCATGTCTAGCAGTGTAAATAACTAGTGATCATGTTTCACGAACATAAACTCAAATTGATTGCAAGTGATGCGGTTGATCCTCCTCTACACATTATTGCATGTGTAAATGGAACACCCTATAAGAGAGTTCTAATTGACACTGGTTCATCAAGTAACATTATTACCACCAATGCTCTCAAACATCTAGGACTCCTATAATCCCATGTTGTTGCATCCACCTACACCTTCTAAGCATTTAATGATATGATATGCTCAACAATTGGAACTATAGTCCTACCCATCTAGGTAGGAAACAAGACTATACCAAATTTGTGTCACATCTTGGAGGGTGCAATGGCCTACAACATATTGTTAGGTAGAACTTAGATCAAGGACATGAAGTATGTAATCTCTATAGCTCACCAATATCTGAAGTATACTTTAAATGGCAAGTGCATATCATCTTTGTAGACTTTAAGCCCTTCAAATATTGCAACTTGGTGCAACAAATCCCCAAGTCAACCCTACCATTGACTCACATGGACTTCCAACTGAATATGTCCATTAGAGGTCCAATTCCCTCATCATAATCTTCCATCACTCCATTACCATATTATTCCACACCATCATCATCATTGGAAACTTCTAAAAAACCTTCATCATCATCCAATCCTTCATAGAGAAACATGTTAAAGAGTCCGATTGATGAGATCCCTCCCATCATTTCCACAATTTCTATGAAAGATATTCCTAGTCTAGTAGATGAGGAACCATCTCAAGAGGTAAAAATTGAGTTATCTCAAGCCTCACTTCCATCCCATCCATATTTATCATCCTAGGTTACAATCTATATGTCTAGTACAGGGTTAGGAGAATACCTAGTGAAGAACATCATAACTGTTCTAGCCGTTAAGACAATATAAGATATGAGATGACCTCATCTTCCCATAGGTACCATTGTACCTTTAGGAATACCTACCAATCAAATGAATTTCATATATGGGGGTATTGAATATGGAACAGAGCCATATCCTCAGCTAGAAGAAGATGAGGAACATTTCTCCATGGATATAAATTACATGTCCAATCCTAACTATGCCTTGAAATATCTCCATCGCTGCCATTGACATGGCTATGGTTTGGGGTTCTATGAACAAGGTACTCCTATTAATTTCTAGCCACAATATCAATTACCACATGATAAATTTGGCCTAGCACATAATAAGCCTGTACTCCTTGATGTCCTCATAGAGAGTTTAGAATACCTAGGGTTGAACTACAGGGATGAGCTTGCACACAATTCCTATACTAATCAAAATCATGTCCACTATCTGGGGGATTATTTTTCCATAAACATGATAGATCAGGGTTTATATAATGATTTCATCCAATCCCATGAAGTGGGTGAGGGTTCATATACCCTGTAATTTGATAATGAGGTAGAGCTTCGATATCTAGAGTTGAAAGAGGCAAATATTTCTTGGAGTTATTGCTAAAATGTCAACAACCTCATTTTTATGTAGATTCGATAATATTCTCATCTCGAATTCTAGTGTTAATTTATTTGGAGATGCATCATTGTCCTCATTTCCAAGGGTTGGTTTTGATCACAACCCTTTGTGGTTAGAATTGCAAGTCAACCTCTCATTCCTTCCAAGGATATTCAGGTTTGAGGCCATGTGGTGTTCTCATATGGACTTTGAATGCTCATTTCAAATGATATGAGTGCTAGTATTCAAGAGCCTTTTTTAGATGAAGAAATTTAGAAGGCTATGGATTCAATGGATCCTATCAAAGCTCCTGGCATAGACGTATTTCTACCACTTTTATTCTATAAATTTTGGTATATGTGGGAATGATGTGTGCAATACTCTAAGATATTTTTAGAGATCCATGTTGATTCCTAAAGTGCTAAATTCTATCTTTTTAGCCCTCATTCCCAAGAGCTCTAATACCTCTTCTTTAAATAACTATAGACTCATCAATCTGTGTAATATGGTATATAAAATTCTGACCAAATTTTTAGCAAATAAGATTAAACCTCTTTTGTCGTTGTTGATTGATAGTGCATAGAGTGGGTTTCTCCCTAGTGGGAAAATTATGGATGGTGCTATTGTTATCCACAATCTCATGCATTATGTTCATAAGAGTGGAAGGACTGGGTTTCTTCTCAAGCTGGATATGAATAAGGACTACGATAGGGTTTCCTGGCCCTTTATTTTTAGGTTATTTAGAAAAATTGGATTTGATTCTAATTGGATTGAGCTAGTGGAAGCCTGTGTTTCATTAGTTTGGTTCTTAGTTCTAATCAATGGATTGTTGATTGGATTTTCCAAATCCTATCACAGTATTCACCAAGGTGATCCTATGTCCCCTTTCCTTTTCATTCTATTGGTAGAATATTTGGGGTGGTCTTTGATTCTTCATTAGTCTATTGTAGGTCTCTGGCTTGCCTTACTATGTAGACCAATCTCTCACCAATAGTTTGCATATGACATATTGTTGTCTTGCATTGCTTTGATTGTTCATGCGAGAGAAATCAAATCTTTACTAGCTTGCTATGAGAAAGTGACCAGTCAACAAATTAGTTTTATTAAGAGTAGCCATTTTTATCAATACTCTAGGGGATCGTTAGAAAATATTGCAAGAATCCTTAATTGCAAAATTACCTCTTTCCTGGCCACTTATCTTGGCCTCTCACTCTTCTTAGGCTGAATTAAGGACTCCTTTTGGACTTTAGTTCTTGAGAGGATGCAATGAAAATTGGCATCATCGAAAGGAGCTCTTTTGAGTCAGGATGGAAAGGTGGTTTTGGTTCAAACCACCCTCTGGAGTATTTTAACCTTTTTTATGTCTCTCTTTAGTCTCCTTGGCAAAGTTATGGTGAATTTTGATAGTATTTGTAAATATTTTCTCTGGGTTGTATTGGAGATGAAAAGGAAATTTCACTTAGTTATGTGGGAGCAAATATATCTCCATAAGAAAAAAAATAGTTTGAATATGAAGAGAACATCCCAGAAGAATAAGGTATAGGTGGTAAAATTAGGTTGGAATATGACATCCAATTTTGATAGTCAATGGATTTATATCCTGAAAGCCAAATATAATTTTGATAATTTTCTTTTTGGTCTCCTTCCGAATGGTGGTTCGGCCTTCTAGAAAAGTTTAGTCAAATACAAGGAATTATTATGTTGTAACAATAGGTGGATTATTGGAAATGGTGAGTCAGTGGATTTTTGGAGTGAATCTTGGCTTAGGGATAGTCCATTGTTGGCTGATCAGAGACTTAGAGGTTTGATCACGGTTACTAGAGATTTAGGTAGAGTTAAGGTGGTTGATTTCATTTCAAATTTTAATGGTAAAAAAGTATGGTTTCAACTTTCACCTTCAGTAGGGGATGGGTCTGTTCAGCAAGCTTGGAGTGTTATCATTAGCAAGCTTTAGTTTCAAGTCTTAAGGTAGGAGGCTGAAGACAGTCTAGTCTAGGCTGGGGATAATTTGTGTATTATCTGTTGGGCTCAGAGGATGATTCCTAATTCTCAATGGGAAAGATATGGTTGAAGAAATTAATCCCAATAGTGAATATATCTTTGGGCTGGTTGTGCAAAATATTTTTTTTCCATTAAAAATTTGCATAAGAGAGGTTTCAATATTGTTAATAGGTGCTTTCTTTGTGAAGTGGATTGAGAGTCGACGAATCAATTACTTCTCAGATACCTGATTTTCTATGAGGTTTACTCTTTTATATTTTGTAAGCTTGGAGTGCAATGGGTGATGCCAAGTTCGTTGATGGATTTCATTCAACAGTGGTCCTCTCCCTTTGGTTCCCCTCGTCTCAAGTGGTTTTAAAATATTAATCTTTACCAATTGATTAAGAAAATATTAGACATGAGTGGTATAAATACTCAAATTATAAGTGACCTTAGGACATAGATAAATAACCAACCTTAAGTTTTATTATGTTAGAATTCCCAAGAGTAGAACTACAAATAATTACAAGAGTTTGAAGAAGCAAAGAAGAATTGATTTATTTATTCCAAGGATCAAATTTGTATAAATAGCAAAGTTGATCATTGAGAGATGTTGGATTACAAAAATCCATCAAACCTGATTAAGACACCCTTGAGAGTTCTCCTCACACATGGAGGAGTGGAAAATCAAGTGTGTCTATCCTAGTAGAACTTAAGATAATATTTACTTATTCTAACACCCCCACTTAAGTGATACTAGGGGAGCATTTTTAAAAATGAGACCCAACAACAAGACCTGATGAGGTACTCATGTAAAATGAATTATTTTTGAAGAGATGGTAAAAAACCTATGGAAAAAACAATCAATCAAAATAAAGTAAGGAAGAGGCTTGTATTCGAATGGCGAAGATTATCCTCTTAATACAATAAGAATGATGAGTCCTGGCAACATGGACTGATGAGGTACTCATTTATAATTAATATAGATGGTGAAAAAACCCGTTGGGGAAAAACCAATTATCACAACTTATTTTTGAAGAGATGGTAAAAACCCTATGGGAAAAACATCAATCAGAATATTGTCTTCGGATGATGAATATTGTCCTCCTAATATAATAAGAATTATGAGTCTCGACAACATGGCCTGATGAGGTACTCATTTACAATTTATAGATAGTGAAAAACCCCTTGGGGAAAAACCATCTATCACATAAAAATATCCATGATAGAGGCATGTCTTCGGATGGCGAAGATTGTCCTCATAATATACATGTTGTTGGAGAGATGATAAAAAAACCGCAAGGGGAAAAACCGTTCTCCAAACAATGTAATTATAGGTGGAAGACCTCTTGTCAATGCAACTTTATTACTCGAAGTTTATCTCGCTACTGAAGGTAACACAGAGAAGGAAATGAATTGGTGAAGATATCTACAATTTGATTCTCAGTTGGAATATAGTTCAAGTATATATCCCCGTTCTAAATATGCTACCATATGGAGTGCATGTGTATCTCAATGTATTTGGTGCACTGATGCTCAACCATATTGCTTGCAATATGAATTGTGCTCTGATTGTCACACCAAAGGGTTATAGGATTTTCATGGGAGAAACCAAATTCTCTGAAGAATTTGATAAAGCCAAAGAGCTTCCTGACTAGCTAATACTGCTACCCTGTATTATGACTCTGTAGAAGATAAGGCTACTGCTTGTTATTTATTGCATAACCATGCTATTGGTGAAGAACCAAGGCAAAAGACATAGTCTGAGGTTGAACATCTATCTTCTATTGAACCTGCTCAATCTGAATCTATGTAGTCAATGATATCCATGGATTTTCCCTTATATAAGAGCCCAAAGTGTGTAGAGCCCTGCAAGTAATGGAGTATCCTTTTTGTTACTTGCCAATGAATGAAGTGAGGTTGATGAGATAATATTGATATTAGGCCAACAACATATCAGATATCTGGGTGAGTATGAGTAAGGTATAATAGACTTCCTACAAGATAATGATATAGAGTTGCATCACATAGAGGGGATGAGCAGGAAGTACTAAGATGTATTTCAGATTGAAAAGAGGTAGAAGAAGGTTTACAATCTATCATTTTAAACCTTTGAAGAAGATCTAGTGTATACTTTTGTTAACACAAAGAAATTCATGCATCTATTTGACTTATTTGAATTCCAAGGAAGTAATGAGCTATACCTAGATCAACCATTTGAAAATTTTCAGAGAGGGAGTCTTTTGTAGTATGAATTTGAGTGAAGTTAATACCAGTGAGAAGAAGATCATTAACATATAGAATAAGAATGATGATTTTACCTTTATCTTTCCAAATATATACTGTGTTATCAGACTCACAATGAGAAAACCTGCTGAAATAAGGAAGGAGTCCATATTTTGATACCAAGATCTAGGGGCTTTTTTGAGGCCATAAAGAGACTTTTTTAGCCTACAAACAAGAGAGGAGTCTTGAGTAAAACCAAAAGGTTGTTCCATGTATATTTATTATTTTAAGTTCCCATGTAAGACATACCACTTTTTGGAAGCAGCCAGAGCAAGAACCAATCTAACAAAATTCATTTTAGCACATGGATCAAAGGTTTTTGTATAGTCAATACCTTTAATCTAAGAAAAAACTTTTGCTACTAAGTAAGCTTTGTGTTTCTCTATTTCCCCATTAGGCCCATATTTGTTTTTGTAGATCCATTTACAACGAACTAACTTCCTTCCTTTGGGCAAGGAAACTAAATCCCAAGTTTTATTTTTGATTAAGAAAGAAAATTCATTTTCCATGGCATCATCCATTTATTTGATATCTATTGCTTCTTTGAAGGATTGAGAATCAGAGGAAATAGACTGATAGAAAATACCAGTGAATATGGGGTTGGATGATCTGGTAGATGGAAGATTTTGGATGTAAGGAGTAGCTTCTTTAGCAATGGTGTGGGACCATTTTGGCATAGTGGAAGGAGTAGAAGAAGTTGAAAGACATTAAGTTGGAGTTACAGGTTTTTCACATTGATTATCAATTTCCAAGTTAACCTCAAGAGTTGGCTCTTCATAATATTGAGGTTCTACTGTAGAAGGCTCAATGGAGGAAGAAGGGGATTAAGGATCTTTTTGAGTGAATTTTTCATCAAATTGGACATTCCTATGAAAAATACCTCATGAGTTGAGGTATCAAGGAGCCTGTATGCTTTCATTTCCTCAAAATAACCAAAAAAGATGAGTTTGTTACTTTTCTTATCTAGAGCCTTCCTTTTATTTTTTGGGATGCGAGCCCAAGTAGTTCACCTAAAAATATTCAAGAAGGAAATATCTAGTTTTGAGCCAGAACATGCTTCTTCAGGATTTAAATGGTCAAGAGCTTTATGAGGTGTGCGATTTTGAATATAATTGGCACAGTTAATAGCTTCAACCCAATTTTTTTTGGAAAATCTCTTGAATGGAGCATGCAATTAGCCATCTATTTTAATGTCTTGTTTTTCCTCTCTACAGTACCATTTTGCTGAGAATTATGGGAGAAAAAATACTGATGAATGATGCCATGACCTGATAGAAATATGGAGAACTCATTACTACAGTATTCCCCTATTATCAATGCAAATTTGCTTGATTTTGCAAGAGGCATGATTTTCAACTAAGGATTTGAAGACTTTAAAGTGGGATAGAACATCAATTTTATATTTTAGAAAGTAGACCCAAATTCTTCTAGAAAATTCATCAATAAAGGTTAGAGTATATTTTTATCCTTTGAAAGAAGATTTTGAAAAAGACATCAAGTCACTATGGATTAATTCTAGAGGGGATGAGGCTTTTAGAGAACTACGTGGGTGGAAAGGATTTTGATGTTGCTTTCCAAGAGCACATCTAGGACAAACTCCATAAATAGAAGAGACTTGGGGTAAACATGTGACCATATCATGGGTGCTCAATTCCTTAAGGTAGTTGTGACTAAGATGACCAAACCTTTCATGCCAAATTTTGCTTTCAAGATCTCCATGAGCCACAAAATAGGAGGCCCCTTCTAGATTTTGGAATTATATGAAGTGAAATAGGAGAGTTTTGTGATCAATATCTCCTTTGGCTATGATATAATGACAATCTTGAAAGTCTCTTATCTCAAATTCTATTGGAGAGAAGAGAAATATTTTCCCCTTCCCAAAAGTACAAATTTGAGATGGAGAGGAGATTGATGGTAATTTTGGGAACATAGAGAATATTATTTATAGAGCCACCATCAATGGTTATGTCCCCCTTTCCTTTGATTGGAATAAAGGAAGAGTCACCCACTTCTATGCTACATGTAGAACTTGAAGAGATAGAAGAGAATAACTAATCTAAAGTAGTCATGTGATTAGTAGCTCCAGATTTAAGGACCCAGTAATTAGAGGAAGAATTGGAGCTTTTCCCTTGAACATTTAGGGCTTTTCCTATTTTATTTTTATTGAATATAGGTATTTTTGTGTTATAACCCATAATCATGCTAAATTCACCCTCCACAAAATAAAAGCATCACACATATGAATAATATTCCATGTTTCAATTGTTGCTTGTCCCAGTTCTAATATGTCATAGATTTTGACTGGATTTTGGCTGGAATAAAGAAAGAGTCACCAAATTCTATGCTACATGTAGAACTTGATAAGATAGAAGAGAATAACTCATCTAAAGTAGTCATGTGATGAGTAGCTCCAGAATCAAGGACCCAATAATTAGAGGAAGAATTGAAGCTTTTCCCTTGAACATTTAGGGCTTTCCCTATTTTATTTTTATTGATTATATTTTGATCCTTCATAGCTACCTCTAGTTGTTGTAATATTTTCCAAAATTTATTTGCAAAATGACCATTCTTTTACAATGAGTACAAGTTATGGTATTCCTTTCCTTATTTTTGAAATTTTATTTAGTAGAGGTGGAGGCTAATAAGGCTTTCAAGGAAGAGGAAGAGGAAGATATCTCATATCTTGCAAGTTTTATATTTTCCCTAGTTAGTCTATCATAAAATTCTTCTAAGGAGGGCATTTTAAAGGTTGCACCAGGAGCATATTTTGTAGATAGAAAGGTGGTTGAAAATATTTGAAATACACCATTTAGTTTAGAAATAATTAGATAAATGCATTCTTCATCAGTATTTTTCTTCCCATTGCCTATGAATTGAGTGAGGACTTCTTTGAATTTGGTGAGGAAGTCAACAATACTGCTAAAATATTTAGTAGATAAAGTTGATATGAGGGTACCACACACTAGAAGGCACCACAGACCAAAAAGTGCAAATGATCTCTGAATGAAGAGTAGGCAACATCATCGTAAACCTACAGATCAAAAATGTTTCATAGAACCTAGGTGTTTTAGGTGAGTTGGATAGGAGAGGGCAATCCTCCAAGGGAGGTCCCAGGTTCGAATCTCCACCCTACCAAAAAGCTGAATTGGGTACCCAAAATCCAATTGATAATGTTGGTGCGGGCAGGGTCGGGTGTGACTCCCGAGTGAATTTGACGGTGTAGAACCCCCTATTCATGGTATCTCAGACCAAGGCAGCCCCACAAGGGGTTTTTCGATTTAAAAAAAAAAAAATGTTTCATAGAGAAAATAGCATATAGCAATGGGCCAAAACAAATTACTAAAGTTTTTAGCTAAATGAATATGTTTCCAATCTTTAGTGAGACATTTATAAAGGAAAAAATTTGTTGTTCTCTTGAAGCACTGAAGAGCACTTGAACGGGAAGAAGATCAAGAAAAAAATTCATGAGATCTTCGAAACTATTATAATAAATGGAGAAGTTGTTATGAGGTAAATATCAAGCGCGCCAAAGCCAAACAAGGCCACATTTTTATAGAAAATATAGAACTTTGGTAAAATAAATAGACCAAGAGTATTTCTATCTAACGCGAAGGGAGAGTTCCATTTAAAATATCAAATGAAGAATAACCGATTTTAAATTTAATTTTTTTTAGAATTTCCCACTAAAAAAGGGCTATGTTTCTCTTCTCCATGATAGTTGCAGCGAAGGCTTGGGAAAGTTGAATGGGCTACAAAATATGGAGTAAAAGAAAAAAAAACATAGGTGATAGGGGAAAAAAAATTATGTCCTTTTAAAATATGCTTTAGATTTATATTTCTCTCTTATATAGATTACGCAGGGATGGTTGTGGAGGGTAGAACTACACTTTAAGCAGGAGAAAAGGAATATAAATATATATGCATATGATGAGGGTATTAAATTTTAAAAAATCACCTATAATGAGACGTAAAAAATAATTTAAAAATCAACTTGCGCTCGTTTAGAAGGAGGTTATAAGAAGCAGAATTGAGATTCAGAAGATATTTGAGTTGCTTATAAAAATTAGTGAATACAATGAAGGGAATTTTTTGAAAAAATTGCATTCATGATAAAACAAATATTAGATAAACTGAGAAAAGTATTACCATAAGTAAAATATCTCAAACAAATTGCATCTAAGATCAAAACACTATTTTCTTTAAAGAAAACAAAAAAAAAAGATTAAGAACCAGTTCGTAAAACCTCCTTCAAGAGAGAATGCTAGCAGAATCTATCCTGCTTTAGTACCATGTTAGAATTCCCAATTTTAGAACTACAAAGTATTACAAGAATTTGAAGAAGCAAATAAAAACTGATTGATTTATTCCAAGGATCAACATTGTATAAATAGCAAAGTTGATCATTGAGAGCCATTGGATTACAACAACTCATCAAACCTGATGAAGACACCACTAAGAGTTCTCCTGACACATGGAGGAGTGGAAACTCAAGTGTATCTATCCTAGTATAACTTGAGATAATATCTACTTATTCTAACATATTATGATAATATTAGAATTTATTTGCATAAAATATATGATAGCCTATAGAAAAATATATCTGTGAAACAATACAAGGTCAATCATGGACTCAAGTAAATATTAATACCATGTATTTCAAAAAGTAAGAAGAGAGAAAAAAACTCAAAGGGATATTAATTTGGGAAAGTGAAAATAAATTTAATAGTTATTGATATGTAGTGGTGTGAGGATCACAAATAGGAACAAATGTTGATGATCACAAATAGGAACAAATGTTGATGATCACAATAGGTCTTTGAATATTAGGATTATGAATAAGGCCCCTTAAAAAGAGTTATGGAATTAATAGGTTCTTATAGTCCTAAATTTATAACTAATATAGATTTTTCTTTTCATTATATCATATAATATTTGAACTCTAAATAGAAAAAATATTAAGGAATAATAACATATTAGGAATAAAGCAATTAAATAATTCAAAGATATTTTATTAAATTGGATGAGAGGATGAAAGTAATATTTTATTTTGATATATGAATCATTATCATCACATGTAGATAGAATTTAATATTGATGGGAAAGGTCTCTATGGAGAAGGTATATGAGGTAGTTTTCTCTTTTGACCTTATAAGGTACCTGGCCCCAATGGACTTTTCATATTTTTTTAGAAAAAATGGGATTTTTTGAAAAGTGATATGTTGTGTATGGTTAAAATGGCTAGGAAGAAACAATGAAACAATAAGTAAGATTAATGCAACCTTAATTACATTCGAACAAAAAAAAATTAGGAATAAAGGTTTTTGATAAACTTTCTCACATAATAGTTTGTAAAATAATTTATAAGATAAATTTAAAATATATTGTAAATAGACTTAAAAACATTTTATATTTTCTTATATTGAAGGAAAAATAGTGTTTTTTTCATGGTAAACATACTTTTGATGGTATAATCATTATATAAAATACCATATATTCTCTACAACCTATGAAAAATCTAGGCATGCTTCTAAAAATAAATATGAGGAAAGCATATAATAGGTTTCCTATAAATTTCTACATATTATTATTAGGATTAGATATTAATTTATGCATCCAAAATATTATATTTTTATGAATGGATCTTATATCGGATACATCAAATCATTCCATGGACTATTCTAGGGTACCTACTATCTCTTTATAGGACAAATAAGATTTATCAAAACACATGTACATAGAAAAATAGGTATGTAGGAGAGCCACATATGGCTACTCCAAAAATTAACATAGGGCTTCCACACACACATATGCAAATAAAACTCAAAAATAGGTATAAACTATAGGTGCATACATAGATACATAAATGGGTTAGTAGATAACCATAAATGGTTAGTCTAAAAATTGATGAAAGCATCCATCTATATTTTTAAGTAATTTTATACAAATATTTATTGGTCGTAGTGGAACAATCTAGGATAAAACAATACATACCTTATAAAATAAATGCAACATATCTTACCACAAGTTAATCAAGAACCAACTACTCCAAAGAAATAAATGAAATAAAATATTACAAAATACAAATGCAAGTCGATTGATTTTTTACAGGCCTAAAACTACTCCTATTTATGGCCTATAAATAGGAGGGTTTTACTTCAAAATTATCTATACATGGATTTGATCATCGTAGCTACCTCTTTTAGGGATCTAAAACATTAAATGAGGTACCCTTGGTTATAACAACTATCATAATTGGGATAGTCATCACCATTCTTATCTTAAATGAATGTTTGAACAACTTAATTAAGATGTTAGTTGGCAAGTGATCTTTATCTTCATTGGTGGGAATACATTAACTCAACTTACCTTCCTCTATTATATTTTCTTGTTCTTTGAATTGACCAAGATGTTTGCGGTAGATCAAAATATTTTGTGTGCACTTGGTTCTTTTAAAAATTAAGGTCTTTCTATAGACTAGTGAAGGCTTTTACCATTAGAGCTTATTCAAGGACCATAAAATTTTTTATATCAAAGTTTTTCAAAAGCAAATACTTCTTCGACTTATCTCTTCATAATTACATTTATTAGGACTTTTATTTTCTTAATAAATTTTACATAATCTTTGACTATCTGAACACATCTCAACTTCCTCCCCCTCAAGATATATGGCATCCTTCAAGGAGACATCAAATATGATCAAAAAAGGCTTTCTCCTTGGCTCATAGTCTTTATAAAGTTTTGATCACCTGTGATCAATAAAAATTCTTAGTCACAAATTAGTTATGAGAAATCACTATAGTTTTGGTGGCTCATAGAGATCTTCTATCCTGCTTGAAGAACTCAAAATTGTCTTTATCCTTGGCTCATAGTCTTTATCAAGTTCCAATTATCTTTGATTGAAACTTTTCCTTAGGTGCAAATCAATAGTGAAAAATTAATATAGTTTCACAACTAAAATATTACATGCTTTGCGGAGAATTGGTCGTACCATTATTTATCGATACATATGGATTGAAAGAGATTATAGTATTGTATGATTGTCTCTCTTGTAAAATATTTATAAGAATATTCCTCAACCAGGAAGTCTCAAGTGGATAAAATGGACTAGCTAACCATTACAAGATTTTAATATATATGTGCAAGAGTCATATATGGAGATGAATTTAACACATAGGATATACATTGATCTATGGTAAAATAAAATCATCCAAAACATGAAAAGAGATTATAGTATTGTATGATTGTCTCTCTTGTAAAATATTTATAAGAATATTCCTCATCCAGGAAGTCTCAAGTGGATAAAATGGACTAGCTAACCATTACAAGATTTTAATATATATGTGCAAGAGTCATATATGGAGATGAATTTAACACAGAGGATATACATTGATCTATGGTAAAATAAAATCATCCAAAACATGGGCTCATAAAAATTAATTTTGATAGTTGTTGGAAAGTTAATATAGGAAAAGCTAATGGAACTTCCACACTTTATTAAAATTAATATCATTGGAACTGCAACGAATGACTATATATAGCCTAGGTGCTTCTTACAAGAATCAAAATTTGGATTAAAAAATGATATAAATAAATTCAATTGGTAGAGTTTATAAATTATTATTATATGCTATCCAAAAGAATGGATGTGGAAATTACATAAAAAATTAATCTAATTATAATGTTTATCACAAAAAAAACACAATATCTTTTAGATATTAATATAGTTATAAAAAAGGTAAAATATGATAACAAATTATTTAACCATTCTTCATTATTAAAAATTAAAATAATAAAATATATATTTCTTAGGTACTCTAATTGACTTCTTCCTTCTTCCTCGATGAGATAGCCTCTCACATATCGGATTGACTTCTTCTCTGTAGATCGCATCATTGAACCCCCTATGTCCAAACCAGAAAACGTGGACTTCATTGCTGTTCAAATGGGTGACCGCGTCATTATCTTCCAATAATTGCTTTGGAATGCAGCATGTATAGTTTCACGCGGTAAGTGGTTTGACTTAATCATCAGATGCTTTTAAAATTGGAAGTTTACGACCAAGTAAGATCCCATTTCCTTTCCCTGAATATATAAACTCGATCACAGCGACAACTTATTCACAATTTCGCGTGACCTCGGCTGAAAATAGCAGCATGTATTGTTGTAGATGTAGTATAGTTTCAACGATGGTACCCCAATATCTGGCCGCATTGCTATTCTTATGCCTCATTACGTCGGGCAAGTGTACAGATTCGAGAGTTACTGTTAAATCCTCGTCGGAGGACGGAGAGATCTACGCAGCATGTAACGTGGTCAAGTATGGCAACGGCACCGAATTCGAGAGCAACGTGAACACGGTGTTGAAAACTCTGAAGGCCAAAGCCATGTACACGGGTTTTAGCACTGCCGTTTACGGGCAGGAGAGCCCCAACAAGGTGTTTGGGGGGTTCCAGTGTAGAGGTGACTTGTCTTCCGCCGACTGCCGCGCGTGTTCTCTTCAAGCGGTGGAAGCCGTGGGACGAAATTGCCCCAACGCCATAGGCGCCCGTGTTCAGCTGGAGTATTGTTTTCTCCGCTACGAGAAATATACCTTTCTTTCCCAGCTGGACACCAGCTTCTGGTATGAGCTCGTCAATGTGAACGGCAACAAGGATACTGATTTCAACGCGGCAGTGGACGGTCTGATGGTGGATGTGGCGGGAAAAGCGCTTGCGAGCAGAATCAGGTTTGCTCTTGGACAGAGAGAGGTCCCCTCTTCCAACGTGACTATTTATGGCATGGAGATGTGTTGGAGAGACATGTCTGCCAATGACTGCGCAACGTGTCTGAGCAAGGGTATGCAGCAGATGTTCAGCTCCAGTAAAGAAGGCGTCGGTGCTCAAGTTTTGTTGGGCAGCTGCACTCTGCGCTATGAAATTTATCCCTTTACCAAAAACTACTAGGCAGAGTTTACCCTGTTCTTTTCTTCGTTTGCTTTCGTCCTCGGTCCAAGCAAAGCAGGAGAATGTGACTTGCTGAAGGAATACTTGCAAATAAAACAGTGATACCCTTTAACTCGTTCAAGGGCTTATAAAACTAAAATTTATCTGTTTACTAACCTTAATATTGCACGCAAGTAATAGTATTACCCACAAAACTACTTTTATAAAGTATATATTATTCAAACACATGGAACCTACAATAGCGATAATTTAAAATAATATGAATATACAAACAATAACAACAAATTAAATTTAATATTAATATTTAAATTCGTTCAACATAATTTATTTGATAATAATGTTTAAATTTGTAAAATAATTTTTGGTTATCATTTGTCATTCAAATGAATCTATTACTTTAGAATAAACTTTGTGTATAAATAACTAGAAGTTTACATAGACGTCTAACATATATTATAAGGTTCATTTAGCTCTTGAATATGATTTATTTGCGTCATTAAATCTTATGGAATGAGGAAGGAAAGAAGATTATTCAAATTGAAGACATCATGATTGTGTAGATATCTATACAATGAGATGTTTCTTGGTGTCTAAAGAGACTCTTGGTTCTTACCATTCTAGTGGAGACCAACATGCCTCTTAGTTTCTTATGTGTAGACAACAAAACGGCACCAATCCGATTATGTGACTATAAACACTGATCGTATTGACACATAGCCTTCAGGGCAGCCCTCAGAGGTCAAACAGTGGTCCTAGCCACTTACACAACAATTTTGGAAGGTACCAATCCGGTTACATGATAGTGCTTTGGTTACATGATAGGCAAAAATTGCTTTTTGAGACACTTAGGCAAAAATTGCTTTTTGAGACACTTAGGCAAAAATTGCTTTTTGGGACACTTAGGCAAAAATTGCTGCCTGTCGCGATATCGCGACGGTCGCAATATCGCGACAGTCGCGACGTTGCAATATCATGACGATCGTGATATCATGACAGTCGCGACGTCGCGCGACCATGATATCGTGATAGTCGTGACGTCGTGTAGCCGCGATATCGCGATGGTCGTGATATCGCGATAGTCACGATGTCGCACGACCGTGATATCACGACGGTCACGATATCGTGACAGTCACGACGTCGCGCTGTCATGATATCGTGAAGGTCACTCTATTGCGATAGTCGCGACATCACTCTATTGCGATATCATGACAGTCACGATATCGTGATAGTCGTGACGTCGTGCTATCGCGATGTCGCGACTGTTGCGATATCGCGACAGCTCCAGCCACTGCGCCTTGTTCCCTTGTTGGTGTTGTGATATCGCGACGTCGCGATATCGTGATGTCGTGATATCATGACAAGAACTTCGCAGTTAAGCAAAAACAAAACATTAAAATAATAAAAAACAAAACATTAAAATAATAAAAAACAAAACATTAAAATAAGCAGACGTTAACCAATCAAAAGCAAACATTAAAACATTAAAAGCAAACATTAAAACATTAAAAGCAAACATTAAAACATCAAAGGCAGATTTTTAACCATCGAAGGTGGACATTAAAATGAGTGGCAGCTCTTACAGTCAATTATTGCCGCCTGTTGTGCATGCACGCATAGGTGGGCAGATTGGCAGTTAGCAGACTGTCACAAGGGCAATCATGTAAGCCCAAGTCAGGGAGGAGTCTCCTCCCTCTTGGGAAGGCATGGCCGCCACGTGGCATCCCTGCATGCCCCTCCAAAGAGACCCCATGGGTCTATAAAATGGGGGACTTCCTGCCTAGAAAACAAGTGGACAGACATTTTTGAAGCAACGAAGTGCTGCCAAAAACCAAACACCCGATTGAATCCTTTGATTTTCATTCTTCTACAACGATAATCTCTTTCGAAGGAGAGGTTATTGGTGGCTGCTAGAAGGTGAACCCGGAACTTAATACCCGACATTAGATCATAGAAAACCATCAATTTGCCGACACCACATTATCTTAGATTTTGGGCCCATCCCTAGTGGATTGGCGTCAAAGTCGAGTTTTCAACAGTGGGAAGCCTGCTCGAGCACCCCGCACGCTCTCAACTATTTTTAATTTATCTCGTTATCATGTATTTATCATACGTTACAATCTATGCTATTTTTTTAATTTATTCTGTTATACGTTATAGTTATCGAATATATTATCATGCTATCGTGGCTTTAGACGTCTATCATATTTAATCACGTATCTCGAATGTTATCTTGCATTACGTTCTCGAATGTTTACTTGGTTAGCTTGATTTATTGTATTCACGTATTTAATCAATCTTTGCACGTATTTCTTTTAAACGTTCTATCCTTTTTTTGTAGGTTCTACTAACGTCTTCGTGTTTCTTTGATCGCAGGAGAAACATCGAGAAGCAAGGGTTCATCAGCATAAGCAACGACAACACTTTGGCCCACCCATTTTAGATGTGGGCATGCGAAAAGAAGATTATTAATCAGGATTGTAACTGACAATATGCTAACACTCCTAGCCCCTAAAACGGGAGGAAGTGGATTGTAACCGAGCTTGGAATCACATTAATATAAAAAGGGCTATGCTCTTACTTTCTCCTTTATGTTTGGTTAATTCGATTACATGCGTCCTACTTCATGCATATTCATTTAGCATCAAGTTAGTTTTGCTTTCATTACATCTTAGTATTTCTTCCTTCCGAAATCTCATGCTTTCAGTGGTGATCACGGTGGGACCCTGTCCCCTATTTTTTTTTAGATTCAGAAACTGATTTATGTTTTTTGTGCTTAAAGGTACCAGGCCAAATCAGAGACAGCCGATTTGAGCGGAAAAAAAAAAAGAAGGTAAGATTCCAAAGCTATACCTGCATTTTTTTTTTATTATTATTATTTTATGTTTCTATTTTTTTGTCAACTTTTACTTGCTTAGGGAAAGTTGTTCATGCTTGTTTCATTTTTATTAAATAAAATGAACCCCACACACATCACGTGGTAAATTAAACCAAGGAGTTGGTCGTAAAACCCCAGCCCTTGAGCAAGACCAACGATGGGTTCATCACCACCTTAGATTAGCTTTGCATCCATTTCCCCGATTGTCACTGTTGTTAGGCATAAATCCTGACGAAAGCTGATCGAGTGTCACTGGGGTGATTCCCATGCGCACGAGGATAAGTCTTCTATGGTAGGTGTCATTAACAGGACAATCCCCCCTTTCGTATCGCCTATGTTCCACGTACCATCTGCTCTCACGTACCTATAGTTTCCCTCTCGTAAGGGCGGGTATATAGAGAGGTTGGTATATCGGTCTAGCAATGGTATATTGAAGGGGCGACCATTTATGGGAGTCATAGGAGCCAACATTATGCATTTAAACGTTCTTCAAAACTTGCAAAAACAAAAAAAAATATCAAAATGCACTAAACCAGTTTAGGACACACTATTAATCCTTAAAAGAGATAATCATTGTTTGTGTATGTGTGTGTTCATTTCTGCTTAGTGTAACAAAAATAAAAATCATCATAAACGAGATAAAAATCTACTTAGTTAGTAGAGAAGCACCACAATGGTGTACACCCATAGCCAAGCCCAATCAAGGGCGAATGCTATGGAAGGTGCACAAAGAGAGGGCGCTGGTCGCCTTCGCTTTAGCCCTGAGGACTTGGCCATACCACCCTGGCAGTCTGGCCTACAAGAGAGTCCACATCAGACCACATCAAGAAGGAATTATTGGGACCCCCCTCTGTGGGGTATGCCCATTCAACACAGCCCCTTTTGGGAAGAAGCTTTACATGTAGATCTCAATGTAAATAGACAACTGCCTCTTGAGGCTAGATTTGAGTGGTCGTAGTGTGATGAAGCACTAAAGAGGCATAGTGTCCATGAGGAGAGATATCATGAATATGCTGCCTCTTATTTGCCTCTCATTAGAACAGAAAGATAAAACCCAGAGCGCAGGGCTCTTCACACAGGGCGAGCTCACTCCACCCACCCCTTTCACACCCATGAAAGGGAGTACGAGGAAGACCATCGCATTCCTCGAGAACAACATACAGCACGGGAACCTTGCATTTTTGCACCTGCTAGATATCATGGTCACCCATCGAGGCTAGAGCCTCAAGTACATGCCACCTACCTTGACAGAGGGAAGTGACCCATTAAAATTTTAGATCATCAAGATCAAGGCAAACACATAGGAGAAACATTCAAGCCTCCTGAGCAAAAGAGGGCAGACCAAGTTGACCCGACAGTCGCCAGACATGCCGCCCGCCAAGTCTGAATCACGCAGCTTGAGCAAGGTCATCAGGAGTTAGAGTACTTATACCGCCTTAATAAAGAGCACATGCAACGTGAAGCGGATGAGTTGCGCTATAAACTCCCTAAGAGGGTGCCAACCCCTCACACCCAAAGAGAAAAACAATATGAGAGGCACAACCCTTTGGTGTAGGATAGGTCTCTATGACCTCGTCAAGCTTTGCCTCCGAGACCTTATAGACCCGAGAGGGAGGCCACTCCCGAAATAATGATGGGTACCCTCAGTGGGGACTCAATCAGGGTCATAGGTCTTGCCTAGAGACTCCTCAAGAAGTTTATGAGGAGTATGAACCAAAAATAGAACAGGCCGAAACACCCCATCAAGGCGGGAGGGCTACCACTTGGCCACCCCCCCATAGGCCTCCAGTCTCCCATAACTCACAACACGAGCAAACAAAAGAGGAAGAAATAAAATCTTTCGATGCATACAAAGTGTTATTAGAGCGTTTGGAGTCTGTGGAGACAAAAGCTTCTGGGCATCAAAAGCCCACGTTACATCAACTCCGTAGTCATCTATTGCATCCCTCAGTGCACACACCTCTTTACCTAGAACATTTCAAGTTGCCTCAATTGGCAGTCTTTAAAGGTGAAGAGGACGCACAAGAACATGTCACAAGATTCCTAAGTCAATGCTTCAACATCCAAGATAATGACGCATTGTTGCTTAGGACATTCATAACCACATTCGCAGGCCCTGCCTTGGATTGGTTCACACAGTTACCAAAACATAGCATAAACAACCTAGATCAATTAGTAGATGCGTTTCTTGAACGCTTTACCTTCAACACAAAGAAGAAGGCATCACTGAGTGATCTGGCCAGCCTTAGGAAATATGAGGAAGAAAAAATGGCAGCATATGGGAATCGATGGAGGGCTTTGCTTTCTAAGTTACCCTACCTTCCCCCTATGTCTGATCTCACATAGATGTTTGCACGAAGTTGCTTAAAATCAATCTCTGGGCTATTGCTACTGTAGTAATATGCCAATTTAGAAGAAGCTTTGGCGCAAGCCAGAGTTATAGAAGAGATCAAAATAGGCGAGGGTGCAATCGCCAAGCCTAAAAAGAAAGAGTGGAATAAAACCACTAAGATCGGGACTACGCAATCACAAACCGCTGTGGTTAATCAAGTTGCGATAAATGTCCCCAAGCATGTGCAAGAAATACAGCCTCAAAAGGCTAATTACCAGGCAGTGCCTCCTAGTTATGAAAAAGATAATAAAAAATAGGAGCAGAATCAGCAGCGTCACCCTAGGTGACAATTCACCCCTTATGCGGAGTCCAGGGACTCCCTATTTGACCGCTTGTCAGCGGAAAATTTAGTCACCCTGCCAAAAATCCAAACTATAGACCCTAATGCTCCCAAGCCTAAGGGATACAGAGAGGAATTATATTGTAGATTCCATAGGCGAAGGGGACATGACTTGAATGGATGCTAGAAATTCAAAGGATTAATCCAAGATTTGATCGAAAATAAAACATTGGTCGTGGACAACCCCATAGCGCCAAATAATCAACAAATGGGGGTATTCAAGGACCCTTTGCCTGCCCATGAGGCACAAGAAAAACCTCTCCAGGTTAATGAGGTGTGACAAAATATTCCCATGCAAGGATTTGTGGGAATGATCAGCATAGTGACCAGGAACAAAAAGTACCTAGGATTTGCCCCCGAGGTAGCTACAAGGGAAGTTCCAACAATGTCACAGCCTCAAAAATGTCCTGTGTAGTTGCCTCCGCCTAGACCCGAGGTCACGATATGGACCAAACTCACGCAGAGTTTTCGGACCACATCGGCTAGGCTTTCCATTTACGAGCTTATTCAACAATCAGCACCCCATAGAGAAGCTCTCATGGAAATTCTGAAAGCCATCGAATTACAGCCTCACAAAGAAAATTCTTTCAACAACTTCATGGGACATGTGAAACGATGTACGGAGCCGGTCATTACCTTCAGAGAGAATGAAGTCAAAACAATATCGAATGACACGACAGATCCACCCCTGCACGTTATTGCGCGGGTCAACAAGATCTCGTACAAGAGAGTGTTGGTAGATACTGGCTCATCCAGTAACATCATTACCACTATAGCACTAAAACATTTGAAGCTTCCAACCTCTCATATCACAGCCTCCACATACACACTACGAGCTTTCAACGATGTAATATGCTCGATAGTCAGGAGAGTTGTTCTGCCTGTCCAGGTAGGACAAAAGACAATACCTACATTGTGCCATGTGTTGGAAGAAGAGATGGCCTACAATATACTGCTAGGGCGGCCATGGATCAGGAACATGAAGTGTGTCCCTTCGATCGCTCACCAGTGCCTAAAGTATGCATTTGAAGGAGAAATACATGTAGTCCCGATGGACTTAGAACCCTTCAAGTATTGTAATGCAGTGCAATTAATGCCTCAATCAACCCTCCCTTCAATGCATTTGGATTTCCAGTTAAATCCATCTAAACAGGGTCCACTACCGTAGGCACCACTAGTGACCAAAACATCAAAATCCTAGCCAGGTGAGTCTTCATCATCTACTCCTTCACTACCAACGCCACCTGTCATGGCTAAACAGAAGGACAAGGGAAAATAGATCCTGGAAGAGGCTCAGCCCCTAGAAGAGGGGTTGCCAACAATATCAATAGTATCAACAAAAGAAACACCTAGCACAATGGAAGCTGAGACTCCTAACCCACCAAACATGGAATGGACTCAGGAAGGACTCCCTTTCGCTCACTCCCAAGCATCAACAATCACTGTTGAAATGGCCAGTACAGGACTGGGGGAGTATCTAGTGCAAAATGTTGTGGCAACGCCCGCATTAGAATCGATACGAGACATGGGGAGACCTCACCTTCCCATAGGAACAGTTGTTCCTCTAGGTTACCCACCAAACCAGACAAATTTTGTGTATGGGGGCCTTGATCATGGTCTTGAACCATGCAAGCAAAAGGAAGAAGACGAGGAGCCTTTTGCTGAAAATATCAACTATCTATCAAACCCAGACTTCGCTCTAAAATATCTCGATCAATGTAATTGGCATGGATATGGGCGAGATAGATATGAGCAAGGGATGCGTGTCCTTTGCCAACCAAGATATCAGATGCCATATGATAAGTCGAGAGTAGGGTTCAACCACCCCCTTCCCTTAGACATCTTGGTAGAAAATATGCAAGGCCTAGGAATAGGCAACAAGGGGGGATTGGCACCAGATCTTTATGCCAACCCAAATACAGAATATACATTGGGAGATTACCTCCCATGGTCAACAAACACCCTTGGCAACATCAGTAATCCCTCTCCTTTGCTAGAGAGAGGTGAAAGTTCGGACACTAATCCCCAAAGAGAACATAAACGATGTCCGGACATCTTTTTGAAGTTGTTCCCCTTAGAGGTTCTAGTTGAGTCAATACAGTGTCAAGAGAATCAAGTCATTCCACCAAGAGTGGAACAACTGCAATGGGACCAGATTAATTTGTTGGAACAAGGAGAACCCTCAACGTCGCAAACAATTGCTAAAGAAAATGAACATTTTTGGATTTCTGAAAGTGATTCAGAAGATGATACTGAGATGAACTATCTCAATCATGCACGATAGCATAATTTCCCTTTAACTCATGAATATCTGATGGGACAGATGGGCATAAGGTTAGGGCATGAATGGTGGCTAGACCCAGCAAGGTGGGACCAAGTGTTGGATCCATGGCTCCAAATTCATGATGAGCACCGTCCACCCCGAGACCCTATCATGGCATCAGTGCCGAGAGAAGACCCTATATTCCTATTAGCACATAGGGCCAATCCATTCGTGCCCATTCCCATAGAGCTAGATCCAGAGTATAGGGAGCATCCAGAATGTTCAAGGTATCATACCCACGGTAATGGAGACCAAATTCATTCCATCCACATGATCTCCATTGATTTCATCGCACCCATCTACAATTCGGCCAATCCAGCACGGTCATTGCATCTAGACATAGATTCCATTGACTGGGATCGCGTCAATTCACCTTTATCACCATCAGAGTACTGACCTTTCGATGAAATGCCTCATTTCACCCCAGGGACAACTCAAGATATTTTTCAAGCTGAAGAGGGACCCGAGGTTCCCAACGTAGATCTAAACTCAGCTAATGATATCCATTTGATCTCGATTCCACATCAGTTGGAGGACGAATACCACATGTCAGTCGAGGAGACGATTGATGTAGATATCGGCACAGATCCAATGAATCCATAGATTCTCAAGCTAGGGGTAAGTATTTCCCCCGAAGATCATGCCGACTACATTGCCATTCTCAAAGAGAAGAAGGAGGTTTTTGCATGGTCGTACAAGGATATTCCAGGACTAGACCCGCAGGTAGTCACGCATAATTTAACACTTGATCCGACAATCAAGCTTGTAAAGCAAAAACTACGTAAGATGCACCCAACAGTGGCCTTGATGGTCAAATACGAATTGCAAAAGCTGTTGGATGCATAGTTTGTCATCTGCATGGATTATCTACCATGGCTGTCCAACATGGTTCCCATAAAGAAGCCCGATGGGAGGATTCACATATGCATGATTTTCAAGATCTCAACAAAGCGAGTCCTAATGATGATTTCCCCTTGCCAAGCATTGACGTGTTGGTAGACGCTACAACAGGTCACGAAATGCTCTCCCTCATGGATGGTTTCTCAGGATACAATCAGATTCGTATCAATCCTGAAGACCAACTAAAAATGGCATTCACAATGCCTTGGGGGACATTTTGTTATAAGGTCATGCCTTTTGGCCTTAAAAACGCTGGCGCTACCTACCAACGTGCCATGACATATATCTTCCACGATTACATGCACAAAACTTTGGAAGATTACATGGATGATTTGTTAGCCAAGTCTCTTTTGCGCTCAAATCATATCGATGACTTAAGAAAGATCCTCGATCACCTCATGGAGCATAAAGTTAGACTAAACCCCAAGAAGTGCGTATTTGGCATCACATCTAGAAAACTCTTGGGTTTCATAGTCTCAAAGTGAGGAATCAAGGTGGACCCAAAGAAAATCAAGGCAATCCTTGAAATGGTTCCCCCAACTACAATCAAGTAGCTCAGAAGTCTGCAGGGAAAGGTCGCGTCGATTAAACGCTTCATAGCGCAATTATCTGACAAGTGCCGACCCATGAACAAATTATTGCACGAGGGGGTTACATTTCACCGGGATGACGAGTGCCGATCAGACTTTGACGAAATCAAACAATACACGGCTCGTCGCCAGTATTGGCACCACCTAGACCAGAAGTGTCATTCTACTTATACATCTTAGCTACTGAGGTGGCACTGGGCACCATGTTAGCCCAAAAGAATGAACTTCACAAGGAACAGGCTACTTATTATCTTAGCTGCACCTTGGTCAGTTATGAACTTAACTATGCATACGTTGAGAAAATCTACTTGGTAGTGGTGTTTGCTACCAAAAAGCTACGCCACTACATGCTGAGAAACACTACATATGTTGTGTCTAAGGAGAATCCATTGCGATACATGATGAGTCGTACTTATCATAGTAGTTGCATGGTGAAATGGATGATGTTGTTGACGAAATTTGACATTGAGTTTATTGGATAGAAATATATCAAAGGACAAGTCATAGCCGATCAACTAGCAGAGGCTCCTCTTGAAGACGATCAGCCTCTGGTCATAGAACTACCCGATGATGGGGTCTTCCATGTCTCAGAATCGCCAGATTCTGATGAGCCTGAGTTATAGGCCGACATAACCCTATTATTTGATGGTTCTAAATGTGAGCAAGGTGGTGGCATAGGAATTGTATTCTTCACACCACATGGTGCTCCAATGCCCCTGTCATTTAAATTAAACTTCTCGTGTACCAACAATAATGCAGAGTATGAAGCCTTGCTCCTAGGTCTTCAGACAGTAATCGCCATGAACATCAAATGATTGAACATCTTTGGTGATTCGTTGTTAATAGTCAATCAAGTCAAAGGGGTATATCAATGCAAATGCCCAGTCCTGCAGGATTATAAAGCCCTTGTGGACAAATTCTTGGCAAAACTTGAGTGGTATGACATCGAGGCACTCCCTCGATCATCGAATAATTTTGCGAACACAATTTCCTCCTTGGGGTCACTAATCTTGCAAGACCTTTCTGGTGATATGACAACCATTCAAGTCAAAACCCTATCGCAATCCGCGATGGAGCGTGCAAGCTCAAACTTGACGCCAAGAATCCACATGATCCAGATTGAACCATCCTTGAATAAGTTCTCTCGAATCCAAGATCGTTTGAAATGCTCCAACTGGGGGTCCTTGTTCTCCCCTATTCCCATTAATAGCAACACAACGCTATTCTTACAAGTTCTATCCCGTTCAGCGTTCATCAAAAACAAGAAAAGTTAAAATTCAAAAATCGTCAAAAACAACAAAAATCATCAAAAACAACAATTTTTTTTTTTTTATTTGCATCTCATTTCTAGGCATACTCAAATTCATCAATAGAGAGCTCTTCTCGCACTTCATCTTCATATTCACAAAAATCAATCCATCAAAAATACAAAAATACATAGCTGCATTAAAACATTGCAAACATACATTGCATATTTGTGGTCGTACAGGTCAAAGGCACCATAGGTTGTAATTGCTCTGCTAGTCCATCTTGTCCCACACTGTTCCATTTTACAAAAACAAAAAAAACACCATGCATTGCTTTTTACCACACTAGAGTCAGTGGTCTTTTAATGTATCAAGAGTTTTTCGTAATTTAGTCATCATTTTGCTTTTTAGCTACGTCATGTATCGAGTCAGACAGATTTTATGAAGGTAGAGTTACACTTGAAATACACTTTGTTACGTAACATCCCAACACAAATTAAAACACATAAAAATTCCCAAGTTGTGTGAACGAAAGATGAAACCTGTGCAGGAATCTAGGTCACTATAAGTGAAACGGTTATCTTGCTCATCCCCCCATGTGAATGGTTCTATAATGATGAGAATTGACAAAAGGACAAGCTCTTTCCTATCCATTCACATCCATATATAGTGGTTTTCACCACTACCAAATCCCAATCATAGTTGGTTCCCAAAAGTTGTAAGGATTTGTACTACATGTCCCTGCCAAGGATGGGTAGTAATCCCCAAGACCTAAAAGGATCAACGCCATTCATGAACAAAATTCCAACAAATCATCATCCTAACACTTTCCATTCACCTTGGTCTCCAAGTTGTAAGGATTCGTACTATCCGCCCCTAACCAGGATGGGTAGTCATCCCCAAGGCCTAAAAGATCAATGCCCTTACTCCATAATATCCATCACCCCCTTGGTTCCCAATGTCGTAAGGATTCGTACTACACGTCCCTGCAAAGGATGCGTAGTCGTCCCTAAGGCCACAAGGATCAAGGCCACTCACCAGCCCAAACTCACAATACTCAAAATACAAAATCAAATAACAGTGGTTATCACTACTATTCAAAATCCTTGCTCAAAAAGAATTAATAGAAAATAAATAGTGATTTTCATCACTATATAGACGAGCACCTTTCTAAATCATTCAGCCAACAAATATCCCGAACTTGAATCCTCGGAATTCTCAGCATTCGAAAACCATCTAGGTGATCTTCATTACAGGTTTGGTTGATAGCCTATCCGGCAATGGTGGTATCCTACCCGCATGACGATATGTCTGTCACATTCACTTTGCGTGTGTGCAGACCAATGTTTGCATAAGGATGAGCTAGCTTATGGTATCCTAGATAACATTGGAGATTTATCTAACTAAATACAACAAAGGAGTTAGTGGAGCTAATTAGGTGATCCTCAGTACAGGTTTGGTTGAAAGCCCATCTGGCACTAGCGGTATCCTGACAAATACCACATAAATGAATTCAATTGCACACACAGGGATGTGAAATAGCTTGGTAAAAAACAAGTCTGATTCATACCTTGTTCAAAAATCTTGTAAGATAAAGTACAGTCATGGCTAGTAAGTTAAAACCGTTTGAGTCTCAGAAAACCTTAACTACATTTCTAAACCAACTGCGCTACTTTTCATCCTTACAATAACATAAGAAAATACAAAAAAAAAAAAAAAACCACATGTATACATACAAAGTCATGCATCACAACAATCGCCTAAAAGACAAAATAATAGAGTTCTAAACAGTCTATGGTGCCATAGCCAAACATCACAAATTCTATCCATCCATTTCATTTCTGCATATCACATATAAATAAAAAACATTTGCATTCATCACAACATATGCATCCATCAAAATAAATCAACATACAACAATCGCATTTATCATACCATATGCATACATCAATATAAAGTAGCATGCATCTATCAACATAAATCATTGTGCATAACATAAAATCATAACATATACACAAAGAAAGAAAATCAAAACAACAAAAACATCACAAAAATGCAACACAAAAACATAGCAATAAGCATTGCCGGACACAAGTGCTCTTGCACTTAACCTCTTGGCATAAAAAATTGATGTCGGGGCTCAAATTGTTACTCTCCTACTTCCCCAAGAAGGCTACCATAGCCGGACCGCTCCACGGGAAGACGGGTTTTTGATGATTTCACCCCATTATGGCATCACCAAAAGGGTTAACACCCACCAAAAATAGGTCCAAATGTTGAGAAATTGCACATGCTTAACGGTAAAACATCTAAAGGCACCCTTGCACAAGTCATCTTGGGTCAAGCAACTCGTCGCTTTTCTCATGAAGGTCATTCCCTCATCGATTCGTCGCTTGAGGAGGTAGTCACACTTAGTCACTAATCAACAAGCACACACCCAATCAAAGCAATGACATGCATGCAAAGAATCATTGACAAAAACAATCACGCTCCTGCTTGGGGCAGTAAACAAGCAGCAATCAAATTGATCAAACACTTGGCATTCCCGAAGCATGAACACAAGGTTCCCCTATGGACAAAAGGTTGCACCCTTTGCCTCATCATGACTGATCAATGTCCAAGTTCAAGTCACACCTCACCAAAATAGGTTAACACTTGAAATCAAATTCCTTAGCTCGTCAGAAGCAAGGATTCAAGAATGCATGCCCTTTCCATACTTGGGGCATCAAGAGTTGGTTAGGTTACCAAGAAACCCTAATCATTAGTGCTTTGGTTATCTATTTTTGCTCAGCACTGCATCACCTGCAGTGCTTCCCGAAAAGGGGCATATGTAGACACCAAAACGACACCAATTTGATTATGTGACTACAAACACTGATCGTATTGACACACAGCCTTCAGGGCAGCCCTTAGAGGTCAAACAGTGGTCCTATCCACTTACACAGTAATTTTGGAAGGTACCAATCCGGTTACATGATAGTGCTTTGGTTACATGATAGGCAAAAATTGCTTTTTGAGACACTTAGGCAAAAATTGCTTTTTGAGACACTTAGGCAAAAATTGCTTTTTGGGACACTTAGGCAAAAATTGCTTCCTGTCACGATATCGCGACAGTCGCGACATCGCGCTGTTGCGATATCGTGATAGTCACAACATCGCACGGTCGCAAAATCATGATGGTCGCGATATCATGATAGTCGCGATGTCGTGCGGCCACGATATCACAATCGTCGCGATATCGCTATAGTCACGACGTTGCACGGTCGCGATATCGTGACCGTCATGACATCGTGATAGTCGCGATGTCACGCTGTCGCGATATCGCAATAGTCACGATATCACGACAGTCGCGATGTCGCACTATCACGATGTCACGATATTGCGACAACTCCAGCTGCTGCACCTTGTTCCCCTGTTGGTGTCACGATATCGCGACGTCACGATATCGTGACAAGAACTTTGTAGTTAAGCAAAAACAAAACATTAAAATAATCAAAAACAAAACATTAAAATAATAAAAAATAAAACATTAAAATAAGGAGACATTAACCAATCAAAAGCAAACATTAAAACATTAAAAGCAAAACATTAAAACATTAAAAGCAAACATTAAAACATCAAAGGCGGATTTTTAACCATCGAAGGCGGACATTAAAATGAGTGGCAACTCTTACAGTCAATTATTGCCGCCTGCTATGCATGCGCACGTAGGTGGGTAGATTGGCAGTTAGCAGACTGTCACAAGGGCAGTCATGTAAGCCCAAGTCAGGGAGGAGTCTCCTCCCTCTTGGGAAGGCATGGTCGCCACATGGCATCCCTGCGTGCCCCTCCAAAGAGACCCTATGGGTCTATAAAACGGCGGACTTTCCCGCCCAGAAAACAAGTGGACAGACATTTTCGAAGCAACGAAGTGCTACCAAAAACCAAACACCCAATTGCATCCTTTGATTTTCATTCTTCTACACTGGTAATCTCTTTCAAAGGAGAGGTTATTGGTGGTTGCTAGAAGGTGAACCCGGACCTTAATACCCGACATTGGATAACAGAAAACCATCAATTTGTCGACACCACATTATCTTAGATTTTGGGCCCATCCCTAGTGGATTCACGTCAAAGTCGAGTTTTCAATAGTGGGCGGCCCACTCGGGCGCCTCGCACGCTCTCAGCTATTTTTAATTTATCTCGTTATCATGTATTTATCATACGTTACAGTCTATGCTATTTTTTTAATTTATTCTATTATACGTTATAGTTATCAAATATATTATCATGCTATCGCGACTTTAGACCTCTGTCTTATTTAATCACGTATCTCAAATGTTATCTTGCATTACGTTCTCGAATGTTTACTTAGGCAGCCTGAGTTATTTTATTCATGTATTTAATAAATCTTTGCACGTATTTCTTTCAAACATTCTATCCTTTTGTTGTAGGTGCTACTAACGTCTTCGTGTTTCTTTGAGCGCAGGAGAAACAGTGATAAGCAAGGGTTCATCAGCATAAGCGGCGGCAGCACTTTGGCCCGCCCGTTTTAGATGTGGGCATGCGAAAAGAAGATTATTAATCAGGATTGTAAATCATATTATTATGAAGTTATAATATGATCTAATGGTGGTATTTTTATAAAGTTATAATATGATTTAATAGATTAAAATTTTCCTCAAATATAACCTTATATTTTAGGGCTTCAAATACCCCATATTTTGGTATGAAGATGCTCGATTTGATTTGCTTAGTATTCTCAATGATTCACCTTGATTTTGATTAGGATTTGCCATTTTTTTACAAGTATATTTTGAGTCCAACCCCTTATGCATAACCCTGGTGGAAAATTACCAGAGCTTAATCTAAGGATTGTAAACTTGCACATACATATATTTGATATTATGCTTTGTAACTATATTGCTTTACATATTTCTTTTTGTGCAACATAATATTATATCTCTATGGATGACAATATCACTATATGTTATTTTATAAACCATAAGTTAGATCTATATTATATATATAACATGTATCCAAATGTTGACTTCTTATCATCTATAGGTTAAACATAATCTGAGTATATGTATGCTTGACAAAAGAAATTATCATTTTCTTGTACTCAAAGCCATATTCAATTATACCAAAAACATAATGCAGTATCCTTTCCTCTTTGTTAACTTCAAATGGCTTACCTTAGGTCCCTACGTGAATCTTAAAATATTATTACCATTAGAGTTGATACCAAATTTTATATTTATTAAGTACATGAAAATATTAATAAATTAATGATGAAGAGAACCAAATAACTAAGGTGACTTATGATACTTGGATAGTTGTAACCCTTGATCCATTCGTGTTGCTTTAGGTTTATAATTTTTTATCATGCATTTTTCTTGTAGTGTTTTAGCATATTTTAAATGTGTGACTACAATGTGATTCTTTTTTTTGCTAAAATTCCAAGCTAATAAAATAATGTAAAAGTTATAGATCTATCATTGGAGCTTACTAGTATCTTCACACCCATGACATGAACCATGGTAGGCACTAACCATGCAAAGAATACCCACATAAATATCAAAGAAAATATATTCACTAAAAATTAATGGTGGATGTTTTGAAACATTCTTTCAAGTATAATGCTCTGTCACACCTCATACCAGCCATTATAACCATGGTACTAATAGAACCAAAAAATATATTACGAATATTGAGGTAAGTTTGTTTGTTGGGTGTGGGAAACATGCATCCCCATGATCCAACATAATCTCTCATTAAATCAATTATCATTTGTATCAATGTATAGGTATTCCATCATGTGTTCCACATATTAGAACAAATAGAAGCATCATTTTTCAATTCCATAATTGTATCCACAATAATCCATATCATAATGAACATGCATTTTTGTGTTATAACCCATAATCATACTAAATTCATGCTCCACAAAAGAAAATCATCACACATATGAATAATATTCTATGTTTCAATTGTTGCTCGTCCCATTTCTAATATTTCATAGATTTTTCTAAAGAATACTCTGTTTTCATACAAAACAAACTTTGGAGAGGAAGATTAATTCTTCCTAAACACAAAATAATTAATTCAAATGAAAACATCTCAAACATTTCCGAAATAAAATATCTAAAATTTAATAAATATGAAAAATAGTGATCATTCATTTGTATCTATCATAACTTAAATTGTATGACCTTTTCCTAGAACTTAATACATCAAGTCACCATCAAGGCAACATAAATGTTGTTGGATCATTATGAATTTTTTTTCACCTGGCATAGAGGAATTTTCTATACATTGATGTCTTCTCAAGATATTTTTTGAAACTAACAATAATAAAAATATGTTTGCACGCAAGTAATAGTATTGCACGTAAGTAATAATATTGCACGCAAGTAATAGTATTACCCACAAAACTACTTTTATAAAGTATATATTATTCAAACACATGGAACCTACAATAGCGATAATTTATAATAATATGAATATACAAACAATAACAACAAATTAAATTTAATATTAATATTTAAATTCGTTCAACATAATTTGTTTGATAATAATTTTTAAATTTGTAAAATAATTTTTGGTTACCATTTGTCATTCAAATGAATCTATTACTTTAGAATAAACTTTGTGTATAAATAACTAGAAGTTTACATAGAGGTCTAACATAGATTATAAGGTTCATTTAGCTCTTGAGTATGATTTATTTGCGTCATTAAATCTTATGGAACGAGGAAGGAAAGAAGATTATTCAAATTCAAGACATCATGGTTCTATAAATATATATAAAATATGAAATATCAAATGAAGAATAACTGATTTTAAATTTAAAATTTTTTAGAACTTCCCACTAGAAAAGGGTTGTGTTTCTCTTCTCCACGATAGTTGCAGTGAAGGCTTGGGAAAGTTGAATGG
Source organism: Wollemia nobilis (assembly GCA_028583015.1). NCBI lineage: Eukaryota > Viridiplantae > Streptophyta > Pinopsida > Araucariales > Araucariaceae > Wollemia > Wollemia nobilis. The sequence continues at coordinate 1,925,780 of JAQPPZ010009575.1, forward strand.
GCTAAAAAATATGGAGTAAAAGAAAAAAAAAACATAGGTGATAGGGAAAAAAAATTATGTCCTTTTAAAATATGCTTTAGATTTATATTTCTCTCTTATATAGATTACGCAGGGATGATTGTGGAGCGGTAGAACTGCACTTTAAGCAGGAGAAAAATAATATATATATATATATATATATATATATATATATATATATATATATATATATATATATATATATATATATGCATATGATTAGGGTATTAAATTTAAAAAATCACCTATAATGAGACATAAAAAATAATTTAAAAATCAACCTATAGTGAATACAATGAAGAATTGTTTTTGAAAAAATTGCATTCATGATAAAATAAATATTAGACAAACTAAGAAAAGTATTACCATAAGTAAAATATCTCAAAAATATTGCATCTAAGATCAAAACACTATTTTCTTTAAATAAAGCAAATAAAAAAAGATTAAAAACCAGTTCGTAAAACCTCCTTCAAGAGAGAATGCTAGCAGAATCTATACTACTTTGGTACCATGTTAGAATTCCCAATTTTAGAACTACAAAGTATTACAAGAATTTGAAGAAGCAAATAAAAACTGATTGATTTATTCCAAGGATCAACATTGTATAAATAGCAAAGTTGATCATTGAGAGCCATTGGATTACAACAACTCATCAAACCTGATGAAGACACCACTAAGAGTTCTCTTGACACATGGAGGAGTGGAAAATCAAGTGTATCTATCCTAGTAGAACTTGAGATAATATCTACTTATTCTAACATATTATGATAATATTAGAATTTATTTGCATAAAATATATGATAGCCTATAGAAAAATATATCTGTGAAACAATACAAGGTCAATCATGGAATCAAGTAAATATTAATACCATGTATTTCAAAAAGTAAGAAGAGAGAAAAAAACTCAAAGGGATATTAATTTGGGAAAGTGAAAATAAATTTAATAGTTATTGATATGTAGTGGTGTGAGGATCACAAATAGGAACAAATGTCGATGATCACAATAGGTCTTTGAATATTAGGATTATGAATAAGGCCCCTTAAAAAGAGTTATGGAATTAATAGGTTCTTATAGTCCTAAATTTATAACTAATATAGATTTTTCTTTTCATTATATCAAATAATATTTGAACTCTACATAGAAAAAATATTAAGGAATAATAACATATCAGGAATGAAGCAATTAAATAATTCAAAGATATTTTATTAGAAATTGGATGAGAGGATGAAAGTAATATTTTATTTTGATATATGGATCATTATCATCACATGTAGATAGAATTTAATATTGATGGGAAAGCTCTCTATGGAGAAGGTATATGAGGTAGTTTTCTCTTTTGACCTTATAAGGTACCTGGCCCCAATGGACTTTTCATATTTTTTTAGAAAAAAATGGGATTTTTTGAAAAGTGATATGTTGTGTATGGTTAAAATGGCTAGGAAGAAATAATGAAACAATAATTAATATTAATGCAACCTTAATTACATTCGAACAAAAACAAATTAGGAATAAAGGTTTTTGATAAAATTTCTCACATAATAGTTTGTAAAATAATTTATAAGATAAATTTAAAATATATTGTAAATAGACTTAAAAACATTTTATATTTTCTTATATTGAAGGAAAAATAGTGTTTTTTTCATGGTAAACAAACTTTTGATGGTATAATCATTATATAAAATACCATATATTCTCTACAACCTATGAAAAATCTAGGCATGCTTCTAAAAATAAATATGAGGAAAGCATATAATAGGTTTCCTATAAATTTCTACATATTATTATTAGGATTAGATATTAATTTATGCATCCAAAATATTATATTTTGATGAATGGATCTTATATCGGATACATCAAATCATTCCATGGACTATTCTAGGGTACCTACTATCTCTTTATAGGACAAATAAGATTTATCAAAACACATGTACATAGAAAAATAGGTATGTAGGAGAGCCACATATGGCTACTCCAAAAATTAACATAGGGCTTCCACACACACATATGCAAATAAAACTCAAAAATAGGTATAAACTATAGGTGCATACATAGATACATAAATGGGTTAGTAGATAACCATAAATGGTTAGTCTAAAAATTGATGAAAGCATCCATCTATATTTTTAAGTAATTTTATACAAATATTTATTGGTCGTAGTGGAACAATATAGGATAAAACAATACATACCTTATAAAATAAATGCAACATATCTTACCACAAGTTAATCAAGAACCAACTACTCCAAAGAAATAAATGAAATAAAATATTAGAAAGGAATACAAATGCAAATCGATTGATTTTTTACAAGCCTAAAACTACTCCTATTTATGGCCTATAAATAGGAGGGTTTTCCGTCAAAATTATCTATACATGGATTTGATCATCGTAGCTACCTCTTTTAGGGATCTAAAACATTAAATGAGGTACCCTTGGTTATAGCAACTATCATAATTGGGATAGTCATCAACATTCTTATCTTAAATGAATGTTTGAACAACTTAATTAAGATGTTATCTGGCAAGTGATCTTTATCTTCATTGGTGGGAATACATTAACTCAACTTACCTTCCTCTATTATATTTTCTTGTTCTTTGACTTGACAAAGATGTTTGCGGTAGATCAAAATATTTTGTGTGCACTTGGTTCTTTTAAAAATTAAGGTCTTTCTATAGACTAGTCAAGGCTTTTACCATTAGAGCTTATTCAAGGACCATAAAATTTTTTATATCAAAGTTTTTCAAAAGGAAATACTTTTTCGACTTATCTCTTCATAATTACATTTATTAGGACTTTTATTTTCTTAATAAATTTTACATAATCTTTGACTATCTGAACACATCTCGACTTCCTCCCCCTCAAGATATATGGCATCCTTCAAGGAGACATCAAATATGATCAAAAAAGGCTTTCTCCTTGGCTCATAGTCTTTATAAAGTTTTGATCACCTGTGATCAATAAAAATTCCTAGTCACAAATTAGTTATGAGAAATCACTATAGTTTTGGTGGCTCATAGAGGTCTTCTATCCTGCTTGAAGAACTCAAAATTGTCTTTATCCTTGGCTCATAGTCTTTATCAAGTTCCAATTATCTTTGATTGAAACTTTGCCTTAGGTGCAAATCAATAGTGAAAAATTAATATAGTTTCACAACTAAAATATTACATGCTTTGCGGAGAATTGGTCGTACCATTATTTATCGATACATATGGATTGAAAGAGATTATAGTATTGTATGATTGTCTCTCTTGTAAAATATTTATAAGAATATTCCTCATCCAAGAAGTCTCAAGTGGATAAAATGGACTAGCTAACCATTACAAGATTTTAATATATATGTGCAAGAGTCATATATGGAGATGAATTTAACACAGAGGATATACATTGATCTATGGTAAAATAAAATCAACCAAAACATGGACTCAGAAAAATTAATTTTGATGGTTGTTGGAAGTTAATATATGAAAAGCTAATGGAACTTCCACACTTTATTAAAATTAATATCATCTGGAACTGCAACGAATGACTATATATAGCCTAGGTGCTTCTTACAAGAATCAAAATTTGGATTAAAAAATGATATAAATAAATTCAATTGGTAGAGTTTATAAATTATTATTATATGCTATCCAAAAGAATGGATGTGGAAATTACATAAAAAATTAATCTAATTATAATGTTTATCACAAAAAAAACACAATATCTTTTAGATATTAATATAGTTATAAAAAAGGTAAAATATGATAACAAATTATTTAACCATTCTTCATTATTAAAAATTAAAATAATAAAATATATATTTCTTAGGTACTCTAAATGACTTCTTCCTTCTTCCTCGATGAGATAGCCTCTCACATATCGGATTGACTTCTTCTCTGTAGATCGCATCATTGAACCCCCTATGTCCAAACCAGAAAACGTGGACTTCATTGCTGTTCAAATGGGTGACCGCGTCATTATCTTCCAATAATTGCTTTGGAGTGCAGCATGTATAGTTTCACGCGGTAAGTGGTTTGACTTAATCATCAGATGCTTTTAAAATTGGAAGTTTACGACCAAGTAAGATCCCATTTCCTTTCCCTGAATATATAAACTCGATCACAGCGACAACTTATTCACAATTTCGCGTGACCTCGGCTGAAAATAGCAGCATGTATTGTTGTAGATGTAGTATAGTTTCAACGATGGTACCCCAATATCTGGCCGCATTGCTATTCTTATGCCTCATTACGTCGGGCAAGTGTACAGATTCGAGAGTTACTGTTAAATCCTCGTCGGAGGACGGAGAGATCTACGCAGCATGTAACGTGGTCAAGTATGGCAACGGCACCGAATTCGAGAGCAACGTGAACACGGTGTTGAAAACTCTGAAGGCCAAAGCCATGTACACGGGTTTTAGCACTGCCGTTTACGGGCAGGAGAGCCCCAACAAGGTGTTTGGGCGGTTCCAGTGTAGAGGTGACTTGTCTCCGGCCGACTGCCGCGCGTGTTCTCTTCAAGCGGTGGAAGCCGTGGGACGAAATTGCCCCAACGCCATAGGCGCCCGTGTTCAACTGGACTATTGTTTTCTCCGCTACGAGAAATATACCTTTCTTTCCCAGCTGGACACCAGCTTCTGGTATGAGCTCGTCAATGTGAACGGCAACAAGGATACTGATTTCAACGCGGCAGTGGACGGTTTGATGGTGGATGTGGCGGGAAAAGCGCTTGCGAGCAGAATCAGGTTTGCTCTTGGACAGAGAGAGGTTCCCTCTTCCAACGTGACTATTTATGGCATGGAGATGTGTTGGAGAGACATGTCTGCCAATGACTGCGCAACGTGTCTGAGCAAGGGTATGCAGCAGATGTTCAGCTCCAGTAAAGAAGGCGTCGGTGCTCAAGTTTTGTTGGGCAGCTGCACTCTGCGCTATGAAATTTATCCCTTTACCAAAAACTACTAGGCAGAGTTTACCCTGTTCTTTTCTTCGTTTGCTTTCGTCCTCGGTCCAAGCAAAGCAGGAGAATGTGACTTGCTCAAGGAATACTTGCAAATAAAACAGTGATACTCTTTAACCCGTTCAAGGGCTTATAAAACTAAAATTTATCTCTTTACTAACCTTAATATTGCACGCAAGTAATAGTATTACCAAAAAAAACAACTTATATATATATAAAAGTATATATTATTCCAACATGGAACCTACAATAGCGAGGACGTTTATCAAATACTTCTAATATAATATGAATATATAAACAATAACAGCAAATTTAATATAATATCAAAATTTAAATTCATTCAATATAAATTTAATTTGATAATAATGGTTGAATTTGTAAAATAATTTTTGGTTATCATTTGTCATTCAAATGAATTTATTACTTTAGAATAAATTTTAAGTATAAACAACTAGAAGTTTATTTATTATTGTAGAGGTCTAACATAGATTATAAGGTTCATTTAGCTCTTGAATATGATTTATTTGCGTCCTTAAATCTTACGGAATGAGCAAGGAAATAAGATAATTCAAATTCAAGACATCGTGGTTCTATAGATATATATACAATATGAAATGAACAAGGAAAGAAGATTTTTCAAGCTGAAGACATCATGGTTGTATAGATATATATACAATGAGATGTTTCTTGGTGTCTGAAGAGACTCTTGGTTCTTCCTATTCTAGTGGAGACCAACATGCCTCTTAGTTTCTTATGTCTTCAAATATACCATAAATAATATAATATTTATCTATCATCTTCTCTTATACCATTATTTGGTAGACAAACAAAACTTTTAAACAATTCAAAGTTCACAACTGTAAGTGTTTTTATGAAAATATCCACAAGCTAATCTTTAGTGGAAATTTACTAGAGCTTAATATAAGGATTCTAAACTTGCACACACCAATATTTGATAGTATGCTTTGTAACCATATTGCTGTACACATTTCTTTTTGTGCAACATAATATTATATCTCTATGGATGACAATATCACTATATTGTTTTTTATACCATAAGACAGATCTAGATCATAGATTTAACACATATCCAGATGTTGACTTCTTACCATCTATAGGTTCAACATAATCTAAGTCTATGTATGCTTGACAACAGAACTTATCATTTTTCTTGTACTCAAAGCCATATTCAATTATACCACAAACATAATGTAATATCCTCTTTGTTTCCTTCAAGTGGCTTACATTAGATGCCTACGTGAACCTTAAAAGATTATTGCCATTAGAGTTGATGCCAGATTTGATATTTATTAGGTACATGAAAATCCTAATCAATTAATGATGAAAAAATCAAATAACTAAGGTGTCTTATGATACTTGGATAGTTGTAACCCCTGATACATTGGTGTTGCTTTAGGTTAATAGCTTTTTATCATACATTTTTCTAGTAGTGTTTTAGCATATTTTAAATGTGTGACTACAATGTGATTCTTTTTTTACTAAACTTCCAAGATAAGAAAATAGTGTAAAAGTTATAGATCTATCATTGGAGCTTGCTGGTATCTTCACACCCATGACATGAACCATGGTAGTCACTAACCATGTAAAGAATACCCGCATCAATATCAAAGAAAATATATTCGCTAAAAATTAATGGTGGATTTTTGAAACATCCTTTCAAGTATAATGCTCTATCACACCTCATACCAGCCATTATAACCATGCTACTAATAGAACCAAAAAAGATATTACAAATACTGAGGTAAGTTTGTTGGTTGCGTGTGGGAAACATGCATCCCCATGATCCAACATAATCTCTCATTAAATCAATTATCATTTGTATCAAAGTATAGGTATTCCATCATGTGTCCCACATATTAGAACAAATAGAAGCATCATTTTTGAATTCCATAATCGTATCCACAATAATACATATCATAATGAACATGCATTTTTGTGTTATAATCCATAATCATACTAAATTCACCCTCCACAAAAGAAAATCATCACACATATGAATAATATTCCATGTTTCAATTGTTGCTTGTCCCATTTCTAATTTTTTATAGATTTTGACTGGAATAAAGGAAGAGTCACCCACTTCTATGCTACATGTAGAACTTGAGGAGATAGAAGAGAATAACTAATCTAAAGCAGTCATGTGATGAGTAGCTCTAGAATCAAGGACCCAATTTTTAGAGGAAGAATTGGAGCTTTTCCCTTGAACATTTAGGGCTTTTCCTATTTTATTTTTATTGATTATATTTTGATCCTTCATAGCTGCCTCTAGTTGTTGTAATCTTTTCCAAAATTTATTTGCAGAATGACCATTATTTTACAATGAGTACAAGTTATGGGATTCCTTTCCCTATTTTTGAAATTTTATTTAGTAGAGGTGGAGGCTACTAAGGCTTTGGAGGAAGAGGAAGAGGAAGATATCTCATATCTTGCAAGTTTTGTATTTTCCCTAGTTAGTCTATCACAAAATTCTTCTAAGGAGGACATTTTAAAGGTTGCACCAAGAGCATATTTTGTAGATAGAAAGGTGGTTGCAAGTATTTTAAATACACCATTTAGTTTAGAAATAATTAGATAAATGCATTCTTCATCAGTATTTTTCTTTCCATTGCCTATGAATTGAGTGAGGACTTCTTTGAATTTGGTGATAAAGTCAACAATACTGCTAAAATCCTCAGGAGATAAAGTTGTTAGTTCTGCTTCTAGTTGCATTGATATTATTTGAACTACTTTCCCAAACAAGGTCTTTAGTTGCTACTAACTTTTGTGAGGATATTTACAATCTATAATGTGAAACCATAAACTTTCATGAATATTAAAACTAGTAATATCCATATTTTCATGTATTTTTTCTTTGTCAATAAATATTTCATATTCTTTATCAAACTTAGGTTGCTTTTCTTATAATAGGTGAGTGAACCCTTTTTGAGAAATAAGATTTAAAATTTTGGGTTTCCATGTATGGTAGTTATGAGGAGTGAGAAGATCAATTGTATTCATTAAATTCATTTTGAACTTACTCATAGTTCCCCCCTTTAACATAAAAAAATGGAATGCAATGGATATAAGTTCAGAAGCCTCGAAGAAATACCAAATTCTAAAAAATTACCTGCCCTAACGAGAGGGAAACTATAAGTAATTAGAGGATTTATATATCAATGAGTGAAGAGAACAAACATGCCTAAGCTTTTAGGAACACCAATTAACTCAAAAATACCCACCCTAACAAGAGGGAACCTATAAGTATTTTGAGGATATTTGATGTTAAGTTTAAATTAAGGATTATACCCAGGTGTTGTACGTGAGTTGGAGAGGAGAGGGCAATCCTCCAAGGGAGGTCCTAGGTTCGAATATCCACACTACCAAAAATCTGAATTGGGTACCAAAAATCCAATTCATTTTGTTGGTGCGGGTAGGGTTGGATGCGACTCCCGGGTGACTTTGACGGTGTAGAACCCCCTGTTCATGGTCTCTTAGACCAAGGAGGCCCCGCAATGGGTTTTTTTCTTAAAAAAAAAATATTACGGATTACAAATATGCCAGGCCTATATATATTGTCTTTTCAAATACCCGTCCTTACGAGAGGGAAACTATAAGTATTGATAAGATTTGATATTTGGAACTTAGGATTATATCATCCAGGACAATATTGTGTATCATAATAACTTGCCCTTACTTGAGGGAAACTATAATTTATGTAGGATGTCCAATGATGGCTATGGGGATACTATTTTTATGATTTGAGAGATAAATTAGGGACAAAAAAATTAAGTTGTTTTCTTAAATTATTTAATTTATATATTTTATGCTAAACAAAATGACATAAATTTGTGCTTTTTAAAAAAGGAAAAATTTATTAATCTATTTGCTAAAATATAATCTCAAATAAAAAAAATTGTTTTTATTTAGAGAACTTCATGGAATTATAATTTTTGAAATAAAAAAAAATATTATAATAAGCATTAAATAGATTAATCTATGTCTTTTTTAAGAAAATAGGTAAATTAAGGAAAATGAAATACCACTTTTGAAAAAATCTAATATTTTTAAAATTTAAAATTTGCTTAATGATATATCTAAAGTTCTTTCTTTAAGCAAAATAAAATATACTATAAGCAAAGTAAATATTACCAAAATTAAATGTTAATTTAAAAAACTTTGCTTATAGTAATTTTTAAAAATAAAAAATATAAGATTTCGATAATGATTAAGAAAATAATATTTTACCATATGTAATATGAATGATAAGAGGAAAAAAAATGACGCAAAGACAAAGTAGACCCCCCCGAATTTGAGATAGGTGCAAAGAAGGCACTTGAACAACCCCACAAAAATAAATATTATATTTATTTTTCTTTTATCCGATCCAATGATAGGGCCAACATTTCTTTCGGATGGCTACAAATATGTACAAAATATGAAAAATAAATAGAGTACAATTAAAAATCCAAACCAGATAAAGAGAAACGTTATACAAAGGAGTGCTTCAGAAAATTGATTTTACCCTTGTTGGCATTGTTCAACGATAAAACATTGGGCACCACAGCAGAGATCCTCTACGATGTACCTTTTACATCACCTGCAATGAAGAGTAAGGTTTAAATATTTTTTTTTAATATCACCAATACCTGCGATTGAAGAGGATGCAATTAGAGGTGAAGACATGAAGGACTTCTTCAAGAGAAGGTAAGGTTGCCATAGACAACAAAAATGAGGAGGAGGTACTGAGGATGGCACACAACAGAAGGTACACACTAGATGTTGATATGAGGGTGCCACACACTAGAAGGCACCACAAACCAAAAAGTGCACATGATATCCGAATGAAGAGTAGGCAACATCATCATAAACCTGTAGATAAAAAATATTTCATAGAGAAAATAGCAGATAGCAATGGGCCAAAAAAAATTACTAAAGTTTTCAGCTAAATGAATATGTTTCCAATCTTTAATGAGACGTTTATAAAGGAAAAAATTTGTTGTTCTCTCGGAGCACTGAAGAGCACTTGAACGGGAATAAGACCAAGAAAACAGATCGTGAGATCTTCGAAACTATTATAATAAATGGAGAAGTCGTTATGAGATAAATATCAAGCATACCAAAGCCAAACAAGGCCACATTGTTATAGAAAATATAGAACTTTGGTAAAATAAATAGATCAAGAGTCTTTCTATCTGACGCAAAGGGAGAGTTCCATCTAAAATATCAAATGAAGAATAACCAATTTTAAATTTAAAAAATTTTAGAATTTCCCACTAGAAAAGGCCTATGTTTCTCTTCTCCATGATAGTTGTAGCGAAGGCTTTGGAAATTTGAATGGGCTACAAAATATAGAGTAAAAGAAAAAAAAACATAGGTGATAGGGGAAAAAAATTATGTCCTTTTAAAATATGCTTTAGATTTATATTTCTCTCTTATATAGATTACGCAAGTACAGTTGTGGAGCGGTCGAACTACACGTTAAGCAGGAGAAAAAGAATATAAATATATATGCATATGATGAGGGTATTAAATTTTAAAAAATCACCTATAATGAGACAAAAAATAATTTAAAAATCAACCTATGCTCGTTTAGAAGGAGGTTATAAGAAGCAGAATTAAGATTCAAAAGATATTCAAGTTGCTTATAAAAAGTAGTGAATACAATGAAGGAAATTTTTTGAAAAAATTGCATTCATGATAAAACAAATATTAGATAAACTGAGAAAAGTATTACCATAAGTAAAATATCTCAAACAAATTGCATCTAAGATCAAAACACCATTTTCTTTAAGGAAAGCAAATAAAAAAAAATTAAGAACCAGTTCATAAAACCTTCTTCAAGAGAGAATGCTAGCAGAATCTATCCTGCTTTGGTACCATGTTAGAATTCCCAATATTAGAACTACAAAGTATTACAAGAATTTGAAGAAGCAAATAAAAACTGATTGAGTTATTCCAAGGATCAACATTTTATAAATAGAAAAGTTTATCATTGAGAGCCGTTGGATTACAACAACTCATCAAACCTGATGAAGACACCACTAAGTGTTTTCCTGAAACATGGAGGAGTGGAAACTCAAGTGTATCTATCCTAATAGAAATTAAGATAATATCTACTTATTCTAACATATTATGATAATATTAAAATTTATTTGCATAAAATATATGATAGCCTATAGAAAAATATATCTATGAAACAATACAAGGTCAATCATGGACTCAAGTAAAGATTAATACCATGTATTTCAAAAAGTAAGAAGAGAGAAAAAAAAACTCAAAGGGATATTAATTTGGGAAAGTGAAAATAAATTTAATAGTTATTGACATGAAGTGGCGTGAGTACCACAAATAGGAACAAAATTTGATGATCACAATAGGTATTTGAATATTAGGATTATGAATAAGGCCCATTAAAAAGAGTTATGGAATTAATAGGTTGTTATAGTCCTAAATTTATAACTAATATAGATTTTTCTTTTCATCATATCAAATAATATTTGAACTCTAAATATAAAAAATATTAAGGAATAATAACATATTAGGAATGAAGCAATTAACTAATTCAAATATCTTTTATTAGAAATTGGATGAGAGGATGAAAGTAATATTTTATTTTGATATATGAATCATTATCATCACATGTAGATAGAATTGAATATTTATGGGAAAGGTATCTATGGAGAAGGTATATGAGGTAATTTTCTCTTTTGAACTTATAAGGTACCTGGCCCCAATGGACTTTATATATTTTTTAAGAAAAAATGGGATTTGTTGAAAAGTGATATGTTGTGTATGGTTAAAAAGGCTAGGAAGAAACAAGGAAACAATAAGTAATATTAATGCAACCTTAATTACATTCGAACCAAAAAAATTTAGGAATAAAGGTTTTTGATAAACTTTCTCACATAATAGTTTGTAAAATAATTTATAAGATAAATTTAAAATATATAGTAAATAGACTTAAAAACATTTTATATTTTCTCATATTGAAGGAAAAATAGTGTTTTGTTCATGGTAAACAAACTTTTGATGGTATAATCATTATATAAAATACTGTACAACTTGTGCAAAATCTAGGCATGCTTCTAAAAATAAATATGAGGAAAGCATATAATAGGTTTCCTCTAAATTTCTACATATTATTATTAGGATTAGATATTATTTTATGCATCCAAAATATTATATTTTTATGAATGGATCTTATATTGGATACATCAAATCATTCCATGGACTATGCTAGGGGTACCTACTATCTCTTTATAGGATAAACGAGATTTATCAAAACACGTGCACATAGAAAAATAGCTATGTAGGAGAGCCACATATGGCTACTCAAAAATTAACATAGGGATTCCACACACACATATGTAAATAAAAATAAAAAATAGGTATAAACTATAGGTGCATACATAGATACATAAATGTGTTAGTAGATAACCATAAATGGTTAGTCTAAAAATTGATGAAAGCATCCATATATATGTTTAAGTAATTTTATACAAATATTATTATTAAAGTGGGGATTTTATTTTCCCACAATTTGCTCAATAACCAGCTACTCCAAAGACATAAATGAAAGAAAATCTTACAAAGGAATACAAATGCAAATCGATCAATTTTTTACAAGCCTAAAACTACTCCTATTTATGGCCTATAAATAGGAGGTTTCCATTCAAAATTATCTATGCATGGATTTTATAATATTAGCTACCTCTTCTAGGGATCCAAAATATTAAATGAGGTACCCTTGGTTATAACAAGCATCATAATTGGTATAGTCATCACCATTATTATCTTAAATGAATGTTTGAACCACTTAATTAAGATGTTATCCGGTAAGTGATCTTGGTAAGTGATATTTATCTTCATTGGTGGGAATACATTAACTCAACTTACCTTCCTCTATTATATTTTCTTGTTCTTTTACTTGACCAAGATGTTTGTGGTAGCTCAAAATATTTTGTGTGCACTTGGTTATTTCAAAAATTAAGGTCTTTCTATAGACTAGTCAAGGCTTTTACCACTAGAGCTCATTCAAGGACCATAAAATTTTTTATATCAAAGTTTTTTTAAAAGGAAATACTTCTTCGACTTATCTCTTCATCATTACATTTATTAGGACTTTTCTTTTCTTAATAAATTTTACATAATATTTGACAATCTGAACACATCTCAGCTTCCTCTCTCTCAAGATATATAGCATCCTTCAAGGAGACATCAACTATGATCAAAAAAGGCTTTCTCCTTGGCTCATAGTCTTTATAAAGTTTTTATCACCTGTGATCAATAAAAATTCTTAGTCACAAATTAGTTATAAGAAATCAGTATAGTTTTGGTGGCTCATAGAGGTCTTCTATCCTGCTTAGAGAACTCAAAATTATATTTATCCTTGGCTCATAGTATTTATCAAGTTCCAATTATATTTGATTGAAACTTTGCCTTAGGTGCAAATCAATAGTTAGAAATTACTATAGTTTCACAGCTAAAATATTACACGCTTTGTGGAGAATTAGTCCTACCATTATTTATCAATACCTATGGATTGAATGAAATTATAGTATTGTATGATTGTCTCTCTTGTAAAATGTTTAAAAGAATATTCCTCATCTAGGAAGTCTCAAGTATGGATAAAATCGACTAGCTAACCATTACAAGATTTTAATAAATATGTGCAAGAGTCATATATGGAGATGAATTTAACACAAAGGATATCCATTGATCTAAGGTAAAATAAAATCATCCAAAACATGGGCTCATAAAAATTAATTTTAATGGTTGTTGGAAAGCTAATATAGGAAAAGCTAATGGAACTTCCACACTTTATTAAAATTAATATCATTTGGAACAAAAACTAATGACTATATATAGGCTAGGTGCTTCTTACAAGAATCAAAATTTGGATTAAAAAATGATATAAATAAATTCAATTGGTAGAGTTTATAAATTATTATTATATGCTATCCAAAAAAATGGATGTGAAAATTAGATAAAAAAGTAATCTAATTATAATGTTTATCAATTATTGACTTAAAAAAAAACACAATATCTTTTAGATATTAATATATTTATAAAAAAAAGTAAAAAATGATAACAAATTATTTAACCATTCTTCATTATAAAAAAATTAAAATTTAAAAATAAAATAATAAAAACTATATTTCTTAGGTACTCTAATTGACTTCTTCCTTCTTCCTCGATGAGATTGACTTCTTCTCTGTAGATCGCATCATTGAACCCCCTATGTCCAAACCAGAAAACGTGGACTTCATTGCTGTTCAAATGGGTGACCGCGTCATTATCTTCCAATAATTGCTTTGGAATGCAGCATGTATAGTTTCACGCGGTAAGTGGTTTGACTTAATCATCAGATGCTTTTAAAATTGGAAGTTTACGACCAAGTAAGATCCCATTTCCTTTCCCTGAATATATAAACTCGATCACAGCGACAACTTATTCACATTTTCGCATGACTTCGGCTGAAAATAGCAGCATGTATTGTTGTAGATGTAGTATAGTTTCAACGATGGTACCCCAATATCTGGCCGCATTGCTATTCTTATGATACTGATTTCAACGCGGCAGTGGGCGGTCTGATGGTGGATGTGGCGGGAAAAGCGCTTGCGAGCAGAATCAGGTTTGCTCTTGGACAGAGAGAGGTTCCCTCTTCCAACGTGACTATTTATGGCATGGAGATGTGTTGGAGAGACATGTCTGCCAATGACTGCGGAACGTGTCTGAGCAAGGGTATGCAGCAGATGTTCAGCTCCAGTAAAGAACGCGTCGGTGCTCAAGTTTTCTTGGGCAGCTGCACTCTGCGCTATGAAATTTATCCCTTTACCAAAAACTACTAGGCAGAATTTACCCTGTTCTTTTCTTCGTTTGCTTTCGTCCTCGGTCCAAGCAAAGCAGGAGAATGTGACTTGCTCAAGGAATACTTGCAAATAAAACAGTGATACTCTTTAACTCGTTCAAGGGCTTATAAAACTAAAATTTACCTGTTTACTAACCTTAATATTGCACGCAAGTAATAGTATTACCCACAAAACTACTTTTATAAAGTATATATTATTCAAACACATGGAACCTACAATAGCGATAATTTATAATAATAATATGAATATACAAACAATAACAACAAATTAAATTTAATATTAAAATTTAAATTCGTTCAACATAATTTATTTGATAATAATGTTTAAAATTGTAAAATAATTTTTGGTTACCATTTGTCATTCAAATGAATCTATTACTTTAGAATAAACTTTGTGTATAAATAACTAGAAGTTTACATAGAGGTCTAACACTGATTATAAGGTTCATTTAGCTCTTGAATATGATTTATTTGCGTCATTAAATCTTATGGAATGGGCAAGGAAAGAAGATTATTCAAATTCAAGACATCATGGTTCTATAAATATATATACAATATGAAATGAACAAGGAAAGGAGATTTTTCAAGCTGAAGACATCATGGTTGTGTAGATATATATACAATGAGATGTTTCTTGGTGTCTAAAGAGACTCTTGGTTCTTCCCATTCTAGTGGAGACCAACATGCCTCTTAGTTTCTTATGTCTTCAAATATACTATAAATAATGTAATATTTATCTATCATCTTCTCTTATTCCATTATTTGGTAGACAAACAAAACTCTTAAACAATTCAAAGTTCACAAGTGTAGGTATTTTTATGAAAGTATCCACAAGCTAATCTCTAGTGGAAATCAAGGTTATGTATAGTGGTGAATATTCATAAATTGGACGAATATTAGGATTTCTAAAATTAGAAATTTCCGAATATGAGGACCCTCGACGTTGGCCCATTCACCTAAAATTTTTAGGACCAATTTTTTATTAGGGTTAATTCACCACAATATATATCCAAACATAGGCATATTTGTACTCGTTGGAAAGCTCCTTTTAAGCCTGATCTAATGGTGGTATTTTTATGAAGTTATAATATGATTTAATAAATCAAAATTGTCTTGAAATATAACCTTATATTTCAGGGCTTCAAATACCCATATTTTGGTATGAAGATGCTCGATTTGATTTTCTTAGTATGCTCAATGATTCACCTTGATTTTGATTAGGATTCGCCATTTTTTTACAAGTATATTTTCAGTCCAACCCATTATGCATAACCCTGGTGGAAATTTACTAAAGCTTAATCTAAGGATTGTAAACTTGCACACACCAATATTTGATAGTATGATTTGTAACTATATTGCTTTACATATTTCTTTTTGTGCAACATAATATTATATCTCTATGGATGACAATATCACTATATGTTATTTTTTATACCATAAGTTAGATCTAGATTATATATATAACATGTATCCAGATGTTGACTTCTTATCATCTATAGGTTAAACATAATCCGAGTCTATGTATGCTTGACAAAAGAACTTATCATTTTCTTGTACTCAAAGCCATATTCAATTATACCAAAAGCATAATGCAGTATCCTTTCCTCTTTGTTACCTTTAAATGGCTTACCTTAGGTCCCTACGTGAATACTAAAATATTAATACCATTAGAGTTGATACCAGATTTTATATTTATTAAGTACATGAAAATATTAATCAATTAATGATGAAGAGAACCAAATAACTAAGGCAACCTATGATACTTGGATAGTTGTAACCCTTGATCCATTGGTGTTGCTTTAGGTTTATAATTTTTTATCATGTATTTTTCTTGTAGTGTTTTAGCATATTTTAAATGTGTGACTACAATGCGATTCTTTTTTTGCTAAACTTCCAAGCTAAGAAAATAGTGTAAAAGTTATAGATATATCATTGGAGCTTGTTGGTATCTTCACACCCATGACATGAACCATGGTAATCACTAACCATGTAAATAATACCCGCATCAATATCAAAGAAAATATATTCACTAAAAATTAATGGTGGATGTTTTGAAACATCCTTTCAAGTATAATGCTCTGTCACACCTCATACCAGCCATTATAACCATGCTACTAATAGAACCAAAAAAGATATTACAAATACTGAGGTAAGTTTGTTGGTTGGGTGTGGGAAACATGCATCCCCATGATCCAACATAATCTCTCATTAAATCAATTATCATTTGTATCAATGTATAGGTATTCCATCATGTGTCCCACATATTAGAACAAATAGAAGCATCATTTTTGAATTCCATAATCGTATCCAAAATAATACATATCATAATGAACATGCATTTTTGTGTTATAATCCATAATCATACTAAATTCACCCTCCACAAAAGAAAATCATCACACATATGAATAATATTCCATGTTTCAATTGTTGCTTGTCCCATTTCTAATTTTTTATAGATTTTGACTGGATTTTGACTGGAATAAAGGAAGAGTCGCCCACTTCTATGCTACATGTAGAACTTGAGGAGATAGAAGAGAATAACTCATATAAAGCAGTCATGTGATGAGTAGCTCCAGAATCAAGGACCCAATTTTTAGAGGAAGAATTGGAGCTTTTCCCTTGAACATTTAGGGCTTTTCCTATTTTATTTTTATAGATTATCTTTTGATCCTTCATAGCTGCCTCTAGTTGTTGTAATCTTTTCCAAAATTTATTTGCAGAATGACCATTATTTTACAATGAGTACAAGTTATGGGATTCCTTTCCTTATTTTTGAAATTTTATTTAGTAGAGGTGGAGGCTACTAAGGCTTTGGAGGAAGAGGAAGAGGAAGATATCTCATATCTTGCAAGTTTTGTATTTTCCCTAGTTAGTCTATCACAAAATTCTTCTAAGGAGGATATTTTAAAGGTTGCACCAAGAGCATATTTTGTAGATAGAAAGGTGGTTGCAAATATTTGAAATACACCATTTAGTTTAGAAATAATTAAATAAATGCATTCTTCATCAGTATTTTTCTTCCCATTGCCTATGAATTGAGTGAGGACTTCTTTGAATTTGGTGATAAAGTCAACAAAACTGCTAAAATCCTCATGAGATAAAGTTGTTAGTTTTGCTTCTAGTTGCATGGATATTATTTGATCTACTTTCCCAAACAAGGTCTTTAGTTGCTACTAACTTTTGTGAGGATATTTACAATCTGTAATGTGAAACCATAAACTTTCATGAATATTAAAACTAGTAATATCCATATTTTCATGTATTTTTTCTTTGTCAATAAATATTTCATATTCTTTATCAAACTTAGGTTGCTTTTCTTATAATAGGTGAGTGAACCCTTTTTGAGAAATAAGATTTAAAATTTTGGGTTTCCATGTATGGTAGTTATGAGGAGTGAGAATATCAATTGTATTCATTAAATTCATTTTGAAGTTATCTCAAAGTTCCCCCCTTTAACATAAAAAATGGAATGCAATGGATATAAGTTCAGAAACCCCGAAGAAATACCAAATTCTAAAAAATTACCTGCCCTAACGAGAGGGAAACTATAAGTAATTAGAGGATTTATATATCAATGAGTGAAGAGAACAAACATGCCAAAGCTTTTAGGAACACCAATTAACTCAAAAATACCCACCCTAACAAGAGGGAACCTATAAGTATTTTGAGGATATTTGATGTTAAGTTTAAATTAAGGATTATACCCAGGTGTTTTACGTGAGTTGGATAGGAGAGGGCAATCCTCCAAGGGAGGTCCTAGGTTCGAATATCCACACAACCAAAAAGATGAATTGGGTACCTAAAATCCAATTGATAATGTTGGTGCGGGTAGGGCTGGGTGCGACTCCCGGGTGACTTTGATGGTGTAGAACCCCCTGTTCATGGTCTCTTAGACCAAGGCGGCCCCGCAATGGGTTTTTTGCTTAAAAAAAAAAAATTAAGGATTACAAATATGCCAGGCCTATATATATTGTCTTTTCAAATACCCGCCCTTACGAGAGGGAAACTGTAAGTATTGATAAGATTTGATATTTGGAACTTAGGATTATATCATCCAGGCCAATATTATGTATCATAATAACTTGCCCCTACTTGAGGGAAACTATAAGTTATGTAGGATGTCCAATGATGGCTATGGGGAACTTGTAGACACCAAAACAACACCAATCCGATTATGTGACTGCAAACACTGATCGCTTTGACAAACACAGCCCCCAGGGCAGCCCTCAGAGGTCAAACAGTGGTCCTAACCACTTTCATAGCAATTTTGTAAGGTCAGGAAGCAATTTGGCACATTTAGACACTTTGCTCAGTATTCGTCTCACCCAGGGACGAATACTAACTGGAATTCGTCTCACCCAGGGACGAATTCCAAGTTTAACGGGCAAAAAGAAGAATGGTGCCAAGTGGCAGCCCAGGACAGTCAGTTGATGACTCCTGCCTCGCACACGTGTGTGGGTGGATAGATAGGCCGTTAGAGGACTATCACAAGGGCAGTTATGAGAGCCCAAGTCAATGGAGGACTCCCCTCCCTCATGGGAAGACATGACTGCCACATGGCACCTATGACCAACACATGGCATTTGTGCTTCCCTCTCAAAAGAGACCCCATGGGTCTATAAAAGGTGGGACTTTTCTCACCCAAACAAGGATAGGTTGAAGGAGATTTCAAGCAACGAAGTGCTACCGAGTTGAAGACCCACTTGCATCCCTTTTGGTTCACCTTCTCGCATCCACCAATCTCTCTTGCAAGGGAGGTTGTTGGGTGGCTTTTGGAAGCTTGAACCTGACCCAAATCCAACACATGGACACCTGAACCAACCAATTCGCCGACCCCTCAATCCTAAGAGGTTTTGGGCCCATCCCTAGTGGATTGGCGCCGAAATCAAGTGCCAACGGTGGGAGGCCCACTTGGGCACCCCCGCACTTTCTAAGTTTTAGAGCATTCTAGATTACTTTTTTAGGTTGCATTTTGTGTTATCATGTTTGGTTAACTCATAGCTGCAAGTTCATAACTTTTGATCAGATTCTAGTATGTTTTGTGTCACTTTGTTGTTTCACTAACTTGCAGGTGGCGAGATCAAATTCCCGAGGGTAGAGGCCAAATTGGGAGAATCCGACCATCTGGGTCATCCCAAAATGGCCCCAATTACATAACCCCTTTGTTTGCAGGCATTTTGCAGGTCTCGAGAATCGACATTGGAGCAGCAGCAGGTCGGCTTCTTCAACACAGAAGAATTCGTCCCACCCAGGGACGAATTGCAGTCAGAATTCATCCTGCCCAGGGATGAATTCCAGTTGAAGGCAGATTGGCCAGCTGTCTCAGTGGCAATGGCCTTCTGGTAACTTTTTCTATCTTCTGTCAAGATTTCAAGCCATTTGGACTCACTGTATTTACCATTTCAGGCAAATGTTTACATGCATATTTCGTTAATTTTAGAGAACGAACACTTTCCATTTGCGGCAGGTGCTACTGACATCTTGGTTGTTTCTTTGTTCACAGGAGAAGCAGCAGAGGTGAAGAACTCATCGACATCAGCGACGACATCATCTTGGCCCGTCCATTTCAATCGTGGGCACGCGAAAAGAGGAACATTAAGTGATTGTAATCAAATTCTTTTAGCGCTCCTAGCCCCTAAAAAGGGAGGAGGCGTCATTGTAATAGAGATCAAGAAATTTTAATGAAAGGGCTGTGTTTTCTCCATTTGCTTGTGTCTCTTCCAATGCGTTTCTTTCGTTTCATGCAATTTACATTTCTAGGACTTAAGCGCATTTGATTTTGAATGCATCGCAATTAGTGTTTCCTTTGCCCGAAATCTCATGCTTTCAGTGGCGATCACGGTGGGACCCTGTTCCCTGGTGTTTAAAATCATAGAAACTGATTAAATTTTTGTGTTTTGTGCTTGACAGGTACATTTTTTGTTGCATACTGCTATTCGTCTCTAGCAGGGATGAATTCTGTTCTGCAATTCGTCTGACCCTGGGACGAATTCAAATTCGTCTCTGGGAGGGACGAATTCTGTTCTGTAATTCGTCTCACCAAGGGACGAATTTCTGTCTGCAACTTTTCAGAACAGAAATTCAGAAGCAACCGATCCAGGCAGAGAAGAGGTAGGGATTTTTATAATCTCTGTTAAAATTTCTATTTTTGTTTCTGTTTCTTTAATTGTTTTCATTTTATCCTGCATTACTTAGGGAAAGTCATTTATGCTTGTTTCATTTTCGCTAAATAAAATGAATCCCACACACATCACGAAACAATTTTAAACCAAGGAGCTGGTCGTAAGACCCCAGCCCTTGAGCAAGACCAACGGTGGGTTCATCACCACCTTGGCTTAGCTTTGCATCCATTTTCCCGATTGTCAACTGTTGTTAGGCGTAAATCCTGACGAAGACTGACCGAGTGTCGCTGGGGTGATTCCCATGCGCACGAGGATAAGTTTTCTATGGTAGGTGCCATTAACAGGACAATCCCCCTTCCGTACCGCCTACGTACCACGTACCTTCTGCTCTCACGTACCTATAGTCTCCCTCTCGTAAGGGCGGGTATATAGAGAGGTTGGTATATCGACCTGGTTGGTATATTGAAGGGGCGACCATTTTGGGAGTTATATGAGCCATCATAATGCATTTAAATGATCTTCAAAACCTACAAAAACAAAACAAAATATCAAAATGCACTAAACCAGTTTAGGGCACACCAATAATCCTTAAAAGAGATAATCACGGTTTGCGCATGTGTGTGTTTATTTCTGCTTAGTGTAGACAAAAAAAAAAAATCATCATAAACAAGATAAAAAATCTACTTAGATAGTATAGAAGCAACGCAATGGTGTACACCCGTAGCCAAGCCCAATCAAGGGCAGAAGCTCCGGAAGGTACACAAGAAGCAGGCACGAATCGCCTTCGCTTCAGTCTCAAGGATTTGGTCATACCGCCTTATCGGTCTAACCTACAAAAGAATCCAATTCAGAATCCTCGGTGGGGTATGCCTATTCAAAGCAGCCCCTTTCGAGAGGATGCCTTACATGTAGACCTTGAGGTAAACAGATAATCGCCCTCTCAGGTTAGACATGAGTGGCCACGGCACGACGAAGCGCTAGACAGGCAAACCATCCATTTGGAGGGACAACGTGGATATGGTATCCCTTCTTTACCTCACATCAGAACAGAGAGACAAAATCTAGAGCGTAGGGTTCTTTACACAAAATGACCTAACTCCGCCTATCCCCTTCACACCTATGAGAGGGAGCGCGAGGAAGATCATCGCATTCCTCAAAGACAACAACATACAACACGGGAACCTTGCGCTTCCGCACCAGCTGGACATCATGATCACCCCTTGAGGCCAGAACCTCGAGTACAGGCCGCCTACCTCGACAGAGGGAAGCGACCCCTTGAAGTTGTAGATCATCAAAATCAAGGCAAACACATAGGAGGAACATTCGAACCTCCTGAGCAAAATAGGGTAGACCAAATTGACCCGATAGTCGCCCAACATGCCACCCGTCAAGCCCAAATCATGCGGCTTAAACAAAGTCATCAGGAGATAGAGTATCAACACCGCTTGGATAGAGAGTGCATGCAACGCAAAGTGGATGAGCTACGCTATAAACTACCTGAGAGGGAGCCAACCCCTCGCATTCAAAGAGCCGAACAATATGTGAGACATAATCCGTTGGTGCAGGACAGGTCTCCACGACCTCGTCAAGCTTTGCCTCCAAGACCTCATGGATTCGAGAGGGAGGCAACTCCCCGAAACAATGATGGGTACCTTCAGCGAGGGCTTGATCAGGGTCATAGGTTTCACCCAGAGACTCCTCAAGAATTTTACGAGGAGTATGAACCAGAAGAGGAATATGTTGAAAGTCCCCATCAAGGCAGGAGGGATGCCATTCGGCCACCCCTCCATAGGCCTCCAGTTTATCATAACTTACAACGAGAGAGAACAAGAGAGGAAGAAATAAAATCTTTCGATGCATACCAAGCGCTATTAGAGCGTTTAGAGTCTGTGGAAACAAAAGCCGCTGGGCATCAAAAACCCACATTACGTCAACTCCGCAGTAATCCGGTGCATCCCTCAGTGCCTACACCTCTTTACCCCGAGCACTTCAAGTTGCCTCAATTGGCAGTTTTTAAAGGTGAAGAGGACGCACAAGAACACGTTACAAGATTTTTAAGCCAATGCTTCGGCATCCAAGATAATGACGCATTGTTGCTTAGAACATTCATAACCACATTCGCAGGCCCTGCCTCGGATTGGTTCACACAACTACCCAAACACAAGCATAAGCAACTTAGATCAATTAGTAGATGCGTTTCTTGAACGCTTTGCCTTCAACACAAGGAAGAAGGCATCACTGAGTGATCTGGCGAGCCTCAAACAATTTGAGGAGGAAACAATGGCAGCATATGGGAATCGATGGAGAGCTTTGCTTTCTAAGTTACCCTACCGTCCTCCTATGTCTGATCTCACGTAGATGTTCGCAAAAAGTTGCTTAAAATCAATCTCTGGTCTATTGTTGCTGCGGAAATACGATAGCTTAGAAGAAGCTTTGGCGCAAGCCGGAGTCATAGAAGAGATTAAAATAGGTGAAGGCGCAATCGCTAAGCCTAAAAAGAAAGAGTGGAATAAAACCACTAAAACCGGGACAACGCAACCACAACACGCTGCAGTCAACCAAGTTGCGATAAATGTTCCCGCGCTTGTGCAAGAAACGCAGCCCCAAAAGGCTAATTACCAGGCAGTGCCTCCTGCTTATGAAAGAGATAATAGAAGACAGGAGCAAAATTACCCGCGTCGCCCTAGACGACATTTCACCCCATATGCGGAGTCTAGGGATTCCTTATTTGACCGCTTGTCAGCGGAAAATTTAGTCACTCTGCCAGAAATTCAAACTATAGACCCTAACATTCCCAAGCCTAGGGGGTACAGAGAAGAATTGTATTGTAGATTCCATAGGCGCAGAGGACATGACTTGAATGGGTGCTGGAAATTCAAAGAACTAGTCCAGGATTTGATCGACAATAGAACATTGGTCGTGGACAACCCCATCGCGCCAAACAACCAACAAATGGGGGTATTCAAGGACCCCTTGCCTGCCCATGAGGCACAGACAAAACCACTCCAGATTAACGAGGTGCGACAGGATCTTCCCACGTAGGGATTTGTGGGAATGATTAGCATAGTAACAAGGAACAGAAGGTACCCAGCAGTTGCCCCCGAGGTAGCTACGAGGGAAGTTTCGACAACATCGCAGCCTCAACAACGCCCAACGCAGTTGCCTCCGCCTAGACCCGAGGTCACAATACGAACCAAACTCACGCAGAGTTTTTAGACCACATCGGCTAGGCTGTCCATTTACGAGCTTATTCAACAGTCAAGCACCCCATAGGGAAGCTCTTATGGACATTTTAAAAGCCATTGAATTACAGCCCCATGAAGCAAATTCTTTCAACAACTTCGTAGGACATGTGAAACGATGTACGGAGCCGGTCATCACATTCAGAGAAGATGAGGTCAAAATGATATCGAATGACATGGCAGATCCACCCCTGCACGTTATCGCGCGGGTCAACGGGATTCCGTACAAGAGAGTGCTGATAGATACTGGCTCGTCCAAGAACATCATTACCACTGTAGCCTTAAAACATTTGAAGTCGCCGACCTCTCACATCATAGCCTCCACGTACACACTGTGAGCTTTCAACGATGCAATATGCTCGACAGTCGACACAGTTGTTCTGCCTATCCAGGTAGGACAAAAGACAATACCTACACTGTGCCATGTGCTGGAAGGCGAAATGGCTTATAATATATTGCTAGGGCGGCCTTGGATCAGGGACATGAAGTGTGTCCCTTCGATCGCCCACCAATGCTTAAAGTATGCTTATGAGGGAGAAATACATGTAGTCCCAATGGACTTAGAGCCCTTCAAGTATTGCAATGCGGTACAATTCATGCCTCAATCGACCCTCCCTTCAACGCATTTGGATTTTCAATTAAATCCATCTAAACAGGGTCCGATACCGTAGGCACCACTGGTGGCCAACAAGGCAAAATCCCAGCCAGGTGAGACCTCATCACCTGCTCCTTCATCATCAACGCCACCTATCATGGCCCAATAGAAGGACAAGGGAAAACAGATCGTGGAAGAGGTTAAACCCTTGGAAGAAAGGTTGCCCACAATCTCAACGGTATCAACGGAGAAAACACCCAAGCACAATAGAAACTAAGACTCCTGAAACACCAAACATGGAATGGAGTCAAGAAGGACTACCATTTCCTCCCACCCAATCATCAACAATCACTGTTGAAATGGCCAGTACGGGCTTGGGGGAATATTTGGTACAAAATGTTGTGGCGACGCCAGCATTGGAGTCAGTACAAGACATGGGAAGACCTCGCCTTCCCATAGGGACAATTGTTCCTCTAGGCTACCCTCCAAACCAGACAAATTTCGTGTATGGGGGCCTTGATCATGGTCTTGAACCATGCCAACAAAAGGAAGCAGATGAAGAGCCTTTTGTTGAAAACATCAACTATCTGTCAAACCCAGATTTTGCCCTAAAATATCTCGGCCAATGCAATTGGCATGGATACGAGCTAGGCAGATATGAGCAAGGGATGCGGATCCTTTGCCAACCAAGATATCAGATGCCATATGACAAGTCAGGGGTAGGGTTCAACCATCCCCTGCCATTAGACATCTTGGTTGAAAATATGCAAGGCCTAGAAATAGGCAACAAGGGGGGATTGGCATTAGACCCTTATGCCAATCCAAATACAGAATACACATTGGGAGACTACCTCCCATGGTCAACAAACACCCCTGGAAACAGCAGTAATCCCTCTCCTTTGCTAGAGAGAGGCGAAAGTTCGGACAATGGTCCTCAAAGAGAAAACCAACGACTGCCGGACATCTTTCTGAAGTTGTTCCCCTTAGAGATTCCAGATGAAACAACACAACATCAAGAGAATCAGGTCCCTCCACCAAGAGTGGAACAACCACAATGGGACCAGATTAACTTGCTGGAACAAGGAGGATCCTCAACGTCGCAAGCAACAGTTGCTGAAGAGGATGAACATTTTTGGGTCTTCGAAAGTGATTCAAAGATGAGACTGAAATGGACTATCTCAGACATGCGCGACGACATCACCATGCTTTAACCCATGAAGATCTAATGGGACAGATGAGCATACGATTAGGGCATGAATGGTGGGTAGACCCAGCAATGTGGGACCAAGTATTAGATCCATGGCTCCAAATTCAAGATGAGCATCGTCCACCTCGAGATCCCATCATAGAACACTAGTGCCAAGAAAAGACCCGCCATCCTTGTGCATAGGGCCGATCCATTCATGCCCATACCTCCAGAGCCAGATCCAGAGTGCAAAGACCATCAATCTGGGGGTACCTCTATCCCTTGAAGTACCATAATCCAAACCAAAAGCTCCAAGGATTATCGCAATCACTTGGTCACCCCAAAAGCTCCAAGGATTACCGCAATCGCTTGGTCACCCAAAAGCTCCAAGGATTATCGCAATCACTTGGTCACCCAAAAGCTCCAAGGATTATCGTAATCACTTGGTCAAAAACCAAAAACTCCAAGGATTATCGCAATCACTTGGTCATCCAAAAATCCAAGGATTATCAATCTGTCATCCAAAAGCTCCAAGGATTATCGCAATCTCTTGGTCATCCCAAAAGCTCCAAGGATTATCGCAATCACTTGGTCAACAAACCCAAAAACTCCAAGGATTATCGCAATCACTTGGTCACCCAAAAGCTCCAAGGATTATCGCAATCACTTGGTCACCCCAAAAGCTCCAAGGATTATCGCAATCACTTGGTCAACCAAAAAGCTCCAAGGATTATCGCAATCACTTGGTCAACCCAAAAAGCTCCAAGGATTATCGCAATCACTTGGTCAACCAAAAAGCTCCAAGGATTATCGCAATCACTTGGTCAAACCAAAAAGCTCCAAGGATTATCACAATCACTTGGTCAAAACCAAAAAAAAGCTCCAAGGATTATCGCAATCACTTGGGTCACCCACCCAAAAGCTCCAAGGATTATCGCAATCACTTGGTCACCAAAAAGCTCCAAGGATTATCACAATCACTTGGTCAACCCAAAAGCTCCAAGGATTATCGCAATCACTTGGTCAACCAAAAAGCTCCAAGGATTATCGCAATCACTTGGTCACCACAAAAAGCTCCAAGGATTATCACAATCACTTGGTCAAACCAAAAAGCTCCAAGGATTATCGCAATCACTTGGTCAAAACAAAAAGCTCCAAGGATTATCGCAATCACTTGGTCAAAACCCAAAAAGCTCCAAGGATTATCGCAATCACTTGGTCACAAAAAAGCTCCAAGGATTATCGCAATAACTTGGTCAAACCTAAAAAGCTCCAACGATTATCGCAATTGCTTGGTCAATTCATCAATAGAGAGTTCCTCTAGCACCGCATATTCACATTCACAAAATCAATCCATCAAAAGTACAAAAATATGTAGCTGCATTAAGCATTGCATCCATACATTGCATATTTGTGGTTGTATAGGTCAAAGGCACCATAGGCTGCAATTGCTCTGCTAGTCCATCTTATTCCACATAGTTCCATTTTACAAAAACAACAAAAACACCATGCATAACTTTTACCACACTAGAGTCAGTGGTCTGTAAATGTACCAAGAGTTTCAGTGATTCAGTCATCATTTTCCTCTTTAGCCATGTAATGTATCAAATCGAATAGATTTTACGAAGGTAGAGTCATACTTGAAATACACCTTGTTACGTAACATCCCAACACAAATTAAAACACATAAAAAATTCCCAAGTTGTGTGAACGAAAGATGAAACCTGCAAAGTAATCTAGGTCACCACAAGCGAAACGGTTATCTTGCTCATCCCCCCTGTGCGAATGACCCCAAGAATGCTGAGAGTTGGCAAAAGGACAAGCATCCTCCCTACCCAATTCCCTAAGAATCCCTAAGTTCTCAATAGTTGCAAAACATCAAAAATTTGCAAAATGTCAAAACTCCAAAATTTGACATCCTACAGTGCACACATCAAAAGGCACAAGCAATAGTGATTTTCGTCACTCCATATCCCCAATCCCTTGCTCAAAAGAAAAACAAATCAAAATAAACAGTGATCTCATCACTACAAACGAGCAAGTATCCCAATACAATTGAAGAAAAGAAGGGAGTTGACCTTGAATCCCTGGAACTCTCAGTATTCTAACAGGTCATGAGGCAAGCCTCAGTACCAATTTGGTTGAAAACCTATCGGTAACTGGAGGTAAACCTCTCGCATGACGATATATCTGTCACATTAACTTGCGTACAGATCAATGTTTGCATGTGGATGAGCTAGCTTATGGCATCCTGGATTACACCGTAGATTAATCTTAGTACATACAACAAAGGAATTCGTGGAGCTAATTAGGTGATCCTCAGTACAGGTTCGGTTGAAAGCCCATCTGGCACTGGCGGTATCCTAACAAATACCACTAAATGAACTCAATTGCACACACAGGGATGTAAAATAACTTGGTCAAAAACAAGTCCGATTCATACCTTGTCCAAAAGTCTTGTAAGATAAAGTACAGTCATGGCTAGTGAGTTAAAACCGTCTGAGTCTCAAAAAACCTTACATACATTCCTAAACCATCTGCGCTGCTTATCATCCTTACAATACCATCAAAAAAATACAAAAAATAAAAACCACATGTATACATACAAAGTCATGCATCACAGCAATCGCAAAAAGCATCTTAAACAGACCTATGGTGCCATAGCCAATCATCACAAAATCCCATTCATCCATTTCTTTGCATATCACATAAATAAATCAAAAACATTTGCATTCATCATAACATATGCATCCATCAAAATAAATAAATATGCATAAATCCATAGTCATTAGCCATCATGCATAACAAAAATAAAATCATCACATGTAAGAAGCCACAATAAAACCGGTATATATATATATCATCAAAAAAAAAAAAATGCCCGTAGGCTACAAAATCGGTCCTCAGACCCCGCAATCATATCCAAAAAACCCAACCTAAAGCGTCGACCACCATAATCACGTAGGATCGGTGCGACGGGAACTACCCCCCATGGTGTGGGTCCTATGGGACCCTGCAGGGTGGCTACTGCCAGCCCCCGCATCATGCCTGCTACCGCCTCCCTCATCTAATCGTCGGCGACGAGATGATGCTGACTGCTCAGTCGCACTATCCCTCGTCCGGCGAGAAGATCCACTGACCGAGGGCTCAGGAAGTCACCCACCAAGGCGGATGACCTCCCTCTCCAACTCTATCCGGTGACGACACCACTCTGCCTCTCGTCGATGATAGTATGACACCGCATCGTCGCGCTGTGCCAAAACCCTATCCCGCTCTACCAGCTCAGACCGTAGGATATCCCTCTCCCGCCTCGCATCCCCCAACTCCAGATCCCGTATCCATAGCAGTCCTGTCAGTCACACATTTTTAGCACGTATCTCAGACTCCACCTCCTCTGTGTCTGCCTGACGAACAGGATCCTCTGGAATAGCAGCTCGCTCTGGCTCCCACTGCTCATCCACGTCCTGCATGTCCGGCTGATCCGGAGCGCCCAAGTCTACATCATCATCACCCAACATGTCCGCATCATCCAACGGACCTCCCCAATCATCCCCTGCTGCCTCAGCACCCTCCACTGCCGCCTCCATGCCTCCCAGTGGCCCCTCTCCTCTCCATCGCCGTAGTACCCACCACGAGTCATACTCAGTAGTAGTCCCGACGTCATCTACGTCCGGGACATCAATAACCACATCTGACTCCTCGCCCAATGGCGCGGTGACAGGTGGATCCAAATCCCTCTCATCTCCCCATCGTCGATAGACCACGGGTTCACCAGGAAACCCCTGGCGCACCCCAAACTATCGTGTAACCCGGATATATGAAAAGAACTCATGCTCCGTCCCGTGCCTCCCAATCAACCACCGCTCCCTGCGTACCCGACGGAGCCACTCTCCAGCCTCTGGCCAAGCTGGACAGTCCCGATAAGGGCGCCAAAACACCTCCCCTGGAGTGAGCCGAGAAAAGGCATCAGTATAGTGCTCTACAGCACCTGCCCATCGTCGACTCTGCCCCTGTTTCGCAGACCGCCGCCACAAAACTGCATAGCCTATCTCCGTGTCAACCATCGCCGCCCGAGTCATCCACGGTAACCCGGTCGGCCTCTCCACTGCTATGTGCTTCCAACCCCAGCACTACAGCAGATAACTGCAACTGACACCCTTCCGCTGCCGATAGTGGACCGCATACAGCTCCCCGTAGAGCTGTGCCAACAATGTTTGTCCCCATCTCAAAATCAGTGGTGCTTCTATCGGGCACTCTACCAACTGCCATACCAAATCCAGCAGGTTCCACGGGAACCTCGCGCTCGACGAATCGGGGAGAAGCATGTTAGAAATAAGGCCCATCAAGAATGCGTGCCTCACTCCTAACACCCCCCTCTCCTGCCACCAACCAACCAAAATCCCGCCAGTCTGGCAGTCCACCTCAGCGGTCTCCACTGGGTTCGTTACACCCAGCCGCTCCCCATGCCCAAAGCATCTCGTAAGTACAGCAGTCCACTGATCACGCGGCGATGTCCTAATAGGCAGTCCATCTATCGAAATCCGAAGCAACCGATAGACATCCTCCAAAGTTACAGTCATCTCCCCTGTCGAAATATGGAACGTGTTGGTCCGAGGATCCCAAAGTCTGATCAGGGCCATCAGATAGGCCTGATCCGGGACCACAGGCTCCAGTCGAGACACCTGCTTGAGCCCAAGGGCATCAAGCCATTCCCAATCACCATCAGTCAGTGCACCCCGCGCCTCAGCAAAGGCGGTGGGTACACGGTACCGGCTCCGAACCTGCAAAAGAAAACAATTCAACAAAAAAAAATAAAAAAATCATGGAAAATAACTGTACAGAATAAAAAGAAAATTCAAATCCAGATTCAAGATTTAAGTTTTAAAACACATTTTCAAAAACAGCATCGCAAAAACAAGTAAATAAAACAAGTGCAATTTTAAACAAAAATAAGCTCTAGAAGACACTTACAGGTTTCGCTTCGGCTCCGCCACTCGAACCAGTTTGTGCACTCATGATGGCAGAGAGAATTCCAGCAGTGCTTCGCTTCGCAGAATTACCTCCTCCTCCCAGAGCTCCAAAATCGAAAGAAAAAAATGACACAAATGAGCCCAAATGCAAGTTTTGGCCCTTAAATAGGCCTTTTGAGCTGGAATTCATCCTTGACTGGGATGAACGCTCAGGTTAGCGCTCGTCCCACCCAGGGACGAATTCTACAGCTGGAATTCGTCCCACCCAGGGACGAATTCAAACCAGCAGTTCAAAAACATCAAAAAATGATCAAAAATGCACTAAAAACAGACAATAAATTTGCCCGATAAGAGTGCTGCTGCACTTGACATCCAAGCCATACAAAATAGACATTGGAGTCACAAATTGTCACTATCATACTCCCTAAGAAGGCTACCATAGCCGGACCGCTCCACGGAAGACGGATTTTCGACAATTGCATCTCCAAACGCGTCACAAAAAAAACAACAAAAACAGTACAAAATTCAACAAAAACAAACAACAATAAACATTGCCGGACACAAGTGCTCTTGCACTTAACCTCTGGGCAAACAAAATCGATGTCGGGGTTCAAATTATCGCTCTCCTACTTCCCCAAGAAGGCTATAATAGCCGGACCGCTCCACGGGAAGTTAGATTTTTGATGATTTCACCTCATTACGGCATCACCAAAAGGGTTAACACCCACCAAAAATAGGTCCAAATGTTGGAAAAATTGCACATGCTTAACGGTAAACCCTCTAAACGCACCCTTGCACAAGTCATCTTGGGTCAAGCGACTCGTCGCTTTGCTCACGAAGGTCATTCCCTCATCGATTCGTCGCTTGAGGGGGTAGTCACACTTAGTCACCAATCAACAATCACACACCCAATTAAGGAAAACGACATGCATTCAAAGAATCATTGACAAAGACAATCACGCTCCTGCTTGGGGCAGTAAACAAGCAACAATCAAATCAATCAAACACTTGGCATTTCGTGAATCATGAACACAAGGTTCCCCTGTGGATAAAACGCCCTTCGCCTATTCATGACTGATCAATGTCTAAGTTCAAGTCACACCTCACCAAAATAGGTTAACACTTGAAATCAAACTCCTTAGCTCGTCAGAAGCAAGGATTCAAGAATGCATGCCCTTTCCATGCTTGGGGCATCAAAAGTTGGTTAGGTTACCAAGAAACCCTAATCATTAGTGCTTTGGTTATCTATTTTTGCTCGACGCTGTGCCATGCACAACGCATCCCAAAAAGGGGCATCTCTAGACACCAAAACAGCACCAATCCGATTATGTGACTGCAAACACCGATCGCTTTGACAAACACAGCCCCCAGGGCAGCCCTCAGAGGTCAAACAAGTGGTCCTAACCACTTTCATAGCAATTTTGTAAGGTCAGGAAGCAATTTGGCACATTTAGACACTTTGCTCAGTATTCGTCTCACCCAGGGACGAATACTAACTGGAATTCGTCTCACCCAGGGACGAATTCTGAAATCGTCTCACCCAGGGACGAATTCCAAGTTTAACGGGCAAAAAGAAGAATGGTGCCAAGTGGCAGCCCAGGACAGTCAGTTGATGACTCCTGCCTCGCACACGTGTGTGGGTGGATAGATAGGCCGTTAGAAGACTGTCACAAGGGCAATTATGAGAGCCCAAGTCAATGGAGGACTCCCCTCCCTCATGGGAAGACATGATCGCCACATGGCACCTATGACCAACACATGGCATTTGTGCTTCCCTCTCAAAAGAGACCCCATGGGTCTATAAAAGGTGGGACTTTTCTCACCCAAAAGAGACAGGTTGAAGGAGATTTCAAGCAACGAAGTGTTGCCGAGTTGAAGACCCACTTGCATCCCTTTTGGTTCACCTTCTCGCATCCACCAATCTCTCTTGCAAGGGAGGTTGTTGGGTGGATTTTGGAAGCTTGAACCTGACCCAAATCCAACACATGGACACCTGAACCAACCAATTCGCCGACCCCTCAATCCTAAGAGGTTTTGGGCCCATCCCTAGTGGATTGGCGTCAGAATCAAGTGCCAACGGTGGGAGGCCCACTTGGGCACCCCCGCACTTTCTAAGTTTTAGAGCATTCTAGATTACTTTTTCAGGTTGCATTTTGTGTTATCATGTTTGGTTAACTCATAGCTGCAAGTTCATAACTTTTGATCGGATTCTAGTATGTTTTGTGTCGCTTTGTTGTTTCACTAACTTGCAGGTGGCGAGATCAAATTCCCGAGGGTAGAGGCCAAATTGGGAGAATCCGACCATCTGGGTCGTCCCAAAATGGCCCCAATTACATAACCCCTTTGTTTGCAAGCATTTTGTAGGTCTCAAGAATCGACATTGGAGCAGAAGCAGGTCGGCTTCTTCAACACAGAAGAATTCGTCCCACCCAGGGACGAATTGCAGTCAGAATTCGTCCTGCCCAGGGACGAATTCCAGTTGAAGGCAGATTGGCCAGCTGTCTCAGTGGCAATGGCCTTCTGGTAACTTTTTCTGTCTTCTGTCAAGATTTCAAGCCATTTGGACTCACTGTATTTACCGTTTCAGGCAAATGTTTACATGCATATTTCGTTAATTTTAGAGAACGAACACTTTCCATTTGCGGTAGGTGCTACTGACATCTTGGTTGTTTCTTTGTTCGTAGGAGAAGCAGCAGAGGTGAAGAACTCATCGACATCAGCGGCGACATCATCTTGGCCCGTCCATTTCAATCGTGGGCACGCGAAAAGAGGAACATTAAGTGATTGTAATCAAATTCTTTTAGCGCTCCTAGCCCCTGAAAAGGGAGGAGGCGTCATTGTAACAGAGATCAAGAAATTTTAATGAAAGGGCTGTGTTTTCTCCATTCGCTTGTATCTCGTTTTAATGCGTCTCTTTCGTTTCATGCATTTTACATTTCTAGGACTTAAGCGCATTTGATTTTGGTTGCATCGCAATTAGTGTTTCCTTTGCCCGGAATCTCGTGCTTTCAGATACTATTTTTATGATTTGAGAGATAAATTAAGGACAAAGAAATTAAGTGGTTTTCTTAAATTATTTAATTTATATATTTTATGCTAAACAAAATGACATAAATTTATGCTTTTTAAAAAAGGAAAAATTTATTAATCTATTTGCTAAAATATAATTTCAAATAAAAAAAATTGTTTTTATTTAGAGAACTTCATGGAATTATAACTTTTGAAATAAAACAAAATATTATAATAAGCATTAAATAGATTAATCTATGTATTTTTTAAGCAAATAGGTAAATTAAGGGAAATGAAATACCACTTTTGAAAAAATCTAATATTTTTAAAATTTAAATTTTGCTTAATGATATATCTAAAGTTCTTTCTTTAAGCAAAATAAAATATACCATAAGCAAAGTAAATATTACCAAAATTAAATGTTAATTTAAAAAACTTTGCTTATAGTAATTTTTAAAAAGAAAAAATATAAGATTTCGATAATGATTACGAAAATAATATTTTACCATATGTAATATGAATGATAAGAGGCAAAAAAAATGATGCAAAGACAAAGTAGACCCCCACGAATTTGAGATAGGTGCAAAGAAGGCACCTGAACAACCCCACAAAAATAAATATTATATTTAGTTTTCTTTTATCCGATCCAATGAGAGGGCCAACATTTCTTTCGGATGGCTACAAATATGTACAAAATATGAAAAATAAATAGAGTACAATTAAAAATCCAAACGAGATAAAGAGAGAAACATTATACAAAGGAGTGCTTAAGAAAATTGATTTTACCCTGGTTGGCATTGTTCAACGATAAAACATTGGGCACCACAGCAGAGATCCTCTACAGTGTACCTTTTACATCACCTGCAATGAAGAGTAAGGTTTAAATATATTTTTTTAATATCACCAATACCTGCGATTGAAGAGGTTGCAATTAGAGGGGAAGACATGAAGGAATTCTTCGAGATAAGGTTAGGTTGCCATAGACAACAAAAATGAGGAGGTACTGAGGATGGCACACAACATAAGGTACACACCAGATATTGATATGAGGGTGCCACACACTAGAAGGCACCACAAACCAAAAAGTGCAAATGATCTCCGAATGAAGAGTAGGCAACGTCGTCGTAAACCTGCAGATAAAAAATATTTCATAGAGAAAATAGTAGATAGCAATGGGCCAAAACAAATTACTAAAGTTTTCAGCTAAATGAATATGTTTCCAATCTTTAATGAGACGTTTATAAAGGAAAAAATTTGTTGTTCTCTTGAAGCACTGAAGAGCACTTGAACGGGAAGAAGATCGAGAAAACAAATCGTGAGATCTTCGAAACTATTATAATAAATGGAGAAGTCGTTATGAGATAAATATCAAGCACGCCAAATCCAAACAAGGCCACGTTGTTATAGAAAATATAGAACTTTGGTAAAATAAATAGACCAAGAGTCTTTCTATCTGACACGAAGGGAGAGTTCCATCTAAAATATCAAATGAAGAATAACCAATTTTAAATTTAAAATTTTTTAGAATTTCCCACTAGAAAAGGGCTATGTTTCTCTTCTCCATGATAGTTGCAGCAAAGGCTTGGGAAAGTTGAATGGGCTAAAAAATATAGAGTAAAAGAAAAAAAAAACATAGGTGATAGGGGAAAAAAATTATGTCCTTTTAAAATATGCTTTAGATTTATATTTCTCTCTTATATAGATTACACAGGTACGGTTGTGGAGCGGTCGAACTGCACTTTAAGCAGGAGAAAAAGAATATAAATATATATGCATATGATGAGGGCATTAAATTTTAAAAAATCACCTATAATGAGACATAAAAAATAATTTAAAAATTAACCTACGCTCATTTAGAAGGAGGTTATAAGAAGCAGAATTGAGATTCAAAAGATATTCAAGTTGCTTATAAAAAGTAGTGAATACAATGAAGGAAATTTTTTGAAAAAATTGCATTCATGATAAAACAAATATTAGATAAACTGAGAAAAGTATTACCATAAGTAAAATATCTCAAACAAATTGCATCTAAGATCAAAACACTCTTTTATTTAAAGAAAACAAATAAAAAAATATTAAGAACCAGTTCATAAAACCTCCTTCAAGAGAGAATGCTAGCAGAATCTATCCTGCTTTGGTACCATGTTAGAATTCCCAATATTAGAACTACAAAGTATTACAAGAATTTGAAGAAGCAAATAAAAACTGATTGAGTTATTCCAAGGATCAACATTTTATAAATAAAAAAGTTTATCATTGAGAGCCGTTGGATTACAACAACTCATCAAACCTGATGAAGACAACACTAAGAGTTTTTCTGAAACATGGAGGAGTGGAAACTCAAGTGTATCTATCCTAGTAGAAATTAAGATAATATCTACTTATTCTAACATATTATGATAATATTAGAATTTATTTGCATAAAATATATGATAGCCTATAGAAAAATATATTTGTGAAACAATACAAGGTCAATCATGGACTCAAGTAAAGATTAATACCATGTATTTCAAAAAGTAAGAAGAGAGAAAAAAAACTCAAAGGGATATTAATTTGGGAAAGTGAAAATAAATTTAATAGTTATTGACGTGAAGTGGTGTGAGTATCACAAATAGGAACAAAATTTGATGATCACAATAGGTATTTGAATATTAGGATTATGAATAAGGCCCATTAAAAAGAGTTTTGGAATTAATAGGTTGTTATAGTCCTAAATTTATAACTAATATAGATTTTTATTTTCATCATATCAAATAATATTTGAACTCTAAATATAAAAAATATTAAGGAATAATAACATATTAGAAATGAAGCAATTAACTAATTCAAAGATCTTTTATTAGAAATTGGATGAGAGGATGAAAGTAATATTTTATTTTGATATATGAATCATTATCATCACATGTATATAGAATTGAATATTTATGGGAAAGGTCTCTATGGAGAATGTATATGAGGTAATTTTCTCTTTTGAACTTATAAGGTACTTGGCCCCAACGGACTTTTTATATTTTTTTAGAAAAAATGGGATTTGTTGAAAAGTGATATGTTGTGTATGGTTAAAAAGGGTAGGAAGAAACAAGGAAACGATAAGTAAGATTAATGCAACCTTAATTACATTTGAACCAAAAAAAAATTAGGAATAAAGGTTTTTGATAAACTTTCTCACATAATAGTTTGTAAAATAATTTATAAGATGAAATTAAAATATATTGTAAATAGACTTAAAAACATTTTATATTTTCTCATATTGAAGGAAAAATAGTGTTTTGTTCATGGTAAACAACCTTTTGATGGTATAATCATTATATAAAATATTGTACAACCTGTGCAAAATCTAGGCATGCTTCTAAAAATAAATATGAGGAAAGCATATAATATGTTTCCTCTAAATTTCTACATATTATTATTAGGATTAGATATTATTTTATGCATCCAAAATATTATATTTTGATGAATGGATCTTATATTGGATACATCAAATCATTCCATGGACTATGCTAGGGTACCTACTATCTCTTTATAGGATAAACGAGATTTATCAAAACACGTGCACATAGAAAAATAGGTATGTAGGAGAGCCACATATGGCTACTCAAAAATTAACATAGGGATTCCACACACACATATGTAAATAAAAATAAAAAATAGGTATAAACTATAGGTGCATACATAGATACATAAATGGGTTAGTAGATAACCATAAATGGTTAGTCTAAAAATTGATGAAAGCATCCATATATATGTTTAAGTAATTTTACACAAATATTATTATTAAAGTGGGGATTTTATTTTCCCACAATTTGCTCAAGAACCAGCTACTCCAAAGACATAAATGAAAGAAAATATTACAAAGGAATACAAATGCAAATCGATCAATTTTTTACAAGCCTAAAACTACTCCTATTTATGGCCTAGAAATAGGAGGTTTCCATTCAAAATTATCTATGCATGGTGAAAGCACGAGATTCCGGGCAAAGGAAACACTAATCATGCAATGTAAGACGAAATGTAACGCTTTAACCTTATGCACAAAAACAGAGAAAAGAGACAATTTGGAAAGGAAAGAAAAGATGTAAAGAAATCACAGCCCTCTTTATTCAAATATCTTATCCTCGGTTACATAGACGTCTCCTCCCTTTTTAGGGGCTAGGAGCGTTAAATTTGTCTTTGTTACAATGTTTGACTTAGTCTTCCTCCTTTCGCGTGCCCACGATTGCAATGGGCGGGCCAAGATGATGCCGTCGCTGATGTCGATGAGTTCTTCACCTCTGCTGCTTCTCCTGCGAACAAAGAAACAACCAAGATGTCAGTAGCACCTGCTGCCAATGAAAAGTGTTTGTTCTTCTAAAATCATCAAAAGATGCATGCAAACATTTATCTAAAACAGTGAACAAAATGATTCTAAACAGCCTGAAAACTTGCCAGAAGACAGAAAATGTTACCAACAGGCCATTGCCACTGAGACAGTCGGCCAATCTGCTTTCAACTGGAAATCGTCCCTGGGTGGGACGATTTCTGACTGTAAATCGTCCCTGGGTGGGACGATTTCTTCTGTGTTGGGGAAGCCGAACTGACACGCTCCAATGTCGACTCCCGAGGTCTCCAAAACACCTGCAGACAAAGGGGTTATGTAATTGGGGCCATTTTGGGACGACCCAGATGGTCGGATTCTCCCAATTTGGCCTCTATCTTCAGGAATTTGATGTCGCCACCTGCAAGTCAATGAAACAACAAAGCGACACAAAACATACTAGAATCTGACCAAAAGTTACGAAATTGCAGCTGTGAGTTAACCAAACATAATAACACAAAATGCAACCTGAAAAAGTAATCTAGAATGCTCTAAAAATTTAAAAAGTGCGGGGGTGCCCAAGTGGGCCTCCCACCGTTGGCACTTGATTTTGGTGCCAATCCACTAGGGATGGGCCCAAAACCTCTTAGGATTGGGGGGGTCGGCGAATTGGTTGGTTCAGGTGTCCATGTGTTGGATTTGGGTCAGGTTCAAGCTTCCAAAAGCCACCCAACAACCTCCCTTGCAAAAGAGATTGGTGGATGTGGGAAGGTGAACTAAAAGGGATGCAAGTGGGTCTTCAACTCGGCAAGCACTTCGTTGCTTGAAAACTCCTTCAACCTGTCTATTTTGGGTGAGAAAAGTCCCACCTTTTATAGACCCATGGGGTCTCTTTTGGGAGGGAAGCACAAATGCCATGTGTTGGTCATAGGCGCCATGTGGCAGTCTTGTCTTCCCAAGAGGGAGGGGAGTCCTCCATTGACTTGGGCTTTCATAACTGCCCTTGTGATAGTCCTCAAACGGCCTATTTGTCCACTCACACACGCGTGCGAGGCAGGAGTCATCAACTGACTGTTCTGGGCTGCCACTTGGCCTCATTTGTCTTTTTGCCCGTTAAACTTGGAAATCGTCTCACCCAGGGACGATTTCAGAAATCGTCCCTGGGTGAGACGATTTCAAGTTAGCAATCGTCCCTGGGTGAGACGATTACTAGGCAAAGTGTCTAAGTGTGCCAAATTGCTTCTTGACCTCACAAAATTGCTATGAAAGTGGTTAAGACCACTGTTTGACCTCTAAGGGCTGCCCCTGGGGCTGTGTTTGTCAAAGCGATCAGTGTTTGCAGTCACGTAATCGGATTGGTGCTGTTTTGGTGTCTACAGATGCCCCTTTTTGGGAAGCGCTGCGGGTGATGCAGTGCTAAGCAAAAATAGATAACCAAAGCACTAATGATTAGGGTTTCTTGGTAACCTAACCAACTTTTGATGCCCCAAGTATGGAAAGGGCATGCATTCTTGAATCCTTGCTTCTGACGAGCTAAGGAATTTGATTTCAAGTATTAACCTATTTTGGTGAGGTGTGACTTGAACTTAGACATTGATCAGTCATGAACAGGCAAAGGGCATTTTTATCCTCAGGGGGAACCTTGTGTTCATGATTCACGAAATGCCAAGTGTTTGATTGATTTGATTGTTGCTTGTTTACTGCCCCAAGCGGGAGCGTGATTGTCTTTGTCAATGATTCTTTGAATGCATGTCATTTTCCTTAATTGGGTGTGTGATTGTTGGTTGGTGACTAAGTGTGACTACCCCCTCAAGCGACGAATCGATGAGGGAATGACCTTCGTGAGAGAAGCGACGAGTCGCTTGACCTGAAATGACTTGTGCAAGGGTGCCTTTAGAGGGTTTACCGTTAAGCGTGTGCAATTTTTCCAACATTTGGACCTATTTTTGGTGGGTGTTAACCCTTTTGGTGATGCCGTAATGAGGTGAAATCATCGAAAATCTAACTTCCCGTGGAGCGGTCCGGCTATTGTAGCCTTCTTGGGGAAGTAGGAGAGCTATAATTTGAACCTCGACATCGATTTTATTTGCCTAGAGGTTAAGTGCAATAGCACTTGTGTCCGACAATGTTATTGCTGTTTGTTTTTGTGTATTTTTTTTATTGTTTTTGTTGTTTTTGTGACACCATTTGGGGATTAAATTGTCTGCAATCCGTCTGCCCGTGGAGCGGTCCGGCTATGTTAGCCTTCTTGGGGGGTAGGATAGTGACATTTTGTAATGCCAATGCCTATTTTGTATGCCGGGATGTCAAGTGCAACAACACTCTTATTAGGCAAATTTATTTTTTGTTTTTAGTTCATTTTTGTTGATTTTTTGTTGTTTTGACTTTTCTAGCTGGAAATCGTCCCTGGGTGGGACGATTTCCAATTGCAAAAATCGTCCCTGGGTGGGACGAGCGCTGACCAGAGCGCTCATCCCAGCCAAGGACGATTTCCAGTTGGTAGGCCTATTTAAGGCCCAAAACTTGGATTTGGGCTCATTTGTGTCATTTTTTTTTCTTGCGATTTGGTAGCTCTGGGAGGAGGAGGTAATTCTGCGAAGCGAAGCGCTGCCGAAATTCTCTCTGTCATCATGAGTGCACAAACTGGTTCGAGCGGCGGAGCGGAGGCGAAATCCGTAAGTGCTCCCTAGAGTTTATTCTTGCAATTGATGATTTGATTTGAATTGATTTTGTTTATTTCTTTGTTTGAAATAAAATTTAGATCCTGACACTTAGTTATTAAAACTAAGATTTATTGTATATTAAACGTGATATAAAACCTATGTAAAAATGTTTATTGTTTGAAGTAAACCTTAGGATAAACTGCACGTAAACCCTAAGTTTTTATGTTTTATTTTTTTTATTTTTTTTTATTTTTTATTATTTTTTTTTTGAATTGTTATGTTGTTTTTGTATTCAATCAGTTAAGGTTAGAAACCCTAGATCTGAAAGTTTTATTTTTGAATTTTTTGTGTTGTTTTTTGTAATTACTCAGTTTAGGTTAGGAACCCTAAATCTGAAAAATTAGTTTTGAATTTTTGTGTGTGTTATTGTTTTGCAGGTTAGGAGCCGGTACCGTGTACCTACCGCATTTGCTGAGGCACGGTCGGCGCTGACTGATGTTGACTGGCAGTGGCTTGATGCCCTTGGGCTCAAGCAGGTGGCTCGATTGGAGCTTGTGGTCCCGGATCAGGCCTATCTGATGGCCCTGATCAAAGTTTGGGATCCGTGGACCAACACTTTCCATATTTCGATAGGGGAGATGACTGTGACACTGGAGGACGTTTATCGGTTGCTTCGGATTCCGATAGATGGACTGTCCATTAGGACATCGTCGCATGATCAGCGGACTGCTGTACTGACGATATGTTTTGGGCATGCGGAGCGACTGGGTGTAACGAACCCAGTGGAGATAGCTGAGGTGGACTATCAGGCTAGCGAGATTTTTGTTAGCTGGTGGCAGGAGAGGGGGGTGTTAGGAGTGAGGCACGCATTCTTGATGGGCCTCATTTCTAACATGCTTCTACCTGATTCGTCAGGCGGGAGGTTCCCGTGGAACCTATTGGAGTTGGTATGGCAGTTGGTAGAGTGCCCGATAGAGGCACCGCTGATTTATGGATGGGGACAGACATTGTTGGCACAACTCTACGGGGAGTTGTACGACGTCCGCTATCGGCAGCGGAAGGGGGTGAGTTGCAGTTATCTTCTTCAGTGCTGGGGTTGGCAGCACATAGCAATGGAGAGGCCGACCGGGTTACCGTGGATGACGCGGGTGGTGATGTATGATGATGAGATTGGCTATGCAGCTTTGTGGCGGCGATCTGCGGAGTAGGGTCAGAGTCGGCGATGGGCAGGTGCCGTTGAGCACTACACTGATGCCTTTTCTCGGCTCACTCCAGGGGAGGTGTTTTGGCATCCCTATCGAGACTGTCCAGGCTGGCCTGAGGCTGGAGAGTGGCTCCGATGGGTACGGAGGGAGCGGTGGTTGACTAGGTGGCACGGGATGGAGCATGAGTTATTTTCGTACCATCGGGTTACATGACAGTTTGGGGTGTGCCAGGGGTTGCCTGGTGAGCCCGTGGTCTATCAACGACGGGGGGATGAGAGGGATCTAGAGCCATCGGTCACCGTGCCATTGGGCGAGGAGTCCGATGCAGTGATTGAGGTCCCAGATGTGGATGACATTGGGACTACCACTGAGTATGATTCATGGTGGGTACTATGGCGTTGGAGAGGAGAGGGGCCACTGGGAGGCACGGAGGTGGCAGTGGAGGATGCTGAGGTAGCAAGGGGTGATTGGGGGGGTCCGTTGGATGATGCGGACATGGTGGATGTGGGAGATGAGGATGTGGACTTGGGTGTTCCGGAGTAGCCGAACATGCAGGATGTGGAGGAGTAGTTGGAGCCTGAGCAGGCTACTGTCCCCGCGAGTCCTATGCATCCGGTAGATACAGAGGAGGTGGGGTCAGATGTAGGTGTTGAGATTGCTCGACTGACAGAGCTACTGTGGATGCGGGATCTGGAGTTGGGGGATGCATGACAGGAGAGGGATCTTATACGGGCTTTGTTGGCAGAGCGAGATAGAGTTTTGGCACAGCACGATGATGCATTGTCTATCTATCATCGACGAGAGGCAGAATGGTGTCTGTATCGGATAGACTTGGAGAGGGAGGTCATCCGCCTTGGCGGGCGGCTACCTGAGCCTTTGATCAGTAGATCTTCTCGACGGACGAGGGATAGTTTGACTGAGCAGTCAGCATCATCTCGTCGCAGGTGGTTAGATGAGGGGGGTGGTAGCAGGCATGATGCGGGGGCTAGTAGTAGCCGCCTTGCAGGGTCCCGTAGGACCCACACCACGGGGGGTAGTTCCCGTCGCACCGATCCTACGTGATCATGGTGGTCGACGCCTTAGGTTGGGTTCTTGGATATGATTGCGGGGTCCGAGGACCGATTTTGTAGCCTACGGGCATCTTTTTGACGAAAAAAAAAAAAAATATATATATATATATATATATATATATACCTATTTTTTTTGGTTTTGTACATGTGATGATGTGATTTTTGTTATGCATGTTTATTCATTTTGATGAATGCAGATGTTATGATGAATGCAAATGTTTTAGATGTCTATGTGATATGTGAAGTGAAATGGATGAATGATATTTGTGGTGATTGCACTGTAGTCTGTTTAAGAAGCTCTTTATTTACATGGTTTTTCTCGTTTTTGTATTTTTTGATGGTATCATAAGGATGATAAGTAGCGCAGATGGTTTTGGAATGAATGTAAGGTTTTCTGAGATTCGGTCAGTTTTAACTCACCATCCATGACTGTACTTTATCTTACAAGACTTTTGAACAAGGTATGAATCGGACCTGTTTTTGACCAAGTTATTTAACACCCCTGTGTGTGCAATTGAGTTCATTTAGTGGTATTTGTTAGGATACCGCCGATGCCGATGGGCTTTCAACCAAACTCGTACTGAGGATCACCTAATTAGCTCCACGAATTCCTTTGTTGTATGTACTAAGATTAATCTGCGGTGTAATCCAGGATGCCATAAGCTAGCTCATCCACATGCAAACATTGATCTATATGCAAGTTAATGTGACAGATATATCGTCATGCGGGAGGTTTACTTCTGTTACCGAATTGGTATTGAAGCTTGCCTTATGACCTACAAAATGCTGAGAGTTCCAGGGATTCAAGGTCAACTCCCTTCTT
Source organism: Wollemia nobilis (assembly GCA_028583015.1). NCBI lineage: Eukaryota > Viridiplantae > Streptophyta > Pinopsida > Araucariales > Araucariaceae > Wollemia > Wollemia nobilis. The sequence goes on from JAQPPZ010009575.1 coordinate 1,969,782, forward strand.
TTCTTCAATTGTATTGGGATACTTGCTCATTGTAGTGATGAGATCACTGTTTATTTTGATTTGTTTCTCTTTCGAGCAAGGGATTGGGGTTATGGAGTGACCAAAATCACTGTTGTTTGTGCCTTTTGATGTGTGCACCGTAGTTTGTCAAATTTTTGAGTTTTGACATTTTGTAAATTTTTTGTGTTTTGCAACTGTTGAGAACTTTAGGGATTCTTAGGGAATTGGGTAGGGAGGATGCTTGTCCTTTTGCCAACTCTCAGCATTCTAGGGGTCATTCGCACAGGGGGATGAGCAAGATAACCATTTCGCTTGTGGTGACCTAGATTATTTTGCAGGTTTCGTCTTTCGTTCACACAATTTGGGAATTTTAGTGTTTTGATTTGTGTTTGGATGTTACGTAACAAGGTGTATTTCAAGTATGACTCTACCTTCGTAAAATCTGTTCGACTTGATACACTACATGGCTAAAGAGGAAAATGATGACTGAATTACTGAAAGTCTTGGTACATTCCCAGACCACTGACTGTAGTGTGGTAAAAGTTATGCTTGGTGTTTTTGTTGTTTTTGTAACATGAGACAATGCGAAACAAGGTGGACTATCAGAGCTATTGCAACTTATGGTGCCTTTGACCTGTATGACTACAAATATGCAATGTATGGATGCAATGCATAATGCAGCTATATATTTTTGTATTTTTGATGGATTGTTTTTGGTGAAGGTGAATATGAGGTGCGAGAATATTAATTTTTTTGATGAATTTGAGTATGCCTAGAATTGAGATGCAAATGTTTGTTGTTTTTGATGATTTCTATTTTTTTTGAATTTCTTGATTTTTTTTTTTTTGACCAAGAGACTGCGATAATCCTTGGAGCTTTTTGTATTGACCAAGAGATTGCGATAATCCTTGGAGCTTTTTGGGTGACCAAGAGATTGCGATAATCCTTGGAGCTTTTTGGATTGACCAAGAGATTGCGATAATCCTTGGAGCTTTTTGTATTTGACCAAGAGATTGTGATAATCCTTGGAGCTTTTTTTTTTTTTTTTTGGTATATGGCTTTCTTAGATATGAAATGGTCGCAAATGACTGATATTCAAGGGTTCTGTTTCCTTGATACCATCAAGAGAAGCTAGCCTGTATGTTCCTGGTCCTATTTTGCTATCAATGACATAAGGACCTAACCAATTTGCCACGAATTTGTCCCTCATATGGGATGGCAAATTAGAGTTTTGTTGGTTTTCCTTTAGAACCAAATCACCAACCCGAAAGTCTCTTAGGTGAAATTTCATGTTGTAAGCTCTCTTAAGCCGTTCTTGATAGATACGTAAGTGCTCGAGAGCATTAATGAGTCATTCGTCAAGCAATGTAAGTTGGTCTAATCGGGCCTACCGCGCAGTGTTATCATCGATGAACTCCTGCATTGATATGCGCAGGGAAGGAATTTCCAACTCGAGAGGCATTACTACCTCTGAGCCATACACTAGTGAAAATGGAGTTGCCCTAGTGGGCGTCCGAATGCTAGTGCGATAAGCCCAAAGGGCAAGTGGGATTTGTATGTGCCAATCCTTATGACTGTCTGTGATGGTCTTTTTAAGGATGGTGACTAGCGTTTTGTTTGACGCCTCTGCATGCCCATTTGCTTACGGATAATAGGGTTTTGAAAAGTTGGGCTGAATTTTATACTTTGTGGTTAAAGCATGCACGTATTTGTTCTTGAATGATGACCCATTATCCGAGATTATTTTGGATGGAATACCAAAACGACATATGATGTAATGCAAAATGAATTCCGCAATGCGGGGTCCTGTCGTAGAGGTTAACGGAATTGCTTCCACCCATTTGGTAAAATATTCTGTGGCCATTATGATAAACATGTGACGACCTGACGATGTAGGGGAGATCTTTCCGATTAGATCGAGGCCCCACTACGAAAATGGCCAAGCAGACTGGACTGTCTATAGGGCTTGGGAAGGTGCGTGCATCAAATTGGCATGATGTTGACACTTTACGCACTTCTTGACATACTCGCAACAATCTCGCTCTAAATATGGCCAATAATAGCCCATGCGAAGAATGCGCTTTGCGATGGCCATACCGCTAAAGTGGCCACCACATGTACCATCATGCGCTTGGGCAACTGCCCAAGTGGACTCTTGCTGGTCCAAACAATGAAGAAGAATTTCGTCATAGCTTCGACGATACAAGATGTCTCCTATCAAGACATATTTTGCCGCTTTTTGTTTGAATGTTTGTTTTGCGACCTGCGTCAATCCAAAGGGTAGATTACCTAACTTGAGGTAGTCTCTTATGGGTAAATACCAGTCCTGTTGATCGGATACCTCGACAGTTTGAACAGCCAATCCCTTTTGAAGTTCTTCCCTAACAAATGCTGATTGGGATAGAACTTGTAAGAATAGCGTTGTGTTGCTATTAATGGGTGTGGGGGAAAACAAATATCCCCAGTTGGCACGTTTCAAACAGTCTCGGATTCGAAAGAACTTATCCGAAGATGGTTCGATCTTGATCATGTGGACTCCTGGCATCAAGTTTGAGCTTGCGCGCTCCATCGCGGGTTGCGATAAGGTTTTGACCTGAATGGTTGTTATATCACCGGAAAGGTCTTGCGGTATTAGTGACCCCAAGGAGGCCATTGTGTCCGCAAAATGATTCGATGATCAAGGGAGTGCCTCGATGTCATACCACTCAAGTTTTGCCAAGAATTTGTCCATGAGGGCTTTATAGGCCTTTAGAACTGGGCATTTGCATTGATATACCCCTTTGACTTGATTGACGATTAACAACGAATCACCAAAGATGTTCAGTATTTTGATGTTCATGGCGATTGTTGTCTGAAGACCTAGGAGCAAGGCTTCATATTCTACATTGTTGTTGGTGCACTGGAAGTTTAATTTAAATGACAGGGGCATTGGAGTGCCCTGCGGTGTGAAGAATACAATTCCTACGCCACCACCTTGCTCGCATTTAGAACCATTGAAAAATAAGGTTATGTCGGCCTGAGACTCAGGCTCTTCAGAATCTGGCGATTCTGAGACATGGAAGATCTCATCATCGGGTAGTTTTATGACTAGAGGCTGATCGTCTTCAAGAGGAGCCTCTGCTAGTTGATTGGCTATGACTTGTCCTTTTATAGATTTTTGCCCAATAAACTCAATGTCAAATTCCATCAACAACATGATCCATTTTGCCGTGCGGCTACTATTATAAGTACGACTCATCATGTATCGCAATGGATTCTCCTTAGACACAACATATGTAGTGTTGCTCAGCATGTAGTGGCGTAGCCTCTTGGTAGCAAACACCACTGCCAAGCAGAGTTTCTCAACGTATGCATAGTTAAGTTTGTAACTGACCAGTGTGTGGCTAAGATAGTACGTAGCCTATTATTTTTGGATTTCATTCTTCTGGTCTAGCATTGCACCCAGTGCCACCTCAGTAGCTGAGATGTATAAGTAGAACGACACACCTGGTCTAGGTGGTGCCAATACTGGCGGCGAAGCCAAGTATTGTTTGATTTCGTCAAAGGCTGAATGGCACTCGTCATCCCAATTAAATGTGACCCCCTTGTGTAATAATTTGTTCATGGGTCAGCATTTGTCAGATAATTGCGCTATGAAGCATTTAATCGATGCGACCTTTCCTTGCAGAATTTTGAGCTGCTTGATAGTGGTTGGGGGAGCCATTTCGAGGATTGCCTTGACTTTGTTTGGGTCCACTTCGATGCCTCTCTTTGAGACTATAAAACCCAAGAGTTTTCTAGATGTGACGTCGAACACGCACTTCTTGGGATTCAGTCTGACCTTATGCTCTATGAGGCGATTGAGAATCTTGCTTAAGTCACCGAGATGATTTGAGCGCAAGAGAGACTTGGCTAACAAATCATCCATGTAATCTTCCAAAGTTTTGTGCATGTAATTATGGAAGATATAATTCATAGCACGTTGGTATGTAGCGCCAGCATTTTTAAGGCCAAAAGGCATGACCTTATAGCAAAATGTCCCCCAAGGCGTTGTGAATGCCGTTTTGAGTTGGTCTTCAGGATTGATACGAATTTGATTGTATCCTGAGAAACCGTCCATTAGGGAGAGCATTTCGTGACCTGTTGTAGTGTCTACCAATGCGTCGATGCTTGGCAAGGGGAAATCATCCTTAGGACTCGCTTTGTTTAGGTCTCGAAAGTTGATGCATATGCGAATCCTCCCGTCGGGCTTCTTGACGGGAACCATGTTGGACAACCATGGCGGATAATCCATGCAGATGACAAATTGTGCATCCAACAGCTTTTGCAATTCGTCTTTGACCATCAAGGCCACTGTTGGATGCATCTTTCTTAGTTTTTACTTTACAGGCTTGATTTTCGGATCAAGCGTTAAATTGTGCATGACTAGCTGCGGGTCTAGCCCCGACATATCTTTGTACGACCATGCAAAAACCTCCTTCTTTTCTTTAAGAAGGGCAATGTAATCGGCTTGCTCCTCGGGGGAAAGGCTTACCCCCAGCTTGAGAATCCGTGGATTCATTGGATCTGTGTCGATGTCTACGTCAGTCGTCTCCTCGACTGACATGTGGGATCCGTCCTCCAACTGATGTGGAGTTGGGATTAAATGGATATCATCAGCTGAGTTAAGATCTGCATTTGGAACCTCGGGTTCCTCTTCAGCTTGAAAAATATCTTGAGTTGTCCTTGGGGTAAAATGAAGCATTTCACAAAAATGCCAGTACTCTGATGGTGACAATGGTGAATTGACGCGATCCTAGTTGATGGCATCCATGTCTAGATGCAATGACCGTGATGGATCTATCGGATTGCGGATGGGTGCGGTCAAATCAATGGAGATCATGTGGATGGCATGAATTTGGTCTCCAGAACCGCGGGTGTGATGACTTGATTCTTTTAGATGTTCCCTATACTCTGGATTTGGCTCTACGGGAACGGGCATGAATGGATCCTCTCTAGGTGCAAATTCATCTCTATGTGTGAAAAGGAAGGCGAGGTCTTCCCTTGGCACTGCTGTCATGATGGGATCTCGAGGTGGACGATGCTCATCTTGAATCTAGAGCCATAGGTCTAACACTTGGTCCCACCTCGCTGGGTCTACATGCCATTCATGTCCTAATAGGATGCCCATTTGTCCCATTAGATCTTCATGCGTTAAAGCATGATGATGTCGTCGTGCATGTCTGAGATAGTCCATCTCAGTCTCGTCTTCTGACTCACTTTCATAGATCCAAAATTGTTCATCCTCTTCAGCATCTGTTGCTTGTGACGTTGAGGACTCTTCTTGTTCCAATAAGTTAATCCAGTCCCATTGTGGTTGTTCCACTCTTGGTGGAGGGACCTGATTCTCTTGACATTGTGTCGTTTCATCTGGAATCTCTAGGGGAAACAACTTCAAAAAAATGTCCGAAAGCCGTTGTTGTTCTCTTTGAGGATTGCTCTCTGAACTTTCACCTCTCTCTAGCAAAGGAGAGGGATTATTGCTATTTCCAAGAGTGTTTGTAGACCATGGGAGATAGTCCCCCAATGTGTATTCTGTGTTTGGATTGGCATACGGTTCTTGTGCCAATCCCTCCTTGTTGCCTATTTCTAGGCCTTGCATATTTTCAACCAAGCTGTCTAAGGGCAAGGGGTGGTTGAACCCCACTCCTGACTTGTCGTATGGCATCTGATATCTTGGTTGGCAAAGGATTCGCGTCCCTTGCTCATATCTGCCTAGCCCATACCCATGCCAATTGCATTGTTCAAGATATTTTAGGGCAAATTTCGGGTTCGATAGATAATTGATGTTTTCGACAAAAGGCTCTTCATCTATTTCCTTTTGTTCGCATGGTTCAGAACCATGATCAAGGCCCCCATACACAAAATTCGTCTGGTTGGGAGGGTAGCCTAGTGGAACAATTGTCCCTATGGGAAGGCGAGGTCTTCCCATGTCCTACACTGACTCCAATGTGGGGGTTGCCACAACGTTTTACACTAAGTATTCCCCCAGGCCCATACTGGCCATCTCAATAGTGATTGTTAATGATTGGGTAGGAGGAAACGATAGTCCTTCTTGAGTCCATTCCATGTTTGGTTGTTCAAGAGTCTTGGTTTGTGTTGTGTTGGGTGTTTCTTCTGTTGATATCATTGAAATAGTGGGCAACCCCTCTTCTAGAGGCTTAACCTCTTCTATGATTTGCTTTCCCTTGTCCTTCTGTTGGGCCACGATAGGTGGCGTTGATGATGAAGGAGTAGGTGATGAAGTCTCACCTGGCTGGGATTTTGCCTTGTTGGCCACCAGTGGTACCTGCGATATCGGACCCTGTTTAGATGGATTTAATTGAAAATCCAAATGCGTTGATGGGAGGGTCGATTGAGGTATGAATTGTACCGCATTGCAATACTTGAAGGGCTCTAAGTCCATTGGGACTACATGTATTTGCCCTTCATAGGCATACTTCAAGCACTGGTAGGTGATCGAAGGGACACATTTCATATCCCTGATCCAAGGCCACCCTAGCAGTATATTATAAGCCATTTCACCTTCCAGTACATGGCATAGTGTAGGTATTGAATTTTTTCCTACCTAGACTGGCAGAAAGACTATGCTGACTGTCGAGCATATTGCATCATTAAAAGCTCGTAGTGTGTACGTGGAGGTAGTGATGTGAGAGGCTGGCAGTTTTAAATGTTTTAATGCTACAGTGGTTATAATGTTATCGGACGAGCCAGTATCTATCAGCACTCTCTTGTACGGGATCCCATTGACCCGCGCGATAACATGCAGGGGTGGATCCGCCATGTCATTTGATATCGTTTTGACCTTGTCTTCTCTGAATGTGATGATAAGTTCCATACATTGTTTCACATGTCCCACGAAGGCGTTGAAAGAATTTGCTTCGTGGGGTTGTACTTCAATGGCTTTTAAAATGTCCATAAGAGCTTCTCTATGGGGAGCTAATTGTTGGATAAGCTCGTAGATGGACAGCCTAGCCGATGTGGTCCGCAGACTCTATGTGAGTTTGGTCCGTATCGTGACCTCGGGTCTAGGCGGAGGCAACTGCGTTGGGCGTTGTTGAGGCTACGATGTCGACGGAACTTCCCTCGCAGCTACCTCGGGGGCAACTGCTGGGTATCTTCTATTCCTTGTTACAATGCTAATCATTCCCACAAATCCTTGCACGGGAAGATCTTGTCGCACCTCGTTAATCTGGAGCGGTTTTTTCTGTGCCTCGTGGGCAGGCAAGGGGTCCTTGAATACCCCCATTTGTTGGTTGTTTGGTGTGATGGGGTTGTCCATGACCAATGTTCTGTTGTCGATCAAATCCTGGACTAGTTCTTTGAATTTCCAGCACCCATTTAGGTCATGTCCTTTGTGCCTATGGAATCTGCAATACAATTCCTCCCTATACCCCCTAGGCTTGGGAATGTTAGGGTCAAAAATTTGGATTTCTAGCAGAGTAACTAAATTTGCCGCTGACAAGCGGTCAAATAAGGAGTCCCTAGACTCCACATACGGGGTGAATTTTTGCCTAGGGTGACGCTACTGATACTGCTCCTGTCTTCTGTTATCTCTTTCGTAAGCAGGAGGCACTGCCTGGTAATTAGCCCTTTGGGGCTGCGTCTCTTGCACAGGTGCGGGAACATTTATCGCAACTTGATTGACTGCAACGTGTTGTGGTTGCGTTGTCCCAGTTTTAGTGGTTTTATTCCACTCTTTCTTCTTAGGATTTGCAATTGCGCCTTCGCCTATCTTAATCTCTTCTATGACTCTGGCTTGTGCTAAAGCTTCTTCTAAGCTGTCGTATTATCGCAGCAACAATAGACCAGAGATTGATTTTAAGCAACTTTTCATGAACATCTGCGTGAGATCAGACATAGGAGGATGGTAGGGTAACCTAGAAAGCAAAGCTCTCCATCGATTCCCGTATGCTGCCATTGTTTCCTCTTCAAATTGCTTGAGGCTCGCTAAATCACTTAGTGATGCCTTCTTCCTTGTGTTGAAGGCAAAGCGTTCAAGAAACGCGTCTACTAATTGATCTAAATTGCTTATGCTATGTTTGGGCAGTTGTGTGAACCAATCCGAGGTAGGGCCTGCGAATGTGGTTATGAATGTTCTAAGCAACAAGGCGTCATTATCTTGGATGACGAAGCATTGGCTTAGAAATTGTGTAACATGTTCCTGTGTGTCCTCTTCACCTTTAAAAACTGCCAATTGAGGCAACTTGAAGTGTTTGGGGTAGAGAGGTGTAGGCACTGAGGGATGCACCGGATTACTGCGAAGTAGACGTAATGTGGGTTTTTTATGCCCAGCAGCTTTTGTCTCCACAGACTCCAAACTCTCCAATAGCACTTGGTATGCATTGGAAGATTTTATTTCTTCCTCTCTTGTTCGCTCTTGTTGCAAGTTACGGTAAATTGGAGGCCTATGGAGGGGTAGCCGAATGGCGTCCTTCCTGCCTTGATGGGGAGTCTCAATATATTTCTATTCTGGTTCATACTCCTCATAAAATTCTTGAGGAGTCTCAGGGCGAAACCTATGACCCTGATCAAGCTCTTGCTGAAGGTACCCATCATTGTTTTGGGGAGTTGCCTCCCTCTCGAATCTATGAGGTCTTGGAAGCAGAGCTTAACGAGGTCACGGAGACCTGTCCTGCACCAACGGATTATGCCTCTCATACTGTTCAGCTCTTTGGATGCGAGGGGTTGGCCCCCTATCAGGTATTTCATAGCGTAACTCATCTACTTCGCATTGCATGTGCTCTCTATCCAAGCGGTGTCGATACTCTATCTCCTGATGACTTTGTTTAAGCTGCATGATTTGGGCTTGACGGGCGGTATATCTGGCGACAGCTGGGTCAATTTGGTCTACCCTATTTTGCTCAGGAGGTTTGAATGTTTCTTCTATGTTTTTACCTTGAGTTTGCTGGTCTAATGTTTCAATGGGTCGCTTCCCTCTATCGAGGTAAGCGGTATGTGCTCGAGGTTCTGGCCTCAAGGGGTGATCATGATATCCTGCTGGTGCGGAAATGCAAGGTTCTCGCATTGTTTGTTGCCCTCGAGGAATGCGATGGCTTTCCTCATACTCCCTTTCATGGGTTTAAAGGGGGTGGGCGGAGTTAGGTTGCCCTATGTAAGGAGCCCTACGCTCTGGATTTGGTCTCTTGGTTCTGATGATAGGTAAAGAAGGGACGCCATATCCACATTGCCCCTCCATATGGACGGTGTGCCTATCTAGCGCTTCATCGCGCGGTGGCCACTCATGCCTAAATTCAAGAGGTGATTCTCTATTTATGTCAAGGTCTACATGTAAGGCATCTTCCCGAAAGGGGCTGCTTTGAATAGGCATACCCCACCGAGGATTCTAAATTGGATTCTTTTGTAGGTTAGACCTATAAGGCGGTATGACCAAATCCTCAGGACTGAAGTGAAGGTGACTTGTGCCTGCTTTTTATGTACCTTTCGAAGCTTCTGCCCTTGATTGGGCTTGACTATGGGTGTACACCATTGCAGTGCTTCTATGCTATCTAAATAAGTTTTTATCTCATTTTTATGATTTTCCTTTTTTTGTCTACACTAAGCAGAATTAAGCACACACATTCACAAAATCGTGATTATCTCTTTTAAGGATTATTGGTGTGCCCTAAACTGGTTTAGTGCATTTTGGTGTTTTGTTTTGTTTTTGTAGGTTTTGAAGATCGTTTAAATGCATTATGACGGCTAGCACGAGATTTCGAGCAAAGGAAACACTAATCATGCAATGTAAGACGAAATGTAACGCTTTAACCTTATGCACAAAAATAGAGAAAAGAGACAATTTGGAAAGGAAATAAAAGATGTAAAGAAATCACAGCCCTCTTTATTCAAATATCTTATCCTCGGTTACATAGACGTCTCCTCCCTTTTTAGGGGCTAGGAGCGTTAAATTTGTCTTTGTTACAATGTTTGACTTAGTCTTCCTCCTTCCGCGTGCCCACGATTGCAATGGGCGGGCCAAGATGATGCCGTCACTGATGTCGATGAGTTCTTCACCTCTGCTACTTCTCCTGCAAACAAAGAAACAACCAAGATGTTAGTAGCACCTGCTGCCAGTGAAAAGTGTTTGTTCTTCTAAAATCATCAAAAGATGCATGCAAACATTTATCTAAAACAGTGAACAAAATGATTCTAAACAGCCTGAAAACTTGCCAGAAGACAAAAAATGTTACCAACAGGCCATTGCCACTGAGACAGTCGGCCAATATGCTTTCAACTGGAAATCGTCCCTGGGTGGGATGATTTCTGACTGTAAATCATCCCTGGGTGGGACGATTTCTTCTGTGTTGGGGAAGCCGAACTAACACGCTCCAATGTCGACTCTCGAGGTCTCCAAAACACCTGCAGACAAAGGGGTTATGTAATTGGGGCCATTTTGGGATGACCTAGATGGTCGGATTCTCCCAATTTGGCCTCTATCTTCGAGAATTTGATGTCGCCACCTGCAAGTCAATGAAACAACAAAGCGACACAAAACATACTAGAATCTGACCAAAAGTTACGAAATTGCAGTTGTGAGTTAACCAAACATAATAACACAAAATGCAACCTAAAAAAGTAATCTAGAATGCTCTAAAAATTTAAAAAGTGTGGGGGTGCCCAAGTGGGCCTCCCACCGTTGGCACTTGATTTCGGCGCCAATCCACTAGGGATGGGCCCAAAACCTCTTAGGATTGGGGGGTCGGCGAATTTTTTGGTTCAGGTGTCCATGTGTTGGATTTGGGTCAGGTTCAAGCTTACAAAAGCCACCCAACAACCTCCCTTGCAAAATAGATTTGTGGATGTGGGAAGGTGAACTAAAAGGGATACAAGTGGGTCTTCAACTCGGCAGCACTTCGTTGCTTGAAAACTCCTTCAACCTGTCTGTTTTGGTTGAGAAAAGTCCCACCTTTTATAGACCCATGGGGTCTCTTTTGGGAGGGAAGCACAAATGCCATGTGTTGGTCATAGGCGCCATGTGGCAGTCTTGTCTTCCCAAGAGGGAGGGGAGTCCTCCATTGACTTGGGCTTTCATAACTGCCCTTGTGATAGTCCTCAAACGACCTATTTGTCCACTCACACACGCGTGTGAGGCAGGAGTCATCAACTGACTATTCTGGGCTACAACTTGGCCTCATTTGTATTTTTTCCCGTTAAACTTGGAAATCGTCTCACCCAGGGACAATTTCAGAAATCGTCCCTGGGTGAGACGATTTCAAGTTAGCAATCGTCCCTAGGTGAGACGATTACTAGGCAAAGTGTCTAAGTGTGCCAAATTGCATCTTGACCTCACAAAATTGCTATGAAAGTGGTTAAGACCACTGTTTGACCTCTAAGGGCTGCCCCTGGGGCTGTGTTTGTCAAAGCGATCAGTGTTTGCAGTCACGTAATCGGATTGGTGTTGTTTTGGTGTCTACACATGGATTTTATAATATTAGCTACCTCTTCTAGGGATCCAAAATATTAAATGAGGTACCCTTGGTTATAACAAGCATCATAATTGGTATAGTCATCACCATTATTATCTTAAATGAATGTTTGAACCACTTAATTAAGATGTTATTCGGTAAGTGATCTTGGTAAGTGATATTTATCTTCATTGGTGGGAATACATTAACTCAACTTACCTTCCTCTATTATATTTTATTGTTCTTTGACTTGACCAAGATGTTTGTGGTAGCTCAAAATATTTGGTGTGCACTTGGTTCTTTCAAAAATTAAGGTCTTTCTATAGACTAGTCAAGGCTTTTACCACTAGAGCTTATTCAAGGACCATAAAATTTTTTATATCAAAGTTTTTTTAAAAGGAAATACTTCTTTGACTTATTTCTTCATCATTACATTTATTAGGACTTTTCTTTTCTTAATAAATTTTACATAATATTTGACAATCTGAACACATCTCAGCTTCCTCTCTCTCAAGATATATAGCATCCTTCAAGGAGACATAAACTATGATCAAAAAAGGCTTTCTCCTTGCCTCATAGTCTTTATAAAGTTTTTATCACCTGTGATCAATAAAAATTCTTAGTCACAAATTAGTTATAAGAAATCACTATAGTTTTGGTGGCTCATAGAGGTCTTCTATCCTGCTTAGAGAACTCAAAATTATCTTTATCCTTGGATCATAGTATTTATCAAGTTCCAATTATCTTTGATTGAAACTTTGCCTTAGGTGCAAATCAATAGTTAGAAATTACTATAGTTTCACAGTTAAAATATTACACGCTTTGTGGAGAATTAGTCCTACCATTATTTATCGATACCTATGGATTGAATGAAATTATAGTATTGTATGATTGTCTCTCTTGTAAAATGTTTAAAAGAATATTCCTCATCTAGGAAGTCTCAAGTATGGATAAAATGGACTAGCTAACCATTACAAGATTTTAATAAATATGTGCAAGAGTCATGTATGGAGATGAATTTAACACAAAGGATATCCATAAATCATCAAAAACATGGGCTCATAAAAATTAATTTTAATGGTTTTTGGAAAGCTAATATAGGAAAAGCTAATGGAACTTCCACACTTTATTAAAATTAATATCATCTGGAACTGCAACTAATGACTATATATAGGCTAGGTGCTTCTTACAAGAATCAAAATTTGGATTAAAAAATGATATAAATAAATTCAATTGGTAGAGTTTATAAATTATTATTATATGCTATCCAAAAAAATGGATGTGCAAATTAGATAAAAAATTAATCTAATTATAATGTTTATCAATTAATGACTTAAAAAAAATACAATATCTTTTAGATATTAATATATTTATAAAAAAATTAAAAAAGGATAACAAATTATTTAACCATTCTTCATTATAAAAAAATTAAAATTTAAAAATAAAATAATAAAAACTATATTTCTTAGGTACTCTAATTGACTTCTTCCTTCTTCCTCGATGAGATAGCCTCTCACATATCGGATTGACTTCTTCTTTGTAGATCGCATCATTGTGAAAGCATGAGATTCCGGAAATAAAATAAACACTAATTGCAATGTAAACCAAATAGCTTGATGCATGAAATAACACAGATATAATCAAATCAGAAGCAGGAGCACAACCCTTTTTATTAATTTGATTCCAACTCGGTTACAATGCATCTCCTCAGTTACATATTTTCAGTTACAATCATGAACGGTGATCTTCTTTTCCGCATGCCCACATTTGAAACGGGCGGGCCAGTGTTGCCACCGCTTATGCTGATGAATCCTTGCTTGCTGCTGTTCTTCCTGCATTCAAAGAAACAGTAAACTGTTTAGTAGCACCTGTGTTAAAATGAAACATTCGTGAGAGTAAAATGACATAAAACATGCATGTTGGTATTTTGCAAAGCAAAAGAAATAGATTAATAAAAACAGAACTGAAACATAAATAAACCAGAGTATAAACCCGAAACACGTTAAATCGACTGTTTATTTCATAGTTAAATCGGTTGTTTTCACATCGATAAATCGGCTGTGAATTAACTTGATTTAAATTTATGTTTTCCTGTTTATTTAACAGTGAAATAAATGCATGCTAATAGAATGAATTAAATTGAAAATTAAGAGATGACGAAAAGGTGCAGGGTGCCCAAGCGGGCCGCCCCGTTAAAACTTGATTTCGGCGCCAATCCACTAAGGAAGGGCCCAGAATATTTCAGGTTGCGTTGTCGTCGAATGGATAGAATACTGTTGTCCACTGTCGGGTTCTAAGGTTCAGATCCACGCTTCTAGAAACCACTCACTAACCTCCCGTGCGAAAGAGATCAAGAGTGTAGAAGAAATGAATCAGAAAGGAAGCAATCGGGCCTTTTAGTTTGACAGCACTTCGTTGCTTTCGAATCCCTGCCAACCTCTGTTTGGCTGGAAAAATCCACCATTTTATAGACCCAGGAGGTCTCCTTGAATGTCGTGCATAAGCGCCATGCATTGGTCAAAGGTGCCATGTGGCGGTCGTGTCTCCTCAAGAGAGGAAAGTCCTCCATGACTCGGGCTTCCGTTAATGCCACTATGACAGTCCTTCAACGGCCCATGCAACTGACTGTGGTGTCACTGCTAGTTGTCTAAAGCCCACCTTAAATCATTTTTTTAAAATGTTTTAATGTTTGCTTTTAATTGTTTGAATTTCACCTTTGAATGCTGACGTGTCGCCTTTGAATGCTGATGTGTCGCCTTTGAATGTTTAAAAGTCTGCCCAGTGCAAATGCCGAAGTGTCGCGATATCGCGACGTCACGATATCGCGACGTCACGATATCGCGACACTTCAGCCAAGGCCTTTCCTTGAGTTTTGAAGTGTCGTGATATCGCGACGTCATGATATCGTGATGCTTCGGCCAAGGCCTTGCCTTGGGCACCGAAGTGTCGCTATATCGCGATGTCGCAATATCGCGACACTTCAACCAAGGCCTTTCCTTGAGTTTCGAAGTGTCGCGATATTGCAACGTTGCCATATCGCGATGCTTCGGCCAAGGCCTTGCCTTGGGCGTCGAAGCGTCGCGATATCACGATGTCGTGATATCGCGACCCTTCAACCAAGGCCTTTCCTTGAGTTTCGAAGTGTCGCGATATCACGACGTCGCGATATCGCGACACTTCGGCCAAGGCCTTGCCTTGGACGCCGAAGTGTCAAGATATCATGACGTTGCGATATCTCGACACTTCGGCCAAGGCCCTGCCTTGGGCACCGAAGTGTCGTGATATCGCGACGTCATGATATCGTGACATCACGATATCGCGACGTCACGATATCACGACACTTCGGCCAAGGCAAAGCCTTGGGTGCCGAAGTGTCATGAAATCACGACACTTCGGCCAAGGCAAGGCCTTGGGCACCGAAGTGTCGCGATATCGTGACACTTCGGCCAAGGCAAGGCCTTGGGCGCTGAAGTGTTGCGATATCACGATGTCATGATATCATGACACTTTAGGCAAAGCTTTTCTTTGGGTGTCGAAGTGTCATGATATCGCGACGTCGCGATATCGTGACGTCGCGATATCGCGACACTTCGACCGAGGCCCTTCTTTTGATTAAGACTTTGTCTTGATGAAGGCTTTATTTTGATGAAGGATTTGTTTTGATAAAGGCTTGCTTTGATGAAGGATTTGTTTTGATAAAATCTTGCTTTTGACTTTTATTGAGACTTTGTTTTGATCAAGGCTTTGTTTACTTTTCGACCTTCTGAACTGCTATGTAAGTGGCTAGGACCACTGTTTGACCTCTGAGGGCTGCCCTGAAAGCTGTGTATGTCAATGCGATCAATGTTTGTAGTCACTTAATCGGATTGGTGCTGTTTTGGTGTCTACAGATGCCCCTTTTTGGGAAGCATTGCGGGTGATGTAGTGCTGAGCAAAAATAGATAACCAAAGCACTAATGATTAGGGTTTCTTGGTAACCTAACCAAATTTTGATGCCCCAAGTATGGAAAGGGCATGCATTCTTGAATCCTTGCTTCTGACAAGCTAAGGAATTTGATTTCAAGTGTTAACCTATTTTGGTGAGGTGTGACTTGAGCTTGGACATTGATTAGTCATGATTAGGCAAAGGGCACAACCTTTTATCCATAGGGGAACCTTGTGTTCAAGATTCACAAATGCCAAGTGTTTGATCAATTTGATGATTGCTTGTTTACTGCCCCAAGCAGGAGCGTGATTGTATTTTTCAATGATTCTTTGAATGCATGCCATTGCATTGATTGGGTGTGTGCTTGTTGATTGGTGACTAAGTGTGACTACCCCCTCAAGCGACGAATCGATGAGGGAATGGCCTTCATGAGAAAAGCGACGAGTCGCTTGACTCAAGATGACTTAGGTTAGGGTGCCTTTAGATGTTTTACCGTTTAAGCACATGCAATTTCCCGATATTTGGACCTATTTTTGGTGGGTGTTAACCCTTTTGGTGATGCCATAATGAGGTGAAATCATCAAAAACCCGTCTTCCCGTGGAGCGGTCCAGCTATGGTAGCCTTCTTGGGGAAGTAGGAAAATGACAATTTGAGCCCCGACATCGATTTTCTATGCCAATAGGTTAAGTGCAAGAGCACTCATGTCCAACAACTTATGGATTATGTTTTTGTGTTATATTTTTGTGGTGTTTTTGTTGTTTTGATTTTCTTTCTTTTTGTATATGTCATGATTTTATGTTATGCACAATGATTGATGTTGATGGATGCATGCTACTTTATATTGATGGATGCATATGGTGTGATAAATTTGGTTGTTGTATGTTGATTTATTTTGATGGATGCATGGTGAATGCAAATGTTTGTGATTTATATGTGATATGCAGAAATGAAATGGATGTATTGACTTTGTGATGTTTGGCTACGGCACCATAGACTTTTTAGAGTTCCATTATTTTGTCTTTTTAGGCGATTGCTGTGATGCATCACTTTGTATGTATACATGTGGTTTTTCTTTTTTTGTATTTTCTGATGGTATTGTAAGGATAAAAATGGTTTAGAAATGTATCCAAGGTTTTCTAAGACTCAGACGGTTTTAACTTACTAGCCATGACTATAATTTATCTTACAAGAATTTTGAACAAGGTATGAATTAGACTTGTTTTTGACCAAGTTATTTCACATCCCTGTGTGTGCAATTGAGTTCATTTATGTGGTATTTGTCAGGATACCGCCGATGCAGATGGGCTTTCAACTGAACCTGTACTGAGGATCACCTAATTAGCTCCACTAACTCCTTTGTTGTATTTAGTTAGATTAATCTATGATGTTATCCAGGATACCATAAGCTAGCTCGTCCTTATGCAAACATTGGTCTACACATATGCAAAGCGAATTTGACAGACATATCATCATGCGAGTAGGATACCACCATTGCCAGATAGGCTATCAACCAAACCTATAATGAGGATCACTTAGATGGTTTTCGAATGCTGAGATTTCCAGGGATTCAAGTTTAGGATTTTTTTTGGGTTTATGGTTGAGAAAGTTGCTCGTATATATAGTGATGAAGATCATTGTTTATTAATTCTTTTTGAGCAAGGATTTTGAATAGTGGTGATAACCACTGTTATTTGATTTTGGTTTTGTGTATTTTGAATTTGAGCTTGTGAATGGCTTTGATCCTTGTGGCCTTGGGGATGACTACCCATTCTGGTTAGGGGTAGATAGTACGAATCCTTACGACGTTGGGGACCAAGGGGATGATGGAGATTATGGAGCAAGGGCATTGATCTGTTAGGTCTTGGGGATGACTACCCATCCTGGTTAGGGGTAGATAGTATGAATCCTTACAACTTGGAGACCAAAGGTGAATGGAAAGTGTTAGGATGATGATTTGTTGGAATTTTGTTTTTGAATGGTGTTGATCCCTTTAGGTTTTGGGGATGACTACCCATCCTTGGTAGGGACGTGTAGTACAAATCCTTACAACTTTGGGAATCAACTATGATTGGGATTTGGTAGTGGTGAAAACCACTGTATGTGGAGGTGAATGGATATGAAAGAGCTCGTCCTTTTGTCAATTCTTAGCATTCTAGAACCATTCGCACGGGGGGATGAGCAAGATAATCATTTCGCTTATGGTGACCTGGATTACTATGCAGGTTTCATCTTTCGTTCACACAACTTGGGAATTTTTATGTGTTTTAATTTGTGTTGGGATGTTACGTAACAAGGTGTATTTCAAGTGTAACTCTACCTTCGTAAAATCTATTTGACTTGATACATTTCATGGCTAAAGAGAAAAATGATGACTGAATCACGAAAACTCTTGATACATTAAAAGACCACTGACTCTAGTGTCGTAAAAAGTAATGCGTTGTTTTTTCGCTATTTTTGTGAAATGGAACAGTGTGGAACAAGATGGACTAGCAGAACAATTATAGCGTATGGTACCTTTGACCTGTATGACCACAAATATGCAATGTATGGATGCAATGCTTAATGCAGTTATATATTTTTGTATTTTTGATGGATTAATTTTGGTGAATATGAAGATGAGGTGCGAGAAGATCTCTCTATTGATGAATTTAAGTATGCCTAAAAATGAGATGCAAATTTTTGTTGTTTTTGATGATTTTTGGTGTTTTTGATTTTTTTTTATTTTTGACCAAGCGATTGTGGAAATCCTTGGAGCATTTTGGAATTGACCAAGCAATTTTAGAGATCTTTGGAGCTTTTTTTTTTGGGATTGACCAAGCGATTGTGGAAATCATTGGAGAATTTTGGGATTGACCAAGAGATTTTGATAATCCTTGGGGCATTTTTGGGATTGACCAAGCGATTGCAAGAATCCTTGGAGCCTTTGGTGTGACCAAGCGATTGCGATAATCCTTGGAGCATTTTGGGGTGACCAAGTGATTGCGATAATCCTTGGAGCATTTTGGGGTGACCAAGTGATTGCGATAATCCTTGGAGCATTTGGGGTGACCAAGTGATTGCGATAATCCTTGGAGCATTTTGGGGTGACCAAGTGATTGCGATAATCATTGGAGCATTTTGGGGTGACCAAGTGATTGCGATAATCCTTGGAGCATTTTGGGGTGACCAAGTGATTGCGATAATCCTTTGAGCATTTGTGGTGACCAGGTGATTGCGATAATCCTTGGAGCATTTTGGGGTGACCAGGTGATTACGATAATCCTTGGAGCATTTTGGGCTGACCAAGTGATTGCGATAATCCTTGGAGCCTTTTTGGGATATGGCTCTCTTAGATATGAAATGGTCATAAATGACTGATATTCAAGGGTTCTGTTTCCTTAATACCGTTGAGAGAAGCTAGCCGGTACGTCCTAGGTCCTATTTTGCTATCAATGACATATGGACCTAACCAATTTGCCCTGAACTTGTCCCTTAGGTGGGATGAAAAATTAGAGTTCTGTTGGTTTTCCTTCAAAACCAAATCACCAACCCGAAAGTCCCTTAGGTGAACTTTCATGTTGTAAGCTTTCTTAAGCCGCTCTTGATATATACGTAAGTGCTCGAGAGCATTAACACGTCGTTCATCAAGCAACGTAAGTTGGTCTAACCGATCCTGCCACGTAGCATCATCATCGATGAACTCCTGCATTGATATGTGAAGGGAAGGAATCTCCAACTCGAGAGGCATTACTACCTCTGAGCCATACACGAGTGAAAACAGAGTTGCCCCAGTTGGCGTTCGAATGCTAGTGCGATAAGCCCAAAGGGCAAGTGGGATTTGGATGTGCCAATCCTTATGACTGTCTGCGATCGTCTTTTTAAGGATGGCAACTAGCATTTTGTTTGATGCCTCTGCTTGCCCATTTTCCTGTGGATAATAGGGTGTCGAAAAACTATGCTAAATTTTGTACTTTGTGGTCAAAGCACGCACGTCTTTGTTCTTGAATGATGGCCCATTATCCGAGATTATTTTGGATGGAATACCAAAACGACATATGATGTTATGCAAAATGAAATCCACAATGCGGGGTCCTGTCGTAGAGGTCAGCGGAATTTCTTCCACCCACTTGGTAAAATACTCTGTGGCCGTTATGATAAACGTGTGACGGCCTAATGACATAGGGGAGATCTTTCCAATTAGATCGAAGCCCCACTACAAAATGTTAGGATCTCATCCTAACCCTTAATGTAATAACTTCCTTGATGTAATAATTCCTAGTGAACGTGGGTAGTACCCATGATTAATATTTTGTAATGTTCTAAGTTTTAGCTTAGGTAGTGCCTATGACATATGGCACCCTTTTTATGTAACACATGGTAGATAGGTGGCATTGTGCATGTAATTCGTGTGGCATTGTGCATGTAATTCGAGTGGCATTGTGCATGTAATTCGGGTGGCATTGTGCATGTAATTCAAAGTGGCACTATGCATGTAATTCGGGTGGCATTATGCATGTAATCCAGGTGGCATTTTGCATGTAAGCCAACCTTGGAAGGAAACTCCTTAAATACCCGAAAGGGCACCAATGTAACCATCTTTTGCAAAATTAATGAAGTATTGAAGGAGGTTGCCCCCTCGAAGAGGCCTGCGATTCGATCCTATTGTGAGATTGTTCTTTATGCAAATTTTTGTTATATTAATGTGATGTTTATGTGAGTTATTTCCAAGCAATTGTGTGAGAGTGTGTTATTTGAGTTTATTTTATAGCGGGGATCTTAACAAGTGGTATCGGAGCGCTTTCCGGGGCCAAGTTCTACTTGCATAACTGCAACGATTCTTGCCATCCAATCCGCCTGTTAGGTATAAATTCTGTGTGTTTTTTCCATTCCGTTTTTCCTTATTAAAAAAAAAAAATCCAAAAAAAAATACAGTGTTTTTTTTTTCCAGACCAAAAACAAAAAAATATATTGTTAGTTGAGTAGGTAGAAACCATGTACCGGGGGTTTTAAAATATCGCGAAGGATCTGTCGTTATTGGCTAAGCTAGATAGCCCATAAAGCGTCTAGTGAAGTGAGGGGCGATCAGGCTCCAATACCCAGGCCTCAGACAGAACTCGCGCACGGACTTGAGCTCCCACGTATCTTCGGGTATATCGGGAGACCATCTAGGATTAAACAAACTTTTAGCCATTAGGAAGCTCTTCGGCCTTGTATTACTCATAGTCTACGGGACACAACATCATGGACGATTACCCTCCCGTATTGTCAGAGAGGCAGGTAGTGTGCTCAAGGGTATGTGTGGAATCCTCCTTGAGTAGTGGCCTGAAATATTGGTCCGAGCACTATTGTTCGTCATTGTCGGTATATTAGAGGGCCTATGGGTGGTACATACTCCTATACTTAGCATTCCCTGGTTCTGTTAAAACTGCAACCTGTAAAAAATGCAAAAATAAAAATAAAAATAAGAATCCAAACACCCCAGTTCAGTAAACACTGCATTTCAAAAGTGAGCATATGAGAAAGGAGTCCTCTACCAAAAAAATAACGGAAGGGACATGCATTCGGGATAAGCCATGAGGGTGACACTTAAGTTGAAAGTACGGAGAGTAAGATAAAATTTACGGTGGCGATCCACGATCGAGTCGGTCGAGTCAGAGAGGTCAGCACAGTCAGGCGAGAATTCACAGTCTTCAGAGTCAGAACAGAACTGTCATATCAGTCACCTGCAAAATACAGAGAATCTTGAGTGTGAAACACGACCAGTTTTAGATAGTGCTCCAGTACCCAACTTTTGCTCAGTAGCTCAGAATCAGAATCTGTAAACACCGTTAGACTCAGCAAAACAGGAGATAAAAAAAAAAAAAAAAGTCTGGGGTGCCAAAAAGTAGTGTTGAGAGATATAGCTCATTGTGACCACCTCCTCCTGCTGATCATTTTGATATATAGCACCCAAGCACTTTTTTGGGCACTTACTAAAAATAGTAAGTCAAAAAAATTCAATTCTATTTTTAGTAACTGGTCACAAAAGGTCAAAAAATGGCCCAGGGTACCCGTGGACACTAGAAAGAACTAGAACACTTGGAGTCCCTAACAAAAGCCATTGAGAACTTGAACTCGGCTTTTCACTCCATAAGGGAAGAAGTCCAAGGTCTTCGCCTAGAGCATGAGGCCACTAGCAATCGCTTAGAAGAAGCATTGACTGAAGTGGACAACAAACTGAGAAGAGAACCACCCAAATCAGAATACCAAGCTGAGAGTTCTACAAGGAATCGTGACCATGATACACCCTTTAGAATGCCCAAGTTGGACTTTCCCAAATTCGGTGGGAAGGATGTTGATGGGTGGCTATGTCGGGTTGACCAATTCTTTCGACTTCATAATGTACCAGTATTTCATCGAGTCCAGATGGCTTCCTTTAACTTGGAATGCGAGGCTCTACTTGGTTTCAATGGTTGCGTCTTACCTACCCAAATCTCTCTTGGGAGGATTTTGAATCCCAAATACTCACTCGATTTGGTCCTAGTGAGTTTGAGGACTTCACAGGAGCCTTATCCAAACTACAACAAACAGGGTCAGTTCGAGAGTACCAAGCTCAATTTGAAAAATTGGCCAATCGAACAAGAGGATTGAGTGAAGGGTTCTTCCAGAGTTGTTATATCAGTGGGTTGAAGATGGAACTCCAAGCGAGAAGTCAAAATGTTGAAACCACGAACTATGATGGAAGCTATCAGTTTGGCCCGTCTGGCCGAATCTAAACTCTCTGCCCAAAGACGCCCATCAAAGTTTCCTCAAAATAGACCTTCATTTCCCCCGAGAGCCCAACACCCAGATGATAATAAACCTGCTGCACCCAAGCGCCTCACCACCGAAGAGATGGATGCACGTCGTGCCCAAGGATTATGCTACAATTGTGATGAAAAGTTTTTCAAGGGGCATAAGTGTGCACACAAAAAATTGTTCTTGATAGATGTTGGAGAACATGATACCGTTGACGAGAGTGATGAGGATGAGGACCCTCCAGAAACACCTCCTCCACAAGAAGAAGGGAAACGGGGAACACGAGACATCAATTACAATCCATGCCCTTGCAGGCATTACTACTCCTCAAACCATGAAGGTTACTGGATGTTTCAAGGGCCAACGTCTTTCCATCCTTTTGGATTCGGGAAGCACGCACAACTTCATTGACCCTAGAGTTGCTCAACGGGAAAATTGCTATATCCACAATTGTAATTCCTTTGAGGTCATGGTAGCCAATGGGGGAACCTTATCTTGTAAAGGAAAGTGTCGCAATGTTAAAATCAAGATAGGGGACTATGAACTCAAGCTAGGACATGTTTGCCCTCCATTTGGGTGGATGTGATATTGTTTTGGGATGCCAATGGTTGAGTACGTTGGGCACTATCAGTTGGAACTTTGCTAAACTTTGGATGCGGTTCTTCCAGAACGGACAAACACACATCATCAAGGGCTCCCCGACAGGAACACCTCAAATTATCAGTTCAAACGGCATGGAGAAATTGCTAAAGAAATCATCACGTGGGGTCATTGCACAACTATTCTCCATCCAGCCATCCACATCTCCAATGGGTGAAATCCCACAAGACATGCAACAGATTCTCCACAAACATGAGGCCATCTTTTTAGAACCCATCACACTACCACTGCATCGCTCTCACGACCATGCCATTCCATTATTGCCGGATAGTACACCTCCCAATATCAGACCACCTTATGAGCGACTCAAGCGCACCTTATTTTGGAAAGGTAGGAAACAGGACATTCGCTCTTTTGTGGCAGACTGCGACACGGGTCAAAGGATGAAAAGAGAAACAGTGCACTCTTCGGGCACTCTTCCACCCTTGCCGATACCGGATCAGGTGTGGAGTGACATCTCTATGGATTTCATAGAAGGGCTACCTAAATCTGGAGACAAGTCTGTTATTTTTGTGGTAGTGGACCGCCTTTCAAAGTATGCTCACTTTTGTGCCCTAACCCATCCTTACACAGCATTCACTATTGCCCAAATTTTCCTTGACTCCATATTTCGCCTTCATGGCATGCCAACCTCCATTGTATCTGATCGTGATCCCAGCCTTACTAGCAATTTTTGGCAAGAGTTGTTTAAGTTGCAGGGGACTCGGCTCACAATGAGTTTAGCCTACCATCCGCAAACGGATGGTCAAACAGAGGTTGTTAATAACTGCTTGGAAACCTACCTTCGTTGCTTGCCTCCGATCATCCTACTCATTGGGCAAAATGGCTTTCTTTGGCCGAATGGTGGTACAACACTTCCTATCATACCGCCACCAGAGGCAGAGTACGGGCACCCTCCACTCACGCCTCCCTCCTACATTTCGGGCAGCTCCAAGGTACAGGTTCCATCAACACTTCCCGAATTGGATGAAGAAGGCTCCATCTTACTTGCACCAAAGCAGCTGTTGTATCGTCGAACTCGCAACCGTACCATCACAGAGGTCCTGGTTCAGTGGCGTGGACTTCAACCTGAGGATGCTACATGGGAGTCCCTCCATCAACTCCAGCAACAGTTTCCTCATTTTTAGCTTTGAGGACAAAGCTTCTTCAAGGAGAAGGGCATGTTAGGATCTCATCCTAACCCTTAATGTAATAACTTCCTTGATGTAATAATTCCTAGTGAACGTGGGTAGTACCCATGATTAATATTTTGTAATGTTCTAAGTTTTAGCTTAGGTAGTGCCTATGACATATGGCACCCTTTTTATGTAACACATGGTAGATAGGTGGCATTGTGCATGTAATTCGTGTGGCATTGTGCATGTAATTCGAGTGGCATTGTGCATGTAATTCGGGTGGCATTGTGCATGTAATTCAAAGTGGCACTATGCATGTAATTCGGGTGGCATTATGCATGTAATCCGGGTGGCATTTTGCATGTAAGCCAACCTTGGAAGGAAACTCCTTAAATACCCGAAAGGGCACCAATGTAACCATCTTTTGCAAAATTAATGAAGTATTGAAGGAGGTTGCCCCCTCGAAGAGGCCTGCGATTCGATCCTATTGTGAGATTGTTCTTTATGCAAATTTTTGTTATATTAATGTGATGTTTATGTGAGTTATTTCCAAGAAATTATGTGAGAGTGTGTTATTTGAGTTTATTTTATAGCAGGATCTTAACAAAAAATGGCCAAGCATATTGGACTGTCTGCAAGGCCTGGGAAGGTACGTGCATCAAATTGGCATGATGTTGACATTTCACGCACTTCTTGACATATGTGCAACAATCTCGCTCTAAATATGGCCAATAATATCCCATGCGAAGAATGCACTTTGTAATGGCCATACCACTAAAGTGGCCACCACATGTACCATCGTGCGCTTGGGTGATTTCCCAAGTGGGCTCTTGTTGGTCCAAGCACCGAAGAAGAATACCTTCATAGTTGTGACGATACAAAATGTCTCCTATCAAGACATATTTAGCCACTTTCTGCTTGAATGTTTGTTTTGTGGCGTGCGTCAATCCAAGGGGAAGATTACCTAACTTGAGGTAGTCTATAATGGGTAAATACCAGTCCTGTTGATCGGAAACCTCGATAGTATGAACAGCCAATCCCTTTTGAAGTTCTTCCCTAACAAATGATGAATGGGATATAACTTGCAAGAATAGCATTGTGTTGCTATTAATGGGAGTAGGTGAAAACAAGGACCCCGATTGGCACATTTCATCTCTGGATCATGTGGATTCCTGGCGTCAAGTCTGAGCTTGCATGCTCCATCGCAGATTGTGATAAGGTTTTGACTTGAATGGTTGTCATATCACCAAAAAGGTCTTGCGGAATTAGTGACCCCAAGGAGGCCATTGTGTCCACAAAATGATTCGATGATCGAGGGAGTTCCTCGATGTCATACCACTCAAGTTTTGCCAAGAATTTGTCCACAAGGGCTTTATAAGCCTTCAAAACTAGGCATTTGCATTTATATACCCCTTTGAATTGATTGACTATTAACAACGAATCACCAAAGATGTTCAATCGTTTGATGTTCATGGCAATTGCTATCTAAAGACCTAGGAGCAAGGCTTCATATTCTGCATTATTGTTGGTGCACTGGAAGTTTAATTTAAATGACAAGGGCATTGGAGCACCCTGCGGTGTGAAAAATACAATTCCCATGCCACCACCTTGCTCACATTTAGAACCATCGAATAATAGGGTTATGTCGGCCTATGACTCAGGCTCATCAAAATATGGCGATTATGAGACATGGAAGACCCCATCATCGGGTAGTTCTATGACTAGAGGTTGATCGTCTTCAAGAGGAGCCTCTGCTAGTTTATCGACTATGACTTGTCCTTTGATAGATTTTTGTCCAATGAACTCAATGTCAAATTTTGTCAACAACATGATCCATTTCACTGTGCGACTACTATGATAAGTACGACTCATCATGTATCGCAATGGATTCTCCTTAGACACAACATACGTAGTGTTGCTCAGCATGTAGTGGCGTAGCTTTTTGGTAGCAAACACCACTCGCCAAGTAGAGTTTCTCAACGTATGCATAGTTAAGTTCAGTAGCTCGACCGGGTGTGGCTAAGATAGTAAGTAGCATATTCTTTGTGAAGTTCATTCTTCTGGGCTAGCATGGTGCCCAATGCCACCTCAGTAGCTGAGATGTATAAGTAGAACGACACTCCTGGTCTAGGTGGTGCCAACACTGGCGACAAAGCCAAGTATTGTTTGATTTCTTCAAAGGCTAACTGGAACTCGTCATCCCAATGAAATGTAACCCCCTTGTGCAATAATTTGTTCATGGGTCGACATTTGTTAGATAATTGCGCTATGAAGCGTTTAATCGATGCGACCTTTCCTTGTAGACTTCTGAGCTGCTTGATAGTGGTTGGGGGAGCCATTTCAAGGATTGCCTTGACTTTCTTTGGGTCCACCTTGATTCCTCACTTTGAGACTATGAAACCCAAGAGTTTTCCGGATGTGACACCGAATATGCACTTCTTGGGATTTAGTCTAACCTTATGCTCTATGAGGAGATCGAGGATATTGCTTAAGTCACCGAGATGATTTGAGCACAAAAGAGACTTGGATAACAAATCATCCATGTAATCTTCCAAAGTTTTATGCATGTAATCATGGAAGATGTACATCATGGCACGTTGGTAGGTGGCACCAGCATTTTTAAGGCCAAAAGGCATGACCTTATAACAAAATGTCCCCCAAGGAGTTGTGAATGCCATTTTGAGTTGATCCTCAGGATTGATACGAATCTGATTGTATCCTGAGAAACCATCCATTAGGGATAGCATTTCGTGACCTGCTATAGCATCTACCAATGCGTCGATGCTTGGCAAGGGGAAATCATCCTTAGGACTCACTTTGTTTAGATCTCAAAAATCGGTGCATATGCGAATCCTCCCATCGGGCTTTTCGATGGGAACCATGTTGGACAGCCATGGCGGATAATCAATGCAGATGACAAGCTGTGCATCCAATAGCTTTTGCAATTTGTATTTGATCATCAAGGCCACTGTTGTGTGCATCTTACGTAGTTTTTGCTTTATAGGCTTGATTGTGAGATCAAGCATTAAATTATGCGTGACTAGCTATAGGTCTAGTCCTGGAATATCCTTGTATGACCATGCAAAAACCTCCTTCTCTTTGAGAAGGGCAATGTATCCGACTTGCTCTTTGGGGGATAAACTTACCCCCAGCTTGAGAATCTGTGGATTCATTGGATCTGTGTCGATATCTACGTCAGTTGTCTCTTCGACTGACATGTGGGATCCGTCCTCCAACTAATGTGGAGTCGGGATCAAATGGATATCATTAGCTGAATTTAGATCTACGTTTGGAACCTCGAGTCCCTCTTTAGCTTGAAAAATATCCTGAGTTGTCCCTAGGGTAAAATGAGGCATTTTAAAAAAATTCCAGTACTCTGATGGTGATAAAGATGAATTGATGCGATCCCAATCGATGGCATCTATGTCTAGATGCAATGACCTTGCTGGATCGATCGGATTGCAAATGGGTGCGGTCAAGTCAATGGAGATCATGTGGATGAAATGAGTTTGGTCTCCATTACCACGGGTGTTATAACTCGAACATTTTGGATGCTCCCTATGCTTTGGATCTGGTTCTATAGGGACGGGTATGAACGGATCGGCCCTATGTGTTGGTAGGAAGATAGGGTCTTCTCTCGACACTGATGTCATGATAGGGTCTCGTGGTGGACGATGCTCATCTTGAATTTGGAGCCATGGATCCAACACTTGGTCCCACCTTGTTGGGTCTACCCACCATTCATGCCCTAACATTATGCCCATCTATCCCATTAGATCTTCATGAGTTAAATGGTGATTGTTCCATCGCGCATGTCTGAGATAGATCATCTCAGTCTCATCTTTTGAATCACTTTCGGAGATCCAAAAATGTTCATTCTCTTCAGCAACTATTACTTGCGACATTGAAGGTTCTCCTTGTTCTAGCAAGTTAATCTGGTCCCATTGCGGTTGTTCCACTCTTGGTGGAGGGACCTGATTCTCTTGACACTGTGTTGATTCAACTGGAACCTCTAAGGGGAACAGCTTCAAAAATATGTCTGGACACCGTTGATGTTCTCTTTGGTGATTAATGTCCAAACTTTCACCTCTCTCTAGCAAAGGAGAGGGATTACTACTGTTGCCAAGGGTGTTTGTTGACCATGGGAGGTAATCTCCCAATGTATATTCTGTATTTAGGTTGGCGTAAAGATCTGGTGCCAATCCCCCCTTGTTGCCTATTTCTAGGCCTTGCATATTTTCTACCAAGATGTCTAAGGGCAGGGGGTGGTTGAACCCTACTCCTGACTTATCATATGGCATCTGATATCTTGGTTGGCAAAGGACACATATCCCTTGCTCATATCTGCCTAGCTCGTATCCATGCCAATTGCATTGGTCGAGATATCTTAGAGCAAAGTCCGAGTTTGATAGATAGTTGATGTTTTCAGCAAAAGGTTCTTCGTCTTTGTCCTTTTGCTTGCATGGTTCAAGACCATGATCAAGGCCCCCATACACAAAATTTGTCTGGTTTGGTGGGTAGCCTAGAGGAACAATTGTTCCTATGGGAAGGCGGGGTCTCCCCATGTCCTGTACTGATTCCAATGCGGGCATTGCCACAACATTCTGCACTAAATACTCCCCCAGGCCCGTCATCTGGCCATTTCAATAGTGATTGTTGTTGCTTGGGAGGGAGGGAACGGTAGTCCTTCCTGAGTCCATTCCATGTTTGGTGGTTTAGGAGTCTCAGCTTCCATTGTGCTAGGTGTTTCCTCTGTTGATACCATTGAAATTGTTGGAAACCCCTCTTCTAAGGGCTGAGCCTCTTCCATGATCTGTTTTCCCTTGTCCTTCTATTTAGCCATGACAGGTGGCGTTGGTAGTGAAGGAGCAGATGATGAAGACTCACCTGGCTGGGATTTTGATGATTTGGTCACCAGTGGTGCCTACGGTATTAGACCCTATTTAGATGGATTTAACTGGAAATCCAAATGCGTTGCAGGGAGGGTCGATTGAGGCATTAATTGTATCGCATTGCAATACTTGAAGGGCTCTAATTCCATCGGGACTACATGTATTTCTCCTTCAAAAGCATACTTTAAGCACTCGTGAGCAATCGAAGGGACACACTTCATGTCCCTGATCCAAGGCCACCCTAGCAGTATATTGTAAGCCATCTCGCCTTCCAACACATGGCACAATGTAGGTATTGTATTTTGTCCTACCTGGACAGGCAGAAAAACTGTGCCGATCGTCGAGCATATTGCATCATTGAAAGCTTGCAGTGTGTATGTGGAGGCTATGATGTGAGAGGCTGGCAACTTTAAATGTTTTAGTGCTTCGTAGTGGTAATGATGTTACTAGACGAGCCAGTATCTACCAACACTCTCTTATACGGGATCCCATTGACCCATGCGATAACGTGCAGGGGTGGATCTGCCATGTCATTCGATATTGTTTTGACTTCATATTCTCTGAAGGTAATGACCAGCTCCGTACATTGTTTCACATGTCCCACGAAGTTGTTGAAAGAATTTGCTTCGTGAGGCTGTAATTCGATGGCTTTTAAAATTTCCATAAGAGCTTCCCTATGAGGTGTTGACTATTGAATAAGCTCATAGATGGAAAGCCTAGCCGATGTGGTCTACAAACTCTGCGTGAGTTTGGTTCGTATCGTGATCTCGGGTCTAGGTGGAGGCAACTGCACAGGGCATTGTTGAGGCTACGATGTTGTTGGAACTTCCCTTGTAGCTACCTCGGGGGCAACTGCTGGGTACTTTTTGTTCCTGGTCACTATGCTAATAATTCCCATAAATCCTTGCATGGGAAGATTCTGTCACACCTCATTAATCTGGAGAGGTTTTGTCTGTGCCTCATGGGCAGGAAAAGGGTCCTTGAATACCCTCATTTGTTGATTATTTGGCGCTATGGGGTTTTCCACGGCCAATGTTTTATTGTCGATCAAATCTTGGATTAATCCTTTGAATTTCCAGCATCCATTTAAGTCATGTCCCCTTCGCCTATGGAATCTACAATATAATTTCTCTCTGTATCCTTTAGGCTTGGGAGCGTTAGGGTCTACAGTTTGGATCTTCGGTAGGGTGACTAAATTTACCGCTGACAAGTGATCAAATAAGGAGTCCCTAGACTCCGTATAAGGGGTGAATTGTCGCCTAGGGCGACGCTGCTGATTCTGCTCCTGTCTTGTATTTTCTCTCTCATAACTAGGAGGCACTGCCTGGTAATTAGCCTTTTGGGGCTGCATTTCTTGCACAGTCTTGGGGACATTTATCGCAACTTGGTTAACTGCAACAGGTTGTGATTGTAGTCCCGGTATTAGTGGTCTTATTCCACTCTTTCTTTTTAGGCTTGGCGATTGTGCCTTCACCTATTTTGATCTCTTCTATAACTCTGGCTTGTGCCAAAGCTTCTTCTAAACTGTCATATTGCTACAGCAGAAAAAGCCTAGAGATTGATTTTAAGCAACTTCGTGCAAACATCTGTGTGAGATCAGACATAGGGGGACGATAGGGTAGCTTAGAAAGCAAAGCCCTCCATCGATTCCCGTATGCCGCCATTGTTTCTTCCTCATATTGCCTGAGGCTGGCCAGATCACTCAGTGATGCCTTCTTCTTTGTGTTGAAAGCAAAACATTCAAGAAACGCATCTACTAATTGATCTAGGTTGTTTATGCTATGTTTTGGTAATTGTGTGAACCAATCCGATGTAGGATCTATGAATGTGGTTATGAATGTCCTAAGCAACAATGCATCATTATCTTGGATGCCAAAGCATTGACTCAAGAACCTTGTGACATATTCTTGTGCGTCCTCTTCACCTTTAAAGACCGCCAATTGAGGCAACTTGAAATGTTCGGGGTAAAGAGGTGTGGGCACTGAGGGATGCACTGGATTACTACAAAGTTGATGTAATGTGGGTTTTTGATGCCCAGCAGCTTTTGTCTCCACGGAATCCAAACGCTCTAATAGCGCTTTGTATGCATCTGAAGATTTTATTTCTTCCTCTTTTGTTTGCTCTCGTTGTGAGTTATGGGAGATTGGAGGCCTATGGGGGGGTGGCCGAGTGGCAGCCCTCCCACCTTGATGGGGAGTTTTAGCATGTTCTATTTCTGGTTCATACTCCTCATAAAGTTCTTGAGGAGTCTCTGGGCGAGACATATGACCCTGATTGAGTCCCTGCTGAGGGTACCCATCATTGTTTCGGGGAGTGGCCTCCCTCTTGGGTCTATAAGGTCTTGGAGGCAAAGCTTGACGAGGTCACGGAGACTTGTCCTGCACCAAAGGGTTGTGCCTCACATATTGTTCTGCTCTTTGGGTGTGAGGGGTTGGCACCCTCTCAGGTAGTTTATAGCACAACTCATTCGCTTCGCATTGCATGCGCTCTTTATTCAGGCGGTATAGGTACTCTAACTCCTGATGACCTTGTTCAAGCCGCGTGATTTGGGCTTGACGGGTGGCATGTCTGGCGACTTTCGGGTCAATTTGGTCTGCCCTCTTTTGCTCAGGAGGCTTGAATGTTTTTCCTATGTGTTTGCCTCGATCTTGATGATCTAAAATTTCAATGGGTTGCTTCCCTCTGTCGAGGTAGGCAAAATTCACTTGAGGCTTTGGCCTCGATGTGTGATCATGATACCTAGAAGGTGCAAAAACGCAAGGTTCCCACGCTGTTTGTTGTCCTTGAGGAATGCGATGGCTTTTATCGTACTCCCTTTCATGGGTTTGAAAGGGGCAGGCAGAGTTAGCTCACCCTGTGTAAAGAGCCCTGCGCTCTGGATTTTGTCTTTATGTTCTGATGGGAGGTAAAGGAGGGACGCCATATCCATGTTGTCTCTCCAAATAGACAGTGTGCCTCTCTAGCGCTTCATCGCGCTGTGGCCACTCATGTCTAACCTCAAAAGGTGATTCTCTATTTACGTCAAGGTCTACATGTAAAGCGTCTTCCCAAAAGGGGCTGTGTTGAATGGGCATACCCCACAAAGGGGGATCCCAATAATTCTTTCTTGATGTGGTCTTATGAGGACCTTCTTGTGGGCCAGACCGCCAAGGGGGTATGACTAAGTCCTCAGGACTAAAGCGAAGGCGACT
This sequence comes from Wollemia nobilis, assembly GCA_028583015.1. Lineage (NCBI taxonomy): Eukaryota > Viridiplantae > Streptophyta > Pinopsida > Araucariales > Araucariaceae > Wollemia > Wollemia nobilis. Next base: position 2,001,745 of record JAQPPZ010009575.1, read on the forward strand.
AGTGCCCGCTTCTTGTGTACCTTTCGGAGCTTCTGCCCTTGATTGGGCTTGGCTACAGGTGTACACCATTGCGATGCTTCTCTACTATCTAAGCAGATTTTTATCTTGTTTATGATGATTTTTCTTTTTGTCTACACTAAGCAGAAATGAACACACACATACACAAACTATGATTATCTCTTTTAAGGATTAATAGTGTGTCCTAAACTGGTTTAGTGCATTTTGATGTTTTGTTTTATTTTTGAATGTTTTTGAAGAACGTTTAAATGCATAATGTAGGCTCATATAACTCCCAAAATGGTCGCCCCTTCAATATACCAACCAGGCCGATATACCAACCTCTCTATATACCCGCCCTTACGAGAGGGAGACTATAGGTACGTGAGAGCAGATAGTATGTGGTACGTAGACAGTACGAAAGGGGGATTGTCCTGTTAATGGCACATACCATAGAAGACTTATCCTCGCACGCATGGGAATCACCCCAGCGACACTTGATCAGCTTTCGTCAGGATTTACGCCTAACAACAGTGAAAATCGGGGTAATGGATGCAAATCAAGCCAAGGTGGTGATGAAATCCGTCGATGGTCTTGATCAAGGGCTGGGGTTTTACGACCAGCTCCTTGGTTTAATTTTACCACGTGAAGTGTGTGTGGTTCATTTTTTATTTAAAAAAATGAAACAAGCAACAAAAAAATAAAACTTTCCCTAAGCCATACAAAAAAAACAGAATTTTTTTTTTTTAAACAACTAAATAAAGTAAGAAAATTGACGGAATCTTTTCCTACCCTTTAAACAATAAAAAAAAAATTCATTTTCCTTGATTTTTTTTTTTTTTAGATTAAGCTTTCCCTAAGAAGGTAAAATTAACAGGAAGCAGGAACAGAAAAATGAACAAAAAACAACGGGAACAGTTTTAAAACCCTTACCTTTCTCTGCCCAAACTTGCTGTTTCTGATCTTCGGCTAAAAAAGGTACCTACTAAGCACAAAACACAACAAATCAGATTAGTTTCTGTGATTTAAAAATCAGGGAACGGTCCCACCGTGATCGCCATTGAAAGCATGAGATTCTGAAAATAAAAGAAACACTAATTGCAATGTAAACCAAATAGCTTGATGCATGAAATAACATAGATATAATCAAATCAGAAGCAAGAGCACAGCCCTTTTTATTAATTTGATTCCAACACGGTTACAATGCATCTCCTCAGTTACATATTTTCAGTTACAATCATGAACAGTGATCTTCTTTTCTACTTGCCCACATTTGAAATGGGTGGGCCAGTGTTGCCGCCGCTTATGCTGATGAATCCTTGCTTGCTGTTGTTCTTCTTGCATTCAAAGAAACAGTAAACTGTTTAGTAGCACCTGTGTTAAAATGAAACATTCATGAGAGTAAAATGACATAAAAAATGCATGTTGGTATTTTGCAAAGCAAAAGAAACAGATTAATAAAAATAGAACCGAAGCATAAATAAACAAGAGTATAAACCCGAAACACATTAAATTGACTGTTTATTTCACAGTTAAATCGGCTATTTTCACATCGATAAATCGGCTGTGAATTAACTCGATTTAAATTTATGTTTTCCTATTTATTTAACAGTGAAATAAACACATGCTAACAGAATGAATTAAATTGAAAATTAAGAGCTGACGAAAAGGTGCAGGGTGCCCAAGCGGGCCGCCCCGTTAAAACTTGATTTCGGCACCAATCCACTAAGGAAGGGCCCAAAATCTTTTAGGTTGCATTGTCGTCGAATGGATAAAATACTGTTGTCCACTGTCGGGTTCTAAGGTTCGGATCCACGCTTCTAGAAAACACTCACTAACCTCCCATGCGAAAGAGATCAAGAGTGTAGAAGAAATGAATCAGAAAGGAAGCAATCGGGCCTTTTAGTTTGACAGCACTTCGTTGCTTTCGAATCCTTGCCAACCTTTGTTTAGGTGAAAAAATCCACCATTTTATAGACCCAGGGGGTTTCCTTGAATGTCGTGCATAAGCACCATGCGTTGGTCAAAGGTGCCATGTGGCGGTCATGTCTCCTTGAGAGAGGAAATTCCTCCACGACTCGGGCTTCCATTAATGCCACTGTGACAGTCCTTCAACGGTCCACGCAACTGACTATGGTGTCACTGCCAGTTGTCTAAAGCCCACCTTAAATCATTTTTTTTAAAATGTTTTAATGTTTGCCTTTAATTGTTTGAATTTCGTCTTTGAATGCTGACGTGTCTCCTTTGAATGTTTAAAAATCCACCCAGCGCAAATGTCGAAGTGTCGCGATATCGTGACGCTTCGGCCAAGGCCTTGCCTTGGGCGCCGAAGTGTCGCGATATCGCGACGCTTCGGCCAAGGCCTGCCTTGGGCGCCGAAGTGTCGCGATATCGCGACGCTTCGGCCAAGGCCTTGCCTTGGGCGCCGAAGTGTCGCGATATCGCGACGCTTCGGCCAAGGCCTTGCCTTGGGCGCCGAAGTGTCGCGATATCGCGACGTCGCGATATCGCGACGCTTCGGCCAAGGCAAGGCCTTGGGGGCCGAAGTGTCGCTATATCGCGGCGTTGCAATATCGCGACGTCGCGATATCGTGACACTTTAGACAAAGCTTTGCTTTGGGCGCCGAAGTGTTGCGATATCGCGACGTCGCGATATCGCGACACTTCGGCCGAGGCCCTTCTTTTGATTAAGACTTTGTCTTGATGAAGGCTTTGTTTTGATGAAGGCTTTGTTTTGATAAAGGCTTGCTTTGATGAAGGCTTTGTTTTGATAAAGGCTTGCTTTTGACTTTGATTGAGACTTTGTTTTGATCAAGGCTTTGTTTACTTTCCGACCTTCTGAACTGCTATGTAAGTGGCTAGGACCACTGTTTGACCTCTGAGGGCTGCCCTGAAAGCTGTGTATGTCAATGCAATCAGTGTTTGTAGTCACTTAATCGGATTGGTGCTGTTTTGGTGTCTACACATTGAACCCCCTATGTCCAAACCAGAAAACGTGGACTTCATTGCTGTTCAAATGGGTGACCGCGTCATTATCTTCCAATAATTTCTTTGGAATGCAGCATGTATAATTTCAGGCGGTAAGTGGTTTGACTTAATCATCAGATGCTTTTAAAATTGGAAGTTTACGACCAAGTAAGATCCCATTTCCTTTCCCTGAATATATAAACTCGATCACAGCGACAACTTATTCACATTTTCGCATGACCTCCGCTGAAAATAGCAGCATGTATTGTTGTAGATGTAGTATAGTTTCAACGATGGTACCCCAATATCTGGCCGCATTGCTATTCTTATGCCTCATTACGTCGGGCAAGTGTACAGATTCGAGAGTTACTGTTAAATCCTCGTCGGAGGACGGAGAGATCTACGCAGCATGTAACGTGGTCAAGTATGGCAACGGCACCGAATTCGAGAGCAACGTGAACACGGTGTTGAAAACTCTGAAGGCCAAAGCCATGTACACGGGTTTTAGCACTGCCGTTTACGGGCAGGAGAGCCCCAACAAGGTGTTTGGGCGGTTCCAGTGTAGAGGTGACTTGTCTCCCGCCGACTGCCGCGCGTGTTCTCTTCAAGCGGTGGAAGCCGTGGGACGAAATTGCCCCAACGCCATAGGCGCCCGTGTTCAGCTGGACTATTGTTTTCTCCGCTACGAGAAATATACCTTTCTTTCCCAGCTGGACACCAGCTTCTGGTATGAGCTCGTCAATGTGAACAGCAACAAGGATACTGATTTCAACGCGGCAGTGGGCGGTCTGATGGTGGATGTGGCGGGAAAAGCGCTTGCGAGCAGAATCAGGTTTGCTCTTGGACAGAGAGAGGTTCCCTCTTCCAACGTGACTATTTATGGCATGGAGATGTGTTGGAGAGACATGTCTGCCAATGACTGCGCAACGTGTCTGAGCAAGGGTATGCAGCAGATGTTCAGCTCCAGTAAAGAACGCGTCGGTGCTCAAGTTTTCTTGGGCAGCTGCACTCTGCGCTATGAAATTTATCCCTTTACCAAAAACTACTAGGCAGAGTTTACCCTGTTCTTTTCTTCGTTTGCTTTCGTCCTCGGTCCAAGCAAAGCAGGAGAATGTGACTTGCTGAAGGAATACTTGCAAATAAAACAGTGATACTCTTTAACCCGTTCAAGGACTTATAAAACTAAAATTTTTCTCTTTACTAACCTTAATATTGCACGCAAGTAATAGTATTACCCAAAAAGAACTTTTATATATATAAAAGTATATATTATTCCAACATGGAACCTACAATAGCGAGGACGTTTATCAAATACTTCTAATATAATATGAATATATAAACAATAACAGCAAATTTAATATAATATCAAAATTTAAATTCATTCAATATAAATTTAATTTGATAATAATGGTTGAATTTGTAAAATAATTTTTGGTTATCATTTGTCATTCAAATGAATTTATTACTTTAGAATAAATTTTAAGTATAAACAACTAGAAGTTTATTTGTTATTGTAGAGGTCTAACATAGATTATAAGGTTCATTTAGCTCTTGAATATGATTTATTTGCGTCCTTAAATCTTATGGAATGAGCAAGGAAATAAGATAATTCAAATTCAAGACATCATGGTTCTATAGATATATATACAATATGAAATGAACAAGGAAAGAAGTTTTTTCAAGCTGAAGACATCATGGTTGTATAGATATATATACAGTGAGATGTTTCTTGGTGTCTGAAGAGACTCTTGGTTCTTCCTATTCTAGTGGAGACCAACATGCCTCTTAGTTTCTTATGTCTTCAAATATACCATAAATAATATAATATTTATCTATCATCTTCTCTTATACCATTATTTGGTAGACAAACAAAACTTTTAAACAATTAAAAGTTCACAAGTGTAAGTGTTTTTATGAAAATATCCACAAGCTAATCTTTAGTGGAAATTTACTAGAGCTTAATATAAGGATTCTAAACTTGCACACACCAATATTTGATATTATGCTTTGTAACTGTTGGTCATGAATCTGCCACAGGAAAGGATTTTTACAATTGCGCCCTAGACCCGGCCAACATTGAAATGCTGGAAGCAAGAAATGGCTCCCAGACCAATCTCCAGAGTGGGCTGGTTCCCTCTACTATTCTAAAATTGGGTTTAAGATAGGGTTGTTGGAAAGAGATTTAAAAGGTTGTAGAAAGAAATGGGAAATATGGCCACAGGCCGAAGTGATGGGATCAGAAAAACAACAACAGGAAACTACAAACGCAACAACAGCAAGTAACATAAGAAATCAGCTTAATCTTCGCACAATCACATGCCGCAAATCCCTCCAAACTTACATTCCAGGAATCGTACCCTGATCGCAGTATTTAAATCCAGTATGCAGAATTTAAATGTAATAGCAATGTAGGAGTACGAATGCTATTAGAAATGCAGAAAACAGAAAAGAAATTCATCCATGCAACGCTTGAAAAATTGGAAATTGATCCTTTTATTCCCGCAGATACAATTCCAGTTTCTAGCAGCAAGTTTTTCCAACCTTTGTAAATGAAAATTACATTGGTTTTTATAGAGGTCCGTCCTCTTTGTAGCATTAAATATTTTAAACCGACCTTCTTGAGATCTACAATTATGCGAAGGAAACGAGGAACATGATCCCTTTAATTGCAATCTCGAAGAAATAAAAATTAAAGGCAATGAAACATTCGCGGTTCTTCATTAAATTCGTTTTTCAAACATGTGCATGCAACCGTTACGCCAATCCACGAACAACAACTTTGAACCAATAAACCCTTTAATTTTGGTGGCCTGGGCACTCTTTGACCTTAACCGCATTGGAAATCCGCAAATTATTAAATTCGGGTCAGCATTAAATCATCGAAACCCAAAAATATCTCCTCGGCCGTTCATACTGCACTTGGCGGGAAAACTGCGCAGGTTGCGAAAATGTGACGGGTCGCGAAATCACAACGGGTCGCGAAATCGCGACGTCTTATAATGCCGTACGCTTTGACCACCGTTGACCCGTGAAAATGGAACATGTAGCGATTTCGCTACATGTTTCGTCGTTAGCTCCTCCCTGCGCTCTGCCTCGCGAAAACGAAACATGTAGCGATTTCGCTACATGTTTCTTCTCTCCGCACCAATCGCTATTTTTCCGTCACGATTTGCTGACATGTCAGCGACGCGTTGCATATTTTCATCTTTGCCTTTGCCGTCGACCGACCCGCGATTCCGGAACACGTCGCGATATCGCGACGGTTCCGCCCAACCTGCCTGCGTTGACTGCGTTGACCGCGATTCTGCGACATGTCAGCGCATCGCTGCAGTTTTCAGACTTAGTCATTTTTTGCTCAATTTTTCTCCTTTTTTCGCCCAAGATGCATCAATCAAAGGTCAGATCCCCAACAATACACTAATGCATTAATCAATGAGAATCAATGTGGAAAAAATGCCAACATTCTTGGCGGCTCGCGGGGTATACAGCTCGCTGTATGCAAGAATCCAGGCCTTAGTCCATTGGGCATAGAGTCATATCCGAACAAAAGGCGGGCTGCTGCAATACATGTTCTGCTAAAAAATTGAAACTAGAAGGACCTGCATATAATTGATTATGAAACAACTAATGGAACGCGATGATGGAGTGAGCTCTTGCGATTGCGCAAGCGGTGACTGCAAATGGAATGATGAAATGAAAATGAACGAAGTTATGGAGTGGGAATGGAACTAGGAAAGCTGTGAAATGAAATGAACTAAACTGTTAGCAAATGCGTAAAAGACTGAACTTAGAGGAAAGGGATAAGAAGGGATGGGGAAAAACAGAAAAGGAAAAAGAAACAACAGCTGTGGCTTATTTTGTTTTAATGCAGAAGAAAAAGAAGGAAGAAGAGGAAGAAAGGAAAGAGAGGAAACGGGGAAGGGAAAAGAAGAAAGTGCTAGAAAGCCACCAAACAGTTGGGAGGAGAAAAACAAAGGAAAACAAGTATCTACGGCTCGCAGGAAACAAGAGTCGAGATGAACAAATAAAAACAATACCACTTTTTTTTTTCTTCTTCTTCTTTTTCTATTTTTTTTTTTGTTTTTTCAAAATACTATATACAATAATGCACGACATGATTGGCATGTCGCCACCAGACATCCAATCTCAAAATGTTATCCGATAAATCTGCAATGTCCCGACCAGATCTGATCATACTTAAGTCGGTCCTTGAAATCGGGCTGGCTCCTTCCTAAAGTTCTCCATGGTGCGAATAGGATGCAATGCGACAGATTATCCTTCTTACTAGTACCCACATGGAGGACTTCTTCAAGTGCTGGATGTAGTGGCTGGAACCAACACCACCACTTTGTAGACTTTACTGGCTGTGGGCTGAGTACAAGCTCCTCTAACTCCTTAATGTGATCACAGGGCTCTTCAAGGGAGAAATCTGATTCTGGGATCTCCTCAGGCTCTGAAATTTGCACTTGTTCTTCTACTTGGCCCATATCTTGATGAAAACTGCAAGCAACCATATTGTTCATTGCTGGAAAAGTGCTTGCATGTCCCAATCCTTGACTTTGGACGAGATCTGTCCCTTGAACTCCACATGGCTGCATCTCAGGGATCTGGCATGAATGTGCAGGGTAAACAGGAGCAGCAACCACCGGAGAAGGTAATGGAGTTTCTCCCCACGGTAATTTTCTCGATAAGAGCAACAGTTGTTCCGCTCGCACTGCTTCCTCAAAGATTTGTGGGAACCGTTGTTCACCTGACTACAGCAAAAAGAGACCTATGTCAGAATTAAAAGCTCGAACATAAAAGAGGTGGGCTTGGGTGAGTGATGGACGGATCTTCTCTGGAATTCTCTTCCAACTTATTAAAAATCGGACATTGAAGTCCGTGATGCTCTCTTGATGTGCTCTCTTGATGTACATGAAAAATTGGTAGAGATCCAAAGAACTGTAGAAAGGATCTTCATCAAATCTCTTGATCAGTGCTCCCGCAAGATCATCCCATGAGCTGATGCTTTGACATTTGAGCAATCTTACCATTGCAATGCTCTTCCTTCCAAAGACTGAACCAGAAGTCGGATCATGACATCTTCGTGTTCTATGACATGGATCATGGACAGAGTAGCAATATCTTCAACATGTGCCAGAGCCATGCCTTCGGTACCATCATATTTTGCCAGATTCTTCAAGGCACCTTCGGGAATTTCATGTCGAACTTGGAGATTCAGAGGGCCAGGATCATCCCATCTAGGAAAAACCCTCGCCTTTGTGGCAGTGGTCTGCGGAATCACGACCATCGCCATTAAGTCAGAGTCGCCAGATGAACATTCTTTGAACTTTTTTTTTTTTTTTAATTAAAACAGGTGTCCACGAACAGATCTTCAACTCAGCAAAGTCGCCAGATGAACTTACAAATCTCCGCCATGAGGTCAAGACAGCTCATCAAATCTTGAGACCTCCGGGTGTTAAAAGCGTGCCAAAACTGTTGGCATCGATGGGGTTATCACTTTGGAAAATTATGCGTATCCCACCTATTATGAATTCTTGGAGACAGAAACAGTCTGTCCCACCGGGCGTGCCAAAAACTGTTGGTCACAAATCCGCCACAGGAAAGGATTTTTACAATTGCGCCCTAGACCCGGCCAACATTGAAAGGCTGGAAGCAAGAAATGGCTCCCGGACCAATCTCCAGTGGGGCTGGTTCCCTCTACTATTCTAAAATTGGGTTTAAGATAGGGTTCTTTGGAAAGAGATTTAAAAGGTTGTAGAAAGAAATGGGAAATATGGCCACAGGACGAAGTGATGGGATCAGAAAAACAACAGCAGGAAACTACAAACGCAACAACAGCAAGTAACATAAGAAATCAGCTTAATCTTCGCACAATCACATGCCGTAAATCCCTCCAAACTCACATTCCAGGAATCGTACCCTGACCGCAGTATTTAAATCCAGTATGCAGAATTTAAATGTAATAGCAATGCGGGAGTACGAATGCTATTAGAAATGCAAAAAATAGAAAAGAAATTCATCCATGCAATGCTTGAAAAATTGGAAATTGATCCTTTTATTCCCGCAGATACAATTTCAGTTTCTAGCAGCAAGTTTTTCCAACCTTTGTAAATGAAAATTACATTGGTTTTTATAGAGGTCCGTCCTCTTTGCAGCATTAAATATTTTAAACCGACCTTCTTGAGATCTACAATTATGCGAAGGAAACGAGGAACATGATCCCTTTAATTGCAATCTCGAAGAAATAAAAATTAAAGGCAATGAAACGTTCGCGGTTCTTCATTAAATTCGTTTTTCAAACATGTGCATGCAACCGTTACGCCAATCCACGAACAACAACTTTGAACCAATAAACCCTTTAATTTTGGTGGCCTGGGCACTCTTTGACCTTAACCGCATTGGAAATCCGCAAATTATTAAATTCGGGTCAGCATTAAATCGTCGAAACCCAAAAATATCTCCTCGGCCGTTCATACTGCACTTGGCGGGAAAACTGCGCAGGTCGCGAAAATGCGACGGGTCGCGAAATCGCGACGGGTCGCGAAATCGCGACGTCTTATAATGCCGTACGCTTTGACCACCGTTGACGCACGAAAACGGAACATGTAGCGATTTCGCTACATGTTTCGTCGTTGGCTCCTCCCTACGCTCTGCCCCATGAAAACGGAACATGTAGCGATTTCACTACATGTTTCTTCTCTCCGCACCAATCGCTATTTTTTCGTCGTGATTCGCTGACATGTCAGCGATGCGCTGCATATTTTCATCTTTGCCTTTGTTGACATATTGCGACGGTTCCGCCCAACCTGCCTGCGTTGACTGCGTTGACCGCGATTCTGCGACATGTCAGCGCATCGCTGCAGTTTTCAGACTTAGTCATTTTTTGCTCAATTTTTCTCTTTTTTTTGCCCAAGCTGCATCAATCAAAGGTCAGATCCCCAAAAATACACTAATGCATTAATCAATGAGAATCAATGTGGCAAAATGCCAACAGTAACCATATTGCTTTACACATTTCTTTTTGTGCAACATAATATTATATCTCTATGGATGACAATATCACTATATTGTTTTTTATACCATAAGACAGATCTAGATCATAGATTTAACACATATCCAGATGTTGACTTCTTACCATCTATAGGTTCAACATAATCTAAGTCTATGTATGCTTGACAATAGAACTTATCATTTTTCTTGTACTCAAAGCCATATTCAATTATACCACAAACATAATGTAATATCCTCTTTGTTTCCTTCAAGTGGCTTACATTAGATGCCTACGTGAACCTTAAAATATTATTGCCATTAGAGTTGATGCCAGATTTGATATTTATTAGGTACATGAAAATCCTAATCAATTAATGATGAAAAATCAAATAACTAAGGTGTCTTATGATACTTGGATAGTTGTAACCCCTGATACATTGGTGTTGCTTTAGGTTAATAGCTTTTTATCATACATTTTTCTAGTAGTGTTTTAGCATATTTTAAATGTGTGACTACAATGTGATTCCTTTTTTACTAAACTTCCAAGCTAAGAAAATAGTGTAAAAGTTATAGATCTATCATTGGAGCTTGCTGGTATCTTCACACCCATGACATGAACCATGGTAGTCACTAACCATGTAAATAATACCCACATCAATATCAAAGAAAATATATTCACTAAAAATTAATGGTGGATGTTTTGAAACATCCTTTCAAGTATAATGCTCTGTCATACCTCATACCAGCCATTATAACCATGCTAGTAATAGAACCAAAAAAGATATTACAAATACTGAGGTAAGTTTGTTGGTTGGGTGTGGGAAACATGCATCCCCATGATCCAACATAATATCTCATTAAATCAATTATCATTTGTATCAATGTATAGGTATTCCATCATGTGTCCCACATATTAAAACAAATAGAAGCATCATTTTTGAATTCCATAATCGTATCCACAATAATACATATCATAATGAACATGCATTTTTGTGTTATAATCCATAATCATACTAAATTCACCCTCCACAAAATAAAATCATCACACATATGAATAATATTCCATGTTTCAATTGTTGCTTGTTCCATTTCTAATTTTTTATAGATTTTGACTGGATTTTGACTGGAATAAAGGAAGAGTCATCCACTTCTATGCCACATGTAGAACTTGAGGAGATAGAAGAGAATAACTCATCTAAAGAAGTCATGTGATGAGTAGCTCTAGAATCAAGGACCCAATTTTTAGAGGAAGAATTGGAGCTTTTCCCTTGAACATTTAGGGCTTTTCCTATTTTATTTTTATTGATTATCTTTTGATCCTTCATAGCTGCCTCTAGTTGTTGTAATCTTTTCCAAAATTTATTTGCAGAATGACCATTATTTTACAATGAGTACAAGTTATGGGATTCCTTTCCTTTTTTTTGAAATTTTATTTAGCAGAGGTGGAGGCTACTAAGGCTTTGGAGGAAGAGGAAGAGGAAGATATCTCATATCTTGCAAGTTTTGTATTTTCCCTAGTTTGTCTATCACAAAATTCTTCTAAGGAGGACATTTTAAAGGTTGCACCAAGAGCATATTTTGTAGATAGAAAGGTGGTTGCAAATATTTTAAATACACCATTTATTTTAGAAATAATTAGATAAATGCATTCTTCATTAGTATTTTTCTTCCCATTGCCTATGAATTGAGTGAGGACTTCTTTGAATTTGGTGATAAAGTCAACAATACTGCTAAAATCCTCAGGAGATAAAGTTGTTAGTTCTACTTCTAGTTGCATTGATATTATTTGATCTACTTTCCCAAACAAGGTCTTTAGTTGCTACTAACTTTTGTGAGGATATTTACAATCTGTAATGTGAAACCATAAACTTTCATGAATATTAAAACTAGTAATATCCATATTTTCATGTATTTTTTCTTTTTCAATAAATATTTCATATTCTTTATCAAACTTAGGTTGCTTTTCTTATAATAGGTGAGTGAACCCTTTTTGAGAAATAAGATTTAAAATTTTGGGTTTCCATGTATGGTAGTTATGAGGAGTGAGAAGATCAATTGTATTCATTAAATTCATTTTGAAGTTATCTCAAAGTTCCCCCCTTTAACATAAAAAAATGGAATGCAATGGATATAAGTTCAAAAGCCCCTAAGAAATACAAAATTCTAAAAAATTACCTACCCTAACGAGAGGGAAACTATAAGTAATTAGAGGATTTATATATCAATGAGTGAAGAGAACAAACATGCCAAAGCTTTTAGGAACACCAATTAACTCAAAAATACCCACCCTAACAAGAGGGAACCTATAAGTATTTTGAGGATATTTGATGTTAAGTTTAAATTAAGGATTATACCCAGGTGTTGTACGTGATTTGTAGAGGAGAGGGCAATCCTCCAAGGGAGGTCCTAGGTTCAAATATCGACACTACCAAAAACTTGAATTGGGTACCTAAAATCCAATTGATAATGTTGGTGCGGGCAGGGCTGGATGCGACTCCCGGGTGACTTTAATGTTGTAGAACCCCCTGTTCGTGGTCTCTTATACCAAGGCAGCCCCGCAATGGGTTTTTTGCTTAAAAAAAAAATTAAGGATTACAAATATGCCAGGCCTATATATATTGTCTTATCAAATACCCGTCCTTACGAGAGGGAAACTATAAGTATTGATAAGATTTGATATTTGGAACTTAGGATTATATCATCCAGGCCAATATTGTGTATCATAATAACTTGCCCTTACTTGAGGGAAACTATAAGTTATGTAGGATGTCCAATGATGGCTATGGGGATACTATTTTTATGAATTGAGAGATAAATTAAGGACAAAGAAATTAAGTGGTTTTCTTAAATTATTTAATTTATATATTTTATGCTAAACTAAATGACATAAATTTATGCTTTTTAAAAAAGGAAAAATTTATTAATCTACTTGCTAAAATATAATTTCAAATAAAAAAAATTGTTTTTATTTAGAGAACTTCATGGAATTATAACTTTTGAAATAAAACAAAATATTATAATAAGCATTAAATAGATTAATCTATGTCTTTTTTAAGCAAATAGGTAAATTAAGGGAAATGAAATACCACTTTTGAAAAAATCTAATATTTTTAAAATTTAAATTTTGCTTAATGATATATCTAAAGTTCTTTCTTTAAGCAAAATAAAATATACTATAAGAAAAGTAAATATTACCAAAATTAAATGTTAATTTAAAAAACTTTGCTTATAGTAATTTTTAAAAATAAAAAATATAAGATTTCAATAATGATTAAGAAAATAATATTTTACCATATGTAATATGAATGATAAGAGGCAAAAAAAATGACGCAAAGACAAAGTAGACCCCCCCGAATTTGAGATAGGTGCAAAGAAGGCACATGAACAACCCCACAAAAATAAATATTATATTTATTTTTCTTTTATTCGATCCAATGAGAGGGCCAAAATTTCTTTTGTATGGCTACAAATATGTACAAAATATGAAAAATAAATAGAGTACAATTAAAAATCCAAACAAGATAAAGAGATAAATGTTATACAAAGGAGTGCTTCAGAAAATTGATTTTACCTTGGTTGGCATTGTTCAACGATAAAAAATTGGGCACCACAGTAGAGATCCTCTACGATGTACCTTTTACATCACCTACAATGAAGAGTAAGGTTTAAATAATTTTTTTTAATATCACCAATACCTACGATTGAAGAGGATGCAATTAGAGTTGAAGACATGAAGGAATTCTTCGAGAGAAGGTTAGATTGCCATAGACAACAAAAATGAGGAGGAGGTACTGAGGATGGCACACAACAGAAGGTACACACCAGATGTTGATATGAGGGTGCCACACACTAGAAGGCACCACAAACCAAAAAGTGCAAATGATATCCGAATGAAGAGTAGGCAACGTCGTCGTAAACCTGCAGATAAAAAATATTTCATAGAGAAAATAGCAGATAGTAATGGGCCAAAAAAAAATTACTAAAGTTTTCAGCTAAATGAATATGTTTCCAATCTTGAATGAGACGTTTATAAAGGAAAAAATTTGTTGTTCTCTTGGAGCACTGAAGAGCACTTGAACAGGAAGAAGATCAAGAAAACAGATCGTGAGATCTTCGAAACTATTATAATAAATGGAGAAGTCGTTATGAGATAAATATCAAGCACCCCAAAGCCAAACAAGGCCACATTGTTATAGAAAATATAGAACTTTGGTAAAATAAATAGACCAAGAGTCTTTCTATCTGACGCGAAGGGAGAGTTCCATCTAAAATATCAAATGAAGAATAACCAATTTTAAATTTGAAAATTTTTAGAATTTCCCACTAGAAAAGGGCTATGTTTCTCTTCTCCATGATAGTTGCAGCGAAGGCTTGGGAAAGTTGAATGGGCTACAAAATATAGAGTAAAAGAAAAAAAAAACATAGGTGATAGGGGAAAAAAATTATGTCCTTTTAAAATATGCTTTAGATTTATATTTCTCTCTTATATAGATTACGCAGGTACGGTTTTGGAGCGGTCGAACTGCACGTTAAGCAGGAGAAAAAGAATATAAATATATATGCATATGATGAGGGTATTAAATTTTAAAAAATCACCTATAATGAGACATAAAAAATAATTTAAAAATCAACCTATGCTCGTTTAGAAGGAGGTTATAAGAAGCATAATTCAGATTCAAAAAATATTCAAGTTGCTTATAAAAAGTAGTGAATACAATGAAGGAATTTTTTTGAAAAATTTTCATTCATGATAAAACAAATATTAGATAAACTGAGAAAAGTATTACCAAAAGTAAAATATCTCAAAAAAATTGCATCTAAGATCAAAACACCATTTTCTTTAAGGAAAGAAAAAAAAAAAGATTAAGAACCAGTTCATAAAACCTCCTTCAAGAGAGAATGCTAGCAGAATCTATCCTGCTTTGGTACCATGTTAGAATTCCCAATATTAGAACTACAAAGTATTACAAGAATTTGAAGAAGCAAATAAAAACTGATTGAGTTATTCCAAGGATCAACATTTTATAAATAGAAAAGTTTATCATTGAGAGCCGTTGGATTACAACAACTCATCAAACCTAATGAAGACACCACTAAGAGTTTTCCTGAAACATGGAGGAGTGGAAACTCAAGTGTATCTATCCTAGTAGAAATTAAGATAATATCTACTTATTCTAACATATTATGATAATATTAGAATTTATTTGCATAAAATATATGATAGCCTATAGAAAAATATATCTGTGAAACAATACAAGGTCAATCATTGACTCAAGTAAAGATTAATACAATGTATTTCAAAAAGTAAGAAGAGAGAAAACAAACTCAAAGGGATATTAATTTGGGAAAGTGAAAAAAAATATAATAGTTATTGACATGAAGTGGTGTGAGTATCACAAATAGGAACAAAATTTGATGATCACAATAGGTATTTGAATATTAGGATTATGAATAAGGCCCATTAAAAAGAGTTATGGAATTAATAGGTTGTTATAGTCCTAAATTTATAACTAATATAGATTTTTCTTTTCATCATATCAAATAATATTTGAACTCTAAATATAAAAAATATTAAGGAATAATAACATATTAGGAATGAAGCAATTAACTAATTCAAAGATCTTTTATTAGAAATTGGATGAGAGGATGAAAGTAATATTTTATTTTGACATATGAATCATTATCATCACATGTAGATAGAATTGAATATTTATGGGAAAGGTCTCTATGGAGAAGGTATATGAGGTAATTTTCTCTTTTGAACTTATAAGGTACCTAGCCCCAATGGACTTTTTATATTTTTTTAGAAAAAATGGGATTTGTTGAAAAGTGATATGTTGTGTATAGTTAAAAAGGCTAGGAAGAAACAAGGAAACAATAAGTAAGATTAATGCAACCTTAATTACATTCGAACCAAAAAAAAATTAGGAATAAAGGTTTTTGATAAACTTTCTCACATAATAGTTTGTAAAATAATTTATAAGATAAATTTAAAATATATTGTAAATAGACTTAAAAACATTTTATATTTTCTCATATTGAAGGAAAAATAGTGTTTTGTTCATGGTAAACAAACTTTTGATGGTATAATCATTATATAAAATACCATATATTCTCTACAGGGAACTAGAACGTCTCCAAGAAAGATCTTTGCAGGGAGTTACTAGTGACTTGGAAAGATGGTTGCCGAATCGCCCGGTGGCCCAATCCCCACCCTCAAAAAATAAAATCTAGGCATGCTTCTAAAAATAAATATGAGGAAAGCATATAATAGGTTTCCTATAAATTTCTATATATTATTATTAGGATTAGATATTAATTTATGCATCGAAAATATTATATTTAGATGAATGGATCTTATATCGGATACATAAAATCATTCGATGGACTATTCTAGGGTACCTACTATCTCTTTATAGGATAAATGAGATTTATCAAAACACGTGTACATAGAAAAATAGGTATGTAGGAAAGCCACATATGGCTACTCCAAAAATTAACATAGGGCTTCCACACACACATATGCAAATAAAACTCAAAAATAGGTATAAACTATAGGCGCATACATAGATACATAAATGGGTTAGTAGATAACCATAAATGGTTAGTCTAAAATTTGATGAAAGCATCCATCTATATGTTTAAGTAATTTTATACAAAGATTTATTGGTCATAGTGGAACAATCTATGATAAAACAATACATACCTTATAAAATAAATGCAACATATCTTACCACAAGTTGCTCAAGAACCAACTACTCCAAAGAAATAAATGAAAGAAAATATTACAAAGGAATACAAATGCAAATCGATCGATTTTTTACAAGCCTAAAACTACTCCTATTTATGGCCTATAAATAGGAGGGTTTCCCTTCAAAATTATCTATACATGGATTTGATAATCGTAGCTACCTCTTTTAGGGATCTAAAACATTAAATGAGGTACCCTTGGTTATAACAACTACCATAATTGGGATAGTCATCACCATTATTATCTTAAATGAATGTTTGAACAACTTAATTAAGATGTTATCTGGCAAGTGGTCTTTATCTTCATTGGTGGGAATACATTAACTCAACTTACCTTCCTCTATAATATTTTCTTGTTCTTTGACTTGACCAAGATGTTTGTGGTAGCTCAAAATATTTGGTGTGCACTTGGTTCTTTTAAAAATTAAGGTCTTTCTATAGACTAGTCAAGGATTTTACCACTAGAGCTTATTCAAGGACCATACAAATTTTTATATCAATGTTTTTCAAAAGGAAAGACTTATTCGACTTATCTCTTCATCATTACATTTATTAGGAATTTTCTTTTCTTAATAAATTTTACATAATCTTTGACTATCTGAACACATCTCAGCTTCCTCCAACTGAATATATATATCATCCTTCAAGGAGACATCAACTATGATCAAAAAAGGCTTTCTTCTTGGCTCATAGTCTTTATAAAGTTTTGATCACCTGTGATCAATAAAAATTCTTAATCACAAATTAGTTATGAGAAATCACTATAGTTTTGGTGGCTGATAGAGGTCTTCTATCCTACTTGAAGAACTCAAAATTGTCTTTATCCTTTGTTCATAGTCTTTATCAAGTTCTAATTATCTTTGATTGAAACTTTGCCTTAGGTGCAAATCAATAGTGAAAAATTACTATAGTTTCACAACTAAAATATTACACGTTTTGTGGAGAATTGGTCGTACCATTATTTATCGATACATATGGATTGAAAGAAATTATAGTATTGTATGATTGTCTCTCTTGTAAAATGTTTATAAGAATATTCCTCATCTAGGAAGTCTCAAGTATGGATAAAATGGACTAGCTAACCATTACAAGATTTTAATATATATGTGCAAGAGTCATATATGGAGATGAATTTAACACAAAGGATATACATTGATCTATGGTAAAATAAAATCATCCACATAAAAATTAATTTTGATGGTTGTTGGAAAGTTAATATAGGAAAATCTAATGGAACTTCCACACTTTATTAAATTTAATATCATCTAGAACTGCAACGAATGGCTATATATAGGCTAGGTGCTTCTTACAAGAATCAAAATTTGGATTAACAAATGATATAAATAAATTCAATTGGTAGATTTTATAAATTATTATTATATGCTATCCAAAAAAATGGATGTGGAAATTAGATAAAAAATTAATCTAATTATAATGTTATAGAAATGAGATTCAAAAGATATTCAAGTTGCTTATAAAAAGTAGTGAATACAATGAAGGAAATTTTTTGAAAAAATTGCATTCATGATAAAACAAATATTAGATAAACTGAGAAAAGTATTACCATAAGTAAAATATCTCAAAAAAATTGCATCTAAGATCAAAACACCATTTTCTTTAAGGAAAGCAAATAAAAAAAGATTAAGAACTAGTTCATAAAACCTCCTTTAAGAGAGAATGCTAGCAGAATCTATCCTACTTTGGTACCATGTTAGAATTCCCAATATTAGAACTACAAAGTATTACAAGAATTTGAAGAAGCAAATAAAAACTGATTGAGTTATTCCAAGGATAAACATTTTATAAATAGAAAATTTTATCATTGAGATCCGTTGGATTACAACAACTCATCAAACCTGATGAAGACACCACTAAGAGTTTTCCTGAAACATGGAGGAGTGGAAACTCAAGTGTATCTATCCTAGTAGAAATTAAGATAATATCTACTTATTCTAACATATTATGATAATATTAGAATTTATTTGCATAAAATATATGATAGCCTATAGAAAAATATATCTGTGAAACAATACAAGGTCAATCATGGACTCAAGTAAAGATTAATACCATGTATTTCAAAAAGTAAGAAGAGAGAAAAAAAAATCAAAGGGATATTAATTTGGGAAAGTGAAAAAAAATATAATAGTTATTGACATGAAGTGGTGTGAGTATCACAAATAGGAACAAAATTTGATGATCACAATAGGTATTTGAATATTAGGATTATGAATAAGGCCCATTAAAAAGAGTTATGGAATTAATAGGTTGTTATAGTCCTAAATTTATAACTAATATAGATTTTTCTTTTCATCATATCAAATAATATTTGAACTCTAAATATAAAAAATATTAAGGAATAATAACATATTAGGAATGAAGCAATTAACTAATTCAAAGATATTTTATTAGAAATTGGATGAGAGGATGAAAGTAATATTTTATTTTGATATATGAATCATTATCATCACATGTAGATAGAATTGAATATTTATGGGAAAGGTCTCTATGGAGAAGGTATAAGGTAATTTTCTCTTTTGAACTTATAAGGTACCTGGCCCCAATGGACTTTTTATATTTTTTTAGAAAAAATGGGATTTATTGAAAAGTGATATGTTGTGTATGGTTAAAAAGGCTAGGAAGAAACAAGGAAACAATAAGTAAGATTAATGCAACCTTAATTACATTCGAACCAAAAAAAAAATAGGAATAAAGGTTTTTGATAAACTTTCTCACATAATAGTTTGTAAAATAATTTATAATATGAAATTAAAATATATTGTAAATAGACTTAAAAACATTTTATATTTTCTCATATTGAAGGAAAAATAGTGTTTTGTTCATGGTAAACAAACTTTTGATGGTATAATCATTATATAAAATACTGTAGAACCTGTGCAAAATCTAGGCATGCTTCTAAAAATAAATATGAGGAAAGCATATAATAGGTTTCCTCTAAATTTCTACATATTATTATTATGATTAGATATTATTTTATGCATCCAAAATATTAAATTTTGATGAATGGATCTTATATTGGATACATCAAATCATTCCATGGACTATGCTAGGGTACCTACTATCTCTTTATAGGATAAACGAGATTTATCAAAACACGTGCACATAAAAAAATAGGTATGTAGGAGAGCCACATATGGCTACTCAAAAATTAACATAGGGATTCCACACACACATGTGTAAATAAAAATAAAAAATAGGTATAAACTATGGGTGCATACATAGATACATAAATGGGTTAGTAGATAACCATAAATGGTTAGTCTAAAAATTGATGAAAGCATCCATATATATGTTTAAGTAATTTTATACAAATATTATTATTAAAGTGGGGATTTTATTTTCCCACAATTTGCTCAAGAACAAGCTACTCCAAAGACATAAATGAAAGAAAATCTTACAAAGGAATACAAATGCAAATCGATCAATTTTTTACAAGCCTAAAACTACTCCTATTTATGGCCTATAAATAGGAGGTTTCCATTCAAAATTATCTATGCATGGATTTTATAATATTAGCTACCTCTTCTAGGGATCCAAAATATTAAATGAGGTACCCTTGGTTATAACAAGCATCATAATTGGTATAGTCATCACCATTATTATCTTAAATGAATGTTTGAACCACTTAATTAAGATGTTATCCGATAAGTGATCTTGGTAAGTGATATTTATCTTCATTGGTGGGAATACATTAACTCAACTTACCTTCCTCTATTATATTTTCTTGTTCTTTGACTTGACCAAGATGTTTGACTAGTCAAGGCTTTTACCACTAGAGCTTATTCAAGGACCATAAAATTTTTTATATCAAAGTTTTTTTAAAAGGAAATACTTCTTCGACTTATCTCTTCATCATTACATTTATTAGGACTTTTATTTTCTTAATAAATTTTACATAATATTTGACAATCTGAAAACATATCAGCTTCCTCTCTCTCAAGATATATAGCATCCTTCAAGGAGACATCAACTATGATCAAAAAAGGCTTTCTCCTTGGCTCATAGTCTTTATAAAGTTTTTATCACCTGTGATCAATAAAAATTCTTAGTCACAAATTAGTTATAAGAAATCACTATAGTTTTGGTGGCTAATAGAGGTCTTCTATCCTGCTTAGAGAACTCAAAATTATCTTTATCCTTGGATCATAGTATTTATCAAGTTCCAATTATCTTTTATTGAAGCTTTGCCTTAGGTGCAAATCAATAGTTAGAAATTACTATAGTTTCATAGCTAAAATATTACACGCTTTGTGGAGAATTAGTCCTACCCTAATGAGAGGGAAAATATAAGTAATTAGAGGATTTATATATCAATGAGTGAAGAGAACAAACATGCCAAAGCTTTTAGGAACACCAATTAACTCAAAAATACCCACCCTAACAAGAGGGAACCTATAAGTATTTTGAGGATATTTGATGTTAAGTTTAAATTAAGGATTATACCCATGTGTTGTACGTGAGTTGGAGAGGAGAGGGCAATCCTCCAAGGGAGGTCCTAGGTTTGAATATCCACACTACCAAAAAGCTGAATTGGGTACCTAAAATCCAATTGATAATGTTGGTGCGGGCAGGGCTGGATGCGACTCCCAGGTGACTTGGACGGTGTAGAACCCCCTGTTTGTGGTCTCTTAGACCAAGGCGGCCCCGCAATGGGTTTTTTTCTTAAAAAAAAAAATTAAGGATTACAAATATGCCAGGCCTATATATATTGTCTTTTCAAATACCCACCCTTACGAGAGGGAAACTATAAGTATTGATAAGATTTGATACTTGGAACTTAGGATTATATCATCCAGGCCAATATTGTGTATCTTAATAACTTGCCCTTACTTGAGGGAAACTATAAGTTATGTAGGATGTCCAATAATGGCTATGGGGATACTATTTTTATGATTTGAGAGATAAATTAAGGACAAAGAAATTAAGTGGTTTTCTTAAATTATTTAATTTATATATTTTATGCTAAACAAAATGACATAAATTTATGCTTTTTAAAAAAGGAAAAATTTATTAATCTATTTGCTAAAATATAATTTCAAATAAAAAAAATTGTTTTTATTTAGAGAACTTCATGGAATTATAACTTTTGAAATAAAACAAAATATTATAATAAGCATTAAATAGATTAATCTATGTCTTTTTTAAGCAAATAGGTAAATTAAGGAAAATGAAATACAACTTTTGAAAAAATCTAATATGTTTAAAATTTATAATTTGCTTAATGATATATCTAAAGTTCTTTCTTTAAGCAAAATAAAATATACCATAAGCAAAGTAAATATTACCAAAATTAAATGTTAATTTAAAAAACTTTGCTTATAGTAATTTTTAAAAAGAAAAAATATAAGATTTCGATAATGATTAAGAAAATAATATTTTACCATATGTAATATGAATGATAAGAGGCAAAAAAAATGACGCAAAGACAAAGTAGACCCCCCCCGAATATGAGATAGGTGCAAAGAAGGCACCTGAACAACCCCACAAAAATAAATATTATATTTATTTTTCTTTTATCCGATCCAATGAGAGGGCCAAAATTTCTTTCGGATGGCTACAAATATGTACAAAATATGAAAAATAAATAGAGTACAATTAAAAATCCAAACGAGATAAAGAGAGAAACGTTATACAAAGGAGTGCTTCAGAAAATTGATTTTACCCTGGTTGGCATTGTTCAACGATAAAACATTGGGCACCACAGTAGAGATCCTCTAGGATGTACCTTTTACATCACCTGCAATGAAGAGTAAGGTTTAAATATATTTTTTTAATATCACCAATACCTACGATTGAAGAGGTTGCAATTAGAGGTGAAGACATGAAGGACTTCTTCGAGAGAAGGTTAGGTTGCCATAGACAACAAAAATGAGGAGGTACTGAGGATGGCACACAACATAAGGTACACACCAGATATTGATATGAGGGTGCCACACACTAGAAGGTACCACAAACCAAAAAGTGCAAATGATCTCCGAATGAAGAGTAGGCAACGTCGTCATAAACCTGCAGATAAAAAATATTTCATAGAGAAAATAGTAGATAGCAATGGGCCAAAACAAATTACTAAAGTTTTTAGCTAAATGAATATGTTTCCAATCTTTAATGAGACGTTTATAAAGGAAAAAATTTGTTGTTCTCTCGGAGCACTAAAGAGCACTTGAACAGGAAGAAGATCAAGAAAACAGATCGTGAGATCTTCGAAACTATTATAATAAATGGAGAAGTCGTTATGAGATAAATATCAAGCACACCAAAGCCAAACAATGCCACATTATTATAGAAAATATAGAACTTTGGTAAAATAAATAGACCAAGAGTCTTTCTATCTGATGCGAAGGGAGAGTTCCATTTAAAATATCAAATGAAGAATAACCAATTTTAAATTTAAAATTTTTTAGAATTTCCCACTAAAAAAGGGCTATGTTTCTCTTCTCCATGATAGTTGCAGCGAAGGCTTGGGAAAGTTGAATGGGCTACAAAATATAGAGTAAAAGAAAAAAAAACATAGGTGATAGGGGAAAAAAATTATGTCCTTTTAAAATATGCTTTAGATTTATATTTCTCTCTTATATAGATTACGTAGGTACGGTTGTGGAGTGGTCGAACTGCAGGTTAAGCAGGAGAAAAAGAATATAAATATATATGCATATGATGAGGGTATTAAATTTTAAAAAATCACCTATAATGAGACATAAAAAATAATTTAAAAATCAACCTATGCTCGTTTAGAAGGAGGTTATAAGAAGCATAATTCAGATTCAAAAAATATTCAAGTTGCTTATAAAAAGTAGTGAATACAATGAAGGAAATTTTTTGAAAAAATTGCATTCATGATAAAAAAAATATTAGATAAACTGAGAAAAGTATTACCATAAGTAAAATATCTCAAACAAATTGCATCTAAGATCAAAACACCATTTTATTTAAAGAAAGCAAATAAAAAGAGATTAAGAACCAGTTCATAAAACCTCCTTCAAGAGAGAATGCTAGCAGAATCTATCCTTCTTTGGTACCATGTTAGAATTCCCAATATTAGAACTACAAAGTATTACAAGAATTTGAAGAAGCAAATAAAAACTGATTGAGTTATTCCAAGGATCAACATTTTATAAATAGAAAAGTTTATCATTGAGAGCCGTTGGATTACAACAACTCATCAAACCTAATGAAGACACCACTAAGAGTTTTCCTGAAACATGGAGGAGTGGAAACTCAAGTGTATCTATCCTAGTAGAAATTAAGATAATATCTACTTATTCTAACATATTATGATAATATTAGAATTTATTTGCATAAAATATATGATAGCCTATAGAAAAATATATCTGTGAAACAATACAAGGTCAATCATGGACTCAAGTAAAGATTAATACCATGTATTTCAAAAAGTAAGAAGAGAGAAAAAAAAATCAAAGGGATATTAATTTGGGAAAGTGAAAAAAAATATAATAGTTATTGACATGAAGTGGTGTGAGTATCACAAATAGGAACAAAATTTGATGATCACAATAGGTATTTGAATATTAGGATTATGAATAAGGCCCATTAAAAAGAGTTATGGAATTAATAGGTTGTTATAGTCCTAAATTTATAACTAATATAGATTTTTCTTTTCATCATATCAAATAATATTTGAACTCTAAATAGAAAAAATATTAAGGAATAATATCATGTTAGGAATGAAGCAATTAAATAATTCAAATATCTTTTATTAGAAATTGGATGAGAGGATGAAAGTAATATTTTATTTTGACATATGAATCATTATCATCACATGTAGATAGAATTGAATATTTATGGGAAAGGTCTCTATGGAGAAGGTATATGAGGTAATTTTCTCTTTTGAACTTATAAGGTACCTGGCCCCAATGGATTTTTTATTGGGATTTGTTGAAAAGTGATATGTTGTGTATGGTTAAAAAGGCTAGGAAGAAACAAGGAAACAATAAGTAAGATTAATGCAACCTTAATTACATTCGAACCAAAAAAAAATTAGGAATAAAGGTTTTTGATAAACTTTCTCACATAATAGTTTGTAAAATAATTTATAAGATAAATTTAAAATATATTGTAAATAGACTTAAAAACATTTTATATTTTCTCATATTGAAGGAAAAATAGTGTTTTGTTCATGGTAAACAAACTTTTGATGGTATAATCATTATATAAAATACCATATATTCTCTACAGGGAACTAGAACGGCTCCAAGAAAGATCTTTGCAAGGAGTTACTGGTGACTTGGAAAGATGGTTGCCGAATCGCCCGGTGGCCCAATCCCCACCCTCAAAAAATAAAATCTAGGCATGCTTCTAAAAATAAATATGAGGAAAGCATATAATAGGTTTCCTATAAATTTCTATATATTATTATTAGTATTAGATATTAATTTATGCATCCAAAATATTATATTTTAATGAATGGATCTTATATCGGATACATCAAATCATTCCATGGACTATTCTAGGGTACCTACTATCTCTTTATAGGATAAATGAGATTTATCAAAACACGTGTACATAGAAAAATAGGTATGTAGGAAAGCCACATATGGCTACTCCAAAATTTAACATAGGGCTTCCACACACACATGCAAATAAAACTCAAAAATAGGTATAAACTATAGGCGCATACATAGATACATAAATGGGTTAGTAGATAACCATAAATGGTTAGTCTAAAAATTGATGAAAGCATCCATCTATATGTTTAAGTAATTTTATACAAAGATTTATTGGTCGTAGTGGAACAATCTATGATAAAACAATACATACCTTATAAAATAAATGCAACATATCTTACCACAAGTTGCTCAAGAACCAACTACTCCAAAGAAATAAATGAAAGAAAATATTACAAAGGAATACAAATGCAAATCGATCAATTTTTTACAAGCCTAAAACTACTCCTATTTATGGCCTATAAATAGGAGGGTTTCCCTTCAAAATTATCTATACATGGATTTGATAATCGTAGCTACCTCTTTTAGGGATCTAAAACATTAAATGAGGTACCCTTGGTTATAACAACTACCATAATTGGGATAGTCATCACCATTCTTATCTTAAATGAATGTTTGAACAACTTAATTAAGATGTTATCTGGCAAGTGGTCTTTATCTTCATTGGTGGGAATACATTAACTCAACTTACCTTCCTCTATAATATTTTCTTGTTCTTTGACTTGACCAAGATGTTTGTGGTAGCTCAAAATATTTGGTGTGCACTTGGTTCTTTTAAAAATTAAGGTCTTTCTATATACTAGTCAAGGCTTTTACCACTAGAGCTTATTCAAGGACCATACAAATTTTTATATCAATGTTTTTCAAAAGGAAAGACTTATTCAAATTATCTCTTCATCATTACATTTATTAGGAATTTTCTTTTCTTAATAAATTTTACATAATCTTTGACTATCTGAACACATCTCAGCTTCCTCCAACTGAATATATATATCATCCTTCAAGGATACATCAACTATGATCAAAAAAGGCTTTCTCCTTGGCTCATAGTCTTTATAAAGTTTTGATCACCTGTGATCAATAAAAATTCTTAATCACAAATTAGTTATGAGAAATCACTATAGTTTTGGTGGCTCATAGAGGTCTTCTATCCTACTTGAAGAAATCAAAATTGTCTTTATCCTTGGCTCATAGTCTTTATCAAGTTCTAATTATCTTTGATTGAAACTTTGCCTTAGGTGCAAATCAATAGTGAAAAATGACTATAGTTTCACAACTAAAATATTACACGTTTTGTGGAGAATTGGTCGTACCATTATTTATCGATACATATGGATTGAAAGAAATTATAGTATTGTATGATTGTATCTCTTGTAAAATGTTTATAAGAATATTCCTCATCTAGGAAGTCTCAAGTATGGATAAAATGGACTAGCTAATCATTACAAGATTTTAATATATATGTGCAAGAGTCATATATGGAGATGAATTTAACACAAAGGATATACATTGATCTATGGTAAAATAAAATCATCCACATAAAAATTAATTTTGATGGTTGTTGGAAAGTTAATATAGGAAAATCTAATGGAACTTCCACACTTTATTAAATTTAATATCATCTAGAACTGCAACGAATGGCTATATATAGGCTAGGTGCTTCTTACAAGAATCAAAATTTGGATTAACAAATGATATAAATAAATTCAATTGGTAGAGTTTATAAATTATTATTATATGCTATCCAAAAAAATGGATGTGGAAATTAGATAAAAAATTAATCTAATTATAATGTTATAGAATTGAGATTCAAAAGATATTCAAGTTGCTTATAAAAAGTAGTGAATACAATGAAGGAAATTTTTTGAAAAATTTGCATTCATGATAAAAAAAATATTAGATAAACTAAGAAAAGTATTACCATAAGTAAAATATCTCAAACAAATTGCATCTAAGATCAAAACACCATTTTCTTTAAGGAAAGAAAATAAAAAAAGATTAAGAACTAGTTCATAAAACCTCCTTCAAGAGAGAATGCTAGCAGAATCTATCCTACTTTGGTACCATGTTAGAATTCCCAATATTAGAACTACAAAGTATTACAAGAATTTGAAGAAGCAAATAAAAACTGATTGAGTTATTCCAAGGATAAACATTTTATAAATAGAAAAGTTTATCATTGAGAGTCATTGGATTACAACAACTCATCAAACCTGATGAAGACACCACTAAGAGTTTTCCTGAAACATGGAGGAGTGGAAACTCAAGTGTATCTATCCTAGTAGAAATTAAGATAATATCTACTTATTCTAACATATTATGATAATATTAGAATTTATTTGCATAAAATATATGATAGCCTATAGAAAAATATATCTGTGAAACAATACAAGGTCAATCATGGACTCAAGTAAAGATTAATACCATGTATTTCAAAAAGTAAGAAGAGAGAAAAAAAACTCAAAGGGATATTAATTTGGGAAAGTGAAAATAAATATAATAGTTATTGACATGAAGTGGTGTGAGTATCACAAATAGGAACAAAATTTGATGATCACAATAGGTATTTGAATATTAGGATTATGAATAAGGCCCATTAAAAAGAGTTATGAAATTAATAGGTTGTTATAGTCCTAAATTTATAACTAATATAGATTTTTCTTTTCATCATATCAAATAATATTTGAACTCTAAATACAAAAAATATTAAGGAATAATAACATATTAGGAATGAAGCAATTAACTAATTCAAAGATATTTTATTAGAAATTGGATGAGAGGATGAAAGTAATATTTTATTTTGATATATGAATCATTATCATCACATGTAGATAGAATTGAATATTTATGGGAAAGGTCTCTATGGAGAAGGTATATGAGGTAATTTTCTCTTTTGAACTTATAAGGTACTTGGGCCCAATGGACTTTTTATATTTTTTTAGAAAAAATGGGATTTGTTGAAAAGTGATATGTTGTGTATGGTTAAAAAGGCTAGGAAGAAACAAGGAAACAATAAGTAAGATTAATGCAACCTTAATTACATTTGAACCCAAAAAAAATTAGGAATAAAGGTTTTTGATAAACTTTCTCACATAATAGTTTGTAAAGTAATTTATAAGATGAAATTAAAATATATTGTAAATAGACTTAAAAACATTTTATATTTTCTCATATTGAAGGAAAAATAGTGTTTTTTTCATGGTAAACAAACTTTTGATGGTATAATCATTATATAAAATATTGTACAACCTGTGCAAAATCTAGGCATGCTTCTAAAAATAAATATGAGGAAAGCATATAATAGGTTTCCTCTAAATTTCTACATATTATTATTAGGACTAGATATTATTTTATGCATCCAAAATATTAAATTTTGATGAATGGATCTTATATTGGATACATCAAATCATTCCATGGACTATGCTAGGGTACCTACTATCTCTTTATAGGATAAACGAGATTTATCAAAACACGTGCACATAGAAAAATAGGTATGTAGGAGAGCCACATATGGCTACTCAAAAATTAACATAGGGATTCCACACACACATGTGTAAATAAAAATAAAAAATAAGTATAAACTATAGGTGCATAAATAGATACATAAATGGGTTAGTAGATAACCATAAATGGTTAGTCTAAAAATTGATGAAAGCATCCATATATATGTTTAAGTAATTTTATACAAATATTATTATTAAAGTGGGGATTTTATTTTCCCACAATTTTCTCAAGAACCAGCTACTCCAAAGACATAAATGAAAGAAAATATTACAAAGGAATACAAATGCAAATCGATCAATTTTTTACAAGCCTAAAACTACTCCTATTTATGGCCTATAAATAGGAGGTTTCCATTCAAAATTATCTATGCATGGATTTTATAATATTAGCTACCTCTTCTAGGGATCCAAAATATTAAATGAGGTACCCTTGGTTATAACAAGCATCATAATTGGTATAGTCATCACCATTATTATCTTAAATGAATGTTTGAACCACTTAATTAAGATGTTATCCGATAAGTGATCTTGGTAAGTGATATTTATCTTCATTGGTGGGAATACATTAACTCAACTTACCTTCCTCTATTATATTTTCTTGTTCTTTGACTTGACCAAGATGTTTGTGGTAGCTCAAAATATTTGGTGTGCACTTGGTTCTTTCAAAAATTAAGGTCTTTCTATAGACTAGTCAAGGCTTTTACCACTAGAGCTTATTCAAGGACCATAAACATTTTTATATCAAAGTTTTTTTAAAGGGAAATACTTCTTCGACTTATCTCTTCATCATTACATTTATTAGGACTTTTCTTTTCTTAATAAATTTTACATAATATTTGACAATCTGAACACATCTCAGCTTCCTCTCTCTCAAGATATATAGCATCCTTCAAGGAGACATCAACTATGATCAAAAAAGGCTTTCTCCTTGGCTCATAGTCTTTACAAAGTTTTTATCAGCTGTGATCAATAAAAATTCTTAGTCACAAATTAGTTATAAGAAATCACTATAGTTTTAGTGGCTCATAGAGGTCTTCTATCCTGCTTAGAGAACTCAAAATTATCTTTATCCTTGGCTCATAGTATTTATCAAGTTCCAATTATCTTTTATTGAAGCTTTGCCTTAGGTGCAAATCAATAGTTAGAAATTACTATTGTTTCATAGCTAAAATATTACACGCTTTGTGGAGAATTAGTCCTACCCTAATGAGAGGGAAACTATAAGTAATTAGAGGATTTATATATCAATGAGTGAAGAGAACAAACATGCCAAAGCTTTTAGGAACACCAATTAACTCAAAATACCCACCCTAACAAGAGGGAACCTATAAGTATTTTGAGGATATTTGATGTTAAGTTTAAATTAAGGATTATACCTAGGTGTTGTACGTGAGTTGGAGAGGAGAGGGCAATCCTCCAAGGGAGGTCCTAGGTTTGAATATCCACACTACCAAAAAGCTGAATTGGGTACCTAAAATCCAATTGATAATGTTGGTGCGGGCAGTGGCTGGATGCGACTCCCAGGTGACTTGGACGGTTTAGAACCCCCTGTTTGTGGTCTCTTAGACCAAGGCAGCCCCGCAATGGGTATTTTTCTTAAAAAAAAAATTAAGGATTACAAATATGCCAGGCCTATATATATTGTCTTTTCAAATACCCACCCTTACGAGAGGGAAACTATAAGTATTGATAAGATTTGATACTTGGAACTTAGGATTATATCATCCAGGCCAATATTGTGTATCTTAATAACTTGCCCTTACTTGAGGGAAACTATAAGTTATGTAGGATGTCCAATAATGGCTATGGGGATACTATTTTTATGATTTGAGAGATAAATTAAGGACAAAGAAATTAAGTGGTTTTCTTAAATTATTTAATTTATATATTTTATGCTAAACAAAATGACATAAATTTATGCTTTTTAAAAAAGGAAAAATTTATTAATCTATTTGCTAAAATATAATTTCAAATAAAAAAAATTGTTTTTATTTAGAGAACTTCATGGAATTATAACTTTTGAAATAAAACAAAATATTATAATAAGCATTAAATAGATTAATCTATGTCTTTTTTAAGCAAATAGGTAAATTAAGGGAAATGAAATACCACTTTTGAAAAAATCTAATATTTTTAAAATTTATAATTTGCTTAATGATATATCTAAAGTTCTTTCTTTAAGCAAAATAAAATATACCATAAGCAAAGTAAATATTACCAAAATTAAATGTTAATTTAAAAAACTTTGCTTATAGTAATTTTTAAAAAGAAAAAATATAAGATTTTGATAATGATTAAGAAAATAATATTTTACCATATGTAATATGAATGATAAGAGGCAAAAAAAATGACGCAAAGACAAAGTAGACCCCCTCGAATTTGAGATAGGTGCAAAGAAGGCACCTGAACAACCCCACAAAAATAAATATTATATTTATTGCTCTTTTATCCGAGCCAATGAGAGGGCCAACATTTCTTTCGGATGGCTACAAAGATGTACAAAATATGAAAAATAAATAGAGTACAATTAAAAATCCAAACGAGATAAAGAGAGAAACGTTATACAAAGGAGTGCTTTAGAAAATTGATTTTACCCTGGTTGGCATTGTTCAACGATAAAACATTCGGCACCACAGCAGAGATCCTCTACGATGTACCTTTTACATCACCTGCAATGAAGAGTAAGGTTTAAATATTTTTTTTTAATATCACCAATACCTACGATTGAAGAGGTTGCAATTAGAGGTGAAGACATGAAGGACTTCTTCGAGAGAAGGTTAGGTTGCCATAGACAGCAAAAATGAGGAGGTACTGAGGATGGCACACAACATAAGGTACACACCAGATATTGATATGAGGATGCCACACACTAGAAGGCACCACAAACCAAAAAGTGCAAATGATCTCCGAATGAAGAGTAGGCAACGTCGTCATAAACCTGCAGATAAAAAATATTTCATAGAGAAAATAGTAGATAGCAATGGGCCAAAACAAATTACTAAAGTTTTCAGCTAAATGAATATGTTTCCAATATTTAATGAGACGTTTATAAAGGAAAAAAAAAATTGTTCTCTCAGAGCACTGAAGAGCACTTGAACGGGAAGAAGATCAAGAAAACAGATCGTGAGATCTTTGAAACTATTAAGTCGCTCTTGATAGATACGCAAATGCTCGAGAGCATTGACGCATCGTTTGTCAAGCAACGTAAGTTGGTCTAACCGGGCCTGCCATGCAGTGTCATCATCGATGAACTCTTGCATTGGTATGCACAGGGAAGGTATTTCCAACTCGAGAGGCATGACTACCTCAGAGCCATAAACCAACGAAAATAGAGTTGCCCCAGTCGGCGTCTGAATGTTAGTGTGATAAGCCCATAGGGCAAGCGGGATTTGAATGTGCCAATCCTTATGACTATCTACGATCATATTTTTGAGGATGGCGACTACCATTTTGTTTGACGCTTCTGCTTGCCCATTTGCCTACGGATAATAGGGTGTCAAAAAACTATGCTGAATTTTGTACTTTGTGGTCAAAGCACACACGTCTTTGTTCTTAAATGACATCCCATTATCCGAAATGATTTTGGATGGAATACTAAAATAACATATGATGTTATGTAAAATGAACTCCACAATGCAGGGTCCAATCGTAGAGGTAAGCAGAATTGCTTCCACCCACTTGGTGAAGTGCTCTGTGGTCGTTATGATGAATGTGTAACTACCTGACGACGTAGGGGAGATCTTTTCGATTAGACCTAAGCCCCACTAAAAAAATGGCCAAGCCGATTGGATCGACTGCAAGGCCTGAGAAGGTATGTGTGTCAAATTGGCATGGTGTTGACACTTCATGCACTTCCTTACATATGCACAACAATCTCGCTCTAAATATGGCCAATAATGGCCCATGCAGAGAATGCGCTTTGCGATGGCCATACCACTGAAGTGGCCACCGCATGTACCATTGTGAACTTGGGTGATC
The DNA here is from genome assembly GCA_028583015.1 of Wollemia nobilis. Taxonomy (NCBI): domain Eukaryota; kingdom Viridiplantae; phylum Streptophyta; class Pinopsida; order Araucariales; family Araucariaceae; genus Wollemia; species Wollemia nobilis. Next base: position 2,034,413 of record JAQPPZ010009575.1, read on the forward strand.
GTCCAAGTGGACTCTTGTTGGTCCAAGCAACGAAGGAGGATTCCTTCGTAGCTATGATGGTACAAAATGTCTCCTAACAAGACATGTTTTGTTGCTTTCTGCTTGAATGATCATTTCACGACATGCATCAATCCAAGTGGGAGGTTACCTAGCTTGATGTAATCTCGTATGGGTGTATACCAATCCTGCTAGTTGAAAACCTCAACAGTATGAACAACCAATCCCTCTTGAAGTTCATCCCTAGCAAAAGCTGAGCAGGAAAGAACTTGTAAGAATAGCATTGTGTTGCTATTAAGGGGAGTAGGGGAGAACAAGGATCCCCAGTTGGCATGATTTAGATAATCGTGGATTCAAGAGAACTTGTCTAGGGACGATTCAATCTCGGTCAGGTGGATTCCTGGTGTTAAGTCAGAGCTTGCATGCTCCATCGCGGGTTGCGATAGTGTTTTGACTTGAATGGTTGTCATAGCACCAGAAATGTCTTGTGGTATTAGTGACCCTAAGGAGGCCATAGTGTCCGTAAAATTATTCGATGACCGAGGGAGTGCCTCAATGTCGTACCATTCAAGATTTGCCAGGAATTTGTCCATAAGGGCTTTGTAGGCCTGTAGAACTGGGCATTTACATTGGAATACCCCTTTGACTTTGTTGACAATTAACAATGAATCACCAAAGATGTTCAATCGTTTGATGTTCATGGTGATTGTTGTCTGAAGACCTATGAGCAAGGCTTCATATTTGGCATTGTTGTTGGTGCACGAGAAATATAATTTAAATGATAGAGGCATTGGAGCCCCTTGCGGTGTGAAGAATACAATTCCCATGCCACCCCCTTGCTCACATTTAGAACCATCAAAAAATAGGGTTATGTTGGCCTGTGACTCAGGCTCATCAGAATCTAGCGATTCTGAGACATGGAAGACCCCATCATCGGGTAGTTCTATGGTCAGAGGCTCATCGTATTCGAGAGGAGCCTCTACTAGTTGATCGATGATGACTTGACCTTTGATGGAATTCTGTACAATGAACTCAATGTCAAACTTCGTCAACAACATGATCCATTTTGTCGTGTGGCTACTATGATAAGTATGACTTATCATGTACCATAATGGATTCTCCTTAGACACAACATACGTCATGTTGCTCAGCATGTAATGGTGTAGCTTTTTGGTAGTAGACACCACTGCTAAGTAGAGCTTCTCAACGTATGCATAGTTAAGTTCATAACTGACCAGGGTGCGGCTAAGATAGTAAGTAGCATGTTCTTTGTGTAGTTCATTTTTATGGGCTAGCATGGCACCGAGTGCCACCTCAGTAGCTGAGATGTATAAGTAGAATGACACTCCTGGTCTAGGTGGTTCCAATACTGGTGGTGAAGCCAAGTATTTTTTAATATCGTCAAAGGTTGACTGGCACTCGTCATCCTAGTGAAATGCTACCCCCTTGTGCAATAATTTATTCATGGGTTGGCACTTGTCAGATAGCTGCGCTATGAAGTTCTTGATTGATGCGACCTTTCCCTACAGGCTTCTGAGCTACTTGATGGTAGTTTGGGGGAGCATTTCAAGGATTGCCTTGACTTTTTTTGGGTCCACCTTAATGCCTCGCTTTGAGACTATGAAACCCAAGAGTTTTCTAGATGTGATGCCAAATACGCACTTCTTGAGATTCGGTCTAAATTTATGTTCCATGAGGCGATCGAGGATCTTGCTTAAGTCACCGAGGTGATCTGGGTGCAAAAGAGATTTGGCCAACAAATCATCCATGTAATCTTCCAAAGTTTTATGCATGTGATCATGGAAGATGTATGTCATGGCACGTCGGTAGGTGGCGCCAACATTTTTAAGGCCAAAGGGCATGACCTTATAACAAAATGTCCCCCAAGGCATTGTGAACGTCATTTTTAGTTGGTCCTCGGGATTGATACGAATTTGATTGTATCCCAAGAAACCATCCATGAGGGATAGCATTTCATGGCTTGTTGTAGCATCTACCAATGCGTCGATGCTAGGCAAGGGGAAATCATCCTTAGGACTTGCTTTGTTTAGATCTTGAAAATCAGTGCATATGTAAATCCTCCCGTCAAGATTTTTGACGGGCACCATGTTGGACAACCATGGTGGGTAATCCACGTAGATGACAAAATGTGCATCCAAAAGCTTTTGTAATTTGTCTTTGACCATTAAGGCCACTATTGGGTGCATCTTACGTAGTTTTTTCTTAACTAGCTTGACTGTCGGATCAAGCGTTAGATTATGCGTGACTAGCTACGGATCTAGCCCCAACATGTCTTTGTAGGACCATGCAAAAACCTCCTTCTTCTCTTTGAGAAGGGCAATGTAGTCGGCTTGCTCTTCGGGGGAAATACTTACCCCTAGATTAATGATCTATGGATTCATTGGATTAGAGTTGATGTCTACGTCAGTCGTCTCCTTGACTGACATGTGGGACCCGTCCTCCAACTGGTGTGGAGTTGGGATCAAGTGGATATCATTCATCAAATTCATATCTATGTTAGGAACTTTGGGTCCCTCTTTAGCATGGAAGATATCCTGAGTTGGTCTTGGGGCAAAATGAAGCATCTCACCACAATGCCAGTACTCTGATGGGGATGGTGGTGAATTGACGCAATCCCAGTCTATGGCATCTATGTCTAGATACAATGACTGTGCTGGATCAACCAGATTGTGGATGGGGGTGGTTAAGTCAATGAAGATCATGTTGATGAAATGATTTTGGTCTCCATTACCATGGGTGTGGTGACTCGGACATCCTTGATGATTTTTGTGCTCCAAATCGGGCTCTGGAGGTATTGGCATGAATGGATTGGCCCTATGTGTGGATAGGAGGACAGGGTCTACCCTCAGCACTAATATCACTATAGGGTCTCTGGGCGAAAGGTGCTCTCTGTATGCCCAAAGTGGCGAATGTAGCACTTGGTCCAATTGTGTTGGGTTTAGGTGCCACTCATGCCCTGGCCCTATGTTTAGTTGTTCAAATATGTCATCAATATCCAGGGGGTATTGTTGTTGCATCTGCCGCATGTGATTGAGATATGCCATCTTAGTTTCATCTTCATAATCACTGTTAGAGATCCAAAGGCCTTCGCTGGTTCCAACAACTGTTTGCGACACATCAGGCTCATCCTGCTTGAGCAAATTGATCTGGCCCCATCAGGGTTGTTCCGCTCTCTATGGGGGGACCTAATTATCTTAAGGTGGCACTTGCTCGATTGGAGCATCCAAAGGGAACATTGCCAAGAGGCTTTCTTTATAATCATCCATGGGGGTCACTTTTGAGTGATTGCTATCCGATTCGAAGGGGTCCCATGGTGCTACCTCATATTCTAACTCGTCTTCTAAAGATCCTTCCTAACCTTGTCTATATCCCCCTTGTAGGTGAGCTCTCGAGCTTTCTCCTTTCTAGATCAAAGGGAAGGGGTTGCAAAGGTCAACAAGGTTGGTCGTCGACAATGGGAGATAATCCCCTAATGTATATGTTGTGTTAGGATTGGCATATGGATCAAATGCCAACCCATCCTTGTTGCCTATCCCTAGGCCTTACATGTTCTCTACCAAGATGTCCAGGGGTAGGGGGTGGTTGAACCCTACTCTTGACTTGTTGTATGGCATCTGATATATTGGTTGGCAAAGAATGCGCACTCCTTGTTCATATCTGCCCAACCCATATTCATGCTAATTGCATTGACCAAGATATCTCAAAGCGAAATTTGGGTTGGAAAAATAGTCGACATCTTCAAAAAAAGGCTCTTCATCTTCTTCTTCTTGCATGTAAGGTTCAATGCCATTATCAAGGCTCCCATACACAAATTTTGTCTAATTCGGTGGGTAGCCTAGAGGAACAATAGTACCGATGGGGAGGTGAGGTCTCCCCATGTCCTACATGGACTCCAGTGCGGGTGTTACTACAATATTCTGCACCACATACTCTCTCAGGCCCGTATTGGCCATTTCAATGATGATTGTTGGCAATTGAGGGGGAGGGAATGAAAGTTCTTCCTGAGTCCACTCCATGTCGGGTGAACTAGGATCCTCGACTTCCATTCTGCTAGGCATCTCTGTAGTAGAGATGGTTGAGACTGATGGCCGTGCCTCTTCCAGGGGTTTCTTCCCTTTGTACTTTGGTGTGGCCACCGTAGGTGGCATCATTGGTTAAGGACCAGACGATGAAGATGGACCTGACTGGGGATTTGATGGACTTGTAAATGAGGATGCCTACAAAATCGGACCCTATTTAGATGGATTCAACTAAAAATCCAAATGCGTTGATGGAAGGGTCGATTGCGGCATTAGCTACACCGTATTGCAATACTTGAATGGCTCCAAGTCTACCAAGACTACATGCACTTGCCCTCAAAATGTATACTTTAAGCACTGATGAGCTATCGAAGGGACACACTTCATGTCCCTGATCCATGGCCGACCCAACAAGATGTTATAGGCCATATCACCCTCCAATATGTGGCATAATGTAGGTATAGTCTTTTGTACCACTTGGATGGGTAGGACAATTGTGCCAACTATCGAGCATATTGCATCATTGAATGCTCGTAGTGTATAGGTGGAGGCCACTATGTGAGATGTGGGCAAATTTAGGTGCTTCAAGGCCACTATTGTAATGATATTACTAGATGAGCCAGTGTCCACCAATACCCTATTGTATGGAATCCCGTTGACCCACACGATGACGTGCAGGGGTGGATCCGCCATGTCACCAGCCACTGATTTCAATTTGTCCTCTCGAAAGGTGATGACTAGCTTAGTGCATCATTTGACATGTCCGACGAAGTTGTTGAAGGATTTTACTTCATGGGGCTACAACTTGATGGCTTTTAGTATCTCCATTAGAGCCTCCCGATGGGGCGATGATTGTTGTATGAGCTCGTAGATGGAGAAAGTAGACGATGTGGTCCTCAAACTCTGGGTGAGTTTGGTTTGAATCGTGGCCACTGGTCTAGGCGGAGCAGGTTGCATAAGGTGTTGTTGTGGTTGTGACGTTGTTGGCACCTCTCCTATAGCTGCTGCGGGGGCAGCTGTGCTCAGGTACCTCTTATTTTGAGTCACTATACTAATCATCCCTACATACCCCTACATGGGGTAGTTCTGTGTTACCTCATTGACTTGTAGGGTCTTTTCTTGTGCATCATGGGTAGGCAAGGGGTCCTTAAAGACCTCCATTTATTGGTTGCTTGCTGCCAAGGGATTATCCACCGCTAATGTCTTGTTATATTTTAGGTCTTGCACCAAGCCTTTAAATTTACAACATGCATTAAGGTCATGTCCCTTCCGTCTATGGAACCTACAGTATAGGTCTTCCATGTAGACCTTAGTCTTTGGTGCATTGGGGTCTATGGGTTGACTCTCGAGCAGGTTGATCAATTTTTCCGCTAATAAATGGTCAAACAGGGAGTCTATGGACTTTGTGTAAGGTGTGAATTGTTACCTAGGGCGACGCTACTTATTTTGTTCTTGCCTCTGATTTTCTCTGTCATAACTGTTAAGAGGCATTGCCTGATAGTTATACTTTTGGGGCTATGTTGCTTGTGCAGGCTTAGGGATGTTTATAGCAACCTGATTTACCGCAACGGGTTTCTATTGTGTGGTCCCTGTTTTTGTGTTCTTAGACCATTCTTTCTTCTTTGGCTTGGCTATCTCACCATATTGAATCTTGATCTCCTCAATGATTCTGGATTGTGCTAGAGCTTCCTCTAAAGTGGCATATTACTACAGTTACAATAGCATGAAGATCAATCTCAAATAGCTCTTTGAGAACATTTGGGTGAGGTTAGACATAGGAGGGAGGTAGGGCAGCTTTGAAAGTAAAGTCCTCCACCGGTTCCCATAGGTTGCCATGGTTTCTTCCTCATACTGCTTGAGGCTAGCTAGGTCGCTTAGTGATGCCTTCTTCTTGGTTTTGAAGGCGAAGCATTCGAGGAACTCATCCACTAGATGATCTAAGTTACTAATGTTGTGCTTTGGTAATTGAGTGAACCAATCCGAGGTAGGGCCTGCGAACGTGGTGATGAATGTTCTTAGCAACAAAGCATCATTGTCTTGAATTCCAAAGCATTGGCTCAAGAATCTAGTCACGTGTTCTTGGGCATCCTCCTCACCTCTAAATATTTCCAACTAGGGTAGCTTAAAGTATTCGGGGTAAGGGGGTGCTGGCACTGACGGATGCATTGGGTGACTGTGAAGTTGGTGTAAAGTGGGATTTTGGGGCCCAGAAGTCTTGGTCTCCACAGACTCTAAGTGCTCTAGCAGCGCTTTATATGCATTGAAAGATTTGATATCTTCCTCCTTGGTTAGTTCCTGCTGTGGGTTGTTGGAAACTTGAGGCCTATGGAGGGGTGGCCGGATAGCACCCCCTCTACCTTGGTAGGGTGTTTCGGCCCGCTCTTCTTCTTGCTCATACTCCTCATAGGCTCCCTAAGGAGTTTCAAGGTGAGACCTATAAACATGGGTGGGTCCCCGCAGAGGGTGCCTATCATTGTTCCTAGGAGTGGCTTCCCTCTCAGGTCTAGGAGGTATCGGAGGCAACGCTTGGTAAGGTCATGGGGATCTGTATCGCACCAAGGGGTTGTGCCTCTCATACAATTTTGCTCTTTGGGTGCGAGGGGTTGGAACCCTCTCAGGCACAGTTTTATGGAGCAGCTCATATGTTTGATGTCGAATGCACTCTTTGCTAAGGTGATACAAGTGCTCCAAATGTTTTTGGTCTTGCTTAAGCTACGTGATTTATGCTTGGCAGGCGGCATGTTTGGCAAATGCCAAGTCAATTTGTTCCACCATCTTAGGTCTAGGGGGCCTAGATGCCTCTCCTACATGTTTATCTCGGTCATGATGATCCGATATCTCTATGGGTCACTTTCCTCTATCGAGGTTGGCGGTATTTACCCGAGGTTCTCGCCTTAGTAGGTGATTCTAGTAGATGGCAGGTGCAGAGGCACATTGCTCCCATGCTGTGTATTGCTCTTGAGGAATGTGATAGTCTTCCTCGTGCTCCCTTTCGTATAGATGAAAGGGGAAGGCAGAGTTGGCTCGCCCTGTTTGAAGAGCCTTGTGCTCTAGATTTGACTTGTTATTCCTAACAGTGATGAGGGGTAGAGGAGAGATGACATAATCATGTGGCCTCTCCTCATAGACCCTATGTTTTTCTAGTGCTTCATTTCATGGTGGCCACTCATACCGAGCATCTAAAGGAGCCTTCGCATTTATATTGAGTGCCACATGTAGGGACTCCTCCTAAAAGGGTCTATGTTGGATGAGAGTGCCCCTCGAAGGGGTGCATCTATAGTCCCATTCTAAAATGGCATGATGTGGACTATCTTGTGGGTCGGGTCACCAAGGTGGTATGACCAAGTCCTTGGGGCTATATCGAAGGTGACTTGTGCCCCCTTGTACACCCTTCGTAGCTCCTACCCGTGATTAGGCTTGGCTACGAGTGTACACCATGGTGGTGTCTCTCTAAAATCTATGTAGGGTTTTATCTCTTTTTTTTATTTTTATGCTACACTAAATATAAAATATCACACACACACAAAGCAATGATTATCTCATTTAAAGATTAAAGGTGTGCTCTAAACCTGGTTTAGTGTGTTTTGATTTTTGTTTTAACAGTTTTGTAAAGAACATTTTGTAGCAAATGCAATATGATGGCTCTTATGACTCCCAAAAATGGTCGCCCCTTCGATATACCATTGTCAGGATGTTATACCAAACCTCTCTATATACCCACCCTTACATGAGGGAAACTATTGGTACGCGAGAGCAGAATGGTACGTGGAACATAGGCGGTACGAAAGGGGGATCACCCTATTTTTGACACCTACCATAGAAGACTTATCCTCATACACTGGGAATCACCCCAGCTACACTTGGTCAGCTTTCATCAAGATTTACATCTAGCAACAGTAGCAATTGGGGTTATGGATGCAAAAATTCAAGCCAAGGTGGTGATGAAATCCACCGTTGGTCTTGATCAAAGGCTGGGGTTTTACGACCAGCTCCTTGGTGTTGAAATCACCATGTGATGTGTGGGGTTCTTTTTATTTTGTGTAAAATAAATCAAACATGTAGTAAAAACTTTCCCTAAGAAAGCAAATAACCAGAAAATAGAAAACAAAAAACAGAAAATGATAGAAGGTGTTTAGGACCTCTACCTCTTCTCTGCCCAAATAGGATGCCTTTGAGTTTTTATTATGAAACTGCATAGAAAGCTATTCATCCTTTGGTGGGATGAATAACAGAGCTGTATTCATCATAGGGTGGGACGAATTCCCATTCACCCCAGGGTGGCACAATTTTCAGCTCTGTACTCGTCACAGACTGGAATGAACAACAGTCTAGCGTTTGAAAACTTGGTACCTGCAAGCAAAAACAAGCGATTTTTGATTAGAAGTTTGATGTCAAAAATAGAGGATAGGGTCCCACCGTGATCACCACTGAAAGCACAAGGATACGAAAACAAAAAGGAAATGCCAAGATGCAAATGAAACTAAACTTAACGCTAAATCCTACGAACTGAAATGCATGAAAGGAGAGAAACATAAATGCATTGAAACAAGGTATAAAAGCGAATATGGAGTACAATTTTTTTTATTAATATGCTTTAGAACCCAGTTACAATCTGTCTCCTCCCTTTTTAGGGGCTAGGAGCGTTAAATATGTTCTTGTCACATCAATAGATGGTATTCCTTCTTTCGCGTGCCCACATGTAGAATGGGCGGACCAAACATCACCGTACCTTGCATTGATGAGTCTTGAATCCTTGCTACTCCTCTAATTTCAGATCCTGCATTCAAGGAAATAGAAAATAGTTAGTAGCACCTATAGATAAAATGAAACATGCAATTCCCAAGCCTACGATTAGTGCATGCAAAAAATAAATAAAACGATAACTAAATAGCATCAGAATGATCTAAAAATTTAACAAAAGTGTGAGGACATTACCAAGAGGGCACTACAAATGGAACATTCAAAAAATTCACCATGGATTTCTAATCGCTCTGGGTGGGATGATTAGACCTACAACAAAATGTCAGAAAGCACTGTCCCAAATGTCACATTTGGTGGCTCCAAATCACCTGTAAAGTTTGGGGTTAGGTAAAATGGGGTATTTTGGAAATACCCAGAAGGTCATATTTTTCCAGTTTGGCCTCTATCACTGGGAATTTGATGATGCTACTTGCATGTTAGCAAAAGCGGGAAATACAAAAACATGATCAAAAAAGCTCAAAATGATGTGAAATTTGAATGACAACCTATCTAAGAAACATAGAATCATATGCAAAAATAACAGAAATGAAATCTTCTACAGATTTATTATCACTCCGGGGTGGGGCGATTAGGACTGCAGTAGTGCGAGGGGCGCCCAGGGGTAGGACGCCCGTAATTTGGGGACCAGTTTTAGCACCAATCCACTTGGTATGGGTACAAAACCTCTTGTGGGGTGTTGTCGGTAAATTTTGTAGGATGTTATGGCCAAATGTTGGGTTTTGGTTCTAGATTTGCGCTTCCAATAATCACCCAACGACCTCCCTTCCAAAAGAGATCGAGGATGTGAAAGGCACAAATCAAAATGTGTGAGGATGTAAAATTGTAGCACTTCATTGCTCAAAATTCTCCTTCTCTGTATATTTTTGGGATGAGAAGACTCACCATTTTATAGACCTAACGGTCTCTTTGGATGAGCATGCAGAGGTGCCACTTGGCAATCATGCCTTCCCAGGGGTGAGAAGATTCCTCCCTAATTAGGAGCTCCATGAATGCCCCTGTAACTGCCTCTAGCACTCAAAAATCCTCACTCACTCTCCCATACAATGAAGGAAGAGTTAAGTGGTGGATCTGAGCTACTATTTGTCAAGATTTGACTTTTTGCTTGTCAAACCTGCTATTTGCCCCACCCTGGAGTGAATACTGCTAATCATCCCTGGGTGGAATGAATACCAGTTTGTAATCATCCCTGGGTGGAATGAGTAGAGAGCAGAGTGCCTAAAAGGTGCCAAATTGACCTTTGACCTTCCAAAACTGTTGTGTGAGTGGTTATGACCACTGTTTAACCTCTGGGGGCTGCCTTGGGGACTGTGTGTGTCAATGCAATCAGTGTTTGCAGTCACATAATCGGATTGGTGCTATTTTGGTGTCTACACAACTCATCAAACCTGATGAAGACACCACTAAGAGTTCTCTTGAAACATGGAGTGGAAACTCAAGTGTATCTATCCTAGTAGAACTTAAGATAATATCTACTTATTCTAACATATTATGATAATATTAGAATTTATTTGCATAAAATATATGATAGCCTATAGAAAAATATATTTGTGAAACAATACAAGGTCAATCATGGACTCAAGTAAAGATTAATACCATGTATTTCAAAAAGTAAGAAGAGAGAAAAAAAACTCAAAGGGATATTAATTTGGGAAAGTGAAAATAAATTTAATAGTTATTGACATGAAGTGGTGTGAGGATCACAAATAGGAACAAAAGTTGATGTTCACAATAGGTCTTTGAATATTAGGATTATGAATAAGGCCCATTAAAAAGAGTTATGGAATTAATAGGTTGTTATAGTCCTAAATTTATAACGAATATAGATTTTTCTTTTCATCATATCAAATAATATTTGAACTCTAAATAGAAAAAATATTAAGGAATAATATCATATTAGGAATGAAGCAATTAAATAATTCAAATATCTTTTATTAGAAATTGGATGAGAGGATGAAAGTAATATTTTATTTTGATATATGAATCATTATCATCACATGTAGATAGAATTGAATATTTATGGGAAAGGTCTCTATGGAGAAGGTATATGAGGTAGTTTTCTCAATTGAAAATTGGAATAAAGGTTTTTGATAAAATTTCTCACATAATAGTTTGTAAAAGAATTTATAAGATAAATTTAAAATATATTGTAAATAGACTTAAAAACATTTTATATTTTCTTATATTGAAGGAAAAATAGTCTTTTGTTCATGGTAAACAAACTTTTGATGGTATAATCATTATATAAAATACCATATATTCTCTACAACCTATGAAAAATCTAGGCATGCTTCTAAAAATAAATATGACGAAAGCATATAATAGGTTTCCTATAAATTTATATATATTATTATTAGGATTAGATATTAATTTATGCATCCAAAATATTATATTTTGATGAATGGATCTTATATCAGATACATCAAATCATTCCATGGACTATTCTAGGGTACCTACTATCTCTTTATAGGAAAAATGAGATTTATCAAAACACGTGTGCATAGAAAAATAGGTATGTAGGAGAGCCACATATGGCTACTCAAAAAATTAACATAGGGCTTCCACACACACATATGCAAATAAAACTCAAAAATAGGTATAAACTATAGGCGCATACATAGATACATAAATGGGTTAGTAGATAACCATAAATGGTTAGTCTAAAAATTGATGAAAGCATCCATATATATGTTTAAGTAATTTTATACAAATATTTATTGGTCGTAGTGGAACAATCTAGGATAAAACAATACATACCTTATAAAATAAATGAAACATATCTTATCACAAGTTGCTCAAGAACCAACTACTCCAAAGAAATAAATGAAAGAAAATATTACAAAGGAATACAAATGCAAATCGATCGATTTTTTAAAAGCCTAAAACTACTCCTATTTATGGCCTATAAATAGGAGGGTTTCCCTTCAAAATTATCTATACATGGATTTCATAATTGTAGCTACCTCTTTTAGGGATCTAAAATAGTAAATGAGGTACCCTTGGTTATAACAACTATCATAATTGGGATAGTCATCAACATTATTATCTTAAATGAATGTTTGAACAACTTAATTAAGATGTTATCTGGCAGGTGATCTTTATCTTCATTGGTGGGAATACATTAACTCAACTTACCTTCCTCTATAATATTTTCTTGTTCTTTGACTTGACCAAGATGTTTGTGGTAGCTCAAAATATTTGGTGTGCACTTGGTTCTTTTACAAATTAAGGTCTTTCTATAGACTAGTCAAGGCTTTTACCACTAGAGCTTATTCAAGGACCATAAAAATTTTTATATCAAATTTTTTCAAAAGGAAAGACTTCTTCAACTTATCTCTTCATCATTACATTTATTAGGAATTTTCTTTTCTTAATAAATTTGACATAATCTTTGACTATCCGAACACATCTCAGCTTCCTCCCCCTAAAGATATATAGCATCCTTCAAGGAGACATCAACTATGATCAAAAAAGGCTTTCTTCTTGGCTCATAGTCTTTATAAAGTTTTGTTCACCTCTGATCAATAAAAATTCTTAGTCACAAATTAGTTATGAGAAATCACTATAGTTTTGGTGGCTCATAGAGGTCTTCTATCCAGCTTGAAGAACTGAAAATTGTCTTTATCCTTGGATCATAGTCTTTATCAAGTTCTAATTATCTTTGATTGAAACTTTGTCTCAGGTGCAAATCAATAGTGAAAAATTACTATAGTTTCACAACTAAAATATTACACGTTTTGTGGAGAATTGGTCATACCATTATTTATCGATACATATGGATTGAAAGAAATTATAGTATTGTACGATTGTCTCTCTTGTAAAATGTTTATAAGAATATTCCTCATCTAGGAAGTCTCAAGTATGGATAAAATGGACTAGCTAACCATTACAAGATTTTAATATATATGTGCAAGAGTCATATATGGAGATGAATTTAACACAAAGGATATACATTGATCTATGGTAAAATAAAATCATCCAAAACATGGGCTCATAAAAATTAATTTTGATGGTTGTTGGAAAGTTAATATAGGAAAAGCTAATGGAAATTCCACACTTTATTAAAATTAATATCATCTGGAACTGCAACGAATGACTATATATAGGCTAGGTGCTTCTTACAAGAATCAAAATTTGGATTAAAAAATGATATAAATAAATTCAATTGGTAGAGTTTATAAATTATGATTATATGCTATCCAAAAAAATGGATGTGGAAATTAGATAAAAAATTAATCTAATTATAATGTTTATCAATTATTAACAAAAATAAAATGAAAAAAACACAATATCTTTTAGATATTAATATATTTATAAAAAAAATAAAATATGATAACAAATTATTTAACCATTCTTCATTATAAAAAATTAAAATTTAAAAATAAAATAATAAAATCTATATTTCTTAGGTACTCTAATTGACTTCTTCCTTGATGAGATAGCCTCTCACATATCGGATTGACTTCTTCTCTGTAGATCGCATCATTGAACCCCCTATGTCCAAACCAGAAAACGTGGACTTCATTGCTGTTCAAATGGATGACCGCGTCATTATCTTCCAATAATTGCTTTGGAATGCAGCATGTATAGTTTCACGCGGTAAGTGGTTTGACTTAATCATCAGATGCTTTTATAAAGTATATATTATTCAAACACATGGAACCCGCAATAGCGATAATTTATAATAATAATATGAATATACAAACAATAACAACAAATTAAATTTAATATTAAAATTTAAATTCGTTCAACACAATTTATTTGATAATAATGTTTAAAATTGTAAAATAATTTTTGGTTACCATTTGTCATTCAAATGAATCTATTACTTTAGAATAAACTTTGTGTATAAATAACTAGAAGTTTACATAGAGGTCTAACACAGATTATAAGGTTCATTTAGCTCTAGAATATGATTTATTTGCGTCATTAAATCTTATGGAATGAGCAAGGAAAGAAGATTATTCAAATTCAAGACATCATGGTTCTATAAATATATATACAATATGAAATGAACAAGGAAAGGAGATTTTTCAAGCTGAAGACATCATGGTTGTGTAGATATATATACAATGAGATGTTTCTTGGTGTCTAAAGAGACTCTTGGTTCTTCCCATTCTAGTGGAGACCAACATGCCTCTTAGTTTCTTATGTCTTCAAATATACTATAAATAATGTAATATTTATCTATCATCTTCTCAAATTCCATTATTGGGTAGACAAACAAAACTCTTAAACAATTGAAAGTTCACAAGTGTAGGTATTTTTATGAAAGTATCCACAAGCTAATCTCTAGTGGAAATCAAGGTTATGTATAGTGGTGAATATTCATAAATTGGACGAATATTAGAATTTCAAAAATTAGAAATTTCCGAATATGAGGACCCTCGACGTTGGCCCATTCACCTAAAATTTTTAGGACCAATTCTTTATTAGGGTGAATTCACCACAATATATATCCAAACATAGGCATATTTGTACTAGTTGGAAAGCTCTTTTTAAGCGCGATCTAATGGTGGTATTTTTATGAAGTTATAATATGATTTAATAGATCAAAATTGTCCTCAAATATAACCTTATATTTTAGGGCTTCAAATACCCCATATTTTGGTATGAAGATGCTCGATTTGATTTGTTTAGTATTCTCAATGATTCACCTTGGTGGAAATTAGTTTCAACAATGGTGCCCCAATATGTGGCCGCATTGCTATTCTTATGCCTCATTACGTCGGGCAAGTGTACAGATTCGACAGTTACTGTTAAATCCTCGTCGGAGGACGGAGAGATCTACGCAGCATGTAACGTGGTCAAGTATGGCAACGGCACCGAATTCGAGAGCAACGTGAACAAGGTGTTGAAAACTCTGAAGGCCAAAGCCATGTACACGGGTTTTAGCACTGCCGTTTACGGGCAGGAGAGCCCCAACAAGGTGTTTGGGCGGTTCCAGTGTAGAGGTGACTTGTCTCCCGCCGACTGCCGCGCGTGTTCTCTTCAAGCGGTGGAAGCCGTGGGACGAAATTGCCCCAACGCCATAGGCGCCCGTGTTCAGCTGGACTATTGTTTTCTCCGCTACGAGAAATATACCTTTCTTTCCCAGCTGGACACCAGCTTCTGGTATGAGCTCGTCAATGTGAACAGCAACACGGATACTGATTTCAACGCGGCAGTGGGCGGTCTGATGGTGGATGTGGCGGGAAAAGCGCTTGCGAGCAGAATCAGGTTTGCTCTTGGACAGAGAGAGGTTCCCTCTTCCAACGTGACTATTTATGGCATGGAGATGTGTTGGAGAGACATGTCTGCCAATGACTGCGCAACGTGTCTGAGCAAGGGTATGCAGCAGATGTTCAGCTCCATTAAAGAACGCGTCGGTGCTCAAGTTTTCTTGGGCAGCTGCACTCTGCGCTATGAAATTTATCCCTTTACCAAAAACTACTAGGCAGAGTTTACCCTGTTCTTTTCTTCGTTTGCTTTCGTCCTCGGTCCAAGCAAAGCAGGAGAATGTGACTTGCTGAAGGAATACTTGCAAATAAAACAGTGATACTCTTTAACTCGTTCAAGGGCTTATAAAAGTAAAATTTATCTGTTTACTCACCTTAATATTGCACGCAAGTAATAGTATTACCCACAAAACTACTTTTATAAAGTATATATTATTCAAACACATGGAACCTACAATAGCGACGACGTTTACTAAATGAACTCAATGTCATAACAAAATACTTCTAATTCACCCACAATTTATAATAATATGAATATACAAACAATAACAACAAATTAAATTTAATATTAAAATTTAAATTCATTCAACATAATTTATTTGATAATAATGTTTGAATTTGTAAAATAATTTTTGGTTACCATTTGTCATTCAAATGAATCTATTACTTTAGAATAAACTTTATGTATAAATAACTAGAAGTTTACTTATTATTGTAGAGGTCTAGCATAGATTATAAGCTTCATTTAGCTATTGAATATGATTTATTTGCGTCATTAAATCTTATGGAATGAGCAAGAAAAGAAGATTATTCAAAATTCAAGTCATCATGGATCTATAGATATATATACAATATAAAATGAACAAGGAAAGAAGATTTTTCAAGTTGAAGACATCATGGTTGTGTAGATATATACAATGAGATGTTTCTTGGTTTCTGAAGATAATCTTGGTTCTTCCCATTCTAGTGGAGACCAACATGCCTCTTAGTCTCTTATGTCTTCAAATATACTATAAATAATGTAATATTTATCTATCATCTTATCTTATTCCATTATTTGGTAGACAAATAAAACTCTTAAACAATTCAAAGTTCACAAGTGTAAATGTTTTCATGAAAATATCCACAAGCTAATCTCTAATGGAAATTTACTAGAGATTAATCTAAGGATTCTAAACTTGCACACACCAATCTTTGATAGTATGCTTTTTAACCATATTGCTTTACACATTTCTTTTTTTACAACATAATATTATGTCTCTATGGATGCGAGTATCACTGTATGTTATTTTTTATACCATAAGATAGATCTAGATCATAGATATGACACATATATAGATGTTGACTTCTTATCATCTATAGGTTCAACATAATCTAAGTCTATGTATGCTTGACAAAATAACTTATCATTTTTATTGTACTCAAAGCCATATTCAATTATACCACAAACATAATATAGTGTCCTCTTTGTTGCCTTCAAATGGATTACCTTAGGTCCCTATGTGAGCCTTAAAATATTATTGCCATAGAGTTGATACCAGATTTGATATTTATTATGTACATGAAAATCCTAATCAATTAATGATGAAGAGAACCAAATAACTAAGGTGCCTTGTGATACTTGGATATGTGAACCGTGAATGCTCATTAACCAAAATAATTGAAATACAATGCTTATATACATTGGAAAATAACAACTTAGATATTGTGTGAGAGAAGTTAGGGGAGAGGTTTAAGGGGAGAGTAGAATAGTTTTAATTGAGTTCTCCCACAATCCTTTGTCGCCTGCCATCCACAACCTACCGTCCAAACCTGCCGACCAAGCCTGATGACCAAGCATGAAGGTTAAATGCCAACATTCTCCCCCTTAAAGTTGAGAGGTCTGACAAGACAGTCTCTCAGCTTTATATATTGAGCTTTAGCCATGCCTTTGGTGAAGATGTCTGCCATGTTGTCCAAAGTGCTGCAATGTTTAAGCTCAACATCCTGGTGCTCCACCATGTCTTGGATGAAGTGATACTTCATATCAAAGTGTTTTGATCTGCTATGGTGGATAGGATTATATGCCAATTGAATGGCACTCATGTTATCATAGTACAATCTGGTAGGACCACTTTGCCTTTCTCCAATCTCTTCAAGGACTTTTCTCAACCATAGAGCTTGAGTACTAGCATATGTGATTGCTATATACTCAACCTCAGTAGATGACAATGCTACAACAGTCTACTTTTTGGAACTCCATGTAATTAGTCCTGATCCTAGACTAAAACAGTTCCTTGATGTAGATTTTCTATCATCTATATTGCTGCCCCAATCACTATCACTGAAGCCAACTAACTTTACAGAATTACATTTGTGGTAATGGATTCCAAAATCCAATGTACCCTTTACATATCTCAAAATTCTTTTAGTTGCTTGAAAATGCAGCTCGGATGGATCAGCCATAAACCTTGAAACAAGAGAAACAACATACTGAATATCAGGTCTTGTGTTGGTGAGAAACATCAAACTCCCAACCATGCTCCTGTAAGTGGTCATGTCAACCTTCGGTGCTCCATCATCTTTGCTCAATTGGATCCCATGACCCGTTGGAGTTGCAACTGATTTGCATTGCTCCATGGCAAATTTCTTGATCATATCTTGAGCATATTTGTGTTGACATATGAAGATCCCTCTATTTTTTTGATGAACTTCCATGCCTAGGAAGTAATGCATTAAGCCTAGATCTTTCATCTCAAATTGTTTCATCATGGAGTGTTTGAACTCCATATTCATCTTATCATTACTACCCATAAATATGAGATCATCCACATATAAACAAACTATGAGAATGTCTTTACCTTGCTTTAGGTAGTAGAGAGTAGGTTCACTTTTGCTTCGAGTGAATCCATACTCCTTGAAATAGCCATCAATGCGAGAGTACCATGCTCTTGGTGCTTGCTTGAGGCCATATAGGGTTTTTTTAGTTTGTAAACAAGGTTCTCCTTACCTTGTTCTTTAAAGCCTTGAGGTTGTTGAACATAAACCTCCTCAGTCAAGTACCCATTGAGAAAGGCACTTTTTACATCCATGTGCTGAATTTTCCACCCTTTGTGGGCAGCCAAGGAAAGTACTGATCTGATTGTTTCCTGTCTAGCAACAGGAGCAAAGGTCTCCTCATAATCAATGCCATATTTCTGAGTGAAGCCTTTTGCTACAAGTCTTGCCTTGTGTCTTTCAATGCTTCCATCAGCATTGAATTTGGTCTTGTAGACCCATTTACATCCAACACATTTTTTTCCCTTTGGAAGCTTCACTAGCTCCCAAGTATCATTCTTTTTTATAGAGGTGATTTCCTCTTCCATGGCTTGCTGCCATACATCATGAGTGCATGCTTTCTCATAGCTAGATGGCTCTAGCTGTGCACTAGTCATTAAAGCATAATTAACTACATCTCCTTTAGGATCATTTGAGTCATCATCTCCATACATATGCAGATTTTCAAGTTTTTGTAAAACTGCATTCATTTCACTAGCCTGACTTCTAGTGTATCTTTTCTAGAAATTCTTATCCAACATTTGAAAATATGGATGATGTTGTAGTGTTATTTTACCTCTTTATGGAGAATCAATATCCATAGGTGAAGAACTTACTGATATTTGTGGAGAAGGACTTGGAGTAGTTGCTGATGTACTCGAAGTAGTACTCATGCTTGGGCTTGGAGGAGTTCCTTTGCTATTTTTGGGCTGAATTTGCTGCACTTGTTGTACTTGAGAAGAACTTGCATCATGGGATTCATCATCAACAAAAACTTTTTTATGACCCCATTCTCCCCCTTCATCAAAAATCACATCCCTGGAAAGTACAATTTTATGCGTTTTTGGATTGTAGAGCCTATATGCTTTGGTAGACTCACAATATCCTACAAAAATACATGCTTGACTCTTGGGGTCAAGTTTCTTTCATTTTTCATCAGGAATGTGTGCGTATGCTAAAGAACCAAAAACCTTGAAATGTTTTACATTCGGCTTTTTGCCATACCACCCTTCGTAAGGAGTGATCCCATCCAAACTAGAAGTAGGACTCCTATTTAGAATGTAAACACTGGTTCTAACAACATCGGCCCAATACATGTTACTGAGATGCTTAGTTTGAAGCATCGATCTGGCCATTTCTACTATGGTGCGGTTCTTTATTTCCGCCACACCATTCTATTGTGGAGTATAGGCAGTGGTGAATTGCCTCTTTATCCCACATTCTTTACAATATTTTAGAAATACCTTTGAAGAGTACTCTCCTCCTCGATCTGTCCTTAGACATTTTACAATGAACTCACTTTGTTTCTCTACATTATTCTTGAAATCTATGAAGCAATCAAAAGCTTCATCTTTGGTTTTCAAGAAATAGATCCAACACATCCTAGAGAAATCATCTATAAAAGTGAGAAAATAGGAATTATTACCTATGCTTTTTGTCTGCATTGGACCACAAATGTCTGAATGCACCAGTTGAAGTGGATGGCTGGCCCTCCATGCTTGTCCTTTTGGAAACTTGGACCTTGAGTGCTTTCCCAAAGCACATCCTTCACAGACCTCCTTGTGTTCAACAATTTTGGGAAGTCCACATACCATAGCTTGAGAAGTTAACAATTTCAAGCTAGCAGAATTTAGGTGACCATATCTCAAGTGCCAAAGCACACTTGGATTTTCTATAGCAATACTAGCAAGTTGAGCTCCCCCTGGTTCCCCAAAATTAAGGGGAAACAACCTATTCTTGGTCATAGGTACTTGTGTAATGACTCTATTACAATTGTTTTTATCAAAAATTACACATTTGCCTTCATCAAAAACAAGTCTATAATTTTTCTCCATCATTTGTCCAACACTAAGCAAATTATGTTGGAGTTTGGGGGTGTAGTAGATGTCATTTACCCTTTTTGTGCCTTCTTTTGTTGGAACCTCCATGGCTCCAATGCCTTCAACTTGCAAAGCTTTATCATCTCCCAACTTGATTCGAGATTTATAGGTGGAATCCATTGTAGCAAAGAGATCTTCTTTGCCACTCATATGGTTGGAACAACCAGTATCCAAAATCCAAGTGTCAATCATATTTTGATCTGATTTTCCATAAGAAAGAAATAGATTTGATGTTCCTTCTTCTTCACCATAGTTGCCATATTGACCTCTGCCTCCTTGAGAAGTCCTGGACCAACAGTCTCGAGCAAAATGATCGGGCTTGCCACAATTGAAACAAGCTTTCTTTTTGTCACCTCCTCTTCCTTGATTGCCATTTCGACCTTGATTTCCACCTCTGCCTTGATTGCTACCTCTATTTTGATTGCCACCTCTGCTTGGATTTCCTCCTCTTTGGCTGCTTCTGCCTCTTCCTCTTCTTTTTCCTCTGCCTTGGCCTCTTCCTTGTCCTCTTCCTACTCCTTCATTGGATGAGAAGGCTTTATCATCGCCTCCATAGCTTGTTGAAGTAGACCCTTGTAATCTCTCTTCATGAGACATTAATGAACCGATTAATGCATCAAAAGTTAGAGTGGAAAGGTCTTTTGATTCTTCAATTATGATAGCAATGTGATTCCATTTTTGAAGAAGTGTTCTCAACACTTTCTTCACAACCGCTTTAGGTTTGACTTCTTCACCAAGAGTTTGCATCTTGTTGACAACTGCTTTGACTCTTACGCAGTAGTCTCCAACTTTCTCATCTTCATTCATTTTGAGATTCTCAAAATCTCGTTTCAGGGTCTGAAGCCTTACTTGCTTCACCTGATCGCTTCCTTGGAAACCTTCTTTCAAGGCTTTCCATGCATCTTGTGCAGTTAAACAAGAGGTAATTCTGGGGAAGATACTTTTCTCCAATGCTGCTTGGAGATGATAGAGAGTAGAGGAATTGCTCTTTTGTGCTTCTTTCTTTGTCTTCTTATCGGTTGCACTCAACGTAGTCCAATCTGTAGGTTCTGTGTAACCTTCTTCTACTATGTCCCATAGTCCCTTGCCTATGAGTAAGGTCCTCATCTTGATGGACCAATACTCATAATCGAACCCATTAAATTTTGGAATGGGTAGATTATTATTGGATGCCATAGCTATTGGAAATAAACTAGAAACACTCTTTTATTTCTCAATTACAATCAAAGCACTCTGCTTTTCAAAGAAAAAAGTTACAGATTTAAATCAAATCTAACTTGATCTACTCTCTCACTTATAGCTTGTTCTACCTACTGAGGTTCTCCTATCTCTGGATTGACAAAGTTGTCAACAACTGAATCACCGTCGTCACTGATGAGAATGATTTCGGGTGAGTATGGTTCTGGCTCGAGTATTTCAACTGAGTCACTGTTACTGAGATGAGTATTCTCTGGCTCCTGTGGTGCAACTCCTACAGATTTTGACTCTTCAAATCTGCTACCAAAGGAATTGTCTTCTGAATCAGCGTCATATCCTGCATCTGGTGCTCTTTGATGGGCTATTACAACATTTTGTAGGTGACTGAATACAATATTCAGTCCATATGTTCAAACTTTTTCATCAAAGGATTCGGGGTTTTCTCTTACTAAAAGAGAACAAAGGGCATGATAGCATCCAGTAGATCGTATCATGAATGATTACAAAATTCTACCCTTTGATGCAAAAATTATCCCCCCTTAAAGCCTCTTAGGCTATTACAAAAAAAATTTCACCCTTCAAGCCTCTCAGGCTAATACATAAAATTTTCACCTTTTAAAGCCTCTTAGGCTTTTACAATAATTTCCTCTCTTAGGAAATGTTTTTCTCCTTTCCTTTTTTAAAATGGTGCAAGAAATAATAAAAAAAGTAGTAATATTAATTAATAATAAAATTAAATATTAACTAATTTTTTTTAATTAATATACTAATTGAATTATTAACTATATTAAAACTTAAATTTAGTTATCTTTTGCAAAAAAAAAATAACTAATAAGGGGATTCGAACCTGTGTCAATCCCTCACTAAGCTCTTAGCTTATGGCCACTGACCAGCCACACTAACTCACTACCTTGTGAGCTAAGGAAAGGTGCACTCCTTTTAACATTTAATCTTCAACACACAAAAATAATTAAAAAAAACTTCCTTTTTACCTTGTTGTGATTCGAACACGCGACCGGGCAAAGGGCGAAGGCGTTGGGCTGGCTCCTTGAGCCAGTCGGGCTACAACACCCGACACGAAGCCAAATTGCAATACCTCCTATTTGAGCACGTTTGCTCCTTGCGACGGGAAAAAAAATAGAATGGGATTTATCCCACATTCGCTAGGAGGTGGGCTTCCAAGTTGTTTATAGCTCTCAACGCACGTAGGGAGTATCGATTACCTTTGGGAAATCATGTGTCCTCTTTTGTTATAGACTTCGACCAATAAATCTTTGCCATGTCACCCTGCTGCTACGTCAGCGTGCCACGTGTCCTCCTTCTCAGCGTGCCACGTGTCCTGTGTCAGTCCAGTGAAAATAGGTTTATTGTTCGCCATGTGTCCACCTCTAGGTCCCGCCACATGTCCACCTCTGGGTCTGTGGCTCATCACCATGTGTCCACCTTTGGGTCTGGAATGTGTTTCGATCCTTAGATCTGATGTCTATGCTCTGCTATCTGTGTTGGCCTCGAGATCTATGCTACCTCACCACTACGTTAGCTACTCAGGATCTGTGTCCCTATCCAATTTTCCTACCTCGGGATCCATTCCAAGGTTCCACTCTATGGGCCGCTCCTCGACCTTAGGATGTATGCCTACCTATGGGTCCTCCTGGTCAACTCGTGAGCCCTCGACCTCGCCTGCTCTGATACCAAGTGTGAACCGTGAATGCTCATTAACCAAAATAATTGAAATACAATGCTTATATACATTGGAAAATAACAACTTAGATATTGTGCGAGAGAAGTTAGGGGAGAGGTTTAAGGGGAGAGTAGAATAGTTTTAATTGAGTTCTCCCACAATCCTTTGTCGCCTGTCATCCACAACCTGTCGTCCAAATCTGCCGATCAAGCCTGATGACCAAGCATGAAGTTTAAATGCCAACAAGGTAGTTGTAACCCTTTATCCATTGGTGTTGCTTTAGGTTTATAGGTTTTTATCATGCATTTTTCTAGTATTTTTTTAGCATATTTTAAATGTGTGACTACAATGTGATTCTTTTTTTGCTAAACTTCCAAGCTAAGAAAATAGTATAAAAGTTATAGATTTATCATTGGAGCTTGCTGGTATCTTCACACCCATGACATGAACCATGGTAGGCACCAATCACACAAAGAATACCCACATCAATATCAAAGAAAATATATTCACTAAAAATTAATAGTGGGTGTTTTGAAATATTCTTTCAAGTATAACGCTTCATCACAACTCATGCCAACCATTATAACCATGGTACTACTAGAACAAAAAAGGATATTGTAGACACCAAAACAACACCAATCCGATTATGTGACTGCAAACACTGATCGCTTTGACAAACACAGCCCCCAGGGCAGCCCTCAGAGGTCAAACAGTGGTCCTAACCACTTTCATAGCAATTTTGTAAGGTCAGGAAGCAATTTGGCACATTTAGACACTTTGCTCAGTATTCGTCTCACCCAGGGACGAATACTAACTGGAATTCGTCTCACCCAGGGACGAATTCTGAAATCGTCTCACCCAGGGACGAATTCCAAGTTTAACGGGCAAAAAGAAGAATGGTGCCAAGTGGCAGCCCGAGACAGCTCGCTTGATGACTCCGCCTCGCACACGTGTGTGGGTGGATAGATAGGCCGTTAGAGGACTGTCACAAGGGCAGCTTATGAAAGCCCAAGTCAATGGAGGACTCCCCTCCCTCATGGGAAGACATGATCGCCACATGGCACCTATGACCAACACATGGCATTTGTGCTTCCCTCTCAAAAGAGACCCCATGGGTCTATAAAAGGTGGGACTTTTCTCACCCAAAGGGACAGATTGAAGGAGATTTCAAGCAACGAAGTGCTGCCGAGTTGAACACCCACTTGCATCCCCTTTGATTCACCTTCTCACATCCACCAATCTCTTTTGCAAGGGAGGTTGTTGGGTGGCTTTTGGAAGCTTGAATCTGACCCAAATCCAACATATGGACACCTGAATCAACCAATTTGCAGACATCCCAATCCTAAGAGGTTTTGGGCCCATCCCTAGTGGATTGGCGCCAAGATCAAGTGCCAACGGTGGGAGGCCCACTTGGGCACCCCCGCACTTTTCTAATTTTTTTCAAAAGCATTCTAGATTATTGTTTCAGGTTGCATATCATGTTATTCTATTTGGTTAACTCATAGCTTCAATTTCATAACATTTTGATCAGATTTTATCATGTTTTGTGTCGCTTTGTTGTTTCACTAACTTGCAGGTGGCGATATCGAATTCCCGAGGATAGAGGCCAAATTGGGAGAATCCGACCATCTGGGTCGTCCCAAAATGGCCCCAATTACATAACCCCCTATTTGCAGGCATTTTGCAGGTCCCGAGATTCGACATTGGAGCAGCAGCAGGTCGGCTTTTCCAACACAGAAGAATTCGTCCCACCCAGGGACGAATAGCAGTCAGAATTCGTCCTGCCCAGGGACGAATTCCAGTTGAAGGTAGATTGGCCGACTGTCTCAGTGGCAGTGGCCTTCTGGTGATGTTTTCTGTCCTCTGTCAGGTTTTCAGGTCATTTAGAGTCATTTTGTCTATTGATTTGGCTAATTATTTACATACATCTTTTGGCGATTTTAGAGAACAAACACTTACTATTTGCAACAAGTGCTACTAACATCTTCGTTGTTTCTTTGTTCGCAGGAGGAGCAGCAGAGGTCAAGGACTCATCGACATCAGCGGCGGCATCATCTTGGCCCGTCCATTTCAAGTGTGGGCACGCGGAAAGAGGAACCTTAAGTCTCGATTGTAGTCAAATTCTTTTAACGCTCCTAGCCCCCGAAAAGGGAGGAGGCGTATTTGTAACAAGAGATCAAGAAAGTTTAATGAAAGGGCTGTGTTTTCTCCATTTGCTTGTGTCTCTTCCAATGCGTTTCTTTCATTTCATGCAATTTACATTTCTAGGACTTAAGCGTATTTGATTTTGAATGCATCGCAATTAGTGTTTCCTTCGCTCGAAATCTCGTGCTTTCAGTGGCGATCACGGTGGGACTCTGTTCCCTGGTTTTTGAGATCACAAAAACTGATCAAATTTTTGTGTTTTGTGTTTGATAGGTACCTTTTTGGTTTCTGACTGTTATTCGTCCTTGGTTGTGGCGATTGCTTTACTGAAATTCGTCTGACCCTGAGACGAATTCAAATTCGTCTCTGGGAGGGACGAATTCTGTTCTGTAATTCGTCTCACCGAGGGACGAATTTCTGTCTGCAACTTTTCAGAGCAGAAATTCAGAAGCAACCGGTCCAGGCAGAGAAGAGGTAGGGATTTTCATGATCTCTGTTAAATTTTCTATTTTTGTTTCTGTTTCTTTAATTGTTTTCATTTAATCCTGCATTGCATTAGGAAAAGTCATTTATGCTTGTTTCATTTTCGCTAAATAAAATGAATCCCACACACTTCACGCAATAATTTTAAACCAAGGAGCTGGTCGTAAGACCCCACCCTTGAGCAAGACCAACGGTGGGTTCATCACCACCTTGGCTTAGCTTTGCATCCATTTCCTGATTGTCAACTGTTTTTAGGCGTAAATCCTGATGAAAGCTGATCGAGTGTCGCCGGGGTGATTCCCATGCGCGCGAGGATAAGTTTTCTATGGTAGGTGCCATTAACGGGACAATCCCCCTTTCGTACCGCCTACGTACCACGTACCTTCTGCTCTCACGTACCTATAGTCTCCCTCTCGTAAGGGCGGGTATATAGAGAGGTTGGTATATCGGCCTGGTTGGTATATTGAAGGGGCGACCATTTTGGGAGTTATATGAGCCGTCATAATGCATTTAAACGTTCTTCAAAACCTACAAAAACAAAACAAAACATCAAAATGCACTAAACCAGTTTAGGACACACTATTTAAACCCTTAAAAGAGATAATCACGGTTTGTGCATGTGTGTGTTCATTTCTGCTTAGTGTAACAAAAAAAAAAAATCATAAACAAAAAGATAAAAATTTACGCATTTTGTCACTTGTTCCAAAAAGCTCCAAGGATTCCCGTAATCGCTTGGTCACTCCAAAATGCCCCAAAGGTGTCCATGAACCCTTTGGTCAACCCAAAATCACCCCAAATGTGCCCATAAGTGATGCGGGAGCATCCAACAAAATATGGGAAATCTTATATTTTTCCCTAAATTTTAGTGCATCTTGTCGGGGCCATAACTTCTCAACCGTAGCTCCGATTGACACGAAATTTTACAGGGAGTTAGTTGGGATAATTTTAAACAAATACGATTCCCTAGAATCCTATTTGCCCAGAAAAGTCAGTTTTCGGGGCCAAATTCCATCATCTAGTGCCCCAAAATTAGGTTTTAAAATTGGGCACGCATTTTTTTGCACTTTTTGAGTCGTTCGGATGTCAATATCTCCTAATGTATTCAGAGCTAGGACTTGAAACTTCATTTTTGTCTTATCTACTATAAGAGGGATGCACACGCCAATTTTGGGCCCCATATGACTCATTTCAATTTTTAGGATTTTTAGAGAGACATCGTCATGGTGCTCACCCGTAGCCAAGCCCAATCACGGGCGGAGGCCGTGGGGAATGTCCAAGGAGGCATGAGTCATCTCCGTTACAATCCCAAGGATTTGGTCATACCACCTTGGTGACCTAACACACAAGGCAGTCCCCTCCACACCTTAAAGGAAAGGGACTACAGGGACACCTCTTCGAGGAGCACTCCTATTCAAGCATAACATTCAGCACACACCCTTCCATGAGGGGTACAGTCATAGGAGAGCTCCCTTAGAAGCTCGCTATGAGCGGTCATCGCGCGATGAAGCGCTAGGTCAACATAGGGTTCGACGGGAGGAACCACATGATTACATTATCCCTCCTTCACCCCCTCTAGTTGTCAGGACTACAAAGAAAAATCCAGAGCACAAGGCTCCTCAGGCGGGGCGAACTAACTCCGTCCATCCCTTTTTCACTTATGAAAGAGAGCAAGAGGAAGATCCCTACCTTCCTCGAGAGCAATATACAGTGCAGGGAGCAATATGCCTCTCGCACCTGCTATCTATCAGGACCACTCACTGAGGCCAAAGCCCCGAGGGAATGCCGCTACCCCCAACAAAGGGAGGTCACCTATAGAGATCTTGGATCACTACGATCGAAAATATCTAGGAGAGGCATCTAGGCCTTCTAGACATGAGGCGACAAGACCAACCATCTTAGAATCTGTCAAGCACGTCGCACGCCAAATGCAATTCACGCAACTTGAGCTAGAGCGACTAGAGCGACTACATTTAGAGGAACTGTACTATATTAACAAAGAGCACCTTCAGCGCCAGGAGGATGAGTTGTTCCAACACACTATGCAGGATAGCCAACATGAAAGGGAGTACGAGGAAAATCATCGCATTCCTCGAGGACAACAAACAGTGCGGCCTCAAGTACATGCCGCCTACATCGACGAGAGGGAAGCGACCCATTGAAATTTTAGATCATCAAGATCGAGGCCAACACATAGGAGAAACATTCGAACCTCCTGAACAAAATAGGGTAGACCTAACTGACCCGATAGTCGCCAGACATGCCACCCGTCAAGCCCAAATCACGCGGCTTAAACAAAGTCATCAGGAAATAGAGTATCGACACCGCTTGGATAGAGAGCGCATGCAACGCGAAGCGGATGAGTTACGCATAGAGCAAGGTCGTCAGGAGTTAGAGGACTTATACATGCAGCGTAAAGCAGATAAGTTGTGCTATAAACTACCTGAGAGGATTCCAACCCCTCACACACATAAGACAAAACATTATGAGAGGCACAACCCCCGGGTGCGAGACGAGTCTCCGTGACCTTATCAAGCATCGCCCCCGATGCCTCCCAGACATGAGCGGGAGGCTGATCCTATAACCAATGATGGGTGCCTTCCTCAGACATCCACCCAAGTTTATGGGCCACCCTTAGAAATTCATCAAGAAGCCTCTAAGGAATCAGAGCGAGAAGAAGAGCGGGATGAAATGCCCTATCAAGGCATGGGGGTGCTATCCAGTTACCCCTCCATACGCCCCAAGTTCCTCAACAAGAACCAATCAAAGAGGAGGAGCTCAAATCCCTCGATATATGCAAAGTGCTAGAGCACTTAGAGTCGGTAGAGACCAAGATTTTGGAGCTCCCAAGGCCCAACTTACATGAAGCTCCTTTCAAAGAGGATCAACCTTTAACCATAGGGCTACCTGATGATGCAGTCCTCCATGTCTCAGAATCTCCAGATTCTGATGAGCTGTACTCACTAGTTGAAAGTGAAGATGAAACAGAGATAGCCCATAGCAATCACATGCGACAACATCGGCATCCCATAAAATTTGAGGAAGCATGTCAACAGATAAACATAATACTAGGGCATGAGTGGCGTGTTAACCCACCGCAGTGGGACCAAGCATTACATCCACAACTTTGGGCACATAAAGATCAACTTCCACCCAGAGATCCCATAACAACATCAGTGCCGGGGGTAGACTCTGTCCTCCTATCCGTGCATAGGGCCGATCCATTCATGCCCATACCTCCAGAGCCAGATCCAGAGTGCAAAGACCATCAAGCTGGGGGTACCTCTATCCCTTGAAGAACCATAATCCAAACCAAAAAGCTCCAAGGATTATCGCAATCACTTGGTCACCCCAAAAGCTCCAAGGATTATCGCAATCGCTTGGTCAACCCAAAGGCTCCAAGGATTATCGCAATCACTTGGTCACCCCAAAAGCTCCAAGGATTATCGCAATCACTTGGTCACCCAAAAGATTATCGCAATCAATTTAAAATTCCAAGGATTATCCAATCACTTGGTCACCCCAAAAGCTCCAAGGATTATCGCAATCACTTGGTCACCCCAAAAGCTCCAAGGATTATCGCAATCTCTTGGTCACCCCAAAAGCTCCAAGGATTATCGCAATCACTTGGTCACCCCAAAAGCTCCAAGGATTATCGCAATCACTTGGTCAAAAAGTCCAAGGATCATCACAAAGCCAGGTAACCCAAAAGCTCCAACCATTATACCAATCACTTGGTCACCCCAAAAGCTCCAAGGATTATCGCAATCACTTGGTCACCCAAAAAGCTCCAAGGATTATCGCAATCACTTGGTCACCCCAAAAGCTCCAAGGATTATCGCAATCACTTGGTCACCCCAAAAGCTCCAAGGATTATCCAATCACTGTCAAAAAGCTCCAAGATACCTTGGTCACCCCAAAAGCTCCAAGGATTATCGCAATCACTTGGTCACCCCAAAAGCTCCAAGGATTATCGCAATCACTTGGTCACCCCAAAAGCTCCAAGGATTATCGCAATCTCTTGGTCACCCAAAAAGCTCCAAGGATTATCGCAATCACTTGGTCACCCCAAAAAGCTCCAAGGATTATCGCAATCACTTGGTCAAAACCCAAAAAGCTCCAAGGATTATCGCAATCACTTGGTCATCCCAAAAAGCTCCAAGGATTATCGCAATCACTTGGTCAACCCAAAATCTCCAAGGATTATCGCAATCTCTTGGTCACTCCAAAAGCTCCAAGGATTATCGCAATCACTTGGTCATCCAAAAAGCTCCAAGGATTATCGCAATCACTTGGTCATCCCAAAAGCTCCAAGGATTATCGCAATCTCTTGGTCACTCCAAAAGCTCCAAGGATTATCGCAATCTCTTGGTCACCCCAAAAAGCTCCAAGGATTATCGCAATCACTTGGTCATCCCAAAAGCTCCAAGGATTATCGCAATCACTTGGTCAAAAACCAAAAAGCTCCAAGGATTATCGCAATCACTTGGTCAAAACCCAAAAAGCTCCAAGGATTATCGCAATCACTTGGTCAAACCAAAAGCTCCAAGGATTATCGCAATCACTTGGTCAAAATAAAAAATAATCAAAAACAACAAAAATTTGCATCTCATATCTAGGCATACTCAAATTCATCAAAAGAGAGCTCTTCTCGCCCTTCATATTCATATTCACAAAAATCAATCCATCAAAAATACAAAAATATGTAGCTGCATTAAGCATTGCATCCATACATTGCATATTTGTGGTCGAATAGGTCAAAGGCACCATAGGCTGTAATTGCTCTGCTAGTCCATCTTATTCCACACTGTTCCATTGTACAAAAACAACAAAAACACCATGCATTGCTTTTACCACACTAGAGTCAGTGGTCTGTTAATGTATCAAGAGTTTTCATGATTCAGTCATCATTTTGCTCTTTAGCCATGTAATGTATCAAGTCAGACAGATTTTACGAAGGTAGAGTCATACTTGAAATAAACCTTGTTACGTAACATCCCAACACATATCAAGACACATAAAACAATTCCCAAGTTGTGTGAACGAAAGATGAAACCTGCAAAGTAATCCAGGTCACCACAAGCGAAACGGTTATCTTGCTCATCCCCCTGTGCGAATGACCCCAAGAATGCTGAGAGTTGGCAAAAGGACAAGCATCCTCCCTACCCAATTCCCTAAGAATCCCTAAAGTTCTCAATAATTGCAAAACATCAAAAAATTTGCAAAACGTCAAAACTCCAAAATTTGACATCCTACAATGCACACATCAAAAGGCACAAGCAATAGTGATTTTCGTCACTCCATATCCCCAATCCCTTGCTCAAAAGAAAAACAAATCAAAATAAACAGTGATCTTATCACTACAAACGAGCAAGTATCCCAATACAATTGAAGAAAAGAAGGGAGTGAACTTGAATCCCTGGAACTCTCAGTATTCTAACAGGTCATGAGGCAAGCCTCAGTACCGGTTTGGTTGATAGCCTATCGATAACTGGCGGTAAACTTCTCGCATGACGATATATCTGTCACATTAACTTGCGTACAGATCAATGTTTGCATGTGGATGAGCTAGCTTATGGCATCCTGGATAACACCGTAGATTAATCTAACTAAATACAACAAAGGAGTTAGTGGAGCTAATTCGGTGATCCTCAATACAGGTTCGGTTGAAAGCCCATCTGGCACTGGCGGTATCCTGACAAATACCACATAAATGAACTCAATTGCACACACAGGGATGTGAAATAGCTCGGTCAAAAACAAGTCCGATTCATACCTTGTTCAAAAGTCTTGTAAGATAAAGTACAATCATGGCTAGTGAGTTAAAACCGTCCGAGTCTCAGAAAACCTTAGCTACATTTCTAAACCAATTGCGCTACTTTTCATCCTTACAATACCATCAAAAAAATACAAAAAAGAAAAACCACATGTATACATACAAAGTCATGCATCACAACAATCGCCTAAAAACAAAATAACAGAGTTCTAAACAGTCCTTGGTGCCATAGCCAAACATCACAAACCCCATTCATCCATTTCATATCTCCATATCACATATAAATCAAAACCATTTGCATTCATCATAGCATATGCATCCATCAAAATAAATCAACATGCATACATCCATATTCATCAACCATCATGCACAAGATCAAAGAAAATCAAAACAACAAAAACAACAAATAAATGCAACACAAAAACAAAAAGCAATAAACATTTCAGACACAAGTGCTCTTGCACTTAACCTCTTGGCATAGAAAACTGATGTCGATGGTCTACATTGTCGCTATCCTACTCCCTAAGAAGGCTACCATAGCCGGACCGCTCCACGGGAAGACGGATTTTTGACAATTTCATCCCCAAACGACGTCACAAAAGGGTCAAAGCCCACTCAAAAACAACAAGAAAATCAAAACAACACAAAAAGCAATAAACATTGCCAGGAACAAGTGCTCTTGCACTTAAACTCTTGGCATGGCAAATCGACATCGTGGTCACAAATTATCACTATCCTACTCCCTAAGAAGGCTACCATAGCCGGACCGCTCCACGGAGACGGATTTTCGAAAATTTAATCCCCAAATGGTGTCACAAAAAAAAACAACAAAAACAACAAAACATGCAACATAAAAACAAAGCAATAAGCATTGCCGGACACAAGTGCTCTCGCACTTAACCTCTTGGCATAGAAAATCGATGTCGGGGTTCAAATTGTCACTCTACTACTTCCCCAAGAAGGCTATCATAGCCGGACCGCTCCACGGGAAGATGGGTTGTCGACGATTTCACCCCATTATGGCATCACAAAAAGGGTTAACACCCACCAAAAATAGGTCCAGATGTTGGAAAAATTGCACATGCTTAACGATAAACCATCTAAAGGCACCCTTGCACAAGTCATCTTGGGTCAAGCGACTCGTCGCTTTTCTCATGAAGGTCATTCCCTCATCGATTCGTCGCTTGAGGGGGTAGTCACACTTAGTCACCAATCAACAATCACACACCCAATTAAGGAAAATGACATGCATTCAAAGAATCATTGACAAAGACAATCACGCTCCTGCTTGGGGCAGTAAACAAGCAACAATCAAATCAATCAAACACTTGGCATTTCGTGAATCATGAACACAAGGTTCCCCCGTGGATAAAACGCCCTTCGCCTATTCATGACTGATCAATTGTCTAAGTTCAAGTCACACCTCACCAAAATAGGTTAACACTTGAAATCAAACTCCTTAGCTCGTCAGAAGCAAGGATTCAAGAATGCATGCCCTTTCCATGCTTGGGGCATCAAAAGTTGGTTAGGTTACCAAGAAACCCTAATCATTAGTGCTTTGGTTATCTATTTTTGCTCGGCGTTGTGCCATGCACAACGCATCCCAAAAAGGGGCATCTGTAGACACCAAAACAGCACCAATCCGATTATGTGACTGCAAACACTGATCGCTTTGACAAACACAGCCCCCAGGGCAGCCCTCAGAGGTCAAACAGTGGTCCTAACCACTTTCATAGCAATTTTGTAAGGTCAGGAAGCAATTTGGCACATTTAGACACTTTGCTCAGTATTCGTCTCACCCAGGGACGAATACTAACTGAAATTCGTCTCACCCAGGGACGAATTCTGAAATCGTCTCACCCAGGGACGAATTCCAAGTTTAACGGGCAAAAAGAAGAATGGTGCCAAGTGGCAGCCCAGGACAGTCGCTTGATGACTCTCGCCTCGCACACGTGTGTGGGTGGATAGATAGGCCGTTAGAGGACCGTCACAAGGGCAGTTATGAGAGCCCAAGTCAATGGAGGACTCCCCTCCCTCATGGGAAGACATGACTGCCACATGGCACCTATGACCAACACATGGCATTTGTGCTTCCCTCTCAAAAGAGACCCCATGGGTCTATAAAAGGTGGGACTTTTCTCACCCAAAGGAGACAGATTGAAGGAGATTTCAAGCAACGAAGTGCTGCCGAGTTGAACACCCACTTGCATCCCCTTTGATTCACCTTCTCACATCCACCAATCTCTTTTGCAAGGGAGGTTGTTGGGTGGCTTTTGGAAGCTTGAATCTGACCCAAATCCAACATATGGACACCTGAATCAACCAATTTGCAGACATCCCAATCCTAAGAGGTTTTGGGCCCATCCCTAGTGGATTGGCGCCAGAATCAAGTGCCAACGGTGGGAGGCCCACTTGGGCACCCCCGCACTTTCTAAGTTTTGTTTCAAAAGCATTCTAGATTATTGTTTCAGGTTGCATATCATGTTATTCTGTTTGGTTAACTCATAGCTTCAATTTCATAACATTTTGATCAGATTTTATCATGCTTTGTGTCGCTTTGTTGTTTCACTAACTTGCAGGTGGCGATATCGAATTCCCGAGGATAGAGGCCAAATTGGGAGAATCCGACCATCTGGGTCGTCCCAAAATGGCCCCAATTACATAACCCCCCTGTTTGCAGGCGTTTTGCAGGTCCCGAGATTCAACATTGGAGCAGTAGCAGGTCGGCTTTTCCAACACAACAGAATTCATCCCACCCAGGGACAAATAGCAGTCAGAATTCGTCCTGCCCGGGGACGAATTCCGGTTGAAGGCAGATTGGTCGACTCGTCTCAATGGCAAGTGGCCTTCCGGTGATGTTTTCTGTCCTCTCGTCAGGTTTTTAGGTCATTTAGAGTCATTTTCTCTATTGATTTGGCTAAATGTTTACATGCATCTTTTGGCGATTTTAGAGAACAAACACTTCCTATTTGCAACAGGTGCTACTGACATCTTCGTTGTTTCTTTGTTCGCAGGAGGAGCAGCAGAGGTCAAGGACTCATCGACATCAGCGGCGGCATCATCTTGGCCCGTCCATTTCAAGTGTGGGCACGCGGAAAGAGGAACCTTAAGTCTCGATTGTAGTCAAATTCTTTTAACGCTCCTAGCCCCTGAAAAGGGAGGAGGCGTATTTGTAATAGAGATCAAGAAAGTTTAATGAAAGGGCTGTGTTTTCTCCATTTGCTTGTGTCTCTTCCAATGCGTTTCTTTCATTTCATGCAATTTACATTTCTAGGACTTAAGCGTATTTGATTTTGAATGCATCGCAATTAGTGTTTCCTTCGCCCGAAATCTCGTGCTTTCAGATATTAAAAATATTGAGGAAAGTTTCTTGAATGGGTGTTGGAAACATGCATCCCCATAATCCAACATAATCTCCTTATAGACCTAATTATGCTAAATATGGAAAATTATATAATATCCTCCCATTAGAGGTGCAATTTAATCATTTATTTCTTTTATTTATAGGATGTATATTTATGAATATTTTATACCTTTAAATAACATAAGATACCTCCCTTCAAAGCTTACTTCAAGCATCATCAAAACTTGTCCTCGGTCCAAGCAAAGTAGGAGAATGCGACTTGATGAAGGAATACTTGCAAATAAAACAGTGATACTCTTTAATTCATTCAAGGGCTTATAAAACTAAAATTTATCTATTTACTAAATTGCGTTTGGAGTTCGATGAAGATGGATTGAGGAGGTTTCCCAAATGTTTGCAAAAATTATTCATGAGTTTTATTCTTTGATGTAGAACCACCTCGATTTACTCACCTCACTGGTCATCTCGTGGTTTTTTTGGCATTGTTGGGTCCCTCTGCTCTCTATTTTTTTTTGTATTTGTTCTATGTTTTTTTTTGTCAGTTTGTTCAGTACAATATTGTGGGTTCCTTTCAAAACCCACTTTCCTCTTAGTATTAAAAAAAAAACTTAATAGTGCATGCAAGTAATAGTATTGCCTACAAAACTACTTTTATTTTTATATATGTATAAGTATATATTATTCAAACAAGTGGAACCTACAATAGCAAATATTTTTATCAAATAAACTCAGAGTCTTATAACAAAATACTTCTAATTCACCCAGAGTTTATAATAATATGAATATACAAATAATAACAACAAATTTAACTTAATATCAAAATTTAAATTCATTCAACATAAATTTAATTTGATAATAATGTTTGAATTTGTAAAATAATTTTTGGTTACCATTTGTCATTCAAATGAATCTATTACTTTAGAATAAACTTTATGGACAAATAACTAGAAGTTTACTTATTATTGTAGAGGTCTAACATAGATTATAAGGTTCATTTAGCTCTTGAATATTATTTATTTGCATCATTAAATATTATGGGATGAGCAAGGAAAGAAGATTATTCAAATTCAAGACATCACGATTCTATAAATATATACAATATGAAATGAACAAGGAAAGAAGATTTTTCAAGTTGAGGATATCATGGTTGTATAGATATATATACAATGAGATGTTTCTTGGTGTCTTAAGAGACTCTTGGTTCTTCCCATTATAGTGGAGATCAACATGCCTCTTAGTTTCTTATGTCTTAAAATATACCATAAATAATGTAATATTTATCTATCATCTTCTCTTATTACATTATGTGGTAGATAAATGGAACTCCTAAACAATTCAAATTCATAAGTGTAAGTGTTTTTATGAATATATCCACAAGATGATCTCTAGTGGAAATTTTTTAGAGCTTAATCTAAGGATTATAACTTGCACACACCAATATTTAATAGTATGCTTTGTAACTATATTGTTTTACACACTTCTTTTTATGCAACATAATATTCTATCCCTCTAGATGACAATATCACTATATAATATTTTTATATCATAAGACAGATCTAGATCATATATAAAACACGTATCTGGATATTGACATCCTATCATTTATAGGTTCAACATAATCTAAGTCTATGTATGCTTGACAAAAGAACTTATCATTTTTTTTGTACTCCAAGCCATATTCAATTGTATCACAAACATAATGCATTATCCTTTTTTTGCCTTCAAAATACATACCTTAGGTCCCTATGTCAACCTTAAAATATTATTACCATTAGATTTGATTCCAAATTTGATATTTATAAGGTATATAAAAATCCTAATCAATTAATGATGAAGAGAACCAAATAACTATTTTGAATTATGACACCTGGATAATTGTAACACTTGATCCATTCATGTTGCTTTACGTTTATAGTTAATCATCATGTATTTTTCTAGTAGTGTTTTAGCATACTTTAAATGTGTGACTACAATGTGATTCATTTTTTGTTAAACTCCCAAGCTAATAAAATAGTGTAAAAATTATAGATCTATGATGTCAAACAATATTTTTAAGTCATTCTTCACATCATCTACCAATTCATTTGGACTATTGGTGATGACTAGATTATCAACATATAAAAAAATCATCACTATCTTAGATCTAACTTTCTTAATATGGAGATATGCATTAGAGGGAATTTTGATGAAACCATGCTACAATAGGTTATCATTAATTTTGATGCATTATGATATAGAATCCTAATTCAATCCATATAGTGAATTTTTTAGTCTGTAAAAATTTTATTTTACTCTGACAACAAAGCCTATAGGATATGTTACATATACCTCTTCTTTGATATCACCATTGAGGAAGGAACTTTTGAAATCCATTTGCTAAAGTTTCCAACTAAACTTAGCTACCAGTGTACATAGTAAATGAATGGTAGTCATATTTTTTGTAGGTGTGAATGTCTTTGTATAATAAATTTCATCCTTTTATGCATATCCCTTTGCAATTAGTCATACATATTTTATGACCAATCAAAAATATATTCTAAAATTATTATAAAATATATTTTGTGGGTTATGTCATGTAAATCTCTTCTTTGATACCGAAATATCTAAAATATAACAACCCACTCACCTAGTTCCCCGATCAAATAATAGTCATAAACCAAATTACTTTAAAAAAAAAGGGTTTTACTACTCTTTCTAAAAATGTTTTTCTACCATAACAAGTTTGATCTTATATTTTCACATTAGAATTCATCCCTTGAATTATTTTCACATTATCAAAATGTATAGCACATGCACAATATACCACTTTTAAATTCAAGACTACTGCAACTAGTCACCCAAGTGGATGAGATTAGCTAAATCCTCTAAAATTACCATTTAGTGGTAATGGTTTTCTCATTTATCATACACTTTTTATAGCATGATGACTGAACCACAGTAAGGGTTATCCTCTAGGTTACATCTAGAGGGGAACACGTATAATCCCTTAACTTCACACACTATACCTTCAACATTGTAGTCGATTCATTTATACTCAGGGTGGATATAACTATCATATTCATACCTCAATGGCTAACTGGATTTTTCCCTTATTCTGTAAGTATTTAGCGCCATGTCTATTCCTTGACCTTTGAATTTATCACACTATACCATCACAACTCATAGGGATTTATTCCATACCAAACCCTATGGCCAATATGACAAAGTCAACAATAAAGGTATTTGTCATAGTGCATCCTTGTAAGCAACCTAGAAAATGTGTCCCATACCACCTTTCTGTTCTAACCTAAATTGAGTCATTTAATGACTAATTCTATTAGTTGCTAGTTGCTCCAATTTAGTTGTGTGCCTACCCGCACCCTAATAATCTTAGATGAACATCTAAATCAATTTTAGATCAAGTTTCTAAGAATCTTAATACTTCATTTAATATATATTTTCTCAAATAAGCATTTAGGATAGCTTAAGTTGGTACTTCTTCCTTTAGAAGTAATTATATTTTAAAAATAATGTGGTGAGAAACCCTCTTGCAAAGGTTTGCTATTTTGCCATGTTGCATATATTTTGAATAAGGAACTATTATTTATATAAAGTTTAAATTTACGCATAAAACAAAAATATATTATAATAAATCATTTTAGAGACCTATAGTCACACTTGTTCCTCATTGATAGTAAAATTTTCCTCACCTAGTGAGTAGACCTTCAAAAAAAGTCTAATCTCTTACTTAAATAATGTGTTCATTTACTTACCACACAATATTTGTATACACTCATAAACTTCTCCTATTATCTAATAACAATCAAGGTATATTTTGGCGAACACCTATTCACGACATCGTTAACTAGACTATGAAATTAAAACTAGATAGCTCCCTTAGGTATCCTTTTTCTACTGGATATTATTGTTTAATTTAATAGTATATCCAAATGTTCACCAAATATTTCCCATTCAAATATTTAAATGATATCATAGATATGCATATTAAATGATGAAACAAATTCATAAAGTAATACTTGGAAAACTTTCAAAGAACATAATGCATCAAAACTTAATGTTAAACACATCTCCATATCATTGTTTTATAATCGACCTTATCTCATTATAAAATGTCTCAATACATAGAATGTATCTTAAATTGTAAAATATAAATGGGCTCTACCCTTGAGTTTATTTTCCACATACATGGAAGAGATATTCTTAATTGATAGTCACTCATTTAAAACTAGCTCTACTCATTATGATGAGCGTTATTGCTGCAGTGCCATGGCCAACTATGTAGACCTTGTTAGATGGACCTTCATTCATAATTAGCTTATGATTTATTTTTTATAGAAGAGTTTTGTAAACATGTTAGGGTTTATGCTTCCACAATGCATATTCAAAACTAACAACTTATTCTCAAGATATTCTCACGACACCCATTGCCCTCCTACAGGCTTAAACTCACACCAAAACCAAACGAAGCCATCAAGGATTAGATATGGCTCATGACATGCTCATGTAGCTAACATGCACATAAACTTATCTAATTTTCATAGAATGCATTGGAGCTTCTCTAATACCTTACTCGATATCCACACATAAATTTCCAATTCATTTTATTTATAAAATAATAGCAAAATACGTTTCCATCTTAAATCAGGTAAAGGTTTCAAATTTCACTTCCTACCAATTGCATAACTATGCTCATAACATCAAGGTAGTAACAACAATAATCTTTACAAAATACATAGAATTATACCACAACAAACCAACTTCTTCTAGCTTTCTATTGCACTCAATATAAATCACACAGACTATAGCAAATTATTTAAATACAATAAATCTTTCAAGTAAGAAAATTAAATTCCATTGCTTTCATTTTCAAGTAATAATGAAAGTGTTTTCCAAACAATATTATATCACATAATCAAACTATCACATATATTATTTCATAGACCATAGCACAGTTATACCAGCAATTTCACTATCACAAACCAGTGGCTTCATTATCACATGCCAGTGGAATCATCATCACACATAAAAGAAGTATTAAAAATATCTTTATTGTAATGAAGTTTTGTGTAGCCAATATTTTTACTCACTTTTCCAGAATGACTTTTTCTGTGACGTCCTGATTACCAAGATCTTTTTTTTCTTTTTCTTCCCCATCCTTTTTCTTTTCTTGCATCTATTCATTATGCCAACTTGTCCCCTCATCTCCCTTAAAAAAAATATTCTTAATGATATATTATGGTTTTCTCCCCATTCTCGACTTACCACCACCACCATTAACAACAAGGAGATAGATTCCACTAACACCAAAAATAATTATCCTATGGATTTTCAAATAATATTATATTTTTTTCCATACTCAAAAAAACAAGCTATGAAATATGAATTATTTTGCACCTTTAAAAAATGTAGCAATATTAAGAATACACTATGCTCTACATGGAGGCAATTTTGTCCAACATTCCATGCACAACACCCGTCATCAAACTATGCATGGAGGCCTAACTTCAATTTACCATTTAATCATTACAATTTTTTTTAAAATAAAAAAATGCAAAACGGTACAACAACCATAATACATTTGCATAATGTTCTCTATTTTTTAAAAGCAAGATATAAAACTATTATCTTCCTCTATATTTTCTCTTCCTTAATAAAATTACCTTTCTCTAAAATAAAGAAAATATAAAGGTAGACATTTTCAAAGATTTATTGAAACCATTCAAAGGTGACTCTTAATATTATAACATATTCTCTACCACCTTTAACCACACAAGCCAATAATGGAACATTTCAAAATAATAGGCATAGACACACATGTCTCAACAAGAAAACAACCACATGCCTTATCAAACTTGTGGATCCCATCATTGTTACCACCATCAAACATTTCTCATTCATTGCCAACATGTAATATTTAAACAAATTTAACTCAAACAAAGATGCAATTTATAGTGCACCTAAATAATATGCAAATACGAGTTTCCATGTGCTCACAAGTTGAATCATCACTTTTCCTTTTTCCATTGACTTGATTCCTCTCATTGTCTTCTTTTAATAGACCTACACTCATAGAGGCTATCAGTAGTACCTTGGATCACAAGAAAATGTAAATATATACATATTTTATTCTTTTTTATTAACTGTGCAAGGAGGGTCATTATATCATCCCCCACTAGTGATAAACATAGTTCCTGTATTTAAAGCTAAGTGAAGTAAAATAAAGCTTTTCAATATTCTTAATTGTTTTTCGTTATCCAAAGTAATAATCAATCAAATATTAATTTTCCATTTAAACTCAAGTATTGCCAACACATTTTTCAACATAAAGAGAAACACATCATTGATTATGTCATAATAAAGTCAAATACACATATCCATAAAGGCATAAAATATATATCATAGCAATAAGAAAACATTTATAGGCTACTCTACCCAGTAAATTAATAAATATGTTCTATACACATATCTCAAAATTCATAAAATTTTATGAAAAAGTCTTTATCTACTCAAAAAAATATAGAAATTGTCATTGCATATCTGCTAAATCTTCTCACATAGCGTTTCGATCTGAGTAGTGGTCCCATTGGAGCTGACATTGCTCTATGCTTTATTTTATCAAGTTCTTGGTTTGTGTAGACACCAAAACAACACCAATATGATTATGTGACTGCAAACACTGATCGCATTAACACACACAGCCCCAAGGACAGCCCCCAGAGGTCAAACAGTGGTCCTAACTATTAGAGTTACTATGGTAATTCTATTTATTACCTCATTTGGTTACTAGGGTAGTTAGTTATCTACCTAGATTAGATATTCGATAAATCTTTCTATTTATCAAATATTATATTGTTAGTACATTGTTAGTAGGTTAGCTATATTAAATTAGTTGTTAGCTACACTCATGGTAAGTAACGCATTGGCTATCTATAGCCTATCGCAATTGTATTTAATCCATGCATTATGAATGATAAATTGATTTGCCTTATGCATTCCAACACTAACCACTCTCGTAGCCATTTTGGAAGGCCAGGAGTCAATTTGGCACCTTCAGGCACTTTGCTCAATACTCGTTTCACCCAGGGATGATTTCAAACTGGGATTCGCCCCACCTAGGGACGAATAGCAGTATTCGCTCTAGGGTGGGGCGAATAGCAGGTTTGACGGGAAAAAAGTCAAATCTTGACAAATGGCAGCTCAGATCCGCCACTTAACGCTTCCTTCATCGCATGGGAGTGTGGGTGAGCATTTTCGAGCATTAGAGGCAGTTGCAAGGGCAGTCATGAAGTCCCTAATCAGGGAGGAATCTCCCTCCCCTGGGAAGGCATGATTGCCAAGTGGCACCTCTGCATGCCCAATTCAAGAGACCTCCAGGTCTATAAATTGGTGAGTTTCCTCACCCCAAAATATACAGAGAAGGAGCATTTTTGAGCAACGAAGTGCTGCCATTTTACTTCCCCATACGCCCCTAGTTGATTTGTGCCTTTCACATCCATGATCTCTTTTAGAGAGGAGGTCATTGGGTGACTATTGGAAGGACGAATCTTGAGCCCAAAACCTGACATTTGACCACAGTATACCACCCAATTTTCTGACAACACTTTACAAGAGATTTTGGACTCATCCCAAGTGGATTGGTGCCGAAATCAGGCCCCAAACGACGGGCGGCCTGCCCGGGCGCCCCCGCACTACTACAGGTCTAATCGTCCCTTTTAGGAACGATTAGGAATCTATGGCCGATTTTTCTTTCTATCATTTTCATTTTTGTATTTGATCTTTATGCTGCTTAGATAGTTTGCAATTTTGATTTCATATCGTTTTGATCAATTTTTGTCATGTTTTATCATTTTTTCGCCTTTACTAACTTGTAGAGGGCATCATCAAAATCCGGGTGTTAGAGGCCAAATTGGGGAAATATGACCATCTGGGTCATCCCAAAATACCCCCAATTAGCTAACCCCCACTTTTGTAGGAGATTTGGAGCTGTCCAGATGTGACATTTTGAGCGGTGCTATCTGGCATTTTGTTGTAGGTCTATTCGTCCCGCCCCAGAACGAATTCAAATATGTGAGGGATTTCCTGACTGTTCCATTTGTAGTGTTTTCTTTGTGAGGTCTTGATGCCCCTATCAAATTTTTAGATCATTTGGATATATGCTAGTTATCATTTTATTTATTCTTTGCATGCACTAATCGTAGGCTTGGGGATTGCATGTTTCATTTCATCCGTAGGTGCTACTGATTGTTTCTTGTTTCTTTGAACGTAGGATCGGGACATTAGAGGAGCATCAGGGAGTCAAAATT
This sequence comes from Wollemia nobilis, assembly GCA_028583015.1. Lineage (NCBI taxonomy): Eukaryota > Viridiplantae > Streptophyta > Pinopsida > Araucariales > Araucariaceae > Wollemia > Wollemia nobilis. The sequence goes on from JAQPPZ010009575.1 coordinate 2,077,267, forward strand.
CATACACACAAGCGGTGGCGATGTTTTGGTCCGCCCATCTTACATGTGGGCACGCGGAAGAAGGAATGGCATCCATGGATGTAACAAAGAAACAAATTTAACGCTCCTCGCCCCTAAAAAGGGAGGAGGCGAATTGTAACCAAATTCCAAAATATATCAATAAAATAAAGGGTTGTTTTCTGCATTGGCTTTTCATTTGCGTTTCAATTCGTTCATGCTTTCCCCATTTCATGCATTTTCAATTCGTAGGATTTAGCGTTAAGTTTAGTTCCATTTTTGCATCGTACTTGGAGATTTTTCCTTTTTTGTTTCCGTATCCTCATGCTTTCAGTGGTGATCATGGTGGGACACTATCCTCTATTTTTTTTTAGATCAGAAATCTGATCAAAACTTGCTTTTGCTTGCAGGTATCATTTTTTTCGAACGCGGGACTGTTGTTCATTCCAGTCTGTGGCGAATACAGAGCTGGAATTCGTCTCATCCAGGGACGAATTGGAATGCGCCCCACCCTATGATGAATTCAGTTCTGTTATTCATCCCATCCAGGGATGAATAGCTCTCTGCACAGTTTCAGGGTAGAAACTCAGAGCCAGCAGATTTGGGCAGAGAAGAGGTAGGGATTCTGAACTTTTCCTATCATTTTCTGTCTTCAGTTTTTCTGTTTTTAGGTTACTTGCTTGCTTAGGGAAAGTTTTCTTTTACTGCTTGCTTGTTTCCTTTTTGCAAAATAAAAAGAACCCCACACATCACGTGGCAAATTAAACACCAAGGAGCTGGTCGTAAAACCCCAGCCCTTGATCAAGACCAACGGTGGATTTCATCACCACCTTGGCTTGAATTTTTGCATCCATTACCCCGATCGCTACTATTGCTAGACGTAAATCCCGATGAAAGCTGACCGAGTGTAGCTGGGGTGATTCCCAACACATGAGGATAAGTCTTCTATGGTAGGTGTCATAAACAGGGTGATTCCCCTTTCGTACCGCCTACGTTCCACGTACCATCTGCTCTCACGTACCTATAGTTTCCCTCACGTAAGGGCGGGTATATAGAGAGGTTGGTATATCGGCCTGGCAATGGTATATCGAAGGGGCGACCATTTTTGGGAGTCATAAGAGCCATCATATTGCATTTAAATGTTCTTTACAAAAACCTTCAAAAACAAAAAAAAAAACAAAAACCAAAACACACTAAACCAGGTCTAGGACACACTTTTAATCTTTAAACGAGATAATCATTGCTTTGTGTGTGTGTGTGCTCTTTTCTATTTAGTGTAGCATAAAAATCATAAAAAGAGATAAAAATCTACATAGCTTGTAGAAAAACACCACCATGGTGTACACCCGTAGCCAAGCCCAATCAAGGGCGAAAGCTACGAAAAGTGTACAAGGGGGCACAAGTCGCCTCCGCTATAGCCCCAAGGACTTGGTCATACCGCCTTGGTGGCCTGACCCACAAGAGAGTCCGCATCGTTCCATGTCAGAATGGAACTATAGGGGCACCCCTTTGAGGGACACGCCCGTTCATCATAGCCCCTTTCAGGAGGAGTCCTTACACGTGGCGCTCAACATAGACAGGAAGGCTCCCTTAGAAGCTCGATATGAGTGGCCACCATGTGATGAAGTGCTAGAGCAGCATAGGGTCCATGAGGAGAGGCCACATGATTATGGCATCCCTCCTTTACCCCCCATCACTGTTAGAACCAATAGACAAAACCCAGAGCGCAAGGCTCTTCAAGCAGGGCGAGCCAACTCTGCCCGCCCCTTTCACACATACGAAAGGGAGCACGAGGAAGACCATTACATTCCTCAAGAGCAATGTACAGCATGGGAGCCATGCGCTTCCGCACCCGCTATATACCATGATCACCTACTGAGGCCAGAGCCTCGGGTAAATGCCGCCAACCTCGATAGAGGGAAGCGACCTATTGAGATCTCGGATCATCGCGATCGAGGTAAGTGCATAGGAGAGGCATCCAGGCCTCCTAGGCTCAATATGGTGAAACAAATTGACCTGGACATCGCCAGACATGCCACCCGCCAAGCGCAGATCACGCGGCTTGAGCAAGACCAGCAGTAGCTAGAGCATCTATATCGCCTTAGCAAAGAGCGCATTCGGTGCCAAACAGATGAGCTGCTCCATAACCCGGTGCCTGAGAGGGTTCCAACCCCTCACACCCAAAGAGTGGAACCGTATGAGAGGCGTAATCCCTTGGTGCGAGATAGGTCTCCGTGACCTTACCAAGTGCTACCTTCGAGACCTCCTAGACCTGAGCGGGAGGCCACTCCCCGGAACAACGATGGGTACCCTCCGCGGGGACCCACCCAGGGTCATAGGTCTCATCTAGAGACTCCTCAAGAAGCTTACGAGGAGTATGAGCAAGAAGAAGAGCGGGCCAAAATGCCCTACCAAGGTGGAGGGGTTGCTATCCGGCCACCCCTCTATAGGCCTCAAGTCTCCCACAACCCACAATGGGAGCAAACTAAAGAGGAAGAGATTAAATCTTCAGATGCATATAAAGTGCTGCTAGAGCATCTGGAGTCTATGGAAACCAAAACTTTTGGGCCCCAAAAGCCCACTTTACGCCAACTCCATAGTCATCCTGTGCATCCGTCCGTGCCAGCACCCCCTTACCCTGAACACTTTAAGCTGCCTCAGTTGGCAACCTTTAGAGGTGAGGAGGATGCCCAAGAGCATGTGACGAGATTCCTGAGCCAATGCTTTGGCATTCAGGACAATGATGCTTTGTTATTAAGAACATTTATAACCACATTCGTAGGCCCTGCCTCGGATTGGTTTACTCAATTACCAAAGCATAGCATTAACAACCTAGATCAGTTAGTGGATGCGTTCCTCGAACGCTTCACCTTCAACACCAAGAAGAAGGTGTCACTAAGTGACTTAGCCAGCCTCAGGCAGTATGAGGAAGAAACCATGGCGGCCTATGGGAATCGATGGAGGACTTTGCTTTCAAAGCTGCCCTACCTCCCTCCTATGTCCGACCTCACTCAAATGTTCTCAAAGAGCTGTTTGAGATCGATCTCTATGCTATTGCAGCTGCAGCAATATGCCACCTTAGAAGAAGCTCTGGCGCAAGCCAGGATCATTGAAGAGATCAAGATACAAGATGGCGAGATAGCCAAACCTAAGAAAAAAGAGTGGACTAAGAACACTAAAATAGGGACCACGCAACAGAAACCCGCTGTGGTCAATCAAGTTGCTATCAATGTCCCTAAGCCTGCACAAGTAACACAGCCCCAAAAGGCTAATTATCAGGCGGTGCCTCCTAACAACTATGACAGAGAAAATCAGAGGCAAGAGCAGAATCAGCAGCGTCGCCCTAGGCGACAATACACACCCTACACAGAGTCTAGGGACTCCTTGTTTGACCGCTTGTTAGCGGCAAATTTGATCAACCTGCCAGAGATTCAAACCATAGACCCCAACGCTCCCAAGCCTAAGGGGTACAGGGAGGACTTGTACTGTAGGTTCCACAGATGGTAGGGACATGACCTAAATGCCTGCTGGAAGTTTAAGGGCTTGGTGCAAGACTTAATTGATAACAAGACACTAGCGGTGGATAATCCCATGGCACCAAGCAATCAACAAATGGAGGTCTTTAAAGACCCCTTGCCTGCTCATGCTCCATAGGAAAAAACCCTACAAGTTAACGAGGTCACACAGAACTGCCCCATGTAGGGGTATGTAGGGATGATCAGTATAGTGACTCGAAATAGGAGGTATCCGAGTGTAGCTGCCCCTGCGACAACTACAGGTGAGGTGCCAACAATGACACAACCGCAACAACACCTTGCACAACCCCCTCCGCCTAGACCAGTGGCCACACTTCGGACCAAACTCACTCAGATTTTGAGGACCACCTCGGCTAGGCTCTCCATATATGAGCTCATACAACAATCAACGCCCCATCGGGAGGCTCTAATGGAGATATTGAAAGCCATCGAGTTGCAGCCCCATGAAACAAATTCTTTCAACAACTTTGTGGGACATGTCAAACGATGCACTGAGCCAGTCATCACATTTCGAGAAGACGAAGTGAAATCAGTGGTTGATGACATGGCGGATCCACCCCTGCACGTTATCGCGTGGGTCAACGGGATCCCATATAAGAGGGTGTTGATAGACACTGGCTCGTCCAATAATATCATCACAACCATGGCCCTAAAACATCTGAAGTTGCCAGCATCTCACATCACGGCTTCCACATATACACTACGAGCATTCAATGATGCAATTTGCTCGACAGTTGGCACAATAGTCCTACCCATCCAAGTGGGACAAAAGACTATACCTACATTGTGCCACATCTTGGAAGGTGAGATGGCCTACAACATCTTGTCGGGGTGGCCATGGATCAGGGACATGAAGTGTGTCCCTTCGATAGCTCACCAGTGCTTAAAGTATACATTTGAAGGGGAGGTGCATGTAGTCCCGATGGACTTAGAACCCTTCAAGTATTGTAATGCGGTGCAACTGATGCCACAATCGACCCTTCCATCAACGCATTTGGATTTCCAATTGAATCCATCTAAACAGGGTCCGATTCCGTAGGCATCCCCATTAGCAAGTTCTTCAAAACCCCAGTCGGGTCCATCTTCATCGTCTGGTCCTCCACCAACGATGCCACCTATGGGGGCCAAATAGAAGGACAAAGGGAAGAAACCTCTGGAAGAGGCACAACCTCTGGAAGAGACACCGCCATCAGTATCAACTATCTCTACTGAGGAGATGCCTAGCCGAATGGAAGTTGAGACTCCTAGTTCACCCGACATGGAGTGGACTCGGGGAGAACTTCCATTCCCTCCCCCTCAACCACCAACAATCACCATTGAGATGGCCAATACGGGCCTGGGGGAGTATCTGGTGCGGAATATTGTAGCAACACCCACACTGGAGTCCATGCAGGACATGGGGAGACCTCGCCTCCCCATCGACACTATTGTTCCCCTAGGCTACCCGCCAAACCAGACAAACTTTGTGTATGGGGGCCTTGATCATGGCGTTGCACCATGCACGCAAGAGGATGAAGATGAAGAGCCTTTTGCTGAAAATGTCAACTACTTGTCTAACCCAGACTTTGCCTTGAGATACCTTGGCCAATGCAATTGGCATGGATATGGGTTAGGCAGATATGAGCAAGGGGTACGTGTTCTTTGCCAACCAAGATACCAAATGCCATATGACAAGTCAGGAGTAGGGTTCAACCACCCCCTGCCCTTGGACATCTTGGTGGAGAACATGCAAGGCCTAGGGATAGGCAACAAGGGGGGATTGGCATCAGATCCATATGCCAACCCTAACACGACATATACATTGAGGGATTATCTCCCATTAATGGCAATCAACCTTGTTGACCCTCGCAATCCCTTCCCTTCGCTCGAGAGAGGAGAAATCTCGAGAGCTCATTTTCAAGGAGGGTCTGGACAATGTCAAGAAGGGTCCTCAGAGGACGAATCGGAATATGAGGTAGCACCATGGGACCCCTTCGAATCAGATAGCAATCACTCACAGGTGATCCCCATGGATGATTATCAAGAAAACCTCTTGACAATGTTCCCTTTAGATGCTCCAATCGAGCAAGTGCCACTCCAAGGTAATCAGGCCCCACCGTAGAGAGCGGAACAACCCCAATGGGGCCACATCAATTTGCTTGAGCAAGGTGAGCCTTTAATGCCACAAGCAGTTGTTGGAGCCAATGAAGGCCTTTGGATCTTCGATAGTGATTATGAAGATGAAACCGAGATGGCATATCTCAATCACATGCGACAAATGCACACCATACCCCTTAGAGATTAACGACATATTCGAACAATTAAACATAGTGCCAGGGCATGAGTGGTACGTAGACCCAGCATGGTGGGACCAAGTGTTGGATCCGCCACTTTGGGCATACGAAGCATACCTTCCACCCAAAGACCCTATAGTGACATCAGTGTCGAGGGCAGACCCTGTCTTCCTATCCGCACATAGGGCCGATCCATTCGTGCCAATACCTCTAGAGCTAGACCCAGAGCACAGAGAACATCTAGAATGTTCGAGTCATCACACCCATGGTAATGGAGACCAAAATCATTTCATCAACATGATCTCCATTGACTTAACCGCCCCCATCCACAACCCGACCGATCCGGCATAGTCATTGTATCTAGATATAGATGCCATAGACTGGGATCGCGTCAATTCACCTCCATCCCCATCAGAGTACTGGCCTTTTGGTGAGATGCTTCATCTCACCCCAGGGCTAACTCAGGATATTTTCCATGCTGAAGAGGAACCCGAGGTTCCCAACATAGATTTAAACTCAGCAAATGATATCCATTTGATCCCAACTCCACACCAGTTGGAGGATGGATCCCACATGTCGGTCGAGGAGACGACCGACGTAGACATCGGCTCGATCCAATGAATCCATAGATCATCAAGTTGGGGGTAAGTTTATCCCCCGAAGAGCAAGCCGACTACATTGCCCTTCTCAAAGAGAAGAAGGAGGTTTTTGCATGGTCATACAGAGACATGTCGGGGCTAGATCCATAGCTAGTCATGCATAATCTAACACTTGATCCGACAGTCAAGCCAGTTAAGCAAAAACTACGTAAGATGCACCCAACAGTGGCCTTAATGGTCAAAGATGAATTACAAAAGCTGTTGGATGCACAGTTTGTCATCTACGTGGATTATCCGCCATGGCTATCCAACATGGTGCCCATCAAGAAGCCTGATGGGAGGATTCGCATATGCACTGATTTTTGAGATCTAAACAAAGCGAGTCCTAAGGATGATTTCCCCTTTCCGAGCATCGACGCATTGGTAGACGCTACAACGGGCCACGAAATGCTTTCCCTCATGGATGGTTTTTCGGGATACAATCATATTTGTATCAATCCCGAGGACCAGCTAAAAATGGCGTTCACAATGCCTTGGGGGACATTTTGTTATAAGGTCATGCCTTTTGGCCTTAAAAATGCTGGCGCCACCTACCAACGTGCCATGACGTACATCTTCCATGATTACATGCATAAAACTTTGGAAGATTACATGGATGATTTGTTGGCCAAATCTCTTTTGCGCCCAGATCATCTCGATGACTTAAGCAAGATCCTCGATCGCCTCATGGAACATAAAGTCAGACTGAATCCCAAGAAGTGCGTATTTGGTGTCACATCTGGAAAACTCTTGGGTTTCATAGTCTCAAAGTGAGGCATCGAGGTGGACCCAAACAAAGTCAAGGCAATCCTTGAAATGCTTCCCCCAACTACCATCAAGCAGCTCAAAAGCCTATAGGGAAAGGTCACGTCGATCAAGCGCTTCATAGCGTAGCTATCTAACAAGTGTCGACCCATGAACAAATTATTGCATAAGGGGGTAGCATTTCACTGGGATGACGAGTTCCAGTTAGCCTTCGATGACATTAAACAATACTTGGCTTCGTCGCCAGTATTGGCACCACCCAGACCAGGAGTGTCATTCTACTTATACATCTCAGCTATTGAGGTGGCACTAGGGGCCATGTTAGCCCAGAAGAATGAACTTCATAAAGAATAGGCTACTTACTATCTTAGCCTCACCTCTGTCGCTTATGAACTTAACTATGCATACGTTGAGAAACTCTGCTTGGCAGTGGTGTTTGCTACCAAAAAGCTGTGCCATTACATGTTGAGCAACAAGACGTATGTTGTGTCTAAGGAGAATCCATTGCGATACATGATGAGTCATACTTATCATAGTAGTCGCACGATGAAATGGATCATGTTGTTGATGGAATTTGACATAGATTTTATTGGACAAAAATCCATAAAAGGTCAGGTCATCGCCGATCAACTAGCAGAGGCTCCTCTCAAAGACGATCAGCCTCTGATTATAGAACTACCCGATGATGGGGTCTTCCATGTCTTAGAATCACCAGATTTTGATGAGCCTAAGTCACAGGCCGACATAACCCTATTTTTTGATGGTTCTAAATGTGAGCAAGGTGGTGGCATGGGAATAGTATTCTTCACACCGCAAGGCGCTCCAATGCCTCTGTCATTTAAATTAAATTTCCCATGCACCAACAACAATGCAGAGTATGAAGCCTTGCTCATAGGTCTTTAGACAATGATCACCATGAACATCAAACGATTGAACATCTTTGGTGATTCGTTGTTAATCGTCAACCAAGTCAAAGGGGTATTCCAATGCAAATGCCCAGTTCACGAGGCCTACAAAGCCCTTGTGGACAAATTCTTGGAAAAACTTGAATGGTATGACATCGAGGCACTCCCTCGGTCATCGAATCATTTTGCGGACACTATGGCCTCTTTGGGGTCACTAATCCCATAAGACATTTCTGGTGATATGACCACCATTCAAGTCAAAACACTATCGCAATCCATGATGGAGCGTGCAAGCTCTGACTTAAGGCCAGGAATCCACATGATCCAGATTGAACCACCTCAGGATAGGTTCTCTCGAATCCATGATCGTCTGAATCACGCCAACTGGGGGTCCTTGTTCTCCCCTACTCCCCTTAATAGCAACACAACGCTATTCTTGCAAGTTCTTTCCCATTCAGCTTTTGCTAGGGATGAACTTCAAGAGGGATTGGTTGTTCATACCATCGAGGCTTCTGATCAGCAGGATTGGTATTCACCCATAAGGGACTACCTCAAGTTAGGTAACCTCCCACTTGGATTGACGCATGCCACGAAACGAGCATTCAAGCAGAAAGTGGCAAAGCATGTCTTGTTAGGAGACATTTTGTACCATCGTAGCTATGAAGGAATCCTCCTTCATTGCTTGGAACGGAGTCCACTTGGGCAATCACCCAAGCGCATGATGGTACGTGCGGTGGCCACTTCAGTGGTATGGCCATCACAAAGTGCATTCTCCGCATGGGCTATTATTGGCCATATTTAGAGCGATATTGTTGCGCATATGTGAGGAAGTGCATGAAATGTCAACACCATGCTAATTTGACACACGTACCTTCCTAGGCCTTGCAACCGATCCAATCGGCTTGGCCATTTTCATAGTGGGGCCTAGATCTAATCGATAAGATCTCCCCTGCATCGTCAGGTCATCACACGTTTATCATAATGACCACAGAGTATTTCACCAAGTGGGTGGAAGTGGTTCCGCTTACCTCTACGACAGGACCCCGCATTGTGGAGTTCATTTTACATAACATCATATGTCATTTTGGTATTCCATCCAAGATAATCCCGGATAATGGGACGTCATTCAAGAACAAAGATGTGCATGCTTTGACCACCAAGTACAAGATTCAGCATAGTTTTTTGACACCCTATTATCCACAGGCAAATGGGCAAGTAGAGGCGTCAAACAAAATGCTAGTCGCCATCCTCAAAAAGATAGTCACAGACAGTCATAAGGATTGGCACATTCAGATCCCACTTGCCCTGTGGGCTTATCGCACTAGCATTCGGATGCCCACTAGGGCAACTCCGTTTTCGCTCGTGTATGGCTTCGAGGCTGTCATGCCTCTCGAGTTGGAAATTCCTTCCCTACGCATATCAATGCAAGAGTTCATCGATGATGACACTGCACGATAGGCCCGGTTAGACCAACTTACGTTGCTTGACGAATGACGCGTTAATGCTCTCGAGCATTTACGTATCTATCAAGAGCGACTTAAGAAAGCATACAACATGAAATTTCACCTGAGGGACTTTCAGGTTGGTGACTTGGTCTTGAAAGAGAACCAACAGAACTCTAGTTTGTCGTCCCATCTAAGGGACAAGTTCGTGGCAAACTGGTTAGGTCCCTATGTAATTGACAGTAAAATAGGACCTGGAACATACCGGCTAGCCTCTCTTGACGGAATCAAGGAACTGGAACCCTTGAACATCAGCCATTTGAGGCCATTCCATACTTAAGAGAGCCATAGCCCAACCCAAAATGCTCCAAGGATTCCCATAATCGCTTGGTCAACCCAAAATGCTCCAAGGATTCCCATAATCGCTTGGTCAATCCCAAAATGCTCCAAGGATTCCCATAATCGCTTGGTCAACCCAAAATCCCCAAGGATTCCCATAATCGCTTGGTCAACCCAAAATTCTCCAAGGATTCCCATAATCGCTTGGTCAATCCCAAAATCCCCAAGGATTCTCGTAATTGCATGGTCAACCCAAAATTCTCCAAGGATTCCCATAATCGCTTGGTCAACCCAAAATGCTCCAAGGATTCCCATAATCGCTTGGTCAACCCAAAATGCTCCAAGGATTCCCATAATCGCTTGGTCAACCCAAAATGCCCCAAGGATTCTCGTAATCGCTTGGTCAACCCAAAATGCTCCAAGGGTTCCCACAATCGCTTGGTCAAAAATAAAAAATTCAAAAACAATAAAATCATCAAAAATAACAAAAATTTGCATCTCATCTTCATACTCACAAAAAAATCAATCCATCAAAAACACAAAAATATATAGCTGCATTAAGCATCACATCCATACATTGCATATTTGTGGGCATACTGGTCAAGGCACCATAGACTGTAATTACTCCGCCAATCCATCTTGTTCCATATTTCTCCAATTTTGTAAACAATCCATCAAAAATAAACGCCATTCACATCATTTCACCATATCATAGTCAGTTGTCTCCTAATGTATCAAGAGTTTTCATCCTTCAGTCATCATTAGCTTTCTAGCCATGTACTGTACCAATTCAGACAAATTTTACAAAGGTAGAGTTCTACTTGGATCGCACCTTGGTACGTAGCATCCCAACACAAATTAAAACACATAAGAATTCCCAAGTTGTGTGAACGAAAGATGAAACCTGCAAAGCAATCCAGATCACCATAAGCGAAACGGTTATCTTGCTCATCCCCCTGTGCGAATGACCCCAAGAATGTTGAGAGTTGGCAAAAGGACAAGCATCTTCCCTACCCAATTCCCCAAGGATCCCAAGTTCTCAAAAAGTTGCAAAACATCACAAATTTGCAAAAGTCAAAACTCCAAAAAAATTTGACATCACAACCAAAGTGCATACATCAAGAAAAGCACATAAGATAGTGATTCTCATCACTCCATATTCAAATCCCTTGCTCAAAAGAAAAACAAAAATAAACAATGATTTTTATCACTATAAAAGAGCAAGTATCCCAATACAATTGAAGAAAAGAAGGGAGTCGAACTTGAATCCCTGGAACTCTCAGCATTTCGACAGGTCATGAGGCAAACCTCAGTACTAGTTTGGTGGATAGCCTATCGGTCACTGGTGGTAAACCTCCCGCATGACGATATATCTGTCACAGTAACTTGTGTGCAGATCAATGTTTGCATGTGGATGAGCTAGCTTATGGTCTCCTACGACAGCACCATAGATTAATCGACTAAATACAACAAAGGAGTTAGTGGAGCTAATCAGGTGATCCTCTAGTATAGGTTTGGTTGACGACCTATCTCGCATTGGTGGTATCCCGACAAACACCACATAAATGAACTCAATTGCACACACAGGGATGTGAAATAACTTGGTCAAAAACAAGTCTGATTCATACCTTGTTAAAAAGTCTCGTAAGATAAAAGTATAGTCTTGGCTAGATAGTTAAAACATCTGAGTCTCGAAAAACCCTACCTACATTCTAAACCAACTTGCTATCTTTCATTCTTGCATTGCCATCAGAAACTACAAAAAAATAGCCCATATACATAAAGAAAGTCAGGTCACACAGCAATCACCCAACACAAAAAGCCATAAATTCTAAACAGTCTATGGTGCGACCGCCAAAAAATAAAAATCACAAATTCAATTCATCCATTCCATTTGCATATCATATAAATTAAACACATTTGCATTTCATCAAAACATATGCATCCATAAATATAACTTAACATGCATACATCCATATTCATCAATCATCATGCATAACATCAAATCATGACATGTGCATAAATAAAATAAAGTCATCTGTATATATCATCAAAAATGCCTACAGGCTACAATGAACCGGTCCTATGACCCTGCAACAAAATCCAAAAGCTCAAAAATCCTCGAAGCCTAAGGCGTCGGCCACCATGATCACGTAGGATCGGTGCAACACCACTCTGCCTCCCATCGACGATACATCACTACCACATCGTCAGGTTGTGCCAGCTGCATCCATAGGAGATCCCTCTCCCGTGCAGCGTTGGTATCCCCCTCCTATCGGCAGTGCATAGCCCATGCGTTATCTCACTCCGCTAGCTGAACCCGCAAGAGATCCTTCTCTTGCAGAGCCTCCCCCAGCTCCTCATCTCACCTCTGTAGTAGCCCTGCCAACCGTGCATTCTTAGCGTGCACCCCTGCCTCCATGTACTCCACCACTGCCTGGTGCATAGGCGAATCCAGGATTGCAGCCTGCTCTGGCTCCCACTACTTCGGGCATCCTGCATCTCTGGCTGATCTGGAACACCATAGTCTGCACCCACATCATCTACCTCCACCATGTCTACATCCTCTAGCAGAGCTCCCCAATCATCTCTTGGTGCCTCGACACCCTCCCCGCCTTCTGCTGCTGTCTCCATGCCTCCCAGTGGCCCCTCTCCCCACCATCATCGTAGTATCCACCATTGGTCATACTCTACGGTAGCCCCAACGTCATCCACATCTGAGACGTCAATCATCGCATCTGAATCCTCGCCTGATGGTGCAATGACCGGTCGGTCCAGAGTCCTCTCGTCCCCCTAGCACCGATAGACCACGGGCTCACCAAGCAACCCTTGGTGCACCCCAAAATATCGTGTCACCCGAATATAAGGGAAGAACTCCTGCTCAGTCCCATGCCACCCAATCATCCACTGCTCCCTACGTACCTGCTGGAGCCACTCTCCAACTTTAGGCCAGGCTGGACAGTCCTGATAGGGGTGCTAGAACACCTCCCCTGGAGCAAGCCGAGTGAAGGCATCGGCATAGTGCCCTACGACACCTGCCCACCACCGACTCTGTCCCTGCTCCTCATACTATTGCCACAGAGCCATGTAACCTATATATTTATCCACCATCTCTGCCCGAGTCGTCCACGATAACCCCATTGGCCTCTCCACCACTATGTGCTGCCAAGCCCAGCTTGGCAACAAATAGCTGCAGCTAATCCCATTTTGCCTCCCGCAGTGGACCTCGTATAGCTCACCATAGAGCTACACCAATAGTGTCTACCCCCACCTCATGATCAAAGGCTCATGCATTGAACACTCCACCAACCGATAGACCACATCTAGAAGGTTCTATGGGAACCTTGAGCTTGTCGAGTCTGATAGCAGCATGTTGGAGATAAGGCCCATGAGTACTACGTGCCTCACTCCCAACACAACCCTCTCAAGCCACCATCAAACTAAGATACCACCAATATGGTAGTCGCCCTCTGCCCTCTCCACTAGGCTAGCCACACCCAACTCCTCCCCATGCCCGAAGCAGCGTGTCAGCATTGTTGTCCACTGATCCTGCGACGTCGTCCTGATCGGCAATCCGTCTATTGGAATCCGAAGAATTCGATAGACATCCTCCAAAGTAACTGTCATCTCCCCTGTTGGGAGATGGAAAGTATTAGTCCGGGGATCCCACAAGTTGATCAAGGCCATCAGGTAGGCCCGATCCCCAATCACTAGCTCCAGCTGAGTCACCTGCTTGAGCCCAAGGGCGTCAAGCCACTCCCAGTCAGCCACATCTAGCGCCTCCCACGCTTCAGCAAAAATAGTAGGCACACGATACCGGCTCTTCACAACCTGCAAAAGAAAACAAAATAAACACATTAAAATCATGAAAAAAAAGTGTACAGCTACAAACAGTATAAAAGAAAAACAAACGCAGTTTGTCAATCTAAGGTTTTTAACTTTAAATTGATAAATTAAAACAAAAAAAATAAAAAAAATAAAAAATTACAAAATTAATTTGTCAACCTAGGGTTTTATACTCTCAAATTGATAAATTAAAACAAAAAAATCAAAAATTACAAAATTAATTTGTCAACCTAGGGTTTTGTACTCTCAAATTGATAAATTAAAACAAAAAAATCAAAACTTACAAACTTAGTTTGTCAATCTAGGGTTTTTAACTTTACATTGATAAATCAAACAAAAACAACAAAAACGACTAAGGTTGAGTGAAGTTTTTAAAAAAACTACGTTTAACACTAAGTTTTTAAGCTCAATTTTACCCTAAGTTTTTAAACTCAGTTTTGATCTTTGTTTAACTAGGGTTAGCCTATGTTTTTCAGCTAAGTTTCAATTTTTGTTAGCCTAGGGTTTCTGTTAGTTTAAAAAAAATGAACACAAACAAACATGGTTTCCACTAGGATTTCAACCTATGTTTTAATGAAGCCATACCAAAACAAATAAACACATTCATTTCACTAAGGTTTTTCATTTTTACATTTGAAAAACAAAATACAAAAAAAGAAGCGAAAAACAAATTGCGGCATTAAAAACTGTAAGCAACAAAATGCAAGCAATAACGAGGAGGATCACTTACTGGTCTCACTTCGGCTCTTCCGCTTGATTTGGTTCATGCACTCATGATGTGGGAGAAATTCAGCAGTGCTTTGCTTCACAAAATTAACCTCCTCCTCCTCAGAGCTCCAATTCGCCAGGAAAAACGAAGGCAAATGAGCCCAAAACTCAGTTTTGGCCTTTAAATAGGCAGTTTGAGCTTGTAATCGTTCTTCCCTAGGATGAGTGCTCTGGTTAGTGCTCATACCACCTTGGGAAGAATACTAAACTATTATCCGTCCCACCCAGGCATGAATACAAGGAAAAAATTTCAAAAACATAAAAAAAAATGAACAAAATCACCCAACCAAAATAGCAATAACATTTCCGAATGAAGGCGCCTTTGTGCCTGACATTCTTGGCATCCAAAATAGATGTTGGGGTCACAAATTGTCACTATCCTACTCCCCAAGGACACCATGGCCGGACCGCTCCACGGGAGGATGGATTTTTGAGAATTTCATCCCCAAGCGACGTCGCAAAACGGGTCCACACCCAACCAAAATAGCAATAACATTGCCGAACGAAGGTGCCTTTGCGCTTGACATTCTTGGCATCCAAAACATACGTTGGGGTTACAAATTGTCACTATCCTACTCCCCAAGAATGCCACCATGTCCGGACCGCTCCATGGGAAGACGGATTTTTGACAATTTCATCTCCAAAAAGTGTCACCAATAGGGCTAACACCCACCAAAATTAGGTCTAAATGTCCAAAAAATTGCACACATGTTCAACGATAAGCATCTGAAGGCACCCTTACCTAAGTCATCTTGGGTCAAGTGACTCGTCGCTTTTCTCATGCAGGTCATTCCCTCCCTCATCGATTCGTCGCTTGAGGGGGTAGTCACACTTAGTCACCAATCAACAAATACACACCCAATTAGGGAAACGACATGCATTCAAAGAATCATTGACAAAGAAAATTACACCCCTGTTTGGGGCAGCAAACAAGCAATAATCACAAGCTGATCAATCACTTGGCATTCATGAATCATGAAATCGAGGTTCCCACAGACAAAAGGTTGCACCCTTTGCCTATTCATGACTGATCAATGTCCAAGCTCAAGTAACACCTCACCGAAAAAGGTTAACACTTGAATTGAGTTCCTTCACTCGTCAGAAGAAAGGATTCAAGAATGCATGCCCTTTCCATACTTGGGGAATCAAAATTTTGTTAGGTTACTAAGAAACCCTAATCATTAGTGCTTTGGTTATCTATTTTTGCTCAGCACTGCACCATGCACAACGCATCCCAAAAAGGGGCATCTGTAGACACCAAAAAAACACCAATCTGATTATGTGACTGCAAACATTGATCGCATTAACACACACAACCCCAAGGGCAGCCCCAAAAGGTCAAACAGTGGTCCTAACCACTCTCACAGCAATTTTGGAAGGCTAGGAGTCAATTTGGCACCTTCAGGCACTTTGCTCAATACTCATTTCACCCATGGATGATTTCAAACTAGGATTCACCCCACCCAAGGACAAATAGCAGTATTCGCTCCAAGGTGGGGCGAATAGTAGGTTTGATGGGCAAAAAGTCAAATCTTGACAAATGGCAGCTCAGATCCGCCACTTAACGCTTCCTTCATCGCATGGGAGTGTGGGTGAGCATTTTCGAGCATTAGAGGTAGTTGCAAGGGTAGTCATGAAGTCCCTAATCAGGGAGGAATCTCCCTCCCCCTGGGAAGGCATGATTGCCAAGTGGTGCCTCTGCATGCCCAATTCAAGAGACCTCCAGGTCTATAAATTGGTGAGTTTCCTCACCCCAAAAGAGATAGAGAAGGAGCATTTTGAGCAATGAAGTGCTGCCATTTTACTTCCCCATACGCCCCTAGTTGATTTGTGCCTTTCACATCCGTGATCTCTTTTAGAGAGGAGGTCATTGGGTGACTATTGGAAGGATGAATCTTGAGCCCAAAACCTAAAATTTGACCACAGTATACCACCCAATTTGTCAACAACACTTTACAAGAGATTTTGGACTCATCCCAAGTGGATTGGTGCCAAAATCAGGCCCCAAACGACGGGCGGCCTGCCTAGGCGCCCCCGCACTACTGCAGGTCTAATCGTCCCTTTTAGGAACGATTAGGAATCTGTGGCCAATTTTTCTTTCTATCATTTTCATTTTTGTATTTGATCTTTATGCTGCTTAGATAGTTTGCAATTTTGATTTCATATCGTTTTGATCAATTTTTGTCATGTTTTATCATTTTTCCGCCTTTACTAACTTGTAGAGGGCATCATCGAAATTCGAGCATTAGAAGCCAAATTGGGGAAATATGACCATCTGGGTCATCCCAAAATACCCCCAATTAGCTAACCCCCACTTTTGCAGGAGATTTGGAGCTGTCCAGATGTGACATTTTGAGCGGTGCTATTTGGTGTTTTATTGCAAGTCTATCCGTCCCGCCCCGAAACGAATTCAAATATGTGAGGGATTTCCTGACTGTTCCATTTGCAGTTTTTTCTTTATGAGGTCTTTATGCCCCTGTCAAATTTTTAGATCATTTGGATATATGCTAGTTATCGTTTTATTTATTCTTTGCATGCACTAATCTTAGGCTTAGGGATTGCATGTTTCATTTCATCTATAGGTGCTACTGACTATTTCTTGTTTCTTTGAACATAGGATTAGGACGTTAGAGGAGTAGCAAGGAGTCAACATTCGTACACACAAGTGGCGGTGACATTTTGGTCCGCCCATCTTACATGTGGGCATGCGAAAGAAGGAATGGCATCCATGGATGTAACAAAGAAACAAATTTAACGCTCCTCACCCCTAAAAATGGAGGAGGCGAATTGTAACCGAATTCTGAAATGTATCAATAAAATAAAGGGCTATTTTCCACATTGGCTTTTTGTTTGCGTTTCAATTCATTCATGCTTTCCCCATTTCATGCATTTTCAATTTGTAGGATTTAGCGTTAATTTTAGTTCCGTTTTTCCATTGTACTTGGAGCTTTTTCCTTTTTTGTTTTCGTATCCTCGTGCTTTCAGTTAGAAAACCAAGTAGAAAAATAGGTCACACCTCAATCCTTAATGGATCGATCATCTACAAATTGGAAACATCCAAAACATGAGTAGGATCAAAAATATATTTTCTAAAGAGGGACACATGAAAGACATTATGGATCTTGGATAAGCTTGGTGATAGAGCTAATATGTATGCAACAGGGCTTATCTTATCTATGATCTCAAATGGACCCACATATCGAGAGTCAAGTTTGGAATATTTGATTGAAATTTTTGTTGGCTTTACCCTTAAGAATACTCGGTCTCCCAGTATTTCCTCGATGTTCTTTTGAGGTTCGTGTAGCTCTTCCGGTGATCTGCATCTCTTTTCAGCTTCTACATAATTCTTTTCAATTTCTCTTCCATTTATTTTATCATTTTTAGGTTGATCACTACCCGATCCTCTAAATTATTCCATGATAAGGGAATTTTGCACCTTCTCCCATATAAGGCCTCGAAAGGTGCCATACCTAGTGAAGCATGGTAATTGTTGTTATAAGAAAATTCTACTAGATATAAGTAGTCTTCCCACTTAGTATGCTGATCCATGTAGTACATTCGCAACATATCCTCAAGCACTTGGTTCACCCTCTCAGTCTGACCATCTATTTCTAGGTGATAAGCAATACTGATATTTAGTTTGGTCCCTAATGCTCGATGTAGTGCTTGCCAAAACTCAGAAGTGAAATGAGAATCTCTATCAGATATTATAATTTTTGGAAAGCCATAGAGTCTTACCACTTCCCTGGCAAACTTACTTGCTACAACAGTTGCATCATCTTGCACATTACCTGGTATAAAATATGTGACTTTAGTTAATTTATCCATAATTACTAGAATTGCATCATGCCTAAATCTTGTTTTAGGCAACCCCACTATAAAATCCATTGACACTACTTGCCACTTATGTGTGGGTATCTCATGTGGATATAGTTTTCCAGCTGGATGCAGGTGTTTCACTTTCACCTTTTGATATTCCAAGCATTTGGCCACATAGTTGGTAATATCCTTTTTCATACTAGGCTAAAAATATGCTTTCTTTAGATTCTCTCGCATATTTGCACCTCCTAGGTGCATAGAGTAGGGAGTGTTATGCACCTCCCTAAGGATTGTTTCCCTCAATCCTCCTAAGTTGGGTACCACCAACCTATTCTTGAAATAAAGTAGATCATCCTTGAAAACATAATATGTATCCTTGTCTACTTTTTGTCCATCCGAACCTAAATACAAGTGAAAAAAATCATTTTTTTCTTAACATGTTTTAATTTGATCTAACAGATCATATTGGCATTTTATCATTGTGGTTATACACCCTCTTATGCTCAAAGCATCAGTGACCTTATTCTCTTTACCCTTAATGTACTCAATACCAAAATCATACTCCGCTAAGAACTCTATCCAACATCGTTGTCTAGAATTTAATAAGGGTTGAGTAAATATATACTTCAAACTTTGATGGTCTATCTTTAACTCAAATGGTTTTCCCATAAGGTAATGTTGCCAAAATTTTAGAGCATGTACTACTACTACCAAATCTAAATCATGAGTGGCATAATTAACTTCATGCCTCTTAAGTTTCTTGGACTCATAAGCAATTATTGCATCACCTTGGGTCAAAATCCCACCTAACCCTTTGATCGATGCATTTGTACAAACTATAAATTGCTTATTAGGATCAGGTAATTGCAGGATTGGTACAATCATCAACCTTTATTTTAAAACTTGAAAAACCTCCTCACACTATGTCTGTCCACTTGAAGCCTTTCCCTTTTCTCTGAAGGTTTGTAATGGGATGAGCAATTCTTGAAAACCCTTTGATGAATCACCTATAATATCTTGCAAGTCCCATAAAACTTTGCACCTCTGTGATATTAGTAGGTGCTAGCCAATCCATGATTACCTCGATTTTCTTGGGATCTACTACAATTCCTTTAGTAGAGATAATATGTCCAAGGTATTGCACTTGTGGAGTATAAAACTCACATTTTTTCAATTTTTCAAACAATTGATTCTTTCTAAGAATCCCAAGCATTGTTCTCAGGTGTTGATCATGCTCTTCTTTATTTTTGAAATAAACCAAAATGTCATCCAAAAATACGAGTACAAACTTATCCAGTTGTTCTCTGAAAATGTTGTTCATGAGGTTCATGAATGTGGTTGGGGCATTGGTTAGCCCAAAAGGTAAGACTGTAAACTCAAAATTTCCATACCTTGTTCTAAATATTATTTTAGAAGTATCTTCCTCTCGAATTCTTAATTGATGATATCCAGATCTCAAATATATTTCATAAAATATGGTTGCTCCTCTTAGTTGATCAAATAAATCATCAATCCTTGGTAACAAATACCTATTTTTGATAGTAACCTTATTCACCATTCTATAATATATGCACATTCTTAAGGTACTACCTTTCTTTTTAACAAATAGAATAGGAGCTCCCTAGGGTGACACACTAGGTTTGATTAACCCCTTTTCAAGCAAATCCTGTAGTTGTGTTTTTAGCTCTTGCAACTCTATAGGAGTCATCTTGTAAGGTGACCTTATGATTGGTGTTGCACTTGGTAACAACTCAATTGAAAAATCAAATTCCCTCTAAGGAGGTAACCTTGGAAGTTCCTTAGGAAATACATCCTTGAATGCACCTAACACCGGATGTTTCTAGAAGAGGTTAGACTCCTTCTCAGACTCTTCTCTTCTATTCATATTTACTATGAAGACCATACCCTTCTTCTTAATAATATTTTTAAGTTGCATTGTGAAAAATAGATGGGGTTTTACTTCTCTTCACCCATAATTAATTCTAATCCTTTGAGTAGATTCATCCACAAATTCCACCCATATTTCTTCAAAGTTCAAAAGAGCCTTGTGTGCTTTTAACCAATCAACTCCCAAGATGATATCAAATGCATGCAAAGGTGCCACATATAGATGCCATTTGATCTTTCCTTGTGGTAAGGAAATGTGGGAATCAAAGAGACACTGGTTAACATGGTGAGTTTACCTTGATCCATACTCTACCTTCCAACCATTTGCCAAGAATCCAAGTCTAATAGGTGAATCCCTCATTAATCTAGTTGAAATAAAGCTATCATTTGATCCACTATCAATCAAAATTTACATATTTTTACCAAAAATTTTACCATTTAATAAGAAAGGAGTAATTTATCCATTGAGTTCAGAACTACCTGTGGTCACATAAATCCTATGGCTAGTTTCATCTGGAGCCTTCGGTGGTAGATCAACTCTATGGAGGCATTTTTTGGCATAGTGAGCTCCTTTACACACCCAAAATCCACTTGGTGGAGCTCTATTGCCTCTATTGTTGTTTTCATTTCTATTCATAGATGTAGTTTCCCTATCCTTTCCTTGATCCACTAGTTTTTGGTCCTATATTTTGGAAAACTCTTTAACATATTTCCTAAATTTTCCACCTTGGTAACTGGATTTATTTTTTGCCACCTTGTTTAATCTGATCTCCCCCTTTGGGTTTCTTATTATGTTCCTTTTCCCATTTCATAAAACCAACACTTTTCCATTTTTTGAGTTCATATTTCTCCTTTTTAGATAACTTTTGATAGTTGAAATACACCTTTCTTATTTCTTGATTAGCTTCCTCCTTCCTTGCTAAATCAAAAGCAATAGGTAAATTGACGAGATTATGCATATTTACCACCATCATGATTCTAGGATGTAATCCTAGAATAAATTTTTGAGTTTTCATTTCCTCATTGCTTTCATATTGGGATGCATACTTTAACAGTTGTATGAATTTTTGGTGATATTCTCAAACTGACATGTTTTCCTACCTCAAATTTGAGAATTCCCCAAACTTCTCCACATAATATTATCTTGTCAAAAATCTATCTTTGAATTCCTTGATGAAATCCTCCCACTTGAGGTTAGTAGCTTCTACCTCATGCCCTTTCTTGTATGATTTCCACCAGTCTAAGGCTATTTTAGTCATATTCATAACTACCAAAGAAGTTTTGGATTCAAAAGATAGAACCACCAAAGAAAAGTAGGATTCTAATTCACTTAACCAGTTTTCATTTGACTCTTCATCGTATTTTCCATTAAACTTGGATATTACAACTTTCTTTAGATTTCTATCCAATTCCTTACTCACTCTTGCCCTTCCAACACTGGATCCCTCAAGTTCCCCTGGTGCTTCCACTATCCTGTCTAATCCAGTTTCTCTTTCTCTAGCTAAGTCCTCTATGACTCATTGTTGTTGGACAATGAGTTCCTATTGTTGGGCCATGTGATTTTTTTGTTGGGCCATCTCTTCCCTTTGATTTTCCATTTGTACTTGTAATAATTTAACCATCTTTGCAAGGTTCCCTCCTTCCTCACTAGTTTCATTCAAAGGAATATCATGAACCCTTTTCTACCTTCTTTCACATTGAGGATCTTATTTTCTTAAATTTGTTCATGGTCCTCTTACAGGTCTATCAGTGATTTCCTCCTCCCTACCTCCCGTAGGATTTCTCGAGGATCCACCTCGCAACATTCATGTCATTGATCCTATAAGTGAAAGAGGTAGTATATTAGTTATCATTAACTATTCTAATTCACACACATAGAGTTATACAACTTTAGAATCAATTCTACTTTGATACCATATGTAACAACCCACTCACCTGGTTTCCTGATAAAAGAACAATCAGAAACCAAATTATTTTTTTAAAAGGTTTTACTGCTCTACCTAGAAATGTTTGTCTACCAAAACAAGTTTGATCTTAGATTTTCACATCAGAATTCATCCCTTGAATTTTTCCATATTATCAATAGTATAGCATAAGCACAATATACCACTTTTGGGTTCAAGACTACTATAGCCAGTCACCCAAGTGGACGAGATTAGCTAAATCTCGTAAACTTGCCATTTAGTGGTAACGATTTTCTCATTTATCATTCGCTTTTTCTAGCATGAGGACCAAACCACGATGGGGGTTATCCTCTAGGACCCATAACACCTAGAGAGAGAATGCTTATAATCCCTTACCTTCACACACTATACCTTTGACATTCTAGTTGACTCATTTATACTCAGTGTGGAGGTGACTAGCATATTCATGCCTCAGTGACTAACTAGAGTTTTCCTATATCCTGAAAGTAGTCAGTGCCATGTCAATTCCCTAACCTTGGACTTCATCACACTATACCATCACAACTCATAGGGATTTATCCCATACCAAACCCTGTGGTCAAACTTGATAAAGTTTGATGATAAAGGTATTTATCATAGTGCATTCTTGGGAGCAACCTGGAAAAAGTGTCCCATACCACCTTTCCATTTTGACCTGATCGAGTCATTTAATGACCAATTCTATCAATCGATAGTTGCCCCAATTTAGTTGTGTGCCTACCCACACCCCAATAATCCTGGATGAATATCTGAATCAATTTTGGGTCAAGTTCCTAAGAATATTAATATTTCATTTAATATACATTTTTCCAACAAGCGTTTAGGATATCTTAAGTTGGTACTTCTTCCTCTAGAAGTAATTTTGTTTTAGAAAGAATATGGTGAACAACACTCTTGCAAAGGTTTGCTATTTTGTCCAATTACATATATTTTAAATAAGGAACTATTATTTATCTAATGTTTAGATTTACCCATAAAACAAAAACATATTATAATAAATCATTTTAGATACCTATGGTCACACTTGTTCCTCATGGATAATAAAATTTTGCTCACCTAGTGAGCGAACCTCCAACACAAGCCTAATATCTTACTTAAATGATGTGTTCATTTAACTACCATACAATGTTTCCTTTTTTCACTCAAAAACTTCTCCTACTATCTAAGAGCATGCAAGGCAACCTTAGGTGAACACCTACTCACGACATCGATAACCAGCCTATGAAAATCAAACTAGATGGCTCCCTTAGGCACCCTTTACCTACTGAATATTATTATTTAATTTAATAGTATATCCAAACATTTACCAAATCATGATATCATAGATATGCATATTAAATGATGAAACAACTTCATAAAGTAATACTTGGAAAATATTCAAAGAACAAAATGCATCAAAACTTAATCTTAAACACATCTCCAGATCATTGATATATAAACAATTTTATGATAATATAAAATGTCTTAATTCATAGAAGGTATCTTAAATTCTGAAATACAAATGGGCTCTACCCATGTGTTTCCTTTTTCACATACATAGGAGAGATATTCATAATTGACATTGAAAATCATTTACAACTAGCTCTACTCACTATGAAGAGTGTTATTGTTGCAAAACACTGGCCAACTATACAGACCCTACCAACTAGACCTTCATTCATAATTAATTTATGATTGCTTTTTCAGAGAAGAGTTCTATAAACATGTTATGGTTTGATGCTTCCATAATGTAGATTCAAAACTGATATCCTACACTTAAGATATTCTCATGAAACCTTTTGCTCTCCTACAGGCTTAAAATCTCACTAAAACTAAATAAAGCCATCAAGGATTAGATACAACTCATGACGTGCACATAAATTTATCTAATTTTCATATAATGCATTGGAGCTTCACTAATACCCTACTCAAGATCCACACAGAAGTTTCCAATTCATTTCATTTATAAAATAACATCAGAATAAGCTTCCAGCTTAAATTGTGTAAAGGTTTCACATTTTACTTCCTACCAACTATAGAACTATGCTCACAATGTTAAGGCAGTAATAATATTCACAAAGCACATATAATTATACCATAATAAATCAAATTCTTCTTATTTTCTATTGCACTTAGTGTAATCACACATACCAAAGCAAATTTTTTGAATACAACAAAGCTTTCAAGTAAGAAAAATAGAATTCTATTGCCTTCATTTTCAAGCAATCATGATAGTGTTTTCCAAATAATCTTATGTCACATAATCAAACTATCGCATATATTCTTTCATAGACCATAGCACAATTATACCATCAATTTCACTATCACCAACCAACAACTTCATTATCACACACTAGTGAACTCGTCATCACACATAAAAAATTATTAAAAACATCTTCATTGTAATGAAGTTTAGTGTAGCCAACCTGTTTACTCGCTTTCCTAGAATGGTAGCAAACCACTATCCTTAAAACCTCTTTTTTCTTCTTCTGTGATGTCATGATTGCCAAGCTCATTTTTTTTTTCAACCCTATCCTTTTTATTTTCCTTCATCTATTCATTATGCCATCTTATGCCCTATCTTCCTTCAATAAAATGCTCTTAATGATCTATTATAGGTTTCCCCCCATTCTCATCTTACCACCACCACCATTAACAACAAGGAGATAGATTCCACTAGCACTGAAAATAATTATCCTATGGATTTTCAAATAATATTATATATGTTAGAAAATAAAATACTTGATTGATTATTCTATGAGATCAACTATGCATAAATAGTAAAGTTGATCTCCAATGAGCCATTGGATTACAACCTAATAGATCTGATCTAATCATAACTAGGAGTTTATCAATCTCAACAAGAGTGATAACTCAAATAGAATTGAATATCCTAGTAGAACTTAAAATATACTCTAACACCCCACCTTAAGTGATACTAGGGGTAAGTGAAAAAAGGAATAAACAAGATGTGGCATACCCACAAAAAATGAGTCCCGACAACAAGGCCTGATAAGGTACTCATGTACAATAGAGATGGTATAGCCACAAAAATGAGTCCCGATAGCAAGACCTGATAAGGTACTCATGTACAATATGTGATCAAAAATAAGAAATATCACTAAAGAAAACTCCTCTAAAACCAAAGTGTCTCACAAAAAGGAGTGTGAAGATAGGATGGAGAAAGAACCACAAAAATTGCAAGGGTAGTCCAAAATGACTCCACAAATATGAGTATGTAGTTTCCACCTATATGAGAACAATGGGTTAAAATAAGGTCCAAACCTCGTGGAAAAATAACAAAATGATAAAAAACCCCAAGGGAGAAAACCATCTATCATAATAGAAGAAGAATAAGGAAGATGTGCATGGAGGATGTAGAGGAAGGAAGATGTCCTCTTCAATCCCCCCTAGGACAATTTCCATAAAGAATCCTGCAAATGATTCATCAAATGTCTCGAAAAAGTAGAGAATCATCATTGAAATGAATGAAATCATATTCCCATACTGGTGCTTGTGATACAGATGAAGGTTGTAAACTATGAAAAAAGGTCATTAAAAAACCTCTCAAAACCAATGTGTCTCACAAAAAAAAGTGTGAATATATTATGGAAATAACCACAAGAATTGCATGGGAAGTTCAACTCAACTCCACAAGTATTAGTATGTGGTTACCACCTATATGGACACAATGGGCTGATTAACAAGGTCCAAAAAAAATGGACAAACAACAAAACAAGGGCACCAATGTTGGGAGTGTCGGGTTCAACCGAGAATGCACTCCATGATACAATATTTTGAGCCAAAACAAAATGTGGAAAACATATTCAAAACTAAAATTGAACTGCACCATGATGTCCGACTCAGAAAAGCATTTTCGTTGACAATAAATACCCCTATATTTAAGTTTTAATGGAGCCTTCATCAAGTAGAAAAACAACATGCCTCCCTAGACAACTAATGTGAAAAATACATGCCACATAAGCTGACTCCTCCATCAGTATGTAACTTCCTCAAGGGTAAACAATACACCACCTACAGGATCTCTGAAAGTGATAGCAAAATAGGAGTGTTGTATAAGAACAAATGTAGCAATTCAAGATCTTTATAAATAAAATCTTAAATAGGCTATTGCTTCATTTCAAAGTTATTGGTCCTTATTTATAAGAAAATTTTTAAAAATATGGAGCACCAAATAATATCAAACATAGAGGCATGATCCGTTTCTCCGGCTACATTTCTACTCAACATCCAAATCATGGCTTTTATACACAGTCAGCCTATCAAACCTCTGCTTAAAATTTTAGAAGTCCATTGTTTCTTTGATATGGTATAAACACAGAATATGTTTGCAGTATACACACAGTGGAAAGGACATCACTTTCAAGTGTCACTGGGTCATCTTAAAATTTTGTCATGAAAAAACAATTGTGGCTGTTGATGCCATTTCAAAAAACTCTTCATAACTCTTGTGTTCATCATGTAAAATCACAAATATTGAAAAAATATGCACTATTCAAAAAATAGATCGAAAGCATCCATAACTGGTCAAGCTGGCGACGTCATCGTTGATCCGTATTTGAAGTGCAGGTGAATAGGCATTTCTCACTGCAAACAACTACCAAAAAAAGAAATACTTGATAACTTTAAGGAGAAACTTGAGGCCACCCTTCAAAAGCTTTACGGATCCGAGTCCAGATCTGTCCGCGCCACCATTTCCGATGCCAACGTCGCCATTTTTAATTCATACTGCATGGACACAAAAAATATTGTTCCTCTCCAATAGCCATTGCGAGATGTTAGAAATATTAATACAGATTGCACACGTCCACCCAACTGTGCTCCAAAATTGGGTGAAGCTGTACTACACTCGTGAATTCGGGCATCCCAGCAAAATTTTTTGACTTGATGTCGCACGTGCCTTCTGATAGATCTGATTATCGCATAAGTTAATGCAAGTTTGGTGATTGGTCAGAAACCCTAGTTCAGGGTCTATCAGAACCTGTTAGAAGATAACCTCTATCTTCCTCTCCCTGTGGTTATATAAAGCAGTTCGGGTCTTTAGACAAATGTGGAGAGTGGGGGAAATTTGGAGAAAAAGACAAGAAAAAAGCAGTCATTCATAGAGCAACAAACGAGATCATTTTAGTGAGCAGTGTAGCTTATTTGTTTAATGTTCGAGTAGTAGACTCGACATTTTTTTTCCCTCTTAGTTTATCCTATATCTTTGGTCTGCAAATGTTAGTTTTTCCTGAATTGAGGACTTTTTGTAACCCTCGTCTTATAAGAATAAAATTTGTTGTTGTTTAAGGGATCTGTAGGGTTTGCGGTTATCTCTGTCTGCATAAAATCTGTTGTTGTCTGTACAATCACCTCAGAGCATTTTATTTTTATGTTCTATAAGTTTGAACTTAGATCCCAAACATTGCATTCAGATTCAATGTTTCTCTCCTCCCCATACAGTTCTTGCCAAGCCAAGCAAACCATCGCAATAGTTGTGCAAGCCTTCGAACAGCAAAATTTTGCAACGCAAAAATTTGCCTAAGTCTGGAGCTATCCACCCGACTGCGCAGCAAAGTCAAACTTCGCTGCCTTTGACCAGCGTAGTTGGGCGTTGACCACCTGCTCCCTAACTATGCACTTAATTTTGTGCATAGCCTGATTGCGCACATTTTTCGTGCGCAACCCGACTGCACACAAGATTCTGTGCGCAGCTCGACTATGCAAGTTTTTTATTTGCATTGCCTGACTGCGCAAAATTTGGGAGCACAACCCGACTTCAGGAGTGCAACCCGACTTCAGGTGCACCACCTAACTTTGGGAGCGCAGCTCGACTTCAGGCCTCCCCTTCGCCTTGTGCTCCCAACGATGGCAAAAATAAAATAAAATTTCAAATTGGTATAAGAGCCATTGATCCCTTGATGTGAAGACCAAAGCATAATGGCTTCCAGTAGCAACAACTTGCAGTTGCAGATCATGTCCTTCAACAGGAAGAATTACGATTATTGGAGCATCCAGATGAAGATCTTGTTCGGATCTCAGGAGCTATGGGAGTTAGTCAAGAATGGCTACCCAGAACCGAAAGATACAACAGCACTGGCTGCCCTCTCTCAAGTAGACAAGGACCTATTGAAAGAGAACATGAAGAAGAACTAGAAGGCCCTCTTCTACATTATGCAAGTGATCGAGGAGTCCATATTCTTGTGGATTGCATCAGCCACCAAGGTGAAGTAGGCCTGGGAGATTCTGGCCAGCTCGTACTAGGGCACCAATAAGGTAAAGTTGGTGAAGTTGAAGATGCTCAAGAGGGAGTTTGAAAATCTGTAGATGAGTGAGTTTGAGTCCATGAGTGATTTCTTCACTCGGACGATGAACATTATCAACCAGATGCGGTTGAATGGAGAAATTGTGCAGAGCCAGAGAATCATGGAGAAAATTTTTAGAAGTCTGCTTGCCAAGTTTGATTCGATTGTGATAGAAATTGAAGAGTCGAGGGATCTAAAAACCCTCTCGATGGATGAGCTCATGGGTTTGTTACAGACACATGAACAAAGGTTGAGCCATTCATCTCAAACATCTCTGGAGTAAGCATTCAAGGCTCAGGTCTCATTTCAAGACAGTGGTAGACAAGATTCCCACCATGGCACCTCTAGTTCTCACAAAGCAAGTGGAAGAGGTAGGTGTGGGAAAGGCAACAAGTAAGGAGGACGGTAAAACCCTATCGAAGGAGAGACCAACTATAATTTCCATCAGTAAGGTGGAAGAGGCATCTCAAAAAATTAGTAAGCTGGATCTGGTCAGAAGAAGGACATGTCAAAGGTCCAGTGCTATTTTTGCAAGAAGTTTGGCCATTACATCTCGTAGTGCAAAAAAAATATGGCCAAGAAGAACCAGCAGCAGGCCCATTACATGGATGAAACCGAAAATGTGATAGGAGGAAACTTGTTATTGACTTACAAAATTGAGGAGTGCCAGAAGAATGTCTGGTATTTAGACAATGGGTGTAGCAACCACATGACAGGGAACAAGGAGATGTTCTCCCAAATGGATGAAACAATCCAGTATGAGGTGAATATGGGGAACAACAATAAGGTTCTCGTAATGGGGAAAGGAAAGATCCTCATCCACACCAGGCATGACGAACAAAAGCAGATCTGTGACATCTACTATGTGCCTGGCCTGAAGCACAACCTGCTGAGTGTTGGACAATTTGTGCAGAAGAGACATACGATCCAGTTCAAATAAGGAGCTTGCACCATCAAAGACAAGTTGCATGGGTATATTGCTACTATATCCATGACAAAGAATAAAATGCTTTCGCTACAGATTTAGAATGAATCATTGATGTCTCTGAGTGTATTTGTGAAAGATGCTACTTGGTTGTGGCATCTCAGATTTGGTCACTTGAACTTCAGTGGGCTGAATCAACTACACAAGAAGCATATGGTGAAGGGTTTACCCTTGATAGAGCAATAAAATCAAGTTTATTTGGGCTACTTAGTCAGCAAACATCATAGGGATTCATTCCCTTCTGGTCAGTCTTGGAGAGCATCTTAGCCACTGGAGCTGGTGCACTCAGACATTTGCGGTCTGATGCAGACCAACACGTTTTCCGAAAACAAATACTTCTTAACGTTCATAGATGACTTCAGTCGGAAGACTTGGATCAATGCCATCAAGCTAAAGTCAGAAGCATTTACCAGACTCAAATAGTTCAAGGCTCTAGTGGATAAACAAAGTGAATATCTGATCAAGAATCTCAAGATAGATGGCGGAGGTGAATACATCTCCAACGAATTCCATAACTACTACAAGTAGCATGAAATTCGAAGGCAATTCAATGCCAGATACACACCATAGCAGAATGACATAGTTGAGAGGAAGAACCGAACCATCATGGAGATGGCATGAAGCATGATGAATGCGAAGGGATTGTCGCATGAATTTTGGACAAAAGTTGTAACATGTGCAGTCTACCTGCTGAACATATGTCCCACCAAAAGCGTGAAGGAAAAAATTCCTCAGGAGGCCTAGAGCGATGTGAAGCCAAGTGTGGCTCACTTACGTGTGTTCGAGTGCATTGCATATGCACATGTTTTCTAGAAGAGAAGTGACAGAAGTTGGATGATAGAGTTGAGAAGTGCATTTTCATAGGGTACAGTGAGCAGGCGAAGACATATAGGTTGTACAACCCTGTGACGAAGAAGCTCATCATCAGCCGTGATGTGAAGTTTCTTGAATATGAAGCCTGGAACTGGAATTCAAAGACTGGCTAGTCAGAGCCAGCAGTAGTAGAGTCTTTTGACTTGGAAGAAGGAAGTGTGCAACCACCTGCAAACTCCAGCAGTAGCAGCAGTGCCAGTAGTAGCATAGCCAATCCATCTCAGTCACCTCCACGTGCAAGTAGAATCTAGAACCTGGTGATACCAGCGAAGACAAGGAGCTTGTAAGAAATCTACAAGGCAACCCAAACCCATGTAGATGAAGAGTACTATGACTTTGCATTCTTTACTGAAGTTGATCTAGTAGAGTTCGAAGACGCAAGTCAGAATCAAAAGTGGGTGCAGGCGATGGACGAGGAGATTAAAGCCATTGAAAAGAATGATACATGGCAACTGACAAATCTTCTAGTAGGGAAGAAGACCATTGGGGTCAAGTGGGTGTATAAGACAAAGTTCAACGCCCAAGGAGATGTTGACAAGCATAAGGCTAGACTGGTGGCAAAGGGCTACAAGCAAAATTCAGGCATTGATTACCATTTGGTTTATGTGCCTGTAGCTCGACTTGACATAGTCAGGATGATCTTGGCATTGTCAGCCCAACAGGGTTGGAAGATGTACCAGATGGATGTCAAGTCAGCCTTCCTCAATGGAGTGTTGGAGGAAGAGGTCTACATAGACCAGCCACCAAGTTACGAAATTGAAGGCCAGGAGGGCAAAGTCTTGAAGCAGAATAAGGCCCTATACATTTTGAAGCAGGCGCCCCGAGCTTGGTACAACCAGATTGACAATTATTTTTAGGAAAATGGGTTTGTAAAATGCCCATATGAGCACACCCTGTACATGAAGACAAATGATGTAGGTGAGCTCATAATCATCTGCCTGTATGTGGACAATTTAATTTACACTGGCAACAACACAACACTATTTTCCCAATTCATAATAGCCATGAAGAAGGAGTTCAAGATGACGGACTTAGGGTTGATGAAGTATTTTCTCGGCATTGAAGTTGACCAATCGACAGATGGTATCTTCATTTCTTGCGAAGGATGTCTTGAAGCGGTTCAATATGGAGGACAACAAACCTGCCATCACACCTGTAGCCACAGGTTTGAAGTTGAGCAAGCTAGATTCAGGGAGGAATGTAGATCCAACCCTATTCAAGAGGCTAGTTGGCAGTCTGATGTATTTGACTGCAACTCGGCTAGATTTGATGTTTGAAGTTAGTCTGATCAACAATTTTATGGAGACTCTGAATGACACACACTATAAAGCAAGCAAGAGGATCTTGCACTATTAACAGGATGTGAAACAATGGACTATTTTACGCCAGATAGGACCAGTTGGAACTGGTGGGCTTCATAGATAGTGACTGGGTTGGCAACATCGACAATCGAAAGAGCAAGAAGCAACCCATCTCAGATTAGGGGCAGTCTCATGGGCGTCCAAGAAGCAACCCATCGTTGTGTTGTCCACAACCAAAGCAGAATATGTCACCGCCACATCAGCCGCATGCCAGGCAGTTTGGCTACGAAGAGTTCTGAATGAACTGAACTATCCTTCGGAAGGCGCGACAACAAATTTTTTTTATAACAATTTGGCCATCGCATTGTCAAAGGATCCCGTGTTCCATGGTCGGATGAAGCACATCTATATTCGTTATCACTTCATTAGATATTTGGTGAAGTTCGAAGAAATTCAACTATAGTTTTGTAGATCCAAGGAGCAGTTGGCAGATATTTTCACGAAGCCTTTGAAGGAGGAAGACTTCAGCAGATTGCATGAGCAGCTTGGAGTCAAAGCGCTCATGAAATCAGGCTTAAAGGAGGGTGTTAGAAATATTAATCCAGATTTCACACCTCCGCCCAACTGTGCTCCGAACTTGGGTGAAGCCGGACTGCGCTCACGAAGTCGGGCATCTCATAAATTTTTTTGACTTGACGTCGCACGTACCTTCTGATAGATGTGATGTCTGACAGATCCGATCGCTGCATAAGTTAATGCAATTTCCGCAATTGGTCAGAAAACCTAGTTCAGGGTCTGTCAAAACTTGTCAGAGGATAACCTCTATCTTCCTCTCCCCGTGGCTATATAAGGTAGTTCGGGTCTTCAGAAAAAGTGGGGAGAGTGGGGGAAATTTTGAGAAACAAACAAGAGGAAAGAAGTCATTCGTAGAGCAGCAGACGAGATCATTTTAGTGAGTAGTGTAGCTCATCTGTTTAATGTCCGAGTAGCAGACTCGACATTTGTTTTCCCTCTTAGTTTATCCTACAGCTTTAGTCTGCAAATGTTATTTTTTCCTCAGTTGAGGACTTTTTGTAACCCTCATCTTATAAGAATAAAATTTGTTATTGTTTAAGGGATCTGCAAGGTTTGCGGTTATCTCTGTCTGCATAAAATTTGTTGTTGTATGTACAATCGCCTTAGAGCATTTTTTTTTTGTGTTATATAAGTTTGAACTCAGATCCCAAACATTGCATTCAGATTCGGTGTTTCTCTCCTCCCCATACAGTTCTTGCAAAGCCAAGCAAACCATCGTTATAGTCGCGCAAGCCTCCGGACATCAAAAGTTTGCAAGGCAATAATTTGCCTAAGTTTGGAGCTGTCCACCCAACTGCGCAGCGAAGTCGGACTTTGCTGCCTTTGACCAGCGAAGTCAGACTTTGCTGCCTTTGACCAGTGCAGTCGGGCGTTGACCACCCGCTCTCCAACTGTGCACTTAATTCCGTGTGTAGCCCGATTGCACACATTTTTTGTGTGCAACCTGACTACGCACAAGATTCTGTGTGTAGCCCGACTGTGCAAGTTTTTTACTTGCACAGCACGACTACGCAAAAATTGAGAGCGCAACCTGACTTCGGGAGCGCAGCCCGACTTTGGCCCCCCTTCGCCCTGCGCTCCTGATGACGGAAAAAACAAAATAAAATTTCACGAGATCCATCATTTTGTCCCCATTTTGTCCCCATTTTTCCCCAAGGTTCATGGTCATTTTGTCATGCTGATAATTTTTTATGTTTGGGCAAAGAAATGAATCGTGGCCACCAAAATCAATCTTGTTGTTGACTGTGCATGATTTCTCCACTCCATCCCATCTGAGCAAATCATTTCATCGCTCGTCCACTTATACGCTTAGCTTCTTCTCCATAGCACACACAACATGAACATGAAAAAATACACTCCACCTCCATTGCGCACAACGATCTAACAGTTGTGAGTATTCTCCCCCTTGTTGTGATCATCGCAATGAAAATGATTTGCCAATCAAAAAATTGAATTTCCTGCTTACGCTCTAGAAAAATGCTTCATCTTTGCCATTCATACATTTCTGCAATGACCACCCCTACAACAAAAGCGTGCCATGGAGCTTTGATTTTACTGTTGGTCTTCATAGGGAAATTCTAGCATCAATGATCTGCAGAGGCACCATTTGACCCAAACCCACAATCACCTCCACCAGAAAGGTTCAGTCGTGGGGTCCACCTCCTTGAGTTGTGTCAAAGCAGGATTTGCCCAAGCCAAGGAACGAGATCTGATGTAGATGGCTTTATATCAGGAATCTTATCACACCAATTTCTGTGTAAACAAACAGTGAAGTGGAGTGGGTGTCTGCTTCCATGAGATGAAGGCCGTTATAGCAAACCACCGTGCAGGCATCACTGATCCAGCGCTTACGAATGGCATCATCTCTGCCTAGCAATAAAATATTAAACCATCATTAAAAAAAACACCGATAGCCATCAAATTAGATCATCACACCATAGCCTTCAGCTTTTAAACACTCACAGTGACTGCATAAAGAAGGCTCCAATACAGTAGCGATTTGATTTTCACATAATATGGCCCCCAAAATTTATTTTTGGCACGATTGTATTTGTGATGGAATAAGGCATCTACACCATCCACTATACTATAATAACTGCTTCCTTGGTATTGTTTTTCGGTTCTCCATGTGCTCAAAAAAATACGCCTAGCAACACTGATAAAATGGGAAACCATGAAAAAATCATGTGGCCTCCAACTGTATGTAGTCTCCACCATGCTTCCACTGCACCACGATGGACAGAAACCACCAACCGGCAAAAAAGGAGTCCCCACAAAAAAAAAAATAGAATGTCTTATGTCCTCCAAGTGTGAGCGCCATCATAGAGAACCATCAAGGTTTGCAAAGGCACTAACAGCTCGATGTGCTCCATAGGTTTTTAGGCACTAACGTCCTCATTCTAGTCTTTAGCTGATGGAGGAAGCATCGTCTCGATGCTGATCTGGAAAATTAATAAATTATGGGACTCTCTTTGTTGTTTAAGCATTCAATCGAATAATACACCTACAATAATCAATCTCGAAAGAATTCTATGTTAGAAATATTAACCCAGATTTCATGTCTCAACCGGACTGCGCTCGTGCAGTCAGGGATCCCAAAAAAAAATTGACATGACGTCGCACCTACCCTCTGACAAATGTGACATCTGACAGATCCGATCACCACTGAAGTTAATGCCAGTTCGGCGATTGGTCAGAAACCCTAGTTGAGGGTCTGTCAGAACCTGTTAGAGGACAACCCCTATCTTCCTCTCCCTGTGGCTATATAAGGCAGTTCAGGTCTTCAAAAATTTTTAGGTGGAAAGACAGCAGAGAGAGAGGAGAGGGGGAAACCTGGAAAAATAGTCATTCGTAGAGTAGCGAACGAGATTGTTTCAGTGAGCAGTGTAGCTCATCTGTTTAATGTTCGAGCAGCAGACTCGACATTTGTTTTCCATTTTAGTTTATCCTACAGCTTTAGTCTGCATATGTTAAGTTTTTCCTCAGTTGATGACTTTTGTAACCCTCCTCTTATAAAAATAAAGTTTCTATTGTTTAAGGCATATGTAGGGTTTACGATTATTTTATCGGCACAAAATCAGTTGTTGTCTATACAAATCACCTTAGTGCGATTTCTTTTGGGTTCTATAAGTTTGAGCTTAGATATAAAACATTGCACTCAAATTCGGTGTTTCTCTCCTCTCGTATAGTTATTTCCAAGCCAGGCAAACCAAATGCTGAAGCCGCGCAAGCCTCCAGATAACAAAAGTCTGCAAGGCAGAAAGATTTCAAAAGGTAAAAATTTGGCTAAGTCTGGTGCTGTCCACCAGACTGCATAGCGAAGTCAGACTTCGCTGCCTTTTACCGGCACAGTCGGGCGTTGACCGAGTGCTTATCAGACTTGGCACTTTCTTTCATGTGCAACCTGACTATGCACCTTGATCCATGTGCAACCCGAATACACACCTCGATCCGTGTGCAAACTGATTGCGCACTAGATCCGTGTACAAATAGACTGTGCACTTCGATCCGTGCGCAACCCGAGTGTGTAAGTTTTTCTTGCGTAGCCTAATTGTGCAACCCAACTTTGGGCCCTCCCTCCTTCGCACTTTGCACTTCACACTTCACACTTCACACTTCGCACTTTGCACTTCACACTTTGCACTTTGCACTTCGCAGTTCACACTTCGCACTACGCACTCCCGACTGTGGTAATTAAAAATTTAATTAAAACTTCAAATTGGTATCAGAGAAACTAGTCCCTTGATGCGAAGACCAAAGTAGAATGGCTTCCAATAGCAACAACCTACAGTTTTAGATCCCGCGCTTCAATGGGAAATATTACGATTACTGGAGCATCCAGATGAAGATCCTATTCGGATCTCAGGAGCTGTGGGATTTAGTCGAGAACGGCTACCCAGAACCGACAGATGCAGTAGCACTGGCTGCCCTCTCTCAAGCAAAAAATGACTTGTTGAAAGAGAACACAAAAAAGGACCAGAAGGCCCTCTTCTACATCATGCAAGTAGTTGAGGAGTCCATCTTCCCATGGATCGCATCAGCCACCGAGGCGAAGCAGGCCTGGGAGATTCTGGCCAGCTCGTACCAAGGCACCAATAAGGTAAAGTTGGTGAAGCTACAGATGCTTACGAGGGAGTTTGAAAATCTACAGATGATTGAGTTTGAGTCCATGAGTGATTTCTTCACCCGGACGACGAACATTATCAACCAGATGGGGTTGAACAGAGAAATTGTGTAGAGCCAGAGAATCATGGAGAAAATTCTTAGAAGTCTATCTGCCAAGTTTGACTCGATTGTGATAGCAATTGAAGAGTCGAGATATCTGACAACCCTCTCAACAAATGAGCTCATGGGTTCATTGTAGACACATGAACAAAGGCTAAGCCATTCGTCTTAGACCTCTCTAGAGCAAGCATTCAGGACTCAGGTCTCATTTTGAGATAGCGATAAACAAGATTCCCACCATGGTGCCTCTAGTTCTTATGGAGGAAGAGGCAGAGGTAGGCATGGGAAAGGCAAAAAGCAAGGAGGATGGTCAAACCCTAGCGAAGGAGAGACCAACTGTAATTTCCATCAATAAGGTAGAAGAGGCAGTTCAAAAAATCAGCAAGCTGGACCTTTTCAGAAGAAGGACATGTCAAAGGTCCAGTGCTATTTCTACAAGAAGTTCAGCCATTACATCTCACAATGCAGAAAATGGATGTCCAAGGAGAACTAGCAGCAAGCCCATTACACGGATGAAACCGGAAATGCGGCAGGAGGAAATGTGTTGTTGACTTGCAACATTGAGGAGGAGTGCCAAAAGAATATCTGGTATTTAGACAGTGGGTGCAGCAACCACATGACGGGGAACAAGGAGATGTTCTCCCAACTAGATGAAACAGTCCAGTCTAAGGTGAATATGGGGAACAAAAACAAGGTTCCCATAATTGGGAAAGGAAAGATTCTCATCCGCACTAGGCATGGTGAACGAAAGTAGATCTGTGATGTCTACTATGTGCCTAGACTGAAGCACAACCTATTGAGAGTTGGATAGCTCATGCAGAAGGGACATATGGTCCAGTTCAAAGATGGAGCTTGCACCATTAGAGACAAGTCACATGGGTAGATTGCTACAGTTTCCATGACGAAGAATAAAATGTTTCTGCTACAAATTCAAAATAAATCATTGATGTCTCTGAGTGCAGTTGTGAAAGATGTTACCTGGTTGTGGCATCTCAGATTTGGTCACCTAAATTTTAGTGGCTTGAATCAACTACACAAGAAGAAGATGGTGAAGGATTTACCCCTGATAGAGCAGCAAAATTAAGTTTGTGAGGGCTGCTTAGTCGACAAACAACATAGGGATTTGTTCCCTTCTAGTTAGTCTTGGAGAGCATCATAGCCATTGGAGCTGGTGCACTTAGACATTTACGATTTGATGCAGACCAGCACGTTTGTCGGCAACAAATACTTCTTAACATTCATAGATGACTTCAGCCGAAAGACTTGGATCTATTCCATCAAGCGAAAGTTAGAAGCATTTGCCAGATTCAAGGAGTTCAAGGCTCTAGTGGAGAAACAAAGTAGATATCATATCAAGACTATCAGGATAGATGGTGGAGTTGAATACATCTCCAACGAATTCTAGAACTACTGCAAGAAACAAAAAATTTGAAGGCAGTTCACTACCAGATAGACGCCACAGCAGAATGGCATAGCTGAGAGGAATAACTGGACCATCATGGAGATGGCACGAAGCATGATGAAGGTGAAGGGATTGTCGCACGAATTTTAGGCAGAGGCTGTAACATGTGCAGTCTACCTGCTGAATATATGTCCCACCAAAAGAGTGAAGGACAAAATCCCTTAGGAGGCCCTGAGCGGTGTGAAGCCAAGTGTGGCTCACTTGCGTGTGTTCGGGTGCATTGCATATGCACATGTTCCAGTAGAGAAGCGGTAGAAGTTTGATGATAGATATGAGAAGTGCATTTTCATAAGGTACAGTGAGCAGGTGAAGGCATATAGGCTATACAACCCTGTGATGAAGAAACTCATCATCAGCCGTGATGTGAAATTTCTTGAAGATGAAGCCTGGAACTGGAAGTCGAAGACTGGCCGATCAAAGCTAGTAGTGGTAGAGTCTGTTGACTTGGAAGAAGGAAGTGTGCAGCCACCTGCAACTTCCAGTAGTAGTAGTGGTGCCAGTAGTAGCACAACCACTCCATATCGGTCGCCTCCATGTGCAAGTAGAATCTAGAACCTGGTGACGCCAACAAAGATAATGAGCTTGCAAGAAATCTACGAGGCAACCCAAACCCATGTAGATGAAGAGTACTCTGACTTTGCATTCTTTACTGAAGTTGATCCAGTAGAGTTTGAAGATACAAGTCAGAATCAAAAGTGGGTGCAGGCGATGGACAAGGAGATTAAAGCCATTGAAAATAAAAATACATGGCAACTGACAGATCTTCCAGTAGGGAAGAAGACCATTGGGGTCAAGTGGGTGTATAAGACAAATTTCAACGCCCAAGGAGACGTTGACAAGCATAAATCCAGACTGGTGGCAAAGGGTTACAAGCAAAAGTTAGGCATCGATTACCATGAGGTTTATGCACCTATAGCCCGACTTGACACAGTCAACATGATCCTGATATTGGTAGCCCAACAGGGATGGAAGATGTACCATATGGATGTCAAGTCAGCCTTCCTCAATGGAGTTTTGGAGGAAGAGGTCTACATAGACTAGCCACCAGGTTACAAAATTGAAGGTCAGGAGGGAAAAGTCCTGAAGCTGAAGAAGGCCCTGTATAGTTTGAAGTAGGCGCCCCGAGCTTGGTACAGTTGGATTGACAGTTATTTTCAGCAAAATGGGTTTGTAAAATGCCCATATGAGCACACCCTGTACATGAAGACAAATGAAGCAGGTGAGCTCATTATCGTCTACCTGTATGTGGACAATTTGATTTATACTGGCAACAACAATGCCCTGTTCGACCAGTTCATAATAGCCATGAAGAAGGAGTTCAAGATGATGGACTTAGGGTTTATGAAGTACTTTCTTGGCATTAAAGTTGACCAATCGACAGATGGCATCTTCATTTCTTAGGGCAAGTATGCGAAGGATGTCCTAAAGTAGTTCAAGATGGAGGAAAGTAAACCTGCCATCACACCTGTAGCCACAGGTTTGAAGCTGAGCAAGCTGGATTCAGGGAAAAATGTAGATCCAACCCTGTTCAAGAGGCTAGTTGGCAGTCTGATGTATTTGACTGCAACTTGGCCAGATCTGATGTTCAGATTCAGTCTGATCGACCATTTCATGGAGAATCCAAAGGACACGCACTAGAAAGCAAGAAAGAGGATCTTGCGCTATGTCAACAAGACATGGAACAATGGCCTATTTTATGCCAGACAGGACCAGTTAGAACTAGTGGGCTTCACAGACAGTGACTGGGTTGGCAGCACCGATGATTGAAAGAGCACCTTCGAGTACGCTTTCCATCTTGAATCAGGGGTAGTCTCATGGGCATCCAAGAAGCAACCCATACTTGCATTATCCATAGCTGAAGCAGAATATGTCATCGCCATGTCAGCCACATGCCAGGCAGTTTAGCTACAAATAGTTTTGAGTGAACTAAATTATCCTCTGAAAGGTGTGACAACAATTTTTTGTGATAAAAATTTGGCCATTGCACTGTCAAAGGATCCCATGTTCCATGGCCAGATGAAGCACATCGATATTCGTTATCACTTCATCAAATATTTGGTGAAGTCTGGAGAAATTCAACTGCAGTTTTGCAGATCCAAGGAGCAGTTGATAGATATTTTCACGAAGCCTTTGAAGGAGGAAGACTTTAGCAGATTGCGAGAGCAACTTGGATTCAAAGCGCTTGTGAAATCAGGTTTAAAGGAGGGTGTTAGAAATATTAACCTAGATTTCACGCCTCAGCCAGACTGCACTCGCGCAATCAGGGATTCTGGCAAAAGTTCAAATTTTTAATTGTCGCAGTTGGGAGTGCACAGTGCGAAGTACGAACTATGAACTGCAAAGTACAAAGTGCGAAGTGCGAAGTGCGAAGTGCGAAGTGCAAAGTGCAAAGTGCAAAGTGCAAAGGAGGGAGGGCCCGAAGTTGGGTTGCGCAATCGGGCTATGTAAGCAAAACTTGCGCAGTCGGGTTGCGCACGGATCTGGTGTGTAGTCGGGTTGCGGATGGATCGAGGTGCGTAGTCAGGTTGCACACAGATCTGGTGTGCAATCGAGTTGTGCATAGATCGAGGTGTGTAGTTAGGTTGCGCATGGATCAAGGTGCATATTTGGGTTGCACACGAAAGAAAGTGCTAAGTTCGGAAAGCACTCGATCAACGCTTGACTGCGTCAGTCAAAGGCAGCGAAGTTCGACTTCGTTGCACAGTCTGGTGGTCAGCTCCAGACTTAGCCAAATTTTTGCCTTGTGAAATATTTCTACCTTGCAAACTTTTTCTGTCCGAAGGCTTGCGCGGCTTCGGTGTTTGGTTTTTCTAGCTTGGCAAGAACTGTACGAGAGGAGAGAAACACCGAATCTGAGTGTAATGTTTCAGATCTGAGCTCAAACTTATAGAACCCAAAAGAAATCACATTGAGGTGATTTGTACAGACAAAAACTGATTTTGTGTCGATAAAATAACCGCAAACCCTAAAGATGCCTTAAACAAAATCGAACTTTATTTTTATAAGACGAGGGTTACAAAAGTCCTCAACTGAGGACTTAACATCTGCAGACTAAAGCTACAAGATAAACTAAAAGGGAAAACAAATATCGAGTCTTCTACTTGGACATTAAACAGATGAGCTTCACTGCTCATTGAAATAATCTCGTTCGCTACTCTACGAATGACTATTTTTCTATGTTTCCCCCACTCTCCTCTCTCTCCACTCTCTTTCCACCTAAAAATATCTGAAGACCCGAACTGCCTTATATAGCCACGGGGAGAGGAAGATAGGGGTTGTCCTCTGATAGGTTCTGACAGACCCTCAACTAGGGTTTCTAACCAATCGTCGAACTGGCATTAAATTATCGAACTGGCATTAACTTCTACGGTGATCGGATCTATCAGACGTCACATCTGTCAGAGGGTAGGTGCGATGTCATGTCAAATTTTTTTCGAGATCCCTGACTGCGTGAGTGCAGTCCGACTGAGGAGTGAAATCTAGATTAATATTTCTAACACCCTCCTTTAAACCTGATTTCATGAGCGCTTTGACTCCATCTGCTCTCGCAATCTATTGAAGTCTTCCTCCTTCAAAGGCTTTGTGAAAATATCTGCCAATTGCTCCTTGGATCTGCAAAACTATAGTTAAATTTATTTGGACTTCACCAACTATTTGATGAAGTGATAACAAATATCGATGTGCTTCATCCGTCCATGGAACACGGGATCCTTTGACAGTGCAATGGCCGAATTGTTATCACAAAAAATTGTTGTCACGCCTTTCGGAGGATAATTCAGTTCACTCAAAACTCTTCACAGCCAAATTGCCTGGCATGCGGTTGACGTGGCGATGACATATTTTGCTTTAGCTATGGACAATGCAACGATGGGTTACTTCTTGGATTCCCATGAGACTGCCCCTGATCCAATATGAAAAGCGTACCTGAAGGTACTCTTTCGATCGTCAATGCTGCCAGCCCAGTCACTGTTTGTGAAGCCCACCAGTTCCAACTGGTCCTGTCTGGTGTAAAATAGGCCATTGTTTTGTGTCCCATTGATATAGCGCAAGATCCTCTTGCCTACTTGCTAGTGTGTGTCCTTCAGAGTCTCCATGAAACGGTTGATTAGACTGACTCCAAACATCAGATCTGGCCGAGTTGCAGTCAAATACATCAGACTGCCAACTAGCCTCTTGAACAGGGTTGGATCTACATTCCTCCCTGAATCCCGCTTACTCAGCTTCAAACCTATGGCTATAGGTGTGATGGTAGGTTTATTGTCCTCCATATTGAACCACTTTAGGACATCCTTCGCATACTTACCCTAATAAATGAAGATGACATCTGCCGTTTTGTCAACTTCAATGCCAAGAAAGTACTTCATCAGCCCTAAGTCCATCATCTCGAACTCCTTCTTCATGGTTGTTCTGAACTGGTCGAACAGGACATTGCTATTGCCAGTATAAATCAAATCATCCACATACAGGTAGACGATAATGAGCTCACCTGCTTCATTTGTCTTCATGTACAGGGTGTGCTCATATGGGCATTTTACAAACCCATTTTGTTGAAAATAACTATCAATCCGACTGTACCAAGCCTGGGGCACCTGATTCAAACCGTATAGGGCCTTCTTCAGCTTCAATACTTTGCTCTCATGGCCTTCAATTTCATAACCCAGTGGCTGGTCTATGTAGACCTCTTCCTCCAACACTCCGTTGAGGAAGGCTGACTTGACATCCATCTGGTACATCTTCCAACCCTGTTGGACTGCCAATGCTAGGATCATCCTGATTGTGTCAAGTCAGGCTACAGGTGCATAAACCTCATGGTAATCGATGCTTGACTTCTGCTTTTAACCCTTCACCACCAGTCTAGTTTTATGCTTATCAACGTCTCGGGCGTTGAACTTTGTCTTATACACCCACTTGACCTCAATGGTCTTCTTCCCTACTAGAATATCTGTCAATTGCCATATATTATTATTTTCAATGGCTTTAATCTCCTTGTCCATCACCTGCACCCACTTCTGATTCTGAATTGCATCTTCAAACTCTACTGGATCAACTTCAGTAAAGAATGCAAAGTCATAGTACTCTTCATCTACATGGGTTTGGGTTGCCTCATATATTTCTTGCAAGCTCCTTGTCTTCACTGGCGTCACTAGGTTCTTGATTCTACTTGCACATGGAGGCGACCGAGATGGAGTGGCTGTGCTACTGCTAGCATCGTTGCTACTGCTGGAAGTTGCAGGTGGCTGCACACTTCCTTCTTCTAAGTCAATAGACTCTACCACTACTGGCTTTGATCGACCAGTCTTTGACTTCCAGTTTCAGGCTTCATCTTCAAGAAATTTCACATCACTGCTGATGATGAGTTTCTTCATCATAGGGTTGTACAGCCTATATGCCTTCGC
The DNA here is from genome assembly GCA_028583015.1 of Wollemia nobilis. Taxonomy (NCBI): domain Eukaryota; kingdom Viridiplantae; phylum Streptophyta; class Pinopsida; order Araucariales; family Araucariaceae; genus Wollemia; species Wollemia nobilis. The sequence goes on from JAQPPZ010009575.1 coordinate 2,120,526, forward strand.
CTACTTATTGTACCCTATGAAAATGCACTTCTCAGCTCTATCATCCAACTTCTGCCACTTCTCTTCTGGAACATGTGCATATGGAATGCACCCAAACACACGCAAGTGAGCCACACTTGGCTTCACACCGCTCCAGGCCTCCTCGAGGGATTTTGTCCTTCACGCTTTTGGTGGAACATTTGCTCAGCAGGTAGACTGCACATGTTACAGCCTCTACCCAAAATTCATGCGACAATCCCTTTTCCTTCATCATGCTTCGTGCCATCTCCATGATGGTCCGGTTATTCCTCTTAGCTACACCGTTATGCTGTGGCATGTATCTGGCAATGAACTGCCTTCGAATTCTGTGTTGCTTGTAGTAGTTCTAGAATTTGTTGGAGATGTATTCACCTCCACCATCCGTCCTGAGAGTCTTGATCTGATATCCACTTTGTTTCTCCACCAGAGCCTTGAAATCCTTGAATCTGGCAAATGCTTCTGACTTCAGCTTGATGGCATAGATCCAAGTCTTCCAGCTGAAGTCATCTATGAATGTTAAGAAGTATTTTTTGCCAGCAAATGTGATGGTGTGCATCGGACCACAAATGTCTGAGTGCACCAGCTCTAGTGGTTGTGATGCTCTCCAAGACTGACTGGAAGAGAACGAATCCCTATTTTGTTTTTCGACTAAGTAGCCCTCACAAACTTGATTTTGCTGCCCTATCAGGGGTAAACCCTTCACCATCTGCTTCTTGTGCAGTTGATTCAGGCCACTGAAATTTAGGTGACCAAATATGAGATGCCATAGCCAGGTAGCATCTTTCACAACTGCACTTAGAGACATCAATGATTCATTCTGAATCTGCAACGAAAACATTTTATTCTTCATCATGGACACTATAGCAATCTACCCATGCAACTTGTCTTTGATGGTGCAAGCTCCGTCTTTGAACTGGACCGTATGTCCCTTATGCACGAGCTGTTCAACGCTCAACAAGTTGTGCTTCAGGCCAGACACATAGTAGACATCATAGATCTACTTCAATTCACCGTACCTAGTGCGGATGAGAATATTTCCTTTCCCCATTACGGGAACCTTGTTGTTGTTCCCCATCTTCACCTCAGACTGAACTGTTTCATCCAGTTTGTAGAACATCTCCTTGTTCCCCATCATGTGGTTGTTGCACCCACTGTCTAAATACCAGACATTCTTCTAGCACTCCTCCTCAATGTTGCAAGTCAACAACATGTTTCCTCTTGTCGCATTTTTGGTTTCATCCATGTAATGGGCTTGCTGCTGGTTCTCCTTGGCCATCCGTTTTCTGCACTGTGAGATGTAATGGCCAAACTTTGCAAAAATAGCACTGGACCTTTGACATGTCCTTTTTTTGACTAGGTCCAGCTTGCTAATTTTTTGAACTGCCTCTTCCACCTTACTGATGGAAATTACAGTTGGTCTCTCCTTTGCTAGCATTTGACCATCCTCCTTGCTTGTTGCATTTCCCATGCCTACCTCTGCCTTTTCCTCCATGAGAACTAGAGGCACCATGGTGGGAATCTTGTTTGCCACTGTCTCAGAATGAGACCTGAGCCCTGAATGCTTGCTCTAGAGAGGTCTAAGACGAATGACTCAGCCTTTATTAATGTGTCTGCAATGAACCCATGAGCTCGTCTGTCGATAGGGTTGTCAGATCTCTTGACTCTTCGATTGCTATCACAATTGATTCAAACTTGGCAGACAGACTTCTAAGAATTTTCTCCATGATTCTCTAGCTCTACACAATTTCTCCGTTCAACGGCATCTGGTTGATAATGTCCATTGTCTGAGTAAAGAAATCACTCATGGAATCGGATTCACTCATCTGCAGATTTTCAAACTCCCTCCTGAGCATCTGCAGCTTCACCAACTTTACCTTATTGGTTCCCTGGGACGAGCTGGCTAGAATCTCCCAGGCCTACTTCGCCTTGGTGGTTGATGCGATCCATGGGAATATGGACTCCTCGGTCGCTTGCATGATGTAGAAGAGGGCCTTCTGGTACTTCTTCGTGTTCTCTTTTAATAGGTCCTTGTCTGCTTGAGAGAGGGCGGCCAGTGCTATTGCATCTAACGGTTTTGGGTAGCCGTTCTCGACTAACTCCCATAGCTCCTGAGATCTGAACAGGATCTTCATCTGGATGCTCCAGTAATCGTAATTTTTCCCATTGAAGCGTGGGATCTGCAACTGTAGGTTGTTGCTAATGGAAGCCATTCTTCTTCGGTCTCCACGTCAAGGGATCAGTTGATATGATACCAATTTGAAGTCAAATCACTCATGAAATTAGGTTTAAAGGAGGGTGTTAGAAATATTAACCCAGATTTCATGCCTCAGTCGGACTACGCTCGTGCAATCAGGGATCCTGAAAATTTTTTGACATAACGTCACACCTACCCTCTGATAGATGTGATGTCTGACAGATCGGATCACTGCAGAAGTTAATGCAGTTTGGTGATTTAGTTCCAGTTAGATGATTGGTCAGAAACCCTAGTTGAGGGTCTGTCAAAACTTGTCAGAGGACAACCCCTATCTTCCTCTCCTCGCGGCTATATAAGGCAGTTTGGGTCTTCAGACATTTTTAGGTGGAAAGAGAGCGGAGAGAGAGGAGAGTGGGGGAAACTTGGAAAAACAGTCATTCGCAGAGTAGCGAACGAGATTGTTTTAGTAAGTAGTGTAGCTCATCTGTTTAATGTTCGAGCAATAGACTCGACATTTGTTTTCCCTTTCAGTTTATCCTGCAGCTTTAGTTTGCAAATGTTAATTTTTTCCTCAGTTAAAGACTTTTGTAACCCTCGTCTTATAAAAATAAAGTTCGTTGTTGTTTAAGGCATCTGTAGGGTTTGCGGTTATTTTATCGGCACAAAATCAGTTGTTGTCTATGCAAATCACCTCAGTGCGATTTCTTTCGGATTCTATAAGTTTGAGCTCAGATTTGAAACATTGCACTTTGATTCGGTGTTTCTCTCCTCTCGTACAGTTCTTGCCAAGCCAGGAAAACCAAACATCGAAGTTGTGCAATCCTCCGGATAGCAAAAGTCTGCAAGGTAGAAAGATTTCACAAGGCAAAAATTTGGCTAAGTCTGGAGCTGTCCACGAGACTGCGTAGCGAAGTCGGACTTTGCTGCCTTTGACCGACGCAGTTGGGCATTGACCGAGTGCTTTTCGGACTTGGCACTTTCTTTTGTACACAACCCGACTGCGCACCTCGATCCGTGCACAACCTAACTATGCACCTCGATTCGTGCGCAACCCGATTGCGCACCAAATCCGTGCGTAACCCGGATGCGCACATCAATCCATGCGCAACCCGACTGCGCAAGTTTTTCTTGCATAACCCGATTACACAACCCGACTTCGGGCCCTCCCTCCTTCGCACTTCGCACTTCGCACTTCACACTGCGCTCTCCCGACTGCGAAAATTAAAAATTTAATTAAAACTTCATTCTATTGAAGCAACTATCTTCAGGAAATGGGTGCCAAAATGAAGTTAAAAGAATTGTCTTGCTACTTAAATGTCGAATAGCCTGCAAACTCAGAAACACGATTCCCATGGCTTGGCACAGCAGCTTCCATAACAAATAATGCATGGGTCTCCTTTTCAACATATTCTGCGTCAATCAATATCTCCACATGCAGTCAAGAGAGAAGCGTAAGCCCATACAAATGCTACACATATAAGTACTCCAAAGCGATCAAAAAATGTCATTGCTCCCGATAATGTTTGGCAGTAGAATCAGGTCACCGAAACCATAAAAAAAATAGCAAGTGATAAAGACTCCATTTTCACTGAAATAGCCACGCGGTCGTCAAAATAGAGTCGCTGCATGCAACAAAGTAACTGAACCATTTTTTAACTAGTTCATGTGATGTTTTTATACAAGTTATTTATTTCCAATGACATATTCCCATGAGAAATTTCTTTCCACATTAATACTCTAAAAAAACTTCCTAAAGTCCAGTTCGACATGTGGCGAGCTACTTCATCCGAGAAATGTGGGAAGTGCCCCCATCACAAAGCATCATAAAGGATTACAAGACCTGGCAGTCACAGCACATCATCCTATTGTAGCACAGTATCCTTTTAATACGGCGTCCATGATTGCACATATCACGAACACTTCACAGGATATAAAGGACATCGCCGGAAAAAAACTTTATCTTGTAATATCCTCGACATGTAGAACCATAGAGTACGATGAGTAAACCGAAGAACTGCAACTCAGCTTGCAAGAATAGCACTCTGCGGGGTGTGTGGCCCATCCTCAAACAAATCTGACTACACTGGACACGCAGGTTCTGAAAAAATTACAAATGCGGCGTCTCAAACTAGCAGACCTCACAGGCGCACGGAAATTCATCAACAGTGCCAAGAAACTTCTTCATGGTTGGATCTCGTACTTTGCCTAATTCTGACCGCTTCACACATTTCGATGGCCCCAGAGCACGATCCCTCCAACAACCATATTTTCCGATCAACAGGTGCATTCGCAAACATCAGAAATCCTTAATGGCGATGAGAGCAGCGCCCACAGGTGGCGTACATCGTCAGTGCCTGTTCGGGTTATGCAGCCACGCCGTTGCAGTCCAACCATGTTGCAAGACATTACTTAAATAGCAAAAGACAGTCTGTTATGCCTGAAGAGTCCGACCTTCTAGTCATCAGTGGCACTACAAGAAAATAAAATACTAATTATTATGAGGTCAGCTATTTATAAATAGCAAAGCTGATCTCGAGTGAGTCCTTGGATTAGACAACCTAATAGATCTGATCTAATTATAAGTTTATAAATCTCAACAAAAGTGATAACTCAAACAGAATTGAATATCCTAGTAGAACTTAAAAGATACTCTAACAATATATTTTTCAATACTCAATAAAACAATAAGCTATAAAATATGAATTATTTTATACTTTCAACAAATGCAATAAGGGTTAAGAATGCGCTCTAAGTGGAGGCAGGGTTAAGAATGCGCTCTAAGTGGAGGCAGTTTCGGCCAACATTCCATGCATATTGCTTGTCATTAAACTATGCATGGAGATCTGACTTCATTTTACCATTTAATCATTATGATTTATTTTTAAACTTAAAAATGCAAAATAATACAACAACCATAATACATTTGCATACTGTTCTCTTTTTTAAAATCAAGATATGAAATAATTATCTTCCTTTATATTTCCTCTTCCTTAATAAAATCATATTTTCTTAAAATCAATAAAATATAAAGGTAGGTATTTTCAAAGCTTTATTCAAACCATTCAAAGGTGACTCTCAAGATGATAACGTCTTCTCTACCACCTTTAATTATACAAGCCAATAATGAAATATTTCAAAACAATTGTCATACACACACGTCTCAACAAGAAAACAACCACATACCTTATCAAACTTGTGGCTCCCATCATCATTGCCACAATCAAATATTTTTCATTCATGCCAATATGCATTTCAAAATAATTTAACTTATGCAAATATGCAATTTATAATGCACCTAAATGATATGCAAACACAAGTTTCCATGTGCTTGTGAGAAGAAACATCACTTCCTCTTTTTCCACTGACTTACTTCCTCTCATCGTCATCTTGTAACTGACCTACACTCACTAAGGCTATCATCAGTACCTTGTTTCACAAGAAAAGGTAAATATATACATATTTTATTCTTTTTCATTAACTATGCGAGGAAGGTTGTTACACTATGATGGCTAGTATCAATAATAATTATAAATAAGACTTCCAATAATGGTAATTGGAGAAAGCTAAAGCTCTTATTCTACAAAAAATATCATCTCCAATAGAGTTTTAGAGAAGGGTAGATTGTGTAAGGAGGTCCATATTATTTCTCCTTCACACACTCCTACTTCTTTTGTATCATAATATATTTATTTACTATAATAATAGACATTATATCCTTTATCATGTGTATCTATCCATGTCTCATCCCTTATATAATATTATTTAATATTTTTATTTCTCTTTTCTATTTTTTATCTTGTTTATTTCATCAATATGAAGTATTGTAGGTAAGAAAAATTACATTAAGAAGTTATGAATCATACCAATATATTCTTTTGGCAAATTGTCAAACAAATGGCCTATATATTGAATTACCACTTATTGTTTTCTTTTAAATTTTTTCTAATATAAAAAGGTATAGGCTTCAACTAATAATGAATTAAAACTTTTATTATATCCACTAGTAAATATAAATATTTGGTAAATGAGTAGTTTATATTTTTCTCTTTCTATTAAAATATCTAGATATGATAATCAAATTGCATTAGTTTAATTAGTTAAATTATTTTTTGAATTTCAAGGACACTTAGCTTCAAATATTTCCAAGAAATATATGCATAATAGCCAAGTTGGTGTAATATGACTATATGGTCATGGTGTAATATAATTGAATCCCATTTCAATCAAATATTACCAATTTATTAAAGACATATACATATATATATATATTTGATATTATTTCTCTTATATAACCTTTCTCCACAACAAGAGACTCCAAGATTACCTTTTTCTATAGGTAAGTTATAATTCTTTCTCTTATTTGTATCATGATTTTATTTTTTATGCCATAAATAGATATTACATGTTATTACCTACATAGATTCACTTCTTCAATCTTATTCGAGATGATTTAATGTTCTTCTTCAAGAGACTCCAAGATTACCTTTTTCTATAGGTACGTTATAATTCTTTTTCTTATTTGTATCATGATTTTATTTTTTTATGCCATAAATATATATTACATGTTATTACCTACATAGATTCACTTCTTCAATCTTATTCGAGATGATTTAATCTTATTATTTCTCTTTTCTAAATTTATTTTCTTTCCATCATCAATATTAGGTGTTGAATGGAAGATAAAATATTTTAATATGTTAGGAATCCTAATTATGCATTCATGTCGATCTAAAGATCTTAGGACATCCATAGTTCAAGGTGTGGTACATATTTCTAAATCTTAAAATTTATTTTTTTAATAGCTCATATATATATTCATCTAAGATTTAATTTTTTTGGTATTATTAAGAAAAAGATGGTATAGATTACGATGCCACTAAGGCAGCCAGAAGAGAAAACCATAAAAAGCAACCAAAGAAACAAAGAGGCACACCAAAACACATCAAGGAAAAATAAAAATGATAAAGATCAATGAGAAAATTGAGAGAGTTATACAATATCAAATCAATCTCGTGGGAAATTTTACCAAATATTTGAGCAACCTCCTCAGCATTATCTAACACTATTTTCACATAACTCCACACCACATGTTGTTTGATATCAATCAAATTTAGGCTTTGTAAAACTGTACTCTTCCTCACAGAGGCCTCCCCCGAAGCATAAACATCAGCCACCATTTTATCCTTAATGAAATCCCTGGGAAGAACCTCCACATCAACCGAGTGGGATAAGGGAGAAGACTTTTCCTCATCACACTTTTTACCTATCAACTGCATTGATTTACAGGTGCCACTACCTTTTTCCAGGCTAACAAAAGGAGGACCCCCCACATCAGGTGAGGCCATGGGAAAAATCGAAGAATTATTAATAATCTCATCAGAGGAGCCCTTTGCCACTTTTTCCCTCACATCTTTAGAAAAAACATGAATTTTACAAGAGATATTCTCTATACCAAAGCCCAACAAAAATGAGTAAACATCCTCAAAACCTTCACTCAAACTTTCAGAAGCTACCAAAGCCTGGCTAGGTGTAGGGACTGAGAAATCAGCCAAAGACTTCAGAATTCCTGCCACTGTGATTCCTTTATCCACCACCACTTGCTCGAAAAAATGACCATGCCCTCCTTGAATGTCCATCTAAGATTTGACTTAGATTATTTTAAAAGTTACCTTTTCATGATGGATTATGATGTGTATTTGATTAATTATAAGTAATTTGCTAGACAATAATCCATACAATTTTATGTTGATTAACATGCATTAATATGATATTCCTTCACTTGTCTATCTTGGAAATTTTATTTGAATTATAACTATGAAAACATATAAATTAATTTTAGCATTTATATTGCATATTTCCATTTTACAACCATTTCACCCATGTAATTGCTTTACCTTTCTAGTCCTATAGATAGAATTCTACACCTTTACTTTATAATTTTTTTATGAAGATATGCATCTATAATACCTAATAAGTATAGTGGAATACCTTTAATTATGTCTTCCCATAGACTAAACATTTAAATCTAAAGAAATTCAATGTGAGACCCATATTAATTAAACTTATAAATTTTAGATCTACTAATTTGGTGAATAATTTTATTTCCTTCTTTGCAAATATTTTAGAAATTAGATACACCAAAATAAATCTTAAAATAAAATTCGTTTATATCTTTCGACTCTTTTTGGTGTTGGAGGTAATAAATTATTTGGACCCATTGTAAATATTTAGATTAGGGTGAGAGTTTGATTGTATGTATAAAGTATGTGTCAAGTTAGTATGATTGAACATGTGTATGTATTTAAGTTTGTAAGGTGTCTAGTTAGGAAACAAAGAGTTATGAGTGTGATGTATCTAGTTTAGAAGTGAGGATTTATATGCAATAATGATATACTTTATCTTTATGTAATATGTGGGACTTATTATGTAAGAAAGGAAAATGAAGAGTCAAGTTCTCCTGCAAGTTTGAGGAGAGCAAAATCCAAGAGTCATGTAATGTGAAGAGTCTCATGTATCTTTATATTAGAGATAAATCCATGAAAACTGTAACTAAATTAAGCTTTTCTTTATGCATTACTTGAGTTTTATTAATAAAGCTTTTAGTATAGTTTATTTGATATTGATGTTTATTTTATGGATGGATAATATTGATGATATCAATTTTATTTAATATATGATCTAATATTGATATTGATATGTGTTATTTAGTGATCTTAGAATTTGATTAATTTGAGAAGCATAACACCAAATTTCCAATAGTGGTATTAAAGCCACATTCATTAACTTTTTAGGCTGGAAAGAATGCAAATTTGAGAAGAGTTATTATGAAGATATTGATAGATAAATTGGAAGGGAGACACATTATAGGTAAAGCTTATATGTTTAAGAGTGATAGAAAGCAATTTTAATAGAATATTGAAGGAGAAATATTAAATATTATTGGAGGAAGAAGACTAATATGGATATTGAATAATAATTATGAATATGAAGCATTGTAGAAGGAGAATGTTATGGCCAAAAAAAACCAAGTGAAGTGTTGGAAAAAAATGGAAGAAGCTACAAACATCAAGTATTGTGAGGCCATGAATACTATGACTAGAGATAGGGAACATATAGGAGGCTTAAAGCTATGTATGTTACACGTTGAAGATTTATTTAAAATGGAATAATGTGTTATGGTTACATCAATAAACATTTCCATAAAATGCTTAAACAAAGGATGATGTGTTATAATTTTAGAAAAAGAACGAGTAACATCTTGACTGAGCATAGTCTAGAGATGTTGGAGTCCAACTAGTAGATAGGAACACATGGTGAAATAACACTGTAAATTCATAGGCATTGAAATATATTAGAGCATAATTATATTAAAATGTGTGAGCATCAGGGTTCTACATAATGGGTTGGACTCAAAATGTACTTGTAAAAAAATGGTGAATCCTAATCAAAATCAAGGTGAATCATGGATAATCCTAAGCTAAGCAAATCAAATCAAGCATCTTCACACCAAAATTTGAGGTATTTGAATCCCTAAAATGTAAGGTCATCTTTGGGGTCAATTTTGACCTATTAAATCATCTTATAACTTCATACAAACACCACCATTAGATCAAGCTTGAAAAGACCTTTCCAACGAGTACAAATATACCTATGTTTGGATATATATTGTGGCAAATTGACCCTAAGAAAATATTTATTCTTAAAATTTTAGGCAAATGGGCTGACTTCGAGGGTCCTCATATTCATCAATTTCTAATTTTGGAAATCTTAATATTCACCTAATTTGTGAATATTCACCACTATGCATAACCCTGGTGAGCATGAAGGTGAAGCAAAATATTTGTTGATGAGTTATTTTTAATTTATATGGAATGAGCGCCTAAATAAAAGAAATATTTTAACCTTTATTCTACTTGATATATTAGGAGTCAATTAAATTTGAATTCATTTGATTTTGGGACTTATAAGGTTAATTTGAATATTTTACTGGTAATATTATTATCATACAACTTTCCCTTATGAATATCAATCACACCATACGCTTACGTCTTCATGGCCTTATACATGTCCTCTATAGAAATAATCCCACCTAAAATCCTACTAATATATTTTAATATTTCATAGTTTAAAAGAACATTTGTTTAGATCCTCTATAAAGCTAATTTGCTTTGTTAACCAAGGGTACCTTAAAACACAATATCTTACAAAACATTGACAATACGTAATAATTATATAGCATAAAGTTTAGAAAACCATTTACCTTAAAAAATAGGGCTTAAAACACTTTAATTTGAAGATGGCATTTGAAAACACGAGATTCCAAAAGTTGAAAAGAAACACTAAAGCTATGCAATGCAAAACGAAATGTAACGCTTTAATCCTAGAAATTTGAGATGCATGAAACAGGGAAAAGAGACGAATTGAGACGAAATGAAAGAAGTATAGAAAGCATAGCCCTTTTTATTTATACTCTCTCAATATCGGTTACAAAGACGTCTCCCACTTTTTCAGGGGCTAGGAGCATTAACATGTTTTGGTTACAATAGTGACTAGTGATCCTCCTTCAGCGTGCCCACATGTAAAATGGGCGGGCCAAAGTGTTTTCGCCACTGGTGTGAATGAATATTTGATCCTTGATGCTCCTCCTGCATTCAAAGAAACAACAAAATTGTTATTAGCACCTGTTGCAAAGATGAAACATTTGTTCTCTAAAAACAATGAAGGCTGCATGCATGAAACTGAATAAAAGGATAAGTGAACTGAATCAAAACAGTCTACAAATTTCACAAAAACAAGAGAACATCACCAGAAGGTCACTGCAAATGAAATAGTCAGGGATTTTCTTACTGATTTGAATTCGTTTCGGGGTGAGACGTATTCGACTGTAATTCGCTCCGGGGTAAGACGAATTAACATGCACCAAAGCGTCAAAGTGATACTGAAGAACACAAGATTATACTGAGAGGGGGGGTGAACAGTATAAGACCTCTTTTTATTTTTCCTTTATACTTCAAAATAGTAAAGCAATATATCCAAAGCAATATCAAAGCAATGCACAAGATCATCCACAAAGTGACACCAATTTTAACGTGGTTCATCCACAAAACTTTTCTCTAAAAGTTATCTCAAAGTTCTTTGGGAAACCTTCCCAATTACAATGTTTATGAGCCTCGACTCAAAGGAGATACCTTCCCCCAATCCGAATTTATGAGCCTCTTCTCAAAGGAGATACCTTCCCCTAGCTCTGCTCTGGCTGGTGATCCTCTAGAAGACCTCTGCCTCCGCTGCCCTTAGCAAATGGAACTCTATCCACAGAAGACACCTGTCTTCCCTGCTCTGGCTGGAGACCTCTATCCTCAACTCTATCACCTCAAAGCTGGTCCTTGAATTTGCACTAAACAGTCCTTCAGTATAGCACAAATGTCCTCAGGTTCTTCTCATAGAACCAATGCACCTTTGACCTCAAGTTCTCTAATAGAACTATCAAACTTAGCTTCACAAGTCATCTACTAGGACCTGTCCAAATCTGCTCACAAGTCCCCAAAGGAACCTATCCAAAACCTGCTCACAAGTCCCCAATGAAACCTGTCCAAAACCTGCTCACAAGTTCATCAAGAAAAACTTGCTTGGCATGAACCCACAAAGAGAATTGTTAGAGACCCAATGTGATTCATCAACCTCATAGAAGCATAAAGAGAATTGTTAGAGACTCAATATGTTCTATACTTAACTCCCAATATCAATCTCAAATCTCATAGAAACATAAAGAGAATTGTTAGAGACTCAATATGTTCTATACTTAACTCTCAATATCAATCTCAACTCAATCTCAAAACTCATAAGAATAAGATAGATGTAATATGCTTTTCTCAAGAACATGAAACACAACCCAACAAATGCCAACCATACAATATCTCATATAACAATGATACTCATGTTATTTCCAACAACCAATATCTTTTCTCAACAAATTAGGGCTTCAACAACAATGCTCAAAGACAAGGTTTAACCAACATCATTCAACTCAACATTAACCTTGAAGCATTCAACCAATCATCACACGAAAAGGAAACAAGTAGAAATCCTTTTCCCTCCAAAGATATTTGAACAAAATAGCCACCAACACAATATCACCAAATGCAAAGAATAACTTGTTCAAATCAACTCAATTGAGTAAGCCCAATATCATGTATCAAGTAAAGCACTAACTTGATCAAAAACAACCTCTATGGAAGCATCTCATCCATTAATATCAAAACAGCCAACTAAGGGTTTCACCATCTCAATGCAAGTAGCAAGACTTACAAACATAAACCCTAGTGCAAAATGCTTCCACTACCTCAAACCAGAATTATGCATTCACCAAAACTCTCATCAAGGATAACAATGCATAAGTAGTTTTCAACAAACCAGAAAATAGGATTTACACCCAACCAAAGGAAACCTAGTTGAATACCTTTTCACTCCAATATTATTTCAGGAAAAACATACACCAATCATACTCATAAGAAGAAAGTGCCCATACCTTATTGAAGATGAATAAGCCCTTGAAAATCTACTTCCATTAATAATTTTGATCTTCCATAAAAATTATTAACCCAACATGTCATGTCAAAATAATTCAACCACCATGGCAATTATTTCCCTTTTAAATTTCAATCCAACTAAAGTAAACATGATAAATTAGCATTCCTTATATCTCCATAACACCACAATGTCATTTACTCAACCAAAACTATTTTAGAACAAATATTGCCAACCCTTATATCTCCCCTACACTCCTTTTAATTTTTACCCAACAACAAAACTAGACCCTTATGACTCCCAAGTCATACACCATACAATTTATACATTTTCAAAAGCAAACCTTATATCTCCCGACCAAATTTCAAACTCTTTTAACAAAATTAATTAAAACACAACTTGAGCATACCTTATACCATATCAAAACTTTATCCACGTGATTCGAAGTGCTTTTAGTTGTATCTTGGGAACCACTCGGGCTACACGCTCTCTTGAAATGTTCACAGCATACACTCTTGTTTATAGCCACCTCGAACCGTGAACAACAAAAAGCCAACACACTTAATCTTATACCTTCTCTCCGCCGAAAACGTGTTTCACTTTATCTTGCTCTGCAAAAAGCATCCGCGAGATTCGAACACGAGATCTTCCTTCCACCAACACTCTAGCGCTAGCCTCACGACCGGTTGGGCTAGCCACCCATGTGGAAAGTCTTCCACCACCGCTTTTATTTATTCCCTTCCTTCGCTGATCGAACGAAATGCTTAACACTCTTCTCTGCTCCTTCCGAAATCGAATTGATTGCGCTTAATGTCGAAACACCATCCCTCAAACTTAATGAATTTAATTGCCTTATTTTATATGCACTTTGATGCATATCCAAACACGTCGGCCCTTTTAATTTAATTTAAAATTTTAATTTAAATTTTAAATAAATAAAATTTAAACTAAATATTTAAAATTAAATATCTTCATCACCGGGGCACCTTTTTCAACGAAACGAAGAGCCAACTTGGGTTTTAAGAAAAACCCATTTCAAATCTATTGTCCATGGTTTTAAATAAAACCTTTTATTTTATCTTCCTTGGTTTTCACAAAAACCCTTCCGCTTCTTGACATCAATGACAACATCAACACTTGAGCAAAGGCAATGAACCCAATGTACCCAAAATTGCCAACATGATACTACCCAAAATGTCGCATCTAGGGAACTCCAAAAGACCTGCAAACTTGGGGGTTAGCTAATTGGAGGCATTTTGGGAAGACCCAGATGGTCAGATTTCCCCAATTTGGCCTCCATCAACGGGAATTTGACGCCGCTACCTGCAAGTTAGTGAGGACAACAAAAGCGATAAAACATGGTAAGATTTGATCAAAGCATTGTGAAATCAGAATTACAAGCTATTTAAGCAGCATAAGATGGAATGCCAAATAAACAAATGACAAAAAGAACAATCTGCCATGAATTCCCAATCATTCTTAAAAAAGAAGATTAGGCTCGCAGGAGTGCGGGGCGCTAGGCGGGCCGCCCACCGTTGGAACTCTGATTTCGGCACCAATCCACTTGGGATGGGTCCAAAATCTCTTGTAATGTGTTGTCAGCGAATTTGTGGATCAATGTGGTCAAGTGTCGGGTTTTGGATCCGGATTCACACTTCCAATAACCACCCAATGACCTCCCTTGCGAAAGAGATCAAGGATGTGGAAGAGGTGAATCAAAGGTAAAGCGTGGTATCAATTTGGCAGCACTTCGTTGCTTGAAAATGCTTCCAACCTGTCCTCTTTTGGGTGAGGAAGCTCACCAATTTATAGACCCAAGGGGTCTCTTTGGATGGGCATGCAGGGGCGCCACATGGTGGCCATGCCTTCCCAAGAGGGAGGAGATTCCTCCCCGACTTGGGCTTCCATGATCGCCCTTGTGACAGTCCTCTAACGTTCAATTTGCCCACCTACGCGCGCATGCAAGGCAGGGAGCATTAATTGACTGTCCTTGGCTGCCATTTGGCACAATTTCTCTTTTTGCCCGTTGAACCTGGAATTCGTCCTACCCCGGAGCGGATTCTGTATTCGTCCCAGGGGAGGACGGATCCCATTTTGAATTCGTCCCGGGGAGGGACGAATTCCGAGCAAAGTGCCTAGAAGGTGTCAAATTGATCTCTCACTTCCCAAAACTACTGTGAGAGTGGTTAGGACCACTGTTTAACCTCTCGGGGCTGCCCTTGGGGCTGTGTGTGTCAATGCGATCAGTGTTTGCAGTCACATAATCGGATTGGTGTTGTTTTGGTGTCTACAGATGCCCCTTTTTGGGATGCGTTGTGCATGGCGCAGCGTCGAGCAAAAATAGATAACCAAAGCACTAATGATTAGGGTTTCTTAGTAACCTAACCAACTCTTGATGCCCCAAGCATGGAAAGGGCATGCATTCTTGAATCCTTGCTTCTGACGAGCGAAGGAACTTAATTCAAGTGTTAACCTTTTTCGGTGAGGTGTTACTTGAGCTTGGACATTGATCAGTCATGAATAGGCAAAGGGCGCAACCTTTTGTCTGTGGTAACCTAGAGTTCATGATTCACGAATGCCAAGTGTTTGATCAGCTTGTGATTATTGCTTGTTTACTGCCCCAAGCAGGAGCGTAATTGTCTTTGTCAATGATCCTTTGAATGCATGCCATTTTCCATGATTGGGTGTGTAATTGTTGATTGGTGACTAAGTGTGACTACCCCCTCAAGCGACGAATCGATGAGGGAATGACCTTCATGAGAAAAGCGACGAGTCGCTTGACCCAAGATGACTTAGGTAAGGGTGCCTTCGAAGATTTATCATTGAATGTGTGTGCAGTTTTCTGACATTTAGACCTATTTTTGGTGGGTGTTAACCCTTTTGGCGACGCCGTTTGGAGCTGAAATTGTCAAAAATTCGTCTTCCCGTGGAGCGGTCCGGCCATGGTGGCCTTCTTAGGGAGTAGGATGGTGATGATTTATAACCCCGACATCTATTTTGGATGCCAAGAATGTCAGGCATGAAGGCGCCTTCGTTTGGCAATGTTATTACTTATTTTTGGGTGGGTTTTTGACCCTTTTGCTGATGCCATTTGGGGATGAAATTCTCGAAAATCCATCTTCCCGTGGAGCGGTCCGGCTATGGTAGCCTTCTTAGGGAGTAGGATAGTGAGGATTTGTGACCCCGACATCTATTTTGCATGCCCGGAATGTCAAGTGCAAAAGCACTCTCATTGGACAGGTTTATTGCTGCTTTTGGTGCATTTTTGTTCAATTTTTGTTGTTTTTTGAAATTTTTGCCCTGAATTCGTTCCGAGGTGGGACGAATTCTAGCTTAGTATTCATCCTAGGGTAGGACGAGCGCTAACCAGAGTGCTCATCCCAGGTAGGAACGAATATAGGCTCAAAAGGCTTATTTAAAGGCCAAAACTAGGGTTTGGGCTCATTTGCATCTGAATTTTCTTGCGATTTGGAGCTCTGGGGAGGAGGAGGTTAATTTTGCGAAGCGAAGCGCTGCCGAATTTCTCTCGACATCATGAGTGCACAAACCGGATCGAGCAACGGAGCCGAAGCGAGACCAGTAAGTGCTCTTTAGCATTATTACTTTTTGTTATGTGTTTTCGAAATTGCAAGTTATTTGTTTATTTTTCTTTTGTGATGTTGTTTTCTTGAAATAAAAATGAAAACCCTAAAAACTTAACTGGACACAAACCAAGACTTTAGCTGAAGATTGAATGGAAGACGTAGCTAAAACCTAGGTGAAAAATCTTTATTTTTGCTTTTAACTAAAACCCTAGGATAAATGGAACGTAAAACCCTAGTTTTTTAGGCTGAGCTTGTTAGTTTTAAACGTAGGTGAAAACCCTAAGTTAAAACTATTATTTTTACTTTGTTTTGTTTGTATAGACTTTTTAAACTTAGAATACCAAAATCCTACGACTAACAATAGGACTGACAAAATATTTGTGTTTTTGTTAATTAATCAGTTTAGAGTTTAAAAACCCTAGGGCTGACAAATTAATTTTTGAATTTTGTTTTGTTTTTAAATTTATCAGTTAGGATTAGAAACCCTAGGAACCACAAATTAAAGTTTTGAATTTTTTTGTTTTTATTTATCATGATTAGAAACCCTACCATTTTTAAAAACATTTTTGAAACCATAGAAACCACAAAATAAAGTTTTGTAAATTTTTGTTTTGTTTTTACTTTTATGTAGTGTTGTATATTCATGTTTTTGTTGTACAGTTTTTCATAATTTTTAATGTTTTGCGTTGTTCTTGTGCAGATTGTGAAAAGCCGATATCGGGTGCCTACTGCTTTTGCTAAAGCATGGGGCGCTAACTGTGGCGGACTGGGAATGGCTTGATGCTCTTGGGCTCAAGCGGTGACTCGACTGGAGCCTGTGGTTGGGGATCGGGCCTATCTGATGGCCTTGATCAATCTGTGGGATCCCTAGACCAACACCTTCCATCTCCCAATAGGGGAGATGACAATGACACTAGACGACGTCTATCAGATTCTACGGATTCCGATAGATGGACTGCCGATCAGGACGTCATCGCGTGACCAGCGGATAGCTGTACTGATACGATGCTTTGGGCATGGGGAGGAGTTGGGCGTGGAGAGCCCAGTGGAGATGGCCGAGGTGGACTGTCAGATGGGTGGGATTCTGGTTCGATGGTGGTTGGAGAGGGGGGTGTTGGGAGTGAGGCACGCATTGCTCATGGGCCTCATTTCCAACATGTTGTTGCCTGACTCGTCAGGTGTGAGGTTCCCATGGAACCTGCTGGATGTGGTCTGGCGGTTGGTTGAGTGCCCGACGGAGGCACCATTGATCATGAGGTGGGGACAGACATTGCTGGCATAGCTCTATGGGGAGCTATACGAGGTCCGCTACCAAAAGTGAAAGGGGATCAGCTATAGTTATCTATTGCAGAGCTGGGCCTGGTAGCACATAGTAGTTGAGAGGTCGACGGGGCTACCATGGATGACTCAGGGGGAGATGGAGGATAAGGATATAGGCTACGCGGTGCTATGGCGATGATCTAAGGAGCAGGGACAGAGTCAATGGTGGGCAGGTGATGTAGGGCACTATGCCGATGCCTTCGCTCGGCTTGCTCTAGGGAGGTGTTCTAGCACCCCTATCGAGACTGTCCAACCTGGCCTGAGGCTGGAGAGTGGCTCCAATGGGTACGTAGGGGGCGATGGCTGATTGGGTGGCATGGGACCGAGCATGAGTTCTTCCCATACAAGGGTGACATGATAGTTTGGGGTGCGCCAGGGGTTTCCTGGTGAACCCATGGTCTATCGACGTCGGGGGATGAGAGGACTCTAGATCGGCCAGTCATCATGCCACTTGGTGAGGATTCAGATGCGATGATTGATGTCCCGGACGTGGACGACATTGGGACTACTACAGAGTATGACCAGTGGTGGATCCTACGATGATGGCGAGGCGAGGGGCCATTGGGAGGCAAGGGGAGCAGCCATGGGTGGGGAGGGTGCCGAGGCACCAGGTGATGATTGGGGAGCTCCGCTGGAGGATGCAGAGATGGTGGAGGTGGATGGTATGGATGTGGATCTTGGGGCTCCGGATCAGCCGAAGATGTAGGACATCATGAAGTAGTGGGAGCCAGAGCAGGCTGCTATTCCAGAGATGCCCATGCCTCGGGCAGATGCGGCGAACATGGATGCAGGGTTACGTGCTGAGAATGCATGGTTGGTAGAGTTGCTATGGAGGTGGGATGAGGAGTTGGGGGAGGCTCTATAGGAGAGGGATCTCCTACGGATGCAGTTGGCAGAGTGAGAGAATGCATTAGCTACTTCTCATCGATAGGATGGGGGTACTGATGCGGCACGAGAGAGGGATCTCCTATGGACGTAGCAGAGAGGGATAGGGCTTTGGCACGGTGTGAGGAGAACTTGGCGACGTATCACCAATAGGAGATGGACTCGAGTGGTTAGATGTGGAGGAGAGATTAGCCACCTTGGTGGGCGGGTCCCTACATTCAACACAGGTAGATCGTCATGCCGCTCGAGAGGGAGTGAGACTAAGCAGTCAGCATCCTCTTGGCACAGGTGACTAGAGGAGGGGGGCGAGTAGGCATGATGCGGGGGCTAGCTAGTAGCCACCCTGAGGGGTCCCATAGGACCCACACCTAGGGGGTAGTTCCCGTCGCACCGATCCTACGTGATCATGGTGGTCGATGCCTTAGGCTTGGGATTTTGGATTTTGTTTTGTGGGGTCAGAGGACCAACTTTTTGTAGCCTACGGGCATTTTTGATGATATATATATATATCCGACTTTATTTTGTTTATGCACATGTGATGATTTGATTTTATGCATGATGGTTTGATGAATATGGATGTATGCATGTTAATTTATTTTGATGGATGCATATGTTATGATGAATGCAAATGTTTTTTATTTATATGTGATATGCAAAAATGGAATGGATGAATTGAATTTGTGATGTTTGGAGGTCGCACCATAGACTGTTCAGAACTGTATGGCTTTTTGTCCTAGGCGATTGCTGCGGTGAATAGCTTTGTAGGCATACATGTCTTTTCTTGTATGTTATTTTTGTATTTTTTGATGGTGAAGTAAAGCTGAAAAGATATTACAGTTGGTTTAGAATGTAGTTAGGTTTTCTGAGATTCAGATGTTTTAACTAACTAGCCAAGGCTGTACTTTTATCTGACAAGACTTTGAACAAGGTATGAATCGGACTTGTCTTTGACCAAGTTATTTCACATCCCTGTGTGTGCAATTGAGTTCGTTTGATGTGGCATTTGTCAGGATACCGCTAGTGCCAGATAGGCTGTCAACCAAACTTGTATTGAGGATCACCTAATTAGCTCCACTAACTCCTTTGTTGTATTTAGTCAGATTAATCTATGGTGCAATCTAGGATACCATAAGCTAGCTCATCCACATGCAAACATTGATCTGCACACAAGTTAATGCGGCAGATATATCGTCATGCGGGAGGTTTGCCACGAGTGACCGATAGGCTATCAACCAAACCGGTACTGAGGTTTATCTCATGACCTTATGAATGCTGAGAGTTCCAGGGATTCAAGTTCAACTCCCTTCTTTTCTTCAATTGTATTGGGATACTTGCTCTTTTGTAGTGATAAAAATCACTGTTTATTTTTGTATTAATAATTTTTCTTTTGAGCAAGGGATTAGGATGTGGAGTGACGAGAATCACTATTGTTTGTGCCTTTTGATGTATGCACTTTGAGGGTGATGTCAAATTTTTGGAGTTTTGACATGTGCAAATTTTTGATGTTTTGCAACTTTTGAGAACTTGGGATTCATGGGGAATTGGGTAGGGAGGATGCTTGTCCTTTTGCCAACTCTCAGCATTCTTTGGGGTCATTCGCACAGGGGGATGAGCAAGATAACCATTTCGCTTATGGTGACCTGGATTGCTTTGCAGGGTTCATCTTTCGTTCACACAACTTGGGAATGTTTATGTGTTTTAATTTGTGTTGGGATGCTACGTAACAAGGTGTGTTCCAAGTAAAATTCTACCTTCGTAAAATCTATCTGACTTGGTATAGTATGTGGCTAGACAGCTAATGACGACTGAATGATGAAAACTCTCGATACATTAGAAGACAACTGACTATAGTATGGCGGAAATATGGATAGCATTTTATTTTGATGGATTGTTTATACAACGGAGAGATATGGAATGAAGATGGACTTTGCCAAGTAATGACAGTCTATGGTGCCTTGACCTGTATGACCACAAATATGCAAATGTATGGATGCGATGCTTAATGCAGCTATTATTTTTGTGTTTTTGATGGATTGATCTTGGTGAGTATGAAAATGAGATGTAAAAAGAGATTTTTAATTTTGTGATGATTTTGAGCATGCATGGAGATGAGATGCAAGTTTTTGTTGTTTTTGATGATTTTATTGTTTTTGATATTTCTTATTTTTCTTTTGACCAAGCGATTGTGGGAACCCTTGGAGCTTTTTGGGATTGACCAAGCGATTGCGGGAATCCTTGGAGCATTTTGGGATTGACCAAGCGATTGCGGGAATCCTTGGAGCATTTTGGGATTGACCAAGCGATTATGGGAATCCTTGGAGCATTTTGGGATTGACCAAGCGATTGCAGAATCCTTGGAGCATTTTGGATTGACCAAGCGATTACAGAATCCTTGGAGCATTTTGGATTGACCAAGCGATTACAGAATCCTTGGAGCATTTTGGATTGACCAAGATTGAAAATCTTGGAGCATTTTGGGTGACCAAGGGTGGGAATCCTTGGAGCATTTTGGGATTGACCAAGCGATTGCGGGAATCCTTGGAGCATTTTGGGATTGGCTGCTTTAGATATGGAATGGTCGCAGATGACTGATGTTCAAGGGTTCGAGCTCTTTGACTCCATCAAGGGAAGCTAGCCGGTACGTCCCGGGTCCTATCTTGCTATCAATTACATATGGACCTAACCAATTTGCCATGAACTTGTCCCTGAGATGGGACGGCAAACTAGAGTTCTGCTGGTTTTCCTTCAAGACCAAGTCACCAACCTAAAAATCCCTCAGGTGAACTCTCATGTTGTATGCTTTCTTCAGCCGCTCTTGATAGATACGTAAATGCTCAAGAGCATTAACGCGTCGTTCATCGAGCAACGTAAGCTGGTCTAACCGGGCTTGTCGTGCAGTGTCATCATCGATGAACTCTTGCATTGATATGCGCAGGGAGGGAATTTCCAACTCAAGAGGCATGACAGCCTCGGAGCCATACACAAGCGAAAATGGAGTTGCCCCAGTGGGTGTCCGAATGCTAGTGCGATAAGCCCACAGGGCAAGTGGGATCTGAATGTGCCAATCCTTATGACTATCTATGACTATCTTTTTAAGGATAGCAACTAGCATTTTGTTTGACGCCTCTTGCTTGCCCATTTGCCTGTGGATAATAGGGTGTCAAAAAACTATGCTGAATTTTGTACTTTGTGGTCAAAGCACGCACGTCTTTGTTCTTGAATGACGTCCCATTATCCGAGATTATCTTGGATGGAATACCAAAATGACATATGATGTTATGCAAAATGAACTCCACAATGCGGGGTCCAGTCGTAGAGGTTAGCGGAACCGCTTCCACCCACTTGGTGAAGTACTCTATGGCCGTTATGATAAACGTATGATGACCTGACGACGCAGGGGAGATCTTTCCGATGAGATCTAAGCCCCACTACAAAAATGGCCAAGCCGACTGGATCGGCTGCAAGGCCTGGGAAGGTACGTGTGTCAAATTGGCATGATGTTGACACTTCACGCACTTCCTCACATATGCGCAACAATCTCGCTCTAAAGATGGCCAATAGTAGCCCATGCGAAGAATGCGCTTGGCGATGGCCATACCATTGAAGTGGCCACCACACGTACCATCGTGCGCTTGGGCGATCGCCCAAGTGGACTCTTGCTGGTCCAAGCACCGAAGGAGGATCCCTTCATAGCTACGATGGTACAAAATGTCTCCTAACAAGACATGCTTTGCCGCTTTCTGCTTGAATGCTCATTTTGCGATGGGTGTCAATCCAAGTGGGAGGTTACCTAGCTTGAGGTAGTCCCTGAGGGGTGAATACCAATCCTGCTGATCAGAAGCCTCGACGGTATGAACAACCAATCCCTCTTGAAGTTCATCCCTAGCAAAAGCTGAGCGGGAAAGAACTTGTAAGAATAGCATGGTGTTGCTATTAAGGGGAGTAGGGGAGAACAAGGCCCCCCAGTTGGCATGCTTCAAATAGTCATGGATTCGAGAGAACTTATCCGAGGATGGTTCAATCTGGATCATGTGGATTCCTGGCATTAAATCGGAGCTTGCACGCTCCATCATGGATTGCGATAATGTTTTGACTTGAATGGTTGTCATATCACCAGAAAGGTCTTATGGGATTAGTGACCCCAAAGAGGCCATAGTGTCCGCAAAATGATTCGATGACCGAGGGAGTGCCTCGATGTCGTACCATTCAAGCTTTGCCAAGAATTTGTCCACAAGGGCTTTGTAGGCCTGTAGAACTGGGCATTTACATTGGAATACCCCTTTGACTTGATTGACGATTAACAATGAATCACCAAAGATGTTCAATCATTTAATGTTCATGGTGATTGTTGTCTGAAGACCTATGAGCAAGGCTTCATACTCTGCATTATTGTTGGTGCACGGGAAATTTAATTTAAATGACAAGGGTATTGGAGCCCCTTGCGGTGTGAAGAATACTATTCCTATGCCACCACCTTGCTCACATTTAGAACCATCAAAAAATAGGGTTATGTCGGCCTGTGACTCAGGCTCATCAGAATCAGGCGATTTCGAGACATGGAAGACCCCATCATCGGGTAGTTCTATGACCAGAGGCTGATCGTCTTCGATAGGAGCCTCTGCTAGTTGATCGGCTATGACCTGTCCTTTGATGGATTTTTGTCCAATAAACTCTATGTCAAATTCTATCAACAACATGATCCATTTCATCATGCGACTACTATGATAAGTATGACTCATCATGTATCGCAATGGATTCTCCTTAGACACAACATACGTCTTGTTGCTCAACATGTAATGGCATAGCTTTTTGGTAGCAAACACCACTGCCAAGCAGAGTTTCTCAACGTATGCATAGTTAAGTTCATAGCTGACCAGGGTGCGGCTAAGATAGTAAGTAGCCTGTTCTTTGTGAAGTTCATTCTTCTGGGCGAGCATGGCGCCCAGTGCCACCTCAGTAGCTGAGATGTATAAGTAGAATGGCACTCCTGGTCTAGGTGGTGCCAATACTGGTGGTGAAGCCAAGTATTGCTTGATGTCATCAAAGGCTGACTGGCACTCGTCATCCCAGTGAAATGCTACCCCTTTATGCAATAATTTGTTCATGGGTCGGCACTTGTCCGATAACTACGCTATGAAGCGCTTGATCGACGTGACCTTACCCTGCAGACTTCTGAGCTGCTTGATGGTAGTTGGGGGAAGCATTTCAAGGATTGCCTTGACTTTGTTTGGGTCCACCTCGATGCCTCGCTTTGAGACTATAAAACCCAAGAGCTTTCCAGATGTGATGCCAAAAATGCACTTCTTGGGATTCAATTCCGACTTTATGCTCCATGAGGCGATCGAGGATCTTGCTTAAGTCACCGAGATGATTTGGGCGTAAGAGAGACTTGGCCAACAAATCATCCATGTAATCTTCCAAAGTTTTATGCATGTAATCATGGAAGATGTACGTCATGGCACGTTGGTAGGTGGCGCCAGCATTTTTAAGGCCAAAAGGCATGACCTTGTAACAAAATGTCCCCCAGGGCATTGTGAACGCCATTTTTAGTTGGTCCTCGGGATTGATACGAATCTGATTGTATCCCGAGAAACCATCCATGAGGGATAGCATTTCATGGCCCGCTGTAGCGTCTACCAATGCGTCGATGCTAGGCAAGGGAAAATCATCCTTAGGACTCGCTTTGTTTAGATCACAAAAATCAGTGCATATGCGAATCCTCCCATCAGGCTTCTTGACGGGCACCATGTTGGACAGCCATGGCGGATAATCCACGCAGATGACAAACTGTGCATCCAACAGTTTTTGCAATTCATCTTTGACCATCAAGGCCACTGTTGGGTGCATCTTGCATAGTTTTTGCTTAACAAGCTTGACTGTCGGATCAAGCGTTAAATTATGCATGACTAGCTATGGATCTAGCCCCGGCATATCTTTGTATGACCATGCAAAAACCTCCTTCTTCTCTTTGAGAAGGGCAATGTAGTCGGCTTGCTCTTCGGGGGATAAACTTACCCCCAGCTTGATAATCTATGGATTCATTGGATCTGAGCCGATGTCTACGTCAGTCGTCTCCTCGACCGACATGTGGGATCCATCCTCCAACTGGTGTGGAGTCGGGATCAAATGGATATCATTTGCTGAGTTAAGATCATCATTAGGAACCTCAGGTTCCTCTTCAGCATGGAAGATATCCTGAGTTGGTCCAGGGGTAAAATGAAGCATTTTACCGAAAGGCCAGTACTCTGATGGGGATGGAGGTGAATTGACATGATCCCAGTCAATAGCATCTATGTCTAGATGCAAGGACCATGCTGGATCGGCCGGATTGTGGATGGGGGCGGTTAAGTCAATGGAGATCATGTTGATGGAATGATTTTGGTCTCCATTACCATAGGTGTAGTTACTCGGACATCTTGGATGTTCTCTATGCTCTGGATCTGGCTCTAGAGGGATGGGCATGAATGGATCATCCCTATGTGTGGATAGGAAGACAGGGTCTACCCTCGACACTGATGTCATTATAGGGTCTCGGGGTGGACGGTGCTCATCGTAAACTTGGAGCCATGGATCCAACACTTGGTCCCACCCTGCTGGGTCTACGTACCACTCATGCCCTGGAAGTATGCCCATCTATTCAAATATGTCATTAATCTCCAAGGGGCGCCGATGCTGCATCTATCGCATGTGATTAAGATATGCCATTTCTGTTTCATCTTCATAATCACTATCGGAGATCCAAAGGCCTTCGTTGGCTTCGACTGCTTGTGGCATTAAGGGCTCACCTTGCTCAAGCAAATTTATCTGGCCCCACTGTGGTTGTGCCACTCTCTATGGGGGGACCTGATTCTCTTGACGTATCACTGGCTCGGTTGGAGCCTCTAGAGGAAACATTGTCAAAAGATTCTCGTGATAGTCATCCATAGGAATCACTTGTGAGTGATTGTTATCTGAGTCAAAGGGGTCATATGATGTTGGCTCATAGTCTGACTCATCCTCCGAAGATCCTTCTTGACACTGTTGATATCTGCCCTGAAAGTGGGTCCCCAAACTTTCGCCTCTTTCTAGCAAAGGGGAAGGGCGATTGAGGTTACCAAGGGTGGTTGTTGACCATGGGAGATAATCCCCCAATGTGTATGTTGTGTTAGGGTTGGCATATGGATCTGATGCCAATCCACCCTTGTGGCCTATCCTCAGGCCTTGCATGTCTTCGACCAAGATGTCTAAGGGCAGGGGGTGATTGAACCCTACACCTGACTTGTCATAAGGCATTTGGTATCTTGGTTGACAAAGGACACGCACTCCTTGCTCATACCGGCCTAACCCGTATCCATGCCAATTGCATTGGCCAAGATATCTCAGAGTGAAGTCCGGGTTGGACAGATAGTTTACATCCTCTACGAAAGGCTCTTCATCCTCGTCCTCTTGCATGCATGGCTCAGTGCCATGATCAAGGCCCCCATACACAAAGTTAGTCTGGTTTGGCGGGTAGCCTAGAGGAACAATTGTACCAATGGGGAGGCGAGGTCTCCCCATGTCTTGCATGGACTCTAGTGCGGGCGTTGCTACAACATTCCGCACCAGATACTCCCCTAGGCCCGTATTGGCCATTTCAACAGTGATTGTTGGTGACTGAGGGGGAGGGAACGGAAGCTCTTCTGGACTCCACTCCATGTGGGGTGGGCTAGGAGCTTCCACTTCCATTTTACTAGGCATCTCTTCGGTAGAGATGTTTGAGACTGATTGTGGTGCCTCTTCCAGAGGTTGTGCCTCCTCCAGGGGTTTCTTCCCTTTGTCCTTCTATTTGGCCATGATAGGTGGCATCGTTGATGAAGGACCAACTGATGAAGATGGACCTGACTAGGGTTTTGGTGGATCTGCCTTTGGGGATGCTTGCAAAATCGGACCCTGTCGAGATGGATTCAACTGGAAATCCAAATGCATTGATGGAAGGGTCGACTGTGGCATCAACTGCACTGCATTGCAGTACTTGAAGGGTTCTAGGTCTGCCGGGACCACATGTACCTCCCCTTCAAATGTATACTTCAGACATTGATGTGCTATTGATGGGACACACTTCATGTCCCTGATCCATGGCCGGCCTAACAAGATGTTGTAAGCCATCTCACCTTCCAAAATATGGCACAATGTAGGTATTGTCTTTTGTCCCACTTGAATGGGTAGGATGATTGTGCCGACTGTCGAGCAGATTGCATCGTTAAATGCTCGTAGTGTATATGTGGAGGCCATGATGTGAGATGTCGATAGCTTCAAATGTTTCAATGTCGTTGTAGTAATGATGTTACTAGACGAGCCAGTGTCTACCAACACCCTCTTATAGGGGATCCCGTTGACCCGCGCGATAACGTGTAGGGGTGGATCCGCTATGTCATCAACCACTAACTTCACTTCATCTTCCCAAAAAGTGATGACTGGCTCGGTGCATCTTTTGACATGCCCCACAAAATTGTTGAAAGAATTTGGTTCCTGGGGCTGCAACTCGATAGCCTTCAATATCTCCATAAGAGCCTCCCGATGGGGCGTTGATTGTTGAATTAGCTCATATATGGAGAGCCTAGCCGACGTGGTCCATAGACTTTGGGTAAGTCTAGTCCGAATCATGGCCATGGGTCTAGGCGGAGGCAGCTGCGTAGGGTTCTGTTGAGACTGTGACGTTGATGGAACTTCTTTTGTGGCTATCGCGGGAGCAGCTCCTGGGTATTTCTTGTTCCTAGTCACTATACTTATCATCCCTACATACCCTTGCATGGGGAAGTTCTATTGCACCTCATTGATTTGAAGGGGTTTTGCCTACGCCTCATGGGCAGGCAAGGGGTCTCTAAAAATTCCCATTTGCTGGTTGTTCGGTGCTACGGGGTTGTCTACAACCAATGTCTTGTTGTCAATCAGGTCTTGTATCAAGCCTTTGAATTTCCAACATGCATTAAGGTCATGTCCCTATCGTCGATGGAATTTATAGTACAAATCCTCCCGGTACCCCTTAGGCTTCGGTGCATTGGGATCTATGGTTTGAATTTCTGGGAGGTTGATCAAATTCGCCGTTGACAAGCGGTCAAATAGGGAGTCCCTAGACTCCGTGTAGGGTGTAAACTGTCGCCTAGGGCGATGCTGCTGATTTTGCCCCTGTTTCTGGTTTTCTCTTTCATAATTGTTAGGGGGCACTGCCTGATAATTAGCCTTTTGAGGCTGTATTTCTTGTGTAGGCTTAGGAACATTTATAGCAACTTGGTTAACCGCAACGGGTTTTTGTTGCGTAGTCCCTATTTTGGTGTTTTTGTTCCATTCTTTTTTCTTAGGTTTGGCGATCTCGCCATCCTGTATCTTGATCTCTTCGATGATTCTGGCTTGTGCCAGAGCCTCTTCTAAGGTGGCATATTGCTGTAGCTGCAATAGCATAGAGATCGATCTCAAACAACTTCTTGAAAACATTTGTGTAAGGTCGGACATAGGGGGAAGGTAGGGTAGCTTGGAAAGTAGAGTCCTCCATCGATTCCCGTAGGCCGCCATAGTCTCTTCCTCATACTGCCTGAGGCTGGCCAAATCACTTAGTGATGCCTTCTTCTTGGTGTTGAAGGTGAAGCATTCGAGGAACGCATCCACTAACTGATCCAAGTTGTTGATGTTGTGCTTCGGCAATTGGGTGAACCAATCCGAGGTAGGGCCTACGAATGTGGTTATAAAGGTCCTCAACAACAGAGCATCATTGTCCTGAATGCCAAAGCATTGGCTCAGGAACCTCGTCACATGCTCTTGGGCATCCTCCTCACCTTTAAAGATTGCCAGCTGAGGCAACTTAAAGTGCTCAGGATAAGGAGGTGCAGGCACAGACGGATGCACCGGATGACTACGGAGTTGACGTAACGTGGGCTTTTGGGGCCCAGTAGCTTTGGTTTCCATAGACTCCAAATGCTCTAGCAGTGCTTTATATGCATCGGAAGACTTAATCTCTTCCTCTCTAATTTTCTCCCATTGTGGGTTGTGGGAGACTTGAGGCCTGTGGAGAGGTGGCCGGATAGCAACCCCTCCGCCTTGATAGGGCATTTCGGCCCGCTCTTCTTCTTGTTCATACTCCTCATAGGCTTCTTGAGGAGTCTCTGGGTGAGACCTATGACCATGAGTGGGTCCCCACGGAGGGAGCCCATCATTATTCCGGGGAGTGGCCTCCCGTTCAGGTCTAAGAGGTCTTGGAGGCAGCGCTTGGTTAGGTCACGGGGACCTGTCTTGTACCAAGGGGTTACGCCTCTCATATGGTTCTGCCCTTTGGGTGCGAGGGGTCGGAACCCTCTCCGGCATAGTGTTATGCAATAGCTCATCTGTTTGGCGCCTAATGCGCTCTTTACTGAGGCGATATAAATGCTCTAGTTGTTGTTGATCTTGCTCAAGCTGCGTAATCTATGCTTGGTGGGTGGCATGTCTGGCGACTGCCAGGTCGATCTGTTCCACCATATTGAGTCTCGAAGGCCTAGATGCCTCTCCCATGCACTTATCTCGGTCGCGGTGATCCGAGATCTCTATAGGTCGCTTCCCCCTATCGAGGTTGGCGGCATTTATTCGAGGCTCTGGCCTCGAAGGATGGTTTTGGTACATAGCAGGTGCGGAGGCGCATTGCTCCCATGCTGTATATTGCTCTTGAGGAAGATAGGGGTCTTCCTCATTCTCCCTTTCATAAGTGTGAAAGGGGCGGGCGGAGTTGGCTCGCCCTGTCAGAGGAGCCTTGTGCTCCGGATTTGTCCTGTTGTTTCTGACAATGAGAGGAGGCAATGAAGGGATGATATAATCTTGAAGCCTCTCCTCATGGACCCTCTGTCGTTCCAGCGCTTCATCGCACGGTGGCCACTCGTATCGAGCTTCTAAGGGAGCCCTTTGATCTATGTTGAGTGCCACATGTAAGGACTCTTCCCGAAAGGGGCTATGACGGATGGGCGTGTCCCCCAATGGGGTGTCCCTATAATTCCATCTTGACCTGGACTGATGCGGACTCTCTTGCGGGTTAGGCCGCCAAGGCGGTATGACTAAGTCCTTAGGGCTATAGCGGAGGCGACTTGTGCCCCCCTTGTACACTTTCTGTAGCTTTCGCCCTTGATTGGGCTTGGCTACGTGTGTACACCATGGTGGTGCTTTCCTACAAGCTATGTAGATTTTATCTCTTTTATGATTTTTTTATTTTTTTGTTACACTAAGCAGAAATGAACACACACACACAAAGCAATGATTATCTCTTTTAAAGATTAATGGTGTGTCCTAGACTGGTTTTAGTGCGTTTTGATGATTTTGTTTTTGTTTTTGAAAGTTTTGAAGAACGTTTAAATGCATAATGAAGGCTCATATGACTCCCATAAATGGTCGCCCCTTCGATATACCATTGCCAGGCCGATATACCAACCTCTCTATATACCCGCCCTTACGAGAGGGAAACTATAGGTACGTGAGAGCAGATGGTACATGGAACGTAGGCGGTACGGAAGGGGGATTGTCCTGTTTATGACACCTACCATAGAAGACTTATCCTCGCATGCTGGGAATCACCCCAACGACACTCGATCAGCTTTCGTCAGGATTTACGTCGAGCAACAGTGACAATCGGGGTAAATGGATGCAAAAATCAAGCCAAGGTGGTGATGAAATCCACCGTTGGTCTTGATCAAGGGCTGGGGTTTTACGACCAGCTCCTTGGTTTAAAAATGTTGCGTGAAGTGTGTGTGATTCTTTTTATTTAGAAAAATGAAACATGCAGAAGCAACTACTTTCCCTAAGAAGGCAAAATTGATAGAAAACAGAAACAGAAAAGCAGAAAATGACAGGAACAGTTTAGGACCCTTACCTTTTCTCTGCCTAGACTTGCTGTTTCTGATCCTCGGCCCTGAAACTGCATAGACAAAAATTCATCCTTGGGTGAGATGAATTCCAGAATAGGATTCGTCCTGGGCTGAGATGAATTCCAATTCGTCTCAAGGTCAGACGAATTCTAGTATTGTATTCGCCACAGGCTGGAACGAACCACAGTCAGTGCTCAAAAAATGGTACCTGTAAGCACAAAAACACAAATTTTGATCAGTTTCTTGATCTCAAAAAGTAGGGGACAGAGTCCCACCGTGATCGCCACTGAAAACATGAGATTTCGGAAGTTGAAAAGAAACACTAAAGCTATGCAATGCAAAACCAAATGTAACGCTTTAATCCTAGAAACTTGAAATGCATGAAACAAGGAAAAGAGATGAATTGAAACGAAGTGAAAGAAGTATAGAAAGCACAACCCTTTTTATTTATACTCTCTCAATATCGGTTACAAAGATGTCTCCCGCCTTTTCAGGGGCTAGGAGCGTTAACATAGTTTTGGTTACAATAATGACTTAGTGATCCTCCTTCCGCGTGCCCACATGTAAAATGGGCGGGCCAAAGTGTTGCCGCCACTGGTGTGGATGAATCCTTGATCCTTGCTGCTCCTCCTACATTCAAAGAAACAACAAAATCGTTAGTAGCACCTGTTGCAAAGATAAAACGTTTGATCTCTAAAGCAATGGAGGATGCATGCATAAAATTAGCTAAATCGATAAATAAAATGACTCCAAATAACCTGCAAATTTGACAGAAACTAGAGAACATCACCAGAAGGTCACTGCAAATGAAACAGTCAGGAATTCCTTCACTGATTTGAATTCATTTCGGGGTGGGACGGATCCGACTGTAATTCGCTCCGGGGTAGGACGAATTCACTTGCAACAAAGCGTCGAAGTGATACTTCCCAAAATGTCACATCTAGGGAACTCCAAAAGACCTGCAAACTTGGGGTTAGCTAATTGGAGGCATTTTGGGAAGACCCAGATGGTCAGATTTCCCCAATTTGGCCTCCATCAATGGGAATTTGATGCTGCTACCTGCAAGTTAGTGAGGACAACAAAAGCGATAAAACATGATAAGATTTGATCAAAGCATTGTGAAATCAGAATTACAAGCTATTTAAGCAAGCATAAGATGGAATGCAAAATAAACAAATGACAAAAAATAACAATCTGCCATGAATTCCCAATCGTTCTTAAAAAAGAAGATTAGGCTCATAGCAATGCGGGGCGCCCGGGCGGGCCGCCCACCGTTGGAACCTGATTTTGGCACCAATCCACTTGGGATGGGTCCAAAATCTCTTGTAATGTGTTGTCAGCAAATTGGGTGGGATAATGTGGTCAAGTGTCGGGTTTTGGATCCGGATTCACACTTCCAATAACCACCCAATGACCTCCCTTGCGAAAGAGATCAAGGATGTGGAAGAGGTGAATCAAAGGTAAAGCGTGGTATCAATTTGGCAGCACTTCGTTGCTTAAAAATGCTTCCAACCTATCCTCTTTTGGGTGAGGAAGCTCACCATTTTATAGACCCAAGGGGTCTCTTTGGATGGGCATGCAGGGGCGCCACATGGCGGCCATGCCTTCCCAAGAGGGAGGAGATTCCTCCCTGACTTGGGCTTCCATGACTGCCCTTGTGATAGTCCTCTAACGTTCAATTTGCCCACCTACGCGTGCATGCAAGGCAGGGAGCATTAATTGACTGTCCTTGGCTGCCATTTGGTGCAATTTCTCTTTTTGCCCGTTGAACCTGGAATTCGCCCTACCCCGGAGCGGATTCTGTATTCGTCCCAGGGGAGGACGGATCCCATTTTGAATTCATCCCGGGGAGGGACGGATTCTGAGCAAAGTGCCTAGAAGGTGTCAAATTGATCTCTGACTTCCCAAAACTACTGTGAGAGTGGTTAGGACCACTGTTTAACCTCTGGGGGCTGCCCTTGGGGCTGTGTGTGTCAATGCGATCAGTGTTTGCAGTCACATAATCGGATTGGTGCTGTTTTGGTGTCTACAGCATTGCCTTGGAATTTTAGTCCTTAAATAACACAATATATCACAAAAACTTTTAAATTTTTTTAAAAAATATTACCTCTAGCAAATCCATTATTTCCAAATGTGGTTGATTATATAAATGAGGTGATGACATGTATGAACTAATTGTATAGACATATAGAAAAGTAAGCAATGGCTTTGGCAATCTACTACTTCCAAGTATCAACAGTCTAATGAATTACAAGATTCTACTTTTTTGATAACTCTATTCTAAACTATATAGGCAATTGGATAAATAAGAGAGAATTTATTTCTATACGCCAATTTGGGTATTGACTCTTTCAATTTTTATAGTTAAAAAATAAATTAAACCTCTCATTGAACACCACATTGACCCTAAATCTCATCTTGTCAACTGATAAATACCATGTCATAAAACTAATTAAAGTAAACTAGAAGGGTATGAACTTAAAACCTATACCTCTTGTGGATAATATATTGATGTTCCTTCAATTAGACATAAGTCCCATAGGCTACACAAAACTCAAAATACAACATAGTCATAATAGAATGTATGCCACAAAAGAGGGGGTTCATTGGGACTTGCTAGTATCTTCACCCCCATTACATGAACCATGGTAGGTATCAACCACACAAAGAATAACCACATCAATATCAAAGAAACTATTTTTATTAAAAATCAATGGTGTGTGTTTTGAAACACCCTTTCAACTATAATTATTCTTCACACCTCATACTAGCCACTATAACCACGGTACTACTAGAACCAAAAATGATATTACAAATATTGAGGAAGATTTCTTGGTCGGGTTTGGGAAACATGCATCCCCATGATCCCACATAATCTCTCATTAAATCAATTATCATTTATATCAATGTATAGGTCTTCCATAATGTGTCCCACATATTAGAAGAAATAGAAGCATCATGATTGAATTCCATAACTATATCCACAATAATCGTCTTCATAATGAACATGTGTTTCCATATTATAACCCATAATCATACTAAATTAATCCTCCACCAAAGAAAATCTTCACACATGAATATTATACCATGTTTCACTTGTTGCTGGTCCCATTTCTAATATTCCATAGATGTTTCTAAAGATTACTCTATATTCAAAAAATTTAAACTTTGGAGGGAAATATTAATTCTTTATAAACACAAAAGAATTAATTTAAAAGAAAATATCTCACACATTGCTGAAATAAAATATCTAAAATTTTATAAATACTATATAAATTTTTATGATTCATTTGTATCTATCATAATTTGAATTGTATGACCTTTTCCTAGAACTTAATACATCAAGTCATCATCAAAGCAATATAAATGTTCTTGGATCATTATGACAAATTTTCACCTAGCATAGAGGACTTTTCCATACATTGATGTCTTCTCAAGATATTTTTTGTAACTAACAATAATAAAAATATGTTTAACCTCCTCTTATCTAGTTTGTAAACCATGTAGACTACCATCTCATCTATGCTATAAAGTGCTAAGAAGATCTAATGTAGTAAAGAAAAAGGATTTTATATTAATCTCTATAAAATATAACCAAGTTTAGAAAATAAACTCAAATAATTTAATCCACTAGTTTTTAGCAATACTAATTCTTTATTATTAAATGGACTAAATATAAAAAAATAATAATAATATGATAAATTTGTAGTGAAATATTTCTCCAAACCTAATTATCTATTGTGGTATATCATGATCCAAGATCCAACTAGATATTTTTGGTGAAACACTATAAACATACTAGATAGAAAGTCCTTCATAAAGTACTTTGAAATAATTTATGTTATTTCTAAAATCATCTAAAAGAATGCATATCAAAATTTAGTTTGAGTAATAGATATTTCCTTCCAGTATAATATCATATCATGTGAGAGTTATGAATATATTAAGTAATAAATGAATTAAACATATTACCAAAAAAATAAATGAACAATATCATAATCACAATATAAAATAAAATGGTTCCCTTAGATGCCAAATGATCTCACCAATAAAATATTAAGCTTTACCAATTAATTAATAAAACCTTAAAATTGAGTGGTATAAATACTCAAATCACAAGTGACCTTAGGACAAGGATAAATAACCAACCTTAAGGTTTATTATTACAATATTAGAATATATTTGCCTAAAATATATGATAGCCTATAGGAAAATATATATGTGAATACAATACAAGGTCAATCATTGACTCAAGTAAATATTAGCACCACATATTTCAAAAATAAAGAACAAAAAGAAAAGAAAACTCAAAGGGATATTAATTTGGAAAAGTGAAAACGAATTTAATAGTTATTAATATGAAGTGGTTCTAGGATCACAAATAAGAACAAAAGTTCAAAATGACAATAGGTCTTTGAATATTAGGGTTATGAATAAGGCCCCTTAAAAAGAGTTATGGAATAAATAGGTTGTTATAGTCCTAAATTTATAACCAATATAGATTTTTATTTTCATAATATGAAATAATATTTTAACTCTAAATTGAAAAAATATTAATGAATAATAAGATATTAGGAATGAAGCAATTAACTAATTCAAGGATTTTTTATTAGAAATAGGATGAGAGGATCAAAGTAATATTTTATTTATATATATGAATCATTATCATCACATGTAGATAGAATTAAATATTTATGGGGAAGGCCTCTATGGAGGAGGTATAAGAGGTGGTTTTCTCTTTTGACCTTATAAGGTACCTCACCCCAATGGATTTCCTATATTTTAGCAAAAACGTATTTGTTGAAAAGGGATATGTTGTCTATGTTTAAAGAGGCTAGGAAGAAACAAGAAAAAAATAAGTAAGATTAATGCAACCTTAATTACATTCAACCCCACAAAAATGGGGAATAAAGGTTTTTGATCAACTTTATTACATAATAGATTGTAAAATAATTTATAAGATAAATTTAAAAAGCTATGGAAAATAGACTTAAAACATTTTAACTTTTTTTATATTGAAGGAAAAATGGTATTTTTTTCATGTTAAACAAACTTTTCATGGTATAATAATTATATAAAATACCATAAAAATCTAGGTATGCTTCTAAAAATAAATATGAAGAAAGCATATAATAGGTTTGCTCAAAGTTTCTACATGATATTATTAGTATTAGCTATTATTTTAGGCATCCAAAGTATTATATTTTGATTAATGGATCCTATATTGGATACTTCAAATTATTTCATGGATTGTGCTAGGGTACCTACTATCTCTTTATAGCACAAATGAGATTTATCAAAACATGCGCACATAGAGAAATAGGTATGTAGGAGAGCCATATATTGCTACTCCAAAAATTAACATAGGGCTCCCACACACATATGCAAATAAAACTCAAAAATAGGTATAAACTATAGGTACATACATAGATACATAAATAGGTTAGAAAATAACCATAAATGGTTAGTCTAAAAATTTATGCAAGCATCCATCTATCCATCCATCCATCTATCTATCTATCTATCTATATATATATATATATATATATATATATATATATATATATATATATATATATATATATATATATTCATTCAAGTAATTATGTACAAAGATTATACCAAAAGTGGGGATTTCATTTTTGTAAAATTTGCTCAAGAACTAGCTACTCCAAAGAAAGAAATGAAAGAAAATATTACAAAGGAATACAAATGCAAACTTGTTGATATTTTACAAGGCTAAAACTACTCCTATTTGTGGTGTACAAATAGGAGGGTTTCTCTTCAAAATTATCTATAGATGAATTTGATAATATTAGCTACCTCTTCCAGGGATCCAAAAAATTAAATGAGGTTCCCTTGGTTATAACAACTATCATATTTGAGACTGTCATCACCATCCTTACCTTAAATGAATGTTTGAACCGCTTAATTAAGACGTCATCTAGTAGGTGATCTTTATCTTCATTAGTGGGAGTACTTTAACTTAACTTACCTTCCTCTATTATAGTTTCTTGTCCTTTGACTTGACCAAGATGTTTGTGGTAGCTCAAAATATTTGGTGTGCCCTTGGTTATTTCAAAATTTACGGTATTCCTATAGACTAGTCAAGGATTTTATCACTAGAAGGACCATAAATTTTTTTATATCAAAGTTGTTTCAAAAGGAAATACTTCTTCAACTTATCTCTTCCTCATTACATTTGTTAGGACTTTTCTTTCCCTAATAATTTTTAGTTAATCTTTGACAATATAAACACATCTTGGCTTTCTCCCCCTCAAGATTTATAGCATGCTTCAAGAAGACATATCCTATGATCAAAAAAGGATTTCTCCTTGGTTCATAGTCTTTACAAAATTTTGATCACCATGAAGGAGAACTCAAAATTGCCTTTATCCTTGGCTCATTGTCTCTATCAAATTTCAATTATCATTGATTGAAACTTTGCCTTAGGTGCAAATCAATAGTGATAAATCACTATAGTTTCACAACTAAAACATTACACACTTTGTGGAGGTTGGTCCTACCATTATTTTTTAGTATCTATGGATTGAAAGAAATGATAGTATGGTATGATTGTCTTTATTGGAAAATATTTATAAGAATATTCCTCATCTAGGAAGTCTCAAATGTCGAAAAAATGGGCTACCTAGCCATTACAATATTTTAATATATATTTGCAAGAGTCATATACGAAGATGGATTTAACACAAAGGATATCTATTGATCTATGGTAAAATAAAATCATCCAAAATATGAGCTCATGAAATTTAATTTTAATGGTTGTTGGAAAGTTAATATAGGAAAAGCTAATGGAACTTCTACACTTTATCAAAATTAAATTCATTTGGAACTGTAACCAATGATTATATAGAAGTTAGGTGCTTCTTACAAGAATCAAAATTTAGATTAAAAAATAATATAAATAATTTTCAAATAGTAAAATTTATAAATTATTATTCTAATGGATATGAAGATTAGGTAAAATATTAATCTAATTATAATGTTTATCAACTATTGACAAAGATTCTTATGCCTCATTACGACGGGCAAGTGTAAAGATTCGACAGTTACTGTTAAATCCTCGTCGGGGGACGGAGAGATCTACGCCATTAAATTATACAATATAATTATTAGACGAATATTTCATAGTAGCCATTAAATTATACAATAGTTAGATTAATTAAATTACACATATTTTGGATTCGTAAATTTCATGGGGGTCGAAACCTCAAAAGTAAGCTACTTGTGTTGTTATAATAATAAGAAACCAAAAAGAACTTTGGGTTACTGGAAAAATCAGCTTTATTTCATCGTCAGGCAAGTCTGTGACAGAAGCAGAAGCAGAACTATCTTACATGCACGAGCATCTAGCCTTACTAAAATTGTGGGTTCAGAAATTAAAATATCTCCCTCTCTCTATCTGGCTCTTAGGATGTGCTTTGATCAATGACTGTAATAGCAATAGGATAACAAAAAGTCTTAAATGAAGCGGAAGCGGCAGAAAAAGGACAGGAAACAGACATGTGAGAAGACGTTGGATATCCATCCCTCCTCTTTCTAACGGAAGTTTAACCCCGGCCTGATACGTGCAACCATAATCCAGTTTAAGGGAAGATTGTGTAAGGAGGTCCATATTATTCCTTCACATACTCCTACTTCTTTTGTATCATAATACATTTATTTACTATAATAATAGGCATTATATCCTTTATCATGTGTATCTATCCATGTCTCATCCCTTATATAAGATTATTTAATGTTGTTATTTCTCTTTTCTCTTTTTATGTTGTTTATTTCATCAACATGAAGTATTTTAAGTAAGAAAAATTAGAATAAGAAGTTATTAATCATACCAATATATTCATGTGGCACATCTTTAGTGCAAGTTGTAAAACAAACGGTCTGTACATGTTTCTTTTAAAATTTTCTTATCTAGAAGGGTATGGGCTTCAACTAATAATGAATTGAATACACTAGTAAATATAAATATTTTGTAAATGAGTAGTTAATATTTTTTACTTTTTATTAAAATATTTAGATATGATAATTAAATGCTATTAATTTAATTAGTTAAATTATTTGTTGACTCTCAAGAGGATATCTAGTTTCAAATATTACCAAAAAAAATATATATGCATAGTAGCCAAATTCATGTAATATAACTATATAATTATGATGTAATATAAGTAAATCCCATTTCAATTAAATATTATTAATTTAGTAAAAATATTTATATATGATATTATTTCTCTATTTAACCTTTCTTCACAACAAGAAACTACAAGATTGTTTTTTAAGGCACGGTTATAAATTTTTTTGTTATTTATATCATGATTTTAATTTTTTATGCCATAAATAAATATGGCATGCTATTACCTATATAGATTCACTTCCTCAATCTTATTCGATATCTTCACAACAAGAAACTACAAGATTGTTTTTTAAGGCACGGTTATAATTTGTTCTTGTTATTTGTATCATGATTTTAGTTTTGTATACCATAAATAAATATCACATGCTATTACCTATATAGATTCACTTCCTCAATCTTATTCGATATGATTTGATGTTATTCTTTCTCTTTTTTAATTTTAATTTCTTCTCATCATCAGTATTAAGTTTTGAATGTGAGATAAAATATGTCAATATGTTAGGAATCTGAATTATGCATTCATGTGGATCCAAAGATCTTAGGACATCAATAGTTCAAGGTGTGGTACATATTTTCTAAATCCTAAAATACATTTTTTTAATAGCTCATATCTATATTCATCTAAGCTTTGACTTAGATTAGTTTTAGAAGTTACCTTTTTATCGTAGATTATCATATGTGTATTTTATTAAGTATAAGTAATTTGTTAGAAAATAATCCTTACAATTTTTTGTTGATTAACATGCATGAATATGATATTACTTATCTTGTTTATCTTGGGATTTTTATTTGGTTTACAACTATGAAAATATTTAAATTGCTTTTAGCATTTATATTGTATGTTTCTATTTTATAATTATTTCACCCATTTAATTGCTTTACCTTTCTAATTCTATAGATAGAATTTTAAACCTTTACATTATAATTTTTTGATAAAGAGATCTATCTATAA
Source organism: Wollemia nobilis (assembly GCA_028583015.1). Lineage (NCBI taxonomy): Eukaryota > Viridiplantae > Streptophyta > Pinopsida > Araucariales > Araucariaceae > Wollemia > Wollemia nobilis. The sequence continues at coordinate 2,159,995 of JAQPPZ010009575.1, forward strand.
TAAGTGATAAGGGTAGTGGATGGCCTTCAATTATCTCTTCTCATATACCAAACCTTTATATCTATAGAAATTTAATGTGAGACACATTAATTAAACTTATGAATTTTAGGTCATGATTGGGTGGAGACTACTCAGCCCTTAATTGAAGCATAGGAGCGATGGTGGAGACAGAGGGTAGTGATGGCGGTAACAAGATCCAAAATGCAAAAACGATGTAGGGAATAGAAGGACCAGGTCCAGGTAGGAATTATGAAGATGAAGTGGGACCCTGACGGATGCCTCACGTGGGCCTTCGAGACAAGGATCCTCCCAAAAAAAATTGGATGAGGACCCCATTCCTGGGAGCCCTGGTAGGTCATCTTATGCGTAGGTCACCTTTGGCAAGACAATTTCCCCAAAAAACTCAGATGCCCACCTATCCCAGGTTGGACCTGATGTTATTATCCTAGTAGAGGTTTTTTCCAACTATGTTTCCAAGGCCTTTTACTCCCTAATCGAGAAGTTTGTTAGGGTATGACCAGACATGGATACCATAAGCCACTAGGCCTTCTCCAAATGGAATACCTTAGGAAACATGGAGATCGTAGCCCTTTCAAGGGGTTTCTTTATCGTAAAACTTGGCAACCACAATGATGCAAGTTGTATTCTAACGGGAGGGCCCTGGTTCCTAGGTAGAAGGAGCCAGTTTCTCAATATATGGATGGAAGAATTCAATCCAAATACTTAGAGCATAAATTTTTCTCCCATCTAGGTTTGTATTCTAGATCTATTTTTCCATCTCTGGAAAGAAGATATCCTAAAAGCTATTGCGAGAACAGTTGGTGAGATTATGGCCATTGACTCTGCAACCAAAGTAGGTTCCAAAATGGTTCACACTTGCATTCACATAAATGCCAATCTCAAGTCCGAGATTTCATCCTTTTTTAACCTAATATTGGGGTCCTTCAGATAGCACCAACTACTGGAATATGAAAATAAACTAGCCTTTTGTGTCCAATACCGCATGCAAGGCCAGCTCTAGAATGAGTGTCCTCTCCTCAAATCTAATCTTACAAAGGAAATTGAGGTTGGTGACTCTTTCCCGAGGGCTCCCCCTAAAACCTAGAATCAATTATTTCCACCTTGAACCTATCATCTGAATAATGGGTGACCTGCTCCCCAAAAAATCATTCTAATGACTCTCTCAAACCAAGATCCTATGTGAAATATAGGTGAGCCCTCTGAGGGTAAAGGGAAGCAAAAATTTGATCCTCCTCTAGCCCCAAATCCTGATCAGGTATGTTCTCCTCACAAATATAACTCTGGTTACATTGAGGATAATTTGAACCCCCCTGGATGACCCTCTTCCCCCTTCTCCCTCTTATCCCCCCTAGTCAGGACCAACAAAAATAGTTCTCTTTGAATTCCCTTCCAAATCATTTCTCTCTCTTCCCCTACTTGTAACTTCTAGACTATCTTCCTGCCAGTTCAATGACGATGATGAGGGAAGTCTTGTCCCATATGAGTCAACCCTGGAAGGCTTCAGCCCCAAGAAGACCAAGAGTAAAAAATCCACTACCAATTTTAGAAGTGACAAGAAGAGAGGGCATCCAAGCCTTGGTGAACAGAGAAGGAAAGAGGTATAATATGACATAGCAAATGATTTTCAAGCCACATTATTGCTTGAATATCTCAATTTGATAAGAGATAAACCAAAAAAATCCAAACCTCCTTCCCAATAGGGGAAGGAAGGCAAAAAATCCCTCAAAATATTTTAAATGAAGATTCTCACTTGGAATGTGAGAGGTCTTAATGGAGCCTCCAAAAAGCAGATAGTCACAAACCTAAGGAAAGAACACAATCCCTCAATACTCATCTTACAAGAAACCAAATTGGATGAGATTTCATCTCCCAAATTTGCCAAAGCAATATGGAATGGGTGTGAATTTATCTTCACCCTAGCCCAAGGAACGTTTGGAGGACTATTATGCATGTGGGATCCATCCATAGTTGAAGGAAGACTAATTTCCTCTTCTAGTAGAATCATCAACATGTTATTTCATTGTAAAGCCAACAACATCATGTGGATCCTTTCCAATGTCTATGCCCCTAATAACCCTTTGGAAAGATCCATGTTATGGGAATCGATTATCCACATGAGAAACTCATTCAAAATCATCCCTTGGATCCTTGTAGGATATTTCAATAGCCCTATGTTCCCTTCAAATAAGAAAGGAGGTAACACCCTGATTACCAGAATCATGGAGGAAATTTAGGTATTCATATATTCGAATTAACTCATGGATGTTAATCTGAAGGGGGATAAGTTCACTTGGAGCAATAGAAGGGCTGGAAAAAATATTTTTCAAGTCAAATTTGATAGGGTCTTACTTTCAAGAGAGGCCATGCCTATTTTTGTAGATGCCACCCTCAAACCCATCCTAAAAATTGGTTATGACCATAGCCCCCTTCTTTTTGAAGTTGACAAAAGTCCCTCTTTCAAGAGCCCCTTCTGCTTCAAGGTGATACGGGTCCATCATCTAGACTTCAGGGTCCAAGTCACCTAGTGGTGGCAGTAGCCCTTCAAAGGATCCCCATCTGGGTAATTATATCAAAAACTTAGATTCATCAAGGATAATATCAGGGTGTGGAATAGAGAAACCTTTGGTAATATTTTTGAAAATAAAAGGATGATCAAAGATAAGTTAGAGCTCATATAACATCAATTCTAGGAGGGCACTCAGGATAGCAACTCTAGGGCTGAAGAGAGCAAATAGATAGCAAATTTCTACAATATCCTGGCTAGAGAAGAAACTTATTGGAGGAGAAAAATTGAGAGCCTTGTGGCTCAGGTATGGTGACTCGGACACCAAATTCTTCCATCCCTCTACCTTGATAAATAAGATTTCCAAAAAAATCTCAAAACTCACATGCAGTGATGACAGGTTCACAAGAAAAATCTCTAAGATCTAAGATGAGGTAGCCAACTTCTTCTAGTCCCTCTTGGGCACCCCCTCTCAGTACTTCCTCTAGGAGGCCAAGACTCTCTTCGACCATACCCCTCATTCCATTTCTCTTGACACCAATGATATGCTCATCATCCCCCTAATGGTTGAATAAATAAAAGGGGCATTGTTCTCTATGTAGCCTAAAAAGTCCCCCGATTCGAATGGTTTCTCTCCATGTTTCTTCCAAGAATTTTGGGACTTGATCACGACTGAGGTGTATGCTGCAATTAGAGATATTCAGTCTACCAAGACCATTCCCTAAGGAATAAACTCAACCTTCATCTCCCTAGTCCCCAAAGTCCAAGCCTCCAAATCTCTTTCTGACTTCCATCCTATCGGCCTCTACAATGTCCTTTATAAAATCCTAACCAAAAATCTAGCTAACAAGCTCAAGGCAATCCTTCCCCTCATCATCGATTCCTACCAGGGTATTTTTTTCAAAGGGAGAGTCGTTACATATGGAGTGATCACCATCTATGAGGCCTTGCATTCAACCACCTTGGCCAAGAAATGAACTTTCATCCTCAAGCTGGATATGAACAAAGCCTTCGACAGGGTGAGCTAAGATTTTCTTATTGAGATCCTCCTCAAATTTGGATTCCAACCAACCTGGGTTAAATTAATCAAAATATGCATATCCTCTTTGTGGTTCTCCATATTAGTAAATGGATCCCCTTTTGGGTTCTTTCATAGATCTATAGGGTTGATGCAGAGAGATCCCTATCCCCTATTTTGTTCATCATCATGGAAAAAGCTCTAGGGAGGACCATTGCAAGTTTTGGAAGAAGAGGGATCATCTCTAGAATCAAAACCACATCTGGTCTCAATCCATTTACCCACCAGTAGTTCATTGACACCACTATCTTTGCCACTTCAGCTTCCATTGCCCAAGTCAAGACCATTACACACATTTTTTGCTTTTACGAGAATGTTGTAGGCTAGAATATCAAACTTCTCAAAATTAAGATCTACTTCATAAACACCCCCAATACTAGGCAAGTGAAGATTGCATGGATCCTTGAGTACTCCCTGGAGGTTCTCCCCACTTCCTACCTTGGGCTTCCACTATTCTTTGGTAACCCCACTAGACCCATGTGGAATAACATCATCAAAAGGATCCAGAGTAATCTAGCCTTGTGGAAAGGTCACCTCCTCTCCAAGGCATCCAAATCCACCCTCACTTCAGCCTACTTTAAGAGTATCCAAGTCTACTTCATGTCTATTTTCAAAATCCCAGTCTTTGTGAGCACCAAGATAGAGCAAATCCAAAAGATATTCCTCTATTTTAGGAGTGAGGAGAAAAAGAGAATCCTCTTGGTATCCTAGGACTTGGTCTATCATAGTAAGAATGAATGGGATATAGGGCAAGAAAATTTCTCAAATGAACCTAACTCTCCTTGCCAAGCATGCATGGAAGATTTACACCAGCAATGAGATCGAGTGGATTCAGATAGTCAAAAATAAATACTTTCAAAACTATCATTTTTTAAGTGATCAATAACCCTGGAATGGATCAACATTTTTGAAGTCCATCACCTAGACTAGAAGTCTCATTCAGAAAGGTCCCAGATGGATTTTGTGGAATGGGAGCACCATTGACTTCTGGCACAATAGGTGTCTTCATGAATAACCTCTGAGTGAGGATAGGGAGTTGAAGGTTCTTAAACTATCCATTGATGCTAGCATGGGAAGCAAGATTGTAAACTTTATCACCAACCACAGTGGAAATCCCAAATGAAGGCAAATTTCCTTACCAAGTTTTTGGCCTCTCTAGCTTACTCAATATAGTCACCATTCCAATGGGAGAGGCGAAGGATAGGCCCATATGGAGAGGAATTGATGAAGGGTCCTTATATGTTATGTTAGCCTACACCTTCCAAGAGGTGGCATAGGTGGCTAACATCCCTTTCAACCTTGTTTGGAGGAAGAAACTCATCCCCAAAATTAGCTTCTTCTCATGGACATCCATTTAGAATAAAATCCTCACGCTTGAGAATCTGGCCAAAGGAAGTTTCATGATCCCAAATAGGTGCTACCTTTACCTTTTAAGCTAGGAATCCACAAGTCACCTTTTCACCAATTGTGTCTTCTCGTATGTATCCCTTGACCACTTGCTTAAATCCTTTCACATTCAGTGGGTTCAGCCCAATTTCATTATCGACCTGTTCATCTAGTGGCAAAATCCATTTTGCCATTCTAAGATCCACATCCTTTGGTCCTTATACCTCCACCATTTGATCTAGAAAATATGGTTAGAGTACAATAGCATGACATTTTCATCCTCCCCTAGGTACCCCATAGTTGTTGTGCATTTATCAATGTTTTTTATCAATGAAAGATGACTACGTAGTGAGCTGCAATGTGATTGTAGAACTGACGCCATTCGAAGAGATGTGGGCCATGAAAATCTGTTGTGTGCTCATTAAAGGAGATTAAAAGGTTATAATCACCTATTTTGAGATTTTATCGGGTTCATACTATTGTACATTAAATGAGTGAACATCTAAGAAAAATCTTGTTAAGCTGCACAAAGGAGACATATTTTATTTCCATTTGGCTACTTTGTATCATCAAAAACAAAGCCCGCGTGACGTAAATGAGGATGTAAAACAAAACGACCTGCTTAGATGGAATCCATAGTGAGGTGGCATTGGCATCCTATGTGGACATCATGAAGATAAGGTTCATGAGCATGAAATCATATTGAGGATCCACCATATTGAGGTTTCATAGTGAATTGCAGAATCACACAAGAGGAGGTAATGTTTAAAACAAAAAGTTTTCATACATGTGTTGTTTTGTTGATTAGGAAACAACAAATCTAGAAGAACACAATAGAATAGTATCTAATATTGCCCACTTGATGGAGTAACATAAATGATGTAATAAGGAGGCAGTCCAGCATGTCACTTGTTATATCATACTATTTGTAATTTTTTATGTAATTATTAACTATCTATTATTTTGCTAAGAAAATTGTGATTCTAGACAGAGGCAGCCAGATGTTCCATTGTTCATAATTTGGTTTTACAACACAATACCTACAAGCTACAAATAATATATAGCAATGGAATCAAATAATAATCTACCCATTCCTAATTTTAATGGGTTAGATTATGAGTATTGGTCCATCAAGATGAGGACCTTCCTTATTGACAAAGGACTATGGGATATATTTGAAGAAGGTTATGCAAAACCTATAGATTGGACAATCTTGAGTGCAGTAGATAAAACCAACATGAAGAATGTCCAAAAGAAAAACTCTTTTACCCTCTACCATCTCCAAGCAACCTTGGAGAAAAGCATCTTTCCAAGGATTGCTTCTTTTTTAACAACCCAATATGCATGGATATCCTTGAAATATAGCTATCAAGGTAGTGTTCAAGTGAATCAAGTAAGGCTTAAAACCTTGAAGAGATATTTTTAAAATCTCAAAATGTAAAATGATAAAAATGTAGGTGATTATTGTGTTAGAGTTAAAGCCATTGTAATAAAAATGCAAACCCTTGGAGAAGACATCAAAACTGAAGTAGTTGTGAAGAAAGAGTTGAGAACACTTCTTCATAAATGGAACCATATTGAAATCATTATTGAGGAGTTTAAATATTTTTCTAATATAACTTTTGATGCTCTTATTGGTTCTTTGATGTCTCATGAAGAGAGACTACATGGTTCTCCATCAAAAAGCTATGGATGTGATGATAAAGCTTTCTAATCCAATTAGGGTGAGACTCATGGAAGAGGAGAAGGAAGAGGCCAAGGAAGAGGACAAGGAAGAGTACAAAGGAGAGGCAAAGTAAAAATTAACTCAAGAGGTGGCAATCAAGGAAGAGGAGGTGACAAATCAAAGAAAGCTTGTTACAACTATGGTAGACTTGGTCACTTTGAAAAATATTTTTGGTCCAAGACTTATCAAGAAGGGAGAGGTAAATATGGAAACTATGGATAAGAGGAAGGTTCCTCAAATTTATTTCTAACCTATGGAAAATCATATCAAAATCTTAATGAAACTTGGATTTTGGATACTGGTTGTTCCAATCATATGAATTCCACCTACAAATCAAAGATCGAGTTCGGATATGACAAGGCACTACAAGTTGAAGGTATGGGAGGCATGGATAAGGCACCAAGAAGGTAAACAACATCTATTACACCCCAAAATCCAACATAATTTTCTTAGTTTTGGATAAATGATGGAGAATAACTATAAGCTTATTTTTTATGATGGAAAATGTGTAATGTTTGATAAAAAAAATTGTAATAGAGTTGTTACACAAGTACCTATGAAAATAATAGGTTGTTTCCTCCTAATTTTAGGGAACAAATAGGTGCCCAACTTGCTAATGTGGCCATAGAAAATCCAAGTGTGCTTTGGCACTTGAGATATGGTCATATTAACTTTACAAGTTTGAAGTTGTTGACTTCACAATATATGGTACGTGGATTGCCAAAAGTTGAAGAGCACAATGAGGTGTGTGAAGGATGTGTTTTGGGAAAACACTCAAGAATCAAGTTTCCAAGAGGACAAGTATGGAGAGCAAGTCATCCACTACAATTGGTACATTCAAACACTTACGGTCCAATGAAAACCAAAATCTTGGGTAACAATTTTACTTTCTCACTTTCATTTATGATTTCTCTAGAATGTGTTGGATTTATTTTTTGAAAACTAAATATGAAGCTTTTGAATGTTTCAAATATTTCAAAAATAATGTAGAGAATCAAAGTGAGTATTTTGTAAAGAGATTAAGGACTAATATAGGAGGGGAGTTTTGTTCAAATACATTTCTAAAATTTTGTAAAGATAGTGGGATCAAAAGGCAATTAACTACTACCTACACCCCACAACAAAATGGTGTGGCTGAAATAAAGAACCGCACTATTGTAGAAATGGCTAGATCAATGCTTCAAAGAAAGCAACTCAATAACATGCATTGGGTTGATGTTGTTAGAACAAGTGTTTACATTTTGAATAGGATTCCTAATTCTAATTTAGATGGGATGACTCCTTAAGAGGGATGGTATAAAAAAAGACAAATGTAAAACACTTCAAATTTTTTTGTTGTCTCGAATATGTACACATTATTGATGAAACAAGAAATAAACTTAACTCTAAAATTCAAGCATATATTTTCATTGGGTATTGTGAGTCTTCAAAGGCATATAGGCTCTACAATACAAAACACATAAAGTTTTAATCTCCAGAGACATTTATTTTTTATGAAGGGGGAGTATGGGGTCATCAAAAATATTTTTTTGATGATGGATCTCATGATGCAATTTCCTCTCAAGTGCAACAAGTGCAGCCCAAAAACAGCAAAGGAAGTCCTCCTCCAAGCCCAAGTATGAGTACTACTTCAAGTACAACATATGCTACTCCAAGTCAACAAATATCAATAAGTTCTTCACCAATGGATATTGATTCTCCATCAAGAGGTAAGAGAACACTTTAGTACCATCCTTATTTTCAAATTTTGGATAAGAATTTCTAAAAAGGTACACTAGAAGCCAAGCTAGTGATATGAATGTAGTTTTGAAAAGAATTGAAAATTTACACATGTATGGTGATGATGACTCTCAAGATCCTAAGGGTGATATTGTAAACTATGCTTTAATAGCTATTGTAGAGCTAGAGCCATCTAGTTATGAAAAATCATGCACTCATGATGTATGGCAATAGGTCATGAAAGATAAAATGACCTCTATAAAAAATAATGATACTTGGGAGCTAGTGGATCTTCCTAAAGGTAAGAAATGTATTGAATGTAAATGGTTCTACAAGACCAAGTTCAATACTAATGGGAGCATTGAAAGACACAAGGTAAGGCTAGTAGCAAAAGGGTTTACTCAGAAGTATGGAATTGACTATGAGGATACCTTTGCTCATGTTGCTAGATAGGAGATCATCAGACTAGAACTTTCTTTGGCTGCCCATAAAGGGTGGAAAATTCAACACATGGATGTTAAAAGTACCTTTCTTAATGGGTACTTGAATGAAGAGTTTTTTGTGCAACAACCTCAAGTTTTTGAAGAATAATGTAAGGAGAACCTTGTATACAAACTGAAGAAATCATTGTATGGCCTCAAGAAAGCACCAAGGACATGGTACTCATGCATTGATGGCTACTTTAAAAGGTATGGATTCACTAGGAGCAAAAGTGAAACTACTCTCTACTACATGAAATAAGGTAAAGACATTCTCATTTTATGTTTATATGTGGATGATCTAATATTCATGGGTAGTAGAGCTAATATGAATAAGGAGTTCAAAAACTCCATGATGAAATAATTTGAAATAAAATATCTAGGCATGATGCATTATTTCCTAGGCATGGAAGTACATGGAAAAAAATGGATCTTCATATGTCAACACAAATATGCTCAAGATATGATAAAGAAATTTTCTATGATTCAATGTAAGTCTGCTGCAACTCGAACGGGTCATGGGATCCAATTAAGCAAATAGTATGGAGCACCAAAAGTTGACATGACCACTTAGAGGAGCATGGTTGAGAGTTTAATTTTTGTCACCAACACAAGGCTGGATATTCAATATGTTGTTTCTCTAGTTTCAAGGTATATGGTCGATCCATCTGAACTTCATTTACAAGAAACTAAAAGTATTTTGAGATATGTAAATGGTACATTGGATTTTGGTATCCATTACCACAAATGTAATTCTGTAAAATTAGTTGGCTTTAGTGATAGTGATTGGGGCAGCAATATAGATGATAGAAAATCTACTTCAGGGAATTGTTTTAGTCTTGGGTTAGGACTAATTACTTGGAGTTTCAAAAATTATATTGTTGTGGCATTATCATCTATTGAAGCTGAGTACATAGAAATCACAAATGCTAGTACTCAAACCTTATGGTTGAGAAAAATTATTGAATAAATAGGATATAGACAAAGTGTTCCTACCATATTGTATTGTGACAATATGAGTGACATTCATTTGGCACATAATCCTATCCACCATAGTAGGTCAAATAACTTTGATATGAAGTATCACTTCATTCGAGACATGGTGGAGAAACAGGTGGTTGAGCTACGTCATTGTAGCACTTTGGACAACATCGAAGATATCTTCACCAAAGGAGTCGCTAAATCTCAATATATAAAGCTGAGAGACTATCTTCTCATCCCTCTCATATTTAAGGGGGAGAATATTGGATATTAATATTTTTCCTACATAACTATATTTTAGGGTTATGTTGGAATTGTTAGAGAGAATAGTGGGTGAAGATTAGTATCTTCTAATCTTGGATATTGTTGGCGTAGGTTGTTCAATTCACCCATATTGAGCTATGATCTATTAGGATCAAGCTCTATATATTGTAATCATTTTTTTTGAAATATAAGTTGTATGTGAGTATATTTCACAAATTTATCATTAGCTTGTCCTAGCAATATCCCCTTGGTGCAAATTTATTTCTAGAAACATCCCTGGCCTCGTGCATGACTTTAAATATTTTGTATCTTACGTTGGTTGAGGTTGATCTGGCCATGATTGGGAATTATTGTTCATGCTCATCGATTCTCCATCAAGGAGCATCTCGTACCTCCCACCGCTGCTTCATCCAAAACACTCCAACTATTGCTATCCACCTTAGCATACCCCATAACCATTTAACCAGCCTTGACCCCAGTATTTTTTCTTGCTCTCCATCTGGATTTCTTGCTTCAGCTCTATTGGTCTCCTTAGTGGCTATTCCCCATTTGGATTCCCTATTTTAGCTCTACTGGTCTCCTTGTTTTTGTTCTTCTCCCCCCTGAAAGCATGGCTTTTTTGAGCCCACCTAGCTTGATCTTGACCCTGTTGCTAAAGTCTTTATGGATGCCATGGAGTTTACCCCTTTCCTGATGAAATTCTCTGGAGCTGACAATAGCATTATGAAATATTTCATTTTCACTTGGAATTGGGTTAAGTTTGCAGTCCAAGGGATCCATTTCAAGGTCTCAATTGATTTTCTTATAGATATCACAAGCTTCCCTCTATCTGGGTGCTTCATCAAGCATGACAAGCATAATTTGGAAGAGGAGATAGACCAATTCCTTGACAAAGGGAAGGTTTTGGGGTGGGATAAGTCCACATTGCATGTGTCGTCCCTCCCAGCCCCCTGGAACATCACCATAGTCCCAATTATGTAGTTTGTTATGTGTGATGATCCAGAGAAGCCATTGAGAAGCTTTTATCTAGCTTCTGTCAACCATCTCTAGGATGATAGGCCAGTTTACATTCTTGACTATTTGTTATACTCTCTATCCTTGCATAAGTATCAAAATTTATGAGGGAATATGCTGCACCAGGGGCTGCTAGAAGTTATCTATATACATGCCTTGGCCAATAGGCCTCTAGTACATAACATCAAACTGGTTTTTGCAAGTCTCCCTGAGGAGGCTCCTCCATCACCCAACCACCCTGGTGAGTCCCTTGGTGGACCTAGTATAGTGAGGGGGTTACCCAAAGGCTCCCCTTTCAAGAGCACAAGATAAAAAAAATGACCAGCGGTTTCTAATACACCCCTACTAGGAAGATATTTGATCAGACTTTAAAAACCTAAGGTGGAGTCGTCTTTATCCTCCACCCATGTCATTTTTAACTCTACAAGTGATAGGGAGGATCAGAACTCCTAGATGTTGTTGAAGCTAGTGGTATCCACCATCTGTACCTCGATCAAGTACTTGGAGGAATCCTCTAAAATGTTGACCCACTATATTGCAAAGAAAAATGGAGCTAGCAATAACTGACAGAAGCGAGACCCTATTCCAAGGGCACAGGTGTGATGGATGGCTTCGATCAGATGGTAAATAATATTTTTGTGTCAATGATCAAGTGGAAATTTTGAAACTATTTCATCAAGTTGCTAGGGTTTACCCATGTCTGGAGGTACCCTGGACCCTTTTGATGGGTTTTTTTATTACTGTCTATTTTCCCTTCCTATTGATTTTCTATTTTAGTGTTTTACCCTCTAAGTTTATGAGATATTTTGAAGTAGGTGGTAGCACTATTTTGAAAATGTTATTTTTAATAATGGTAGTTAGCCCTATTTTTAATTAGGTTTTGGGTTCCTTTCAAAACCCGTTTTGTAAATATATCTCAAATTAACAAAAAAAACTTATGAATTTTAGATCTACTAATTTGGTGAACAATTTTATTTTCTTCATTGCAAAAATTTTAGAAAATAGATAAACCAAAGCAAGTCTTAAAATAAAATTCTTTTATATCTTTCAACTTTTGTTGGTGTTGGAGGTATTGAATTATTTGGTCCCATTGTAAATATTTAGATAAGGGTGATAGTTTGATTTTATGTATAAATTATGTGTCAAGTTAGTAGGATTGAACATGTGTCATGTATTTAAGTGTGTGAGGTGTCTAGTTAGGAAACAAAGAGTTATGAGTGTGATGTGTCTAGTTTAGAAGTGAGTAGTTATATGCAATAATGTGATACTTTATCTTTATGTAATATGTGGAACTTATTATGTAAGAAAGAAAAATGAAGAGTCATGTTCTCCTACGAGCTAGAGGAGATCAAAATCACAAATTCATGTAATTCGAAGAGTCTCATGTATTTTATATTAGAGACAAATCCATGAAAAATATAACTTAATTAAGCTTTACTTTATGCATTGCTTGAGATTTATCAATAAAGATTTTAGTGTAATTTATGTGATATTGATGTTCATTTTATGGATGCATAATATTTATGATATTGATTTTATTTGATATGAACTAATATTTATATTGATATGTGTGATTTATTGACCTTATAATTTGATTGATTTGAGAAGCATAACACCAAATTTCTAATAGTGGTGTTAAAGCCACATTCATTAACTTTTTAGGGTGGAAAGAATGCAGATTTGAGAAGAGCTATTGTGAATAGATTGGTAGATATATTGGATGGGAGCCACATTAAAGGTAAATCTTACAAGTTTAAGAGTGATAGAAATCAATTTTGATAGAACATTGAGGTAGAAATATTAAATATTATTGGAGGAAGGAGACTAATATGGAGATTGGATAATTATTATGAATGTGAAGAATTTTAGGAGTCTGTTATGGCCAAACAACACCAAGTGAAGTGTTGAAAAATAATGGGTGAAGCTAAAAATATCAAGTATTGTAAGGCCATGAATACTATGACTAGAGATAGGGAATATACAGGAGGCTTAAAGCTATGTATGTTGCACCTTGAAGATTTATTTGAAATGGAATAATGTGTTATGGCTACATTGAGATATATTTTCATAAAATGATTGAACAAAGGATGATGTGGATGTTGTGTTAGAATACTAGAAAAAGAACAAGTAACATCTTGACTGAGCATAGTCTAGAGGTGTTTGAGTGCACCTAGCAGATAGGAACACATTGTGAAATAACATTGTAAATTCATAGGCATTGAAATATCTTAGAGAATAATTATACTCAAATGTGTGAGCATGAAGGTGAAGCAAAATATTTGTTAATGAAACAATTTTTAATTTACATGGAATGAGCACCTAAATAAAGGTAATATTTTAACCTTTATTCTACTTGATATATTAGGAATCAATTGAATTTTGGGACTTATAGGGTTAATTTGAATATTTTACTGGTAATACTATTATCATACATCTTTCTCATATGAATATCAATCACACCATGTGCTTTCTCCTTCATGGCCTTGTACATGTCCTTCTCTATAAAACTAATCCCACCTAAGACCCTACTAATATATAAAATTTGTTTAGATCCTCTATAAATCTAATTTTCTTTTCTAACCAAGGGTACCTAAGATGAATTGTCCACTATATTTCTTTAAAATTACAATATCTTACAAAACATTGACCATAAATAATTATTATATAGAATAAAGTTTATAAAATAATGTACTTTAAAAAATAAGGCTTAAAACACTTTAATTTGAAGATGGCATTGCCTTGGAATTTTAGCCCTTAAATTACACAAAATATCACAAATCTTTTTAAAAATTTCCAAAACAAATTAGCTCTATCAAATTCATTGTTTCCAAATGTGGTTGATTCTATAAATGAGGTGATGACATCTATGAGATTATTGTATAGACAACTAGACAAGTAATGACTCTAGAAATCTACTACTTCCAAGTGTCAACAATTTAATGAATTAGAGGATTCCTCTTTCTTGATAACTCTATTCCAAACTATATAGGCGATTAGGTAAATAAGAGAGAATCGGTTTCCATATGCCAATTTGGGTATTGACTCTTTCCCTTTTATAGTTAAAAATCAAGATAAACCTCTAATAGAATATCATATTGACCCTAAATCTCATCATGTCAACCAACAAATACCATGTCATAAAACTAATCAAAGAAAACTAGAAGGGTATGTGCTTAAAACCTTTACTTATTGTGGATAGAATCCTTATGTTCCCTCAAATATACATAAGTCCTATAGACTACACAAAACTTGAGACAACATAGTTATAATAATATGTATGCCACAAAAGAAAATGTTCATTGGGACTTGCTAGTATCTTCACCCTATGACATGAACATGGTAGGCATCAATCACACAAAAATACCCACATCAATATCAAATAAAATATTTTCACTAAAAATTTGTATGGATTTTGAAATACCCTTTCAACTATAATCCTCCTTTACACCTCATACTAGCCACTATAACCATGATACTACTAGAACCAAACGAAATAATACTATTGTTAAGGAAGGTTTCTTGGATCTAAAAAATATGCATTCCCATGGCCCCACATAATCTCTCGTTAAATCAATTATTATTTGTATCAATGTATAAGTAATCCATCATGTGTCCACACATTAGAAGAAATAGTAGCATCATAATTGAATCCCATAACTTTGTCCACAATAATCCAGGTCATAATGAACATATGTTTTAGTGTTATAACTAAAACATAGTCGTACTAAATTCACCCTCCACCAAAGAAAATCATCACACATGAATATTATGCCATGTTTCACTTATTGCTTGTCCCAATTCTAATATTCCATACATTTTTTGGGGTAAAGAATACTTTATTTTTAAAGAATTTAAACTTTGGAGGAAAGATTAATTCTTCTTAAACACAAAAAACTTTAGCTCGTCAATGTGAACAGCAACAAAAATACTGATTTCAACGCGGCAGTGGGCGGTCTGATGGTGGATGTGGCGGGAAAAGCGCTTGCGAGCAGAATCAGGTTTGCTCTTCGACAGAGAGGTTCCGTCTTCCAACATGACTATTTATTGCATGGAGATATGTTGAAGAGACATGTCTGTCAATGATTGCGCAACGTGTCTGAGCAAGGATATCCAGCAGATGTTCAGTTCCAGAACGCGTCGGTGCTCAAGTTTTCTTGGGCATTTGCACCCATTATAAAATTTATCGTGGTTGGGTATTTATTAAGAAGAGATCTAAATTCAAACTTTGGCAATTAGTTTGATTTGCAATTCCGATGATGATAATACGAAACCGATATGAGATAATGATAATAAGTATCGATGATGACAGTACATCCCGGTACTAAACCGAGTATAATGACAGTACGAACCCCGAAGAACTCCAAAAAATGATAACAGTACGAACTTCAAAAGATAATGAGAATACAAATCCCGAAAGACCCGGAGCCAAGGTGGACAGAAATTATAGGGACAATTACTGTACTGATTCCTACCACAAAAAAAAAAAAAAAAAAAACGAGGTAGAGTTTACCCTTTTCTTCTCTTCATTTGCTTTCGTCCTCGGTCCAAGAAAAGCAGCAGAATGCGACTTCCTGAAGGAATACTTGCAAATAAAACAGTGATACTCTTTAACTCATTCAAGGGCTTATAAAACTAAAATTTATCTATTTACTAACCTTAATATTGCACGCAGTAATAATATGCATTACCCACAAAACTATAAAAATATATATCATTCAAAAAACACATGGAACCTACAATAGCGAGGACGTATATCAAATGAACTCAAAGTCTTATAACAAAATACACGCAGTAATAGTATGCATTACCCACAAAACTATAAAAATATATATCATTCAAACACATGGAACCTACAATAGCGAGGACGTATATCAAATGAACTCAAAGTCTTATAACAAAATACTTGTAATTCATCAAGAGTTTATAATAATTTGAATATACAAACAATAACAATAAATTTAATTTAATATTAATATTTAAGTTTATTTTAACATTATTTTAATTTAATAATAATGTTTAAATTCGTAAAATAACTTTTGGTTACCCTTTATTATTTAAATGAATCTTTTACTTTAGAATAAATTGTATGTATAAATAATTAGAATTTTATTTATTATTGTAGAGGTCTGTCATAGATTATAAGGTTCATTTAGCTCTTGAATATGATATATTTCCATTATTAAATCTTATGAAAGGGAAAGGAAAGAAGATTATTCAAATTCAAGACATCATAGTTATAGTTATAGTTATAGTTATAGTTATATATATATATATATATATATATATATATATATATATATATATAAAATATGAAATGAGCAAGGAAAGGAGATTATTCAAACTGTGGTTGTATAGATATATATACAATGAGATGTTTCTTAGTGTCTGAAGAGACTCTTGGTTCTGTCTGGTCTAGTGGAGACTAACATGCCTCTTAGTTTCTTATATCTTCAAATATTCCATAAATAATGTAATATTTATCTATCATCTTCTCTTATTACATAATTTTGTAGACAAACGAAACTCCTAAACAATTCAAAGTTCACAAGTGTAAGTGTTTTCATGAAATATCCACAAGCTGATATCTAGTGGAAATTTTCTAGAGCTTAATCTAAGGATTCTAAACTTGCACACACCAATATTTGGTAGTATGCTTTGTAACCATATTAATTTATATATTTATTTTTGTGTAACGTTATATTATATCTATATGGATGATAACATCACTATATGTTGTTTTTTATACCATAAGATAGATCTAGATCATAGATGAAACACATGTCCATATGTTGACTTTCTATCATCTATAGGTTCAACATAATCTAAGTCTATGTATGCTTGACAAAATAATTTATAATTTTTTTGTACTTTAAGCCATATTCAATCGTACCACAAACATACTACAGAATCCTCTTTGTTGCTTTCAAATGACTTACCTTAGGTCCCTAAGTAAACCTTTAAATATTATTGCCATCATAGTTGATGCCAGATTTGATATTTATTAGGTTTATGAAAATACTAATCAATTAATGATGTAGAGAACCAAATAACTAAGGTGACTTATGATAGTGTATAGTTGTAACCCTTGATCCATTGGTGTTGCTATAGGTTTATAGTTTGTCATCATGCATTTTTCTAGTAGTATTTTAGCATACTTTAAATGTGTGACTACAATGTGATTATTTTTTTTTCTAAACTTCCAAGCTAAGAAAATAGTGTAGAAGTTATAGATCTCTCATGTCAAATGACCTTTTTAAATCATTATTCATATCATCTACCAATTCATTTTGACTATTGGTGATGACTAGATTATAACATATAATAAAATCATCATTATATTAGATCTAATTTTTTTAATATAGAGATTTGCATTAGAGGGAATTTTTATGAAACTACACTACAAGAGGTAATCATTAATTTTGATGCACTATTATCTAGGAGCCTACTTCAATCCATATAATGATTTTTTTAGTCTATAAACTTTATTTTACTCATTGAAAATAAAGCCTGTGGGTTATGTTATGTATACCTCTTCTTTGATATCAGCATTGAGGAAGAAACTTTTGAAATTTATTTTCTAAAATTTCCAGCTGAACTATGGTACCAGTGCACATAGTACATGAATGGTAGTTATCTTTGTTGTAGGTGTGAATGTCTTTGTATAATTGATTTCTTCCTTTTATGCATATCCCTTTGCAATTAGTCATACCTATTTTAGGACCACTCAAAAATATATTCTAAAATGACTATAAAATATATTCTATGGGTTATGTCATGTAAACCTCTTCTTTGATACCGTCATCCCTAAAATATATTCTAAAATGATTATGACAACTCATTCCATCATGGCTATGATGGCTAGATTCAATAATGATAATAAATAATACTTCTAATTATGGTAACTAGAGAAATCTAAAGCTCTTATTCTACCAAAAATACCATCTCCACTAGAGTTTTAGAGAATGAAATATTAAGTAAGGAGGTCCATATTATTTATCCTTCACATACTCCTACTCCTTTTGTATCATAATACATTTATTTACTATAATAATAGACATTATATTCTTTATCATATGTATCTATCCATGTCTCATCCCTTATATAAGATTATTTAATGTTGTTATTTCTCTTTTCTATTTTTTATCTTGTTTATTTCATCAACATGAAGTATTGTAGGTAAGAAAAAATATATTAAGAAGTATTGATCATACCAATATATTTTTGTGGCACATATTTAGTGCAAGTTGTAAAACAAATGACCTAACTATTGAATTATCATGTATTGTTTTCTTTTAAAATTTTCATATCTAAAAGGGTAAAGGCTTCAACTAATAATGAATTAAAACTTTTAATTATCCACTAGTAAATATAAATATTTTGTAAATGAGTAGTTTATATTTTTCTCTTTCTTTTAAAATATCTAGATATGATAATCAAATTTCATTAGTTTAATTGGTTGAATTATTTGTTTGGATTCAAGGAGGATACCTAGCTTCAAATATTGCCAATAAATATATGCATAACAACCAATTTTATGCAATATGACTATATGGTCATGATGTAATATAAGTGAATCACATTTCAATAAAATATGTCATGACCCATTTTCCTACAACCTATCCTCTAATTATTGATCATGTTTTTTTTTCATTCTAATATTTTATCAAGGATTTATTCTAAGTTTTATACATCAATGTTTTTTCAATAATTGCCAAGTATAATGTATGCTCTTCATTTATTGATTTATCACTTATATTTTTTTTCTCGAGACTCACCCTCATCATTCTATTGTTTTGCCTCATCTCAAATATTTAATTCATGGAATCAATTACTTCGGTAACCCTATTAATCAATATACCATAAAGTTTTATTTTCACACAATATTACTCTTGTATCACCAAGAAGTATATTTCTCTCTCTCTTAATATTATTTGAGTCATATATTTGCTACACCCATCAAGATATTTCATGATGAAATTGGAATAATAATCTATAACAAGATACTTCCTTTACATTTTGTTTGTTTAAATCTATTTATTTAGTTATTGATAAAAATTTCTCCAAGTAGCAAGAATCCATAATAAAAGTGCCCATTACCCAAAGATCATTAATGTTTCATTAACATTTCCAAACTTGTTTTCCTCTAACAAAATTGAAGTGCATCTACTTCACTTAGGATGGTAAGATAAAACATACAAAGTTTATAATCATCCTATTGTTTTTATAACATATTTCTAGAACATAATCAAGCTAACAATACTCATAATGACTTTCTCATATTTATTTTGTAAACCAAAACCATATTAAATTCCATTATCATTTTTAAAATAATCATAATATTACAAATAATAGACCACATCAAATTACACAATACCATATTTACTCTAGGAACAACCCAAAGGGGAAACCCAACTTGAATATTCCTCCAACTCTTTCAGTTTGACAATGTACCTACACCGCCAACCATATATCTAGCATACTTTAGGTATATTTTGGTGCAATCTATTTGCATAAATAAATTGGAAGACCAAAACTTGGCTTAGTAATTCCCTTAGGCTTAAGTTATGAATGTTTCTTAACATGACATCAGTTTAATATAAGATACGAGATGATGTAAATAACCATTCTATCCACCCTAAATACTAAGTTTTTATCCAACCTTAAAGTAGCAGTGAAGTCAAACCTCTAGCTTATCAAACCTCACTGTCCTTGGGTGATAAGATGAAAAAGGAACAATAGTTTTCATATTCATTTACTCATTCCTAAATTTACTATCTCTACTATAAATACAAACACATATTAATATGGAAACAACACTACCATGATAAAACTTTCTTTTTTCCAAACTCTCCTAATGCTATTCATGGTTTAACATTAAAACTCTAAAAGTTTTACCAGTACCTGGCTAAGATCCTGGAATGGTCGTAACTCAATAAATTCCCCTCCTCTGACCATTTTTCCAGATTGTAGTTTGAATCCTGGAAATTCCCATTTTAAGTAAATAAAATATGGCAATAATGAAAATATATGTTTTTCCTATTGTGTAAATAAGTAAAACCAATTTTTTTTACAATACAGCATGGACATCTTTTCAACAATGGGCGACAACAAAATTGATATAAGAAGATTTCTATTATTTCAAGCATTGAATTCATCAAATAAATTTGCATTAAAATGTCTAAAGATATAGTGAGTCTTCCGCATGAGTTTTTCTTTGTCCACCTTCAAATCATTTACATTTTTTTCCTTCCTCCCAACACAACGGATCTTCAACCCCCTATGTTTTCCTCTTCCTTCCTCTGCAAAATAACAACCTTCCTTTTTTTCTGGCATTGCCCAACGAAACAAACATCTCTCCACTCATTCCATCCGAACCGGTTAACCATCATTCCAAAATTTATACTATCTTAAATGGCCATGATGCACAATTTCCTCCCACCCAATCCTCATGAAGTGACGTTAAGATAAACAAATAATAGCTATAATATACTTCCACAAAGCCTCCACCATAATTACAATAGAGTTATTTTAGAAATATTCGTTACTCACTTCCCATAAAACTGATGTTTAAAACTAATTTAAGAGCAGAGATAAAATAGTAACTCTATTACTTAAGTAGATTCATTAGGTTTCTACCTAAAAAGAGCCTCCTAAAAACCTATTTTATTTAGTTAAGGTGAACATGTTTTATTTAGTCCTGGGAAATATTGATTTTTTTTTAAATATTAAACAATATCACCTTATCAATATCAAACCATATTAAATCAAACAAATCATATCCTAAAATAAATCATCAAACAACAACTAGTTTCCATCCAAAACTTGGTATATCATACTCATGTAAATCATACTATGCAACTAAATGGAAAGGTCATTCACCCATGTTGCCCATGAGTGGTTTAATGACTAATTCACCATATTTTTTTGTTATAATATGTCTTCCCATTCTTTATGGTAATTCCTTCTTTCCCTCGTAAGTAACATGTTCCTACAAAAGTGCAAGTCCATTAACAACATCATATTCTTTTATAAAATATAAGTTTTATAGATATTGAGCAAGAAATAGTCAATCATTCCACTAGTAAAATATATAATAATTATCCACAAAGTATATGTATCACATAAACTAATCAAAAATTAACCATTCATTCCTTCAACATCAACAAGATAACATAATCAATATGAGTCCATCCAATAGAAAGTTTTCTAAGGGAGGGTCATGACATCCTCCCTCTTAGGATTAACACAGTCCTCTATGTAACAACACAATTTGAACACAAAACACTAATTACAAAGTATTTTCAAATAGGAATGGTAAATACTTTTGCATATCTACTACTTTCTCCCAAGTAGCATTTCTCTCAAAATAGTGGTCCTACTAGACCCTACATTGCTTTGAAGTTCATTTCCTCATCGACTTGGAATGAAACTCAACGATCTTTACTAGATGTATCTCAATTCATCATTGCACAAGTCAACACATTAGATAAGGCCCCATAATCCTCCCCAATGATTTCCTATGCAATCATATCATAAAGGAGATATACCTTCTCCTACTTACTCAAAGTAACACTTAGCCACTAATACATCTTAACATTATTTATACTACAAAATGATGATAACCACAATAAAATATATTATTCTCTAATACATTTCTACCACATCTAATACTAATGATATGCATTATCTACAAAAGTAGGTTTCCTCCCCATGAAACATGTTATCCTCTAACATAAATCAAATCATCAAATCAATGATACACATTATCCACTAACATATATCTCTAACTCATAAAGCATATTGTCTACTAACAATTTTCAATTCATCAAAACCAAAACTAGAAACCACAACTCTAGTTAAGTTTCAAATAAACACTCATTCTCTCCACGAGATCAATCCATTTAATTACCCATTTTTTCCATAAAATTGGTCCATCAAAATATTCAATCTTTTCACCAATTTAAAGGCCATATAAATTCAAATAAAAGGAGTCTATCTATTATATAAATAATATTCTATAATTTAGAAGGGTTCTTTCAGAACTCTTTACATCCATAAAACAATGTAAAAGGGTCTTTCATTTCCCTCTTCTTCCACTAAAAAACATATAGCTAATCTTTTAAAATATTGCAATCCAATCTGTATTCATCATTCAAGGCTTGTCATTTAATAAGAAAAATCCTTTCATCTAGACAAATAAACCCTCCCTTTTAATCCTTCAAAATGGGTCTTATTAAATAAATATTTGCCCTCCTCTTAATAGGGTAATTCAAGGGTCTAATAATTTCCCTTCATCTAAAATATTCCTTGTCGAAGATTGGTGAAATCCTTAAACTTCTTGGCATAAAAATGCTTTGTGAGGAACCTCTCTTTAAAGGCTACCATGAAATCCTCCTATTTCCGCCTCTAACAGGATTTTAGTAAGAACTAGCCTTCCATCATTAAATTTCATTTAAAGTCATTTCCAATCTATGAGACCATATTAGAACCAAACATCTTACCGATATGCAAACATCCTTCAACTAAAATATCTCCATTGCACTCATTACATAAATCCATCATGATTCGATTATGACATGGTGAGAAATTATACTAGCACTATGTTCAATAGGAAGTACTATTATTATTATTATTATTATTATTATTATTATTATTATTATTATTATTTTCTCTAACCCACTTTGATATATAATTACTTAAACTTAGTAATGGCGCATCCCTATCTCAGTCCTTTGAAACTTGGGATTACTAAAAGCCAACTTTTGTTGTGACTTTTTTCTATAATAGTACTCATAGCATAATTTCCATGAGTATAATGAGTTATATATACCAAAACTCCCTTTAAAATTCTTCTATCGAAGAGCTCAACACACATACCCAAAAGTTATTCCTTTGTAAACACCTCAAGCGGTCTCATCTTCCATGGTTTGGATAAAGAGGTTAATGCTTACTCTAAAAGTGATTTAATTTCCCATAACCTCTGAAATAACAAGTTTAATTAAGCATTCAATATAATGGCTATATTCTTTTTAAACAACCTTACTCATATTTTCTTCATACTCAATACTTTCCTTTAAGTAAAAGAATATATATAACATATTATCCACCAAGATATTGGATCATTTCCAAAGTAAAAATTTAAGATATTTGATCTTAACAATATTATTTCTTTGTCTATTCTTTACTTGTCAAACCACAATATGACATAATGAAGAAGCAAGGTTTCTATATCCACCATGCATATAAAATTATAAAATTTACAAAAGTTTCCTTCTCTTTTGAGTTCATCCACATTCTCCACTCCTAGATAAACATGTGGGTGATTTCATATACAATGTTTGCAGAACCCTACTACATCTATGGATCTATATCAATTACACTAGTACAATCAATTCATTCTATACTATCTTGGCTATTCTTTCTTGACTGCTTCAAATATCAGTGTCTTCTCGTACCCATTGAGAAGTAGATGTTAATAGGGATCAAGACAACTCCCCTAGAAATGATAGTGCAATTCTAAATGCATATCATACATTCTTATTGCAAACAACCAGCCATAGATTCTAAAAGAAAACTTATTCAATCAAGTTCTTTCTTGGCAATCAAATTAAATACACAAAACCTCTATTTATGCAAGGCAATACCATTTGCACATAGTTTTTTTAACTAGCTCTACCAATATTCGAGCCTTACCTTCTTGATATTTTACAACAGGATACCCCTCCTATCCATATTCAAAATTTTCATCCTAGGGAACTTGATCAATTATCATTTCCAATTATTTCTCATTTTAGTTCATCTATTCCCTTTAACATTTCATTTGTTCTTGTAGTAACTATACTACAATCATGAGGTTCTCCACCTCTTGTAGTCCTTAGGGTCTAGCTTGACATCCATATACCTTCTGGAAGATAAATACCCTCATTTTCTAGAGAATCCACTTCAAAAGTAGTTACCCAAAGTACATGATCCATAACAAATTCTTTGAATTCTAAGTATAGATTCTTTGTCTCCATACTCAGGTTAGCAATGGTTTCAGATTTTTTTTTTTAAATTTTCTCTTTTTTCGGCCTTGATTTAATTTCATCATACATAGATATCCCTATATTTTTGGAATATCCTCTTCTTATATTTCTTATCTTGGGTGCCAATTCTTTCTACCCCACAAATAAGTTTGAATGAGAATGCAACATCTCGAATCTAACCATCTTGGGATAGGGGTAAAATTACTTTCTTTTGCATAGTTAAGGTTCACAAAGATATACTATATAGGATCATAGAGGTTCCACCATATTTTTTTGTTTTGGATGTTGTATACATTCATCGAGTGGATAAGAGTGATCAATCTCTTGTAGTTTTTGCTGGAAATCTCCTTGTCTCAGTCAATCAAAACAATGGAACACTACCCTATCTCAGTCAATCAAGACAATGGGATACTCATTTCTTCACTAAAATCAGTATTTCAAGACAATATTTAGATATAATAACCTCTCTTCTTCATGATGAGCTAACTTAAGCTATCCATTTCATCCCCATGATGAGCTAACTTTTTTTTTTTTATCACCACAATGTTGAGCTAGACTAAGCTATCTATCTCCTCTTCGTGATGATTTAACCTAGGTTATCTATCTCAACTTATTCATGTTCTTTTCAATGGTAGTTATACCTTCCTAGGAGTTAACTTACATCATTAAGGATTATTACCACCTTGTATCCCAAAAAGGTGTCTTCTTGATTATGACTCTTTATTACGTCCTAGTGATGATATAGGCCATGCTTATCTCATCGCAAGGTGTCATTATCCTTTTCTACCTAGAGGTTGAATCTAATTACTCATATTTAGCCCATTTTCCCTTTCAAACTAACTTATTTCATTACCATTTATTCAATAATGGCTATATCTATTCTTGCTTTGTACAAGATCCTATTTCTAGGTAAGCTTAGCCATTAATATCCTCTTGACAATGATTATCAAACTTGCTTTGCACAAGGTATTATCTCAATGTAAGCTATCCTTCCTAGGGTTATTCCTTAAGAATATTTATCTTATCCATGAGAGCTTTTACTCCTTTGTAACCTATATTTCCTTCACGAAAGCATCTAGTCCATTACAAGCTAGAGCTCTGATACCAAATGTTACGATCCATTTCCCTACAACCTATCCTCTAACTATTCACCATGTTTTTTTTCATTCTAATATTTTATCAAGGATCTATCCTAAGTTTTATACATCATGTTTTTTAGGAATACCCAAGTACAATGTATGCTCTTCGTTTATTGATTTACCACTTATATTTGTTTTTTCTCGAGGCTCACCCTCATCATTCCATTGTTATACCTCATCTCAAATCTTAATCCATGGAGTCAATAACTTAGGTAACTCTATTAATCAATATACCATAAAGTTTTATTTTCTCACAAGATTACTCTTTTATCACCAAAAATTATCTCTCTCTCTTAATTTTATTTGATTCATCTATTTGCTACACCCATCAATATATTTCATGATGAAATTGGAAAAAAAATATGGCACAATATAGTTCCTTTATATTTTATGTGTTTAAATATAATTATTTAATTACTAATAAGCATTACTCCAAGTAGCAATACTCCATAATAAAAGTGCCCATTACCCAAAGATAATTAATGTTTCATTAACATTTCCAAACTTGATTCCTTCTAACAAAATTGAAGTGCATCTACTTCACTTAGGATGGAAATATAAAACATACAAAGTTGATAGTCATCCTATGGTTTTCATAACAGATTTCTATGTTAGCTTTTTATACCACATACATTGGGAGATACCAATCACAAGATGTGAAAATAAATAAAATATATCTACGAGATGATTGAAATATGCTATAAATAGAAATGGTGAAAATATTATAATAGTAACAATTAAGGAAATGAGCACTCCATACAATATGCTATTGCTCCATGAGGAAGCTCCGAGATTATAGCTCACACACTACCCTACTTCCTATCTACCACACACTATGATGCTCCTCTATGATGTTGTATGATGCTTCTCTAATGCTACATCTATGGCCATTATATAGGAAGATAAGTTCCTTGGCCGACACTCTATCTAGTTGTACAAGTGGACACCTTGCACATTACAACTTGCACATCAACACTTGTGCATTTATTACATTTAATGAAGTAACTAGATAAATTCACACTAAATTAACCTAATATCCTAAGTATATACCAAGGAAGGTACATTTACATAATCCAAATAATATAATATGCTTTATTTTTAACACCCCCTGTATTACAATATTTAGGTATTGAAGACTTTAGTCTTCAATGTGGATCTTCTTCCATCTGATGGCTTTGAATCGAATCTTCGTTTTCAAAATGATCTTTGGTTTCTTCAGATTCATCATTGATATCTTCTATCAATCCACCTTCATTTGTATCCTTTCATGTATCTTTTTTGGTTATAAGTATTGATGGCTCAGTAGAGCATGGTGCACTTGTCTTCTCATCTTCTTGATTTTGATTCTTCTATGCTTGGCTCTATGCTATATTGGTTATTCATTTTCATAAAAATTTTCCTTTGGAAATATGTTAGTATCATTTTGAATTATCATGGTATCTTGTAAAATTTCCATCGAATCTAATATGTATGTATTTCCATGGATAGACCTCATTACTTTAATTTCACCTTGATTCATGATGAGACATATATTGATTCCATCCATATATCTAAATTTGATCATATAATTATCTTCTACCAACTTGCTTACTAAAATGAGATTGAATGTTAGTTCAGGAACATACAATACATTTTTTAGTAGAAGATTTGGAAAGGATCTGCTAGGTGTTACATATCCATATCCATGTATAGGATAAGTTTAGCTATCCATAATTCTTAGTTTATAGCCATTGGTATTTTTAAGACTATGGAAAAATTGTATATTTCCTATAATATGATGACTTTCTCCAGATTCAATGTATCACATATTTTAATTTTTTGTATACTGGTTTCTATTGAAGCAAATTTCACATTCATTATATACCATTTGAAGAGATGAGATAGGATTTTAGTTTGATAGAAGTTTATAAGCTTGTTTTGATAAAACCTATATTGATCCTTAATCCTTGTGGGATTTTTTATGTCTCCTTAGTAATGAGAATGAGTAATCTTAAGGATTTTTAGTTTTTGTAGATATCTTATATATTTCTAATGTATTTGCAACTTGATAAACAATAGAATTTTGGTGAGCAAAAATTATGTCTCTAAAAATAGTCATTTTTCTTCCATAAATTATCAATATGGTAAGTTCGTAAACTTGTGAGTGTCACGTATAGTATATACCTATATTTTTTGGGAATGAATTCCTCTATACCTATTTTAGTTTTGTGGGGGATGTTTAAACATTTTCATTTCATAAAAACCAAATAAAACTAAGTGCAGAAAATTAAATAAATAAATTACAATGCCGAAAATGAAATGCTAAAAGTAAATGTACATGAAATTAAAAGTGCTAAAAATAAAATGCATAGTTAAGATTAAATAAATTAGTAAATAAAGCAATAAATTTAATATAATGAAAATAATGAACATAAATGAAATAGGGAAGGACTACTGCAAGGAGTGGGCCCAAGCTTTCACAGATAGTCCGCCTGGCTAGCTACGTAGAGCTTTATCAAATAAGAGGATTTGTACTCTTAATATATTAGACAAGAAATAAAATAAATTAGGTTCTATCTAAAATTGATCATTGATTATCTTCTCCTTCATGGAAGACATGTGCATTTATAAAATGCACAACCTTCCTATATTACAATTTTAGGTAAGCCTATTTTGGACTTGTGGTTACAATAGATATGCAGTGAATATTACATCCATTCAATTATAATAGTTATGCATTAATTAAAACAATCACGCACTAATTTTACCCCTTATAGGATAAATCAGACGTGTTCTATTTTATCATAATAGAATTATAATAGGGCTGGAAAAATCTGTTTGTGTGGTTACCTGTATCAATTGCTAGAAAATCATTGTCCTGATTTGTCCGTGAGTGTGAGAAGATAATGCTCACCTTACAAAGTGAACCACCCAATCAAAAAATAATAGATGCTTTATTCTATTTTAATAATATTGCATAATTAAAATATTCCTCCTTTATCTTCATGTGCAACAACCTCCTTAGCTTACTGGTCAACCGGTCAAAGTTGGCTTGGTCAGAGTAAGGCACCTCCAATGTATGGCCGTAAGGCGCTTACTTGGTGTCTACTTGATTAAGGTGCCTACTTGGTGCCTACTTGAGTAAGGTGCCTGCTTGGTGCCTACTTGAGTAAGGAACTTGCTTGGGACCTACTTAAGTAAGGTGCTAGAGTAAGGCACCAGAGTAATGCATCGGAGTAAGGCGCCAGAGTAATGCGCCAGAGTAAGGTGCTATAATAAGGCATCAAAGTAAGGAACCGGAGCAAGGTGTCAAAGGTGCCAGAGTAAGGCGCTATATTAAGGAACCTATTGACTTATTGAAGTAGAAGCATGCCAGGTCCAAGTGGGATGTAGACTGGAAAACACCATATTAGTAGCAAAACCTGCATTTATACATAATTTCCACTAAAAAAACCTATCAAGCACAATACTAGAATCTCTATCAATTATATGCATGATTTACATAAAATACATCTCACATGCTAATTAAACCAGTAATGATGCCCCTTAATAGTGTATATAAAATGAGCATTTATGGTGCTCATCATCCCCCATGCCTAAATATTGTCACATCCTCGAGACAATAACCCCCCAAAATAATACTTTTTTTTTCAAATGGCCTTTAGCATCTCTATTTTTCTTCCATCAAACGTTGTTTTTTCATTGAACGTTGTTGTTTTTTTTCTTCCATTAAGCACTGTTGCACCGAAAGAAGTTAAGAATATACCATGACTAACCATCAAACTACGATAAAACACCAAGGTTAGATTATAATTTCACTGATTTGGATTCATGTTGCCATGTGATTATTAAAACTAGTGGATTGCAAATCTGTTGAAGTCCAAGTGTTGAAGTCAGCCACTTAAAATATTTTTTTTGGTCCACTTTTTTCTTTGGCACTCCACCTTACATATTTCTCACGATGCAACAATGAAACAAGGCCAAATCTACTCACGCAAATGCCATAGTTTATAGTTTTTTTTAATTATTATAGGGTAATAAATTTTTCTTATTCGAGGCATGTCATATGCTTAAACTTTGATAGGAAATTTTGACACAGATAATTTAAAGGGGCATATACTAGTATTAGCGTAGAAATTATTTTTAAAATAACTGTACACATAGTTAAAAGAAATCAGTATATACCTGGGCGAATTTCGTAGAGCCGAATGTGTATGATGTTGATTGTGTGAAATTTTTCCATGGTTCCCGTAACCAAGGTGTTCCAAAAAAATAATATTGTTGTGACATTGATGCTCCTGGAGAATTTTTTCATTTTATTTTTTTATTTCTTTTTCTGGATACCTTCTTCCTCCACACTATTAATCATCATTGTTTTTCTTCCTTTGAGCATTATTGTTCTTCCTCTAAGTCTTGCTACCATAGAGGTATTCTTATGCAAGTGTGGACTCTAGCATCGTAGCCATAGTTTACCACTAATTTTTCATCTAATATTCCATGGAAGGGAGCATACCCATAACAGATCTTGGCTCATCAATTTTTTTCGTCATCTGCATCAAATAATAGATTCAACTGCAAAAAAATATTTGGTGAATTTAGGTGGCCAAGCTAGAGGTCTGTCAATTGATCCATCCTGTAAATTTGACGTGTTGTGTACTGGAACGTCTTATCCACCCAACTATTTGTGGGAATTTGCATTGTGACAGTAGATTTCTTCCATGATTTTAAATCCACGCGATCTCTTTACAAATTTGGTGTTATCCTCCACCATAGTGAGACTCTGTCTCCTATTTGTAATTTCTTTTCCGCATATTTTAAAAATGCTACCAGAAAAAATATGTAATATTGGCACTGTGCAAAAAAAATGGAGACTGCATAGAAAACTTTTGCGTCTCATATACCCCTATTAGAGGATTAATGGTAGCCAATTTCCAATAACTCCAAACTGTAAAACACCCAACTCATCATTAACAACACATAAAAAATATCTTAATCCTGCCTTGACGTATCTCTCTCTCCAAATGCTTTTGTAGGGATTAACCTTTGTGCATAATTATTATTTTTTTACTGTGTGCTCTTGAAAATGTCAACCTTTTTTCCAATTGATTAAACTTTATACTATCCTATGTTGGCAATTTTGGATACTTTGGGTACATTGCTTTTGCTCAAGTATATAAGTTGTCATTGATGTCAAGAAGCTCTTGAAGGAATTTGATTTGATGTCAAATAACTTGTTTTGATGAAGGTTACGACATGACAGTTTCAAAGGTCTTTTGTAAACCCCAAGTTGGCAGGTTTAAAGATTATAGGTGGATACATTAGTTTAATGCATTTGGGTCTAGGATGAAGTATTTATTTAAATAATTAAAAACCTTGTTAAGGTTCCTTTTAATTATTTTTAAATAAATATTTTTTTGCATTGGGTTCTCCTAACCCATGGCGCAAATGTCTTAACTATGATGGCGCTATGTTCTAAGTTTGTGGGCGCTAGCCAAGACCTCCATCGACGTGTTAAACTCCTCCGTCGACGTGTTAAACTCCTCGTCGACGTCAAGAGTTTATGGGAAATATGCATATAAATCTCCCATGATTAAGATCAAAGATTATCCCATCCACATTTTTGAAAGGTGTTGCTCACTGTGAATTCACGATCTGATGTTTGATTTCTTCCTCGCTGAGATTTCGTGATCCGTTGTTCGGATATCCGTCGTTCATTTTTTGTATCCGTCGTAAGGTTTCGTCATCGTCATTCATGTCAGAAGACAGGGAGGCTTGTTGTTTATTTTAGCCCTGGCACAGAAGGTACAAGGGAAATAGAGTGAGGTTTAAACCTCATTGGATGCCTTTGGCGCACCGGTAGCGGCTAGGCTGTTGGCGCGCTACCCAAATGGGAGGTTTCGTGTTCGAATAACACGAAAGGGTTTTTCTTCATTGAAGTGGATGCAGAGGGTGGTGTTAGAGTTCGTGCGCAATTTCTCCATAGCGTGATTTTTGGTGTTGGCCAAGGTATTTTCGAAATTAATTTTTGCTAGTGTATTTTGCGGATGGAGGAAGTTTATTAGAGAGAAAAACAACTTAGGAGTTATAAGGATTTTGAAGCTTGCTTTATTTTGATAAAAGATTCTTTTGAAAGTGTTGTTTGCATTATCTTATTGCATTCTTATGAGAGAAAGTTTTTTGTTGATAAGACTATAAGGGAGAAATAAGGTGTATAAGGGATAAATATTTCTTGTAATGTTGAGAGTGTTTTTGGTTGATTATGGAAATGAAAGCATGATGTTTTAAGGTTAGAATTGCTTCTTGTGTGAAGTTGTGAAACCTTAAGTGGGTAGCTTTGAGATTGACATTAGCTTTCATTAAATTGGTTATAATCAAGCTATTCTTTACTTGGTTAAAGTGTTGGGCTTACTTCTTTGTTGATGATTTGAAAAGTTGTTTTGTGCTATTGAGATTTGAGTTGGTGGGTGCTTTTTGTTCAAACAATATTGGAGAGAAAAGGAGTTCTACTTGTTTCCTTTTCTGATGTTGATTGTGAAATGCTTCAAGGTTGTGTTTTGAGTTGAATGGTGTTGATTGAACCTTGTTTGATGAGCATTGTTGTTGAAGCCCTAATTGATGGTGAAAATAACATGAGTATCATTGTTATGTGATTCTTTGCATAGTTGGCAATTGTTGGGGTTTCATGTTCTTGAAAGAGAGCATTCTATCCTATCCATTTCAGATATTGAGTTGAGTTTTTATATTTGATATTGAGATTGATCTGAGTTGATTTGAGTTGAGTTTTGAGATTGGGAGTTGAGTATAGAACATATTGAGTCTCTAACAATTATCTTTATGCTTCTATGAGTTTGAAAAATCACATTGGGTCTCTAACAATTCACTTTGTGATTTCCTACTAAGAAAGTTTTTCTTAGTGAGCTTGCTGAGTTTTTGGACGGGTTTCGATGGGGACTTGTGAGCAGTTTTGGACGAGGTTTCGGTGGGGACTTGTGAGCAGTTTTGGACAGGTTCCGGTGGGGACTTGTGGGTAGATTTGTATAGGTCCTAGCAGAGGACTTGTGAGCTGAGTTTGATAGTTCTATCAGAGAACTTGAGGACAGAGGTGCACTGGTTCTATGAGAAGAACCTAAGGACAGATTTGGCAAGTCTTTGAGAAGGCTTGTATGTAGAGGATTGATTTGTTCAAAGAGTTGGACAGATCTGATAGATAGAGGAAGACTTGTACTAGACCGACTGATTGTGTTTGGTACAGGTTGCTGAGCTACTGTGGACGTGATCATAGAAGGCAAAGGTCTCTTAGGCTAAGCATTGAGGACAGGAGGTCTTCGGTGGAAAGGAGTTCCACATGCTGGCAAGAGGTAGAGGCAGTTGATCTTCTGAGGGATCATTTCCAGAGCAGAGGGGAAGGTATCTCCTTTGAGCAGAGGCTCATAAATTTTGATTGGGGGATGGTATCTCCTTTGAGTAGAGGCTCATAAATTCTGATTGGGGGAAGGTATCTCCTTTGGGTCGAGGCTCATAAACATTGTAATTGGGAAGGATTCCCAAAGAAATTTGATATAACTTTTAGAGAAAATATTTGTGGATGTAGCCTAGCCATTCTGGGTGAACCATGTTAAAATTGGTGTCACTTTGTGGATGATATTGTGCATTGCTTTGATATTGCTTTGGGTATATTGCTTTACTGTTTTGAAGTATAATGGAAAAATTATAAAGAGGTATTATACTGTTCACCCCCCCCTCTCAGTATAAGCTTGTGTTCTTCAATTGATATCAGAGTCGGTGCCTTCGAAAAGTTTAACAGCTTGAAGGAAAATCTAGTAAAGAACACAATGGATCATTCAAGTGGAAATGCAGCACCTATTCTTGATGGGTCATATTTTGTTCTTTGCAGTGCAAGGATGAAGGTTCATCTAATGGCACTTGGGAATGAGGTTTGGGAAGTGATTGAATATGAGTACACTATTCTTGAACATGGTCCTAATACTAAATAATAAAGGTTCCTACATCACAATAATTCAAAAGCAATGAATGCAATCCTGAAAGGCTTATAGAAAGTAAATCTCACCAAAGTGATTCACTGCAAGAAAACTAGTGAAATGTGGAATCAGTTGAATGTGGTTCATACAGGTGATACAAATGTCAGAAAGGCCAAGTTGAGACACTTCAAAGGAATTTTTGAACAACTCAAGTTGAATGATGATGAAAATATTAGTGACTACATGCTTCATATGGATGAGGTTGTTAACTCCATGAAAGACTTAGGTCTTGAGCTTGCTGAAAATGATGTTTGTGATAATATTTTAAGAACTCTTCCTAATATATTTAATGAAAAGATTTCTGCTATTGAGGAAGCTAAAGATTTGGATAAGTTGAAAAATGATGAGCTCCATATTATACTTGCAGCATTTGAGTTGAGAACTCAAGTGAAGGTTGATGTCAAGAAAGAGGCAGCTTTCAAGGCTACCAAGAAATCCAAGGGTAAACATCTTCAAGATAGTGATGAGTCTTCTAGTGATGAAGAGGCATATTACAGTAATAAAGGCAAGTTCTCTAGAAAGCACAAAAGTATGAAAAATATAATATGTTTCACTTGTGGAAAGTTTGGTCATTATGCTACTGACTGTACTATTCCCAAGAATGAAAGTGATGAAGATAAACGGGATTCTAAGAGCAAGGATTCTGAAAAGCACAAGCATCACAAGAAAAACAAAGATGAGCACAACAATCAAGGAAAGAGGTATTCTCACAAGCACAAGAATATTTTCTACCTATACAAAGAAAGTAAGTGTTCTAGTAGTGATAGTGAAAGTTCTTCAAGTGATGATGAAAATGAGATGTTGTTCATATCAAAAAAAGAGGAAGAACCGAAACATAGATTCATTATCATGAAATGTCTTAGATGTGGAAACTTTGGTCACCTTGAGGATGATTGCACAAAAAATTATTTGGTTTCCAGTATGTATGAGGATGCTTCAGAAAACTACAAGGAAGATGCATGTATGGTTTTTTAAAAGGGTGGCACCTCTAGTAATAAGAAATCTGAAAAGGGCTTTGATGATTCAAAAAGCAAACAAATAGAGAAAGCTATAGAGAAAGGTGAAGTAGATCTTAAAGGTGAACTTATTAGTGCTCTTAGTGATTTGAAAAAGGAAAGAAAGAAGAATGCTAGACTCAAGGATAAGTTAGATGAATGTTTTATGGAGAGAGATGATCTTATAGAAAGTCTTGACTTCTCTATAGCTAAGACACAGGAACTCAAGGATGATTTAGAGTCTAAGGTTCTTGAGTATAGTGAGTTAGAATAGAAAATGGTTTCTTTGAAAGAGGAAACTAAAGAGTACAAGGATAAGCTTTACAGGTTCCAAGATAGCTCCAAAAAGGTTAAGTCACTCATCAAAGGTCAAAGAAAGACAACGGATAAAATAGGCCTTGGTTTTGTTAAGCCACACAAGGAAAAAGTTGGAGAGTCTAGTAAGAGACTCCAAAAGGAAGAGAGTTCTAATGAGGAAATTATTTCAGAAAAGGATTCCTTGAATGATAGATGCACAAAAATAGAAAATAGAATTTAGAATGAGAAGAAGAAGAAGTTTTCAGAACCTAAGAGGTCAAATAAAGGGAAGTTTCAAGGCAGATGTTTTGCTTATCATAGGTTTGGTCACATGGCTTCACATTGCATGGCTCAAGTGAAGAAGGTAAATGACAGTTTCAAAAGTGCTAGTTACTTTCAAGGGTATTGCTACTCTTGTCAACAGTTTGGGCACAAGGCATTTTATTACAAGGCAAATAACAGGAACAGGTTTGGTTAGAACAGGTTTGGCCAGAACAGGTGTGGTCAAAATAGGTTTGGTCAGAACTGGTGGATTCAAAGATCAGGTTTATCTCAAAGAAACAACATTGTCAAGTGTTTCAAGTGCAACAATGAAGGTCACATAATCAAACACTGTAGAGCTGAAATTCCAGAATACAAGAATAGGAACAGTGACATGATCAGGTCCAAGGATCAAGGTATGGACAAGAACAGGGATGAGAACAAGAACAAGATGATATTCTCACAATGACACTGAGAGGGGGGGTGAATCAGTGTAACTATTTAAAATATTGAATCTGCTATTCTTAAAACTTAATACTGCTAGCTTAAAAACAAATAAAGCAAATATAGCACAAGAGCATCACACAACACAGGATTTAACGAGGTTCACCAATGTGGCTACTCCTCAAAAATGACTGTTTGGACTACAATCCAAATCCAGTCTTTGCAAGGATTCTTTCTTTACAAATGATTCTCCAGCACCCACTGGAAGGAGCACCAACCCCTGATTTTTCTGCTGCAACAGATAGGAGCACCAACTCCTTTTACCAAGCACCAACTTGGATTTCAAATTTTAATAAAATATTGACATAGAAATGCCTTCTCTATTGCAAGACCCTGACTGGTCCTTAGCTCATTCAATTTTGTCACAGAAGCATAAAAAGAATAGTTACAATCTCAGTATCTTCTTTTTCACAGTCAAAACCTCTCTACTGATTTTTCAATAAAATTGCATTCAAGTTCAGGTTCTTGTTCTTTCACTATGCTTCGAACAACACCCTTTCCACAACCTTCTCTCTTTTATTTATTTTTCATGAATATTCACGGTTGCAGTAACCTCCTACTGTGCTTGTTCGAGTCTTTTTATATGATTTTCTCGAATGACTCAATTTTTAAAACGGCTCGACTTTCCCTCCTAATTTCCATGCATTCTCGGCTACGGTCAATGTGTCAAACCCACTCTGACATGTTCTGCCTTTTAGCCGCTTTCTTTCTGACTCACTCTGACATTCTGACAGCCTTTTTCTCTGCACATTCTGACAGTCTTTTTCTCTGCACTTCCTGACAGCCTTATAGCGCGTTTCGAAGCTCTCTGATTCTTTTCTTCCAAACTATATGAAACTGCTCTCTTAACGCTTTTGCACTTTCTGATGACACTCTTTTCTATACTCTGTCGATCCTTCTATTCTACCCGCAACTGCCGTATCTGATATGCACAACCATCGAGAGGATTTCTTGTTTGAAGAGATTATCTGGAATACTACGCTTATGACAGCTTGCAGCATCACGGCCCTGCAATAGCTGTTCTTTTATTAAATGCATTGCATCGTAACTTCCCTTGTCACTCCAGTTAACAGTTGCAGTATTTTCTCTAATCTTTCCCCAACACCTATCACTGGGAACTGTAGATCTGACTCTAGTTAACTCTACGTAACTGGCGCTATTTTGACACCTGTCACAGTGCATGCATTTTTGGCCTTTTTCTCGCCAAACTGTTACCTGTCGTGATATCGCGACGTTTTCCGCCTCCTGGACCTTCTCTCTGCATGCACCCACGAAAATGATACATGTCACGAAATCGTGACACTTTTCGCTTTCCAGCACCTTGCTCCGCTTCCACCCACGAAAATGAAACATGTCGTGAAATCGTGACACTTTTCGCTTTTGCTGACGTCATCTTCAAAGTTGTCGTGAAATCGCGACGCTTCTGGCTTCCACGGCTTCTCTCGCAACTTGTCATGAAATCGTGACACTTTCAGCTATTTCTGACGTCATCACCAATGTTGTCACGAAATCGTGACGCTTCTGGCTTCCAGCGGCTTTTCTTCCACCTTGTCACGAAATCGTGACACTTCTCAGTTTTGCTGACGTCATCCTCCGACTTGTCGCGAAATCGTGACGCTTCTGGCCTCCGTACAATTCTTTCTTCATGCAGCCGCGAAAACCTTACTTGTAGCGAAATCGCTACACCTTTCTGACTTAACATTTTTCTTTGCTACGGTTTTCAAAAATCTAACTTTGTTGGCTTGGTGTTTCCTCTTGCTTCGACTTGCTGATCTCAAGACTTGTAGCGAAATCGCTACCCCATTGTGTTTTGTGTTTTGCACTTGTAGCGAAATCGCTACACCTATGCCCCTTGCTTTTCAAACTTGTGTCAAAGTCGCTGCCCCTTTGCACCTTTTATTTCGAACCTGTAGCGAAATCGCTACACTTTTCGCCTTGCATTTCGAAGCTGTAACGAAATCGCTACACTTCTCCGCCTTGCATTTTGAACCTGTAGCGAAATCGCTACACTTTGCTGCCTTGCATTTTGAACCTGTAGCGAAATCGCTACACTCTTGCATTTTGTATTTCGGACTTGTAGCGAAATCGCTACACTTTCTTGACTTATCACTTTTTCTTTGCTTTTGCCAACGAAATTGCAACATGTAGCGAAATCGCTACGCTTTCTTCACTTTGCTGCTTTGCCTCCAACATGTCACGAAATCGCGACAGTTTTCATGAACTTTCTCTCTCCTCCTTTTTGTCGCGATGTCGCGACACTTTGCGCCCTTAGTGCTTTTCTTTCGAAACTGTCGCGATATCGCGACACTTTCTCATGCACTTTCTCTCTCATCCTTTTTGTCGTGAAATCATGACAATTTTTTGCGCCTTCTCTCTCCTCAGCCATGTCACGAAATCGTGACAATTTTGCATGCATTTTCTCTCTCCTCCGTTATGTCGCGATATCGCGACAATTTGGCATGCATTTTCTCTCTCCTCGGTTTTGTCGCGAAATCACGACAGAAAACATGTCGCGATATCGCGACAGTTTTCTTCCTTGTATTTTTTTGCAAATTTTTGGATCTGGGTCCCCTCTGTTTTCCTTGAAATTCACTGCACTTGATCTGACTGACCTCTGAACTGCCTCAACTGCACCATTCTGTCTGTGTTGACAACAATGACAATACTTTTGCAATGCTTTTGCTGCACCTTGCTCAACAATCTCCCCCTTTGGAATTGTTGGCAACACACTGTAACCTTGCTCAATTTCTTCTCCCCCTTTGCCAATAATACCAAAGGGCTGCTGCAGACTCCCCCTGAGTCTATGCACAACATTCTCAGGCATAATGCTCCCCCTGAGAATGTGTTCCCCATAGCTAGTCAGTGCTTGGGAAGGGTGACTACTCCCAACTTACCCCTAAGGTATTCAAAAACTTCCTTGGGCAAAGGTTTGGTGAATATGTCTGCTACTTGCTCTGTAGTTGGAACAAACTCCAATTTGACCTCTCCTTCTGCAACCTTATCCTTCAAGAAGTGATACCGGATTGCAATATGTTTGGTGCGGGAATGCATGACCGGATTCTTTGAAATGTTGATTGCACTAGTGTTATCACATTTGACTGAAATGGGCTCAGTGAAGTGAATACCTAGATCTTTCAATGTTTGTCTCATCCATAGTATTTGTGTACAGCATGTTGTTGCTGCAATGTATTCTGCCTCGGCTGTGGATAGAGAGACTGATTCTTGCTTCTTACTGTGCCATGCTACCAATTTATCTCCAAGAAAAAATGCTCCTCCACTTGTACTTTTTCTGTCATCAATACATCCTGCCCAATCAGCATCAGAATAGGCAAAAAGAGTGAAATATTTTC
Source organism: Wollemia nobilis (assembly GCA_028583015.1). Taxonomy (NCBI): domain Eukaryota; kingdom Viridiplantae; phylum Streptophyta; class Pinopsida; order Araucariales; family Araucariaceae; genus Wollemia; species Wollemia nobilis. The sequence goes on from JAQPPZ010009575.1 coordinate 2,198,755, forward strand.
CTTTTGGATACCATAGTCCATACTCCATAGTGCCCTTGAGATACCTGAAGATCCTTTTCACAGTTGTTACATGAGTTTCTTTTGGACTAGCCTGAAATCTTGCAACCATGCAAACTGCCTGTAAGATATCCGGTCTTGTGGCTGTCAAATACAGCAGGCTCCCAATCATAGATCTGTACATTGTTTGATCAACATCTGGAGATTTATCATCCTTGCTCAACTTGCAGCTTGTTGTCATGGGGGTGCTCACCGGCTTACTATCTTCCATGGTGAACTTTTTCAACATTTCTTTCACATATTTAATTTGAGAAATAAAAATCCCTTTTTCGGTTTGATTAACTTGCAATCCAAGGAAATATGAAAGTTCACCTATCATAGACATTTCAAACTCTTTCTGCATTTTGTTTGCTATGTCTTTGCATGATTCATCATTGCTTCTCCCAAAAATTATATCATCTACATAAACAACAAGGACAATGAAATTGCCATTTTCAGTTTTCACATATAAATTGCTATCCACCATACCTTTCTTGAATCCTTGCTTAGTGAGATAGTTGTCCAATCTTGCATACCAAGCTCTAGGTGCTTGTTTCAAACCATACAATGCTTTCTTCAACTTGCAAACAAAGTTAGGATTATCACAAAGTTGAAAACCATCAGGCTGTTCAATATATACTTCTTCTTCAAGATTTCCATTCAGAAATGCTGATTTTACATCCATCTGATAAACCTTGAAATTCTTATGAACAGCTAAAGCCAAAAATAGTCTTATTGCTTCAAGTCTGGCCACAGGTGCAAAAGTCTCTTCAAAATCAATCCCCTCAACTTGAGCATATCCTTTGCAGACTAATCTTGCTTTATTCCTTACAACCTGTCCGTCTTCATTCAATTTGTTTCGAAATATCCATTTAGTACCAATTATGTTTTTATTTTCAGGCCTTGGTACTAATTCCCAGGTATTATTTTTCTCAATTTGATCTAGTTCTTCATTTACTGCCTCCATCCAGCTTTCATCTGTGCTTGCTTCAATAATATTTTTGGGCTCAATACTGGATAACAGAGAATAGTTATTTACTACTCTTCTTCTTGTCTGAATGCCAACTGTAGGGTCCCCAATAATCTGCTCTTTGGGATGATTTTTCTGCCAGCTGCCTGTTCTGAATTTCCTATTTTCTTCTCTTTCCAAATCATCTGAATCTGATTTCTGTCTCTCTTCCTTTTCTTGATCTTCATCTTCTTCAATAAATTCTTCATAGGTTGGGTAGTTTTCATTATTGCTGATTTCTTGTTTCCTGCCTTCATCAACCTTCACATCCGCACTCTCCACAATTTTCTTTAGTCTTTTGTTGTAGCATGTGTAAGCTTTACTTTTTGTTGAGTAACCAAGAAAGATACCTTCATCAGCTCTATCTTCGAATTTGCCAAGATTGGCTTCAGTCCGTTTAATGTAACACTTGCTGCCGAACACTTTGAAGTATTTTGCTGTAGCCTTTTTGCCAAACCACAGTTCATAAGGTGTTTTGCTTTCATGCGGCCTTAACATACACCTATTCTGAATATAGACTGCAGTATGAACTGCCTCTTTCCAGAACCTGTCAGCAATTTTGCTCTCTGTTAACATGGTCCTTGCCATTTCCTGCACAGTTCTGTTCTTTCTTTCAACTACTCCATTCTGCTGAGGTGTTCTTGCTGCTGAAAACTGTCTTCTTATTCCATGTTTTTCACAGAATTCGGCAAACTCATTTGAAATAAACTCTCCTCCTCTATCAGATCTCAAGCATTTAATTCTTTTTCCAGATTGATTCTCAACAAGATTTTTGAAGGTTTTAAACATCTCAAAGGCTTCTGATTTCTATTTCAGAAAGAGTACCCATGTCATTCGGAAAAATCATCTATACACAGACATAAAATATTTGTATCCATTTATGCTTTCTGTCCTCATGGGTCCACACAGATCAGTGTGAATCAGTTCTAACGGCTTGCTTGTGAAATACTCTTTTGCTTTGAAAGTAGATCTGGTTTGCTTCCCCTTTTGGCATGACTCACAAATGTTGTTTGATGGTTTACCAATAGTGGGTATGTCTCTTACTGCTCTTTTCGAGCTGATTTTTACCAGATTATCAAAGCTTATGTGACCGAGTCTTTTGTGCCACAGCCAATTTTCTTCTTCCTGTCCAACCAAGCAAGTTCCTTCTGAAGTCTCCGAGAGAGTATACAAATTTCCAGAAGTTCTCAGTCCAGTGGCTATTAACTTTCCATTTTTTGTCTTTCTTACTTCATAGCCCTCCTTCTTGAAAATTACTTCATGACCTCTGTCACAAATCTGACTTACACTCGGTAAGTTATGCTTCAGACCTACCACAAAAAGAACTTCCTTAGAGTTGATTTTACCGTCACTTAACTTAACTGATCCTTTACCCACTATCTTTGCTCCATCATTGTTTTCGAATTTTACAGAACCACCTTCGTATGTCTGTAGCTTGTCAAACTTCTGTTTGTCTCCTGTCATATGACTGGAGCATCCACTGTCCAGAATCCAAGGTGCAGATTTATTCTGGGCTTTGAGGGCTGTTTGAACGATCAGAGATTCCTTGTCTTTCTTCGGTTGCTCCTTTTCTTTCCACTGTGATTTGACAGCAGATCTGGTCACTTGCTTTACCTTCTCCCTTTCATTGGCTTGTGACAGTTTTTCGAGAAATTTTCTGTTCTATTTTGATCCAGTTGATTGATACTTTCTTCCCTGGTATTTATTTCCTGCAAAAGAGCTACGACAATTCCTTGCAATATGTCCGAAGTTATGACAGTTATAACATTCTACAGCATAATCTATCAAAGGAGAAAAAATATTTCTACTAGTAAAATTTCTTTGTTTTACATTATATCTACAACTTGAGATTTTATGACCATATGCATTGCATTTAAAACAATAACCAGAAAAGGAACGAGTGTACCTGGGTAATGGTTGTTGCCATGTTGTAGTAGGAGCAATGGGTCTTCTTCTTCTTTGATATGTGACTTTGGTAAATCCATCATTTGCAGATCTCCTTTCAAGCTTGGACTTATTGCTTTCTTTTGCATGATACTTTTTATCTTGATCAACCTTGATCTTGTCTTTATTCCTAATTGGTTCTACAGTTACAGCCTTTGAGTCCTTTGAGGATTCTCCTTCATCAAAGCCTAAACCAAATTTGATACCCGTAGGCCTTTGATCATTTAACATTTTATTCAGCTTCGCAGAACTGTCTTCAAATTTATGATGACAACTCAGTTTTCGATTCATCTCTTCTAGCTGCAATCTTAATCCAACTATGTCTTCTTCTAGCTTGTTGCACTCATTTATTTTCACGGTTAGCTGTGCTTCAAAATCTTTAGACTTTTTCTTATATTCTTCAGTTTGTACTTTCAAACTGATTATTAAATTGCTAGCATCCTCAAATTTCCTTGAAATCTTTTTATTTCTTTTCCTTTCTGCACTTAACTCTTCAAGTGCAGCAACCAACTCACCTTCCAGATCTATCTCAGCCTCATCCTCTAATTTTTCTTCACATTCCTGGGTTTCTTCTGTTCTCTGTTCTTCAAAAGCCATGAACAAGGCTTCACCAGTTTCTTCTTCTGAGTCCTCACTGGAACTATCTTCAGAAGAGTCAATATTCTTTGAAATGAAGCTTTTCTTCTTGAAGTTCCTTTTTCTAAACTGTGGTTTCTTTTTCCAGACATTTCTTTCTTGGTGTGTCCCTTCATCACTTCTATTTTTCTCATTCATTGGGCATTTTGCTGCAAAGTGCCCGATGCCTCCACAGTTAAAGCACTTGAACGACAGCTTACCTCTGTACTTTCCTTTTCCCTTTACCAATTTTCTAACAAAATTTGCTTCAGTTTCATCTGTAGATTCTTCTTCCTCAGATTCTTGTTTAGATTTTATATTTTTCTGTGCTTGAAAAGCTGCTTCTCTGTCTGAGGGCTTAGTTTGTCCAATCCTCATTTCATATGCTGTTAGAGAACCATGCATTTCATCCATACTAAAAAAATTTAAATCTTTTGCTTCTTCTATGGCAGAAACCTTTGCATCAAACCTTTTATTTAGAGTTCTTAGTACCTTCTTCACAATGACTGCATCTTCCATTTCTTCCCCGAGTCCTCTTATTGCATTGATGATTCCATTTACTCTCAGCAGATAGGCTTCAATGTTCTCATCATCGGTCATCTTTAATGCTTCGAACTGGGCACGATGTGTTTGCAGCTTAGCTTCCTTGATTTTGCTATCTCCTTCATGAATGCTTTGCAGTTTGTCCCATATGTCTTTAGCAGATTTGCAGTTCATGATGCGTATCAACTCACTGTCTACTAATCCACACATAATAGCATTCTTGGCTTTCGAGTTGTTCTCAAACTTTTTCTTCTCAACCGCATCTGTTGGAGGAACAGTGGGTATGGTGTATCCATTTTCAACAGATTCCCAAATGTCATAACCCAATGCACATAGATAAGTCTGCATCCTCAGTCTCCAGAAAGAATAATTTGTTCCATCGAACAGAGGAGCTTTGTTAGAAGAAAAACCTTCACCATCGGCCATTGTGTTTATTCCAAGATCACCTTAGCTGATTAAGCTTGTACAGGTGCCTGGCTCTGATACCAATTGATATTCTCACAATGACACTGAGAGGGGGGGGTGAATCAGTGTAACTATTTAAAATATTGAATCTGCTATTCTTAAAACTTAATACTGCTAGCTTAAAAACAAATAAAGCAAATATAGCACAAGAGCATCACACAACACAAGATTTAACGAGGTTCACCAATGTGGCTACTCCTCAAAAATGATTGTTTGGACTACAATCCAAATCCAGTCTTTGCAAGGATTCTTTCTTTACAAATGATTCTCCAGCACCCACTGGAAGGAGCACCAACCCCTGATTTTTCTGCTGCAACAGATAGGAGCACCAACTCCTTTTACCAAGCACCAACTTGGATTTCAAATTTTAATAAAATATTGACATAGAAATGCCTTCTCTATTGCAAGACCCTGACTGGTCCTTAGCTCATTCAATTTTGTCACAGAAGCATAAAAAGAATAGTTACAATCTCAGTATCTTCTTTTTCACAGTCAAAACCTCTCTACTGATTTTTCAATAAAATTGCATTCAAGTTCAGGTTCTTGTTCTTTCACTATGCTTCGAACAGCACCCTTTCCACAACCTTCTCTCTTTTATTTATTTTTCATGAATATTCACGGTTGCAGTAACCTCCTACTGTGCTTGTTCGAGTCTTTTTATATGATTTTCTCGAATGACTCAATTTTTAAAATGGCTCGACTTTCCCTCCTAATTTCCATGCATTCTCGGCTACGGTCAATGTGTCAAACCCACTCTGACATGTTCTGCCTTTTAGCCGCTTTCTTTCTGACTCACTCTGACATTCTGACAGCCTTTTTCTCTGCACATTCTGACAGTCTTTTTCTCTGCACTTCCTGACAGCCTTATAGCGCGTTTCGAAGCTCTCTGATTCTTTTCTTCCAAACTATATGAAACTGCTCTCTTAACGCTTTTGCACTTTCTGATGACACTCTTTTCTATACTCTGTCGATCCTTCTATTCTACCTGCAACTGTCGTATCTGATATGCACAACCATCGAGAGGATTTCTTGTTTGAAGAGATTATCTGGAATACTGCGCTTATGACAGCTTGCAGCATCACGGCCCTGCAATAGCTGTTCTTTTATTAAATGCATTGCATCGTAACTTCCCTTGTCACTCCAGTTAACAATTGCAGTATTTTCTCTAATCTTTCCCCAACACCTGTCACTGGGAACTGTAGATCTGACTCTAGTTAACTCTACGTAACTGGCGCTATTTTGACACCTGTCACAGTGCATGCATTTTTGGCCTTTTTCTCGCCAAACTGTTACCTGTCATGATATCGTGACGTTTTTTGCCTCCTGGACCTTCTCTCTGCATGCACCCGTGAAAATGATACATGTCACGAAATCGTGACACTTTTCGCTTTCCAGCACCTTGCTCCGCTTCCACCCGTGAAAATGAAACATGTCACGAAATCGTGACACTTTTCGCTTTTGCTGACGTCATCTTCAAAGTTGTCATGAAATCGTGACGCTTCTGGCTTCCAGCGGCTTCTCTCGCAACTTGTCACGAAATCGTGACACTTTCAGCTATTTCTGACGTCATCACCAATGTTGTCACGAAATCGCGACGCTTCTGGCTTCCAGCGGCTTTTCTTCCACCTTGTCGCGAAATCGTGACACTTCTCAGTTTTGCTGACGTCATCCTCCGACTTGTCGCGAAATCATGACGCTTCTAGCCTCCTTACAATTCTTTCTTCATGCAGCCGTGAAAACCTTACTTGTAGCGAAATCGCTACACCTTTCTGACTTAACATTTTTCTTTGCTGCGGTTTTCGAAAATCTAACTTTGTTGGCTTGGTGTTTCCTCTTGCTTCGACTTGCTGATCTCAAGACTTGTAGCGAAATCGCTACCCCATTGTGTTTTGTGTTTTGCACTTGTAGCGAAATCGCTACACCTATGCCCCTTGCTTTTCAAACTTGTGTCAAAGTCGCTGCCCCTTTGCACCTTTTATTTCGAACCTGTAGCGAAATCGCTACACTTTTGCCTTGCATTTTGAAGCTATAACGAAATCGCTACACTTCTTCGCCTTGCATTTTGAACCTGTAGCAAAATCGCTACACTTTGCTGCCTTGCATTTTGAACCTGTAGCGAAATCGCTACACTCTTGCATTTTGTATTTCGGACTTGTAGCGAAATCGCTACACTTTCTTGACTTATCACTTTTTCTTTGCTTTTGCCAGCGAAATTGCAACATGTAGCGAAATCGCTACGCTTTCTTCACTTTGCTGCTTTGCCTCCAACATGTCGCGAAATCGCGACAGTTTTCATGAACTTTCTCTCTCCTCCTTTTTGTCGCGATGTCGCGACACTTTGCGCCCTTAGTGCTTTTCTTCCGAAACTGTCGCGATATCGCGACACTTTCTCATGCACTTTCTCTCTCATCCTTTTTGTCACGAAATCGTGACAATTTTGCTTGCGCCTTCTCTCTCCTCAGCCATGTCGCGAAATCGTGACAATTTTGCATGCATTTTCTCTCTCCTCCGTTATGTCGCGATATCGCGACAATTTGGCATGCATTTTCTCTCTCCTCGGTTTTGTCGCGAAATCGCGACAGAAAACATGTCGCGATATCGCGACAGTTTTCTTCCTTGTATTTTTTTGCAAATTTCTGGATCTGGGTCCCCTCTGTTTTCCTTGAAATTCACTGCACTTGATCTGACTGACCTCTGAACTGCCTCAACTGCACCATTCTGTCTGTGTTGACAACAATGACAATACTTTTGCAATGCTTTTGCTGCACCTTGCTCAACACAAGAACAGTGACAAGAACAGGAATATGGGCAAAGAGTTCAAGAGAAGGCCCGACAAGGAAGTTATAGATGCTGATGATGATCAGTGCCTAATGGGAGTTTTACTCCCACCCTAGAATTAATCACATCATTAGGATGTGGGGGAGGGACTAAGCTAAGAGGCTCATTCTTAGTCTCGAGCCCCAAAGGTGACCCTTTGCCATTGATGACAAAGGGGGAGGGATATGAGTCAGGGGGAGAGATTCAAAGTGAAGAGGAGAGCTTCAAGTCAGGGGGAGCAAAACTTCAAGGGAAGATTCTCGGTTTGTGGGAACAGTTGGTCAGTTGTTAGCATAGTTGGTTTCAGTTTTGGCTCTTGAGAAGTGTTTTTAGTAAAGGTTTGCCATCAATGACAAAGGGGGAGATTGTTGGCAATTTTGGGTACTTTGGGTACATTGCTTTTGCTCAAGTGTATAAGTTGTCATTGATGTCAATAAGCTCTTGAAGGAATTTTATTTGATGTCAAATAACTTGTTTTGATGAAGGTTATGGCATGACAGTTTCAAAGGTCTTTTGTAAACGCCAAGTTGGCAGGTTTAAAGATTATAGGTGGATGCATTAGTTTAATGCATTTGGGTCTAGGAGGAAGTATTTATTTAAATAATTAAAAACCTTTTTAAGGTTCCTTTTAATTATTTTTAAATAAATATTTTTTTGCATTGGGTTCTCCTAACCCATGGTGCAAATGTCTTAACTATGATGGCGCTATGTTCTAAGTTTGTGGGCGCTAGCCAAGACCTCCGTCGACGTGTTAAACTCCTCCGTCGACGTGTTAAACTCCTCATCGACATTAAGAGTTTATGGGAAATATGCATATAAATCTCCCACGATGAAGATCAAAGATTATCCCATTCGTATTTTTGAAAGGTGTTGCTCGCTGTGAATTCATGATCTGATGTTTGATTTCTTCCTCGCTAAGATTTCGTAATCCGCTATTAAGATATTCGTCATTCATTTTTTGTATCCGCTGTAAGGTTTCGTCATCATCATTCACATCAGAATACAAGGAGGCCTGTTGTTTATTTTTGCCCTGGCATAGAAGGTACAAGGGAAACAGAGTGAGGTTTAAACCTCACCGGACGCCTTTGGCGCATCGGTAGCGGCTAGGCTGTTGGCGCGTTATCCGAACGGGAGGTTCCGCATTTGAATAATGCGAAAGGGTTTTTCTTCATTGAAGTGGACGCAGTGGGTGGTGTTAGAGTTCGTGCGCAATTTCTCCATAGCATGATTTTTTGTGTTGGCCAAGGTATTTTTGAAATTAATTTTTGCTAGTGTATTTTGTGGATGGAGGAATTTTATTAGAGAGAAAAATAGCTTAGGAGTTATAAGGAGTTTGAAGCTTGCTTTATTTTGATAAAATATTCTTTTGAAAGTGTTGTTTGCATTATCTTATTGCATTCTTATGAGAGATAAAGTTTTTTGTTGATAATACTATAAGGGAGAAATAAGGTGTATAAGGGATAAATATTTCTTGTAATGTTGAGAGTGTTTTTGGTTGATTATGGAAATGAAAGCATGATGTTTTAAGGTTATAATTGCTTCTTGTGTGAAGTTGTGAAACCTTAAGTGGGCAGCTTTGAGATTGACATTAGCTTTCATTAAATTGGTTATAATCAAACTATTCTTTACTTGGTTAAAGTGTTGGGCTTACTTCTTTGTTGATGATTTGAAAAGTTGTTTTGTGCTATTGAGATTTGAGTTGGTGGATGCTTTTTGTTCAAACAATATTGGAGAGAAAAGGAGTTCTACTTGTTTCCTTTTCGATGTTGATTGTGAAATGCTTCAAGGTTGTGTTTTGAGTTGAATGGTGTTGATTGAACCTTGTTTGATGAGCATTTTTGTTGAAGCCCTAATTGATGGTGAAAAGAACATGAGTATCATTGTTATGTGATTCTTTGCATAGTTGGCAATTGTTGGGGTTTCATGTTCTTGAAAGAAAGCATTCTATCCTATCCATTTCAGATATTGAGTTGAGTTTTCAGATTTGAGATTGAGATTGAGTTGAGTTGATTTGAGTTGAGTTTTGAGATTGGGAGTTGAGTATAGAACATATTGAGTCTCTAACAATTCTCTTTATGCTTCTATGAGTTTGAAAAATTACATTGGGTCTCTAACAATTCACTTTGTGATTTCCTACTAAGAAAGTTTTCTTGGTGAGCTTGTTGAGTTTTTGGACAGGTTTCAGTGGGGACTTGTGAGCAGTTTTGGACAGGTTCCGATGGGGACTTGTGAGCATTTTTGGATAGGTTTCGGTGGGGACTTGTGGGCAGATTTGGACAGGTCCTAGAAGAGGACTTGTAAGTTGAGTTTGATAGTTCTATCAGAGAACTTGAGGATAGAGGTGCACTGGTTCTATGAGAAGAACCTGAGGACAAATTTGGCAAGTCTTTGAGAAGGCTTGTATGCAGAGGATTGATTTGTTCAAAGAGTTGAACAAATCGACAGATAGAGAAAGACTTGTACTAGACCAACTGAATGTGTTTGGTATAGGTTGTTGAGCTACGTGGACATGATCATAGAAGGCGAAGGTCTCTTAGGCTAAGCATTGAGGACGAGGAGGTCTTCGATGGAAAGGAGTTCCACATCGTCGGCAAGAGGTAGAGGCGAGTTGATCTTCCGAGGGATTATTTCCAGAGCGAGAGGGGAAGGTATCTCCTTTGAGCAGAGGCTCATAAATTTTTATTGGAGGAAGGTATCTCCTTTGAGCAGAGGCTCATAAATTCTGATTGGGGGAAGGTATCTCCTTTGGGCCGAGGCTCATAAACATTGTAATTGGGAAGGATTCCCAAAGAACTTTGAGATAACTTTTAGAGAAAAGTTTTTTGGACGTAGCCCAGCCATTTTGGGTGAACCACATTAAAATTTGTGTCACTTTGTGGATGATATTGTGCATTTCTTTGATATTGCTTTTGGTATATTGCTTTACTATTTTGAAGTATAATGGAAAAAGTATAAAGAGGTCTTATACTGTTCACCCCCCTCTCAGTATAAGCTTGTGTTCTTCATCCCGACATGCATGTGCCCAAATCAAAATGATCTTCCACTCTAAATTATTTCTTTCACATGCATAATGGGAACAACATTGTGATCATCTATTTTATTTCCTGGAGTGAGGCAGAAATAGTTTTTTTCATCATCATCCATAGCCTCTGTCTGGTGTTCACGTGTGACATTTTTATGAGATGCATTGTTGATATTTTATGTGTTGTTGTTCCTGGCTCTTGCAAATATTTGACATCTAATTTTTTTTTCAAGCTCCTCCCTTGCTTTATTTAGCTACTGGTTGGAGATTTCTCATTTCCCTTCTAGACTAGGTTTGTCCTCAAGAAAGAGGATACTTTCTTCCAACATGTAGCAAAAAATAAAACTTTGTTTCTGATTTGCATTTTAACTTGGAGCCTTCTCAGCAGAATATTTTTCCTTTTTGTATTCTTCCCCTCTTAAATTGGTGATGCCGTCATCACCAACAACAAGTATCTCTATGCAAAAAGTTTGTAGCCTTCCTAACATCAAGTCCCATACTGAATAATAGGTACCCCCATCCAAGGGATAAGAACATTGCTTATTGGTGCCTCCCTCTAGGTGGAAAAAGGTACTATTGTACTAGGATTATTGTAGGCACTCTCTTTCTGGTGGGAAGTAAGTGCCTTTTCCACTTCATCATACTCCTAATTGTAGGGCATGAGATGTCACATCCATTAGGGCTAGTTTAAATCAGCTCTACCTACAGATTGTGCTCATGGTCATGTCCTACGAAACTAAACACAAAAAAGTAGGAAAACAGGAATCATGTATGTGCTTGAGGTCCTAGATTTTAGGATACCTTCAGATTGTATTCAAAGGGCATGATGACCTGCAAAGCAAAACACACAAAAGCAGGAAAAAATGAGTCATGATTTCATGCTTGTTAGGCCTTGGATCTTAGGATGCCTGCAAATTGCATGTGGTTCATGATTTCCTGCAAAGCAAAATAAAAATAAATTTTATGCTAAGCAGGACATGTTCCATGATGTCTTTTTCTTTTAAATAACTATATACCATTGGGAGGATTTCACATGATTTTTTTATTTAAATAACTCTAGGGCATCTTTAGAGTAAGGCACCGAAGTAAGGCACATGCTTGGTGCTAGAGTAAGATGCCTTCTTGGCACCTACTTGAGTAAGGAACCTACTTGGAACCTAGTTGAGTAAGGCACCAAAGTAAGGCGCCAAAGTAAGGTGTCAAAGTAAGGCATTGAAGTAAGGCATCAGAGTAAGGCACCAAAGTAAGGCATCGAAGTAAGGCACTAAAGTAAGGTGTCGAAGTAAGATGCCAAAGTAAGGCACCATATTAAGGTATCTATTGACTTGTTGAAGCAGAAGCATGCCAGGTCCAAGTGGGATGTATAATGGAAAACACCAGATTAGTAGCAAAACCTGCATTTATATATAGTTTCCACTAAAAACACCCATCAAGAATAATACAGGAATCTCTATCAATTATATGCATGAGTTACATAAAAATACATCTCACATGCTAATTAAACCAGTAATGATACCCTTTAACAGTGTATATAAAATGAGCATTTTTTGTGCTCATCAAATCTAATATTAGCAAGTTTAGTAGAATGCCTTATGACTCCCTAGTATATTTTGGACAAGATATAAAGTTATTTTGGAGATATATAGTTCAATATTGGTTGATTTTTTTAAGTTATAAAAATGTTAAAATCATATTCTATTGTCCTTATTGCTCCTATTGAACCCAAAAATATTATGACTCCCAACTTTGGAAAATTAGAAAAAATAATAATATTTGTAAAATATTTAAATGATTCAACATAAGTATGAGGCCTTATATCTCCTAGGTTAATTTGCAAATAATATTATGACTTTTAGGTACGTTATCTCCTATGTCTTTGCTTTATCAACCTTAAAAATATAACCTTATATCTTGAATTTTTGAAAGCAATATTAATGATATATTTTTCTTACCTTAGCCCTCTTGACTTCACACTTGGATGGTGCTAATTTTAACTAAAATGTGATAGTCCTCTATGTACCCTATTTGTGATGCTTTATTTTATGAGGCTAAGTAAACAAGTGTGGTATGGCTACCGAGCTTCTTAGTTGATGCTTGGAGAGTAGATACTAAGATGCTTGGAGAGTAGATATTAGCTCTTTCAATGAGTCTTTAATGCTCATATGCTCTCCTTCTTCTATAGTATGGATTGACTAGACTGCACTTGTTCTTCACATACTCTACATATGTTGGAATTGAATTTTCTATCCCTTCACTCTCTACACTGCATATATGGTAAGTCTTTCGCAAATAAGTGACACACAAATAGCTTAGTAACATTGCCTCCTCTTCTTGTAATGTTGCTCTACCAGTCGAGTAGTCTTTGATGGATAAGTGACACTCAAATAGCATACTAATGATGTCTCCTCTTCTTGTAATGTTTCTCCACCAACCATAACTTATCCTTTTTGCTTGAGTTCTCTCAATTTTCATCTCTTTATTTTTATAGAAATGATAGCCATGAGGTAATAATGTGTCAAGTGGTAATAAAAAATTTTGCATGGTTTCCTATGTAACATATCCAAGAAGGAGATTATAAATCCTTCAAATATATTTCTCCTTAGTGTGCATTGATTTCTTGAAGAGCAAGCAATAATTTTTTTTTTGAAGGTAATCCGTGAGCCACCTTGGATATTTGTATGAGGATGAGGTAGCTCTCTTGATATCCTTTATTAATAATACTCCCAATATAGCATCCACTTTCTTGTTGTGTGCTTATCCCTACGTTGTTCTCCCTGTTCATGATGATATAGGTGAAGCTTGATGCTTCTGATTGTTGAGATGTGCTCTATATTTTACTTTACATAGATAGCTTCTTCTGCCTTGCTATGATTTACATAGACCTTTGTGATAGATTTACTTTGGGTCCTTTAGCTTACATAAATCATTTTTGAAAGGTTTGCTATAATTTACATAAAATTTCCTGTCTGCAAGTTCGATCTTGGAGAGAATACCCTTTCGGTGATGGAGGATGCTCGATATTTTAGCCCTTCCTTTGGCACCTTTAAATCTTATACTTTACTTACATTTAATATATTGTATAAGTGCAACACCATGTAACCTTTACATATATATAGAATCCTTTTATTGCACCTTTTCCTTGTACTCTTTGTAGGTCTAAAATTCTTATTTTTGTAGAAAATTGATGTGTAAAATGAGGGTTTTGAGGATGTCTCTTTGGCTATACTCCTTACCCTTTTTGATTGGATGATTGATGGTGAATCCAAGCCTTGTAATAATTATAGAACAGAAGCTTTCTTTTATTTTTACTAACACTTAGTGCTCTGGATTTGAGACTCACCAAGTCTTAATCTTAGGAGTTTCTTTCTGGTTAGATTTTTTTTGCTTTTTCTTTTTCTTGCACTAACCAATTTTGGTGGGTTCTATTGGCCACTATGAGTTGCACGTTTCTGTGCTTTAAAAAGTGTATTTAGACACTTGATCCAAACTATATTTAGTATCCTTTATTCAAAAGCACAAAACTAATTTCGTTTGACAGTAATAATAGTGCAAATAAATATAGTAAATTCTACTTTTAATGCACTAATATATTACACCTTATCACTCCAATATACTCTCAGAAAAATGCACTTAATAAGTTCACTACAACTAATCAAGAGTAATCTTAAATGAACCTTCAAGATTTATTCTCAAAATTTCTTACAAGCAAGATATTAGGAGATAGTCTTATTTTGCTTTCCAAAGTAGATAATAGGCTAGTTGATATATTATTAAAATTCTGAAATCTAATAAACTCCTAATGTGTAAATGAAACTTTAAAAGAATATTTATTTTTACACACTTGAATACTATAATACAAATCTCATTTTTGCAACTTTAATCAGGATGAAGGTGCTTTAATAAATCTGATAAATAATTCATCTAATGAGTCTACTTGCACTGATAGTTACTTAACTTTTTTTGAATGCTTCTATAGCTTATTTTATGCTTCTGTAGAGGATGTAGATATTGGTGCTTAATAACACCAAGTTGTTGCCTTGAATGGGATATTGTAAATCTTTTTAGACTATTTTGAATAGTTCCTTCTTGACCAATTTGATGGTCTCAAACCTTCTTTCATGAGCCTAGGATTTAGTGACTTTGATATCCTCTTGCAATATCTTCCTTATATTGTAGATTTGGAGAATTTTATATCTTTAAAGCAGTGACTTCTTTCTGTAAGAGGTAATATTCATATCTCTTGGATTTTATAAGTGTCTTCTTGTTGAACTATGACTTCAAGCAGGATCTTCCCATCAATATTTTGAATATTTTGAGGTCTTCACTAGATTCTTCTTCTACTCATATTTGGAACTCCTTACAAAATTCTCCTCCTCTTGGACTTGTTGTTAAATGATGACAATTATCCCAAGTCCTTCACTATCAAGAGCTTCTCCTTGGTAGTGTATTTCTCTAGTGAGTTCTCCTTTGAATATTTCTTTAGCAAGGTTCTCCTAGCTTTTTACTAGATGATCATTGAGACCTAGTGAAGATATTTGATCTTACAAATTATTTTGGTCTTCCTAGAGATATTATCTTCAACCTTCTACTTCTATAATTTTTGGCATTGAGATCTTCTCCTAGAACTCTGTTTCTCCTACTTCTAGATACGAACAGGACTCTCCTAGTCCTTCTTCTTCTTCCTATACTGGAAGTTCTTCAATGAGATCTCCTCCTAAAATATTTTACTTGAGCAACTGGGTTGATTCTGAAGAATATTTTCTTCCTAGCTTTCTTGTAGGAATATTTTCCAACTTATTGGATCACCTATAGCTGCAACAAAAATATTAGTACTAAAAATTTTCTTTTGAATTAGATTCTTTCCTCTAGAACCTTCTTTAGGATAAAATGCATAGGAGGCCTATTTCAGTATCAAGGAATCTATGGCCTATTCTTTAATATCAGGGCTTCTATAGCCTATTCTTCAATATCAAGGCTTCTATGTCATGTTCTTCAATATCAAGGCTTCTATGGCCTATCAAGTCTATTATGGCCTTTTATTCTAGATCAAGGATCTTATGGCCTTTTCTTCTAGATCAAGGCTCTTATGGCCTTTTCTTCTATATCAAGGCTTCTATGGACTTTTATTTTGTATCAAGGTTACTATGGAATTTTCTTCTTATGAATTTATTCAATCTATCAATGGAGATCACCATGATTATTTTCCAGAAGATTCTTCTAAAGTATTCTTCTTTCTGTAACAATTAATTTTTGCACTATGAAGGAACTCCAACCTTAGGGCAATGAAGTTGATATCTCCTAGATTTCTATTGTATGAGGTATCCCAATCATCTGAGTATTAATTCCTTATAATAAAATAAACTTTTAGGTAAGTATTTCCAGATCTCTTATCTTCGCTACTTGATTCATCAACCTAGTGGATAAAATGTTGAGTCCTAGTATTCACGAGTTCCTTCAACTTTGTGGAAATACTCTAGCCCTATGTAATCTTAGTATTACTCAAACTAATATTTCTGTCCTCACTTGTAACTCTCTATAATTCTACCACCTAGACTCTTCTAAGAAATTTTGACAATGACTAGTCCAAAGGTGCGTTAGGTTCTCAAAAAAACTTAGGATCAAATAATAATGGTGGTTTCCATATAGACCTATTGTAGCTTGATCTATCGTAGCTTTGCTACCACTATTAGCTTTTGATACCACATACATTTGGAGATACTAATAACAAGTTGTAGAAAGAAATAAAATAGATCTACGAGATGACTAGAATATGCTATAAATAGAAATGGCAAAAATTACAATAGTAGCAATGGAGAAAATGGACACTCCATACAATATGCTACTAATCCATGAGGGAGCTCTAATATTATAGATCACACACTACCCTACTACCTATATACCACACACTGTGATGCTCCTCTATGATGTTGTATGATGCTTCTCTAATGCTACATCTATGGCCATTATATAGGAAGATAAGTTCCTTGGTCGACACTCTATCTAGTTGTACAAGTGGACACCTTGCACATTACAGCTTGCATATTAATAGTTATCTATTTATTAAATTGCATGAAGTAACTAGATAACTTCCCCCAAAAGTAACCTAATATCCTAAGTATGTACCAAGGAAGGTATATTTACATGACCCAAATAATGTAATATGCTCTATTTCTAACATTATAGAACATAATAAAGCTAACAATTTCCTTCCTTTAACCATTTTTTGGACCATGTTGTAGTTTAAATCCCAAAAATTCCCACATTCAGAAAACAAACAATGGAAATAATAAAAATATATTATTTTCCTATTGTTTATATAAATAAACCCAATTTTGTTCAAAATAAAGCATGGACATCTTTTCAATGATGGGCAACAACAAAACTGATATAAGAATATTTCTATCATTTCAAACTTTGAATTCATAAAATAAATTTACATGGAACTACCTTAAGATACATTGAGTCTTCCATAAGAGTTTTTCTTTGTCCACCTTCAGATCACTCACCTTTTTTGCCTTCCTCCCAACACAACAGATCTTTAACCTCCTTGTGCTTTCCTCTTCCTTCATTTGTAAAACAAAAACCTTTATTTTTTCTTGTTTCACCCAATGAAACAATAACATCTCCCCACTTGTTCCATCTAAACCGATTGACCATCATTGCAAATTGTGTGCTATCTTAAATGGCCATGACACACGATTCCTTCCAACCCAATGCTCAAGAAGTAATGTTAAGACAAAAAAAAAGTAGTTATAATATGCTTCCACAAAGCCCCCACCACAGTTATAGTGGAGTTCTTTTAGACATTTCATAAAACTAATTTAACATCAGAGATAAAATAGTAGCTTTATTACCTAAGTAGAGTCATTAGATTTCTACCTAATAAATACCTCCTAAAGGTATATTTTGTTTAGCCATGGTGAATATATAGTAGTCATCCTCCTTGGAAATATTGGATAATGTTCAAAATATTAAACTAAATCACCTTCTCTATATCAAACCATACTAAATCAAATAAACCATATCCTAAAATAAATCATCAAACAACAACTAGTTTCCATCCAAAACTTGGTATATCATACTCATGTAAATCATACTATGCAACTACATGGAAAGGTCATTCATCCATGTCATCCATGAGTGGTTTGATGACTAATTCACCACATCTTTTAATAACATAATCTTATATTGATATGGGGGTTGAACATTATAAGATAAAACTTTTCTCTTTTCTTTCCAAAGCAATAACTTCAAATAACATCAATGCATTAATAAAATAATGCATAAATCACCACACATAAGAGACACATGTTTAACATGATTCACCCAATATGGGATACATCCAAAAAAAAATATTTCTTATAAACTTCTTCAAAAAACATTGTGGGCACCAACCCACAGGATACACCAATCCCCTATTACAATGTTCTTGGACACCAATCCACAAGACACACCAATCCTCTTGCTCAAGTTCATTGAAACCAATTCATAGGAAACACTAATCCCCTCTCAAGTTTATGGAAACCAATCCATAGGAGATTCCAATCCCCTTGCTCAATTTTATGGACACCAATCCATAGGAAACACCAATTCCCTCTCAAGTTCATGGACACCAATCCACAGGAGACACCAATACCCTCTCAAGTTTGTGGACACCATTCCACAAGATACACCAATCCTCTATCAAGTTCATGTACATAAATACATATGAGACACCAATACCCTATCAATTTTATGGACACCAGTCCACAGGAGACACCAATCCCCTCTTAATTTTGTGGATACCGATCCACAAGAGACACCAATCCCCTCTCAAGTATGGTCAAAACTCTTCTCAAGTCTGTAATAAAATATTTCTCACAAACCTACTCACAAACATTGCTCAAATATACTCTCAAAACCTACTCATAAAACTTGCTTACAAAACATCCTCAAATCTGCTCCAAATCTTGCTCACAAAACCTGATCAAATCTACGCCAAAGCCTGCTCACAAAACCTACTCAAATCTTGTAAATGCTGATTTGCACCTTTCCTTCCTTTTTTAGATAGCTGAAAATGTTCTTTTCAATTTTATGCTTGGGTGAAGGAAGATGTGCATTAATCCCTTCCCTATATCCTTGCACTAAATGACACCAAATCTACCTCTATAATAGTATACACTCCAAATATTTCTTCAACAATAATGATGCACGTTAATTCTATATTCATTAATAATGATGCATCTCAATTATATATTCAAAAATAATGATGCATATCAAATTTATATCAACAATAATAATGCATCTCAAATATATCTCAATAAATATGATGCATTCTAAATCTATCTCAATAAATATGATGCATTCCAAATCTATATCAACAAAGATGATGCACTCCCAAATCTATCTCATAATTTTCCTTTTTGATTTAAATATAAAATCAAAATACTTTAAACCCTTAAATCTGCTTTTAAGATATACATAGTAAATCTTATGAAATAAAAATAATTCCTTATATTTTTGTTCTTTTGTACTTTGTCTGAATGTCTTCTTTTAGCGTTGAAATATTTCTTGAACCATTTACACTGATCCACCTCCATGCATATTTTTATAATTCACTTTTCTACCCCTTGCACTATCTCACTGCCATGTGTACACCTATCTACTGCAGTAGTACAATCGAAGAGGTATACCTGCACTCTTACACCATCTATGTGGAAACCCTAGCACACTACATGTAATTGTTTCAACTTCAGCAACCATGACTTCTAGGTTTTTTTTTTAACCTACTAATAGTTTCAACATTTACTCCTTTGGTGGCGCTACATTCTTTCTATGGTATGTGATCAAATATTCATGATGGTGCTTTAACTTCAATATTGATGTCTTATCTAGTCAAAACTCTACTCAGGTTTATCCTCAAATATTGCTCACAAACCTTCTCACAAATATTGCTCAAATTTACTCTTGAAACCTGCTCACAAAACTTGTTCAAATATGCTCCAAAATCTACTTACAAAACCCTCTCAAATCTGCTCTAAAAACTACTCACAAAACTTGCTCAAATTTACTCTAAAGCTATCTTACAAAACCTACTCAAATATTGTAAATGTTGATTTGCACCTTCCCTTCCTTTTGTAGACAGCTGAAAATGTTCTTCTTTTTAATTTTATGCTTGGGTGAATATGTTCATTAATATCTTCACTCTATCCTTCAACTAAATGGCACTTCCAAATCTACCTCAACAATAGGATGCACTCCAAATATTTCTTCAACAATAATGATGCACCTCAATTCTATATTCAACAATAATGATGCATATCAATTCTATCTTCAACAACAATGATGCATCTCAAATCTACCTGAACAATAATGATGCATCTCAAATCTATCTCAACAAATATGATAAATTCCAAATCTATCTCAACAAATATGATGCATTCTAAATCTAACTCAACAAATATGATGCACTCTCAAATATATCTCATAATTTTCCTTTTTGATTTAAATATCAAATCAAAACACTTTAAACCCTTATTACTCCTTTTAAGACATACATAGTAAATATTATGAAAGATAAATAATTCCTTATGTTTTTTTCTTTTTTCCTTTGTCTAAATATCTTCTTTTAGCATTGAAAGCTTTCTTGAACCATTTACACTGATCCACCTCCACTCAAATTTTAATCATTTTCTTTGCTACCCCTTTAACTATCTCACTACCACATGTACACCTATCTACTAGAGTAGCACAATTGAAGAGGTCTACCTACACTCCATCACCATCCATTTAGAAACCCTAGCACACTGCATGTAACCATTTCAACTTCAGCAACCCTAGCTTCTGGGTTTTGTTTGAACCTACTAATAGTTTTAAAATTTAATCCTTTGATGGTGCTACCTCCTTTTGATGGTCTACGATAAAATATTTGTTATGGTGCTTTAACTTCAATATTTATGTCTTGTTGCCTTCATCACTGAGTTCTAGTAAGACACTCTTTTTCAATTTTTATGACTGCACCCTTTTGTGAAAATATACAATACTACTTCAATGTTGTTCATGGAGTTCCTTGAGTTTGCAGTTAAAACCACCACTACCATATATCCTGATGCTCTGGTTTGATTTCACTTGGCAGATATTCAACTACCTTGAATATTAGTTTTAAACTTTCTCTTCATGTCTTCATTGCTTCTAATGAAAAACTCTAGTCTCCTCAACAATTTTTGAATGTGAAATGCTCTTGTGAGCATATATATCTTATCACTTTACTTTGTTGCTGCTAAAACAAACATCACCTCCGTTGTTCACATTGCTACCTTATATCTTGTGTATTCTATTTTTTCATTTTACCATTCGTCCATATCAAGACATCTATTTTTATGCTTCTCGAGAGATATTCCAATGAAGTCAAAATGTATCTTAGATTCTTATTGTTTCAAAAACATGGCTTCATTCTACATTATCTGTATTTTTTTGTGAGTCTCTCCAACATAGATTTCTTCTATTCAGAATGATGATACTAATGCCCTTATTTCTTTATTTTGCTCTACATTTTAATTAGTTTAGAACATGAAAATATGCGAACTCATGTGAATCCTTCTTGATATTTATCCATTGCTTGATGTGGTTTCTCCTTCAAATGCAATATAAAGGCTCTCTCTCTTTGAATACAAATGAAGACTCTCACTCTTCGAACGCAAAATGACGACACTCTTTCTCCAAATGCAAAATGAAAACACACTCTTCAAATCACCATCAACCATAATTTTTGGATCATATATATGACTAATAATTTTTGAATTTAAAACATAAATATTGACCCTTACATTATTTTTCAATTTATATTTAATTCCTTTGATTTAAATACATCCCACTTTTAGAAACATTACTTTAATATTTAAATATTTAATTTAAATATTAAAGTATACATCACCACTTCATACATCATCACTTTATTTTCTCAGGCACCTTTTGATAATATTGACAACTCACAATTTCATCCTTGAAGATATTTTTACCTTTGACATCATTGATAATATTGATATCTCACAATTTCATCCTTGAATATATTTCTTCCTTTGACATAAATGACAACTCAATATTTCTAACAATCTCCCCATTTGTCATTGATGGCAACCCTACAATGAAACTGACCTTTATTGAATAGGATCACAAGTTGCTCCCCCTAACTATCTGATCCCCTTACTAAAAACTCTCCCCCTTTGACATCAATGGCAAAGGCTCCTTGGGGCTTGTAATATAAGACACTTGACAACACCCCCTTCCTCCCTGCTCTTCTTTGAGACTTCAATTATGAGATGGAAGTGAAACTCCCAAATTACTACGATCCTCTTCTTGCTCTATTGTATTTCTCCAAACTTTGGGGCTCATACCTTTTTGAACATTTTGATCATTCTTTTTTTTTCTTGACTTAGGAAATTCAGGGAACATTGTTCTACACCATCTATATGTATGCCCAAAATTATTACATTTGTAATATATGATGTTGTAGTCCATAGGAGATGCAAATGAATTGAAATTCATCTTGGTGAAGCTAAAATCATTCATAGCACTGATCCTATAATTTACAGCTTTATGACTAGAATTATTACATGAGAAACAATAACCATGAAAGAAATGGTGAAACCTGTCTGATTGTCTTGAGGATATTGTCACATGGTTCTCTCATTGTTGTTTCTATGATGGAATTTATTCCTTGATGATGCTTTGTTTTCATCCTCCTTTATGCTTCCACTTATACACACATCAACATAGGTCTTAGGTTCCTCTTCAATCATTTTCTTTAATGCCTCTTTTCCTTTTGAGCTTGACTCTCCCTTTTGTTTCTTTTGACCTTCTTCAAACCCAAGTCTAGTCTTTATAACTAAATATATTTGTGCTTTGATAATGTCACCCATGATTTTTGAGATTTTCTCAAACCCATGTAGCTTATCATTAGATTCTTCCACTTTCATCCTTAGAGAGACAACTTCATGTTCCAATTTTTCACATTCCAACTCTTTCACATTTAACTGCTCAACCATACCTTTTTCAATTTATTTTACCTCTTCAACTTTAACTTTTAGGTCAATGAGTTCTTGTGACAACTTTGTCGTTGTCTTTTCATCCTCTTGTAATTGAGACTTCAATATTGAGTTCTTATTTCTAACCCTCTTCAACTCTTCAAGAGCAACAATAAGTTCCTCTTCAATGTCAACCATGGCTTCTTCTTCACTTTCTAAATATTTCTCTTTTCTTCTAGCTCTTTGATAATAGGAGCATCTTATTTCTCTTCTATGGCAAGGAATAATATTTTTCTTTTTCACTATCAGAGAGGTTTTCATCATTAATACTAGAGGAATTGCTTGCTTCAACATAAAGAAATTTCTTATGTCTTTGAAATATCTTCTTCTCGTGCTTGTTTTGACCATACCTATTTTTCATTTCATGATAATTTTTTTTCTTTCTTTTTCTCATTTTCCTTTTCTTCTTTACTGTTTCTACTTCTATATTGTGGGTAATTAGATGCATAGTAACCAATATTACCATAATTAAAACATTTCATAGAATTCATACCTTTGTGTTTTCTTGGACGCTTCTTATTCCTTCGCACAAAGTTAGCTTCTTCTCTACTACGTGATTCTTCACTTGATTATGGTTTCTTATTCTTGGTCTTCCTTGAAGATTTATATGTTGCTTTCCATTTAGATGTTTGATATTTTTTAGTCCTCATATCATAGGCTATGATAATTCCATGTAGCTCATCCATGCTTAAGGTTTTAATATCCTTCATCTCTTCTATTGTTGAAACCTTTGCATCAAACCTCATTAGAAG
The DNA here is from genome assembly GCA_028583015.1 of Wollemia nobilis. Taxonomy (NCBI): domain Eukaryota; kingdom Viridiplantae; phylum Streptophyta; class Pinopsida; order Araucariales; family Araucariaceae; genus Wollemia; species Wollemia nobilis. The sequence goes on from JAQPPZ010009575.1 coordinate 2,222,020, forward strand.
TGACCTTAATATTTTTTGAATAATCTCAAAGTCTTCAATACTTTCTCCAAGTCCATGAATGGTGTTGAAAACCTCATAAACAAGGAGTATATATTAGGTAATATGTTCTTCATATTTCATCTTCAAGTCTTCAAACTTTATTCTATGGTTTAGAAGTTTTGCCATCTTAACCTTGTCGTCTCTTTCATATGTTCTTTATAACTTGTCCCATATTTATTTTGTTGAAGTGCATTGCATGACTTTAAAAAAAATTGTTTCACTTAACCCACTTAATATTGCATTCATTTTGTCCCTTTCTTGGTGCTTTCAACGGCATAAAAGGTTTAAAATGATTGTGGCATGGTGGTTATAGGGGTGGAATGCATGAAGATCTGTGTGGCTTCTTCTAGGGTGGACAACACAGAATACTATGGCAGCCATAAAAAGCTAGAGAGCCTACCCAGATTCATGGCGGCTACCAATTCCACCATGTAAATTCAAAAAAAAAAAATTTGCATTCATTGCCCTAGCATTATTTTCATACGGTTTCTTTCCACTTTGATCCATGGGAGGATTCGTAGGTGGTGTGAACCCATCCTTAATGGATTGCCATATATCATAGCAATGTGCCATAAAATAATTTTTCATCCTCACATTCCATAAAGCATAGTTAGTCCCATCAAATAATGGAGCCCTATTTGATGAAAACCCTTCTTGATGTGTCATGTGTTTTCCTATAAGATTTTCCTTCAAGTTAGGCTTTCACAAAGAAACCCTCTCTGATACCAATTGAAAACACAAGATTATACTGAGAGGGAGGGTGAACAATATAAGATAAAACTTTTCTCTTTTCTTTCCAAATCAATAACTTCAAATAACATCAATGTTTTAATAAAATAATGCACAAATCACCACACACATAAGAGACATAGATTTAAATTGGTTCACCCAATATGGGCTACATCCATGGATAAATATTGCTTATAAATTTCTTAAATAAATTTTGTGGGCACCAACCCATAGGAGACACCAATCCCCTATTACAATGTTTGTGGACACCAATCCACAAGAGACACCAATTCCCTTGCTCAATTTCATGGACACCAATCCACAAGAGACACCAATCCCCTCTCAATTTTATGGACATCAATCCATAGGAGACACCAATCCTCTTGCTCAAATTTATGGACACCAATACATAGGAGACACCAATCCCCTCTAAATTTCATGGATGCCAATCCATAGGAGACAACAGTCCCCTATCAAGTTCATGGATATCAATCCATAGGAGACACCAATCCCCTCTTAAGTCCATAGACACAAATCCATAGGATACACCAATCCTCTCTCAAGTTCATGGACACCAATCCACAGGATATACCAATCCCCTCTCAATTTTGTGGACATCAATCCACATGAGACACCAATCCCCTCTCAAGTCTAGTCAAAACTCTACTCAGGTTTATCCTCAAGTCTTGCTCATAAACCTTCTCACAAATATTGCTCAAATTTACTCTTAAAACCTGCTCACAAAACTTGCTCAAATTTGCTCCAAAATATACTTACAAAACCCTCTCAAATATGCTCCAAAAACTACTCACAAAACTTGCTCAAATTTACTCTAAAGCTAGCTTATAAAACCTGATCAATATTGTAAATATTGATTTGCGCCTTTCCTTCATTTTGTAGACAGCTGAAAATTTTCTTATTTTTAATTTTATGCTTGGGTGAAGATGTGCATTAATCTCTTCACTCTATCCTTGCACTAAATGACACTTCCAAATCTGCCTCAACAATAGGATGCACTCCAAATATTTCTTCAACAATAATGATGCACCTCAATTCTATCTTCAACAATAATTATGCATATCAATTCTATCTTCAACAACAATGATGCATCTCAAATCTATCTGAACAATATTGATGCATCTCAAATCTATCTCAACAAATATGATACCTTCCAAATCTATCTCAACAAAGATGATGCATTCCAAATCTATCTCAACAAAGATGATGCACTCTCAAATCTATCTCATAATTTTTGTTTTTGATTTAAATATCAAATAAAAACACTTTAAACCCTTATTACTCCTTTTAATACATACATAGTAAATATTATGAAAGAAAAATAATTCCTTATATTTTTTCTTTTGTCCTTTATCTAAATACCTTCTTTTAGCATTGAAAGCTTTCTTGAACCATCTACACTGATCCACCTCCACGTAAATTTTGATCATTTGCTTTGCTACCCCTTATACTATCTCACTGCCACATGTACACTTATCTTCTAGAGTAACACAATTGAAGATGTCTACCTACACTCCTACACCATCCATGTGGAAAACCTAGCACACTGCATGTAACCATTTCAACTTCAACAACCCTAGCTTCTAGGTTTTGTTTGAACCTGCTAACAATTTCAACATTTAATCCTTTGGTGGTGCTACCTCCTTTTTATGGTCTACGATAAAATATTTATGATGGTGCTTTAAATTCAAGCTTTATGTCTTCTTTTCTTCATAATAGAGTTCCAGTAAGACACTCTTTTTCAATTTTTATGACTACACCCTTCTGCAAAAACATATAATGTTTTTTCAATATCATTCATGGAGTTCCTTGAGTTTGTAGTTAAAACCACCACTATCATATATCTTGATGCTTTGGTTTGATTTCACTTGGTAGATCTTCAAATACCTTGAATATTTTTTTTTAACTTTTTCTTCATGTCTTCGTCACTTTTGATGCAAAACTCTAGTCTCCTCAACCATTTTTTAATGTAAAATGCTTCTGTGATGGTAGATATCTTGTCATTTTACTTTGTTGCTACTGAAAAAAACATCACCTCCATCGTTCAAATTGCTATCTTATATCTTGTATATTCTATTCTTTCATTTTACCATTCATCCATATCAAGATATCCATTTTGATGCTTCTTCTCAAGATATATTCCAATGAAATCAAAATGTAGCTCATATGCTTATTGTTTTGAAAATATACCTTTACTCTGCCTTATCTAGATTATACTGTGAGTCTCTCCAACATAGATTTCTTCTATTTAGAATGATGACCCTAAGACCATTGCCTCTTGACATGTCCCTATTTTTTTATCAGTTTGGAACATGAACATATGTGAACTCATGTCAATCCTTCTTGATATGTTGTCATTGCTCGATGCAGTTTCTCCTTCAAACACAAGACAAAGGCTCTCTCTCTGAATGTAAATGAAGACTCTCACTCTCTGAATGTAAAATGATGACACTCTTTATTTTAATGTAAAATGAAGGCTTTCACTCTTCAAATGCAAAATAAAAGCGCACTCTCCAAATCACCCTCAACCATAATGTTTGAATCTTATATATATGAACAATATTTTTTGAATTTCAAACATAAATGCCAACCCTTACATTATTTTTCAATTTATATTTAATTCATTTTATTTAAATACATCCCACTTTTAGAAAAATTACATTAATATTTAAATATTTAATTTAAATATTAAAGTATACATCACCACTTCATAAATCATCACTTTATTTGCTCAGGCACCTTTTGATAATATTGACAACTCACAATATCATCCTTGAAGATATTTCTACCTTTAACATCATTGATAATATTTATATCTCACAATTTCATCCTTGAAGTTATTTCTACCTTTGACATCAAGGACAACTCTATATTTCTAATAATATTTTTGTTGTCTTATGTCATCCTGTTCTCGGTGGTAATTTATTCTTTCCCCCATAAGAAACCTATTTCTAAAAAAGTATAATTCCATTAGCAACATCATATTATTTTATAAAATACATGTTTTATAGATATTTAGCAAGAAATAGTCAATCATTCCCCTAGTAAAATGTATAATACTTCTCCAAAAAACATATGTCTCACATAAACTATTCACAAATTAGCTAGTCATTCCTTCAACAAGATAACATAATCAATCATGAGTTCAACCAATAAAAAGTCTTCCAAGGGAGGTTCATGACAAAATATTACCAATTTAATAAAGCCATCTATATATGATATTATTTCTCCTATATAACATTTCTTCACAAAAAGAGACTCCAAGATTACTTTTTCTTTAGGTACATTACAATTCTTTCTCTTATTTGTATCATGATTTTAGTTTTTTATACCAAAAGTATATATCACATGCTATTACCTATATAGATTCACTTCTTCAATCGTATTCGAGATGATTTGATGTTATTATTTCTCTTTTCTAATATTATTTTCTTCCCATCATGAATATTAAGTGTTGAATGGAAGATAAAATATGATAATATGTTAGGAATCCAAATTATTCATTTATGTGGATTCAAATATATTAGGACATCCATAGTTCAAGGTGTGGTACATATTTTATAACTCCTAAAATACATCTTTTTTAATAGCTCATATATATATTCATCTAAGCTTTGACTTTGATTATTTTTAAATGTTACTTTTTATCATGGACTATGATATGTGTATTTGATTAAGCATAAGTAATTTTTTATACAATAATCCGTACAATTTTATGTTGATTAACATGCATGAATATGATATTCCTTCTCTTGTCTATCTTGGGAATTTTATTTGGTTTGATAGCTATGAAAACATTTAAATTGTTTTTAATATTTATATTGCATGTTTCCATTTTACAAATATTTCACCCATGTAATTGCTTTACCTTTCTAGTTCTATAGATAGAATTCTAAACCTTTACTTTACAAATTTTTGATGAAGAGATCTATCTATAATAAGTGATAAGGATAGTGGATGACCTTCAACTATGTCTTACCATAGATCAAACCTTTAAGTCTAATTCAATGTGAGACCCATATTAATTAAACTTATAAATTATAGATCTACTAATTTGATGAACAATTTTATTTTCTTTGCAAATATTTTATAAAATAGATAAACCAAAGTAAGTCTTAAAATAGAATTCTTTTATATATTTCAACTCTTGTTGGTGTTGGAGGTATTGAATTATTTGGACCTAATTAGGTTGAGAGTTTGATTTTACATATAAAGTACGTGTCAAGTTAGTAGGATTAAACATGTGTTATGTATTTAAGTGTGTGAGTTTTCTAGTTAGGAAACAAAGAGTTATGAGTGTGATATGTATAGTTTATAAGTGAGGATTTTTATGCAATAATGAGATATTTTATATTTATGTAATATGCGGGACCTATTATGTAAGAAAGGAAAATGAAGAGTCATTTTATCCTACAATTTTGAGGAGAAAAAAAATAAGATTCATGTACTGTGAAGAGTCTCATGTATATTTATATTAGAGACAAATCCATGAAAAATGGAACTGAATTAAGCTTTTCTTTATGCATTTATTGAGTTTTATCAATAAATATTTTAGAGTGATTTATTTGATATTGATGTTCATTTGATGAATGGATAATATTGATAATATTGATTTGATTTGATATATGATCTAATATTGATATTAATTTGTGTGATTTTGTGATCTTAGAATTTGATTAATATGAGAAGCATAATACCAAATTTCCAATAGTGGTATTAAAGCCACATTCATTAAATTTTTAGGATGAAGAGAATGCAGATTTTAGAAGAGCTGTTATGAAGAGATTGGTAGACAGATTGGAAAGGAGCCACATTAAAGAAAAATTTTACAGGTTTAAGAGTGATAGCAAGCAATTCTAATAGAACATTGAGGGAGAAATATTAAATATTATTGGAGGAATGAGACTAATGTGGATATTGGATAATTATTATGAATGTGAAGCATTGCAGAAGGGGGATATTATGGCCAAACAACACCAAGTGAAGTACTAGAAAAGAATGGGTGAAGCTACACACATCAAGTATTATGAGGCCATGAATACTATGACTAGAGATAGGTAAGATACATAAGGCTTAAAGTTGTGTATGTTGCACCTTGAATATTTATTTGAAATTGAATAATGTGTTATGGCTACATTGAGAAATATTTTCATAAAATATTTGAACAAAGGATGATGTGGATGTTGTGTTAGAATGCTATAAAATGAATGAGTAACATCTTGACTGAGCATAGTCTAGAGATTTTGGAGTGCACCTAGCAGATAGGAACACATGGTGAAATAACACTGTAAATTCATAGGCATTGAAGTGTCTTAGAGCATAATTATACTCAAATTTTTGAGCATGAAGGTGAAGAAAAATCTTTGTTGATGAGACAATTTTTAATTTACATATAATGAGCACGTAAATAAGACTAATATTTTAACCTTTATGCTATTTGATATATTAGGAATCAATTGAATTTTAGGACTTATAAGGTTAATTTGAATATTTTACTTGCAATACTATTATCATACATCTTTTCCATATGAAGATCAATCACACCATGTGTTTACTCCTTCATGGCCTTATACATGTCCTTCTCTATGGAACTAATCCCACCTAAGATCCTACTAATATATTTTAATATTTTATAGTTTAAAATAATATTTGTTTAGATCCTCTATAAAGCTAATTTTCTTTGTTAACCAAGGATACCTAAGATGAATTGTCCATTATATTCCTTTAAAAATACAATATCTTACAAAACATTGACCATAAATAATAATTATATAGCATAAAGTTTAGAAAACCATGTACTTAAAAAAATAGGGTTTAATACACTCTAAGTTGAATATGGAATTGTCTTGGAATTTTAGCCCTTAAATACCACAAAACATCACAAAAAAATTTAAATTTTCCAAAAATATTACCTCTAGAAAATACATTGTTTCCAAATGTGGTTGATTTTATAAATGAGGTGATGACATCTATGAGCTAATTGTATAGACAACTAGACAAGTAATGGCTTTGGCATTCTACTACTTTCAAGTGTCAACAATATAATTAATTAAAGGATTCCATTTTTTTGATAACATTGTTCTAAACTATATAGGTGATTAGATAAATAAGAGAGAATTGGTTTCCATATGCCAATTTGGGTATTGACTCTTTCCCTTTTTATAGGTAAAAAACAAATTAAACCTCTAATTGGACACCATATTAACCCTTAATATCATCATATAAACCAACAAATACCATGACATGAAACTAATAAAAGAAAAATAGAAGGGTATGTGCTTAAAACCTATACATCTTGTGGATAAAATACTTATGTTCCCTCAATTAGACATAAGTCCCATAGGCTATGCAAAACTCAAAATATAACATAGTCATATTAGTATGTATGCCACAAAATAGAGGGTTCATTGTGACTTGCTAGTATCTTTACCCCCATGACATGAACCATGTTAGACATCAACCACACAAAGAATACCCACATAAATGTCAAAGAAAATATTTTTACTCAAAATTAATGGTGTGGGTTTTGAAATACCCTTTCAACTATAATGCTCCTTCACACCTCATACTAGAGAATATATCCATGGTACTACTAGAACCAGAAAGGATATTACAAATGTTAAAAAAGGTTTATTGGTTGGGTATGGGAAATATGCATTACCATGACCCCACATAATCTCTCATTAAATCAATTATCATTTTTATCAATGTATAGGTCTTCCATCATGTGTCCTACACATTAGAATAAATAGAAGCATCATGATTGAATCTTATAATCTTGTCCACAATAATCCAGATCATAATGAACATGTGTTTTCGTGTTATAGCCCATAATTGTGATAAATTCACCCTCCACCAAATAAAATCATCACACATATGAATATTATGCCATGTTTCATTTGTTGCTTGTCCTATTTCTAATATTCCGTAAATTTTTCTAATTAATACTCTAATTTCAAAAAACTAAACTTTTGAGGGAAAGATTAATTCTTCTTAAACACAAAATAATTAATTCAAATAAAAATATCTCAAATATTTCTGAAATAAAACACTAATATTTTATAAATAATATAAAAAATTTGATGATTCATTTGTATCTATCATAATTTGCATTATATGAACTTTTCCTAGAACTTAATACATCAAATCAGCATCAAAACAACATAAATGTTGTCGGATCATTATGACAATTTTTTCACCTAGCATAAAGGACTTTTCCATATATTGATGTCTTCTCAAGACATTTTTTGCAACTAACAATAATAAAAATATATTTAACCTCCTCTTCTCTAGTTTTTAAACCATGTAGACTACCATATCATCTATGCTATAATAGTGCTACGAAGATCTAATGTGGTAAATAAAAATGATTTTATATTAAACTCTATGAAATACATCCATGTTTAAAAAATAAACTCAAATAATTTGATCCGCTAGTTTGTAGCAATAGTAATTCTTTATTATTAAATGGACTAACTGTAAAAAATGAAAAATATGATGAACTTGTAGTAAAATATTTCTCCAAATCTAATTATCTATTGTGGCATATCATGATCCAAGATCCAATTAGATATTTTTGGTGAAACACTAAAAAATACAGAAAGAAAGTCCTCCATAAAGTACTTTGAAAATTTTTATGTTGTTTCTAAAATAATCTAATGGAATGCATATCAATATTTAGTTTGAGTAATCGATATTCCTTCCCACTCTAATATCATGTGAGAGTTATCATTATATTAAGCAATAAATGAATTAAACATATTATCCAACAAAAAAATTGTAATGACCCTCCTTGCATGACCATTGATTATAGATTAATTAATAATTTGTACTTACATTTTCCTATAGAGTGTGGTGTTGTTGATGTCCATTGTATATGCAAGACCAGGTATACACTTTCCACTAACATGTTTGGTCGATGAAAAATGTAAGAAGGAAGTGATGATTCAGCCAGTGAGTACATGAAAACTTACTATATTATATGTCATATAGATGCATTGGGAATGGGTTGCATCATGTGTGAATATTATTTTATGTTTATTTTTATATTTGACCATGAAATGGAGTTCATTTAGTTTATTGGGAAATGTAGATGCTTAATGAATGAGATTCATGTCCTATTAAACTAAATGACATGTAATGATTGGTGACATGTTTTATTTTTTAAATATAATAAGGTACAATAGAATTAAGACAAAGGTAGTGAAATATGGAAAGAAGATCACTATGTCCTTCTTTGGTGTGGGTGCCTCAAGACAAAACGGTGCCAAAAATAACTTTTCATGATTAAAATTAACCTCTGACAAGTAAAAAGAATGAAATGATAGGAAAATTGGTAGGAGTGGAGAGGAATATATAAGTGGAGAGAAAAAAAATATATGGGATTTTTGGTATTATATTCCAGGTTTTGCTGGTTTGTGCAAGAATTGCATGTGTGAGAAGGAATTTTTCTAAAGATTTTCTCATGTTTTCTTAGTTCGAATATTAATGGGTCAGTTGCCTATATTCTGATGAATTTATTTTTGAAAGAAATAAATAAAATTTGCAGAAGAAAATTGTTTGGAATGCATTTGTTGGTGTATTTTAGTATCTTGCTTGTGTTCTGGTAAAATGGATATGTTATAATAAGGAACTAGAATTGAATGAAAGCCACCAAAAAAAAAGAATAACTTATGCATGTCTTTATGTGTTGTCATAAAATTAATAGTTGTTGATTATTATGTTGAATAAATGTAAGTTTCAAATTATTGGAGTATTTGCATGGGAGTCTTTCACAGAGACATTATCATGTGTTTGTATTGCATGAATGAAAGGAGTCATAGAAATTTATTTCATTTACTCCTTATTATAGTTGTGGTAGAGTTATGTGAATTTTGTAGAAAAACTCATTTAACTCTTCAGGAAATAGAGACATGTTTTCAAACTCCTGAATAGTGTATTGTAGCAAGAGCTTTGACATTGCTTTGAGTAGATAGTAATACAGTCATATGATGTTTTCCTTCTATGTGTATTATATTTCCTTTGTGCATGTCAAAGTAATATTGTATGGAAATATTTGGGAAGGGAAATGTTTATTGGAGAATGAATAAGTATAGTTTGAAGAACATAGATGCATTCATTATGTTTTCTGGTTGTATGATCCCATTTAAAGCAGCAATTTGAGCACTACTAATTAAGGAAATAGTGATTTCTCTGTATGGATATAATCAATTTGGTTACCTCCAAAAACCTTCTCAATGACTTGCCATGAATTGGTAATTTGTCTTTTCTAAAAACCTTGCTTGAAAACCAAAAATTTGTGCAATGGAGGAATAAATTCTCTATTTATGTATTGCAGAGAATAATTGTCAAGATAGGAGATTGCTCAATTTTATAAACAACCACCTATAGCAGTATGATTGATTATATTTTAGGATGTATAATTTAACTTAGTTCTAGGATGGATATATTGCTTTCCAACTGAGCTTTGGAAAGTCCTTAAATATTTGATTTCTAAATTTGTAATCTATTTTTTAGTATAATAGAAAAATGTTAGCTAGAATTTACTTTCAATTAAATTTTGTAGATGTTATGGTCAAAGTATATTATTATATGTAATAGTGTGAAGAGCTACCAAACCTTTCTTAAGCTTCTTGGTTGACTTGGTTGGTTCAATTAAGTTTCTATATTTATTATGATAGCTATTTTAGAATGTTTTTGGATGGTTAGTGGTCATATTAGAAAATATTATGTTTAAAACTTTCTTCATATTGGAAAAAATTACTGTCATTTATTTTTTCTGAAATAAGGCAGTGAATAATCCAACTACAATCTAAGTTGAATTTGAAATTTAGGATTTAAGTTAATTTGGCTCATTTCCAATAGAGATCATGTGTTTTTTAGTATACTTATTTTGACTATGAAATTTGTAACCTGGGCTAATCTTGATCGACCTTTAGTCTGAAGTGTTGTCTTAACATAGGACTATGTAAGAGTAGAATAAGGTAAATATTTTTCTTGAAAACCAACTTTTTTGGATAAAATAATTATAAGGCAATTTGGTTTTCCATATGTATAACTTATCAGACCAAACAAGTTGATGCTAGAATTAAAATTAAAGTTAAAATAGTATAGCTGAATATATAAGGTTTATAAATGCTAATTTAATTTCATTTGATCTCATTAATTATCTAAAATAATAACGGTATATTGGTGTGGTCGTAGAGTCAAAATGGTATAGGAGCATATTCATGGTAGTACCTGAATTATAAAATAGCTATTAACAATCACTCTTGCTGTAAAAACTATTGCTTGTTAAGTAGACAATTGAGCATGAAATTAAAGGATAGAATCATATTTATCACCACACATTTTTATTAAATGGTACATTTATGTTTATTTTAGTATTGTGGATTATTTTTCTTAAAATAAAAGGTTATCTTTGGTAAAGGCAAGAATAGAAAAATATTGAAACGAAACTCTAGTAGTGGGAGTTGATTCTTTTAAACCTGCAAACAATAGGAAAATCATTAAACCTTGAGAAGTAACCTAAAATATGAATATTTATTTATTGATAAGGATAAACAAGAACCAATACCAATGTGAACGAATGAATTAACACACCCAATGATGTTGAGGTGTGGGTATGCACACAACATGACTCGAGATCAATTGTTCTTCTGATGGAATGGGTCAAAAAAAATTATCTAGTCTAAATTAGTAATAAGGGGCAGTATGGGATACCACCTTTATATTACTACTTAGGAGTACAAGTGATAAGTCCTTGCACCATTTATCTATATGGGATGAGCATTACAAATAAAATCATTCTACCATGGTGTTTGGTATGAGATAAATATCGAAATTCATAATGGGCAATGAAATCAAGACCAAGGTCAAGGTATTGACATAGCTCTAGTCAATTCCATATTTAAGGGATAGATAGCTAGACACTAGGCAGATGTATGTTGACCCCCTTGCATACAATTATTAGAACAACTTAACCGATTAGTCGAAGGTTCATTATGTTAAGGGATAGGGAAAGTAAGCATCCACCCTTTAGGTTTTATGGTACCTAAAGGATAATCTTAGTTGTGGATCAACCCTCATGCCAAAATAAGAGGATGATAAATGAGACAAGTCAATTCCACACAATGGTACCTCATACAGGATTTGGTCAATCTCATCCACTTGGGTGGATTTCTATAGCAGACTTGAAACCCAAAAGTATTTTTATATGTATGTACTGATTGTAACCTTATGGTGAAAATTCATTGGATGAAACATAATTTCTATGAACATGAAAGCTCTCTTCAGGATGAAAATATTAAACTTAAAAAAATTACCCTAGAAAAATCTTGGCTAGATTTTGAGGTACAACTAGGTGAGTAGACTTAGGTTATTACATGTGGTATCAGAGTAGTAGAGATCTTAAATTTGTAGGACTGATTAAAATTTTTGATTACATAAAATAACTTATATGTATATTAACTTACTTCTTTCACCTATAGGTCAAATAGTACAAATTTTGTGGAGTGGATATTCAATAAATCCTATGGGATGCAAGGAGGAAAAATCCACCAAAATACTTGTAAGAGGATAAAGCACATGAATAAGGAAATAAGACCCTCAATGAAAAATAATAATGAAATATTTGAATGAGCCTCCACTAAATGAGTCTGGTAGGGGGGAAGGAAACCTTACAAAAGTTGTTCAACTACTACAAACTCATATGGAGCAGCAAAGAGAATAAATGGCCCAAAAGAAAACTCATATGGCCCAACAATTGGATTTGATAGTTCAACAATAGAAATTCATAGAAGACTTGACCATAGGAAGAGAAACTAGAGGTAAGGTCAAGGGAGCACCTAGAGAACCTACAGGATCCAATAGTGGTAGGGCCAGAGCGAGTGTGAAGTTGGCCAGAAACCTAAGAAAGGTTGTAATATCCAAGTTTAATGGAGCATGTGATGGTGATGTAGTGGAGAATTGGCTATATGACATGGATTCATACTTTTCCTTGGTGATTCTATCATCCAAATCTAAAAATACTTTGATAGTTATGAACATGGTTGAAATAGTCTTGGACTAGTGGAAGACCTTTAAAAAAAGGTAAGTCATTAAAGCTACAAACCTCAAGTGAGAGGATTTTGTTAAGGAATTTAGGAATATATTCCTAACTAACCAGTATTATGTGGAAAATTTTTATTAATTTACTAATCTGTAGCAAGAAGCTATGTTAGTTAGGGAATACCATCAAAAGTATATCCAACTGCTTAAATATGCAACAAAGTATGAGATTAATGAAGAGATGAAAGTTCAAAAATTAATTCTAGGACTACATCATAGGATCAATATGGTGGTGAATATGCACAACCCTATAGATATTCCTAATTCATTTTATTTAGCATGAAAGGAAGAAGCAAACCAAGAAACCAAAAATGTATACTTTAATTATCAAAAAATATCTTAAAAAAAAAAGGATGAACTTAGGAAGTGAAAGAGTGTTGAGTTTATGAAGTGGGAGAAAGATCAAAACAATAAATCTAAAGAAGGATATCATAACAATTAGGGAGGAATAAATAGAGCTAACTCTCAGAACAATAAATTCAAGAAGGATGGAAAAATATTTTCTGGAAGATCTAATCAAAGACCAGCAAATCAGGTGAAGACTAGGGAAATTGTACCTCAAAGTAGAAATGAAGATAACAACAGGGGTAGTAGAACACCTTTAAATGGCTCTTATGTATGCCAAGGGCCCCACTATGGTAAAAAATACCTTCATCGAGCTGATATTCGCCACAATGCTCCAAAATAAGCCACTCATAGAATCTTTGCGACAACAGATAGTCCTATACTTGATGGTCAACTTACTCCTTTCTTGTTAAAAGGAAAATTTATGATAAGTATGTACATATTTTGATAGATAGTGGATCAAATGATAGTTTTATTTCCACTAAATTATTGAGGGACATACTTGAAATACCTAAGTTTTTGGCTAATGGTTTGAGGGTAGAGTACGGATTAGAGTAAACCTACAAAGTCAACCAATGTTTATTTGACCCTCTCATCAGTTTACCTCAATGAAAAACTAATTGGCAATTGTATGTGATACCTTTGCATGCCTTTAATATTATTTTGGGTGTTGACTAGATAAAATCCCATAAGGCTCTTTTGAATTTTAAGTAAATATGGGTGGAATTTATAGATGAATCTAATCAAAGGATTTGAACTCATTAGGATCATGGTGCAATTAAGCCACATTTTTTGACTGCAATGTAGATAAAGAAAGATATTATAAAGAGGATAATGGTTTTTGTAGTTAATATGAATAATAAAGAGGAGATTGAAGTGGAATCTAACCTCTTCCAAAAGCATCCTATTTTAGAAGAATTCAAGGATATATTTTTGGAGGACCTTTCAGGGTTACCTCCTCAGAGAGAGTTTGATTTTTTTGAGTTGTTACCTAGAGAAGTGTCCATTGCAAGGGTACCATCTAGGATAAATCCTATTGAGCTACAAGATGTCAATATGCAACTTCAAGATTTTTTGGAGAAAGGGCTAATAAAATTGAGTGTGTCATCATGTGGAGCTCATATATTGTTTTTTAAGAAGAAATATGGTACCTTGATAATATGCATAGACTATCAGATGTTGAATAAGGTCACTATAAAAAATATGTACTCTTTACCTATAATTGATGATCTCTTCGATTAATTGAAAGGAGCAACCATATTCTCAAATATTGACCTAAGATCTAGTTATTATCAATTAAGGATTTAAGAAGAAGATACTTCTAAAATAACTTTTAGAATGAGTTATGGATATTTTGAGTGTATAGTCCTACCCTTTGGGCTAACTAATGCCCTAGCCACATTCATGAATCTCATGAATAGAATTTTTAGAGAGCAATTGGATAGATTTGTGCTCATGTTTCTAGATGATATTTTGATCTATTCCAAGAATAAGGAGGAACATGATCAACATATGTGAACTGTACTTGAGATTCTTAGAAAGAATCGGTTATATAGAAAACTATCAAAGTGTAAATTCTATACTTCACAAGTACAATATTTGGGGCATATTGTCTCTATTGAAGAGATTGCAGTCAATCCCAATAAAATAGAAGCAATTATTGATTGGTCTGCATCTATGAACGTGATTGAGTTGAAAAATTGTATGGGAATTATAGGCTATTATAGGTGATTTGTCAGAGGATTCTCGAGGATTTTCCAACCTATAGTAAACCTTAAAAGTAAAGGTAAAGGTTGTATATGAATAGAGTAGTGTGAGGAGGCTTTTCAAATTTTGAAAGAAACATTGACAACTGTATCAATTTTACAATAACCTGATCCTAATAAGAAGTTTATAGTTTATACCAATGCATCAAATGAAGTATTAGGAGAGGTTTTAACCCAATATGATATGGTTATTGCCTTTAAATCAAGAAACATTAAGAGACATGAGGTGAATTACACCACTCATGAATTAAATTTGGAAGTTGTGGTACATGCCCTTAATATTTGGAGACACTATTTGTTGCGGAAACCATTCGAACTAAAGACATATCACCAGATTTTAAGATACATTACTCAACCCCTTTTGAATTTCAGGAAACAATACTAGATGGGGTTTCTAGCTGAGTATGATTTTGGCATTGAGCATATTAAGGGTAAGGAGAATAAGGTTGTTGATGCCTTGAGTAGAATAGGGTGCATTATTGCAATTTCAACATTTTATTATGATTTGTTAGATTAGATTAAATATTTGTAGCAAAAGTATAATTTTTTCTATTTGTGTAATGCTCCCATTAAGCAAGAACTTGAAAAAGATACATGTTTTGTACATAGATATGACTTGTTGTGTTATAAATACAGATTGGTTATTCCAAAAATGGGTGGATTGAGAGAAACAATCCTTAATGAGGAACACAGTACTCCTTATTTAGTGCATCCTGGAGGGCAAAAGATGCACGAGAACTTGAGAAAGGCCTACTATTGGCTAGGTATGAAAAAGGACATCACTAATTTATGTCGCCAAGTGCTTGGAGAGCCAAAAAGTGAAAGGGAACACTTACATCCGATAAGTATATTATACCCACATGAAACACCTACACAGAAATGAAAAGTGGTTTCAATGGACTTATAGTGGGTTTGCCTAAAACAAGGTTTAGGCATGATGCAATCCTAGTAGTAGTGGATAAGTTAACCAAGGTTGCATATTTTATACCTGGTAATGTGCAAGATAATGTACCTTCTATAGCGATAAAGTTCACCACACAAGTGGTGAGACTACACATATTCCCAAAAGTCATAATTTGTGATAGAGATTCTTGTTTTACCTCTAAATTTGGTAGGCTTTTCATGAAGCCCTAGGAACTAAATTGAATATCATTTCAACCTATCACGCTTACACATATGGATAAAATAAGAGGGTGAATCAAGTATTATAAGATATGTTGAGGATGTAGTGTATGGATCAACATACCAAATGAGAAGATTACTTATACCTAGTTGAGTTCGCATACAATAATAGTTACCATGCATCACTAGGTATGGCACCTTTTGAAGCCCTGTATGGAATAAAATGCATGAATCTCTTATATTGGGATAATCTAGAATATTGGATAGTGATCAGACTAGAAAATATAAAAGAAATGGAAGATCAATTGACAAGACTTTAGTAGAAGCTGAAAGAGGCTGCATACCACCAAAAGAGCTACGTAGACCTCAAAATAACACCAATAAAATATTCTATAGGATACAAAGTGTTCTTAAGGGTGAAGCCAACTAAAAGTTATATAAAATATTCCAAATTTGACACGAGATATACGGGTCCATTTGAAATTGTGGGTGTGATAAGCCTTGTTGCATACAAACTTGCTCTACTACCAAGCTTATCCAAAATCCATAATGTCTTCCATGTGTCCCTCTTTAGGAAGTACATTGCTGACCTTACTCATGTTTTGGATATTTCCAATTTACAAATGATTGATTTGCTAAAAATTGAAGTTTAACCTATTCATATACTTGGTTTTAGGACCAAGAACTTGAGGAAGAGGAACATAGAGCAATGTCGGGTCCAATGGGACCACTACTTGAATAGAAGTACCATGTGGAAGAACATGGCATATATGCAACAACAATTTTTTTATCTATTTTAATAGGTAAAAATATTTTAAAATATTTTATATGGTTTGATGATGTATATATATGTATATGGATATAAAACTGGATACTGAGTAGAGTAGTTTTGAATATATTTTGTATTGTTGAGTAGAGTAGCTTGCTTATATTATGATGTGTGTTTTGATTTATGCTTGTAATATGGGCTAATGCATTATGAAACATCATGTGAATGACTTCGAGTTTGAACTGTTGATGGATAGTGAATGAGCATGGTTACATAATGTATGATTTATGAATGTGATTCATTTACTATTATTTTTGGATACATGAATAAATATGAAAATACATATGTTTCATTTTTCTCTTACCTTATACAAAAAATAGAGACTATATTTGTTTCTAGTGGGGGAGGATGTAATGACCCTCCTCACATAACCATTGATTATAAATTAATTACTGATTTGTAATTACCTTTTCCTCTAGAACGTGGTACTACTTATGTCAATTGTGTATGTAGGACCAGGTATACGCTTTCCACTAACAAGGTTGGTCGATGAAAAAGGTAAGAGGAAAGTGATGATTCATCCAATGAGTACATGAAAAATAATAATATTATATTTCATATAGATGCATTGGGAAAGGGTTACATCATGTGTGAATCTAATTTTATGTTTATTTTTGTTGTTTAACCATGATATGGAGTTCATTTAGTTTCTTGGTCAATGTAGATGCTTAATAAATGAGAGTCCTATCCTATTAAATTATATCACAAGTAATGATTGGTGATATGTTTTATTTTTTATTTTTTAATATAATAAGGTACAATAGAATATAATACAAAGATAATGAAATAAGGAAAATAAGAAAGAGGATCACTATGTGCTTCTTTGGTGTGGGCGGATCAAGAGAGAAGGGTACCAAAAACATCTTTTTATGATTATAATTAACCTCCACTAACTAAAAAGAGTGAAATGATAGTAAAATTAGTAGGAGGATTGGAGAGGAATATAGAAGAGAGAAAAATAAAAGATAGATGATTTTTGGTATTATTCTAGGTGTTACTAGTTCATGTGGGGATTGCATGTGTGAGAATAAATTCGTCTGAAGAGTTTCTCATGTTTTCTTTGTTCGAATATTAACAGGTCGGTTGCATTTATCCTGATTTTTGGTCAGTAATCTACACCTAATGGAAGTATTGTACACCTTGTGGACTAGACCAACATTGAGAGACCAAATGGTAACATAGCTCAATAGCTAGTCTTCGAAGTAGGTCAGTCCCTTACAACTTCAAATAAGACTAATAGAATTTAAATAAAACAAAGAACAAAGTAAATGAAATAAAATGATAGTGAGTTAAAGTGGGTAGATAAGCTACATCGAGATATATGTAGGCAGTAACGAGAGGTACACTCACATACACAATTATCTAATAGACCAGTTAATGCATTCCAACTATTATCATTTATATTTAGCAATATGTTTGTAAATTCCAAAGTTGATAAGTAAAAATCCAAAATCCATATAGCATAATAACAACTAATTCATTCACTAGTTTTAGTAGAAAATCACAAACATGAAAAATACATACTTATGTGGAATGATATAAAGACCATACAATGCTTTATCTATATTAATGAACTCCCAGTCCTGCATACAAATTGTAATAGCTTATATCTGACCCTTAAAATGGGTTACATTTAGTTTTTTAAAGTTGAAATATAGGCCTTCCTTCTTACACTGGGTGGGTTCATTTATGCACGTCGTACCTCTTGGGCCATGGAATATTAATTCTTTGACTACCTACAATATTTGATCAAGTCTTTCAAGGAACTAGGTACATTGTCAAATGATCTTCATTAATTATATCCCCTTTTCTTGGCTCTATCTTTGTTGGTGTGGCTATACCTCTCTCAATCATGGTCAGGGTTATGCATAGTGGCTATTTATCACCAAATTTGCTAAAATTAGGATTTTAAAAATTTGGAATTGACTAATATTTGGGACCCTTGACCGGGGCCCATTAGCCAAAAATTTCTAGGTGTAAATTTTTTGGGTCAATTCACCCCAATTTTATAATAATTTTACCATTTTAAGTTTAAATTTCCAACATTAACCCTAATAATAGTGAACCTTCTACATGCATTTAGACACTATTCGGTTGGATTTTGAAACTAATTCGTCAAATTTTTATAAATACATTTTGGGGCTGACCCCTTATGCATAATTCTGATCATGGTCCTATCTATAGTGGTGGGTTATTAATTCTTCCTGCAACACACCTCCTTTTGACTACATCGTATTAGTGAGGGACCTTGTCCTTGGGATTTTATGTAGGGCTTCAATAGGTACACCACAGTGTCTAGTTACCAACATTGAATGCAAACGATAATGCCTCAGAGATAGGCTCAAGACCTAGGCTATCATCAACTTTGACCAACCCCTACCTTTCTTTATAGTGACTTAGCCTCAAACGAGATATTTTGGGTGTCTTTGCAGGTGACAGCTCACCTTACTTTTTTTTTGGTATATAAGATACTATAGCATTAATACCGGGTTTTATAGGTTGACCCAAAACCTTTTACAAAAATCAGCCCAGGGTTGTTGATGAACATGTCCTTACTAAGGATCCTATATATGTAAAATATACATGCCGCAAAAGCCATTACATCCGGTAAGGCACATAGCTTGTTATCAAAAAGAAACTTCCCATACAACATTTTGGGTATACCCCGAGAAAACACACCTGCTTCATAATTACAAAAAAAATAAACAGACAAAAATCCCTTCCTTGAAACAGTGGAGAAACAAAAAGTTGCAGACACACATAGCTGAGTACTAAAAAAAACTCCCACAAGCTCTATATTGACAGTTACTCTTAATAATTCTTTGTTAATTGCTTTCTTCTATATATGACATGCTTTGGGACCACATCCCGTCTTGGCCAATAAGCCTTGGAGAAGTGAACCTGCAAGCTAGATTTATGGCGTTGGCTATCTGGTGGTCCACGTGGCTCTGGTTCAAAGTCTTATATTGTCATTTCTTTCCTGCCCTATGATTATCAACCAACCTCAAATTACTAAGACAACTAGAAGCCATGTTATCTGACATGTGACTGTCCCCATTAGTATTTGTGGTATTTCCAAGTAGCATCCACCAAGACTGACAACTCGGATAATTTTTATTGTGAGTCCATTTCAAAAAGATACGGGAATAATCATAGCCTTTGAACTTACAGTGTCTTCCCTATTTCTAAATTTGACTATAATTCTTGGCATTCTTGTTGAATAAACTCCTCTACTTCACTCGGGACACCGTGTTCCCATTTGAAAAGTTTGTCACCATCGACACCCAAATTGGCTAGCTTATCAACAACTTTGTTAGTTTCCCAAAGACATGTTGGGATTTTCTGTCCTGTCTTCCCTGGAAAAGGATCCTAGCCTCTTCAACAATTGTTTTAATCCTCCAAGGAGGTGTTTTCCAATTATTCAGGAGATTTATAACATGCATTGAGTATCCTTCTATGATCAAATTACCTTCTAAATCTTGAGTCATTTGAAGGCCTCTCGACATAGCTCTAGCTTCAACTTCATTGTTCGTAATTTTTCCCAAATATTCGAAAAATGCAAGCATCATATTCCCATTATTATCTTGCATAATGCCACCAGTGCCTACTCTATCGAGATTTTCCTTAGTCGCTCCATAAAAATTAAGCTTAAACCAACCTGTAGGAGGTGGGGACCACTTAACATTGGCTCTAGGATTGACTACCCTAGGCACAGACTCATATAACAAGGTTAAGCTTAAATATTGAGCAATTGTGGTCTCCTTTAGATGAGGTTTACGACTATCAAAAGGGATAAGGTTCACATTCTCATTGGCAAAGGATAGGATCCTGAAAATGATAGTTTTATGATCATGGATAGACTCATTAAAGACTTTATGGTTCCTTTCTAACCACACCTACCAAAGATAGTGCTGGAGATAAATTTTCCACATGTATCTAAGAATTTGGCTTGAAAAGGGGTAAGTCCACAGGATGAAAAAATCAAGTACGATGGCTGGTTTAACCCATGAAATATTGAAGGCCTAAAAAACCCCACTTAGGATAGTCAAGGAAAAAGGGCACTCAAGTAAAATGTGATAAATGGTCTCCCAATTAGCCCTGCACAGATAACAACGATTAGTGATACAAATACCTTTATGCATCATATTATCAATTGTTAGAATTCTTCCTTGGATAACCAGCCATGAAAAGACTGCAATTTTTGGAATTAAATTTTTTATCCAAACTAAGTCCTTTTGGAGGACAAAATCCTCGTCATCAAGCAGAAGCTTGTAAGCTAATTTAACAGTGAACTGTCCATTTTTCGTAGGAGCCCAGGTCACTTGATCTTCCTTGGGTCTCATGGGGATAAATTGTTGTCTAAGAATGTTACAAATATCATTTGATTCCACTTGAAATCCTTGAATCCTTATTTGTTTCCACTTCATTCTGCCTATGTCCTCAACCATATAATCGGATACTTTTTTGCCAATGATTTCTTTCATGATATCTCTGATTCAGGATAAGTTAGGATATTGCATTAGTGGTTCATCCTTAGCCCACCTGTAATTCTAGAAATTTATCCTCTCACCATTGCCTAAAACCCATCTTAAACCTTTTTTGATGATTTCCTTACAATTGAGAATTGCTTTCCAAAAAGCAGAACCTCTGATTGGAACTGAGTCACTTAGAAATTCTATATTTTGAAGATACTTTCATTTGATGATAGTTGTCCATTCATTTTCTTCACCATAAATGAGGCACCACACCTACTTAGCTAGTAAAACTAAATTCATATGAGCAATTCTTCTCATATATAAGCCCCCATTTTCCCTGGGTCTACACACTTTGGTCCATCCTACAAGGTGTATCCTTTTTTTCTCCTCTTATCCAGTCCATAAAAATTCTTTTTGGAGTTTCTCAATTTTTTGGAAAAACTTCACATGGACTTTGAAAATGGAGAGGAAATAGACTGGAATGCTTTGAAGAGAGGCCTTAGTGAGGGTCAACTTTCCTGCTTGAGATAGAAGATGACCTTTCCATCCAGCAAGTTTTTTTTGAATTCTTTCAATAACCCTATCACACATTGACTCTCTCATAGAACCAATGAGAATAGGGAGAACAAGATACGAAGTGGGGAGGTTTGCTATATCACACCCTAAAATTTTTGCAATCGTTCCTTTCCTTTGAATGGGGGTATTCAAGAAATATAACTTGCTTTTATTGAAATTAACTTTTTGACCAGAAGCATCCTCGTAGAGTTGCACGATGTATTTAATTTTTTTGGCCTCAACCACCGACACCTTAGTCAATAGAAGGTTATGATATATGAATTGTCGGTGAGAAAAAATGCTAGTGAGAGATGTTGCCTTGATTCTTGATATTAGCCTTGAACTACAAGTATTTTTTATGGTTATACCTAAAGCTTCTACCACAATGATGAATAACATGGGGCTGATAGGGTCCCCCTACCAAATTCCTCTATGACTTTAAAAGTAACCAGCAGTTGTTCCATTAACCAGAATCAAGAACCATGCTTTAGAAATGTTTTCTTTGATCAAATTAACCCATTGGTGGTGCAAACCAAACTTAAGGAGGATAACAATCAGAAAGTCCCAATTTAGCCTGTCAAATGCTTTGTTCATATCAAGCTTGAGGGCAAAAATAGACCTATTAGTATTCTGAGTAAAGTGCAGAGCTTCATGAACTGTGATAACTCCATACAAGATTGACCTGCCCTAGAAAGAGCTTCCCAGGAACATATCTATGATGTGGGGTATAACATCTCTCATTCTATTTGCAATGGCTTTAGTTAGGATCTTGTAAGAAACATTGCACAAATTGATTGGCCTAAAGTCAACCATAGATTTAGGGGTTTGCTTCTTAGGAATTAGAGAAATAAAAGTAGATTTGAGACCTTTTGGGATATGATTGCTTTCTTTGAATTCTCTGACAGCAAAAATTACATCCTCACGATGTCCCAAAAATCTTGATAGAAATGAGGGGGAAAACCATCGGATCTTGGGGTTTTCTCTGGATCCATGCTAAACAAGGCTTCCTTAATTTCCTCATAAAAAAATGGATTTAGAAGCTTAAGGTTTAGATCCTCATTTATTATGCTAGGAATGGATTACAAGATAATATCTTTGGCCTCCTCATTACACTGTGATTCTTGACCAAGTATAGAATTGAAATAAGTTACTGCCTCCTTTCTGATTTTTGTTAAGTCCTGAGTAATAGAACCATCTGCTTTGTTTAAATTTTTTATCTTTTTATTGCTTCTATTTCTAAGCATGGTGACATGAAAAAACTTATAATTTGAATCTCCATATTTCAACCAAATATCCCTTGATTTTTTCCTCCAATAGATTTCCTCACAGGCCAAAATGTTATGAAACTCTGCTATTTTTGTATGTTTCTCCTGCCTAGTAGTTTCATCAACATCACCATGTTGAATCCTCTGATCAATTATCTTCAAACTTTCAAAAAATTGCTTTTTATTTTCAAAGAGGTTCCCAAAGAACTCTTTGTTTTAAGTTCAAAGCTTTTCCTTAACAAAATTTAATTTTCCAGCAAGTTTAAAAACTGTAGTACCCTTGACAGGCTGCTGCCACCACTAAATTAAGTTATCTCTAAAACTGGAATGTTTGATCCACATAGATTGAAATATGAAAGTTTTCTTGAAGGATAGAGAGTTAGGGATCTCTAACAAAATGGGATTATGATGAGAGGTAATTTTAGGAAGGGCTTGCAGGGTAGAATCACCGAACAGAGTTGTAGCCTCCTTTGATAGAAAAAAAAATTGTCAAGCCTTTCTTGAATGAGATGACACCTTATCCGTCGATTGCTCCAGGTATAATTCACTCCTCTAAGTTTTAAATTTATCAACATGTTGGATTTCACAAAGTCATTGAACTCATCCATGCTCCTGATAGGTGGTCCATTTCCACCTATTTTGTCTGAAGGGTAAAAACGAGTGTTAAAATCCCCAGCAAAAATCCATGGGACATTATGGAAGATTTCACTCAGATTTCCTAAGTACTCCCATAGTAGATCTCTTTGTTTAATTGAAGTCAGGGCATAAATATTTGAAAGGATCCACGACCTGTTGCTATTTATTTCCTTAAATAAAACACTAATAACCCTATCATATTTCTGAATAATGGTGCCTTCTACTATCCGGGGATCCCACAAAGTCATAAGGCCTCCAAAAGCTCCTCTGGATGATTTGCAAACCATATCCCCTTGATTCCATATTTTTTTTGCTACTTTTTTTGACTGAATCTCATCAGTTTTTGTTTCTTGCAACATGATAATAGTTGGATTCACTTGATTTCTTATTGCATCGACTTCCTTGTGTTGGGGCAGGCCATTGAGGCCTCTCACATTCCATGAGAGGAACTTTATTTATATTATTTGGGATTTCTTCCTCTCCCCCTCCCTTGAGGGGGTTTTCCTAATATGTTGTCTTCAGAATCCGGAATAACCTGTTGAAACAAGGTTCTCTATTTTCCATTGGCAATGTCATTATCAGTTTTAATTTTTTGATGCTCAGCATTTGATATTC
The DNA here is from genome assembly GCA_028583015.1 of Wollemia nobilis. Lineage (NCBI taxonomy): Eukaryota > Viridiplantae > Streptophyta > Pinopsida > Araucariales > Araucariaceae > Wollemia > Wollemia nobilis. Next base: position 2,246,522 of record JAQPPZ010009575.1, read on the forward strand.
TCCCTCTCCTTTTTTCACTGCCAAAATATATAGGATAATTCATAGTGCTCTTGTTTTTTTTAGGACTAAACTGGGGGGAGGCAATTTATTGTAGAATCAGACTACCATATTCCTCATTCTGAAGAGTTTCACATATCTACACCCCTACATCCAAATATTCTCTTTTTTTCCTGTATTCCCCTGTTCTGCGGGACAACCCCTCATTAGGATTCACCTATCTCCTAGTGATGATGTTAGGGAGATGAGATTTTTTATTTTCCAATGCCTCAACTTTCTTCCTAAGTTCTTCAGCATTAGGGTTTGGCTTTGGGATGCCCACTGGGCTTGAAGTATTTTCAACTCTTGTAATCTCACACAGGTGGTATTTTTGGGTACTTCCACCCTTAGTGATATTAAAAATATCCACCCTAACTATGGCGTGTGCCTATGTATGGCTCCACACAAGTTAAAACAAGATAATTAGGATGAACTCGCCCCTTGTCTTGTCAAAAACCTTCACCCAAGTTGGGTGAGGAGATTTGTGGCTTTTATTGTTTTACCCGCCCATTAGAGCTTGCCACCTTAGGTGAGGTGGGATTATGGTTTGGGTGGAACATATATTTATGAGAAAAATCTTTGTCCCATCATATCCCACCCTAGTATTTGGGCCTTCTTCTTAATTTAGGTAGAATTTAGTGCCACTACATTATTTTCCCTACATTCTTGGTGACTTTTGGGGCCCCTTTACTTGTGAAAGAGGGTGAACCCATGCTTCCAGCTTGATCAAAAGTTTAAAATCAAAAATTAAATCAAAATTCTATTGGGTTGTAGAGTCAATCAAAACAAGGATTTTTTTTACAAAAATGAACTTGGCCTGATGGGGAATTTGACCCTACCTAGAAGTCATCTACAGCAGTGGATTTGCCTCACTACTTATCCCTCCCTCTAGAAGATTCAGCCTATGATATCACCTTTGTAGGGGTTTTACATTCAAACCTTTACATATGTGTTTCCATTCCTTGGCCATGGGAAGGGACACATTCTTGAGAAACTCACTGATATCTTCTAGTCGATTCAAGCTTCTGTAAGGAATATTCACATAGTTCCCTACCACATCTTCTCCCTTGGCACTGAAACCTAAGAATTTTAGGAGGATATCCATAATTTTTTTTACCTCCACGGGTTCACTGAGTTCATCAATATCTTATTGGTCTTGCTTCAGAGCTTCAAATCGATTTGTCAGATTTTTTGCTGAGAAGAATTGCTTGCTACTCTCCTAGAACCCTGGTGAACCAAGTTATCTTAGTTCTGTATTTATGGAATTCATCTTCTACACCTCCTTTTTAGAACCATATAAATTTCTTTTCTTTCATAGTAAAGTTCCATGACGTAGAGCACATGATCAATACAATGCCTATGGAATCCTTTTCCTTCTCTAAGTAATCCACCAGGATGGAACTTATTCATCTGAATATTACCCTTATAGATAAATATTGGGGTCCCATGCCATGAACTACCTATCCCTTATTTTTTGCTTCCTCCTCTGTCCATTTTGAGATTGACAATACGTTGAAGAGCCTTCTTGTGAAAGTGGAAAGTACTTTGATCATAACATCTTTTACCTTTTATTTAGATAAAAATAATTTACATCTCCTACCCAAGATTTGGAAATCATTGACCCACGAGGTACATTCCTTTCATTTTTTATATTGACCAGAGTTTTATCCAAGGTGCTTTGTAGTTACTGTGACCTGGTTTGTACCTCAACCTCTTGTTTATTGGTTGTTTCTTGAGTAGTTTGGAACTTTGCTTTCCATGCCTAAATTTCCTCATCCTTTTCTTATAGAACTTTCTAGGAGGCAACCTTGGGATGTGGTCTGACACATGTATCGAGCAGTGATTCGAGACACTACTTCAAGTATCATGATGATAATTTATCCCCATACTTATGTATTAATTTCACCTATCCATTATCAAAATATGTGGAGGTGCTCCTACTCATTGATTGGCATGCAACCATTCTAGATTAGTGTTTCCTTGTTTTTAAAAAATACAGTTGTACTCCTCATCATCATATGTGAACTTTTGGGGTGGGACTTGAGGTCTCTTTGGGGTGGTGCATCATGATTCTAATAATATGTTCAATTTCAAATGAGGGTGTGCTTTCATATTCCCAACTTAATTATAATATTCTCCTTTTCTTCACCCAAAGTGGGTGGTCCTTTTAACTTGGTAGGTCATAATATTTTTTTGCTATTTTTTGCCCTGCTTAACTCTTTTAGTAGCTACCCCCTTTTTATTTTCTACCGTAACTGGCCATCCACTATAGTGGTTGTATTTTGGTTGATATGATGATATTTCACACTAGATGCAAGCTTAGGACAAAATTTTAAAAGCCAACTAAAGCCTTCTAAAAGAAACAATACACAAAATAAAATAAAAAATTATTTACATATGTACATTTTAGGCTCAAGAGGTGTTAAGCATAGTGTTTAAGATACTGAAAATTCACAAGAATGGGTAGAAGCCTTCCCTCCAAATCCTATAGCTGGTATGCATTTAAATTTTTGGAACTCTGGACAAGGTATGGGCCTAAATAGAATGAATCAAATTTATCATGTGTCCCTGGCTTTACCCATATTACATCCCATTTCAGGATCAGGTCCCCTTCGTAGACTTTTTTGGGCATGGCCTTCTTATCAAATCAGTAATTAATTATGCCTTGATAGTGACGTAGGTTATCATATGTTGTATTATGCTCTTCCTCCAGTTGTAAAAGTTGGGATAACCTATTTTCGATGGTAGGAACATTCTCTATTTCTATATCATTGATAAAACTTGGTATGGGAAGTTCTACATTGATCAGAAGGATCACCTCCCTTCCATATACTAGCACATAGGGGATGTCTTTAGTGCCTTCTTAGGGGTAATTAAGTCTACCCATAGCACTTGATCAAGCAAGAGGTGCCATGTTCTAGGATTACACTCTATATTGCATTTGATTATCTTCAAAAGGTTCTTGTTGGTAGATTCAACCAGACCATTTCCTTATGGATAATAATTTGAAGATGCATTCCAATAGATTCCATATTTTCTAGCAAACTCCAAAGTTTTGGCTCCTATAAAATGGGTATCATTATCGGTTACAATGGTGGAAGGGATGCCAAACCTGGTTATTAGTCTTTCCAGGAAATCTACCATCGTTTGTTTATCAACATGTTTAGTGGCTTCTACCAAATTCCACTTTATGAAGTAGTCAGTTGTTGTGAGCACATACTTATGACCCACTAATTATTTTGGATTGATTTCACCAATAAATTCCAACCCCCATTGCTGGAATGGTTCTTCTGCTATTACCTTCTATAGGGTGAGAGCAACATGTATAGTTTTCTCTGTGAATCTATGATATTTTTCACATGACTAGACCTATTTGAATGCGTCAGAGAACACTATTAGCTAGTAAAATCTAGTCCTTAATATTTTTATAATTGTGGTTTATCCTGAATAAAGTCCTAAAAATATGCCATGAAACTCCTTCAAGACTTATTGAATCTTGTTTTATGGTATACATTTGAGAAGCACACCATTGAAACTTTATCGGTAGATGACATCATCGACCATTACATAGTTTATTTATTGTAGTATGTACCTTCTCCTTTGTGAGGCCATGAGTCCCTCTGGATATTCCTCTAATTCAAAATAATGAATTAGTTCATCAATCCATGTTACAATCGCTTACCGATTGTCTTCATGTTTGGTAGGGCAGTCCTCCTTCATAAACACATTTGAATGCTCCACCATAGAGTGAGCTAGATGCTAAAAAAGGGTCTTGCCCCTTGCTAGTTTTTTTGGTTGGATTTCTACATCAAACTCCTAAATTTTTGACATCCAACCAATTCTTCCCTCACCCAATTCTCCTTGTATAATGAAGCTTCTAACATCCGGATGCACTATGTATGCTAGGATTTTTCTTTGAAATAATAAATACTTAAATTTCTTGAGATATTTCATGATGGCATATACCTGCCTTTCAATAAAATTATATCTCTCCTCATTTTACTATAAGGTTTGACTAAGGAAGATAATTGGTCTTTCATTACCGTCTTTCCCATTTTGAGTGAGTACTGTAGCATAACTTTCCTATACCCCAAACACATATAGGATGAAATATTTAGAATAATATAGATTGATTAGGATAGGGGCTCTTAAAATTTCTTTTTTTATTCCTCTAAAATATTCTCACCGAGCCTCTATCCATTCAAACTTTGCATTATTTTTTGGTATTTCAATCATGGGCTTGATTATTTGAGCGAAGTCAAAAATGAATTTTTGCACAAAGTTGATTTACCTAAAAAAATGATTGAAGTCCTTTCTTGTTCATTCATACAGGCAGTTCCAGAATGGCTTTTACTCTATTAGGATCAATAATTGTTTTGACATAATGTGCTCTAATAGCTTACCCTTTTGAACAGTGAACATTGATTTCTTAGGATTCAGTGATATCCCAAATTCTTTGTATTTCTCAAAAATTTGAGCTAGGTGCTCGATATGTTGCTCCTTATTATGATAAAATATTGTTATATCATATATATATATATATATATATATATATATATATATATATATATATATATATATATATATATATTATGATCACCTTATTTACCAGTTCTCTAAATGCTATATCCATTGCTCTTTGGAAGGTAGCCCCTACGTTTGAAAGTCCAAATGGCATGCGATGATATATAAAGGTTTCCCATTTTATGGTGGAGGTTATTTTATATTGGTCTTCATCTCAAGCCCATATCTTATTTAAACTTGAGAAGCCATATAATATGGAGAACCTCTCTACTCCTACTACTATATGTAGTATTTGGTCAATTTAAGGTAAGGATAGTGATCCTTAAGAGATACTTCATTTAGGCTACGAAAATCCATGCATAGCCTGATATCTCCATTCTATTTCCTAACAAGGATGAGTTTTGATTAATGGGATGGATTATTTGAGTATTTTTAGGATCTCCTATTTCATCAACACCTCAAACTTTGGATTAACTGGTGTCTATTTTTGTCTAACTAGCTTTGAGCCAAGATCTAGCTTGATGGTATGTTGAATGGTGTACTTATCATAAACTTTCAGGTCATCATATGTCCAAGCTATAATGTCATAATACCTCCTACACAACTTTTGAATGTCATTTAACTCTTCTTTGAAATATTTTGTACTAATCTTCAAATATTTTCTTGGGGCTATCAGGATATCCTTAGATTCTGTCATAAATTTTGATCATGTGGCCTACCTGGTAATAATTACTATCAAAAAATCTTTCCAATATGATTAGCCCTTTTGGGATGTGGTTTTTCTTTAATTGAATAAAATATTCTTCTTCTTCTTGATATTCATCTTTCACATATTTAGTAGAATAATTCATCTCCAGGATGAGGAAATCCACTATCTGTTCATCATTCTCAAAAACTTTCCAAAAAATATCCTTATTTGGTATCGAAGGTCGATATACCAACCCTATTGCCTTAGGTTTGGATATAGCATTTGTTATAGGATAGTAATTAGAACCTATAACCACCAGGGTATCAACATGAGTATTCTGGTCTCTAGGTATAGCTTTGATGTTGAGAGATTTAAAATATTCCAACAGATCCCATACTCAATTACTGTATGCCCTAAGATATTGTTGTTTGTTTACATATTTTTTAGTGATTTAAAATATTACCAACTTAGAATCACTAAATGTTTGTAAATTCTTAATCCCTAGCTTCTCAACCTCTCTTAATCCTAAGCATAAGGCTTCATATTCTACTATGTTATTAGTGTAGCTCCAGGTCAACCTATAGGAAGAGATTTTTTGATCTCCTATCAGTACAACCAACACCACTCGCACTCATGTGCCATTATTGTACCTGGATCCATCGAAGTATAGCTTCCACATCTAGTCTTATGCTTGAGTGGGGCTCTTCTTTGATTTCTTATCATCTGGTTTTTTATGGCATAGATACCGATCCTTATATTTATCATAGCATTGAAATATTTTAGAGAAAAATGATCCTCAATTTGTAGTTCATCTTCTTCCATCATCTCCTCCCCTTTAATAATGATGCCAACTATTTTCACATACTGGTATTCTTCATCAAGCCTTTCTATATAAAATGAAGAGGGCTTCTCCGAAAAAATTTTACCCTTATACCTTTGAAAGAAATCTGCATGTGGGAGAAGCCCAATGAGAGGTATCCTCCTACCTTAGTAGTGAATTACCTGGAGAGACACATTCAAAAGTATGGTTCCAGATCCACCACTACAATCTCTTTCATTACAGTAACCTGAGGTAGTTTGTGCAACACCATAAGGATATCTTTTACTACTCCTAAAGTTTTAAATGGAGTTTCATCCAACTGCAAGACTCTAGGATAATTTATTGTATATTCCATACCCATGATATCACATACTGCCTTAGGCATCACCATTGTAGTAGCTCTTGAGTCTATTATGCAACTGTGCACTACCCATCCTTCACTATGATTGGTAACAAGAAAAGTTATTATTGGTAGATCATTTATATAGATACAAAAAGTGGAAAAGGTCCTTTCAACTCCTTATAAAAAATGTAGGTACTAAGTGTTTGAAAACTGGATATAATAGAATATTTTTAATAGAATCATTTTTGTGTATATATAAAGAAAACCTTATCCTAATTAGTAATATAAAATACCCTATGAGTATCTCAAAAACTAAGTTAATAAATAAAGGCATGAGGATCCAACCTAGACCAACAAGTCAATGTAAGAAATTTTATACATAGTAAAATTAAAATTCCAATAAAGATGCATAAGAAATGTATTTAGCATAAATTATACTATGCAATAACATATCTTTGCCCATATCTAGGTCAAACAACCTAAGCTAAAAAGGCTTTAGTCAAATTTTTTACCCTAGTGATCTTAATTTCATTGGACTCATAGATAGACTAAACATAATATTCAAGTATACTTTTGAAGGGAATGAATATAATAAAATATCCCACTAAAGTAAAGTTATATTTTTTAAAATAAAATATTATCATATTCAATTATAAAATATAATATAAGACATAGATTATCATCTTGTTAAATACCTTGATATAAATATTTTAATATTGTTTGGAAACTAATGCTAAAGTCATTTACTACCTTACAATTGACATGTGGATAACAACTTAACTATACTTATAGCCCTAGTTACTTTAGAGATTAAAAACATTAAAAATACTTAAACTAGAGGTGGAATTAATATGTAATCATTTCTAATTTATAGGATGTGTATTTATGAACATGCTAATTAACACATTGCAACATGTGTTGGACAGTTTGAGTCCCTAAGCTGAAATGTTGTCATTGATGTCAATAGAGCAATAAATGTCAAAAGGATCTATGAAGGGTTTTTGTGAAAACCAATGCAGGGAAAATAAAAGGTTTTATTTAAAACCATGGACAACATACTTGATCTGGATTTTTCTTAAAACCCATAATGGGCTTTCGTTTCGTCGAAATAGGTGCCCCGATGATAGAGTTATTTGAGTTTTAATGTTTGGTTTAAATTTTAATTATTTAATATTTAAATTTAAATTCAAATAGAAATTTTCCCGCCGACGTCATCATGCAAATACAATTTTAATATTTCCACCAATGTCTTCAAAGTGTTATTAAACACTATATAAAGGGGTGTCAATTAAACCAAATAATCATCCTTGCTCTTGTGTGTTAATTGCCTTGGAATTCGAAAGAGCTCGTGCGAATTGTTGAAAAGGAAGCAGAGAAGAAAGCGCAGTGATTTGGAAATCTCAAATGTGGTATGAGGCGTGGTGCATTGGCGTATCAATTTTGCTAAGACTGTGGGCAGCGTAAATATCAGGGATTGAATCCCCTTGACGGCAACGTGTGGGAAGCACTTTGGCGCTTTGTCCTTTGTGGTAGGTAGAGGAAGATTAAAGTTCCGTTTGGCCTTTGCTTTTCCAATGAGAGCTTTGGCTTGGTTGGAATATTAGTCACGGCTAAGTTGCTCACGGTGTGTGGCAGATGGGGGTTCGAATCTCCTTGAGAGGTATTTACGTTTTTGCCTTTCATAATTTTTATTAGCCCTAAAGTTTGGAGTTATAAGGTATTTAATGGGAATTAAATTTTATCATTAGGGCTGTGATTATTATCACAAAAGCATATTTGATTTATGTTTTATTTTTATGGAAATGGAGAATTGATTTTAGGAGAAATAAGGAGTTGTTGTTAAAGTGATTTTGATATATTTATTGTGGGTTATTATTAATAAGGGTTTTTATTAAAATAGACTTTGGTGGATGTGTTTACGAAGTTGGAGTGAAAAGGGTGTAAATTAAGTTATGCTTTTATTGTGATTATTTAAAATACCACTAACCCTTATTAATATTGAAAAGAAAAGTTGTGATTAGACTTTGGCAGATTTTGTGGACAACTTATTGGTATCAAAAATGTATGGGCACATTCTTCTATTGATTTTTTATGGTGGTTGATTTCTAAAATATTATTGGAGAGAAAAGGATTGATTATTGTATCGCTCCAAATTTTTTGCATCCTTACCTTCAAGCTATAGGATCCGCGCCCGAAAGGGGGATGCGAGAAGGATGGGACAATACCTCGGACTGAGAGGCCCTTTGAAGGTCGCGCCTCTCGGGGGAGGGGTATAAGGGTGAATTTTCGATGGATGGTGGGTTCACCAGGAAACTTTTGAGTGGCAGTTTCCACGCCTAGGTTGAGAATGGGTTTGATGTGTTCATTTTGTACTTTAATCATTCATATCCTAGGTTTGGCCAAGATGAATCTAAGCTATTCTATATGCCAATGCTGATTTATATGGATACAAAAAACATGAATAAGTGCTAAACATAGAAAGTGTGCTAAATAAGATAGAATGTACCTGATTTCGGATGTCTGATGAAGATTCTGAGGTTTGTAGAAGTCCAGATCATCTCAAATCTTACATAATCATCTGCAATTGCATAGAATCATCTCAGATCATAGTCGGTCATCTGAGATCAGACGAGATCATCATCGACCTGATGAATTCATCAGACGAATTCGTCAGAAACCTGCAATCACAGAAACAGATACCAAAGACCAAAAATGCAACTGCAAAAGCAAGGGGAAATGATAGAAATAATAGTAAACTTGCCTAAATGATAGATCCAGATAACAATTAAAGGAAATGCATTAATTTAATAATTTATTTTAACTTTATCATGCATCTATGCTAAATGAGGTGAACTCCAGGATGCAGAAATAGAATAAACTAAGTTAATGCATAAAGAAATGAAGAGAGAAGATAAAAGAATGCAAACTCTGGGCTCTGATTGCCCCCAATCTGGACTGCAGTCGAGATCACCTCCAATCGTACGAGATCATCGCCGATCTATGACAGGATCATCCGAAATCGTCTAGAATCGCCAACGATGATCCGAGCTTGCTCCGGCTGAAAAACAGTAAAATTCCTGCAAGAAAACTTGAAATACACAATGCAAACGAAGGTGCGAAGGTGTTCTAATGCACGAGAAATTAAAGTTGTAGGGAAATCAGTCAGCCAGGGGGATAAACTAAGAAAATCCTAGTTTATATAGGATTAGGGGGAGGTTAGGAGGTTGGAGATCATCCCAATTTGGGAGATCTCCAATGGGGGAGACTCTAACCACGCAGACACGCTTTCTGCCCAAGTTAGAGAAGCTGTTGAAACAGAAGCTAATTATGAAAATCAGTTTTGGGACGAAATCGTCTGGACGTTCTGTTCCAGATGAATTCGTCAGATCTGGGATGATTTCATCTGATCGTCGACGATATCGTCCAACGGTCAAAACAAATCCTAAAAATGGCATGAAAAACAAGGGGAGCGGGTAACGGGCGGTTTTGGGGTTAAAATTCAAATTTTTATCTTTTTACTAAGGTTTAACTATGCCAATTTTAGGGTGCTACATTTTCCCCCTCTTTAGCAAATTTTTTGAAGAAAATGCGTTAAAGACGAGTTCTTCCCATTTTACGAGAAAGCAAAAATTTACTCAATTTTTTAGACGACGATTCTAGGTCGAATCGTACGACTGCTTACTATGGTGCCCCCTCCGTGTTTTTACCCAAATCGAACGTTTGAGGTAAAAGCGCAGAAAAGCAAAATTAAAAATGTTGTTGTTTTTAAAATAAAATTAAGAAAAATAGGGTAAAACCCTAATTCATTTTTACTATTCATTTTTCACTATTTTTAGAGCTCTATAGACAAAATGGTTGAAACAACGCACAGATCGACAGAGGTCCGACGCGGGCTACGGGTAAGGATCTAAACCTAGTGAATTATATTTTAATTTGATTTGTGTAATTTTTGATTGAAATTTTGACTATTTTGGGGCATCGCGGCCATTTTTAGGCCGTCGACGACGTCGGGATGAAATCGTCCCAATTTCATCGAAATCGTCCCTAGATCGTCGATTTCGTCTGAGGGCGAAATCGGTGAAATAGGGGCGATCCCGTCCAACAAGGGGTGATCCCCAAGTTGAGAAATCGGAGATGATTTCATCCTACAAAGGATGATTTTACCCAATTTAGGACGATATCATCCAATGGTGGACGATATCATCATTTTTATGAAATTAAGCTTGTTTGAATTGCATTTAATTGATTGTAATAATTGTTTTATTAATGAATTTTGTTGTTTTATTGTTTATTTTGTAGAGGGGATTACTAAAGAGTCGGGAGTGGAAATACGGGGGGCTGAGGGATGACGTGGCCATGCTCGACCAGGCAGAGCGAGACCAACTGGCACAGGTCGGCCTACAACATGTGGCAGAGATGCCACAAATATCGATAGACATGGGGCTACTGACAGCCCTAGCAGAGAGATGGTATCCAGGGTCATCCTGCTTTCGGTTACCGATAAGGGAGATGGCTCCCACACTAGAGGACGTATGGAGGATCTTGAGGATCCCCATACAAGGATGGTTTATGACTCCTATGGCCAATCAGGGCCAGGCTATGATGAGGCTGTGCGGAGACCCGAGCTTCACCCTGGAGAAGGGCGGAGTGAACATCGAGTCTTTGAGGCAGATGCCTGGGGCATCTAGGTTGACTCAAGTTTTGGTAGGGATAGTGGGTGGCCTACTGCTATGCCACCAGAGTGGGTGCAGATTACCATGGCTCCTTTCAGATGTGGTCTACGACATGAGAGACCATGGGTACAGATTTGCATGGGGCAGCTTTGTACTATGTCGCTTGTATAGGATCCTGCATGGGGTCGTATACAAGGGAGGTCGATGTCTAGTTTTGACATCGCTACTATAGGTATGGTGCTGGGAGCACATCATGGTGCGGAGGCCGGTAGGACTCCCACTGATAGGGGTTGACCGAGAGAGACCCCAAGTTTTCTATTGGTGGCTACAGAGAGGGTCACAGTGATGGATAGATCTATCGATGTCACGGAGGTTGCTAGATGACCTCATCCTAGACCAGATCACCTAGAGGCCATGGAGAGAGCATCCAGGGTGGGGAGAGGATGGACAGGAGTTGGCTCGCATCAAGTGAGTCTACTGGCTGAGGATGGAGTGGGGAGAGGTAGAGCTCCACCGCTACGACCGAGTTTTGTGATAGTTCGGTCTACAATAAGGGATCCCTTCTCTCAGGGACTATGAGTACTCTCGAACTATCCGAGATAATACCACACTGAGTGGGGCTCCGGATATGCAATGATTCTAGAGCCAAGACATGGATGATGCCCCCATCCAGCCAGTGGATGGGGATGACACTGGGGTTGCTGATGGATACGATGCCTGGTACGTAGGCATCCACCCTCCTCGGATGACGAGGGCATAGGGTTCGATGCATGCGGTTGTGCGATGGATGGGGAGGTAGCGCCAGGCTACCATTGAGGCAGTGCGAGGTCACGGAGGGAGAGAGCAATGATGGTCTCCATAGGAGAGATACCAGAGGATGCCATAGGCTCCATAGAGACCACAGCAGACAGGGAGGAGGGAGGAGGGATTCCCTTCTCAGTAGGGGGAGAGGCCACCATCGCCCGATAAGGGCAAGGGTGTCGAGGTAGGGGAGAGCAGCGAGATGGTGGCTCTCCGAGCTGAGAATGCCCACCTTCGGGCTCAGGTGCAGACACTACAGGATGAGGCTACATGGCTCAGGGCTCGAAGCGGAGGGGCGAGCATGTAGGAGTTGGCATGGTCTATGGCTTAGACCACATTCTATCAGGGAGTATACTTCCAGCTGGTTCCAGAGGGCCAGAGGTTATAGCTGCCAAGGCATTGTGGAGCCGATCAGGATGGGATCATCGAGGACATCCTCACGATCGATGATGAGGACCCGAGACACAGCACGAACCTCTATGGGACCACCTCCTCCACCTCAGGGTGGGAGAGGAGATGAGGCTGAGAGCTCGAGGGCTTCTCGAGACTAGCTGCTATAGACTGGATTGTATATATTTTTTTTGAGAGGATTGAGTATGCCAGGGTATAGATTGTGGCATACCAATCCAGTTTTGATATGATGTACATAATTTATTGATATATATATGGTCTTTTTGATGATATGACTTGTGTATATGTTGTATGATGCTTTAATTTTGGATTTGTTTGATTGATTATTCATGTAATTATGTCATTTTGAAATAAATTATAATTTTATGTCATGCTATAAAATTTAAATGAAATAATCTGATGTAAACAAATTGGTTGTTTGTGGTGTGATTTGATGAAAATAAAGGGACTTCTAACAATAATTTCAAAGGACATTGTCATTGTTATAGACCATTTCATGGAGTCGCCGCTCACTAGGTCGTCAAGCTAATCCCAATATAGAAATATTGCTAAAAGTAAAAGAGTGCTTAAGAGACTGTCTTAAGACTTTGTGTTGTGATGATGAAAAATGATGATGGTGATGATTTGTTTTCAGATTTTCATAAAAATATTATGCATGAAATATATTTAAAAAAATGATTTTTGCTAGGCATAAATTCCTAAGTGTGATAAAATTTTGAACAATTCCTTAGAAATTATACCATGGTTGCAAAATGGAATGTTGACATAATGAAATGAAATAGAAAAATGTGTTCGTTCTTTTTAAAGCACAATTGTGTAACATAATGATGTAAGCCATATGTTTTTATGAATTATAATGAATGGGAAATAAAATTAGAACAATGGTTTGCGCTAGGCATAGAATTATAGGTATAGACTTATACCATCATCGCGAAATCCAAAAAGGAAATTGATATAATAGTTTTATTGCATGATTGATTTTTGATTTTGAGATAAACAGAAAAAATATATAAACGTGACTTTATTGCTAGATTGTTGAATATGTTGTTTGAAAGAATTTTTGGATTTTTGAAAACAATGTATGTAATTGTTTTTATACTAAACAGATGTTCTTAAATAAGAAGATGAAATTATTCCAAAAAGAGTTGCAGAAATATTTTAAATTATCTCAAAGACAAAATGTAGATTTATAAGGAACCCTCATGTGCAAATGTGAGTTCATTACCGATCTTGATTTATCATAATGATACAAAATCTCTCAAATACAAATGTGTGTGCAATTGTATTGTTCATTCACCAATTTTGAGCAAGATAATTTGATACAAGTAATTTGAATTAACCAAATAAGTGTTCGTTGACCATGATTTATATGCATGTAACCGTACCAGACTACTATGTAAGTTGGGTCATCAAGAGCTAGCTAATCCATAAGCAGACATAGGTCTATACAAAAGAAGGTCGCTAATGTGATAGACATATCACCATGCTAGGGATTACCCAAGGCCAAGCGGGTTGGGCACAAACCACTTGTTATGGGGCTTACCTCACAGTTTTCGAATAATTGAGAATTCCAGGGATTCAAGCTCATTCACCCTTCTTTTCTTTTTCAAGGGGTAGGGAAAGGGATTTTATTGCTTTTTGCTTTTTCTTTTCTCTTTTGCTTCTCTTTCTTTTCTTTTTTTTTTTTTTTTGTATTTTTGCTTGATACTGAGATAATGCTGAAATATTGCTGTGATGGTACAAAATAATATTTTTCTTTTTCTCATTTTCTTTGACTTTTCTTTTTCTTCCTATACTAGGGATACTTGCTCGGATTGGCTGTAGAGCAAGGGATTTTTATTCTGGGCAGGGGTGAGCTTGTCCTTTTGTCAATTCTCAAAGATTCTAGACCATGTGCATGATAGGATAGCAGGGGAAACTTTTCGCTCAAGAAACCACTTCTACTATGTAGCATCATATCGAATTTGCAATGAAATCATTTTAATGTGAAAAGATATACTTGGTTCAAGTAAATAACAAGATCAATTCTCTATGCTCAAAACTTTATTTAATTCAACTGTGGACTTTGATATAAGAGAGATTAATAATCATACAAAATAAAATCAAGATATTTATTCATGTGAGTGTGAAAGTGCGGGATTCCAAATAAATGCTAATTTATCCAAAATAATTGAAAATATAACTGCAATACTTCAAGAATTGACAGGTATGAAAATAAAAGATGTTTTTGAAGATTTTGATGATTTTGAAGTTTTTATATTTTGATTTTAATTTATGAATTGAAAGAATAAATAATATTATTATTTTTGAAATTTTTATATGGATGACTAAAATGAAACAATATGCAAAATAACAATATATACAATGATGAAATGACCAGATTTTATGCATAATAGCATTTAAGATGCATAATGTTCATAGGTTCTTTAAGATCTTTACCATCTAAGGTAGCTAATCGGTATGCTCCCGATCCAAATTTAGTAGTGATGATATATGGTCCAAGCCAGTTAGGTTCAAATTTACCTTTAAGATCTTTAGTTGCATTAGTATTTTTTTTATTTTCTTTCAAGACAAGGTCACCGATCTCAAAGGATCGATGATGAACTTTCTTGAGGTATGCTCGCTTGAGCTTGTTTTGGTAGGCACGAAGATGTTCCAAAGCATTGATGCGCTTCTCATCTAGGAGTTCCAATTGACTAAATCTGCCAACACGATATTCATCTCCTACTTCAGTATCTTGAAGTAGTAGAGCCAAAGAAGGAACTTCTAATTCAAAGGGAAAAACTGCTTCAGTGCCATAAACCAAAACAAAAGGTGAAGTGCCCGTGGGAGTGCGAACGCTAGTTCGATAAGCCCACAAAGCAGGATATAATTGGATGTGCCAATCTCGGCCAGATTTATTGACCAAGTATTTTGAGGATTTTGATTAATGTTTTATTAGATGCTTCTGCTTGGCCATTACCCTGAGGATAATAGGGAGTGGACCAACGATGTTGAATTTTATATTTTTGACATAATTTTTTGACATCTTTATTTTTGAAACAAGTTCCATTATCTGAGATGAGATTTGCAAGAATTTCGAACCTACAAATAATTTGATTAAAAATAAACTTGGAAACTTGGGTTCCAGTGCAAGAAGCTAAGGGCATAGCTTCAACCCACTTCGTGAAATACTCGATGGCGGTTATGATGAATTTGTGTCCATCAGATGACACAGGATTGATTTTTCCAATGATGTCTAAGCCCCATTTTGAAAAGGGCCAAGGAGATGAAATAGCCTGTAGCTCTTGTGCAGGTGCATGGACAAGGTCAGCATGTTTCTAGCACTTGTCGCAATGGTGCACGTAATCATGTGCATCATTCTCCATGGTAGGCCAAAAATATCCTATCCTAAGGAGCTTCTTAGCAATGGCGCTACCACTAAAGTGTCCCCCACAAGATCCATCGTGGGCTTCACTCAAAGCTGATCTAGATTCTTCTAGATTCAAACATCTCAATAGGATGCCTTCAAAAGATCTCCTATACAACGTATTGCCAATAATTACGAAGCGACTTGCTCGTCTACGTAATAACCGACGTTGGTTGCTATTACAACCTTCAGGGAAGGTCCCATTTTGAAGAAAATTAAATATATCAGTGTACCAAGGTTCAGGAGTAGTTTCATTGATTAGAAACACATCCAAAGGTTCTAAGCATGATTTATTTGAAGTGGGTTCCTGGAGTCGATGAATAATGATGGTAGCATATTCGTCATCTAACTCCAAGGGCAAAAGAGATGCAACTGCAGCCATAGCATCAGCCGCACGGTTGCTAGTTCGAGGAATAGCTTCCAAGGTAACTTGATCAAATAAAGATAATAATTGTAAGACATATGCTTTATATGGACGTAATTTATCATCTCTGGTCTGATAAACATCATTGATTTGATTTATGACAAGTTGAGAATCATCGAAAACTAATAAATTTTTAATTTTTAGTGCCAAGGTAGCTCGTAATCCAAGGATTAGAGCCTCATATTCAGCAATGTTATTAGTACAAGCAAACATTAATTTAAAGGACAGAGGTATAAGATGTTTCTATGGAGATATTAAAATAATACCTGCACTAGCCCCACTCATGCATCGGGCTCCGTCAAAGTATAGGGACCATTGCTCTGGATGGTCTGCCTCTAATTTAAGGCATTCATCAAGAAACTCAATGATGAGGGGATGGGTAGACTCTAAGGGTGCAATAGCTAATTGATCTGCTATGATTTGACCCTTAACAGACTTTTGTCCTATAAACGTGAGTTCAAACTCGCTTAGCGCAAGAACCCACTTTGTTGTGCGACCAGATAAGTACGGTCGACTCATGAGATACCGCAAAGGATCGAATTTAGCAATAACATACATTTTCTGACTGAGCATATAATGGCGTAGTTTCTGTGTAGAAAATATGACTGCTAGACATAACTTCTCTAATGTTGTGTAGTGGGTTTCATAACTGATTAAGGTTCGCTTGATATAATAATTAGCACGTTCTTTCTTCTCATCGTCAAGTTGAGCTAACATAGCTCCTAAGGCAAGATCTGAAGCAGAAATATACAAGATAAATGGGCGATCAGATCTAGGTGGTGAAAGCACAGGTGGGTTAAGGAGATATTGTTTGAGGAGTTCAAATGCTTCCTGACATTCGTCGTCCCAATGAAAAGAGACATCTTTCTTAAGAAGCTTAAGAAAGGGTCCTGTTTTGTCTGCCAACTTATCGATGAAGCGACGAATAGCTTGAAGCTTACCTTGTAGACTCCGTAATTTAGATATATTTGTGGGTGCGGGCATATCAGTGATAGCCATGATCTTGAGAGGGTCAATTTCAATGCCACGTAAAGAAACTATAACCCCCAATAATTTACCGGACTTAACTCCGAATATACATTTGGCTGGATTTAGTCGGATAAGATATTCCCTTAACCGATCAAATACTTTTCTCAAGTCATCTAAATGATCATCTTCTTTGATGGAACGAGCTATAATATCATCTACATAATCATGTAGAATATCATGCATCATATCATGAAAGATATAAGTCATGGCTCGTTGATATGTTGCACCTGCATTCTTCAAACCGAATGGCATCACTTTCCAACAAAAGGTCCCCCAAGGGGTAATAAAGGTTGTTTTAGCTTGATCTTCAGGAGCTATCCTGATCTGATTATAACCAGAAAATCCATCCATTAAGGATATCATTCCACTCCTAGAAGTAAAATCAATGATCTGATCCATGTTGGGAAGAGGAAAATCGTCTTTAGGGCATGCAACATTAATATCTCTAAAGTCTGTGCAAACCCTAACTTTGGTAGCTTCTTTCTTAGTTATCGGAACTACATTCGAGATCCATTCAACATAATCAATGGCTTGTATAAAAATAACCTTCAGGAGTTTTTCTAATTCCCCTTTGACTAGTAAGGCCACTTTAGGATGCATTTTTCTAAGTTTCTGTTTAACAGGTTTAGCATCCGGATGGACTACTAGGTGATGCATAACTACAGAAGGGTCTAATCCTGGCATATCTTCATATGTCCAAGCAAAGACATCTTCATATTCCTTAAGAAATGCAATGTATTTATCTTATTTTTCTTGACTCAATTCTGATCCAATGTTGATTATGTGAGGATTATCTTTGGTTCCAATGTTAATTTTTATGACGTTTTCTACTTCCATGTGTAGATCTCTCTCAAAATTAGGTGGGGTGGGTGAAACGCCCAATTCTTGTAATTCTTCCAAGGTTAGTTTGGATAATTCATCTTGAGGAGTCGTGGCCTCAAGCTGGGCTATACTAGGTATAGATCCATCAAAATAAAATTCATGATGTAATAATTCCTCAATGGAGACATCATGGAAGATATCTCCCTCCAACTCATCGTCGGATTCAGCGATCATCTCAGGGTAGGCTATAGATAGCATATTACATGTAAATGGCTTATTCATTAAATGCAAGGCATCACGTTTATCCAAATAATCTTGGTAACATATGAGATGGTCATCATCCTCAAATGGGAAGGGCTGACCTTTACTAGGAAATAGGCCCACACCACATCAGGCAGGCCATGGTTCTACCTCAAAAGGTTCTTTCATACCATTCTGGAAAGGTCCCAAACCTTTCCCTTTATATCCCAATTTAAGCATTATAGGCTTAGCTTTAATATACTCATTAGTAAAATAACATCGAGCATATCCATCATAATGTGTCTTGATGTTTCTAGGTATTCTTCCCTAGTCATATCCCTTATAAATAAAAGCGCAACTCCCGACTTGGTAAATACTTCCCATAGGCTATGGGAGGCCCAAGGTACGAGGAGAGGGTGGCAAATTATTTAAGATAAGGGAATCTTGCATAGCAACATTCGTTTTCTTCGATATAAGAATTTTAGATAAATCGGGTAAGAGCTCGTCAGTAAGAGCATAAGAGGTAGAAGGAACATTTCCTATATCTTCTGATGCAGAAACTATGCCTTTGGTGGATGTAGATGTTGTAGAGATGTCGATGGATGATTCTATAGGTATGGAAGTTATAGGAGTAAAACAAGAAGCATTGGTTGTGGGTTTAGGATCTTTTTGAGGTCCTAATGTGGTTTGTTTGGAAGATGGTTGAACTATATGTAGAGGTGGAGTTGATGGAGAAAAAGTAGATGATGTTATGGGTGTGTGTTTCACACGTTTAGATGGATGATGAGAATTAGGATGTGTGGATGATAGAGCAGGGCAAAATTGAACTCCAATAGGTTCTGCCAAAGCACACATATCAAAGGGTCTAGGATCACCATGAATGGTAACCAACTGATTTTTAAATTTGAATTTAACACATTGATGTAAAGTTGAGGGAACAGCTCGCATCGCGTTGATCCAAGGGTGACCCAAGAGTATATTGTACGATGCAGGGCAATGTACAATAAACACGGTCATGTCTAAGGTTCTTGGACCAACTTGCAATGGGATAGTAATAACTCCACACGTTTCTTGTGTTTCGTCATTGAAGGCTTTTATGATCATATCAGTTCTTTTCATTTCGTCACTTCTAAACCCAAATCTTTGGTAGAAGTCAAAAGTGCAAATGTTTAAAGATGAACCATTATCAATCAAGACTCGTTTAACTGCTACATCTCCAATTAGGGCAGTAATATATAAGGGGTTATCCTTATGTAAACTATGTTGCGGTATATCTCTATCCCGAAAGTCAATACAATCGACTTCTCGAGTTATGATAGTATTGGCCATGGCTTCAGATTGAATATTTTGTGGTACCATCATTTGGCTTAATGTGAGCATTAATTCATCCCTATGTGTAGGAGAAGATCTTAAAAGGTCCAAAAGGGAAATTCTAGCTGTAGTATTTGATAATTGTTCATTAATATTATAAGGAGGTTTAGGTTGAACATTAGGTGCATGATTCCCTTTATTAGGAACTTTCAAAACAAATGGAGCTGATCCATCATTCTGAGTTTGATCTTGTTGAGAATTTTGAGCCTGTTGTCTAGTAACAGCTTTGATGGTACCTACAATATTATTTTGCGGATGATGAATGGGTCTTGGTCTAGCATTTATGGCTTGTTCATTAGAAAGTAATTGGTGAGACGATGGTCGAGTAGTGACTCTTCTTGGAAATGGTTCTTCTGGAACCATAGAACTTGTGATAGGTTGAATAGGATCCGATTCATCTTCAGAGCTATTCGATTGATTTGAGGTGATTTCCATGTCACTTTCAGTCTCATATTCTATATCACTAAGATCAGGTGTCTGAATATTATATAGAGGTCTGGTCGTAACCATGGATAAAGTTGTGTCAAATATTTCCAAATCATGAGTAGGTAAATGCCCACTAATAGTTCCTACATATCGGGTAGGAGGGGGAACATTATGATGTTCAATTTGATTAGCCACTTCTTTACCATGCTTTGGTAAAGGATGTTGAAATATGTCCAATGATTGATTGGCATTCTGATTCTGATTTTGGGGGATGTTCTTTTGAGCATTATTAGGAGGATTTTGTTTAGGTTGAAAGGCTTGCACCTCCATCTCATTGTTATCAATTAAGTCTTGTATTTTATGTTTTAATATTTTACAAGAGTTGGTAGCGTGTCCAGGTCCTCTATGGAAATCATAGTGTAAATCAGCTCTGTATCCGGGTATAGTTGGATCAGGTTCCCGGATATTTGGTAATTGGATCAAACCTCATGCTAATAATTGTGGGAGAATGGTTGATAGAGGTTGATTTAACCTAGTAAATTCTTGAGGTGGTTTATCAGGAGGTTTCAATATAAACTTCTCCATTGTTTTCGTAGTATTAACATTAGCAATGTTTCTGCTATCAATGACTCCATCACCCACAACTTGTTTATTCTTATATTGATTTCTGGATGTTTTCTCATCATCTTTCTTTTTAAGCTGACCTCTCCTAATGAGAGCATCTTCCACTCTTCGAGCTAAGTCTATAGCTTGATCGAAGGTGGTCAAGGTAGCAATTGATAACTCATAGGATAGTTGTTCTTGTAAATTATTGATAAAGATATCCAACATTTCTCGATAAGGTAACACAAAGTGTAATTTTCCTATCAACTGTCTCCACCGAGCTAGGAAATCAGCAAAACATTCATCTTTGTCTTGTTTTAAGTTGTACAAATATTTAATGGTTACATGCCTTTCGATGTAGGCACTAAATTGATGAACAAAAGACTCGGCTGTTTCTTCGAAATTCCTCAAAGAATGAGTGGGTAATTGATAATACCACTCTAATGCCATTCCTCCTAAACTTTTTGGGAACATTTTTAGTAATAACAAGTCATCATGTGATATATCATGACATGCTATCCTAAACATACGAAGATGCTCTATGGGATCTTCGGTTCCTTTGTATATAGGTAGGACAGGCATAGGAAAGTGTTTAGGATATGGTTGTGCTACAACTATAGGATCTAAAGGCTGACTACACATCTCTCGATAATTGTACGAGGGATGGTAGGGATCTATCTGGTCCATGCGGGAGACTAACTGTTTCACCATGGCTTCCAGATTACTAGTTTGTCCACCATATTGGTTTGGTGGTATGTATGAGCGTATGATGGCGTGACGTAAGGATTAGATGCTATATTGCTATTATGCAAATGGTTGGTAGGGAGAGTATTATGAAGAAGATTTGTAGTAGCATTATGTTGTATCCCTAGATTGTTGGAAATTGGTGTTTGGTTTTGTTTTGGGCTTTTGTTGATTTGAGGTATGTTGATCAATAACTTGGTGAAATAGAGCAGTGAATGAAGGTTTCTTTTGTGTGGGAATAACTCTAGGCTTGGTAATAGGCACTCTAGGTGGTTGGGTAACCTGTTGTTGTTGCATGTTCTGGATTATAGCGGCCATATCCAAATTGGATGGTCCAGCTTGATCACTTTCTTGATCAACGAAGGACAAGGGATTAGTGCATGTGTGATATATTTCTTCTAGGGTTGCTTGAGTGTCACTAATTTGATCCTTGTCCATATGGACTGCTCTATTAAGAGCGCCAATATTAGTATTGAGGAACTTCCAAAAATGTTCCATGTTCTCAAAAGTAACAGCTCCTCCCGGAGACATTTTAGGGGATGAGGATCCTTCCTCTCTAACAGTTTCTCTTTGTTCATTTCCTTCAACAAACTCTTCTTCTTGTTGGTCTAGGGTTCCTTCTTCCTGAATTGGGTCTTCAGGAAGGACATCTGGTTTATTTAATGGTTTTCCTAACCAATCTTCTTCTACTTCAGTTTGTTTTCCATTCCTAAGTCTAGTCATTATGCTTAAACTTAGATTTTAGCAAATATATATATATATATATATATATATATATATATATATATATATATATATATATATATATATATAATATATATATTTACGACAAGTTTGGGAGGTATATATTTTAATTATATACCTACTATAATACTTAAAAGAAAACGTTTTAATTTTTTGTTATATTTTTGTTTTGTTTTTTTTTTATGATAATATTATAAAGACAACAAACAACATACTAAATGCAAGAAATAATAATAATAAAAGAATGGCTTAGTTTTCTATAAATAGTTTATGGATATCATTAATAGGATCAAGTTCATCAAGAGTCATGAAATGCTCCTCTTCAAATTGGAAATGGTTTTTCAAGAATTTGACAAAGTGTGCTATGGTGATATTATCTGTTTAGACTTTGACCTGTAGAAATAAAGTTCATGGCAATACTCTCGATATAACATAGCTCTAGGAACTCTATTCCATATCTTTCTATCCGTAAGAATGACCTCTTGATCCTCTATACGAGATAGAAATTTATGTACTACAACTGCATTGTCGAGGTATTCCTCAAAGGTGTACAACTCGGAAGACACAAGTGCTCTTTTATCAGCTAACCACCTATGGCAAGCTCTCTGAAGTTCATGATATAAGGTCACTTGATCAGGATCCAGGATTCTATCTAGGACAAACCTCTTAATTTGCCTAAGTTCGGTTGATCTAGATTCAATGATACTCAATCTCCTATCAAGTTCGTCCCACAAAGGTTGAACCCTATTTGTTTGAGGTACTCTAAGCACAGAAGTAATCTCTATGGCTGCTAATTGATTTTCAACATTAATGGTGACAACTCATATTTTATTATAATCTACCATCTAAATATGATATGCAATCTTAATTGTTTGTCTGATGATTCTAAATGCATTTATTTTATTTTATTTTTTGGATTGTTTTCAAAAGGTTTTAGTTTTCACGTCGGGTTCACCAAAATGTATCGCTCCAAATTTTTTGCATCCTTACCTTCAAGCTATAGGATCCATGCCCGGAAGGGGGATGCGAGAAGGATGGGACAATACCTCGGACTGAGAGGCCCTTTGAAGGTCGCGCCTCTCGGGGAGGGGGTATAAGGGTGAATTTTTGATGGATGGTGGGTTCACCAGGAAACTTTTGAGTGGCAGTTTCCATGCCTAGGTTGAGAATGGGTTTGATGTGTTCATTTTGTACTTTAATCATTCATATCCTAGGTTTGGCCAAGATGAATCTAAGCTATTCTATATGCCAATGCTGATTTATATGGATACAAAAAACATGAATAAGTGCTAAACATAGAAAGTGTGCTAAATAAGATAGAATGTACCTGATTCTGGATGTCTGATGAAGATTCTGAGGTTTGTAGAAGTCCAGATCATCTCAAATCTTACATAATCATCTGCAATTGCATAGAATCATCTCAGATCATAGTCGGTCATCTGAGATCAGACGAGATCATCGTCGACCTGATGAATTCGTCAAAAACCTGCAATCACAGAAACAGATACCAAAGACCAAAAATGCAACTGCAAAAGCAAGGGGAAATGATAGAAATAATAGTAAACTTGCCTAAATGATAGATCCAGATAACAATTAAAGGAAATGCATTAATTTAATAATTTATTTTAACTTTATCATGCATCTATGCTAAATGAGGTGAACTCCAGGATGCAGAAATAGAATAAACTAAGTTAATGCATAAAGAAATGAAGAGAGAAGATAAAAAAATGCAAACTCTGGGCTCTGATTGCCCCCAATCTGGACTACAGTCGAGATCACCTCCAATCATACGAGATCATCGCCGATCTGCGACAAGATCATCCGAAATCATCTAGAATCGTCAGCGATGATCCGAGCTTGCTCTGGCTGAAAAATAGTAAAATTCCTGCAAGAAAACTTGAAATACACAATGCAAACGATGGTACGAAGGTGTTCTAATGCATGAGAAGTTAAAGTTGTAGGGAAATCAATCAGCCAGGGGGATAAACTAAGAAAATCCCAGTTTATATAGGATTAGGGGGAGGTTAGGAGGTTGGAGATCATCCCAATTTGGGAGATCTCCAACGGGGGAGACTCTAACCGCACAGACACGCTTTCTGCCCAAGTTAGAGAAGTCGTTGAAACAGAAGCTAATTATGAAAATCAGTTTTGGGACGAAATCGTCTGGACGTTCTGTTCCGGATGAATTCGTCAGATCTGGGATGATTTCATTCGATCGTCGACGATATCGTCCAACGGTCAAAACAAATCCTAAAAATGGCACGAAAAACAAGGGGAGCGGGTAACGGGCGGTTTTGGGGTTAAAATTCAAATTTTTATCTTTTTACTAAGGTTTAACTGCACCAATTTTAGGGTGCTACAATTATAGTTTCCTTTGTGAAGATGGTTGGTTGAATTCTTCAAGGTTTTATGATTTGTGAGTTGTATTTAAACCTTGTTTCATTAGCATTGTTGTTGAAGCCCATTGATGATGAAATGAACTTGAACATGATCTAGAAAAGAACATGAGTATCATTGTTATGTGGGCTTGAGATAAAGCATTGTTGGAAACATTTTGAGTTGGTTGATACATGCTTGAACTAGGGTTTGTGAGAAAGGGTTGTTCCTTGATGTGATTGGATGAGTTGAGTTGGTTAAGCCTAGTCAAGTGGATGTGTGAAATGGTTGTTCAATTTCCATAAAAAAAACTATTTTATATTTTGATTTCAATTGAGATTGAGATTGAATAATAGGACATATTGAGTCTCTAAAAATTCTCTTTATTCTTATATTGAGTTGAGATTGGGATTTGAGTATAGAACATATAGAGTTTCTAACAATTTTCTTTATGCTTCTATGAGATTTATTTGAGTTGAGATTGAGATTTAAGAATAGGACATATTGAGTCTCTAAAAATTCTCTTTATGCTTCTATTGAGTTGAGATTGGGATTTGAGTATAAAACATATAGAGTCTCTAACAATTCTCTTTATGCTTCTATGAGATTGAATTGAGATATTGATTGTACTTTGAACTTAGAACATATTGAGTCTCTAACAATTCTCTTTATGATTCTATGTGATTGAACAAGTTTTGTGTAAGCTTGTTAACCATATTTGAGATAAGTCTTTGAGAAGGCTTGTGGACTGTTTTGAGTTAAGCTTTTATGAACACTTGTTTGAGCAGATTTGAGCAAGTCCTAGAGAGGAATTGTTGAGAAGATTTAGAAAGGTTTTGTGTGAACCTATTGAGAATATTTAGATAGGTTTTGTGTGAACCTATTGAGCAAATTATATTGGTTTTGTGTGAACCTATTGAGCATATTTGAGCAAGTTCTTAGAGAACCTATTGAGAAAAATTGTATTAGACTGACTATACTATGTTTAGTGTAAGATATTGATCATAAATGTGCTAGACTGACTGAACTATGTTTGGTACAGTATTGAGACAAAGCTTTGGAGGTGACATAGTATAGAGGACAGAGTGTTAGAGGATAGAGATCCAGCAGCTAGGACAATTGAAGATAGATCTGAGTGAGAAGTATTCAAGTGGAGAGAGATCCACTAGTTAGAGCAACATAGAGATAGATTCTTATAGAAGATCACTAGCCAGAGTAGAAGGGGAAAGAGTTCTCTTGTGGAAGAGATCCACGAACTTGAGATTAGGGGATCAGCATCTTCTTTGGACTAAGGTCCATAAACATTGTAATTTGGGAAGGATTCCCAAGAGATCATTTGAGAAATATTTAGAAGAAATATTTTTTCTATGGAGGTAGCCCATATTGGGTGAACCACGTTAAATTTGTGTCTCTATTGTATTTGGTATTTTATGCATTGCTTTTATTACTACTATTGATATTATTGTCTCTACACTGCATAATATTGATTTGAGAAGAAAAGTGAAAAGTGGTCTTATATTTTTCACCTCCCCTCTCAGTATAAGCTTGTGTTCTTCAATTGGTATTAGAGCGGGTTCCTTCAGAAGAGTTTGACAGATTGAAGGAAAAGTGGTCTAAGAATACAATGGATCAAAAGGATCAAAAGAATGAGGCCTTCAATGATACAATATCAGTCTTTGATGGAAGTGAATTCCTATATTGGTGTGTGCTGATGAGGTTTCACCTGATGGCACTTGGCAATGAAGTTTGGGATGTA
Organism: Wollemia nobilis; assembly: GCA_028583015.1. Taxonomy (NCBI): domain Eukaryota; kingdom Viridiplantae; phylum Streptophyta; class Pinopsida; order Araucariales; family Araucariaceae; genus Wollemia; species Wollemia nobilis. The sequence goes on from JAQPPZ010009575.1 coordinate 2,272,762, forward strand.
GTGGAATTTGGGTACAATTCAAAATTAATCCTCCTACAGATAATGAAGTTAGGTTTCTCATGCATGCAAATTCAAGAGCTATGAATGCAATTATAAGAGGATTATGTAGATCAAAATCTATAAATGTGATGGAATGCAAAAAAGCAAAATATATGTGGGAACTCTTGCAAACCATATATGAAGGAGATAAAAGTGTCAGGAAAGCAAAGATTAGAAATATCAAGGAGAATTTGAGAATCTAAGAATGAGGGATGATGAAAGCATTCGTGACTATCTCAACAAGGTTTATGAACTTATACATGAGATGAAAGGTCTTGGAATGAAGGTTGATGAATCTGATGCTTGCGACAAGATCTTGAGGACTCTTCCAAAAAGGTATAGTGAAAACATTTCTATCATAGAAACATCAATTGATAGTGATAATCTAACAGGAAATATTTTCTTGGTATGCTTACAAATTTTGAGATAAGAACAAAAGATCCTATTCCTCCAAAATAAGTTGCATTCAAAGTGGACAGTAAGAAAAATAGTAAGAAGACAGAATCAAGCAATGAATCTTCTAGTGATGAAGAAGCTAACTATGGTAGAAGAGATAAAGGGTTCAAAAGACCAATAGATACGAGATCTGTCAAATGCTTTAATTGTGGCAAGTTTGAACATTTTACAACATGTTGAGTGTATATTTTTCCCAATTGCAAAATACCACCACATGCAGAGTATTGAATAGAAAACTCTCTCTTGAAAAGAAACCAAATGACAAACATTCAACTTCTCCAAGGTTCTGGTAAAATATCTAAAAGATTACAATAGTGCCAGAAATAATTCAATAATGCATGTGACCATAAACAAGGGGCCTTTACTGGTTCTAAACAATGCTTAGTGATTTGAAAGATCTAACTAAAAATAAAAGCAGTTCTTTTTAGGGTTTTTTTAAATTGGTGCTACCTTGAATCCCTTGTTAGTAGAGTATTTTATCTTCATTTAAAAGGTTTCAAATGACAAAATGTGGAATTTTCCACCTCATTTTAATGCCCGTGCCTTTAAGATGAAGTAAATTTTAGATAGTTGGGTTCATTTTATCTTCCTTATGTTGATGTCACTACCCTAATAGTGGTTAGTAGAAGTTAGCATGTTAGCAATGTTAGCAAAGTTAGCTTTCATTTCTTATCTTAGTTTAATGTGAAATAGTAGGTTAGTATCCCTCCTAAACCATGTGTTTTATCTGAAAGCTTTAGATTAATGAAACTTGGAGGTGCAAAAATTTTGGAAAATGACCAGAATGGAAATAACTTGAAAGCTTAACAATTCTAGAAATGGACCAAAAAAATGAAACTAACAGGAAATTAGCAGAAATTCTGGAAAAGGACCAGAATGGAAATGAAAGAAACTAAAATTCTGGATGGACCAGAATGGAATGCTTGAATGCTTGAAATAAAATAAACTTTGAGAACAGTAAATGAAATAAACATGTAAATTTGGTTAGCTAAAAAAGTCAAATTCTGAATTAGTTTAGCAAGCTCCTCCCTACAAAATCCCAAGTTATGAGGTAATCATAAAACAACTTGAATCAATGGACCTGCAACATAAGCACAATACCATTAAATCAAGTGCGAGACTCAAAGGAAACATAAAGAAACTGCATAATCTTGACCTTCGCCTATTGCAACCCATTTCATGGCATAAGACAATGGCTAGAAGTCACTAAAATGCAGAAATGATAAGACACTAAAAACGTTAGTTTTATGATAAAAACCCTCCTTTTGATTTTGCTCACAGAAGTTTGCTACCCTCTCAAAATCTGAAAAATGCTCTTTCTTTATTGCTTTCTCGGAATGTTACATCATTTCCAGCCCCCCTTGAAAAAGGTAGGATAGCAAGGTATAAATAATGCTTAGAAGTCCTTTCGCTTCATCTTCTCTCACAACCAAAATAATGAATGGATATAAGAAAATAATCCATCATCATTTTCTATGATTTAATAAACATAACACTTCTAAACGTTATTTATTTTTAAAAAAACTAACAACAAAAACATAACCCTGCATGACTCCTTATATCTCCCCTTTCTCTTATAAGCATTCTACCCAAGAATACCCCTTTACATCCATCAAACGAATGATAAAAGCATTAACTATACCTTATAACCCCTACGATTTTAGACCTCCTTTAAAACATTGAACGTGATCAAACCACATTCACATTAACTAAAATAATACAGGCCAATCTTATTCAAAGAAACTTTCATTGTCACTTTTTGAGGCCGAGACCCGATGGTATTTCTCCTAAGCCATACCAATGTGCCCAAGGACTGGGATGGCATTCCCCCATCCTAGGCACTTTGGTTTCCATGTAACCAAATGAAACCATCACACTGCCTACGCAACCATGGCACTGTCCAACTTACGTAGCCATAGCGCTGCCAACGACATAGCCATGGCACTGCCAAGACTACGCAGCCATAGCACTACCATCATCATCATGGTGCTACCAAACCTACGCAACCATGGCACTGCCAAGACTACAACCATAGCACTACCATCATCATCTGGCACTACCAAACCTACGCACCATCGTCAAACCTACCCATCGAACCATCGATCATCATGGTGCTACCAAACCTATCACAGCCATGGCATTGTTCAACTCCCTACTCTCACACTCACACTGCCATAGCGTAATGAAATAGATGCAACACTAAAACCTTCCATGCTCTTCGAGGCTAGCCTTTAACTCCATCAATTGGCATCACAAGTTGCCCTAATAACGCTTCTTCCTTCCTTGTTCGATGGCATACCTCTGCCTCTCGACCATTTCACTGACAACTCGATACCTTTCATGTTATTCTTCTGAAACCCTAACGCCATCTTGGACCACCTCTTCTTTGTCGATGTTGCTCCATGAAGCTTCGCTGCCATAGCATTGAACGTTCTTGGACTAGCCACTCATGTCTTCGAATGTTTTCGAATAGCCACCATCGCCTTATCTGCAATCAAATGAAACGACGTTAAACTTTACCTTATCATAAATATTATTATCACATATTTTATAAAGTACATTATAATAATATTATTATATACAATATAATAATTTTTTAATTAAAATATTATTATAATAATAACATTATAATATAATCATAATAATATTATTATAATGATAACATTTTAGAACCTTATAACATAATCTTAAAAATATTACTATTATGTACATAATATAGTTAATGCAATTATATTAGGTAGATAATAGCATATTGGCTTCTATCTCAATTTCTTTGTACCTTTTGTATCCTCTTTTTGTTTTAGGTCAGGCCTTGCTTTGTTAAACACATTCCATCACCTTAGATAGTATGAAGAACATTAAACTCTTATTCATCAAAATGGATTTTAATTAATCTAAGCATTAATGCCTAGATTAATTAATCATTAAATATCAAATAACCAAAGCAATTAAAATCATTAAAACAAAACGGTCAAACATCCCTATTCTTACAAACCAAAGAAAACCAAAAACCTTTCATATCAAAATATGACAAGTGGGTCCCCAAGAATTTTGGGGTGGTTGTGGAAACTCCACAACAAATGGTGACTCTACTGGGAAATGCTCCTGAGCATTTCGGTGAGAACCCAAAAAGAAAATCTGAAAACACACTCCAAACCAGAAAGCAACAAGCATCAACAAATGCATGAATAATGTCAATAGACTTATAAGAACAATAAAATATTAGAATCATGCAATATTAGCTCTGGGTGTGTGTAGCACTCCACACCTTATTTTTTTTGTAACTTTTCCGCATTGCATCATCAATTTTACCTGACTAGAATTATGGCAATGGATATGGAGAGCTTTGAGGGTAAAAATTTTTATAGCATGAGCAACACATTCTATGGTGGCTTGAGCAAACACCTCAAAAATGTCTAACCATATTAGGATCAACTGTGTGTGCGATGAATTCATTGACTAGATCTAGGGCTTGGTTATGAGTCATCATCATCAAGGACCAGTGTGTGCAAGTGTACCTTAGAGCTTTGGGGAATCGGATTCTCAACCAAGGTGTGATGAGAATATAGCCCTATCCTTTACTGCTCTCATCTTTGACCAAAATAATTAAACCGGTTATGGATGAGGTCATCAGACTAATCTATCCTCATGGCGGCCATAAATCTCAACCTTACGGGAGTCATGTCACCAGGCATGAGTGTACTCCACTACCAGTCAAGCGTCTATAGCCCCGATGGAGGTTAACTCCATAGTCCATGATTTTGCTCTTGACTTCTTGAATCTTGGGATGACTACCCATCCTTCTGAGGGACACGTAGTACGATCCTTACAACCCAATAGTCAATGGTGTGATGGAAATGGAGTGGTGAACATTTTGCTTTGGATTTCTTGAATCTTGGGATGACTACCCATCCTTCTGAGGGACACGTAGTACGATCCTTACAACCCAATGATCCATGGTGTGATGGAGGCAAAATCAAAGCTTTGGGGAATCAGATTCTCAACCTAAGCATGATGAGAATTTGACCCTATCCTTACTACTCTGATTTTGGGCTTTCAAGTATTGCGAAAGTGGTAAAAACCACTATTTTATGGACTATGTGTAGGGTGGGATAGACCAGAATTATATTTTCACCTCACATCCCCATCCAAGTATGGTTTCATATTATTTTACCCAAGATGTTGGACATGGACAGAAATGTGATAGACCTACGACAACTTCGGCAACAACTTCCAAACCTAAGATCTTCTTAGTGTTCTTTGTGCCTTTGATCCCAAGATAATTGGACATCACTTTCAGTGTTTGGGTTTAGCATATGATGTTTATGTAATAAGAATGTGCCTTTGAGACATGGGTGGATGATATGCAAGATCAACGACTTCATGCTTCATGAGCTGCAAACAATATTTCACATGTTCAAGCCTTTTGCCATATGATTCCAATTTTTCACATCCTTTTAGTCTTGGTTGACATTCGTATACACATAGGCTGACCTCTTACTCCTACAATAAAATCCAAAACTGGACCACTTTGACATACTAAAGACTTTTGAAATCAAAGAAACAAGATCAAATAAACAGGAAATAAAACTGATAAGACAAACAATTAAGCAAGTTGATTAGTGTACATATAATACAATGACTCTACCCTTAGGCCTGAAAATAATGCTTTAAATGAAGGCCATTGATGGGTAAGGCCAAATATTTTCCATCCAAGGTTTTTAATCTGAAACTATTTTCACCTAGGACTTCGGATATTAGATAGGGTCCCGGCCACAAGCAATCAAACTTTTCATGTTCTCCTTTTTTTCATGCCTTTTATCCCACAACAAAACTAAATCTGAAACTTTAAAGACCTTAATTTTGGACCGTTTATCAAACCACCTTTTGATTATGTCTTGATGTTTGCTGAAATGAAGCATGGCTTCCTCCCTTTTCTCATCAAGATGCATTAATTGGGTTAATCTGGTTTCAAGTTTATCATCAGTCCCAACATAGTCTTTTATAAAATGTAAAGTTTGCAATTTTAGATTAGTAGGAAAAATAGGGTCTTGCCCATAGACTAAGTGATAAGGAGATGTCCCAATTGACTCCTTGCTTCTAGTCCTATCTGCCCAAAGGGCAAATTTTAACTTACTATGCCAATCTCTAGGGTTCTTTTCAAGTAATTTTTTGATTATGCATAATAAATTTTTATTTGATGATTCTGCCAAACCATTGCCTTGGGGGTAATAATTGGAAGAGAATTTTAGACTCACCTTATTGTCGTATGCCCAATTTGCAAATTCTAAAGAGGAAAAGGTAGAACCATTGTCACTTACTATGGAGTTAGGCATTCCAAAATGAGTGACTATGTTTTCCTCTAGAAATCTAATCACAACCTCGGAGGTGGCATTCTTAGTAGGTATAGCCTCTGTCCACCTTGTGCAATAATCAGTAGTGGTGAGGATGAACTTATGGGAATCGGACGAGTTAGGATTTATCACCCCAACAAAGTCTAATCCCCATTGTGCAAATGGTCTCGTCTCTACCATTGACTGCAATGACATTGTTGCATTCCACTCTCTATTGGCTGCCACTTGGCATATGTGACATGTTCTTACATGTGCATGTGCATATTTAAACAAGTGGGGCCAATAATACCCAACTCTAATAATTTGGTGTGTTGTCACATTTGTTGACCCATGTCCAGTTCCATACTTACCATGGAAGTCTTTGAGTACTTGGGTTGCTTCCTCTTGAGTAATGCAACGAAGGAAAATTCCTTCATGATTCTTCCTGTACAACACACCAGATTTAATCAAAAATCTAGCTGATTTTAAACATAGTGCCCTACATTGAGTGGAATTCAAATGAGAAGGGCACTTACCATGCAACAAAAAATATACAATATCTACGTACCATTCCTCTATAGTGATATCATTAACCTCGTAGTTTTGGCACGTTATTAAAGGGTCAATTTCTGTGATAGCCTTGACCAAACCTTGTCCATGCACTATCTTCATGGGCTTTATCTCTAAGTCAAATTCTTGAAGGGTGGAAAGCCATTTCCCCCTTCTTTCACCTAGCTCACTCTGTAAGAACATGGACTTTACTATCGGGTCAGGAACTATAGCAAAAACTTTACTATGCACAATGTAATGCCTGAATTTTTTTACAGTTTTAAACAAGGCATACATTTGCTTGTCTAGGACAGAATACCTCAGTTTCACATCCTTCAAAGGAGAACTCAGAAAGGCTATAGGATTTTCAATGTTGTCTTCACTTTTTTGAGTTAACACACTTGCAAAAGAATGATCTGAAGCAAATGTGTAAATATAAAATGGTTTAGCATAGTCTGGACTAATGAGAATAGGGGCTTTGGAAATAGCATCCTTGATGCTTGTGAAGGCATCCCTATTCTCACTGGTCCACTTTATCTGAACATATTTTTTCAGCATGTCATTTAGGGGCTTGGCGATTTCAGCAAAACCTGAAATGAATTTTCTCACAAAGTTAATCTTACCGAAAAAGGACCTAAGCTCCTTTTTGCTATTGGGATGAGGAATATCCTAGATAGTGGCTATCCACTCTGGGTCTATAGCAATCCCATATTTTGAAATGACATGTCCTAACAGCTTACCCTCCATTACCCCAAAGATGCACTTTTTTGGATTTAGGGAAATTCCATGTTCCCTGCACCTTTGGAGCACTTTCCTCAAGTCTCTAACATGATCTTCCCTCTTCTTGGAGAAGACAGGAATATCATCCACATAGACAATAATGCACTTACCACTGAGCCCCTTGAATGCAAAATCCATGGCTCTTTGGAAAGTGGCTCCAGCGTTCAACAAACCAAACGACATCCTCTAGTAGGCAAATGTTCCCCACTTCGTGGTGAAGGTCGTCTTCATCCTATCATTTGGATGTATGAGAATTTGATTATATCCCGAGTATCCATCCAAGAATGACATCATTTCAGACCCATTTACCTTTTGGAGTATCTCGTCAATGGTGGGTAATGGGTAATTGTCTTTTTGGCAAGCTTTGTTCAGATTTCTAAAATCTATGCACAACCGAATCTCTCCACTCTTCTTCCTAACAGGGACAAGATTAGCCACCCATGTGGAATGCCTAATAGGGAAGATGATTTTGGCTTCCAACAACCTCTTCACTTCCTTCTCTATCAGGGGCTCTAGGATTGGGTTAACCATTCTTTACCTCTGTCTAAAAGGCTTGGAATCAGGCTTCAGAGGAATAGTATGCATGATTACATTCGGGTCATAAGTTTTCAGCTCTTCATAGCTCCAAGCTATGCAATCAATGTATTCTCCTAAAACCTGAGCTATTGATTCCTTCTCTCATTGTGTGCATGCCTTTGCAATGAACACTTCACGTGGATCTACTGCACTCCCCAAATTGACTGAATTGCATGATTCCTTGGGGGATGGTATTTTTATTTCTTTTTTCTTTTGATATCCAATATCAAACAACTTTTCTAGAGAGGCCCTATCACTTGGCATCTCGTTCCATACTCCGGTTGTTCCTACTTCTACTTGCCTCCTCTCTTCTTCGTCTATAACCTGATTTTCAAATATACCAGAATTAGTGACAAAACTAAAAATGTGTCTATCACTATCAAAGACCTGTAAGTTCATGACATTGTCTGGTATGGAGGGGCAAGGCACTAACTCAATGGAAATTTTTTTACATTTTTTATGGTCGGCAGGCGAAAGCATGTTGGCCGCTATGGCTAACGAATCAGCCATTTTATTATTTTTTCTTGAGATGAGGGAAATATTGAAAGCATCAAACTCATTAATTAATTCCCTCACTCTAGTTTTATAGAGGTTCAACCTCTTGTCTCTACAGGTATATTGCTCCTTGACCTATTTGACTACTAACTCTGAGTCTCCCGATGCCTTAAGGCATTTTACCTTTTCTCTTAGGGCCAACTGAAGTCCAAAAATTAGGGCTTCATACTCCACCACATTATTGGTGGTCGGGAACTGTAATCTGTAGGCAGCAAGCAAAGGCTTACTACCAGGACATGTGAGCTCTACCCCAGCTCCCACACCTTGTTTTTATTTGGACCCATCAAACTTTAGGGTCCACACCCTCTTATTTTCTTTCGAAGTACAATGGTAAAGATTATCATTTTGGGACCCTTCGGCTATGTCCTCTATGTCAAAATTGTAAACCCCTAATTCTATTTTAGTAAACTGAATCTCATTGGGTTTATTATATTCTGTAATCATTTCCCTAAGTCTGGGCTCTCTGTCTACCCAGATTTGGTTTGCAACTCCTCTCCATGGCAACCACATATGGGAGGAATCAATCACCACATAACCATTGAGATTTCTGCTCCAATCCCTGCCCAAAACCATGCCATACTTGGCAGCAATATTTAGCACAAGGATATCCATGTAATGTTGGACCCTAGGCTCTGAGTTGATCTGAACTAGGACATATTTTACAACACCTATTACATCCACCATAGATCTGTCTAATTGGACCACTTTGCTATTCGAATGAATAGGCTTAAGTCCTAGCTTTTGGCTTATCTCAAGAGGCATGATGTTGGTCGAGGCACCAGAATCAATCAAATAGTTGTGTAAATTCTTGCCTATGATCCTAACAGTTATGAGAAAAGGAGGTACCTCTGGTTTCTCTTTCATCATAGCAAGTTGGGGTTCTACAGATTTAACCTCATGAATTTGACTCGGGGAATTTAATCTCTTCCCCATGATTTTATCCTGCCCCAACAATAGAGAGACCTCATACATTGAGATATTGGCCTTGGTCCTTTTCATATCTTCTTCCAAGTCATAAGTGGATGTTCCAGGATTTGACACTTTTGGCATTGTCCTAGGTGCTTCCAAAAATGGAGGTGGTGGATTCACATCACCTTTTGTATCAGGAGGAACTAAAGGGTTGTTTGGGGGAGTAGAGGAGGTTTTGGGATCCTTAGAACTCCTAGTAAAATACTTGTGATTAGCTTTCCCAAAATATTTAGCGGCCTGGGCTTCCAAAGCTTCATCCTCTTCCTCTCCTAACACATTCATATCTTCCTCCATCTCATCATTTTCTAAATAATGAATGACTTTAGACACCAAAGAGTCTGAATTTCTATGGCAACAGTGATGCATTTCCTCATCACATGACTTTGACTCATCACAATCTCCTAACGCATCAGCCTGATTGGCTACCGGATTGGGTACGCACCCATTATTAGGCTATGTATTGTACGGTCCTATTCTCCTATGGTCATGGTTTCTATTGGGCATGTGATTTTGGGCAACTTGTTTCTATAACCGAATGATGTCATTGCCCTATTTTATGGTCATTCTCTTGAGCTCTTCCAGCTCAGAATTGGGTCCTTGTGGCTGGGGCATGATAGCCCCAGATCCACTGACATTTTTGACATTAGCAACCTCTAGATTAGGCACTAAGGTTTGACTCTAGGTGTTTTGGGTCCACCATGGACCCTTGGCCTGAAGAGGTGCAACCATGGGATAGGCATTTGAGGCTTGAGTACTACTCACCTCAAATCCTAGCAAGGTTATCTGATTAGCAACCATCATTTTTGGAGTGGGTGGAATGGCAACACTAGGGTATGTCAAAAAATATGGAAGCATGGGAGCGAATGGGTATGACTGATGATATGGCAAAGCATTCATCATGGGCATCTGAGGTGTCACAACTTGATTCATCATGGAAAATTTATTGTAAGGGCCATATTGCCCTAACATGGGAAATTGAGGCATAGTGCCACCTTGCGGTGTCATTTGTTGCTCAATAGTCATGGCTTCAGCATAGGCTAAGGCCAACATTGTAACTTGAGGATTTCTCCTGGTAAACATGGTTGTCATCGGATCTAAGGCTGTGAGGTATAATTGCAATGCCACAACAGCATCTATTGCAAAGTGATGAGTCACGTTTGTGTAAAGCTTTTGGAATCTGGCATTAAATGTTCTGATAGGTTCATTAGGATACCTCTTGCATGACATGAATTGGTTATACATGATGGTAGGATCTAGAAATGACCTAAATTGATTAACAAAGGTAGCTTCCAACTGGGCCCAAGATGTAATGGACCCTGCAGGAAGATTCCTGTACCATTCATGAGCCATTTGGTCAAAGCTATTAGGGAAGAGTCGACAAGCGACGTCTTCATGATTGACTCCTTGCCTAATCATATGGTCCTTGTAAATTTGAACGTGCTCTTCAGCTGAAATGGGACCATCATGGAAAAACTTAGGGATAGACCTCTCAAGGTGCCTAGGTATGTCATGGACATCCCTAGGTATACTTAACGGAGAACTTTGGGTACCAAACCAGGGAACTAGTTGTTGTTGCTGCTGTTGTTGGGCCATATTAACCAAAGGTAATGACCCTACTAAAGCAGTTGATACACTCGAGATGACGGAGATGGGTACACTTGATGTAGCTCTTGTGGTGGAACTAATGGGTGCACATCCACTGAAGGTATTCAGATTCAGAGGTCTGAGAGCTAGCCTTTCCAAATCTTGGCAAAGCGTCTCTAAACCTAACGTATCGGAAAGCTCGGACGAGATTTTAATCTCCTAGATTTTGTACCTCGGTTTCCTAGTTTTGGGAGAAAGACTTTGAAAAATGGTTTCCTCAATGGTTTTAGACCTAGTAGCAATGCGTCTAGGTGGGTCCAGCTTGGGAAAACTCAAATCTATTCTATTAAGGCTTCTCACAAACTAGTCAAGAGTAAAATGTTGCACCTGCAAACACAATATTGTTGAACCAAAACTGACCACGTTAGCATTAGCAAAAAACTAAATCACAAAGCATAAAAGAAGGCCCTCCTTCTAGCGCCAAAGATGTTGAGTGTATATTTTTCCCAATTGCAAAATACCACCACATGCAGAGTATTGAATAGAAAACTCTCTCTTGAAAAGAAACCAAATGACAAACATTCAACTTCTCCAAGGTTCTAGTAAAATATCTAAAATATTACAATAGTGCCAGAAATAATTCAATAATGCATGTGACCATAAACAAGGGGCCTTTACTGGTTCTAAACAATGCTTAGTGATTTGAAAGATCTAACTAAAAATAAAAGTAGTTCTTTTTAGGGTTTTTTTAAATTGGTGCTACCCTGAATCCCTATTAGTAGAGTATTTTATCTTCATTTAAAAGGTTTCAAATGACAAAATGTGGAATTTTCCACCTCATTTTAATGCTCGTGCCTTTAAGATGAAGTAAATTTTAGATAGTTGGGTTCATTTTATCTTCCTTATGTTGATGTCACTACCCTAATAGTGGTTAGTAGAAGTTAGCATGTTAGCAATGTTAGCAAAGTTAGCAAAGTTAGCTTTCATTTCTTATCTTAGTTTAATGTGAAATAGTAGGTTAGTATCCCTCCTAAACCATGTGTTTTATCTGAAAGCTTTAGATTAATGAAACTTGGAGGTGCAAAAATTTTGGAAAATGACCAGAATGGAAATAACTTGAAAGCTTAACAATTCTAGAAATGGACCAAAAAAAATGAAACTAACAGGAAATTAGCAAAAATTCTAGAAAAGGACCAGAATGGAAATGAAAGAAACTAAAATTTTGGATGGACCAGAATGGAATGCTTGAATGCTTGAAATAAAATAAACTTTGAGAATAGTAAATGAAATAAACATGTAAATTTGGTTAGCTGAAAAAGTCAAATTCTGAATTAGTTTAGCAAGCTCCTCCCCGCAAAATCCCAAGTTATGAGGTAATCATAAAACAACCTGAATCAATGGACCTGCAACATAAGCACAATACCATTAAATCAAGTGCGAGACTCAAAGGAAACATAAAGAAACAACATAATCTTGACCTTCGCCTATTGCAACCCATTTCATGGCATAAGACAATGGCTAGAAGTCACTAAAATGCAGAAATGATAAGACACTAAAAACGTTAGTTTTATGATAAAAACCCTCCTTTTGATTTTGCTCACAAAAGTTTGCTACCCTCTCAAAATCTAAAAAATGCTCTTTCTTTATTGCTTTCTCAGAATGTTACATCATTTCCAGCCCCCCTTGAAAAAGGTAGGATAGCAAGGTATAAATAATGCTTAGAAGTCCTTTCGCTTCATCTTCTCTCACAACCAAAATAATGAATGGATATAAGAAAATAATCCATCATCATTTTCTATGATTTAATAAACATAACACTTCTAAACGTTATTTATTTTTAAAAAACTAACAACAAAAACATAACCCTGCATGACTCCTTATATCTCCCCTTTCTCTTATAAGCATTCTACCCAAGAATACCCCTTTACATCCATCAAACGAATGATAAAAGCATTAACTATACCTTATAACCCCTACGATTTTAGACCTCCTTTAAAACATTGAACGTGATCAAACCACATTCACATTAACTAAAATAATACAGGCCAATCTTATTCAGTGAAACTTTCATTGTCACTTTTTGAGGCCGAGACCCGATGGTATTTCTCCTAAGCCATACCAATGTGCCCAAGGACTGGGATGGCATTCCCCCATCCTGGGCACTTTGGTTTCCATGTAACCAAATGAAACCATCACACTGCCTACGCAGCCATGGCACTGTCCAACTTACGCAGCCATAGCGCTGCCAATGACGTAGCCATGGCACTGCCAAGACTACGCAGCCATAGCACTACCATCATCATCATGGCACTGCCAAACCTACACAACCATGGCACTACCAAGACTATGCAGCCATAGCACTACCATCATTTTGTTCCAACTATCCATGGCCTCGCCAAACCTACACAGCCATAGCATTACCATCATCATCGTGGTGCTACCAAACCTATGCAGCCATCGACATTGCCATCGATGTCATGGTGCTGCCAAACCTACGTAGCCATGGCATTGTTCAACTCCCTACTCTCACACTCATGCTGCCATAGCGTAATGAAATAGATGCAACACTAAAACCTTCCATGCTCTTCGAGGCTGACCTTTAACTCCATCAATTGGCATCACAGGTTGCCCTAATAATGCTTCTTCCTTCCTTGTTCGATGGCATACCTCTACCTCTCGACCATTTCACTGACAACTCTAATGCCTTTCATGTTGTTCTTCTGAAACCCTAACGCCATCTTGGACCACCTCTTCTTTGTCGATGTTGCTCCATGAAGCTTCACTGCCATAGCGCTGAACGTTCTTGGACTAGCCACTCATGTCTTCGAATGTTTTCGAATAGCCACCATCGCCTTATCTGCAATCAAACGAAACGACGTTAAACTTTACCTTATCATAAATATTATTATCACGTCTTTTATAAAGTACATTATAATAATATTATTATATACAATATAATAATATTATTATAATAATAACATTTTAGAATAATATAATCATAATAATATTATTATAATGATAACATTTTAGAACCTTATAACATAATCTTAAAAATATTACTATTATGTACATAATATAGTTAATGCAATTATATTAGGTAGATAATAGCATATTGGCTTCTATCTCAATTTCTTTGTACCTTTTGTATCCTCTTTTTGTTTTAGGTCAGGCCTTGCTTTGTTAAACACATTCCATCACCTTAGATAGTATGAAGAACATTAAACTCTTATTCATCAAAATGGATTTTAATTAATCTAAGCATTAATGCCTAGATTAATTAATCATTAAATATCAAATAACCAAAGCAATTAAAATCATTAAAACAAAACGGTCAAACATCCCTATTCTTACAAACCAAAGAAAACCAAAAACCTTTCATATCAAAATATGACAAGTGGGTCCCCAAGAATTTTGGGGTGGTTGTGGAAACTCCACAACACAACAGAATGCAAAGAGCCAAATATCAACAATGATGAAGAAAAATAGGATCACAGGTACAGGGAATCTAAAAATTACAGGTACCAAAAGAAAAATAGGGATGCAGATAATCCAAGTAAGTACCAAATTGGTAGTGATGCTAGCTTTTCAGATAATTATAGAGATGAAGTTTTGTTAATGATTAAGGAAAAATATCAAGTTAAGAAAAAGACTCCAGTTATTCTCAAGTGTTTTAGATGTGGTAAATTTATACATCTTGAAGATGATTGCACAAGATATGGTTATAATTTTAGTGATGATGATTTTGAATATGCACTTGATAGATCAAATGAGAATATTCTAATGGCTTTAGAAGATAAATAATTGAGTGATCCTATAGAAATCAAGTCAAAAGAAAGAAATGATATGGACAAAGGCAAACAAATAGAGGACTACTCAATAGAGAATGGTTATGATCTCAAAGGTGAACTTATCTATGCTCTTGACACAGTGAAGAAAGTAAGAAAGCAATTCTCTAATATTGAAAGTCAGTTTCAAGAATGTGATGAAGAAATATTATTGCTCATAGAGGACTTAGATAATTCAAATGCCAAGGAAAGTAAGTTTAGAGAAAATTTAGAAGCAAAAATCTTGGAATGTGAGAAGTTAGCACAAGAAGTGGCTACTATAAAGAAATATTTACAAGAATCCAAAATCAAGATGAAGAGTTTCACAAATAGCTCTAAGAACTTGGATAAGTTCATTTGTGGATAACAAATAACATCATGTTCAACAGGTCTAGGTTTTAGAAAGAAATAGGAAAATTCAAAGTCTACTTCAAGTCTTGAAGAAGAAGAAACAACATCAGAAGAAGATACTTTAGAAGAGGGATTCTCAGATGTAAGTGAAAGTGAAACTACTAAGGATGAGTCAGATTGTAGTGGGTCCAACAGGGACAATGGGTAAAGAAGATACAGATGGAACAACAATCATAACAAGATACCAATGAGGTCTAGGCAAGGAAGCTTCAATGGGAGATGCTTCTCATGTCACAGGTTTGGGCACATGGCTTCACATTGTAGCACACATGAAAGATAGATATATGGAAGAGAATAGATTTTCCAATGATATTGTTATTCATGTAATGAGTTTGGTCATAAGGTAGTAAATTATAGGATTCATTATAGAAGAGGATATGGCTTCACTAGGAGAAATCCTAAGACTATTGCACATCCAAGGAATAATAATATAAGTGTTATAAGTGCAATATTGATGGTCACATAGCAAGATGGTGTAGATAAAATATTCCAAAAATAGGTATGAACAAGAATAGAAATATGAACATGAATAGGAACAGGAATATGAACATGAACAGGAATAGGAATATGAATAGGAATAGGAATAGGAATAGGAATAGGGATGATGACTCGAAAAGAAATAGTGAGATGATTCTGAAAAAAGAAAAATGAAAATACAAAGGTAGAGAACAGTGATTTCGAGGAGTATAAATACTCCCACCCCATAATTAACCACCTCATGTGGATGTGGGGGAGGGTCTAAGCTAAGAGGCTTAATTCTTATCCCCGAGCCCCAAAGGTGACCCTTTACCATTTATGTCAAAGGGGGAGATATTTGTGTATTATGGGGAGATTTTTTGGATATAAGGAGAGATTTGATATCTAAGAGAGCATTGAGCCAGGGGGAGCAGAAAATAAGGTTAAAATTCAGTAAAAGGATTTGGTTTGCCATCAATGAAAAAGGGGAATATTGTTGGATATTTTGAGTCCCTAAGCTGAAATTTTGTCATTGATGTCAATAGAGCAATAAATGTCAAAAGGATCTATGAAGGGTTTTTGTGAAAACCAAGGCATGTAAAATACAAGGTTTTATTTAAAACCATGGATAGCAGATTTGATCTGGGTTTTTCTTAAAACCCACGTTGGGCTTTCGTTTCGTCGAAAAAGGTGCCCCGGTGATGGAGTTATTTGAGTTTTAATGTTTGGTTTAAATTTTAATTATTTAAAATTTAAATTCAAATTTAAATGGAAAGTTTCCTGTCGACGTCATCATGCAAATACAATTTTAATATTTTCGCCGATATCTTGAAAGTATTATTAAACACTCTATAAAGGGGTGGCAATTAAACCAAATAATAATTCTTGCTCTCATGTGTTAATTGCCTTGGAATTCGAAAGAGCTCGTGCTAATTTTTGAAAAGGAAGTAGAGAATAAAGCGTAGTAGTTTGGAAATCTCAAACATGGTATGAGGCATGGCGCATTGGTGTATCGATTTTGCTAATACTATGGGTAGTGCAAATATCAGGGATCGAATCCCCTTGACGACAGCGTGTGGGAAGTGCTTTGGTGCTTTGTCATTTGCAACAGGCGAAGGAATATTAAAGGCCCTTTTAGTATTTGTTTTTCCAATGAGCGCTTTGGCTCGGTTGGAATCTTAGCCGAGGCTAACATGCTCGCGGTGTGTGGTGGACGGGAGTTTGAATCCGCTTGAGAGGTATTTACATTTTTACCTTTAATAATTTTTATTAGCCCTAAAGTTTGGAGTTATAAGGTATTTAATGGGAATTAAATTTTATCATTAGGGCTATGATTATTATTGCAAAAGCATATTTTATTTATGTTTTATTTTTATGGAAATGGAGAATTGATTTTAGGAGAAATAAGGAGTTGTTAAAGTTATTTTGAGATATTTATTGTGGGTTAGGTTTTTTATTAAAATAGACTTTGGTGGATGTGTTTACGAAGTTGGAGTGAAAAGGGTATAAATTAAGTTATGCTCTTATTGTGATTATTTAAAAGACCACTAATACTTATTAATATTGAAAATGAAATTTGTGATTAAGTGTGGTAGATTTTGTGGACAACTTATTGGCATCAAAAAGGTATGGGCACATTCTCCTATTGATTGTTTGTGGTGGTTGATTTCTGAAATATCATTGGAGAGAAAAGGATTAATTATAGTTTCCTTTGTGAAGATGGTTGGTTGAATGCTTCAAGGTTTTCTGATTTGTGAGTTGTATTTAAACCTTGTTTCATTAGCATTGTTGTTGAAGCCCATTGATTATGAAATGAACTTGAATATGATCTAGAAAATAACATGAGTATCATTGTTATGTGAGACTTGAGATAAAGAATTGTTGGAAACATTTTGAGTTGGTTGATACATGCTTGAACTAGGGTTTGTGAGAAAGGGTTGTTCCTTGATGTGATTGGTTGAGTTGAGTTGGTTAAGCCTACTCAAGTGGATGTGTGAAATGGTTGTTCAAGTTCCATAAAACAAACTATTCTATATTCTGATTTGATTTGAGATTGAGATTGAATAATATGACATATTGAGTCTCTAACAATTCTCTTTATGCTTTTGTTGAGTTGAGATTGGGATTTGAGTATATAGCATATAGAGTCTCTAACAATTCCTTTTATGCTTCTATGATATTGATTTGAGTTGAGATTGATATTTAATAATAGGATATATTGAGTCTCTAACAAATATTTTCATGCCTTTATTGAGTTGATATTGGGATTTGAGTATAGAACATATAGAGTCTCTAACAATTCTCTTTATTCTTCTATGAGATTGAATTGAGATATTGATTGTACTTTGAACTTAGAACATATTGAGTCTCTAACAATTCTCTTTATGATTCTATGTGATTGAACAAGTTCTGTGTAAGCTTGTTAACCATATTTGAGATAAGTCTTTGAGAAGGCTTGTGGACTATTTTGAGTTAAGCTTTTATGAACACTTGTTTGAGCAGATTTGAGCAACTCCTAGAGAGGAATTGTTGAGCAGATTTAGAAAGTTTTTGTGTGAACCTATTGAGCATATTTAGATAGGTTTTGTGTGAACCTATTGAGCATATTTGAGCAATTTCTGAGAGAACATATTGAGCAGAATTGTACTAGATCGTCTATATTGTGTTTAGTGCAAGATATTGATCATAACTGTGCTAGACCAACTAAACTATGTTTGGTACAGTATTGAGATAGATATTTGGAGGTGACAAAGTATAGAGGACAAAGTCTCAGAGGATAGAGATCCAGCAGCCAGGACAATTGAAGATAGATCTGAGTGAGAAGTCTTCAAGTGGAGGGAGATCCACCAGTCAGAGCAGCGTAGATACAGAGTCTTCTATAAGATCACTAGACAAAGTAGAAGGGGAAAGAGTTATCCTATGGAAGATATCCACGAACTTGATATTAGGGGATCAACATCTCCTTTGGACCAAGGTCCATAAACATTGTAATTTGGGAAGGATTCCCAAGAGATCATTTGAGAAATATTTAGAAGAAATATTTTCTCTATGGAGGTAGCCCACATTAGGTGAACCATGTTAAATCTGTTTCTCTATTGTGTGTGGTATTTTGTGCATTGCTTTGATTACTACTATTGATACTGCTATCTATACATTGCATAATATTGATTTGAGAAGAAAAGTGAAAAGTGGTCTTATACTGTTCACCCCCCCTCTCAAGATAAGCTTGTGTTATTCAACATGAGCTACCACACCTCAAAGCACACTTGGAACACTAATAAACCTTTAATGAAATATATAATTTATCTAACCTAACTATTTTTTGTTCAAACATTCAACAAATAAAATTAAAATGTAAAATATAGTAAAAGTTTAAAAACCTTAACTTGGGAAGATTATCTAATGTTTAATTTATCATTATCAAATAATAATTATATATAATTTAAAATTGATAAAGTGTAATGAAAAATGAATATAAACATACAAATACCAACCACTTAAATAACAATGAAGGTAAATTTATATCTTTATATAAATTAAAATTAATAATAATTTCAAATAAGAACATTTTATTTCAAATCTTTAACAATATGTATATATTGTAATTCAATATCATCATCTTTAAACTTCTCATATTTGTTTCATTTTACAATGAATAATTTTATAAAAACATATTTGATAGAAAAAATCCCAAGGTAAAGAATTGTCACTACATTAGTGCCTTTATCTAAGCCAAATAAAATATCTATACATATGTATGTTTCAATAACTACATGTAACATAGACTCATTCACATGTCTATGCATACGCAAATCAACATAGACTAATTGACATGTCTATGCACACCCAAATCAATAAATTATGCAATAGGATTCAAGTTACTTTTTGTTATTTTTTGTTTATCTCACTATTAAATCAACTAAAACATCATATCATAATCACTTTAACTTGTTTGACCACTTCCTTCAAGAAGAATTATCGAAGAGCTGTATTTGTGTATTATCCCTAACTTTCATCTAATATATACTCTAATCTAATCATATTTAATAATATAAGCCTCTACAACCTTGATTTTGATCCACATACCAAGCTTATTAAACCTGTAATGGTTCATATAGCAAGATGTTCATAAAAGGAAAATATCCTATCATACTCATTTTGGACTAGTATATTAATAAACTATGAAAGTAGACAACTTGTATTTGTAAATAGTTATAAAAAAATGTTTATGTATGATATGATGATATTCCACCACTCCATGCAATCTTCTACCTAATTCAAGGAAAGGGGTTACAAGTACAATGAATGGTATGAAAACTATCAACATGCTCATTATTTATTGTAATCAATAAAATATATAATATCCTAGTTTGCATTTCCCCAAAACTATTTTAAAATGAATAATAAAATATCAAGCAACACATAAGATAATTTACATTAAATTAAAAGTTGCAAGCTTACTCCAGTGGCAAGGGCTTTGGCCTCTCTTTGGGAGGTCTAAGGTTCAAACCCCAATTAGTATGAGGGGACTAGGACCCCTCATAAAAACCTATGTAAATTCACTGATATGTTTACATTAAATTATCAAAGTAGGTATTGAAGTTGAAGAAGCTTTGGTCGAAAAGCATAGCACAGTATCTAGTCACTTAAGCATTTTGTTTGATTTATTTTGAAATTTAGACCAATGATATCAAAAAAAAAGTTCATAAATATATGACTTGGTGTATATGTAAAATTAAGTCTCATGTTCTTCCATAAAACAACTCAAAGGTAGACCTTTCTTTCCATCCTCACAAGACTCAGCCATATAAATTCATCATAAAAAACAATGCGAGACAAGGAGTCCTATTTAAGGCATTAACAAAAATGACTCTCATTTGAAACCTTATTGGAGATGTAAATATAAACAAGTCCAACATCCTAATATTAAATATTATAGTACATATTTATAGGACAACATGTAGGATCCCCTTCCCAATAGAAAATATCAACCTCCAAGAAAATTGAACTATCATAACAACATTATCATATTCATCGTGATTGGTAACAATAAATATTATTATTAGTAGATCATTTTATAAATGAAAAAGTGGAATAGGTCATTCTTTGAACTTTTATGAAAAATATAAGTACTAAGTTCTTGAAAATTAGATATAGTAGAATATTTTTATACGAATCTATTAAATCATAAACATTTAATTTGATCATATTTATATAGTAGACAAGTCAAGATTTGTTTCATCGTTGAGATTTTTGAATGAATAGCAATTTTTTTTTTTAAATTATTGATTAATCTCTTCCTCCTCCTAGGAACACCCTTGATAACATTGATCTCCTCCACATCCTTGTTGGTGTACTTCAAGATTAATGCAAAAAAATTAACATAAAAATTGACAATCTTCTTTGCATGCAAACTAGTTATTTATGAAGACAAGGGAATGGTATGTTAATGAATGTACAAAAGGATAGGATTTTATTGAGAAGTTAGTATGGACTGCAAACTCTTGATAGATCCTTATTTGGTATAGATAGCTAGAGTAATAGCCAAACATAAAGAGGTACTTTTCATCCTCTTTTGAGTTTTAGTGTTTTCCATTTGAATATTTTCTTGGATGATACTATAGTCCACCAATTATTTATTGGTCATTCAACATCTAATTTTTATTTCCTCTTTGACCCAAAACAAGGTAGGTTTTTAAAATATGGTCTAACATTGATAATAAATAAATTATGTAGGAGGTTTATACATAACACTTTTTGCAAATTGTATCACTAACCAACATGGATATCAATTTTTTTCTTTATATATTTGGTAAGTTCCACCTTAATCTAGACTCATTTTTATGTGTAGATATTGTAGTTATGCAATATTAAGTACTATATGGAAAGGAAATAAATTATTAAATAAATGCATGAGGATTCAATCTAGACCAAAACCTCAATATAAAAAAATTTAGATTCAATAAAACATAAATATGAACAAAAGAGCATAACAAAAGTACTTAGCAACAAAATGGACTATGACTTAAATATCTTTGACATACCTAGTTGAAATAACCTAAACAAAGAAGGTTGTAGTTAAATTTTGTACTCGAGTGAATTTAATATCATGGGATTCATAGATATATTAAACATAAGATCTGAACATGGTCTTTGAGAGGAATGTGTCCAATAAAATATTCCACCAAGTTAAAATTCTCTTATTAAGAGAAAAATTGTCATATTCAATTTTTATAAAATATAATGGGAGGTAAGGATTCTAATATTGTAAAATAACTTAACAAAAATATTTTAGAAATGCTTGGAAATTGATGCTCACATCATTTACTACTATACCATTGACACATGGATGGCAAATTGAACCAACTTCTAGCCCTAATTATGTTAAATATAGAAAAATGTATAATATCCTCCCATTAGAGGTGGAATTTAATAATTTATGTATTCTATTTATAGGATGTATATTTATGAATATTACCTTGAAATAACATAAGATAGCTCCCTTCAAAGCTTACTTCAAACATCAACAAAACTTTTATCCAATATATAATTTATCTAATATGACTATTTTTATTCAGAAATTCAACAAGCAAAATTAAAATGTAAAATAAAGTAAAATATAGGAATACCTAGACTTGGGAAGATTATATAATATGTAATGTAATATTATTATATTATGTATAGACACATACATACACATATGTATATATGGTCTGTGGGGATATCGTAGTGGCATGTCTTTGCATTTTCATCTAGGAGACCTAAGTTCAAACCCAAGTGCAAGGGAATGGGAACCTCTTAAAAACTTGTACTTACCCTAAAATTTAAAGGTTGTATGGGGGCGACAGAAGGGCATGAAGACATAAGAGAAGATTATCACAAGATAAGATTAAGGGAAAGAGAATATTTTTAGAAGAGGATATTTACAAAAGAGAATATTTGTAGAAGAGGATATTTACAAAAGAGAATATTTTTAGAAGAGGAGATTTACAAAAGATAAGATTTGTAGAAGACGAGATCTATAAAAGATAATATTTGTAGGAGAGGTGATTACCATAGGAGAAGGTTACCAACAAAATTACCACTAAAGAGAAGCAATTTGAAGATTACTAACAAAGATAAGTAATTTGAGTTTCAAAAACCAATATTTTTTTTACTAATAAAATAATTTTTCAATATTATCATCATCACCATTGAGAAGAATTGTCTGGCAATCGAAGTCATCCATGCTTCTTCACACTAGTAGTTATAGTATGGGTAAGAATGTTGAACCCTTTTAAGGAGAAAATTTGTTATGGATTAATGCAAAGTCATAATGGATGGTTGCACTCCTTTTTTATGTCAATTTCTCATCTAAATTATTTTCCAATAATAACAAGGATTAGAGGAGTTTTCAAAAAAGAGGAAGAAAATTTTGAAAAACCTAGTTTGTTTTTTCACTTTTCAAAACCCTAGCTACTTTTTGGATTTTTTTTGGGTTGAGATCATGGAGTTACAAATTTTCACTAGAAAGGATGACATTGATGCTCGAGAATGGTGTACAGAGTTTAGATCTCTATATTCTAGTGATCATTTTTGGAATTGTAAACTTCTCTTTTAAAAGAGGAAACTCATGATTAGTGGGAAATTCTTACTAAGGAAAGTATTTCTAGAAAAATAATTTTGACCTAGAATGAAATGGATAATGCATTCTTGAGTTAGTAGAACCTATAAAAAAATATAGATAGTTTAAAGGTCACCATCAAAGCATATGATGAAGAAATAAAAAGGATTTAGATGAAATATGAAGAAATGAATAAAGAGGATTTAATAGAAGGATAAAATACAAATGATAATGTGCAAGTTCATTGTCATATTCTAAAGGAAAATCTTAAGAAGAAAGGATCCAAGGAGAGGCAAGAAGCAGTTATGGTAAGGGAAAAAGTTGAAAAACCATTAGAAAACTCAAATGTTGAATTTACAGTAGCAACAACAATAAATTCAATGGAAGAAATAATAGAAAAGTATAAGTAAGCCTTGTTATAAGTGCATAGGGATGCACTTAAAAAAAAGTATAAGAGAGAATATTAGAAAAAGAGTTTAAAATAAAATATAATATAAATATTGAAGAATCAAAGGAAACAAATTATTAGGTTAATATTGCAACATATCAACACCTACACTATCCTGAGTGAAAATATAATGGAATAATGGCTTAAGGCATCAATATTTTAGATCTATACGGAGTCAGAAAGGGATCAAGTATGACAATATTTCGTAGAAAATGCATAATGTTTCTAGATTTCAAAAGGGTGTAGTAGCATCAAGGAATAATGGGACCAATCATACAAAATATTAAATAATATTAGTATAAGCATGGAGACAATAGAGTAGTTATGGATATTCATGTGGCACAATGGAAACATTACATCATCAAATACCATCACTAATCAAGATTTCACTTGGATGAATGGATGAACAAGATTGGAAATTCTTGAGAAAAAAGATGTTGAATATTTGTTTTTTGTGTATGAAAGAGCTTCAAGGAAAAAAATTAATAGGACTAAATCCAAAATTTACTTTCTTAACACTCCTACTAATATCAAAGTAAGAATTTGTAGATCACATAAAATGGAGGAGGAAAATTTACCAACAACTTATCTAGGGATGCCTTTATTTGAGGGAAGAATGAGGATAGATTTATGGAATCCATTTATTAGTAAAGTTAAAAATAAAATTCCATATTGGATAGGTAGATGGTTATAATTAGTAGGAAGAGTATAGTTAATTAAGTTAGTCTTACAATTCATTCCAACATATTACATGTCTTTGTATTTTATGCAAAAATCATTTGAAAAAAGTTTAATCTTTATTATGTGATCCTTTTATGGTCAGGTTTACATGATAAAAAAGAAAGTTTCTTTGGTAAAATGGAGCAAGCTGTGTGATGAAAAAACTAGGGGATATCTTGGTTTAAGAGCTCTTACAAATGTAAACTTAGCTATTAGGGGAAAATTTATCTTGAGATTGTACAAAGAGAGTCAAAGACAATGGGAAAGAATTCTTCTAAGTATGTTGATCCCAATAACCCAAGTTTAATATTTATTGCATTCTCTCTTCCAAATGGTTCTACTCTTTGAAATAGTTTAAAATAATCTATTGATCTTATGATTAAATTTTTAATATGGGTGGTGGGAACTAGATAAAAAAATCTATTTCGATGGATACTTGGTGTGATAAAAAACCACTCAATTTAGATCCAGTTTTGAAACCTTGGATGAGATTGCTTCAAGACAAATACGGTGATAGGGTTTCAAAAATTTTGTACAAGGATCGAGAAGGAAGATACAAATGGAAAGAATATTTTTTACAAGTATACAAGATATTGATGTTAGGAGGCAATTGAGTACAAAGATAACAACTGTAATTATTTCGAGGGGTTCCAAGGATAAATTGATTTGGGAGTTGAATAGCTCAGGAGAATACACAATAAGAAGTAGATATAATATTCAACACCAACATAATAATAATATCACTAGAATTTAAAGAGATATTTTGGATAGTCCAAGAATTCCTAAAGTCAAAATATTTGTTTGACTAGTAGGTCATAGAAGAAGTTTATCCTAGGTTAACCTTATGTAAAGGGGTTTTATGGCCCCTCTAAATGTGTTTTCTATAATAAGGAGGAGAATATTGACCATCTCTTGGGATATTTATCAATTGTCTAGAATCTATGGCAATGGATTCTTAATATGTTTGGTAAATTCATAGTGATGAATAGCATAATTGAATATTGGTTAAAGCAATGGCAGAGCACTTATAAAAGTGAGGCTTTACATACAATATGGGATATATCAAAAGATACAATACTTTGGACTATATGGCTAGAAAGGAATAGAATAATATTTAAAGTAAAGGAAAGCAGTTTAGAGGTAATTAAAAGGAAGATATTTTTAGCCATAAAGGAGTCTAAACAAACCCTATCAACTCACCCAATTCCTAATTTGGAAGTAGAGATTCTTGATAGATGGATTCAAATAATTAAATGAAATTATGATTTTGGGTACAAGAGAAGCAAAATTAAGGTAAATAATATAAAGTGGAAACCACCAGATGTGGAGTGGATTAAGTTGAATTTTGATGGAGCATCTAAAGGAAACCCATGACCAATAAGAGGAGGAGGAATAATTAGAAATAATAGAGGAGAGATTTTGTCTCATTATGATCTCAAATATGGATTTAAGACATAATGAAGCTGAAGCTTGGTCAGCTTTAGAAGGGTTAATAATATGTAAACAAATAAAATGGAATAGATTTTGTATGGAAGGTGATTATCTCATAGTAATAAATACAATTTTGAGGAAAGCAAAGGCTCCATGGAACATATAAGAGATAATTGTGGAAATTCAAGATCTTGCTAAAGAGTGAAGAAATTAGGTTTACACATATATTAAGGGAAGGAAAAAATGTGCAGATAAGTTGGCCAATAGAGGACTTTTGGTTGAGGATCGTGAAGTTAACATATCATTTTCATGGTTAAAGGAAGTAGAAAGTTTACTTGAAGCTGAAAAAAACTGTTGATTGCTTAAATCAATTAATGATTAAGATTTACTTTAATGTTTTCCATTGGTAATATCTATTTTATTTTGTAACAATAATGTATGTTCATTTAGACTATTTATTATATTTTTTGTGGTTACACTTGTGTTTTAGGAAGGAAACTAGAAATTCAAATTTGGTAAAGCAGACTATGTTAGTGCGATGTTTTAGAAATATTACTCTACTAAGATGCAAGGCATAGATAGTAGAGGTGAATTTTTGGCATTGTGAAGGCTGCTATAGGAAAATATCAAGAAATATGCTAAATTCTAGAGTAATTGTATTCATACAGAGATTTGAAAAGATCTAGAAAATGAAAATCAAGAATTCAAACATTTTATGTAAAATTATGTAGGTTTGAGATGAGAAGTGTATCTATTCGTAAACTCTCAAACTCCAAAGAATAGAGATGTAATTTGTTAAGGGTGGGGGACCCGAGTACAACCCATTTTTATCATGTAAAAAAATATATATTTGTTTTTTGTTTCTTTTAATCAAAAAGATACCAAAAAATGAATATAAAAAATTCGAACTTTTGTGAAAAAATATATAGGTATTTAGTGATAGCATCTAAATTAAGACTAGACTTGAATATTTTTGTAAACTCTCAAGCTTAGGATAAGAGATTTGTGATTTATCAAAGGTGGGGGTCCCAAATACAAATATGTTTTCTCAAGCGATATATATATATATATATATATATATATATATATATAAACATGTAAATACCAACCAATTGAAAAAAAATGAAGGTACAATTCTATCTTTACATAAATTAAAAATTAATAATAACTTAAAATAAAGAACAAATATTATTTTTTCTAAACTTCTTCTAAAACCCATAATTTTTTAGACAATTTATTGGTAGTAAAGAGTTATGCTTCTTAAATTGAAATTAAAATTTTATAGATAAACTTTAGTATTTACCAAATGACATGTGCTTAAATGGTTAAATAACTTGACTCTTAAGAAAATACTTATGAGACTCATGTTGTGATCTTACCCAAAACTTGAGACTACCACATTAAAAATTCCATTCATTTTACTAGGAAAAAGAAAAAATAATTACTATACTAAAAAAAATTAAATACACAAAATTGCAGTAGCGAGTGCGAGCGCGAGTTGGGAGTAAGTACAACAATGAGTGCAAGCATGAGCTTGGAGTAAGTGTAGCAACAAGTGTGAGTAAGTGCAACCGAAAGTGAGTGTAAGTGAGTGTAGCCAAAAGTGAGTGCAAGCGCAAGCTGAGAGTAAGTGTAGCAGCGAGTGCAAGGGCGAGCTAGGATTGAGTGTGCAAGATCGAAGCCAATGAGATTAGAGAGGTAGTATAGACCAAGAGGGAGTGTGAGCCAAGATTCAATCATGGTAGAAGAGTGTTGGGTTCATTAAAAGTGCATCAATGCTTCATATCCTTATCATTAATGTGTGGAACATTATTTCCAAAAAATTGTTGAAGCCAAGGAACATCGAAAAAAAGAAGAGATAAGGTAAATTGTGAGACAAGAAGAAGTGCAAGTTGGGAATTAGTGCGAGGTAGGAGAGAGTGTGAACCAAAATAGAGTGAAATATAGTATTTAATGATGGTGAAAGAGCGGTAGGTTCATCCAAAATGCATCAATGCTTCAAACCCTTACCACGAATGTGTGGAATATTATTTCCAAAAAATTATTGAAGGGAAGGAATGCCAAGAAAAAAAGAGACATGAGAAATTATGATCCAAAAGGGAGTGTAATATAGGAGCAAGTGTGAGGCAAGAGATAGTGCAAGCTGATATCAATAGTGAGTGCAAACAGAGAGGGAGTGCAAACCAAGAGGGAGTGTGAACTAAGAGGGAGTTCAAGCCAAAAGTAGGCCCCATTAGCTATTGTGGAAGGAGAGTCATTTTTTAAATCCCTAATGGGAAGTCAAGATGCCCTAGATAGAAATCAAAATGCCCTTGTTGGAAGTATGAAGGCCCAAGCTAGACATAAGAAAAAGAGTGAATACATGGAAATTTTGATCCAGGTAGCAAATAGTACACCAAAAGTAAGTATCAAGGATGAGATGATTGAGCGTGATATAATTGGTTCTTAAAATTAGAGGACTAATTATGGGTGATTTTTTTGCACCCACCTATTTTGTTCCATAAGAAATGGGGAATTATTTTAAAAATAGCTAAGGAAAATGATGGACAAAAGAATGATTCACTTCTAGGTCATTCACCATCCAGAAGTTTCATTCAAAAAGAAGGTAAGTCAAAGGAGATCCATGATAGAAAAATGGGTTTCATCCCCATCATGATCATGCCCAAAGTCCCATCCATAAGAAAATAAAATAATATGGAATATAAGGATAACGATGGAAATAAAAACGATCCCAAATTGTTATCCATATGATAAATTCAAATGGATAGAGAATTGGGAAGTGGATGAATAAGGGGCTAGATCCAAAGTTTCACTTGAGACACCCAATGATAAGGAATTCAGAAAAATAAGAAGGAATAAGACAATCAGGGGCTCCCATTTCCCCGTCCCAAGAAAATATGGTCTAGATGTACGATTGGGGATCAAACCAAGGTGTTCATTTAATCCATAGTTTTGTCTTAACTTGTAGCAAATGCACAAAAGTTCAACTATATAGAGGGCTCCTCAATTTCAAAATTTCTCTTCCCACCAATATTGTCAAAATACTGGACCCAAGGATGCAGCAGATAAGAAAATTTAATAACTAATCAATCTGAGTACATAAGGTGGTAGATGAATAATTGATGTGGCCTAGCTACCTCAACTTAGAAAGAAGCATATACAGGGAGTAGGAGCATCAGGTTCATTAATTATCAAAGGAAGGCTCAGACATAGAATGTCAACATCTCCTGTCTAGACATAGTGGAGAATGTTCCATCTGTGACAGAGCGATTGTAGAAGAAATCACCAAAGATAGTTGGATGCTAACATTCTAATCCACCATTAATGTAGCATTCATTAGTTTTTTGAAAGCCCAATCCTAAAAGGGGCTATATATACATGTTTGTAATGAATGTTTTAGTGTCAAATATCCAGTCATTACAACCTCCATGTAAAGTTTGATGCATACAATAATATAAGTGGATTATTTTTTGGCATTCAATTGTTTTTATGTATGTATGATCTCGCTCCAATGATTAGTTTTTCTATAGTAAAGTGAATAAACTAGCTTTAATTTTGATATCTAGATTTCATGCTACTTGTTCCTTAATTCTAGAATTCTTAGTGGGGTTATGTGCATAAATGATTAATGAAATCAGTGGCTAGTATTTTAGGTAGTCCATGAATATTTTTTATGTTTTAGACTTATTAGACATGTATCTTGATGTGATTGGATCTACACCACTTTATGTTCTAGCTTTTTCTTTTCTTTAGTCTCTTTCCCTTCCCTTTTCCCAAGTGTTTAGTTATAACTTATAAAGATTCATCCTTCTTTGAGGATTTACCCTAAGATCTATGGTCTCGAGTTCATTCAAAGTTGGTCAATGTATATGGCATAGAATCCTTACCATTAGATAAAATTTTGATAAAAAAATTTTGGTATGCTCGATGAGACCTTTTCTCACATTTTGGATAAACAAAAGAACTGGTGATACCCGAATATGTCTACATATCCTAGTCACCTGATGACTCCATTGAAGACATACCCAGAAAGCGATATCAACCTTATAGTTATTTCATGATTACAATATATAGGGCCAATATTTCAAAAAAAACTAGTTGAGTTCTAGAAGTTATCATTCAGAAAGCAACAACCTGAGTTGGTTATGGAGGCCTCATATTCTATTGAATAACAAGAGAAATATCTGATTGATACTCAATTGGAACACACATCCCAAATATCCCTCTTGCATCAAATAATAATGGCCCAAAATCAAAATCAAGGAGTCCTTAACTAGAGTCATACAGGATCCCTTAACCTAGTTGATCATACTAGAAGCCCTTCCAACCTATGGTGGTACAGGAAAAATGGCATATGAACATGTTCAAGATGTAGCATCATTGGTTGATGTACATAACATCCAATATGAGGATGTGATGGTCAAATTATTGAAAGGAAAGTTGATTTATTGGTATAGAACTCTGCATAATGGGAGTATAAATTCTTGGAATGCTTTGGCATCCAATATAATAGAATATTTCAATGAAAAAGCATACCACTTTTTTTTCTCACTCATTTTGTAGTGATATGAAGACATCCATAAGAAGATATTATGGATTTCAATATCAAGTTTAGTCATACTTGGCAAAGAGTGCCTAATGATATCAGATCAACCGATGAGAAAGTTGTCTATTATTATCTAAGAGCATTCAATTTAGATATAGGACTTATGATAAGGTAATAAAATGTCTTTTATTTCCTTCAGATATTCCAATAAGCTACAAAAGTAGAAAAAATACTTATTTCTATAGGTAGACTGCCTCCCAAGTCCGTGATGCCTATGTTCCCAGAGTTTTTTAATAGTCAACCATAGTTAGCTATTCCAGTACCTACTTATACAACACTTCCACCTCCCATGAGTTTTTCTCAATGGCCTAACA
This sequence comes from Wollemia nobilis, assembly GCA_028583015.1. Lineage (NCBI taxonomy): Eukaryota > Viridiplantae > Streptophyta > Pinopsida > Araucariales > Araucariaceae > Wollemia > Wollemia nobilis. The sequence continues at coordinate 2,303,416 of JAQPPZ010009575.1, forward strand.
CAACTATAGTACCAACACTTCTCATTGGTCTTGTAATACCATCTCTCCCTACTCCACCTATAGTACTTGCATTACCCACTTCAAATTCACAAGTAGCTACCTTGCACGAGATGCAAGATTTTATAAAAAATCTATCCAATGAGGTTACTATAATGAAAATGAGGGAGGCCGAAAGGAACTTTCAACCAAGAAGGTTCCCATATGTGAGAAAATATCAATCTACATCCACTAGTAGGCCACTTATGATAACTAATACAGTCCTTACTAATTAAGGAAGTGAGTCTTCAACTACTCTGTCTGATACAGACTATTGGTATTCTACTTGTAATGATCTTGATAGGGAAAATACTTGCATGATGCATCAACACTATCTATAGAGAATGGTCATTTAAGGGGTAGAAATAATTCAAAAGGTTTAAATCAATATGATCAAAACTAATGAACATAATTTCATGGTGCCATCATTAGAATAAGTCTCTGTCTTGACGAGATCTGAAAAGAAGCTACTACAAGTGAACCCTGAAGAACTCAACCCCATGAAAATTGCTACTAATGATTCAGGAGAAAAGAAAGTTGAAAGTAATGATCCTTAAAAGGTTCCATTTAAAAAGCTTCTACAACAACAAAAATAAGATCCCAAGCCTATCAAACCTCAATCAAAAGCAATGGAAACCCAAATGGAGGCTAGAGACAAGATTAAATATTCGTCCTTGATGAAGCATCAACGGATTGAAGCTACCCATGAGTATAGAAGTAAATTTGAAACCCCTCAAAAATATAAGGATAAACAATATAAAATTAATGCCTTCAATATTGTGGAAGAATTAAAGAATACTCCCTTAAGGACTAGTATGTATGATGTTTTACTCATCACTGAGTAGATTGACCTCCTTCAAGCTTCCCTAAAAATGGTTAAGGACAAAAGCAAAGTCCAACCGAAACATAATATGGTTCAAAATAACTCTATTATGGGGGGTGGAAAGAATATACCTTCACCATTTTATCTTTCTTTGGAAATGGAAGGATGGGTTATGCATAATTGTATGATATATTTAGAAGCTGCTACTACAGTCATGCCTAAAGTGATGTGTGATGTCATGGGAATGGAATACACTAGAAGTTGTCCTGGTGTGTTGCAACTAGATGGTACCCAATAAAAATCATTGGAATTATAAAGGATATGTCTATGGTTCTCCATAGATTACCTTAGGTCACTGTTATACAAGAAATTATGGTAGCAGACCTGGAACCATACTTTGGGATATGCCTTTCTAGGGAATTCACTACCAAATTGGGGGGATATATTTCTATTGACTACTCTCATATGGAAATACCATGTAAGGGAAGAACTACAAATAGAAGACCAATTTTCTATGAAAAATATCAATGCAATAATAGAAATGGGGGATGGTACTTATACCATTGAGAAACTAGAAACAAAAAAGCTGGAAGCCCAAGAAGAATCTTTGCCTCCATCCCATCAGTTATGGAAACTATATTTTTATGGAGCAAGATGCAAAAATGGCATAGGAGTCAGGATAGTCTTGATATATCCTAAAGGATCCCAAAATGTATTCTCATATATATTAACATGGATCTAAACTAATAATGCAATAGAATATAAAGCCCTTTGTTTGGGATTAAAAAGGTAGAGATGTTGGGCATCAAGCAACTTCAAATATTTGGGGATTTTGAGTTAGTGGTTAATCAAATTATTGAAAAATGTATTAGCAAGCAACATTACTTAAAATCCTACAGGAACAAGGTATGGGAAATATTAGAAATATTTAAAGCATTGAATATTAAAGCTATCCCTAGGGGTCAAAATAGACATGTTGATATTCTGGCTTCCATAGGATCAAATTTTTGTCTAGTATTGAATACCATTCACAAAGCAAAATTAGTTAGGTTGGTATATAGACCATCCATCCTTTATAAGGACACCTTTTGGAAATTATTTAAAAATTGTGAAAATATAGTATATTTTCTAATTCATGATATGAAAATTAAGTTGACACGTCCTCCGAAATTAGAGATGATAAAGAAGAGGAAGGGTTTATCTAGCTCAAAAATAATCATATCCCAAAGGGACTAATCACCTTGGAAAGTTTGTTTGACAATAGTGACCAATCAAAAGGTCATTTGATCAATATTAAATTCAAAGGGTATAAGTAAATCCAAATTTTAGTAGGAAAAAGTCTAAAGATAAGGGTAGACTAGTCAAATGTGGAAGTACATAAAATACAAGAGTTGTGTAAGACATATGATGATATTATCGCATGGACATATGATGACCTCAAATTCTATAGTAAGGATGTGATTCAACATACTATTGAGTTGAAGCTTGATGCAAAACCTTTTTGGCAAAAATAGAGACCAATGAACCCAAAAATAGAGGCCCTCATAAAACAAGAGTTATTGAAATTGTTAAATGCCAAAATAATTTTGTAGACACCAAAATCCAGCCACTTGTAAGTCATCTATACCTTCCTGCTAGCCACGTGTCAGTCATCCATCCTTCCCACCATTATTTGGCCCAAATCCACACTTTCCCACCATTATTTGGCCCAATTTCACTTTTCTCGCCATTTTTCATCCCCAAATTTATTTAAATTAATATTTATATATATTTTTTAATATTTTAATATATTTTAATATATATATAAATAAAGTTTAAGTGATTTAATCTGAGCCGTCCATCCTTCATTTAATCTCATCCGTCCATCCATCTTAATCCGTTTCACAACCTAGATTTATTCTCTACCCTTGGATCCACTTTAATCTTAGCCACACATTCAAAGTGTCGTTAAAACCCTAAAGTGTGCCCTAAGAGTAGATTATAAATTGAGTCACCTTGATGGCTCAAACCCTATCGATCTCTTTGGCTAAACCTACTTATCTTCCCTATCTAAGTCTGGAGTTGGCTATTGTTGTTAATCCTGAGTCTTCTGAGTCTTCTACGGCCCTAAGTCTGAACTAAACCCTTTCGCCGCATCCATCGTCATCGCCTAGTCTCGCCGCGTTAACAGGAAAAGGTATAGATTCGTCTAAAGCAAGTAATCTTTCTTTATGTATTAATATGCTGTTGAATTCTACATTCTGTTTATTTTTATTTCATAAATCTAGGGTTTTAGACTGTTTCTGAGGGCTCACACAGTGGAGCCCTCTTATTAGTTTCTAACTCTTTGATAATTTTAATGTGTGCAGGATTCTAGTGGTAGATCTGATTTGTTGATAGCAGCTGCTTAAGCTGGAGTGGTCCGGGCCAAAGGATACAATGAAGCCCACTCATTATGTTGAGGTTAAAGATACATTCTTCGGATATGCCACCACATTGTGCCAGCTAGGGTTTCGGAGAACCCTAGAACAAATTGTAACTTTGTATCACGAAAAGGGTTACAGGCCCTGTTGTACTTAAAAGGAGTTTTTAAACTCCATTGATTAATAAAAATCATTCATTTTGTACAACTTTTCTGCATTCCTTTATTGTGATTTCTTTATTTCTATTTGGAGTTGGTGCATTCGTTATCAATTTCTAATTTTCCTATAGTGGAATTCATCTTACATGATCATGGAATTTATAGTTTGGCAAAAATCCCTTTATAACCGTTGGGGCAGAAAACGGTCCATCTTTCACATCACTCATATCGTCTTCAATCATATTCTTTTCTGGTTTGTACACCAACCCCTTTTCTGTTGGGACATAAACAGATGGTGCATGCACCAACCCTTTTTTCACCGTTGGGGCAAAAACGGTTCATTATCTTCCGAATTTCTTCCAATTGGCTTGTGAGAACCATTCTCGCTCGCCAATTGAGGGGGTAAGCTGAAAAATTTTAAATATTCTTTTATTCTTTGGTCTTCAAAGTTGTGCTTTAGTCTTGAGAGAGAGTTGCGTCTAATCCAGCTTTTCAGGTGTCTTAAGTTTTTGTGCTACATTGTGTCTTCACACAAAGCAGCTCAAAAAGGGGCATCTGTAGACACCAAAATCTAGCCACTTGTAAGTCATCTATACCTTCCTGCCAGCCATGTGTCAGTCATCCATCCTTCCCGCCATTATTTGGCCCAAATCCACACTTTCCCACCATTATTTGGCCCAATTTCACTTTTCCCGCCATTTTTCATCCCCAAATTTATTTAAATTAATATTTATATATATATTTTAATATTTTAATATATTTTAATATATATATAAATAAAGTTTAAGTTATTTAATCTGAGTTGTCCATCCTTCATTTAATCTCATCCGTCCATCCATCTTAATCTGTTTCACAACCTAGATTTATTCTCTACCCTTGGATCCACTTTAATCTTAGCCACATGTTCAAAGTGTCGTTAAAACCCTAAAGTGTGCCCTAAGAGTAGATTATAAATTGAGTCACCTTGATGGCTCAAACCCTATCTATCTCTTCGGCTAAACCTACTTATCTCCCCTATCTAAGTCTGGAGTTGGCTATTGCTGTTAATCTTGAGTCTTCTGAGTCTTCTACGGCCCTAAGTCTGAACTAAACCCTTTCGCCGCATCCATCACCGCCGCCTGGTCTCGTCGCGTTAACAGGAAAAGGTATAGATTCGTCTAAAGAAAGTAATATTTCTTTATGTATTAATCGTTGTTAAATTCTCGCATTCTCGTTTATTTTTATTTCATAAATCTAGGGTTTTAGATCGTTTTCGAGGGCTCACATAGTGGAGCCCTCTTATTAGTTTCTAACTCTCTGATAATTTTAGTGTGTGCAGGATTCTAGTGGTAGATCTGATTTGTTGATAGCAGCTGCTTAAGCTGGAGTGGTCCGAGCCAAAGGATACAACGAAGCCCACTCATTCTGTTGAGGTTAAGGATACATTCTTCGGAGACGCCACCACATTGTGCTAGCTAGGGTTTCGGAGAACCCTAGCACAAATTGTAACTTTGTATCACGAAAAGGGTTACAGGCCCTGTTGTACTTAAAAGGAGTTTCTAAACTCCATTGATTAATAAAAATCATTCATTTTGTACAACTGTTCTGCATTCCTTTATTGTGATTTCTTTATTTATGTTTGGCGTTGAATCTTTAATCTACAAATTTATCCCATTAAGCATTCTACTTGGGTAGCCAACTTGGTTCCAGTTAGAAATAAGAATGGAGATATTAGGCTTTGCATAGATTTCCATAATATAAACAAAGTATCTCTAAAGGATCATTATTCTCTACCATAGATAGATCAAATATTGCATATGGTGGAAGGAGCAGAACAATTTTCATTATTGGATGGATTTTCAAGATTTAATCAATTTTGGATCAAAGATGAAGATCAACATAAGACCGCATTCACCACAAAATGGGAAACATTTGCATATCAAAGGATGCCATTTGGATTATCTAATGTTGGTGCTACTTTTCAAAGAGAAATGGATCTAGCATTCAGTGAATTGGTTAATAAAGTAATTATTATCTACCTAGATGACATGACTGTATTTTCTCACAAAAGGTAGGATTGTGTGGAGCATCTTTGAAAAAATTTCAAAAATTGCAAAGAGTTTGAAATATCATTTAACCCAAGGAAATCAATATTTGTGGTACAAGAAGGTAAAATCTTGGGACATGTTGTATCAAAATCGGGACTCACCATAGACCTGAACAGGGTCAATGCTATTTTATAATTGACAATACCCATGAACAAGAAGGCAATTCAGTATTTTTTTGGGTAGATCAACTTTGTGTGAAATTTTATGTCTGAATTTGCACAAATAGTCAAGCCTATGACTCAAATGCTAAAGAATAATGTTGAATTCAAATGGACAGATGACCAAAAATATGCTTTTAGAAATATTAAGGAAGCCATTTCATGAGCCCCAATTCTCATTAATCTTAATTACTCTAAATTTTTTATTTTGTATGCCTTTGGAGTAGAAGAAAGTTATGCAGTAGCACTAAAGAAAAAGGGGGATTATGGTAATGAATGACCAATCACTTTTCTCTGCCAAAATCTGCATGATCATGAGGAAAGATGCAACTTCATAGAAATACAAGTATATGCCATTATGAAATCCCTCAATAAATTCAAATATTTTTTCTCACAAAGTAAGACGATAGTATATGTGGTACACCCAGATGTCAGGAGTTTCATAATCCAAGGAGAATGGGATGAATATAAGGGCCTATTGGACAACAAATATCCAATATTTTGATGTATAAATTCAATCAACAAAGTTGGTCAAGGGGTGAACATTTTATTAGCATTTTGCAGAAGCAACAGTAATAGACTCCAACATGAGTATAAAGGCAGTAGATAATTCTAAATCAGCACAAATAGAGATGTCATCTAACTCTTGGATCATATATTTGACTTCTTACCTTAATTCTGGAAAGTACCCATAAGAATTAACAATGCCACAAAGACACAGATACAAGTTGTAGGCTATAAAATATACACTAGTCAATAATACTATGTTGGTCGGTAATCTGCACCTAATGAAAGGATTGGGAACCTTGTGAACTACACCAACATTGAAACACCAAAGGGTAATGTAACCCAATAGCCAATATCTAGAGTAGGTTGGTTCCTTACAATTTCAAAGGAGACTAATGGAATTTAAATAAAACAAATAATAAAGTGAATGAAAAAATGATAGTGAGTTAAAGTGGGCATATAAACCACATCAAGATATATGCAGGCAATAACATGGGGTGCAGTCACATACACAATAATCTAATAGACCATTTAATACAATTCAACTACTATAATTTACATTCAGCACCATGTTTGTAAATTCTAGAGTTGATAAATGAACAACCAGAATCCAGAGAGAAAAATAACAGTTAATTCATTCACCAGTTTAAGCAAAAAAGAACAAACATAAAAAATAAATACTTAATCAAAATGATCTAAAGGTAAAACAATAATTTTTCTATATTAATGAACTCCCAGTCTTGCATACAAATTGTAATAGCTTAGAGCCAACCCTTTGAATGGGTTACATTTAGTATTTTATAGCCAAAATATAGGGCTTCCTTCTTATGTTGGGTGGGTTCATTCATGCACGTCGTACCTCTTGGATGGTGGAACATTAAGTCTCTGAGTACCTGCTACATTTGATCAAGTATTTCAAGTAACTAGGTACGTCATCAAAATATATCCATTAATTATATCCACTTTGCCTAGCTCTATCTTTGTTGGCATGGTTGTACATCTTGCAATCATGGTCCTATCTATAGCGGTAGGTTATTAATTCTTCTTGCAACACACCTTCTTCTAATTGCATTGTATTTACGAGGGACCTTGTCCTTGAGATTTTATGTAGGGTTTCAACAGGTACACTGTAGTGTCTTATGACCAAAATTAAATGCAAATGATAAAGGCTCAAAGATAGTCTCAAGACCTAGGTTATCATCAGCTTTGACCAACCCCTACCTTTCTTTGTAGCGACTTAGCCTTAGGTAGAGTATTTTAGGTACCTTTGTAGGTGATAGCTCACCTTACTTTTTCCATATCATACGAGTGGCATTTTTGGGTACTTTTTCCCTCATGGGTATTCAAAATAACCACCCTAACTAGTTTAGGCACCTATGGATGATTTCACCCAATTTGAAGCATGATAATTAGGATGAACCCACCCCTTGTCTTGTTAAAAACCTCTTCCCAAGTTGGATGGGGAGCTTTATGGATTTCTTTGTTTTACCCACCCATCAAAGCTTGTCTCCTTAGGTGGGGTGGGGATTTTGTTGGGGTCAAAAATACATTTGCATGAAAACAAAATAACCCACCTAAGTTATGGGCCTTCTTATTTTGGGCAGGTTTTAGCTCCACTACATTATCCGTCCTACATTATTGGTGACTTTCGGGGCTCCTTTACTTGTGAAAGGGAGCAAACCCAAACTTCCAACTTGATCAAAACTTTAAAATTAAAAATAAAACAAAAATTGACCCTAGTCTTGTTCTCTTGGTCTACAAATTCAGTCAAAACAAGGATTTTTTGTAAATAAGAACTTGGCCCGATGGGACCTTTGATCTACCTAGAAACCCTCTGTAGTAGTAGATTCGCCTCGCTGCTTCTCTCACCCTTTGGAATATTTAGCCTATAATATCACATTTACAGGGGGTTGGATTTTCAAACCTTGACATATGTGTTCCCATTCCCCAGCCATGGGAAGGGATGCATTCTTGAGAAACTCATTGATGTCTTCTAGCCGATTCAGGATTCTGTAAAAAATATTCGCATAGTGCCTCACCACCTCGTCTACCTTAGCACTGAGACCTATGAATTGTAGGATAATATCTATCATTTTTTTTACCTCCTTAATTTCACTGAGTTCATCAATATCTCGGTGTTCTTTTTTTAGAGATTCAAATATATTCATTAGATCCTCTACTAAGAAGAATTGCTTGCTACTCTTCTAGAACCCTAGTGAGAGTCAAGTTCTCTTAATTCTGCATTTATGGCATTCATATTCTCCATCTCCTTTTCGAGCATCATATGAATTTATCTACTCTCATAGTAAAGGTTTATGATGAAGAGCATATGATCCATGTGGTGCCTAATGTGATCATTCTCATGCTCCAAGTAATCCATCAGGATGGGACTTGTTTGTCTAAACATTGCTTTTATAGCTAAATCTTGGGGTCCCATACCATGGACTACTTGTCCCTTCATTGTTGCTTCATCCTTTGTCTGTTTTGAGATTGCCAATATGCTGACAAGCCTTCTTGTGAAAGCAAAAAGTAATTTGATCATAGAATCTTTCGCCTTATTTAGATAAAAAAAAATTACATCTCCTATCCAGGATTGTGATCATTAACCTACGGGGCACATTCCTTTCCTTTTTTAGCTCAGCCAGAGTTTTTTCCAAGGTACTTTGTATTTGTTGTGATCTGGTTTGGACCTGAGCAACTTGAAAATTTACTTTCCATGCCTCAATTTCCTCGTCCTTCTCTTGCAACACTTTCTACGAGATGGTCTTGTTTAATCCTTTCTGTAGTTTATTCACCTACAACTCCAAAGCTCTTTGTCCTGCCTTTTCCTATTTCAATTGCTCCTCAATACTAATGATCCTTTTCCTAGAATATTTTAGGTCTCTCTCATCTCTACTACTTTACCATAATAATGTGTTAGCTTGCACGTGCAGGTTTCTAAGCATCTACGCCTTAGGTATTTTTATAATATCTCTAGATGTTACCTAGAAATTCCAATCATCCCACTTCATTTCTACAAGAGCTTTATTGACGTTTGATACAACTATCACCTTGTGAAGCATTCCCTCTATAAGATCCAATTCTATGCATATTGAAGGGGCCATCGACGTGCACTCCTTTGTAAGTATCTCCCATTATTAGTTCTCCCACCTCTTCTGGTTCTCCTGAGTGTTCTTCAACACAAAGTATACCTCTAGTACATCCTTTTTTATTACCTACACAGCCACTAGGTTAGTCAAAAAATATAGCAAAGGGGTTACGGGACATACAGCCAAGGCATGGTCTTGGAAAAAGTATACAAAATTGCTCAGCTTTTCTAGGTTGGGAATGGAAGTGGATAGATCATTGGGTTGCTCTTGTTATGGTTGATATTATGGAGTTCCATACAAGGATTCTATTCTGGAAGTGATTGCAATAGTGGAGTAGTTTTACTAGATGTATTTATTAGCAGGGATGGTAGATAGCTTTGTGATGCCTTAGGAGGTGAGTGTTTAGAATAAGGAGATATCCTCTAGTCTTTAGAAGGTATTATGTCAATTGATAGGATTTGGTCAATAATGGGGGATTTCTCAATCACTTGTGGTGAGTGGACTTTCTAAGGAGATGGTGTTTGTGAGTCCACGTCCTCCATTGAAACTTGTCCTTGAGCTATCTTTAGTGTTTATCTTAAGGGTCCCTACTATTTTTGAACCTTACTCGAGGCTACCATCCCTTCAATATTGGGTATCTTTAGGGTTAATGCCTACTATGACTGAATCTGGTTGGGACTTGGTGCAATTTTATATTTTTTACTAGATTAGGTATTTTGGGACACGGGGATCTAAGTTTTCTAAGAATGTGTCCCACTGGACTTAGATGACCTAGTCACACTAGCTTCCATTATAGGGCCCCTATATGGTGTTCTCTATTCACTTATATTTACCCTTGATAATATTATCAATGCCTAGAAATCACTTAGGGCTTCTTCCTCTTCATTATCTTCTTCTAAATCCTCTTGGTTGTGTCCTAGATTTTGGGGATCCTCCTTCTTTACAAATTTACGAGTGAGGTCTTCTACCTCCTTGTCCTTATTTTTTGGGGCTTATAATTAACATTGCATTTAGCATAAAAATCCCCATTAGATCTTCCTGGGTATACCTCCTTAATGTCGTCTCACTTAACTCTTTCAATATCTACCCTCTTTTTCTTGTTTGTTGTAACTAGTCATCCACTACAGTGGTTGGAATTTGGTTGAAATGATGATATTTCAAGCTACATGTGGGATTAGGACAAATTTTGATAAGTTTTCTAAAGCCTTCTAAAAGAAACAATACATGAAACAAATGGTAGGAACATTCTCCATTTCAAACTCATTGATAAACCTTAGGGTGGGGAGTTCTACATTGATTGAAAGGATCACCTCCCTCCCATATACTAGTGCATAGGGAGATGTCTTTAGTGCCTTCTTAGGGGTAATCCAGTCCATCCATAGTGCTTGATAAAGAAAGAGGTGCCATGTTCTAGGATTACACTCTATATTGTGCTTGATTATCTTCAAAATATTCTTATTGGTAGATTTAGCTAGACCATTTTCCTGTGGATAAAAATTTGAATATGCACTCAAATAGATTCCCTATTTTTTGGCAAACTCTAAACTTATGGCTCCTATAAAATGAGTACTATTGTCTGATACAATGGTGGAAGGGATGCCAAACCTGGTTAATAGCATTTATAGGAAATCTACCACCATTTTTTGATTAGCATGTTTAGTGGCTTCTTCCTCAGTCAACTTTGTGAAGTAGTCATTAGCTATGAGCACATACATGTGATCGCTCAATGAGTTTGTATTGATTTCACCAATAAAGTTGACCCTCATTTCTGGAATGTTTCTTCTACTATTACAGTCTATATCTTCTCCTTTGTGAGGATGTGGGTCCCTCTAGATATTTATCAGAGTCAAAGTAATGGATGAGTTCATCAATCCATGTTACATCCACTTGTCGATCATATTCATGTTTGGTAGGGCAGTCCTCCATAAATGCATTTGAATTTTATTCAATGGAGTGAGCTAGATGCTAACAAATCCCTACCCCTTACTAGTTTTTTTGGTTTGATTTCTATGTCAAATTCCTAAATTTTTGACATCCAACTAGCCCTTCCCTCACCCAATTCTCCTCGTATGATGAAGCTTCTAACATCCGGATGCACCATGTATACCAAGATTTTGCTTTGAGACAATTAATGCCTAAATTTTTTGAGGGATTTCATGATGGCATATACCTACCTTTCAATAAAATTATATCTTTCCTCATGTTGCTATAATGTTTGACTTAGGAAGGCAATTGGTCTTTCATGACCTTCTTCTCCCTTTTGAATGAGTACTGCAACATAATTTTCCTCTGCCCCAAACGCATATAGGATGAAATATTTAGAATAGTCTGGACTTATTAGGACAAGGGCTCTCAAAATTGCTTCTTTTATTCCTCTAAAAGCTTCTCGTCGATCCTCTATCCATTCAAACTCTGCATTATTTTTTAGCATTTCAGTCATGGGTTTGATTATCTGAGAAAAGTTGAAAATGAATTTTTGCATGAAGTTGATTTGCTCAAAAAATGATTGAAGTCCTTTCTTGTTCATTGGCATAGGTAGCTCCAAAATGGCTTTTACTCTATCAAGATCAATAGCAAGTCCTTGTTTTGACACAACGTGCCCTAATAGCTTACCCTTTTGAACAGTGAACATTGATTTCTTAGGATTCAGTGATATCTTGAATTCTCTACATTTCTCAAAAATTTGAGCCAAGTGCTCGATATGTTGCTCCTTCTTATGAGAAAACATTGTCATGTCATCTAGATAGATGAAAATCACCTTATTGACCAGTTCCCCAAATACTATATCCATTGCTCTTTGGAAATTAGCCCCTACGTTTGAAATTTCAAATGATATGTGTTGATATGTGAAGGCTACCCATTTTGTGATGAAGGTAATTTTATACTAGTCTTCATATCAGACCTAGATCTGATTGAAACATGAGAAGCCATCTAGTAGGGATAACCTCTCTACTCTTGCTACTATGTGTAGTATTTTGTCAATTTGAGGTAGGGTATAGTGATCCTTCAGAGAGACTTTGTTTAGGCTAAAAAATAAACACATAACATGATATCTCCATTCATTTTTCTAACCAGGACCAGGTTTGCCACCCAAGTTGAGTGCTTAATGGGATATATTATTTTGCATTGAGAAATTTTAGGAGCTCTTGTTTTATCAATACCTCAATATTTGGATGAACTGGTCTTTATTTCTGTCTAACTGGCTTTGAGCCTAGCTCCAACTCAATGGTATGTTGAATGGTTTCTTTGTCATAAATTTTCAGGTCATCATATGTCTAGGCTATAATGTCATCATACATTCTACAAAGCTCTTGAATGATATTTAACTCTTCTTAATAACATTATATACTAATTTTCAAATATTTTATTGAGGCTATCAGGATCTCCTTAGATTCTCCATCATCAATTTTGATCATGTGGCCCACTGAGCGATAATTACTATCAAACATGCTTTCCAATGTGATTAGCCCTTTCAGGATGTGGTTATTCTTTAAATGTAGGAAGTCTTCTTATTCTTTTTTATATTAATCTTTCACATATTTAGTAGAATAGTTCATCTCCTAGATGAGGAAATCCACTATCTGCTCATCATTCTCAAAAACTTGCCAAAAAATATTCTTATCTGGTACTGAAGGTTAGTATATCAACCTTATTGCCTTAGGTTTGTATATAGAATTTGTCAGAGAATAGTAATTAGTACCTATAGCCACCAAGGTGTCAGCATGAGTATTTTGGTCTTTGGGGATAACTTTGATGTTGACGGATTCAAAATATTCCAACAGATCCCATACTCATTTTTTATATACCCTAATATAGTGTTGTTTTCTTACACATTTTTTAATGACTCGGTTGACTACCAGTTTGGAATCACAAATATTTACAAATGTTTAATCCCCAACTTCTCATCCTTTCTTAATCCTAAGCATAGGGCTTCATATTCTACTATGTTATTGGTGCAGCTCCAGGTCAACCTGTAGGAAGATTTTTTCTAATTTCCTTGTCGATGCGACCAGCACCACTCCCACTCCTATGCCATTCTTCATCTCACTCCATAAAAGTATAGCTTCCACATTTGGTCTGATGCCTGAGTGGGGCTCTTATTTGATTTTGTGTCATCTATTTTTTATGGCATAGGTACCAATACCTATCTCTATCATAGCATTAAAATATTTTAGAGAGAACTAATCCCCAGTTTACATTTCCTCTAAGACTTCTTCCATCAAATCCTCCCCCTCGATAATGATGCCCACTATTTTCACCTGTTGGTCTTCTTCCTCAAGCCTTTCTATATGAAATGAAGAGGGCTTCTCCAAGAAAATTTTTACTCTTTTGCCTTTGAAAGGAATATCCATGTGGGAGTAGTCCAATGAGAGGTATCCTCCTAGCTTGGTAGTGAATTCCCTGGAGAGACACATTCCAAAGTATGGTTCTAGATCCACCACTACAATCTCTTGTATTACAGTAACTTGAGGCAGTAAGTGCAACACCATAGGGATATATTTGATTACTCCTACAATTTTTACTGCAGTGCCATCCAATTGCAAGAATCCAATACAATTTCTTGTATATTCCATACCCATGGCATCACACACTACCTTGGGAATCATCATTGTAGCAGCTCCTGAGTCTATCATGCAATTGTGCACCACCCATCCTTCCATATCTAGGGACAAATAGAATGGGAAAGGCCTATTCTTGATTGGCCCCATGATAGGGACATCTTGAGCCAAATTTTTCTTAGGGTATGATTTATTTTGGGCTTTTATTATTTGTAGTGTCGCTTGGAGTAAATCAATTTATCCAAGGATTATTAGGGCATCAAACACGCTAACATTTAAAGGGGTCCTCTTCAATTCTTCAACTATATTGAAATCGAGAGTGATGGTTTGCTTATCCTTGTCCTTTTGGTAACCCTCATACTTTCTTCAATATTCTTGAGTGGATTCTATTCATTGCCTCTTGGTCATGGAAGGGTATTTCAACTTATCTCTAGCCTCCTCCTATGTTTGCACTATCTTATACTGACCTGCATTGGGTATATTCTCCCTCCTTTGCACAGTTATTTTTTGGGCATGAGCAATCTGAGGGGTCTTCCTCCTAACCTCTTCCTTGTATTTCTCATCGTTAGATGTTTTTATGGGATGATGATCTTTGGGACCCATCAATATGGGTTTCTTTCCAAACCTTGTTAGGATTAAATAATAAAACACGAGCAATAAAATACAAAAATAAAACACATAAGAAATAATGTAATACACAATAGATAGATTTACACGGTTCACCCAATATGGGCTACATCCATGAAGAAAATAACTAGGCCTTTTATTCCATCCAAAAAATCCCTCTATACACAGTCTCGCATTGAACATTACAATAAACTGCCATACAACATACTCTTATTAAAGTGTATTACAATTTTAGTGCAAAAATCCACTTAAAATCTACTATTCGATCTATGACCTAATATCAAATGGTCCATATTTACATAGAGGAAAAAAAATCTATTTTTGGGTTGCCATCCCCCTTGGAACCCCCTGACAAACACAAGTAGGGGGGCTAATGCCACCCTACACCTCTCCTATTTTGTGTTGTGGATCCAAGTGTGGCTAAGAACAAGACCTCTGAATTAATCAGGCTCCATAATCAATAATCTCCCACTTGGAGACTGATCACAGTAACTCCATTGCAACTGCACTTGTTGGACTATGCTTCAACTTTGGGCCTACAAATTTTCTCACCTTTTCTTGTCATGCTTGAATACCAATTGAAACTAAGCAAGAACTCAATTTCTCCTTGGTTACTACCTTTGTGAACATATCTGTAGGATTCTACCTAGTGTGTATCTTCTCCAATTTTAACTGTCCATATTTCAATACTGAGTGTATGAAATGGTACTTGGTATGTATGTATTTAGTCCTAGAATGGAAATTTGAGTTTTTTTCAAGATGAATGGCACTCTGACTATCACTATATATATGCCATTCTCCTGCTTCTTTTCCAACTCCTCCATAAATATTTTTAACCAAATCATCTCCTTACTAGCCTTTGTAACAACAACATACTCTCCTTCTATTGTTGACAGTGCAACAACCTTCTGTAATTTTGAAATCCAACTTACTGTAATTCCACCTACAGTAAAAAAATACCATGTGGTACTCCTCCTGTTGTCTATATTACCTACCATATCTAAATCTACATATCCTTTTAAAATAGTATTATAACCTCCAAATTATAATGCGTGAGTGACAATACCTCTCAAATACCTGATAATCCACTTCACTACCTCCCAATACCTTCTTCTTGGATTGCTCACTAGGTCCCTGATGGAATAATGGGTTGCATCCCCATCATGATCATGCCCAAAGTACCATCTGCAAGTGGATAAAATTAGATGAAATATTGGGATAATTATGGAAATAAAAGTGATCTCAGATTATCATCTAGGTGATAAATTCAAATGGATGGAGAATTGGGAAGTGGATGCAGAAGATGCTAGATCTAGAGTTTCGCCTAAGATACCTAGCGACAAGGAAATCAAAAAAAGAAGGAAGAAGATGAGTTGGGGCTCCCATTTCCCTATCCAAGGAAAATATGGTCCAAATGTATGATTGGGGGTTAAACCAAGGTGTGCATTTAATCCAAAGTTCTATCCTATCCTATAGTAAATGCACAAGATTTCAACTGTGTAGAGGGCTCCTAAATTTCAAACTTCCTCTTCTTACCAATTTTGTTAGAATGTTGGACCCAAGGATGCAGTGGATGAGCAAATTTAATAATTTATCAGGCTGAGTACATAAGATGGTAGATGAAGAATTGTTGCGGCCTAGCTACCTCATCTCAAAAAGAAGCATCTGTAGGGAGTTGCAGCATCAGGTTCATTAATTATAAAAAAGACAAAGAATGTTAGCAACTCCTATCCAAACATAGTGGAGAATATTTCATCTATGATAGAGCAGTTGTAGAAGAAATAACCCAAGCCATCTAGATGTTGATATTCTGATCCACTATTAATGTAGAATTATTTAGTTTTTTGAAATCTCACTCCTAAAAGGGGATATATATACATGTTTGTAATACATGTTTTAGTGTCATCTCTCCAGTAATTACAACCTCCATGTACAGTTTGATGCATACAACAATATAAGTGGATTATTTTCTGACCTTCAATTGTTTTCATGTATGTATGATCTCACTCCACTGATTATTTTTGCTATAGTAAAGTGAATGAACTAGCTTTAATTTTTATATCTAGATTTCATGCTACTTGTTCCTTAATTCTAGAATTATTAGTGGGGTTATGTGCATAAATGATTAATGAAATCAGTGGCTTTTTGTTAGGTATTCCATGAATGTCGTTTATGTTTCAGACTTATTAGGCATGTATCTTTATGTGATTGGATCTACACCACTTTGTGTTCTAGCTTTACGTTTTCTTTAGTCTCTTTCCCTTCCATTTTCCAACCATTTAGTTAGAACTTACAAGGAGCCGACCTTCCCCAGAGATTGACCCTGAGATCTGTGGTCTTGGGGCCATTCAAAGTTGGTCAAGGTATATGGGCACAAAATCCTTACCATTAGATAAAATTTATACCAACACTAATATGTAAGTTCCATAGGTCATGGCCAAGGTTTTTGAAGATTCAAAATTGGATCAAGTGGAAGTGGGGATATAAATCAAATTATTCTGACTTCTCTTCCTAAAGGTTTTTTTTCATCTTTTTTAGTTCATAAATTAGGGATAAAATAATGGTTGGTGGCTCATGGTTTATGGGAAGAGATGCACTTTATTTGAGACCATGGAACAAAAAAAATTCAGTTGAGATAGAAACTATTAAGAAGCTTCCAGTGTGGGTTAGGCTTTTTGGACTTCCATATCATCTTATATATAAGGATGTTTCAAAAATATTGGAAATACCCTAGGGGAATTCGTCAAGGAAGGACCAACAACTAAGGAGAGAAAGCATGCTATATATACTCAAAAAATGTGTTGCTATGGATATTTCTAAACCTCTACCACAATCCATTAAGATTAAATTTGAATCAATAGAATGGGATCAACAAGTAGATTATGAAAATATTGCATTTCATTGCCATAATTATTTTGAGATTGGACACATGGCAAGAGTTTGCAAAGTTAAAACTATGAATAAAGAGACAAAAAATTATAGCCATTAGTTAGACTTCAAAATGAAGTAAGAAAAACATTCAATAATAGAAGCTAGATCATATCAAGGATATTCCACTCCAAAATAAGAGATAAATAAATCCTATCAACAATATCAATTGGTAAGTTTAGAAGGAATTAAAGGTGCAAAAGAAGATGTGGAGATAAAATCCAAAACAAAGACAACAAAAAAGGTCAAGTTTATTCTAGGTAAATCATCTTCATTTTCCTCAAGTAGTATAGAATCCTCTTCAGGTAATAAAATTGAAAGTGGTGAAGATGTTATCCCTTGCACTTTAAGGTTTCAAGAGCAGAATAATAAAGAAATGAGGTTGGAGGAAACCCATAACAATTTAGGATTTTTAGGGCAGAATAAGAAGGTAATTACTATAGAAGAGCATCCTTGCACTTTAGGGTCTCTAGGGAAATGTAAATAAGAATGTGCTTTTGAGGTTATTCCTTGCACTTCATATCCTTCAGAACAAGGCAAACCTAAAGATGATAAGTCTTACTATGAGAAGTGTGAGAAGATTGAAGAGATTGATGAAGATGAAAGTATTGCTGAGAATGAAAAAAAAAAGAGGAAGACCCAAGAGGCAAAAAAAAAGAGAAAAAGAAGCACAAAGGGATATTGATATGGGAAAATAAAATCAAATATCATAAGCATTAATAAGAAGTGGGGCTAAACCCATAAATAAAATAAAAAAATAACAATGAAAATTATATCTTGGAATGTTAGGAGAATGAATAAGAACCCTAAAAAAAGGTATTAAGAAATTATGAGGTTGTTATAGACAAGATATTTTTGGATATAGAAGTTGGGCAACAAATATTTTAGCCATTCATAGTGTTGAATTTCATCTTGATAGAATTTAAATTTTTGAAGGCATTTGATATAAAAGGAGTTGATTATGGAAACTTAGCAGTTTGAGGAAGATGAAGAATATTTTTGATAGAAGGGTAAATGAAGAATATCTCTGATAGAAAGACAAAGTTGGATATGCTTTAATTAACTTGTTAGAAATGTAATGAGAGCAATGTAATGTTTTGTTTTGTAATGGGAGTGGTCCCTAATAGAAGCCATGCATAGCTTATTAAAAATAAATAAATAAAAGGATTTCTATATGATCTCCACTACCACTCATGAGGTTCTCCTTTACCTAAATTACACAAATAAATTTATAAGACATGTTAAAAAAATAAATAAAGTTGCATTCCATTGGTGTGAAAAATAAAATAAATTGAAACCAATGGAGAGGGGAGATGCATGGGAATGAGATACCAAATTAGATTTTTTTTTTAATTTAAAATATTAAATAAAGGTTTTTTGTTTGAATCTTGTAGGTGTGGGTATATTTTGCATCTACCCACTCCTAGCTACTCTTAGCTATATATTAACTTTGTTTTTGTAGATAGAACTAGAGATCACAAAAAAAAATTCCCTCGAGATCAGAAACATTTTCAGAAGAAGAGTCGAGTTAAAATGTGATGAGAAGGATGTACCTTGAATTGGCCAAGTACCTATGCCTGATCAAAGTCTGAAGGGAATACAAAGGCTCAACCAACTACATCTATGAACAAGAAGCTCTATGATGCACTAAGGGATGACTAAAGTAAGTTAACCTTCATATGCGGATACCAAAATCATGGTGCCTGAATGAAGCATTCAAAGAAGGCATCTCCGGTCTGGCTATCGAGAGATGAACTTTAGTGAAAATGGCTATCCTTCTTAATGGTTGGAAGGCATGAACTTGACCAGAAGCTCCAAGAGGTGCCAATTTACCACCCACCAACCAGGAACCTGACAAAAGCAAAATATATGAAATGGCTAAGTCAAGTACAGATTGAAAGATTTACACCCAATCCATAGGAGGAGAAGAAGAGCAAAATGACCAATTCCAAGAAAGAGCAAAAATATTTGATCCAGTCGGGTGGGTTCCTAGAAGCTCAATATTTAGCCAATCAAAGGATTGTCAATGCTGCTAGAGGCTGAAACTATCATGCTAGATAGAAGCTCGACAATACCTAGAATGCCTAGTCAGAATATTGGCCAGCTCACTAGAGCTTGAAATAGTTATGATTGATAAGATTTTGGAGGCATCCTCAAGATTCAATCAGTAAAAGTGGCTAAGTCCAAAATAAGTCAGAGAAGTTAGGTCTAGTCAGAGCTTTGAAGTACCCAAATTGCCTAATCAATAGAATAGCCCAGTTACTGTAGCATTGGAACATCTATTCCCAATCGGGCATGGGCAGCTTTCAATGTTTTGATCCCAAGACCAGAAGCCATATGAAGGTTGGAAGACTCAGGACTAGCCAGAATCCAGTTGGTACTCAGGGGCCCTATGTACACAGAAGCGAAAGGCAAACCAAGGATGGGAGAAACTGATAGAGTTGCACCTGGTCCGTGCCCTTCAGGATTTTAATAACTTGAAACATGATATATAAGGCCTGGTTAGGAGATATGGCCACTGGAAAATTAGAGTGCAACTTGTAGTTTTTGGCATAAGGATTGGGGCATCTCACACGGGTGTACATGACCCAAAAACCACTCTTCAACAAGTGAACCTCTCTCTCTCTCCCATGATGTCTACTGGGCATGATCCTATGTAAAAAGATCTCAAAAAACTAGGCCATAAAATGTATGATTGGGTGGTTGGGCAGAGGATAAATCAAAGGCCTGAATGCATCCAACAAGTAGTTGCAATAGCTATACTTTGAAACGGTTCAACAAGCTGACAGAATCTCTGAGATGATAGTAATCCACTCCTTAGGAAATGATGTCCTTGACTGCTAAGGAATTATAAGACATCTATAAATATAATAATGTAGATGTAAAACGGGTCGGCTCTTAGGCATTTACAATTCATTATAAGGACGAATATTGGACCTTAATGCAAACATACTACTGTCTAGCCTCTGGTTCAATTCATTTGTAGAGTATATATGTGTGTGTGTAAAACCTTTTATTTCTAATTTAAAAATTTTGGATGTCTGTGGCGATAATTCTGAATTCTTCATTTTCATCGTATTCATTCACTTGTCTAGAATTCAGGGTATGTTAAATACACAGTAGGTTTAAAGTATATGTTCTATGATGCTTGCATATTTCTAATTTAAGCATATTGGATGTTTCGTGATAATAATTTTGAATCTTGGATTTCCACCATACTTGTCCCTTGTCTAGAATTTGGAGTCTCATTAGCATACAACAAATAATAAGTGAATACTTGGTGACTATTTGTGCAACTAGCTGATCTATTAGGTAGTTGGTTGCTTAGTTGTGTATCTATGTCATTGCATGTGTCTTGATATTGTTTAATTTGTGCCACTTTAAGTTCTAGCTAGCTTAGTTTATTTCTTTCAGCACCCTTTCCCCCCCTCCCACTTTTAGGAATCCTTAGTCGAGACTGCAAGGAACCAACCTCCTCCAAATATCAACCATTGCAACTTGCACACGCTGGCAGGTATTTCAATGTTGGTCAAGGTCTGTTTGCAAATAAAGCTTTCCATTAGACAGATTCTTCGATTAACAGTTTTGGCACTCTCGATTGGACTCGAAGGCACCTTAGTTAGATAGTACAAGGATAGGTGATTTCTTGTATTATCAAATCCTACCAAAATCACCTAATGACTCTACTCAAGTCCAAATATATTTTTCATAATACCAGTTGCCTTTCAGACTTGAACAAAATCTAGTGATATTCTATTTTGGTTCATAATCTCTATCACCTAGCAATTCCCTTGCAGACTGAACCTGACTATGAAAATCAGTTGCCTTGAACATAACAAGGTAACTCATCTGAAATTCCACTAAGGTTCATGATCGGTTGTCATTATTCATCATTCTCAAAATATCATCTCCTGGAGGACTCAAGGTTAATAAGTAACCTTGACCTCATTAGTAGAGAAATTCTACTTGTTTTATGGCTTCAAGCACTGGCCTGGTGGCTGCATCAATGGGCCAGTTAGAAGTTCCTTGTTGGAATCTTGCAAGTCTGCTAAATATCCAAAATCCTCACAAAATTTCCAAAGCTACTTTCAAATCCTTGCCAATTTTTTATGGGATAGACAAAATTGTGTTTGAACATTGCTAGAACATTGCATGTCTAGCGATGGTACACAACATCAGGTATGAGATGTAATGCTCAGACACCTTATTCTCTCTCTCAAAGGAAGGGCTCTTCTATGGTACCGATTCTTGGAGGTTGGAAGCATTTGCACATGGGTTGACCTGGCGAAGTCTCTAATTGATAGATTTGATCATTTCGGTGATCCCTTCTCAAAACTGACCCAATTCCTATTCATCAAATGGGCCTCTCATGAAGATATGTCATAATTCAATATCTGATTCCAAAGAACCTGGAGAAATATTCCCCCAGAAGGCCAACCGTCCCAAACTCAGGCCTACTTATTCTACATTCAGGCTTTCCATCCTGACATAAACATCTTGGTTGCACGGTCTGGTGAGAAAAGGTTTTCTTAAGTCTTTCGGGAAGCTTTACAAGTTGAAAATATGGTGATCCAAGTAGGAAAGTTACCACCTCGGAAGGATACGGTTCCTCTTCCACCTCTCATAACTACGTACCCAGTAGGATCCCTTGCTGCTACATCACACCCTTCATTCCCTAAAATAAATTGATTATGATTCATATTGGATATCATGGGGCAATACTCCACCTGAGATTCAAGTGGAGCAAGAGCAAGAAACAAAAATTCAACGGCCCACTAAGGAGATCAAAAGCATGATGAAGCAGTTGGGAGAAGACAGACAACATTTTTATGATGATCTTCCTTTTGCTAAACAAACATTACGGCAAACTACTCATTTTCAACCCAAATGTCCCGATTACAGACATGAACTAAGGGAAGAGGGAGGTCAAATAAATAACCTGGAAAGTGATTCATTTGTATCAAGCACTGACGAAGGTTTCCAAATCAAAGCAGACTATAATCCTTGCAATCATACAGAGGAAAGTCACATGGTGGATGATTGGGTAGCCTATGACATACTGCAGGAGGAAAGCACAGAACTAGGAACGTCTTCAATAAAGCAAATCAACAAGGAAGAGGACAAGGAATAATCGTATAACCCCCTTTACGACCCTCAGTCACTAAGAAAGCAACGTTCAAAGGCATGCAACGAGTTGTACCTCCCGGCAATCAACATTCAACAAAAATTAGAAATGGAGGAATATAGTGATTTGTACAAAGATCCTCTCCCTCAGCCCACTAAAATAAGGAAGAAGTCACGGTTATTAGAAGAGGTGGACCTGATCAACCCTTCATATATGAAATCCCCGGTTATCATTCAAAAATACAGTCAGTCGACAATTTCGTTGGTTGAAAAAATCATGATACAACCGGATGACCGAGTCATCATTGCCACTCCTTTTCAATTTGATCATCAACATAATTTACAATTTTTTTTTTTTTCCAAGTGTCATCTTTTAGGTCTTCTACAAACTGTGTTAAAATGCATTCATCCATCAATCCTAATCCTTATCCATCTCTTTGAAGCACGAACATCATTTTATATTGTGATGATGGTCAAAGGAAGAAGACACTAAAAGAATAAAGTCCTATCTTGTGACTAGATAAATTTTTAGTACGGCTAAAGATGGCAGGAATCCCATCCCTTGACCGTATTGAAGATATGGTGCTTTGTTTCCTAAATATTTAAGGTGAGGTGAATATAATTATGTCGCCTAGACTTGTATGAAATATGCATATTGTTGAATGCAACATTTAACGAGACAGCTTGTAAATGGAGATGAGATGATGTTTGGCTTGTTTTTTAATATATTATGGAAATCTGAAATAGTTCTAATGCAAGATTCTTAAGTTTAGAAGTAGTATATGGCTTCTAATGCAGGGACTGGTTGCCACAAATTACAGCATGGAGATGAGATGATGTGTGGCTTGTTTTTTAATATATTATGGAAATCTGAAATAGTTCTAATGCAAAAATTTTAAGCTTAAAAGCAGTATATGGATTCGAATGAAGGGACTGGTTGGCATATTTCAAATAAAAATATATATGTTTGGCTTGTTTTTTAATATATTATGAAAATCTGAAATAGTTCGAATGCAGGATTTTTAAGCTTAAAAGTAGTATAAGGCTTCGAATGCAGGGACTGGTTGGCATATTTCAAAAATAAAAAATGTATATAATAATTCCGACCTGCCGGAATCGAACCAGCGACCTAAAGATTTCAAAGGGATTTATACTCCCACTACAGTCCTCCGCTCTACCAACTGAGCTCGGATTGGTGTTGATGTTCAACAAAACATTCTATAGATAAGACTACACTCTCCTGCCTTCGCTCCTGCCATTTGTGAAGAAAGATAAAGGGGAGGAAATGTGAGATTTGTCCACAACAAAAGGTTAATATCACAGATAAAAATTATTTATTTAATATATAATTATTTTTAATTATTTAAATATATAAAAAATAAATTTTAAATTTATATTTAAAATTCCAAAATTTATGAATATAAAATGCTTGTAAGTATCTCATACTCCCTCTCCACTCGTTTCGATTTATTTGCTTTCTCATACTAACGGGATGCAACTTTTTAACATGTTTTATTAATTTATTTAATTTAGGTGAAAGAGAACCTCCGGAGTGAAAGTAGAGATCATATAAAATTTTGTGTATTTAACTATTGTTTAACACAATAATTATTATTTTTTTCTTGTGTTTCGGAATTTTTAATAAAGTGGTCAAAGTGCTGGGCAAGATCATTACATATGTCTTATGAGTATTGTTTGAGAGTCTCGATAAAGTTTAGAATAATTAGGTTTAATACTTTATTTGAAAAAATTATTAATTTTGTTTAAAGTATTATATTAAAAAAACAATAAAATATATTTTTATAAATAAAAAAGAGGTGGATAAATATGTTAGTGATCAACGTTATCGATCAAAAAAATCACCACCGTAAAAATAGTGTGGGAAACCAAGAAACCAACTTATAGCTAAACAAAATTGTCTTATAGAACTGGTAGGTAGACACTATCAACTAGCTAACATAATGATTACATACTGAAAATGATAGTTGAGTGCACACCACAAGAGCAAAAACAAAAAAGGAGGAATCCTTGCAATGATGAAGAACTATTATGCAACAAAATCATCAGGAGACTTTATCCAAAAGAAGAAGTGTCGGGAACATCTTCCTAGTCGTGAATAGATAGATCCTTGTTGGTAGCAAACACCAAAGCATCCAACTTGACCTAGGCATCGAGCTAAGGAGCCAAAGGAGAGAGAGAAGCAGTTAGGTTACTAGGGCCAACTCTGTAAGGATCTTGAGTTAGGGTAGGACTGCAATTTGGGGCCAAGTGACAACATTGCCTAGACCTGGAGTAGCTTCGAGGATAATCTTGCTTAGGAGGAACTTGATTGACTATGCACGGAGCGTTACCTCAATGATCAATAAGCTCTTGAAGATGAGAGAGCTCCATAGTCACCTTACTGGCCTGAACTACAATCTAAAAATACATAGATGAAATAATATTAGATTTCTCAAAAGCAAATATGTGAAGAGAGGAAGAATACTTACCAAAGATACATCCATTTCTAGCTTTACATATGTTGTACATGGCCACCATATGAAACAAGTATCACACTTCCAAAAAAATTACCAACAAGAGCAGGGGATCTCCTAGGATGATATGCTTCCACTCAAGTGTGGCATAGGAATAGGTTCTAAAAAACAAAAAATCTACTCCCAAAGAGAGTGAGCATAAACATAGACCCAAAAAATATGGATAAAGTCCTTAAACTAAATACATAAAGGGCAATAAGGGTTAGGTATGCCTATATGTCAGAGACGTTCCCCAATATGAATTCATTGGTGAAGAAGACTAGGAAAAATAGGAAAGCTTGGGCTCTAAGAAAATAGCCCAAGCAGTCTGGAACCTACACATCCAAAAATACCAATGGGGGAGACATTCCATCGTTGATTGAGCTTATCAATCAAGGAAAGGTAAGGAGAGAGCCATACACACCCTAAATGAGCCTTGTAATTTCGAAGAGGAGTATTTGGATACCACTTCTAATCCCTCCACCATGGTCATTGAGAAAACACAAAACAATTGAGAAATATGGAGTCAGGGAGAGTGGCCTTGATATCCTCAAATGTGTCCTTATCAGAGTTCTTGAGCCCAAATTTGACTCTAAAGTCATCTCAATGGATCCAATCCCTAGTAGGATGAGAAAATAAATCGATGTTGCACTGCACACCTTTGCAAAAAAATCAAAATGCTTGAACCCAAGGAACCTACATAACTGAAGAACCCTCATAGGTGATAACATGCGACCACTGGACATTCATCTAGTTTAAAAAGAGGTCGTACCAAAATATTTGACCATTCCATCTTAGCCAAAGCTTAACACTCTCTCATGCTTTCCAAATGCTCCTAACGATGAAAGATCCTGTCACTTTGATAGGCATAGGAGCAAAAATGAGAGAATGGAAACCCATGTCCCTTCAACTCTTATGGCCAAAAGGGGAATCTTCACAGATACAATGACGAATGAGAATATTCTAGGACTCATTGCCAGCAAGGGTTTCGATGATCCACTTAACATAGAGGGCCCAACCTTGACGTAGTGTATTGAGAATGCCAATCCTACCATGGCTTTTTGGAAGACAATAATACTTCTAGGAAACATAGTGGAATATTGAACCTTTACTAGAAGAGGACCATAAAAAGTCCTGCATAATATTATCAAGCTTCTTATAGCAATTTTTGGATGGGATCTAGCAGGAAGAATAATAAACATGGGTGGTCGCAAGGACTTTGGAGCAAATTTGGAATTTACCATCAAGGGAGAGCTCCTTGGTGGACTATTATTAGTTTTTAATTTATATGAGGATAGAACTTTACTTCCATTTTTATTCAATTGGTTGGTATTTACATGTTTATATACTTTTTTCTATCACATACTATCTATCTATCTGTCTATATAGATATATAATTTGATAATGACATATTACATATTAAAAATCTAATTTTTCCAAGTCTAGATATTCCTATATTTTACTTTTTTTTGCATTTTAATTTTGCTTATTGAATGTTTGAATAAAAATAGTCATATGATATAAATTATGTATTGGATAAAAGTTTTTCTAAAGTTCAAAGTAAACTTTAAAGTGAGGTAGATTATGTTATTTCAAGGTATTAGTTAGCATGTTCATAAATATACATCCTATAGATAGGAGTAATTAATGATTAATTCCACCTTTAATGGGAGGATATTATAGATTTTCCACCTCTAAAATAATTAGGTCTATAAGTAGGGTCAAGTTATCATCCATGTATCAATGGTATAGTAGTAAGTGATGTGAGCATCAGTTCTCAAGCAATTCTAAAATATTTGTGTTATTGTAGTTGACAAGATGGTAATCCATGGTTTTTATTATATTTTACAAAATATTGAATATGATAATATTTTGTTCTTAAAAATATAATTTTACTTAAGTGGGATAATTCATTGAATGCATTCCCTTCAAAAGCACACTCAAATATTATATTTAGTCTATCTATGAGTCACATGGCATCAATATCATTAGGATACAAATTTTGACTAAAGCCTTTTTAGCTTAGGTTGTTTGACCTAGCTATGGACAAAGATATGTTAATGCATAGGATAATTTATGCTAAATATTATTTTTGTGCTCTTTTATTGGTGTTTTAAGTTTACTATATATAAAATTTCTTACATTGAGCTTTTGGTCTAGGTTGGGTCTCTATTGCTTTATTTATGTTAGGATTAAATAATAAAACATGAGCAATAATTAAATGCAAAAATAAAATGTAGAAGAATAACACAATACAAAAGAGACACATATTTACGTGGTTTACCCAATATGGGCTACATCCACAAAGAAATTAACTGGGAATTTTATTCTGTCCATAAAATCTTTACATACATAGTCACGCGCCTCACTACACATTATGTTCCCCCCTTTGGGGGGTGTTTAGACATTCACTATTTAGTCTCTCACATCCACAAACCCTCATGCAAGTGTTGCTTTATATACCAACAACACAACAAGGGGTTTTACAATATCATGGCCACAAAACCCGGGTTTAAATATATTAACCCAAATAAAATAATCCATGGGTTTAAATATATTAACCCAAATATAATAATCCATGGGTTCAAATATATTAACCCAAATATAATAATCCATGGGTTCAAATATATTAACCCAAATAAAATAATCCATGGGTTCAAATATATTAACCCAAATAAAATAATCCATGGGTTTAAATATATTAACCCAAATATAATAATGAATGGGTTCAAATATATTAACTCAAATATTTTGACATGGAAAATATTCAACATATTTTCAACAATCTCCCACTTGTTAAATACTTTCCATAAGTTCTGAAAACTACCATTATCAACTGTTAATTGAACATATATCTTCTAACTACTCCTATTGCATGTGCAATATCTAAACATATTAGCTTCACCTGTTACCCTTAGCCATATACTGGCAAGGTAACAAAATAGTCCAAAAAACCACTTTAAAAAATATTACAAATATTACTAGAGCTAACTCTGAGAACATTACACCAAGAAACCACCACTAGCATCCACACTAGTCTCTTTTGGGCATAACTACACCAGTTATAGTAGCTTCTTCAGGTACAAGCTACACTAGTTACAGTAGTTAATAGTTACCCAAAAACTTGTGGTACAACCAATAAACCATCTTAGACATTTTTAGCAACTTTATAATAAAACCACTAGAACAAGAATTTACAACCTTAAACTATAGATCTACCACTTCCCAAGCCCACCAGATCTACCATTGCTAAAGCTCACCAGCTCTACCACTACCAGATCTCACTAGTTCCACCACCATCAAAGCTCACCATATTCATCACTACTCGAGCACACCAGCTCCACCGCTACCATAGCTCTTCGGATCTACCACTCCTAGAGCTCTCTAGATCTAACACTATTGGAGCTCACTGGATCCACCACTATCGAAGCACACTAGCTCCACAATTTCCAAATCCAACCAGCTCCACCACTAATAAAACACACTAGCTCCATAATTGTTGGAGCACACTGGCTCCACCGTTGCTGGAGCACATCAACTCCACCATTGTTAGAGCACACCATCTCCACCACTATCAAAGCACACCAACTCCACCACTACTGAAGCTCACCATCTCCATCGCTCTCACGGGTCACCAACTCCATCACTACCGAAGCTCACTAGCTCCACCACTACCAGAGCACACCAACTCCACTACTATCAGAGCATACTAGCTCCACCATTATCGAAGCTCACCAACTCCACTACTTTCATAGCTCACCAGCTCCACCACTGTCAGAGCACTCCAACTCCACTGTTGCTAGAGCACACCAGCTACACCACTCCCGCATCTCACTAGCTCCACCGCTGCTAGAGCTGATAATTTTGATCGTTAAACTTATCAACCCTAAACTTGTCTTCTTTTGCCATTGCTCCCACTCGAACCAAGAAACCCTCCTTTCAAGTAAATAAAATCCTAACCTCACTCTGATACCATTTTTTAGGATTAAATAATAAAACACGAGCAATAATTAAATGCAAAAATAAAACACAAAAGAATAACACAATACAAGAGAGACACATATTTACGTGGTTCACCCAATATGGGCTACATCCATGGAGAAATTAACCAAACCTTTTATTTCGTCCAGAAAATATTTACATACATAGTCGCATGCCTCACTACACATTGTGTTCCCCCCCTTTGGGGGGTGTTCAAACATTCACTATTCAGTCTCTCACATCCACAAACCCTCATGCAAGTGTTGCTTTATATACCAACAACACAACAAGGGGTTTTACAATATCATGGCCACAAAACCCGGGTTTAAATATATTAATGCAAATAAAATAATCCATGGGTTTAATTATATTAACCCAAATATAATAATCAATGGGTTAAAATATATTAACCCAAATATAATAATCCATGTGTTTAAATATATTAACCCAAATAAAATAATCAATGGGTTCAAATATACTAACCCAAATAAAATAATACATGGGTTCAAATATATTAACCCAAATATAATAATCAATTGGTTCAAATATATTAACATGGAAAATATTCAACACATTTTCAACAATTTATTAACTTAGTTTTGAGATACCCATAGGGTATATTATATTACATTAGTAGGATAAGGTTTACTTCATCTCCACATAGAAATGGGTCTATTTTTAATATGGAAATTACTAAATATCTCAGGATAACCATTGAGATCCATTTTGACCCTATACAAAAAGTGCTATGCATAAATGTCCTAGATAATTTCTTTATTATTAATATGAGACCATAATTTCAAAAATATCTTCTTATGGTCAAGTAGACAATTAAAAAAATATGTTAAATTATAAATAAGTAATTGGAAAACTATAGTCTTATCCAAGAAAATATTTAGATGTAAAACACTAAAACCTAAAAGAGGATGAGAGGTATCTCATTATATCTAACTATTACTCTAGGTGCTTCTATCAAACAAGGATTTATCAAGATTTTTTAGTGAGTGCTACCTTCTTAAGAATACAAGCTTGCATTTTCATAGATACATGAACATCTATTTCTTTATCTTATTCAATAACTAGTTTACATGTAGATAAAGTCAATAATTTTTTTGTCAAAATTTATACATTAATCTTGAAATCCACCCATAAGGAGGTGGAAGAGCTCAGTGTTATTGAGATTATTCTTGGAAGGGAAGAGATTAATCCATAATTTATTTTAAACATAAATGATAAAGCATACAAAAATATCAAGGATGAAATGCATCTTGACAAATCAACTAGATAAATTTGATCACATTGAATGTTCATGATTTTATAGATTCATATTAAAAATATTTTGTTATATTCATTTTTAAAACACTTAGTACTTATATTTTCTATATAGGAATTCATAGACCTTTTCCACTTTTTGTATTTGTAAAAAGGATCTACTAATAATAATATTTCTTTATTACCAATCATAGTGAAGAAGACAATGTTGTTGTTAGGATAGTTACATGATTCTTGAAGGACGATATTATGAATTAGGAAGAGGACCTTATATGTTGTTGTATTTAGATGCATTACAATATTCAATACTAGAATTTTGGAATTTTTTAGTATTTATACCTCCAATAAGTCTTCAAATAAGCATTATATATAATAATTCCTCAATTAGAACTCCTTATATCCCATTGTTTTTTGTATGATGAATTTATATAATAAAGTCTTATAATGATAGGAAGGAGGTTCTACCTATTAGACGGTACATGGAAGAACATTAGGATTTTTTTACATACACACCAAGTCATGAATTTATAAAATTTATTTTTAACATCTTTAGTCTAGTTTTTAAAATAATCAAACAAAATGATTAAGTGGATAAATATTATGTCATGATTTTTGACCAAGGCATATTCAACTTTAATACCTACTCTAACTATTCAATGTAATCTATTTTATAAGTGTTGACTAATCATTTTCTTGTTTGCTTTAATTTTTTGGGGGGATTTCTATTGTTTGTGTCATGGGGAATATGGTTATGTAGGAACACAAGATTATTTTAGGATAAAGAGAAGCATACTTGGAATTTCTCCCAAATCATCAAAATTTTCAATAACTACAAGATTTCGATAGAAACAAAGGTAATCCCTTCAAAGATATATAAATTAGGGACTTGGGACTTTTTTGAAGAGGCTAGATAGGGGGTACCTACAGTTTGTAGAGTAGAAGGATTACTATAAATATTTGAATCTCATTATTTCAAATTTAAGGATAGACTAGGAGAAGTGTCTAATAATAATGTTAAAATTATGACACTCGTATTTTTGGTTCAATTGGCATAATCAAAAGGAATACAAAAATACAAATTTATAGAGACTCATAGGTGGTAATAAATTAGACACTTGGTGTTTTTAGGATGTGAAATGTGGTTCTATAACATCTTATCTCAAATAAAAGAAGTTGTGGATCAAAGTAAATATTTTAATTTTTGGCATATTTATAGAGAAATGAATAGGCAAGCAAATAAACTCTTACATGATGGGCTTTAGGTTGAATCAGGTATGTGATTAGTATAGGAATTCAGTGAGGTCAATGCACTATAGTTGGTCTATATCTCTAAATGGGGGATTAATCCACTCTAGTTAAACCAAGGATAATTAAAGCAAATTTTATATTCAAAATAAATAATTTAAAGGATACTAATTGACCATTTGGGAAGGCTTATTAGGACAAAAATTAGCCTAATAGAGATAACTAGCTATGATGTATAAACAACTAGATTTTTAGGTCATTATTGAAGCTTTGAAGAAATGCCAAAGAGGCATCTAAAGAATGGAATTTCTTATTTTTCTAATATAGAATTACAACTTATTTTTTGAGGAAAAATAATTCAAGCTAAAATATTATATACTCAATATTTTCGAAATATAATACATCTTGATCATGTTGATAGTTTTCATGTCATTGATTGTATTTGTAACACTTTTTATTGAATTATCTAGAAGATTGCATGGAGTGGTGGAATAACACCATATTAGAATTAAAGCATATATTGGATCAAAGTTAGGGATAAACCACTAAGAATATTTTTCACTCACTATGCATAAATGATGTGGTCAAATTGATTAAAGTGATTATGATATGATATTTTCATTAAATTAAGATGGTATATGCAAATTAAATAAATCACAAATAATATGTAAATAAGTGTATATGAATATGAAACATAATGATGTAGATAATTTTTTTTATTAAGTTAAATAAGGGTTTTTGGAAGGGTCCCCAAACCTTTTACAATGAAGGAGAAACTGCAATCCTAGGGGACCTAGGGACTACAAAGAGCTACATCAAAAATAACCGAGGGACAGTCAAACTTACATCTTACATAGAGGGAAAGGAACTAGTAAGATCAAGAAGGAAAACAACTAGATAATGTCAAGGGCCAGAAGAAAACTAGGCCCTAAAAAAAGCTTAACCCAAAAAACCCAACACAACAATAGATAAACCACCAAAGATATAAAATAGAGCAAAAGGACCCACCAAAAACACCTAAATGGATTTCTTTTTTATCCCCCTAAATTTTATTTATCATCCTGGGCCTTCCGCCACTATCAAATCTGGTTTCCATCCCATGATATCAAAGGTAGGATCCACATGAGCAAGGTCTTATCATTACTAAATGATTGCAACAACCCAATTCTAACCAACTCAGGAGAGGAAATTTTATTTTTCTCATAATTAAGGTTCACCAAAGATGTTCCAAATAGATTTAATAGAAGCTTTCAACCACATTTCAAGTTCCAAATGTTGCAACATCCCTTAGGTGAATAGGAGTGGCCAAAATCCCGCATTAACTTTGGGGATTCACCTTGTATACTGCCCATACAACTTAAAGGATGCCTACACATGGTCTCCCCATTTCCTTGACTTACTTTTAAGGACATTTTTACCATGGAATAAGATTAACCCTATTTCATTATCTCGAGAAGAAATGCCAATTCTATTACTAGTCTCATTCAATTCCCACTAGTATTTAGGCGTAAAGCTTATTTTAGTTTTACCCACTATGCCATGTGTAAAACTATAATTCTCAATTAAACCATAATCCTAATAGTTTAATTTAGGAAACTATCACCCACGTGACATATCTCACCTACAAGTAATCAATCAAAGTTTTCAATGACCGTCACACCCAATGATATCCCTCATAGGTTTAATCAATCAAAATTTTCAATGAATGTCACACCTAATGATATCGCTCATAGGTTTTCCCATAGTTAATCAAGTACCTATGACTACCATTCACATGACATCTCTCACATGGGTACCTCACAATCCATTGAGGTCCTATCACACAAATCTAGTTATAATAAGATCCATGTTTATCTTTCCTTTAAGTCTCACTTTGGTGCTCCATTACTGAAGCACCCATTATAATCCTAAGGTATTTTTACACCATAATTCCCTTAGTTATGGTACTATCCTTTAGGTTCTATCTAAGATGATTTTCTATGGATAAACCCACCTAAGGAAAAATCCCAAACCCCAAAGTAAACTAAGTACTAGCTTCTCTTTCTCTCACTCTCTCTATTTCCTTTGTTTATTACATTTACATAGACCTTACTCTATTGCAAGTGTAAAAGAAACACTTAACATTCATCTTACTCTACAAAAGCACAAATACTTTTGACTGTAAGCTTAACAAGATTAAGTATACAAATCCATTTTCTCTTCATATACAATTCATAGCAACACAAATAATCAGCTAGATACTTACATGCACATAATAATTCCAAATCAATATCCATAGATGATACACATATAACACATCATATATCCTAGGAAACCCTTATAGGAAAAACCCAGCCTTGAATCATCCATTTTTATTGCATAAGTCTAGCAATCATTGATACAACTAAATAAAGGAATCTCTTATTTCTTTTTCTAACATATCAAATCCAATACATAAGAAACTCATAATTCTTATATTCAAAAAAATATGAATATTTGTAATTCATTTTATAAAATAGTGAGGGAATCTCATAATTCCCTTAAATGAATTCCACATTCATTCTCTATCTACAGATACTTAAGAACCCCCTCTTAAGTATTTTTCTCAAATAGAGTAACAATGGAACCCCCATAAGTTCCAATCTATCTATTGGGCTCCATACCCAATCCCTCATTCATATTTCATAATACAAAATATTTCCTCAATTCATCTAAGAATATAAATATACAACATATATCCTACTTTCTCTATTGTTTCATAAACTAAAACAATAAATCAAACTAGACTATTCATATTCCAATAATGGATTAGTCTTTCCATAGAGTCATTAATTTCATCACCAAATATTTCAAAAGAACATCATAATTTCACTAAAGAAAGAATAATCCTTTAATAATTTAAAATTATCAAAACTATAGAAGGATTCCCATTAACTTTAAAAAAATAACTTCATTTTAATCCAAATTATTTCTCCAACTATAAGAAAGCCCTATCAAATAAATTACAACAAATATTTTATCATAAAGTCCTACGTTCCATTGCAATTTCCATTTGAAGCTAACTTTAATATTTCAAAGGTAATT
This sequence comes from Wollemia nobilis, assembly GCA_028583015.1. NCBI lineage: Eukaryota > Viridiplantae > Streptophyta > Pinopsida > Araucariales > Araucariaceae > Wollemia > Wollemia nobilis. The sequence continues at coordinate 2,337,988 of JAQPPZ010009575.1, forward strand.
TTTGTAACCCACAAATGAAGGCATAACCTTTTAATCATCTTAAAGTCTCCAAAAACCAAAATATGAACCTATTTTTATAAAACAATAATCCATTTCATCCTTATAAACTAAAGATACATTTTAAAATTTCCAATATAACTTATAAAGCATCATAATCAAGAAGAAATATGTCTCTCTCTTTTTAAAAAAAAAGCAATGTCCCAACATAAACTCTTAATTTCCCTATTATTAAACTTTAACACAATCCAAAGGATCACTTTGTTTAATCCAACTCTTATTTGTTCTATTTGTCTTCCAAAAGATGATGGCTCTTTTGACTCGAATGAGTCACTCCTTAATTAATTCATAGATCTTTCTATATGAAGAGGCATTAGTCATCATTTACTTAAATGATAAAATGAAAGAAGTCAACATTCACCCTATAGATGGTTATCCCTACAACAAGGTCAAACAACCCAAAGCATATAATAAATCTCGGCATTTCCTCAAAACCAATGTAGAGTGTTCAAATACCTATAAGGCATTGTATTTTATTATTTAAAAAGGTAAAATATAAAGTTTGACTTCCTTCCAAAGCCTATATTATTCCTTAGCATTCATCAATATTTGAAAGGCCGATTCTTGCATGACAAGATAATTTGTTTTAAATTTCCTTTTAAGGTTTTCACAAAAATAAAATGTTTTTGACATTGTGCAAAAATCAAATGAAGATCAACAAGGCTCTATAAGCTTTTGATAATGTATGACATGGGAGAAAGCAATCACAAGATGTAAAATATGCAGAAAAGTAAGATAATGGAATTCTGCAAGAATGCTGAAATATGCTATTAATGGAAAGTTACAAAAATAGTACAATGCAATGTAATGGAGGAAATGAACACTCTAGAACTCTAATGGAAACTACATTGTACCTACTCACTACTCCATAGTAATATCTCCCTCTCTATACTCTCTATATCCTCATATCTATGCTATGGGGCCTATATAAGAAGATAAGTTACTTGGCCCTTACTCTTCCTAACTACCTTTCCTATGACTCATGTACAAGTGGACTCCTTGTACATTTACATCATTGCACATTGACACTTGTGCATTTATTACTTCTTCCTCAAGTAACTACTTAACCTCTAAAGTAAAACCCTAATCTAATAATGTACCCAAGGTGGTACATTGACATGTACCTAAATAATGTAATATACTCTAACACCCCCTTATATTACATTATTTGGGTATTGAAGACTTTAGTCTTCAATATGGATCTTCAATCCGATACTGGAATTTGTAGTCTCCTTCTCTGCTTACTGTAATCTGTTCAAGTAAGTAGTTAGCATCTTCATACAAGGTAGAGAAAGTTGTTGCTGAGGGTTCTTCTATTTCTCCAATTTGAATATGTCCATCTGGTTCAGTCTTTGTGGTTTCTTTTCTATTTGTATCTTCTTTGCTATGTTCTCTCCTAGCATACCTTTTCTTTCTTTTCCTCCTTCTCCTATGATTCTGCATTGATACTAGTGGAATATTTATTTCATGATGAGTTAGTCTATCATCACAATAATATTGATTTGTATTGCTAGTTTGCTTCATGTGTTGAGCAAGTACAAAAACAATTAATGATAGATAAATCATCAAACATTCCTCTGATGTGAATATAACTATTTTTTGTGTATTCCACCATGCTCTGAAGAGGACTTCATGAAGATAACCAATTAATGTTGTAAAGGTGCCTTATTTTGCCTCTTTAAGGAATAAGGAGAATCTTTCTTTATCGCTAGTAGATAGATACTTGTATCCTTCAAGGGTATCTATTAAGTTTTGGGAGTAAAATTCCACTTCATGAAATAGTTCCTCATTGTTAAAAGCATTTCTTAATATTTCATCCATATTTCTTCTTGATTGCCCTTGAGGTAGTATTCCTTAGAGTTTTGGAGATGGATCCTTTGATGTAGTCTAACTTATGACTCCCTAGTTTAAGGTATACTATGAATTTGATAAATCCTTTCAAGCTTAGGTTTTGTAGAAACCTTTATCTCTCCTAAAAGAATTGAATATATGATCAAACTTGATAAATCCTATTATTATCAAGTTTTGTAGAATTCCTTATGTCTCCCTAGTGATTGGAATGTGCTATAGGTTTGATAAAGTGCTTAGCTAGTGATAGTTCACCTTATGAGTTGATTTTGTAATGTTTTGTAAATGATAATAATCAACTTTCAATTTTACCTTATTTCTCCTAATGAGCTTATGCACTTATCAATTTTGAAGTTCTCTATGGTTGGATTTATTTTGTCTCTTTAATGTGAGTATGAGATAAATGTGACCAATTAATTCCAACTCTATATGTAAGCAATAGATTTGCTTCTCTATTCAATAATTTAATTTTCTAAATTCCAAGTATCTATAGTTTGATGTAGTATGCCTTATAACTCCCTACTTTGGAATATTTAGAAAATAATGATAATAATATTTGCAAATTGATATTTTAATTTATCAAGGTTGACAACCTTATATCTCCTACTTGATTATTGCAAATATTGTAATATGTATGTGCACTTCAAATATTATACCTTGAAATATCACTTGCTTTATAACTTACTAGTGCTTGGTTGATTTGTGTTACTCCAATGCAATAGTAAATTCAATCCTTATATGGTTCACCTTATAACTCCTTCTAACCTTAATAAAAGCAAGTAATCAATTTGATATTACCTCTATAATGTTGTGCATGATATTCCTTGATCGTCGCTCCTCCAATGGATCTTTTGAACATTGTATTTGTTGGACAATGTTGAGCATTCAATGCTCCTCCTTTCTCATCAAAATTTTCAACCTCCTTGAATAGACTTTGACCTTGCTGTGCATCAATGCTTCGGTGTTGTAACTACATGCTTCTTCCTTCATGTCTACATATTGAATATCTCTATGGAGCACCTTCCAATGTTGCCTATTAATAGTTTTATCTCTTAGTGGAATGTTGGGCATGTTACTATTCCTCCTTGATGCTTTTGACACTTGGTGCAATCATTACTTAGGCGTGTAGGTGGTGGACAACCATTGTAGTCTCCTTATGAGCATTAATCTAAAATGCTTCTCTTTCGAAATGATTGCAATCTCTTCATCCTTTGAATGATGCTTCTTAATGCTTCCAAGGTGAGCATTATTTCATCTTGGGTGTTACCTTACAAGATAGGTGTTAGAGAGAATAATAGGCACCAAGTGGTGCATCTTCTTTTGCATGTAGAGGTGTCTCCAACGTCCTTATAATCCTTATCTTTCCAATGAGTGCAAGTTATTTACAATGCTTCTTCTTTCTTGCCAATGAGTGCAAGTTGTGTTATCCAACGTTGTGCTATCCAAATATTATCTCCAATTGTGATGATTCTAGGTATTGCAATGGTGGTTCTATGGGACTTCAAGGGTATATTTGGGTGCTCCTTCTCGATGGTCAATTCCTCCAAGCTTGATCTTGGGTATTGCACCTTTAAATCTACCTTATACCTTACCCTTTTATGCTTTTAATATGTTATCTTGAGCACTACCTTTGCAATGTGTAGTAGATGATGGCTAACGTAGATAAATGATAGCTTCTCTATGATATCCTACTTGTGCTATGTAGTAGATAATGACTCCTTTGTGTGGATACCTTGTGCTTCAGGTTGCTTGTTGTAGATGCTCAATTTCATGGTTGATGGGGGTGTCTTTAGACACCGTAATGTGAGCCCTTTGTTGACTCTTTTACCTTGCTCGGATAGTGCCCTTCTGTTGGCCACTTTGTGATAAGTCTTGCTGGTGTTGATGTGTCCTTGAGACACTCAAAATTTATCCTCTTTTGCTATGTAGGACAAGAGATTATGGTGCAAGGAACTAATGTAAATAAATTTACAATAGTTAAAATAGAATACTTGAATTTGCACCTTTGTTTGAGATCTCCAAATCTCCTTTTGCAAGCTTTCTTTCTATTGAATTTGATGGTGGCTTCTTTGTACTATTCCTTGTAGGCAAGGGATGATTCGATGTTGTCTTATTTGCTAGACAACTCTCTCCTTTGCTTGGTTAATCTAATAATGAATCCAAGCTAATAATCATGCAACTAATATGCCCTTAGAGTGGCTTAATCTTGCACTAATTTTCACTTTCACTAAAAATCCTTAGTGCACTTCTAATAAGCTTTAAGAGAAACTAATATAGTGCAACTACAATCTCCTTATTACTCCTTAAAAGTAACTTGTAATATGCACTAATGATAACTCTTAAAGAATTCACAAATGCTCTATAATCTCTGCAATCTAATGTAGTCTTCTTTGTTGTAACTAGATAATAGGAAGATGATATTTTTCCTATTTTAATGTGCAGGTAATAACTTTAAAAGAACCTTTCTTTTGCACTTCCCTTGAAGACTTTAAAATGAGCCCTTCTCCTTGCAACTTTAATTCTAATGAGGTGCTTAATGAAGCTAAGTAATAATCTGAATATGAGTGTTCAAGTAATGAACCCTTTGCACCTAAGTTGCTTACCTTTAATGATATCTGAAGATGATGTAGATCTTGATGAATAGATTCACCAATTTATTGTCTGGAATGGTAGTAAATCACAGCTATGAAACCTTCAATATTTTGTTGTAGATTCAACAAACTCCTATCTCCAAAATATGCCTTCTTAGCTATGAAAGGCAATCTCCAAATCTCTTGGATTTGGTAGGCTTCTTCTATCTATGTTCTCCTTCAACCTCCTTGTCGAATTCTAGCTTCAATCAGGGCCTTCTTCTCAAGAATCTGAAAGTCTTGAGGTCTTCTCTAATCTCCTCCAAAATTTGACAATCTTGCCAAATCCTTCTCCTTTGGGCTTGTTGTTGGATGGTGACAATTGTCCCAAATTCTTCACTATCAAGAGCTTCTCCTTGGTAGTGAATTTCTCCAATGAGTTCTTCTAGGAACTCCTTTAATGGCTTCAATGAACTCTACAATAAGGCTCTCCAAGCCTTTTCCTTATTTCTCCTTGAGACCTCTCCAAGGTCTTCAATATTGCAACTTCTCTAGTCTTCCTAATGAGACCTTTCCTTCAACCTTCTACTGTGGAAGTGTTGGCAATGAGATCTCCCTCTCAGATCTCTAAAATATGTTGCTACTAAAATCAAGTACAGGACCTTGCTAGTCCTTCTTCAATCTTCCAAGACTAGAAGTTATTCAATGAAACCTTTTGTGGGTCTTCTTTATCTTATTTTAGAAGAAGTCTTTAATTTGCTATCTATAGGTTTCAATGGAGATCACCAATATTCTATCTTCTTCTAGACTCTTCTTTGAAGTCTCTTCAATCTACTATATACAAATTTTCAATGGAGATCACCAATCTCCAATCTTCTCCTAGACTCTTCTCTAGAGTCTCTTCAATCTGCTACTTGTAGTTTTTCAATGGAGATCACCAACCTCCAATATTCTCTTGGACTCTTCTTTATCTTCAATTTGTACTTGTAATTTTAATGGAGATCACCAACCTCCAATATTCTCTTGGACTCTTCTCTAGAGTCTCTTCCTCAAATTTGGAACAAGGCTCCTATGGCATTTTATTCTTCTGCACTACGCAGGTCTGCAACAAGACTTCCCTTAGGTTCTTGGAATCTCCTCTTCTTTCGTTTGTTGCTTCTGGTGCTGGATTGATTCTGAAGATGATATTCTTCCTAGATCTCATGTAAAAATCTTCTCAACTTTCTTTGAATCTCCTGCAACAAAGTATTAGGACTGTAATGGAAGAAATTCTTAATGACGAATCTTCACTAGTTGATTTGTCAATCTAGTGGAATGAATGTTGAGTCCTAGTCTTCACGAGTTTTTTTGCAACTCTGTGGAAAGACTCTAGCCAAATGCAATCTCAAAAATTTTGGAACTAAGATTTGCTTCTCTCCTCTCAATCTCTCTTGTGGCTCTCCCTATTCCTATCTGATCTACCGTGGCTCTGATACCATTGTTAGCTTTTGATAATGTATGATATGGGAGAAAGCAATCACAAGATGTAAAATATGCAGAAAAATAAGATAATGGAATTATGCAAGAATGCTAAAATATGCTATTAATGGAAAGTTACAAAAATAGTACAATGCAATGTAATGGAGGAAATGAACACTCCAGAACTCTAATGAAAACTACATTGTACCTACTCACAACTCCATAGTAATCTCTCCTCTCTATATATCTCTATATTTCTTATCTACTATGGGGCCTATATATAAGAAGATAAGTTACTTGGCCCTTACTCTTCCTAACTACCTTTCCTATGACTCATGTACAAGTGGACTCCTTGTACATTTACATCATTGCACATTGACACTTGTGCATTTATTACTTCTTCCTCAAGTAACTACTTAACCTAAGATAAACCCCTAATCTAATAATGTACCCAAGGTGGTACATTGACATGTACCTAAATAATGTAATATACTCTAACAAGCACATGGCCTTCCCAGATTGAGTTTAATTAAAATTGAAACCTCCTAAGTTTTGGAAAGCTCACTTCAATGTACTCATACGAGAAATAATGCACACCCAAGCTTGTGCATAGATCGTCTGTGTCATTCATAGCATTTTTTGTCATATATTGCTATAGATATCATTGTGTCTAAGTGGATATAATAATATGGGGTCATAGGGATCAAATTTGGAGGTCAGTGCTAAATGAATTTGATGCTTACAATGATGCACTACTTCTAGGTAACTTATCCAATTATTCTGGTGAAGTGCACTACAATATATTTGGTTTACGCATGCACCAAGAATTTCGGTCTTATTTTTTTAAATATTCATTCAAGCCTTTCTCAATATTATATATTCCATATTCTAAGGGTACTAATCATTCAACTGATTACAAGTAATGCAATTTTCAACAAGCATTTTCTAAAACTATTGAGGCATTATTTCATACAGAAGGAGATGCTTATAGAGTACCTTATTTATTATAAAATTACTTTTTTGGAGAGAATTCAAGTTCATAATTCTAGTGCAAATCCTTCGATGCTTGTTGTTGCAATGCATTACATTATTTGGTACATGTAAATTTACCACCTTGGGTACATCCTTATATTAGAATTTTGTCTTAGATTAGGATTTGAGTATTTACTTTATGCAATATAATAAATGTATAAGTGTTAGAATGTGCAAAGTACTTGATTATGTAAATATGCATGTAGTTCACATGTCCACGAGTCATAGGTAGGTGAAATACCAAGAGACATATCTCATTATATATATGTCTTTGATAGAGTGATAAGAGAGAGTGAGCATATATAATTGTAGAGAATAGAGATCAAAAGAGAAAGTAGCTATAATGTAGAGCATGTATGAACAATGGAGTTTTTGAGACCTCCATTAGACAATGTTGTACTATTTTTGTGAGATTTAATTAATGGTAGCTTTATGAGTTATTGCAAAATTTTCTCATAGTTTTTCTTGCATATTATGTTTTTATTATCATATAGTTAATATTGCTTGATCATTTTAGTTCTTGCGGTTGCATTTCCTTTATTATATAACATCAAAAGCTAACAATGGTATCAAAGTACAAGATATATTTATAGGAAATAGATAAATCCACAATAGATATTGAGAGGAGGTAGGGAGAGTTCATTTCCAAAATTTTCAGAAATTTTAGAATTGCTATTTGGCTAGAGTCTTTCCACAGAGTTGCAGAAAAACTTATGAAGATTAGGACCCAACATAGATCTCTTTCCACTAGATTGGAGGATAACTAGTGATGTTTATTGATTTATAGAGATCTATATATTTGCATGTGTTTGCTTGCTACTATCTAAAGTTTTTTATTGTAAAAAATTAATTCTCAAAAGTTGAGAAGATTCCTACAATGGATAGAGAATAATTTCAGCTTTGATTGCCTAAAATTCTATGTGCTTTCCTCATGTAGGTAGTAGTTCTTTATTGCAAAAAAATATTGAAATAAGAGGAGACCAAAGAAGGAAAATGTGCCCATTGGAGTTAGAAAATTGAAGACTCCATATTGAAGAAAGAAGAAAGCAACTTGAGAAGAGAGAAAGAGGCCAAAGGAGCCCTATTGAAGAAAGAGGAGATCCAAGAAAAGGTCCCATTGAAGAACTTCTAGATTTGGAATATAGAAGATTGAATATTGAAGATAGAGGACTAGGAAAAGTCTTATTGAATATTTGAGAAGCTTCAAAATTTGAAGACCCAAAAGAAGAGGTCTCAAGAAAATTTGAAAGGAGAAAGAAGAAGGCTAAAGAAGCTGAAAAGTGGCCATTGAAGGAGATTTGAAGAAAGCTCAAAGGATAATATTGCAAGAAGGAGTAGCTCCTAAAAACAAGAATTTGGGACAATAGTCACCATTCGACAATAATACCAAAAGGAAAAATGATTTGGTGAGAAATTTTCCAAATTTTGGAAAGGATTCTAGAAGACCTCAAGACATTCATATTCTTGAGAATAAGGCCAACAAATAGACCAAGTTTAAAGTAAAAATTTTACAAGGATATTGGAGGAGAAATAAGCTAGAAGAGGCCACCAGATTAGAGAAATTTGAATACTACCATTAAAATCTTGAAGGTTGATTTGCAAAGGAGAAGATTGCAGATTTTCACAGCAAAAATTGAAGAGTCAAAGGATAGAAAAAATGAGTAATTGGCTTCATTAGAAGCTGACAACTATAGAGTTTAATTACAAAAAGAGGGAAATATATTGGGCATCACTAATAGATGCAAATTTTAGAGTCTAAGAGAACAAAGTTGGAGGAGAATTGGAGCCCCAAAAATAATATTTTTGGGTAGCAAATTAAAGGATAAAAAGGCAAAAAATAGGAAAGCAAAGAACAAGGAATTGGAGCTGCAAAATTTATAGATTTAGGACAAAATATAGATGAACCAAATCACCTAGAAGACTAGCTACAAAAATGAGGTGAATAGGTATGCAATATTGGTGCTATAAAAGTTCATTATTTGAACATTCATATTAGTCTATTATAAAAAAATTTAAGCATAATATTAAATTTATTAAAGGTAGCATAAAGGATTTTAAGTTAAAGGTCTTCAAGTCAAGAAAGGAGGTAGCATTATCATATTGAAACCTGCAAAATACATCAACACAATATTGAGTTAAAATTTGCTTGAAATAAGAAATAAGAAGTAGATAGTGCTTAATACATGTTATCTCTGAGAGCTACCAAAGAGAAATATTATTAAGCAAGAGAAGGAAGAATGGTGCACAAGAACAAGGTTGAGTTAGAGTTTCCAAAGACACCATTAAGCATAGGTGAAAGTTACAACAAATCTTTGTGAAGAGGATCTACTAGAGGAGTAGTAAAGCCACCAAGAGAAAGAGGAGGTGCCACCAGATTATAAAAAAAATGGATATTTGATAAATATGGTAAGGAAATCTACAAAAGGAGACTAAAAAGATCTCAAAATTTTGTTGCAATAAAGGTATCTTATCTTAGTTTAAAATATATTCATTTCTAGTTTATAAAAATACTATATTTATCTTTTGTAAAGTAACAAAATAAATACTAGAGTTGAAGTGTCTAAATACATCAAAGAGGCATAAAAATTTATAGCCATTAGTGGTAGGACCATCAAATGAAAAAGTAGAATCCATGGAGTGAAGAAGAAAGATCCAAATAAGGGCTCAAAGCTAACATATTCAAGGTGTTTAAAGACACTAAATAGGGTGCTAAAACTCCAAGAATGAAGTTTCCACATTGTATAAAAACCTATAGAAATATAAAGAAGACACATATAAAATAAGGATAGATCTAAATCAATGAGAAAAAGGTTCAATTAGTAAGCAAGTAACAAGGTTTTACCCAAGAAAAGGAGGCTTGAACATCTAGAAAAATAGTGGTGAAACAATCACCAATAAAAGAAGTGTTGAAGTGCCACCATAAGAGGAGCCACCATAATTGAATAGAAGCATCCATTAAAGGAAAAGAACCACCACCATACATTAGAAATAAATAAGCACTCAGTAGTTGCAAAAGGAAGACCAAAAAACTTGCAAAGAGTTAGCAAATAACATTAAGAAAAAGAAAGGAATGTTGAGCGCCAACGAAAAGTTACATGCAAGATAAGAGTGGAGCCACCACTTGTCATGGTATTTAAAGAGTTAATATGCCACTTAGAACAAAATAGAAGAGCACCAAAAGTCTCTACTAATGCCTCAAATGAGTTCTTATTGAGAAATGAGGGAATACATTATCAAATAATGTCTACATTGTCCAAGATTGAAATAATACCTACATGCTATAAAGTAATGTCTGCACCACCTAACAGAGAATAGCAATAAGAAGTAATGTACAAAGTTTACGTTGAACCCCATGTGGCTTGCAAGACAAAGTATATAATCAAGTATTAAGAGCCCAAACCATAAGAGAGCACGGATACCAACATTCAAGTCAAATAACATTGAAGAAGCATAAGAAGGATAGTCAAAAGTGGAAGAGAGCACCATAAAAATGAAGAAAAAAAAGTGCAATGGAAGAATATTTCCAAGCCTTGAAAACTAAGAAGAGAACAAAACCCAAATTAGCGTACAAATTACAGTCAAAGGAGAATACAATCAATACATAATGCCTCACCTCCAAGAAGGTATATTAACATCAAATTATTATTTGCATTCCATTAATTTTAAGGAGGCATAAGGTTTATTATTTCTAAGGTTAACTTTAGTTATTTGAATGCATGGAGATATAAGGAAATAAATTGGTAAATTTCAACCTTAGATTTATTGATTGATTATAAAATCTATTGAAGTAAGGGGAATATAACTTGAGAGCCTTTTTTAGAATTGCATTAGTTGAAGTTTAAGTATTGAAATATTTGCAAATAATTCAACTAGGAGGAATAGGGTTTTCTACATTAAAACTGATACATTAAATTTCCAAATATCCTTTATTTTCTATTTTTATAACTAGGGAGATATAAGGAGTTCAACACCAAATTAAATATTTTTAAATTTAGAAACCTTACCATTAAAAATTGAAGCACTACATTAAGTTGGAAAACTACATTGAAATTAGTCTCTTGCTCAAATTAATGAGACATAAGGAATCCAACTCTAAAGTCTTGAAGATAGAAAATTTCATCAATTGAGAGTGCATTAAAATTATATTTAGCTTTCTATTCACAAATAGAGAGATATAAGGTAAAAAATAGTAGATGAACATTAGTGAGATAAAAGGGATTCAATACAAAGGAAATATAAGAAATATAAGCACTTTATCAAGACTATAGTACATTTGAAATACTTGGGAGATATAAGTGGTTCTATAATACTTAAAATTTGAAAAGGTTTTGTAAAATTTGATCTCATAATAAAAATACTAGGGAGCTAAAAGGAATACTACCTAGATATTTAAAAGGTTACAAATAAGAAATTACAAAGCATACTACAAAATTTAAAGAATTGAAATATAGTACTTGATCATATACTCAAAACACTAGGGATTCATAAGGTAGTCAACTTCCAACAATTTTTGAATGTGAAAAGATTCTATCAAAACTATTATCAATACATAATACTAGGGATTTGTAAGGAATTTCATTTAAAATATTAAATTAGAAGAAGCATGGATAAAATAATGAGGAATGCATTCAATAATAAAAAACTATTTCATAAATGGAATTTTATTCATAAAACTTGATAGATAATTTTGATGGATACAAATAATTGTCTACCAGTAAAAAAAAAATATTCTCTTTTTTTCTCAAATAAGTAAAAGAAGGAAACTTTATAGCATTAATTGGTTATCTTAATTAAGTACTTTTCAAATCTTGGTGGAATACTCAAAACATAGTTATATTTTCATCAGAAGAATGGTTGATGATATATCTATCATTAATTGTTTTTAAATTTTATAAAAACATGAAATATAATGAACATATTATACCAATACTATTGTGATTATATACTAACTCATCATGAAGAAGATATATCACTAGTAAAAATGCAAAAAATGAAGAAGAAGAAGAAAGAGGAAGCATGACAGAAAAGAAAAGATGAAGATGAAAGAAAATACTTTCAAGCTGAATATAGATCAAAATGAACTAAAGGAACAAGATGAAGATACTAATTATTTACTTGATCAAGATAAAGATAGAGAGCACAATGAAGAAAGTAGAAAAGAAGATCTCAAGTTCTAGAACCAGGACAAAGACCATATTGAAGACTAAAATCTTCAATAAACAAATAATGTAATACAGGGGGGTGTTGGAATATATTACATTATTTGGTACATGCCAATGTACCACCTTGGGTACATCCTTATATTAGGAGTTTGTCTTAGATTAGGATTTGAGTATTTACTTTATGCAATATAATAAATGTACAAGTGTTAGAATGTACAAAGTACTTGATGATGTAAATATGCATGTAGTCCACATGTCCATTAGTCATAGAATAGGAATATGAAGAGTCATAGGTAGGTGAAAGGCCAAGAGACATATCTCTTTATATATAGGCCTTTGATTGTGATAATATAGAGTGAGCATATATAATTGTAGATAATAGAGATCAAAAGAGAAAGTAGATACAATGTAGAGCATGTATGAACAATGGAGTGTTTGAGACCTCCATTATACAACATTGTACTATTTTTATGAGATTTCATTAATGGTAGTTTTATGAGTTATTGCAAAATTTTCTCATTATTTTTTCCTTCATATTATATTGCCATTATCATATAGTTAATATTTCTTTCTCATTTTAGTTCTTGTGGTTGCATTTCCTTTAATATATAGCATCAAAAGCTAACACTTGTGCTCTATGTAAACCTTCAAAAACTCTATGTATCTACCATATTCCGATGAAGTAAATATCATTACCAAAAACAAAATAAAAACTATTTCCATTCTTCCCTATAAGGGTTTAAATAAAACTTGGAGAGGATTCACTCAAGGAACAAACTCACAACTCCTAATAATACCATTTCATTAAGTTTATTTTAATTTGAAACAATTGCAAGGTCATTTAATAATTACCATTGTTTTCATTTATTCTAATGTTCAACTCGTTAGTTTCCTTCCTTCTTATTAATAGGTCTTTTTATTAAAATACATTAGACATTCCTTCCATAGTCCAACACAAAGCACATTAGTATTGCAAACATGATACCAAATAAAATGCAAATGCAGAAATGATATATCAAAATGCAAAGGCATGAACTAGGGCTAAATGAATATATCATGTGTCAGGTTAGTTTGATTATTTTAGCCATAATTTTTCTACCCACTTGAAAGGATACCTATTCTTTCAATCACAAAAATCTATTATAAATATCATAATCTTCAATAAAATAAACTACTAATCATCACGTAGCCATTTCTTCTATCATCTAAACAATATATAAATTTGTAAGTCCATCATATGAAAAAGTGTGCCAAGGTAGGGTCATGAAAATGAGCCATCACAACACTCAAATATCCCCTAATTTTCTGATTTCCAACTTGGACCTTCCACCACTTCCAAATCTAGAGTGAGAGGGCCAATGATATAGACTCTTTAAAAGTAAGATAAAAATAGATTTACAAAAATTAGCTTAAATGCTATTGTACAATATGTTAAGTTGATCATGCATAGATATGTAAATTAGTCTATATTACATGAAGCTAGTGAACCATATATGTATATAGATATTTCATTTTTGTAGTTATCATGAACTATGCATGCAAATATAATAATCCTTAGTTTATAGTTAAGGAGATCTAGATAAGAAAACTAGGACTCTCTAGTTTATTATTTAGAGTGCACAATATGGGATTTGTAATTTGAAGATACTTACAAATAGGAAAGATAAATTTACATGGATGGAGGAAATTATAAATATTAGAATGGTATGTCATTGTAATTGTATTGAGATAAGAAAAAATAAATACTAGAATACAAATAAGATAAAACATAAATTAAATTGTATATGAGAAACTATAGCAACCAAAATTGATGTTATATAATATTTAGAGTGCACATGATGAGATTTGTAATTTGGAGATAATTACAAATATGAAATATAAAATTACAAGGATGGAGGTCATTATAAATATTAAAGTGGTATGTCATTGTGATTGTATTGATATAGTAAAAAATACATACTAAAATACGAATAAGATAATACACAAATTAAATTGTATATGAGAAAATATAACAACCAAGAATAATGCTATATGATATGTGAGATGAAATTATATTTATAAATATCTAGTTGAAGATTGCAAACTTCCCCTTGAACTACTCATGTATAAGTTCCTCAATTAGTATAGGGTACATGAAATCTATGAACTATACACACACACATGTATATACTTCAGTCAAATTGAGATAAGCTAGAAATGAAAAGGAAGCTTCACACTAAATTCACAACAAAATAAGTTATAAACAAGACCAACTCTAAGCCCTAATAAATGAAGAATATATAATTATGTAGCCTATAAAAATTATAAAATAAAAGTAGGTGATACTACCTTATCAACTTATAGTAGTTAGAGATAAAACTAAAAGAGTGCTTTAGAAAATTGATGTAGTTCTATTTTTTAAAATACAATAAAATTAACAAGATACAAAATAACGCTAAACAAATATATCAATTAATAGGTTAATCACTAAATAAATTTATTGAATAATATTTTAATTTCTATGATAATAGGTCATCACAACTTAATCTAATGAAAGTATACTACTCCAACTCTAAATCCGAAGGCCTTGGATATGTTACCAATAGCATGAATATAGTATGAAGAGTCTCAATTGTATATATGCATAGCTAAATTAACAAACATTAAAATATTTATAGAAGTTATTCCATGTAGACACCCTATAGAACAAGGATTGGTATGATGCCTCACCTTATGTTATCTAATATGAATATCATATCAAGGTAAAAAAGGAAATTTGTTGAATCGATATTCTATGGATAATTAAGAGATAAGATAGGATGACCAAGAGTTTTATATTCAATCATAATATAATAGTGATCAATTATAAATATTTAAGAGTAAAAATAATATGTTAATATGTAAAATAGATATGAAAATGACGAATTATAGGAAAATACTTGTATTATTAAAAAAAAGGTTCAATGGAAGTTGAACATGGGATGAGAATCACTCATATTGCATTATTTCCATGTTATCATAGTATTTTGACTAACCACATAGGTACATTACAACATCTTTCTTAATGAGATATGAACTTTGGTCTCCTAATTGAAATCTCACATTGTTACCAACTAAATTTCATGCTATTTGATTAGGCATGTATAGAATTATTTTTCATGTTTGTTAATTTAAACTAATAATATTGAAAATTGTGTCAAATATTAAAACAAAAATTTATTTTGACACATGGTAAGGCAATAAATGATAAATACATTTTGTGAAATAGGATAATAGTTGGGAAATAATAAGCTAAAACTTAAGGAGTAACATCGTGACACAACTGCGCGAAGATCTGTGTGGCGGCTTCTGGGGCGGACAGCGCAGAATATCGTGGCGGCCATAAAAGCTGGACAGCCTTCCCGGATTCGTGGCGGCTACCGATTCCACCATGTAAATTAAAAAAAAAAAAAACATCGTGACACAAGGTAAAAACTACATACTTTATGAACCATTAAAATGCTCCTCTTATATTAAGGTAAGGATAAAAGAGATCTTCAAAATTAGTGTCTATCAATTCAACTTTGAAGTTCTCTATCATTCTTCTTTTGATAGCAAATATAGTCAACCAAAAAAAGTATTTGCATAGTGCTAATGAAATTTTAATTATGAACACATGGTATCCTTACCCATCCAATATGCCATTGGTCCCTCAATGACACTCACATATTAAAAAATAGGAGAGAGACCCAAAAAGAACAACCCTAATTTTTATTGATTTTTTCCACTAGAAATTTTATTTTCAAACAAACTACAATCTAATGATGCAACAAGGGTCTTATCATTGAACTGTTTTTTTTCTTTCTCACATTTATTTAATTTTCTCTCTTTTCCTCTCTTTTTTATCATATTTTTGAAGTGAAAAGAATCATATGATGTGCACTATTGCTTGTAAATTTTTTAATGGATATATTTTTTTATTTACAAACATGGCACATTATGAGACTCTATACTTATAGGTATATATAGCAAGCAATACATAATGCACGTGGACATAAAGCTAAGAAAATTAATTAAAAGACCACACAATTAAATAGAACTTGAAATACAAATAAATGATATTATAGCCAAGAAGTGGTGACTACTGCAATAAGTGATGAAAAAACTAATAAGCATAGCAACATAAATTATTCTTGAGATGGAAGTAGGTTGAAGTAGAGTGTAATACAAACACTTCTATAGAACTATATTAGCTTCATTAAATTTTATGGGAGAGGAGGAATAGGTTGTAATGGAGGTAGAAAAAATTATGAATGCTTATGAACCTCTCAAAAATCTATGCTCACTATAATATCTCTTTTTTCTTTTCTTTCTTTTTTAATAAAACTCGCTAGCTAGTTTCTCAATCACCCCTTATGAAACTTGATATGATCCCTATGTTGCTATTATAAAAATATCAATAAGGTTGCACCACCTATGTACATTAAAAATTTATATAGCATATGTGGAAAGCAACCCATTGATAAAATTAAGTGCAAGAGATGATTGTGGGATATTTTTATAAAGTGTATATGTGAGCGATGTAGGGGATATTCATGGCAAAAAAATAAAATGAATATAGAAATATTTATGAAGTGAGGGTGATTAGACTAGTTATGTGTATGGGGAGAAGGTTGTAAGTTGGAAATAAATGAAGGTATAAGTTAGAGTAAATAGAGATTTCTAAATTATAATGATAATCCTTGACAAAAGGTGCAAATAAATAACAATATTATATATTTTCTAGCAATAAAATAATATTGCATCTAAATTTTGGGAATAAAAAAATCAACTCAATGGTATTTGTGTAAGGTCTATATTTTCTAATTCTCTTATTTTTAGTGGTGATAACCCTCAATGCAATAAACGATATAATTCTCTTTATATTACTCATCTAATTTGTGTTGCATACTATTGTTATTAAAGTAATCATTTTCCCTTGTAGATATCTCTTAGATGATATAAAAAATATACTATAGATAATTCTGAAAAGAGAATATAATAAGTTGTTTCCATACATGAGAAGTTGACCTTATTAGTTTTTTAGTGAGGATGAAATCCCCCATTTGTGATCTACAAGAAACTAGTACCTGGTCTATGATATAAATTGAGAGGATGCAAGTGTATTTTTCCTTTTAATACACTTTGTAAAATAATTGAAAAATGTGCATGTGAAATGAATTCAAAATAATTTAATAATTAGTCTATTTATTAGTGTTAACTATTCTATCACGATTGATCATGATAAAATATGGATAGAGATGTGCATCAATAATATATTAAGAGGTTAGAGGGTCAAATCTATTGGTCAAAGTGATCCCTTTGGAGGGTAGATACCATATTTCAAATCCCTCAAGCCTCATAGAACTAGAGGGTATGTCACGCCACCACTACTAGCTATGTTAAAAAGGTTTACCTCGTGTAGCTAGAAGTTGTAGTAGTAGAAACAAGAAAGATTCAAACCTACGATGAGGCGATAAAAAATGTAACAAGTTACTGATTCCTCTAGTATACATAAAAAATAATACATTAATTAATATTTCTTATAAATTAAAATGTACATAAAAATATCCTAAAATATTTAATTTAAAAAAATATTATTATTATTTTGGTGATGTTACACATATGCACAAAGACTTGAGATCATGAGGGGTACTATCAAGTGTTGAGGGGACTCAAATCATTGACCTCTTCAAATTGGGCACCCACACTCACCACTCTACCAAGCCCTCATACATAAAAACTATCAAAGCAATTTAATCCTTCAAAACCATGATTAAATAATCTTCTAAACATGTTTTTTATAGTTAGACAATCTAGACCAACAAGTGGTATTTTAACCATATATCCATCATATGATAGTGTATTGAGGTCATGAAAAAATATAATAAAATAGATTCTAAGGGATATTATAGTACCTTGACACCACCTTAGTAAATTTTGGATTAGGTAGTAAAAACAAGTCAAATTTCTCAAAATTTGACTAAGGTAGACTAAATAAATTTACTTGCAAAACCTAGCCAATTGGCTCCAAAATTTGATTTGATTGTTAAAGGAAACCAACTGACATGAAAGAGTAAATCACTCAACAAAAATAGTTGATTTTCTTGTAAATTTAAAAAAATCACTTTCAAAATGTAAGTGATTCACTTGTCACACCCAAGTGAATCATCCAAATTGTTATAGAGGTAAAATAAGGCATAGATCTTGACACAAATATTCTAAAAAGTGATATTTTAGCTTGTAGTTGTGCTATAAATTATTTTGTAATACTTTTAAGCCTATTAAAGGTATGATAAGAGGTGTGTAACATTTGTAGGATCAAATGTTTCCTAAATTTACCCCTAAATTGTTACTTCTAGTTGAAGTAACTATTATTCATGCTAAGTAACTTGGGGGTAAATTTTTACTATAAATAGGGGCCTAAGGCCATCATTATAACCATATTTTGGCCATGAGAATTTGCAACTACACTCTATGAAACCCACATTGTTATTTATACTTATGAGGTTGTAATAAATTTATAATTCCTTAAACATTCCATTAATGACATCATCCAACTAGTTTGCTAAGTGCATGATGGTTGTGGCATGGCCCTTCTAGCTCATCTTGCCATTTGATTATCAATTTCATAATCAAATGAGTGGATGGACATTGATGTTATTTGAATTATCAGTGTTGATTTATCACATACTCTCCTAACTATGATGTAAAAGTCATATTTGATTTTAATTTATCATAATCTAAACTTTTAAACAATTTCATTTCCAAATTTTACTTTGTATGCATTTTCTCTTTTTGCACTTTACTTTCATGCAAGTAGTTTAGATTAGTGGGATTTTATATGACAACTAGGAGTTGGCCTAAATTGAGATATTAGGAGAATCCATTGGAAATTCCATCCAACCTTGTTGAAACTTGGATTGGGATCATTAAACTTTAATTAAAACTCAAGACAATTACCTAGTTCAACATAGTTTTTGGTATGCCTAGTTGGATATAATCCTTCAGTTTTCTTATCTTTTTATTAAATTCCTTGATTTTCACACCAAATTTGCATTTTTCATGGATGAAACAATTGGCTCAAAATTGGGGAAATTATTTTACTAAGTCAAGGTTTACAAGCAATTCACTTCACTATTCAAAGCAATTCACTCCATTTTAGGCAAATATTGGAAATACTAAAGCTTGAAAAGCAAGTAATTTGCCTCGTAAATATAAGCAATTTGTTCTAACTCAACAAGTAGTTTGCTTGAGGGTTTTTGGAACTTCGAAAAATCTAGGGCATCAGCTGGATTGCAGAAGTGCTTTCGGGGTACGGTGGATCTGAAGGCTAGATTGGTGCCCCAGGAGGGTCCAATGGGGACTTCTCCGGCTCCTTTTCCAGGGAGTAGCAGCTCATACGCAGATTTGTTTAAAGAAAAATCTCCTCCAAAGAACGACGAAGCTCAAAAAATGGCATATAAAATGCTCTTCACGACTGCTGGGAATAGGTCGACAGCACATCGTGTGAATGGATGTTTGTCGCAGGCCGAAACCAGGCCAAAAATTGTCATCGAGCCAAGTATGGTTGAAGAATCAGTCATTTACAGAGCTAATCACGATTTAATCTGCAAGTTCATGGGTATACGTCCTTCCCTGAATTTTTTGCACTCTTGGATCCGCCAAAACTGGGAGCCTCACGGTGAGTATTCATTGTGGTTTATTAGCAATGGATATTTTATTGTTAGCTTTTCGTCTTTGGCCGATAGAAATAGGGCTTTCGAGTCAGAGAAGAAAAATCATGGCCCGGTAGGGCTATTTGTTCAACCATGGAGAGTGGGATTCGATCCCCGAGTTGAACCTACTATTGTCCCAGTATGGATCCGACTATATGCTCTTCCAATGGAATTCTAGAGTGAGCAGGTGTTGGCAAGGATTGGCAATTCTATTGGAAGACATCTGGGTGTTGCCAGAGACACAATTGAAGGGAGCATGGCGGTGTATGCAAGAATATGTGTGGAGATGGATCTCAGCCAGCCTTTGTTGACAGAGATGGAAATTGAATTGGCAGGACTCTCCTGGATTCAACAATTGGACTATGAGGCCCTACCCTTTAGATGTAGGGTTTGTCACAAACATGGACATTTGGCCCATTTTTGCCCTAATAATATGAATGCTAAAATGGAGGCCCCTTTAGGAATGCCAAACCTGCCTAAAGAGGATAAGGCAACACTTAATAAAGATTCTAATAGCACCGTTCAGGGCCAGGAAGCTCAGAGAGAGGGTTTTGAACAGCCTAGAAGAAAAATACGGACAAAGAAAAAAGAGGGAAAGGAGCAATCCCATCTCAGACCTGCCAATAGGTATGAGATATTTAAGTCACTGGTTGATGAAGAGGAACAATTTATGGAGGGCATGGAGGGTAATAAGGAAAATTCTAATATTCCCGTGCAACTCCCCCTCTCATCTCCTCCCGTCATACAACAGGTAGTTGAACTCTGTGAGGTATCACAGCCAGTGTGTTCAGGGGCTTTAGTAGTGCATAACCAGGAGCAGACAGTATCTCAGGATGTCAGCATGGGAATAGCAGAGAAGAACAGGGAAAGGCCAACTTTGGGGATAACCCAGGTAGAAAAAAGATCAAAAAATAGCAATTCTCAGGGAGTAGGTAGAAGATCCAATAAGGAGTTGCTAGCAGTCCAAGGAGACAAACTGATCACGGGAGGATCGGTGAGGCCAATAGACTCTTATTGCTCCTAGGGTAACCAATGATTATACAATCATGGAATGTGAGGGGTTTAAATAGCAGAACCCATCAATATGCTGTTCGAAGACTTTTAGAGAATCGTAATACTGATTTTTTGCTTTTACAGGAGACTAAGATGTCATTAGATCTTATGTCCAAAATAGTCAACAGAATTTGGAGGGGTGTTGGTCATATGGATGTGGCTGCCCAAGGTGCCTCAGGGGGGATTGTTACTCTGTGGAACTCTCTTGAATGGTCTGCAATAGAACATCTTGCCTGGAGGGGTGTTCTCACTTCTCTTTTTAGGAATAATGTCAATGCGGAACACGTTCTAATCACAAACTTTTATGGGTCTCAAAACCTAGATGGTCAGAGGCGGCAGTGGAAGGTTGTGCATAACATGCGAACCTCAAGGGAAGATCTAGACTGGATTATAGCAGGGGACTTTAACGCTAAATTATCTTCTAGAGATCAGGAAGGGGGAACACCATTTTTGGACCCAGGGGACCGTTTCATGATTGCCCAAGTCCAGGCTTTGCACTTAGTGGACATTAAATGTCCTGGCATTAACTACACTTGGACTAATAAAAGGTGGGAGCCACATAGCAGGAAGGTTAAGCTAGATCATTTTCTGGTTTCGAAGGAGGCGTTTGTAAAATGGAATATAAATTTTTAGATTTTAGAAGGCCCAGTTTCAGATCACTGTCCCATTCTGTTGGAAGGCGGGACTAGGATGGGGCAGCATCACAAACCTTTCAGATTTGAGAATTTTTGGCTTCAAAAAGAAGAACTTCGGGAGAAAATTCCACAGTGGTGGGAAGAAGGCCGCCCAGCTTATGGGAGAGCAATGTTCAGAATCCACAAACAACTACAATATGTCAAAACTCAGTTGAAGTATTGGAGGCATGCTAATAAAATAGACTTCTAGGCCCAAAGAGCTCCATTGGTGGCCAGATGGGATGAGGTCCAAAAATAGTTCAGAGAAGGAGTAATTACAGACCAGCTCAAAGCTGAGGATGATGCCCTGCGTACAGTGGTTGAGGACATTGACAACCAGGAGGAGACCTATTGGAAGCAGAGAGCAAGAACCACCTGGTTATTAGAAGGGGACAGAAATACAAAATTCTTTCATCGGACTGCTTGTGCTCGAAGACAGATGAACAAGATGGAGGCCCTTCAAGATGAGAACGGTCATTCCTTTGATACACTTCCAGGTATGCATTCCCATGCTATGGATTATTTTTCTAAGCTTTTTAAGGAAAGTGTGGTACAAGATGTAGAGGCCCAAAATGAAGTTATTTCTGTCATACCTGCTGTTATTTCTGAGGATGAAAATCAGGCCCTCCTCAAACCCATTGATAGAGATGAATTGAAAACTATGGTCTTTGGAATGAGCACTGGTAAAACTCCAGGTCCAGACGGCTTCCCAATTGAGTTTTTTTAGGCTTTCTAGGACTACTTAGAGGAAGATGTAATGGTTGTTGTAGAAGAGTCCAGAGAAAATAAGAGAATGCTTAAAGCTATAAACCACACTTTCATTACCTTAATTCCAAAAGGGGAGGAGGGGGTTCATATTTCAGATTATAGGCCTATTGCCTTATGTAATGTGTTGTACAAAATAATCACAAAGGTAATGGTTGAGCGCCTAAAACCTCTTCTTCACAACATTGTCTCCTCTGAGCAAGGGGGTTTTGTTGAGGGACGACAGATTCCGGATGGGGTGGTTGTGGCCCAGGAAGCAATCCATTCAATGCACACTTCTGGTAATAAAGGGATGTTCATAAAACTGGACATGTCAAAGGCTTATGACAGGGTTGAATGGAGTTTCCTGGCTAAAATGATGGCAGCCTTTGGTTTCTCTCAGGACTGGATAGAGTGGGTCATGAGTTGTGTCTCTACCCCGACTTACTCTATGCTAATCAAGGGCCTTCCTTCGCAACCATTTGGAGCTACTCGGGGACTGCGCCAGGGGGATCCATGTTCTCCTTATCTTTTTCTCATTTTGGCTGAAGGTCTTGGCAGACTTTTCTTGAGGAGAAGACAACAAGGTAGATTATTGGGTATCAGGGTGGGTGACGAAGTTTTAACGCACCTGCAGTTTGTGGATGACACTGGTTTGGTGGGAGTGGCCAGCTTCAGGGAAGCAAGAATGATTAGGGATACTCTTAATGTCTATCTCAGGGCTACTCAATAGGTCATTAATGACAAGAAATCCAAAGTGGTTTTTTTTAATCTGGAGCAAAGGCTTCAGAACAGAATTTTAGAAATCCTGGGATTCACAAGGACTTCTCTCCCAGTGGTTTACTTGGGGGTCCCCTTGCACTTTAAGAAGCTAAAATTAGACACATGGAGGAATCTGCTGGAGTGTATCAAGGACAGAATTAATCACTGGTCTCACAAGTGGTTAAGTTATGGTGGCAGATTAACGTTCTTACAATCAGTCATTCAAGCCATGCCAATTTACAAATTCTCTATCCTGGCTGCCCCGATTACAATATGGAAAGAGTTGGACAGGATGGCTAGAAAGTTTTTATGGGAAGGAGCAAAGGGAGAGAGAAAGTGGGCCTTAGTGGGCTGGGACAAAGTTACCCAGCCCAAGGTTAAAGGAGGTCTAGGTTTGAGAAAATCTAAGTTGAATAATAAAGCTTTGGCTGGAAAGTTGTACTGGAGATGGATCTCCCAACCCACCTCCCTTTTTAGTAGAATCCTAACTAGCAAATACCTAGGACAGGCCAACCCAAATGATGTAGCTCGCATCCCCTTGGATGGTACTGGGTCCCTAGTTTGGTAGGCTCTCAAGTTAGGGTCTCAGGTTGTTAAAGACCGCTTATTTTGGAAAGTGGGAAGAGGGGAGAAGGCTCATTTCTGGATAGATTCTTGGGATCAGTTCCCACCCATCATTGCTGAATTTCTAGAATTATAGCCAATAAAAGCAGCCATTGAAGCCAAGGGATGGATCCGTATTGAAAGTTATTTCACAACTACTCAGCTGGGGGAGTGTAAGTTTAAGCAGTTCAAGAAGTTGGATGAGTGGCCCATTTCAATCCCTCCGGATTTGACTCCCATCATGACTAAAATTCTGACAGAAATATTTCTTACAGGGGGAGACGTGGAGGATGAATTAGCTTGGGGCTTTGGGAGTCTTGGCGTCTATACAGTAAAGGATGGATATGACAACATTCTCCCAGAGCCCCCCCTCATACTTTTTAGGTTGAGGACTGGAGGAAAATCTGGCACTCTAAAGGCTGGCCGAAAGTTAACTTTTTTTCCTGGTAGTGCATGCACAATGGAATCCTCACTTTTGATAATCTCAGATCAAAAGGTATCATCGGCCCTTCTCAATGTGTACTATGCTACAAGAGCGAGGAAACTGCTGACCATTTGTTGTTTGGTTGCCCTTTCACCCGACAGATTTGGCTGCGTTGGTTTGCATACTTTAAAATTCAAGTAAGTGGTGACTTGAACCGGATGAATATCTGGGCAAAATGGTAGAAAGGTAGATTCAAATCTAAAGCTCTTCGTATTGGCTGGGAGCTCGGTTTAAGCTTTATCTGGTGGCAAGTATGGCTGGAAAGAAATGCCAAAATTTTTAGAGAAACTTTTACTGCTCTAGACGGGGTTTGGCAGACCATTTGGAGCAAGGTTACCAAAATTGTGGCTGTTCATGTTGAGGAGGAAGCTCAAATTGACATTGGAGCTATGGAAGAACGCGTTGAACTGCAAGAGGGACAGGACAAAAATTGTTGGAAACCTCCCCTGAAGGTTGGATTAAAATCAATACTGATGGAGCTGCAAAAGGCAATCCGGGTAGAGCCAGAATTGGAGTGGTGTGCCGAAACCATGTTGGGACTGTGCTCTATTGGGAATTGCAAGGCCTGGGAAGAACCACTAACAATGAAGCCGAAGCCATTGCCATCAAGTCTGCTTCTGTTTGGGCAATGAAACATGGCCACCGCAGGATTATTCTTGAATCAGACTCGCAAATAATGGTTGGAGCTCTAGACTGCATGAGGAACTTTGATCTGAAAGCTTGGAGGTTGAGGGCTCTTGTTACCCAAATTAAAGAATTATGGAAGGAATTGGAGGACGTGATCCCAGTTTATGCGAGTAGAGATTTGAACAAAGCGGCTGACTTTCTGGCTAAGATGGGTGCGGAAAAGGAGGTTGGAGTTCAGTTGCACAGTGACATGGATATTGAGGATGAGGTGATTAGACAGGGTCTTGAAAGGTCCTTGAGCTAATGACCTTCAAAAAAATAGAGTACGATGGGGGACCCCATGGCAGCTAGTTTTTGGTTCACAAAAATTGGCTCCGGTGCAGTTCTTCCTTTACTATTGTATGACTGTGTCCTCTCGGACCTCGGCTGGGAAGAGGCTCTTCCCACATTGTAATTGATCTATGTCTTAATACAAGTTTTTTTTCAAAAAAAAACAAGTAGTTTGCTTTAAAAAGTCTACATTTGTACACAATTAATGTAGAGCAATTCACTAAGGGTAGGAACTAAATTTTTAGTTTTGATTTCAATTTGAACAAAATGATCCATTTTTGTAATTTGTGCTCAATTTTGTAGGTACTTTATGAATGGCATCTCCAATACAAACTATAAAATCTTAAAAGTTTGCAAATAAAATGCCTTCAACAATGTTTGAGTGACATTAAAAAATTAATCTAGCCTCATATGTACACATTTTATAGATGGAGAGCACTTAAGGTATATTCTTAGTCTTTTTTTTTCAATTATATATATATTAAATGAATCACTTGCAAAAAGTAAGTGATTTGCCCTAACATAATAAAATCCATCCAAGTTAGATCTGACAAGTGTTCCGCTCCAAGTCTAAAAAGTAATTCACTAGGAAAGGCAATTTTATTCCTCCCTTCCTCATGGGAAGGCAATTTAATCTAGCCTTGAAGATGATTCATTCTTGAGCAATTTGTTTGGACCCATATTTTCTACAAACTTTTCCAAAGTAAAAATTTTCTAGTGAATTGCTTGAAAATAAGAAGCAAATTACCTATGTTTTCAAAGTACATTGTTATGTATATAGTATTATACAAAATTACATCTGGTTAGTGAATTACCACAAAATTGTGAGCAAATCAACCAAAAATTACGAGTAAATTTCTCGATTGGCAAATTTTTTAGCTTTTGCAATTTGACCCTAAAACTATATTTGTGTAGGTATGTATGCGTAAGCCTATGAATATGTGATCAAAATATCAAAAATGGGAAAATATCACCAAATAGAAGATATAATTCCATACCATTAAATAAATTCTAAAGAAAAAGAAAATATCAAACCACCATATATGTGCATCAATAGGAAGAATTCAAAGAAATTCTACTATTCAATTCCATCTTATCAAAAGAAAAAACCCCATGATCTATCCAACTAGTGAGTGCCTCATGTCACTATAATTCAATTCATTAAGGCACAGAATGAGTTATTTATTAGATCTAACAAGCTATACTTTGTCTAATCCAACACCTACCATGACTCACACTAATCCTTTATATTAGATATCAATTAACATAAACAACTTTATGAATAACTCACTCTTCACGAGTCAATTCTACAACCCAACTCTATCTACTACTATGAAAAATATCCCACCTACAAGTACTCCTCTATCCTAGAGCCCACCTAGACCTATTTTATCAAATACTTCCAATATCCCTTCAAGTTAATCCTCAACTCTAATAGGGTTGTTAGGATTAAATCTAAAATTTTCTCAAAATATACAAGTGACAATTAGGCCAATAGTTTTATAGATGTTCCAACGAAATTCCTAGAGGTTAACACTACCTCTAATTATTCAATTGCAATATAATATGAAAGGTCCAACTCCTTAAAATGATTAAATTCCAACCACCTTCTAACTAGTAGTGGACTTATCAAAATCTAGCACCTTAGTATCCTTTGCCTTACTGCCCTCCATATGATCTATACCCACCCATTATCAAAAATAGCATGGTCAACCTCCTCATTAATAAAAATTATAGCATAACTTATTTAGGCATAAAATAACTTCATAACTAGGCCAATCAATTATCACTAAATCTAGTGGTTTACTCTTGTATTCCGTAGCAGCTATGAAAGCACTACATACCTTCAAAAAAAATAGGAATAATATGACATTGGATCACATTAATGAGTTCTCTATGCTCAAATAAATTGACCACATTAAATATGAGGACATAATTATACACCTACTAATCCATTCCTTTCACGATAAAGCTACTTTATGGTATAAGTAATTGTCAAATAATTCAATTACTGATTGGGTACCAATGGTAGAACCAATTATGCATAGATTTTTTAGCATGGAAAATGGTTACCAATTAAATACAATTCAAATAAGACCTCAATAAAATATCCATGATTTCAATACTATATTCTTGAGAACCCTAAACCTAATTCCATAAAATATTAGGCCAAATGAAGAATATGCATTCCTAAATTATATCAAAGGTTTATAATTTGACTTAGATTTAATGGTTTGTAATACTAATAATTTTATACTAGCTACAACATTTGAATAAGTTTATAGAGGAGAGGATGTTCTCATTAGAGTAGGGAATATTACTTTTGATCCACTAATGGCCTATGTAGCCCAAATTTCTCAAGACACATCTATACCAAATTCCATGTCCAACTTTTCACTGATCCCTAATCACCAAAAAAATACTTACATTTAATCTTCCACATAATCATACATCATTACATACCCTAGATAAAACACATCATACACTATAGCCTTTTAGCCATAACTTCTAGACCTCCCTACTCTATCCAAATTGGATAATGAGTCTAGCATCATATTTATAATGAACCAAATGCTAGAGGTGGTAAAAAATATGATAAATCAAAGAATTTCTATAAAGTAGTAGTGGAATAAATCACAAAATTAGTAGTCTTAAAATATTCCATACCATGGATACTTTTGCACATTACCCACATGCACTTTGATGAAAAGTGTAAAATATAGCATGAGAGTCTCAAAAAATTGAATCATGAGGAAGCTATATACTTTTGGCCTAGGTATTCTAGGGATGAATCCTCAAGATCCTAAATTAAATATAGAGGATGACAAAATTACATAAAGCGATAAACATTTTATCCCCCCTAGTGAAACAAACTGGTACAAGAAACTCATCATCTAGTGAGACAATTTGTCTAAGTCTTGAGGGTATTGGATATTTTGTACCTCATATAGTAGTATATGGGTACCAAAATTCCATCGCTTGATAGTCTACAAGAGAAAAGGAAGAAATGACTAAGTCCCAAACCTACCAGAAAACTATCCCAAAATTTGAAGTGGACCCGTTGCTTAGTGCCATACAATGGACACTGCTAGAGGTTTTTCCCTCATAAAAGAGAGACTTGGGTACAAAAAATTTGTCAGTGCAAAAGGTATGGCAACTTGCACAAGTCAAGTACTAAAATTAGCCAAGTCTAAAAAATGTCAAAAATATTGTACCACACATAAGCAAGAATGGGTACAAAGCTTTTGTCACTTGGTAAAAAAGGGACAGAAAGAGATAGAAACTC
The DNA here is from genome assembly GCA_028583015.1 of Wollemia nobilis. Taxonomy (NCBI): domain Eukaryota; kingdom Viridiplantae; phylum Streptophyta; class Pinopsida; order Araucariales; family Araucariaceae; genus Wollemia; species Wollemia nobilis. The sequence continues at coordinate 2,366,393 of JAQPPZ010009575.1, forward strand.
ACTAAGTCCTAAGTTTGTCAAAATATATGTACCAAGACTAGTATAAAATAGGTACAAAATTTTGTCACTTAATGACGAAGAATTAAAATTGGTTAAGTTCCTCAACTGATGGAAGTTTCATCCCAGCATTAGAGAAAGATGGGTACAAAAGACCCATTGATCCTAGCACAAAAAATTGATTGTCGAAAGAATTGGAACTACCATAGTAGATAAGAGATATCAAGAATCCATTACCTAGTGGTAGGCAAATGTTAAAACCTCTGAAATATATGTACCAAGACTAGCAATAGATGGGTACAAAATACTTGTCACATACCAAAAACATGAATGGAAAATTGGCTAAGTTCTAAACTTATCAAACATTTTGTACCTCATCTAGTAGTAGATGGGTACCTAAAAATTTGGTCTCTCAACAACCTATAAACAAAGCATCAAAAATATTATACCAAGCATAGGCAATAATAGGTACAAAAAACCCATCACATGAATGAGGAATTGCATGAATGGATAATTTCCTAAGCCCTAAATTCATTGGATATTCTATACCTTGCATAGGTAGGGATGGGTACAATAATTCTATCACCTACAAATATCTAGATATCTTGCCCCAAAGGATTGAATAGGCAGGTAAAAAAAGTTTATCATTGGTCAAATGACTAGAAACAAGAGTAGAAAGCATCGAAGGTTATGTACCATACATAGGTAAGAAGTGGTACACAAGGCCTATCACCCAATAATAGGTAGAAGATAGAAGTCTGATAATTCTAAGTGCTACCCTAACCAAAAAATTTGTACCAAGCATAAGTAGGTAGAGATACCAAAATTTTGTTGTCTGTTTATAAAGAGCAAGAAGAGGAAGAAATTGTCTAAGTCTTGGAAGCGGCAAAGATTTCATCCCAAAAATTTGACTAGACTAGTATACAAAGTCCATTGCCCATCAACAGTAGAGAAGAAGGGGTATATAAGATCCATCATTTGTTATAAACCCCATTATCCACTCGATATCCATGGATTGGCAAAGGTAGGTCAAATTTTATATCCAATAATTGTTTGTCAGTAGGTGGGCAGTTGTCAGCTTATTTCTCCAATAACGAAGGATCACATGTTAGATAATTTTAATAGTAAAATATCTATGTGTGTGCTCATATGAATGTTAATGGTAGCTCAATAGAAGTTGCAAATAAGGATCAATGAACCAAATATAGACAATAGGACTAGTACAACCTAAGATGAAGTAAATTCCATCCATGTCAGAAGGCCATGACTAGGAGGTTACAACAAGCATACAGGCTTAACAAACTAGCTCTGACATAATGGCAATCCACCTTTGAGGCAATGATGCCTTGATAACCAAATGTATTGTAAAAATCTATAAATACTAGAATGTAAGAAGTTCAAAAGGTCGGCTCTTAAGCTTTTACAACTTACATGTATGAAAGCACATTGCAAATAGAAATACAAGTTGGATTGTTGTTTGGCCTCTAGTTCATTTTCTTGTAGAACATGTATGTATGAATGGTTGCTTATTTCTAATATAGGCTAGTTGAATGAGCATAGTATTAATTCTTCTCTCTAGATTTTTGCATGTGTTCATTTTCTAGTTCTAGAATTCATAATCCATTGGACTACAAAATGTATAAGATATTATTCTGTAATTGATAAAACTGGTTGGTCTATTAGGTAATTTGGTTAAATTCTTGATTGCATAGCTTCTATATCTCATGTATTTTGATGTGGCTTAACTTGCACCATTTATAAGTTCTAGCTTTAGCTTCTTTTGTCTCTTTTAGCACCCTTTTCCCCTTATATTTTAGGAACAACTAGTTAGGACTTCATAGGAATCAACCTCCTCCGAATATTGACCACTGAAGCCTCACGAATTCTAGGTCATTCAATGTTGGTCAAGGTCTTTGGGTGCACAATCTTACCATAGGTAGATTTTTAGACCAACAATTTTTGGCATGCTCGATGGGACCCAAATCCCACCATCTGGATAAATCAGAGTTACGATGATACTTTGTTTAGCAAGATCCTTTTCAATCACCTGGTGACTTCATGTAAATGCAACCCAAATCTATTTTAAGTTTTTTTTTTTTTTAAATCCCTACTACCTCATAACTTTACACACTATATGTTCACAAGACAGGTGACTAGACGATTGGATGAACCATTAGAATTCCTAGAATTACCTCTCCATCCTCATAAAAAATAAAATTATATTGCTCCTCCTGAATCATCATCTTCTTCAAATATTTTGGAAGAGCAATATCCTAAAGATCACACTCTATCGACCTCATTAGATACTTCATTACCAATGGCTCAAAATCATAATCAAAACTACCCAACCTGGAATCATACAGGACCTCTAAATTTACCCATCCAGAATCCAATTCCCTAAGCAACATTAAAAGCACTACCAACATATGATGGCACCAAGAAGATTGCTTATGAACATTTTCAAGATGTAGCATCATTGGTCGCCATACATAATATTTAGGAAGAAGATGTCATGATAAGGCTATTAGTCATATCATTGAGAGGAAAAATGTTGTACTAGTACAAAACCTTGCTAGATCAAACTATAACTACATGGGCTTAGCTAGTTGGTAAATTAGTGGAAGAATTTAATGAACAAGTAGATCCATTCTCTCTACTAACATAGTTCATCATGATACAAAGGCACCCACAAGAGGAAGTGATGGATTTCAACATTAGGTTTAGCCAAACATGGAAAAGAGTACCCTAAGGTCTTCAACCAATTGATGAACAAGCCATGTATTATTATCTAAGGGCCTTCCATTCAGATTTGGGTATGGCTATAAGGTAGTCCAATGTGTTTACATTCCCTCAGATATTCCAAGAAGCATTGAAGGTAGAGAAGGATTTAATTGCTATAGGAAGGTTACCCCCAAAAATGGTAATCCCAATATTCCTAAAATTACCTCAGCAACAAGTGCAAACCTCTATTACACACACTTCCTTTCTAGTTGCCACTCCTCCCATCAACTTCCTAGCATGGCCAATTCCACCAATTACTCAAACACTTCCTGCACCTCCTACAACACCATTGTTGCCAACACCTTCTGTTGTTCCTGCATTACCAGCTCCTAATCCTTAGATAATTATCTTGCAAGATATGGTCATAGCCATGAAGAACCTCACCAATGAAGTTACTACCATGAAAAGGAGGGAGGCTGAGAGAAATTTTCAACCAAGAAGGTTTCCATTTGTCACAAAGGATCAAGTTGCTTCTACTAGCAAGCCTATGGAAAAATCCAATATAGTATACAACAATCAAGAAGGTGAACCTTCTACCTTAGGCTTTGAGTCAAACTACTGGTGTTCAACATGTAATGACCCACATGGTGAAATCTCATGCATGATGCACCAACATCATATCCAAAAAGTAGCCATTGAGAAGGCAGAAAGGGCTCAGAAAGGCCAGGTAAATATGTTGAGGGAAATGGACTATAATTTCATGATACCATCTATTGAACAGGTATCAGTCCTAACAATATCAAGGAAGAAACCTTTACCATTTGATCCTAAGGTAATGGATCCTTTTAAAGTACCTTCTAAGATAAAGGACCATCCAAAAAAGGATATCCCTCATACTACACCAGTCCAAAAGCCAGCTCAACAACTACAAAAGGTGACAAAGGAGGGTGAAACCCAAGAGCAAGCAAGAGACAAGTTGAGATACCCTTATCTAACCAAGCACCAAAGGATTGAGGCCACTCAAGAATATAGGAATAAGTATGATGAATCTATAAAAGAACATAAAAAATAACTTGACATTCTTGGTTTCAACATTGTGGAGGAATTGAAGAAGACTCCATCAAAAGCTAGCATGTATGATGCACTCCTTATTCTAGGATAAATTGATCTATTATAGGCTTCACTCAAGTCTATCAAGATTCAAGGAGATAAATAGAAAGCTTAATTTAGCTCAAGGTCATCCTACCTCAATAACAGGAAAAATAGACCATCACCATTTTATCTTTCTTTGTAGATGGAGGGATGGGTGGTCCACAATTGCATGATTGACTCTGGAGTAGCTACCATAGTAATGCCCAAAGTAGTTTGTGAAATAATGGGTATGGAATATACAAGGAGTAGTCTTGGTGTGCTGCAATTGGATGGAACAACAGTAAAAATAGTAGGTGTAATCAAGGATGTGCCCATGGTGTTGCACATATTGCCTTAGATTACTGTTATCTAGGAAATTATGGTAGTTGATTTGGAACCTTATTTTGGGATGTGTCTATCAAGATAATTCACTTTCAAGTTGGGTGGTTACTTATATCTTGATTACTCACACATGGAAATCCCATTTAAGGGCAAAAGAGTCAAGATATTTTCTGAGAAACCATCTTCCTTCCATATAGAGAAGCTTGAAGAAGAAAATCAACAAGCTGACATAGTCAACATGATGACTAAAGAAGTGGATCTGATGGAGGAAGTACTGGAAGATCTCCAAACTAAAGATCAATTTTCTTTGAAGGAATTCAATGCTATGATTGAAATAGGAATTGGCACCTACTCGATCATGAATCCTGAAGAGAAGAATAATATAACTTCGATAAGCCAAATTCCCCAACAAAACCAAATATGAAAACTCTTCTTTGATAAAGAAAGATGTAAAAATGGTGTCAAGGTAGGCATAGTGTTGATAGCACCTACTAGAGTAGAAAAATCATTTTCATATAGGTTGACATGGAGTTGTACAAACAATGCAATAGAATATGAAGCACTATACCTAGGATTAAAGAAAGCTAAAAATATGGGGATAAAAAAGCTACAAATATTTGGTGATTCAGAGTTAATAGTCAATCAGATTATAGAAAAGTGTATCAGCAAACAACACTACCTCAAAGCCTATAGAAATAGAGTATGGGATTTACTAGAGGCTTTTGAGGCTCTAAATATCAAGGCCATCCCTAGAGAGCAGAACACTCATGCTAACATATTAGCATCTATGGGAGCTAACTTCTACCCAATATCTAATATCATACATAAGTCCAAAATGGTGAGGCTTGTGTATAGGCCTTCTATGCATAATAAAGACATATCTTGGAAAGTTTTTGACAATGATGAACAAGTGATTGATTTCATATTTTTAAAAATGAAGTGCATAAGGGATTGACTATTATAAGAGGATGAGGAAAGTGAATTGATAATAACTTCAGAATAATCACATCCCAAAAGGATCTATAATTATAGAAATCTTATTTGATGACAGTGACCAATTGGCTACTCATAGAATTGAGGTTGATAGCTAGATCTACAAGGATGTGCAAATCAAACCTAGAAAGAACATCAAAATAGGTGTGCATTGCTTAGAGGAAGAGGTCAACCAAATTTTGGGTTTATGCAAGAAATTCAATTATATCATAGCATGGACCTATGATGACCTCAAGGTGTATAGTAAGGAGACCATCCAACACACCATTGAGCTCATACCAGATGCAAAACATTTCTGGTAGAAGCAATGACCATTCAATCCCAAGATAGAGGCCTTGATGAAATATGAGCTACTAAAATTGTTAAATTCTAAGATAATATACCCAATCAAGCATTCTACATGGGTGGACAACCTAGTCCTAGTAAGGAAGAAAAATGGAGATATCCATATCTGTGTGGACTTCAGGAACCTAAATCAAGCTTCTTTGAAGGATCACTATCCTCTCCCACAAATTGATTAGATACTGCATATTGTATTCAGAGCCAAGATATTCTCCTTACTAGATGGATTCTCTGGTTTTAACTAGGTATGGGTCCAGGATGAAGACCAGTACAAAATTGCATTCACCACCAAATGGGGTACCTTTGCATATCAATGGATACCTTTTGGCCTATCCAATGTGGGTGCTACTTTCTAGAGAGCTATGGATTTAGCATTTGGAGAGTTGATAAATAAGATAATAGTCATCTATTTGGATGATATGACTATGTTCTCTCATAATAAAGAGAAACATGTTGAGCACCTCTAGTTGGTATTTGAAAAATGCAAGGAATTTGAGGTTTCATTAAACCCTAAGAAATCAATTTTTTTGTGCATGAAGGGAAGTTGTTAGGACATGTTGTGTCTAAAATAGGGCTAGCTATTGACCCAAACAGGGTAAAAGCCATTCTAACCCTTCCTCTACCACTAAACAAGAAAGGGCTTCAATCATTTTTTGGGTAAATCAACTTTGTGCGAAAATTCATTTTAAATTTTGCTCAAATAGTTAAGCCTATGACTGAGATGCTGAAGTAGAAAGTGGATTTCAAATGGACGGAGGTCCAAATAAATTCTTTCAATAATATTAAATAAGAAATATCTCAAGCCCCTATCCTCATTAATCCGAACTACTCCAAATATTTCATCCTTTATGTGTTTGGGGTAGAAGAAAGTTATGTTGTTGTACTTACTCAGAAAAGGGAAGAAAATAATGAGCGACCAATAGCTTTCCTCAGTCAAACCTTGCATGACCATGAAGAAAGGTATAATTTTATTGAGAAATAGGTTTATGTAGTAATGAAATATTTGAAGAAGTTTAGGCATTTTGTTTCTCAGAGCAAGACCTTGGTATATGTAGTGCATCCGGATGTACGAAACTTTGTAATTCAAGGAGATTTGGGTGATAAGAGAGCTGGTTGGGTAACCAAGATTCAAGAATATGATGTTGAAATAAAGCCAATCTAATAAGAGGTAAGGCCCTATGTCAATAGTTAGAAAGATATGCATTAGAAAATATTAATATGCTAAATGGGGAAGAACAATATACTAAGCTAAAAGAGGTACAAGTGCAGCTGGATACTTGGATTGAGAAATTGATGAACTATTTCAACTTAGGTAGATGTCTGGATGGCCTAAATGCATCTCAAAGATGTAGATATAGATTATAAGCAAGGAATTATGTACTAATTAAAGGTATTCTATACTGAAGAAACTTTGGAGTGTTGTTGAGATGTTTGCATCCGAATAAGATGGAAGAAGTACTCTGGGAGTTTCAAAATGGTTTTTTAGGAGGCCAATAATCTAGATAGACCACTGCAATGAAAATCCTAAGAGCTTGATACTATTGGTTAATTTTTTGAGATGCATTCAAAATAGCTAGAGCATGTGATAACTGCCAAAGGTTTGAGGGTAAAATCAAGCATCCGATGATGCCTCTTCAACCAATAATAATTGAAGAACCCTTTCAAAAATGGGGGTTGGATTTTATCATAATGACCAATCCCAATTAATCAGCTAGACATAAATACATCTTGATAGTGATATACTACTTCACTAAGTAGATAAAAGTTGAGGCCAAGAAGCATGATGATCAATACATAATGATCGACTTCTTAGAAAGGTTGATTACAAGGTTTGGAATCCTAGCCACCATTGCTTAAAATAATTTTGGATCCTTCATAGGTTCCAAGACTACATATTTCATAAGAAAATATGGCATCTACTAGAATACATCTTCAAAATACTACCCCCATGGGAATGGTCTTGTAGAATATACAAACAAGAATCAGTTGAAAATAATTAAGCGTAGTATTGAAGATAATTCCAAAAGTTGGCACCTATTGTTAGATCAAGCGTTATGGGCTGATATGATCACAGTCAAGAAATCACTAAAAACATCTCCTTACACTCTAGTGTATGGAAATGAGGTAGTATTACCCATTAATTTATAGCTTTCAATACTAAAATTCATAAATGAAACATGTCGAGAGAATTTTTTGTCAATGGAAAAAGGATGGTAGAATTAATTCAATTATAAGAAAGGCATGAGCAAGCATAAAACAATATTTTCCACCACCATATAACTATAAAATGTTGGTTTGACAAGAAGGCTACACCAAAGGTATTTAATGAAGATGACTTGGCTCTCAAATGGGACATGGATAAATAAAAGCTAGGCACACATGATAAGTTTGATTCTATGTGGTTTAGCCCATACCTTATTGAGTAGAAAACTTACATAAATTTTAATTATATCACTTAGATAGTTGTGAGTTACCAATTTGGGTAAATAGTCAACACTTAAAGAATTATGCCTAAGCCATATGATGTTCACCTTGTACATATGTAAATAGTACATGTGTACATTATCCGTATATAAATACTTAGTTGGCTAAATGGTTGTCATCATGATTAGCTTGCAACATGGAAGATAATATCTCAATTTTCATTTGATAGGTCATACCCCTTTTTATTGTAACTCCACTGACACTCCAATTATAGAATCGTTTAATGATTAAACCAACGAGAAAGTTTTTGAAAAGGAGTTGTCATCTAATAGGTTTTGAATCATGCATACCACCTATTTTTGGTAAATCTGAGATTGTTATTAGTTAGAAGAGTTGCTAAGTTGAGCATGTGTTATTATGGCAACAATGAATGATGATCTCCAATAATATTTAGCAATAACTAAAGATCCATGTTTAGAAATTGATGTGGAAATAACTAAGTTGTCAGTGGTAGTTATTATAGAAAGTGCCTTGAGAAATGAACCAGACCACCACCAACCAATATATTTGAAGCATGAATAAATTATATTAGATAACAGTACACCTCTAGAGAACGTATGTCAAAGATCTTAAAAAATGTGATAATTCCTGAGCAAAATCCTCCTAGGCATGTGTGATCTTTCATATGTAACCAGTAATGGCTCCAAACCAGATAAGCCCTCAATCAAACATTAAATAGAGCTTTATGCTTAAATCTCATCACCTTGATAGAATTTTGATTGTAAAAGATAGATAAAAATGCTGGTAAATTAAGAAGAATAGTCACAAGAAATAAAGTCAAAATTCAAAAAAATTGCTCAAGAAACAAAAAATGCCATGATATAGAAGACATAAAAAGAGTTGTAAGACAAAATGACAAGCATGCATGATATAGTAATTACAATCAAGTCAAAGTAGAAAGGCTTTTGGGAAGGGTCAAAGGATAAAGGAAATATATTCTTGGAAAATCACCCATCTAGTGGGGCGTAACATTCAGGTGTAAGAAGATTCATACCCATACCAATGCATTTGTACCCAAAACTTATAGAGGTAGTGGTGAAGTATTATGATCCCAATATAAATATTATCTACAATTCAATATTGGAGTCATTGTTTATCATGAATATAGAATATGTGGCTAAATAATTTGTAGTCAAGGACATCCCTAGAGTTATACCAAAGATAATTAATTTGGAGTAAAGGATGTATTTAGAAAATATATAGTTCAAAATTGGATCATTGAGGTGGTATGGAAAGTACTAGCAGATTACATGACCAAGACTAGGAAGCTAGGAGAATTCAACTCACATGCACAACCAATTCTATCAATATTGGCAATAATATTGGGTTTAAGGATGGATTCCATCATATACCCATATCATATGGGCATGGAAAATGTAGTAATGGTAACTTTCTCCTCTGTCACACTAGACTCGGCTAATTTTTTGCCCAAAAGCATACACAGACAATTGAAGGCTATGAAGAATGGAAATTGTGAGTTACTCAAATACCCATCATACTTGTCCTGGCTCATATTTTTGCTACATGATCCTAGATAAACATGAAATCAAGGTGCAAATTATGGATGAGAAGAATTTAGCACATCCTATGGTATATTGGACCCTTATTTTAAAGGAAATATCCTCATATCTAGAGTTTAACAGATAAATTATGGGACCTACCCTAACTTTAGTCTATGCAAAATGCCCCCACATCATAACCAAATACAAATATGTATTAAGAGGAAATAGGCAAGAATTGGGAGATTGGTTTTTCCTAGAGCAAGGCACCATTATCAAATTATATGGTTTCACAAAATATCCCCATTTTTTGCCATACTATATCACCAGCTAGCTATTTGGATTAGATTATTATAGATAAATATATATAATATAGAAAAATATTGACCTAGGTGCTAATAAGACTACAATTTTTTGGCTTCTTATAAAATTTGAATGTGTTACTATGTCCAAGAGAGAGCCAGAGTAATATCTTGATCTGGAATCTAGGCTAGCAACTTTATAGTTACTAATGGTACTACATATGTGGCACTATGACCTGGATGACATCTTCGAGGAGAATTTGTCAAAGATAAATGTTAAAGAAACTCCATTTAAACATGTGTTGGACACAAATATTGAAATATTTATAAATGTAGCAAAGGACCAAGTGGTATTGTTCAACTATATGATAATGCAATAAAGGCTTCCATGGAGAAAATATTAAAATTCTAAGAAGGTTTTTTACCCAAAAATAAATGATGATCAATTGATCAGCTCATATATCATTAAAACCATTAAGGATGATAAGGGATGGAAAGATCACAAAATAGAATAATGGTGGATATCATGGTGTGAGTGCAATAAAATTAAATATGCTTTCCTAGATGATAAGGTTGATAAAAAATTCATTATAAAATTTTACAATGAATATATCCGATGGAAGAGAAAACATGAAAAGGAAATCTTCCCAAAAGTTAAAAGACTACCTAAGTCTAATGATGAAGAAGAAGAAGAACTTGAGATAGAAACTCGACAAGAGCTACAAGCTTCCCCTACCATCTATGATGTCAAAACTAAAGAATAATCATTGCCCCAGTCTCAACAATCATCAAAGCAACATGGTGTAGGTACTGAGTAGGTGTCACTAGTCTACATCAAGAGGTCAAATGCTCCTAGAGCACTCAAAGTATCATCAAATGTACAACCCAGATTCTCTAGACAAATCTTAAATCAAGTAGGAAAATAAAAGATCATTCAAATCATGAAAGTTTAGACACAAAAAAGGATACAACCAGAATATTGTGAGGGTAGCAAGAAATAGAGAGAACCACACTTAAAAGGCAGTAATTGTAGTAGGGGGTGCAAAGGTGTGAAGCAACAACTACACTAGCAAAAGCAAAGCTATAAATGGAAAGGGAGATTAAAGAAAAAGGGGTCAAAATCATCTAGATGGAGTTATAGTAGGAAAAACAAGATCAAGGTATGTTCCCTAAACCCTCATCACCATCTCGTCAAAGCCCCTCATCAATAGAGGTTATAGCTTCTCCACCCCTTAAAACCCATTCATCATTAAAAATAATCCTTGCTATTGTAGAGCTTCTATTAGAAGTGTCTCCTTCACCACCCATTCCATAATTTCCTTCATTCACTTCACCATATCAATCATTCATTTTGCAATAATCACCATCATTCCCTCCATCAATCACTCTACCATCCATAAGCCAAAAGTGCCAAGAATTGTAGGAAAGCATAACCCCTACAAATATAATGATTTATTACCCTATTACTCCCTTACCCACATTTATGACTACCCCATACTTCCCCTCACTATTTAATAACCACTCTTAGAGGTATTTTCCACCATTCAAACTATGGAAGAGAACCACCAAAAGTGGAGGGAAGAAAAGCAACAAAAAAAACTACCTGAAAAGGAGGAGGTAGTAGTCACCATGGCTTATGAAGCATTGGACCTAATTACGGAAAAAATAATAAAGGTGACTACTCATCCTAAGTTCAAGAAGGTAGCCTCTCAAATAATATTGAAGGATTAGAAGCTAGAAGAACACAATAGATATATCTTCAAAATATCCAAAGAAAAAACTCTCTAGGCTATTCATGCAAAAGTGTATTTGTTATTTGTATAGTCTAGGAGAATAGACAAAAATATAGAAGTGGATAAGAAGAATATTGAAACTCTAGAAATAAATCTTGCTAGAGAGAAGGTAGATCAATATGCCCTCAAGAAAAAAATTAAAATATTGAAATGGATAATTGATGAAACCCCTTATGTAAAGGAGTTGCAAGAGAAGGATAGAAAATCAAGATCGTAGAGACATAATTGCAAACAACATGAAGCACAATGTAGTAGTGAGATTCAAAGTTGTTAGACCTTAAGGTCAAATTGTAGTAACAAGAGGAAGCCTTATCTACTACCTTTATTGAATTACAATAGGAGAAAGATAAGCCCCATGGCCTAGAAATCTCAAAGGATTACATTAGGAAGTTAGGAGCCAATACTAGGAAAAATAAAAGGCTTAATCTTACAAGCTTTCCTTGGTTTTTGTACTAAAATGTTAGAGATTGCTATCATTTATCTAGAAGCTAAGAAATATTTTGACAAGGGTAATAAGTCTTTTATGGGTAAGATCCAGAAAGCACAAGGAGTGAGAAAAATGTTAAGAAATATTGAAAATATCCTATTCTATAGAAACAACCTGACAAATGTGTAGAAGAATGGAAAATCCTAGCTCATCACGTATATTGCACAACTAAGTTGATCTATCAAGGAGAGGATATTTTCACTACTCCTATAAAATAAATTGAGGAAATCATTAGAGTTGCTAAAGAGTTCAAGGCTTTTGGTGCACCAAGTTTTTGGGTGTAGACATGGAAAATTAACCCACATGAGTGAGTCAATTTCCCTAAAGCCTTAGAGATACCCTCCAGCTTGCCCAAGTACAATTTTGGACCTATTTTTACCCCTTTTTATTCCTTTTTTTCTAGTTTTTTAAAATCATGATTGGCCTTTATAGGGCACGATTTTGGCAAGTTAGGGTTCTCTCTTAGAAAACCCAATTTTTGGGTCAACCTCCTTAAGGTCGGTCCTCCCTTAGGTTTTTCCTACCTGTTTGTGTTTCGAAGCCCCTATAAGTAGAGGGTTTTGGGTTTCCTTTTATCCTAGTAATTTAAAAGCAATGAAGCAAAGTTTTTTAAGATTCCAATCAATAACAAGAATTCTACCTAACAAGTTTTCTAATATTCCAAGCAATAACAAGCTCTTTGACAAGTTTTCTAGTGTTATTCTATTGCATTGTTGATTTTGCTATATTTTGTGGCCAAGTGTTGGAACCTTGAGGAGGATTTAACCATATTGTAGAGGTCTTCATACTCTTGTATGCCTCATATTCTACTAGTAGCTTATTTCATACATTTTATCATTCTTAAATTATTCATTTGCATTATTTTCATAGTTCATTTCACATTATTTTGTTGCTTATTTAGTATTTTGTGAAATCGTGTCCCATAATTATAGGGTATGATTTCAGTAGAGCCAAAATCATGGTCACCCTATAGAGGGTATGATTTCTACTGTGTTATATCTTAGGGTAAGATTCTATCCCAAACCTCAAATATTTATTTACATGTTCTATTTAGGATATAACACTGCTATTTGCATTCTGCTTTTTGCATTGTTTTGTTTCATTGCATTATGTTTATCCATTTCCAAAAAAGGTCAAATTTTGCTATTTATTTCTAAAGTCAACTAAAAGGACCTAGGGGTCTTAACTACTACATTCCTGATCTCTACCATACAGTAGCCTAAGTAATTCCCCTAACACTAATAATATTTTCTAGGGTTTTATAAAAGCTATTTTATAGGTTAAAGTTATGGGATATTTTTGGACACAAGATAAAGCTTGGATCAAAAATTGAAATAGATAAGTGAACTTAGTAAATATTTATATTATTTTTTGTTGTGTTATTTGTTATTTCTATTTTAAATATAAAGAAAGAAATAAAAAAAAAATTAATTATTTTCTAGGCATTTGAAATAATAAGAGCATATAGTGTGCATCTAGGGTTTAGTCTTGTTTGTGCATTTAACTTGTGCCCTTGCTCAAAATATAAATAATTTTATTATTGCAGCCTAGGGTTAGAGATCATCCAATCAAAGAATCATACTAGGGTTAGACATTGTTTTCTTGCATCTTGTGTGTTTTGCTTTGGTCTTCCATTTCTATAGTTTAGCATAGAAATGCCAAACATAGGTGATTGCTTAATTAACACATTTAAAATTCCCACCCAAGACTTGGAGTGAGTCCTAAAATCAAACCTAGTGAACCCATTTATTTGTGTCCCCGAGTGTAGAGAATATAACAAGCATCACGGTCACCTCGGCTCCTAGCGGATATAGTCAAGAATTGTTCGTGATGCGCAGTTTTACCCCTCTACATATTTGGTGACCCCAATGTAAAAACATGTCTTAGTGGCCAATATAAGAAGAATCTTCTTTTATTTTTCTTGAAAAAATTAATAGGACCACTAATTCTATTTGTTTAGATCATAAAACATTTTAAAACATCTTTAAAATCTTTTGTGTGTTTTCGCTAGTTTTTAGTTTTTCTCCTTTTCCACTCTATGCTTTCTCTCTCTCCTAATGACTCCCAAAATTAGGAGTGTGTGAAAAATATCAGGGTTTGATGATATTTTTCAATAATATGATCATATTGATATAGAAAATCATAATCTAGAAGAGGAAAAAAATGAAGAAACTGGCAATGACCTTGATCCAACTAAGGGTACTAATGGGAACCTCATATTTAAATCATTTGAACATATCTGTAATTTCTACAAGCATCATAAATATGTCTTGGATAAGGCTATAGATAAGGAATCCCAACTCAAGGAAGTTAGAAAATCTCATCATAAAACCATTTTTCCTTGAGATGTTCATAACAACCCCTTGATTGAATCTTCGCATCATGATAATCTTGTTCATAACCCGACATATTCTAATACTATAACCACCAACATTGGAAGAATTCCACGAGTTCCTCCAACTAGTAGTGCATATCAATATTATGTTCAATTTCCTTCTCATTCACCTAATCTCAACATTCATTCTTCTGTTCTACTAAATTTTGGTTATTCTTCACAACAAGATACCACATATCATAACCCATACTATAACAGTGTCAATATCTCCAACATAGGCCAATTTCCCTTTCAATAGCCTACCTATACCCATCCCTTAGGGAATATAAGGACATTGCACAACAACAATCTTGAAGTGCAAAATTTAACCAATATGGTGATACAATTAGTTTCAAGAGTGGACATGATTCAGCCACCTAGTTTCACCTACAACTATAGAGAAATGTGCAACCAACCCTTAGACCCTATCATTGCCTCTAGGTCCTACCCTAAGTATTTTCCAATGTTGGTTTTACCTATCTATAAGGGAATGGAATATCCAATTGAGAATTTAAGAATATTTAGAATATCATGTCATGATATTCCATATGATGATATATTGCTACTTAATATGTTACCTAAGAGCCTTGGTGGTATGGCATTAGAGTGGTATTATCAGTTGCCTAATAATTTCTTTGAGGAATTTTGAAGAGATAACTAAAATGTTTGTTCAACAATTTGGTGCTTATGTTGAAAATAATGTGACTATGAAAGATGTCTATATGTTGAAACAAGCTAAAGATGAAACTTGTTTAGAATTTTTGTCTTATTAGAGTCTACTTGGATGGTTAAAATATACTTTACCTCTTAAAGATATTCTTGAGATATTTATGGGGAATTTATAAGAATAAATCTCTTATGAATTGGAAACAACAACTATCACATCTATTGACCAAGTAATTTATCTGGCAAGAAGAGTAGAACAAGCCCTTATTACAAGAGGTCAACTCAAGATAAATGAGGATAGGACCACTATGATGTAATATAAGAATAAGCATGTGGTTGGTGATGGGGTAACAGATAGTAGGCCTATTAACAATATTTTAAACACCCTTTAAAACATGGTGCTTATACAACCTCAAAAACCTCCACAAAGAAAATTTACAAGACTTACCATACCCATGATAGTGGTCATACAACAACTCTTGGAAGCTAACATGATTGAGTTGCCTCCCATAAGGCAATTAGATACCACAACTGATTGGTATAAGCCTAGTCAACATTATGAATACCATAGTGGAGGGACACTAGAAAAACTCTTGTAAGAGGTTGAAACATGTGGTTCAAGACCTAATTGATGAAAGAAAACTTGTTTTAGAAGGTTCTTTATCCAATCCTCCAACCAAAAATCAACCTCCTACACAACAAGTATCCACAACTAATCAAGACATGGGGATTTTCAAGATCCTCTCCCTAAGCATGGTCAATATGAAGCTAATAAAGTGGTATATTAGAATGTGCCACATCCCTATGATAATATGGTTGGTATGATAGCAACAACTACAAGACAAGCACAGATGCAATAGACTCAATAATTTCAATAGGGGATTATTACTCCATCCCACCCACCTATGAAACATCCCTTAGTTTAGAATAACACCCAAAAAAGGAGCACAACATTAGAAAACCTACCTTTAGTATTGAAGCGACAACCTAAAGTCTCCTTTGACATTCAACAATAATTAGCTAGTACCCTAGCCAAGATCTCTCTCTTATAACTTTTGAAAACTTTTCCTATTTATGGGAAGCCTTGTTAAAGTTCCTAAGTCAACAATCTATTCCTCAAGATATTTCCCCTAGTGCTATAGCTAATTTTGTAAGTTATCTTGGGATACATCATATCACATTTTTGGATGACAATATTTCTTCCTCAAATTTATGAGAAGATTATTCCCTTTACATCATTGCATTTATTGGGGAAAATTTTATCAAATGAATTTTGATTGATAATGGTTCTTTCCTCAAAAAAATGCACTTATCAAATTTTCCATAAGTTTGGATTAAAAGAGGAAGATTTAACTAAATCTGATAACATCATTACAACTTTCAACAAAGAGTTCCAAGAGGCTTGTGGCATTGTACCTCTCCCCCTTAGGGTTGGACCCAAGATCTTAGATACCTTGTTCTATGTGATGTCTTGCCTTAAATATTTTAATCTTCTTATTGGACATCCTTGGATTCATGTGATGAGGATAGTTCCTTCTAATTTTCACCAATGTTTGAAGTTTGAATTTGAGAATCAATTTTTCATCATTTTGGGTGATCCTCACTCATTCTAGTATTGTTCACTAATTGAGTGAGATCAATATGATATTCATTTACGTCCATCAGTTTCCTCATCTCATATGTCCAAGTTCTTTGAAAATATAAACTTGAGTGAGGAACCATTAATCAACATTTCATCTCAGGATTAATTTAGTCCTCTTGTTCAAGAACCTCTCTTGGATCTGTCTCATCAAGGTTTAGAGTAGAGTGATGAGGATGAGAGGCCACCCCCTCATCTATTTTGAATTTCCGTACTTCCTATGTTAGTTGCAACCCTAACAAAGTATGTTGAATGCAATATTCATTGTGACATGGCCCATGAGGATGTCCTTCAAAATGATATCTTCTTTGATGAGTTAGTCCATTGTGCTATGCAGGTTGAGTATTCTAGTTCTCAATAGGACTTTGATTCTATGTCTTTTGATTCCCTTGAGCAACTAGGAGTGATTCCTACCCCACCTCCTCTTGAGGATGAGTCATACATTCTTATTAAAGAGACCATAGATGTTAACATAGGTTTTGAGGAGACCCCTAGGATCCTTAACCTAGGTAAAGACTTATCCATGGATGAGTAGGAGTAGTTGACCAATTTGTTAAAATAATTTCATGATATTTTTTCTTGGTCATATGCCAATATACCAAGGCTTGATCCCTCTCTTGTTATCCATCATTTGATAGTTCGCCCTAGTGCTAAGCCTGTTAAGCAAAAACTTAGGAAGATACATCCGAAGGTCACCCTTTTTATCAAAGGGGAGCTCAAAAAACTCCTTGACATTATTTTATAAATGCTATCGCATATTTTTATTGGATCTCCAACATTTTTCCTATAGCTAATAGAATTGGAACAATCAGGCTATGTACAAAATTTTAATACACTAATCTAGCATGTCCCAAGGATGATTTTTCCCTACCCAACATAGATCAGATCGTATATTTCAACACCAAATATGGTTTGCTTTCTCTCATAGATGGTTTTTCAAGATACAACCAAATCATGGTTGTCCCTGAGGATTAGGCCAAGACAACTTTCATCACACCATGGGGAACCTTATATTATAAAGTCGTACCTTTTGGCTTGAATAAAATTGGTGCCACATATCATAGGGATATAACTTATATTTTTCATGACATGATGCATGATATTTTACAGGATTATGTGGATAATATTTTGGGTTATTCCATACATCAACAAAATCATGTTCACAATCTAAGGAAAATTTTTGAAAGGCTTCGGTAGTTCAGAGTTCATATTAAGCCCTCTAAGTGTGTGTTTAGGGTTACATTTTTCAATTTGTTAGGTTTCATCATCTCTATATGAGGTATTGAAGTTGATCCTACTAAGAAATAACTATAACTAACATGCCTCCTCCCCACACCTTGACTGAGTTGTGTAGCTTGAAAAGTAGGCTTCAATCTATTCATCGATTCATATCCTAGTTAGCTAATAAGTGTCAGCCCTTTATTAAGATTCTTAAGAAATATTTCATGTTCATGTGGGATTTTAAGTGTCAACAAGTTTTTGATGAGATCAAAATATATCTCAATTATCTACCTATATTAGTTCCCCATATGCTTGGTAAGCATCTGATTCTTTACATAGCAACCACAAATCGTGTTTTGGGATCCTTGCTAGACCAACATGATGATGAAAATAAATATCAAGCTATCTACTATATCATTAGAACCTTGGTCATATATGAAATATTATACACTCCCTTAAAGAAGCTTTGATTTGTTGTGGTGTTCACTTCCTAGAAGTTAAGCCACTACATGCTCAACCATAAGATATTTATGGTTGTAATGTTTTATCCTTTGTATTACTTAATATCTAAACCCCACATTTTAGTTTGAGCTACTAAGTGGGTTTTAGCCCTTAGTGAGTTTGACCTAACTTTCATATGTTAGAATACTATTAAAGGTCAATTTATTTCTGATCAGTTAGCCTCTGCTCCCCTAGAAGCTACCCATACTTTGGTCATCGAGTTTCCCAATGAATTCTTTGGTATAGAGGCCAAAGAGCTAGAGTCTTGGACTTTGTTTTTTGATGGATCCTAATTCATGAAGGGCATTGGTGCTATATTTGTTCTAGTTACCCCATAAAAACAACTCATACCCCTTTCCTTCAAGCTTCACTTTTCTTGCATGAACAACACTACAAAATACAAATATTTAATCCTTGGATTTAGAGCAAAATTAGCCTTAAAGGTTGGTGTTATTTCGGTCTTTGATGACTCTAAAATTGTGGTGAATATAATTAATTATGTTTATCAAACTCAAGATGATAAGATCAAACCTTAGAAAGAGATTGTTACCAAGCTTTTATCTTGATAAGGTAACCATAGAGTCTATCCCTATATCCTTCAACCACCATGAAGATGCTATGGCCACTTTTGCATCCTTGTTTTCATTGGAGTGGGATGATGATCAAGCATCAATTATAATTAGACAACTCTGGGAGCCTGTATCACTTGGTTTTAGTCTTTTTCTGTTAGATGTTTTGACCACTGGAGCTTCCCCATTTGAGCCATGGTATACTGATATCTTTAATTTTCTTAAGGATGGTTTGGTTCCTAATGATTTAGATCACAACCAGCATAATATTTTACATAAAATAGAGTTATGATTCATCATAATTGGTAATACTTTGTATCGATGTTATTTTAAATGCATCCTCTTGTGATGCCTCAACTTTGATGAAGCATGGCTAGTTATTAGTGAAGTTCATGAAGGGTCATGTGGAGGCCATTTCAAAGATAATTCCATTGTCAAAATGATCCTTCAGATGGGGTATTATTGGCGCTCCATGGATAAAAATGCATGTGGTCATATTCGATGCTATGACAAATGTCAACACCATGACAACCTCGTCCATGCTCCTTCTCAAGACCTTCAAGTTATCTCTTCCCCTTGGCCATTTTCCATGTGGATATTGGATATTATAGGGAATATTAACCCAATGTTGTATGATGGTCACAAGTTTATCATAATAGTGATAGATTACTTCACTAAATGGGTCAAAGCCATACCCCTAGCTACGGTGACTAGAACATAGGTTTCCAAGTTCATCTTTAACTAGATCCCTTGTAGGTTTGGTATTCCTTCAGTGATTGTCTATGACAATGACACTCATTTCAAGAATAAGGATGTCCATAAACTTTGTTCTAGGTACAATATTTAGCATAAGTGGTCAACTCCATACTACCCTTAGGGTAATGGATAAGCCAAAGCATACAATAAGTCTTTGATCAAGATCTTAAAGAATTTGGTTAGTAATATTGGTCATGACTAGTATATCCAACTTTATCTAGCCTTATGGGTCTATTGTGCTAGTGTGTGAACCCCTATAGGTTCCTCTGTATTTCTTGTTCTATGGGACTAAGGTGGTCTTTTTGTTCCAGTTAGAGGTTCCTTAATTATGCATATTTCTACAATATGCCTCGATTAGTGATGAGTATCACTTGGATCATTTGAATCAATTGGAGCTACTAGATGAAAAGCACATTCATGCCTTAGAGCATTTGCAAGCCTATCAGAATAGGCTCAAGCGATCTTATTCCAAGAAGGTTCACAATTGTTCTTTTGAGATTAGGGACCTTGTCCTCAAGGAGAACCAAAAGAACACCAATGATCAATCAGATCTTAAAGGAAAGTTCCAGTCCAATTGGCTAGGCCCCTTTACCATAATATCTAAGTTTTTTTTAGGGGCCTATCGTTTGGCTTATTTGGATGGTAAAAAACTTAAATAACCAATGAATATAATGCATATAAAGAGATACTATGTATAACTTGGAATTCTACATATTTATGTTACATTTAGCTTAGATTTCATACTGAATTTGGTTTTCCTATTTATACTGCATGACTGCTTGTCATATTTTACATGTTTTTCCTGACATTCTATTCTTTACGTTATGCTTGTCATACAATTGCATTATTGTTTTCTCATTCCTGCATGATTGCTTGATCATATAGATTCTTAGGGATTTTTTGATAGCGGTAAGTGATGAAACCTAGTTAGGTCATAGCTCACATGCATTGCACTCACACTAGGGTTCTAATGCCTAGTAAATCCCCAACCCTAGGGTTCATCTCCTTGTATTTCCATCATGTCATTCTATATTCCTTTGCTTTAAAATTTTTAATGATATTTTTTGTATTCCACAAGACAAGGAATATAGTTCTTCTTCTATGTATTTACTTATAGTTAATATCTTATTTTTAATAAAAATGTCATATGTATAATTAACACTTCTCATGTTAGGAATTTATTACATCATGTAATATAGTTAGAGTTAGGTATTCGGGAGTTGTACCCAAATAGGTGGTTGATAGTTTGTTATTCAAACCAACCACCTACACCTTCATTGTATATATACACAAATTTGATCAATATAATCTTCTCAAGAACCATGTTGGTCTAACATGTGGTACCAAAGCTCTCATTGTTCCTGGAGTATGTGAAAGAAAATATCAAGTTTATGAGTAATTACAAAGAATAAGAATGTATCATTTAAGAATGTGTTGGTTAAAAAATGCAAAACATTGGGTGTTTAAAATTTGTGTTATAGGTATAAAAAAATTTACTTTAAAATATTAAATGCATTGAGAATTCAAAGGAGCTACATACAAGATGTGATGAGAAGATCATGCTAGAATTGCACTAAGCAAGGAGTAAATTTAAATGCATGAGAAAGGGTAATGATACCTAAATATTGGGTTGTCTAGAAGAAATGTGCATGAAGAAATATCTAATTTTTTTCTAGAAAGAAGACATCATCAATTTGTTTATTTGTTTAATATTGTAAGAAATGTGCCATTATGTAGAAGATAGGTGGATTCCTACCAAAATATGGAGTATTATTCAATAAAAAGAGCTATTATTTATCATTTTAAGACCACCATCGAGGTGATAATAAAGAGACCATCCATGCTTTTCATTTGAGAAGATCCATTTGAAGGAGTTAATTAAAATAACAAGCCATTTGTAACTTTATACTAGAGAGAATAATTATATCTTTGTACCCTTGTTCATGTTAAATATGCATAAGAGAGGAGTAAGATTAATTGTACATAATTATTGTTATTTGAAGATTGTACTATCATAAAATTGGGTTTTCTAGAGAAGAGTTATTGTCTAAAAAGTTGTAAACTAGAGTTTCCATCTAGAACTATCATATGGATTTATCATCTAGATTTTTCTCTAGAGCTACTATCTAGAGTTGCCATTTGAAGTTGCCATTTGAAGCTACCGTTAAGAGTTATTGTATGGAGAAGAGTTATTTTTTGAAGATTTTTGTGCCATGGTATAACTTTTATATAAGATTCATCTAGAGTTTCCATTATAAAATATTATCATATGATATATTTGATATTTTAATTTTAAAAATTTAACCCTATCACTAGTTATCGAGGCCATCTAGCAACAAGGTTGTCTAAATATGTATGATGGCCATCTATTGTGAAGTTGTTATTTAATAAATGCATGGGTAATTTGGAAGTTAAATTTCAATTAAGTGTTGCTTGCTTAAGGCTTGTGCCACAAATTAAAAAATAAAAATATCTTATGTTACCTCAGTTTACTAAGAGAAAAGTGTTGTTCATGATCAACTGCATGCAAAGAACACATCCTCCATAAATGGAAGCAAGGTCCTAACATATTTAAATAAACATAACTTTATTTTTATTGTTATTAAATGCAGGTGATAATATGATGCTTTAAGATATTTTTTACTACCCTTATAATATATTTCTTGACATGTCTATTTTGGATAGAAACACTCATGTCATGATGGGTTGAAGACTCTTTTTGAAGAAGAAAATATCTAATATCCTACATTCTATATAAGATGGGATATTTGGCCCTTTATATGCTACTTTAGGAAAGGATTGGTTACACTCATAGAAATGAGGCACTTGAATATTTTTTTTGGCACAAATATTGAGGTTTAATGTAATTGTGTAAAATAGACAAAATTAATTGTTTTTGCCTACTCTTTTGTTGTGGAAGATAGGCATATTTATACTCTTCAAAGATTATTTTTCAAGCCCAATGCAACTATTCTATTAAATAAATATGTTGAGGTATTTTGAATACTATATTGTAGATGATAAAAATATGCACCATAGAAAATAATGTAAATGAAAGCAATAAAATATATGTATTTGCTCTTTGATCCTTGTTTTTTTATTATAAATAAAACGCACGAGGGGTTGTACAAATATATAAGGGATTTATTGGTACAAGGTTCTTTTATCACTACAATAATTTTATGATCAGGTTTATCATGATCATTGTTTTGTTGAATCTAAGGTTGTTGCATCTACTAGATCTATGTCTACATCTAGATCAACATCTATTGGATCATCTAGAATTTTTGTATCTATAACTGGAAGGTGTCTAGATCACAATTTTTAGGGGGGAAAATGATAGTATTTTATAACATTTTAGATGTAGGATGGTTGAGACCTATGATTTTCTAAGGTTAGACAACCAAGCATTGGAATGTCCTACTGCTGCAAAAATCAGGATCTGATAGATTTGGTATATTTGTGCACCTGCATCTATATCTGCTTGTTGGATCTAATATAGATCTAACTACCTACATAAAAAGGAAATAACACAACTAGTCAATAATACCTATCGAGCCTCCTCAAGTGAGGCCCAAATGTTAAAATGAATTTAAAACAAAAAACCAAAAATGTATTGAAAATGTGAAAAGAGAAAGTGTTGAATGGCACGTACATATATCTTACCCTTCCTCAATTGTCATTTTTTCTATTGTTCTACATTGTGCTACATCAGCCTGTGTTGTGCTACATCTAGAAGTCTATGCATAGGTTTGATCATGACCATATAGGTTTAGATGACCACAGATCAAGATTGGCTAGGGTTATATGATCATGGGCTATGGGGTCATGTTGCTGCCAAAAACTAGATCCAAACCTATAGAGTGCTACAATCAAAATCTTGAATAGGATGGAGATGGTTGTGTGTGATTTCTTGGTTGATTTGAATGTGGGTTTTTCTTAGGGATTTAGTAGTGTTTCTATGTTAGTATCATCCTCCTCGTAATGTGAACAAAGAGGATGCATTAATAGAAATTCTATGGAGGAACAAATTACGTGGTGGCTCAACTAGTTAAATGGTGTAACTAGAAGTCTTGTATTTGCCTTGATGCTATCACAGAGAGTCCATGCTTTCATATGAAGATAAAATTACCTCGTTATTATCACCAAATGTGCACACCTCATAGTTATCATCAAAATGTTCATGCAATTAAAAACAAATGTGCTCCTTGGAATCTTCACCAGACTTATATGTGAAGTTAACTAAATGCACATGGTGAGCTAGGTGTGTAAACTGAAATAAAAGTGCAATCTGGACTGGAGGTACAAAATGGAGCTAGAGGTGGATTCTAGAACTAGATGTACAAGCTAGACTGCAAGTGCAATCTGGATTTGATGTACAAAATGGAACTAGAGGTGCATTCTACAACTGGAATTGCAATCTAGACTAAAAGTGTAGGCTAGACTAAAAATGCAATATGGAACTGGATGTGAAATCTAGAAAAAGGATAACTATTTTCTCACGAGTGACTAGAATTAGGGGTAGGAGGTGGAACTGGAGTGAGGTGGAGGTGACATGGAAAGGGAGCCTAGGTAATTTTTAACCAACTAATTAATTAATTACTTAATTAATTTAATACTTAGGCACATGTATATTAATTTAATATTAGTTAATATTAAAAAATAATTAAGTTAATTAATTAATTAGTATTTAAAATGCCTGATTTTGGTGTCTACAGATACCCCTTTTTGTATCATTTTGTGTGAAAACACAATGCGATACAAAAATAAATGATACCTATGGTTGTGTGGCTAGATGATTATTTTTGTGCTTAGGGGGTGACATTTGATTGTCCCAAATTAAGAGCAATATGAGATGCCCCAATTACAAAGGCAACGAGTGTCTTTGAATCTTGTTTTTGACAAATTTATGAGTGCTTTGGTTTTGGAAAATGAACTAGTCATGTGGTAAGTGTTCTTACAATGCTACAATCACTTATCTTGTGGCTAGTTAGAATAGCCACCATGATAGTCTTAAGGTATGTAAACCGTTATAGACATTGTCTTAGTGCATAGCCATTTGTATTTGATTGTATTTTCTACATTTAGACCCGATAGAGTAGGATGTATGATTACTCTTAGACAAGGTTCTTAGACAAACAATGAGTCCAACAATGGGTGTTTGATTAATAATATTTTTTGAGGTATAATTTTGTTTGTATTGTCTACCCCCTCAAGCGATGAGTGTGTGGGAGATAGCATGGATAAAAATGATGAGGCGATTAACCTTATCGAGACTAGAAAAATGGATGGATGGATGGCGTTTGGTAGACAATGTAGATTTCTCTCTCCCTCACTTTTTTATTATTTTCTTTTGTAAAATATCATGATCATCTAGGAAAATTGATAATCTTGTTTTTCTGGGATAGTTGCGATGTGATCATCTCATATGGTCATGTTTTGACATGTATAAAATATAGTTTTCAATACACGAGTGGTCATTTTCATTGTTTCAAACAAGGAATGAGAGGAGAATGAGGTGGGTGAGTGAAAAAGTGACACAAAGGTCTTTCCAATTTGTGAGTGGAGGTGACAATATGGTTATGAGAGGAGTGGATGGACATGGAGAGAGTGTAGGTTCGGTAAGTAACTTTAGTCACCCTTTCAGATGTTTATTTTTGATAAAATGAATTAGTTATTGTTTGCTTGTAGTTGCTTTTGGGTTGTGTGACCATCCTACTTCCAAACAGTTGTGCTTAAGGATATCTAACATCCGGATGATCAACTTGATGTGTGTAACTATTGCATTTTTTATTATTTCATGATCATCTTGATGTATGACAATAGTGGTCATTGGTCATCCGATGGTTGAACGGTGGTGTTTAAAACCATCTAAATTTTGTATGGTTGATTTGATGTGTGTAAGTATTGCATTTTTGTTATTTTGTGATCGTTCAAAAGTTGGACGATAGTGGTCATTGGTTGCCCGATGGTCAAACGGTGGTGTTCAAGTATATTTGACATTTGGACATTTGATTTGATGTGTGTTTTTTATATTTTTTTTGTGAAATAAATATATGACATGATGCTGATGATTTTGTGATTATTGATTATATAGAAAAATTTATTGAGACCAAAGCATCAATTTAAGGGTGTGTTATACAAGGCTTGATAATTATTGTTAGAGGTTTATTGGAAGTGGCTTGATGTAATTGGGCTATGATATGTTGATATACTAGAGAATGTGCATGTATATCATGCATATCTGACCACCTTGGTGGATGGGTGGGACCCTAATACATGTACTTTCCACAATCCTATAGGATATATCACACTCACTCTTGAGGATGTGTATCAATTTTTTTGACTATCAATAGAGGGTATCATGATTGAGATAGCCCCGATGCATTATAAGGAGGCCCTACTATAGTGGGTGTACAAGGATCATTAGGAAGTGGTTAATGTGGAGAGTGGGGGTATGGATGTGGATATTCATTATCAACTATGATGGTTTATGGTGAGGCATGTGCTCTTGATGATGATGATATCCAATTTCATACTATCAGATTCATCAAGTGTCTAGTTCCATGGAACCTACTTGTGTTGGTGTAGGATTTTGTAGATGATCCCAAAGTGATTGCATGGGTTCCAATGCTATTGACATAGACTTACCAAGATTTATATGAGATATGGTGCCAAAATAGGTCTAGTTTAGGCTATAGTTTTCTACTATAGACTTGGGTGTGGGAGCACTTTATAGTTGGGTGACTCAGGGTTGCCTTGGCTAGAAAATTAGGATCTAGAGAATGAGGTTCCTTACACCATGATATGGGGTAAGGATCATGAGGATAGTAGGATCCAACTATTTGAGGGGGTTTGGAGATATTATTATGACTTGTTTTCATGGTTGTGGATTAAGGAGATCATATGGATGCTATGGAGGGGTGGTCTAACTTGGGATGAGGATGGAATGCATTTGGTATAAGTACAATGAGGGTGGTAGGTGGTGGGTCACAAAAGAATAGAGTATGATTTCTTTTAGTATGATCATGTGTTGTGATAGTTTAGTGTATGATAGGGTATTCCACTACCACTAATGGTGTATAGACGATGGTGAAATGAGATTGTTACAAGTATATATTATGAGCCTACTAGGGTAGATGTGGATGTGGTTTTCATAGAGATAGATGTGGAGGATGTAAGTATAACTCTAGAGTATAACGCATGGTTTGGTAGATAGGTATTCCAAATAGGTATGGAGGGTGGTATCATAGGCAATAGTTAGGAGGTACCTGACAAGATTGTGGTGTGGTGGGTATGGTGTCAAATGGATCCTAGAGAAGGACCATCATGAGGGGCTGGTAAGGAGGTGGTGGAGGATATATTAGAATGGGAGGGAGATAGGTTGAGTAGTGAATCTACCGCAAAGTATGTTGTTATATATAATCAAGTATAGATGTTGGAGAGGTAGAAGGTAGAGTTGAAGGATACCATTGTCTAGGAGCAGAGTCAATGGGATTGGGAGCAACAAAGGTGGTGGATATGGGAGGAGGAGCAAGATATGCTATAGGCTCAAGTGTAGATCCTACAGGAGGAGTGATATAAGATACTAGCTGAGTAATATATGCTACAAGTAGAGCATGATGTGGTGTGAGTGAATCAGGACTCACTATGGATGAATAGGTCATATATGATGCACATTATTTATGTTTTTTGTGTTTCTTGTTTTTATTATGTGATGAAGTGTTTTATTGAATGCATGAATGTTGATGGATGCAATGAATGTATACACATACATTAGATTATATTTTGAAAAATGCTTAGACATGTATCTTTATTCATGAATTTAATCAATTAATCAAGGGTGTCAAACAAAGGGTACAGATATACATGTGGAATGGGTGTGAGTGGATGTTATGTAATGGTTTGCAATAAATGTGTTACTATGGAAGAAAAGGTGGCATGACTTGTTATTTTACATGTCTTAGGGAAGAAGAATTTAAAAGTGCTTTCAAGAAACTTAAAAATCCTAGGGACATCGATCAAACTCATCTACTAATAAACTAGGCACTTGAAGATGTTAAGACCAACTAGGTTATTCAAGTTACTCAAAGATGAATGTGTGTGCAATGATTGTTCATTTTTTATTTTGAGCAAGGTTGAACTCATCATTTGTGACTTACGCCAATAAGCTAGCTCATCCACAAGTATACATAGTTCTATACAAAATAATGTCACTAATTTCATAGATGTGTGACCATACAAGGTGTACTCCACCACCAATCAAGCATCTATAGCCCTGGTGGAAGTTAAGTCCATGATCTAATGACCTAAAAGTTCCAAGGATTCAAGATTTTTATTTATTTTTTTAAAACTTATATCTTTTATTTTGTGCTTGTCCTTTTTCCAATTATTAGGGTTAGAGCATGTGCATGATAATATGAACAGGGGAAACCATTCACTTTATGGCAATAGAAACTCATGAGTTTGTCTTTCCTAAGCACCAAAATTTGATTTAATGTGTGATACATGTGCGTGGTCTTAGAGAAAAATTAAGGTCACCAGGAAGACCTATAGCACTCAAGGACTAATGATGTTCAATGTAGATTGAATGAGACACTAGGTATGGTTGAGCAATCAAAAGAACCTAAAGATTATCCAAACCAAATACTTCAAAAATGACATGTCATAGGATTTTTGTAGGTGGTGGATGTAGCGGAAATATGTGCAATTAGGGATAATGCAAGATAGATACCATAAGGAAGATAGCCTTGATTAATGTGACATGCAACGTACTTTATAGAGTGTGAAACTTTTATTTCTTGTGTTTTGGTGATTTTTTTATTTATATTATTTTTTGGTAAGTTAATAATTTTCATTAAGGGGGCATTTGAAAGGCGCCCCAATGCCTTAGAACAACACAAAATAAAGGGATACAGGGAGAAACAAAAATGCATCCTAGGGAAGTAGAAAAGAGAAGAGGATGCGAGAAAAGTCCAAAATGCATCCTTAGAGGAACAGGAAAAATATAAAGATAAAAAAAGTAAGATCAAAAGTAGAGGAAACTCCAAAGGGTCAACAAAAATAACAGGGAAGGCAATTAATCCATAGCAGGTGCTTTAGCAGTTTCCTGTTCACCTTCCTTGGTTTCATCCTTGGAAACTTCCTTGATTACTTCCTTTGTGATTTCAATGACATCGTCCTCCTTTGCTTCGAATTTGCCGGCAATAGTAGAACTCGCAGGGGCTTCCTTATCGGAGGTGTCAAAGAAAAATAACAAATTATGCATATTTATATGCTCCTTCAGTTGTGATATGGATTTCCCCATAGTATTCCAGGAGGTCTCCAGATGGTAAATGGTAGCAGACGTGGTTTGGATTACTAATATATGCAGATATTTTTCAACATGGTCACTGGGGTCATCCTCACCCTCTTCCTTAACCTTCTCAGGGCTTTGAGAAATTTTTTTCTTTATCCATTGGAAACTCCTTATGGGATTAAATTCCACCTTAACATTTTTCTTAGCACTAAGAGAGCCCTGGCATTTAACTTCCTTGCCCTTTATTTTGGTACCTCTCATCTTAGAGGGAGGTGTAGAGGAAGTGTCTTCCTTAGTGTTTTCTTGAATGGAAATATTTTCTTTAAGGAAATTTTTGTAGTAGATAAGCATAAAGGACCTTTAACATGCCCTTATGAGAAGGACAAGCTTTATCCTTCTTAGCTCAGGTAGAAGTTATAGTGTAATCCATGGACAAATACAAGAATTCTAAAATATTGAGAAATTTTGCATCTAGTAAATGATTCACAAAAGAAAGGTGGAAACTACGAAGTTGTGACTCAAGATCATCAACAGTAATGTATTGCATTACTAGCTTCATTACCTCCTTCCATGGCATAGGCAAATCCTTGTGAAATAAACCTTTCTTGATAAGCTTCCTGATTGGTGATGAAGGTTCGAACTGGTTGATTTTTTTTGTTTATATTATTATTATTATTATTATGACCATATTACTATTAGATAGTTTGTGATTATGGTCATCCAATGGTTGAACGGTCGGTTGATTTTTATTTTGATGACCATATTCTATTGGACTATTTGTGATTATGGTCATCCAATGGTCGGATGGTGGGTTGATTTTTTTTGTTTTGTTTTTTTTATGACCATATTTTGTTGGATGGTTTGTGAATATGGTCATTTGATGGTAGGATAGTCGATTATTTTTTATTTTATTTTTTTATTTTTTTATGTTTGTCTTCTATTAGATGGTTTGTGATTATGGCCATTTGATGATCGGACGATCAATTGATTTTTGTTGTTTTTTTGTGATGTTTTTGTATTTTTTATGGTTTCTTGGTTTTGATATTTTTTTGTGATTTTGATGTTTGTATATATAATGCTAGCTAGGATCTAGGCATAGAATACATGTAAATTAAGGATATTAATGGGTTCAATTTCCTTAATTACCTCAAGAGTGGCAATTTTATACACACAGGTTCCAAATATATATGTTGTGATGAATGGACCAAGCCAATTTGTAGTAAATTTGTCCTACAAGTGATGTGAAAGATTTGAATTTTACTAATTCTCCTGGAGTACTAAATCCCCTACCTATAAATATTAAGGATGCACTTTGTTATTGTAAATGTACTTGACCCTATCTTTATAAATGTGAAGATGCTATAGTGCATTGATTCATTGTTCATCAAGTTCAATTGATCAAGGTGCACTTATCATGCAGTATCATCATTGATTAATTCTTGTAATGATATGTAAAACAATAGGATTTCTAACTCAATGGGTATAATAGCCTCGACACCATAGACTAGTGAGAAAGGTGTTGCCCCAATTGGCATGCATATACTTGTTTGATAAGCCCATAATGCTAGGCGGAGTTGTAGATGCCAATATTTATGAATTTATTTACTATTTTCTTTAGAATGGCTATGAGAGTCTTGTTGGTGGTCTCAACTTGTCCATTACTTTGTGGATAGTAAGATGTTGAGAAGTTGTGTTGAATGTTGTATTTAGTGCAAACTACACGAACATCCTTATTCTTGAATGGAGTGTCAATGTCCAAAATGATTTTTGACGGTATACCAAAATGAAAAATGATGTGATGGAGTATGAAATCCATGATTCAAGGTCTAGTCGTGTTGGTAAGAGGAATCACCTCAACCCACTTGGTGAAATATTTAGTAGCTATGATGATGAATGTATGGTACCCCAAGGAAGGAGGAGATATTTTCCTATGATATCAAGACTTTTTGGTCCAAAATCTACCTATGGTAAAATGTGCACCTAATACTTGGCCAAAATTGAATGATCAAGCAAGCTACAGAGCTTAATCGGTTCAATCTCTAGAGAAGGCTAGCTCTTGTAAGGTTCTAACTAGCTAAAATCTATGATGGGGGAGGAAATAGGTGCAGAAAGGAATAAACATAGTTGAAGCTAAAACTCAAGATGGTACAGATTAGGCAACAACAAGAAATGCACAAAGGAAATAAAGCAACCATCAAAATCTCCTAACAGACCAACCAATTTTTTATCCTATGTAGAATAATTTTAATCAACATTCAACTTAATAGATTATAATTTCTAGGACTAGAGAATAAACATGCTCAAACATCCAGAAAATAGAATTAATGTCATGCACATTCATCTAGTTAAAGTAGAAACATTCATCCACTCATACATACATATTCTGCAAGATGTTGAACCAGAGGCCAAACAAAGATCTCAATTTTATTACCTTCTTCAAATGTCCTCATACATGCAACTTGTAAATGCCTAAGAACTAACCCTTTTACAAGTGGCCATCATTCTTATTTATATCCTCTTATGGTTCAATGTTCAAAATACAAAAATAGCTTTTATTTAAAACTATTACAAAAAAACATTAGGTGACCAGGTTGGTAGAACATCATGTAGCATCATTGATCCAAAATGGGATAACATGCTTGATTCATGGCTAATAATTAAATACTTCATGCATGTGGAGAAGTAGTGGGGATGAGCTTGAAATCTGGTCCATCCTCCATTCTTGAAAACACCTTTCATCATTGATCTCTAATGGCCATGGTAAATTGTCCTTTGTTAAAGATTATATCTATTGTGACTTGTGGTAGCTACAACACTGAGACCTATCATGATGTCGCATCCTCTTCTACATCCTCAAGACTTCCAATCATTTGCAACCATGATGTGGGAACATGTCACAACATTGAACCCTTTTCTTGTCTTAAATCCTTTCAGGTCCTTGCAACGGTGATGTGAGAACATGGCATTATGTCACACCATCATTTCACCTTATGTGTTTTTGAAGATTTTGTGGTCACAACATGGGAATATTTCACAATTTCATGATGTTTTTCTACCTTCAATTCTTTCAGTCCATCATGACCATAATATAGTGACAGGTCATGGTGTTGTGTCAATTATTTGTCTAGAGTGTTCTTAATTTTCTGGCCTAGGATCCAATTATGATTCACAAACTTTATGATTCGTCCCGATTCATCATGACCATGACATAGGAATAGGTCATGATGTCACACCTTATTCTAGACTTAGAACTCTCCAGGAGTTTTTGCAACTACGACATCGGGAGATATCATGATGTTGCACCCAAATTCATCCTCGTGTGAGACTTCAAAATTTTTCAAAGACATTTATCACCTTATTTCTCTTGATGTAGTCATTTTGACCTACATTATTGGCACCTCTTGGGGTATTTTTCTTGCAAAATTTTCAAAACTTAAGACCTTATCCATTGGGTTAATGAAGTCTAGTAAAAATGTAAAAAAAAAGATAAATAATGGGCGATGGATAAATGAAAAATGAGGATGGAAGGGGATGAATAAACAATAAAATATGGATGGAAGCTTTGAAAGGTAGGGATGGTTTTTAGCTCCTCTTTCCTTCAACCCTTTGATCATCAAGGGGGTTTTCTCTTTCTACTTCCTCCTTAGCTTCTACATATATCTATTTTCTACATCTTCTCCAACTTATCCTTCTATTTCTCCTTCATCTCGTTCATCAACACTTTCCTCTACGTTTCTCTACCTTGGTCTTGTAGCCTTTTAGCAATGTCATTGTATACTTTGTAAGTCTATTTCCAGCTTTCAATGTTAAGTTCTGATGACTCTATGAATTGTTGATAAATGAACTCTAGCTCAAAAACCCTATCATAGGAGAAGCTCTTGGTCTTCAAAATTAGTTCATACAAGCAAGATTTGATCTAGGTGAGATTCTTCACTAGTTTGAATATATGTTCCTGTTGCATAGGTTCTGGCCATTCAACTATTTGAGATTTATCATCTATGGCTATTGTTAAGGTAGCTCTAAGTTCTTCCTCTCATAATATGTTAGAATTTTCATCCCAAAATCCTAGGAATCCATATTTTGTAGCTAGATTTAGATGTTTTAATATCCCCTTGGATTTAGCTTTGAGCTCTTGGATAAGTTGCCAACCTTGAGTCATGAGTATGTGCCTTTCAAACATGCTTCTAGCCAGTATATTGGCACATGATCACTCTCTATTTGGAACTTTGTTTGAAACCCATTCAAATTTATTTTTGACAAGGGCTTGGATATTTTTTTTTGTGGGTAATCTTGACTGAATAAAACCCTCAATATTCTTGAATTCCTTTTATGAGGTTTTTAGTACTTCCTTCATCACATCCATGTATAGTGGCACAAATCATACTTTAAGGTTCATCTCCAAAATATCCTTAGATATCTATTTTCTTACTTGTTTGGCCTTTTCCTTAGATAACCCTATGGCTTTGGCCCTCTCCATTTGAATCTACTTCTAGAGGTTCTTGACTTGTTCAATAAGAGCTTGATTTTTTTTGTTGGTCTCTTTAGCCTCCTTATTCTACTTGGCCATTTCATAAAAATTGTCCTACCATTTATTGACCTCATTTTTTAAAGTTTTTTCAACATTCCTTTGCTCACTCAATGCTGTTTCAAGTTCCTTAACCTATTCTTCTACCTATGCAAACTTCTCCTTGTAGTAATCTCCATGTAAGAAGATGGTATCCATGTGAGATTTGGTAGTCACCAACTCATCCTACATTGGTAGCTGAGTGATATCTTCTATTACTACTTCAACATAGTAGTCTTCTATAGTCATGTCCTCCTATGGCTTGTCAACCAAGGCCATGATTGTTATTTTGGTTCATTGGAGGGTGGTTGGATCTAGCACAATCATATCCCTGGAATGGGAAGACTTCTTGGAATACTGGACAACTTTTTTATTCCTCAAGTCATAAGAAATTTTTGTGGCTTTCTTGAATTTCTTAAACTTTGAGGTAGTGGGATGAGTCTCATAAAAATATATGGGGAGATATTGCAACAATGGAAAGTGGGTAGCAAGGAAAAATGAAATCATTATAAGAGTGGAATCCACATTGGTGGGGATTGCAATGGGTGTTACTAAATGGGTTGTAGTGGATTTCTTCATAAGGAATACAATGGTAAACAATGGTGGTACAGTAGATGAGGGTGATGAAATGTGGATCATGCCAACTAAAATAGATGGAGAAGATGGTGGTAAAGGTGGGCATTATAGAGATGAATATTGAACATCTTTTTGACCAAAAAGAGAAGGATATTTCTATGGGAAATTAGAAGGATAAGGAGAGGAAATAATATTTATCATACCTAAAGCTAATGGACAAATATATGGTTCTCCAAGTGCATATTCCATGGGGTCTAGTTGTTCCACCATCTCTTCCTTTCTGGAGGAACTTGTATATTGTTGTTGAGTCTATTATTCAGTATTATCCCCCTATTTAGAGGCACTTATTTTCTTTGAAACTTCCTCTTGCTTACTTTTCTGGTGTGCACCTTCCTCAATTGTATTCCTTACCTTCCTATTGGATCTTCTTATAAGAGGAAGGGGATCAAAGTCTATTTTTGAATCTTTCTACTGAGCTTGTTATGGTGTCATCTTTATTAGAGGAGGTGCTACCCCATCAAGTGTTACAAACTTTGGAGGGGCCGACTCATAAATCTTACCCTTTGAACTTATTACTCCCAGGTCCAAATTTCTTGATCTCTTTTACACTTGAATGGGCTCAATAATCCCTTGGCCATGTTTTCCAAGCTATTTCCTAGTATAACCCATATTTTGCATCATTTTGGGTGCTTTTGAATATCTTTCCAACTGCTCCTGTAGGGGTATACATAATTGCCTTTCCCTTCATAGAGGAAGGAGTTGTAATTGTGGTAGCATGTTGTTGAGCCTAAGAGACTACTTTTTCCTTTACCTATGTTTACTTCCTTTGTTGTGCCCTTTACAACTTATTCTTACTTATGAGTTTGGAAAAAACCTAGGATAATATTATACCCAATCTATTTAGCCCAAGAATCATGATATTTATCATACCTGATATAAAATTCATCATCAATTTTAAGGCCATATCTTAAAGGGGTCAACTCAGTTTCAACCCTCATGATCCAAAAGGCCCATACTTTGGCCTCGGTCATTTTATATTTTATTTGCATTCGTTGAATCTGAAATTATTATAATACATGTGTCTTTTCATGTTCAAGATCATAATCCACAACTTACACATAGAAATCATGCCATGGGGATAATGGCACATTTGATCCACATGCCATTCCATTTTTTTATCTTCATTAGTGTTCCTTTATTGCTCTATGTGTTCCCTAATTGTTTTATAGAATTTTTTAGCCCTAGTGCTATTAATAATAACTAATATCTCTTTAATATTATCGTCAAGATCATACTTCCATATTTGTGATAGCTCTATAAGACATAAATATTTCATGGCCCAGGTGACGTCTTGATTTTATCTTTTCTTATTAGTGTTATACCCTCAAAATTGATTGGGTAGGTGCAAGTTACCTTCTTTCCCACATTGGTGCCATATTTGCAATTAATGTACTCATTCTGTCTGCAATATTCCATTGAAAACATCTAATCTGTAACATAATGAGGGAGTAGAAACAACATCTCGATGAACCCATCTAGTCTAATGAATGTGCCCTATGTCAGAATGGACCAATTGCCTTCTTTTGCATGTGGTTTCTGCAACACACTCTTAGCCTTTTGTGACAACCTGTCCATTCTTCCATGCAAATTTTGAAGGG
Source organism: Wollemia nobilis (assembly GCA_028583015.1). Classification (NCBI taxonomy): domain Eukaryota; kingdom Viridiplantae; phylum Streptophyta; class Pinopsida; order Araucariales; family Araucariaceae; genus Wollemia; species Wollemia nobilis. Next base: position 2,402,306 of record JAQPPZ010009575.1, read on the forward strand.
CATGTCCTAAGAATTCCCTTTTAAAGTTGTAGTACATTTTAGAAGTGGTTAGCACATTGGTCCATGAATATATTAGCAATGGTATCCCTCTTTCATCGTTATCTATCATGGTTATCCAAGGAATTTCTTGTGCCATGAAGTAGAGGAAAACTATGGTCATGTGAGAATAGTATCTAAACAAGATTCTAGACCCTTTGTTCAATTTGCTCATTTTTTCATGACTATTTTTGCATAGAAAGGAGGGCCAATTGAAGAAAATATGTCTAGTGTTCTAGTCCATGACAAAGGTATCGTAGAACTTGGGGTTAGATATACATTAAGTAGTGAAAATTTACAAACCATGGACCTCATCATATGAAGGTAACACCACTAAAACCACCAACATTGAATAGAGCTTAGGGTTTTTAAACTCAATTATGGGGATGGGGGTTTTAGCAAAACTCCCCCTATCAGTGCTATTTTCAACTGTGACTCCACAAAATATTTTAAATGGTTGCCTAGAGTATAATACTTTACCTACTTGTTAGGATGGAAATACTTAGATTTTGAGGCGGGAACTAGGACCTTGATAAAGGTAGCTGAGAAGATATCTAGGCTTAGTGTAAAAGGGGTCCTTCCTTGCATACTTTCTACAATTTTGCACTTAGGGTCATAGTACTTAGTTATGGTGTGTACTAGCTCAGGGTATGGATGAATTGATGTGTAAACATAAAAATATAATAGGCAATAAAGTGCTAGGGATTGATGGGGTAATACATTTTGAAAGCCTATCTTCAACATCCATTCTGAGTCACTCGACACCTTTCCATGTAACCACCATATCAACAATTCTTGCATCCCTATCCTAAAATTTTACATCCTTTTCATCTTTGACCTAGGCTAAAGTATCGATGATTGAGGATGAAGTCACCATTATGATATGTCTATTCTCTTAAGTTTTCTCTCACTAAACCTCCTTTTAACTCATTGGTATGAGAGAATTCCTTTACAACAAAGATAAATATTGTGAGATAATTTTAGCAAAGTGATGGACTTCTAGGGTTTTCTCCACTGTATATAGTGCTTCTATGAAAATTATGGAAAAGTGTAAATATTGTAGTTTGTGTACCACTTACTCAATGAGTTAATTGGGATGACACTTCTACTTTAATTCATGTGCCACAATGCTCGATGAATTGTAGCTAACTTTGCATTTATGGTTAGCACACTCCCCACTATCCTTTTAAATTTGAAAGGATTTTTCCCTCTTGTCATGCGGCTACGACCTTTTTTATTTAGAAGCTCTTTGACCCTGTTGACCATATCATGGTAACACGTCGTGACATTGCATCAAATTTTCTTTCAAATCTTATGCTCCTTGCTACCATAACATTTCCACATATCATGACTTCACACTACTTCTTTTCTTCCCTTTCTATACAGATCATGACTTTGAGACATCATGACATCATGGTATTATTAGAAAATAAACATTATAGTACATGTGATACATAAAATGCAAAGAGTGCGAACCTTTTAGTAGACATAGAGATTCAAATGAAAATCATTATTAGGAATAGGTTTAATTCTTTCCTGTTCATCCTATAGTTGAAAATCATTATGTTTTTTCTCAACAATTATCTTTAATAGACGTTACGAAAAGGAGTCAAACTTCTGGTGATTTCTTGGTTTTGCCTTGTTTTCATTCCATATTAGGACTAGATCTCCAACTTTGAATTTCCTAAAAGTGGTCTTCCTATCAAACCATCCTTTGGTTTCCCCTAGATTTTTTTGATACTGCACATAAGCTTGCTCTCTTTGTTCCTCTAACTATAAAAGTTGCATCAATCTATCTTCCACTGGTCACCTTCTACAGTATGAGTCTGATCAAGTAATTTCAAAGCAAGTATTTCCATATGTATGGGGATAATAGCCTCTTTTCCATAAACCAAAGCATAGGGATATGTGCTAATAGACTTATTAATGGTGATTTTATTAGCCCACAATGCTTGGTTTATCAGTGAATGCCAACTTCTCTTGTTATCCTTCAAAGTTATTTTTAGAATCCTAAGCAAATTCTTATTGGTTGATTCTACCAAACCATTTCCCTATGGATAGTAGTTGGAGGAAGTCTTCAGATAGATTCCATATTTCTAGAAAAATAAATCATGTTTTCTCCAATGAAGTATGGGCCATTATCGCTAACCAATGTATTAGGTATGTCAAACCTTGTAATCAAGATTTCAAAAAATTCAATCACTACCTCCTGGTCATCCTTCTTTATGAGAATTTCTTTGATCATTTTGATGAAATAATATATAGTAGTCATAATATACTTGTGCCCTACTGAAAATTTTGGTTCTATCACACCTATGAAGTCCAATCCCCATTGTTGAAATGGCTCTTCCACTTGGATGGGTTTGAGGGGTCAGGAATTTGTAGACACCTAAAAGTCACACATGGTTGCTTTCCTTGTCTCCATGATTGATTAAATTTAAAAAGCCACAAAATTGCCTCTATTAACCTTAAAACACCTTACATTTATTAAAATGAGTATGCATAAGCTCCTTGAACTACTTAAACCCTTTCCTACGTTTAACCATGGTCCTCATGTGATCACCATCAAAGGCTTAACCTTGGTAAACCTTTACCTTGGACAAAATTTATTTTATGAATAAAAGTCACTTTATCATTAAAGTGCACTTAAAATTCTAAACTCATGTTTAATTAACATTAATCCTAATTAAGATCTAACCTTCCACCTCATCTGCTTGACCTTGGTTTAACCTATGGTCAACCTAATAAAGATTAATACTAACCCTTGCTCACACGTGTGTGAACAACTCATCTAAATGGATATTTAAAATATCTTCTCTCAAAGCATGGGAAGAGGTGAGTCATCTTCCATCTCATCCTCCACATGGGTGAAGGATTCCTTCACATAAAAAATCATCATGAGCCACATTGCACATGGGCCACGTCATAAGGGAAACCTCATAGGGGACACCTCACCCTTCTCTAGCCTCTCCAAAGTTCTATAAATAGTAGACCTTTTCTTCTAAAATACATCCTCCTCATTTTACATAACAAAAATATACCAAAATCACATAAAACCATCATCCATCAATAATCATTCCTTTTTTCTCTTTTGTGTACTATTTTGATAGGTTTTTACAGGTATAAAATCTAACCCAATACCAACTAGGAATTTCAACAGTTGCATAACAACATCATCTTCTATCAAAATTAGAAAAAAATAACTATAGAAAGAGTTGCAGGGTACCTCGTGACCCAAACTAGATCACACCCTAGGGTGTGACTCTACTCAAATTTTGACTTCAACTGATAAAAGACCATAAAACCCTTTAGATAGGTAAAATTTACTATTTTCTAGCATTTACAGTAATTTACAACTTTCATTACACATTAGATTAGTTTATTTTTGTCTTTTGTCTTCATCAATATGGGTCTTGATCCATGATAGACCACCAAATGTACTAACCCTTTTTTAGGTCATACAGGTCTTGAGTATAGGTTTGATAAATAGTGGCACATGAGCATTATGCCCATCCAATTTGAGGATCTTTGGAATATTGATTAAGAGTATTTTTTACTTTATTATTAAAGATAAGGGGAATTTCATCCCATGAAACTCCACTTTGTAGCCTTCTAAGGCAAACCCATAAAGAAAATGAGAATCCCTTGTAACCCCTTTTCACCACATATATTATAAAATACAACAAACTATTTTCCATTGTATTCATTTTGGCACACGCGATGGGACCCCCACTTTATTTATTCTTATTAGTAAACCCATTCAAGAAGTTGGTTGATTTTTACTATTTTTCTATGTTACAGGTGATCCAAAACCTTGCAAAAACCTTGAAAACACAACTCAAGTCTAATACAACTATCTTTTTGGTCTGTGAGCTAGAGTCACATGGTAGGGTGTGACCCACACTAAGTCGTAGGGTACCCTATGATCCATTCAAGTGCTCCAAGAAATGGTTAAGGAACCATCTCTTACATAGCCAAAAAAAACCTCTAAGTTGTAGGTAAGTCTAGGCGAATTATTTGTCACCATATGGGATTACTATCCCCCTTACCAAAAATAGCCTCTATAGACCAAAAACCATCTAAAGAAATTGATGTTCCAAATGTATAATCAACCCTTCTCTAATAATCTTGAGATTTGGAAAAACTCTGTACCGCACCATCTTGCTAGGTGATGAGCAAGGTGCAACCAAAGTATTGTCATTGTTGTCAACACAGTCAGGTTGATCAGTTTATGCAATAGACAAGAGTTCATTGATGAGAAAGGTGCAGCCAAAGTGCAATGGACAGGAGTTCATTGATGAGCAAGGTGCAGCCAAAGTATTGTCATTGTTGTCAACACAGACAGATAGATCAATTGATGATGCAGTGGATAGGATTTCAGAGGTCAGTCAGAGCATGTACAGTGAATTTCCAAGAAGACATAAGTGGCCCAGATTCAAAAGATCAAAGAAAAATACAAGTAAGAAAACTATCGCGATATCATGACATGTTTTCTATCGCGATTTTGCGACATATCAGAGGAGAGAGAAAATGCTGGCAAAAATGTCGCGATATCGCGACATATCGTAGGAGAAAGAAAATGCTGGAAAATGTGTCACGATTTTGTGACATGTTTGATAGAAGGAGCTCACAAAGAAAAGTGTCACGATTTCGTGACAATCTGCAAGAGAGGCAGTATGGACGAAAATGTGTCACGATTTCGTGACATGTTTGAGAGAAAGAGCTTGCAAGAAAAAGTGTCGTGATTTCGCGACATATTGCAAGAGGAAGAGCTCGAGAGAAAAAGTGTCGCGATATCGCGACATGTCGCGTTTTCGTGACCTGAAGAGAAGAGAAGAGCTAAGGAGAAAAGATGTCATGATATCGCGACATGTCGCATTTTCGTGACTAAGAGAGGAGAGAGAATGTACGGAGATAGAAATGTCATGATATCGTGACAACAGCAGAGAGGAAGACTCTGAAGGATGAAGTGTCATGATTTCACGATAGAAGCAAAATGAAAGAGCATGGAAGCAGAAGCATCACGATTTCATGACAAATTCAAGGAGGAAGAGCTCAAAGGCGAAAGCATCATGATTTCGTGACATGTTCCGTTTTCATGGGCGTAAGGCAGAGAAAAGCACAAGGCAACGAAAGTGTCACGATTTCGTGACATGTTCTGTTTTCGCTGGTGCATGCAAAGAAGAGTGTACGGCAGCGAAAAGTGTCACGATTTCGTGACATGTCATGTTTTCGCTAGTGCATGCAAAGAAGAGTGTACGACAGTGAAAAGTGTCACGATTTTGTGACATGTCATGTTTTCGCTGGTGCAAGCAAAGAAGAGTGCAAGGAAGTGAAAAGTGTCATGATTTCGTGACATGTCATGTTTTCGCGGGTGCATGCCGAGAAGAGGACTAGGAGGCAAAAAATGTCGCGATATCGCGACATGTCATGTTTTCGCGGTCAAACGCCAAGGAAGAGTTAAAGGGGCAGAAATGTCATGATATCGCGACATGTTGTTTCTGCGTGACTTAGAGCTAAAAGGAGAACCCAGCCGAAGTAAATTTAACTGAAGGAAAACGACAGTTACAAATGCATTTGCAGAGGAAATACATGCAGCCAAAATTAGAAGAGTTAACTGAAGTCAGTACAACAGTTACAGGTGCAGTTACAGATAGAAATCATGCAGTTAAATAAGAATAGTGAACTGAAGTAATTACGGCAGTTACAGGGGCAGTTACAGTGACAGTAAATAGAAGTCATTACTGCAGTTACAGGAGCCATTACAAAGAAATATCATGCAACAGTGGTTACTAAAAGTCATCAGACGAAGACCACGAGTTGGACAAAGAAACGTCTCGAAGCCCAAACAAAGAACCGTTCTATTAATAAGATTGCATGTGAGAATAAAGGAGCCGTTACTATTAATAGGCTGCATGCGCGAATATGGAAGTTAAGAATAGAAATAGAACATAGTTATAAAAGGAGATTTGCATGAAGTAGTAAGGTTGAGCTCCGTGCGAGAAGAGAGAGCAGCGTGTTGCTCAGTAGGAAAGAGTGTTGTTGTATAGAGGGATAGTGTTGTGGGCTATTACAAAGCTGGAAGAATGCTGTAAGAAGTATAGAGCTGTGAGAGCTACAAGAGTAAGCTATAAGAAAAGGTTGTAAGTGTGCAGTAAGTGAGCTATGAGAGTGCTGTAAGAGTGCAGTAAGCAGAGAGCAAGAGTGCAGCAGATAGAATGCAGCAGATAGAGTGTTGTAGATAGAATGCAGCAGATAGAGTGCAACAGATAGAATGCAGCAGATAGAGTGGAGAGAGAGAACTACTGAGAAAAGAGCGATGGAGAAAGAGAGCAGCTGATAGAGTGTGACTGAGAGAGTGTGGTTGTAAGTGCACAGAAGGAATATGTGTTTCCTGGATTGAAGGAGAGGTTGGATGAGCAATAGACCAGTGAGGGTCTTGTAAAAGTGAAGGCATATTTATGTCAATCTAATATTCAAAATAGAAATCCAAGTTGGTGCTTGGAATCAGGGGTTGGTGCTCCTTCCAGTTGGTGCTGGTAAATCAGGGGTTGGTGCTCCTTTCTATTGGTGCAGATAAATTAGGGGTTGGTGCTCCTTCCAGTGGGTGCTGGTAAATTGATTGTAAAGTTGGTGCTTTGCAAAGGCTGGATTTGGATGGGAGTCCAAGCAGTCTATTTTTGAGGAGTAGCCAAAACTGGTGAACCTCATTACATCTTGTGTTATGTGATGCTCTCTTGTTATATTTGCTTTATCTATTTTAAGTTCTCCTTGCTTTAGCTTTAAGAGTTGTAGATTTAAGTTTTTAAATAGCTACACTGATTCACCCCCCTCTTAGTGCCATTGTAAGACTAACAATTGGTATCGAGCCAAGTTCCTAGTTCAAAGCTAAATCAGCCAGGGTTGATCTTGGATTAGTACACAATGGGTAAGAAGAATAGATCCTCCTCCAAAAAGGCATCTCAACCAGTTTCAGTTCTTATGGAAGAGAAAACTGAACTAGAGAAGGTAGAAGAAGTGGATTCTGAAGTATGCAATGAAAACCTGGAGATTGAAGTAGATCTAGAAGGTGAGTTGATTGCCGCACTTGAAGAGTTGAGTATAGAAAAGAAAAAGAACAAAAGAATGTCCAAGAAGTTAGAAGAATATGGGGATGAGATTGAAGATCTCTTCCTACAAGTTCAAAAGGCCAAGAAATCGGAAGAAGCCTTGAAGACACATCTGGATGATGAGGATGATGTATGCAAGCACAAGTAAAGAGGAATCTAACAAAGTTATTGTTGATCTAAAGTCGCAAGTAGAACAGTACAAAAGGATTGAAGATATTCTCAGGTCTCAAATCAATGAGAAAGAGACTGTTTGCTGCCAACAAGAAGGAGAGATTGTTTCATTGAAGAAACAACTAGAAGAGGCCAATATAAGTCTCAAATTTGAGAAGAGCACAGAGTTGCTAGATACAATGATAAAGCAACAAAGAAGCTCCACGGCTAAGTTTGGTCTTGGATATGAAGTTGAACAACCTTCATCCTCCAAATGTGTCGAGAAGAAGAAGCTCATGGCTGAAGGATCGAGGCAAGGAAAGTATGAAGCTGAACAACCGTCATCTTCCAAATATGCAGAGAAGAAGAAGTTCAAGGTTGAAGCTGAATCTTCAAAAGGAAGAAAGCATCAAAGAAGATCTACAGCAAAGCAATCACATCAAAAGAGGTTCTCTCACTCTCACTCTTTTAATAATAATGCTTTTAATGGCTATTGTTCTAAATGCAACTGCTATGGTCACAAGGCAATTTATTGTGGACTGAACAATAGATCAAAAAGTTATGCTGATAAAAACACATCTGCTTTCCTGAGTGAACACCCTGTGCAATGTTTTAAATGTAATGGCCATGGGCACATTGCAAGGTTCTGTCCAAGCACTTATGTATCTAATCTAAGGCAAAACCCTAGATTTCATCAGACACAAAGAGTGCAACATAGAAAGGGGACATATCATGTGCAATGTTTTAAATGTAATGGTCATGGGCACATAGCAAGGTTTTGTCCGAGCACGTCTGTATCTAATCTAAGGCAAGATCGTAGATTTCATCAGACGCAAAGAATGCAACATAGGCAGAGATCATATCATGTGCATAAAAGAAAGGAAAATATTCATCCTTCAAGGATGCACAAGAGACAACCCCGCAAGAGAAATGTTCAAGTTCACGAACAGGGGCAAAATAGGGATGTAGTTGAAAAACTCAAGCCCAAGTTCAAGAAAGTCTGGAGAAAGACAGAAGAAAGGGAATCGTGTCTCCTTGGACTGAAGGAGACTACTCCGCTATTGCACTAAGCCACTCCAGGTGGCACATCCTCAGGGGGAGCAATATTAAAGTTTTATTTTAATGCTCCTATGTATTTGTGTGGTTATCTGAGGATGAAAGGCAAGTAGTCGGGATATTGTTGTATAGTTGTTAAAGTGTGTTTTTAGTTTTAGTAGTGGTTTGAGGAAGTGTTGTGAATGTGTGCGAAGTGAGTGCAAATTGAGAGTCGTCACCATTGGTAGTTTGAGATATGTCATTAGGTTGTAGCTATTTATAAAATGCCAGATCCAAGGTGAAGAAGTATGAGGCTGAGTAAGGTGCACTATGGTTGGCCATAAAGTGTGTGACAAAATGTCTTCTCCTAATTTGCACGGTTGAAAGTAAGGTGTGATCTATAGTAACTGTAGAAAACTCAGATCAGGTTGTAAATATAAAAAGGAATTTGGTTGTGTTGCAGTACAGTGTTTGATGCTTACACAGAGTTGGTTGATGCATGCTTCGACTAGGGTCTATGATAAAGGGATGTTCATTAAGGTGATTGGTTGAGTTGAGATTGAGATTGGGAGTTAAGTATAGAACATATTGAGTCTCTAACAATTCTCTTTATGCTTCTATGAGGTTGATGAATCACATTGGGTCTCTAACAATTCTCTTTGTGGGTTCATGCTAAGCAAGTTTTTCTTGATGAACTTGTGAGCTGATTTGGACAAGTTCTAGTGAAGACTTGTGAGCTGAATTGGACAGGTTCTAGTGAGGACTTGTGAGCTGATTTGGACAAGTTCTATGAGAGCTTGTTAAGCAGGTTCTGTGTGAGCCTATTGACAGAGTACAGAGAACAGAGTCTCAATGGATAGAGATCCAGCAGCCAACACAATTGAAGATAGATCTGAGTGAATGCCTATTATTCTAATCATTAATGTTTAAATTGAAGTGGTCCACATACTTCCCAAGAATAGTGCTCCAAGAATTGACTAGCTATTGGGATCAAATTCTCGGGGGGAGCATTTATATATCTGATTATCATTATTGCTCATGTTTATAATTTTTACTATTTGCTAATCGTAATAATTTGTGCCTAAGAATGTTGTGCATGGACTCAGGGGGAGTTTGCAACTGCCCTTTGGTATTATTGTCAAAGGGGGAGAAGATTTATAGGTAATTGCACACAATTACGTGTGTTGCCAACAATTCCAAAGGGGGAGATTGATGAGCAAGGTGCAACCAAAGTATTGTCATTGTTGTCAACACAGTCAAGTTGATCAGTTGATGCAATGGATAGGAGTTCATTAGAGGATGCAGGGTAATGGACAGGAGTTCATTGATGAGCAAGGTGCAGCCAAAGTATTGTCATTATTGTCAACACAAACAAATAGATCAATTGATGATGCAGTGGATAGGAGTTAAAATGTCATTCAGAGCATGTACAGTGAATTTCCAAGAAGACAGAAGTGGCCCAGATTCAAAGGATCAAAGAAAAATACAAGTAAGAAAACTATCACGATATCGTGACATGTTTTCTATCGTGATTTCATGACATATCGGAGGAGAGAGAAAAAGCTGGAAAAATGTCGCGATATCGTGACATGGCTGAGGAGAGAGAAAATGCTGGCAAATGTGTCACGATTTCATGACATGTTTGAGAGAAGGAGCTCGCAAAGAAAAGTGTCATGATTTCACGACAATCTGCAAGAGAGGCAGTACGAACGAAAATGTGTCGCGATTTCACGACATGTTTGAGAGAAAGAGCTTGCAAGGAAAAGTGTCACGATTTCGTGACATATTGCAAGAGGAAGAGCTCGAGAGAAAAAGTGTCGCGATATCGTGACATGTCGTGTTTTCGTGACCTGAAGAGAAGAGAAGAGCTAAGGAGAAAAGATGTCGTGATATCGCGACATGTCGCATTTTCGTGACTAAGAGAGGAGAGAGAATGTACGGAGATAGAAATGTCACGATATCGTGACAATAGCAGAGAGGAAGACTCCGAAGGATGAAGTGTTGTGATTTCATGACAGAAGCAAAATGAAAGAGCATGGAAGCAGAAGCATCATGATTTCACAACAAATTCAAGGAGGAAGAGCTCAAAGGCGAAAGCGTCACGATTTCGTGACATGTTCCATTTTCACGGGCGTAAGGCAGAGAAAAGCACAAGGTAGCGAAAGTGTCACGATTTCATGACATGTTCTGTTTTCGCTGGTGCATGCAAAGAAGAGTGTACGACAGCGAAAAGTGTCACGATTTCGTGACATGTCATGTTTTCGCTGGTGCATGCAAAGAAGAGTGTACGAAAGCAAAAAGTGTCATGATTTTGTGACATGTCATGTTTTCGCTAGTGCAAGCAGAGAAGAGTGCAAGGAAGCGAAAGTGTCACGATTTCGTGACATGTCATGTTTTCACGGGTGCATGCCGAGAAGAGGACTAGGAGGCAAAAAATGTCATGATATCGTGACATGTCATATTTTCACGGTCAAACGCCAAGGAAGAGTTAAAGGGGCAAAAATGTCGCGATATCACGACATGTTGTTTCTACATGACTTAGAGCTAAAAGGAGAACCCAGCTGAAGTAAAGTTAACTAAAGAAAATGACAGTTACAGATGCATTTGCAGAGGAAATACATGCAGCCAAAATTAGAAGAGTTAACTGAAGTCAGTACAATAGTTACAGGTGCAGTTACAGATAGAAATCATGTAGTTAAATAAGAATAGTGAACTAAAGTAATTACGACAGTTATAGTGATAGTAAACAGAAGTCATTACTACAGTTACAGGAGCCGTTACAAAGAAATATCATGCAACAGTGGTTACTGAAAGTCATCAGACGAAGACCACGAGTTGGACAGAGAAATGTCTCGAAGCCCAAACAAAGAACCGTTCTATTAATAAGATTGCATGTGAGAATAAAGGAGTCGTTACTATTAATAGGCTGCATGCACGAATATGGAAGTTAAGAATAGAAACAGAACACAGTTATAAAAGGAGATTTGTGTGAAGTAGTAAGGTTGAGCTCCATGCGAGAAGAGAGAGCAGCATGTTGCTCAACAGGAAAGAGTGTTGTTGTATAGAGGGATAGTGTTGTGGGCTATTACAAAGCTGGAAGAATGTTGTAAGAAGTACAGAGCTATGAGAGCTGCAAGAGTAAGCTATAAGAAAAGGTTGTAAGTGTGCAGTAAGTGAGCTGTGAGAGTGTTGTAAGAGTGCAGTAAGCAGAGAGCAAGAGTGTAGCAGATAGAATGCAGCAGATAGAGTGCTATAGATAGAATGCAACAGATAGAGTGCAGTAGATAGAATGCAGCAGATAGAGTGGAGAGAGAGAACTGCTGAGAAAAGAGCGATGGAGAAAGAGAGCAGCTGATAGAGTGTGACTGAGAGAGTGTGGCTATAAGTGCATAGAAGGAATATGTGTTTCCTGGATTGAAAGAGAGGTTGGATGAGCAATAGACCAGTGAGGGTCTTGTAAAAGTGAAGGCATATTTATGTCAATCTAAGATTCAAAATAGAAATCCAAGTTGGTGCTTGGAATTAAGGGTTGGTGCTCCTTTCATTTGGTGCTGGTAAATCAGGGGTTGGTGCTCCTTTCAGTTGGTGCAGATAAATTAGGGGTTGGTGCTCCTTCCAGTGGGTGCTGGTAAATTGATTGTAAAGTTGGTGCTTTGCAAAGGCTGGATTTGGATGGGAGTCCAAGCAGTCTATTTTTGAGGAGTAGCCAAAACTGGTGAACCTCGTTACATCTTGTGTTATGTGATGCTCTCTTGTTATATCTGCTTTATCTATTTTAAGTTCTCCTTGCTTCAGCTTTAAGAGTTGTAGATTTAAGTTTTTAAATAGCTACACTGATTCACCCCCCCTCTCAGTGCCATTGTAAGACTAACAATTGGTATTAGAGCCAAGTTCCCAATTTAGGCTAAATCAGTCAGGGTTGATCTTGGATTAGTTCACAATGGGTAAGAAGAATAGATCCTCCTCCAAAAAGGCATCTCAACCAGTTTTAGTTCTTGTGGAAGAGAAAACTGAACTAGAGAAGGTAGAAGAAGTGGATTCTGAAGTATGCAATGAAAACCTCGAGATTGAAGTAGATCTAGAAGGTGAGTTGATTGCCGAACTTGAAGAGTTGAGTATAGAAAAGAAAAAGAACAAAAGAATGTCCAAGAAGTTAGAATAATATGGGGATGAGATTGAAGATCTCTTCCTACAAGTTCAAAAGGCCAAGAAATCAGAAGAAGCCTTGAAGACACATCTGGATGATGAGGATGATGTATGTAGCACAAGTAAAGAGGAATCTAACAAAGTTATTGTTGATCTAAAGCTGCAAGTAGAACAATACAAAAGGATTGAAGATATTCTCAGGTCTCAAATCAATGAGAAAGAGACTATTTGTTGCCAGCAAGAAGGAGATATTGTTTCATTGAAGAAACAACTAGAAGAGGCCAATATAAGTCTCAAATTTGAGAAGAGCATAGAGTTGCTAGATACAATGATAAAGCAACAAAGAAGCTCCACGGCTAAGTTTGGTCTTGGATATGAAGTTGAACAACCTTCATCCTCCAAATGTGTCGAGAAGAAGAAGCTCATGGCTGAAGGATCGAGGCAAGGAAAGTATGAAGCTGAACAACTATCATCTTCCAAATATGCAGAGAAGAAGAAGTTCAAGGTTGAAGTTGAATCTTCAAAAGGAAGAAAGCATCAAAGAAGATCTACAGCAAAGCAATCACATCAAAAGAGGTTCTCTCACTCTCACTCTTTTAATAATAATTCTTTTAATGGCTATTATTCTAAATGCAACTGCTATGGTCACAAGGCAATTTATTGTGGACTGAACAATAGATCAAAAAGTTATGCTGATAAAAACACATATGCTTTCCTGAGTGAACACCCTATGCAATGTTTTAAGTGTAATGGCCATGGGCACATTGCAAGGTTCTGTCCAAGAACTTATGTATCTAATCTAAGGCAAAACCCTAGATTTCATTAGACACAAAGAGTGCAACACAGAAAGGGGACATATCATGTGCAATTTTTTAAATGTAATGGTCATGGGCACATAGCAAGGTTTTGTTCGAGCACGTCTGTATCTAATCTAAGGCAAGACCATAGATTTCATCAGACGCAAAGAATGCAACACAGGCAGAGATCATATCATGTGCATAAAAGAAAGGAAAATCTTCATCCTTCAAGGATGCACAAGAGACAACCCCGCAAGAGAAATGTTCAAGTTCACGAACAAGGGCAAAATAGGGATGTAGTTGAAAAACTCAAGCCCAAGTTCAGGAAAGTCTGGAGAAAGATAGAAGAAAGGGAATCGTGTCTCCTTGGATTGAAGGAGACTACTCCGCTATTGCACTAAGCCACTCCAGGTGGCACATCCTCAAGGGGAGCAATCTTAAAATCTTATTTTAATGCTCCTATGTATTTGTTTGGTTATCTGAGGATGAAAGGCAAGTAGTCGAGATATTGTCGTATAGTTGTTAAAGTGTGTTTTTAGTTTTATGCAGTGGTTTGTGGAAGTGCCATGAAGTGTGGTGATTAATTTGAGAGTTGTCACCATTGGTAGTTTTGAGATATGTCATTGTTGTACTGTTGATAAAATGCCAATCCAAGGTTAAGAAGTATGAGGTTGAGTAAGGTGCACTATGGTTGGCCATAAAGTGTTTGACAAAATGTCTTCTCCTGATTTACACAGTTGAAAGTAAGGTGTGATCTGTAGTAACTGTAGAAAACTCAGATCAGGTTGTAAATATAAAAAGGAATTTGGTTGTGCTGCAGTACAGTGTTTGATGCTTACACAGAGTTGGTTGATGCATGCTTCGACTAGGGTCTGTAATAAAGGGATGTTCATTGAGGTGATTGGTTGAGATTGAATTGAGATTGAGATTGGGAGTTAAGTATAGAACATATTGAGTCTCTAACAATTCTCTTTATGCTTCTATGAGGTTGATGAATCACATTGGGTCTCTAACAATTCTCTTTGTGGGTTCATGCTAAGCAAGTTTTTCTTGATGAACTTGTGAGCTGATTTGGACAAGTTCTAGTGAAGACTTGTGAGCTGAATTGGACAGGTTCTAGTGAGGACTTGTGAGCTGATTTGGACAAGTTCTATGTGAGCTTGTTAAGCAGGTTCTGTGTGAGCCTATTGACAGAGTACAGAGAACAGAGTCTCAATGGATAGAGATCTAGTAGCCAACATAGTTGAAGATAGATCTGAGTGAGGTTTCTTCAAGTGGAGAGAGGTCCACCTGTCAGTGCAACAGAGAGACAGAGTCCTTTATAATATAACAATTGAAGAGAGGTCCACCAGTCAGTAGTGGATACCTTCGCAATAAATTGGGAGTGGTCATGCTTCCCAAGAACTGACTAGCTATCAGGACCACATTCTCAGGGGGAGCATTTATATATTTGATTATCTTTTTGCTCATGTTTGTAATTTTTACTAACAATTGGTATTGCTAACTATAATAATTTGTGCCTAAGGATGAGGTGCATGGACTCAGGGGGAGTGTGCAGTCGCCCTTTGGTATTATTGTCAAAGGGGGAGAAGAATTACAGGTAATTGCACACAATTACGTGTGTTGCCAACAATTCCAAAGGGGGAGATTGATGAGCAAGGTGCAACCAAAGTATTGTCATTGTTGTCAACAAATTCAGGTTGATCAGTTGATGCAATAGATAGGAGTTCATTTATGAGAAAGGTGCAGCCAAAGTACAATGGATAGGAGTTCATTGATGAGCAAGGTGCAGCCAAAGTATTGTCATTGTTGTCAACATAGACAGATAGATCAATTGATGATGCAGTGGACAAGAGTTCAGAGGTCAGTCAGAGCATGTACAGTGAATTTCCAAGAAGACAGAAGTGGCCCAAATTCAAAGGATCAAAGAAAAAGACAAGTAAGAAAACTGTCACGATATCGCGACATGTTTTCTGTCGCGATATCGTGACATATCGAAGGAGAGAGAAAATGCTGGCAAAAATGTCACGATATCGCGACATATCAAAGGAGAGAGAAAATGTTGGCAAATGTGTCATGATTTCATGACATTTTTGAGAGAAGGAGCTCACAAAGAAAAGTGTCACGATTTCGTGACATGTTTGAGAGAAAGAGCCTGCAATAAAACTTGTCACGATTTAGCGACATAATGCAAGAGGAAGAGCTCGAGAGAAAAAGTGTCGTGATATCGCGACATGTCACGTTTTCATGACCTGAAGAGAAGAGAAGAGCTAAGGAGAAAAGATGTCACGATATCGTGACATGTCGCATTTTTGTGACTAAGAGAGGAGAGAGAATGTACGGAGATAGAAATGTCGCGATATCGCGACAATAGCAGAGAGGAAGACTCCGAAGGATGAAGTGTCACGATTTCACGACAGAAGCAAAATGAAAGAGCATGGAAGTAGAAGCATCACGATTTCATGACAAATTCAAGGAGGAAGAACTCAAAGGCAAAAGCATCATGATTTCATGACATGTTTCATTTTTGCAGGCGTAAGGCAGAGAAAAGCACAAGGTAGCGAAAGTGTCACGATTTCGTGACATGTTCTATTTTTGCAAGTGCATGCAAAGAAGAGTGTACGGCAGCGAAAAGTGTCACGATTTTGCGACATGTCATGTTTTTGCTGGTGCATGCAAAGAAGAGTGTACGATAGCAAAAAGTGTCACGATTTTGTGACATGTCATGTTTTCACCAGTGCAAGCAGAGAAGAATGCAAGGAAGCAAAAAGTGTCATGATTTTGTGACATGTCATGTTTTCACAGGCACATGCCGAGAAGAGGACTAGGAGGCAAAAAATGTCACGATATCGTGACATGTCATGTTTTCACGGTCAAATGCCAAGGAAAATTCAAAGGGGAAAAAATGTCGTGATATCGTGACATGTTGTTTCTACGTGACTTAGAGCTAAAAGGAGAACCCAGCCGAAGTAAAGTTAACTGAAGGAAAACAACAGTTACAGATGCATTTGTAGAGGAAATACATGTAGCCAAAATTAGAAGAGTTAACTGAAGTCAGTACAATAGTTACAGGTGTAGTTACAGATAGAAATCATGTAGTTAAATAAGAATAGTGAACTAAAGTAATTACGACAGTTATAGAGGCAGTTATAGTGACAGTTATAGTGACAGTAAACAGAAGTCATTACTACAGTTACAGGAGCCGTTACAAAGAAATATCATGCAGCAGTGGTTACTAAAAGTCATCAGACGAAGACCACGAGTTGGACAGAGAAACGTCTCGAAGCCCAAACAAAGAACCGTTCTATTAATAAGATTGCATGTGAGAATAAAGGAGTCGTTACTATTAATAGGCTGCATGCGCGAATATGGAAGTTAAGAATAGAAACAGAACACAGTTATAAAATGAGATTTGCATGAAGTAGTAAGGTTGAGCTCCGTGCGAGAAGAGAGAGCAACGTGTTGCTTAGCAGGAAAGAGTGCTGCTGTATAGAGGGATAGTGTTGTGGGCTATTATAAAGCTGGAAGAATGTTGTAAGAAGTACAAAGTTGTGAGAGCTGAAAGAGTAAGCTATAATAAAAGGCTGTAAGTGTGTAGTAAGTGAGTTGTGAGAGTGTTGTAAGAGTGCAGTAAGCAGAGATCAAGAGTGCAACAGATAGAATGTAGCAGATAGAGTGCTCTAGATAGAATGCAACAGATAGAGTGCAATAGATAGAGTGCTACAAATAAAATGCAGCAGATAGAGTGCAGCAGATAGAATGCAGAGATAGAGTGGAGAGAGAGAACTACTAAGAAAAGAGTGGTGGAGAAAGAGAGCAGCTGATAGAGTGTGACTGAGAGAGTGTGGATGTAAGTGCACAGAAGGAATATGTGTTTCCTGTATTGAAGGAGAGGTTGGATGAGCAATAGACCAGTAAGGGTCTTGTAGAAGTGAAGACATATTTATGCTAATCTATTTTTCAAAATAGAAATCCAAATTGGTGCTTGGAATCAGGGGTTGGTGCTCCTTCCAGTTGGTGCTGGTAAATTAGGGGTTGGTGCTCCTTTCTGTTGGTGCAGATAAATTAGGGGTTGGTGCTCCTTCCAATGGGTGCTGGTAAACTATTTGTAAATTGGGTGCTTTGCAAAGGCTAGATTTGGATGGGAGTCCAAGCAGTCTATTTTTGAGGAGTAGCCAAAACTGGTGAACCTTGTTACATCGTGTGTTGTGGGATGCTCTCTTGTTATATCTACTTTATCTATTTTAAGTTCTCCTTGCTTCAGCTTTAAGAGTTAAGTTTTTAAGTTTTAAATAGCTACACTGATTCACCCCCCCCTCTCAGTGCCATTGTAAGACTAACACTAGGTTCTTATTTTTTAGTTTAGGAAAAACATGGTACCACACCATTGTTAGTCTCACAATGACACTGAGAGGGGGGTGAATCAGTGTAGCTATTTAAATTCAAATCTACAACTCTTAATACTGAAACAATGAAGATTTAAGTCAGATAAAGCAAGTATCACAAGAGAGCATTCCACAACACACGATGTAACGAGGTTCACCAATTTGGCTACTCCTCAAAAATGACTCGCTTGGATTACCGTCCAAATCCAGCCTTTGCAAAATACCAATTTTACAATCAATTTACCAGCACCAACCGGAAGGAGCACCAACCCCCGATTTATCTGCACCCACAGAAAGGAGCACCAACCCCTAATTTATCTGCACCAACAGAAAGGAGCACCAACCCCTAATTCCAAGCACCTACTTGGACTACAAATTTGAAGCTATAAGATTGACATAAAAATGCCTTCACTTATTCAAGACCCTGACTGGTCTATTGCTAACCCAACCTCTCTCGCTATTCACCAAAATACCACACACACTAAAGGCTCTGCTTACTACACTTTTACGGCTCTCACGGCTCTGCTCAACTCTCTCTTACGACACTCTTCCAACCCTCTTCTTGCAGCACTTTTTCTCTCTTTCAGCAGCACTTTAATTCTCCACGTAGACCTCATTTTATAACAAAATTTTGATTCTATTTTTAACTTCCATATTTTCACATGCAACTTATTAATAGAAACTTCTATATGTAACTTCCTTTATCTCACAGTATTCTTTCATGCATCCTATTAATAGTTACGGCTCAAGTTTGGTCTTCGACTGATGACTTTCAGTTTAACCGTCGCTCGATGATTACACTCCGTAACTGGCCTTGTAACTATCGTTCTGACTTCAGTTCACTGTTCTTATTTTAGCTGCATGATTTTTCTCTGATAATTGCACTAGAATCGACTTCAGTTAACTCTTCTTATTTTAGCTACATGATTTTCTTTTCAACTAACCTTAACTATCACATATCTTATTTTGTTGGTTTCTCTTCTTAGCTCGCGCCAAAGTGACTTGTCATGAAATCATGACACTTTCGCCTCTTTGTCCTCTTCTCGGCTTTCCCTATGAAAACACATGTCACGATATCGTGACACTTTCGCCTCCTTGCTACTCTTCTTGGCTTCAACCCATGAAAACACAACATGTCACGATATCATGACACTTTCACCTCCTTGCTACTCTTCTTGGCTTCAACCTACAAAAACACATGTCACGATATCGCGACACTTTCACCTCCTTGCTACTCTTCTTGGATTCAACCCGGGAAAACACATGTCACGATATCGTGACACTTTTGCCTTCTTACTTTCTCTCTCCTCCTTAAGTCACGAAAATGCGACATGTCACGAAATCATGACACTTTCTCTCCTTTGCTCTTTCTCTTGCCTTCGGTTCATGAAAACCCGACATGTCGCGATATCGTGACACTTTTTCTCCTTAGCTCTTTCTCTTGCCTTCGGGTCGTGAAAACCCGACATGTCGCGATATCGTGACACTTTTTCTCCTTAGCTCTTTCTCTTGCCTTCGGTACTGAAAACCCAACATGTCATGATATCGTGACACTTTTTCTCCTTAGACTCTCTCTCTTGCAATATGTCATGAAATCGTGACACTTTTTCTTTGACTCTCTCTCCAACATGTCTGAAATCGTGACACTTTTTCTCTCTCTCTTCAATATGTCATGAAATCATGACACTTTTTTTCAGACTCTCTCTTGCAATATGTCACAAAATCGTGACACTTTTTCGTCCGTACAATCTCTCTTGCAATATGTCACGAAATCGTGACACTTTTTTTCCGTACAATCTCTCTTGCAATATGTCACAAAATCGTGACACTTTTTCTACTTACACTTTCTCTTGCAACATGTCACGAAATCATGACACTTTTTCTAGCTTGCACTTTCTCTTCCGAACATGTCGCGAAATCGCAAAACTTTTTTTCTTGCTCTTTCTCTCCGAACATGTCACGAAATCGTGACTTTTCTTGCTTGCGCTTTCTCTCCGAACATGTCACAAAATCATGATAGTTTTTCTTGCTTGCGCTTTCTCTCCGAACATGTCACGAAATCATGATAGTTTTGCTTCTTCACTTTCTCTCCGAACATGTCACGAAATCGAGAATTTTCTTTCTTGCTCAACATGTCGGCCATATCGCACTTTTCTTTCTTGCTCAACATGTCGCGATATCATTCACATTGATATCGCGATAGTTTTCTTCCTTGTGATTTTCTTTTGATTTTTAGTATATGGGCCACTTCTATATTTTGGAAAACCACTGTACATACTCTGAAGAACCTCTTAACTCCTGTCCACTGCATCAACCGATCTGTCTGACTGTGTTGACAACAATGACAATATTGTTGCTGCACCTTGCTCATCAATCTCCCCCTTTGGAATTGTTGGCAACACACGTGCAATTTCTTGTAATTCTTCTCCCCCTTTGACAATAATACCAAAGGGCTGCTGCAGACTCCCCCTGAGTCCATGCACAACATTCTCAGGCACACGTTATGACAGTTAGCAAAAATTACAAATATGAGCAAAGAGATAATCAAATATATAAATGCTCCCCCTGAGAATGTGGTTCCGATAGCTAGTCAGTTCTTGGGAAGCATAACCACTCCCAATTTATTGCGAAGGTACTCAAAAATTTCTTTGGGCAGCGGTTTTGTGAAGATATCCGCTACTTGCTCTGTAGTTGGGACAAAATCCAACTTTACCTCACCTTCCGCAACTTTCTCCTTCAGAAAGTGATATCGGATAGCAATATGTTTTGTGCGAGAATGCATAACCGGATTCTTTGAGATGTTAATGGCACTGGTGTTATCACACTTAACTGAAATTGGCTCACTGAAGTTAATGCCAAGATCTTTCAGGGTTTGTTTCATCCATAAGACCTGCGTACAACACGTAGTTGCTGCAATATATTCTGCCTCTGCTGTGGATAAAGAGACTGACTCTTGTTTCTTACCGTGCCATGCAACCAACCTGTCTCCAAGATAAAATGCCCCTCCACTGGTACTCTTTCTGTCATCGACACATCCTGCCCAATCTGCATCTGAATACGCAATAAGGGTGAAGTCCTTACCTTTCGGATACCATAACCCATACTCCATAGTACCCTTCAGATACCGAAGAATCCTCTTCACTGCTGTCACATGAGTCTCCTTGGGACTCGCCTGAAATCGTGCTACCATGCAAACTGCCTGCAAGATATCTGGTCTGGTAGCTGTCAAATACAGTAGGCTCCCAATCATAGATCTGTACATGGTTTGATCAACATCTGGAGATTTGTCATCCTTGCTCAACTTGCAACCTGTCGTCATGGGAGTGCTAACAGGCTTACAATCCTCCATTGTGAACTTTTTTAGCATCTCTTTCACATATTTAACTTGAGAAATAAATATGCCCTTCTCATTTTGATTAACTTGCAGTCCGAGAAAATACGAAAGTTCACCAATCATTGACATTTCAAATTCTTTCTGCATCTTAATTGCTAAATCTTTACACGAATCATCATTGCTGCTGCCAAAGATGATATCATCTACATATACAACAAGGACAATGAGATGGCCATTCGCTGTTTTGACATATAAATTGCTATCCACCATACCTTTTTTAAACCCTTGTTGAGTAAGATAGTTGTCTAGCCTTGCATACCATGCTCTGGGTGCCTGTTTCAAGCCATACAATGCTTTCTTCAACTTGCAGATGAAATTGGGATTATCACCGAGTTGGAAACCATCTGGCTGTTCAATATAGACCTCTTCTTCAAGTTTTCCATTCAAAAATGCTGATTTCACGTCCATTTGATAAACTTTGAAATTCTTGTGAACTGCTAAAGCCAGAAACATTCTTATTGCCTCTAGTCTGGCCACTGGTGCAAAGGTTTCCTCAAAGTCAATACCTTCAACTTGTGCATAGCCTTTACAGACCAATCTTGCTTTATTCCTGACTACCTGTCCATCTTAATTCAATTTGTTTCGAAAAATCCATTTAGTACCGATTATATTTTTATTTGCAGTGTCTTGGTACTAACTCCCGGGTTTTGTTTTTCTCAATCTGATCTAATTCTTCATTTATTGTCGTCATCCAACTTTCATCTTTGCTTGCTTCAACAACATTTTTGGGCTCAATGTTGGATAATAGAGAGTAGTTACTTACTACTCTTCTTCTTGTCTGAACACCAACTGTGGGGTCTCCAATTATTTGCTCTCTAGGATGATTTTTCTGCCAGCTGCCTGTTTTGAATTTCTTGTTTTCTTCCTCTTCTGAATCACTACTTAACTCATCTGAGTCAATTTTTTGTTTCTTTTTCGTTTCCTTTTCATCATCTCCTTCAATAACTTCTTCATAAATTGGGTAGTTTTCTTTATAGCTTCTTTCTTGTTCCCTACCTTCATCAACTTTAACATCGGCACTCTCCACAATTTTCTTTAGCCTCTTGTTGTAGCATGTGTAGGCTTTGCTTTTTGTCGAATAGCCAAGGAAAATACCTTCATCAGCTCTATCTTCAAACTTTCCAAGATTATCTTCAGTTCTTTTGATGTAACACTTGCTTCCAAAAACTTTAAAGTATCTTGTTGTTGCCTTTTTACCGAACCACAGTTCATACGGAGTTTTGCTTTCATGCGTCCTCAACATGCACCTATTTTGGATGTAAACCGTAGTATGGACTGCCTCTTTCCAAAATCTGTCTGCTATTTTGCTCTCAGTCAACATAGTCCGTGCCATTTCCTGCACTGTCCTATTCTTTCTTTCTACCACACCATTCTGTTGAGGTGTCCTTGCTGCTGAAAACTGTCTCCTAATCCCATATTTTTCACAGTACTCTGCAAACTCTTCTGAAATGAACTCTCCTCCTCTATCTGATCTTAAACATTTAATCCTTTTTCCTGTTTGATTCTCAACTTGTTTTTTGAAAATCTTGAACATTTCAAAGGCATCTGATTTAAGCTTCAAAAATAGTACCCATGTCATCCTGGAATAGTCATCTATGCACAACATAAAGTATTTGTCACCATTTATGCTTTGCGTTCTCATGGGTCCACATAAATCAGTATGTATTAGTTCTAAAGGTTTGCTTGTGAAGTACTCTTTTGTTTTAAATGTGGCTCTAGTTTGCTTCCCCTTTTGGCATGAAGCACAAATGCTATTTAATGGTTTACCAATGGTGGGAATATCTCTCACTGCCCTTTTTGAGCTGATTCTTACTAGATTGTCAAAGCTAATATGACCGAGCCTCTTGTGCCACAACCAATTTTCTTCTTCCTGTCCAATCAAGCATGCTCCTTCTGAAGTCTCTGAGAGAGTATACAAGTTGCCAGATGTCCTTGATCCAGTTGCTATCAACTTTCCATAGTTTGTTGTTCTGACTTCACAACCCTGCTTCTTGAAAATTACTTCATGACCTCTGTCACAAATCTGACTTACGCTTAATAAGTTATGCTTCAGACCAATCACAAACAAGACTTCTTTCGACTTGATTTTTCCATCACTGATCTTAACTGATCCTTTGCCAACTATCTTAGCTCCATCATTATTTCCAAATTTTACAGAACCACCTTCATATTTCTGTAACTTTTCAAATTTTTGTTTGTCCCCTGTCATATGACTGGAGCATCCACTATCAAGTATCCATGGTGCAGATTTGTTCTGTGCTTTAAATGTTGTCTGTACAATCAAGGATTCCTTTTCTTCCTTGGGTTGCTCCTTTTGTTTCCACTCTGGTTTGATTGCAGTTTTGGTCACTTGTTTTGACTTTTCTTTGTCAGTAGCCTGTGCCTATTTTTTGAGAAATTTTCTATTTTGTTTCCAACCATTTGGTTGAAATTTTCTTCCCTGATGTTTATTTGCTGCAAATGTACTTCGACAATTTCTTGCAATGTGCCCAAAATTATGACAGTTATAACATTCTACTGCATAATCCATCAATGGTGAAAAAACATTTCTACTGGAAAAGTTCCTTTGTCCTACTTTATACTTGCAATCAGAAATCTTATGTCCATAACCATTGCATTTAAAACAATAACCAGAAAAGGAATGAGTGAACCTGGGTGATGGTCTTTGCCATTTTGTAGTGGGAGCCATAAATCTTCTTCTCCTTTGATGAGTGACTTTGGTGAATCCATCATTGTCAATACTCCTCTCGTGCCTGGCATTATTGCTTTCTTTAGAATGATTCATTTTTTCTTGATCAACCCTGATCTTGTCTTCATTCTTTATGGGTTCTATAGTTATGGCCTTTGATCCATTTGATGATTCTCCTTCGACGAAGCCTAACCCAAATTTGATGCTTGTAGACCTTTGGTTATTTATAATCTTATCCAGCTTCATAGAACTTCCTTCAAGTTTGTGATAGCAAGTCATTTTTTGATTCATCTCTTCTAGCTGTATCCTTAAACCAACAATCTCTTCTTCTAGCTTGTTGCACTCATCTATTTTCATGGTTAATTGTACTTTGATATCTTCAGATATTTTCTTAAATTTGTCTATCTCGTACTTTCAAGTCTGGTTATGATTTCATTGGCATCCTCAAGCTTTCTTGAAGTTTTCTTATTCTTTTTCCTTTCTATACTCAGCTCTTGAAGTGCAGTGACCAACTCACCTTCCAGATCTACTTCAGCCTCAACCTCAAATTTTTTATCACCTTCCTATTTTTCTTCTATTTTTTCTTCTTCGAATGCCATGAAAAGAGCTTCACCTGTTTCTTCTTCAGAATCCTCATCGGAGCTATCTTCTGAAGGACTGACATTCTTGGATATGAAACTTTTCTTCTTGAAGTTGCCTTTTCTAAAATTTGGTTTCTTCTTCCAGTCACTTCTTTCTTGATGTGAACCTTCATCACTTTTGTTTTTCTCATTAAGTGGACATTTAGCTGCAAAGTGTCCAACGCCTCCATAGTTGAAACACTTAAATGGTAGCTTTCCTCTGTATTTTCCTTTTCCCCTTATTAGTTTTCGAACAAAGTTTGCTTTCGTTTCATCTGATGTCTCTTCTTCCTCGGATTCTTGCTTTGCTTTTATATTTTTATGTGCTTTAAAAGTAGCTTCTCTGTCTGTGGGTTTAGTTTTTCCTATTCTCATCTCATATGCAGTCAAAGAACCATGCATCTCATCCATACTAAAAGTATTTAGATCTTTAGCTTCTTCTATTGCTGAAACTTTAGAATCAAATCTTTGGGGAAGAGATCTTAGTACCTTTTTCATGATGACAACATCTTCCATTTCCTCGTCGAGTCCTCTAATCGCATTAATGATTCCATTAACTCTCAACATGTATGCCTCTATGTTCTCATCGTCATTCATCTTTAATGCTTTGAACCGAGCTCGATGCATTTGTAACTTGGCCTCCTTGATCTTGTCGTCTCCTTCATGAATGCTCCTTAGTTTGTCCCACATGTCTTTTGCCATTTTACAACTCATAATCTTTATCAGTTCGTTGTCCACTAAACCGCACATGATAGCATTTTTGGCTTTAGAGTTATTCTCAAACAATTTCTTACCGACAAGCATCGGTTGGAGGAGTGGTGGGTATTGTGTATCCACTGTCTACTGACTCCCAAATGTCGAATCCCAAAGCACACAGATATGTCTGCATCCTGAGTCTCCAAAATGAGTAATTTGTTCCATCAAACAATGGTGCTTTGTTTGAAGAGAATCCTTCACCACCTGCCATTGTCTCACTTCCAAGATCACCTTAGCCGATTAAGCTTGTTCAGGAACTTGGCTCTGATACCAATTGTTAGTCTCACAATGACACTGAGAGGGGGGGTGAATCAGTGTAGCTATTTAAATTCAAATCTACAACTCTTAATACTGAAACAATGAAGATTTAAATCAGATAAAGCAAGTATCACAAGAGAGCATTCCACAACACACGATGTAACGAGGTTCACCAATTTGGCTACTCCTCAAAAATGACTGCTTGGATTACCGTCCAAATCCAGCCTTTGCAAAATACCAATTTTACAATCAATTTACCAACACCAACTGGAAGGAGCACCAACCCCTGATTTATCTGCACCCACAGAAAGGAGCACCAACCCCTAATTTATCTGCACCAACAGAAAGGAGCACCAACCCCTAATTCCAAGCACCTACTTGGACTACAAATTTGAAGCTATAAGATTGACATAAAAATGCCTTCACTTATTCAAGACCCTGACTGGTCTATTGCTAACCCAACCTCTCTCGCTATTCACCAAAATACCACACACACTAAAGGCTCTACTTACTGCACTTTTACGGCTCTCACGACTCTGCTCAACTCTCTCTTACGACACTCTTCCAACCCTCTTCTTGCAACACTTTTTCTCTCTTTCAAAGCACTTTAATTCTCCACGTAGACCTCCTTTTATAACAAAATTCTGATTCTATTTTTAACTTCCATATTTTCACATGCAACTTATTAATAGAAACTTCTATATGTAACTCCTTTATCTCACAATATTCTTTCATGCATCCTATTAATAGTTACGGCTCAAGTTTGGTCTTCGACTGATGACTTTCAGTTTAACCATCGCTCGATGATTACACTCCATAACTGGCCTTGTAACTATCGTTTGACTTTAGTTCACTATTCTTATTTTAGCTGCATGATTTTTCTCTTACCAATCGCACTTCTTAACTCTTCTTATTTTAGCTACATGATTTTCTTCTATAACTGCACCTTAACTCTCACATATCTTATTTTGGTTAGGTTCTCTTCTTAGCTCGCGCCAAAGTGACCTATCACGAAATCGTGACACTTCTGCCTCTTTGTCCTCTTCTCGGCTTTCGCCCGTGAAAACACATGTCACGATATCGTGACACTTTCACCTCCTTGCTACTCTTCTTGGCTTCAACCCACGAAAACACAACATGTCACGATATCGTGACACTTTCACCTCCTTGCTACTCTTCTTGGCTTCAACCCATGAAAACATAACATGTCGCGATATCGCGACACTTTCCCTCCTTGCTACTCTTCTTGCTTCAACTTATGTCACGATATCGTGACACTTTTGCCTTCTTACTTTCTCTCTCCTCCTTAAGTCATCGAAATGCGACATGTCACGAAATCGTGACACTTTCTCTCCTTTGCTCTTTCTCTTGCCTTCGGTTCGTGAAAACCCGACATGTCACGATATCATGACACTTTTTCTCCTTAGCTCTTTCTCTTGCCTTTGGGTCACGAAAACCCGACATGTCGCGATATCGCGACACTTTTTCTCCTTAGCTCTTTCTCTTGCCTTCGGGTCAAACAAACATGTCACGATATCGTGACACTTTTTCTCTTAGACTCTCTCTCTTGCAATATGTCACGAAATCATGACACTTTTTCTTTCGACTCTCTCTCTGCAACATGTCACGAAATCGTGACACTTTTTCGTCCGTACAATCTCTCTTGCAATATGTCATGAAATCGTGACACTTTTTCTTCCGTACAATCTCTCTTGCAATATGTCACGAAATCGTGACACTTTTTCGTCCGTACAATCTCTCTTGCAATATGTCACGAAATCATGACACTTTTTCGTCCGTACAATCTCTCTTGCAATATGTCATGAAATCGTGACACTTTTTCTACTTGCCTTTCTCTTCCAACATGTCACGAAATCGTGACACTTTTGCTTGCTTGCGCTTTCTCTCGAACATGTCACGAAATCATGACAGTTTTCTTGCTTGCGCTTTCTCTCCAACATGTCACGAAATCGATGATACGTTTTCTTGCTTGCGCTTTCTCTCCAACATGTCGCGAAATCGTACTTTTGCTTGCTTTCTCTCCGAACATGTCACGAAATCTGACATTTGCTTCTTCTTTCTCTCCAACATGTCACGAAATCATAAGTTTTCTTCTCCAATTTTTCTATAACATGTCGCGATATCGCGATCAGTTTTTCTTTCTTGCTCAACATGTCGCGATATCGCGACAGTTTTCTTCCTTGTGATTTTCTTTTGATTTTTAGTATATGGGCCACTTCTATCTTTTGGAAAACCACTGTACATACTCTGAAGAACCTCTTAACTCCTGTCCACTGCATCAACCGATCTGTCTGACTGTGTTGACAACAATGACAATACTGTTGCTGCACCTTGCTCATCAACCATATTGCTAAGCTTTTGTTGTTTCTTGAACTCTTGCAAAACTTGGTACTATACCATCTTGCTAGGTTCTTGTATTTTTTAGTTTTGGCAAAACTCGGTACCGCACCATCTTGCTAAGTTGTTGTTCTCTTTGTGTTTGCAAAACTCGGTACTACACCATCTTGCAAACTTGTGTTTATTTCACATCTTGCCTTCTTAGGCATTTATTTTGTTCACCAGAAGAGATTTACTATGCTTTGTAGTTACAGGTACTTGCCCATAGAAAAATTTACTATCAAAAAGCTCAAATTTAGCCTAAATTCATCTTTTCACTAAATTTGCATGGTAGGGTGTGACCCTGATTAGTCACATGGTAGGGTGAAACTGAAGCTGAAGTGCATTTCAACCTCTGAATTTCATTCTCAAAGACTTATAGGAGCTGGAGAATATAGGTAAGCCTATAAAAACCTATCTGTCTGGTTCCAAAAACAACAAGTTTACATTTAAGTTTTACCATATTTTTACTTTCACAAAAGGCCTCAAAATCACTTTAGGATTTCTTACAAAAGGTTTCAAGATTGTTTGGTTCACACATCTACATATGTAGGCTTGCATTTCATGCACCTTAGAGAGCTAAGTAGTTCTATAAGTTGTCTTTTCCTTTTTGCATGTTGCATACCTTGTAGATTTTTGCTTTATAAAAACAAATTGGCATCATTCTCTTTGCACTTCTTGTGTTGCTCTTGCATTTCTCTTATTCCTCCAAAGGTATTTTACTTTTGAAATGGTATTTCCTATTTTCTTAGAGTAGGACACACACTTCATGTTCAGCTTAAATAGTGGTAAGATTAGATTTCATCACCAATCCCCACTCGAGACTAGTGATGTTGGCTTTCATCTCCTTCCACCATCTCACCCCCTACACACCATAGTAGCCCCCATGAGTGGTTTTCTAGACTTCATCACCAGAAAATCCCCTACTCTTGAGAGACCCTCAGAGTAGGAAGGATTAGCAAGCCCCTTTACCACAAGGCTTTTCAAATAATTAGTGGATGCAACTATCATTCTTGTTCATGCCTTAAACGTGAGGGTTAAGCGAAAGCACGGTTGTGCTGGTAGTAGAACATTAGATAGTGTGGCCCCTTCAAGGGTTATTTACTTCCTTAGGTTGTACCTTGAGCCATTACCTCCATTAGAAGCCATTCACTCATTTGTATACAATTACCCCTTGTGTGCCTTTGGGCATAAGAGGAGATTGTCCACAAACACACCTTATTTTAGAATACATCCACCACACCCTATTTCATTTCAGTTTTAGGGTTATTCTAACATCAAAACACACTTTTGCAAAATTTTAGTTGTTCATGCTTGTTTCTTGTTGTATGATTTTATTTCTATTACAAAACACTCAAAAATAGGTTTTAGAACCCACAAAAATAGGTCTCACACTTCTCTAGACATAGATCTAAAACTTTTCTGTTTCTATCATCAGTTTCAGAAATAGTCATAGGGTACCCTACGACCCAAAATAGTCACACCCTACCCTGTGACCCAAATTTATATTTTACAAAAAGGTCTAGTTACTTTTAGAACATCATTTTGATTCTTATTTCACCTTAAATTTGGAAAAAACTAAGGTTTTTAGCCTATTTTCTCCCCCATCAATGGTGGTGGTCACTCGTAGCCAAGCTCGAGAGCAAGCTCACCTTGCAATGGAGGTTGCTCATGCTAATACTTCTCAATTTGAGACATCCCCAATAGAACTCGACATCATCATTGCACTAGATCTTGGACCCCACTCTCGAGGTTAGTCTTAGTTGACTCACACTCCATCCTCTACACTAGATGTCATCCTTGATGTAGATCAGATTCTATTTAACACTTTATCTTCCTCATCTTCTGTCGAGTCGATGCACGAACCAACTACCTTCCTTGGTATCATTTATTTTACACCTAGTGACTTTCAGCCTAAAGTCACCTTCCATGAGGATTCTTCTCCATCCTCCACTCATTCTCCTCATCCATTTCTCCAACAATCATCACAATATTTATTATATGGCAAGGGAAATCTCCTACCTACTTATCTAGATGCCCAATCCCTCACTCAAATGGTAGCCATAGTCTTTGCTACCCCTACTCCACCTAATAATCAAGAAAAATACCCATCAATTGTACCTTTTTCATACTCTATAATCACCACTTTAGGCCTCCCTATTGACCCCTTATTACAACCACTTTCTATCTCCATCCCATCAACGCTGCCTACTTAATTATACTCCACTAACCGACTTCCCAAAGTAGATTTGCTTAACCTTGGCCAGTCTTCTTCTCACATCCCACTTCAAGAATTATCCCACATCCATACACAATTATTTTCTACTACTAGCACTACCCAGGTGCCCACACCTTCACAAAGTTCACAAGGTCCTCAAAATCCACCTACATCTTCTTCCATACCATAACCATCTACACAGATATTTCAACATTACCTCTCGACATCTTCATAGGTAAATCTTTCCATAATTTCACCTGTATCACTATTTTTGAATACCATCTCTGTATCGAGTGAGAAACCACCTACCTTCTTCACATCACCTCCTACATGGACTTCCACCTTACCTACCACATTTCCTTCCCATCCCACGCTTACATCCCAGTATGAGTGGCCTTCCACTTATCAATAAACATTGGTACAAACACCTATTCAATAGGTCAATCAAGACTATGCTCAACATCCATACCACCCTCCCATCTATGAATTTGATCAATAATATCCATAGGCCCCATTTCAATCACAACCACCTACTCTTCACAATATTAATCCACCCCCTCCAGCTTCATCATCTCAACAACCACTTCACCAACAACAACCTCATACACACTCATTAGACCAACACTTACTCCATCAAGAGCAACTTGACCCACAACAACTTCAAAAAAATTTTCTACATCAACAACAACAAACAACAATAGTTGCAATAACAACAACAACAATAGTTACACCAATAACAACAACAACAACAACATCAATTGTCACAACATCTTCAACAACAACAACAAGTCCCTTCTGCATCATCACAACCAAATCTCATCTCATTCTCCATGCAACCACCTACTAAATATCTCTTGTCACCATTCCCACATCATTCCATAGGTGTTCATAACTACTTGTCTATGCAACCCTCTAGGGGATAAATTTCTCTCCCCACACCTACATCATCAACACCTCCCACTAAAATGTAACTCATGAGGGAACAACTCAAGGCTCTAGAGTTATGGACTAGTGGCTATGGGCCACCAAAATCGACTTATAGTCAAATCTACAATGACCCTATCCATCCATCTACAACCCTTCATCAATACCCTCAAAAGTATGAAATGCCTAAATTTGATAAATTCAAGGGTAAAGAGGACCCTCAGGAGCATCTACGTACTTATCGATATGCCTACCACTTGCTTTAGGGTAGTGATGCACTTATGCTTCACATGTTTCCTCTATCTCTTGGTGGTCAAGCTCTTGACTGGTTCAACAATCTGCCTAAACATAGTTTGTTTACTTTTGAATAGTTGGCCAATCAATTTTTGGAACATTTCTCCATTAACATTAAAAGGAAAACATCACTCCTAGACCTCTACAGTCTATGATAATTTGACAATGAGCCTATCAATGAATATGTTGCTAGGTGGCATGGGGTCATTCATGATCTCACATTTCCAATCCCACCCATAGAGTTGGTCAAGATGTTTGCCAAAAGTTGCACCAAACATATCTCTACCACACTCCAAATACAGTAGCATCACTCCTTCGAGGATGCCATTGCTCAAGCCAAAATTATCAAAGATATCAAGGTGCAAGAGGGTGAAATCACACTTTACAAAAAGGTTGATTACATCCCAAATACCCACTTTAGTAAAGGTGGCCAAAATCAAACTCCTCCATGACCACCCTAGGCCAATCAGGTTACGATTGGCTCGACATCTACTTCACTCCTACAACAATCACAACCCTATCACCAGGGAGGTCAACAATCAGGAGCTTCTCCCTTTGCTACTCAAAATCAATATCAAAATCGACAACTACATCAACAATACCCACAATGCAATTGGACTCCTTTATCAGAACCATTACAAAACATCTTCCAAAGGTTGTATGATGTTGGACATATTGCTTTACCAAAAATAAGGCAAGAAGATCCTAATCATATAAAGCCAAAGGACTTCAATGAGAACACCTTTTGTGAGTATCATAGGCAATGTGGGCATGACATCCAAAACTATCATAAATTTCATAGTCGGGTACAAGACCTTATAGACAATGGGGTCATCCACACCAAAAATCCATTGGCCCCTTCAAATCAAAATTTAGGGATCTATAAGATGCCTTTCCTAGACCATAGGCCACCACAGAATACTTCTACCTCTCAACCTACCTCTCGGTAGGTCAATCAGGTCAACAAAAATTTACCTCAGAAGGGTCTCGTGGGTATGATTCATGTCACCACATGCAACCAGTGCTACCCCACTCACCCTATTCATCAGGAACATCGACCCACTATTACCACATCTTCATCACCCACACAAGCCAATCCACCACCATTACCACCTCATGTTGTTACTATTCGTAGTAGCCTCACACACCAACTTTGCACAACTCCTGCTAAGTTATCCATATACGACCTCTTACAACAATCATAGCCTCACCACAAGGCTCTAAATGAGATCCTACAATCAATAGATGTGGAAGCACATGATACCAATACCTTTGTATAGTTTATGGGAAATGTGGAAACATGCATGCAACCATCCATTATCTTTTATGACCATGAGATTACAATTCTTGAAGGAGAGGGCATTGATCCTCCCCTCCACATTCTAGCTAGTATTAATGATACTACTTATAAGCATGTCTTGATCAACATAGAATCTTCTATTAGTATCATCTCCATTATGGCCCTCCAACATCTCAACATTCCACCTACTCACCTCGCTACTCCTACCTTCAATTTGTGAGCATTCGATGGTTCGATGTGCAAAATAGTTGGGTCTATTGTCCTCCCAATCCAAGTTAGTGCCAAGACAATACCCACTCTATGTCATGTCATCGAAGGAGAGATGCAATACAATATCCTCCTTGGATTTCCATGGATTAGGGACATGCAATGCATCCCTTCTACACTTCATCACTACTTGAAATATCTTCACAATGGTCAAGTCCACCACATTGAGGTGGATGATGACCCCTTTTAGTTTTGCAACATGGTCACTCTACCATCCACTTCACCATTTATTTCTTCTCAATTCACACTTGTCTCCATTCATCATGTTGAGTCAAACCTTTCATCCTCATCAGCACTCGACCAATCATTACCACCACTCTTACCTACCCCTCTTTTCACCAACACATCAGTGAAACCCTTTTGGTTTGACCTCATCATCTTCATCACCCACATCTAGTCCATCATCAGAACTACCTTCTTCCTCATACCTTCAACAACATTCACTACCATCTTCTTATTCCACTTCTCTCAGGTTACAACCTCTCACATCTATCACCATTACACCAAACACCCCCATCTTGATCACTCCAATCATTCCCTCCACTCACCCACCAACATTTCTAGATCTCTCTCACACTGATTTGTACCCACATAGCTCTGTATCCCCATATTCTTCATAATTCCCCCAAGCTAATCATCCCATCCTAGCCACTCCATTAGAGTGTCATTCATGGGAACAACGTATCACTCACCTTGACACCCAACTAAATCAGGCCTCATTATCTATTCCACCCCCTTCTTCCATTTTAGTTCCTCCTGAATCACAACCCTCATCCTTATCATCACCTCGAGAATCACCACCATTCACCACATCTCATATTTCAATTTCACTCCCCCTTGAGTCACAACCATCATCTTCTTCTTCATCACACCATGAATCATCACCCAACTAAGAGTATTATGGAATTCCTCATGTGTCTATACTCATGACTACTTCAAGTCCAGGAGAATATGACATACACAATGCTCGCATCTCTCCTCCCAACCTCCAATCTATCCATAACTTTGGTCACCCTCACAATGTCCCTCTCACCATCAGAGTTATCATCCCCTTTGGCCCACCCACCAATAGTACCAACTTCATTTATGGGGGCTTGGATACATTGAATTCCACTTCTGAGCCAAAGCCACCTAAAGATAAGTTTTATAATAATCTTGACTACTTGTCAAATCCAAATTTTATAAAATGTTACTTCCAATGCTTCCATTGGCAAGGGTTTGGTCTAGGTCGCTATGAACAAGGGTCTAGAGATTTCCTTCACCCCCATTATCAATAGCATGGAGATAGGTCTAGTTTAGGTTACCAACATTCAACTCTTCACATCCTAGATGATACCCTTTTATACCCCTCTTGGGATCCACTCAAGGAAGGATATACCATAGACCTCAAACTCGACATTCAAAGCAACACCTCATCATCTCACTCTTCCATAAAAATCCTAGATCATTTCTTTCTTGATTCATCACCATGTGTCATTCCTCCCACTTATGACATCGAGGACCTTATCCAATATTTCCCCACATTATCCCTTACATCACCTCCCATGGATGTCATCCCCATTATACCACACTTTTCCTCACTTTCTCTATCCACCTAATTGCATAATCGACATTACATTTGATCCTCTTTGCACCGACCATGCTCTCCCCCTATCATCCTGCATCCTCATCCCAATCAACCTATGCCTTCCTCTTCTTCCAACACAACAATATTCAAGACACCATCATCTCCTCCCTCCACCATATCGATGAACATGATCTCTATAGATATTTTTACCCCACTTCATTATGATACCCATCCCAATCAAATTATCTATACCAATCCAGATTACATTGACTTCAATCACATTTCTTCCAAACCATCCCCACAAGAGTTCCTTCTTTCCAAGTATTTGCTATATTTAGCTAATGCTCCCTATTCTTCCACCCCTTCATAAGCCCATTGTATCTATAACATCGAGATCACGCATGATGATGAGATTCCTCTCCCTAATGTTGTAGATGACTTACATCTTATTCCTATCCTCGCTCAACTTGAGGATGGGTCACACATGCTTATAGAGGACACTATCGATGTTGACATTGGGGATGATGCATCAAATCCTCATATTGTCAAACTTGGCAAAGGTCTCTCCATCGAAGAGCATGATAGTCTTACAACACTACTCAAGGAATACAAGCACATCTTTGCATGGTCATATACTGATATGCCAGGTTTAGACCCTTCTTTGGTTGTTCATAACCTTACGCTTGATGATAGTGCTAAGCTAATCAAACAAAAACTATGAAAAATGCATCCTACAATTGCATTAATGGTCAAAGAGGAGCTACAAAAACTCCTAGATGTGGGATTCATACAATCGATTGATTACCCTGAATGGGTGTCTAACATGGTCCCCATTCCAAAACCCAAAGGAGGAGTCCAGATATGCACTGAATTTAGAGATCTAAACAAAGCATGTCCTAAAGATAACTTCCCCCTTCCCAACATTGATACGTTAGTTGACTCCACAATAGGTCATGAAATGTTATCCCTCATGGATGGGTTTTTAGGATACAACTAGATCTTGGTCAATCCTGATGATCAACACAAGACATATTTCACTACACCTTGGGGAAATTTTTGCTACAAGGTCATGCCATTCAGCCTTAAGAACATTGGTGCCACTTACCAATGTGCCATGACCTACATTTTTCATGATTATATGCATAAAATTATGGAGGACTATGTAGATGACTTGTTGGCCAAGTCAAAGAAGCATCAAGATCATATTCATGACTTGCACAAGATTTTTGATTACCTCCTTGAGCACAATGTTCACCTCAATCCCAAGAAATGTGTCTTTGGTGTTACCTCAGGCAAGCTCCTTAGATTCATCATTTCTTCCAAAGGTATTGAAGTTGACCCTAACAAGGTCAAGGCTATCATCAATATGCCACCTCCTACCAACCTCAAATAGTTACACAGCTTACAGGGCAAAATTCAATCGATTCATCGATTCATTGCCCAAATTTTTGATAAATGTAAGTCATTCAACCATATCCTATAGAAAGGAGTACCATTTCACTGGGATAGCGAGTGTCAATGAGCCTTCGATGACATCAAGACCTACCTCACCTCACCACCTATTTTATCACCACCTCACCTCGATCTTCCTTTTCATTTGTATATATCCACCATAGATTTTGCATTGGGCACATTGTTGGCCCATAAAAATGAGGCATCCAAAGAACAAGCAATCTATTACATCAGCCACACACTCATCAGTTATGAAACATGGTATGCTTATATGGAGAAACTTTGCCTGGCATTAGTCTTCGCTACCAGGAAATTATGCCACTACATGCTCAATCATACAACCTTTGTCATTGCGCATGATAATCCTCTCAAATACATGATGGGTAGAAGCTATAACAATAGTCAAACAACTAAATGGATCATGCTCCTAACTGAATTTGATCTCGAATTCATTAGTCAAAAATCCATCAAAGGGTAGGTCATCATTGACCATCTTGTAGAGGACCCTTTGCCAACTACTCACCCACTTGTCCTTGACCTTCGAGATGATGTTGTATTTCATACTTCTAAAATAAAACAATAGGTTGAACCTAAGCCTACCATAGATATGACACTCTTTTTTGATGGCTCCCGATGCGAATGAGGGGTCGATGTAGGAGTTGTCTTCATTACATCATAGGGGTACCACTCCCCTTTTCATTCAAATTGAACTTTTTATGCACCAATAATAATGTCGAGTATGAAGCACTCATTCTCGATCTCAAAATGGCACTTGCTATACGTGTTAAGAAAATTCAAATTTGGGGTGACTCCTTGCTTATTATGAATCAAGTCAAAGGTATTTTTCAATGCCGATGTCCTATGCTCAAACAATACAAGGATGTGGCCACTCAATTACTCAACTGGTTTGAGTGGTATGAAATTGAGGCCAACCCATGCTCTACCAATCGCTTTATCGATACTATGGCTTCACTCAGGTCTTTGATACCCGAAGATCCACACAATGAAACCACTAGTGTGCTTGTCCAAATTCTTTCTCAATCATCCATTGCACCACAAACATCCTCTTCTACCACTACCATCAATCTCGTTCAAGTCGAACCTCTAAATCCTTGGTTTTCTTAGGTCAAGGACTACATCAAATTGGGCTTGCTTCCACCTGATTTATCCCAAACAGCCAAGTGTACCTTCAAACAAAGAGCCATACACTTTACTTTGTTGGGGGACATCTTGTATAAACATGGCTATGATGGCATCCTCCTACGATGTCTTGAAGCACAAGAAGCACACCGAGTCATTATGGCTACCCATGATGGAACCTATGGTGGCCACTTTAGTGGTATTGCTATTACCAAGTGTATCCTTTGCATGGGCTATTATTGGCCCACCATGGAGCATGATTGTTGTGCATATGTGAAAAAGTGTGTCAAGTGTCAACAACATGCCAATCTCACTCACCTACCATCATAGGCTCTACAGCCTATCCAATCCACCTGGCCATTCTCTCAATGGGGCTTGGATCTCATTGGGTAAATCACTCCCACTTCCTCAAGTAATCATAAATTCATCATTACCACCACTGAGTACTTTACAAAGTGGGTCGAGGTGATTCCTCTGGTCCAAACCACTGGACCCAAAATTGTTGAGTTCATTACCCAACATATCATATGCCATTTTGGTATTCCTATGAAGCTCATTTTTGATAATGGTACATCATTCAAGAACAAGAATGTACGTGTGTTATGCACTAAATACAACATCCAACATAGCTTCTCTACGCCATACTACCCCCAAGGCAATGGCTAGGCTGAAGCTACAAATAAAATAATCTGTGCCATTCTTCACAAGACCATTGCAGAGTCACATCGTGATTGGCATAACCAAATGCCCCTAGCCCTCTAGGCTTATAGAACAAGCATACAAACCCCAATG
Source organism: Wollemia nobilis (assembly GCA_028583015.1). Lineage (NCBI taxonomy): Eukaryota > Viridiplantae > Streptophyta > Pinopsida > Araucariales > Araucariaceae > Wollemia > Wollemia nobilis. Next base: position 2,440,032 of record JAQPPZ010009575.1, read on the forward strand.
GGGGCAACACCATTCTCCTTGGTTTATGGCACTGAAGCCATCATGCCTCTAGAGCTCAAGATTCCTTCTTTAAAAATTTCTCTGCAAGAATTCATCGATGATAATACAACTCGACAAGCATGATTTGATCAACTTAATCTGCTTGATGAGCATCATACTCATGCTATTGAACACACACATGTTTATCAAGACCACCTTCGATGAGCATATCACAATAAGGTTCACCCATGAGAGTTTCAAATTGGGGATTTAGTCCTCAAAGAAAACCAACAAAACACTAGTCAACCACCTCACCTTCATGATAAGTTTACTCTAAACTAGTTAGGACCTTATGTCATCACTCATAAATATGGTTCTGGTGCCTATTCTCTAGCCAATATCGAAGGCGTGGTGGAGCCTAATCCTCTCAATATCATCCACATTCATGCATTTTACACTTAACCCCTTCCACATTTTACATGTTACTTTCAGCATTTGTTTTATCCCATCTTCTTTCCTCATTCTCTATATTTTCTTCTAGTACCTTGTCAATGTTGTATGGTCATGCTACGAGCGACTACATACCTTTGAATTGGTTCAATATTCTTCTCCTCTCTTTCCTTTCCCTTCTCTTCCTCTTCCTCTTTCTATCCGCTTGCTTTCCATCATCACTTCTACACCTTCCCATCAATCATATGATTGGGGGAGGGGTGTTCCCCTTTTCTCCCAACCCATATTTCACACTTGGGGGAGTTTTATCTCCTCCTAACTACATCTTCCAAAACTAGGGGGAGTTTTCATCTCCCTCTATCACATATTCCACAGATTGTGGACTTCATTTCCTACCACCTCCTCTTTCACAATTGGGGGAGTTTTCCATATTCTATCCCCACTTCCTCTATTTTCTACCTTTTCCTCTAGAATCGTGTCAATGTTGTATGGTCACGCTACGAGCGGCTACATACCTTTGATCCAGTTCAAAATATTCCATTACCGTTCTCCTTCTCTCCTTTACTTTCTTCCTCCATTTCTTCTTTCTCTTCTTTTCCTTGTCCCATCCTTCTCCATTTCCCATATTCTTCACCTACCCCATCATTAGGGTCTCCTATTCACACTTCCTTTTCATCCACTCATCATTACATCACTCTTTCACACACATCACTCATGATTGCTACTGCCACACATTGACATTCATTTCACTTCACATGTACATCCATCCACATCTTTTTTATTTGATCCAGTACATTGGACATCACATTGGGATACATCACCTTGCATTTGTATGTCTCACTTGCTTTGTTCCTATCCAAAAATATATTGGTCATATACTACCATGTATTTTTAGGTATTTTGTTGTGTCATGTCCTCTTGTACATATCATATTACATACATTGTTCGTAGTCATGTTCATATATTTCTTGTACATAGGCCATCCATCGCTTGTATATAGTACCACTTTGAGGAGTTAAAAACACATTTGTTAGCATGACTACCATGGTGTTCGATTCTATTCTTAGTTGCATGGTAATTGAAAGCTTTTATATTGCTCAATCATTCATAGTCAATCAAATTATTGAATCTTGAATATCCTCAGACAATAAAGAGGTAGAAAAAGAAAACAAAAAAATAAGAGGATCAAAAAATAAAGGGGTAGAAAACAAAAGGAAAATCCTCAAGAGTACTATCAAATGCTTGAATCCCAGAGGTCCTCAAGTCCAAAATAACATCATGAGGTGATTTCCATCACCAACAATAGGCTCCAAGAGCCTACTTAGTAGTGGAGTAAGCCTTACAAGTGGTGACACATCTATCACATTAGTGACCTTCTCTTGTATAGATCACTGTGCACTTATGGATGAGCTAGCTAATTTGGCTAGGTTTACAATGGGTTAGTCCAACCTCCCTCAAAATGGATAAATGAACATCATGTGCACACACAGGTCCATGATAGACTTAACCTTAGTTAGGATAGTCAAGATGTCTACAGGATATTGATTGTCTACTAGATAAGTTTGATTCTTCGAACTATGTTGTTTGAGTGTCTAGAAACTCTTTTAAACATCCACCATGCTTGAGAATTAGGAGCGAACAACATCACCACTGATTGTGCCTATAACAAGTGTCTCTTCATCACATTTGTATACTCTCATTCACTACATATTTCACCCATACTTTACATTTTCACTACATATATCTTGTACATTATCATCCATTTGTACACCTCATGTTTGCTTGTTGCATATCATGGTCATTAGGTAATGCGATTATCCATTTATTTTTTATTAATCATCACACTTGAGACAGTCTAGACACAAGGAGGATTGCTATCCATCTTGCTATATTTTTGTGTCCCACATGTACACATGTTATCACATCTTACATTTGTACATCTCCATTTGTGCATATTCACAATCAACTAAGTTAATTTTACCTATCATTCATCATGTATCAAATCACATCATCAATACGCAATCACATGTATTTCAAATTACACACATACATCATTCACATACATACACATCAATCACATCACATACATCATACACATTGTATATACTCACACAAAATCATCATGTATATATATCATATCAAAATAATACAATATACATAATCACATCGCCCGTAGGCTACACAACATATACAATATGCTACACTATGCCTCACTCGACTATCATGTACAAAACCTATGGCTCTCTCACCACACCAAAAATAAAAATACAAAACAATACAATGTAGGCTATCTTAGCTCTGCACCTCACCATGAGTCTCTCCACTCCCCTCTCGTGGGGCAAGAGGCTCCTCAACCCTCCTTGATCCTCCTCTACTGCTCTAACCTAGGGCAACCTCACTTGCCTATGGCCATCTCATAGACTGCACACTCCTACTCTGATGGGATCATGATCCAGACTCGGATGATTTTGGGACCCTAATCCCATGAATCACCAACTGTACCTATAGTCGATGTACCTTCCTCCCCTCCCTATAGAATAAATCCTCCAGGTGATCCTTCACCTAGTGCATCCCACCCATCTCAACTACCATGGCCTCCCTTTGGGCCCTCTCATGGGTAGCCTCCTCTCAAAGTCAAGCCATCTCTACCACCATAGTCTCTCTCTAGGCCCTCTCCTATGCAACCTCCTCTCATAAACATACTACATCAACCACCATGGCCTTCACATGATCCCCATATCTCTTTGCTATCAACACAACTTTATATTGAGTTCACGCTATCTCTTTCTAGGTCATTTTAGCCTCAACCTATAGTAATCTACCCTACAACATATAATTATCCTCATAGGCATGCATCATGTTGCATAGACAGATACTCAAATCCACCCCTGTCATGGTTACATCATTACTCCCCTCAAGGACTACCATCAGATCCTCCCATCCTCCTGTAGGGATCTCACCCCTCTTAACACACTGCTACATCTATCGTAGCACCTCAACATCAGTCTCCTCCTCATTGACATCCTCTACTACATCATTAATCCCCATAGCTACCTAATGGGGTCTACTCACCCCGACACATCTTATATCCTCTAACACCATATCATCATAATGAGGACTACTTGTCTATGAATTAGTAGATCCACCTAAACTTTCTACTCTACCCTTAGCATCTCCGTTGATCCATACCAAACCTCCACCTACCGTGGCCTCTGCATATCTATCAATCACACCTACTCTTGGCTCCTAGATCTAAGTAGCCCACCATGCATCATATCCTAGTGTGGTGCCTGCATCCTCCACATCTAGGATATCTATAATTGCATCCACTATGGGATCTAGAAGCTCCACCACTGGTCATCACCCAAGATCTCCCTTAACCCACCAAATCATGATGGGTGCCTCAAGTACCTCCTATCATAACCCAAACTACCATAACACATGACTAAATGGAAACCACTCTGTCTAGGTGGCCTCCCACCCAATCACCCACCATCCCTACCTCACTCAACATAACTCTCACCTAACCTCATCCCAATCTAGTGCTCCCCTCCATGGTCACTAGATAATATCCTATGACTCCAACCTACTGAATGCACCTCTATAATAAAGAGCCTACCCCTCATGTGGCCTATGCAATCACACCTCCATATCTATCCACCACCACAATGCATAGGGTACATCTATTCCCATAAACTCATGTGCCTTGTAGGGTAGGCCCTCTGGTCTCTCCATAATGATATGCTCCCATCCCCATATCTAGATGAGCAGACCCACTCCCATCATTCATCATCCCACCTATCATACTCCATGCAACTCTCTATAGGCCTACACCAATAAGGTGGATGCCCATGCAAACACATGACTATGCTCTACCACATCACAAATGACTCCCATCAACCTCCATGGGAATCGATAACCTGACATCATGCAACACATGGTTGGCTATCACTATCATAGCCACACAATGTCTCAATGAGATCATCCTCTCATACCAATAGTCCTCATAGTCCACCCCTCCCACAACTCACTCTCACCTCCTCCCATCTATCCCTCAATAGGCACTACAACATGGCCTTTCGTTGACCTCATCCTATGGCTATCACTATCAATCCCTCCACTAGCAATCTGTAGATCTAGAATACATCCTCCAATGTGATCATCATCTCCCCTATTGGGAGATGAAAGGTATTATGATCTGGATCCCATCACTCACATAGAGCCTCTACATATGCATGATCATAATGTATAGTCTTCATCTCCACCAATCCATGCAACCCCACATCTCGCAACCACTACCTATCACCAACACCCAACATATCCTTCAGATCCTCCAACAAAGGATGAAATTGGTGCCTCAAATCAATCTCTAGTACCTATTTCACATAACACTTTTCATTAGTACACAAAACAAAATCACACACACACTTCATCCATGCATCCATACAATCCATTCTATGCCCCTCTAGTGGCATCCAAAAAACAAATTGTATGACCGTACAGTCATGGGGTACCCCATGATCGTACACGATCATAAGGGGCCTTGTAACTATACATATCTTGGTATTTTTGGACACCCATTTCCTCATTTTGCACCCCAATGGCAATATTTTTCACACATTTACTCCCCACACGTGTCAACTCACACTCATACATGCACATAGAAAAACATGCAATAATACACAAACACAAAAAAATAGTATTTTTCGATACCCATTTGGCTAATTTTCCCATACATCACAATACATTTTCACAAAATAATTTAAGAACACACGAAAACAACACAAATGCATTCACACACATGCATCTTAAAAAATGTGCATTTTCCAAACAAAAACAAAAAGAAAAACACTTCACACATGCACACACATCAATGCAATTTCATTTTCCCATGCATACATTTCTACATCTACATTTTTCCCTTTCATTTCATGCATATCTAAAAAGGCCCTAGGGTTCTTTTTAATTTCCTAAAATTCAAATTGCATGGGTTTCAAAGTCCACTTACCAGTACCACTTGCCCTCCATCGAGACCTTGAGCCACATTTCCAACCATCTCATCCTTCATGATCACAATTTGGTAGCACTTCATTTCAATCTCTCTCCTCTCTCTCCTCTCTCACAATTCATAGGTGCACAAATGATGTGCACACCCTATGACCATGCCTTTTATAGTCACATTACATAGTCACATGGTACCCTATGACCCTACATAGTTTCATGGTACCATGCAACCCTTCACAATCACATGGTACCATGCGACCAAGCCCAATCTGCTCCAAAACTTACCTCTCGGTCCCACATACTATTTTTCACCTTTCTAACATGCCCATTCCTCAATTTCTTCCATATTCTTGCCATTTCACCTATTCTTTCACTTCATCAACCACTTTGTCAAGTATTTCATCACTGATTCCATTTCACCTCTCATCACCTCATCACTTGAGGGGGTAGACATCTCACTAAAGTTACTTTACACATGATCAATAACCAAACACTCAATATTGGAAATTGTGTTTGTCCAAGAACCTTTGTCGAAGATCATCTTAAGCCCTCCTTTGCTAGGGCAACTTAAAAGCAAAATTTCTCTTCTCATCAAAAATCTAATCTAAATGAACATTTGATGGACCCAATACCTGAGCCTATAGGTTAATCATGGATTTCCTTCCTTCAGAATGGTAGTCGTAAGACCACTCATGAATGAAGCACCTAATCAAGACCTATCACAAGTTGAATGACTCATCAAATCAAATCAAGCTTAACAAAGCATCAAAGGCAAAGTTTCGAAGACATTCACTCCTTTCACAATTGGGGCATCTTACATTGATCATGATAGTAAGGCAATATTACATCTACTCTCCCAACAACCACCATGGCATGACAAAGGCCATCATCATCCGCAATCATCCATCATCAATTCTTCTTTCTCAAAATCAAATCATCACCTGGTGTCATAAATTTTTGCACTACCCTATGTCTTCACACACTACAGTACAAAAAGGGGTAAATGTAGACACCTAAAAGTTGCACATGGTCACTTACCCTATCTCCATGGTTGATTAAATTGTAAAAGCCATAAAATTGCATTAATTAACCTTAAAACACCTTGCATTTATTAAAAGGGGTATTCATAAGCTCCTTGGGCCACTTAAGCCCTTTCCTACATTTAACCATGGTCCTCATGTGACCACCATCAAAGGCTTAACCTTGGTAAACCTTTACCTTGGATAAAAGTTACTTTATGAATAAAAGTCACTTTATCATTAAAGTGCACTTAAAAGGCTAAACTCATGTTTAATTAACATTAATCATAATTAATATCTAACCTTCCACCTCATCCCCTTGACCTTGGTCTAACCTATGGTCAACCTAATCAAGGTTAACACTAATCCTTGCTCACACATGTGTGCACAACTCATCCAAATGGATATTTAAAATATCCTCTCTCAAGGCATGGGAAGAGGTGAGTCATCTTCCACCTCATCCTCCACATGGGTGAAGGATTCCTTCACATAAAAACCCATCATGAGCCACATTGCACATGAGCCACCTCACAAGGGACACCTCATGAGGGACACCTCATAGGGGACACCTCACCCCCCCTAGCCTCTCCAAAGTTCTATAAATAGTAGTCATTTTCTTCTAAAATCCATCCACCCTCATTTTACATAACAAAACTCTACCAAAATCACATCAGACCATCATCCATCAATCATCCATGATAAATATTCCCTTTGTCCTCTTTTGTGTACTATTTTGATAGGTTTTGATAGGTACAAAAGTGGATCCGGCACCAACCAGGAGTTTCAACTATCATAGAACAACATCATCTTCTACCAAAATAAGAAAAGGATAGCTACAGGTAGAGTCATAGGGTACCCCACGACCCACAATCGATCACACCCTAGGGTGTGACTCTACTTAGATTCCAGCTTAAGTCGATAGCAGGCCACAAAACCCTTCCGATAGGTAACCTTTACTATTTTCTAGCATTTACAATCATTTCCAACAACTTTCATTATGCATTAGATTAGTTTCTTTTGTGTCTTTTATCTTCATCAATACGGGGATTGATCCATGATAGGCCCCCAAATGCACTAACCCCTTTTTGTAGGTCATACAGGTCTTGAGGATAGGTTTGATCAACAATGGCACACTAGCATTAAGCCCACCCAATTTGAGGATCTTTGGAAGACCGATTCAGGGTATTGTCGACTTGTTTATTGAAGAAAAGGGACTTTCATCCCATGAAATCCCACTTTGTAGCCTTCTAAGGTAAAACCATAAAGAAAAGGAGAATCCCTTGTAACCCCTTTTTACTACATATATTATAAAAGACAACATCCCATTTTCCATCATGTTTAAAAGCATTTCTATTCTCCCCACATGTCTTTGATATTATTTGCATGCTCTTGTAATTTTAAAAGCATGATAGAATATGGTTGGCCAATAAGAACCTATTCTTAATATTTTAAATGCATTTTATACCTTAATAGTATCCTCCTGATAAGTCTTCATGGAATTCTCTCAAGACCCATTTTTTATCATCCTTGATACATTTCAAAATAATCCCATCTAAATTAATGAGGCATATAGGTTTATCAGGTATTTTCCTGTTTGGAAATAGCTTATGAGTTCATCAACCCAATCTAATATTTCTAAGGATAGTCTATTCTCCTAAAATGATTTTAGTTCTTGACTACACATTCTATTTTAGCCCTTTTATCCAACTCTTGACATAAAGCCTTACTAGCTTAGTTGGATGGATATCTACATCATATTCCTAGATCTTTGGTATCCATCCTACTCTTTTTTCACCAAGCTCTCCTTGTATTATAAAGTTCTTGACATCAAGATGCACCACATACATCAGAGTCTTTCTTTGGGATGGAAAATGTCTATATTTCTTTAATGATTTCATGACTGCATACACCTGTTTCTCAATGAAGTTATAAATTTCCTTATATTCTTGCATAGTTTGACTTAAGAAGGCAATAAGTCTCTCCTCATTGTCTCCTCCCTTTTGAGTAAGAATTGCAGCATAACTTTATTGTTCACCAACAACGTACAAAATGAAATATTTTGAGTAATATATATTAATGAGCATAGGTGCCTAAGAAATTACCTCTTTGATCTTCTTGAATTATTATTTTCATAGGTTTGTCCACCTAAAATCTATATATTTCTTCAATAATTCAATCATAGGCTTCATTATTTGTGTAGAGTCTACAACAAACTTATGCACAAAGTTTATCTATCCAAAGAAATACAACATCCCTTTATTATTCAATGGAAAAGGAATATCTAATAGGGATGTCACTCTATCTAGTTCAATAGCTAGCCATACCTCTGAAATAACATATCCCAACAATGTTCCTTCCTGGAAAAAAAATATAGATTTATTTGGATACAGGGAAATACCAAACTCTCTACACTTTTCAAAGACCATCCTGATATGCTTGATATGTTTTTCCTTTTTGTGGAAGAATACTATCATATCATCTAGATAAATAACTATCACTTTATTTACAAGTTCTCCAAAATCTAGGTCCATTGCTCTTTGGAAAGTAGCCCCTGCATTGGATAGACTGAAAGGCATTCATTGGTATGCAAAATTTCCCCATTTAGTAGTGAATGCAGTCTTATGTTGATCTTCATCTCTAACCCAAACCTGATTGTAACCAGAAAACCCATCCAATAATGAGAATCTCTTTGCTCCTACTATAGTATGTAGTATTTGATCTATTTGAGGTAGAGGATAATGATATTTCAATGAGGCCATGTTCAAATTCCTAAAATCTACACAGAACCTGATATCCCCATTCTTTTTTTTGACTAGAACTAGGTTAGCAACGCATGTGGAATTTTGATAGGATAAATTTTCTTGGAACTTAGTAGCTTCAGTAACTCTTGATTCATTAGATCTTTTATCTTTGGCTTGAAAAGCCTCTACTTTTTTTAGAAGGGCTTTGAGCCATGTTCAAGTTCAATGGTGTGTTATATTGTTTCCTTATTGTACACCTTGGGGTTTATTATATATCTAGGCTATAATGTCATTAAAATATTTACATAATTCTTGAACTTAATTTACCTCTTCTTCTAAATATTAGGTCCTAAATTTAAGCACTTCTCTATTCTCTATTTGCATTTCCTTGTATTTCTACTTATCAATTTTATCGTATGGCTCAATTCCTGATCACTACTATCAAACAAGCTTTCAAGAGTTATTAGACCTTTTGGTATATAGTTATTCTTGAGTTGGATCAATCCTTCATCCTCTTCATCTTCTAAGGCATGATCACTTGAAGGATTAATATCATGTATTAATAAATATAACACCTGCTCATAATTCTCAAAGATCTACTAGAAAGTGTCTTTATCTAGAACTGAAGGTCTATATATCAGGCTAGCTATCTTTTATTTTTGTATTAAGAAATATAACACCTACTAATTGCCTTCCACAAATGCTAATAAATTAGCATGGGTATTATGCTCCCTAGGAATAGCCTTGATATTCAAAGCTTCAAAATATTCGAATAAATACCACACTTTGTTCCAATAAGCCTTGAGATAATGTTGTTTGTTGATACACTTTTATATGATCTGATTCACTATCAACTCCGAGTCTCCATATATCTGCAAATGTTTGACCCCTAATTTCTCATACTTTCTTAAGCCCAAACAAAGTGCCTCATATTTTTTTATTGTTTGTGTAGCTCCATGCCAACCTATATAAAAAAATATTCTCAATCCTAGTTGGTGAGATTAGTACTATACCTTCCTCAACCCAATTTTTACATCTAGTATGATTGAAGAAGAGTTTTTAGATCTGACTTGTGGGGAAGTCTTGTTTCAAAAAAATAGAGGGTTCAATATTTTTAAATTTCATGATTTATTAGGTTCCAATCCATGTTTCAATCATAGTATTAAAATCCTTTAAAGAAAATTGGTCTTTAGTTTGGATATCCTCTAGAACTTCTTCCATCAGATCTAGCCCTTCAATCTCTTCGGTAATCATATTCACATTATTAGCATGTTTGTTGTCTTCTTCAATCTTCTCAATATGAAAGGAAGAAGGTTTTTCATTGAATATTTTAATCCTTCTACATTTGTATGGAATCTCCATATGTGAGTAATCAAGGGATAAATATCCTCCTATATTGGCTATGAATTCCCTTGAAAGACACATCCTAAAGTAAGGCTCTAGGTCTACCACAACCACTTATTGTATAGCTATAATCTAGGGCATCCTATGCAATACTATAGAAATATCTTTTATCACTTCCACAATATTAATTGGAGTTCCATCTAACTACAATAATCCTAGGCTACTCTTGGTATATTCCATCCCCATAATGTCACATACAAATTTAGGCATCATAGTAGTTGTTGCACTTGAATCTATCAGCACTTGAATCTATCATGCAATTATGCACCACCCATCGTTCCATTTGCAGGGATAAAGAAAATAGAGGAGGCCTATTCTTTTCTATGGTTGGTATTGAGCTAGCCTGAGCTATATTCAACTAAGGATGAGATTTGAATTTATTATTTATTTATTTGAGAGATTCTTCCAGTAAATAAATCTACCCTGAAAGCAAGAATGCATCATACATGCTTGCCTTTGAAGGTATATTTTTTAATTCTTCCACTATATTGAAAATAGGTGTATCAAGTTGTTTATCCTTTTCTTTTTTAGGTGGATCATATCTTCTTCTATACCCTTGGGTCACTTCTATTCTTTGATGCTTGGTTAAATAGGGGTATCTCAATTTATCCCTTGCTTGTTCTTGAGTCTCAACCTCCTTCTGTGCAACCTCACTCCTGCTTGTTTCCATTCCCTATTTTTGAGATGGATTTTGAGGTGTAGTGTCATGGGAATTTCCATTCTTAGCCTAATTTTTTGTTCTTAAAGGTAATTTTAGATGATTAAGTTCATTGGGATCAACTTGGAGGGGCTTTTTGGAACCATTTCTTGCATCCATAGGATTCGATTGTCATGCTACAAGAAATCATTTGAAACCAACGAGCTATTACAGGCTCTGGTCAACCTGCCTCTTCATTCTGATAAACACGAATATTGCTAAAGAAACACTACAGAACGGGTAAGGAAACCCCAGTGGTAAATTATGATAAAACACTGATTACACGCTCCATATTATGATTATACTAGATGTATTAATAATGACCAAGCAAGAAAATAACCATTTGTTATGCCTTATGTAGACCGGTGCCTAGATTCATTGGGTTGTTATAGCAATTTAACAACATATTTGATAGGAACAGAGAGAAGGGAGAAAAGAAAAATTGGCGCTCTTAGACTTATTCGAATATCGTAATAAAACTAAAAGTTGACCAATGAGAGAAATGTACGCAATGCATTCAAATAATGTAACCCATTACGTAGTAACACACCAAACTGATACAAAGAAATAATAGGAAAAAGACCCAGAATTGTATTGATTTAAAATGTCATTACATGCAGAGTAAGCAAGAAGCTTTTAAACTCTGTTTCTCTCAGAAGTTATCAATACAATGAAGATATTATGTTCAAATAATGTAACAAAAATCTCCTACTCTCCTTGTTCCAATTAGGTAATAGAAAAGTCTCCAAATATTTGACTCAATAGTCTGGAAATATTCTCAGCTTCTTGGGTACTTTCCTATCAAAATCCTGCATAGAATGGGGAAGAAAGAAGAATGAATGAGAAAAATAGACATAAAAAGGAGATACAACAACACAAATCTAAAGGGCACTCAAGTATACCTCTTAGCAAAAATGCTATTCTCTAAATGCTTGATGATGATTCTAAACCTGGGCACTTCTTCTTATAGGATGAGTTCTTGAATCTATTATTCTTGGCCTGATCTTGGCCTTACACTTGTCCCTTTCTGGGTTGATCTTCAAAATTGGTACAACTGGCTTCCACTATCCCCTTTTGTTTATGTTGTACACTCTCCTTTGACTTTTTCAAACCGTAGTTTATTTCAACCGGTGATGTTGGTGCTTGGAGGGTCTATTTTTTTACTTGTTCTTCTATTTTTCCTTTTGTTGCTTCTTCTTGTTCCTTTGCTTCAGTTATTATTTTGGAGGTTTCTTCTTCTAGGATAGCCTCAGGTATATCTCTAGAAGGTGAGCTCATTTCCAGCTGTTGACTGTATATTTGAACCTCCTTTCCTTTTCTGCTTTGTTGCAGTCGATTGATCTATTTGTTGATCAGTCTCCAAGCTTCGGTGTCGAAAGTTGCCGCAAACCTTAGCATGTTCATTTCCTGCAGAGTTCTATTTTTCTGTATGCTAATGGAAACTTTACTTTTTTCATATTGGAGGATCAACATTTCTACGGTATTCACCAAGAAAGTGGATTGTCTAGACATCTCTGACTCATCATCTGGATCACAATCAAATTCTTCTATTATATTTTTGAGTAACTCTTCTATATTGGGAGCTTCTAAGAATTCATCTAATGACAATCCAATATCTACCATTTTGTCAGTTGCATCCTCCAATAGACTTGACATCTCAACAACAACATTGATCCATCTTCCTTTGTTTACCCCAAACATGGCTGCTTTTAGGAATTCAATATTGCATTGTACCTTGGTGCCATCATTCATCATTATCTCCTGGCTCTGCATCTCCTCAAAGTTGTCTCCCATTAGATCAAGGGTGGGACGAATGATTTCGAAGTCTTTTTCCCTTTCATGCACCAATGTTTCCATTTCTCGAGCAGTTATTCGAATCACTCTAATCTGTCTAAACATTTCGGTGATCCCTTTGACATGATCTCAAATTTTTATTGACATTTCTCTCTTCATTGTGTTCAGATAGTAAGTATAATTCAGTATTCTTACTATTGAAGGGGGCTATGTTTTTGGGGTGTCTCTTTGCATCAATTCTTCCTTTTGTTGATTTATTAGCGTTTGCATTTCAGCTTTTTCTCTCTTCTCTGCTTCTAATTGGTTCCTTAACTCTGCAATTTTATCAATAATTTGATCCATGGTCTGCTCTTGCATGGCTTTGGAAACCTTAACCATGATGCCTTCTTTCCCCAGCATTGATGTTCCTCCTATTTCCTCATTGACTCTAACAAAAATTGGGTCTAGTAGAACAGGAAGATTCACCTCTGCTATATCAGACACAAATGTTTCTATTCTTGTTTCATCTGCAAACTGTTCTCCTATGGCTCCCATTCCTGCCACTACCTGTAACTCCTGCTCATTGGTGGTAGTAAAGGTATTTTGCTCATCCATTCTCTCCAACAAGACCTTTGTAGAAGGTAAAGATAATTTTGGCTTCTTCTTTTCTGTAGTGGTCATTTCTGTTTGATTCTTTACTCGGTGACCTCGGAACAGACTTCCAAATCCACCTGTTCTTCTCATATTCATCCATATTATAGATGGAATTTTAATCTCCTGGCATTTTATTTTTAGAGAGGTAGGGATGGCCATGGGTGCCAATTTCTTCACACTTGTTACTGCTAATACTTGATCAAAAATGGGAATTATAGCTTGTTCTAGAAGAGAGGACTTCTGAGCAAGTGTGGTTACAATTTCTTTCCCTTTAGCTATGCTCGAGCTTTTGGAAACTTCCTAGGAAGTACTTGGTGCTGCCTCTATTATGAGATGATCATCCCTAGGAGTTCTGACCTATTGCTCTACTATGTCTGTTGTGCTCACAGTGACCTCCATTTGATCAATACCCTATTCTTCTATTAACTCTAATAAAGGGTCTTCCTTGATTGCTTGAGTAGCTCCTGGTAAAATAGGTGCTACAAATTCTACTAAAATTTCTCTAAGCCTTCTCAATTTTGTAGGATAATCATAGGCTTCATGAATCTATGTGTTGCCCCTATCTTTAGGAGGGAATTCATTCCATACAACCTACAAATCTGTTCCTTTTTCCATAGCCTCTAGTAACCTTTCTTCATAAGCATATTTTCGGTGTTGGATTCGAGCATATTCTCATTTTTCCATCATTTTACAGTATATACCCTTTGGGTCATAAAATATCCAAGTTATCTCATCAAAGTCCATGTTGTCTAAATCAAACATTCCTTTGAGCAGTGCAGGGTAGCCAACAAATATGTAGTCCCCAAAGCGACAGGGAACGTTGAGCCAGGGGACTCTACCGTGTTTCTTTACCAATCTCATCTTGGCTTCCTCGGCCACCTGCCTACATAACTCTAGTGCTACTAGGGATAATGGAAAATACATAGGTAACAACTTGGGGGGAATTTTGGCTCCATAGAGCCTAATATAGGTGAACCCTTTGAAGAAAAATAAATCCCCAATCTCCTTTTCTTTGATGAAAGCCCTTACTCCTGGCCCTAGCCTATCAGGGAGTTCACTGGTTAGAGTCCAGTGAATTTCTACCATAAAATGGTCACAGAACCAGCCCATGTGAGTCTGCCCCTCATGTATTCTCCAAAAACTGGTCTAGACATAAGGACTCTTAATGGCTCCTGCTATTTTCTGGGCTTCTTCCCCCAATTGCCCCACTATCAGGTGGATGAAAATTGAGTATTGAGAAAAATAGGGCATCTCTTGCCTTCGTTCAAAAATAGCCTTTTTTAATTTTATCATCTGCTCATGCATTTGGTTACTCAATTCTAGTTCCCATGCATAAATTGGGGTATTATTTGCCCGGTTGCTCTGTGCTACTAAATATAAGACTTTTCTACTTACTACACTGAGATCTTGTACTCCTAGGACAATATTTACCATATCACAAAAATCTTGGACCCATGGTTTAAAAGCAGTTTTCCTAATTGGGAATTCATTAACTACTTTCTCATTTACATCAAACAATGATTTAAAAACCTCTAATCTTGTTAACATTCGAGATTGAAGTTCAATTACCCATCGTATTAACCAGGTGGTAGACTCTGACAAATTGAAAACTTGCTTGATGTGCTTGGCCTTGATACTGAACACCGATCGATCTTTATTATCTTGAAATGTTCTAGTCCTCTCGTCGTATGCCACTGCTAACCATGCCATCAAGTCTGAGGAGAAGTAAACCTTCGAACATATCAACTTCCTAAGGTTGTTGGTCCATCTGTTACTTTTGGGGAAACCCTTGTACTGTAACCTCCTGGCTTTATGAAATAGGTCAACCATTATCCAAGGGGTTCTGTAATCACTCTCCATCACATGAGCAAAACTCTTGATACATGTATTTTTGATCTCGTACTACTATGCTAGAGTAGGTTTCTTATCAGCTCCACACTTTTGGGCAAAGTCATACATTGTGCTACCAAGTACAGGTGGTCCAAAAATCTCAGAGTATGGTGACCGATCTGTAATGAATTTTACCACCTCTCTAGTGTCTTCGAGCACAAAAGCGTCTCCCCAGGATGCCATTGTGCTCATAGTTAATTTGGTTTATCTAAAATGAAAAGCTTGAACCTCTTTTCTCTCTACACTTCTTGTGTATCAGTTTCTACTCAAGATTACCAAGGTGGTAAGATCGCTTGATTTCGTAAGCTCAAATACTAGGTGGTGGAATGAGTTCAATATTTTTGCATGACTTGTCATTAATACTGTGTTACCAACTACTTTTTAAAATTGGCCAATGGAGATCTGCCAACATGTCTTCTTCTGAAGTTGAGCCTTTATGGTGGGTAGTGTCTTTCATTCTATGTGTCCATGGGTTCTTTGGTTTGTGTACCTACAATCATTTATATTTTTGCTATTGGTCATCGAAACTTCTTCTTCTTGACGTGGAAATATGACGTGTGGTAGTGGTGGCCCCTTTTTTAAACATCATGCCACCTAGGCCCTGGGTGATAATTAAATCTTTGGGATCAATTACACTTTTAATTGGGCAGCAATCATCCTGGGGATCCTTCATAAGATTTGATTCTTGATGTGAGTGCCTATCATCATCCTTGATATCTATTGGAAGGGATGTGCCTTATAAGTTTGTTCTGAATACTTCCCATCCTGCAAGGATGTTAGCTTCCAAAATATCAAGGGCAAAGGTTAGGGATGATCAAGATTTTAAATTAAATTGATATTTCAAACTTGATTTAACACTGGTTATTAAAATATTAATCAAGAACTTATTAACCAAGTTTAAAACATAGTCTTTGACATTGGATTACCTTGCTAGTGGCTTACCGTTAGATCGGATGTTCGACCAAGCGCAGTCATCCGATCATTTACACATACCTTAGGCTACCTTGATTAATGCTCGGGCCTTAATTACCTTTGATAACCATGAACGAGCGCAACCGTTCGATCAGATTGGGTATGACCGCAACCCTTGATTTCATTTGTACCATCGGATCTACTATAGGGTATCCTTAATTAAATGGTGGTCATTAGATCTTGGTGGGTTAAAGCGTAGCCATTGATCTCCCTTTAGTTCCCAATTGCTTTTTACCGAAGCACTACCATTGGATTTGGCCCTGAGTGTTCACAATCATCGATTGATTTTGATTTTGACTTATCAACCCTTTATTGCCTTGATTAAGTCATGACCATCAGATCTTCGAAGGGTTAAACACATCCATCGATTTTAGTAGCTTAGATTAACTCTTTGGATGAATCATGGTCATCAGATTGACTTTAATTAAAACGTGACCATCGATCTGTATTAGTCATTTGTCTAAAGGAAATCTCATCTTAACCTTTGAGCAACTATCTTATGCATGGGACCGTTAGATCTGTTAGGCCTAGCCACGATCATTGGATCTGATTGGACTTAGGGTCGCTTTGTCTTCAGATTTAGGTGGGAATCTCTTAATGTTTGACCATCTTGATACGTGCACCACCGTTGGATCATTTTTGGTTATGGCATATCCATAGATATTTTGCAACCTGTAGGGTTAGATAACCTAAAAAAAACATGCTTCAAATTTTTTGTAAATCATGATTAACCAAAAAGGGGGTGATTAATAACGTATTAGAACCCTTTTTAAACATGATTAATTAAGGTTAATCAAAATTTGACTTGGTCTTACCGATAAGTTTTACCTTTATTTTCTTGAAGTGGGTGCTACCATTGGATCCTCTCGAGAGGGAGCGCAACCATTGATTTTATTAGGATCTATGCATGTTTTAACATAATATCGATCTTCTTTGGTAGCTCGTGGTAAATGCGCATCCATCGGATTTAAAGGTGAATTGGGCACAACCGTTGGATCCTTTGCTTCTATTCCTTTGTTTGGACTTTGACTTGGGTGCTACCGTCAGATCTTGATGAGGATTTAGCACAGCCATTAATCTCTTTTACCTATGGGGTTAGTTTCAAAACAAACGTAACCATTGGATTAAAACATAAGTTTATCACTGCCCTTGGATATTTTAAAGCAATTTAACATTTAATCAAGGTTTTCAACATTAAACTTAGGCTTTCAGGCCCTTAGAACATGATATTTTACATTTGGACTTGCCGAATAAGGTGCATCCATTGGATCTTCATCTGGATGGAGCACTACCATCGGATCTACCCGGTTAATCATAGGAGCGCATGTTCAAAATATTAACCATAAGTTTAATACCTTAGGCTAAGCCCTTCCATTAAAACATTTCTTTTGACCCGGTTGACTTATCTATCGAAAAGGGGTACGCACCCTTAGAATTTTAATTAAGGCTTTGGGCATTACACTTAGGCTTTTGGGTTTTTTAGATCATGGCATTTTTAATTAACCCTTGATTTATCTCTTTAGGATTTGGGGATTTTATTTATTTTGACTTAAGTTTGAAAATGATCCTGAAAGACTAAACCTTGCCTTTTAATAATTGGGTTTATTTAGAGGTTGACCTTTATGATAAATGAAATTATATCTTGATCCTTGTAAGCTTTTTAGGGTAAACCAATTTTTTAAAAGTGCATACATATTAGCTAAGGTTAGACTCATCCATCAACTTATGAAAAATTAACTTCTCAAATAAGATGCAATAGGGACCAACAATGCTTATTATTTTGATGAAACCAAAAATTTTAAAATTGGGGGTTTCAAAAGTTGAGTCAAATTTGGCTCCAACATAGGCTCTGACTAGGACAATGTGCTGAAAACATGAGGCACTTGAGAATTACAGAATCTCCTGGTTTTATTGCAATTTTGGACAAAAATTCAAATCATCAAGACTGATAAGCAAAGCTTTGAAAAACAAAACATAACAATTTTTAAACTGAAAAACTATACAAACAATAGGATATCAAAGCAATAGAGTATAAAAACTGTAATTCCTTTTATTCAATTTGGAAACTAAGGTCAAAATTTTAGAAACAGATGAGTTTTTTAGATATATTGTCATGTTTGTTTCAGCTAAGTCATAAGATATGAGTACACAAAATTTGTCAAAGCTATTTGTTCCATCATGCTTTAGCCCATGTGTGTGTTTGTGCATTCATTTTGATTTCTAAGTCTTCCAAAACTTTGCCATATCTAAGAAAAATAGTTAAGCCTAATATATGATTTCACTCTTAAAAAATTTCACCATTCTGTAGGGCTCCACTACCAGTCAAGCGTCTATAGCCTCGGTGGAGTTGCTTCTAATCCCATCCGGTTTTACCCTACTGCCAGTCAAGCGTCTATAGCCCCGATAGAGGTTTTCCAAGATATCTCAGGCAGTGACTCAATTTAATTTATTTTTTATTTTTCTTTCTCATTTGAGAAGTATTTGATATAAGCAAATTGTGCAAAGAGTATGCCTGAGTTGAGGATTAGTTTCTGGCTAAAAAGGATGAGTGTAATGATTTTTAGCTCAACCACCCTCTCAAAGATAACTTGTTTCTTTAGACCTTGAAGTCACCTTAAGTATCATTTGTAATGTGAGGCTTTGACATGGTGTTTCAATCAACTCTGATTTCATTCTATTTTATCTCATATCAAATAACCATTGCATAAACACTCATATTTGAAAAATTGTAAATCTCATCAAAGTCTAAAAATAAATCTCCTTTCTTCTTATTGTTTTTGGAGGAATCAACAGTAATGTATACTCATCAAACTAAGAATACCATGTGCAACAGTAAACTCAGAATTATACTAACAATAAAAGAAAAGTTTAACTAGCAAACAAAATAACAACAAAATTCATCACTCTATTTTTGGGATTTTTGTTTTTCCATTTTTTTTATATTTTTTTATTTTCACCTTCAACAAGGATTGTACATTTTGAGGTGTTGGCCATTAATAGGGATAGCCATTAGTTCTCCCTACAAATTCTACAACTTGTAAGTATTCTGCCCTATAACATGGGCTATCTGGTATGGACCAATCCATTTAGGTTCAAATTTACCCTTTTCACCATGCTTATCATTTTTAGGATCCCAATAGATGACTATATCTCCTTCAAAAAAGGAGTACCCTTGGCTTTCTTATTAAACAATTTCATGGTTTTCTGAATTTGTTCCATCATTCTATTAAGGGTCTCTCTTCTTTGTTCTTCTAATAGGACAATTTGGTCAAGCCTTCTCTATAAGGGATTGGGGTCTTCATGGTCTTGCAACAAGAGGGAAAGTGCCAATTTTTCTATTCTTGAAGGTAATAAGGCTTTCTCTCCATATACCATCTCATAGGGGGTCCTTCCTATATTTCTTTTAATAGACAACCTATCAACCCATAGAGCAAATTTAAGTTCATTATCCCATCCCCTTTTGTTCTTACCCAATGATCTTTTTATTCTAGTTATTACATTTTTATTTGATGACTCAACAAGACCATTTCCTTGGGGGTAATAATTAGTAGAATGGGATAGTTCAATTCCATATTCAACACAAAAATCTATCATTTCATATGAAACAAAATATTATGCATTATATGTTACCAATTTTTGAGGAACTCCAAACCTGGTTAGAATATTTTCTTCCAAGAATTTGATGATGGTGGTAGTTGTGGATGTTCTTAGAGGTGCAGCTTCTACCCACTTTGTAAAGTAATCTATTGCAGTTATGATCCACTTGTGTTGGCCAGATGAATTAGGCTTGATCTCTCCAATTAAATCAATGCCCCATTGGGTGAATGGTGCTTCAATGATTACTGGCTTGAGAGGCATGGTTGTCGACTGCTTCTTTCCTACAAAAACCTAGCAGTTATGATAGTTCCTAACATATTTATATACATATTTAAAAATGGAAGGCCAATAATATCCTGCTCTCATTATTTTATTAGTTGTGGCTTTTGGAGAAAAATGTCCTCCACATAAACCATTATGAAACTCATTAATTATTTTTGGGACTTCATTTTCATATAAACAGACTAATAACACTCCATCAGGGTGTTTCCAGTAGAGCACACCATCCTGTATATAATATTTTTGGGCTTGAAGCTTGACTGACCTCATTCTATTTGTTGACATATCTTTAGGGAATGACAGGGTTTGTAAGTATGACAAAATTTCCTCATACCATTTGCATTCGGTATTATTGATTCTTCTGACATCATATGCTTCATCTATTGTGATAACATTATCAAATCCTTCTTCTTCTTTGTTGGCCAATAGTTTAGCCAAACCTTACCCTTTGACAGTTTTAACTATTTTGAATTCAACATCATACTGCAGAAGCTTTACCATCCATCTTGTTGGTCTTCCTAATGGCTTTGATTGAGAAAAAATATCTTTTATTGCTATAAAAGGGATACAACAATAAACTTTATTTGAGCCAAATATACCTTTGAAGTGTTCTAAATATTGGATGACTGCATAAGCATGTTTTTCTAGCAAGGTGTATTTAAGATGTGCTCCTTTCAGACCTGAACTCATGAAGGCTATTGGCCTTTCATTATTTTCATCATATTTCTATGAAAGAACTGCAACAATGGAGTGTTCGGATGCATAAGAGTAGATATTAAAATATTTTGCATAATCAGGGCAGCTTAGGGCTGGAGTGGTTGATATGGCTTCTTTGATCTTGTTAAATGCTTCCATATTCTCTACTATCCATTTTATTTCTCCAGTTTTCTTAACCATGTCATTTATAGGTTTGGTCATCTCTGCAAAATTTGGAACAAATATTCTAACAAAATTTATCTTGCCAAAGAAAGACCTAACTCCTTTTAAGTTCTTGGGAGGAGGAATTTTAGAAATAGCTTCTATTCTTTCTGGATCAATGCTTATTCCTTTTTCTGAAACTATATGACCTAATAATTTTCCTTGAGTTGTCCCGAATATGCATTTCTTGGGATTCAAAGATATTCCAAATTCTTTGCAGTGAGCAAAAACTGCAGCTAAATGTTCTAAGTGGTCTTCTGGATTTTTAGAAAAAACTGTAATATCATCTAAGTAAACAACCACTATTTTGAACATTAATCCTTTAAAGGCAAAGTCCATTGCTCTCTGAAAAGTAGCACCTGCATTCATCAATCCAAAAGGTATCCTTAAATATTCAAATGTGCCCCATGGTGTTGTGAAGGTTGTCTTATGTCTGTCTTCAGGATTAATCTGGATTTGATTGTATCCAGAAAAACCATCCAACAGGGACAATCTGGATGAACCTACTACTGCTTGTAGCAGTTGTTCCATATTAGGCAATGGGTAATTGTCTTTTAATGAACTTTTGTTTAAATTTTTGAAGTCAACACAGAGTCTAATATCACCATTCTTTTTCCTAACTGGTACTAAGTTGGATATCCAAGAAGAAAATCTTACCTTTCTAATTATTTTGGAATCCAACAATTTTTGTACCTCTTTTTGCATTATTGGGTGCAGAGTCGGGTTATATTTCCTCTATTTTTGTCTGAATGGCTTGGAATCTTCCTTCAAGGGTATTATGTGTGTCATTACATCTATCTTGAAGGTTTTTAAGTCTTCATAAGTCCAAGCAAAATGTTCCTTATTTTTCTTTAAGAAACTGATGTATCCAGCCTTTTCTTTAGCTAGCAAAGTTGTGTCTATCTTGACTATTTTGGGTTCTTTCATTGAACCAATGTTAATATTTTTAGGTATCACTTCTTTAAGTAAAGGCTTGTAAGCTTTGTCAAAATCATCAAATAAACTTTCTAGGGAAACCAGTCCTTTGGGTATTCTATTTGTTTTCAGTTGGATTACTTCTACTGGTTCACCTATCTGGTCTTTTAGCTGATCTTCATATTTTTCATCACAAATTATGTCTGCATATTGATTTTGTAGAGTCATGAAATCTCTAATGTCTACATCATCTTGAAAAACTTGTAGGTAAACTATGTTATCTGGCACAGAAGGCTTATAAACTGAAATGGTTGGGAATCTATCCATATATTATGTGGTTATGTCTGGATGATCTAAGCCTGAGGTATTTACAGCTAAAAGATCTACAACATGATTTTGTTCTCTTGGAATAAAAGAAATATTGAAGGCTAAAAACTTTTCAATTTCTTCTAATACTGCATTCTTATATTGTTTTAACCTAGGATGCTTGGTCTGATATTTTCCTTTGATTTGTTGTATAATCAATTATGCATCCCCTATTACAATTAAGTAATTAATGCCTAGTTCTTTTGCTTTCCTCAATCCTAACAATAAGGCTTCATATTCAGCTACATTATTTGTGCAAGGGAATTCTAGTCTGTAAGGAATACCAAGGTAATTTCCTTTTACATCAGTCAAATTAATTCCTGCACCTGCTCCAGATTGGGATTTAGCTCCATCAAAAGACATAGTCCACATTTCTTGAGTTAAAACTCTATCTGATTCGGCATCCACCAATTTCATAACTTGTGGGTCCATGTTCTTTGCTTCTGGTACTTCTGCTAGGAATGGGTTATGCCATATTGAATAAACTCCCATCCCTCTTTCTTCTATAGAATTTACCAAGTTTACCATTGTTTCATCTATTTTAATCAATTCTACAGATTATTTATTGAATGGTTCTCTACGCAGAGTCACATTTTCCTTGTCTGACATTGGGATGGTTGCATAAGACCAATCCAGTTGAATTGAACCTCCTAGTTGTTCAGCCCAATGTCTGCTTAGTAATAATGAGAAAAATGGGTCAACATCCACTACAACAACGTCCATTACTATGCCCTTTTTAGGGTGTTGATCTAAGAAAACCAATAACCCAGTTATCACCCCTACACAAGGCACTTGTCTGTTGTCCATGACTGAAATAGGGGCAGAATCTCTAGTACATATTAACCCCATTTGATCAGCTATCATTTTGGGCATAATGTTATGAGAAGCTCCACTGTCTAACATACAGTTGTGGATAACATACCTTTCTCCTTCATCTGAATTATACCTTAGTGATACATAGAAGGGTCTAACAGAAGAGGGTGACCTTGTGTCATGTTGATCTTTCCTAGCAGCATGACATGTTGGGTCTTCTTTTTGTTCAACTAACCCGAATGCTCTGCAGACTTGTTCTCTATATTGTTGTACTTTCATAAGTTCACCAAATGTGATGTTGACCTTTTGTTTGTTGAGTTTTGTCCCAACATCAAATTCAATATTTTTAATGTCCAATGGTTTGTTGCTTTCTTCTTTGAGTGCTTCCTCCTCTACTTCAATAATCTCAGGGATTATTCTTTTAGGGGTTTTATCAACTCTCTCTCTATTAGCACTTTTGTTGATGAAAGGTTGCTTCTTGATTTCACTAGTGGGAGTTGTTCCTGTCCTTTCAGGGATTATTCTATTCCTTAAATTTAGAACATGGGTTGCTTCCAATTCTTCCACTTCTTGAACAGTAGGAGTTATCTTACCTTGTTTCATCTTGTCATATCTTGACTCATGTGATTTTTGCAAGATTTTGGTACCTTCCGCTACAAGAATTTGAGGATAATGATTTGAAGCATATTTTTCCATATTTTCTTCAAACAACCTTTCTCTGGACTCATCTTCTAGAGACCAACAAGCATTAATTCTTATATCCTCCTCTGAATCATCATGTAAATCTACATTGTGCTGATCACTTAGATGTATTCCACATGCATCAGGGTTATGAGGTGCATCACAAGTAGAGCAATAATAAGGAAATCCTTCTGCTATATTAATAGATGGTATAGGATTGGGAACATTATTTTGATCTCTATCAGAGTCTCTATTTTTCTAGTTATTGTTTCCATTATTCCTATTCCTATTTCCTTCTTCAGGGCCATTATTGTTTCCCCAATTTTTGTTGAAATTTTTCTTAAAGGGTGGGCGATTATCAACATGTGGTCATTCTGCTTGTGATGTCTCATCATTATTACCATTATTTCTTTCAATTCTTGCTAACCTGTTGCTCATAGTGTTGAACATCTCAGTCATTTGATTTGTTAGTTTTTCCATTGGATCTATTTCAGTTCTCCTTTGTAAATCAAATGCTACCCTTTTGGGCTTTCTTTCAGGTATGTTAGCTTCTAGAGAGTAAGGCTTCATCTTACCACTATCCAACATGTTTCTTTCTATATCTATTACTTTTTCCATGCATTCATCTATAGTGTTAGCTTGTTCTTGCCTTAACTCATAATTAAATTCTCCTTGGAAAGCATTTTTATAAAAGCATATTGACTGAATGTCACTAGGTCTAAGGTTGGTAGGGATTTTATTTCTGGTTTTTGAAAACCTTCTATTAAAGTCACTAACAACCTCATTTTCCTTTTTCTTCATAGTGGCTAACTCAGTTAACAAGGATTGTTCATTTTTTCTCTCTCCAAATTTCTTTAAGAACACAACTTCCATCTTGGTGAAATCTGGGATATCATTATCTAGAAGAGAATTGAACCATTCTCTAGCATATTTTTCTAAAGTTTGTAAAAATAGTCTTAAGACTACATCCTCATGTTCAACCTCTAGACTATCCATTGCATACATAAAACTTTTGATGTGATCTTCTCTAGTTATTGCATTATTTCCTAGGAATTTTGGAAGGTATTTATGAGATTTACTAGGTAAGGCATTCAAATTTGTAGGTAACACAAAGGGTCTATATCTATTGGTCCTCCATAAATGGACATTAGCCTGATTTTGTTGATTTGTCTGATTTTTTTGAGCCATTGTTATCATAGGTTTTAAATTTCTAGCAATAATGCCTACAAGAATATGAGTTTGGGTCGCCTGAGTATGATCTAAAGAACAAAATACAGAGCTAGGGAACTGAGATGATCCTAACGTATTTTCAAAAGAAACATTCAATATTTCATCTACAACAATACTATCTTGTCTTCTATCTTTCCTTACGTACCTCTTACCACTAGAATTATTATAAGTAGTATTCTTAAAAAGTGGAGTTTTCTTATTATGTATAAATACCTCTGGATTCTCGAGTTCCGAGAATAGCTCCTTACCGCTTCTCTTGGTGTGTGCCAGCACGTTCTGCTCTTTCCTTTTTTATTTTTATCTTCTAGGTTCATTCAGACAGAGTCACCAGCATCGGGGTGCAGAAAGAACAACATATGCTTTATCAAGAATGCTTGATATTAACACTCAGCCTCACAAGAGACGGTTCTTGGGATAATTCAAGAAAATCAAGAAACTAAGATTTTTCAAGAAAATAAAGAAACGTAAAATAAAACTTTGAAATTGAAAACCATGGGTAAAATAAAGAACGTACAGATCATAGAAAATCAAAGCATTAGTTCTTTATTCCTATTGGTTGCTCATTTCAAAATAATGTCATTGTTTAAGCCAAAGTTAAGAATTTAAAAACTCTTCCCCGACAACGGTGCCAAAAAATTGTTGGAACCATTTCTTGCATCCATAGGATTCGATTGTCATGCTACAAGAAATCATTTGAAACCAATGAGCTATTACAGGCTCTGGTCAACTTGCCTCTTTATTCTGATAAACATGAATATTGCTAAAGAAAAACTACAGAATGGGTAAGGAAACCCCAATGGTAAATTATGATAAAACATTGATTACACGCTCCATATTATGATTATACTAGATGTATTAATAATGACCAAGCAAGAAAATAACCATTTGTTATGCCTTATGTAGACCGGTGCCTAGATTCATTGGGTTGTTATAGCAATTTAACAACATATTTGATAGGAACAGAGAGAAGGGAGAAAAGAAAAATTGGTGCTCTTAGACTTATTCGAATATCGTAATAAAACTAAAAGTTGACCAATGAGAGAAACGTACGCAATGCATTCAAATAATGTAACCCATTACGTAGTAACACACCAAACTGATACAAAGAAATAATAGGAAAAAGACCCAAAATTGTATTGATTTAAAATGTCATTACATGCAGAGTAAGCAAGAAGCTTTTAAACTCTGTTTCTCTCAAAAGTTATCAATACAATGAAGATATTCTGTTCAAATAATGTAACAGAAATCTCCTACTCTCCTTGTTCCAATTAGGTAACAAAAAAGTCTCCAAATATTTGACTCAATAGTCTGGAAATATTCTCAGCTTCTTGGGTACTTTCCTATCAAAATCCTGCACAAAATGGGGAAGAAAGAAGAATAAATGAGAAAAATAGACACAGAAAGGAGATACAACAACACAACTCTAAAGGGCACTCAAGTATACCTCTTAGAAAAATGCTATTCTCTAAATGCTTGATGATGATTCTGAACCTGGGCACTTCTTCTTATAGGCTGGGTTCTTGAATCTGTTATTCTTGGCCTGATCTTGGCCTTACACTTGTCCCTTTCTGGGTTGATCTTCAAAATTGGTACAACTGGCTTCCACTATCCCCTTTTGTTTATGTTGTACACTCTCCTTTGACTTTTTCAAACCACAGTTTATTTCAACCGGTGATGTTGGTGCTTGGAGGGTCTGTTTTTTTCACTTGTTCTTCTATTTTTCCTTTTGCTGCTTCTTCTTGTTCCTTTGCTTCAGTTATTGTTTTGGAGGTTTCTTCTTCTAGGATAGCCTCAGGTATATCTCTAGAAGGTGAGCTCATTTCCAGCTGTTGATTGCATATTTGAACCTCCTTTCCTTTTCTGCTTTGTTGCAGTCGATTGATCTGTTTGTCGATCAGTCTCCAAGCTTCGATGTCGAAAGTTGTCGCAAACCTTAGCATGTTCATTTCCTGTAGAGTTCTATTTTTCTGTATGCTAATGGAAACTTTGCTCTTTTCATATTGGAGGATCAACATTTCTATGGTATTCACCAAGAAAGTGGATTGTCTAGACATCTTTGACTCATCATCTAGATCACAATCAAATTCTTCTATTATATTTTTGAGTAACTCTTCTATACTGGGAGCTTCTAAGAATTCATCTAATGACAATCCAATATCTACCATTTTTTCAGTTGCATCCTCCAATAGACTTGACATCTCAGCAACAACATTGATCCATCTTCCTTTGTTCACCCCAAACATGGCTGCTTTTA
This sequence comes from Wollemia nobilis, assembly GCA_028583015.1. NCBI lineage: Eukaryota > Viridiplantae > Streptophyta > Pinopsida > Araucariales > Araucariaceae > Wollemia > Wollemia nobilis. Next base: position 2,467,668 of record JAQPPZ010009575.1, read on the forward strand.
GGAATTCAATATTGCACTGTACCTTGGTGCCATCATTCATCATTATCTCCTGGCTCTGCATCTCCTCAAAGTTGTCTCCCATTAGATCAAGGGTGGGATGAATGATTTCAAAGTCTTTTTCCCTTTCATGCACCAATGTTTCCATTTCTCGAGCAGTTATTCGAATCACTCTAATCTGTCTAAACATTTCGGTGATCCCTTTGACATGATCTCAAATTTTTATTGATATTTCTCTCTTCATTGTGTTCAGATAGTAAGTATAATTCAATATTCTTACTACTGAAGGGGGCTGTGTTTTTGGGGTGTCTCTTTGCATCAATTCTTCCTTTTGTTGATTTATTAGTATTTGCATTTCAACTTTTTCTCTCTTCTCTGCTTCTAATTGGTTCCTTAACTCTACAATTTTATCAAGGAGTTGATCCATGGTCTGCTCTTGCATGGCTTTGGCAACCTTAACCATGATGCCTTCTTTCCCCAACAGTGATGTTCCTCCTATTTCCTCATTGAATCTAACAACAATTGGGTCTGGTAGAATAGGAAGATTCACCTCTGCTATATCAGACACAGATGTTTCTATTCTTGTTTCATCTACAAACTGTTCTCCTATGGCTCCCATTCCTGCCACTACCTGTAACTCCTGCTCATTGGTGGTAGTAAAGGTATTTTGCTCATCCGTTCTCTCCAACAAGACCTTTGTAGAAGGTAAAGATAATTTTGGCTTCTTCTTTTCTATAGTGGTCATTTCTATTTGATTCTTTACTCGGTGACCTCGAAACAGACTTCCAAATCCACCTGTTCTTCTCATATTCATCCGTATTACAGATGGAATTTTAATCTCCTGGCCTTTTATTTTTAGAGAGGTAGGGATGGCCATGGGTGCCAATTTCTTCACACTTGTTACTACTAATACTTGATCAAAAATGGGAATTATAGCTTGTTCTAGAAGAGAGGACTTCTGAGCAAGTGTGGTTACAATTTCTTTCCCTTTAGCTATGCTCGAGATTTTGGAAACTTCCTGGGAAGTGCTTGGTGCTGCCTCTATTCTAAGATGATCATCCCCAGGAGTTCTGACCTATTGCTCTACTATGTCTGTTGTGCTCACAGTGACCTCCATTTGATCAATACCCTGTTCTTCTATTAACTCTAATAAAGGGTCTTCCTTGATTGCTTGAGTAGCTCCTAGTAAAATAGGTGCTACAGATTCTACTAAAATTTCTCTAAGCCTTCTCAATTCTATAGGATAATCATAGGCTTCATGAATCTGTGTGTTGCCCCTATATTTAGGAGGGAATTCATTCCATACAACCTGCAAATCTATTCCTTTTTCCATAGCCTCTAGTAACCTTTCTTCATAAGCATCTTTTCGATGCTGGATTCGAGCATATTCTCATTTTTCCATCATTTTACAGTATATACCCTTTGGGTCATAAAATCTCCAAGTTATCTCATCAAAGTCCATGTTGTCTAAATCAAACATTCCTTTGAGCAGTGTAGGGTAGCCAACAAATATGTAGTCCCCAAAGCGACAGGGAACGTTGAGCCAGGGGACTCTACCATGTTTCTTTACCAATCTCATCTTGGCTTCCTCGGCCACCTGCCTACATAACTCTAGCGCTGCTAGGGATAATGGACAATACATAGGTAACATCTTGGGGGGAATTTTGGCTCCATAGAGCCTAATATAGGTGAACCCTTCGGAGAAAAAGAAATCCCCAATCTCCTTTTCTTTGATGAAAGCCCTTACTCCTGGCCCTAGCCTATCAGGGAGTTCGCCAGTTAGAGTCCAGTGAATTTCTACCATAAAATGGTCACAGAACCAGCCCATGTGAGTCTGCCCCTCATGTATTCTCCAAAAACTGGTCTGGACATAAGGACTCTTAATGGCTCCTACTCTTTTTTGGGCTTCTTCTCCCAATTGCCCTGCTATCAGGTGGATGAAAATTGAGTATTGAGAAAAATAGGGCATCTCTTGCCTTCGTTCAAAAATAGCCTTTTTTAATTCTATCATCTGCTCGTGCATTTGGTTACTCAATTCTAGTTCCCATGCATAAATTGGGGTATTATTTTCCCGGTTGCTCTGTGCTACTAAATACAAGACTTTTCTGCTTACTACACTGAGATCTTGTACTCCTAGGACAATATTTACCATATCACAAAAATCTTGGACCCATGGTTTAAAAGCAGTTTTCCTAATTGGGAATTCATTAACTACTTTCTCATTTACATCAAACAATGATTTAAAAACCTCTAATCTTGTTAACATTCGAGATTGAAGTTCAATTACCCATCGTATTAACTAGGTGGTAGACTCTGACAAATTGAAAACTTGCTTGATGTGCTCGGCCTTGATACTGAACACCGATCGATCTTTATTATCCCAAAATGTTCTAGTCCTCTCATCGTATGCCACTACTAACCATGCCATCAAGTCTAAGGAGAAGTAAACCTTTGGACATATCAACTTCCCAAGGTTGTTGGTCCATCTGTTACTTCTGGGGAAACCCTTGTACTATAACCTCCTAGATTTATGAAATAGGTCAGCCATTATCCAAGGGGTTCTGTAATCACTCTCCATCACATGAGCAAAACTCCTGATACATGTATTTTTGATCTCGTACTACTGTGCTGGAGTAGGTTTCTTATCAGCTCTACACTTTTGGGCAAAGTCATACATTGTGCTACCAGGTACAGGTGGTCCAAAAATCTCAGAGTATGGTGATCGGTCTATAATGAATTTTACCGCCTCTCTAGTGTCTTCAGGTGCAAAAGCGTCTCCCCAGGATGCCATTGTGCTCATAGTAATTAGTTTGGTTTCTCTGAAATGAAAAGCTTGAACCTCTTTTCTCTCTACACTTCTTGTGTATCAGTTTCTACTCAAGATTACCAGGGTGGTAAGATCGCTTGATTTTGTAAGCTCAAATACTAGGTGGTGGAATGAGTTCAATATTTTTGCATGACTTGTCATTAATACTGTGTTACCAACTACTTTTTAAAATTGGCCAATGGAGATCTGCCAACATGTCTTCTTTCTAAAGTTGGGCCTTTATGGTGGGTAGTGTCTTTCATTCTATGTGTCCACGGGTTCTTTGGTTTGTGTACCTGCAATAATTTATATTTTTGCTATTGGTCATCAAAACTTCTTCTTTTTTGACGTGGAAATACGACGTGTGGTAGTGGTGGCCTCTTTTTTAAACATCGTGCCACCTAGGCCCTGGGTGATAATTAAATATTTGGGATCAATTACACTTTTAATTGGGCAGCAATCATCCTAGGGATCCTCCATAAGATTTGATTCTTGATGTGAGTGCCTGTCGTCATCCTTGATATCTATTGGAAGGGATGTGCCTTATAAGTTTGTTCTGAATACTTCCCATCCTGCAAGGATGTTAGATTCCAAAATATCGAGGGCAAAGGTTAGGGATGATCAAGCTTTTAAATTAAATCGATATTTCGAACTTGATTTAACACTGGTTATTAAAATATTAATCGAGAACTTATTAACCAAGTTTAAAACATAGTCTTCGACATTGGATTACCTTGCTAGTGGCTTACTGTTAGATCGGATGTTCGACCAAGCGTAGCCATCCGATCATTTACACATACCTTAGGCTACCTTGATTAATGCTCGGGCCTTAATTGCCTTTGATAACCATGAACGAGCACAGTCGTTCGATCAGATTGGGTATGACCATAGCCCTTGATTTCATTTGTACCATCAGATCTACTGTAGGGTATCCTTAATTAAATGGTGGTCATTAGATCTTGGTGGGTTAAAGCATAGCCATTGATCTCCCTTTAGTTCCCAATTGCTTTTTACTGAAGCACTGCCATTGGATTTGGCCCTGAGTGTTCGTAGTCATCGATTGGTTTTGATTTTGACTTGTCAACCCTTTATTGCCTTGATTAAGTCACGACCATCGGATCTTCGAAGGGTTAAACACGTCCATCGATTTTAGTAGCTTAGATTAACTCTTTGGATGAATCACGATCATCGGATTGAATTTATTTAAAATGTGACCATTGATCTGTATTAGTCATTTGTCTAAAGGAAATCTCATCTTAATCTTTGAGCAACTATCTTACGTGCAGGACCATTAGATCTGCTGGGCCTAGCCATGATCATTGGATCTGATTGGACTTAGGGTCACTTTGTCTTCAGATTTGGGTGGGAATATCTTAATGTTTGACCATCTTGATACATGTGCCACCATTGGATCATTTCTGGTTATGGCGTAGCCGTAGATCTTTTGCAACCTGTAGGGTTAGATAACCTGAAAAAGCATGCTTCAAATTTTTTTGTAAATCTTGATTAATCAAAAGGGGGGTGATTAATAACGTATTAGAACCCTTTTTAAATGTGATTAATTAAGGTTAATAAAAATTTAACTTGGTCTTACCGATAAGTCTTACCTTTTTTTTCTTGAAGCGGGCACTACCGTTGGATCCTCTCGGGAGGGAGCGTAGCCATTGATTTTGTTAGGATCTATGCATGTTTTAACATAATCTCGATCTTCTTTGGTAGCTCATGGTAAACATGCATCCATCAGATTTAAAGGTGAATTGGGTGCAACCGTTGGATCCTTTGCTTCTATTCCTTTGTTTGGACTTTGACTTGGGTGCTACCATCAGATCTTGATGAGGATTTAGTGCAGCCATTGATCTCTTTTACCTGCGGGGTTAGTTTCAAAACAAATGTAACCATTGGATTAAAACATAAGTTTATCACTGCCCTTGGATATTTTAAAGCAATTTAACATTTAATCAAGGTTTTTGACATTAAACTTAGGCTTTCGGGCCCTTAGAACATGATATTTTACATTTGGACTTGTCGAATAAGGCGCATCCATTGGATCTTCATCTGGATGGCACGCTATCATCGGATCTACCTGGTTAATCATAGGAGTGCATGTTCAAAATATTAACCATAAGTTTAATACCTTAGGCTAAGCCCTTCCATTAAAACATTTCTTTTGACCCGGTTGACTTATCTATCGAAAAGGGGTGCGTACCCTTAGAATTTTAATTAAGGCTTTGGGCATTACACTTAGGCTTTCAGGTTTTTTAGATCATGGCATTTTTAATTAACCCTTGATTTATCTCTTTAGGATTTGGGGATTTTATTTATTTTGACTTAAGTTTGAAAATGATCCTGAAAGACTAAACCTTACCTTTTAATAATTGGGTTTATTTAGAGGTTGACCTTTATGATAAATGAAATTATATCTTGATCCTTGTAAGATATTTTTAGGGTAAACCAATTTTTTAAAAGTGCATACATATTAGCTAAGGCTAGACTCATCCATCAACTTATGAAAAATTAACTTCTCAAATAAGATGCAATAGGGACCAGCAATGCTTGTTATTTTGATGAAACCAAAAAATTTAAAATTGGGGGTTTCAAATGTTGAGTCAAATTTGGCTCCAACAGGGCTTCTTACCTGATCTAGTTAGGACTGCAACATTCTCCACTAATGGCATCGTGAAGTTATGGCCCATCCCTCTGATATTATTAACTTATCCCTTTTGAGCTCTTTCTACCTTCTCAATAGCCACCTTTTGTACATGGTATTGGTGAATCATGCATGAACTCTCACCATGTGGATCATTACATGTGGAACACCAGTAATCAGATTCAAATGAGGATGTAGAGGGCTCATTCTCTTGATTTGCATACACTATGCCTGACCTCTCTGGATATTTTCTAGTTGAAGTAGCTTGATATTTTTCCACTTGTGGAAATATTCTTGGTTGAAAGCTTATTTTAGCTTCCTACCTCTTCATTGAAGTGATTTCATTGGTTAAGTTCTTCATGGTTATTTTTATTTCTATAAGAATTACAATTTGAGGATCCAAGGCTAGTAAAGTAGGTACTACAGGTACTGGAAGAAAAGCTAGAAATGCAAGGGGAGCTTGTATTACTAAGGCAACTAGTAGTCCAAGCCATATTGGGAGATCTACCATAGGATAATAAGTAGGGTATGATGTATTTGCACTAGGTTCCTGAGAGAATTTTAGAAATATAGGTATTATCATTTTAGGTGGTAACCTTCTAATAGCAATAAGGTCTTTCTTTGCCTTCAAGGCTTCCTAGAAAATTTATGGGAAGGTGAAAACCTGAGACTACCTTATTGCCATACACAAATATTAGTTGAAGACCCTTAGATAATAATACATTTTTTTCTCATTTGTTGGTTTGAGGCCATAGGGAACTCTTCTCCATGTACGGTTGAATCTAATATTAAAATCAACTATCTCTTCTTGAGAAATTTTTGGTATGATAGTAAACTATGTAAGCAAGGATAAATGATCTACTTGCTCATTAGCCTCTTCTATAATTTTACCTACAAGCCCTACCCATGTGGTTATGGTTTGATCTAGGAGATTTCTATACTAGTACAACATATTTCCTCTTAAAGATATAACTAGTAGCCTTATCATCACATTTTCCTCTATGATGTTATGTATGGATTCAAATGATACCACATTCTGATAATGCTCATAAGCAGTCTTTTTTGTACCATCATATTTCATTAATACCTTCAAATTCACTAGGGGAATGGGATTCTGAATAATCATATTTAGGGGACCTAAATGATTTCATGTTGGGTAGGGTTGAAAATTCTTATTTGGATTAACAACCATTATTGCTAATGGAAAACAACTGAAACCTTCACAAAATATTTTATCCCCTGTAACCTATGGCAGCCATGAAATTGAGACCTATCATGATGTTGCATCCCCTTATGCATCCTCAAGAGTTCCAAGCATTTACAACCACGATGTGGAAATATATCATGATGTACCATTTTCTTACCTTGAATACTTTTGGTCCCTTACGATTACAACATGGGAACATGTCGCGATGTCACACCATCATTTTATCTTATGTTATTTTGGAGCTTCTACACCATGATATGGGAATATGTCACGATTTCATAGCACTTTTTTACCTTCAAGTCTTTCGGGCCATCACAACCATGATATAGATATAGGTCACAACATCGCATCAATTGTTTGTCTTGAGTGTTCTAAATTTTTTGTGGTTATGACAGGGATCCAAGTCACGATTTCATAGTGCTTTTTTGAATTCAAGTTTCTTGATTCATCATGACCGTGACATAGATATAAGTCATGATGTCATGCCTTATACTAGACTTACAACTCTTCAGGCCTTTTGCAACAGTGGCATCAAAAGATTTTGTGATGTCGCACCTAACTTCATCCTTGTGTGAGACTTCAATTTTTTTTAGATATTTATCATCTTATTTCTCTTGATGTAGTCATTTTGACCTACACGACACCATTGTGAAAAGTTCCAAAGGTATTGGATTAGTTGCAATACCTTTTATGGTACATGAATTAAATTTGAATGACGTTGACATTTTGGATATTTCTTAACATATGTGCAACAATCACATTCCATGGTGAGCCAATAGAATCTATGTGCACAATACACTTTGTGATAGCCATACCACTAAAATGACCCCCACAAGTTTCATCATGGAATTGAGATATGATCCAACTTACCTCTTGCAGTTCAAGACAATGTAGGAGAACACCATCAAAGCTACAATGATAAAGGATATATGCCAAGAGAGAGTAACGAATTACTTTTTGTGATCCAACTTACCTCTTGCATTTAGTGATTGAGAAAAAATCTATAGGTAGAGTACTTATTTTTGTGTTCTTTATTTATGATAAGTCATTTTTGTATGGCTTGTTTTGAATAAAATTAACATTATATTTAGCCTAAGATGACTCTCGTTCAATAGCTAATTATGATAGTGTGAGGATATTGATGCATGTAATGCTATCGATGGGATTCTATGGTATGAATGATCCGAGAGATGCCATGGTGTATGTGAAATGATTGTTTGACCTAGGTGTGTTATCAATTCCATACCTGTCAAAGTGCTTAAGCAATTTATCAATCATCTATTTGTATTGCTTCAAGACTAGACATGTACATTGGTAGATCTCCTTAACTTGATAGACAATGATTTGAGAGTCAGAAAATATGCTAATCCATTTGATGGCTAAGGAAATATCAGTGTGGAGGCCTAGGATTAGGGCTTCATATTTTGTATTGTTATTAGTACAAGGGAAGTTGAGTTTGAATGACAAAGGCATAGGTTCTCATTGAGGTGTGAAGAAGACAACTCCATCACCTCCCCCTTTTTCGCATTTGGAAACATTAAATAAAAGGAAATCAAATTCATCCTTAGGTTTAACATTCTCTTCCTCCTCTATGATATTAAATATATTTTTTAGGCAACTCGATAATAAGTAGGTGCTCATTTGGTAATGGACTTTCAGCAAGTTGGTCTACAATTACCTGATATTTGATGGATTTTTGGCTAATGAATTCAAGATCAAATTATGTTAAAAGCATTATCCATTTGGACATTCTATTGTTTGTGTAGGTGCGACTCATCATATACTATAGTGGTTTTTATTTAGCCACAACATAGGTGGTATGACTGATCATGTAGTGTCAAAGATTTTTAGTTTTTTTTTTTTTTTTTTTTAATTTACATGGTGGAATCGATAGCCACCATGAATCCGAGTAGGCTATCCAGCTTTTATGGCCACCATAGTATTCTGTGTTGTCCACCCCGGAAGCCACCACACAGATCTTTGCACAGTCTGCCCCTATAACCACCATGCCACAATCATTTTAAACCTTTTATGCCACTGAAAACACCAGGAAAGGGACAAGCGTTCAGTCCGACGATGCCCAATATTTGAACCTTGGAACTCCACCCCCTTATGGGGTTTGGATGAACCAATTGGTCTACATCTCGGACCTTTTTTATGTCAAGATTTTTAGTTGCAAAAACAAAAACTAAGCATAGTTTCTAAACATATGTGTACTTGGTCTCATAACTCACCAAAGTTAAACTGATGTAATAAATGGCTTGTTCTCAGTTAAATTCATTCTTTTGCACTATCATTGTGCCAAGGGTAAATTTGATGTCAGATATATACAATTGAAATGGGACACCTAGCCAAAGTGGTATCAACACAGGTGGGGATGTCAAACATTATTTGATGGCATCAAAAGTGTCTTGACACTATTGAATCCATGTAAAGGTAACCCTCTTTTTCAATAGATGGTTGAAATACTTACATTTATCTTACAACTAAGTAATAAAGTGATAGGTCACTTGGATTTTTTCTTATAAACTATGTAGATCTTTGAGATTTTTTGGGGGTGGCATCTTAGTGATTGCTTTGACTTTGTTTAGATCAACTTTGATGTCTTTTTTATAGATGATAAACCCTAAGAGTTTTCTTTATATGACACCAAAAACACATTTCTTGGGGTTGAGTCTCACCTTGTGTTCGAGTAATCGATCAAAATTTTTGTGCAAAATGCTAATGTGCTCGTATTGTATTTTCAATTTGGACAAGAGGTCATCTATATAATCATACATTATTTATGCATGTAATCATGGAATATATAAGTCATGGTGCATTTATATGTAACACCTAAATTTTTTATGCCGAACAACATGACTTTGTAGTAAAATGTCTGCCAAGATGTTGTAAAAGTCATTTTATGTTGCTCATAAGGATTAACTCAGATTTAGTTATATCCCAAAAAATCATCCATTAGGGAGAGTAATTCATGGCTATTGGTAGATTCCATGAGCGTATCCATGTTTATAAGTGGAAAAATATCCTTAGGGCACACTTTTTTGAGGTCACAAAAATCCATGCAAATGTGTATCCCCCGTTAGGCTTGTTAACAAGTACCATATTAGAAACCCATTTTGGGTAGTTGATGGGTTGAATAAAACCCACATCTAACAATTTTTGTAATTCTTCTTTAACCATTAGGGCTATGGTAGGATGAAGCTTTTGTGGTTTTTGCTTTATTGGTTTTACATCAGGGCTCAAGATGAAATTATGGACCACTAAATTAGGGTTGAGGCCCAACATATCTTTGTAAGACCATGCGAACACTTGTTTGTATTCAGTGAGAAGACTGATAAACTATTCTTATTCTTCAAAAGAAAGGCTCTTTCCAAGTTTGAAAATTTGTGGGTGATCTAAATTGATGTTAAGATTTATGTTGATGGTGTCCTCAATGAGCATGTGAGAACCCTCATCTAACTGGTGAGTGTTAATGAGGTGGATGTCATCCATTGTATTTTTAAAAATGGGTGAATCAATATCACTCATGTAGATGTGATAAATGATAGACAGAGAGGGTGATGAGGCAAGCGGTATGTTGACATTGGCTTGGTGGAGCAACTGGCATGATGGAAAAAATTGATAGGGGAAGGTGAGGAAAAAATGTTCTCAAATTCAATATTACTGGGATCAATGTTGATGGGATTTGACAGATTACTTGGATTGCAGAGTTGTGCAAACAATTCAATGGAGACCATGTTGATTTGAAGGATGGTGAGATTTGGTGAAGTAGAGGGAGGGTTCCCAAGGGGATGCTCATGAGGTAGGAGTTGGTCCAACATGGGTAGACTTAGGTTTGGTTGGATTGGTGGTAGTGGAGGTGGTGGATGCATTGGTGTATTTGGATGCTCCCGAGGAAGGAGCATGGAAAAAATGGATAGTGGAATGGGGAACATTCATTGGTAAATATCATCATCATATAGGAACTCCATTAGGGGGACTATGGAGGAAGAGTCTTCTTTGAAGCTATCAGAAGCAATCAAAATTACCTCCAGTAGCTCCTCTAATTCATCTTCCAAGTTATCATATGTCAAGGAATGGATTGTGGCAACTTGGAAAAAGTCTTATGGTGGGTAATGAACATACCCAAGATAGGCGTATTCATAATATCTATTATCTTCATGATCAAGGGTAATATATTTAAATCCATCCTTAAGGAGTTCATTTTTTGAATGGGTGTCATACCCTAATCCAATTTTTTATTCAAGGTGTTGAGAGTTTCGTTCAATGATGTGATGTGCTCCTTGCTCATAGCAACCAAGGCACAATCCTATCCAAGAAAAGTATCTAAAATATCTTAAAGCAAAGGAGGGATTTGACAAGAAATTGGTATCACCAAAAATGGTGATTCGGGTTCTTTATTAGGAAGTACATAAGAGGAAGTGTCAACTTTAGCATATATAATATTTTTTGAATTGGATGCAGGACCCATGGTAATAATGTTGCCTATGCGTGGGCATACAAAATAAGAAATTTATTGGATAATTAGTGGCATAAATGTGATTTTGTGCACTAGATACTTACATATACCTGTGTTGGTCATGTGAATTTCAACCTACATAGGTTGAGGGTTGGATGCAAGAATTTCTCCAACATCCTCCTTTGAATGAGACAATATGGAGTGGCACTTGGAATGGATGGATCTATAGTGGAAGAGTTTGGTGGTGGTGGTGGTTCAAGCTACGTGGAGAAAGTAGTGGCATGGGGTGTTGTGATGGGATGGAGGTTGATGAAGGTGGAGGTGGATGTTGGGGTGACTTATCCAATGGTGGGTTGAGGTGGTGGATCAAGTTGTGTGGTGGAAAAAATGTTTTGAGCTTCTTGGGTGAGGGAAGATGTGGTGGTGGTGATTTGGACAACCATGGATGGAGGAGGTAGGTAAGTGTTTGTAGTTGGTTAGGGTTGGTGAACAAATGGTTCGATTGATGAGAAAAGTGAGGGATACATAGGTGTAGGTGAAGGTGGTTGGCTATTTTAAAGTGGTCAAGCATTTTTAGAAGGTGTGGGATGTATGTGCAGGAAAAAAATAATGCTTTGTGAAGATAAAGGTTGGTTGGTAAGAGTTTGGTTTTGCCTAGTTTGATGATGTTGAGTGGAGGTGGAGATAGGTGGATGATAAAGTGAAAGTGATGGTGGAGGTTTGGGGTTGTACGAAGTAGTCAAGGTAATGTAGTGATCCAAGTGTGGTGGAATGGAGGGTAAATGTGAATTGGGTGGTCTAGTATAAGAACGTGTATGGGTAATTAGTGGTGGAAAATATGAGTTAGAATGATATTATGTTGGTTGAGGGGATATTTTGGGCAAGGTCGAGGTAAGGTATAGGTGTGTGGAAGGTAGGGGAGTCTCGTATAGATTGAATATATTTGAGATAATTATGTAATGTTGATGGGACACATCACATATCCTAAATTCATGACCTTCCAAGTAGGACATTGCATTGTATTTCTCCTTCAAGTATATGACACAAAGTATGAATGGTCTTACCACCTACTTTAAAATGTAGAACAACCATCCCAAGTGTTGAGCACAATGCATCATTAAAGGTCTATAGAGTGAAAGTGGATGAGACTATGTGTGAATGTGGTAGGTGGAGGTGTTGAAGTGCAATGGAGGTGATGATGTTGATCAAGGAGCCTATATCGACCATAACTCATTTAAATAGATTATGGTCTATATGAACTACAATATGCAGTGGAGGATCTTGTGTCTCTATTGGTAAAGTTCTAATTTCATAATCATAAAAGGTAACTACAAGATCCATGCACATTATTACACTACCCAAAAATTTTACAAAGGTATTTAGATCTTGCATGTGGAGGTCAATGGATTTTAGAATTTCTATTAATGCTTCACAATGTGGGGGTGATTTATGGATGAGCTCATAAATTGAGAGTTTAGCCGATGTCATCCTAAGATTCTATGTGAGATGGTTTGTCAGGGATATGACTAATCGTGTTGGGCAAGTTACAACCTACACTAGTGGAGGTGGCATAGTAGAGGATGAAGGCATGTTGGGGAAGTTACTCAATTGGACCTTTTTATTAGGATAGCATTGATTTCGAGTAACAATGTTGATCATCCCTACAAAGTTATGATGTTGGGGGACAATGTTGAGGTGGTTGACTTGGTTGGGGGGGTATTGGTCATCGATGGTACGTGAAGTTATTGGTTTAGCCCATACCATAGTAAGGGGTCTTGAAAAATTCTAAGGTTTTTATTGGGAGGCACGAGTGGATTGTCTATGATAATGACCCCCTTATCGATAAGGTCTTGGACTAGTTGTTTGATTGTAATGCAATAATTGATATCATGACCCTTCTACCTATGGTAAACATAGTAGTGATACTCTTTGTACAATCGAGGTTTGGGCCAATTGAGATCTTCTAGTCTAATTTTTTGTAATTACATTGTTTGTGCTTCATAGAGTCTTTAAAATATGATTGAGTAGGGAGCAGGGTGAAATTACATGGGGGTCTAGTTGGACACTTGGGGTGGTTTTCTGGTTGTGGAGAATTTTGTAATTGGGCTGGAGGTGGTATGGCATGGTATGTTGGTTGTTGTGGTGGATGTTGATATTTCTATGGTTGCAAATATTGTGGTTGTTGGTGCGAAGATTTATAAAGTTTATTAGGAATGCTTGGGTTACTCAATACCACCTAATTAACTTGATTGGGCTTTGATTGGTTGTTGAAAGTGCCCTAAGTGTTTTTATTTGGCAATTCTTTGTTTTTAAGATTTATTTTGTCCTCTTGGATTTTAATGTCCTCAATAGTCTTAGCTTGTACTAAAGCTTCCTTGAGTGTACAATATTGTTGGAGTTGTAATAGTAGATATATTGACTTTGAACAACTCCTCATGAACAATCGACTCTGTAATGGGGAGATAAAATGGGAATTCTATTATTACAGCTCTCCATCGAGCACCATAATCCAAGATAGACTCATCATCAAATTAACAGAGATTGTAAAGAGGAGTGAGTGTCATTTTTATTTTGATAATGAGGGTGAAACGTTTCAAAAATAGGTTGGAAAAATGCTCAAAGTTATAAAGGCTATGTTTGGGTAAGTGATTGAACCAATCTAAAGTTCCCCCTAAGGGATAGTGAAAATGTGTGAAGCTTGAGGGGATTAATCTCGAGTGTGTCCCTATTCACATATATTTTACAAATAGTCGAGTGTGTCCCTATTCACATATGATTTTATGAATGGTTATGTGTGTCCCTATTCACAAGTGAAGTATTGTACATGTTATTATCTAAGTGTCCCTAATCACAAAGGTTTGTAGATAGATGAGTGTGACATTATTTGTAACTACATAGATGGATAGTGTGTGTGTGTCCCTATTCACAAGTGAAGTATTGTACATGTGATTAGGTGAATGTTCCTAATCATAGAGTTTTTTAGACATATGAGTGTGATGTTATTTATAATTGTGTAGATGGATAGTGTGTGTGTGTCCTTATCCACTTATGATGTAAAATATTGGATAGATGTATTAGTCCCTATCCTTGATTAAGTCTAGTGTAGTTACTCCCACTAAGGTGAGCAATTTATTTTACCCATGTTCATGATGATATATATCATCGACTAATATATGTCTTAGTCCATGATATTTTTTTACTTTTTGAGATGTCAATTATTGCCCTTATATAAGTACGAAGTAATGAATTTATTACATCATGTAATATAGATAGAGTTAAGTATTTAGGAGTTATACCCAAATAGGTGGTCTTGATTATTCAAACCAACCATACATACCTTCATTACATACATACACAATTTTGATCAATACAATATTATCCAACACCCTACTAGTCCAACAAATCAATGCTTATCCTAATGATATTACAATTTAGTGTATCAGTGAGTGACACAATGGAATTAACCACCTAATATACCAAATTTTATTAACTCATTAATATACAAATCAAGATTATGGTTTTAATAACATAAATGTGACTAAATTTAAAATCTAACACCTAGAATGATATAAATCTCATACAATGTGAAAGTCCATGTAATAATTTATATAAAATAAAGTGTAGTCAAATACGAATTATTTATATTTTTGGTTATTATTTCAAAAACATATTAGCATTATTGAACAAAAGATAACATGAGAAAACTTATAACCATAAATATGCCTAAGTGAACATGACAATGAACATGGAATATTTTCTAGATAAAAAGATATAAGAATTCCATAAATATGTTATCAATGATATATTGAGATACTCTTATCAATGTCTATTTAGTAATTAACATGAATTTCTATGTCAATATGCAATGAATAATGACATGTAAAACATGAGGATGGACATAAGTGGATGCAATTTAAATATTATAATAAATGGAAAATAAACAATTGTCCTCAACATATAAAAATATCTTTAAAGAAATTCGTATTCATTTTTTCAAATAGTCAATATAAGAAAATTACCAAATTGCCTATGTGCTTGCATGGGAAAATAATAACAGTTTAAAACATGATCTTTATAGACAGGAAATAATTTTAGGTGCAATACTTTGTACCACCCAAGCAAACAAACTCAAACAAGAGTTTTAGTAATACTTAGTAATAAATATTACTTTAACCTAAACGACCATACTAAATAACTAAGATTAAAAAACCTATTGTCTTAGCTAAACTATTTTCTTCACATTTTAAATAGACTAGTAAGTAGCAAAAAAATTTGACTAAAATATGAATTAAAAATAACAAACCACATGTTTCCAATGAAATTATTAATGGCCTCATTAGAGTCCATGCACACAATTATGGACACCCAACAATCTTGTGCATACACTAGATTGTAGGTCATTCATAGTGGTCATGTGAAGAACACTTTCTTAAACAAAGATAGCATTGTATTAGTAATCACATTGCAAATTTAGCCCTCACTCCATAAATTATGTTCATGAACAAAATTCCATGCAACTCTTATATTAAAATCCTTCTAAGATTCCCTTATACCTCTTTCTTCATCCCTATTTTCATTTTGCTTAGAATCATTCAATATCTATTCTATGCTCTTTATTAAGAGCCTCGAGATGAACCATTCCTAGGATAAGTTTCCCTTTAAAATATGACACAATAAATTCTAAGGTTAAATTTGACACAAGAACTAGTACTTCCATCCTCCTATGATAATTTTCCCTTTAAAATATGACACAATAAATTCTAAGGTTAAATTTGACACAAGAACTAGTACTTCCATCCACTACCACATGCCTTTAACCAAGATGGTCAACATTAAATGCCATCAAGAAGATCCATATGCCTTGGCTATGCAAGGGGTATAGATTTTTATGTCATGGGTTGAGAGGCATTCTTTGAAGATCTCATCCATAAATGTTGGATCACTCACAAAAAGCTTCCCTTAGCAACTTAAATTTTAAACAAAAAATTTGGTTATAACTATACCACCAAAAATCATAGATCTAAACCAACCACCTTTCCATCCTTCTATAAAACTTAATCTTGAATGATGTCTCTTTCGAATGATATTCTATCGAAGGTAACAAGGCCTTGCTAATATTTTTGATCTCATGATTGTAATAGTAAATATAACAATTGAGTTAGGCATAGAATAGAACAGATTTTCCTGTTGTTAGACTTAAATATTCACCATGCTATAATTGAACACCAACGAATCATCCTTTTTAATTTGATTATCAACATAATTTGCACTTTTTGTTAGTGCCATCTTGTAGGTCTTCTTCTGCAAATTGTTCTAAAAAGCGTCCATCCATCAACCTAACCCTAGTCCATCTCTTTAGAACATAAACATCATTCTATATTGTAGTGGTTGTCGAGAAAAAAGATACTAAAAAGATAAAGTCCTGTCTTATGAAAAGATAAATTTTTACAACTACTGAAGATGTCAAGAATCCCATCCCTTGACCGTATTGAAGCCGATGTGATGCAACATGAAAGCGATCTGAAATAGTTCTAATGGCAAGATTTTTAAGTTCAAAAAGATTTATGCCTCCGAATGCGGGGACTAGTTGGCATATTTTAAGTAAAAGGTATATGTATTGATTCCGATCTGCCGGATTCGAACCAGCGACCTAAGGATTTCTAAGGGGTTTCTTCTCCCACTACAGTCCTCCGCTCTGCCAACTGAGCTAAGATCGGGTTGATGTTGAAACTTATCAAAATATATATTTATAAAAATATGGCGGTCTCCTTCCTTCCCCGCTCGTCCACTCATACTCTCTGGCGTTTGTGAAGAAAGATGAAGAGAAGAGAAATCTCAGACTTGTCCACAACCAAACATTAATATCACATTAAAAGACAAAAGGATTAATTAGTTTAAAAGATAAAAAGATTAAGTAGTTTAATTTCACATAAAATAGTAGTTTTTTTTATAGGTTATATAAAATAAATAATGTTTATTAAAATATAATTATTTTAAATTATTGTTATTTTTTCAGATTTAAATGTTTTTTTGAAAAAATATTAAGTAAATATGAAATTACATTTTTTTCATATGTTTTTATTTTTTTGGTATTTTTTCAAAATTTCAAATATTACCTTAAAATCATGCCATTTATAGATCATTATTAGTTCTCTCTACGTTAAGTTCTAACTTTAGTCACCTTTTCAATTTATCAAACAATATCCTTTAAATCACTAAGTTTTTTTTAATTAAAAAAATAAATTTACATTAATTTAAAATAAAAGTCTTTACAATAAAAAAAAAAAAGTGGATGGGTTAACACATCCCATGGGAATCAAATTAAACATCATTGAAAAGGCTTAGGAAAAAAAGCCCCCAACAAAACACAAGTTTACCAATCATGATCATTGATAATCATTACATCAAAGAAAGCATATCATATGGACTAATGTGCCCTAGCATGTTGTCCTGCATATACTGCTAAGATTATAGATGGGAATCCACCCCTCTGCATTACGATTAAGGCCTTCAATACCCGCATCGCTCTAACCAACAACTGACCAAGTGAAACTGATTGAACATTATCCCACCTCCAACTTCTTTATATTTCAAATTCTAAAATCTCCCAATAAAACAACATAATCATATCAACAAAACAATAACACCATTTATCATTTACATGCAGAGGTAGATGTAAAGGTAAAGATGTAAAGGTAAATATGGAGATGGTTGTACGTAGCAGACCATGTAGTCATTTTTTATTTAAAAGAATAATTATAGTCTAACATAGTATTCAAAGTTTAAGATGTCTAGCCTTAGGATTTGGAGTTTATATGCTTTTCCAAATAATAGGGAAGACTTTAAACAAAATAAATAAGACCATAACATCAAGATCTGTCTCTCAAAATAGTGGAGTTTTCTTCAGTTGAAGAAATTTAATATCTTAACGAGGAAAACTAAAATATATTTGAGAAAGTTTTGGTGTTATTGTTTTTAAATTTTTTATCAAATTTTTTAAGATAATATATGCTTTTAGAAGATAAGTTTTATTATAATTAATATAGAAAACTAGAAAAGATTGATGAAGATTAAAGTGTTTGTAAAAATAGGAGAGGAAGACCGAAGGGTTAGGAGGATTGGCAGTTATCTATCTAGTTAGGCACTTACCAAGAATAGACCTAGGTTCAAACCTTGGGGACATGCATGTTGTAAAGGTAGTAGTCTGATATAAATCCTCTTAGTGCATGTCAGACCGATGACGATGGTACGAATCCATGCATGTTACAAAGGTAGTAGTTTGATATAAATATTTTAAGTGCATGTCACACCTATGATGATGGTATAAATCCCCTATGGTCCCCCTCATGTTGGGTCAATAATAACGAGGTGGTATAGGCTTGTTGGGAGTAGCCCCTATGGTTTGAACCCTACACTTGGTAGTTACTAAAAATAGTGTGAATGTAACCACTCTCCTATATCCAAAAAAAAGAGAGAAAAAATTCAAAACAAGAACATAGACAAAAAAAAAGAAAAACCCACAAATAAAAATAAAATATAATGATGAAATTTATATGGTGGAATATAAAGGGTAGGAATAAGCCCCCTAAAAAAAATTAAAGAATTAACATGTTTTTATAGTCTTAAATTTAATTTAATAAAGGAAACAAAAGTAAGTGGTGAGGATGCATTCAAAAAGATGAAGGATTGTCAATGGAGGATTGTCTAGTAATTTCTTCTTCAAGAGCTTTCAAAGGTATTACAACGGTATGAGAAAAATAAAAATGGGATAGACAACTACTACAAGCAAAACATAATTAGGTTAATGGTCTATTGTAAAAGAGGAAAATATTGAAATTGGGGTTATAAATGTATATGCTCCAACTTTAGTAGCTCCTCATGAAATATGTCGAAAGGGTATTTTTTTTAAATATAATGATGATTTATAATTGTGATGTATGAATTCTTGGTGTGGACATCAAAACAATCCTATCTCCTTCATAAAATAAGGATGGTATTCTTAGATGGTGTAAATTAAATTTTGTTTCATTTGTAAATTTAAATGGACTTTGGGATGCTATTCCTTAGAACTTTGAATGTACATGGGATGATATATGCATTGGGAAAGCTCATATAGTAGAAATATTAGATAGATTTTTGTTATCTAATACATGCTTGTAAATAGAATATATAATTCCTTCAGACATTTTAATGCAAGCAAGATCAAGTCATAAGTCCCTTCTCTTAGGATGTGATATACTCAATAATGGTCATACAAACCCATTTCAATTCCCCTCTATGTGGCTCCAAGACCCTATTTTATTTTATATGGTTATGCTATGATGGGATGAAGCAGCTTATTAAGGATCTTATATGTATAGGTTGTTCAAAAGTTGAAATATCTAAAGGAGCAAATGAAGATTTGAAATACTAATATTTTGGTAAAATATATAAAGCAATGAATAAAATTTAATATGAGCTCAAAAATTTATATGATATTATAGAAACTACTGGAATGAACTAGGATATTTATGTACAAGGATAAATTTTATTTTTTTATTATCATAATGTATTGGAAAATTAATAGTCATATTGATCCCAAAAATCTAGGAAGATATGGCATAAGGGAGAAGAGAGATATACCCTAAAAAGAAATTTTTCCTTTCATATTATAAAGTATTTCAACTCTAGATAGAAGAAATATCAAGGAAGAAGAAGATATTAGAAAGGAAGTAATTAATTATTTCAAATATATTCTATCAAATATTGGAAAATATAAGGGGGATTAAGATAATATTTTGTAAAATATTCCATTGATTATGACACAAGGATAAAATTAAAGTTTGATGAGGAAGATCTCTATGGAGAAATTATATTAGATAGTTTTCTCTTTCTACATAAGCAATGCACTTGGACCTAATGGATTTGTTGCAATTTTATTTAAAACATTATGGTACTTATAGAAGAGGGATATGTTGGTTGTAGTTGAAGAAGCTAGAAAAAAAAGACTACAATAAGTGATATTAGTTCCACCTTTATTGAATTGATTTGCAAGAAAATCAAGACATAATATTTTGATAATTTTTGTTCAATAAGACTTTGGAATATGATTTATAATATCATTTAAAAAATAATGTCAAATAAATTGAAAGGCATTCTAGATCATTTTATCTCAAAATAATAAGGTGATTTTTCATGGTGAACAAATCCTTCATGGTGATCATTGCATATGAGGCCACACATTCTCTTTATTCCATAAAAATATAGGTATATGTTCAATTAGAGAATAGTTCTGATTTTTAATTTGACCAATAATGTGTCCCAATTCTAACCTTTCAAATCTTATTGGAAAGAAGGAATTATGGTTCCTTCCAACCTTCGTATTTAGGCTAGCTCCCTACCACCCTTTTAAATTTCTAATATAAACTAATGTAATCACATTAAATAAAAGTGAGGAAACTAAAATGCATTACAAATAACTTTTAAAATTTAAGGGTGCAAGGGATTGAAATAAATTATAGTCATAACTATAGCAAGGAATTTTGTAGTCAATCCACAAATGATAATACAAATAACACCAAAGTTCATATTCAACAAGTATGAAATTGTGTAATGAATGTCAATATGGAAAAAAAGGGTTATACCTCAATCATTGTGCACTTTGCAATTAATAAGGGCAGTGCCATTGACGGAAAGCAAAAGACTTCCCAATTTCTCACCAATTTTAGGAGATACAAAGCACAATGTGAGCTTCAAAAAATGTAGCTTGAATTATCATGGACAAAAGATGTTTACAATGGGGTCCATAACTCCTATTTATAGTTGGAGTTTACCCTTGAGTGACTTGGGGCAAGAAACTATTACTCTTATTAAAAGAAAAATATTTGGGGTATCTCTAACAAAATGATACACCTCTAAAAATTACATGTCTCTGATAGAATTAAAAGGCTTCCAAAATTATTTAGTACTCATATATGCCAAAATATTACTCATAAAATGTTTTCCTTAGGATTTGTGCCTTTGTATTTACTCTTTGATTGGCTACTAAGTGATTTTTTCTAGGAAGTGACTTTTCTATTGAATCACTGATTCACTAGCTAACCCTAAGCACTTCGCTCTTGTGATCCAATTAGTCTCTTTACTATAGGATCAATCCTAAACCAATTGATACTTGTTGAGAAAAATGATAATTGAGTTATATTTTGTCAAAATTTGAAGGGGTTTTGGAATCCATTGGCATACCAATTGCATTGTTTTGTACTCTTCCAAAATGGTGAATTCCAAGGTAGTGACTAGACACCATATTTTTGGTGAAATCATAAGATGCCAAGGTTGATTACAAATAGATCACAAGTATTACCTTTATCGTTATTTATGGAGTCTCCAAAACTAGGATCCTTGCTAAAAATTATGAAAATTTTGATCCTCCTACTCCATCTTCTATGGTAGTAGCCCCAATAAATTTTACCACTTTTTATCACTTGGTATTTGGTTGGATGCTAGGTCCTCAACTTCTCCCAAATGATCTTCATATGGAACTTTAGATAACCCATCCTACTTTCCCTTGAGCTATTAAAGTTTGTCATAAATAGGTTTCAACTTGTAATTTTTTATTGTGTTTCCAACATGGGCTTGATCATTCTCCTCTTTGAACATTACATCAAAAGTATCATTATTAAAGGTATTCATATATAATTTGAATATATCTAGAATTTTGGTATCAACTAACCGTATATTTTGCTAACCATTTTTTGCACTAGGGATTTTGGAGAGACTAAGTGAACTTTGTAGGTTTGTAGGTCTCTTTATGTATTTAGCATTATTTTAAGTATTTTGAATAGATTCCTTTAGTTTATCCCAAGTTGTGCTAGTGATGTAGTAATTGTGGATAGGATATTAAGTACTTCCTAAAATCCTTCCCTTATGACAAATATTTCTATTAGATAGTTTTGAAATCCAATTTAGGTTGTGCCTTATATATGCCATGAAGTGAAATTATTCTTGAATGTTCATGGCCTCTGCTTTCATTCTTTGACAAAGGGACTTTATTTGTTGAATGTTGATAAACTTCTTATAATCTACAATTGTTTTTATTTTCTTTGAAGTTGTTAGTTCTCCTTAGAGCTATTTGATTATCTAATCCTTCTCTTATAGGATTCTTGGAGTTGTTATATTGAATCTACCCTTGTACAATTTGTTGAGAGAGATCCTTCATTTTATATGTATTATTTTCAATCTTGGAAAGTTGGGATTTGAGGTCCTTAACCTATTTCTTTAGTTAATTTTTTTCAAGGCACCCTTCTTTAATATATCATTATCTTGCTAGAGTTACTTCTTTTGTTCCTAGAGTCATGATATTTCTTCCTTTATATCTTCATTATTATTTATAATTAGTTCATCCTTTACTACCAACTAGCCAAATTTCATAGTTTCACCGATTGATAGTTGATTCATGATTTGGATCATCTAATATGGATCTATTTAACTCAGATCCACATTAAAAAATTTGGTAGTAAAGTTAGTAGGGTATGTTTCCACCTTGGATGGGTTACCCTCTTTTACCTCCATTATGTAGATCTCATATCTTTGACATGGAAACTATGACTACATTAAATTTCATAACCTTGGGGGTCTTGTACCTTAATCACTTGTATTATTTCCTTAGTTTCTTCCCTTCTATGATGAGGGAATTAAATAATTTTTAGTATCTATATCTTCTATCTCATATAGGATGTTCCCCATGAAGTCTTGGATTAGCCCCATAACTGAAATAGCTTTATAGGATACCTATTCAAACTTGGTCCCCTCATCTAAGATGGTGGATAGTGTGGTTGGATTGATATGGTTAGTGGAGTTAATTGAGTGAAAATGATAGTGAATATGGTGGCAATGGAAGAGGTTGGTCTTGATGTTATTTGTACTAATATTTCTACCAATGGTGATGACATTAGTGAAGAAGTAGATGATGTTGATGGTGAGAGTGCATATCAAACAAATGACTATGGTGTGGATAGTCAAATAGATAGTGATAAAAATAACATGATGGGTGTAGTACCAGGTGAACTAGAAATTCTTGGAGATAGATTACCTCAAGAGTAACCATAGCCTACATTGGTAGAGGGTGAGAGAAGTATAATATAAGGGATAGGAGAAGAGAAAAAATTAGGAATAGAAGATGAAAATATATAAAATAAGTGAGAGTAGTGGAGGGTGGATATATATATAGCCATAATCCTAATCATTCCCAACTTGAAGGGGAATTATCCTTGATGTGATTTTACCCTCCTCAATCTAATGTATCTAGCATTACTATTATTGTGTTGTTGCTACCTTGCCAAAAATTGATCAATAACATTAAAATATTTATTGCCCCTAAATTATTATCTATTACACTACAAAACTAATGATTATGAGTTTGGTTGGTGCACCAAATATGACTATTTCTAGTGTAGAATCACACAATGACCTTGATATACTATATGGGCTTATTGTAGCTTTACCAATTATTCTTTCTCTTTCAAAACTCCAAGGATTTGTTTAATCCTAGATATAAGAGAACTAGTCATTGAATAAGCCATATATTATTGGCCTCATTGAAGTGCTTGTCTCATAGCGCATCTTCTAACATAATAGGATTTTTATTTCTATATTTCTCAATTTTCTTAAGGCCTCCAACTTTTTATGGTTCATTTTTATATCTATTTTAAAGTTATACTTAGCCTTAGTTTAAAGTGAATGCTAATGTAGTGGATTATTGTATCACTCTTGGATTCCATATTCATAGGCATGTGTGCTCCCTAGGGTGGCAAGAGCCAAATCATCTTAAAAATTATTTTACCCAATGATCGACTTATTTCAAGTTTTCATATCTTGATATTGTGTGTAGTGAGAAGGTCAAGTTAAGAGTATCATATCAATTTTTATTTGTGTTGATATTTTATGGTCATGTTTGATAAAGTCTATTTAACTTGATATTTTAGTGGTCAGGTCATGTTATTTATTCTAGTGGTGAGTCTTATTTGTTTGAGAAGGTGCTTTATCCAACAATAAATATATTGACTTAGCTAAATATTTAGAATGTAATAAATTTATTCTATCATTAAGGAGGAGGCATATAGTTTATTTTACTCTTTTTAGAAGATCTTAGTGAGACTAGACAAATGTATTTTGAACATCTAGTACCACAAGGTTGCTTAAATTATTTCGTATTTGAGGCTTGTTGTTAAGCATAAAATTTCAAGTGACATCTAAATGAAGGTCATGAAGGAGATACAAAATATAATTCAAAATTAAAACATCACCAATGAAACACACTTTTAGTCTATCGATCTTAGATACAAATATTGTTGTTTGACAAGTCAAAATTTGGTCAAGACTTTAGTTGGGCTTGCTAGATTAGGTGAAACTCATTATTTGGATAATTCCTTGTTTGAATTCCCAATATAGATCCAATTTTTTAGTTTATTGATCAAGATTTTAATTAGCTTTATGTTTCTTGGATGGTTTATATTTATGCATTGGAGTTACAAAATCTAGAGTACAATTTAACTTTTGGATTTACCAAGTTTCTATGGCTAGTTACAACTTGTTTCTTATCAAAGTATCAAATACATTTTAGTAGATTATTTTACTTTAGGAGTTTTTGAGTATAGCCTCTAGCCTCATTATTTTACTTTTTTAAGTGTTAAAGTAAAACCTCTATGATGGTAGTAATTTCTTGAAAGGGCATTCTTATGTGTATGTTAAAGACTAAACCTTGTGGTATATCTAGTTTATTAATTAAGCGAGGGTGTTGGAATAATTTAGAAATGTAGGAATATTAGTGCAACTACATATTAGATATACATCTAAGTTAAACTACCAATTGATATATTCTATTATTAGTCAATTATCTTTTTAGGGTATGTAATACACTATATATTCCTATGCTATGGTAAAATAAAAATTTACTTGTTATGAATCTTATAAGTTAGAGTTATCTTAGAAATAGTTGTATGATATTTGTGAATTAAAATATTATTTATGATTGGAGGGAAGAAAGTAGAGAGGGGAGGGCTCTGGTCCCTCCCCTGCTCCCCCTACCATGGCTCCTGGTTCCTGCCCAGTCCCTGGCTCAACCCAGGTCATCCCTCCCGGGGAGTGGTTGTTTGCAGATGATCTCCTAGAGGGAGATCCTTCTCCACTATCTGTGCCCCTCCCGGCCGGCTAGGGTTTCCTTGGTTGTTTTTTCGGACTGGTGCTTCCCAGGGATCCCTGTTTGGTTGGGGATCCCTTCCCTTTTCCCTCAGGCTTCCCCCTGGGGTTTTTTGCAGGTTATTCGCATGGATCTGGTCCCCTGTGTTTCTCGGTGCGGTGGAGGTGATGGTTTAGGGTTTGGACAGCTTCCCACTATTTTGGTTCCTAAGGATCCCATCCCTGTGACTGGTTCCTCTTCCCGCTCGAGATTCCTAGTCCCTAGATCCCTGGTCCCTTAACCTGCTGTTTCTTTTTGTTTTGTCGGGACGGGATCCTCTTCTTTTTTCTCGGGGCGGGTTCATCGTGGTGCAGCTCTCTGGTCGCTTCCCGATGGGCTGGATTCTCTCTGTGCTGGCTGTCGACTTCCTGCAGGATGGCTCTCGCTGAACGATATGTTTTCCCGATGGGCGGGATGGTTTCTCCACAGGGCGGGATCCGCCAAATCCGTCGGTTTTCCCGCGAGGCGGGATCCTTTCTTTTCTGCTGGTTTCCCGGATGGCGGGATTTCCCTGCTGCTTCCCGCTAGGCGGGACTGTTTGTGGTGGTTTTTACTGCTTCCCATGAGGCGGGATTTTATTGTAACGGTTTTTCTTTGCTTCCTGCTGGGCGGGATCTTCTTGATGGTGGTTTTTGGCTACTCCCCGCTGGGCGGGATCTCCAAAACTACTTTCTTTCTTATTTGTTTGTTTCCCGCTGATAGGGATTGTTTCATGCTTACTGTTACCGTTGGGCGGGATTTCTGTTTTGGTGTTCAGTTTCAAGGGATTGATGCCCTAGGCCCATTGCTTATGTAATCAGGTTTTGGGATCCTTGTTAAAACCCACTGTAAATACAAACACTACTTACCAAAAAAAAAATATTATTTATGATTATTTGTATTGTCTATACATACATGTTTTATAGTATAATGATATAACTAAAATATAATTTCTATTAGCATTGCCTTACTCAGGTAGTCTCATTTTGAATTTTGTATCTAAAAAATAGAAGGATGTAAATGTAACTAAAGTCATGAAATAGGTGATTAAGCAACAATATTGGAAAAAATATTAGAAAATTCATCTATTAAAAAGTAAAATAGTTGTGTTCCTCAATTCTTCAAGGTAACAATATGTTGTATAAATATTGGATATCCTCTTGCAAAACTAAGTATAATTTTAGAAAAATATGCAATCCAAACTAATTAAGTATTATAGCAATTTTTACAAATGTTTTCATCCAAATTTTACTAATAAATATACTATTAATTATTGTGCACATAAGCAAAATATCCATTACTCATCTTATTAACCTTTCAATATTAGATTTAGAACAATTTCTAGAAACATTTTGAAGCATAACATCCACTACAAGTAGATGTAAAAGAATATAACAGTAAACTAAAAGGTAATATAAGTGAAATAAAATAATATTAGATAGCAAAATACAAAGAATGGGTAGGTGCCCATAGGCACCACCATAATACGACATTACATAAATTGATATAATGAATGAATTATTGGGGGTTTTCATAACTAATAGTTGATCCCTAGTTAATATAAATATTAAAACAAAATAAATTGGATTAAAACCATACAAGTGGTCTAAAAAATATCACTAAGAGTGAATACATCACTATTTCCCATAGAATTACAATGCATGTGCCTATAGTATTACACCAAGAGTTGTAGGATTATATAAGAACTATTAGCCTTGGCCAATAATATCATATTACTAATATTCCAACACCCCCACAATCGAATCTAAGGATCCAAGAAGAGAAGACATGAGATATGGTAACATCTTCCCCCATAATGAATGCTCAAATGGGAAATGAATCTTCAATATTTGTCTTGCTAAAGGTACATAGACTAGATCAATTTTCCTTAAACATGAAGTCATGATTCCATAATTTGGATAAAAAAATATTGATCTTACCATGATAATATATTTAATATGCAATATGATGACCATAATGTATCCTCTAATCTCAAAGCCAAATAGTTGAATCATCAAATAATAGAAGGAAGTTTTTAAATAATAAACCCTATCTTTTTAAGGGGTGAAGAAACATGTTGGGGCCTTAAAAATAAGAAGTTATTCATTCCAACATGGGCCATAGCTCAAATAAATAGCTATCATAAGTTATAGAGGCTAAGACAAGTGACTAGATTGATGGAAAGACTCCCTCTTTGTTATTGCACGAGGATGATTATCTTTTGTTGCAATACTACTTGCTTTAAAAATCTATGAGCTATGAGCTATGAGCTATGAGCTATGAATGAATAGGCTATCTTCATAACTCCTTTTATACCTTGGTAAATAGAATAATAAAAAATACATCATTTTAAATAAATAACTCTTTGGTACGATATTCTAAACCTAGCTACCAATATCCTTAAGGGGGTATCAAGCCCTTAGGTCATCCTCTAAGTTCACCTAGAACTTACTATTGTTTATATCAGATGCTAAAACAAGAATATAAAAATAGATCTATATTTTTCAATAAAAAAAAGATATCTAGATACTAAATCTAACAAAACATAAATCATAGACAAGCAAAGGATAACTAAAACACAAGCAATAATTAAAGGATAAACATGCAATAAAAAGGATTTAAGTACAACTACATTCAATTAATGGAATACAAGGTGCATCAACCATATTATTCATTTATTACATAAGTATGGTAAACCCCATACCTTCAATCAATACATTACATCATTCTCATCGGGGAAACCTCCCATAAATCTAATCTATTTGCATAAATAAGCAAGATGTAAGGTAGAGAGCAAACTTGTGCATCGATCCATATCATGGCTTTGGTCCTCCCACTCTTACATCCATCAAGTGAGGATAGTAGGGGATTAGGACACTCATAGTTCATGATAGACATGCTTTTAAATGTATTTATTCATTTTATTGCCAAATTTTAACTATACAAATAACCCAAGCAATTCAACTTCCTAATGCATAATTGACATCATAGAAATTCACTCTTTCATTTCCCCTCTCATATTCTTATGAGAGCTACTCAACCATGCATCAAGTCCATATGCTCTTACTTGTAATAAATGGTCTAACCCTTATTTAACAATCAAAGTCCCATACCCTTAATTGCTAAACAACCATAATCACATTCATTATCCAATTAAATCCAAATATTTTAATCTTCAAATAAACCATTTTCTTCATTTCATAAATTAAAGTCCCATACCCTAAATTTACAAAACAAACCATAATCACATTCATTTTCCAATTAAAGCCAACTACTTTAATCTTCAAATTAACCTTTTTTCTTCATTTCATAAATTAAAGTCCCATACCCTTAATTTACAAAACAAACTATAATCACATTCATTTTCCAATTAAATCCAACTACTTTAATCTTCAAATAAAACTTTCTCTTCATTTCATAAATTAAAGTCCCATACCCTTAATTTATAAAACAAACCATAATTACATTCATTTTTCAATTAAAACTAACTACTTTAATCTTCAAATTAGCCTTTTTGTTCATTTCGCAAATTAAAGTCCCATACCCTTAATTTACAAAACAAACCATAATCACATTAATTTTAGCTGATGAAAAGATAGTAAAGACAACTATCTATCAACTACCAAATATATACTTTTGGGATGATCCAAACGATGGCAGGAGCAAGAGCGAGAGCAACAGCGATAGTAGGGATAGCAGTAGGGGTTTCAGCAGGGTTTGCAAAGGGATCTGGTCTAGCAGGGAACACTACAACAGGATCTGGAATAGGGGTTGATATAGGGACGGATACAATCCAGGGGGGGATCTAGCGCTGGGACCCGTCCACCTACAGGCCTAGGTTTTAAGGGGACCAATGGCACCCCTGGGGGCCCCTCCCACAAGGAGCCCCCTGACAAGGGTGCTGGGGAATCTACCATTGAGGGGTCCAACAAACCCTCGTATGGTGAAATTGTTCTATTAATCAACAATGCATTACATAGTTTTATAGTTCTTGAAATAACTAAAAATAGACATGGTGGTTGAGAAAAATCCTCTCAAACTTATTACAACAAACTAACATAAAGATAGCTCTTATCCTAACAACATACTAATCTTGGACTATGGTCAAACATTGAACAACCAATCCAAAACCTCAACGTATGCTAATAAAATTAACTAGAAATATGTAAATCAAAACATTAAACTAAAACTAAATACTAGGACTTAATACTTAGGACTAAGGAGGCAATGTTGAAAATATTCCAACAGACTAGGTCCTTCACCCCGTTCCTCCTCAAGTTTGTAGGCCCAGATGGTGATATTACGCAGGTGTTCCTTGATACCTAGGATGGTGGCGAGGTGGTCGTGAAAGGGATTCACTTCAAAGTGACCAAGGAGCTCATGTTCGATGTCACCGAGCTCCACCATGAAGAGAAAGGGAAATACATCCACTGTGATAGACATAATTGGGAGGAGGAGCCCACTCATTTCTCAGACCACTCCTAGGACAAGATCACCCTATATAGGAAACACATGCCTAAACCCTACAATGAAGCCCTCATGCCCATCATGCAGTTCGTGACATGTGATGATCTCGATCAGAATCTCTGTAGCTTCCACCTTAGTTTTGTCAATTACCTACGTGTAGCTATCCTCCTGTGTACCCCCTGCTACATGATTTACTCCCTGACCATATTAGTCGATAAATCTTAAAAATATCACACCCATACCTTTCACCAAGGATTCATGGTTTTTATCTACCACCACACCCTCGCCAACCAGCCCCCTACCCAACGCATCTCTCCCCTCTCCTCCAATCCCCCCACCACATCCCCGACCGCTTCCAATTTTGAGCATAAATCCAAGGAGGATAGCCCCATCGATGTTAACATCTCTCCCCCTCCAAAGAATCGTAGGCCCACCCTGAATATGCAGGCATCGACTCGGGCCCCTAGTAATAGCAGTGCCCCTAGCGCTCTAGTTCTTGATAACTCCCCTACCCCAGGTGTCTCGGCCCCTGGTGGCCCTGGTGCCCCTAGAAGGAACAGATCGTCTAGTTACCTCAAGAAGTCAAAGACAAAACCCACCACGGAGGTAATTTCAAACTCTAAATACGATCAAGGGACCCTCCCCCTTCGTATCATTCTGGACATGGCAATCAATTTTCTTACGTCAGTCGCCAATGCAGCGTCAACCTCGGTGTATCTTCAAGGCAATTCAGTGCAGGCTCAGGGATGGGTCTGATGGGGACAACTAGCTATCCAAGTCCTGGCCCAAGGGGCTCTCCTCCCCTGAACTATGGTGGTGGTGGTGTTATGTTATCGAGGAGCCCAGTCTATGTAATAGTTTTGTAGGTGCTTTGTCTTCCCATTTTTGGCGCTTGGGGTTTTGTCTCGTCTCGCCCCCTAGGTTTTTTTTTTGTTGGGCTTACCCTATCCTTGGGATAGGAGGTTTGCATGGTGTCTGTAGGATCCCGAATCCCATTGTTCATAGTAATGTCCACCCTTGGTCTAGAGTAACAGGGTTTTTGGCTTGTTGTTGTCTACTGCTTTTACTGTAATAAGATTTTGGGACCCTTTAAAAAACCCCCTTGTATATAAAATGTTACTTATAAAAAAAAAATAGTAAATATTATTTTCTTTCATTACTCTAAAATCTACAATTTTAGATAATGAAATAACATTTAAAGCTTCTATACTTTCATTACCCTAAAATCTACAATTTTAGATAATGAAATAACATTTAAAGCTTCGCACTTTCATTACCCTAAAATCTACAATTTTAGATAATGAAATAACATTTAAAGCTTCTACACTTTAATTACCCTAAAATATACAATTTTAGATAATGAAATAACATTTAAAGCTTCTTCACTTTCATTACCCTAAAGTCTATAAATTTAGATAATGAAATATCATTTAAAGCTTCTACACTTTCATTACCCTAAAATCTACAATTTTAGATAATGAAATAACATTTAAAGCTTCTATACTTTCATTACCCTAAAATCTACAATTTTAGATAATGAATTACATTTAAAGCTTCTATACCCTCAAACATACCCTAAGCTCTCTTCTACACAACATTTAACCCGTAATTGCTCTAACAAAGGGAGGATAGATTATTATAGGATGGTTTGCGAAGCAAGGGTGACAAGGTGTGACCGATATGGTTTTTGCACCATAGTAATACAAAGTGCAAGTGGAGGATTCAGAGTCTCCATGGTGTCAAACAATAGTTGTTACATGGTCGAGTCATCTACCATGTCAAACGATAGCCAAGGATGACTACCTAGCATGACTACGAATGACAAGGAAAGGGGTTACCTCTGGCGCACAAGCAGACATCCTGCTTGGAGGCCCTCCTATTTTTCATGCTATCTAATCTTACCAACAATAGATTAGTCATTGGTAGTAGCGATCACAATGATAGGCAAATTTTGATATAACCAGCCAACCAAAAAAAGGTGCTGCTACATCCAGCCAACCAAACAAGGGTGCTACTATAGCTATCCAACCAAACAAGGGTGCTACTACATCTAGCCAACCAAACAAGGGTGCTACTACAACCAGTCAACCAAACAAGGGTGCTACTGTAACCATGACCTTACAATAGCTCCGTAGAGGTCAACAGGAGGATGGCCAAAAGACCACCTCACTAGCATTAGCATAAATACTTAAGGATTAGGTTGTCATAGTTTTAGGAGTTAACGCAATATGCGAGAGCATGCAACCCGATAGCATTTTGAACCAGTGAAATAAAAATATTAAACATGTCTAAAGTAATATAAGTCCAACCTGGTTCGTTTGTTTCTAACAATCCACCTGAGTTGCCCTAAAGAGTGTTCATCGTCCACTCCTTTCTCTCTGCTTTGTGCTCTTCTCTACACTTCCTTTTGCATTCTATTTTGCGCTCCTCCCCCACTCTCCTATCTATGATGCTTTCTTCCCTATTTGTATCCCTTCTCCTTGGTTTACGTCCCTTGCCTACCCACAATTACTCTCCAACTACATCTGTCAGGTGATAGGGCAAACATTTCTCCTTCCTCTTCCCAAGGTGATTGCCATAAATAAGCCATCCCTTCATGTTAGAGGGAGCTTCACATAGCTAGTCCAATCAAATTTCCAAAGGGTGGCTTGTCCCATTCTCAAAAGATAGTCTTATCATATTTAAACCATATGGGTTGATCATTTTGAATTAAGTGAATTCCCATCAATTCAACTAGTTAAGGCCTGCACTTTATGAGTTCAATGAATTACATTTTTTTTCTTTCTTATTCAAAATAAGATCTCTTTGTTATTTAAATAAATTAACTATTTATTTAAAATGATATTTCTTTACTTATTTAAATAAACCAACTATTTATTTAAATGATATCTTTTGCTATTTAAATAAATCAACCATTTATTTAAAATAATATCCATTTGCTAATTAAAAAGAAATAGGAGGGGAAAGGAAAACAAAAAAAATGATAAATTTGACTTTACAGATCTTTTTGGAAGTATGGTGTCATCCATATGATGTTTCATTTCAATTAGTTTATTTTCTTTGAAAATTAAAATTCTAAGGTCTAGTGTTGTTGGCATTAGGAATGCAGTATTTGAATAAGTTGTTTCTCTTTAAGTGGGGAGTCATAATTTTGAATTCTATTTTTTATTTTAAAAGATAAAGTGAGATGGAGTGAGTTGAAATATCAATTCATAGTTTGTAAAATTAGTCAAGACTCTAGTTGGATTTGGTAGATTGGGTGAAGTTCATTCCTTGAACAATTCATAGTTTGAATCTAGACATCAATCTAGTTTTTGAGTTGATTGATCAATATTTTGGTTAGCTTGATGTTACTTGGATGGTTTAGAGTCATGAATTAGAGTTAGAATCTAGAATTTAGTTTGAATTTAAGGTTTCTAAGTTCTATGGTTGATTACAACATCCTTTTTGTAAAAATATCATAGGTTTTTTAGTAGTTTATTTTAGGTTTAGGAGTTCCTAAGTTTAGTCTCTAGTCCTATTATTGTGTTTATTTATGTGTAAAAGTAACTCTATAATGATAGTAATTCCCTATAAGGGGCATGCTTATGTGCCTATTAATGACTAAACCTTATGGTATATATAGATTAGTTATTATGGGATGGTATTGAAATAATAAGAAAAACAAGAATAATCAACATAATTGCATATTAGATATAAGTCTAAATTAAACTACCAATTGAAATATTTTTTTATGATACATTTAGCTATTCGGGTTATATAATATGCTATATATTATTGTGAATGGTAATATAAAAATGCATCTATTATGAAATTTATAAGTTAGAGTTAGAAAATAGTTGTATGATATTTGTGAGTTTAAAATTTTAGTTTATGATTATTTGTAATGTATGTATAGTCTTGGTTTATAGTACAATGATATTACTAAAATATAATTTTAATAGGCATTACCTTACTTATTATCTAGTATCATTTTGAATTGTGTATCTAATAAATAAAAAGATGTAGATATGATTAGAGTCATTGAATAGGTGATTAAACAACAAAATTGGTAAGAAAACTTAGAGAATTCATTCATTAGAAGGTAATATAGCTATGTTCCTAA
Organism: Wollemia nobilis; assembly: GCA_028583015.1. Lineage (NCBI taxonomy): Eukaryota > Viridiplantae > Streptophyta > Pinopsida > Araucariales > Araucariaceae > Wollemia > Wollemia nobilis. Next base: position 2,501,550 of record JAQPPZ010009575.1, read on the forward strand.
AATATTGAAGGTAACAATGTGTTTGGTAAGTATTGGAGATCTTCTAGATAAATTAAGTATAATTTTAGAAAAATATGCAACCCAAAATATTTATGTGCTATAGGTATCTTTTCAAATATTTCCCTCTAAATTTTACTCATAAATATACTATTAATTATTGTGCAAATAAGCAAAATTACCATTACTCATATTTTTTTTTTTAAGTGGTTATATGAGGTTGAAACATCCTCACCCATATTACATCATGACCACATAGTGGTATTATAATAACTTGGTAATTATGCATGTATTGCTTGGCAAGATTCAAACCTGGGTTTCCTCCTTAAAAGTTGAGAAATACGTCAAGTTGAGCTAGTGTCATTTGATGTCCATTACTCATCTTAATAATCTTCCAATGTTATATTTTAGAATAATTTCTAGAAATATTCTGAGGAATAGCAACCACCACAATTATATGCAAAATAATATACAAGTGAGAGCATATAAACAATAGATAATAATAAGGGATAGTAAACATACGAAGAAGGGGTGGGTACCCATAGGCACCACCATAGTAACACATTGTATATATTGATACAATGTATAAAATATTGGATATATTTATAACCAATAGTTGATCCCTAATTAATAAAAATCTCAAGCCAACATAACTTGTGTTAAAGGTTATCAAGTGGCATTAGCTTAACTAGTTAGATTCCTCAATATTTAAGAAGGATACCAAGGTTCAAATCTTGCCAAGCAATACATGGATAATATCTAAGCTTTGTTGTAATACCACTATGTAGTGATGATATAGTACGTGTGAGGCCTGTTTCAATACCATATAACCAATTGAAAAAAAATTGTGTTAAAGGTCAAATTACAATATATTAAATATATAAAATACTTAATTGAGGTTAACCATACAATTAATCTAAATTATATCACTAAGGTTGAGTACTTCACTATTTTTCATGGGCTTATGTTGCATATGTCTATAACATTACATAAAGAGTCCTTATAGGCATACATAAGTACTATTAACCTTGACCAATAAGGCTAGATTACTAATATTCCAACCCCCTCATAATATGACCTAAGGGGCCAAGGAGACGAGACATTAGATATGGTAACATATTACCTTATAATGAATGTTTGAATGGGCTAATGAATCTTCATTATGTATTATACTATCTTGTCTTGTTAAAGGTACATAGATTGGATCAATTCTTCCTCAAACATGAAGTCATAAATCCAGCTTTTGGATCAAAAAATGTTGATCTTACTATGAGAAGATCTTCAATATCCAATATGGTGACCATAATATATCTTTTAATATTAAAATTAAATAAGTGAATCATCAAGAAACAAAAGTAGATTTCTAAATAATCAATCTTATATTTTGAATGGTACCCACAATAAAATTGTATACCTTACAATGACCATCTAAAATATACTTTTCTTGCAATTAAAAAATTTATCTATAGCACTATAATAAGTCCTTGAACTCATTTAGTTAGTGTATAAAGTATGAAAAATCATGTGATCTAAAAGTAGGCCCAAAGCACTTCAGTATGCAAATGTTTTACCTCTATAAAATGGGGCATATTATCAACAAAATCTAAAAAACATTAAGCCTTAGAGGTGAAATAAGCCAATCAAGGTCTACCATGTGTCACATGCTAACATGTGTCACATATCTTGTGCTAAATAGATGTTTTCTACCAACTATATATCACTATACTAAATTTTTTAAATAGCTAACTAGCACTTGGCATATTCTAATTAGTCATTAATTCCCTTATCTAAAAATTATTTTATAAATCCACGTCTACACCACATAAGTTTCCAAATTATTAGGCAAATAGAAAATAAAGTTACACAACGAATATGAGGATTCAAAATCAAAAACATTTTACACTCATTAGATTGGCTAAGTGCTCCCTTATTGTTGTTGGAAACAAAAAAAGACATCCACCTATTGAACCACAACACCTTCCCTCAAAGAGCAAAAAGTGTGTTATTAGAATTTGGAGTGACATACATGCTATAAATAGGATGACCAACCATCACACCGATAGGTATTTTTGGATTTTAAGTTGTACCATGTTGGTAATATGGAAAAGAGCACACTTTGAGAGTGAGCACAAGAAAAAACACTAGGCATATTTGAACCTAGGACTTTCATATTATTAAGATTTAAAAATATTGATCTAACAATGATAATATTGATACCAATGGAGGTGGAATGCCTTATCAATGACCAAGGCATAAGTTTATGGTAATTACTAAAAATATATAGTCAAATTTTCTATAAATTATATATTATAAGAATTGAACCCACCACCTTAAGATTGCATAATTTTGTACCAATCACTACACTAATGAGAATTAATGGGTAAGATTAATTTAACATTTCATGAATATAAGAAACCATTCCATAAAAATTATGAGGAGTTACAAGTCAATCATGCAACCTTATGATTTGATCCCATAACCTTTTGATGAATAGGGATTTTAAAAGTAATTGCAATGGTTGAGGTAGTGGGGAAAATATATTGTGTTTATAATGTAGGTCCCTCATTTTAAGATCTTGTAAGTGTTATACAACAAGAAAAATAATGTCAACCATATTCAAACCTATACCCTATGTACTTTTAGTGCCTTAATGAAGGCTATGGTTACCAATCCATCCAACATAAAATTATCACAATAAATTATCAAAGAGATTTGGAACTGGTGTGATTTGAAAACACACCCTCACACTCTCAAAATATTTGTGCTATCTAAGATGCCTTATGAAGCTGATCAAAATTAAAATAAACATGAGCAATATGAAAAGTTATTTATATCAGGTCCGAGGTGTAGACCAATTGGTTCATCCAAACCCCATAAGGGGGTGGAGGTCCAAGGTTCAAATCTCAGGTATCGTCGAACTGAATGCTTATCCCTTTCTTGGTGCTTTCAGTGGTGTAAAATATTTAAAATGATTGTGGCATGGTGGTTATAGGGGTGGACTGCGCTAAGATCTGTGTGGTGGCCTCTGAGGTGGACAACGCAAAATATTATGGCGGCCATTAAAGCTGGACAGCCTGCCCGGATTCGTGGCGGCTACCGATTCCACCATGTTAAAAAAAAAGTTATTTATATCTATGTGGGGTATGCGGTCACCATCCTCACACATGATTATGCAAAGGATTTTCCACCTTTTGGCTATGTCACCCTCATAGATAGTATACCAAATCAATATTATAAATGCCAATAGCTCCAATAGGGATTCACTTGCTTGGGTAGAAATGATGCACTTTCCAAGAATATAGTTTGAACCTATGACATCTTAAAACAAAATATTTTCCTTCTTTTAAATATCCAATAAGTAAATCATGGTCAAACTTTAGTAAACGCATACCTCTATCCTTGAAGATACTATTTAGAAGAACTAAAAAAATGACTAAAGTCAAGGTGAATCAAACTCATTTCCTTTCAAGAATACACCTCCATATAATGTACTAACTATAATATTTTGCATATTTAATGGATCTAAACATTGCTTAATAGAGCATGTTTTCTAGTCATAGAAGAAAATAGCAATACTAGGATATGGATGGTGAGGCTTGAAAAGATTGTGCACAATGAATAAAACAAATTCAAGAGAGGTTCAAACTAGGGATTAAGTGAAAATATATATTTTTATCTTTATATTGCTTGTCTATCATGTCAAAGGCACACAATAATAAGGTAAATGAGCAACATATCTAGAGGTGTCCTATTAATAAAAATAGTTAGCAAACATCCCATGATCCTAGCACATAAGTTTTCTAGCAATTTTACCACATGAATTTGGGTATAAAATTTAAATTTAAACTTTCCCTCCAAAAATAGAAAGAGAGTTTATCCTTATATCTTGCTGCTTGGATTGTTAAAAAAGAAGAATTATCTTGCTAACTAGATAATGCTAATTTATATTAATTTTGATACCTTGTAGGATTTTGTAATAATTATAGAAGCATTATAAAGCATGGCCTTTTCCATAATTAGGTGCATACGAATATTCAAGAAAATAAAACAACATATACATGAAACATAATTATAATAAATATTCAAAATAGGAAGAATGGGCTACGTTCCCATAGGTACCCCCATGATAATATATTATATATATATATATATATATATATATATATATATATATATATATATATATATATATATATACAATGGATCAATTATTGGGGTATTATTTGTAGCCATTAAATATCCAATCAATACAAACCTCAAGCCAATATAACCTAGCTTAAAGGTTAAATTACAATATATTAAACTCTCAATTGAGGTTGATATACAAGTGGTTTAGTTAATATCACTAAGATTAAATACAACACTATTACTTATAGGATTATATATAGAATGATTGTAGGATTATATATAGAACACACATAGCACTCTTGTAGGCTTAATTCTAAATTCCCAAAATCTTATATCATGAGTTATTATAGGCTTAGATAAATATTGTTGACCTTGACCAATAATATTAGACTATTGATAAACATTAAATCAATGTTTCTAATCCTTGCATTTAAGTATGGTTGGATGTTTATAGAATTTAAAGAAATTTGAAAAAATTTATCCAAAAAAATAAAGATGTATATGCTTTAGATGGAATAATTGATTTTAATGAAAAATAAAATTCTAAATAGAAATGTGATTAGCAATCAACAATTAGAATGATGATATAAGAATCTTTGTATGAAGCTAGTTTGGCTAGGTTCCTAAAGCTTCCCTTTTATCCTATATCTCCCCCAAAATCTATGATGGATCATTCACTCATTAAATGATTTCCTCCACCCCTAGGATAGATCAAATTCAATTTTGATAGAGTGGCCAAGGGTAACCCTAGCCCTACTGGTGTTGAAGGTATTTTTAGAAATCATGAAGGAAAGATCATTCTAGCTTTTGTAGAAAACCTTGGGGTCCAAACTTATCATTTTGTTGTAGCATGAGCTCTTTTTCAAGTTCTATATCTTCTACCCCACTTACATTATCCTAAAATAGTGGTTGAAGGTGATTCAATGAAAACTATTAAAGACCTTGCAGGGACTCAATTTTTTGTTGGCAATTTTGGGTTTGAGATCCTAGCTCCTTGTCTATGAGTTGTCATTGATGTCAAAAGGAAATGGCATTAATGTTAAGAGGATGTGTTGGCTTCAAAGGTGAAAGATTCCAAGAGAATCTTCTTAAGAGAATCCGGAGAGATTCCATTGGATAAGGTTTTTGGATAGGGTTTTTATTAAAACCAAGTTAAATGGTTTTTATTAAAACCAATGGAGGTTCTCTTTATTATTTAATTATTATTTAAAACCCTTCAAGGTTTTAATTAATTAATTATTTAATTAATTAAGGGAGAAATTATTTTTAATTTATTAAAAATATTTAAAGGTTTTTAAACCTTTTTTATTCTTAATTTATTAAAATTAATTAAGGGTTTTTAAACCCTTTAGAAAGCAATTTCGATTAAATTCGAAATTACGTTTCTCTGTCGACGACGTGTTCTAAAGTCCACGATTGGACTATAAATATGGGAAGGATCCTAAGGTTTAACTCCTCTTGAGAATTTTGAATGCATTAATTTTTGGCTGCGATCGATGCTCTGTTGACGCCGCGGAAGAAGAGAGCTCGCGTTTGAAAAACTTACGAAGTGCTTGTTCGTTGAAGTGGTAGGAAGTCTGTCTTAGACTTCGTTAGCCCCTTGTGGGCTAGTGGCAGCATAGGCTGCGTTTGGGCTTTGCGTAGGCGGAGGTCTGCGTTTCGATTCCCGTGGAGGGAGCTGTGCATGGATTAAGTCACGTTTTTGTTAAAACGTATTTTTGTGCCGCGTTTTTCGGATTCGTCAAAGGCAGCCATTCCTACGATTTTTGAATTTGTCAAGGGCAGCCATTCCGCGATTTTTGGATTCTTCAAGGGCAGCCATTCTAAGGTGTGATTAATTTCTTGATATAATTTTTGGCATTGTTTAGCATTGTTTAAAAGACATAGGAGAAATAAGGGGATATTTCTTTGGTTGTATTTTTGAGATTAGTCTTTTGCTATGCTAAAGTTTAAAATGGAGATATAAGGTGTAAGTTTTGGTTGTTGTGTTTTTGACTTCTTTGGTGGTTGTTTTCAAAAGAAGAGAAGCTAAAAGGTGTACTAAGGAAAGTTTTTATATATGCTCATTTATCTTGGTTCTAACCCTAACTTGGTTGGAAGTTTGAGGGTTGTGTGTGGTGACAGATTTAAGGATCAATTTTCTTCTACTCCAATAAGGTATGGGCACATTCTTCTTATGAGTATGATTGGTGTATGTTTTCTGAAATAAGGTTGGAGTGAAAAGGTTTTCAACTAGGTTTTCTTTGATTGGGTGTAAATCCTATTTTCTGGTTTGTTGAAGACTACTTATGCATTGTTATCCTTAAGGAGAGTTTTTTGATGAATGCATAATTTTTGGTTTGAGATAGTGGAAGCTTTGTGCACTAGGGTTTGTATTTGTGAGTCAAGCTACTTGCATTGAGTTGGTGGAACCCTTGGTTGGCTGTTTTGAGTTTGATGGTTGAGTTGCTTCCATAGAGGTTGTTTGATCAAGTTATTGCTTTACTTGATTCATGATATTGGGCTTACTCCATTGAGTTGATTTGAGCAAGTTATTCTTTGCATTTGGTGATATTGTGTTGGTGGTTGTTTTGTTCAAATATCTTTGGAGGGAAAAGGATTTCTACTTGTTTCCTTTTCTTGTGATGATTGGTTGAATGCTTCAAGGTTAATGTTGAGTTGAATGATGTTGGTTAAACCTTGTCTATAAGCATTGTTGTTAAAGCCCTAATTGGTTGAGAAAAGATATTGGTTGTGGAAAGAACATGAGTAGCATTGTTATATGAGATATTGCATGTTTGGCAATTGTTGGGTTGTGTTTCATGTTCTTGAGAAAAGCATACTACATCTATCTTATTCTTTTGAGATTGAGATTGAGTTGAGATTGATATTGGGAGTCAAGTATAGATCATATTGAGTCTCTAACAATTCTCTTTATGTTTCTATGAGATTTGAGATTGAGTTGGAGAGTGGTATTGAGAGTTAAATATAGAACATATTGAGTCTCTAACAATTCTCTTTATGTTTCTATGAGATTTGAGATTGAGATTGGGAGTTAAGTATAGAACATATTGAGTCTCTAACAATTCTCTTTATGCTTCTATGAGGTTGATGAATCACATTGGGTCTCTAACAATTCTCTTTGTGGGTTCATGCTAAGCAAGTTTTTTCTTGGTGAACTTGTGAGCTGTTTTGGATAGGTTCCGTTGGGGACTTGTGAGCAGGTTTTGGATAGGTTTCGGTGGGGACTTGTGAGCAGATTTGGACAGGTCCTAGCAGAGGACTTGTGAGCTGAGATTGATAGTTCTATCAGAGAACTTGAGGACAGAGGTACATTGGTTCTATCAGAGAACCTGAGGACAGATTTGGCAAGTCTTTGAGAAGGCTTGTGGATAGAGGATTGATTTGTTCAAGAGTTGGACAGATCTGACAGACAGAGGAAGACTTGTACTAGACCGACTGACTATGTTTGGTACAAGTTGCTGAGCTACTGTGGACGTGATCATAGAAGGTAGAGGTCTCTTAGGCTAAGCATTGAGGACAGGAGGTCTTCGATGGAAAGGAGTTCCACATGCTGGCAAGAGGTAGAGACAGTTGATCTTCTGAGGGATCATATCCAGAGCAGAGGGAAGGTATCTCCTTTGAGGCAGAGGCTCATAAATTCAGATTGGGGGAAGGTTTCTCCTTTGGGCGAGGCTCATAAATTTCAGATTGGGGGAAGGTATCTCCTTTGAGCAGAGGCTCATAAATTCAGATTGGGGGAAGGTATCTCCTTTGAGCCGAGGCTCATAAACATTGTAATTGGGAAGGTTTCCCAAAGAACTTTGAGATAACTTTTAGAGAAAAGTTTTGTGGACGTAGCCCAGGCATTATGGGTGAACCACGTTAAAATTGGTGTCACTTTGTGGATGATTTTGTGCATTGCTTTGATATTGCTTTGGGTATATTGCTTTACTATTTTGAAGTATAAAGGAAAAAGTAAAAAGAGGTCTTATACTATTCACCCCCCTCTCAGTATAAGCTTGTGTTCTTCAATTGGTATCGAGTCGGTGCCTTCGAAAAGTTTAACATCTTGAAGGAAGATCTTACAAGAACACAAATGGCAAGGAAAGGCAAAAGCAAAACCATAAGACACAAGAAGAAGAAAACACACATGGTCATGAAAGAAAATGAAGATGAACTCAATGTTGCTATTTTGGGAAGAAGAATGGAAATAGATTCAAGAGATGAATCAAACAAGTGGAGAACGAGGCAGATTAATAAAGTTTTGCACCGGATGTGGGAAGACCGGTCACTTTGCGAGCTGATTGCTCACAAGGTACATAATGTTTTGTTTGTGGTCAACTCGGTCACAATGAACGTCAGTGCCATGGGTTTAGTAGTTGTGAAGATGAAGATGATCCATTCAAAATTGGTGAAGAAACAGATTCAGAACAGGAATGTGATGAAGAAGGAAGTGATGCGAAGCAAATTGGAAACATAAACTAATTTCAGCTCTGAGTAAAAAGGTTGAGGATGCAGAAGATATAATCACCAGTTTGAAAGTACAAACAGAAGAATACAAGAAAATTTTTGAAGATCTCGAAATGCAATTAACCAGGAAAATAGAGTATTGCAGTAAGCTAGAAAAAGAAATTGACGGTTTAAGAATGCAGACAGAAGAAATGAGTAATAAAGTCGATATATGCAGCAAACATGAAGAGGAATCTAACAAAGTTGTTAGCAATCTGAAGCTGCAAATAGAAGAGTCCAAAAGGAGTGAAGAAACTCTCAGGTCTCAGATCAATGAGAAAGAGACTGTTTTCTGCAAACAAGAAGAAGAGATTGTTTCATTGAAGAAACAACTAGAAGAGGCCAATACAAATCTTAAAATCAAAGATGAGCACAACAATCAAGGAAAGAGGTATTCTCACAAGCACAAGAAGAGTTTCTACCTAGACAAAGCAAGTAAGTGTTCTAGTAGTGATAGTGAAAGTTCTTCAAGTGATAATGAAAATGAGATGTTGTTCATATCAGAAAAAGAGGAAGAACCGAAACATAGATTCATTATCATGAAATGTCTTAGATGTGGAAATTTTGGTCACCTTGAGGATGATTGCACAAATAATGATTTGGTTTCTAGTATGTATGAGGATGCTTCAGAAAACTATAAGGAAGATGCATGTATGGTTTTTGAAAAGGGTAGCACCTCTAGTGATAAGAAATCTGAAAAAGGCTTTGATGATTCAAAAGGAAATCAAATAAAGGATCTTGAAAGTGAACTTATTAGTGCTCTTAGTGCTTTGAAAAAGGAAAGAAAGAAGAATGCTAGACTCAAGGATAAGTTAGATGAATGTTGTATGGAGAGAGATGATCTTATTGAAAATCTTGATTTCTCTATAGCTAAGACACAAGAACTCAAGGATGAGTTAGAGTCTAAGGTTCTTGAGTATAGTGAGTTAGAACAGAAAATGGCTTCTTTGAAAGAGGAAACTAAAGAGTACAAGGATAAGCTTTACGAGGTTTCAAGATAGCTCCAAAAAGGTTAAGTCACTCATCAAAGGTCAAAGAAAGACAACGAGATAAAACAGGCCTTGGTTTTGTTAAGTCACACAAGGAACAAGTTGAAGAGTCTAGTAAGAGACTCCAAAAGGAAGAGAGTTCCGATGAGGAAAGTATTTCAGATCATGAGTCCTTGAATGATAGATGCACAGAAATAGAAAACAGAATTCAGAATGAGAAGAAGAAGAAGTTTTCAGGACCCAAGAGGTCAAATAAAGGAAAGTTTCAAGGCGAGATGTTTTGCTTGTCACGAGGTTTGGTCACATGGCTTCACATTGCATGGCTCAAGTGAAGAAGGTAAATGACAGTTTCAGAAGTGCTAGTTACTTTCAAGGGTATTGCTACTCTTGTCAACTAGTTTGGGCACAAGGCAGTTTATTGCAAGGCAAATAACAGGAACAGATTTGGTCAGAATAGGGTTGGCCAAAATAGGTTTGGTCAGAACTGGTGGATTCAAAGATCAGGTTTACCATAGAGAAATAACATTGTTACTTGTTATAAGTGCAACAATAAAGGTCACATAGCTAGACAGTGTAGAGCTAAAATTCCAGAATACAGGAACAGGAACAGTGGCATGATCAAGTCCAAGGATCAAGGCATGGACAAGAACAGGGATGAGAACAAGAACAAGAACAGTGACAAGAATAGGAATATGGACAAAGAGTTCAAGAGAAGGCCCGACAAGGAAGTTATAGACGTTGATGATGATCAGTGCCTAATGGGAGTTTTACTCCCACCCCAGAATTAATCACCTCATCAAGAGGTGGGGGAGGGACTAAGCTAAGAGGCTCATTCTTAGTCCCGAGCCCCAAAGGTGACCCTTTGCCATTGATGACAAAGGGGGAGATATTTGAGTAAGGGGAGAGCCTCAAGACAGGGGGAGCTATTTATGTTGAGTTTTTTGTTGTTGAGAAGCATGGTTTGCCATCAATGACAAAGGGGGAGATTGTTGGCAATTTTGGGTTTGAGATCCTAGCTCCTTGTCTATGAGTTGTCATTGATGTCAAAAGGAAATGGCATTAATGTTAAGAGGATGTGTTGGCTTCAAAGGTGAAAGATTCCAAGAGAATCTTCTTAAGAGAATCCGGAGAGATTCCATTGGATAAGGTTTTTGGATAGGGTTTTTATTAAAACCAAGTTAAATGGTTTTTATTAAAACCAATGGAGGTTCTCTTTATTATTTAATTATTATTTAAAACCCTTCAAGGTTTTAATTAATTAATTATTTAATTAATTAAGGGAGAAATTATTTTTAATTTATTAAAAATATTTAAAGGTTTTTAAACCTTTTTTATTCTTAATTTATTAAAATTAATTAAGGGTTTTTAAACCCTTTAGAAAGCAATTTCGATTAAATTCGAAATTACGTTTCTCTGTCGATCGACGTGTTCTAAAGTCCACGATTGGACTATAAATATGGGAAGGATCCTAAGGTTTAACTCCTCTTGAGAATTTTGAATGCATTAATTTTTGGCTGCGATCGATGCTCTGTTGACGCCGCGGAAGAAGAGAGCTCGCGTTTGAAAAACTTACGAAGTGCTTGTTCGTTGAAGTGGTAGGAAGTCTGTCTTAGACTTCGTTAGCCCCTTGTGGGCTAGTGGCAGCATAGGCTGCGTTTGGGCTTTGCGTAGGCGGAGGTCTGCGTTTCGATTCCCGCGGAGGGAGCTGTGCATGGATTAAGTCACGTTTTTGTTAAAACGTATTTTGTGCCACGTTTTTTGGATTCGTCAAAGGCAGCCATTCCACGATTTTTGGATTCGTCAAGGGCAGCCATTCCATGATTTTTGGATTCTTCAAGGGCAGCCATTCTAAGGTGTGATTAATTTCTTGATATAATTTTTGGCATTGTTTAGCATTGTTTAAAAGACATAGGAGAAATAAGGGGATATTTCTTTGGTTGTATTTTTGAGATTAGTCTTTTGCTATGCTAAAGTTTAAAATGGAGATATAAGGTGTAAGTTTTGGTTGTTGTGTTTTTGACTTCTTTGGTGGTTGTTTTCAAAAGAAGAGAAGCTAAAAGGTGTATTAAGGAAAGTTTTTATATATGCTCATTTATCTTGGTTCTAACCCTAACTTGGTTGGAAGTTTGAGGGTTGTGTGTGGTGACAGCTTTAAGGATCAATTTTCTTCTACTCCAATAAGGTATGGGCACATTCTTCTTATGAGTATGATTGGTGTATGTTTTCTGAAATAAGGTTGGAGTGAAAAGGTTTTCAACTAGGTTTTCTTTGATTGGGTGTAAATCCTATTTTCTGGTTTGTTGAAGACTACTTATGCATTGTTATCCTTAAGGAGAGTTTTTTGATGAATGCATAATTTTTGGTTTGAGATAGTGGAAGCTTTGTGCACTAGGGTTTGTATTTGTGAGTCAAGCTACTTGCATTGAGTTGGTGGAACCCTTGGTTGGCTGTTTTGAGTTTGATGGTTGAGTTGCTTCCATAGAGGTTGTTTGATCAAGTTATTGCTTTACTTGATTCATGATATTGGGCTTACTCCATTGAGTTGATTTGAGCAAGTTATTCTTTGCATTTGGTGATATTGTGTTGGTGGCTGTTTTGTTCAAATATCTTTGGAGGGAAAAGGATTTCTACTTGTTTCCTTTTCTTGTGATGATTGGTTGAATGCTTCAAGGTTAATGTTGAGTTGAATGATGTTGGTTAAACCTTGTCTATAAGCATTGTTGTTAAAGCCCTAATTGGTTGAGAAAAGATATTGGTTGTGGAAAGAACATGAGTAGCATTGTTATATGAGATATTGCATGTTTGGCAATTGTTGGGTTGTGTTTCATGTTCTTGAGAAAAGCATACTACATCTATCTTATTCTTTTGAGATTGAGATTGAGTTGAGATTGATATTGGGAGTCAAGTATAGATCATATTGAGTCTCTAACAATTCTCTTTATGTTTCTATGAGATTTGAGATTGAGTTGAAGATTGATATTGAGAGTTAAATATAGAACATATTGAGTCTCTAACAATTCTCTTTATGTTTCTATGAGATTTGAGATTGAGATTGGGAGTTAAGTATAGAACATATTGAGTCTCTAACAATTCTCTTTATGCTTCTATGAGGTTGATGAATCACATTGGGTCTCTAACAATTCTCTTTGTGGGTTCATGCTAAGCAAGTTTTTTCTTGGTGAACTTGTGAGCTGTTTTGGACAGGTTTCTTGGGGACTTGTGAGGTTTGAAAGTTTCTTGGGGACTTGTGAGAGGTTTTGGACAGGTTTCGATGGGGACTTGTGAGCAGATTTGGACAGGTCCTAGCAGAGGACTTGTGAGCTGAGATTGATAGTTCTATCAGAGAACTTGAGGACAGAGGTACATTGGTTCTATCAGAGAACCTAAGGACAGATTTGGCAAGTCTTTGAGAAGGCTTGTGGATAGAGGATTGATTTGTTCAAGAGTTGGACAGATCCGACAGACAGAGGAAGACTTGTACTAGACCGATTGACTGTGTTTGGTACAGGTTTTGAGCTGCTGTGGACGTGATCATAGAAGGCAGAGGTCTCTTAGGCTAAGCATTGAGGACAGGAGGTCTTCGATGGAAAGGAGTTCCACATGCTGGCAAGAGGTAGAGACAGTTGATCTTCTGAGGGATCATATCCAGAGCAGAGGGAAGGTATCTCCTTTGAGCAGAGGCTCATAAATTTAGATTGGGGAAGGTTTCTCCTTTGGGCGAGAGGCTCATAAATTCAGATTGGGGGAAGGTATCTCCTTTGAGCAGAGGCTCATAAATTCAGATTGGGGGAAGGTATCTCCTTTGAGCCGAGGCTCATAAACATTGTAATTGGGAAGGTTTCCCAAAGAACTTTGAGATAACTTTTAGAGAAAAGTTTTGTGGACGTAGCCTGAGCCATTTCGGGTGAACCACGTTAAAATTGGTGTCACTTTGTGGATGATTTTGTGCATTGCTTTGATATTGCTTTGGGTATATTGCTTTACTATTTTGAAGTATAAAGGAAAAAGTAAAAAGAGGTCTTATACTGTTCACCCCCCTCTCAGTATAAGCTTGTGTTCTTCATTTTCTTCCTAGAACATCTCCAACCTGATTTCCAAATCCAAAACTCTCCTAAGCTTATCCACCAATGTTACCATTCATCATGTCTATAGAGAAGATAACAAAGTTGTTGATCAGTTAGCTAATTTGGGCATCTCTGAGCCCAACCTTACCATATGGACTAAGAATTTCCCTCTTGAACTCTTGATGGCAATTTTCTATCCGTGTCTTTTTAGTTATCTCTCCCAAAATAGTTGGAGGGATGTTTTTTTCCTTTTATGGGCTTAGCCAACATTACCATCATCCATATCTTGTAACATAAAGTTTCCATGTTATTGTGGAAGGTTTTGCGGTGCATACCTAGCTCTTTGAGGTCATTGGGGTTCAAATATTTCTTTGAACTATGTTTTTTCTTATTTCTAGGTGCATGAGGAAGATGTGTATCAATGAAGATATCATAGGAGTCATATGATACTTAGTTTTGATCCACCATAATCTAGATTTCACAAGTGACAATAATTGCCACATATGAAGGATCTATTACAATGTGGACTTCATAGATATTACCCAATGCCATGTATGGAAGATCTATTTCAACACAGGTGATATTTCTTGTTGCTCTAGTAGTGCTTATATTCTCGCTCGATGAGGATTTCTATCCTACCCGTACATGGGTTTCTATAGTTTATCTCTGATGGCCCATAGAGGGTTTTTTGCTTTTATTGTAGATTGGTTGGGAGATTTTCTCTCAATCATTTTCTTCTTGTAAAATATTATGTAATTCTTTCAAAAATATTGTTCACCAATAAAAAAATAATGATGATATAAGAAGCATAAGAAGTAGCCTCATATTTAATAGTTTGGGATGATAAAAATTATAGGATGATGAAGATGATTAATTTCTAAATTTATTAGAAGAAGGGTCAAAACTTTTAAAGAAGTATTAATCTGCTACTTTATCTTTTTCCTTTGAATCAGAATTAGAAAATAATTGAGTGCAAAACATAGTAAATAAAAAGGAGAAAAATAAAATGGATCCATAACATAATATATTAATATCTCTTTTTCCTAAGTCAAAATAATTGCTATACTTGGTCAACTAGAAATATATATACATAGTGTTTTTTTTTTAACATGGTGGAATCGGTAGCCGCCATGAATACGGGCAGGCTATCCATCTTTTATGGCCATCATAGTATTATGTGTTGTCCATCCCAGAAGCCGCCACATAGATCTTCACGCAGTCCACCCCTATAACCCCTATAACCACCATGCCACAATCATTTTAAACCTTTTACATCGTTGAAAGCACCAAGAAAGGGATAAGCGTTCAGTCCGGTGAGATATATATGCATAGTGTTAAAAATGATAAAAAATAGTAAATGCTAAGGGAACAATCCACTTCTAAAAGTTTGTATAGATGGGAAGTAATTCAAAAAATGGATCATCTATAGATACTGTTAGAAAATGAAATTTTTTATTGATTTATTTCATGGATCAACTTTGTATAAATAACAAAGTTGATCATTGAGAGTCGTTGGATTACAAAAACTCATCAAATCCAAACTAGAATAAACTGAGAGTTCACCTAACTCATGGAAGAGTGGTAACTCAAGTAAGTCTATCCTAGTAGAACTTTTGAGAATAATTATTTATTCTAAAACCCCCCTTAAGTTATACTAGGGGTGATTTTAACAAATGAGTCCCGAAAACAGGGCTTGATGAGGTACTCATGTACAATGATTATTTTTTAAGATATGATAAAACCCCATGGGAAAAAACCATCTATCAAAAAATAAAAAAAGAAGAGGCATGTCTTCGTATGGTGAATATTGTCCTAAAAAAAATGAGTCCCAACAACTGGGCCTGATGAGGTATTCATGTGCTATGTTATTACAATAATGAGAGATGAAAAAACCACATGGGAAAAACATCTTTAAAAAAGGAAGAGATATGTCTTCGGATGGTGAATATTTTCCTTATTGAACAAAAAAGAAACGAGTCCCAGAAACTAGGCCTAATGAGGTACTCATGTACAAAGTTATTACATATAGGCAAGATGGTAAAAAAATCTCATGGGAAAAACCACCTTCCAAAAAAAAGAACCAATAAGAAGAAAGTAGAGGTGAAAACCTTTGTATACCTTCTAATGCATTTGCCTTACCCCAAGTTTCTCTCACAACTGAATGTAACAGCGTAGGAGGAAAGGATTTGGTGAATTGTATTTCCCCTCTTTGAATATGTTGTCAAATGAAGTGCTTCTAAGAATAAGAAGAAGAGGCATGTCTTCGGATGGCAAATATTTTCCTCTATTGAACAAAAAAAATGAGTCCCGACAACAAGGCCTAATGAGGTACTCATGTACAATGTACTTATATATAGGAGAGATGGTGAAAAAACCACATGGGAAAAAACCATCTTCCAAGAAAAAAAAGAACAATAAGAAGAGAGGTGAAAAACTCTGTGCACCAAGATACTTTAACACCCCCCTTAAGTGATAGTAGGGGTAAGTGAAAAAAGGAATAAACAAGATGTGGCATACCCATAGAAGATGAGTCCCAACAACAAGGCCTGATAAGGTACTCATGTACAATAGAGATGGTATAGCCACATAAATGAGTCCCGACAGTGAGGCCTGATAAGGTACTCATGTGCAATATGTGATCAAAAAGAACAAATATCACTAAAGAAAAGTCCCCTAAAACAAAAGTGTCTCATAAAAAGGAGTGTGAAGATAGGATGGAGAAAGAACCACAAAAATCGCAAGTGTAGTTTAAAAATGACTCCACAAGCATGAGTATGTGGTTTCCACCTATATGAACACAATGGGTTGATAACAAAGTCCAAAACTTGTGGACAACCAGCAAAACAAGGGAAATGGTGAAAAACCTCAAGGAAAAAACACCTACCAAAATAGAAGAAGAAGGAATATGTGCATGGAGGATTGAGAGGAAGGAAGATGTCCTCTTCACCCCCTTTTAGGACAACTTCCATTAAGAATCCTGCAAAGGACCCATCAGATGTCTGAAAAAAGTAGAGAATTGTCACAAAAATGGAATCATACTCTGAGACTGGTGCTTGTAAACCATGAAAAAAAGGTCACTAAATAAAATCTCTTGAAACCAATGTGTCTCACAAAAGGAGAGTGTGAAGATAGTGTGGAAAAATAACCACAAAAATTGCAAGGGTTGTCGAAATTGACTCCGCAAGCATAAGTAGTGGTTTCCACCTATATGAACACATTGGGCTGATTAACAAGGTCCAAAAGAATAGACAAACAACAAAACAAGGGCATCAAATGTTTTGGGAGTGTCGGTTTCAACCGAGAATGCACTCCATGATACAATATTTTGATCCACAAAAAATTGTGAAAAATAATTTTAAAACTGAAAAAAGGACTGCACCATTAGATCCCCCTCGAAAAATGGTTTCTAGTGACTATAAATAAGCCTATAGTAGGATACAAATTGATGCTTCAAAATGGCAAAAAAAATGACCCTAAAAAAATGTGTACAGCTCTAGAACTTCCCAAGTGGTCACCCCTTTGAGTTGTAATCTATAAAATTATGCTTGACTTGGGAGTTTTTACAAAATATACTACCAAAAAAAAATCAGCCTTCAAAATGGGAATTAAAATTTTGAAGAAGGATAATTTTAAGTAGATAAATCCAAAAAAAAATTATTCAATGAAGCAATCCCACATGGTCCCTTTTGAACACCTTTGCCTTTAGGATGTTGAATGTTGTATGTGAACCTTCTTAGATAACTGCAATTAGAAATTCCATCCTACCCAAATAGAGACAAAAAAAAAACACATCAAGTGATACAAAATTGATACATCAAATAAGAGTTGAGTTGTCATGTTGCTGGTAACTATAGCATCAACCTTTACCCCACCTCACTTGTGAGCACCTAATTTTCCAAACTTTTCTTCTCTTTCTTCGGTATCTAATGACCCTCCTTTATAGTATGACCTGCAAGCAGTTGAAAGCAAACAAACAAGCATATTGCTATCAACCAAAATATTATCAATTTTGGGCACCTCCCATTGACGTCCAATTTTCATATGCATACAACTAGGCTACAAAATTTTTGGAAGAGTGCTGGAGGAAAAAAAATGGGTGCATCGTAGGAGATAAAGGATATTTCCCAACACCGTAATGTCTCAAGTACTTCTCTCTAGAAGCAGCACAAGGATGCTGCTAAAGTAGCAGAAGTGCCTGAGTTGTACATATCAAATGGACCAACAACATCACATGCCCATACAAATTTTGGAAAGGATGGATGCATGATAGAAAACAACAGTGCACTTATGCAATATTGTGCAGTCTTTCCATGATCATGATTCACGGTCAAAGAAATTTCATTACAGCCATGATTCATGTCGAGCTGGCTGTACTCGACCTCAAATATCCCCACAAAAATTTTCGTAGCTGATATTCCATTGTTGCTCATGCCACATAAAATTTCTCCTAAGCAGTGAACATATGCATTTTGCTTTGCGTCCGTTGAAGCGCAGCGCCTGCCACAGTGTATCCCCCAAAATAACCCCCATCTGCCTCATCATTGTTGTTGGTGCTTAGTCCACCATATGACTTGAACATAGATTTCCCATAATAGCAGCCAAAATATTTTTTTGTGATGATCAAAAGATGTCACCAACAGAGCTGCGAAATCAGGCCCATAGGTGCCACGATGAGGAGGAGGTTGTCGATAGAGATGCAACAACTAGATGATAATGCATCTAGGGCATATTTGAATTATGACATGGTTGTCTCACTCGCCCTCCATTCTATGTGACAAAAATATGGTCCTCCAACACGTCCGAACATGACAAAAGTTAGTGGTATCGTGATTAAACTCGATGATAAGTTAAGAATGCACGAATGGCTTCATAATCTTCTATGCAAATATGATGGGTTCTCAGAGCAATGAAATGACAAGTGTGTCATAAGGATGTGGGATATAGATATTATTCATTACCATAGCTCAGGTATTTTACGGAGCTTTAGTCAACTGCATATTTGAAAGCATTCAGATGATTTTCTAAAAATACTGCACAAGAGGCACACTGAGTGCGCTTCTATAAGTGACTAACAAAAAGTGTGCACTCCCTTCAAATTGATAGCACAAAATTGTTGAAATTTTAAACTAAACATAAGCAAAACAAATGCGGATCTTGAAGACATGCCCTGTTACAGGCAAACCAAACGCAGGCGGAGGCACAAAAATAAATTACAGGGTTTATATTATTGAAACAGGGAAGGGAGCCCAAAATAGGGAAATGGCTCTGCAAAGCCTTACATCTGTGGCATCTACCGTCTATAGAATAAACCGCCCAAATCCAAACTGGATTACATAGGGGTTCTGCGCTAAGGAGTAGCAAGAACCCCGAAGCTCTTTTTGAGCAAAACTGATATGCACTGCTGTAGAGCAGAACCTGCTAAACTGCAGGGAAACTAGGGCTGCTGCCCAAAATACTGAATGCAGACATAGGAGTGGGCATAAATAGCTACAGAAGATCTCAGGCTGGCATGGCAGGATTCTCGAGGCCAGCTGGAGGCATACGGACTTCACCTGCTCCCTTAACTTCGCCCATACTTCCTCTGCCAGATGAACTATTGACGGGACGCTCCAACGGCGAAGGCGAGTACAAAATTTGGGTTAAATAATATTTCCAACAGCCTCCCTTAATCCAAATTCTTCTAACAAAAAATAAAATTGAGCTTCGGCATTCTTCAAATTTTTACTTCGGCGATTTTCTCTCCGAAGTAACTACTTCGCTGCTCAAACTCCCGAAGTAGATTCACTTCAGCCCAAACTCTCGCGAAGCGGCTCAATTCTGCCAAAGCAGTTTCTATTCAATCTTTATTCACTTTGGGTTTCAAATTCACTTCGGTAAAAGCTTATCAAAGTACCTTTTGAACCACTTTAGTCTGCCGAAGTAGTTTCACACTACCGAAGTAGATTAACTTCGGCAAAAACAGGTCCGAAGCTGCTGCTTCGCTGACCGAAACTTCGAAGGACGCTTTCGAAGAAATTTTACTTCAGCAAAACGTTTCCAAAGTAATTTCAATAGTTCATCTGGCAGAGGAAGTATGGGCGAAGTTAAGGAAGCAGGTGAAGTCCGTATGCCTCCAGCTGGCCTCGAGAATCCTTCCATGCAAGCCTGATGTACTTGACTGCAACCAGGCCAGATTTGATGTACGTCGTGAGTTTAATCAGTCGGTTCATGGAGTTGCCCAAAGACACTCACTGGAAAGTAGGCAAGAGAATCCTGCGATATGTCAATGGCACAAGGAACCATGGACTCCACTATGCCAGAAAGGACCAGTTGGAGTTAATTGGCTACACCAACAGCGATTGTGCTGGTAGCGTAGATGACAAGAAGAGCACTTCGGGGAATGCCTTCCATTTAGGATCCAGAGTCGTCTCTTGGTCCTCGAAGAAGCAGCCAATTATGGCTCTATCTATAGTATAGGCAGAGTATGTTGCTGCCACCTCAGCAGCCTACCAAGTAGTCTGGCTGAGAAGAGTTCTGAGTGAACTACAGCATTCGTCGAAAGCAGCAACAACAATATTTTGTGACAATAACTCTGCCATCACGCTCTCGAAGGACCCAGTCTTCCATGGCTAGACGAAGCACATAGACATCCGGTATCATTTCATCAGAGAGCTGGTAAAATTTAGTGAAGTACAGTTGTAGTTTTGTAGGTCGAAGGAGCAACTGCCTGATATCTTCACGAAGCCCTTGAAGGAGGAGGACTTCGCCAGACTGCGAGATATGCTGGGCATTAGAGAACATGTGAAGTTTGATTTAAAGGAGGGTGTTAGAAAAATTAAATCTAACTTCACGCCCAAAGGAGATTCGACGTGAAGCACTTTTGAAACACCTTTGGAAAATGCTTCGGCGTGAAGGACATTTTGGCAGCCCCCGAAACACGTTTCGGCCTGAAGCAAATTTGACTCGGCCGTTGAAAGCATTTCCCTGTGAAGTAAGAACAAGTTGCCCTCCGAAGTGGAAAACAGTCGAAGCGGAATGCAGGCGCACAAATCAGGACATTAACTGTCCAAGCGTGCGAGTAGCTGGGGTCGTCCGACAGTTGGTCGGAAAGCCACTTCGGCATTTAATTTCTGTCAGCGGGTTGGTGAGATTATCCCGTATTTTGTCCTCATTCCCCACCTATAAATACCGGGGCCATTTTGTCATTTAGTAGTATGAGGAAGAGCGTAGAGAAGAGAGGAGCAGAGCAGCAGAAAGGTAGAGCAGCCGGAGAGTGGAGCAGCAGTCTCCCATCCAAGTCTTGTGTTTATCCTGCAAAATCGTTACTTGCAGAAGATTGTATTCGCTTCAGAGGGAAGCTTTTGTAATCCGGAATTTATTTGAATATATAAATACTTATTCTATTTATTTGGGTCTCTGCGTACTTGTATGTGCCTCGGTGTGTTGATTTTGTCTGCAGACATCAATCAGCTAGGGTTTTCCCGAAGAGGCGATACACCCATTTGATCCAGAAAGGAGTTAGGTTTGTTGTTTGTGTCGAAGCACATTGCGGCATTCTATTTCTCCGAAGTTGTCGCAGGCTGCCGAACTTCGCAGCCCTCCCGTCCGAAGAAGTCACTTCGAAAGACATTCCCCGAAGTAGATTTGCTTCGGCAGGTTTTTGCCTCGAAGTACCAATTTCGGGAGTATCTTCCCCGAAGTAAATTTACTTTGGAAGTCTCCTCCCCCGAAACTCCCTCTCGCTGGAAATTATCCCAAACCTCTCTTCCTCATCGAAGTTTTTTCCCTCGCTGGAAACTTCCCCAAAGTTCCTCCCCGAAGTAAAAATTGCCGAAGCATTTTAGTTCGGGAGCATCCCCGTCGAACCTCCTCCCGAAGCACCCAACTTCCCGAAGTAGAAATACTTCGGCTGCTTTCCCCCCCGAAGTAGATGCTTCGGGAGTTTTACCTCCGAGACTCTCTCGCAGAGAAGAAATTGCCGAA
Source organism: Wollemia nobilis (assembly GCA_028583015.1). Lineage (NCBI taxonomy): Eukaryota > Viridiplantae > Streptophyta > Pinopsida > Araucariales > Araucariaceae > Wollemia > Wollemia nobilis. The sequence continues at coordinate 2,523,181 of JAQPPZ010009575.1, forward strand.
GCAATTTTGACGCGAATTAAAAATCGCGATTTGAAATCTTTTTCCTTCAAATTGGTATCAAAGCAAAAAAAATGTGAATCTTGAAGACATGCCCTGTTACAGGCAAACCAAATGCATGCGGAGGCACAAAAATAAATTACAGGGTTTATATTATTGAAACAGGGGAGGGAGCCCAAAACAAGGAAATGGCTCTACGGAGCCTTACATCTGCGGCATCTGCCGCCTGTGGAATAAACCGCCCAAATCCAAACTAGATTACACAAGGGATTATGCGCTAAGGAGCAACAAGAACCCCGAAGCTCTTTCTGAGCAAAACTGATCTGCACTGCTGTAGAGCAGAACCTGCTAAACTGCAGGGAAACTGGGGCTGCTGCCCAGAATACTGAATGCGGACACAGGAGCAGGCATAAATAGCTGCAAAATATCTCAGGCTGGCATGGCAGGAATCTCGAGGCCATCTGGAGGCATACAGACTTCACCTGCTCCCTTAACTTCGCCCATACTTCCTCTGCCAGATGAACTATTGACGGGACACTCCAGCAGCGAAGGCGAGTACAGAATTTGGGTTAAATAATATTTCCAACAAAAATTACACTTTTGGCATGTGATATGTTGAAAGAAAGCAGCACCTATTAACTTTGATCTTCTTCAAGCAAACTCTGACGTGGGCACAAAAATCTCCACTGCACTTCTACTGAACTGCAAAATGTAGCTCCAGATCATGTTCTTTCTCCTATAGTAAACAACACCATATAAAATACATAGACTGTGCAAGCAATGTGACCCTTCAAATCTGCCATGTTCTCACAGCAGGGACATTGTCTGCCACAAGCATCATGTGAATGGTATCACTGCAAATTTCTCCTCCTTGATCATCTAGGATCAACGACAACATCAAAAAGATACTATGCACCAAATAGTATAGATTTCATTCTCCCATGTAGGCAATTCATTCTCCCATGGATTTCAAATCTGTTAAACAGTGCCCACAAAAAAATCTTCCTCCGATAAAATGGAGATCTTCTTCAACGTGAAAAAATAATTATGAAATTAACATAATCTGATCTTGACGTAGGAAAACATCTTGTTCAACCCTGTCCATCAAGAATATCGATCCACTCAAAACATAGAGAAACCTTCAGTTTGTGGATGTCGTTGTCGAGCCCTGACCTCCTTCGCATATGTCACAGCAACATAGCGACTTCTTTCTCATAACGAATATTGTTGTGCTGGTGATGGACTCCAACGTGCCAAAGCACCTCGTGCTTTTCTTGATTTTTCCTGCAACTGCTATCACGAATGTTTACTACTTCAAACAACTCTAACTTCTTCATTCAACGTTCGTGAGATCTGAAAATCCCCAATGAAAATATCAAAATTTTAAAGGAAATGATTCTTTTTTTTTTAATTAACCCCACTCTTCTTGTTCATGACAATGAAGAAAGAAAAAAAAAATGGACATTTTTTTTTTCTTAGATGGCCACATGAATGCGGTAGTTTCCTTGTCACTCGATGTGCCATTAACTTGTCGCCTTTTCACCAAAAAAATTAGGGGATTATTTGGCATATCCATCACAATGGTGTTTTTCGAACTCCACAGGCAACTTGAATAGCAGTTTGTACGTCATTTTGGATGCACAGTGCTTTGCATAAGATATGAGGATCAAGTATCCCTCTGTGCCCAGCCTGAATGGGCTCCCAAAATGATGTTGCAATCAAGACCAAATCATGTTTCTTAGATTCCCCATGTCGAGAGGGAACATTTCCTTTTATAGAGATTACATATAAATATGTAAAAAAATATGGATCTGTTTCAAAAAAAATTTAAGAAGAGGTAAAGGTCGTTTACCTGGAAAATCATTTTCATTTAATTTCCTTGGACAATCATCTTCAGGGAACACTTGAGGAATATCAAAACCAAAATGAAACTACAACTATGACCAACATGCGCATGCAATTCAAAAGTTGAAACAGAGCAGACTTGACTTGGAGAGTGGTTTGCACCACTGCAGCACACTACAATCCCCCATCCTGGACCATTGGTATGTAAAAAAGGAAGCACTTGTATCACAACCTCTGCATCGTTGGGATCTAACTAAAAAACTGGTCTAACACAATATCATAGAGTCAACATTGCATCAGATCTACAAAAACTCCTTTGCACTGCGGTCACAACTGGGCACATGATATCTCCGACTATGGCAGGTTTAGAAGACGAGAAAAAAATCCTTCTTGATGGAGACAAACAAATCTCAGGATTTTTTTTTTTAAATATCTCAGCCCCTGCCTGATGGATAGTATGGAGGAAAAGACAATGCCAAATGCATGTGGTTTCAAGAGGATAACCATAAACTTGTAAATATCAAAACTAATGAAAAACATGGGCAACCATTAATTTTTCAACTTCTGGTTTTTGATCCATCCATCAAGGGATGGAGAGCATACTCCCTCAGTATCCAAAAAAATGGGAAAAAAAGGTGAGCAGAGATTTTTATGAGGGAAATCCTCCTATGAGAGAAATCCTCTCTCGGGTACACAGGGTAGGAAATCCTGCTCTGATACAATGTTAGAAAATGAAATGTTTGATTGATTTATTTCAGTAATCAACTTTGTATAAATAGAAAAGTTGATCATTGAGAGCCATTGGATTACAACAACTCATCAAATCTGAACTAGTATAAACTGAGAGTTCACCTAACTCATGGAAGAGTGGTAACTCAAGTAAGTCTATCCTAGTAGAACTTAAGAGAATAATTATTTATTCTAACATATACTAATGCTACATTCAAGTTTACATATAACTCAATATACTTTAACTAGGTCACCCTTAAGTATCAAGTGGAAGCTTATTGTATAAATGGTAGAATTCTACTAAGTTTGTACACAATATTGCAAATAATATATTAGGAGAATGTATCAAACCAATTTTATAGTTAGGTGATACTCATTTGAATGGTCTATTTTTTCCTTACATAGATCAAGTAAGTCCTTACAAAGTTTTTAAATATTTTATTGGTATCACCAATAATAACAATCATATTATAGTACTATTATAGTTATAAATGAAATGAAGGTATGGAAAACACTAAAGAATGTTTTTAAAAGAAATTTTTGTTTTAGAATGTAAAAGAATGAAAAGGAAATTATTGAAATCATTTGTATACCAAATTTTGTTAGAGATATTACATTATTTGGTAAATATCTAAGTACCTTTGTGTACTATTATAAATTTTAGATTAGGGGGTGTAATTTATATTTATCTAATGTATGTATCATCGTGTGAGGAGTGTCCATGTGTTATGTAATAAAGTAAGAGTTGTGTGTGAGTTTCAAGGTGTGCAAAGAGTGAGGTGTGATTTGTGAAAGTAAAAGTGTCAAGTGAGTAAGTAAAGAGTCATAGGTGTTAGGCGTCAAGTGAGAGATTGAAGAGTCACATAAGATGTGGCAAGTTGTAAAGTGAAAAGTCATGAGAATTTTGTCATATGTGATAAATGTGAAAGGATGCATCTCTTAGATGTTTGAGGAGAGAAATAGTTAGAATATTGAAGAGTCATGTAAGGAGAAAAACTCCATGCATTGTAACGAGAATGGTTATGAACTTGTGTAACTCGAACTTTATGATTTATGAATGTATTGTGATATTTTCTATTGTGAAATATTGTTGTTATTACATGAATGATTTATTATGATTAATATTTGATCCTTGATAGTGGAACTATAAAATAATATAAGATAATTACCAACAAATATTATAGTCTCAATTTAGAATTTTAATAAAAAAGGTTGCATCTCAAAATAAGAATTTCTACATTGTATCAAAGACAACTAAAAACTGATTTGCTTAAGCTTGACTAGAAAATATAATTAGAACAATTCCTGTATCATGTATATTATATACCTCTAGAATGTAAAGGAAATATTTTATTTCCATTAACATAGAATTATATTCATTCTTGTTTGTGTTATTTTCTAACAAAATAATTTGAAATCCTAGTTGGACCAAAAGTGGCTAGGAAGAAATAAAATATCAATGGACAATAACTATAGGAAAATAAGATTAAGATGGCTTATAGTTGGTATTATAAGTCATGGAAAGAATATATGCTTTCTACTGCAGTAAAATATGCTTTCTACTACAGTCACATTAAGGCAATATAAATAAGGATAATTATTCAAAAAAAGTAGAATAGTTCATCATGTCTACTAGAGAACTCATTGAATTCATCCAAATTAGGCTATGTGGGCCCCAAGAACAAGGCTATTATACTAAATATTTTTATCTTGATTTGTAAGAGAAATATAGTATACTAGATAAAAAAAGCTATGGTGATGTACTTGATGTCTAGCATAGTCAATAAATGAAACATATTGGCATTGATATAATTTCATACAAAATATCATAATGAATGATGGAATACTAAAACTAAAATTTTGAGTGTGTACACAACAACTACACAGACTCCTAATTCCATTTAGATACATTTATATATAGTAATAACACATCATCTCAAGATAAAGAAAAATATCCTTTTCTATATGAAACTTATGATGATATTTAATTAAAGTATTTTGATGTGATCATAATTTACCACAATAAAATTGATGCACCATAAATATTTGATGTAACATTAAGTAGTGGAATAAAGTAGTTGTATAGAATAAAGTGGTAGAGTAGTGGAGAATAAAGTGGATAATTATATTCCCAATTTATAAAGTAGATTCTTATTTTGATCTAACATAGAGTAGAACCTGATTTAATATGATGTATGTTGGAGTATATTACATTATTTGGCACATGCTAATATACCTCCATGGTACCTTCATGTTACATATTGTAAATATTAGATTAGGATTGAGTCTTAGTTTATAGTGTGGATAATATTTAATGTAATATTGTAATGTGTAGGAAATGCATAAGTATCATGTGAGTTTGTGTGCAAGTGTAATGTGAGTCTATGTGCACAAGTGTCTTTATATTAGAGTGTGCATAGTAAAGAGACATATTTAGGTGTGCACACAAGGTATAGTCATGTGTATGCAAGAGTCAAGAAGATAAGACAAGAGTCATGAGACTTGGTATATCGAAAGGAATAGTCAAATATCCAAAGTGTTATTCTACTATGGCTATATAGTACTCTATAGAGAAGCTGGAATGTATCATCTGTTGGAAATATTGAGTATATTGAGTTGTCATTAATGTCAAAGGGTGCATATTATTCAAGGCAGAAATATTCTTCAAGGGTGTGAAGTTGACAAGGTTGGACAATATAACAATGGACAATTATTTAAGGCAAGGTTTTAAATAAAGGATTATAATATTTAAATATCATATTTAAATATTATACAAAGAAGAACAAAGGTTAAAATTTGCCTAGACAAAAATATTTAAAAAGGGTTTAAAAGGTTTAAGGATGCCTGGACAAAAGTTTTAAAAATAAGGATAAAGGCTTAAAAGAGAGGGACAAAGGTTTATATTATAATATTTAAATTTTAAATTTAAATATTATAATCAAATGAGTTTAAAAATAAAAAGGCGCCAAAGTAAAATTAAAGCCGACCTCTCAAAAGAAATCGAAGGCATGGAAGGCATATATATACACGACAATAATTGCACCTTACCATGGTTTTTATGCATTGCAAATTGAATATTTGAAAAATGTGAATGCGAATGGCAAGGAAAGAAAGAAAGAGGACAAAACAACAAAATCGAGGTAGAGACAGTTAAAGAAATATTTTTGTGCATGTGTTTTCATTCGCTAGGATAGCCTAGCTGGCAGTGTGGATCTGCATGGAGGTTTGCTGGGTAGAAGGTCAAGAGGTCGAACCTCGTCGACGTCGATTTTGTGGTTTTTGCTATTAGTGCACAGGACATGGTTTAAATATACGATGCCCCTCCTTTGGTCTCAACCACCGTGGTAGCACAGCTAGTCAGGGCGCTTGGGAGAGTGTTGCTTGTCGAGAGGTTGGAGGTTCGATTCGCGGTAGTGCTAAAGGTACTAAAAATTTTGATTGAAAATATTTTTATTAAGGTTGAAAAAATATAAGGTGTATGGTATTGTTTTTAAATTATATTTTTGCAAGTCAAGGAGAAATAAGGGTTTTGAGTTTTCATTGTTGTGCATATCTTAGAAAGGAGAAATAAGGTGTATTTGAGATTATTGTCATTTGTATTTTTGCATATCTAAGAAAGGAGAAATAAGGTGTATTTGAGATTATTGCTATTTGTATTTTTGCATATCTTAGAAAGGAGAAATAAGGTGTATTTGTGATTAACGTTATTTGTATTTTGGCATATCATAGAAAGGGAATAAAAGGATTTGTGTTATTGATAAAGCTTTATCTTGTGAGGAAAATATAAGATATTATTTTGAGCATTGATTGAGCACATTTTGATAAAGGATTTTAATGAGAATATTTTGATATCTAATCAAGAAGAGAAAAAGGGATTCGCTAACCAGTTTTGAAGTGGCAAAAAGGAAAATTATTTTGTGTTAAGACAGGTTTTGAAAGCACATCATCATCAAGGCAGTTTTAGAGGTATGGTGATTTAATCCCTTACTCAAGGTTTGTTTTTGGATGAAGAAAATATTTTGATGTCATATGGTTGGAGATATAAGGATTGATTTGATGAGCATTAGTGTTGAATGAAATTGGGATTAAATGTGCAAATATTATAGGTCAGTTTTGTGAGTAGAGTTGTGCACTACTTTGAATGAATTTGGGAATAAAAGTGCAAGGGTTTGAGAACAAAGTTGTGCATTGCTTTGATTGAATTTGGGAATAAAAGTATAAGGGTTTGAGAGAAAAATTGTGCATTGGTTTTGATTGATTTTGGGAGTACATAAGAAAGTCAATTATCAAGTGCTATACTAGAGCTATCTTTTTTAATGCAATAAATGTGAGATATGTGAAAGCGATAGACTTAATGAATGTGAAAGAACATATTGGGTATTTGTATTGCATATCATTCTCTATATGTTCATGAAGAAAATAATTCTGGGTAGAATATGTCTGAATTACTTTATATGAAGAAAAGCACTTTTGAGAAAGATATAAGCATTATTTTGAGCAATTTTTGTATGCAAGATTTGGGAAATAATTGAGCAGGTTTGAGCAAGTGAGTGAGCAGATTTGAGCAGGTTCTGTGAGCATATTTGAGCAGGTTCTATGAGTATATTTGAGCAGATTTTGGTGAGAAAATTTGAGAAAGCCTTGTGTGTAGGCTTGGAGCATATTTGAGTAGGTTTTGGTGAGCATATTTGAGCAGATGTGAGTAGATTTAAGAAGGTTTTGGTGAGAATATTTGAGCAAGCCTTGTGTGTAGGCTTGGAGTATATTTGAGTAGGTTTTGGTGAGAAGATTTGAGCAAGCCTTGTGTGTAGGCTTGGAGTATATTTGAGTAAATTTTGGTGAGCAAATTTAAGCAAGCCTTGTGTGTAGGCTTGGAGCATATTAAGTAGAGTTATGATCAGGCTTTGGAGTATACCATAGGGGATAGGTGTCTCCTATGGATAGAGGTCCATGAACTAGAGTAGAGGGGATTGGTGTCTCTTATGGATAGAGGTCCATGAACCAGAGCAAAGGGGATTGGTGTCTCCTATGGATAGAGGTCCACAAACATTGTAATAGGGAATTGGTTCCCAAAGAATTTTTTGAGAAAATTTATAAGAAATATTTTCTCCATGGATGTAGCCCACATTGGGTGAACCACTTTAAATTTGTGTCTCTTATGTGTGTGATGATCTATGCATTGTTTCATTATTGCAATTGATAATATTGGATGATATTTCTTTGGAAATAAAAGTAAAAGTTTTATCTTATACTATTCACCCCCCTCTCAGTATAAGCTTGTGTTCTTCAATTGGTATTAGAGTGGGTTCCTTCGTGAAAGCCTAAAAACTTGAAGGAAGATCTTACAGGAACACACATGGATCATAAGGAAGGGTTTTCATCAAATAAGGCTCCATTTTTTTATGGGACTAACTATGCTTTTTGGAGTGTGAGGATGAAGACTTATTTTATGGCACATGGATATGATATATGGCAATCCATTGAGAATGGGTTCACACCACCTACAACTCCTCCTACATATGCAAGTGGTAAGAAACCATATGAAGATAATGCCAAGGCGATGAATGCAATTTTAAGTGGGTTATGTGAATCAGATTTTGTGAAAGTCATGCAATGCACTTCAGCAAAAGAAATATGGGATAAGTTATAGAAAACATATGAAGGAGACGACAAGGTCAAAATGGCAAAACTTCAAACACACAGGAGGAATTTTGAAGACTTGAAAATGAAATATGATGAAGATATTGCTATGTATCTACTTCATGTTGATGAGGTTGTCAACACTATTCATGGACTTGGAGAAAATATTGAGGAATCTACTATTGTTCAAAAAATATTGAGGTCACTCTCTATGAGGTATGATGCAAAGGTTTCAGTAATAGAAAAGATGAAGGATCTCAAAACTATAAGCATGGATGATCTACATGGAATTCTCATAGCCTATGAGATGGGGATAGAAAAAGAACAAACATCAAAAAGAGAGGTAACATTCAAAGCTTAAAAGAAGAAAAAGAATAAAGAACAAGAATCAAGTGATGAATCAAGTAGTGAAGAAGAGGCTAAATTTGTGATAAGAAATAAGAAGGGTCCAATAAAACACAAAAATATGCAGATTGTAAAATATTTTAGCTGTGGTAACATTGGTCACTATGCAGCTAATTGTCCAAAGGCTGGGAATAGTAGTAGTGAAGAAGAAAAATAATACAAGAAGAAGAAAGAAAGAAGATTTTATCATGAAAATAAAAATAGGCACGGTCAAGGAAAGCATGAGAAGAAGATCTTTCAAAGGCATAAGAAGAGTTTTTATGTTGAAGAAGCAAGCAGTGCTTCAAGTGACAATGATGAGAACCTCTCTAATAGTGAAAAGGAAGAAATCATATTTTTGGCCATAGAAGAGAATGAAGATGCTCCTATTGTCAAAGACCAAGAAGAAGAAAAAGAAGATGCTCTTGTGATTAAAGACCTAGAAAAAGAGAAATATTTAGAAAATGAAGAGGAAGCCACAGTTGATATGGAAAAGGAACTTGTTGTTGATCTTGAAGAGTTGAAAAAGGAGAACTTAAGATTGAAGGCTCAAGTAAAAGAGGATGAAAAAATAAAGGCAAAGCTTCTACAAGATCTCACTGACTTAAAATTTAAAGTTGAAGAGGTAAGGAAATTTGAAGAAGGTATGGTTGAACAGTTAAAAGAAAAAGAGCTAGAATGTGAAAGACTAGAATATGAAGCTGACATTCTAAGGAAGGGACTTGAAAATTTTAATAATAAGATATATTAGTTTAGGAAAAACTCAAAATATTTGGATTATATTATCAAAACACAGATATCTCCATTTATGAAGACCGGACTTGGCTTTGAGGAAGGTCAAGAAGTACAAAAAGAGGAGTCAAGCTCAAAAGAAATAGAAGCATCAAAGAAGGTATTTGAAGAAGAGCCTAAGACCTATGTTAATGTGTTAAGAAATGGAAACATCAAAGAGGAAGAAAACAATGCACAATCAAGGAACATGGACCATCATAGAAAAAGCAAAGAAAGAACCATGAGATCATATCCTCCAAGGCAAGATGAATATTTCTTCCAAGGTTATTTTTACTCATGTAATCATATTGGTCATAAATCTATACATTGCAGGGCTCATGGTCAGAATTATTATGGATTTTCCAAGAGAAATTTCAAGTTATTTTCACCTTTCAAGGACTACAACATCATGTGTTTCAATTGCAATAATTTTGGGCATAAAGTTAAATGGTGTAGAATAGAGTTTCTGTTGGGAGTGAAACTGAAAGGATATATTTTATTGATAAATGGTTACAATATATAGGCATAAGCCTATATGATGAACATGACACTTGTCAATGAAACTGACAAGTGTCAAATTGGCATAGTGCACATTACATTAACTCTAACATTCCCCCTTAATGTGCACTATCCTAACTAAAGAAAAAAAACAAGTCAACATTAGGTAACATTCCCCCTTAATGTTGACTTCTCGAAAACAACCTATCATCCTCGCTTATTGTTGATTTGGTCTAGGCTCGTGCTCTGTGCTCTTGGCTCTCCAACTGTGTATACATCTTGGTCTGTTGCCTCAGGGTCAGCCACTTCCACGGGTCTGTTTCCATTGGGTCAGCCATCTAAGTGCCTCGAGGTCATCATGGGTGCCTCAGGGTCAGCCACTTCTGGGTCTGTTGCCTCTGCAGGTCATCCTCAGAGGATGTTGCCTCTCGTAGGTCACTGACTAGATTCACCATGAGTATGAAATCCCTCCTCATGGTGAACTCAATCTAGAAGGTGTCGGTCTCTGCCGAAAATGCACCTAATTAAAGGAAAAACGAGCCATATAAGAGTGTCGGTCTCTGCCAAAAATGCACTCAATACAATAAAATGAGCCATAGATCCAAATAGGAGGAGAGAAGAAGAAAAGAAGAGAATATTCTGAAGTGTCTTCGTCTGTAGTCTTCAGAAGTAGATCCGAAAAAACCTCGGATAGATTCTAGGGTGTCTTTGTCTGTAGTCCCTAGTATAAGTTTCCTTATGGTGACCATGTCATCCCACCGAAATGCATGGGTAACCAGCCACTGCATTCGCCAAGTGTATAGAAAATATCACTAGGTACAAGGATCACATATGAAATTACCTTTGGAGTGTCGGGTACAACCGAGAGTGCACTCCAAAGTGGAAAAAACTTTGAGGCTAAAAAACTGAATTAAAACAGCCTCAAAATTACAATATGACACCACCATTGTGTCCGTCGTGGAAAAACGTTTCCAACGACTATAAATACCCCTATATTCTACCATCAAAGAGGCCTTCATCATGTGGAAAAATCATCATGCCTATCTAAGGCAGCAAATAAACCTCAGGAATATCATATTCCTGGCATCGCACTCTGGCGAAAAAAAAATAGACTTAATATTCCCTCATAGGGGAATTACATGGGCCAGGTAGGCTGTCCACCTAAAATAAATTCCCTCCAATAAGTTTGCCTCCCATGAGATCATAAAATAAAATAACATTGGCCATTGTCGGCCACTTTTCATGGACACCCCTTACAATATAAATCAATGGCCCTTTTCCATTTTTAAAGACATTATGTAAAAAATTTTGACTTTAATATTTGACTTTTAAATATTAACCCTTAATGTCTCATCCTTCACCTCGGCGACCACCGCAGCAATTACCCTTCAAATTTTAATTACAACGGCAGCAATTTTCCAACCAAAAAATACATTTGAGTGGAGGGCCCCACCACCTCTCTTCCGTAGCATGCCCGATAGCTGGACTCATATTCGCCTCCACGTCTCCCCGCAACTTCAACGATGACTATTTCACATGCCGAACCTGGCAGTCCCATGGAGAGACGTTACAATAATCACATCGTAGTCTCTGCCACCTAGAATTTTTTACGAGTATTGACGACACCTGCCATCTGCTCCGTGAACTTCTGTTTCAACAATCGTTTGCCAAACGCATGAGACACAGCAAGCACACCTCCCACCCATCAATTCCACGGTGCGGTGCCTCACACACTGGAGAAAAAACTTGGGACGATCTCGGCCTGGGCTCAAACCTGTGATGATGGGCACTCCTGCTTTTGCTGCTTCTGCTGTGTTACTAACCTCATTGTATGCAACACGGCATTCCTCGTTTCATTCCCTAAAATTTTTTGCTCAGTTTAATTCAGCGTTACCGGTCATGGGAATAAATTTACCACCGTGATCTCGTGCTCTAAAAAATAAAACTAAAAAGTTGGGGATTAAGTAATTCAATATTGCTGCCTTCAAGTGCAGACCTCAATGCCATACGTCCATTGGATTCTCCGTTCGTCAAGCTCCGAGCACAATCACAAGACAGCCATTAACAAGCACAAGATAGCCATTAACGGAGGTGACGGACTAATTTTGAGAAAAATTCTAACAAGAAACATGCATTCTCCACTTTTGTAATGGACTTAAAAATCAGATCTAGAAACTTATCGCCTTGCCATCTACGTGCAGTACAACATCTTCGGGAACTTGTTCGAGGTTTCGGCCAAGTATGTACCGCTCATACGACCCATTGGCCAGGGTGCGTATGGCATTGTCTGCTCAGCAGCGAACTCAGAGACGGGTGAGGAAGTCGCTATTAAGAAAATTGGAAATGTATTTGATAACAAAATAGATGCAAAGATGACCAAAGACCGTGCTAGAGGTCATATCAGAGGACCGGCTGCTACTCCACACCAAAGACGACGAGCAGAGGGAAACCGTCGTGAAGAAAAAAAAACTGCAGATCACTATCTGCAATCACTATTAGGAAAGTTGCTGTAAAAAACTGCAGATCACTATCTGCAATCTCTGTTAGGAAAGCTGTTGTAAAAAATTGCAGATTACTATCTGCAATCTACGACACTGCACGAGCTACGAACAGCCAAATAGAGCCAGAATCGGCTTCCAAATCAAGCTGCAGAAAACTTATGAGAGCCTACCAGTTATGACCATCATTCTCTTCTCTATTGCAAAAATAACAGAGCTCCCCCAAAACAATGGCTGAAAAAAAATAGGCATACATAGGCAGTCATTTTTCTTAGACTTTCTAGTTTCTGATCCATCCTATGGATGGAGAGCATACTCCCTCAGTCAGAAAAAAATTTGGGAGAAAAATGAAAAAATGGAAAAATAGGAAGAAAATGAGGAAAAATGGAGGAGGGAGGATTTCCATGAGGGAAATCCCCCTCAAAGGTTTACACAGGGTAGGAGAGTGACTAGGCTCTGATACCAAATGTTGGGAGTGAAACTGAAAGGATATATTTTATTGATAAATGGTTACAATATATAGGCATAAGCCTATATGATGAACATGACACTTGTCAATGAAACTGACAAGTGTCAAGCTGGCATAGTGCACATTACATTAACTCTAACAGGTTCCAGAATCTCTAAATACAAGCAAGAAAAAGGATGCTCAAAATGTTCAAAGAGGTATGACTTCAAAATTTTGGAGAAAGAAAATTGAAAAATAAGAAGAGCATTATAAATTGGGAGTAGGTTCACTCCCATCCCATAATTGATCACCTCAAGAAAATAAGGTGGTGAGGGGGCTATGCTAAGTGTCTTATTTTTAGCCCCAAGGAGCCCTTTACCATTGATGTCAAAGGGGGAGAATTCAGTGAGGGGAGCAGCTTGTTAGGGGGAGAAGATTTGGAACCCAGTTGTAGTAAAATAAAATTTTCTTTGTAGGGTTGCCATCAATGAAAAAGGGGGATATTATTGGAAATATTGAGTATATTGAGTTGTCATTGATGTCAAAGGGTGCATATTCTTCAAGGGTGTGAAGTTGACAAGGTTGGACAATATAACAATGGATAATTATTTAAGGTAAGGTTTTAAATAAAGGATTATAATATTTAAATATTATACAGAGAAGAACAAAGGTTAAAAGTTGCCTAGACAAAAAGATTTAAAAAGGGTTTAAAAGGTTTAAGGATGCCTAGACAAAAGTTTTAAAAATAAGGATAAAGGCTTAAAAGTGAGGGACAAAGGTTCATATTATAATATTTAAATTTTAAATTTAAATATTATATTCAAATGAGTTTAAAAATAAAAATGTGCCAAAGTAAAATTAAATCCGACCTCAAAAGAAATTGAAGGCATGGAAGGCATATATACATGATATTAATTACACCTTACCATGGTTTTTATGAATTGCAAATTGAATATTTTAAAATCGTGAATGTGAATGGCAAGAAAAGAAAGAAAGAGGACAAAACAACAAAATTGAGGTAGAGACAATTAAAGAAATATTTTTGCACTTGTGTTTTTGTTCACTGGGATAGCCTAGCTAGTAATGTGGATTTGTGTGGAGTTTTTTTGGTCAGAAGGTTAAGAGGTTGAACCTTTTCGATGTTGGTTTTGTGGTTTTTGCTACCAGTGAGCAAGACATGGTTTGAATATATGGTGCCCCTCCTTTGGTCTCAGCCATCGTGGTAATATAGCTGGTCAGGGTACTTGGGAGAGTATTGCATGTTGAGAGGTTGGAGGTTCAATGCGCAACAGTGCTAAAGGTACTAAAAATTTTGATTAAGGTTGAAAAAAAATATAAAGTGTATGGTATTGTTTTTAAATTATATTTTTGCAAGTCAAGGAGAAATAAGGGTTTTGAGTTTTCATTGTTGTGCATATCTTAGAAAGGATAAATTAGGTATATTTGAGATTATTATCATTTATATTATTGCATATCTAAGAAAGGAGAAATAAGGTGTATTTGATATTATTGCTATTTGTATTTTTACATATCTTAGAAAGGATAAATAAGGTGTATTTGTGATTAATTTTATTTGTATTTTGGCATATCATAGAAAGGGAATAAAAGGATTTGTGTTATTGATAAAGCTTTATCTTGTGAGGAAAATATAAGATATTATTTTAAGCATTGATTGAGCACATTTTGATAAAGGATTTTAATGAGAATATTTTGATATCTAATCAAGAAGAGAAAAAGGGATTTGCTAACCATTTTTGAAGTGGCAAAAAGAAAAATTGTTTTATGTCAAGACAAGTTTTGAAAGCACGTCATCATCAAGGTAGTTTTAGAGGTATGGTGATTTAATCCCTTACTCAAGGTTTGTTTTTGGATAAAGAAAATATTTTTATGTCATATAGTTGGAGATATAAGGATTGATTTGATGAGCATTAGTGTTGAATGAAATTAGGATTAAATGTGTAAATATTATAGGTCAGTTTTGTGAGTAGAGTTGTGCACTGATTTGAATGAATTTTAGAATAAAAATGCAAGGGTTTGAGACCAAAGTTGTGCATTGCTTTGAATAAATTTAGGAATAAAAGTATAAGTGTTTGAGAGTAAAATTATGCATTGGTTTTGATTGATTTTGAGAGTACATAAGAAAGTCAATTATCAAGTGTTAAACTAGAGCTATCTTTTTGAATGCAATAAATGTGAGATATGTGAAAGCAACATACTTAAGGAATGTGAAAGAACATATTGGGTATTTATATTGCATATCATTCTCTATATATTCATGAAGAAAATAATTCTGGGTAGAATATTTTTGAATTACTTTATATGAAGAAATGCACTTTTGAGAAAGATATAAGCATTGTTTTGAGCAATTTTTGTATGTAATATTTGGGAAAGAAATGAGCAAGTTTGAGCAAGTGAGTGAGGATATTTGATCAGGTTCTGTGAGAATATTTGAGTAGGTTATATGAAATAATTTGAGCATGTTTTGGTGAGCAGATTTGATAAATCCTTGTGTGTAGGCCTAGAGCAAATGTGGGTAAATTTGAGCAGGTTTTGGTAGCAGATTTGAGCAAGCCTTGTGTGTAGGCTTAGAGCATATTTGAGCAGGTTTTAGTGAGAAGATTTGAGTAAACCTTGTGTGTAGGCTTGGAGAATATTTGAGTAGGTTTTGGTGAGCATATTTGAGCAAGCCTTGTGTGTAGGCTTGGAGTAGATTTGAGCAGGTTTTGGTGAGCATATTTGAGTAAGCCTTGTATATAGGCTTTGAGCATATTTGAGCAGAGTTGTGAGAAGACTTTGGATCAGACCAGAGCAGAGGGGATAGGTGTATCCTGTGGATAGAGGTCCATGAACTAGAGTAGGGGGGATTTGTGTCTCCTGTGGATAGAGGTCCATGAACCAAAGGAAAGGGTATTAGTGTCTCCTATGGATAGAGGTCCACAAACATTGTAATAAGAAATTGGTTACCAAAGAATTTATTGAGAAAATTTATAAGAAATATTTTCTCCGTGGATGTAGCCCACATTGTGTGAACCACGTTAAACCTATGTCTCTTATGTGTGTGATGATATGTGCATTGTTTCGTTATTGCAATTGATAATATTGGATGATATTGCTTTGGAAATAAAAGTAAACATTTTTATCTTATACTATACACCCCCCCTCTCGGTATAAGCTTGTGTTCATCATCATCATCATCATATAGAATTAGATCATATATTCATCAGCAAGTGTTATATTTGTAAGAGAAAGTGGAGTAATAAAGATTGCATACATTTTGAGCAAATAATATTGTAAGTTGTGCTACATGCTTTGTACATATATGATTCAACCTATTTACATTTATATTGTTATTTATTAATGAATTTTATTTGATATTTTATAAGCCTTGATATACATATTGGTTTTCTTGTATTATTCTACTTGCATCATTATCTTGATCTTATTATATTGTGGATATATTATTTTATCCTAGGGAATTTATCCTACGATTTCTATATTAACATTAAGGCTTAAAAATCCATCAATGGCATCAAATCTACTATAAGTATTTTTTTGCATAGGTTGAATTTATTTAGCTACAAAAATGGATTTTGTCTAGTATTGTAATGACCCAATTCTAACCAATGAAGGAGAGAGATTTTTTTTACCAAGGTTCACAACCAAGGCTACAAAATATGAATTCATTAGGATTTAAATTATCGAGGCGTTACCACATTTCAAGACTATAATATTGTAGATTTTTTTGGATTGGATAGGAGAGGCCAATCTCCTATAGATACTAGGGTTTACCTTGTATAACTTTGTGGCATAATGGACATCTCAAATGGTCACCCCATATTTCTTACATTCTCTATGAATGTAATATATTTTAACCATAGTGTGGGATTCTTCCTCCTTAGTATTTTGAGAATGGGGACACAAATTCCCTTACCAACATAATTCAATCTATATTTGTTCATTTGAACATGATGCCTTTAAATGCACCTTCATGGTGGAACTACCAAGCTTCAGTGTATAACTACCCCATATCCATGATGGTTTTAGTTATGGCAACTACCACTCCATGTGATAGTATCATGTGGAAAACTGATCCTACCCACTCAATATGCCATCACTTAATTCCTTGAACATGGTTTCCTAACCCCCATAGTTGGAAATAAGATTTTAGCTACAAAACCTATAACATTATCCAAAGACCCTCCATATTTGGATCACACTCAAGTTCCCCACTTGGAATGTGCCCATTGCATTAAATATTGATTGTTGCCTCCACACAACTCCCTCAAGTTTGGTTTCATCCTATGGTTTCTAGTCAAGGTTACTCAAGGCTTCTATTTGAAAACCCTCAACCCAAGAAGCCACATAAAAAAAATTCCTCATCTAACTCTCTCTCTCTCACTCACTCTTCTATAAATAATACATATCTATTTTTCTTACTAAAGTTATACCTAAAATAAATCATAAACAAAACTCATAACTAGCAACTTGACGAAGGGGAAATGGAGCAGGAAGCCAAGGTAGAGATAACACAACCTCGATAATTGGCACACTCTGCAGGTAAATTAGCAGGCTAGTCACCTATCAAAAAACCAGTGGCTGAGTAGGAATTGCCATAAATACCTATTGAAGAAACACTAGCAACTTAGTAGAAAGCTAAAGATATTCCTGCATAGGCAAAACTAGAAGATCAAATTCCTGAACCCTTTGGCATCAGGGAAACAACACCACCTACACCTGAGGATAAAATTACCCTCACACAAAAAACCTGGAGCACTCGATGTAGCTAATATCTAAGAGGAAAGCGACCAGGGCACCCCAAAAAAAGTATAAAACTAGATTCAAAACTATAGAAGCATAGAAGCCTAGAACCAGGGTTAGTGCTGCAAAAGCAAAGACCTCACCAGCTCCTAATTCATATGAAGAATGGGTTGGGTCCCTGAAGCATTTTTCCAGGAAACAAGAGCAGTTTGACAAGTTCCAAGAAGATTTTAAGGAGGGAAAGAAGGTAAGAAAGGCCTTCAAAAATGTGACTAGAGAACTTGGGATTAACATTAATCTTACTCTTAAGAAGCATTTTTGGGTGATATATTGGTCCATTGGAGATTAGCCCTCCAAAATGAAAATATACCTATAGGAGATGGGGGTATTAGACCCAGAGACAACTACAACCTAGGAAAAAGAAGCCAAAATGAAGCCACTTTCTGAAGGAAGTACAAAACCACCTGAAGATGCTAAGCTTCCTCCTAAAGTGGCCCAATCACACAAGGTCAAAGTGGTGGAGGAATCCTGAATATTTTTTGGGAAAAATCAAGTATTCTAGACATAGAGCCCTTACCTCAATATCGTCATCTCTAGAAAGAGGTAGAGCATTCATTCCAAAAATGGGCCACTACTTTTATAGGATATTACATGCAATAAAAATAAATATAAAAAATGTATGTTACAAAGCCACTAAGCACAAGTGTCAAGCCTAGCTAAATAGTTAGGCGTATCCCACACCAATAGAAGCCGTAGCAAGATGCCAGTGCCCATAGACTACCAAGAAGAGGAAGCCCAGGGATAAGGAAAGATACAATGCCACCACCAAGAAGAGGAAGTAGAGGAATAAGACATACTGGGAGGCCATAGACAAAACAGGGGACTACCAATACAAGGTTCCATGAGGACGTGATAATCCTAATCCATGGGGGGATGATGAGCATTGGAATTGCTCATATTTATGCATATATTCCTAATATTTTGTGCAGCATTATTATATCATATGTGTACTTTTTATGAATATTTATATATATTTAATGGTAAATTATGTATATTGACTAACTTGTGTAAAAAGTGTGCTTTATGTGTAGATTTAATCATTTTAGTTATTTTCTAGCATAACTACATCAAGGTCCCACTTGGAACTAGCATCATCTATTTTAAAATAAGTTCAATGAATACTAAGGAAGGAGTTTGACTACGAAAGAGAAGAGCGCCTTACTCCCATATTTTTATGGGAAGGCACCTTACTCCCATATTCTGACGATAAGGTGCCTTACTCCTGCCTTTCGATAGGAAGGTGCCTTACTCTAGTCTTCTGACAGTAATGTGCCTTACTCTCATATTTTATGGGAAGGCACCTTGCTCCCATATTTCTATGGAAAGACACCTTATTTCTATTGATGAAATCAAAGACGGTTGACTCCACATAAGCAGGATGAAGCACCTAACTCCTGACCTGATGGCACCTAACTCCCATTAACCGATGAACACATCAACTATTCTATTTTTGTATGAAACAGAGTAACAACTTCCCAAAGGTAGAACACGAGTGATGATAATGAGATATTACTAAAAGTCATTTGATTTCACTATACCGTAGACAAATGACATAGCAAACATAATTTGTTCTGAATACACTAAAGTTTCCTAATTTGGTATGTTGTTATTGTAATCATATTTTAGTAGAGATATGTTATTATAATAACAATATAAATATTGCAATAGAGAAACATGTGTGATATATGAACACATAAAACTTCTCTAGAAAAAAATGAGAAAAATAGTAGAAGAACCAGACTGTAATGTAATTCCATTTATGCAATAAAATTCATTCAAAGTTCTCTAATTTAGTTCAACGTATGTAATTAACCAGGCAGAATCTATTGGAGCCTGGGCCCACTCTTGGACAGTATTCCTCCCCTCTCCTTTACTTTCCTATAATTTCATTTCAGTTTTATTTATTTTATTTTATTGCATTTGACTATTTTCAGCAATTTGATTTATTTATTGCTTTCTTTTATTCTTGCAAGTGTGGTGTGATTTCATTTTCTACAATTCATTTTCTAAATATTAAGTGGTTTGGATGGGAATAAATTCTATACAACAACACCCCCTAAACTATAGAGTTTAGTGGATTCATATCAAAGGTATCATAGGTAATCTCTATCTGGTCCATCACAAGTTTACGAGCATCCCTAGGTTGACAATTAAGTGAAAGGGTTATGACATCAACATAGAATTTAACCAATGTTTTTTCCCCAACATTGGGTTTGATGAGAGAATGATTACAAGTGAAGGAATGGTGATGAGGTTTAAGGACTGTGAATGTGATGAATTGTGGGAATGACATGGGTGTGGGTTAATGGAGGTGTGGGAATGGAAACCACAATATATTACAATACCCATGATGGATTTGAGATAAAGAAGGTAGGTTGGGTTGGAATATACTAGGGCTTAAGATCTACCACCTATATTTACTATTGGAGATAAGAATGAGCATCTTGCTGACCCATGAGAAATTTATTGAGGTGTTTCCATGCTTGTTGTATGGCAATTTTTGAGGTAGATGATGTAGGTGTGGTGGAAATAGATAAGGTGAGTGGAGGATAAGTTACAACAAGGATTGTAACTAAGTGGGGGACATTGGATACAATCAAGACTGACATTTGTGAAGCAGCATTAACATGTGCTTCATACAGTGGATTACTATAGGTGGTGGTATAGGAAGATGTGATAGAAATATTTTGGCCACATGATTTTTATGGGAGAGACAAGTGATGGGAAGGTGCATATGGCACCTCAAAAAGAGGGTTGGTATACACCTGTTTGAAGCTAGAAGAATGCAAATAGGTAATTTCTTATTAATAAGGACTATACCTAGACGGGCTACTAATTTGCTCTAGAATAGGGTTAGTGTATCTTAGATAAGCTCCAACTTTACCCATATCTATGTAGGTGATGTTAGGGTTGGTAGAGGATGATGGCTCAATTTCTAGAATTGGGGTATTGATGGGTCTGTGCAGCACATCAATATTTGAGGTATACATAGGATGTGAGGGTCCCACAGATAAACTAGAACAACTTGTTCACATAACACTTACAAGATTTACCATAGAAGTTGTAGGTAAATATGTGGAACACTCCATGGATGAAGTGGTTTGGCTAACAAAGGATTGACTCAAAATATTTTCTTGGCTTTGGGTTGAAACCATAAGATAGTGAGTTGGTTGGGGATGGTGAATGTGTGGAATGTGCAAAAAAATATGCAATAGAAATCACACAGAATAAAACAAGCAACTCAATCCTATGTTTTGTAGTAGATTCATTTTTTTATGGTTTTATGTGTTGTAATGTGCAAACCTAAGCTAATATACAAGGTGGACTCTAAGGATGGATATAAAATGAGAATCTTTCTGGTGATGAAATTTTGAAGGATTTCTCATGGGTTACTATGGTTTCTATGGGGTGAGATGATGGATGGAGATGAAGCCCACCATAACCAATCTTGAAAAATGGTTGGTGATGAAATCCAACTCATTGTTGTTAAATGTGTGACATGCAGAGTGTGTGATTCATTTTTAAAATTTATGTTATCTGCGATGTTCACTCAATGCTAAAAACACCATATTCCACCTGTCTAAGCTATAATCCAAGGACATTAACACCAAGTTTCTCAAAATAACTTAGGGTACATCGCTTAAGATCCACCCTGAATCATCAAGTTATTTCAACAGTGGAGGGTTGACCCAGTTCTTCTACCCTGAATCATCAAGTGATTCCAACAGCGAGAGTGTACTCAAATATTATGAACTTGTTCCAAAATATAAAATCAAAAAATGGAAGCCTTTAGTCCTAATATGCAACTATTTATTATTTGATCATTTCAATTTCAAACAACATGTAAAATAACAAGTGAAACACAATAAAACAACAGAAATATGTATCAAATGTGATGATGCAACTACAACGAATGCACAAATGCAACTCTACCCTATATGCAGACTATATGAAATATGCAAATACCTAAAATGAAAAGCCTACATATTTCTTTCCCACTCTCCTAAATGTAGACTAGATTTTCTTGAATATTGTGAGGTATCCCCTAGACTCTACAGGGCATCCCTCAAACGTTGCAGGGCATCCGTGCGACCATTGATCGAACTCTTCAACTCTCAAAAACCCTATTTTTCATGATTTTAGTAGAATAAAACTTCCAAAAATCTACAAAATAGAAATAGAAACATAAATTAGTGACAAGGTAAATCAAAATGAGGAACCCTTTGGGGGTCCCACCCTGATCACCATTTTGTAAAGCAAAAAATGACAACACCAAAGCAATAGATAATATAATCAACACAAAAAAAATTATTGCACAAATGAAGAAAATAATATTGATATTATTATGGGGGAGCCTTGATCTCCAATGTTACAATATGATGTTGTATTGATACAATGATTACAAATCTAGGGTTTAAAAACCCTTATTCACAAGTGAACATATGGTGTCTTCTGCATTGTCTTTTGCTCCAAACAAGTGTGCGGGTGGGCTTGTGTATCCCTATAGGACCATCCTAGCTGTAACAACTTCCAAAAATGTGGTTCTTGCACCTACAAATAGAAAGCAACATAAAAGGATTAATAGCACCTACGAGGGCTCCACTATGTGAGACCCTCTGAATAGTAAAAACCTACAAACCCTAATTTTGCAATGTTAAACTGTAAACTAAATGTAGAAACATAAAGTAATGCAACAAAATATCTTACCTTATCAAGAAAGTGGATGCAATGTTGATCCATGCTCCTGTTTCTCTGTTCAAAAATTGTGTGAACACCCGAAAGCATATGAGGGCTTGTGGACTACAAATATACTATGGGAAATATCTAGAGGTATTCTATGGTGACTATGAATGCTTAGTAGTGTTCCAAGAATGCTTAGTAGCATTTTGTGAAATTTGGGTGGCATTTTATGGTGGATGAGAATGAGGTAAAACTAAATCTGGTTCGCGAGTGTTTTGCGATGGCGAAAATAGAATGTGCAAAGGCAGTAACTAGAGAGGAATATGGTAGTGAAATAGCTAGGGTTTTGTGAGTGGACATAGTGCTTGGATGCTTGTAATCTCAAAAATTAGAGCTTTTGGAAATTTTTCATGGATCTTGATTCATCAAAATGAATCATCTTTTATAATCTGCCATTGATCATGTTAAAGTTTCGACGACACCAATGGGTGGTCGAGATTAAAATATGAGGAAGGGTTGAGATTAAACTTGATTATGTGATATGGATTAAGATGGATGGGTGGATAAGATTAATTGATGGTGGATGACTAGGATTTATTCACATAAATACATATATATATATATATATATATATATATCAAGTATATATAAATATAAAATATAAAATATTTATATATATTAAATAAATGCATACATATATAAATAATAGATGGTTATGATTGGAGGATACCAATGGATGACAAGTGGATAGATTTTGGTGTCTTTAGATGCACCTTTTTGTATGGCTTTGCGTGGAACACAATGCGGTGTAAAAATATGAGACATCTGGTTTGGTGTGATGAAGCAGCTTTCTTTCCTTGGAGCACAAAGAAGATCTTGGAGATAAAGAATTTTTTGGTGTAGCTTACCCCATCAATTGGTGAATGAGTGAAAATGAGTCTTATGAGCCAATTGATAGAATTGTGGGTAACAATGTTGGTCAATGGTGTAAGTGCAAGTGTATGATGTAAATACGAATGATATGAATGGTGTAAATGTGGATGATATGAATGATGTAAATTTATGTCATTTTTGCCCCAACAGAGAAATTTTTTTTTGTATAATGCAAGTTGTTGATTCTATTTTTGCCCCAATAGAGAGTGGGTTTTTTCTAAGTGTGAATGTAAATGAATTCTATTTTTTTCCCAACCAAAAAGGGATTTTTACCAAGATGTAAATGAATGATGAATGATGAATGATGTAAATGAATTCTATTTTTTCCCAAAAAAAATGGTCTTTTGCCAAATGTAGATATATTATGTGTGATGTGAATGATGTATCCCGATGTGGGAACTCAAAATCAAATTTAGTTACCCCAAGTTTGGGGTGATTCCATGCTATTGGAAAACATGCCAATTGACGTCATTGAAATGCAAAGTGATGAAAATACAAAAATGAAAAAGATTCAACCCCTAGAGGGTCGGCTAGTGACTGTAGGATAATTCCCTCAATTGGAACCAATCAACCTAGGAAGGGCATGTGTCCATGATGACTATCAATAAGTGATTTTTTTTTGTTTTAAGCCCCATGAAAAAGGCCATCAATGACAACTTTTTTAGAAAGTTAACTTAGGTATAGTCTCACTCAAAAAATGAGTAACCCAAAATGATTTTTTGTTTGAACAAGAGGATTTTGAATGATTATGGACGCGTGTCCTTATGGTGATTTACTTATCTTACTGAATTGTATGGACAACCAATCGCTGCAATCGCCAAGGGAATAGAGTAGACCACTAGATACGAGGTTCTCTTAAAATTGTAGGTGAATTTGGAAACTATTTTATGCAAATGCAATGGTTTATGCGTTTAAAATGAGAATGTGATAATGAAGAATGCATTGATAATTGGATTGCATGAATTTGTGAAATTTTGCATTGTTTTGGAGAATTTTTAAAAGCAATTTTGGATAATTTTATGAAATTTTTGTCGCAAACAAAATTTAACCACCCAAATCAATCCATATTACCAAAAAGAGTGGTGAAATTATAGGATGGATAATTAGAATTATGTATGTGGTCATTTTGTGAAAATTTGGATCATTTTGATGCACTATGAAGTTTGTAAGGTAAATTTATGAATTTTGTTCACAAGCAAAAATTAAACATCCAAATCGATTTTTGGTTTTATAAAACATGATACGATGATGAAATGAATGCATGGATGCAACGTGGAGTGATTTTGTGGAGGTAAGCTACATTTTGGGGTCCTTATGGCACATTTTCTAAAGTTTTGAAACCAAACGTTGGCTACCATTCATGTTTGAATAATTTTAGGTAAGACTCTACCATGCTGCAAACACTGGTGAGCATTTGGGTGTGAAAGGAAAATACCCATGGGCATTTTAGTGCACTCAAAATATTATATAAAAGAGTTGTAGGGGTAAAATTGATTTCATTCTTGCATTCACAAGTTCCAAAAGCTATGTCTAAATGAGAGTGAGTGAGTGAAGGAGTGTTGTGGAGTGAATTCCATGGCGATGGAGAGAGCGGATGCAGTAGTAGGAGCAGAGATGCAGGTGGTTGAGGTAAGTGCCCTTGGCATTCTTGTTTGGACATGTGCAATTTTTTTTTTGTAATTAATGTGAGATTATTGTGCTTGCATTGTGTGTTTTATGTTTTAGTTGAGGATCTTGGAGGCTCAACATCGATTTTCACCCCTCATACCAAGGGTGAGAAAGGTGTTGCGAGAGGAGAATTGGAAGTTTTTGGAGACCATGGCACTGGTTGGAGTTGCTTGGATTGATGTGTTGAGGGCTGATAATGGGTATCTCTCTACCTTGGTAGAGATATGAGATCCATATAGGGGTACCTTTTAGCTCTTGATTGGTGAAGTGATAGTGACACTCGAGGATGTATACCACATCCTCTGAGTGCTAGTGGAGGGATTACATATTGAGGCTAGATGATAAGGAGCATGAGATGAGTTAGGTTTAGTGGTTATCACTTTATTATAACCTTTTAATAATTTCTATCATCACACATTATCGTTCTTCAACCAATCTAAATAAATTTAATTAATACTAAAAGAATAATAAGTTTTTATCATGAGATACGTAATTTTTTCATTATTTATATTTAAATATATTTTTGTCATGTCTGTATAAGAAATTGTAATGATAAACACTAATTATAATTGAAGTTTTCACTCTCTGATGGGAAATCTGGTTAAGGTGGTTAGAACTCTGCTTGTGGACATGAAGCCAAAGTGTCTAGATATCAATGGAAACAACATTTATCAACCCGAATACCTCAAATAATGCATCATTGTCCATGCTATTGTAGCTACTGTTACTACTATTGGTTCTACCATTATCCCAAAACTCATTTACACTTGTATATTTAGCTGCATTTGCCTTTAAATAACCTATCATATTTTTTTGGCAATAGATGTACCAAATATTATAATAGGTTTGTCATAATAATATTCATGTCTATAGATGTTGAGATCTGTAGATGGTGAACCAAAATTATAAATATCAAACATTAGGTTATCGAATACCAAATCAGACAACTGATCTTTTATGGTCATGCAAACTTCTTCCCACTTTAATTTCAATTGAATATTAACATTAGACTACATAAAATTAGAATCCATTACCAAAGTGTGGAATCCATTTTGATCTAAATCCCACTCACCTCTCAATGATGTTCCTAAATTTTTGTCCGCATTCTCAAAAAATGTGATATTCTAGAATTAAATTTAGATTTTTGGTTCATTTTGTAGCATAGGCATTGGTTGGACCTCTAATGATATGATTTTGATATTCTCCATCGGTGTGGGTGAGTGGTGTTACCTATGTCCATTAGCCTGATCTTCATTTTGATGCATGAGTTCTAGAAATTTTATCTCGTTATCATTCCATCATGGTAATCGGGCGATAATTGGTGACCACCTATTTCCAAGGATTGTGTGTGCATCGATGCACCTCTTTTCAAATTGGGTCTCATAATTATTCCACAAAAGTCTGTAACTTTTCCCACACCATTCTAAACCAGCTTTTTTTAGCACCACACTCCAACAACCATACCCGTATCTCAGCAAAAGAATTTTATAATCTCAAGTTCTTGGTGTTAGTGGAATTCCAGGTGACTTCCTACAGTTTTTTTATCACTAGATTATCTCCAATTCCTACAAAAAATGATATCTCATAGAAATAGAATCCAATGATGAAGGATAGGCTTTAAATCCTCCAATCTTGGCTTTTAAATTGACCATTCACTGTTACGTAAGTTAAACTTTCATAAACAGTGATCTTGTTATAAGTATGTGAATAGAGAATTTTATTAAACCAATTGACACCACTTCCTCCAAAAAATATTTCCAAAATAGTTCTTGCATGCTCAATTTTATCAAATAATACCTCTACCACTCATCCAAGCCATTTACGAATTCCCATGTGCTTTCCTATGATAACATATAGTACTTCTTTCATTGATTTATTATGAGATAAAAGAATTGTGATAACAAAACTACTATTAACAAACAACATTGTAACCATCATTTGGAGGAGGGGGGAACTGTAGGTGACTTCCCTGGGAAGTCCTATTCCACTTCCCTTATTTCCCCCTGGACCTGTCCTAGTTCCCTGACACTTCCTTGGCCCTTCCTTCTTGGCTGGTTGGGGTTGTAGATGGCCTCCTTGCAATGGATGGTCATTGTTCCTCTTGTCTGCCCTGATCCATGCCTTTCTAAAGGTTCCTTTCATGTGTTCTTAGTCTAGAACGTCCCTAGGATCTTCCCTGGGATCTTCCATGGGATTTTTGTGTTGCTTCAAAGATCCTTTTCCTTGGAGTTCTTAGCTTTGTCCCAAGTTTTTTGCTTTTTACAGGGTTCTTTTTGGAGTTGTGGTTTAGAGGTTTTGCTGGTGTGGTGCTTCACATCTTGGGTGTTTAGCTTCATCATTAGCTCGTCGTAGTATCTTAATGGCTTGGTACTGGCCACATGTTTATTCCTATGGTTTTTCTCTTTAGGTTTTTGAATGTGGGCTTCATGGTGGGCTTGCAGTACTTTTTATGGCTCAGGATGGGCCTCTATTCTTCTTGTTGTTGTGATCCTACTAGACTTCCTTTCTAGTTCCTTGAAGCTAGTTTTCAATGGTTTTGGTCCTTGGGGTTCTTACTATATTTTTGTGGATTCATGAGCAGCTCTTCATAGTATTTTAATGTCTTGGGGAAATACCACATGATTATTCCTATGGTGCTGCTCTTTGGGCTTCTGGATGTTGGCTTCATGGTGGGTTTTCAGTATTTTTTATGGCTTGTGAGGGGCCTCTATTTTACATGCTACTATGATCCCACTCGATTTCCTTTCTGGTTCCCTGAAGCTGTTTGCTGATAGTATTGGGGGTTTCCTTAGGATTCTTGCTATAATTTTTGTCTGGTGCTTAACGTCTCCAGCTTGTTTACCCATGGTTCCTTCTGTTGGGGATCCCTAGGATTTTATACCTCTTTCCCATGGCTTGTAGAACTATGCTATTGTTTCCTTTACTGCTATTTCTAAAAACCTTTTCCCTACATTTTTTGGTGGTTTTCAGGTCCCTTCTTGTTGTTCAGGGGGTTTGTGGTTTTGTTTTTCTTGTTTTCCAGTGTTCTCTACCCAAATTCTAGTTTTTTCCCTATGTGAGATTATGCTTTTCAAATTGTGGAGGGATTCTTATTCCCGCCTAATGAGCGGTTCAATTTTTTAACTAGGTGGGACTATTCCAATGTTAAATTTTACCACTTTTTCCTTTTCCTATTGGGTAAGCTTTTCAACTTGTGGTTGGGTGGGTCTTTCTTTTTTCCTGCCTCAGGTGTGATTTTTTTGTGTCCTTCCTGAAGGCTGCCCTTAAGCTTGTCCTGAAGGCTTTCCTTAAGCCTATCCTTTGGTCCATCCTTAGGATTTCCTATGATATTTCATGTGGCCTTGCTTAAATTCTGGTGACTTGTTATAATCCAGTTTTGGATCCCTTGATAAAAACCCACTTTAATTTAAACAACCAAAAAAACAAACAACATCATCATCACTCATTATTCACTATACCTCTATGTGCTACCCAATCATAATTCAGTGTTTATAATCTAGGAGTATTCCTGCATCAAGTTCCAACTTTGCATCCAATCTATCTATCACAATAGCTCGAAAAACCCAAGTATGAATGGTTTCAAAATATGTTTCTGCATTAGAGTGACCATGAAATGAAATACAGTTTTTCCACCACTCATAATACAATTTTTATTGAGCATTTTATTACCCTCTACTATGATTTCTTTGGATCTATTGGTTTCTCCAATATTCATATGTGCTAGTCCATACCAATCTTCACAATACCCCTCTCTTTGGAATATTTTTTAAATAGTAGCTTTGGATATTAGCAAGCACATCCTACTAAAGCAAGTCAACAACTTCAAAAATGGGTTCCATTGCTTGTCAACTTCAACGACGGGTTCCATTGCTTATCAACAACTTCAATGGTAGGTTCCATTGCTTGACTAAGAGAAGCTGGCCATGAAAGATATAAAATACACACACACACACACACACACACACACACACACTATATATATATATATATATATATATATATATATATATATATATATATATATATATATATATATATATATATATGTTAGAAAACATGAATAATATAATATGTGTATAAAAAATAAAAAGGGGAACTTCTCCTTTTAAATAAGTTCTTATCATTAACATGTTTTCAAAATCAAATTCTGCCATACATACATAATCATGACTCGTGATGTCCTTTACATTCAAAATCATGTGCTCAAAATTAACATAAAAATCCCAACCCGTCATCATGGTATATTTACACCATAATAAATTTTTCTTTGTTCACCATTGTAAATTTAAGGTAGATAATGATGTATGACAATGGCATAAAGAAAATTATGCATGAACATGGTGCGCATTATAAACTGATTGAACATAACTATTCTTTTATTTGTACATGTTCACATGTACAATAATTTTTCATTTAAAATACTCCACTCTCTTAAGCACAATCAAACTTTATAAAATCCACATTGCAAACTTTCTAAGTATAAACTAATTAGGAAAACATTCAAGGTAGCAAAAGATATATTAATATCAAAATTTCAAGTGTATCCCCAAATTGGGGTACGTTGTGCGATGGCAACAACATCTAGTTTCTTGAGAATAGCAATTAAGATATTTTTGGTAGCCTCAGGTTGTCCATTTGTTTGTGGGTAGTTGGTTGAAGCCTTTAACAATTCCTCAAAAAAGATAAATTCAAAAAAGGATGGAGGTAAGGAAATCTGGTTAATATCAATAAGGCTCACATCAATTGGAATTGGCTTTGCCAAATCGTATGGATTATAGAGTGGGGTGAATAAGTCAAAAGGATTCATGTTAAAGGATAAATTGGTCGTTGGTGATGTGAAGGATGGATAGATCCTGTCTGATAGAACCGATGCAAGAACTCTAGGAACCTAAACAACAATGAAAAACACAAATAAATTCAACAGGAAAAAATCCACGCACATGTAATGAAATAATGGTTTTTTAAAATTTTTGTGTGTTTTTATTTTTTATTTTGTTCATATATTACAAAATTGTCTGGTGAGGTGGATCAATGAAGTGGAGGTGGTTCACCGGTTGGTTCAACTTGCATCCTAGGGAGGAGCAAATGAAATATGAGCTGATGGGTGGAGAAAATTTTGAGTTAATACTCATCCTATTCAATTAATTAAGTAATAGGTGTTTATTCCTTATCAGATTCATCAGAAACTATCGACATAACATCGTATTCTTCATAAATATCCTCCTCAAAGTAATCGGTGTGATAGGTTTCTTCTTCTAAATTCAATGGAGATTTTTAAAAGCTTATTCAAAAGAAGAAGTGTAAGAATGAAAGTTATAGCCTAAACCAAAATGGTCATGCAATTCTTAATATGAAATATTGATGATCTCATGCATTCCCTATTCATGTCATCCTAATCCATATTCTTTCTAATTGACCTGATGAAAGTATTAGGATGGAAAACCTGACATGTGTTGTATATTTTCTAGGGTTGGTTGTTTGGGTTCATCTAGGAAATATGGATTGGATGATGAATCAATCCCCCATACATAAAATTTATGATTTTGGGTATTGAAACCATGTTGTACACTACTCCTATGGATAAGGGTGGGTCATGTGGGTGACTATAATCCCTAGCATTTTAGATGCTAAGTAGTATAACAGTGATGTCTTGGAATACATATTCATTAATGCTAGGACTAGTGAGGTGGAACATACCTTGGGATGATGTGGAGGTGGATGCGGAAGGCTCATTATTGGCTTGTGGCTCCGATAATAGGAGAGGTATGGCATGGAATGACATATCACAATCCATTAATTCAACTTGTGAGACATCAACTGATGTGGATGAAGGTATATTTTGTGGAGGTGTTTGATGAATGGGCGATGATGTGGAGGGAATAATGATGGGGGATGTTGATGATGTGGACAATGTGGATTAGGCTTGACCACATGTGCATGTAGTCAATGGTGATGAGGATGGGGTATGAAGGTGGAATCTTGATGTGGGGTAGTGATGGGGAGCTCCTCAATAATAATATCCTTGGATGAAGAGATGGATGGTGTGGTGGATGATGTGGTTGATGGGATCAAGAAAATATGAGTGGATGGAAGAGTGGATTCGTAGGGATTTGAGATGAAATTGCAATACTTAAATGGTTTGATGTTTGCTAATATGCAATTAATCCCTCATATACATATTTTAGATATTGATGGAGTATAGAGGGGACTCATCTCATTTCCCTAATCTAGGGGCATCCAAGGAGTACATTGTACACCATGGATCCTTCCAATATGTGGAACATTGTATGCAATATTTTTACCTCCACTTTGATGGTTAAAACAATAGTACCAACTATGGAACAGAGAGCATCATTGAATACTTTCAAGGTGAAGGTGGATTTGGTTATATTACATGGTGGAAGATCAATATTGAAGATCAAAGGTGATGATGATATTGATGGAGAACCGATATCAATAAAAACTCATTTTTAATGGCTTCATATCAATTTGACCCATAATGTGTAATGGAGGGTCCATCGATTCTAAAAATATTTATTTTATTTAAAATCATTATAATGAAAGGCTCCACACATGTTCATATATTCCCCACAAAATTTCTAAATGCATTAGTATCCTGAGATTGAAGTTCAATGGATTTTAGAATCTCCATTAATGACTTGCAGTGTGGGGGAGATTTTTGTATTAGCTCATAAATAGAAAATTTGGCTAAAGTAATTTTAAGTCTAGTGGTTAGATGGCTACTCAAATATATTATTGGAATTTGTGGACAGTTGGAAAGATGAGTGAGTGGAGATGGAATATTTTGAATGTGAATTGGTTTGGGAGAATTGGTGGAGAACTGAATGAGTGATTATGAATTGGTAGGTTGAGAAGACACACTTTCCTGAGGTGCTATGGGATATTGGATAGTCTATTGTGCATTCTATTGATTGGTATGTTTTTGACCTCGGGTGACTACATGAATAGCACCCACAAAACCTTTGTATTGTTTCACATGGTTTGATTAGGATGAGTCTTGATGTTTGACCCTCCTATTGTTGGTTGCACTTCCTCATAATGAGGAAGTGGTGTTTGATAAATGTCAGGGTTCTAATTTTGCTGAGCCAAGGGACTATCAAACTTGATGGACCCTAAGTCAATTAGGTCTTGCACTATATATTTAAATTGATATATGTTGTTAATGTCATGCCCATTCTATCGATGATAAGGGCAAAAAAAAAATTCCCTATAGCTTTTGCTATGTTTGGTAGGATCATATAGTTTAACCTCAACCAAGGAAATCTAATTTGTGTCATACAATCTATGAAATATGGAAGCATATGATTCAGACAAGGGTGTGTAATGATGATTTTTTTGAATAGATTATTGATTTTGATGATTATCTACAATTGGAACTATGTTATGACTTTTTTGGGGTGGGGGAACTACTTGATATGAAATTTATTTTGATTTTTGTTGTATTGATTGCTATTATTGAGTCATTATCGATTGAATTATGGCAACTTGATTCACTTGATTCGAATTGGATTGACCAAAATGACTTCCTTTTGATTGGCCCTTGTTCTACCATTCTTTATTCTTATTTTGTATCACACCTTATTGGATTTTTCTTTCCTCTATTATGCTATCATGGGCAAGAGCTTCTTTGAATGATCTATATTGTTGCAATTGTAATAGCTAAGAGATGGATTTTAAGCAAATTTTGGTGAACATTCGAGTTAACTCTTCCATTGGTAGGGATAATGGTAGTTTTATGATAATGAATATTCAACGGTTTCCAAAACCATAGACCAACTCATCGTCAAATGTTTTGAGGCTATACAGGTCAAACAATGTGATTTTATTACAAACATTGAGGGAAAATCTTCCTAGGAACTAGTCTACCAGTTGTTCAAATGTATAAATGATGTGATGAGGCAGATGGTTATACCAATCCAAGGCATATTCCCCAAATGTATGAGGAAATGTTCTAAGCATTAAAGCATCTTGATCTTGGATTCTAAAGTATAAGTAAATAAATGTGCTTACATGCTCTCTAGTATCCTTGGTCCCTTTAAATTTATCAAATTTGACATTGTGAAATCTATCATATATGGTAGTAATGGTATCAAAAATTGAATGGTTTGAATTATTAGTTACCTTAAGTTAGGTTTCTAACTCATCATACAAAAATGTGTTGTATCAAGCTATTAATATGTTGTTGCGTTACCTAAATTTTAGGGTCTTCCCTAGGTATTTGGAAGCCCTGAATTACATGGTGACTATGTGGAGATGAAGTGATGAAATACTGTGGTATGATACAATATTGATAGATTTATGGATTGGATTATATTTTATGATGTTGGGCTTGATGAGAGAATTATTACGGGTGATGGAATGGTGATGAGGTTTGGAAATTATGAATGTGTTGAATTGTGGGAATGGAATGAGTGTGGGCTCATGGAGGTGTGGGAATGTAAACTGTAGAAAATTATGATACCCATGAGGAATTTGAGGTAAATAAGGAATGTTGGGTTGGAATATACTAGGACTTAAGATCTTCCACTTGTATTTTCTATTGGGGACAAGAATGAGCATCTTGTTGACCCATGAGAAATTTGTTGAGGTGTTACGATGCATGTTTTATGGCAATTTCTGATGCAGATGATGTAGGTGTGGTGGAAAGAGATGAGGTGGGTGGAGGATAAGTTATAATAGGGATTGTAACTGAATGGGGGACATTGGATGAAATGGAGACTGGCATTTATGAAGTAGCATTAACATGTATTTCATACAATGGATTACCATAGGTTGTGGTATAGGAAGATGGGATGGAAATATTTTTGCCATATGATTTTTGTGGGAGAGAAAAGTTATGGGAAGGTGCAGATGATGCTTCAAAAAGAGGATTTGTATACACTTGGTTGAAGTTGGAAGGATGTGAATAGGTAAGTTCTTATTGAGAAGGATTATGCCTATATGGGCTATTAACTTACTCTAGAATAAGGTTAGTGGATCTTATATAAGCTCCAAATTTATCGATATTTATGCAGGTTATGTTAGGGTTGGTAGGGGATGATGGCTTAGTTTATAGAATGGAGGTATTGATGGCTATGTGCAAAACGTCAATATTTGAGGTATACATAGTGTGTGACGGTCCCGTAGATGAACAAGAAGAACTTGTCTATATCACTTATAGGGTTAACCACAAAAGTGGTAGGTAAATATGTGGAACACTCCAAGGATGAAGTGGTTTAGCTAAAAGAGGATTGAATAAAAATATTTTCTTGGCTTCGGGTTGAAACCATAAGCTAGTGAGTTAGTTGGGGATGGTGAATGTGTGGAATTTGTGAAAAATAAGCAATGGAAATCACATAGAACCAAACAAGAAACTCAATCATATGTTTTTCAATAAATTCTCTCTTTTTTGTGTGTGGTTTTGTGTGTTGTAATTTTCAAGCCTAAGCTAATATGCAAGGTGGACTCTAAGGATGGATGGCAAATGAGAATATTTCTGGTGATGAAATCTAGAGAGATTGCTCATGGTTTACTATGGTTTATATGGGGTAAGATGATGGATGGAGATGGATATTAAGCCCACTGTCACAAGTCTCAAACAAGAGTTGGTGATGAAATCCAACTCATTGTTGTTAAATGTGTGACGTGTAGAGTGTGTGATTCATTTTTAAAATTTATGTTGTCTACAGTGTTCACTCAATGCTAAAACACCCTATTTCACCTATCTAAGCTAAAATACAAGGACATTAACATCAAGTTAATCAAAATAACTTAGGGTACACCGCTTAAGATCCACCCTAAATCATCAAGTGATTCTAACAGTGGAGGGTTCACCCAGTTCTTCCACCCTAAATCATCAAGTGATTCTAACAGTGAGAGTGTACTCAAGTATTATGAACTTGTTCTAAATTATAAAAATAAAAAAAGGAAAGTCTTTAGTCCTAATATACATATATGTATGCTTTGATCATTTCAATTGCAAAAAACATACAAAATAACAAGTGAAACACCATAAAATAGTAGAAATTTGAATCAAATGTAATGATGCAACTACAACAAATACACAAATGTAACTCTACCCTTTATGTAGACTATATGAAAGATGCAAATGCCTAAAATGAAAATGCAACTACTTTTTAAAATAGAAAATAGATGTTTTCCTGTCAATTTCATTGTTAAAAAGCATAAAAAATGAAAATAAAATGGAGTTAGGGTTTGAACCAGGCTTACTAGGAAGCCTATGTATTTCTTACCCACTCTCCTAAATGTTTGAATAGAGTCTCCTAAATGCTATGAGGTATCCCATAGACGTTGTAGGTCATACGTGCGACTACTGATCAAACTCTACAACTCCTAGAAACCCTAGTTTTTGTGATTTTTGCACGATCAAAATTTTGGAAACCTGTAAAATAGAAATAAAAACATAAATCAATGATAAGGTAAATCAAAATGAGTAACCCTTTTGGGGT
Organism: Wollemia nobilis; assembly: GCA_028583015.1. Classification (NCBI taxonomy): domain Eukaryota; kingdom Viridiplantae; phylum Streptophyta; class Pinopsida; order Araucariales; family Araucariaceae; genus Wollemia; species Wollemia nobilis. The sequence continues at coordinate 2,558,559 of JAQPPZ010009575.1, forward strand.
CCCATCATGATTGTAATTTTGTAAAGCAAAAAATGACAACACCAAACCAATAGATAACAGAATCAACACAAAAAAATTTTGCTCAAATGAAGACAATAATATTGATATTATTATGGGAGGAGCCTTGATCTCCAATGTTACAATATGATATTGTATTGATACAATGATTACAAATCTAGGGTTTAAAAACCCTTATTCATAAGTGAATATATGGTGTCTTATGCATCATCTTTTTCTCTAAACAAGTGTGTGGGTGGGCTTGTGTATCCCTTCGGGACCATCCTAGCTGCAATAGCTTCCAAATATGTGGTTCCTGCACCTACAAACAGAAAGTAATATAAAAGGGTTAATAGCACTGCAAGGGTTCCACTATGTGAGGCTCTATAAATAGTAAAAAATTATAAACACTAATGCTAAAATGTGTAGACACTAAAATCTGGTCAATCCGATTAGGCATCCATGAACAATGACTAAATTGACATCCCATAGCCCCTAGGGCAGCCCTCAGAGGTCATACAGTGGTTCTAGCCACTCCCGACAAGGTTTTGGAAGGTTTCGGCCCATTTTTGGGACCTTTTGGCTCCTTATTCCTATTCGTCCCACCCTGGGATGAATACAGATCCTATTCATCCCACCCTGGGATGAATAGCAACATTCATCCCAGGGTGGGACGAATAGCAAGTTTGACCCCAAAAAGTCAAATTTTGGACAAATGGCACCCAAAAACTACCATTTGCCCTACCTAGCCTAGCATGCGGGTCAGAGCACACAGCATCCTTATGACATGCTTCATAATGGAGGCCAAAAAGGGAGATTCTCTTCCCCTTCCAATGCATGCCTCCTTTTGGCCAAGTGGCGCCTCTTGCCATGCATGCCCTTGCATGCCTTTTTGCACATGAGCCTCCTTGGGCTATAAAGTGGATCCAATTTCCACACAAAATATAGAGAGGAGTTTTAGGATAAAGCAATGGAGTGCTGCTAAGATTTCCTTTCACCCTTTTGTGCCCATTTTTCCCTCGAAATCTCTACCTAGCGAAGGAGGTTTGCGAGTGAACTAGTAGGCGCAATTTGTCACATAACCGAACCATATGAGTGAATTTCCTCACCAAATTTGATGAAAATACCCCCATAGTGTTTTGCATCATTCCTAGTGGAATTGGTGGTAAAATTTAGGTAGAATTGGTGGGCGTCCCACCCTGGGCGCCCCCAATTTGTGACAGTCCTATTCGTCCCACCCTATGATGAATAGAAATATGTCCATAATTTTCTTACTATTTTTAATTAGTTATTTTCTACATGTTCATATTATGTTGTAGTTCAAATTTCAGGTCATTCTGAGCTATATTGGCCGAGATATTGCAATTTTAGTGTTTTGTAGGGTCTCATGTAGGTCTACGATGGTCATCTGGAGAAACACCTAAAATGTCACTGATTTTGCAAATATGATCATATGGGTTTTCTTAAAATATTATTTTATGTATTCTATCCAATTTTCATATGTTTTGGATATGTGTAGGGTCAGAAATTGTTTGCTTTGGGTTTTGTAGGTTGTGAACGGTCATTGCAATTACGAGGCACCATCGGACTCAATTTTAGTGCAATTTCTAGTGATATCTTCCCAAAATATTTATTTTACATCCCTCTAAAATTTCAAGTCATTTGGAGTTGATTTGATATATGCATATTCTCATTACTAGTCTTTTTGTGCCTATGGGGATTGCATGTTTTACATCATACGCACTTGCTATTTGACATTTTTGGTTTCCTTGTGTGTAGGTGCAGGTTATTACAGTGCATTGGGAAGGAGCATAAGACCTCAATATCAAAGATACAAGTGGTGGCAACCTTGGCCCGCCCACTTCGATTGTGGGTACGAGGAAAGACATTGGATGTGCACCCGAGTTACTTGAAGGATTTTGATCCTTGGGCACCCGATTTGTAAAAATTTGTATCATCAATTTTGAGACCTCAAAGGGGACATTTTGTAACCTAGATTTTATCTACCTAATTAATAAGAAGTCAATTTACTTTGCTTCATTTCTTGTTATTTGCTATCTTTTCCATCTTACTTGCATGCTTCCGTTTGATGCTCATAAGCAATAGGACATAGATACACATATTTTTTATCATAATTTGGTGCACCATTTTTCCCTAATTTAGTGGTGATCATGGTGGGACCTAGTCCCTTTTGCTTTAGGTGAATTTTGGAGCTCATTTTTCATATTTTTATGTTGTAGGTGCTATTCATTCTAGACTGAAACGAACTCTGACCTGCTATTCATGCCACCCTAGGATGAATGTAAATTCATCCCACCCTAGAATGAATATAGACCTGCTATTCATCCCACCCTAGAGTGAATAGAAACTAAAGATATTTTAGAGCAGAATTCCAGAAATAGCAAGTTTTAGCAGTGATGAGGTAGGCATCTGAATCTTCCATCTCTATTTTGCACTTTTAAAAACTATTTTTATTTTGGTTTTTCTCGCATATTTTGCTTGTTTAGAAAGGTTAAAATTTAGTTTTACTTTTTCTTAAACACAAAATAACAAAAACATATAAAAGGAGAAAAATCAAAGAAAATCAAAGTAGGAATGCATCTCTATGGTTTGCTTGCTTGTAGCCTACCCAATGGGTAGGCTAACATTTAGGGTTTTGCATTTCTAGATACATTTGTGAGTTCTTTTTATACTAAATTTCTGAAAGTAAAATGTACCTTATGCATGCATCTAGTGAAGGATCATCGAGTGCTTCCTTGTTTGCTTTCTTTTAAGTTAAAAAGAACCACACACACTTGCACGTATCACAATAACATTGGTAAGGTTGGATTTCATCACCAACCTCCAATTCAGACTGGTGACGTTGGATTTCACCTCCTTCCACCAGCTTTCCCTCTAGATGCCTTAGATAGAATAGGGCACTCTCTCAAGATGGAATAGGTCACTAATGTTCAAACTACCTCCCACTGTTGGAAACACTATTTCAGAGTGGAAGAGCTAGGCGAACCCCCCACTGGGTTTTAAGCGGTGTACCCTAGACTCTTTTGAGAAATCATGTTTGGCACTAGTGTTCCTAGTCACCACTTTGGTTGAGTTCCCTCATTCTAATTCCAAAACAAGAACAAGAAAGCAAGAGCAAAACAACACATCTGAAACACACAAAACAACTTAGGGATTCACATCTAAAACTTAAAGGAGATAATCACATTGTTTGCTTGTGTGCTTCTTTGATCATTTGATTGTGTGTTTCTAATATTTAAAAGAGATAATCATATACATCCAATCCTTAAAAGAGATAATCATATTGTCTACTTTGGGTGTTTCCTTATTGTTTGGGTAGTCAACATAAGATCCTAGATCTAGGACCAAACCCTAATTTTTCAAAAAATAATTAAAAAAAATCTACTTTTTGATTCTACATCCAACGGATCAAGAATCGTGCAAATCAGAGCTATAACAAAAAAATTATTTTGGTTTTATGATTACTCTATTTTCAAAGCCGAAAATAGAGAAAAACTACACTAAAATGGTCATAAAATGGTCTAGACAACTCCAAAAATTGCCAAATTTGTTTTTTGTCTTAGTTAGCTCCTTCTGCACCTCTCACAGAAATTTTGAGTCCTAACTCTTCATAGTTCAAAATTTCCCAAAAATTCCTAAAAGTGGGCATTTCCCCATGGGCCTCGGTTGGCCAAATATTTCAAAAATACAAATTTTTGACCCAGAAGTCAGATTTTGGAGCCCTAGCCCATTGTGATCAGCTCATCGCACTGATCATTTTGATATATAACACTTATAACCTTTTTTGGAAGTCAAAATTTTCTTTAGTGTGGGTTTCCTTCAGGGTTTGCCTAGTCAACACATCATGACAACCATGCATAGTCGAGCTCAACCACGAGCCAGCGAAGCAGAAAACTTTAGGAGAGGCCTTGAGCACCATCATTATAGGTATGAGGATCTCCTCACTCCTACATGGAGCCCTAATAGTAGTTGCCTTCGCTATTCTCCTGAGGATCTCATCATTCCTACACGACACCCTGAAAGTCATCGTGAGGTCAACTCCTCACTCAGAGGACCCGACCACCAAAGTACCTCTATCAAGAGAACATCAATGGGTTATCCACATGATCAAGTGGATTATTCGGTTAGCCAACACCGATTCCAGTCCCAAACCAGATATAATCAACCTTCCAAGGGGTCTAGTAGGGAGGTCTACACTCCCTCTACATCATGGTCTTCACCACCCAGAACTCCCATCCAACAAGTGCTAGCAACCTAGAGTAGGCCTGTGCAAAGTTTGCATGCACCATCAGCCAAAATGACCATGAGTGAGCTTCTACTACAGTCCTCCAAGCATTGGGAACCTTTCATGAGGATCTTGGATTCCATTGAGGTACAACCTCACGACTCTGATGCTTTCACCAACTTTATGGAATACATACAAATGTACAAGAATCCTGTTATATCCTTTCAAAATCATGAGGTCAAACCTATGCCTACCAATTCACCAGATCCTACTTTGCACATCATCGTGAGTATCAATAGGCTCCCCTATAAGCGAGTATTGGTTGACACAAGTTCCTCAATAAACATTATTACCATAGCTTCACTAAAATAGCTCAACCTTCCATCCTCACGCATTGTACCATCCAAGTTCACCTTACAAGCATTCAACGATGCTTTATCCTCCACTATGGGCACAATAATCCTACTTGTTGAAGTTGGACAAAATATTGTGCCTACATTGTTCTACATCTTGGAGGGTGCAAGACAGTACAACATACTACTTGGAAGGCCATGGATAAGAGACATGGAATGTGTTCCATCTATAGTGCATCAATGCATTAAATACATTCATGAAGGTAAGGTCCATGTGATCGATGTTGACCCAGAGCCCTTCAAGTATTATAAGTAGGTGGATCATCCACAAAAGCCTACTATATCACCCAAGCATTTGGACACTAAACCCAATGACCTTATCCAGAGTCCAGATGCAACCCCATGGTTAGTCGTGAAGCTACCTTCACCACCGCTAGTACCATCATCTATTTCTTCAAGCGAGGAAGAGTCAGAAGAGCCAACTACAAAGGCTCCCATAGCTATCATCAATACATCTATAGAAGACCTTCCCACTCCTACCAAAAAGGAGGAAGAGCCCATAGTTGATACGGATGAATCAGATCATATCATGCTTGAGGACACAATTCAATTGACCCACCTAGGACTCGATGAGTGCATAGTACCCAACAATGCATTCACACCTATCATCGAGTTGATCAAGGATCTGGGTCATCCTCCTATCAAGTTGCCACCCATTGATAGCATTCCTGATGCACCCCCTGAGCATGGGGGCCAAGCAGATCACCTTGGACAAGTTGATGAGGTAGCCATGACTTGTCCAAATGCAAATGCATCTTCTCATGAGTTTGTGGGAATGATCAATGTGATGACAGAGAACCAAAGTCCTCTAAATCCATCTATGCCACTTGCAACTCCATCCAACATTCCATCCATACCATAGGAGATACCATTGATGGATTTGGTCACACCTACTCCATCTCACTCAACATCTCCATAAAATCAAGAACATGTGTACCCCCTACACCAAAGTGGGGGTAATCCAACTACCATAGTTGAACACTCTGAGTTGGAACATGAGCATGAGCTAAATCAAGAACAAGAACATGTGGATATACTCACTAGATCCAATCATCATGAAGCATCCACATCTGCTCAGACATTGAGGACTTTTGATCCACCTCCACCACCTATTAGTTGCCATCCAACTTCCTCAACAGCCATCCAGACATTGCCTCCACTAGTTCCACAACATATCTTGGATAGGCTAGCCAATGTGGAGTTACAAGTGAGTCAACAACACAATGATTTACAATAGATCTTGAATCGACTCACAAGCATTGAGTTACAGTTGAGTAGTCTAAAACCTCAACCCCCTGATTGTCAGGACCAACCCACTCCTATGCAGTCCAATGCTAAGTCTCAAACAAATCAAGGGCCAAACCAACAACGTCACCCTAAGCGACAATTTATACCCATTACTGAGTCCATGGATTCTCTATTTGAGCATCTGTGTGCAGCAAAAGCAATTAACCCACCTAAAATTCGACCTATCAATCCAAATGCACCAAAGCCCAAAACATATCATGAAGACCTATACTACAAGTACCATAGGCAAAATGGGCATGATGTGCAGATGTGCTTCAAGTTCAAACACCTAGTACAGGATATGTTTGACAAGAATGATCTTCAAATCAACAATCAACAAATTGACATATCTCAAAATCTATTACCTACAGATGGGAGTCAAGAGGAGCAACCTAAATAGGTGACTGAGATGCATACAACCCTACAGTCTCATAAAATGAGTCCACCATGGTCACCTCATTTAAGACATCAATATCATACCTAGACTCCATTATCTGAGCCCATGTCAACCATATTTCACAACCTGCAAGAAACAAAGGCAATCATCTTGCCAGACATACCCCTATTCAACCCAAATAGACCCAGATCTAAACTATACAGGGAGGATCATTCTTACCTCTATCATCGAATGAGAGGGCATGACATTAGCAATTGTCATATTTTTAGATGCAGGGTCCAAGATCTTATTGATAAGGGAGCTTTATCCATGAGTGGGTCACTCATTTTACCCCATAGAGACATTGGTATTACCCAAAATTCCTTGCCAAAATGGGGGGAGTCAATTTCTATCACTCCTCCTATCCAAGCCAATAACATTGCATCAATCACAGTACATATTGGGGGTATCCAAGGTGTCACACCTTCCCTACTATTTACATCACAAGACATGAAGCTAACTAGGGATTCTAAAGGTATCACACCTTCCTCACTTCCTTTGATAATCACAAATATTGGGGGTATACAAGGTATTGCACCTTCCTCCTGAGAACACAAAGTAAGCAAAGTTACAAAAGGCTCCAAGGGTATCTACATACCACTTGGTCAACCCATAACACCCCTAGGTGGTCTATGACCATCTAGGTCACCCCAAAAGGCTCCAAGGGTATCTACATACCACTTGGTCAACCCATAACACCCCTAGGCAGTCTATGACCATCTAGGTCACCCCAAAATGCTCCAAGGGTATCTACATACCCACTTGGTCAACCTAAAATGCTCCTAGGCAGTCTATGACCATCTAGGTCACCCCAAAATGCTCCAAGGGTATCTACAACCCACTTGGTCAACCTAAAATGCTCCTAGGTGGTCTATGACCATCTAGGTCACCCCAAAATGCTCCAAGGGTGTCTACAACCCACTTGGTCAACCTAAAATACTCCTAGGTGATCTATAACCATCTAGGTCACCCCAAAATGCTCCAAGGGTACCTACAACCCACTTGGTCAACCTAAAATTCTCCTAGGTGGTCTATGACCATCTAGGTCACCCCAAAATGCTCCAAGGGTGCCTATAACCCACTTGGTCAACCTAAAATGCTCCTAGGTGGTCTATGACCATCTAGGTCACCCAAAAAGCCCCAAAGGCATCCATAAGCCCTTTGGTCACCCCAAATGCCCCAATGGCCCCCAATAAGCCCATTGGTCACATGTACATATATATCAATCAAAAATCAAAAACATCATCAAAACAATCAAAAATACAAAAATATTGCATCGCATTGCATCTTCAAACATCATCAAAACATCAAAAATACAAAAATATCATATTGCATTTCATTACATCGCATCTCATTGCATTATCAAAATCATTTGCATTAGGCATACTCATTATTGCACTTTGCACTATAGAGTTGCTCATACATGTCTAGCACTAAGACTGTACATTATTCATCATTCCAAAAATAATTATGTCAAAATCATTATCCACATCATTTCAATTTTCCACTTATCATGTTCACTTACATTTCACATTGGTCATAGTAGTGTCTATTCCCATCACCTAGTCATTTGTTCTAGAATGTCATTAGGATTTTTAGTCACTCAACCATCTCTAGTTTTCTTTTCAGATTTTGTAGAAAGCTATCATGATTTTTAGGAGGTAGAGTCTTGCTTAGATTATACCTTGTATACAACAAATCCCAACACATTTTCACATTAATAAATCCAAGTTTTGCACAAGGAAATATGAAACCTATGAAGTGGTCTAGGTTGCTTTAAGAGAAAAGGTTATCCTACTCATCCCCTGATGTGAATGGTTCAAGAATGCTGAGAATTGGCAAAAGGACAAGCTCTTCCCTACCCAATTCCCCAAAATAAATAGTGGTTTTCACCACTATCAAAAATCCCAATTCCCAAAAATCCCAAAAGTTCAAAATAAAATCCCACAAAAAGCAAAAATCAAAATCAAAATAAATAGTGGTTATCACCACTCCCCAAATCCCTTGCTCAAAGAAAACAAAATACAAAATAAACAATGATTTTCATCACTACACATGAGCAAGTATCCCAATAAAATTGAAGAAAAGAAGGGAGTTGAACTTGAATCCCTAGAATTCTCAGCATTTGGAAAACCATAAGGTGATCCTCATTATAGGTTTGGTGGATAGCCTATCTATCAATGGTGGTATCCTTACGCATGATGATATGTCTATCACATTAGCCTTTGACATGTGTACAGACCAATGTTTGCATGTGGATGAGCTAGCTTTTGGTAGCCTATACTACCTAGTGGTCTAATCCTACTAAGTACAAAACCTAGGATCATGACATTCATAGGGTGATCCTCATTACAGGTTTGGTGGATAGCCTATCTGGAAATGGTGGTATCTTTATGCATCTCACAAGAATGAACTCACTTGCACACACAGGGATATGAAGTATCTTGGTCATCCTAGCAGATTCATACCTTGTCAAAAAGTCTTGCATGGTTAGTATATAACTTTTGATCAGTTGACTAGAGTGTTTGAGTCTCATGAAAACCTCAAATACATCCTATAACATCTTACTATTCATGTCATTCCATACCATTTTATCACATGTATGTCAGTTTACATTTTCACAAATCCATCACATAGTCTCATGACAACATTACACATGAATTGATGAATTCTATACAGTCTATGGTGCTAACATAGTATGTCATATAGTGTTCATATTCCATCAATACACATCAATAGATCATCCATTTCATTATGCATACACACATTGCATATCATCAAATAACATCATAGTACAACACATGCATCCATTAATGCATCCATAAATCATAACACATCATGCATCTAACGCTCCAAAATATCAAAATTCAAAATCAAGCAAACATTTTTAAACATCAACTAGGGCATTATTGGTATCATACCTCCCCTAACCAACAATCAAACAATTAAATAATCAATTCCAAAAAGCTCCAAAGGTACCCATAAACCCTTTGGTCACCCAAAAAGCCCCAAAGGTATCCATAAACCCTTTGGTCAACTCCAAAAATCCCCAAAGGTATCCATAAACCCTTTGGTCACCCAAAAACCCCAAAGGTATCCATAAACCCTTTGGTCACCAAAAACCCAAAAGTATCCACTTACCCCTTCCAAACCCTATCCATAAACCCTTTGGTCAACCCAAAAGGCCCCAAAGGTATCCATCAACCCTTTGGTCAACCCAAAAGGCCCCAAAGGTATCAATAAACCCTTTGGTCAACCCAAAAGGCTCCAAAGGTATCCATAAACCCTTTGGTCACTCAAAATGCCCCAATGGCATCCAATAAGCCCATTGGTCAAATATATGTATATATATTAATCAAAAACCAAAAAAATAATTAAAACAATTAAAACACATCAAAAACAACATAAAACCAAAGAAAAGGGTCCAATACCCACCAAAAACAAGTCAAATCTGATGGAATTCACTCAGGATCAAGATGGAACCCAAATTTCTCATGGATGAATGGAAAAGTCTTTACTTCAATCCCTAAGAAGGCCATTGTGGTTGGACCACCCCACGGGAATGAAGTTTTTGACCTCTTTCTTCCATGAAACATCAACAAAATCATCAAAATCCTTCCAAAAATGCTCCATTTTTCAATGGGTAAAACTGAAGGCAACCTTAACAAAAGTCATATGGGTCAAGTGACTCATCGCTTTTCTCACTGGTCATTCCCTCATCGACTCATCGCTTGAGGGGGTAGTCATACTTAACAAATTCATAATCACAATCAACAATTAAACACTCAATCATGCAAATTGTGTTCGTTCAATGAATCTTTGACAAAGACAATCATGCCCCTGCTTGGGGCAGCAAACAAGCAACAATTTAAATTAAGCACATAACAGTGCAGATGAACCTGCCTATTGGTACACCTCAAAAGTTACCAAAATACTTGGTATTCTCTAACGCCTAGGGTTATAAGTCCCCCGAGCATACCTGGAAGCTGAAGAGAAACCAAGACCAATGTCTTTACTGAGTCAGAAGCAAGGATTCAAGAATGCATGCTCTTTCCATGATTGGGGCATCTAAAGTTGGTTAGGTTATTGAACAACCTTAATCATTGAACATTTTAGTCATCTATTTTTGCTCAGTGCTATGTTGCACACAATGCATCTCAAAAAGGGGCATCTATAGACACTAAAATCTGGTCAATCCGATTAGGCATCCATGAACAATGACTAAATTGACATCCCATAGCCCCTAGGGCAGCCCTCAGAGGTCATACAATGGTTCTAGCCACTCTCAGCAAGGTTTTGGAAGGTTTCAACCCATTTTTGGGACCTTTTGGCTCCTTGTTCCTATTCATCCCACCCTGGGATGAATACAGATCCTATTCATCCCACCCTAGGATGAATAGCAACATTCATCCCAGGGTGGGATGAATAGCAAGTTTGACCCCCAAAAAGTCAAATTTTGGACAAATGGCACCCAAAAACTACCATTTTCCTACCTATTCTAGCATGCGGGTCAGAGGACACAGTATCCTTATGACATGCTTCATAATGGAGGCCAAATAGGGAGATTCTCTTCCCCCTTCCAATGCATGCCTCCTCGTGGCCAAGTGGCGCCTCTTGCCATGCATGCCCTTGCATGCCTTTTTGCACATGAGCCTCCTTGGGCTATAAAGTGGATCTAATTTCCACACAAAATATAGAGAGGAGTTTTAGGAAAAAGCAACAGAGTGCTGCCAAGATTTCCTTTCACCCTTTTGTGCCCATTTTTCCCTCAAAATCTCTACCTAGCGAAGGAGGTTTGCGAGGGAACTAGTAGGCGCAATTTGTCACATAACCGAACCATATGAGTGAATTTCCTCACCAAATTTGATGACAATACCCCCCATAGTGTTTTGCATCAATCCCCAGTGGAATTGGTGGTAAAATTTAGGTGGAATTGGTGGGCGTCCCACCCCTAGGCGCCCCCCAATTTGTGATAGTCCTATTCATCCCACCCTATGATGAATAGAAATATGTGCATAATTTTGTTACTATTTTTAATTAGTTATTTTCTACATGTTCATATTATGCTGCAGTTCAAATTTTAGGTCATTCTGAGCTATATTGGCCGAGATATCGCAATTTTAGTGTTTTGTAGGGTCTCATGCAGGTCTCCGGAGGTCATCTGAGGAAACACCTAAAATGTCACTGATTTTGCAAATATGATCATATGGGTTTTCTTAAAATATTATTTTATGTATTCTTTCCAATTTTCATGTGTTTTGGATATGTGTAGGGGCATAAATTGTTTGCTTTGGGTTTTGTAGGTTGTGAACGGTCATTGCAATTACGAGGCACCATCAGACTCAATTTTGGCATAATTTCTGGTGATATCTTCCCAAAACATTCTATTTTACATCCATCTATAATTTCAAGTCATTTGGAGTTGATTTGATGCATATTCTCACTACTAGTCTTTTGGTGCCTGTGGGGATTGCATGTTTTTCATCATACGCACTTGCTATTTGACATTTCTGGTTTCCTTGTGTGTAGGTGCAGGTTATACAATGCATTAGGAAGGAGCATAGGACCTCAAGATCAAAGATACAAGTGATGGCAACCTTGGCCCGCCCACTTCGATTGTGGGTACGAGGAAAGACATTGGATGTGCACCCAAGTTACTTGAAGGATTTTGATCCTTGGGCACCCGATTTGTAAACATTTGTATCATCCATTTGAGCCCTCAAAGGGGACATTTTGTAACCTAGATTTTATCTACCTAATTAATAAGAAGTCGATTTACTTTGCTTCATTTCTTGTTATTTGCTATCTTTTCCATCTTACTTGCATGCTTCCGTTTGATGCTCATACAGCAATAGGACATAGATACACATATTGTTTATCATCATTTGGTGCACCATTTTTCCCTACTTCACAATTTTAGCCTATAAAATAAATGTAGAAACACAAGTAATGCAACAAAATATCTTACCTTGTCAAGAAAATGGATGATATGTTGATCCTCCTGCTTATGTGTTCAAAAGTTGTGTGGATGCTTGGAAGCATTCAAGAGATTGTGGACTACAAATATGCTATGATAAATACCTAGAGGTATTCAGTGGTAACTACGAATGCTCAATAATATTCAAGGAATTCTTAGTAGCATTCTACAAACTCTGGGCAATGTTTGAGGGTGGATTGGAGTGAGGCAAAACCAAATCTGGTTCGTGAGGGTTTTACGATGGCAAAAATAGAAGGTGCAATGGTAGAGAACAAGGAGGAATATGGTAGTGAAATGGCTAGGATTTTGTGAGTGGATAGAGTTCTTGGGTTCTTGTAATCTCAAAAATCATGACCTTCTGGATATTTTTCATGGACCTTGATTCATCAAAATGAATCATCTTTTATAATCTACCCTTGATCATGTTAGGGTTTCGATGACACCATTCGGTGGTCAATATTAAAGCATGAGGAAGGATTGATATTAAACTTGAGTATGTGACATGGATTAAGATGGATGGGTGGATGAGATTAAGTCGTGGTGGATGGCTAGGATTTATTCACATAAATACATATATTCATTAAATATATAAATGTTAATATAAAATTTTAATATCTATATATATATATATATATATATACATATTAAATTTATATATATATATATATATATATAATGGATGGCTATGATTGGAGGATATGAATGGATGACAAGTGGGTATATTTTGGTGTCTAAATTATGTTTTAATAAATTAAAACATACATTCATAATATGCATTAGAGCATCCACATAAAATTTAATGCATTTCAATACACATTAGATTTGTCATAACAACAACATGAATTCACATTCATAATCCAATAAACAAATATAATCATACATATAACATTAGACACATCATCCATATGCATACATCTAGGCATACATCTACGCATCCATGCTACAATGTCTAGTCATACATCAATCATCTAGCTATACATCCATTAGCTAAGCATACATCTAAAATGCATCCATACATAAAACATAAAACCATAACACAATAACACATGATGAATCATAAATAAAATATATCATATATATATATATATATATATATATACATATATATATATATATATATATATATATATATATATATATATATATATATATATATATATATATATATATATATACCCGAGAATCAAGTACATCATAATACAAAAGTACTCATAGGCTACAATCGTGTAGGTCCTGGGATGTTACACCCAAAAAAAGAAACTAGTACATGTGCACATATGATACAGGGCCTGTAAAAGGAGATTTATTGGAAAAAAAGAACTAGAACTTATTGGCTGCTAGAGGGGGGCTGAAATACTAAGTTCTTCCATCGCTTGGTCTTACCAAGAAGACACTCCAACACATTGCCCAACCTAAAAGACATTTATGGTAATGTGATGGATACTATCCTAAACATGCAATAAGTTATAAATTTCTACTTTGAAAATATTTTCTCTACTTCTGCCCATCATAATCTTGTAGTTCAACAAGAGATACATAATTGTATCCCATAAATTATAACAACTAAAAAAAACTAGGCCCTTTTTAGAATTTTGGATCTAGAGGATGTGAGACACATAGTTTTCAACATGAGAACCAATAAATCCCCAAGTCTTAATGGGTTCTTGATTGAATTTGTTTAGGATTTTTGGGATGACATAGGGGAGGATGCAACCAGGATAGTGGAAGAATATCATGCAAATAAAAGCATATTATGGGATATGAACCATACTTTCCTTACTTTGATTCCTAAAGTGGTAGAGGCTTCCAACATTGGATATTTTTTCTTGATTGCACTTTGCAATGTAGTCTACAAGATTATTATTAAAATGATGGTTGAAAGGCTCAAGAAGGTACTTGATAATATTATCTCTCCAGATCAAGGAGGATTTCTAGAGGGCCAACAAATTCTAAATGGACTAATATTGGCATAAGAAGCAGTTCACACATTGCATTAAAAAGGTTGAAGAGTATGTTTATAAAATTAAATATGTCTAAGGCCTATGATAGAGTCTCTTGGTAGATTTTGGATCGAATGTTAGAGAAATTTGGTTTCTCTCAAGGCTAGAGAGAGTGGATCATGAGTTGTCTCTCTTTGGCCTTCTTCTCAGTCGTCATCAATGGTATTCCATTAAATCTATTTCAAGACTCTAGGGAAATTTGGTAAGGATATCCTATATCCTCATACCTATTTATTATTATTATTGAAGTATTGGGTAGATTTATTCGAAGGAACAAGCAACAAGGATTTATCTCAAGAGAGCAAGTGGAAGTGATGAATTTGATCCATTTACAATTTTTGGATGACATAAGGTTGCTTGGGTTAGCTAATGTTAGGGAGGCAAGAGAACTCAAAACTATCTTAAATACTTATTTGAAAGCCATAGGCCATGAAGTTGATGCAATCAAGTCTAAGGTAGTGTTCTTTAATACTAAAAGTGGGATCCAAGATCAAATTCTAAACTTCTTAAGTTTATCTCAGGTCTCCCTCCCATTGGACTACTTGGGAATTCCACTCCATTATAAGAAGTTGAAGGTGCCATAATGGAAAAAAATAGTGGATAAAATTGGTGGGAAGGTAAATCATTGGACATATCATTGGATTTCTTATGGAGGAAGAGTGCCTCTTCTTCAATCAGTGATTCAAGCAATATCAATTTATAAGTTCTCTATCCTTGTAGCTATGATTGGAATCCTGAGGGAGCTAGACTCACTTATGCAAAAATTCCTTTGGGATGGCCCAAGTATGGGTAAATTATGGGCTCTAGTAAGTTGGGATAAAATTTTCCAGCCTAAAGCATGTGGAGGATTAAGAATTTAAAAAGCAACATTGAATAGCCAAGTTATAGTAAGCAATCTTTATTGGAGATGGATCTCTAATTAGAAAGCATTGTTTAGCAAAGTTGTTACTAGTAAGTATTTGCGTAACATTCCCCATGAGGAAGCAAGTCGCATTCCTTTGGCTGGCAAAGGTTCTATTGTTTGGAAAGTGTTGGAATTAAGAGATAAAATGGCAAAACTAAGACTATTTTGGAAAATGGGTAGAGGGAATAAAGCAAATTTTTTGATTAATTCTTGGGATCAATACCCCCCTTAATTTTAGAATTTCTACAGCTAAATCCCCTTCAATAGATATTGGAGGCTAGAAGTTTTATTAATACAACATGCTATCTACATATAAGGTAGATTGAGATCTTCTCTCTTTTGCAATTAACGTAGTGGGAAGAGTGGCTAGTCTCGATCTCTCATAATGTGTTACCACTTTCAAAGAGGATATTAAAGCAACACCACCTTATAGGAAAGAAGGAAGATGATAAGATAGATTGGGGTCATGGGAATTTAGGCATATATGTAGTCCAAGATGGTTATAATGAATTTCTCCCTCCCCATCCAATGTAGTTGGATGTTCCATGAGATAGAGTATGGTTGGAAAAGGGCTGGTCAAAAATCAATTTCTTTGTCTAACAAGTTATGCATCAGATATTCCTTAATTATGATAACTTACAAAATAGGGTTTTTCATGGCCCCTCTAAATGTATCATGTACAATACCTAAGAGAATACAATAGATCATTTACTATTCCAATGTGACTTTATCTTGAAGTTATGGAACCGATGGAATGTTCTCTTCAAGGTCCATCTCAATTAGTTGTTAACACATACTAATATATGTGAGATCTAGAAACAAAGAGGGTTAAAAAATAAATAAATTTGGTTGGGTTGGTCTCTGGGTCCAAGATTTATCTGGTGGTACATATGATTGGAAAAAAATGCTATAATTTTTAGAGAGGATTACACTTTGATAAAGTTAGTTTGAAAAAAATATTGAACAAGGTGATAGAAATAAGAAAATCTCATATGGGGGAGCAATAAAATTAGCAAGGAGACAACACTGCCATGAGATAGACTCATGGGGCTTGGAAACCCCCACCCCTAGGCTATGAAAAAATAAACATAGATGGAGCAACCAAGAATAACCCAGGGGCAATGAGAATTGGTTTCTTCAAAAGAGACTACAAGGTAAAGTTCTTCATTAGGAATTGGAAGGCTTAGGAGTACCAACAAATAATAAAGTATATTCTTTGGTAATCAAATAATGTTCTCTCAATGCTAGAATAGAGTTCAAAAGATCATAGTGGAGTCTAACTCTCAAATTTTGGTGGGGTTGCTAGATGAGATTAAGAATTTTAGACCAAGTGCATGGTAGATCAAGAACATGATGAGTCAGATTAAAGTCATTTGGTAGCAGTTTGAGGATGTTATTCCAATTTATGTAGGTAGATGGAAGAATGCAACTGAATTTTTGGCTAAAAATGGAAGTGAGCATCTTGTTGGATATCGGTTGAAATCAGATCAAAATATGGATTCTATATATTGGATGGATGTGAACAAATAAGTTTTATTATTAGCCAACAATGATTTAGGCAATGAAGTGTGTGGGACTAGTATAGATGTTTATGATAATTATAATTTGATCTAGAATAACATTTTTGCTTGTAGTGTTCTTAGTCCCAATTTTGGATAGCCCTTAAAGTCATGGTAAGAGAGAGAAGTAATTTTGGGTCCTTCAGAATAGAATTAATAAAAATTGTAATCAGGATAGGATTTTTTGCTCTTTGGATCACATTAAGAAATTTGTGGTCCAAGGAGATATTACAATTAGTTTTATTAAAATCTTAGGATTGGCCAAAAGTGATAGGCCAATTATTGTAACTTTGAATCTATATTGGACAAGTGGCATACTGCAAAAAATCATTGACATTGTGGAAGAAGACAAATCTGTGATAACTAGTAATGATGTCTGACCAATCAGTTGCAATGTTGTTCTTTTTGTTCCTCCTTGGCACCCACGTATCCTCGATACTTTATGCCATAAACATTAGAGAGGTTTTTAAAAATTCTTGTTTTTCATCGCTAATTTCCAAGAATTTTTCACCTATAGCCTTAATCGCCTTAGCCCTCACACCACCCTTAGTCTCAGCATCTATGTTTTCTCCTTTTAATATGAAAATTGTATCCTCGCTGGTCGTTCTCACTCGCACCCTTTGTCCACCAATCACCTCCACCTCTTCCTTCACACCATCACTCCATTCATCCGTATCTTTGCCCTTACCTCCATATTACCCGTTGTGCTTCACATTCCCCACCATCACCCTAACTACTTCTTCATGTGGCCCATCAAGGTGGTTTGGCCATCCAATTGTAAGCCTTTTCCCATGGCTTTTCAAGCTTACATGAGAATCCTTACATTGATATATGAAATTTCTAAATCATTTAGATTTTTTAGCTCCTCATCCAAGAAGGAAATTTCCCCAAATTTAAGAGTGGCATCTGCTTGTTACTTCTTTATAGCGAACCTGGATCTTATTACTTGCAGCAATTCTTCCTCCGCTCCATTCCCAAGCACCCCCTTTGCCTAGCAACCATGAGCTTTGTTGAGCCAACCACTATTGTCATGGACTCCGTTGTTGAAGCCATGCTCACTGAGAGAGGTTTTATGTCTTTCTTCAAGAGCTTTTCAGGGGATGACTTTGAGATAACCACGATAATCCTAGATAGTTGGAACAATGACAAGGTGATCATCCATGACAAAACTTACGAGATCGACATCAAGTTGCTTGTTGAACTCATAGGCCAACCGATGAGAGGGAGGTCTATTCGATGTGAGAAGCATAATTAGGAGGCAAAACTTAAGGATTTCAAGGATAAAGAACTCTGTAAGAAAGCGAGGATGGGAATGAAATGGATAGAGCTCCCCACCCCTTGGAATAGTGTAATAAATCCAATTATGGAATTTATTATAGTTGATGATCCTAAGAAGGTACTTTGTAGTTTTCACTTTACCTTCTACAATCACTTTAGGGATGTCAATCCTATGAACATACCCCAATTTATCTTTAATTCCATTAGCTATTCCATAGATAACATCTGCAGAAAGAAATGGTGACTTACCTTCACATCAGGGCCTCTTCAATGTCCTATATAACCACTGGCTCACCCACTGCCCTCAAGGCATTACTATCCCTACCGTTCATTCCACCAAAGTAAAACCTAGCCCTACCCCTACCAAATCTATCCAGATCCAAACTAGTTCATCCCCCTCTCATTCTCCAACCATTTCAGCCAATAAAATAGCAATTGTGGAGGTAGTCAAAATCTTGAGAAATCTTGCAGTTAAGAAAATCAAATCCAAGGCCCTTGAGAAATCAAAAAAAGCTATAAGATCCTCATCACATCTTCAAAAGCTTGCACAGTAAAATAAAACCTTGGTAATCAACTTAGATGAGGAGGATAAGGATGTACCTGACCAATGCCTAAAGTAGTACATCATTAACTCGATTTCCAACTATATTTCTCACATTATGGACCTCCATAACGCCCTAAATATTTTGTTTTTCAAAAATAAGTTCTCCGAGGATGATGGCAAGGACAACGCAATGGATGAAGTCAAGGATGAATTCAATGATGATGAGAAGAACTCTATAGCTTCTAACAACGCTGAGGATGAAGGTGAGGACGAGATAAAAGAAGAGCCTAAGGATGAAGATGTTGAAGCTGAAGAGAAGGTTTAATGCTTTTTTGTGCATGTTCCTTTGTTTGTCTCAGGGTATCCTCATGTTTTGTCCATCCTCTCTTTTTTCTGTTCCTTTTTACCTTCCTTATTATGGGACTGCACTCCCTCTTTTTTACTTCTCACTTTATCTTCTGCTTATTCAACACTTTTGTTGTTTATGTAATCAGGTTTTGGGAGTTTGTCAAAACCCATTTTGAATGAAAATTTCAAATTATCAAAAAAACTTTGAATTTGTCTTTTTAATTCAATTTTTACCTTCAAAAAACTAAATATTATGTATATGGCATGTATTTCAAATAATATTTGTTATTTTAAAAATTATTCTTTATATAAAATTTATTTGCTCTCTATTAGAAATTAATTATGTATTTTTTGTTTAGTTTTTAGGATATTATACATAAATTTCATTTATCATTCTGATTTTATTTACCCACCAATAAAAATATCCTTTGTTTTCATATAAGATGACTTTTTTTCTATTGAAAAAATACTTCATATTAAATAATAATCAAAGAATACATCATCATAGCAACATTACAACAGTTTGCGAATGAGCAACAAACAATCAGATCTAACACTTTTATCAATTCTAATACAATCCTGAATAATATTAGACCTAAACACCTTATGTTGACTAGATACAATCTTAGCATTTTTACTAACAGTAACAAAGATCGGTACCTCCTCATTTTTAAAAACCAAACTACATTTATCTTTCCAAATATTGAACAAGAGAGAGAGTCTGATAATGTGCCAAAATATCCTTCTGTGGCTCACACAGTCAATGAGTCTCCAAACAACACTGCCTTCCACATTAGCTACCCCTGAACAACATTCTCATAAAATCGGATTGCCTTTATCCATATCTTTCTCGTTCTTGGACATTACCAAAAAAAATGCGTAATTGTTTCACTTATCCACAACTGGAACAAGCATCTAACACAAACATCCATTTGGCTAGATGAGCCTTACTATGAATACCCTGCATAATAACTAACTAGGTAAAGAAACCCAGAACGTCCACACCCCAGCGAGACACTTCTTCCATTTTGTAATGATCCATTTTTCAAATTATCCTTGTACATACGTGTGGTGTGGTGTGCATTATAAAATAATTATATTTTTATTAAAGTTTGGTATGGTATGAGTGAAAAATAAACAAAAAATAACAAAAAAGAGGAATAAGAGGTGAACGTGGCATCAAGAGTAATAATATAATTTTATTATATTATTATTATTAGATAAATTAAAAAAAGAGCTCCTCAAAAAAGAATTAGGGTTTTGGATTATATAAGGAGACTTGGGCTTCATTTTACATGTCCATTGTTATAGAATTTGATCTCACTCTCTTGTATGTGGCTGAAATATCATCTGCAATTCTTTTATGGATGAAACCCTGTAGAAGTTGAACTCTTGTAGATGAAAACCCAGAAGAGAATTTCTCAGAGGACGAAAACCCTTTAGGAGTTGAGGTAGAAGACAAAACCCCTTTTATCAAGGGCAAATCCATCCAGGGTTTGCTAAGGAGCTTCATTGATCAGTATTTTCAGAGCAAGAATTGAGGGTATCAGCTATTGAGTAGATTGCAGTAGAATTTGACATTAGATTTGAATTTTGAGACCGTCAGGAGAGGGACGCCCCATTTTGGGAGTCTTTGATTATTGATTCGACTTCAATAACATATAGATAATTTTGTGGCATTTGTTTTGATAGGTTACACGATAGGGTTTTGTTAAGAAATGAAGGAGTTATGGCATTTTGAATTTTGCCTATCGAGCCAGATTTCCAATATCGTATGCGCAAGATTCTGTAATTCTACTCCAATTTTGGCATGCTTGAAGAAATTTCTATTTTGCAATAGTCTTAGGGTTATCTTTGGTGACTGGAAACTCGGCTACATCAAAGTAGAATTAATATTATTCATTCCATGTTGGGCACATCTACTATTTGATATTTTGTGAGTTGTTTTTGGAGTCATTTTCAGTATTGTCTATGTAATTGTCATTATATTCAGAATTAATGCAAAGTTATTTTTTGTTGGGTTTTATCTAGAGGAATTTTATGTAATCTTGTGATTTGACATATATAAATCAAAATTTCATTTGAATAGATTTTATTTTGTTTGGAAAGAAAATTTGCATTTTGCTAGGGTTTGTCAAATCTTCAGAATTAGGTCATTACAATGGTATCAGAGCTGACCTAATTTTGAAGATTTGACAAACCCTAGCAAAATGCAAAATTTCTTTCCAAACAAAATAAAATCTATTCAAATGAAATTCTGATTTATATATGTCAAATCACAAGATTACATAAAATTCCTCCAGACAACACCCAACAACAACAACTTTGCATTAATTCTGAATATAATGACAATTACATAGACAATACTGAAAATGACTCCAGAAACAACTCACAAAACATCAAATAGTAGATGTGCCCAACATGGAATGAATAGTATTAATTCTGATCTGATGTAGCCCAGCTGCCAGTCACCAAAGATAACCCTAAGACTACTGCAAAACAGAAATTTCTTCAAGCATGCCAAAATTGGAGTAGAATTACGGAATCCCGCGCGCGCGATATTGGAAATCTGGCTCGACAGGCGAACTTCAAAATGCCATAACTCCTTCGTTTCTTAACGAAACCCTATCGTGTAACCTGTCAAAACAAATGCCACGAAATTCTCTATCTGTTCCTGAAGTCGAATCAACAATCTGAGACTCCCAGAATGGGACGTCCCTCTCCTGAAGGTCTCAAAAGCCAAATCTGATGTCAAATTCTGCTGCAATCTGCTCAATAGCTGATATCCTCAATTCCTGCTCTGAAAATACTGATCAATGAAGCTCCTTAGCAAACCCTGGATGGATTTGCCCCTTAGAGACAAAAGGGTTTTCGTCCTCTGCCTCAACTCCTAGAGGGTTTTCGTCCTCTGAGGAATTCTCTTGCGGGTTTTCGTCCACAAGAGTTCAACTTCTGCAGGGTTTCATCCACAGAAGAATTGCAGATGACCTTTCAGCCACATACAAGAGAGTGAGATCAAATTCTATAACAATGGACGTGTAAAATGAAGCCCAAGTCTCCTTATATAATCCAAAACCCTAATTCTTTGTTGAGGAGCTCTTTTTTAATTTATCTAATAATAATAATATAATAAAATTATATTATTACTCTTAATGCCACGTTCACCCCTTATTCCTCCTTTTTATTATTTTTTATTTATTTTTCACTCATACCATACCAAACTTTAATAAAAATATAATTATTTATAATGCACACCACACCACACCTATGTACAAGGAGAATTCGAAAAATGGGTCATTACAATACATCCCCTCCTGAGATTGCTTGTCCTCAAGCAATCGAACACAAACTTCATTAAGCCAATCCATGGTCATGATCAAGAATGATTCCAGGATCCCAAATTAACCTCAAGAAAATCTTACCATTCTGCCACGGTATTGGTCCAAGGGTGAGTGCAAAAGATAACATCAAAATTGTTCTCCAAAACTGTCCCAAACTTGGTCTCTTGCCAAAGAAGAATGCAAAACTTGTATGCTGCTCCAATAATTCTTCACCAAGCCCGTATAGAAACTTTCCCAAATGTGAACATTCATCCAAGTCAAGTGAGAAACCAACTGATTCTTTGCTGCTCAATTCCAACTGAGTGTAGAATAAATCTGATCTACCCAAAACAGCAATGAAAAAGGTCCGTCCAAACTGCCCAAGAGTGTAAAAACCGAGTGCTATCTTTTCTCCAATGGCTGCACTATACAAGGGTTGAATTGAATTATCAAGGGTGATGAATGAATCCATAAAAAAGTGACTGAAATGTGAGTACGTCAAGTCTGATTCCTTCAATACAGCAGTGAGAAAATCATCTAATCTTGTGCCCTCATCAATTCCTTTAGCCATCTCAAGCATAAATATAACCAACTCATCAATAATGGCGAATGCATCCAAAAAATCAAGACTGGAAATCGAATGCACAGCAATTGTCTTACTCTCATTTCCAATGCTATAGATGAAATCCATTAGTCCATGTATCTTACCCAAGTAAGGAAGGAAATCAAAAGCTTCATCAAGTGTACTTCCTCCCATTAATGCCTTTTTATATATCCTTTTATACTGCTGTTCTATGGTTGAACTGAGTGTATGCATCAAGGGCTGAAACCTATTTATCTTGCCATGTTCAATTTCAAGACAACTACCACTCAAATTTCCATGGGCTGAAAGAGCATCCCCAAAGTCATTCAAGACTGAAAGTGTAATATCCTTCCCAATCTTCCAAAAATCATCAAAACTGAGTGCTTCTACCTTTCCTACTGCTGTGCTATGCATGTGATTGAATAAATCAGCAAAGGAGATGGATGAGTTCATGGAAAAGTGCAACAGGTCTGATTTTTCCAATACAGCAGTGAGAAAATCAATCAAGCATGTCTCCTCCTCATCCCTCTTTATCATATCAAGCATCAATGTGATTAAGGAGATAATAGCAGTGGGTGCATCAACAAAATCAAGATGGAAATTATAATATACAGCAAGTGTACTATCCATATTTCTAGAGCCACATGTGAGGTCTACTATCCCAGGTAATTCTACCAAGTAAGGGGGGAATCCAAGATTCTCATCAAGTGCAATTTCCTCACATAATGCCAATTCACAAGCCTTCTTATACTGCTGTCCAATGACTGAACTAAATACAATCATCAAGGGCTGAAGTTTATTCCTATGTTCATGCTTAGAACATATAGTGCTTAAATTCTCAATGGCTGAAAATGCATTGCTAAACTCACCCAAAACTGAAAATTTACTTGCTAAATTCACAACACTAGGGTGAATATGAACCATACCTTTCAAAATGAAGAAGTTAGCAATGCCAAAAACCAAACTGCTGTCATAAAACATATACTTCATGAAAAAGATCTCACAGCTGATCCATGAACTCAAATACTGCTGTTTAATTATTTCATACTGTTGTCCTTGATTATTTTGGGGATTGACAACATTATTTACCAACTCACATAATGATAAACCTTTATCTTCACTATCTTCAATGGTGTCCAATTCAAAGACAGGATTATCAATATTCAATGTGACATCCATTTCAAATAAAGGATTTTCCACAACACAATACAAATCATTGCATACCTTTTTATGAGACAAGTCAACAATTGCTGATTGGAATTCTTCTTCTTTAGGCAAGGAAGTTTCTTCATCAAGGCACTCAGGTAGCAAAGTGTTATCATCTTTCCTCTCAACTTCTTTGTCATATGTGATGTCACTACTTTCACTTTCCATATGAATGCTAAAACTAGATGGTGTTGGTTCATGATTACCATGTAAGTCAAAGTTTACCTCATTTATTTCAGCTTCACTTCCAAAACTCACCTCATCCTCAATGCAATGCCTTTGATCATGATCGTTAGATACCAATTTATCTTTATCAATTTCTGTTTTGTCCCCTTTGTTTGGTAGCACATTCTCCTCTGAAGTGTTTGCAAATGATTCAAATTCATGGAGTAAAGACACGGCATCATAATGTCTACTTCCATCATACAAAATTCTAACAATGTTTTCCTGTCCATACTCTTTCCCATATTCTGTAACGACTGAAAGTGTATCATTTTTGTCATATTTTAAATAAACTGCTATGGGCATTTGAATCACATGAGTGGCCATGAGTATCTCAGGTTCTCCTCCCCATACACCTGGCTGTCTAATATTCTGTACATAAATGTCAAAATTGCCCTCTACAAACCATTTCATGACTGCTTTTCTTTTTAAGAACTCATCTGCAACCCTTTCTCTTAAATCTTGAGCAAGATCCCTCAAAGTATTGTTATTTGGATATGGTTCATTTCTTTGCAAACAAAGTCCAAAAGCAATGGCCCTGAATAAGCAATTTCCATCACCTATCATTTCTGTAACTATAATATCATCATAATCCTCAAATTTCTTACCTTCCTTATTTTTCCTACATACATGCTCCATACTCCAAGATTCTTCACACTTGAAACAACGTTGCTCCTTTCTCAACTGGTTCTTGCTCTTGTGTTGATGTTCTAAAATCTGTAATTCTTTAGTAACTTTTTGTTGTGTGTTCCTTTTATCCTTCCTCTGAACAATAGGTGTTTCTTTCACAATCTCATTTTTATTTGCACCTTTATTACCTTCATTTCTTGTGACTTCATGAGATCTAGACTTTGGTGGAGATCTAGATTTTGGTGGGGAGCCTCCTTTACTTACTTTGCCATGTAATTCCAAATAGCTTCTGAAAGAGAGAGCCTTTCTGAATTCCATAGATTTTCTTTGGTACCTGTCATACAAGGCATCAATTTCTGGAATCCCACTATTCAAGGGCTGAAATTGCTCCTCTGGCCTTTGGTTTTCATTTTGGAATGTTTGAGAAATTGAGTTTCCTTTCTGATGTGTTTGTAGTGAAGAATTTTCATTCTGTTTTGCTAGTGAATTTGCATACCCATGATCATGTGTAGTTCCCTTGTAAGATGATTTTTTGCGATTTTGGGGAGAGGTGTTTGCTGCTACCTCCCTTAGTAATTCCATAATTTCACCAAATGTTCTTTCCACTTTATTTCTCCTGTCACCCATTGCTACAAAAGCCTCTTCTGAAAACCAGATCTACTAAAAATCTGCCACACCCAAAATCTGAAAACTTGAAGATCTGGAAACCCTAATTTTTGCAATACCCAAGAGCTGAAATTTCTGAATTTGAGATACCCAGAAGCTGAAATCACAAAATCTGTAATACCCAAAAAAATTTCTCCACAAATCCTGACTCAAAATTTATTTCTGGCTAAATCTTCGCACAGGCTAGCAAGATCTTAGCTCTGATACCATTGTAATGACCTAATTCTAAAGATTTGACAAACCCTAGCAAAATGCAAAATTTCTTTCCAAACAAAATAAAATCTATTCAAATGAAATTCTGATTTATATATGTCAAATCACAAGATTACATAAAATTCCTTCAGACAACACCCAACAACAACAACTTTGCATTAATTCTGAATATAATGACAATTACATAGACAATACTGAAAATGACTCTAGAAACAACTCACAAAACATCAAATAGTAGATGTGCCCAACATGGAATGAATAGTATTAATTCTGATCTGATGTAGCCTAGTTGCCAGTCACCAAAGATAACTCTAAGACTACTGCAAAACAGAAATTTCTTCAAGCATGCCAAAATTGGAGTAGAATTACGGAATCCCGTGCACATGATATTGGAAATCTGGCTCGACAAGTGAAC
Organism: Wollemia nobilis; assembly: GCA_028583015.1. Taxonomy (NCBI): domain Eukaryota; kingdom Viridiplantae; phylum Streptophyta; class Pinopsida; order Araucariales; family Araucariaceae; genus Wollemia; species Wollemia nobilis. The sequence goes on from JAQPPZ010009575.1 coordinate 2,584,803, forward strand.
TTCAAAATGCCATAACTCCTTCGTTTCTTAACGAAACCCTATCGTGTAACCTGTCAAAACAAATGCCACGAAATTCTCTATCTGTTCCTGAAGTCGAATCAACAATCTGAGACTCCCAGAATGGGACGTCCCTCTCCTGAAGGTCTCAAAAGCCAAATCTGATGTCAAATTCTGCTGCAATTTGCTCAATAGCTGATATCCTCAAAACCTGCTCTGAAAAAACTGATCAATGAAGCTCCTTAGCAAACCCTGGATGGATTTGCCCCTTAGAGACAAAAGGGTTTTCGTCCTCTGCCTCAACTCCTAGAGGGTTTTCGTCCTCTGAGGAATTCTCTTGCGGGTTTTCATCCACAAGAGTTCAACTTCTATAGGGTTTCGTCCACAGAAGAATTGTAGATGACCTTTCAACTACATACAAGAGAGTGAGATCAAATTCTATAACAATGGACGTGTAAAATGAAGCCCAAGTCTCCTTATATAATCCAAAACCCTAATTCTTTGTTGAGGAGCTCTTTTTTTAATTTATCTAATAATAATAATATAATAAAATTATATTATTACTCTTAATGCCACGTTCACCCCTTATTCCTCCTTTTTAATATTTTTTATTTATTTTTCACTCATACCATACCAAACTTTAATAAAAATATAATTATTTATAATGCACACCACACCACACCTATGTACAAGGAGAATTCAAAAAATGGGTCATTACACATTTTTTGTAAGAACAACTCAAACCTCATCTGATGTTCAGAATATCACCAAACGATATTCCAGGAACCATCAACTGCTAAATATTAGACGCTTTAAAAAATCAAATTGGTTTTCCATATTTCCACCTCCAATCCTTCCAGATATGACCTACAAGACCATTGGAAAGCTTGTACAGTTGCTCCATCAGAAGAAGACTTTGCATTTGCTGCAGTGCATATTTATCGGAGGGTTTCAGTTTAAATTTAACAACCAACTGTTGCCACAGAGTCCAATTACCAGTGTTCCCATCCCAAAGATCCGCCCACTTGAAAATTCCCTTCTTACCAAGTCTTGTGCACTGCAAGGTAGGCATATTAGTTGCGTATGTCCCATTTTCTTTCCAAAGGCAAATTGCTTTGGAGCAAAGATTCCAACCCTATCTATCATCTAGAAAGTCCCATTTAACCAAGCCGACTACATCTTTCCAAGCCTCCCATATTCTTTTAATTAGGATGCAACCTCTAATTTTAAATTTCTCGAGGTGACCAACAATATATTCAAAACTAAAATTTCCCTTGACTCCATCAATATTTACACAACTCTTAATCCAGTGACGCAACATAAAATCACCCTCCAAACACCTAATGACCCATTTAGAAGCAACAATTTTATTACTTTAGTATTATAAATTTATTGATTATTTTTTTATCATGTATTTTTATAATTCATTTATAGAAAAAATTTTATATTTAATAGAAAGTAATAAATCTATCAACTAATTTATTGAAACCTAACAAATATAAAATTTATCTTAGCATTGATCGCCTATTATTTTTAGCAATTAACTTATTCTTTTATTCTTATGTTTGTTGTTGTCATAATCATTTCATTTAACAAATTACTTATCATATTAAGAAAGTAAAACACATTATTAATAATCTATTCGTATTTTATAAAATCTCCTAATTTTTTCCTTTGGAGAATAAATTCCTCAATGATACAATATGTTTGTTGTTGTCATAATCATTTCATTTAACAAATTCAAATCTTTTAATTTTTTTCCTTAGGAGAATCTATCCCTTCATTTTTCCAAGGAAAAAATTCAATGATGCAATAAAACTCTGGCTGATTTAGCATCACCAATTACAAGTAAGAATATTAAGATACTAGTCCATAAAACTAGTTGACAAATCCTCAAACTTATAATGAACTCAATAATTCTATGTTTAACTTAAAAAAAAATAGTTCTATGTTTATGTCATTGAATAATGACGGTTCTTTTTTTTTCTTAATGTAATCTACCATACAGGAAGTTAAAATATATGTGAAAACAACACTATAAATAATAAATGTTGAAAACAATAGTAAATATTTAGTTAAATATGTATTTTCAACTATTTCTTATAACACGTCCTGACTTAATTGTTAAAGCATCTCAAAACAAAATCAATTTGTTATAGTGCTTAAAATGGACCCCGTCCCTATTATAACATTACCATGGCACATTTTTAAGTATAAATCCTAATTATCCTAAACTTTGTTGGCCCTGTGTTGTTTTATATATATATATTTTTTAATAAGAAAATTTTTATAAACTTTAGTTTGTTAAGTATAAACAAAGTTTGGAACGTCACTATTAACCAACATATTTTTTAAAGTAAATATTTTGGAACTTTAAGGTAGTGATATATATTATATTTTAAAATATGGTTGAGAACAACCATATATTAAATAAACAATATCTGTCTCACATGTTATAGTCCAAGGAAAGATACCACAGTTGATATGTTTTGGTATGTTTTAAGGTTTTCATCCAATAAACCAAGTCTAAACCGTGGTACTTGAAGATGGAAACTACTTATGTTTTGGTATGTTTTAAGGTTTTCATCCAATAAACCAAGTCCAAACCCTGGTACTTGGAGATGGAAACCCCTTTCAAAAAAAATCTGCACTTTATTCTAACATTTTTTGTTTATTGAGTAAATATTTCTTATACATATACATATCTGCCGTGGGAATTGAACCCGGGTCACATCACCGATAATGCAAGTGGCGTCCTTTCCGGTAGACCACATCACGCGGATTTATCCTAACATTTTACCCATAAAGGAATGCACCCTTGGTTGGTAGAGGTTGAGTGCTTGCCAGTAGACTGGCCTTTAAAGATTGAGGTCACCTTGACTACCTAAAAAATTAGGGATTATAAAAATTTTGCATGTAATTTAAAAAAACCGTCTTATATAACCTATAACCTTATTGATATTAAAAACTACTTTAAAAAAACAAAAAAAACTTAATTTTTTTCCTAGTTAAAGATTACTTAATTCTTACCCTTTTAATATGATATTAATTTTTGGTTGTAAACTAGTCTCGCATTTCTCTTCTCTTCATATTTCTTCGCAAACGCCAAGAGAATAGACGGAAGAGAAGGAGAGCCAGAAGTGTAAATATCTGTATAATAATGTTTTTGATAAACATCAATATCAATCCGACCTTAGCTCAGTTGGCAGAGCGGAGGACTGTAGTGGGAGAAGAAATCCCTTAGAAATCCTTAGGTCGCTGGTTCGAATCCGGCAGGTCGGAATCAACATATATATATTTATTTTAATTTTTAATATGCCAACCAGTCTCTGCATTCGGAGCCATAAATTATTTTTAAATTTAAAAACCTTGCCATGAGTCCCTGCATTCGGAGCCATAAATTATTTTTAAATTTAAAAACCTTGCCATTAGTCCCTGCATTCGGAGCCATAAATTATTTTTAAATTTAAAAACCTTGCTATTAGAACTATTTCAGATCACTTTCACATCATTTCATCTCCATGCTGTAATTTTGACAAGCTGTCTCGTCAAATGTTGCATTCAACCATACCATATTTCATATATTTCATACAAGTCTAGGGAACATAATTATATTCACATCACCGGGAGAAAAATGTTATGGAAGAAAAATATTATGGGTGAGGGATTATAATAAATTTAGAAATAATATATATATTGATTAGGTGGATGAAGGGGTTTGAAAGGCACATTAAACCTTTTACAAAAAGGATATAGTCATTTTTCTTCGAGAAGCAAGGAAGATAAAGGTACAAATACAACCAAAAACAATCTTAAGAACCTGAAAACTAACTAGCTTCATATAGCAATAACTTTTCAAACCTGAACAAGAGCTAAGAAAAACTATTCCAAAAAACAAAAAGACACAGGAATCCCATACAGGGGAGGACATAAACTCGATATTTACTGAAACAAACAAATAATCCCCATAGATGAAGAGAACCAAGACCGATAAAACAAAAAACCAAGAAACCACGAGGAAAAGAATGAGACAACATCTCAACCAAAACAAAGACGCCAAAAGAGATACTCAGGCAAAGAAGCCAAGACTCAATATCTGGTTCCGTTGGTACCAACACCTTTATCCGCTGCATCCTCCTTCATCTCTCACTGCTTCCATCCCATAAGAACCAGAATTTCCTCCTCGTAAGTAGTCACCTACATAGAGTTGATTAGGGATCTCTGCAGTTTTAGAATCGTATGCTTTAGCGATTTAGGGGCTGAGCCCGAAGCCTAGATCCGAGGGTCTTGAATCTTCTTAGCACTCTCCGCTCCAAGTATGAGCTTAGCTTTCTTGGGAGGCAGAGTAAACTCTTCAGACTCAGAGTCTTCAAGACATAGTGAGGCCTTCCCAAGGTTGTCCAACTTTGCGACGAGACGCTTAGACCATTTGGTCCTCTCATCGTTGCCCTTGCCCCTTTTAGGGGCGAATCCACCACCTTGGCTACAAACCCCACAATGGGAGTAGCATTTACGACTTCCTGACTAATTGGCTTAAAGCCTTCAGAGTTGGACAATTCTAGGTAGTCCACTATTGTAGTCAACACCATGTTGAGGGAATTCAGAATTTCCACCCCATCCAAACCTCTGGACTTGACCACATAGTCAAACAACATTTTAGCCAACCCCTGGTGAAATGGATCTAGGGCAATCCCTTTTTGATCTTGCTCATCAATCTGGCCATGGATTGAAATAGGAAGGACGAAAGTTCATCAACCTCTTATGGCGCAATTGATTGAGGAACATGAAGTGGAAACTTTTGAGGGTCTTATGATTTTTGTCAAGAGTGAAATATTGCATAATAACCAGTACCACCCTATCCTAGGGAGCTTTCAAAAAATTTTGCTTTAACCCATTTTAGATTCATACCAACTCTTCTTCCTCGCCCAGGAAAATTTGAGACTTCTTTGCAAGAGTGTTTTTCTCTATTGTGCACAAACCCATCTGCAACCAAGCGTATCACCTCTGCAATCAGGGGGATGTTGAATTCAAATTCAAGGGTCTTGATCTTGATCACACCATTGGACCAAGAGTAGGCCATGTGTTTTACCATTTCTTTATGGTATCTAGCAAATTTCAACAAACACTATAGAATGTTGCTCCTCTTTAGAATCTTCCTCGCATCTTAATCAACTATCAAGGAACTTGGTTCCAGGATTAAGGTGGCCATTCTTCCAAGAATTCTAACTCTACCAACGCACACACCACCACTCAAAATTGTTAACTCGCCACCTTACACCATGGAGCCACTCGAAAGGATCACAAAGCCTAACAAAATAAATTAGAGCAAACATTCCTAGTATCGAGTTGCCTTAGATACTCGTGATGATTCACGAGAACCAAAGAAGGTGGAATGATTTCCAATCCACATGACCAGTTAAGGTGAAAAGGGCTTCTAAAATCAAAACTACCAACAAAACCTTCGTCACCTTCTTGCCAACTCACACACTAGGAGTAGCACCATGGAAAAAGCACCCTACTTACCTTTCCAAGACTTCTCGAGATGCTTATAATTGAAGGAAAGATAATTCTAGAATCTTAGCACCTTGAACTGTGCTAAAGGGTGGTGATAACCATGACATGCAAAAGTGACACCTTGTGCATGCTTGCAGACCTCCATCTTGGGGTGATAATTACATTCACATTATACCTCCAACTTCAATCCCCCAAAATTTATGTGATAAAAGGCCACCTATTCGGGCTAATCAGGTGGTGCCATACATTGCGAAAAAAACACTTGTACGTCCACCTAGAGGGCTCCATATCACGAGGTAAACATGGCCAGTTCATCCCATTTTTCCCCTCCTAATGCCTCTTCGAGGTATGTTAGGTAAATAATTTTTAGCATCCTTAGGCATGTCATGGGCTGGTCCAAGTATGTTCAGTCGATTATTACCACTTAACCAAGGTGTAAATGTTGCCATTAGTGAATTTAATGGAGTGAAAAATATATCAACAATTGGTTTAATGGGTTGTGAAAAAGTATGTATAGAATATGATGAATGATAATAGTGAGAATTAAACAATTTTAAGTTCAAGAAATCAAGAATTAAGAATTTAAGCTCAAAATTAAACAATCTGCAAAAATTTCAGATTGTTTTAGTACCTAAAGTAACTATAAAAAAATAGATCATTTCCATTTCTACTATTGTGTGTTAAGTAGACCAAATATTTATAGAAACCAACAATTAAACTCTAGTAATAGCAAAACAAAAAATCTAGGCCCTCCTTCTAGCACCAAATCTGTTGAGTGATACATTTGCCTAGTTGCAAACATACACCAAAAACTAGGACAAGGTGTCCTCTCTTGAAAGGGAACATTGATCCCCCAAGGTTTGGGTAAGGTTGGTCTAACTTGGTTGATAATGTATGTCAATTTTCAAGTCTTAAATCAAAATAATATAGGAATGTAAAGCATGTGGATCACTCAGGGTTACATATAACTATTACAAGGGTGTGTTATTTTACTGTCTAAGCATGAAGAGGTAAAGAACTAGATTAATTGCTCAATTAATTATCATATGTGAACGTAATAGCACAAGTTACTTTAAAATATTAAAGAAAAGCAATATTCTATGCTTGATACCTTAAGATTATCAGTCATACATTTATTCATTGCATCATAATCATATTATTTATAGCCAATTGCAATGTCTATTTTGAAACTTAAAGGAAATGAAGCACATAATCATTATAATAAGCTTCAAAAACTAAAATTCAACTAATCTACTCCTAATCTAATCAAGTTTCAAATAAAATTCAAAAGGAAAGGGTTAGAGAAAGAAAATTCAAACAAGTCATTGTGATCTTGAAGCCTTGCAAGGAATTTATTGAAGCATCCAATTTTGAATCAAACCAGCCTCAGTCTTGATAAGCTATCACACAATCTAAAACCAAGATGGTTCCATCTTCAAAGGGAAAAGGAAAAAAATGTTGAAATTAACTTTGATGCAACCACCATCACCATGTATAGATTACACCAAGAATCTCAGTACTTTGATTTAAATGAATATATTCAAGAATTATGTTTTCTAAGAATTGCTTGCTATAGATGATTGCCAGTACAAATCTCCAATTACAATGATAGGGGTGCATATGCTCATCAAACTATCAAAGAAAGAGAAAATTCCTAAATATCTATTGCTAAAAATGGCATCCGACCCTTTGAAATGGGGTCTCCTTGGCTTTTTATAGCCTTACAATTCAAAATTTCTTAATGATTTACAATTGTTTCTAGTTGTTTATGGTTATTTCTAGCTAGTTGACTTAGTGTGATGTGACATTCTATGCATCTTCTTAATTTTGATCTACAATTTTAGCCATGGATATCTACAATTATTTGCCTTGCCAAGTTGTCAATCTTCAATTATTGAGCTAATCTAGTTGTCAAGCACTAGAGGGTTCAAAATATTGTCTAGGTTCAATGAATGTAGTTTCTTCTTGATTGTTCGACTTCTAGTATCTTCCATGGATTGGTTCAACTGTCTTCTCTGGTTCGTTTACCTATAAAACACAAGAATAAGTCGATGTTAGAGTTTTAACGGTAAAATAAATTTTAAATTTGCTATTAATATCGATGATTTTGAATTTATTAAATGTCTTCCTAAGGTTTAACATCATATCTCATTTTAATTTTTTATTTTATATTATTTGTAAGGTTTTAGCTTTTAATTTCCATGTTCAATTTATTAATCTTTGACACTAAGGTTGAATTTCAATTTTAATGCCAATGTATTAATTCCAACTCTAATGTCAAAAATTTATTGAGATTAATTAATTTTTATCATTATTATTACTATTATTATTTTGATTAATTTTTAAAAGTTTAATTTCCTTTAATCTTAGCTTTTATTAGGTTTAATATTAACATTTTGTTTTAATTTTCAAGCCAAGATATTAAATCAAAAGCTAAGGTTATTCTCTAAGTTTCAAAATATTTTCATTTAATTTCGAGATAAATGTCTTCGTTATTTAATCTTAGGATTAAAGTGTCATTAAAATTTCATTTTGATTTTTTTTTCTTAATGCCAAAGTCTTGATCCTATTGAGGCTCTCAATATGATGGTTAGGTTTCCATGTTTCTAGTTTCACTTTGCTTTGAAATTTAATACTCGTTAAGGCCTAAAGTTTAAAATTATTTTAATCATTTCATGCACTGCCTTAGGGTTTCTTACTGAAATGCATGGCTTAAAAAAATTAGCCTAAATGAAATAAATGCTTCAAAAGTAATCAACTAAAGTAAAGTTAATGGCTTGAAATGTTCGATCAAAATCATATTAAGAGCTTAAATGTTCGACCGAATTTATATTAAGGCTTGGAATATTGAGCTGAATTTACAACAAGGGCTTGTAATTTTTTCGGTCGAACTAAAATCTAGGGCGTGGAAGTCATTGACCAAATTAACTCAAGGGTTTAAGTGTTTCATCCGAATGAATATTAATTGGCTTAATGCTTCAGCCGAATGAAATTGAACGTTTAATTTTTTTTTTTTTAAATTCAAGGAGAGCACATAAATGATAAAGATTAATATTTCTTTTTAATTTTAAATCCATTGCATTAGGTTTAAACATTAAAGTTCCTTTAATTTTAATGATTGATTTATTAATATGCCTAATGTTAAGATTAATATTATTTAATTTTTTAGGGCTAAATTATTAACATTAATGCTAAGGACTAAGGCTTTTCGTTAATTATTAAATTCCAAAGCATTAGGGTTATATAAAAATGTTCAAATTATAGCGTTGCCTAGAATTTATATTTTTCAATGAGTTTTTCGTTTCGGCCGAAGAAGTTTAGACCAAGTAATACCTTTTGGCCGAATTATTTAGGATGAAAATATTTTAGCATTATATGCTTGATACAACTTGGGTAAATTAAAATATTTCTTTTCCAATGCTTTCGGGCTATTTTGATGACCTAATTAAACCTATCCATTACCTTTCAATCGATAAAATTTGGACTACTTACTGCTGGACTACTTACTGCCCTTCGGTTGAACGAAACTTGGACATCCAATTCATTTAGCATTAAGTATCTCTTAAAAATTATCATTAAATGTGCATTAGGCAAAAATTTTTAGGTTTGCAATTTGTTTTGAGCAAATAAATGTTGGCCATCTAATTCATTTCGACCAAAAAAATGTTAGTCGGTCAATGGTTATCGATTGAAATGAATAATAGCTCTCCTTATTGATTCTTTCAAAGACACTTTTTGGGACTTAATTTTGCTCCATATTGTTAGCCTTTGATCTTGTTTCGAAAAAACAACGCAATTGATTTTGGGTCTTTCAATGTATTTCAAGTAAATTAAATAACTTCATTAAACCCATGCATGGTATTTTGGTTGACATAATGACCTTACATGGCCTTTCAGATGAAGTAGTGTCTTCATTAAAACCACACATGGCCTTTTGACCGATGAAATGAGTCTTATGATGATTTTCGGGTGAATGGTTTCGAGTAAAGTTTAATATGCCCCAGGTTAGGATGAAACCATAAAATATTCGGCTGAAAATTGCTAAAAATCTCCTATTGGCTTAAAATTTATCATGGTTTGAAATACCTAAGTTTGATTGGCTAGAAAAATTGGTGATAGACCTTAGATTAAACCTTGCTTCCCCTTGTGCAATTGGGTCAAAATTCAAAGTTTCTTAATTTTAATAAAAAATTCCATGTTGCAGTTATAAATTTGTGGGCTATTTTAGAAAATACTATTTCTAGAATAAATTAATGTCCAAATTCAACAAATTTGGTACCATTGTAAAGAGGAGCTCAAAATATTTCCACCAAGTTTTGAATCAACTAAAATAGAGTTTTGTGGTAAAATTTATGGCTATTTTAATTTTACATCAAATTGTAGGGCAAAATTGATGAAATTTGAATAGCCCTAAGATCAAATTTAATTTTTGAACTTTAGGAAACCATTGAAATTTGAATTTTCTAAAACATTTAATTTGAAATAATGCAATTAAGATGCAAATGTTCAAAAACATTAATCCAAATCACTACAGATAAATCCAAATCTTCAATATGCAAAAAAGGTCAACAATTTTAAAACCTCTATGTTATCAAAATTTCAAAAAACCTTAGTGTAAGCAAGATTTTGATGCACGCAAAATTTTTAAATTAAACCAAAACTTCAAGTGCATCCCCAATTGATGTGAGTTTTTTAATGGCAACAAAAAATGGCGACTCTTCTAGAAAATGCTCTTGAGCATTTTGGATAAAAATAACCCAAATTGAAATAAGTAAAATTTTTACTAATAAAATGCAAATCACTTGGAAATATTTTGAGAAAATAGGGTTAAACAAACTTTATTTAGAATTAATGCTCCATTTTACTTCAACTCAAATTGTGTGTGTTAGTGCATTCATTTTCATTCTTTAGATCCATCGAGATTTTATCACTTAATTTGATGTTAGGCTACTAAATATGTCACTCATAAAAAAATTATTTACCTTTGCATTTCTCCATTACCAATCAAACATTTATAGCTTCAGTGGAGATGACATCGATCCCTTCTAGATATTGCTCTTTTATTAGACATGCATCTATAGCTCCAGTAGAGGTTATCTGAATCACCCAAGTACTTTTAGTTTATTGTATTATTAATATTTTCCTTCTTGATTAAGAAGTACCTTGATCAATTACAAACATTGAGTGTGCTTTTGGGTTAGGTATCTATAAGGCTAAAAGTAGAGCATATATATTTTTCCTAATCATCAAAGCAAGATGGCTTCATCCTTATGATCTAAGAAATATTTAAAGGTTATTGATAAATGTGAGGCTTCTACATTATTTTACATTATTTCCAGCTTCATTTTTTACAACCCCATAATCAAATAATAAAATAAATTAATCTGATTCACTAATTTTTAACTTCACTTAATTTTAAAATAAGTAATTCATCCTCAATTGATAAGAAATATTTTCCTAATAGGAACCAAATGCTGATTGTAATTCAAATCCACTTGTCAAAATTTGAGGGAGGAAAAGCAATATGCAACTGAATATTAGAACATGAAATAAACAAGGACTTTCACAAAAGAAAATGTACTAATCAAATGGAAAATTTAAACAAACACCTAAACACTAAAATGAAAAGGTAGAAAATAAAAAATCAGAAAGAGAACTTAACTATGAACAAAAAATCAAAACTAAAACAAAATAAAAACTATGTACATAATAGGGGCCATATTAGATTTCCCAGGGTCCCAAACATGGTTTTGATCATTTGGGAGACTCATGTAATGGTAAGCATACTAGATTTCATGAGTCTTATCCCATAGCAACATCAATCCTACAAAGTTACAATTTTTTATTTTACCTCTTTCACCCCACCAACTCGATTTTATTCCATCAACACTTCCATACTTAGATCTTGATTCATCAAAATCAGAAGTTCTTAACTGATATTTAATTAATTTTTGTTTATTTTGTGAGATATCTATTATTAAAATTTTATCTTCAATCATAGTTTGTACCAAGGAGTGAATTCCCACTTTCAAATCCATGCTCAGAATACTACCCTTGTTCTTATGATTAGATATGAGTTCTTTCAAGTTTGACCCTATTTCTAAAATTTTAATAGCCAAATCATGATTTATGACTTTAGACCAATCATGACTATGTAGTATTTTATAGGCATCTAGATACCTACCATATGAGGATCATTGTATTTTTTGTATCCTATGTTCAATAGTTAGCTATTTATGAACTTGATTCAGTACCTCAATCATATTTACTTCTATCTTATCCAATGCAATAATATTATTATTTGGGTGAATATCATTCAGCTCTAATTCCTTGTTAACAACATATGGTATTTCACCACCATGAACACTTGAATCCAAGAGATAGTTATGCATAATTTTACCAAGATTTATAGTGGTTGGAAGGAAAGGTGGAGATTATACCTTTTCCATGTTTACAACCACCATAACATAAGTAGACTTTGTAGTTTCTTCGTTCTCAAACAATAAATCCTTATGATTAGTCACATAAACTATCTTAATCAAAGGACTATTTTCCTTGGATTCATTAAGGTATTCAATAAAATCATATCCAAGATTATCTGGTTCTAGAGCTTTCTTTGTTTTGACAATGGCATGCTATTTTATGACTGTATAGGAATTACAAGATCCTTAGGTGAGAAATATATTTTAGTGGTGAGAAAGGGATTTTAGTGTATTGCATCTTCGGTGGGATGGGATTTTCTCTACGAGATGTGAAGTGAATGAATGATTCCTCTTCTTTATTTTGAAGAATATAATCATCATCTTCTTGAAATAGTTGGTGAACTTGCATCTCTTCTTCATATTATTTTTCAAATTCCTCTTTAGATTTATCGGATTCATATGTTTCTAAAACTAGGTTTACCCTGCATTTTGATTAACTGAATTCCTACAATCCTCATTGGTGGATATTGACTCCAAAATTTCTATCTTTTCCTGGATAGGATCTGAAGTAGTTTCAAACTTTGGATAATTAGATTCATTTTGTTGTGTAGTAGGAAGGTTAAACAAACTTATGGAAGCTCCTAAGTTTTTTTTTTTTATTGCTATTGAGATTTAGAACTCCTCCATTGTTTGAGGGAGTATCCCATTGAGTATTATTGGATTGGATATTGAAATTCATATTTTGAATATTATTTGTAGAGTTATTAGGAAGTGTATCATGGGGTACTTGCTTCTGTAATAGAACCATGTATCTATTGAGCTACTTAACATTGGGATATTCTAGGATTAATTAACATTTGGGAATGCTGGAATATTCTGATAAGAGAATGGTTATCTAAATATGTAGGAGTAGTGTAATGGATAGGGGTATTAATGGTATTAAATGATTGATTATAATTAGAGTATGGTATGGTATTCAATAATGGAAACTACTATGAATAAATTGGGTTAATCATAGGTATTTTATTATATGCAGTTGATTGTCCTAAGGAAGGTATATCAAAGGCTTGAGGCATCTTGTTCTACTATCAAGGCCTCCTTATATACCATTTGTAAAGTGGTAATATTAGGTGCTCTAGAGCTCTGTAGTACATTTGAATAGATACGCCAATATTTATGGTATAAGGTGGAATCAACCTGTTATGTAGCTCATGAAACCTTGTATTGAACAATCTTAGAGGCTCACTAGGCTCTCTCTTACATGAAGAAAATTGATGGTAGATGATGGTAGGATATATGGGTAACTTGAACTGACTAGGAAATTTTGGTTCTAAATCAACCCAAGAAGTGATAGAATTAGTAGACAGACTGATATACCAGTAATATGCTTGTTCATATAAAGTAAAATGAATTATTCTACAAGCCACACCTTCATGTTTAACTTGTAACCAAATTAAAGCATCCTTGTAAGCTTGAATATGTTCTTCGACTATCCTAGATCCATCATGTCTTTACTTAGGTAAATATTTATCTACATCCTTAGGCATGGCATGGGCCGGTCTAGGTATTTTGAGTGGACTACTACCACCTAACCAAGGTGCAAATGTTACCATTGGTGAATTTAATGGAGTGAAAAATATATCAGTGAATGGTATAATGGGTTGTGAAGAAGTATGTATGGAATATGATGAATGATAATAGTGAGAATAAAGCAATTTTAAGTTCAAGAAATATAGAATTGAGAATTTAAGCTCAAAATTAAACAATATGCAAAAATTTTAGATTGTTTTAGACCCTAAAGTAACTATAAAAATAGAGATCATTTCCATTTCTTCTATAGTGTGTTAAGTAGACCAAATATTTATAGAAACCAACAACTAAACTCTATCAATAGTAAAACAAACAATCTAGGTCCTCCTTCTAGCTCCAAATCTATTGAGTGATACATTTGCCTAGTTGTAAACATACACCAAAAACTAGGACAAGGTGTCCTCTCTTGAAAGGGAACATTGATCCCCCAAGGTTTGGGTAAGGTTGGTCTAACCTGGTTGATAATGTATGTCAATTGTCAAGTCTTAAATCAAAATAATATAGGAATGTAAAGCATGTGGATCACTCAGGGTTACATATAACTATTACAAGGGTGAGTTTTGTTTCACTGTCTAAGCATGAAGAACTAAAGATCTAGCTTAATTGCTCAATTAATCATCAGATATGAACGTAATAGCACAAATTAATTTAAAATATCAATGAAAAACAATATTCTAGGCTTGCTACCTTAAGATTATCAATCATACATTCATTCATTGCATCATAATCATATTATTTATAGCCAATTGCAATATCTGTTTTGAAACTTAAAGGAAATGAAGCACATAATCATTAGAATAAGCTTAAAAAACTAAAATTCAACTAATCTACTCATAATCTAATCAAGTTTCAAATAAAATTCAAAAGGAAAGGGTTAGAGAAAGAAAATTCAAACAAGTCATTGTGATCTTGAAGCCTTGTAAGGAATCTATTGAAGCATCTAATTGTGAATTAAACTAGCCTTAGCCTTGATAAGCTATCACACAATCTAAAACCAATATGGTGCCACCTTCAAAGTGAAAAAGAACAAAAATACTAAAATTAACTTTGATGAAACCACCATCATGATGCATAGATTACACCAAGAATCTCAGTACTTTGCACTAAATGAATATATTCAAGAATTAGGTGATACTACTTTGCTGATACCTTAAACCTGACCCAATATTTTGGGTTCTAAAACCTTGGCGAAGACATCATCCTTAATATATTTATTTACAATTAGCCTCTTGAAATATTTATGGGGTCAAGAAATTTTAATGCAAATGTGATATTTGCATGCCCATCAAGAATGAATGAGCTGAGGTTTAGCGCATGCAACGGGAGTGAGGATTTGAATTTTATGGGTAGGAATCTCAGCCAAGGTGGTAGAGGTAGAGCAGGTACGAAAGGGACAGGTGGGAACCTTGAGCATGGATCAAGCGAGGATCTAGAGGAAGGCGGTCAGGCTACGACAGATTTGGAGGTAGGCATCACGAGGGGGTCCGACCCTCCTTATAAAGACCTCGAAAAAAAATATATGAAGGACAATGTGGGGCCCAAGAAGTGGTTGTATTTTGCTAAGAATCTTAGAGGAAAAAGAAAGGAGGTTCTCTCTCTTTCGCCCCTAGTTCCAATAAATAATAAAATTTTAGCCCCAACAAGTTCCATGAGCCCTTTTCTTTCAATGAAAGAATTATCCCTAGTAGGAAAGTTTTTGGGAGGTAGGCTGAACATGGAGACTAGCAGGGCTTGGACGATGGGTAAATGGTGACCAGTAGCCAACTTAGAGTTGGTAGCTCTAACTCGAGGGTTATTCATTATCTGTTTTAACAATATGGAGGATGCTAACCACATTTTAATAGGAGGTCCTTGGTTTTTGGGCAAAAGGAGCCTTTTTCTCAGACGATGGGGTGAAGATTTTGACCCTAAAAAGCAAAATATTAACATTACCCCTATTTGGGTTCATCTCTCGAGTCTACCTACCCACTTCTTCAATGAATATTGTCTGCAAGGCATAGCCATAACTATAGGAGACTTGATATCCATTGACCATGCGACCTTGGCCAGGATAAGGATGACTCATGCACAAATCTGCATAAATGCTAATTTGGATAATGAATTGCCAAGGTTTGTGGAGCTAGAGTATGGAGAATACTATCGAAACAACCGATAGAATATGAGAACAAACTGATATTTTGTGTCGAATGCAAAAATAAAGGACATGTATGCAATCAGTTCCCTAACCTGGCAATGAATAGAGAAAAGTAGAAGCAAGGAATGCTAGACAGAGGAAATTTGAGGAGTTTCCCTGGCAAAGGTGATTTCAATCAGGCAAACTATGTCTACCAAAAAATAAAAGAGAGGGTGCAAAGTCCCAACAAGATAAAGGAAAAAAATAGGTTGTTGGCAACCAAAATACTCAGGTAAGTTCCAATCCTCTAGTTTCAAATAAATTTTCAATTCTATCCAATATGGGAGTAGGAGGATTATCGAAAGACATGGAAGCCCATAACCTTTAGGCTAACATTTCTGACTCTCTAGAATTGCCATCCAAGTTAGGATCCTCAAAATCTAATGCTGAAATTACTGTAAGCCCCGTGGGCATCACAAAGCCAAACCCTAATGCCCGATCTCTAGAATCCCCATCCAATTCGGGATCCTTAAACCCCAATGCTAAAAATACTTCAAGCCCAATGGGCATCCCAAATCCAAACCCTAATGCTGAATAACTTAGGAAGAAATTTGAGGCATTGGAAAATAAAAAATATCATCTCCCTAACATCATCACTAGGATCCAGGTGAATCCTATTGAGGGGCCATCCCGTATACCAGGGGAATATAGGCAAAAAGGAGAAGATTTGGATGTAGGGGTGGAGATATGTGAAACTCTTTAGACTAAGGAATATGGCAGTTTGGTTCTACAAAAAATTGCTTCCCCCCAGTTTAGTACTAAAAAAACTAGGAGCACTGTGAAGTCTCCTATAGATTTTGGCAATGAAAAAAGAAGACGGAGAATATCAAATACTGATCATCAAAAAATTAAAACCGTTAATGAAATTTCCAATGGAAAACAAAGAATCTTGTTTCAACAGGTTATTCCGGGTTTTGAAGACAACAAATTAGGTAAACCCCCTCAAGGAAGGGGGAGAGGAAGAAATCCCAAACAATATAAATGAAGTTCCTCTCATGGAACGTGAGAGACCTCAATGGCCTGACCAAACACAGGGAAGTTAGTGCAACAAGAAATCAAGTGAATCCAACTATTATCATGTTGTAAGAAACAAAAACTGATGAGATTCAATAAAAAAAAGTAGCAAAAAAATCTGGAATCAAGGGGATATGGTTTGCAAATTAGCCAGAGGAGCGTTTGGAGGCCTTATGACTTTGTGGGATCCCAGGATAGTAGAAGGCACCATTATTCAAAAATATTATAGGGTTCTTAGTGTTTTATTTAAAGAAATAAACAACAACGGGTCATGGATCCTTTCAAATATTTATGCCCCGACTTCAATTCAAGGGAGAGCTCTACTATGGGAGTACTTAGGTAATCTGAGTGAAATCTTCCATAATATCCCTTGGATTTTGGCTGGGGATTTTAACACTCCTCTTTACCCTTCAAACAAAATGGGTGGAAATGGATCACCTATCAGGAGCATGGATGAGTTCAATGACTTTGTGAACTCCAACATGTTGATGGATGTAAAACTTAGAGGAGCAAATTATACCTTGAGCAATCAGCGGATAGGGTGTCATCTCATTCAAGAAAGACTTGACAGGTTTTTCTATCAAATGAGGCTACAACTTTGTTTGGTGATTCTACCCTGCAAGCCCTTCCTAAAATTACCTCTGATCATAATCCCATTTTTTTGGAGATCCCTAACTCTCCGTCCTTTAATAAACCTTTCAGATTTCAATCTATGTGGATCAAACATTCCAGTTTCAGAGATAACTTAATTCAGTGGTGGAAGCAGCCTGTCAGGGATAGTGCAACTTTTAAACTTGTTGGCAAATTAAAGTTTGTTAAGGAAAAGTTTTGAACTTGGAACAAAGAGGTCTTTGGGAACCTATTTGAAAATAAAAAATAGATTGTTGAAATTTTGAAGATAATTTATCAGAGGATTCAACATGGTGATGCTAATGAAACTACTAGGAATGAGGAACAGACAAAACTAGCAGAGTTTCATAACATTTTGACCTATGAGGAAATATATTGGAGGCAAAAATCAAGGGCTTTTTGGTTGAAATATGGAGATTCAAATTCCAAGTTTTTTCATGTCACCACACTTAGAAACAAAAGCAATAACAAGATTAAATTTAAAAAAAAATTAGATGGTTCTATTACTCAGGACTTAACAGAAATCAGAAAGGAGGCAGTAACTTATTTCAATTCTATCCTTGGTCAATAATCGTAGTGTAATGAGGAGGCCAAAGATATTCTATTGGAATCAATTCCTAGCTAATAAATGATGATATAAACCTTAAGATTCTAGCTCCATTTTATGATGATGAAATTACGAAAGCCTTGTTTAGCATGGAGCCAGACAAAGCCCCGGGACCCGATGGATTTCCCCCTCATTTATATCAAGCTTTTTGGGACATCGTAAGTGAGGATGTAATTTTTGTTGTTAGAGAATTCCAAGCAAGCAATCATATCCCAAAAGGTCTCAAATCTACTTTTATTTCTCTAATTCCTAAGAAGCAAACCCCTGAATCTATGGCTGACTTCAGGCCAATCAATCTGTGCAATATTTCTTACAAGATCCTAACTAAATCCATTACAAATAGAATGAGATATGTTCTACCTCGCATCATAGATCTATGCCAGGGAAGCTATGTCTAGGGCAGGTCAATCTTGGATGGAGTTATCACAGTTCATGAAGCTCTGCACTCTGCTCATAAGACTAACATGTCTGTTTTTGCCCTCAAGCTTGATACAAATAAAGCATTTGATAGGATAAATTGGGAATTTCTTATTACTATCCTCATTAAGTTTGGTTTTCACCACCAATGGGTTAATTTTATCAAAGAATGCATTTCTAAAGCATGGTTCTCGATTTTGGTTAATGGAACAACTGCTGGTTACTTTCAAAGTTGTAGAGGAATTCGGTAGGGGGACCCTATCAACCCCATATTATTCATCATTGTGGTAGAAGCTTTAGGCATAACCATAAAAAATACTTGTAATTCAAGGCTAATATCAGGAATCAAGGCATCATCTCTCACTAGGTCTATTTATCACCAACAATTTGTTGATGATACCCTTCTATTGACTAAGGCATCGATGGTTGAGGCCAAAAGAATTAAATACATCCTGCAACTCTACGAGGACGTTGCTAGTCATAAAGTTAATTTCAGTAAAAGCAAGTTATATTTCTTGAACACCCCCATTCAAAGGCAAGGAAGGATTGCAAAAATTTTAGGGTGTGATATAGCAAACCTCCCCACTTCGTATCTTGGTCTCCCTCTTTTCATTGGTTCTCCGAGAGAGTCAATGTGGGACAGGGTTATTGAAAGAATTCATAAAAAACTTGTTGGATGGAAAGGTCATCTTCTATCTCAAGAAGGAAATATGACCCTCACTAAGGCCTCTCTTCAAAGCATTCTAGTATATTTCCTCTCCGTTTTCAAAGCCCTTGTGAAGGTTTTCCATAAAATTGAGAAACTCCAAAAATAAATTTTATGGACTAGATCAGAGGAGAAAAAAAGGATACACCTTGTAGGATGGACCAAAGTGTGCAGACCCAGGGAAAATGGGGGCTTAGGTCTGAGGATAATTTCTCATATGAATTTAGTTTTACTAGCTAAGCAGGTGTGGCACCTCATTTCTGGTGAAGAAAATGAATGGACAACTATCATCAAATGAAAGTATCTTCAAAATATGGAATTTCTAAGTGACTCAATTCCAATAAGAGGTTCTACTTTTTGGAAAGCAATTCTCAATTGTAAGGAAATCATCAAAAAAGGTTTAAGATGAGTTTTAGGCAATGGTGAGAGGATAAATTTTTGGAATTATAGGTGGGCTAAGGATGAACCACTGATGCAATATCCTAACTTAGCCCGAATCAGATATATCATGGAAAAACTCATTGGCAAAAAAGTCTTTGATGATATGGTTGAGGACATAGGCAGAATGAAGTGGAAAAAAATAAGGATTAAGGGATTTCAAGTGGAATCAAATGATCTTTGTAATATTCTTGGGCAATAGTTTATCCCCATGAGGCCCAAGGAAGATCAAGTGATCTGGGCTCCTACAGAAAATAGGCAGTTCACTGTTAAATCATATTACAAGCTTCTGCTTGATGACGAGGATTTTATCATCCAAAAGGACTTAGTTTGGATAAAAAAATTAATTCCAAAAATTATAGTCTTTTCATGGTTGATTATCCAAGGAATAATTCTAACCATTGATAATATGATGCGTAAAGGTATTGTATCACTAATCACTATTACCTGTGCAAGACTAATTGGGAGACCATTTATCACATTTTCCTTGAGTGTCCTTTTTCCTTGACTGTGCTAAGTGGGGTTTTTTAGGCCTTCAATATTTCTTGGGTTAAACCAGCCATCGTACTTGATTTGTTCATCCAGTGGCTTGGCCCCTTTTCAAGGCAAAGAATTAGATACATGTGGAAAATTTGTCTCAATCACTATATTTGGCAGGTGTTTTTAGAAAGGAACCATAGAGTCTTTAATGAGTCTATCCATGATCATCAAACTATAATTTCTAGGATCCTATACTTTACCAACAAGAATGTGAACCTTATCCCTTTTGATAGTCGTAAACCTCATCTACAGGAGACCACAATTGCTCAATATTTAAGCTTAACCTTGTTAGATGAGTCTGTGCCTAGGGTAGTCAACCCCAGAGCCAACGTTAAGTGGTCCCCACATCCTACGGGTTGGTTTAAGCTTAATTTTTATGGAGCGGCTAAGGAAAATCTTGGCAGAGCAGGAGCTGGTGGTATTGTGTGAAATAATAATGGGAATATGATGCTTGCATTTTATGAATATTTGGGAACAAGGATGAACAACGAAGCTAAAGCTAGAGCTATGTGGAGAGGCCTTCAAATGATTCAAGACTTATAAGGCAATTTGATCGTAGAAGGAGACTCTATGCATGTTATAAATCTCCTCAATAATTGGAAAAAACCTCCTTGGAGGATTAAAACAATTGTCGAAGAGGCTAGGATCCTTTTCCAAGGAAGATAGGACAGAAAAGCCCAACATCTCTTTCGGGAAGCTAACAAAGTTGAAGAGAAGCTGACCAATTTGGGTGTCGATGGTGACAGACTTTTCAAATGGGAACACGGTGTCCCGAGCGAAGTAGAGGAGCTTATTCAATAAGAATTCTAAGAATGATAGTCAAATTTACCAATAAGGAAGGCACTGTATGTTCGAAGGCTATGAGTATTCTCGTATCTTTTTTGAAATAGACATAATAAAAATCATCCGAACTATCAGTCTTGGTGGATGCTGCTTGGAAATACCATAAATACTAATGGGGAAAATCACATGTTAGATAACATGGCTCCTAGTCGTCTTAGTAATTTAAGGTTGGTTAATAATCATAGGGCAGGAAAGAAATGACAATATAAGACTTCGAAACAGAGCCACGTGGACCACCAGATAGCCACCACCATAAATCTAGCCAACAGGTTCACTTCTCCAAGGCTGATTGGCCAAGATGGGATGTGGTCCCAAAGCATGTCATATATGGAAGAAAGCAATTACCAAAGAATTATTAAGAGTAACTGTCAATACAGAGCTTGTGGGATTTTTTTCAATACTCTGCTATGTGTGTCTGTAGCTTTTTGTTTCTCCACTGTTTCAAGGAAGGGATTTGTGTCTATTTATTTTTTTGTAATTATGATACAGGTGTGTTTTCTCGGGGTATACCCAAAATGTTGTATGAGAAGTTTATTTTTGATAACAGGCTATGTGCCTTATCGGATGTAATGGCTTTGGCGACATGTAGATTTTACATATATAGGATCCTTAGTAAGGACATGTTCATCAATAGCCCTGGGCTGATTTTTGTAAAAGGTTTTGGGTCAACCTGTAAAACTCGATATTAATGCTATAGTATCTTATCTACCAAAAAAAATATATTCAAGAATTATATATTCTCAAAATTACTTGCTACAAATGATTGCCATTAAAAATCTCCAATTACAATGATAGGGGTGTAGATGCTCATCAAACTATCAAAGAAAGAGAAAATTCCTAAATGTATATTGCTAAAAATAGCATACAATCCTTTGAAAATGGGGCCTCATTTGCTTTTTATAGCCTTATATTTCAAATATTCTTAGTGATATACAATTATTTTTGGTTGTTTCTATCCAGCTCGCTTACTGTGATGTGGCATTCTATGCATCTTCTTGATTTGGATATACAAATTAAGCCATGGATATCTATAATTATTTGCCTTGCCAATCTATCAATCTTCAAGTGTTGAGCTAATCTAGTTGTCAAGCACCAAAGGGCTCAAAATCTTGTCCAAGTTCAATGAATGTAGTTTCTTCTTGATTGTTTGGTTTCTAGTATCTTCTATGGCCTAGTTCGACTGTATTCTCTGGTTCATTTACCTATAAAACACGAGAATACGTCAGTGTTAGAGTTTTAGCAGCAAAAGAAAACCTAAATTTACTATTAATATTGATGATTTTAAATTTATTAAATGTCTTCCTAAGGTTTAACATCATATCTCATTTTATTTTTTTATTTTACATTTTTTTTGAATTTACATGGTGGAACCGGTAGCTACCATGAATCCGAGCAGGTTGTCTGGAATTTATGGCCACCATAGTATTCTACGATGTCCACCCTGGAAACTGCCACACAAATCTTCGCGTTGTCCACCCCTATAACCACTATGCTACAATTATTTTAAACCTTTTACACCATTGAAATCACCAAGAAAGGGATAAAAATTTAGTCTGACGAAGCCCAAGATTTGAACCTTGGACCTCCGCCCCCTTACGGGGTTTGGTTGAACATTTTTTATTTTACATTATTTGTAAGGTTTTATCTTTTAATATCAATGTTCAATTTATTAATCTTTGACACTAAGGTTGAATTTCAATTTAAATGCCAATGTATTAATTCCAACTCTAATGTCAAAAATTAATTCATTTTTATTGTTATTATTACTATTATTATTTTGATTAATCTTTGAAGGTTTAATATCCTTTAATAGGTTTAATATCAATATTTTGTTTTAATTTTCAAACCAAGATATTAAATCAAAAGCTAAGGTTATTCCCTAAGTTTTAGAATATTTTCATTTAATTGCGAGATAAATGTCTTCACGTTATTTAATATTAGGGCTAAAGTGTCATTAAAATTCAATTTAGATTTTTTTCTTAATGCCAAAGTATTGATCCTATTGAGGCTCTCAATATCATGGTTAGGTTTTCATTTTTTCCCTTTTCACTTTGCTCTGAAATTTAATACCCATTAAGGCCTAAATTTTAAAATTATTTTAATCATTTCATGTATCTGCCATAGGTTTTCTTCCTAAAATGCATGACTTAAAACAATAAGCCTAAATGAAATCAACACCTCGAAAGTAATTGGCCAAAGTAAAGTTAATGGCTTGAAATGTTCAACCAAAATCATATTAAGAGCTTAAAATATTTGACCGAATTTATATTAAGGCTTGGAATGTTTGATCGAATTTACAACAAAGGCTTATAATTGTTTTTATTGAACTAAAATTGAGGTCGTAGAAGTCATCAACTGAATTAAATAAAGGGTTTAAGTGTGTAAGCCAAATGAATATTAATTGGCTTAATGCTTCAATTGAATGAAATTGAAATTTTAAAATATTTTTTAAAATTCAATGAGAGCACATAAATGATAAAATTTACATCTTTCTATTTTAATTTTAAATCCATTGCATCAGGTTTAAACATTAAAGTTCTCCTTTTAATTTTAATGATCGATTATTACCAATGTTAAGATCAATCCTATTTAATTTTTTTTAGGGCCAAATTATTAACATTAATGCTAAGGACTAGGTTTTTCATTATTCATTAAATTCCAAAGCATTAGGGTTATATAAAAATGTTCAAATTATAGCATTGCCTATTATTTTTCCTTTCCAAAAAATTTCTCCTTTCGATAGACGAAGTTTAGACCAAGTAATACCTTTCGACCGAATTGTTAAAGATGAAAATATTTTAGCATTAAATGCTTGATGCAACTTGGGTAAATTAAAATCTTTCTTTTCCAATGCTTTGGGTGATTATGATGACCTAATTAAACCTATCCATTACCTTTCGATCGACAAAATTTGGAATACTTACTACTTTTTGGCCAAAAAAACTTGGATATCCAATTCATTTAACATTAAGCATCTCTTTAAAATTATCATTAAATGTGCATCAGATGAAAATATTTAGCTTTATAATTTGTTTCGACTGAATGATGTTGGCCATCTAATTCATTTTGGCCAAAAAAAATGCTAGTTGTTCAATGCCTATAGACCAAAATGAATAATAGCTCTTCTTGTTTATTCTTTCGAATACACTTTTTGAGACTTAATTTCACTCCATACATTTCACCGATTGATTCTCTTTCGATCAGACTATTGTTAGCCTTTGATCTTGTTTCGACCAAATGATGCAATTGATTTTGGGCCTTCCAATGTATTTAGGGTAAATTAAATGACTTCATTAAACCCATGCATGGCCTTTCAACTAACATAATGACCTTGCATTACCTTTCAACCAAAGTAATATCTTCATTAAACCCATACATGGTCTTTCAGACGACGAAATGAGTCTTATGATGATTTTCAAGTGAATGGTTTCGGGTAAAGTTTAATATGCCCCAGGTTAGGATGAAGCCATAAAATTTTTGGCTAGAAATTACTAAAAATATCCTATTGGTTTAAAAGTTATCATGGTTTAGAATAGCTAAGTTTTATTGGCTAGAAAAATTGGTGATAGACCTTAGCTTAAACCTTGTTTCTCGTTGTGTCCAAAATTGCAGGGTTATGCATAAGGGGTCAGCCCCGAAATCTATTTATAAAATCAAGGTGAATTATCTTGGAATCTCGATGATATTTGTAGAAGTATACATGGCGAATTGCATTTATTTATTTCCAAAAAATTTCAAACCGTGGCGAATTTCATTAATTTATCTCCAAAAATTTTCAAACCGTGGTGAATTTTTTTGTGTTGGGGGCTATGAATATTGGTTTGCAAAATATAAAAAATGTACAACATACTTAAAAGCTTTAGGTCGATATGAAATAATTTAGGCCAACATGACGACTAATAGTATGACGATCGGCTACAAGCATGATGATCGACTGCAAGAATGATGATCGGCTACATGCATGACAATCGGCTATAGGAAAGTCGATCGACTACAGGTATACCGATCGACTATAGGAATACCGATCAACTGTAGGCATGACAAGTGGTTGTAGGTATGACGATCAGCTGCAAGCATGACGATCGACTGTAGACATGACAATCGACTGTAAGAATATCTATTGACTACAAGAATATCAATCGACTACAGGTATGCCGATCGGCTGCAGGAATGTCGATCAGCTGCAGGCATGATGACCGACTCCAAAAATACCGATCAGCTATAGACATGATGATTGAATGTAGGCATGAAAATCAGCTACAGGCATGACGATCGGTTGTAGGCATGACTAATGTTGATCGACACGGTTCTGCAATCGACTAACTAATGTTGATCGACACCTCTGCAACCGATAGACAAATGCCGATCGATAAACATTACAATTGATAGACTTATGCCGAAAGATATGGCTCTACAACTGATCAACTTATGCTGATAGATACGACTCTACAATTTATCGACTTATGCCGACAGACATGGCTATGCAACCGATCGACTTATACCGACAGACACAACTCTGCAACTGATCGACTTATGCCGACAGACCCAGCTCTACAATCGATAAACTTATACTAACATACATGGATCTATAATAGATCATCTTGTGTCGATTGACACTCCTCTGCAACCAATCAGTTTATTTCGACAGACACTCCTCTGCAACCTTCTCAAGTTTTTCATTTTTTTAGAGCTATTTTTGAGTTAGAGTATTTTCGATGTATGTTTATCGGTACCCAGTACAGTATATATACGGGTAGTATATGAGGTGATTTGGGCGTAAAAATAAAATCATTTATAATTTGAAGGTGATATTTACGGAAAATATAAAATCATTTATAATTTGAAGGCGAATTGGGCGGGAAAATCAAAATCATATGTAATTTGAGGTCGGTGAATTAAAATAAAGTTAGGTTCATGATTATCAACGGTGGGCAAATTTACCCCAAAAAAATTTCCACCCCGTAAATTTTGAGTGAATGGGCCCTAGTGAAAGGATCCAAAATTAGCCTTTTAAAAATTTTAAAAATCCTAAATAGAGCCAATTTACGATATTTCGCGCTTATGCATAACCCTGCAAAATTGGGTCAAAATTCTCATATTTTAATAAAACTTTCCATGTGTCTAAATGAGCCAAATGGGTAATAAAAAATATTATGATCGTCACAAAATTCATCATGAATAATGAGATATTGTAGTTAGAAATTTATTCGCTATTTTGGGAAATGACTATTTATAGAAAAAGTTAACATAAAAATTTAGCAAATTTGGTACCATTGTAAAGAGGAGCTCAAAATATTTCCACCAAGTTTTAAACCAACTCAAATAGAGTTTTGTGGTAAAATTTATGACCATTTTAATTTTACATCAAATTGTAGAGTAAAAGTGATGAAATTTGAAGAACCCTAAGATGAAATTTGATTTTTGAACTTTAGGAAACCATTGAAATTTGAATTTTTTGAAACATTTAATTTGAAATAATGTAATTAAGATGCAAATGTTCAAAAATATTCAATCCGAATCACTACAACTAAATCCAAATCTTCAAGATGCAAAAATGTCAACAATTTTAAAACCTCTATGTAATCAAAATTTCAAAAAATCTTGGTGTAAGAAAATTTTCGATGATCTTCATGAAAGAAAAAATTTCAAATTAAAACAAAACTTCAATTGGGTCCTCAATTGGGGTGAGTTGTGCAATGGCAACAATAGGACCTACTATGATAGGATATGTCCAAGAGGATCAAGGGGTTGTAGAGTACCTTGAGCATAACACTCACAAAGCAAGACACACCATTGGCTAAGACAAAATGCCTTAGGGATGAGGTGAGCCGATTGGACCAAGAGCAGCATAAGGCTTGGGTAGAGGACATGCCTACAATTATGATCAATTATCTAGGTGATATGGTATACCTTCTACAGGAGTAGATGCAAAGGGTAGAGGAGAGGCAAGAGGTGGTGGAACTGTTGGTCCAAAATTTTCCTATGGTGAAATGTGCACCTAAGACTTGGCCAACATTGAATGACCAGGCAAGTTGTAGAGCTTGAATAGGTAAATATATAGGAAATCCTGGCTCCTATAAGGTGATAAATAACTAAAATATATGATGGGGGAAGAAAGGGTGTAGAAAGAAATAAATGTAGCTAAAGTTAGAACTTAAGATGGTACAAATTAGGCAACAACAAGAAGTGCACAAATATTATGAAACAAAACAACCATCAAAATATCCTAACATACCAACTAGTTTTTTTATCATATGTAGAGTAATACTAATCAATATTCAATTTAGGAGGTTATAAGTTCTAGAACTAGAGAACAAACATGCACAAAAATCTTGAAGATAGAATTAATGTTATTCACATTCATCTAGCTAAAGCAAAAGTATTCATCCGCTCACACATACATATATTGCAAGATGTGAACTAGAGGCCAAACATAGATCTTAATTGTATTTATTTATCCAAAATTCTTCATACATGCAACTTGTAAAAGCCTAAGAGCCAACCCCTTCATATGAGGCCATTGCTCTTATTTATAATATTCCTATGGGTCAATAATTAAAATACAAAAAATAGCTTTTATTCTAAAAACTATTACAACAAACATACATCCCCATCGATCCAAAATGGGACTACGGATTAAATGCTTCACGCATGTAGGGAAGTGGTGGATATGAGCTTGAATCTAGTCCATCCTTCATTTTTTGAAACTATCTACCACTGTTGATCAAGAATAGATGCTGTCAGGTTGAATTTCCTTTGATAACTCTATTACCTATAACTATCATGAAAAAAATATTAGGATATCATATTTTATCTCATGCCTTTAGAGATCTCAGGTGTTGGAAACCACAATGTGAGGACTTGTGATGTCATGACAATTATTGGACTTGTGAGCTTCCTATATCTTAATGACTAGGACACAATGATAAGTCATGATGTTGCACCTTCCATTATGATTTTTACTTTATCTAGCCTTGGTAACCACAATATGAGGACATGTTACGACGTCATGCCACCTCTTCAGCATAAGACTTCTTGAGATTTCATGATCACAACATGGATACACATCATGATATTGTGATAATTCTCTACCCTTTTCTTCCACAAACATCCATGATCGTGACACAATAAAATATTGGAATGTTGCACCCTCCTTTCTTCTTCAAGTCTTCCCAATGCTTCACAACTATGATGAAGCAACATATCACAATGTCACAATGCCACACCCTATTGAGGAATTTAGACTATTTAGCTTTGTTCTTCCAAATTTTCTACAAATGCTAATTATCTACCTCTTGCTATTAAAGTGGAACATATCTGGCTACTGATGTACTTGCATCTACCATATCTATTTGTAGCCTTAGATCTTCTTGTTAAAAAAAGTTGGGTAGATAAGAACACTAAAATCACCCACATTCTTGGTGACTTACAAGGGAACTTTTCTTACAAGGTTGCAGAACTCAGATTGCCTTATCACAAGGCCAACACTTAAAAAAAAACCAAGAAGACATAAAAAGACTTAACCAGATTAGGACAAGGTAAGCTTACATGAAGGGGAGCTAATGTAAGGGGAATGGGATATTCACTCTTACAGAATTGTACCACTATGTAAGAAAGAAAGGATATACAAATATGGAAAGAGGATGCTCAAAATGATATATGAAAATCCATAAAATGAGGATGAAAGAGATGGGTACACGGGACAAAATAACTAGTTTGCATGAAATGGTGGTGAGAGGATATGGATAAGGATAAAACATAGTATAAAAATCCACTAAAAACAAAGGAGGATACCAAAAAAGGAAAGGAACATAATATCTTTACAGGTGAACAAGAAGAAGCATCACTAGAGTGATGGAGACAAGGAAAATAAAATAACTAAACACAAGAATTGGAGGTACACAAACTAAGAAAAACTCCAAAAAATTATTCCTTCATAAATATATTCCATTAGGGCTCAAATTTGTTTCAAGAGTAGATAGATTGCCATGAGGTAACATATTTTGAGGGTAATTTTCTACTTCTCTAGCATCTTTTTTGCTTCTTCGTATTGGTGGATAGAACTTTCTTCAGCCACTCATACTCTTCTTTGTAACTTCCTATTTGCACCATTAGACCCATATTATCTACTAAAATTTCATTCTTTTGATTTCTTATGAGCATCCATCCTTATATAGGACCAAGCTGAGAGAGAATATCTCATTAGTTGATGATTGAAAATTAATACCTCTTAGATTTAAAAATGCTTGGCTTGCTTAAACAATTTAACTCTATGTTAGTTGAGTCCTTCATTCATGTTTCTCTTGATTTTGTGTGATATCACAATGTGCAATGCATAACACTTATATTTATTTGCACATGATTTAGTGATCTTACCTTTGTCACAACGTATTCTCAAGTGTACCTCTTGTTATTCTAAAAATAGTCTACCTTTATCCATTTGGCTACAAATTAAGAAAAAATTATATTGAAAAATATGAAAAGGGAAAATAGAAAGGAGTAGTGTTGTGCTTTTCATTTTTTTTGTGGTTGTGTCAAATGAATCATCTAATTTTACTGAAGTATCGATCCCCTAAAACATGATTTACTCAATCTACTTGTCAAATTTATTGCTACTTATTTGAAGTGTATGTACAATATGATGCAATAAACACACTCAAAAATGAAACTTCCCTACTTATTCATCATGACTATAGTTAGTCACTTTATTTATTCATCGGCTATGTACAAAAAATTGTTATGTATGTGCCCACAACTAGATTTGAAAAATTTTGTAAGCTTACCCTCAAAACCTATAATTCCTAGACTATATGGTTCTGAATTTGAGCCGCTCTTCATGATCAACTTGCCACGATATTCGATTGCCACTCACACTAGTAATATTCCATTTTGTTTTTGGTTCTTGCTCTAAAATTTTTGTATTCTGGTCGAGCAATAAACTAAGCATCTGTTCTTGTTCTACTAGCCTTGTGAATGGTCATTGTATTTTCATGTGATGTGTACAAACACGTATTCCTCCTGAGATCCCATTTTTCTATCATCCACATTTTATGATCTTTGATTGTATTTGCATCATGATTTGCCATATTCTAGCAAAGAAAATTATGGTCCTTTGTACTCCATTGATTTTGAAGAATTATTATTGGGCCATTATGGGATATGTGACTAGACAACTAAAAATCATATTCAAGCTAATTCAACCACACTTTAAGAGGATTACAAAAATTTGCCTTCCTTTTACATATGGGATCTCTAACAGGGTTCATCTTTTGCTTCTTATATCCTTCAATGTAAAAAGTGTGAAAGCCTTGACTGGAAAATATGATGACTTATTTGGCCAATGGGATTAGTATTTGATCCTGCTCCTGGGTTATGCATCCTATCAACTATCTTAGAAAATTTAGGGATAAGCACATACCAAACAATGGAGACACATAAAATACTACATCTTGAATGCCAAATCTAGATGCTCGTATATCAATATTAGAACTTTGTGTAGTGCTCCCACCCTTTTCAACTAATTTCCTTTGAAATGCAATATTTCTAGCTTCTGTGTATTTGGGATTAGACCTAAAATTTTACAAATTTCCATTGGCATAATTGAAACTTGGGCCTTTAGATCCATTACACAGTTATGCAATATACCCTTTTCTAGAAAAAGAGATAGATAGAAAGGAGGAGGAGGGCTTCTTGAGTTGATGGGGAAGGAACCTTGTATAAGCATACCACTGGTGTCTAGGATATTTCCAATGGCAACATCAATTAATTCCACTTGATATGACACCAACAATTGTTTTCTTAATCCTGCAGGCACTGGGGTGGAATTTCTAAACAAATTGTGAAATCATTCATCATTTTTCACTCTCTATTCATTTGTTGTAGCAAGGAAATATAGATTCTTGAATACCTCTAGTGATTTACTATATGATTTAATGATGAGGAGCTTCAAATAAGTACTTTATCACTCGTACTAGAGCTTTATGGTGGTGAAAGGATATCAACATTTCCACATTCTCTAGATTGAAATATTGCATGACCTGTATTTTTCTTGTGTTCATAGTCTTGTATTGCATTACATACCATTAAATTATTCATTAATGGGATTACTCTCATATACTCAAATTTATCATCATCCTCATCAAAATGGAATTCATTATGGAACAAAATCTTAATCAAAGTTTGACCACTTTCCTATTTTCTATCATTACTCTACTGTTCCCCTTTTTCTAAATTTGTTCTTGATTATGCTGTTAGCTAAAAATAGTGAGGTTGATGTATAATAGACCTACAACTATTAAGATCTTATATTCTATTATATGATATCTATTTTTCTATATCTCTAACTTCTTCAACTAGTCTATGAATCCTCACCCTCAAACTCCGCTCTATTTGGTGTTTGTGTTCCTGAAAATTGGTAGGAATGTCACCTCCTATAATTCGGCATAGGCATGACATAAATAATTTAGGGGGATATTTATAATATGAATTTATAGAGAGTTGCAAAGGATGTGGAGTTTCCCTGGATGGTATTTTCCCCACTTGGACCAAAATATTTTCAACACAGATAACTTCTCTAAAATTTTGTGGGAACTTATTTTCTCTAGATTGCTGAATAAGAATGCTTATATTAAAGTGGAAGGTATGGATATAATATAGATATTCTTGAGTAGGGGATGGTTGGAATTCATTTGGAATCCATCCTCACATCCTTTTGAAATGAATATTGAAGTCAAATATATTTTCATAGGGTGTTCATTTAATGAAGGAGAGTTGAATAAGTAGCAGGAAAGGATCTCCAAAGTCATCAAAGGTATCGATGAGGGCTTACACTAAATCTACCCATGTGTATATACTTTGATCCTCTAATGACCTATACCATAACAATACTTTTACTTTGAGGGAGAGAAAGAGTAATTTGAGAATCACATCTTCAAATGTGATATTATACATAGTAGCCAAGGAATATACATCTTGACAATGTTCAAACGTAGTTTTATCTATACCATAAAAGCTTGGTAAAGTCTTAAAGGTAACCTTAGAAATATGGTACAAATGTTGGGCCTATATCATTCCATTAGGGGTAATACTGTTGAGCCATCAGTACTTGGTATGACATTGATATTTTCAACATTATAGAGTCCTTTCTTTAGGTAGGAGTCACCAAATGAGCATGATTTACTTGCTGACAAGGTCTAGAATATTCATCAGACCTTGGATCCTCAATGAAGGTAGAAAATAATTATGGTTTTAAAGGCAACCAATTATAGATCAAGGTCTAGATTTGTAGAATATTTTCCAGGTGATTAGAAAAATTAATTGCTCAAAACAAGAAATCAATGAAGTCTGGTTTATAGGTCCGGGGTGTAGACCAATTGGTTCATCCAAACCCCATAAGGGGGGTGGAGGTCCAAGTTTCAAATCTCGGGCCTCGTCGGACTGAACGCTTGTCCCTTTCTTGGTGCTTTCAGCGGCGTAAAAGGTTTAAAATGATTGTGGCATGGTGGTTATAGGGGCGGACTGCACGAAGATCTGTGTGGCGGCTTACGGGGTGGACAACGCATAATACTATGGCAGCCATAAAAGCTGGACAACCTTCTCGGATTCATGGCGGCTACCGATTCCACCATGTAAATTAAAAAAAATAAAAATAAAAGAAATAAAATAAAAAAATAAAAAAATAAACTCTGGTTTATCCAAATGATGAGATGCAAGTCCCACCGTATATTCTAAAAATTATTAGTTCAAAATATACCTATGGTGAAATATGCACCCAAGACTTGGCTAACATTGAATGATTGAGCAAGATACAAAGCTTAACTAGGTCAATATTCAAAGAAGGCTAGCTCCTGTAAGATTATAACTAACTAAAATCTATGATGGGGGAGGAAAAGGGTGCAAAAAGAAATAAATATAGTTGAAGCTAGAAATTAAGATCGTACAAATTGGACAAAAACAAAAAATGTACAAAGATCATGAAAAAAAACAACCATCAAAATATCCTAACATACCAACCAGTTTTTTATCAAATGCAGAGTGATTTTAATCAATTTTCAATTTAGCAGGTTGTAAGTTCTAAAACTAGAGTAAAAACATGCACAAAAATCCAGAAGATAGAATTAATGTCATGCACATTCATCTAGCTAAAGTAGAATTATTCATCTACTCATACATACATAAGATATTAAACCAAAGGCCAAAAAGAGATCTCAATTGTATTGCTTTCTCCAAAATTCTTCATACTTGCAACTTGTATATACCTAAGAGTCAACCCCTTCATAAGAGGCAAATTGCTCTTATTTATAATCTTCCTATGGTTCAATATTTAGAATATAAAAAATAGCTTTTATTCCAAAAGTCATTACAACAAACATTAAACCTTATTGATCCAAAATGGGACTGCAGATTAAATGCTTCATGTATGCAAGGAAGTGGTGGAAATAATCTTGAATACGGTCCATCCTTCATTCTTTGAAACTATATACCATCGTTGATTTGTAACAGATGATTTTAATCTGACTTTCCTTTGAGAAATTTATTGCATATAGCTATCACGACAAAAATTATGTTAGGATGTCACATTTTATATCATGCCTTTGGAGCTCTTGGGCATTGAAAACCACAATATAAGGAATTGTCACAATGTTGTGATAATTATTGGCCTTGTGAGCTTCTTGGATCTTAATTATTGAAACATAGTAACACATCATGATGTCACACCTTCCTTTCTACTTGATCTATCCTCGAAAACCATGACGCAAAAACATGTTGAGGCATTGCACCACTTCTTCAACCTAAACCTTCTTGATATTTCATGATCATGACATGGATACACATCATGATATTGCAATAATTCTTTGCCATTTTCTTCCACAAGCATCTAGGATCGTGATACAACACATCATGATGTTGCACCCTCCTTTCTAATTCAAATATTTCCAATGCTTCATGACAGTCATGTAGTAACATATCGTGATGTCACAATGTCACACCCTATTGAGGAATTTAGACTCTTTAGCTTTGTTCTTCCAACCTTTATACAAATACCAATTATCTACCTCTTGCTATTGAAGCATAACATATA
The DNA here is from genome assembly GCA_028583015.1 of Wollemia nobilis. Lineage (NCBI taxonomy): Eukaryota > Viridiplantae > Streptophyta > Pinopsida > Araucariales > Araucariaceae > Wollemia > Wollemia nobilis. Next base: position 2,618,775 of record JAQPPZ010009575.1, read on the forward strand.
TAACTGCTATTGTACTTGCCTCTACCATATCTATTTGTAGCCTTAGATCTTCTTGTTATAAATAAGTTGGGTGGGTGAGGAGAACACTAAAATCACCCATAGGTATGGAGGGAGACCTTCTACCCGAATCTATACTATAAAGCAATGCCAATGTATTAGAGGGTGCCTTCATGAACCTCCATTTAGACATAGAGTTGGTCATGGTCTAGGTCATAGATGGTTTCATGATCTGTGAACATGCCTTCAATAGGTAGAGTAGAGGAGATGAGCTCAAAGAGCTAGGATTAGGATCAGGGTGATATACCAATTTTGAGTGTGGCATGCATCCTTGGGGAGGGTTGAGTGTGTCAAGATTTTACTATGACACATCGATTGAATAGACCTATGTACCCTTTCTATATCTAGTAAGACCATGATGCTTTAATTAAAATATGTGCATTTATGTGATTATTATTTTTTGTGTTTTTATGTTTGACTATGCATGAATGAACTTAACTTATGGAATGCATGAATGGATGAAGCTAATACAATGTATAAGGAAATTATTCTTAACTAAATGAAGGAAGAGCAAGTGAATAATATACCTAATATTAGATAATAGACATGAAAATATAGTTATTTCCTCCTTTTCTTTTTAGAATCAAAATTTGGTTATTTATATAATTTTAGATATGTAAAATTGACCTACCTAATGAGTCATTTTCCCTTAGGATTCCCAAGGAGTCCCTCAAAATTGCTAAGTGAAAATTTGGGATTTCTTCTCCCTTTTTTTTTTTTGCTTTTTCCTTAGCTTTTCGAATTCACAGTCATCTAGGATGGGGCAAGAATTTGGAAAAATTTGGATTTTTCTCAAAAAAAGCCCAAATTTTGGGCCGACCTAAGTAGCATTGGCTCTTGGATAAGATCATTTCTCTTTTTATTGCCTAAAATCCCTCAAAAGCTCCTATAAATAAGAGTATTGGAATCCCATTTTGAGAGATAAAATATTTTAGAGATTTTTCCAAGTGATCTAATGAGTTTTTGAATGCCATCAAGTGATTTCAAGTGCTCTTTCTATTTTGGATTGTTCTATTGCTACTTTGCTTTTGTGATTAGTTGCTTTTGGTGAACAAGTGTGGGAGCCTTGAGGAGGGGTCTACCATTTTGGTTGTTGCCTTCATCCTTTTGTTGCTCTTTCACTTCCACCACAAGTTAACCAAGTTTTTATTTACATTATTGGTTTTCTAGATCATTAATCTTCCATTTAGCATTGCATTTTTAGTATTGATAGATTAGTTAAAGGCTCTGTTGTGAATTCACGCCCCATAATTGCAAGGCATAAATTTTATGAGTGCAAATTCATGGTCACCCCTTACGGGGTATGAATTCAGTTTATTAAGGGCTTGGGGGTAGGTTTTGCTCCCAAACCCTAGTTTACCTCTTGCATACTTCATTTAAATCATATTTTATTTTGTCCATGCTCTATTTACATTGTTTCATATCATTTTTACCTAAGGTCAACAATCATTTTTACTTTCAAATGGTTAGCTAAAAGGACCAAGGGGGCTTGATTTTTGCCCTCTAATATAGTGGCCTAAGCAGGCCCCCAAACACTGATCAAATTTTCCAAGGGTTTTGAAGCTATTTTGCAGGTTTTGAAGTTGTTGGATATATTTGGATGCAAATTTTAAGCTAGGATCAACCACCGGATCAAGTAAGTGCTTTGATAGATATTTTAGGCTATTTTTTAGGTGTCTTTTGTTCATTTTTATCCATTTCTATTTCATATTTAGATCATAAATAAAAAGAAAAATATTTGACTTTATTTCTAGGCATCAATAAAGAAAAGCATGTAGTTTTGCATCTTAGGTTAATTTTGTTTGTGCATTCTCTTGAACCCTTGCTGAAAAGGAAAATATTTACTTACTTGCAAAATTAGGGTTTTAGTCCTCATTGAAATTAAAAATCATTCTAGGATAGTCCTTTGTTTGCTTGCATTATTGTTTGCCTTGCATTGTTCTTTAATTCTTCCTAGTTTAGATCTTAGTAAGGCCAAACATAGGTGCTTGTTCAAATAAACACATCAAACATTTCCACCCCAGACTTGGAGTGAGTCCTTAAACCATTCCTGGTGAACCCTTCGATCCCCAAGCCCCCAAGTGTAGAGGAATCAACATACCCCCATGGTCACCTTGGCTCCCAGTGGATCCAATCGAGAATCATATATAGTAGGGTAGTTTTTCCCCCCTCTACATATTTGGTGAACCCGACATGAAACATATCCTTAGTGGCCATCTAGGAAGCCTCTTCCTTTATCTCCTTTTTTTTTTTTTTAAACTATAAACAAGACCATTTAATTTGTTTGCATAGATTAGAAAAACTAAACAAAAACTTAATAAACTATTTTGTGTCCTTTTTTTTTTACATTAGTTTTTCTCTCCCTTTCTCTTTCTCTTAATCCTATGGCCCCAAACCTTAGGAGTAAGTGAAATATGATAGATCCAAAAGAGAATCCTCTATACCATGAGGATGATCAAGTTGATAGGGAGAATCCTAATCTAGAGGAAGAAGAAGAGGACATAGAGACTAGTGAGGACTTTGATCCTATTGAAGGGCCTCATAGTCAATTCACCTTCAAATCATATAATCATTTCTTAAATTTTTATAGGTGAAACAAGCAAGCCTTGGATAAGGCCATGGATGAAGACACCCACTTCGAAGAAGCTAGAACGTCTCATCATCAAACCAATTCACCTCTCAACATTCATGTCAATCCTTTGTTTCAATCTTAGCATCATATTAATCCATTTCATAAACCTACATATGCTACTACAACAACCACCAACATTGGGGGAATTTCACAACCTCCTCCAACTAGTAGTGCATTCCACCATAATGTTCAATTTCCTTCTCATTCTTCTAATATCAACATTCCTTCTTCTATTCCACCAAATGTGAACTACATCCCACAACAAGATACTACACAAAACATCCCATTCCATAACCCATACCATAATAGTGTTAATGCCTCCAACATTAACCAAGTTCCCTTTCAACAACCTACCTATAACCCACCCTTAGGGAATCTAGGGGTATTGCACAACAACAATCCCGATATGCAAAGTTTAACAAGTATAGTGAAACAATTGGCATTAAGAATGGATTCACTTCAAGCTCCAAGTTTCACTTACAACTATAAGGAAATGTGCAATCAACCCCTAGATCCCATGGTAGCCACTAGGCCCTACCCTAAGCATTTTCTAATGTTGATTTTACCTATTTATAAGGGAATAGAGGACCCAATAGAACATTTAAGGATGTTTAGAACAACATGCCATGATATTATATATGATGATATGTTGTTGCTAAAAATATTCCCTAAGAGTCTTGGTGGTATGGCATTGGAATGGTATTATCAACTACCCCATCATTATTTGAGGAAATTTGAGGAGACAACTGAGTTATTTGTTCAACAATTTGGAGCTTATGTGGAGAAAGGAGTAACCATTCAAGATTTATATCTCCTAAAGCAAGGTAAAGATGAAAGTTTCTTAGAATTCTTATCTTGATGGAGAAGTTTAGTTGGATGATTAAGATACACCTTACCTCCTTGAGACATGTTAGAGATATTTATTGGAAATTTACAAGAACATATCTCATATGAATTGGAAACAACAATTGTTACCTCTTTTGAACAAGCAATAGATTTGGCAAGAAGAGTAGAGAAGGATCTCATTCGAAGAGGTCAAATCAAGTTAAGGAAAGAAGAGGAAAGGACCACGAAAACCCAATATAAGAACAAGCATGTAGTTGGTGATGGGGTAACGGATAATAGGTAAACCAACAATGTTAATGTTGCTAGTACCTTGCAGAAGTTGGTACTTAGCAAACCTCAAAAACCCCCACCAAGGAATTTTACTAGACTCAACCAACCTATTTTGTTAGTCCTTAAGCAACTTTTGGAAGCTAAGATGATCGAGTTACCTCCCATAAGGCAACCTGACACCATGATAGATTGGTATAAGCCTGGTCAACATTGTGAGTATCATAGAGTGGAGGGGCACAATGAACTCATGTAAGAGGTTGAAACATATGGTTCAAGACTTAATAGATGAGGGTCATCTTGTTATGGATGACTCCCAACCTACTCCTAACCACAAACCTCCAACTAATCAACCTCCTACTCAATAGACACCTACAACTAATCAAGATATGAGGATCTTCCAAAATCCCCTACCCAATCATGGGAAACAAACAACTAATCAAGTGTCATATCATAATGTGCCACCTCCCTACAACAACATGGTTGGTATGATAGCAGCTACTACAAGGCAACAAGCTCAAGCTCAATCAACTCAAAAATCTCAATAGAAGACAAGTTCTACATCCAACAAACCTTCTAGACCACCTTTAGTTCTCAAGAGTACCCAAAAAGGAGCACAAGTGTAGAAAAACCAACCTTAGTGTTGAAGCCACAACCAAAAGTCTCCTTCGACATCCAACAATAGTTAAGTAACACACCTACCAAGATATCCCTCTTAGAACTTTTACAAACTTCTCCTATTCATAGGGAAGCCTTGTTGAAGCTTCTAAGTCAACAATCTATCCTACAAGATCTTCCCCCTAGTAACCTAGCCAATGTTGTAGGTACTCTTGGGATAAATCACATATCTTTTTATGATGATGAGCTTCCTTCCTCAAATTTGCAAGGGGATTCTCCTCTTTACATCACTAGATATATTGGGGAAAATTTCATCAAGAGGATCTTGGTGGACAATGGTTCCTCCCTCAATATATGCACTTATAATTTCTTCCAAAATTTTGGATTAAAGGAGGAAGATTTAACCAAATCTGATGTCATCATAAAAGCTTTCAACAATGAGTCCCAAGAGGCCTATGATATTTTATCCCTTCCCCTTAGGGTAGGACCCAAGATCTTAGACACTTTGTTTTATGTGGTATCTTGCCCCACATCTTTTAATATTCTTCTTGGATGCCCTTGGATTCATGCAATGAGGGTGTCCCTTCTACTCTTCATCAATGTTTGAAGTATGAATTCAAAAATCAACTTATCACCATTCTAGGTGACCCTCATCCATTCCAATATTATTCAATGGTTGAGCAAGCTCAATCTAGCATCAATTTTTGTCCATATATTTCTCTTTCTTCTACTTCTACTTTGTTTCATCATTCTTCATCACATCAAGGAGTTTGAAAATTTCAAAATAAGTAAGGAACCATCAATCATAATCTCATCATAGGATCAAGCTAATATGCTCGATGATAGTCCTCTTCTAGACCTAGCTAAGCTACCACCTTCACCCTAAACTATGGGTTTACCTCATAAAAAGGGTGAAGTAGTACACATTAATATGTGTACCTTTATCTATATGGGTACATCCCATGAAAAAAATATCCATGGTAGAAACCCCTTTCTAGTAGAGAGAACATTTACCCATTGTTATCTATCCAATGATTACCCACTTCCTAAGCAGATCCTATCTAGTATGGGATATGTAGGTAAGGGTTTGGGGCCACAATAGAAAGGTATTCAAGAACCTTTGGAAGTTGAGATTTGGCCTGGGAGATGTGGCATAGGTTACATCCCCAAAAAAACCAACCCTTACCAATTGATGATGATCAAGTCATTACTTATGCTAAATTCATGGATCATCATGGCTTAGAGTGGAGTAATGAGGATGAGGGACCACCTTCTCCCTCTAACATTTTATTTTACAATGTGATAAATTTGGTGCACCCTGAGTTAGTTGTGACCCCAGGGGAGTATGCTGAAGGGGATACTCTTTGTGATATGGATCATGAAGATATCCTCTAAAATAGCTTCTTCTTTGATGGGTCAGTCCCTTGTGTCACCCATGTTGAGTCTTCTAGTTCTCAAGTGGATCCTATTCCTATGTCTCCTGAAGACCTTGAGAAGCTAGGAGTGATCCCTACCCCTCCTCACTATGATGATGAATCTCACATCCTCATTGAGGAGACCCTAGATGTTAATATAGGTTTTGAGGAAAGTCCTAGAATCCTTAAGTTAGGCAAAGCCTTGTCCATGGATGAGCAGGAGCAATTGACCAATTTGTTAAAATAATTTCAAGATATTTTTGCTTGGTCATATATTGACATGCTAGGGCTTGATCCCTCCCTTGTTATGCATCATTTGGTAGTTAGACCTAATGCCAAGCCTGTTAAGTAGAAACTTAGGAAGATGCATCCTAAGGTCACCCTTCTAGTCAAGGAGGAGCTCCAAAAACTCCTTGACATCAATTTTATCAAAGCTATCGACTATTATGATTGGATCTCCAACATCATTCCTATAGCTAAGAAGGAAGGAACAATCAAAATATGTACCGACTTTTGGGACATTAACTTAGCATGTCCCAAGGATGATTTTCCCTCTCCCCAACATAGATATGATCATAGATTTTTCTGCCAGATGTGGAATGCTATCGCTCATGGATGGTTTCTCGAGATACAATCAGATCATGATTACCCCTGAGGACCAATCCAAGATAACTTTCATAACTCCATGGGGTACCTTCTATTATAAAGTCATGCCTTTTGGCTTGAAGAACATTGGTGCCACATACCAAAGGGCCATGACATATATTTTTCATGACATGATGCATGATATTGTTGAAGACTATGTGGATGATCTTCTTGGTCATTCCATACATCGAGAAACTCATGCTCAAGATTTAAGATAGATATTTGAAAGGCTTCGACAATACAAGGTTCATCTTAAGCCCTCTAAGTGTGTGTTTGGAGTCACATCTAGCAAGATTTTAGGTTTCATAGTGTCTAGGTGAGGCATTGAAGTGGATCCCACTAAGATAGTAACTATTACTGACATACCTCCTCCTTATAACCTAATCGAGTTGCATAGCTTGCAAGGTAAACTTCAAGCTATTCATCAGTTCATAGCCTAGTTAGTTGATAAGTGTCAACCCTTTCTTAAGATTCTTAAGAAAGATGTAGTGTTCAAGTGGGATAATGAGTGTCAAAAACCTTTGATGAACTCAAGAAGTATCTCACTTCCCTACCTATCCTTGTTCCCCCTAGACCAGATAAGCATTTGATGCTTTACATAGCAACCACAACCCATGCTTTGGGGGCTATGCTAGCTCAACATGATGATCAAAACAAAGAGCAAGCTATCTACTATATCAGTAGAACCTTGGTTAGCTATGAAACCTAGTACACTCCCTTAGAGAAGCTTTACCTTGCTATAGTGTTTGCTTCTCAAAAGTTGAGACACTACATGCTTAGCCATAAGACATTGGTAGTCATAAAGTTTGATCCTCTCTGCTACTTAATGTCGAAGCCCCACCTTTTAAGTTAAGCCACTAAGTGGGTTCTAGCCCTTAGTGAGTTTGAATTAACCTTTATAGGTCAAAAGGCTATAAAAGGTTAGGTGATTGTTGACCAACTAGTCATTACTCCCCTAGAATCTACCCATCCCTTAGTCATTGAGTTTCTTGATGAGTGCCTTAGCTTAGAAGTAGAAGAGCAAGAGTCTTGGAATTTATTTTTTGATGGAGCTCGATGCTTGAAGGGTGTTGGTGCTAGAATTATTCTAGTTACCCCACAAAAATAACTCATCCCCCTTTCCTTCAAGCTTTATTTCTCTTACACTAATAACACTATAGAGTATGAAGCCTTGATCCTAGGTCTTAGAGCAGCCTTAGCCTTGAAGGTTAGAGTCCTGTCCATATTTGGTGACTCTCAACTTGTGGTTAATCAGATCAATAATATTTATCAAACCAAAGATGATAAGCTAAAACCTTACAAGGAGATTATCACCAAGCTTTTGTCTACCTTTGATAGGGTAACCATAGAGTCTATCCCTAGATCCTCCAACCACCATGTAGATGCCATGGCCACTATTGCATCCCTGATCCCCTTGGAGTTAGAAGATGATCAAGCAATGATTATTATTCCTAACTCTAAGAGCCCATATCCCTTAGTTCTAGCCTCATTCTATTAGATGTCCTAAACATTAGAGTTTCTCAATCTAAGCCTTGGTACACAGACATATTTAATTTCCTTAAGGATGGTTCAATGCTTGATGGCTTAGATCACAACTAATGAAAGATTTTGCAAAAAAGAGTATGTCGATTCATCATAATTGGCAATACTTTATATCGATATTCTTTTGAAGGTATCCTCTTATGATGCCTTAACTCCGATGAAGCCTAGCTAGCCCTTAGTGAAGCTCATGAAGGATCATGTGGAGGCCATTTTAGTGGTAATGCTATTTCTAAGAAGCTCCTTCAGATTAACTATTATTGGCCTTCCATGGAGAAATATGCATGTGACTATGTTTGATGTTATGACAAGTGTCAATACCATGACAACCTTGTTCATGCTCCTTCTCAAAACCTTCAGGTTATTTCTTCTCCTTGGCCATTCTCCATGTGGGGATTGGACATTATAGGGAAGATTAACCCAATGTCATATGATGGTCACAATTTTATCATCATGACAATAGAGTACTTCACTAAGTGGGTCGAAGCCATACCCCTAGCTATGATGACTAGAGCTCAAGTCTCTAAGTTCATCTTCAACCAGATCCTTTGTAGGTACAAGATTCCTTCGATCATTATTTCTGACAATGGCACTCCTTTCAAGAACAAGGATGTCCATAAAATTTGTGCTAAGTACAAGATTCAACACAAGTGGTCAACTCCATATTACCCTCAAGGTAATGGTCAAGCTGAAGCATCCAACAAGTCCTTAGTTAAGATCCTCAAGAAGTTGGTAAGTAAGATCGGTCATGACTAGCATATCTAGCTGTATCCTACCTTGTGGGCCTATCATACTAGTGTGCGAACTCCTACAGGTGCAACCCCATATGTCTTGGTCTACGAAACTTAGTCAAAATTTCCATTCGAGTTAGAAGTCCCATCCTTGCGTATCTTGTTGCAAGATGCCTCGATCGATGATGAGTATCATTTAGATCATTTAAACCAATTGGAGTTGTTGGATGAGAAGTGCATCCATGCCTTAGAGCATCTTTGAGCCTATCAGAATAGGCTCAAGTGATCTTACTCTAAGAAATTTTGCAATCATTCTTTTGAGGTTGGGGACCTTGTCCTCAAGGAAAACCAGAAGAACACTAATGCTCAAACAGATCTTAAAGGTAAATTTTAGCCCAATTGGCTAGGCCCCTTTGTCATAATGACCAAGTTTGGCTTAGGAGCCTATCATTTAGCAATGTTATATGGTAAAGAACTTAAAGAACCAATGAACATAATGCACCTAAAATGATATTATGCATGATTTCACATCATCATTCTTCATCTTGCATTTGGTTTGCTTGCTCATACTGCATGATTTCCTATCATATTTTGCATGAATTGCTTGACATTTTGTTCCACTCTACATATTTTCTTGTCATATAGATACTTTGTTGCTTGATCATACTTGCATCACTACTTGATCATATAGATTCTTGGGGACTTCGCAATGAGGCAAGTGATGAAACCTAGTTAGGTTTTAGCTCACATGCATTGCACTCATACTAGGTCATTGATGCTTAGTGAACCCCCAACCTAGGGCACATCTCCATGCATTTTTCATCATTGCATTTTTTGTCATTATTTTCTTCTTTTCTCTTCTCATATATTCCTTGACCTTGAAAGTTTCAATAATCATAAAATCTCTCCAAGTCAAGGGATATAGTTCTTCATCTCTTGTATATCTTTTGTCCTTTGAAAGTTTTCAATCATTTCTTCTTTTCCCCAAGACAAAAGGATATACATTATAATATCTTCAAGTCACCGTGTATGGAGAAATTTTAGTGCAACTTGTGCCTCGATATTGATGAGAAAAAAGAAATAAAGAAGATCTCACATGTACATTCTTCACAGTTGATATTTAAAACATAGAGGTATTTTTTATTTTCTTGCATTTTTTCATGTGGTTTGATGAGTGTTAATTCTATTATGTTTAAAAAAATATAAAAAATGCAATTGAGACATGCCATAGGATAAACTAAGGGGATTTTATATCCCTTTGCTTTTCTTATTTTTAAATTATGCTTCATTGCATTGTTTTATCCAAGACTATAAGTGCACAAACACTTTGTGTAACTAGTAGGGACGTCGTCCAAATTTTTCTTTGGTTTATATATGGTTTTAAGAGTAAGAATCTATTTTTAGGAATATTAAATTATTAGTAGACATTTGTAGGCTTGAATTTACCTTCTTTTGGCCTCTTAAACTCCTCGTATTCGTGTGTTTTGATAAATGTTCTAATAGAAAATTGATATGGTGGAAAACATAATTGGTTTATGTCCAAAAATGTGTGTTGGTCTATGCCAACCACAACTATAATTCCATTTCCCAAAGATGCAACACCTTAGTAGATAATATAAGCTTTAGTTGACCTTTCGATTTTGAGTGCTTATGATAACTATAAATTTTTTTCTCTTATCTAGTTTTGTTGAGTAGTTTAAAATTGGTCAACTCTATATTCTAAATAAATTAGATTCCTAATGAAAATTGTATTAGTACATAAAATCCTTTTAAAGGGTTGAATTTATGGGACATAATTAACTAGGCCTGTATGTCCAAAAGCCAACACTTTGGGATGAGGAGGTATCTTGATCCCCTAATACAATCACTTTGCCATGTAGATGAAGTAAACTTGTAATTAATGAAAAGGATAAAATGTTCTATCATGTTATTATTAAAGTTATATTCATGAATATGATGTAAAATGGATCCCTTGACGAAATATGATGTAAATTATAATGATTATTTATAAAATTTACTAATGAAGGAACAATGTAGAGATATTATATTGTTAAGGAAGTTTCCTTATTATGAAAATGAATATTTTATGTTTTAATATTTTCAATTCATTGCGGAAGAAGGAAATCATAAGTTTGTGAATGATTAGTAGAAAAGTGTTTATGATTTATTAATACAAACTAAAAGTGAATATTTAAAGCAATACATATTTGTGTAAGAAACTTATTCATGCTTATAGTGTAAGTTTAACCTTTAGTGAGATGGTTAATGATTTTTATAAACGAATTAGAGATGAACTAATATTTTCATAAATAAGTAATGTAGATATGATTTACGTATGATCGAGAGTTATAATAAATGAATTATTTATAATATTCTTTTTGGATTTTCAAGTATTTTTGGTAGGACATGATTTTGGTAACCTATGTTAGAACCATTTATAAGATAAAACTCATAATCCTGAGGAAGTTGCATGGAGGTAACAACCAGGTTTATTTGCATTGGTCACATCTAGAGTGGGGAACTCTAATGTATTTAAAAAATGGGGAGTTTTTAAAAATAATCAATAGGGGAGCCTTGAATCATAATTCCTACCATGAAGATTAGGAAACAAATTGCAAATGATTCATGTGATGACACCTTGAATATGAACCATTGGGTGGCCATACGATTTATCATGTAGAGTGATAAAATTATTAACTAGTCCATCATGGACATGTGGTAGTTAAGCACTAAAGTGTTAGTTACTTCCATCGTGGAGGTATAATAACTAAACTTTAATACATCATGTATAAGACCACAAAAATAGAATGAATTATGTTATATGGGGGAATTATCATCCTCTTTTTTGATGATTGAGAAGGGATAATCACTATGTTATGATCAAATTGTCTTCCATTCATGGATAATGTAAGAAATGTGGGGAGATAAATAAAACATTCTTTATATCATGGAGGTATACAAGGTGAACCATAGAACCTATGGAATTTTGGTCACTCATGTTCACTCGAGAGTTATCTGTAGTGACAAATTATCAAAGTATGGTAGTACCTTATCAAATATAAATAAAAAAGAAATATATTTTGTGAATCTTGAATGAGATCACTACTCATTTAAAAAAATATTACTCTCTCTAGGTTGGTTTTAATGGGTTGTTACATTCTTTGTCTCCATTGGGTGCTTTTCTTCATATTTATTAGTCTATCAAGACATGTCCATAGGCATGAGGAACCTCTTCTTTTCTCTTGAAGGGGTATACTCTGGTTCACCTCTATTTGATGCAAGAGCATCCGACGACAACAAGGCAATCTTGCATCAACCAAATTTCTCTAAGTATTTTGTTTTATTTCTTTTCTTTAGCAAAGGTAGAAGTTTGTCGCGATATCGCGACGTCGTGAAATCGCGACATCAAAAAGAAGTCAGGGCAAAGGCGGGAGTTTGTCGTGATATCGTGACATCGTGATATCGCGACATCACGATATCACGACATCAAAGAAGAAGTCAGAGCAAGGGAAAGGTTTTGTCATGATATCGCAATGTCGCGATATCGCAACATCAAAGAAGAAGTCAGAGCAAAGGTAGGGGTTCATCGTGATATCGCAACATCGCGATATCACGACGTCGTGATATCACGACAACAAAGAAGAAGTCAGAGCAAAGGCAGGGGTTTGTCATGATATCGCGACGTCGTGATATCGCGACATCAAAGAAGAAACTGGGACAAACAAAGAAACCATGGCGCAAAGGCGAAATGGTCACGATATCGCGATGTCGCGATATCGCGACATAAAACAAAACAAAGGGCCCGAAGGCAGAATGGTCGCGATATCGCGACATGTCGCGATATCATGACATGTCCCGATATCGCGGCCAGAAGAAAGCAAATAAGAAATGAACATGCGGACGGCCACGTGCACGGAAAAAGAGGCAACAGTCACAGATGAACATTCTGACAAAGCGATAGTTGCAGGTCATGGGCAATATGGATGAGACAGCAGTTTAGAAGAACAGTCTGACAAAATGGTGGTTGCAGGTCAAGGGTCTCTTTAATGCATGCTTTCATAGCGGATCGGGGCAGTTGCCCATTTATGGAAAGAAAATTGAAAACTCGGCCGAGGAAGCCAACTTTGAGATTTTGTTTAATGTATTCTTTCAGGTGGGTCATTAATGGCCTAGAGGGTCGAGACCTCGATAAAAACTCAGAAATTGTAAGGGAAAGGGATGGTGAGTTAGAGATTGAGAGGGGGAAGAATTATGCCGGTGGACGGTATTGTAACACTATTGTAAGAAAATTACAGAGAAATAATATCAAGTTTGACTGTGTGAATCTCGGCTCGCCATCAAGTGGTATCAGAGCGGGAGCTCCTGAGCGTGTAACAGATCGTCGAAAGAGAGGCAGTTACACCAGGATCTGTGGAAGGGTTTGTAAGGGAAGAAAGAAAAATGCCTCCACGAAGAAACCATGGTGGAGTAAGAAATGTGGTGCCGACGAAAGATTTTCGAGCTTTGCAGAGGCAAGTTCAGGCCCTGCAAGAAGAGCTACGCAGAAGGCACGAGCCCGAAAGGGATGAAGGAAGTGAAGACGAAGTTGATGAAGAAGAAGACCAGTTTGAGGAAGAAGAAGAGGTTGTAGATCCTGCACAAGCCAGGTTGTACAAAGCCATCTCCCAGATTGGAAAGAAACCAAAAATGGAGGTTTCTACATATTCTAGAAACCTAAATCCAGAAGAGGTGATTGACTGGATAAATGACCTAGAAGAATATTTCGAATATGAGGAGGTTGAAGACCCTAATCGGGTCAGATTTGCTAAGACCAAGCTGAAGGGTCATGCCAGCATCTGGTGGAAGGGAATACAACTGGAAAGGAATAGAAGAGGGAAGGAAAGAATAACAAGATGGGATAGAATGGTGGAAAAGCTGAAAAGATAGTTTATTCTGGCAGATTACGAGTTGGATCTGCTAAGGAAAATGTAGAGTTTGAGACAGACAAACAAAACTGTCCAAGAATACATCGAGGAGTTTTACAAGATCTCTATTAGAACTGGACATTTAGAGGCAAACAAGGAGAAGGTGGCCCATTATATCAATGGGTTGAGACTCAGTATCCAAGAGGAGCTGAGCCTAGTTCGGGTAAGCACCATTGAGGATGCTTACCAGTTTGCCCTAAAGGTGGAAGAAAAGCTGAATAGACGGTTTGAAGGCAAGCAAAGAGGAAGGGGCCATGGTGGAAGAACTGGTGGGAGGACCAGTGGAGAAAAATACAAAGATCTGAAGAAGACTGGTGAAACAAGTAGTAACCAGGATCAAAAGGAAGAGGATATTTATCAGCCCCGTGATCAGAACAACTACCCAAGAGGACGGGGTGGATCTGGACGAGGGTTTGGAAGAGGAGTATTTCATGGGACCTGTTTCCACTATGGCGAAGAAGGACATCGAGCATTCGAGTGTCCACAACACCGAGAAAGGATGAACAAGAGACCTAAGGGTCCAGCCAGAGCTGCTGTAGCAGATGAAGATGTTGAATCAGAACATTCTGAAGAAGCGAGAAGGAGGAGAAGCTAATGGTAACAAGGAGAGTCCCTATTGAATGAAGAGGAAGGATCAGACCAGAGGAGAAACCTATTTCGCACATGATGTAGAAGTTCGGGTAAGGTCTGTAATGTCATTATTGATAATGGAAGCACTGATAACTTGGTCTCTAAGGAAATGGTTACCAAGTTACAGTTAGAGAGGAGGAAGCACCCGCATCCATATCGGATCGCGTGGTTACAGAAGGACCATAGGGCTTTGGTCAGTGAGCAATGCTCCATTAAATTTAATATTGGGAATTATTGTGATGAGGTCCTGTGTGACATCCTGCCTATGGATGCTTGCCATCTGTTGCTGGGAAGGCCATGGCAGTTCGATCGGAGTGCAGTGCATGATGGTCATGCCAACACCTACTCAGTGATGAAGAATGGCGTGCGCCATAAGCTAAAGCCCGTAAAGGAGGCAGATGAAAAGGTATGTAACAGCGCCAAAATCTGTTTAGTTGACGGGAGAAAATTTTTAGATGATTTGAAGCATGAACATTTGTGTTATGCAATAATTCCTAGAGTTAGGGAGAAAGAATGCAAAGATACCCCAGCAGAAGTCCTAGATCTATTGGAGGAATTTCCAGATATTGTATCCGATAATGTGCCTGAGGGTTTACCCCCAGTAAGGAAGATCAGTCACCATATAGATTTGGTGCCAAGATCGAGCTTGCCAAATAAAGTTGCACATAGAATGACGCCTGTAGAAACTGAGGAGTTAAACAAGCAGGTCCAGGAGTTGCTGGAGAAGGGACTGATTCGGGAAAGTTTGAGTCCATGCGCAGTACCTGCAGTGCTAGCGCCAAAGAAATATGGAGAGTGGAGAATGTGTACGGATTCTCGAGCCATCAACAAGATCACAATAAAATACAGATTTCCATTGCCAAGAATGGATGACATAATGGACTGTTTGAGTGGAGCCAAGTACTTCACCAAGATTGACCTCAAGAGTGGTTACCATCAGATCCATGTCAGAGAAGGAGATGAGTGGAAGACAACCTTCAAGACCAGAGAGGGTCTGTATGAGTGGTTGGTCATGCCATTTGGGCTATCCAATGCACCAAGTACCTTCATGCGGCTGATGAATGAGGTACTGAAAGAATTTTTAGGCAAATTTGTCATTGTCTATTTAGATGATATATTAATATTTAGCAGAACCCTGGAAGAACACCTGATGCACATCAGAAGGGTTTTTGGGAAGTTGCGGGAGGATCAGTTATTAATTAATCTAAAAAAGTGTAATTTTGTAAAGAAGGAGTTAGTGTACCTGGGATTTGTTATCTCAGCAGAAGGTCTAAAAATGGACCCAAAAAAGGTGAGAGCTATCATCGAATGGCCTACTCCGAGAAGCACAACTGAGGTAAGATCATTTCATGGTCTGGCCAGTTTTTACAGGAAATTCATTAGGAATTTCAGCAGTATTTGTGCACCCCTTACAGAAACAATGAGAGGGGATAAGAAAGAATTCAAATGGACCTTAGGAGCAGATAAGAGTTTTGATATGTTGAAGAAGAAGGTCACAGAATAGCCTATTTTGGCACTTCCAAATTTTAATAAGGTATTTCAGGTGGATACTGATGCTAGTGGGAGTGCCATAGGAGCTGTTTTGAGTCAAGAAGGTAGGCCTGTTGCTTACTTTAGCGAGAAACTCAATGATGCCAGGAAAAAGTATTCAGTTTATGATCAAGAGTTTTATGCTATGGTTCAGGCTCTAAAGAAGTGGAGACATTATTTACTGCCAAAAGAGTTTGTCCTATATACTGATCATCAGGCCTTACAGTATATCAACAGTCAAACAAAACTGAATCAGAGGCACTTGAAGTGGGTTGAGTTTCTCCAAAGTTATACCTTTGTGCTGAAGCACAGAAGTGGGAAATCAAACAGAGTTGCGGATGCCTTAAGTAGAAGGCAAAATTTGCTGATTGAAATGACAGTGGAAGTAGTAGGATTTGAAGAACTGAAGGGTTTGTACCCTGAAGATCCGGATTTTGTAGAAGCCTGGAAGGCTTGCTTGGCACCTGTTACTGTGGACAGGACAAAGTGGTTGGATTTTCTAATCCAAGATGGAATGTTGTTTCGAAGAAGTCAATTATGCATTCCAAGGAGTTCCATGCGGGAAAACCTAGTCAAGGAGAAACACAACGGAGGACTGGCTGGACATTTTGGTCGGGATAAGACCATTGCCCTGGTGAGTGAGAACTACTATTGGCCGCAACTGCAGCAAGATGTGAAAAAGTTTGTGCAAAGTTGGAGAATATGCCAGATGGCAAAGGGCGGGAGGCAGAACACTAAGATTATATCAGCCGTTACACTGTACCCGAGAGGCCATGGGAGGACATCAGCATGGATTTCATCCTTGGATTGCCGAGAACACAGAGGGGAAATGACTTTGTATTTGTAGTGGTTGACAGATTTTCCAAGATGGCGCATTTTATTCCCTACCAAAAAACAAGTGACGCGGTTCACATTGCAGGGTTATTTTTCAAGGAAGTGGTACGACTTCACGGTCTACCAAAGAGCATTGTTTCTGATAGAGATACAAAGTTTGTTGGGTATTTCTAGAGAACCTTGTGGAAGAAGTTGAAGACAGATCTGAAATTCAGTTCTGCATACCACCCACAGACTGATGGACAGACAGAGGTGGTAAATAGAAGTCTGGGTAATTTATTGAGATGCTTGATAGCAGATAAACCCAAGGGATGGGATTTGGTTTTGCCGCAGGCGGAATTTGCATACAACAATTCTGTCAATAAGAGCACAAACAAATCTCCATTCCAAGTCATATATGGAAACAGCCCAAGAAATGTTTCTGAGCTGAGGAAATTGGATAAAGGGGAAAAGTGCAGTACCGAGGCAGTGGAATTTGCGAAACATATGAAAAGTTTGCATGAAGAAGTAAAGAAACAAATTATAAAAATGAATACTCAATATAAGACAAGAGCAGACCAGAAGCGGCGGTTCAAAGAGTTCGAAGTAGGAGATGAAGTCATGGTCCATCTCAAGAAAGAAAGATTTCCTGTCAAAACCTATAACAAGCTGAAGATGAAGAAGTTTGGGCCATGCAGAATAATGGAAAAACGGGATTCAAGAAATGCATATGAAGTGGAATTGCCAAGTTGGCTTGACATTTCACCTATTTTTAACATTTCAGATTTAGTGGAATACCATGAGGGAGAGAGTACAGAGGCACCAAGTACAGAGTTATGGCAAATTCCAGCATCTACTCCAACCACAGACGAGGTCGAGGAAATATTAGACGCTCGTGAAGGCAGAAGCACCAGGAACAAACAATATTCTGAATATTTGATAAAGTGGAAGGGCAGACCTGTAGAAGATGCAACTTGGTTGTCAAAAACAGAGGTTGACCGCCTGGGTCTTCCCCTAACAGAACAGAAGTGAGGATCACTTCTCAATTTACCCTGGGTGTCTGATGCAGGAGCATCCGACGACAACAGGGCAATCTTGCATCAACCAAATTTTTCTAAGTATTTTGTTTTATTTCTTTTCTTTACAAAGGTAGAAGTTTGTCGCAATATCGCGACATCAAAAAGAAACCAAGGCAAAGGCGAGAGTTTGTCGCGATATCGCGACGTCGTGATATCGCGACGTCGCGATATCGCGACATCAAAGAAGAAGCCAGAGCAAGGGCAAGGTTTTGTCGCGATATCGCGACATCAAAGAAGAAGTCAGAGCAAAGGCAGGGGTTCATCGCGATATTGTGACAACAAAGAAGAAGTCAGAGCAAAGGCAAGGGTTTGTCACGATATCACGACATCAAATAAGAAACCGAGACAAACAAAAGAAACCATGGCGCAAAGGCGGAATGGTCGCGATATCGCGACGTCGCGACCTCGCGATATCGCGACATAAAACAAAACAAAGGGCTCGAAGGCGGAATGGTCGCGATATCGCGACATGTCGCGATATCGCGGCCAAAAGAAAGCAAATAAGAAATGAACACGCGGATGGCCACGCACATGAAAAAAGAGGCAACAGTCACAGATGAACATTCTGACAAAGCGACAGTTGCAGGTCATGGGCAATATGGATGAGACAACAGTTCAGAAGAACAGTCTGACAAAATGGCGGTTGCAGGTCAAGGGTCTCTTTAATGCATGCTTTCATAGCGGATCGGGGCAGTTGCCCATTTATGGAAAGAAAATTGAAAACTCGGCCGAGGAAGCGAACTTTTAGATTTTGTTTAATGTATTCTTTCAGGTGGGGCATTAATGGCCTAGAGGGTCGAGACCTCGATAAAAACTCAAAAATTGTAAGGGAAGGGGATGGTGAGTTAGAGATTGAGAGGGGGAAGAATTATGCCGGTGGACGGTATTGTAACACTGTTGTAAGAAAATTACAGAGAAATAATATCAAGTTTGACTGTGTGAATCTCGGCTCGCCATCACTATTCTCCTTCTTACCTTGTTCTCATGACAAATATTTCTTTGTTGAATTATTGAAAAAAATTGGTTTCTCCTTAGACCTATGGTGCCTCCTCCTTTTGGGATCCCATAAAAATTTACCAAGTAGTCTCTTATTTCCCAACACATGCTTGAAAATTACAAGAATTATCCCCTAGTGAAGAGGATCCTAAAATTTTCCATGTTGAACATCCTCTACCATATTTTCTACTGATTTTAAAGGAATGTGGGTATATTCATGTTTCATCCTCTTCATAAGTAGTTTAAAAACATGAAATAAAAGTTTCTAACTATTGAAAGCTTCATGTCAATGTTAGATTTTGAGGATATATGTAATGGGAGAGATCTAACACAGGTCCTAATAAGATGCAAAAAATATGAAAGAAAGTAATTCTGCAATATGACTAAAATATACTATAAATAGAAATGATGAAAATACAATGCAGTATGGAGGTAATGGTCACTCCATTAATACAAGCTAAAGAGCTACATTGTACTCCATACAAGAGTTCTACTACTATCTACTACTCTCTACTACAATGCACTTGATATGTACTTGATATGTGATCTATCACTATGAGGCCCTTTATATAGGAAGAGAGATTCCTTGGCCAACACTCTACCTAGTTGTACAAGTGGACACCTTGCACATTACAACTTGCACATTGACACTTGTGCATTTATTACATTGCTTGAAGTAACTAGCTAACTTCCCCCTAAAGTAATCTCCTACTCTAACTATGTACCAAAGGTGGTACATTTACATGACCCAAATGATGTAATATACTCTAACTCTAACACCCCCTTGTATTACATTATTTGGGTATTGAATATTTCAATCTTCAATATGGATCTTCTTCTTGGTCTTGGAGTTTGTATTCTTCTTCTCTATTCTTTGTAACCTGTTCAAGCAAGTCTTCATAACCTATTGTTCTTGTTGAAAGAGCTTTCACTTCATAATCATCTGTAGATTCTTCTAGTTCTTCAATTTCTTCTATCCTTTGAGCTAGGTGTCCTTTCTGATTCTCTTTTCGATACTCCAATTGGGGATAATTGGTTGGATGTTGAACTTGCTATTGATTTTGATATTGTCATGGTTGAAATTTGTTTCCATTGTTCATCTAATTTCCTTGATTCTTGTTTTTGGGATTGAATCTATAGTAGTTAGTGCTATGACCTTTTCTTTTGCATATCTGACAATACATGTTATACCATGGTCTTCGTCCTCTTGATGATGAAGCAATATTTCCCTGTGGATTATCTTTTGATGCCAATGCAGTGTTAGTCATTTCATATTTAATTGTATTCTCCACCTCATACTCTTGAAGAATATTGATTAGGTCATCAAAAGAAGTATCTTTACTTAGGACTTGTAAAGATGTAACCAAATATTTGTAGCTATCTGGAAGTGCTCTCATGGTTACTTGAGTAAGAATTTCATATTTAATCTCTTCTCCTAAGGTTAATAATTTCCCTTTAATATCTACTACTTTCCTTAGGAATAGTTCTATGCTCTCACCACTGTTCATTTTTAGAGAATGTAGTTGAGTTTGAAGATGAAGGATAGTGGCTTTATTTTTCCCTTTGAATATCTTCTCTAAGATTTTCCATGCTTCTGTAGATGTCTTTGCTGAACTAATATAAGGTTGTATTTCATCAGTGATAGCAAAGGTTATTATCATTAGGGATTTTGCATCATTTTCTTCAAACTTTTGAATCTCAGTATCACCTGTGCTTGGTCTTTTTGTTGTTCCTTGAGCTATCTCCCAAAGTTTTTCATATACTAAGATTGCTTTTACCTTATTTTTCTAGGAAAAATAGTTTGGACCTTTAAGTAATTGGGATTCTACAAGAAAGAATTTGTTTGATGCCATGATGATCCTTGTGGTCCCCTTTTAATCCCTTAGTATTGATTTGATGATACCTTGGTAGAATTTTAGGTTTTGTAGAAACCTTATGACTCCCAAATGGATTGAGTACTTGATAAATTTTGAATGAATGCTATTATTATCAAGTTTTGTAGAATGCCTTATGTCTCCCTAGTGATTTTGGATATGCTAAATGATAGATAAAGTGCTTTTGAGAATAGTAGTTCAATTTTAGGTTGATTTTGTAAAGTTTTGTAAATAGCAAAAATCAACTTTTATTACACCTTATTACTCCTATTGAACTTAAGCACTTTCTAATTTGATGAGGTTCTAATGGTTGGATTTCTTTTATCCCTTTAATGTAGTTTTGAGACAAGTATACCAATTAGTTTCCAACTCTTGATAATATTTAATGACCCTCCTTTTATAGCTTTTGATATTTGATATTTAATGTTTCTAAATTCCAATATCCTACTTTGGTGTAGTATTCCTTATAACTCCCTAATTTGGAATATTAGAAAACAATAATATTTGCAATAATGGAATTTTAATTTTCCAGGTAGAAATCCTTATTTCTCCTAAGTTTAATTTGCAAATATTAAGCTATAATTCTCCTTTAATTTTGCTTTCAAATAT
Source organism: Wollemia nobilis (assembly GCA_028583015.1). Classification (NCBI taxonomy): domain Eukaryota; kingdom Viridiplantae; phylum Streptophyta; class Pinopsida; order Araucariales; family Araucariaceae; genus Wollemia; species Wollemia nobilis. Next base: position 2,640,020 of record JAQPPZ010009575.1, read on the forward strand.
GGTTGATTTCCCTATAGTTTCAACCTTATATTATACCCTTATAACTCCTATTAATGAAAGCAAATTAGAATAAGGTAAATTCTTACCTTTATGATGCTCCAAACCTCTACGTATTTGGCACTGAATTCTAGACATAAATGACAACACCCTCTAGTGTTCCTTTTGATCGTTATCTCCAATATATGGGTGTAGGCTTTAATGTTTCTCTTGAACTCGGATGACGACTGGTTTTTTATTCCTTTGACTGCAATATTTGGATAGTGGATACCTCACATATGATCACTTTGACTAAGAGCTTTAAATGCTCTCTTTTCATTGCTATTGAATGTTGCTATGAATGTTGATGCTGCTACATAAATCTACCATGAACTCAGCTACAAACACTGCTACAAATTTGGCTTTGAATGCTACTATAAATTTAGCTATGAATTGTTGTTGCTCCTTGGTCTTTGGTACCTCAAATAAGAGTTGAATCTTGAAGTGAGTGACAAGTGTCATGGTAGTTTCACTTTAACACCTAGGAGAGAACCTTGTTGACGCTTGGACTCTTCTACAGAATGAGCATTATAGATTTGTGTGAATGCTCATATTCCTCCTCTTATGTAATGGCTTCTTGGCCTTTCCTTCAAGCATGCAAAGGGTGAGCACTCATGTGAGAAACGTTAGGGTTTCCTTCAATGTGACAAGTGTCACCTTCCCTCTTTGCATGTACCTTTTCTTCTCAACATCTTTCAATGTAAACTTACAAGGTTCTTTTATCAACATATTGTGGCCAGCTCCTCCTTTGTTGTATGCTTTCGATGGTGCTTGATTCAAACTATTTCTAGTTGTAGTAGTGAGCAATGCTTCGATGGCTTTGAGATAGGATTGTGAGCAACTCCTTTGGTAGCTATGGGTAGTGCTTTGGTGGAGTTTTTGAGGTACTCCAATGGTGCCCTTGAGTGCTCCTTGTGGACGTACGTCTAGATGGTATAGCCTTCTTTTCTTATGCTTTGTTTCTTCCTTATTTCAACCTGCCTTTGTAGATAATATTTCTCCTTATGTTATGCTTGCAGGTAGCTTGATACGGTTGTTCAAAACCATGGAGGATATGAGCCCTTTGAGAGGCTCTTCTACCTTGCTTGGAGAATGCTCTTTACATGGCCACTTTGAGCTGATTTCCTTTGTGAAGAATGTGCCTTTGTGGCACTTAAAATCTATCCTTCTTCCTATGTAGGATAGATTGGTATGGTGCAAGATAATGTAAATAAACTTGTAAATAGAATACCTTCTTTTTGCACCTCCTTTTGCACTCTATTCTATTGGTTTTAATGGTGGCTTTCTTGTAGGCAAGGGCTGATTTGACATTGTCTCCTTTGCTAGACAACTCTCTCCTTTGCTTGGTTACTTTGGTAATAAACCCAAGCTAATAACCATGTAGATAGAAGCTTTTTGTAGAAGTAATTTTTGCACTAATTTTTTTCTTGTAAATAGCCTTTAGTGCACTTTGAATCTAAGACTCACCAAGTCTCGATTTGAAGCTTCTTTTGCTGATTTGATGGTGGCTTTCTTCTCCACTCCTTGGAGGAATCTGATCTGATTTTTGGTGGCTTCTTTGGGCCATGAAATGCTGTAGGTTCTGTGCACCAAATAGTGTCTCTAGACACTTTGATAATCTACTGGTTTTTGTGTCCTTGATCTTTAACAATCAACAAACACAAACTAATCCTTTTGAGAGTAACTAGTTAAAGATCAACTAGTATAGTGCTAATGGATTAATAATGCACTTTAATGGTAACAATAATCTCTCCTTATTGCTCCAATAAACTCTCAAAATAATTTTTAAATGCACTTAATAATATTCTGCAACTTTTCAAGAGTAATCTGTAATGAACCCTTAATGAGTATTCTACAATTTTTCACTACAATCAATATTGTAGGATGTAGTCTTCTTGCTTTCTAAATAGATAATAGGTAGATGATAATTTTATTTCTTTCAAAAATATCTAACTCCTATTAAATGTGCAAATATATCTTAAAATGAATTCTCCTTTTTGCACTTTCTTGAAGACTATAATATGGGTTCTTCTTCTTGCAACTTTTAATCCAAATATGGTGCTTAATAGAATTTGATAATGAACCCTAATTTGAAGTTCAACTAATTGCACCCTAGTTGCTTACCTTTAATGGCTTCTGCAGTAGATGTAGATCTTGGTATTTTGATTCACCAAGTTGCTGCCTTGTAGTGGATGAATTTGTAGCTTCTTGTTGGCTGTCTAGAATAGCTTCCTGCTTCACCAAACTGTGGTCTTGAACTTTCTATCTTGAGCCTAGAGTTTGGTGGCTTGATCCTTCCAGTGATCTTCTATTTTCTATTATAGATTCAGAGAACTCTTTTCTCTGAACTATGCCTTCTTGTTGTGAGAGGTAATCTCCAAATCTCTTAGATTTGGTAGGCTTCTTCTATCTGAATCCTCCTTCAATCTTCTTGTTGAATTCTATCTTCAAACAGGATCTTCTTCTTCTCAAGATTCTGAATATCTTGAGGTCTTCACTAGATTCTTCTTCTAGGATTTGGCACTCCTTGCCAAATTCTTCTTCTCTTGGGCTTGTTGTCGGATGGCGATAATTATCCCAAGTCCTTCACTATCAAGAGCTTTCTCCTTGGTAGTGGATTTCTCCAATGAGTTCTCCTAGGAACTCTTTTGATGATGCTTCTACGAGCTCTACAACAAGGCTCTCCAAGCCTTCTTCTTTTTCCTCCTTGAGACCTCTCCAAGGTCTTCTATCTTGCAGCTTCTCTGGTCTTCCAACTGAGACATTTTCTTCAACCTTCTACTTCTGGAAGTGTTGGTGATGAGATCTTCTTCTAGGATCTCTAAAATCTATTGCTTCTTTGATCAAGAATAGGGCTCTGTTAGTCCCTTTCTATCTCTTCCAAGATTGGAAGTTTTTCCAATGAGATCTACTTTGGATCTCTTCAACTTCTTCTAAAAGAAGTCTTTAATCAGTAAAGGAGATCACCAATATCCTATTTCATGGACTCTTCTCTAGAGTCTTCTTAAAGAACTCTTCTTTGAAGTATTTCTTCTAAATCAAGAATTTTTCTCTAAAATCATCTTCTGAATCAAGAATTCTTCTCTAAAGTCTTCTTCAAAATTAAGGCTTATGTGGCCTTTTCTACTTATGCACTCTATAGGTATTGATCTTGAATGGAGATCACCAATCTCCTATCTCCTCCTTGACTCATCTTCTAGAGTCTCTTCTTCCTTGAGTCTGCTATAAGGCTATTGTTGCCTTCTCTTTACTTCTACAATCTATAGGATTTGTAGCTCTTGTAATGGGACCATTTTTTTAAGGTCTTTGAAATATTTAGTCTTCTCCTTGTTGTTGCAAGTGCTAGAATGATTCTAAGAAGATATTCTTCCTAGCTCTCTTGTAGGAAGCTTCCCAACCTTTTTCCTGAATCTCCTTTTCCTGCAACAAGTTGTTAGAAACTGGAATGAAAGAATTTATAATTCTGAACCAAGGCTTCTATGGCCTTTCTTCTAGATCAAGGCTTCTATGGCCTTTCTTCTGGATCAAGGTTTCTATGGTCTTTTTTTTGTTTTTTTTTTTTTTAACCTTTTTTGGGGGGGAATCTTTTCCCTTTCACCAAGACTCTACTCCTAGAGTCTCTTCCACAATGTCTATTTTTTTACAATAAAGAACTTTAGATAATAGTTAGCATGAAAAGATCTAGATCTCTTGAGATCAATAGTCTTCACTAGTTGATCCATCAAACTAGTGGAATGAATGTTGAGTCCTAGTCTTCACGAGTTTTCCTACAACTCTGTGGAAAGACTCTAGCCAAATGTAATCTCAAAATTTTTATAACTGAGATTTATTTCAATCCTCACTTGTGACTCTCCCTATTCCTATCTCGATCCACCATGGCTTTGATACCATTATTAGCTTTTGAGGATATATGTAGTGGGAGAGATCTAACACAGGTCCTAATAAGATGCAAAAAATATGAAAGAAAGTAATTCTACAATATGACTAAAATATACTATAAATAGAAATGATAAAAATACAATGCAGTATGGAGGTAATGGTCACTCCATTAATACAAGCTAAAGAGCTACATTGTACTCCATACAGGAGTTCTACTACTATCTACTACTCTCTACTACAATGCACTTGATATGTCTGATATATGATCTATCACTATGAGGCCCTTTATATAGGAAGATAGATTCCTTGGCCAACACTCTACCTAGTTGTACAAGTGGACACCTTGCACATTACAACTTGCACATTGACACTTGTGCATTTATTACATTGCTTGAAGTAACTAGCTAACTTCCCCCTAAAGTAATCTCCTACTCTAACTATGTACCAAAGGTGGTACATTTACATGACCCAAATGATGTAATATGCTCTAACTCTAATATTCAAATGTTATGTGGTTTATAATAGATAGAACCACCCATATCTGGGGCTTAGGAAGTGATTTATAATCTAGCCAATTCTCCTTCCTCCTTGATCACTCATCCTTGGAGAAACATCTCTGCATCTCTTCAATCAACAATTGTTTTTCTCTCCTTATACTCCCCCTCTACTACAAATACTGAGGCTTCCATAATCAAGGTCATACTGATGGTGAAATCACACTAATTGTTTTTATATTCTCCACATACCATGAATGGGTAATTTATATTTATAATTCTAAGTCATACCCATCAATTTTGGTCAAGAACTGTATGAAAACTCCTCTCTCTAGAATTTTCTAAACCTCCTGGTCCACATTTAGAAGCAAAGGCTCTACTCTTAGATTATAAACCCCATTAACAAGCCTCTATGTTGAAGACCTATCCCTTATTCCCAAACTATTTTACTTTCCTCCATATCCTAGGGATTAAGAAGAGTTAGGGAAGATGAAGACAAGAAATTATCATGAACATTCATCATTGTTTTAGATATTGTCTCACCATCTTGCATGTAATCCACTTGGAGGTGAGTCATGGTGTCACAAAATCCTATCCAAATAATATCAATCCATTAGATCTCAAGACTTGGGTGTACTACCTAAGTCAAATATACCCCAAAAATACATTCAACAACTAACCTCTGTCTCACACAAAAATGATTAAAAATAAAAATAATATAAACAAGAAAAGTCAAGGAAGAGTACTAGACAAGATAGCATACCATATTTTAAAACCTTCCCTTATCACTTTTAGTTCCTAGATTATCACCATAATTTTTCTAAAGACTCCTATGTGCCTAAAGATCTTACTTATCTTCCTTTGAGAAAAATAGTGCATTCAAGAAATTATGATTCTTGATTTCTTGGCCATGAAGATCATAATATTTTGTAGGCTCACACATCTATCCCACTTGTAGCATACACTCTTCTTGTGCATGCACATACCCATATTATCCTAGTGCCACCTCTACAATTTGCTACTCTATAGTTATCCTTTCATCTCTCCTTGAGTTTAGTTGATATATTATCTAGGAATATGGGATTTTCAAGTTAGTTCTCAATTATATTTCTCGTTATTAATGATTGAAAGGATTTATTGGGGGAATTCTCTTTACCATACAATGAATACCTCATGCAATACCTCTATATTTTCCATACAATATTTCCCATAATTCCTTTCCCTAAAAATATGAGCAAACTTCATCGAATCCAAAAGTCTTAGATTCTACTGAGCTTCTTCAATCATCATAGCTATGTTCCACCTAACTTACATATTATTCTTCATTATTTTGATAATATTTAAGGAATCCCCATTAATGATCACTTTATTAACCTGAATATTGATCAACACATTCATTGACCATACATTCTCTTCATTCTATGGAAAATCTAGGTATTCTTCTAAAAATAAATATGAACAAAGCATATAATAGGAAATTGTTGGAATTTTCTACATGATATTATTAGGAATATATATTATTTTAGCACTACATAATATTATATTTCAATCAATGGATCCCTTATTAATACTTGAATCATTCCATGCACTATGCTAGGGTACCCACTATCTCTCTATATTTTTTGTATTCTTGTCTTGTAACAAACCACCTTGGAAGAAATTTATTAATATGCTATTTGTATTATAATAGTTGGTTTGTAATACTTGATGTATTTGCATTATATTTCTATCAAAAGAAAATGATGCTGCATGCATAGATTGATTGCAGGAACATGTATTCTCTTAAGTGGAATACTGGCCACTAGAGATGAAAAAGGGAAATGATGACAAAGACAACTCATCAGGTAAAGCTCTTATCTCAACCATCACTAGTTACCTCCTTGAGGGCAGTGTACTTGAGTCTAACTCTGAAAAGTCCTGCCCAATCAAAGGAAAAATGGTGATGGGAGATATTGAGCACATTCATAGAGTGCTTGTATGCCATTTATGTGAAATATAATTGGTTGCATAATTAATTTGCATAAAGGAAATCTACCTTGGAAATGCATATTTATTGATGATTGACATTTTAATATTTTGAAATATATATTTTATGCATATAATTTGAGCATTCTCTAGAGTAGAGATTAATTCATTTGAGCATAATTATTTAATTTGATTGACCCCATTTTTGAAAAGAATTGGGTGGTTTGTCTTTTATGAACCTGTCCAAATTTTATTGGACCAAAATATGAAAAGACTATTTTATAAATTAAATATTACATCTCTCCTACACATGGCAACTTTGGGATGGATGTACTAAAGGATGAGACTCTTCTCTTATCTTTAATAGTTTCAAATACGAGCTCCCATGCTCTCAATAGTATTAGTGCTCTTAGGTTGGGGGATACAGGACATGTAACCAGTCTATACCTTATCTCTAGGGAATCCCTTCTTGTACTAAAATATTATATCTTGAAGAAACTTGCATGTGAAGGGAAAATAAATAAAAGTAATAAATTAATGTAGATGATCTTCCTGTGGGAAAAATAAAGTGTTATAAATAGCCATGAGGGTTAAGAAAAATAGGGGGTATGCTATTTCTTGTGAATATTAGAGGAAGGCTAGTATGAGAGTAGAAGAAAGGTCTTCAGGCTCATTGATTTTGGGGATTTGTGGAGGTTCCACGTGCGAGAGTTTTCTCTTAATGTTGTACTCCATATGCTCCATGTTCTTTGTTGTAAAGATGAAATATTTGGATTGTTGTATTCCACTTTATTTATTGTTGGATTGGAATTTTTAGTCAAAATGTCTTTTAAATTAAGTTAGAAAATCAATTCTTTTTCCTTCCCAAATGCTTATATTGGTCTACCAATGATTCAATGGTATTCTTAAAATACTTGATAATAAAATTCATACAATAGAAAATTGTATTAGTGGAATACACCTATTGACTTCTAGGCTCTCATGACTTGTTGACACCATAGGAAATCGAAGAATGTTTTGACATATTATTAGAGAATATTTGTAAGGTATCCACCTGAGTCAATAAATATTGTTTTCATCGACCTCCAAAAAAATATCATTTCTATCGTGGCTATGTCTAGAGCATTCAAATCTTCTCAATAATCGAACATCTTCAGTTCCCAGGTGGATAAAAGTTATGAAAACACTTTTTGTACTTAGATTAAATGGTTTTAGTCCAAAAATCAATGTGTTTTCGAAATGGACGAATAGGGTCCTTTCTTGTAGATGATATAGAACCAACCTGAGCATCCAGGTGCCATTAGAAGCTATATTTTAGTGTGAGTTTAGACTGGGTATTGGAATAGGCAATAGATAGTCTTGCCTAGCCACATGTCCAAATGAGGAAGGATTAGGAGTAAATTCCCTTGATTCTGAACATGTCCTATCAATGAAATTCTAGAATAGTCATGGGAATATCGGATACCTAAGTGAACTATTATCATTCACCAAAGGTAGTTTGAATTCCTTATACACTAATCACCAATTATGTTCTCTAAGCTATGAGAACATTCACTATCATGACCCTCCCTAGCTGACTTTATGGCACAAAGAAAACAATGTATTAACCTATGATGTGGTGATACCTAGTTTGAACAATTGAACCAACTATATGATGTTTAGTTGATTTATAAGGGCGTGTTATCGCTAACATATTGCCAAGTGTGTAGGATCAGGTACACTCGTAGGTGGAGTAGGTAGAATCACCCACCAGAAATGAGGGTACCTAAGATCAGGGGAAATGATGATTAAGGTACTCGAAGGTAACATGGATAGATACCTTCATATAGGCATGCATTGTCGAAAGGGATAATCATCGATGACTGATCACCTTGAGCTTTAGTTGATAGCCTAGTAGCTATCATAAAATATTTGGCTAAGATAGGTGATTGGGTTGATGGAAATATTCCCTCTTTGTTGTTTTATAAATTTATTTGCTCTCTACTGCATCATGGCTTGGGTAGCTTAATGTTGGGATTTCTATAGGAGAACAACTACAAAATGTATGTGGATGCATAAAGTAAACTGTCATGTTGAAGTGAAAGTAGAGTATCATTCTTATGAAGAAAAGAAAATTAAATTTATATGCTAAATAAAGATTTCCTTTAAATTAATTAATGAGGTTTTAATTAAATAATGTTTGACTCATTTGAGCTCATTAGTAAACTTCATTGCAATTAATAAATGAGATTTCATTTAAATTAATTAAAAGTGTTCATTTTAATGATAATGGAAAATTCATTAAAAGACTTTAATTAATTGAAATAAATGAAAGAAAATCCATTTAAGAAATAGATATCTTTTATTTTATTTAAAAAGCAATTATGAAATTGTTTAAATAAAAGAAATATATTTTAATGGTGATAAATATCATGTAAATGATATTTTATTTAAAAAGTACCATTCTTCATTTTAAAAACGTAAATATCCCTTTCCCCTATATAGTGTAACCTATGAAAATAATCTAGGGGGCTACTAATTTCCAAATATGGAAATTATGGGAAAAGGAACTCCTTGCCACCAGAGGATAAGGGATGAAGCATTGAAGGAAGGGGGCTCGAGGTTGGGCTCAAGGTTCGAGAAGGATGGCGGATGGGCCACCTAGAGCAAGGAAGCACGTAAGGTGCAAGGAAGGAAAAAGGAAAGAAGGAAGGGAGAGTACGGAGGGAGAGGACGAAGGGAGGATAGAGGAGACGTAGACCAGGGACTAGGGAAAAGAGAAGAATGCACCACAAGCAAGGAGGAGAGGCAGCCAAGACACCACCATATTTCCATATCTACAGAAGTATTAAGGTTGGAGTGTTTTAAACTTTAAATCCATTTTTACTTGCATTGGTATGGTGATGCTATAAAACCTAGTTATGCTCCCCTAGTTATATTTCCCTGTAGCATGAAAATCCATGGGAAAATATTGGAAACCACCTACGTCTAAGTTTAGAGAGCATTGTGCATTAGAGAGCCACTTGTTTACTTGTTAGAGACTGTGTTTAGATGAAGAACTTTTAAAAATAAGATATAAGCTGTAGAGCAATTGTATTAGAGAGAAGCATAGATACCGTGTAAAGAATTTGAAGAGAGCTAGGAATTAGATTAAGTACATTTGATGGTCACTATGTGTTTAAATGGTGAGCGTTGTGCATATTTGAAGGCCACTATATGTCGAAGAGAGCATTGTGAGTGTTCGAGGGCACTACGTGTCCAAGAGCATTGTGGGAGTTCGAGAGCATTATGTATTTAAGAGCATCGTGTTCCAAGAGTGGGAACCCTATTTTAGAGACATCTATTGCAATGGGAGAACCACTCATACTCCAAGAAAGAGCATTGCATTTGGGAGTGCCACCTATAGGAAAATCACATATGTTTAGAGAAAGGGTTGGGTTTAGAAAATGCTACTGGTAGCATAAGACCATCTGCCTTTGTGGGAACTCTATTGCGATAGAAGTAAAAGCATAGTGCCTAGTTCTATTTTGTTTGGATGCTAGGTTTTGTAGAGGTTGTTCAACATCCACCATGGAAGGCATTGGCCTCTGGTTGTAGACCTTGACTTAGAAAGGTGCTGTGTAATTTAATTAAACTGGAACCTTTGATTTATATGAAATATATTGAAGGATTTTAATTAAAAGGAACCTTTGATTTATATGAAATATATTGAAGGATTTTAATTAAAAAGGAACCTTTGATTTATATGAAATATATTGAAGGATTTTAATTAAAAGGAACCTTTGATTTATATGAAATATATTGAAGGATTTTAATTAGAAAGGAACCTTTGATTTATATGAAATATATTGAAGGATTTTAATTAGAAAGGAACCTTTGATTTATATGAAATATATTGAAGGATTTTAATTAGAAAGGAACCTTTGATTTATATGAAATATATTGAAGGATTTTAATTAGAAAGGAACCTTTGATTTATATGAAATATATTGAAGGATTTTAATTAAAAGGAAACCTTTGATTAATGTTGATTATCTTAGGATATTTTAATTAAAAAGGATGTAGATTTATTCTTTGAATTGAAGTTATGGGGCTTTGATTTAGGGAATGAATGAATGATTATTTTAGATATTAAAGGTATGGGACTTTAATTCTTTAAAATAGTAATTGATTTGATTGAAATTGTGAATTAAAAAGGATGTAGATTTATTCTTTGAATTGAAGTTATGGGGCTTTGATTTAGGGAATGAAAAAGAAAGGGATTGTTTTAGAGGTTAAAGGTATGGGACTTTAATGCTTTAAGACATGAATGAATTTGATTAAAGTTAGACCTTGATCTAAGTAGTACATGTTGGATGACTCTCTAAGGGAACTTGAGAGGTGAAGATAAAAGTAAAGGATCTTTTATAATATCCATTATGCATTAGATGGTTGGAAACTTAATTGAATTTTGTATAGTTGCAATTTGGTAAAGTAAATGAATAGATGCATTTAAAGGTATGCCTATCCTGAACCATGAGTACCCTGATCCCCTACTACCCTCAAAGAACCAATGGGAAGCAAGGAGAAGCAAGGAGTTCAATGGAAATAAAGTATAGGTAATTGTATCTTATGTTGATTTACTTATGCTCAAATAGACTAGAATTGTGGGGAGATATCCCCAATGCAGTTAATGTAATATTATTTAAAGTAAGAAGGATTTACCATGCAATATTTAATGTGATAACTATTTATTGGTTTAGAGAAGGTACTTTTACTTTATTTTTGTATTTGGTTATACTATGTAGCTGATTCTCTTTTAGTGTTAATCATTCTTTATTTTTTGGATGCTTAGCGATTACTCTTTGTTGTTTTAGTTTCTAGTTTCATTCTTGTTTGGTTGCTTGATATTAGAAATCTAAGAGTAGAGTTCTAGGGTGAACTCAGAGGTGACCTAAGGGAATTAAGAACCCCTTAGGGTGAACATAGGTGACCTAAGGGAATTGAGAACCCCTTAGGGTGAACATAGGAGACCTAAGGGAATTGAGACCCCTTAGGGAGATAAAGGACTAAGTTGTGGAGAGACTACATCTGAGTTAAGATAGCTCATCATGGAGATGAGATAGATAGCTTAACTCACAATACTCATAGCATACCTACACATAATGATTTGTGTATGGTATGGAGATGCGTGTATACCTTCGATGGACTGAGGGTGATAAGTCTAGCTCATCAAGAGTGATGGGATAGATGGGCTTATTTGTAGTAACACATGGTACGCCTACACAGATGGGCTTGTGTTAGGGCACCTCATGAGATGTAGCTTTCAAGAAAACTTAGGGGATCGAAACTTTAGGTAAATACTAGTTGGGTTAGGGGTTCATGAAGGGTTCATGTATCCCTCTCCTTAGTAAAAAAAACTTTTTCTATTTTTGTATTTTCTATTTGTGTGTTTTTGGGTCATTACATTTGGTATCAGAGCTCTAGGTATGAGGGTATAGAGCTTCTATGTGTGCTAAAGGGAATTAGATGTATCCAATGAAGGCTTGCTTAAGGAAAGGGCTAAAGTTGGGATGATCTAGAATACCCTATTTGCTAGAATCTGATGGGCATAAACCCCAAGGTAGAGTGGATGTTAGGATACCTTAGTATGGGCTTCGATATCAATGACACATCCTAGCCTAGGATATTACCCTAGTTAGGTTGTTAATGCATATAGCAAGAGAACTCTATATTATGGCTTGAATTAGAGATACAACTTAAGATGAAACTATAATCTAATATTCTTTCTTGGATGGAATCAGGTTAAGATGCCACCTAAGACCAGAAGAGGGAGGCCTACACCTAGAAAAACTTGAAAAAGTAATGTCGAAGAAGAAAACTAGGATGGGGAACCAACAAGCCCCAATAGGGAGGTAGAAGACCTCACCACTATGGTCATTGCTATGCAGGATCAGATAAGACAATTGCTAGAAATAGCTACGAATCAGAATTCACAAGTTCAAGGCTCAGAGATTGGTCTAGATAGTGGACTAACTATAGAACAAGTGCAAGCTAGAGCCTTAGCAGAAAAGGAAATAGCTAGGGACATGAAAAACATTAGTATCTCCAAGTTTTATGGAGAGGGCGATGGGGATGCAATGGAAGCATGGCTGAGAGAAGCAGAGGTTCACTTTATAGTAAAAGGCTACTCATCAAGAACCCAAACACTTTGGGCTATGATTAACCTAGAAGGGGTTGCTCTAGAATGGTGGGAAACCCACTATGAGGAAACTAATATTGAACCTATTGACACCCCATGGGAAGAATTTATAAACATATTTAAGAAGAGATTCCTAATAGAGCATTTCTATACCTTAAATTTTGAAGAATTTGCTAGTCTGAGACAAGGAACCAACATAGTAGAGGTGTACTATAAGAAGTTGGTAAGACTATTCAAATATGTACCTATTTATAATGAGAAAATATGGGTTCACAAGTTCACTCTTGGATTAGAATCTAGGTTAAAGCATGATGTAGACATGCAGGAGCCTAAATCACTACAAAAGGCATATGACCTAGCAAAGAAAGTAGAGTCACACTTATATTATAAATATGACACTCTACCTGAGCAAGCTCGATAGGAGCTAAAGAAGAGGAATAGTAATGGGTTTGTAAAATGGGAGGCTGATCAAGAGAGAAAAGCTAAGAACCCCCAAAATCTTGAGAAGAAACCTTATGGAAATCAGAAGAAGTTCAAGAAGAACTTTTGTAAGAAGGATAACAAACCCAATAACATGAAACCTCAACCACAGAAGTTGCAAGCTCCAACTCCAGTAGTTAAGAGTGGGAATGAGAAACCTAAAAAATAGCAAGGACCCAAGGAAGGGTGCTACAATTATCGAGGACCTCATTACTATAATCAATGTCCATATCGAGCAGGGACTAGCACAGCTAATGCAAAAGGGAAGGAACTGGAACATCGGATCTATGCCACAATCGAGAAGCAGAAGCTAGAGGGACAAGCCACCCCATTACTTGTGAAAGGTAAGGTTTTCAATAAGCAAGTAAATATTTTGATAGATAGTGGGGCCACTGATAGTTTTATTTCATCTAGTCTAGCAAGGACTATGTTGGAAAGGCCTAGATATTTGGCTCAAGGGTGGAAGGTTGAGTATGGTTCTGGGTAGACCTACTCGGTGAACCAGTGTTATCCTATGGCAGAGATCACTCTATCTAATGGGACTACGGAATGTTGTTTATATGTAGCTCCCCTACACGCCTTTGATGTGGTCCTAGGGATGGATTGGCTATAGGCTCATAAAGCCTTAGTCAATTTTCAAGACCGATGGATTGAGTATTCAGAAGAAGGTGGAAAGAGACTAAGAATTCATAGCAAACAAGGGGTGTTTGAACCTCAGATGTTGTCCGCTATGCAATTGAAAAAGGCCCTAAAGAGAGGAGGAATAGTGTATGTGGTAAAACTTAATGAAGTGGAAGACTATGAGAAAGGAGAAATACTAAGACAACATCCAATTTTATAGGATTTTTAGGATGTATTTCCAGAGGACCTACCTGGGCTACCTCCTGTATGGGAATTTGACTTCACAATTGAACTTATGATGGGAGTCAAACCTATTCATAGATCCCCATATAGGATGAATCCTATTGAAATGCAAGAACTAAAGGTTCAATTGCAAGGATTATTGGAGAAGGGTTTGATAAAACCAAGTGTGTCACCATGGGGTGCACCAATTTTGTTCGTGAAAAATAAGGATGGTTCGCTAAGATTGTGTATTGATTACAAGATGCTAAATAAGGCTACAATCAAGAATCGGTATCCTTTACCTAGGATTGAAGATTTATTTGATCAACTAAAGGATGCCAAGGTGTTTACTAAGATCGATCTGAGGTCAGGGTATCACCAATTAAGGATTCATGAGGAAGACACTCACAAGATGACATTTAAGACTAGGTATGGGCATTATGAGTTTACGGTTCTACCCTTTGGACTGACTAATGCCCCAACTACTTTCATGAACTTAATGAACAATGTGTTTCGAAGACACTTGGACCAGTTTGTCTTGGTATTCCTAGATGATATCCTTATATACTCTCGAGATAAAGAAGAACATGATAAACATCTTAGGATCATGTTAGAATTGTTAAGGAAGAATCAACTTTATGGAAATCTGGCTAAGAGTGAATTCTATGTTCTAGAGGTATGATATCTTGGACATGTCATATCAGCAAAGGGGATTGTTGTGGATCCAGAGAAGATAGAGGCTATTCTGAATTGGCCACCCCCTACTAATGTGACTGAAGTGCGAAGTTTCATGGGGTTAACGAGCTACTATAGATGTTATATAAAGGACTACTCCAAGATTGTTGGACCCATAACTAACCTTCAGAAGAAGGGGAAGGAATTCAAGTGGTCAGAGAAGTGTGAGGTTACCTTTGTACTACTAAAGCATAAGCTTACTACTACACCAATACTAAAGGTTCTCGATCCTCAAGGGGACTTTTCAGTGTGCACTGATGCATCAATAGATGGGTTGGGTGGGGTACTCTCACAAGAGGAGTCAGTAGTGGCATATACTTCAAGGAAGCTCAAAAAGCATGAAGTTAATTATGCTACGCATGATTTAGAGCTAGCTGTAGTGGTGCATGCTTTAAAGGTTTGGCACCACTACTTGGTGGGAAGGCCCTTTGAATTAAAGACAAACCATCAAAGTCTATGATATATATTCACCCAACCAATACTCAATGCGAGACAGAGAAGATGGGTGGAATTTCTTGTTGAGTATGATTTCGAGATTGAGTACATAAAAGGAAAAGAGAATAAAGTAGTTGATGCTTTGAGTAGAAGGAAATATATAGCAACCATAACTAGAATTCACATGGACCTGATGGATCGAGTGAGACAGGAGCAATCTCAGGATGAGTATTGCCAAGGAATTCGAGTTAAGATGAACAGAGATCCTGAAGGAAATAAGGAATTTAGTGTGAAATATGACTTTTTGTGTTATAAGGGAAGGGTCATCATACCAAATATGGGTGATTTAAGGAACTTGATAATGCAAGAAGCCCATAGATCTCCTTATTATGCTCATTTAAGAGGAGCCAAAATGTGAGAAAACATGAAAAGAACCTTCTTTTGGGTAGGAATGAAGAAGGACATCACGGATTTTGTTGCTCGATGCCTCGAATGTCAGAAATTTAAGGCAGAATGCTAACATCCTATAGGAAAACTATATCTGCATGATATACCTACGCAAAAATGGTAGGTTATATCTATGGATTTTATAGTGGGTTTACCCAAGACTCGGTACCAACATGATGCCATATTTGTAGTGGTCAAAAAATTGACTAAGGTTACCCATTTCATACCGAGAAATACCAAGGATGATGCTCGGGTAGTGGCTAGAAGATTCATCAAAGAGGTATTCCGATTGCATGGATTTCTTGAGGTAATTATCTCAGATAGAGACTCCAAATTCACTTCTGAATTTTGGAAATCCCTTCATAGTGCAGTTGGTACGAAACTGAATATGAGTTCAGCATACCACCCTAAAACCGATGGCCAAATAGAGTGGGTAAACCAAGTTCTGGAAGACATGCTTCGCATGTACTGCATGGATCACAAATCTCAATGGGAATATTGTCTACCTTTGGTAGAGTTTGCCTACAATAATGGACATCACTCCTCGCTAGGAATGGCACCTTTCGATGCCTTGTATGGGCGAAAGTGTAGAACACCATTGTCTTGGGATAACCTAGAAGATCGAGTTGTGATTGGGCCAAAAATGGTTAGGGTAATGGAAGATCAACTAAAGGAAATTAGGCAAAGGCTTAAAGAAGTTATGGATAGGCAGAAGAGTTATGCAGATCTAAAAAGGACTCCAAGAGAGTATTCTATTGGAGATAAGGTGTTCTTGAGGGTTAAGCCAAAGAAGAGTGCTATCAAATCCATGAAGTTGGATCCACATTTTGTGGGGCCCTTTGAGATCATGGAAAATATCAGTCTGGTTGCATACCGACTTGCATTACCACCTAATCTATCCAAAATCCATGACACCTTCCACATATCCTTGCTTAGGAAATATGTTGCTGACCCTAAACATGTGTGGGATGTTTCTAAATTGCAGATGGTAAATCTGGAGGCCATTGAAGTACTATCGATGAAGATTCTTGAGTTTCATTCTAAATCTCTATGGAATCGGACTCTCGAATAGTGTAAGGTCTAGTGGGACCAGTTCTCTGAGAAGAATGCCACTTGGGAGAAAGTGGAGGTTATGCAAAAATATTTTCCCTTTTTGTTTGAAGCTATATGATGTAATAATTTTTACTTTCTATTAAAAACAAAAGGAAAACTAGAAACACCGAGGATGATGTTTAATTCTAGTGGGGGAGGATGTCATGACCCTCCCTAGCTGACTTTATGGCACAAAGAAAACAATGTATTAACCTATGATGTGGTGATACCTAGTTTGAACAATTGAACCAACTATATGATGTTTAGTTGATTTATAAGGGCGTGTTATCGCTAACATATTGCCAAGTGTGCAGGATCAGGTACACTCGTAGGTGGAGCAGGCAGAATCACCCACCAGAAATGAGGGTACCTAAGATCAGGGGAAATGATGATTAAGGTACTCAGAGGTAACATGGATAGATACCTTCATATAGGTATGCATTGACAGAAGGGATAATCATCGATGACTGATCACCTTGAGCTTTAGTTGATAGCCTAGTAGCTATCATAAAATCTTTGGCTAAGATAGGTGATTGGGTTGATGGAAATATTCCCTCTTTGTTGTTTTATAAATTTGTTTGCTCTCTACTGCATCATGGCTTGGGTAGCTTAATGTTGGGATTTCTATAGGAGAACAACTGCAAAATGTATGTGGATGCATAAAGTAAACTGTCATGTTGAAGTGAAAGTAGAGTATCATTCTTATGAAGAAAAGCAAATTAAATTTATATGCTAAATAAATATTCATTTAAATTAATTAATGAGGTTTTAATTAAATAATGTTTGACTCATTTTGAGCTCATTAGTAAACTTCATTGTAATTAATAAATGAGATTTCATTTAAATTAATTAAAAGTGTTCATTTTAATGATAATGGAAAATTCATTAAAAGACTTTAATTAATTGAAATAAATGAAAGAAAATCCATTTAAGAAATAGATATCTTTTATTTTAAATAAAAAGCAATTATGAAATTGTTTAAATAAAAGAAATATATTTTAATGTTGATAAATATCATGTAAATGATATTTTATTTAAAAAGTACCATTCTTCATTTTAAAAATGTAAATATCCCTTTCCCCTATATAGTGTAACCTATGAAAATAATCTATGGGGCTACTAATTTCCAAAGATGGAAATTATGGGAAAAGGAACTCCTTTTACCAGAGGATAAGGGATGAAGCATTGAAGGAAGGGGGCTCGAGGTTGGGCTCAAGGTTCGAGAAGGATGGTAGATGGGCCACCTAGAGTAGAGAAGCATGTAAGGTGCAAGGAAGGAAAAAGGAAATAAGGAAGGGAGAGCACACAGGGGAGAGGATGAAGGGAGGACAGAGGAGACGTAGACCAGGGACCGAGGAAAAGAGAAGAACACACCACAAGCAAGGAGGAGAGGCAGCCAAGACATCACCAAATTTCCATCTCCGTAGAAGTATTAAGGTTGGAGTGTTTTAAACTTTAAATCCATTTTTACTTGCATTGGTATGGTGAAAAACCTGGTTATGCTCCCCTAGTTATATTTCCCTGTAGCATGAAAATCCATGGGAAAATATTGGAAACCACCTACGTCTAAGTTTAGAGAGAGTGTTGTGCATTTAGATGTGTTTTGCATTAGAGAGCCATTTTTATGGTGAGCATTGTGCATTAGAGAGCACTTTATGTTTACGTTTGATAGCTTAGCCACTGTGTTTAAAGAGCTTATCATTAAGCCACTATGTTTTAATGGTGTGCATTTAAAGAGCCAATGTATGTTTAAATGGTGAGCGTTGTGCATTAGAGAGCCACTGTGTTTAAATGGTGAGTGTTGTGCATTAGAAGCTGCTTAGAAAAGATTGTGCATATTCGAAGGCTACGGTATGTCGAAGGGAGCATTGTGAGTGTTTGAGGGCACTACGTGTCCGAGAGCATTGTGGGAGTTTGAGAGCATTGTGTATTTAAGAGCATCGTGTTCCAAGAGTGGGAACCCTATTTTTAGAGACATTTGCTACAGTGGGAGAACCACTCATACTCCAAGAAAGAGTGTTGCATTTGGGAGCACCACCTATAGGAAAATCACCTATGTTTAGAGAAAGGGTGGGTTTAGAAAATTTGCTGGTAGCATAAGACCATCCACCTTTGTGGGAACTCTGTTGCGACATAAGTAAAAGCATAGTGCCTAGTTCTATTTTTTTGGACTCTAGGTTTTGTAGAGGTTGTTCAACATCCACCATGGAAGGCGTTGGCCTTTGGTTGTAGACCTTGAATTAGAAAGGTGTTGTGTAATTTAATTAAACTGGAGCCTTTGTTTTATATAAAATATAATGAAGGATTTTAATTAAAAAGGAACCTTTGTTTTATATGAAATATAATGAAGGATTTTAATTAAAAAGGAACCTTTGTTTTATATAAAATATAATGAAGGATTTTAATTAAAAGGAACCTTTGTTTTATATGAAATATATTGAAGGATTTTAATTAGAAAGGAACCTTTGATTTATATGAAATATATTGAAGGCTTTTAATTAGAAAGGAACCTTTGATTTATATGAAATTTATTGAAGGATTTTAATTAGAAAGGAACCTTTGATTTATATGAAATTTATTGAAGGATTTTAATTAGAAAGGAACCTTTGATTTATATGAAATATATTGAAGGATTTTAATTAAAAAGGAACCTTTGATTAATGTTGATTATCTTAGGAGATTTTAATTAAAAAGGATGTAGATTTATTCTTTGAATTGAAGTTATGGGGCTTTGATTTAGGGAATGAAAAAGAATGATTTTTTTAAAGGTTAAAGGTATGGGACTTTAATGCTTTAAAATAGTAATTGATTTGATTGGAAATTGTGAATTAAAAAGGATGTAGATTTATTCTTTGAATTGAAGTTATGGGGCTTTGATTTAGGGAATGAAAAAGAAAGGGATTGTTTTAAAGGTTAAAGGTATGGGACTTTAATGCTTTAAGACATGAATGAATTTGATTAAAGTTAGACCTTGATCTAAGTAGTACATGTTGGATGACTCTCTAAGGGAACTTGAGAGGTGAAGATAAAAGTAAAGGATCTTTTATAATATCCATTATGCATTAGATGGTTGGAAACTTAATTGAATTTTGTATAGTTGCAATTTGGTAAAGTAAATGAATAGATGCATTTAAAGGCATGCCTATCCTGAACCATGAGTACCCTGATCCCCTACTACCCTCAAAGAACCAATGGGAAGCAAGGAGAAGCAAGGAGTTCAATGGAAATAAAGTATAGGTAATTGTATCTTATGTTGATTTACTTATGATCAAATAGACTAGAATTGTGGGGAGATATCCCCAATGCAGTTAATGTAATATTCTTTAAAGTAAGAAGGATTTACCATGTAATATTTAATGTGATAATTATTTATTGGTTTAGAGAAGGTACTTTTACTTTATTTCTGTATTTGGTTATACTATGTAGCTGATTCTCTTTTAGTGTTAATCATTCTTTATTTTTTGGATGCTTAGCGATTACTCTTTGTTGTTTTAGTTTCTAGTTTCATTCTTGTTTGGTTGCTTGATATTAGAAATCTAAGAGTAGAGTTCTAGGGTGAACTCAGAGGTGACCTAAGGGAATTAAGAACCCCTTAGGGTGAACATAGGTGACCTAAGGGAATTGAGAACCCCTTAGGGTGAACATAGGAGACCTAAGGGAATTGAGACCCCCTTAGGGAGATAAAGGACTAAGTTGTGGAGAGACTACATCTGAGTTAAGATAGCTCATCGTGGAGATGAGATAGATAGCTTAACTCGCAATACTCGTAGCATACCTACACATAATGATTTGTGTATGGTATGGAGATGTGTGTATACCTTCGATGGACTGAGGGTGATAAGTCTAGCTCATCAAGAGTGATGGGATAGATGGGCTTATCTATAGTGACACATGGTACGCCTACACAGAAGGACTTGTGATAGGGTACTTCATGAGATGTAGCTTCTAGGAAAACTTAGGGGATTGAAACTTTAGGTAAATACTAGTTGGGTTAGGGGTTCATGAAGGGTTCATGTATCCCTCTCCTTAGTAAAAAAAAAAAAACTTTTTCTATTTTTGTATTTTTTGTTTGTGTGTTTTTGGGTCATTATAGTCACAATCCATTCATGTTTTACAAGTCATTAGGAATAGCGTATTATCATTGGATTATCTCACGCTATGGAATAAGGTCAAAATCTATTACATAGAAGAGAGTGTTGGTAGAGTCACTATGGTCCTATGTCGGTATTACCATGCATTCTGGTTTCATAGTTGAGCTGGCTCCTGCAATGCTCGTTAACCAGAGTTATAAAAGTGACAAACATCTACATTAGAAGAGATACCGCTCTCATGGATGTAGTCCATAGGTTTCATTTGCTAATTTGTATAAACTAGATGAAATACTAAGTAGTGGATAATACGTGGGTGATCCTAATTGTCACGTGGACCTTATAGACTCTACCCAACCATGTTCAGTTTAACGTTGCCTAATTAAATTTCATTCTTATTGGTTCTAGGGTCGAAGAATTAGATTTATCTACTCTAAAGTCTAGTATTAGTTGATAATCTATGATGCAATAAAGATATGAGAGCTTACTATAAGAATGTAGAGTGATTTATATGTAGAAAATATTAATACCATGTATTGGCAAAAGGATTAACTTAAGTAAAACCTAGTGTTGGAACCATTATTAGATTTGCATTTAAAAACCAAATTGTATTACATATGTTGATTTGTTATATATGGTATCTAAATGAAGAGTTTGTACTGCATATTTTGGATTTGCATAAGGAATTAATATTCAATCAATAATTAAGAGTTTTGAACCATTTTTGGGTATTGTCGACTCTTTACATGTTGTAGCATTGAATGATTATGATTAGGAATAATGTGCATTCTGATATGCTAAAGATAATACTTTCATGAGTATTATTATGAAATTGTGGAATGAGTATGTTCAACTAGGAAAAATTTGGAATATTTTAATTAGTTGAATGAATCCATAATATAAACTTATATTTGGATTTGGATTTAATCACTAGAAGAATGGAAATTATTTTGGAATTGAAAGTATTGGATTGGTGTCCATTCCTTGGGAAGAGGTATGGAACTCTTCCCTATGTTTGGAGATAAACCAAAAAAATGATGATGTGGATTGTGTAGTAATCCTTGTTATGCATGTTCTTAAATAAGGATGAAATATTGGTGATGTTGTTCTTTAACATAAAATATGCATATGGCAAATGTATGATGCATGATTGCACTCAATTATGAAAAAGCATGGCTTGCTTGTGCTGCATTGGCATACTCTGCATTCGAGTTGTCCTGATCCCTTATAAATTCATATCTATCACATCATGAAGATGCAAGAAAACCAGAGAAGAACCGGGCAACCAATATTGAAGAGTCTTTTGCTATTCATTCTGCTTATGCTAGTTTTTGAGATATTATCATTGTAATATGAAATGGCTGAAATGATAAAGCTAAACTATGTAATATTTGATGTATTTTTCTTAGTTATTTTTATGTACTGTAAGGAAGTATTTTAAATTATGTAATCATCTCATTTATATGGTAGATGATGTAGGTATGTGGAAATATGTTCAAATTAAAGTATCATGTGTAAAGATTGCTAGCAATTGCCATTGAATATTATTGAAATTTTTGTAATTAGAGATAATATATTAAATTGTATGGTTGCCTAATTTAAGTTAAGATAATATATGCATAGTGATATTGGTTGATCACAAGAGTCATTTCCTTGAATGTAGTAGTGTAGAAGAAACATTATGGGCAATCTACACATCAATGGAAGTAAACCAAGACACAAAAAATATGAACTAAGACCCACCACCACCAAATATACCAATATCTTGTAATAAGAAATTCTTATAATAACGCTTAAGATGAGTATCCCAAATTGTGTGTAAGTTTTTGTATTGAGAAATAGATTATTGGTGTCTTGTAGATGCTAGCCTTTGTTGGTAGTATGGAGAAATGGAGAGAGATATTCCTTTGATGAGGAAATTGTACTCCTAAATGGTTGGTTCTACCAAATTGATATCTTCTTGCTAATTGGCAAACACAATATGAGGACATAGCCATTGCACTTTGTTACTCATATATCATTATGGAATTGTGAGATGGATTTATAGGGGTTGGTGCTCCTACATGTAAATTGGTTTAATAAGAATTATAGAAGTTGGTACTTCTATTTACTTAATCTATTGCAATTCAGACTACTTACTCTGATGGGAAGCTCTTGTTTTAGATCATTATTATGAATTTAACTTATCATAAGGTGGACAAAGATGAACTTAGAAAAAAAAAACTTTTGTAGATGTGTAGTGACAACTGGGGTTGTTACATTTGGTATCAGAGCCCAGGCTAATAGATAGATTCTAGATAAATCTAGGTTAGAAAATATTTGGTGCATGGATCAAAACAAGAATTACCTAACTCTTAATGATGCATACTTGGTAAGGATTAGGTTGGTTCTTGAGATCATTGATTTTCGAGTTTATTTCTCCCATGAATATATCCACAGTCATTTGAAAGTGGAAGAGCTAAGTGAACCCTCCTGTATGGGTTTTAAGTAGTGTACCTTAGAATATTTTGTGAAACTACTTGGCATATATGTATTATGACTTACTTATTCCTTATTCAAGTGTGTATGATTTTCAACCAGAGTTAGAGGAAGAAACTAGGGAATAGACCTAGCAATAATAAGTTAGTTGGAAAACTATTCTAGTTATCTAGTATTTTGACTTGAAAAGAGAAAATATTAATATGAATATTTACATCAGGTTAACATGGCAACAAGAATGAGAGGCAAGAAGAAAATAACCCTACAACAATCTAGTCTTGATAAACCTGAAGCTAGACAAGTATGAGAAAATTATGGAAACTTAAATAAAGAAGTAGAAAACCTTACTGCTATTTTTTTTGTTATACAAGATCATATTTAACAAATTTTATAAGCCATAAATTCTCAGCATAACCCCAACAACAATTAGAAGATAGAAATTCTAGATGATGAGGATAGGGAGGATGAAGATACCGAAGAGCGTGCAAATAGGATCCGCACGAAGAAAGAAATTGGTAATGATATTAAGTATATTAAAGTGACTAAGTTTACTATAAAAGGGGGAGAAAATGTGGTTGAAGCATGGATAGAAGAACTGGAACTACATTTCACCATAAGGCACTACTCCTTTACAACTGAAAAGACATTCGCTCTTTCCCATCTGGGAGAAAGAGGAGTTGATTGGTGGAATGCCTATAGTAAAGAACTTAACATTTCACCTAATAAGTTGAAGTGGGAGGTTTTCATGGAAGCTTTTAAAAATAGGTTCCTTACAAAGCAATTCTATCTGAATAGGTATAAGGAGTTTTTCACACTTCAACAAGGTTCGCTCTCCATGGAAGAGTATTATGAACAATTTGCAAAACTCCTTAAGTATGTATTGTCTCATATTTAGAACAATGAGATGAAAATAGAAAAATTTATCCATGGACTAAAGCCCTAGATTAGAGATAGAGTAAGTGTGCATGTTCTGAAAACTATGCAAAAAGCTTACAATATGGCTTGGAGAACAGAGGTGATTCAGGATTTTAATGGAACTTGCAACAATTCCATGAAATGGTTGAAAAAGGAACAAAAATTTCAAAAAAAAAGAGAAAATGGGATAACAGAAAAAATAAAAAAACAAAGGAAATCCAAGATTTGGAAAACATAACAATGGTGACAAGAAGGATTTCAAGAAATAATTCCGCCACAAGAATAATAACTACTCCAACAACAATAATAGGGACTTCCAGACTCCTAAACAACCAAATCCTCTACGAGCAATGGATACTAGGAAGCAGGTTTAGGAGGGAAACTCAAATACAAAGATAAGATGCTTTGATTGTGGAGATCCACATTATGCTATTAATTGCCAAAAAAATGCCAGTACTAGCATAGATAGGCCCAATCATAATATCTATGTAGTGAAAACAACACAATACTTAGATGGTCAGGCTACTCCTCTACTTATGAATGGTAAAATTTTTGATAGAGATGTTAAAATTCTAATAGATAGTGGGGCTACAGATAGTTTTATTTCAAGTAACCTAGTAAGGGATATACTCGAAAAACCAGGATCTTTGGCGCATGGGTGGAAAGTTGAGTATGGATCAGGACAAACTTATCATGTCAACCAATGTTTTGCCTCAACTCAAATTACCTTACTTGATAGTTTTACTAGGTGACATCTACATGTAGCACCCCTACATGCATTTGATATCATCTTGAGAATAGATTGGTTGAAGGCTCATGAAGCCTTGGTAAACTTCCAAGAAATATGGATTAAGTTTACTAATGAAAACAAGGCAAGACAGGATATATAGTGAAGCAAGGGAATTTCAACCTAAGCTAATATCTGCTATGTAATTGAAGATGACAATTAGAAAAGGAGGAATGGTTTATGCTATGAAAATCAAAGAAAATGAGGAGATTCCAAGGGAAGAAATGCTTAAAAAAATTTCCATTTTTGCAAGAATATCAGGATGTTTTTGTTGATGATATACCTGGTTTACCACCCAAATATGATTTTGATTTCACCATAGAACTGTTTCTAGGAACATAGCTTATCCATAGAGCTCATTATAGAATAAATCCCATCGAGATGCAAGAATTGAAGGTGCAACTTCAAGAGTTTCTTGATCAGGGATTAATAAAATAAAGTGTATCACCTTGGGGAGCACTCGTATTATTTGTTAAGAAAAAATATGGATAATTGAGGCTTTCTATATATTATAGAATGTTGAACAAGACAACAGTAAAAAACATATATCCATTGCCAAGGATTGAAGATCTATTTGATCAGTTGAAAAGTGCTTCAATTTTTACAAAAATTGATTTAAAGTCAGGATATCATCAACTAAGAATCTGAGATGAAGATGCACACAAAGCCACATTCAAGACTAGATATGGTCACTATGAATTTATAGTATTACCATTCAGTTTGATCAATGCACCAACAAATTTCATGAATCTGATGAACAATGTGTTCATGAATCAGCTGGATTGGTTTATGTTGATATTATTGGATGATATTTTGGTTTATTATCGTTGTTGAGAAGATCATGATAAGCATTTAAGGATAGTATTAGAGTTGTTAATAAAAAATCAACTCTATAGGAAATTATCTAAATGTGAGTTTTATGCTTCTCAAGTGCATTATTTGGGACACATAATATCAGCAGATGGCATTGCTATTGACCCAAAGAAGATAGAAGCTATTTTGAGTTGGCCACCTCCAAAAAATGTGATAGAAGTTAGAAGCTTCATGGGATTGTCAGGTTGTTACAGGAGATTTGTGAAAGGTTACTCCAAAATTGCTTATCCTATAACCAACCTTCAAAATAAGGGGAAGGAGTTTAAGTGGAGTGACAAATACGTAGCAACATTTAATTTACTTAAAAATAAGCTTACCACAACTCCTATTCTAAAGATACTAGATCCATATGAATATTTTTCAGTTCGCACTGTTGCTTCATTAGAAGGACTTGGAGGATTCTTATCTCAATATGACTCTGTAGTAGCATATAAGTCAAGGAAACTTAAAAAGCGTGAGCTTAATTATGCTACTCATGATTTAGAACTTGCTGCAGTGGTTCATGATTTGAATATTTGGTGATATTATCTGGTGGGAAAACCATTTGAGTTAAGAACTGATCACCAGAGTTTAAGATATATTTTCACCCAACCATTGTTAAATGCTAGACAAAGAATATGGATAGAATTTTTAGCCGAATATGACTTTGGTATTGAGTATATTAAAGGAAAAGAGAATAAGGTCACCGATGCTTTAAGTAGGAGAAGACATATAGCAGCATTGATCCATAGTCATGTGGATCTAATGGATCGAGTCTGGAAAATGTAGTGCCAGGATCCAGGATGTAGTGAAACTCAGATCAAAATAGAACACTATTTGAATGAGAATTTGTATTATAGCATAAAGGATAGACTTTTATGCTTTAATCAATGTGTGGTCATTCCTGAAGTAGGTTATCTAAGGAGATTGATTATGCAAGAAGCACATAACTCGCCTTATTCCGCTCATCCTGAGGATCTAAAATGATAGAAAATATGAAAAATACCTTTTATTGGTCTGGCATGAAGAAATATATCACCGATTTTGTGGTATGATGTTTATAGTGCCAAAAGGTGAAAACTAAACATCAGCATCCAGCAGGAAAATTGTTTTCTACTTAGAAATGGTAAGTTGTTTCGATGGATTTTATTGTCGGTTTGCATAAAAGAAAATATCAACATGATGCAATTTTTTTTATAGTAGATAAACTTGCTAAGGTTACACACTTTGTAGCAGGTAGTACTACAGATGATGCTGTAGTTGTTGCGAATAGATTTGCTAAAGAAATTTTTAGATTGTATGGATTTCCAGAGATGATAATCTTAGATAGGGAATCTAGGTTTACTTATGAGTTATGGTAGGCTCTCCATCATGTAGTTGGCATCACTTTGAATATTATTTCTGTGTATCATCCAAAAATGTATGCATAGACAGAAAGGGTAAACCAAGTTCTAGAAGATATGTTACACATGTATTGCATGGACTAGAAGTCTCATTGGGAAGACTATATATATCTGGTTGAATTTGCTTATAATAATAGCTATTATTCTTCTTTGAAAATGGACCCTTTCGAAGCCTTGTATGGTAGACGATGCAGAACATCATTATCATGGGACAATCCCAAGGATCAGGTTGTCATTGTACTAGAAATGGTTAAAATCATAGAGGAGTAGCTAACACTGATCCAAAAAATGCTCAATAAAGCCTCAGATAGACAGAAAAGTTATGCAGATTTGAAAAGAACACCTAGAGAATTCTCTATGGGTGACAGGATGCTTTTGAGAGTAAAATCGAAAAAGAGTGCAATTAAATCAATCAAATTGGATCCTAGGTTTGTAGGACCATTTGATATTGTGCAAAAGATAAGTCCTATAGCCTACCAGCTTGACTTACCGCCTAACCTATCAAATATTCATAACACTTTTCATGTATCCCTACTTAGGAGATATATTGATGATCATGATCATGTGTTAGATGTTTCTAACTTGCATATGGTAGACCCGAAAACCATTGAGGTGAAACCGGTGAAGCTATTAGAATTTCATTCCAAGACTATGAAAAAAAGAAATATTGAGCAGTGTAAGATCCAGTGGGACCAATATTCTGAGAGGAATTCCACTTGGGAAAAAGTGGAGGACATAAGAAGAAATTTTCCTTATTTATTTGATGATGTTATTTGAGGATGCTATATAATAATACGGGTTGAACCATTTACCACTTATGAAATTGGAAGACTATGCAAACGTTATGATGTAATGACTGTTATGTAATATTATAGGAAACACATAAGAATTTTTTATAAGGGGGAAGTATGTCATGATCCACCTTGGAGGAACTTTATTAATATGCTATTTGTATTATAATAGTTGGTTTGTAATACTTGATGTATTTGCATTATATTGGTTTGTGTCAAAATAAAATGATGCTTCATGCATGGATTGATTGCAGGAATAGATTTTATATTAAGTGGAAGACTGACCACTAGATATGGAAAAAGGAAAATTATGACAAAGACAACTCATCAGGTAAAGCTCTTATCTCAACCATCACTAGTTACCTCTTTGAGGGCGGTGTACTTGAGTCTAACTCTAAAAAGTCTCATCCAATCAAAGGAAAAATGGTGATGGGAGATATTGAGCACATTCATAGAGTGCTTGTATGCCATTTATGTGAAATGTAGTTATTTGCATAATTAATTTGCATAAAGGAACTCTACCTTGGAAATGTATATTTATTTATGATTGACATTTTAATATTTTAAAATATATATTTTATGCATATAATTTGAGCATTCTCCAGAGTAGAGATTAATTGATTTGAACATAATTATTTAATTTGATTGACCCATTTTTTGAAAAGAATTGGGTGGTTTGTCTTTTATGAACCTGCCCAACTTTTATTGTATCAAAATATGAAAAGACTATTTTATAAATTAAATATTACATCTCTCATACACATGACAACTTTGGGATGGATGTACTAAAGGATGAGACTCTCCTCTTATCTTTACTAGTTCTAAATTTGAGCACCTATGCTCTCAATAGTATAAGTGCTCTTAGGTTGGGGGACACAGGACATGTAACCAGTCTATACCTTATCTCTAGGGAATCCTTTCTTGTACTAAAATATTATATCCTGAAGAAACTTGCATGCGAAGGGAAAAGAAAGAAAAGTAATAAAATAATGTAGAGCATCTTCCTGTGGGAAAAATAAAGTGTTATAAATAGCCAAATAATGTAGAGCATCTTCCTGTGGGAAAAATAAAGTGTTATAAATAGCCATGAGGGTTGAGAAAAAAGGGGTATGTTATGTCTTGTGAAGATTAGAGGAAGGCTAGTATGAGAGTAGAAGAAAGGTCTTCAAGCTCAATGGTTTTGAGGATTTGCGGAGGTTCCAGGTGCGAGAGTTTTCTCTTAATATTGTACTCCATATGCTCCATGTTCTTTGTTGTAAAGATGAAATATTTGGATTGTTGTATTCCACTCTATTTATTGCTGGGTTGGGATTTTTAGTCGAAATATATTTTAAATTAAGTTAGAAAATCAATTATTTTTCCTTCCCAAGTGCTTATATTGGTCTACCAACGATTCGGTGGTAGTCCTAAAAGACTTTGCTTGATATTAAAATTTATACAATAGAAACTTGTATTAGTGGAATACACTTGTTGACTTCTAGGCTCTCACGACTTGTTGACACCATAGTAACCCGAAGAATGTTTTGACATATTATTAGGGAAGCTTTGTAAGGTATCCACTTGAGTCAATGAATGTTGTTTTCGTCGACCTCCAGCAAAATATCATTTCTATCGTGGCTATGTCTAGAGCATTCAACTCTGCTCAATAATCAAATGTCTTCAGTTCGTAGGTGGATAAAATTTATGATAACAATTTATGTACTTAGATTAAATGGTTTTAGTCTGACAATTAATATGTGTTTTTGGAATGGACAAATAGGGTCCTTTCTTGTAGATTATTCGAAACCAACCTGAGAAGCTGAGTGCCATTAAAAGATATATTTTGGTGTGAGTTTAGATTGGGTATTAGAATAGGTGGAAGAATGTATTGCCTAGCCTCATGTCCAAACGAGGAAGGATTAGGTTTCCATTTATTTTGAATAGGTCTTATCAACAAACTTCTGGAATAGTCCTGTGAAAATCAGATACCTGAGTGAACTATTATCATTCAACGAAGGTAGTTTGAATTCCTTATACACTAATCATCAATTATGTTCTCTAAGCTATGAGAACCATCATAGTCCATTCGTGTTTTACAAATTGTCAAAAATAGCGCATTATCACTGGCTGATCTCACACTGTGGAATAAGGTCAAAACATATTACATATAAGAGTGTTTTGGTAGAGTCGCTATGGTCCTATGTTGCTATTACCATACATTCTGGTTTCATAGTAGAGCTAGCTCCTGCGATGCTCGTTAACCCGAGTTATAAAAATGACAAACATCTACATCAAAAGAGATACCGCTCTCATAGACGTAGTCCATAGGTTTTATTTGATATTTTTTATATACCAGATTAAAGACTAAGTAGTGGGTAATAATTGGATGATCGTAATTGTCGTGTGGCCCTTATAGACTCTACCCGATCATGTTCGATTCATCGTCACCTAATTAAATTTCATTCTTATTGGTTATAGGGTCGAAGCATTAGATTGATCTACTCTAAAGTCTAATATTAGTTGATAATATATAATGTAATGAAGATATGAGAGCTTGCTATAATAATGTAGAGTGATTTGTATGTAGAGAATATTAATACCATGTATTGGTAGAAGGGTTAACTTAAGTAAAACCTAGTGCTGGAACCATTATTGGGTTTGCATTGAAAAACCAAATTGTATTGCATATGTTGATTTGTTATATATGGTATCTAAATGAAGATTTTGTACTGCATATGTTGGATTTTCATAAGGAATTAAGATTCAATAGATAATTAAGAGTTTTGAATCATTGTTGGGTATTGTCGACTCTTTACATGTTGTAGCATTGAATGATTATGATTAGGAATAATGTACATTCTGATATGCTAAAGATAATACTTTCATGAGTATTTTTATAAAATTGTGGAATGAGTATGTTCAACTAGGAAAATTTGGAATGTTTTAATTAGTTGAATGACCCCAAAATATAAACTTATATTTTGATTTGGATGTAATCACTAGAAGAATAGAAATTCTTCTGGAATTGAAAGAATTTGATTTATGTCAATTCCTTGGGAAGAGGTATGGAACTCTTGCCTATGTTTGGAAATAAACCAAATAAATGATGATGTGGATTGTGCAGTAATCCTTGTTATGCATGTTATTAAAGAAGGATGAAATATTGGTGATGTTCTTTAACATAAAATATGCTTATGGAAAATTTATGATGCATGATTGCACTCAATTATGAAAAAGCATGGCTTGCTTGTGCTGCATTGGTATACTATGCATTTGAGTTGTCCCAATCCCTTATAAAATCATCTCTCTCACATCATGAATATGCAAGAAAACTAGAGAAGAACCGGGTAACCAATGTTGAAGACTCTTTTGCTATTCATTCTGCTTATGCTAGTTTTGAGATATTATCATTGTAATCTAAAATGGCTGAAATGATAAAGCCAAGCTATGTAATATTTGATGTATTTTTCTTACTTGTTTTTGTATACTGTAAGGAAGTCTTTTACATGATGTAATCATCTCATTTAGATGGTAGATGATGTAGATATGTGGAAATATGATCAAATGAAAGTATCATGTGTAAAGCTTGCTAGCAATTGCCATTGAATATTATTGAACTTTTTGTAATTAGAGATGAATTGTATGGTTACCTAATTTAAGTTAAGATAATATATGTATACTGATCTTGGTTGATCACAAGAGTCATTTTCTTGAATGTAGTAGTGTAGAAGAAACATTATGAGAAATCTACACATCAATGGAAGTAAACCAAGATATAAAACATATGAACTAAGACCCACCACCACCAAATCTACCAATATCTTGTGATAATAAATTCTTATAATAACGCTTAAGATGAGTATCCCAAACTGTATGTAAGTTTTTGTATTGAGCAATATATTATTGGTGTCTCCTAGATGCTAGCCTTTGTTGGTAGTATGGAGAAATGAAGAGAGATATTCCTTTGGTGAGGAAATTGTACTCCTAAATGGTTGGTTCTACCAATTTGATGTGTTCTTGCTATTTGGAAAATATAATATGAGGACATAGCCATTGCACTTTGTTACTCATCTATCATTATGGAATGGTGAGATGGATTTGTAGGGGTTGGTGCTCCTACATGCAAATTGGCTTAATAAGGATAATAGAAGTTGGTGCTTCTATTTACTTAATCTATTGCAATTTGAACTACTTAATCTGATGGGAAGATCTTGTCTTAGATCATTATTATGAATTTAACTTATCACAAGATGGACAAATATGAACTTAGAAAAAAAACTTTAGTAGATGTGTAGTGACAACTGGGGTTGTTACATGTCTAGGCTTTAGGGAGAGATTTCTCAAACGTAAAATTGGAAGGAAAAATCAAATATATTTAGGTTGTAATAAATGGTCTCTTCAAATTTTATCTTTATATTATCGATGATGTTTTTCTTTAGGTCTTATCTTAGTTAGCAAAGACATGAAGTTTAAATAAATATTATTATGGTACGAGAAGGTTGTTGGAGGAGGTTGTTGGATAGCTAGTTAATAAAATAAAACCCATTATATTTCATTAAAATTATCATAGATTTACAATGTATAACTATGGAGATTTTAGGGTTTATAGTTTAAAAATTGCCATCAGCATATCTAGATATTCCTTTGTTTAATAAAGGAAAAAATAATTTATGGGACTCAATTTTGTATAGAATGAAAATGTTTTTGGTAATTTGGAAAGATAATTCTTAAATAAAGTTGAAAGAATACAAAATATAAAGACTACGTTATAATCTATATCTCTAGATATAATGTGAGGTTCAAGACTATTGGTAGGTATAGAATCTAAATTTGATAATAGTTTAAAGAGATGTTCTTTGGAAAGGATGTGAGGAAAGATTTACATTTTCTATTTTGTAGGTGGGATAAGATTTCCAAGGAATTAATAATGGAGAGGAGGGATTGTAAAATTTTATACTATAAATTTAGCATTACAGGAAAAAGCTTGATTAAGAACTATTTAAAGATTATTGAAAGAGCTAGGCAAAAATATTACTTAAAAATATATATAGGTTCAATTGATGCAATAAAATTTTTAAGGAATAGAACCTGCATAGGAGCAACTTGTCAATGTTGTACTTCACATTAGAGAGTTTGTAATCGATTAAGGAACATATAGTCGATCATGATAGTGATTTTACAAATTTTTGATCTCATATTTTGTTGAGACCTTATCCTCTTATGTCTTATCCAAAATTGTACTTTTTATCTCAAAGATTTTTATCTTGTAGTGTTCCAAGTAAAAAATTATATTAATTTTTAAAAATAATTTTAAAATCATATTTTTATACAATAATTTGGTTGAAGAAGAGGAGCTCAAAGGAATAGTAGACGATATTCAAGTTATGGTTTAAGAGTTCTATTTATTTAATTTTTAATGTGTGTAGAAGAGTTGGTTTGAAATTTATCAAAAAATCATGGATACTTGGTCAAGTTAGCATGTAAGGCTATACTACAATCATAATTCTTACACTAAAATATTTTTAGTGAAACAATGCTTGTCACATGAAGCCCTTACTAACTCCTTAACATTCCTTTGGTTAGTAGTTGAAAACAAAATATGGTAACTCTATCAACATCAAAAGAGTTGATAAAAATTTGGATTAATTATTTCAAACTAAAGCATTACAAATTATTATTAAATTCTATAAAGAAAAATAGATGTGAAAATTTAAAAGTCAATATATCTATGAAAATAAAATAAAATAACAAATAATTTAACTATTAATAAAATTAATCTTCATTGTTCAAAATTCAAATTTTAAAAACATCTTATTAAAACAAATTATATATTCTAATAAAAACAATACAAAAATTTGTTATAAAAACATATAAATTTTAAAATATATGTTCAACAAAATAATAAATGGTAAGTCCTAAAGGGACAGCCCAAGAGTTGGGGCTTTAGCTCTTCTTTGAAATATCCAAAATACAAACCCCAAGATAAATGAGTGTGTGAGAAGATGTGTGTGAGGAATATATATATATATATAAAATAAATGATAAATATTTTTTTTATATAGTCTAATTGATCTCTAACGAATGATGAGATAGCCTCCATAAAAACCCCACGCAAGTTTAACTCGTGAGTCCGTGACTCCTTCCTTCTAGATCGCATCTATCTGAATATGTCAACTCCCTTTCACATCATATGTTTGAATATGTCGACATAAAGCAAGTCAAAATAGATTATTACAGAAAGAGGGTTGAGTCAAAATAGA
Organism: Wollemia nobilis; assembly: GCA_028583015.1. NCBI lineage: Eukaryota > Viridiplantae > Streptophyta > Pinopsida > Araucariales > Araucariaceae > Wollemia > Wollemia nobilis. The sequence continues at coordinate 2,674,139 of JAQPPZ010009575.1, forward strand.
TTATTACATAATATATATTATCCACTCCCTTTCACATCATATTGAATATGTCCACTCCCTTTCACATCATATGTTTGAATATGTCCACTTCGTTCAAAACTTTTGTCTATCAACGCATGAAAGTCATAACTCATTCGATTTACATAAAGCTCGATCCTACTCTTCTTCCATAGATTTTGTCGTTCCAATCTGCTTGCACGAAAACCCATTGGTTGTTCAATTCGGTGGCCACGCCATTAACTTACAATAATTCCTTTGCAATGAGGCACCTATAATTTAATGCTACAAGAGATTTGATTCTATCAGCTGGCGGTTTTAAAATTTAATATATACGAGCCGACTTACCCAAAGTCAGTTAAAGTTGGCCTGCATGTTTACGACCCAGTCAGATCCCATTTCCTTTCCCTCAATATTTAAACTCGATCACAGGGACAACTTATTCACAATTTCACATGACCTCGGCTGAAATTGGCAACATTTTTTTGTTGTAGATGTAGTATAGCTTCAACGATGGTGCCCCAATATGTGGCCGCATTGTTATTCTTATGCCTCATTACGTCGGGCAAGTGTACAGATTCGGCGGAGGACGGAGAGCTATACACAGCATGTAACGTGGTCAAGTATGACAACGGCACCGAATTCGAGAGCAACGTGAACACGGTGTTGAGAACTCTGAAGGACAAAGCCATGGACACGGGTTTTAGCACTGCCGTTTACGGGCAGGAGAGCCCCAACAAGGTGTTTGGGCGGTTCCAGTGTAGAGGAGACTTGTCTCCCTCTGACTGCCGCGCGTGTTCTCTTCTAGCGGTGGAAGCCGTGGGACGAAATTGCCCCAACGCCATAGGCGCCCGTGTTCAGCTGGAGTATTGTTTTCTCCGTTACGAGAACTATACCTTTCTTTCCCAGTTGGACACCAACTACTGGTATGGGCTCGTCAATGTGAACAGCAACAACGACACTGGTTTCAACGCGGCAGTGGGCGGTGTGATGGCGGATCTGGCGGGGAAAGCTCCTGCGAGCACAATCAGGTTTGCTGTTGGACAGAGAGAAGTTCCGTCTTCCAACCTGACTGTTTATGGTATGGAGATGTGTTGGAGAGACATGTCTGCCAATGACTGCGCAACGTGTCTGAGCAAGGGCATCCAGCAGATGTTCAGCTGCTGTAAGGAACACGTTGGTGCTCGAGTTTTCTTGGGTAGTTGCACTGTGGGCTATGAAATTTATCCCTATGCCAAGAACTACTAGGCAGAAGGTTGTGAAGGCCTTATAAATATAAAATTATCTGTTTACTATTGGATGCAAGTAATAGTATGATTGCCTATATTACTTTTAAAAATGTTTTTGTTTTTAAATAATTAATTTTATTTATTTATTATTGCATAAGACTGTCATGGATTTTAAGATTCACCTATTTGTATGTGACGAAACGAGCAAGGAAAAATGATTATTCAAATTCAAAACAACAGGGTTGTACAAAAATACAATTAGATGTCTTTTGATGCTTCACGGAGACCAACATATTTCTTAGCTTCCTGACTTTCAAATCTTCCATAATTAATGTAATAAATTTTTAACATCCTTTTTATTACATTATTTGATATACAAAGAGAAATACAAAATTATAAAAATATGATATCTAAATGTATTAGAGCTGAATCTGATGATCTTAAACTTTTCTTGAATGCAACTATTTTGAGTTTCAATGTGCTTTGTTCTTTTATGAAGATTAGATTCTTGACTGATTTCCAAACACCTTATTTATAGCAATTCAATAATGTTGGTTAATTTTTGCACACGCCCATATCTAATAGTATGTTTCTAACCATATTGCTTTGCACATAGCTCCTTGTGTAGCACAATATTCTACCTCTATGGATGATAATGCCATTGCGTGTTGTTTCTTTCTATGCCATGAGACATGTCTAGATCCTAAATGAAACACATATTCAGATGCTAACTTCTTGTCATATATAGATTTGGCATAATCTAAGTCTATAGAGATCCAATTCCTAAATGAAACACATGTCCATATATCAACTTCCTATCATCTTTAGATCTAGCATAATTTGACTCTATATATCCTTTCAAAATAATTTATCATTCTTCATGTATTCTAGGACATATTCTACTATACCATGGATATAATATAATATTCTCTTTTATTGCCTTCCAATGATTCACCTTAGGTTCCTACATGAATTTCAAAAGGTAACTAACATCAAATTTGATGTTAAAATTTGTATTTATCAAGTATATGAGACTTTCAATTAGCTAATAATAAAGAGTACTCGATGCTTGAGGTGACTTATCATATAAGGATAGTTGAAACCTTTGTTCCATTGGTGTTGCTTTAGTCTTATAATTTATCATCTTGTGTTTTTCCAAAAATATATTAGCACACTTTAATTGTGTCACCATAATGTGATGGTTTCTTTTCCAAACTTCCAAGCCAAAACAATAGTGTAGAAGTCACATATTTTCTATGTCAAATGATATTTTTATGTCATTATTCACACAATCCACCAATTCATATTAACTACAACTAATGACCAAATCATCAACATATAACACAAATATTATTATCTCGAATATAACTTTCTTAATATAGAGATTTGCATTAGAGTGACTTCTAGTGAATCCATGCTATAATAGGTGATCATTAATTTTTATGTACTAGCTGTAGAAATTGGATTCAACCTATACACTAAAATTTTTAATATGTAGACCTTTTGATGCCACCCATTGATAACAAATCCTTTAGGTTATGTCATATACACCTCTTCCTCAAGATCATCATTGAGAAAGGTACTTTTATAATCTTTTTGCTAAAGTTTTCAATTAAATATTGTTGCTAATGTATAGAGTATACAATTGATAGAAATATTTCTTGTGGGTGTGAATGTCTCTACATAATCAATTCCTTCATTTTGTTCATAACTTTTTGTAATAATTTATTTCTAATACTTATCAATGGATGCATATACCTTGTATTTAACTTTGAATACTTGCTTGTTAAATACAAGCTTCTTTTCTTTTGATAGATCAATAATATTTCATGTTATTTTCTTTAACAACGATGTATATTCTACATTAATAGTTGCCTTTCACTATGGCAAACTAAGAGCACATTTTACTAATTTTGGTTTTAAATCCTTCATTCCTAATGTTATCAAGCCCAAATTTACTTCCTATCATGTACTACTACACATATATGGTTTTACAAAAGCGAGGTCAGGTGTTGCATCAAGTTTAACATATTTGATGGTATTACTGAGCCATTTTGGAGTCTTTCTTTATTGTGATGGAGCAACTTATACTAGTTCATCAACAACTTCTAAAACCTCATCTAACTCATATCTCAAAACTTCTTTATGAACTTCCTCATTTGATTCAATGCTCACAATTAGATATGTGGTATCTTTAGACTCCTTAGCATCCTTAGTATTTATCTTATTTTAAAATTCTTCATTAAATATCATATATATACTTATATGTACTTTATTGGTGATTGAATATATCAGTCAATAAGCTTTTGATACCTAAATATAGACAAGAGATATGCAACATAGATTTTTTGCATCCAAATTGCTCCTTGTTTTCTTTGACACATACATGTATGTCTTGATTTTGAAGACTCTAATATGTAAAATTGAAGGCTTCCTCCTAAGCCAATATTATTTACATATACTCCCTTGAAGTTCCTTTGTGGGTGTTCTATTTTGAAGATACACCTTTGTAGAGATATCTTTATTCCAATACAAATATTGTAGTTTGGCTCCTATAAGCAAGCAATGAATCATTTCCATCATAGAATATTTTTTCTCATAACAGGAACATTATGTTATGGAGTGTATGTAGTAGTAAGGTATTGTTTGATCCTATTTTGTAATAGAAGCATTTAAATTTTGGTAGATGTATATTCCATATTGATATAAGTAAATAACTTGAACATAATAATTAGTTTTGTTTTGATAAACTTCTTGAACAATTGGAAATTCTTGAGGGTATTTGACTTTAGTGAAAGGAAACATATCCACATATTCGATGAGTAGTTATCTACAAACAATTGAACCTATGTCCTTGGCTAGCATGGGTTTACATAGATTGACATCTATTACATTCAATGTATGCAATAAATCCATATCTCGAAAAAATAAGAAATAAGACCATACAAGAGAAAGCTTTGTTTAATTTTAATTAAAATGTACATAATATTTTGTATGAAACATTAATTAAAATTTAATTTAAAAGAAAATGATAAGGTGAAATAAGGGGTTTTGAAAGGATCCCCAAACATTATACAAAAATAAATACTACCAACCTTTAAAAGAAACTAAAGGAAGTAGTGAGTGAAACACCTTCCAAAAACCAACACCCATGCAGGGGAGAACTACGATAACTACTACAAAAAACACCCAAAAAGGGACCAATTTTTTTTTAAAAACTAGCAATTTTCAAAACTCATCTTCCACACAATGGCAGACCACAAACACCAACAAAAAACACCCACATAGCTTTAAGATACTGAAGACAACAAATAAAAAAATAACAAGGAAAATTAAAATAGAAGGCCCAAGGCCTGATTAAAATTCATGATATTTAGATGAGTTTTTTCTAGTCCCACCACATAATTAGACTGGCTCTAGTTCAATAAGACTTTAATTTCCTTCAAACTAGAAATTATAAAATGTAGGAAGGCTATGTGTAAATTCTAGAGTCTAATCACCATGTTAAAGATGGAATTTTGAGCATTTGTCAAAAATTGAAAACTAAAACACTCTTCAAAAATATCAATTGCCATCTTGAATTTCTTCTTATTTGGAGTCAAGTCCTTAGCATATAAATATTCAATCGTAATTGGAATTTTCCTTGCTCAATTAGAGATAGAAGTCAAGCACCTGGACTTCTTAGTATGCATATCACTCTCACCAGTGTTAATGTGAAGGGAGGCACCTGTAGCAGAGGGAGTAGCAATAATTTTGTTACTCATGACACAATTAAGGGATGCCAGATGGGGTGCCTTCTTGAGAATTGGATTCACTATTCTCATATGGCTTAGGGGAGGCCACCACTAGTAGGGTTGTAGATAAAGATTTCACAATCTCATTGCCCACCAGAGCTCTAGATTTAGAGATATGATCAAATATTAAGTTGAGTAAGCCTTGATGGATAGGGTCAAAAAATTACCTTTTTTGACCCTATTCACTAATATCTCTAATTATTGGAATAAGAACTGTAGAGTGGAAAAATGGTGCACCTAGCAAGGTAAAATGATATGCATCTATTTTTATACTTGATCTAAGCACTATGAAAGCGACACTTCAAACAAGCATAAAATGACACATATATGAAAGAAATGGGAGGTTCTCCTTATATTGATATAAATGTCAAATAAGCGGTTACAAGGTATCCTTTTGAGGGCTCTCAATTGATACACTTAATACAATAATCAAAGGATCAAATCCTTCAAAGAATCCAAGGCGCGCTTCTAATGTCTTCCTCGCACTCACAATTGAGGTGAGCGGGCTACCGATACCGTCATAAAGTGTTATATCATTGTGATAGCTTAATACTCCTTCCTTATATACTGTGATATCTGGATCTACACACAAGAAACAAAATTTGATTAAAATCATGTGTGGATTAAGATGAAACCATGAAGGTGCAGGCATCAATAAACTTGAAAGAGGAAAAGTACAACAGACTATTCAAAGTTACTCTAAATGCTACCAAAAGTGATATATAGGCATATTATGTGCTCTATGACTGATCTAATAAAAAATAGTTAAAAAAATGTGTTTAGATTTGTGGTCATATCAAGGTGTGGCATTTAGACCTACAACTCCCAAAAACATGATAATAGAGGCAAATACAACTCCAAATTGCACCAAATTTGAACATAGAGTATATAATATGGTCTAGAAACTATCTATGTAAAATTTATAAAGAAATTACACTCCAATTTGTTTCCATTACAAGGTGAGGCATTTAGGACTACAAAACACAAAAATCATGATAACTAATTCAAAACAACTCCAAATTGAGCTAAATTTGAAAAACAAGCATATAATATAATCTATAATAGACCTATGTAAAAATAGTAACAAAATAATATTCTAATTTATGGCCATCATAGGGTGTGACAGTTAGGACTGTCACAATTTGGGGGCTGCCCTAGGGTAGTATGACCACCAAATATGCTAGTTTTCTACCACCAATTCCTTTGGGAATTAGTCCAAAACACTCTCAAGGGTATTATCGATAAATTTAGGGGTAGGATTAGCTCAAATGGATATATTTTATAAATATATTATGCGTTTTATAGTCACTTGAAAACCTCCTTCACTAGGTAGATATCTCAAGGGAAAAAGTACAATAAGATGGGGGAAAATATCGATAACACTCTATGGTGAAATATGCAAAGACTTATCTCCCAATTTGGATGGATCTAATCCACTTTATAGACCAAGAGGGCATATGGGCAAATGGGCATGCGAGACCATGCGAGGCAAGGATCACCATTTTTCCCAAAGGTCACCATGCATTGGAGGGGAAGGAATATGCCTTTTTGGCCTCCAATCTGCAATATGTCATGAGAGTTATGCACCCTCTCACTAGCATGCTTGAATATGTGGGGTAAATGGTAGTTTCTAGGTGCTATTTGGCCCAATTTTGACTTTTTTGGGGTCAAAGACCATAGCCATCCCATACAGGGACAACCATTGGTGGCTATCCTTGGGTGGAACGACCATGAACTATGGCTGTACCAGGGTGGGATGACCATGCCTACATGGCCCAAAACTTCCCAAAAGTGAGGTAGAACCTCCCAAAAGTGGTTAGGACCACTATGTAACCTTTGAGGGATGCCTAAGGGGACCATATTATGTCAAATTAGACAATGTCTTGATCATCTAATCAGATTGACATGATTTTAGTATCTACAAGAATGAGGGGATATTCATTGGCTTTTTTATGGAATTGATTGAGAAAAATTAGATGAAAATTACTTATGAGCTCCTTGTTCTCATCAAGGATAAAACACAAGGTTATACACAAGGGTGAATTTCATAAATAAGCATGAATATTCAGATTTTCACAATTTTAATTTTATGAATTTGGGGACCCTAAAGGTCGGCCTATTTGCCCAAAAAATTTGGGATCAAATATTTTCTAGGGTAAATTCACTGCACTATTATAAGGTTTCCCACATAATTTTCATCTTCAAATTATTAAAAAAAATTATCCCACTAAATTTACCTCTTGTACCCCATTATATATAGCTAACATGACAATGACACTCATATAATTAAAACATTAATTTTCTCTGATAGTGAGCAATACAAAGTAGGCAACAATAACTAAAATAATGTGACTGGTACAAGGCAATTGATAGAAGATGACTAGTAGAAGGTGACTCACATCAGGCGTCTGGTAAAAGGCAAGTGGTAAAATATGACTCACATCAGGTGACTGGCACAAGGTGACTCACATAGGGTGACTTACACAAGATGACTGGAAGAAGGCGACTCGCATCAGGTAATTGTCACAAGGCAACTCACACATGGTGACTCGTATAAGGCAACTAACAAAAGGTGATTGAAATAAGGTGATTGGTAGAAGGTGACTAATGACTAGTAGAAGGTGACTGGCATAAGGTAACTAACACAAGGTGATTGGCATAAGGTGACTGGCATAATGTTACTAGCATAAGATAACTGGTAGAAGGTGACTGGTAGAAAATAATTATCAGAAGGTGAATGGTAGAAAGTAACTGATATATAGTGATAGCCATTTATCGGTAAGTTTTTTTTACCATTAAATTTTATTTTTTTAACATTTTGTTCATGGGCACTCAATAAGGAGGTTTTCCTATTATTTGGGCACCAATCTCAAGCTTACTTGGGTCAAACATCCTGTTGTCTTGAAAAGTAGTTATATTTTAATAGTTAATTTCTTTTTTAAAAATAATGCTCATATTACTCTTCTGTTTATACAAGTAAAATGCCACTTGTTGGTAGTGGAAAGAATGGAGGCTAGTCTTTCGATAAAAGGAGTATTTTTAAATACTTTCATAATATTTTGAAATCCAGTCTCATCTGCACAAATTGAAGGTAAAAATACCTTTACTTACTAACCAGTTAATTTTTGTACATTATTAATTTTATATATAATATCTTTAGTCATTAAGAAAGGTGTTTTTTGGTTGATGACTTTGTGCATTGTTTATCTATATTTTTTAATAGAATGTATGCTTTTAAATGCAATAATGATATACAAATAATTTATCTATAGAAAACAGTACTAACCCTGGTATTCCTCCACTTCCACATATCCATGATAATGAAAAGTCCACAGATGAAAATTTTCTTAATGAAATGGAACAACAACATGAAGAGATTCCTGAAACTAACACGTCAAATGGAAAAGAAAATAGTAGTTCTTATGAAGTCTCTAATTCTAGAGAATATTCTTCTAAAAAATATAAATGCACAAGGTTATCTAGATGGACAATTAATAGATCATTTTAGCCTGATTGGGTATCAAAATTTTCATTTATTGAGCTAGTGCTACCAGAGAATAGTAGTGAGGAAATAACAGAATTGAGATACATAATTTGCAGTTGGAAACACAAAAGGATAATAGATTACAAGTTAAGAAAGATACAGTAGAAAAACATCGTGGAAAGTTTTGTATAAAAATAAAAGAAAGTGATGGATCAATATAGAAAAATTATAGGTATAAGGATGCATCAAAGTGTATACATATGAGATATGCACAAGAATATGATAAATAAATAAAGCAAAACCAAATTTGGGTTGAGAAAGGTGTAATGATTCAAGCCCAATTTCAAAAAATTAATAAGTTCACTTTAGCTTCAAAAAGTTTGTAGTTTGTTGTTGTACTCACTATTCTTAAAAAGGGTAGACCTATATCTAATTTCATTGATTATAAAGATCTATTTCAACTAGATGATGTGCAGAACTTCCCCAACGTCCATTGGTCAGATCGAAGTGGTTGAAAAATGGTAAAATATCTCTCATTGGTTGAGCAAGTTGACCTCAAAGAGAAATTAAAAACAACCAAATTTATTTCACTTTCAATTGATGAGGTGATTGTTGTTGAAAAAAAATCTTGGATTTGTATGCATGTTTACACATTGGAAAATAATTTAAGGCAACCTCATTTACTTAGAGTATGCAAGATAGTGGAAAATTGCAATGCAAAAAATATTTACAAAAAACATTTACATTAAATTGAAAAATCAAATATATTCAGATTGTAATAGATGGTCTCTTCAAATTTTATCTTCATATTATTGATGATGCTTTTCCTTTAGGTCTTACCTTAGTTAGCAAAGACATGGAGTTTAAATAAATATTATTATGCTATGAGGAGATTGTTGGATAGCTAGTTAATAAAATAAAATCTATTATATTTCATTAAAATTGTCATAGATTTACAATGTATAACTATGGAGATTTTAGAGTTTATGATTTTAAAATTACCATCAACATATCTAGATATTCCTTTGTCTAATAAAGGAAAAAATAAGTTATAGGACTCAATTTTGGATAGAATGAAAATATTTTTGGTAAGTTGGAAAGATAATTCTTAAATATAATTGAAAGAATACAATATATATATATATATATATATATATATATATATATATATATATATATATATATTTGAATTTACATGGTGGAATCGGTAGCCGCCACGAATCCGGGTAGGTTGTCCGACTTTTTATGGCCGCCACAGTATTCTGCGCTATTCGCCCTAGAAGTCGCCACATAGATCTTTGCGTAGTCCACCCCTATAACCACCATGCCACAATCATTTTAAACCTTTTATGCCACTAAAAGCACTAGGAAAGGGACAAGCATTCAGTCCGACGAGGCTCGAGATTTGAACCTTGGACCTCCGCCAAGAATAAAAAATATAAAGACTATATTATAATTTATATCTCTAGGTACTGTTGACAATTTTGTCACATTTCTCAAGGGGTAGAAAAGAAAATCAATTTTTTTACCGCATCTTGTAAAGTTTTTTTTCTTTGTTGTCTTTTTATTTTGAAAGTTGCAGCAATTTTGGCTTTCAATGCCACCCCTTTGTATATAAAGTAGAAAAGAAAGAGCTTCGCTGTCAAACAAGCTAGAGAAAAGAGCTTCGTCAAAAGAGAATGAGAAGAGCTTCACATCCGAAGCATTTTCAACACTACTTCGGGTAGAGTTTCTTGCGAAGTAGTATTACCGAAGTAAATTACAAGGGTAGCGATAAAAAGAACTTCGGGCCCGAAGTGCTTCAAATATTTACTTCGGGCAAAAGTTGAGCGAAGCGGCATCCAAAAGAACAACTCCGCTGAAAAAGGAAGGTCCAGACCACGGTCTAAACTGGCTAAGGCAAGAAACTACTTCGCACCCGAAGCATTTCCAGCAGCTACTTCGGGCAAGTTTTCAGCGAAGCGGCGTTGCTGAAGTAAAATACGAAGAAGCCAAGGCAAGAAACTACTTCACACCCGAAGCAATTTTATCAGCAAAGCGACAAAGACAAAGAGGCCCATTTTGCAAAGTAAATATGCTTCGACACTTCCCACCCCCGAAGCAGTTTTGCGAAGCTTAATTTTGTGAAGTACAAACCAAGGAGAAGTTATTGCTTTGGCTCAGAACCATTGCGAAGCAAAGTTGTGGATAAATACTTAGCAAAGCGCTTCAAGGGCACGCATTCCCAGTTGGGTATTTTCTCGAGGCCATCAAGTGCCTCATAAATGCAATTTTTCGTGTTCGGTAACCTCGTTGCTCATTTTTAGCAATCAAAAATGAAGTATCAGGCCATGATGAAGAGCCCAGCGAGCATGGCGGCCACTCGAGCAACACACCCAGAGGCCAAGGACGTCCAGACGGCTTATCAATGCCTCTTTCCATGATTGACCCGATCATAGTTGCCAATTTTGGTAACGGATTTGAGAGCTCGATCATGAGAGTCTCGTGGAGCCAAATTCTCAGGGCTCGAGGGAGTACTTCTCATTGCTGTGTAATTATGACTCATAGGCCCGGGTCCTCTATAAAAACCTAGGCATTATAATGTAAAAGAAGGGGGAACTATCTACTAGAAAGCTACTATAACTTGATGTCCTGCGATTAATACTAAAGAGCTTTGGGCTCGATTTCTCTCTTTTATGCTGCCTTCTTTGTTTGATTCTTTTGTCTGTCTTTGTTTGTATACTGAGAAAGCTGAACCTTGCATTCGGTGTGCGATCGGGGACTGTACCCTGAAACTCATTCTGAAGGATACATAGGAGTGGAAAAGCATAATATTGGTTTTCTTTTATGCTACCTTATGTGCTTGATTCTCTTGTTTCTCTTCATTTGCATACTAAGAAAGCTGAACCTTGCGTCCAATGTGCAATCGGGGACTGTACCCTGAAACTCGCCTGGAGGATACATAGGAAGGTTGATATTACGTTTCTTTTGTTTATTCTTGGTGTTCTTTGCTTCCATTCGAGTTGTCTGTTAGTGATCCTACTTCCTGTTCTTCCCCACCTTAAATCACCGATCTCTCTTCTCATAATTTTTTTTGTTTCTTTCCTGCACTCTTATCTTCAAACACCCAAGTAGATTAATATAGGAAGTAGAATTTCTTCGGATATTGGTACGATGGGCATCTCTTCCCTTCGGCATTTCAATGTTGGTCTAGGTGTAGGGTGCATACACTCACCTAAATATTTTCCTAGGAAGATTTAATGACCAACAGGTACAATGTGAAGTTCAAGACTATTGGTAGCTATAGAATCTAAATTTGATAAAAGTTGATAGAGGTGTTCTTTGGAAAGGATGTGAGGAAAGATTTAGTTTTTCTATTTTGTAGGTGGGATAGGTTTTCCAAGGAATTAATAATGGAGAGGAAGGATTGTAAAATTTTATACTATAAACTTAGCATTACATGAAATTTTTTGGTTAAAAACTATTTAAAGATTATTGAAAGAGCTGGGTAAAAAAATTACTTAAAAATATATAGGTTCTATTGATGTAATAAAATTGTTAAGGAATAGAACCTGCATAGGAGCTTTTCAAGGTTGTACTTCATATTAGAGAGTTTGTAATTGATTAAGGAACATATTAGGTAGTCGATCATGATAGTGATTTTATAAATTTTTGGTCTCATATTTTTTTGAGACCTTATCCTCTTATGTCTTATCCAAAATGGTACTTTTTATCTCAAGGATGTTTATCTTGTAGTGTTCCAAGCAAAAAATTATATTAATTTTTAAAAAGAATTTTAAAATCATATTTTTATACAACAATTTGGTTGAAGGAGAGGAGCTCAAAGGAATAGTAGACGAGCTTCAAGTTATGGTTTAAGAGTTCCCTTTATTAATTTTTTTAATGTGTGTAGAAGATTTGGTTTGAAATTTATCAAAAAATTATGGATACTTGGTCAAGTTAGCATGTAAGGCTATACTACAATCATAATTCTTAAAATAAATTATTTTTACTGAAAGAGTGTTTTGTCACGTGAATCCCTTACTAACTCCTTAACATTCCTTTGGTTAGTAGTTTAAAAAAAAATATGTTAGCTCCATCAACATCAAAAGAATTGATAAAAATTTGGGTTAATTATTTCAAACTAAAGCATTACAAATTATTACTAAATTCTATAAAGAAAAATAGATGTGGGAATTTAAAAGTTAATATATTTTTAAAATGATAATATATCTATAAAAAATAAAATAAAATAACAAATAATTTAACTATTAATAAAATTAATCTTCATTGTTCAAAATTCAAATTTTAAAAACATCTTATTAAAACAAATTTTATATTCTAATAAAAACAATACAAAAATTAGTTATAAAAACATATAAATTTTAAAAAATATGTTCAACAAAATAATAAATGGTAAGTCCTAAGGGAACATCCCAAGGGTTGGGGCTTTAGCTCTTCTTTGAAATATCCAAAATACAAACCCCAAGATAAATGAGTGTGTGAGAAGATGTGTGTGAGGAATATATATATATATATATATATATATATATATATATATATATATATATATATATATATATATATATATATATATATATATATATAAAATAAATGGTAAATATTTTTGATTATATAGTCTAATTGATCTCTAACGAATGATGAGATAGCCTCCATAAAAACCCCAAGTAAGTTTTGCTCATGAGTCCGTGACTCCTTACTTTTTTTTTATGAAAAAAACATTATATTAAAATGGTTTAATCATAAAAAAAAGGGTGGGTGGAATTAGCACACTCGAGCACACAACAAACACACTAACTGTGTGCTAAACAACTAGTAGAGCTACCAAAATAACTTACAGAAGTTCACAAGAAAACCAAACAAAGAACTGCCTAAAAAAACAACTAATAGTCTATGAATCATTGCTATGTAAGGGCTGGAGTAACATGATTCACTGCATAAGGAGCATTACCCCAATGATCAATAAGGTCCTGTGAGTGATGAAGCTCTATATTCATTTTTTTTGCTTGCACTAAAATCTGCAGTCAACAATCATAGAAAACCTGATACTTATCAGCAAGAGAAAAAGTAGAAGGCTCCTGCTAGCTAAAAATCACTCTATTGTGAGTTTTCCACAAATGAAAAATAATCCCCACTCTAAATATATGCCACATAGGAACAAGCTTCTCTGAAAAATTGAAGTGGATCCCCTAACAAAATATTCACCCAAGAACAAGGACCTGTCATATATGGTCTAAAAAAAGAGAAAATCCACTGCCAAGCCTTTTGAGTTCTCACACAAGACCAAAATAGATGATGCACATCCTCCTCTGCTCCACAATATCTGTAGGAAATATCATTCACACCCAAATATCTAAATCATTGACCAATAGGAAGCTCTTGAAACAATTAAATCCAAGCCAAAAAGGTTTTCTTAGGTTCAAGATACTTTGCCCAAAGTGTATTAAATCTGAGACTCCATCTAGACTAAAGAGATACAACATCCCACCTAGAATTAAGATTCTCAACCATAGGCACAATAGGGGAAAGCCAAGAGTATCCCAAATGAGGTTTATACTTGGTGAGAGAAACATCTTTGGGCCAAGACCAATCAGTCCACCAAGGTTTCTGATAATATCGAAAAAACTTTACCCCAAACAAATAAAGAAGTGGAATCAATAACAACCTCATAAGTAGTCTTATCAGCAGAAGATAAACAAAAAAAATCCTAAAAATTTTCCAAGGTATCCAAGAACTTGAATGAAAATCCATGAAATCAGATAACTGAACAATACCTCATTTATAAAAATTTTGAGCATGTATCCACTAGACTTAAGCAAGGGGAGTCCCTTACAAAGTGATGGCCAAAGACCACCAGACATTAAGCAAAGGTATTGAAGCCCCCAGCTTCCCCTTATGACCTTTCCAAGAAATCCAGGGTTTAATGTCCTCCTAGGCCTTCCAAATGCTTTGGATAAAAAAGGACCCAAAAATCTTTATTGGAACAGGGGCTGTAAGAATGGTTTGCAAATCAAGCCCTTACCACACCTTCTTACCAAAAGGAAGCCCCATGGAGAGGCAGTGATGAATTAAAAGTTTTCAGGATTCCTCCCCCTATAAATCTCTCACAATCCATTTAGCACAGAGGGAAAATCCTTGTCGCTAACAGTCAAACAATCCCATTCCTCCAATTTTTTTAGGAAGACAACAAATATCCCAAGCCACCCTATGAAATCCCTTCTTACCAACAACATTGGACCACATAAAATCTCGAAGCAACTTCTCCAATTTGGCATAACAAGTCTTGGAAGGGACCTAGCAAGAAGAGTAATACACATGAGTAGAGGCCAATACCTTGGAACAAATCTGAAACTTGTCAGCTAAGGATAATTTTTGGAACAAATATGATAAGTCTTGGAAGTGGATTCAACCTGGGGAAACCTTTAAATTTTTGGGTATTCCTTTTGCTTTTTTGGGTTCTCCTTCCCGTTTGTGGGATTATGTTGTTCAAAAGATTGAGAAGAAGCTTCTGTATTGGTGACTCCTTACTTTTAGATCGCATCTATTTGAATATGTTAACTCCTTCTGGATGCGTCTATAGTGACTTACTCCTTGATTGCATCTATTTAAATTTGTCAACTCTTTTTGGATGCATCTATAGTGACTTACTCCTAGATCTATTTGAATATGTCCACTCCCTTTCACATCATATGTTTGAATATGTCTACATAAAGCAAGTCAAAATAGATTATTACAGAAAGAAGGTTGAGTCAAAATAGATTATTACATAATATGTCCACTCCCTTTCACATCTATTTGAATATGTCCACTCCCTTTCACATCATATGTTTGAAAATGTCCACTTCGTTCAAAACTTTTTGTCTTTTAACGCATGAAAGTCATAACTCATTCGATTTACATAAAGTTCGGTCCTACTCTTCTTCCATAGATTTTGTCGTTCCAATCTACTTGTACGAAAACCCATTGGTTGTTCAATTGGGTGGCCATGCCATTAACTTACAATAATTCCTTTGCAATGCGGCCCCTATAATTTAATGCTGCAAGTAGTCTGACTTTATCAGTTGGTGGTTTTAAAATTTGGTATATACGAACCGACATACCCAAATGTTTACGACCCAGTCAGATTGGTTTCCTTTCCTTAAAATATTTAAACTCGATCACAGGGACAACTTATTCACAATTTCACATGACCTGCGCTGAAATTGGCAACATTTATTGTTGTAGATGCAGTATAGCTTCAACGATGGTGCCCCAATAGCTGGCCGCATTGCTATTCTTATGCCTCATTACGTCGGGCAAGTGTACAGATTCGGCGGAGGACGGAGAGCTCTACACAGCATGTAACGTTGTCAAGTATGACAACGGCACCGAATTCGAGAGCAACGTGAACACGGTGTTGAGAACTCTGAAGGACAAAGCCATGGACACGGGTTTTAGCACTGCCGTTTACAGGCAGGAGAACCCCAATAAGGTGGTGTAGAGGTGACTTGTCTCCCTCTGAATGCCGTGCGTATTCTCTTCTAGCGGTGGAAGCCATGGGATGAAATTGCCCCAACGCCATAGGCGCCCGTGTTCATCTGGAGTATTGTTTTCTCCGTTACGAGAACTATACCTTTCTTTCCCAGTTGGACACCAGCTTCTGGTATGGCCTCGTCAACGTGAACAGCAACAACGATACTGATTTCATCGCGGCAGTGGGCGGTCTGATGGCGGATCTGGCGGGGAAAGCTCCTGCGAGCACAATCAGGTTTGCTGTTGGACAAAGAGAGGTTCCCTCTTCCAACTTGACTGTTTATGGTATGGAGATGTGTTGGAGAGACATGTCTGCCAATGACTGCACAACGTGTCTGAGCAACGGCATCCAGCAGATGTTCAGCTGCTGTAAGGAACACGTTGGTGCTCGAGTTTTCTTGGGTAGTTGCACTGTGGGCTATGAAATTTATCCCTATGCCAAGAACTACTAGGCAGAGTTTACTCTTTTCTTTTCTTCGTTTGCTTCCGTAGTCGGTCCAAACAAAGCAGCAGAATGCACCTTTCCGCCGGAATACTTGCAAATAAAACAGTACTACTCTTTAATTTAACGCATTGAAGGCCTTATAAAGATAAAATAATCTATTTACTATTGGATGAAAGTAATAGTATGCATTACCTATATTACTTTAAAATAAGTTTTCTTTTTAATTAATTAAATTTTTTACTTATTATTGCATAAGACTATCATAGATTTTAAGATTCACCTATTTGTATCATTATATGCGATGAAACGAGCAAGGAAAAGTGATTATTCAAATTCAAATCAAGGTTGTACCAAAAAAAATTGAGACTTTTGATGCTTCATATTCTAGAGGAGATCAATATGTTTCTTAGTTTCTTGACTTTTTAAATATTTTATAAATAATGTAATAAATATTTAACATATCTTCTTATTACATTATTTGAAATATAAAGAGAACTATAAAATTATTAAAATTTGATATGTGTAAGTGTCTTTGTAAAGATATTCGTAAATTGATATCAAGTGAGAATATATTAGAGCTGAATCTGGTGATCTTAAATTTTTCTTGAATGAAATGACTTTGAGCTTAAATGTGCTTTATTATTTTATGAAGATTAAATTTTTGACCGATTTCAAAACACCTTGTTTATGGCAATTCAATAATGTTGGTTACTTTTTGCACACACCCATATCTAAAAGTATGTTTTATAACCATATTGCTTTGCACATAGCTTCTTGTGTAGCAATATATTCTACCTCTATGGATGACAATGCCATTGCATGTTGTTTGTCTATGCCATGAGATAAGTCTAGATCCTAAATGAAACACGTGCAGATGCTAACTTCGTGTCATATATAGATTTGACATAATCTGAGTCTATATAGATCCAATTCCTAAATGAAACACATGCTCATATGTTAACTTCGTATCATATTTATATCTAGCATAATTTGACTCTATATATACTTCAAAAATAATTTATCATTCTTCATGTATTCTAGGACATATTCTACTCTACCATGGATATCATCCAACATTCTCTTTTATTGCCTTCCAATGATTCACCTTAGGTTTCTACATGAATGTCAAAAGATAACTACCATCAAATTTGATGTTAAAATTTGTATTTATCAAGTATATGAAATTTTCAATTAGCTAATAATAAAGAGTACTCGATACTTGAGGTGACTTATCATATAAGGATAGTTGAAACCTTTTTTCCATTGGTGGTGCTTTAGTTTTATAATTTATCATCTTGTATTTTTCTAAAAATATATTAGCACAGTTTGATTCTATCACCATAATGTTATGCTTTCTTTGAAATAATTCTAAGCCAAAATAATAGTATAGAAGTCCCATATTTTCTATGTCAAATGATATTTTTATGTCATTATTCACACCATCCACAAATTCATCTAAACTATAACTGATGACCAACTCATCAACATATAACACAAATATCATTATCTCGGATCTAACTTTCTTAATATAGATATTTGCATTAGAGTGACTTCTAGTGAATCCATGCTATAATAGCGTAGACACCAAAACAACACCAATTTGATTATGTGACGACAAGCACTGATCGCATTGACACACAGCCCCCAAGGCATACCTTAGAGGTTAAACAGTGGTCCTAACCACTCCCACAATAGTTTGGAAGGTCATAGGTCAATTTGGCACCTTTTTGGCACTTTGCTCTCTACTCGTCCCACCCCGGGATGATTACAAACTGGTATTCATCCCACCTAGAGATGATTATCAACATTCATCCCAGGGTGGGGCGAATAGCAGGTTTGACTGGCAAAAAGTCAAACCTCGACAGTCCGCCGCTTAATCGCAACTTCAGGACATGCAATTGCAAGGAACGACTTCAAATCAAGGAGAGAGACTTCAGTCATGCATGTATTTATTTTTGAGGCCTCATGCAAGGAGACTCTAAATCAGAGAAAAATCTCTTTTCCCAAAATAGGACATGCAACTCAAGTGGCGCCCTCGCATGCGCATTCAAAGAGAGAGACCCTAGGTATATAAATTGGTGAGTCTTCTCACCCAAAAAATAAAGAGACAGAGAAGGAGAATTTTGAGCAACGAAGAGCTATCATTTTACATCCACACACCTTTTAATTTATGCCTTTCACATCCTTGATCTCTTTTGGAGAGGAGGTCATTGGGTGATTATTGGAAGGGCAAATCCGAAACCAAAACCCGACATTTGGCCACAACATCCTACCAAATTTTTTGACAACACCCCACAAAATATTTTGGACCCATCCCAAGTGGATTGGTGCTGAAATCGGTCCCTCAACGATGGGTGTCTTGCCCCCGAGCGCCCCTTGCATTACTGCAGTTCTAATCGCCCCACCCCATAGCATTTAGAAATATGTATTAGATTTCCTTTCTATTATTTTTTCATCTGATTCTATGCTACTTAGATAGGTTTTCATTCATATTTCACATCATTTTGAGCATTTTTGATCATGTTTTATCATTTCCTGCCTTTACTAACATGCAGGTACCATCATCAAATTCCCGGTGATAGAGGCCAAATTGGGAAAATATGACCTTCTGGGTCTTCCCAAAATACCCCATTTTAGCTAACCATCAACTTTACAGGTGATTTTGAGCTTCCTAGATATGACATTTGGGACAGTGCTTTTTGACGCTTTGTTGTAGGTCTAATCGTCCCGCCCTGGAGCGAATACGAATATGTGGCAAATTTTTGGACTGTTCTTTTTACAGTGCCTTCTTGGTGATTTTTTTATGCCCTTGTCAAGTTTTCAATTCATTTGGATCTATTTCAGTTATAATTTTATTCATATTTTGCATGTGCTAGTTGAAGGCATGGGGATTGCATGTTTCATTTTATCTACAGGTGCTACTGACTATTTTCTATTTCCTTGAACGTAGGATCTAGATAGTAGAGGATCAACAAGGAGTTAAGATTCATCAATGCAAGTGGCGGTGACGTTTGGTCTACCTATTTTACATGTGGGCACGTGGAAGAAGGAATAGCATCCATTGGTGTGACAAGAACACATTTAACGCTCCTAGCCCCCAAAAATGGAGGAGGCAAATTGTAATCGAGTTCTAAAGCATATCAATAAAAAGGGCTATCTTCCATATTGGATTTTTATTTGGTTTTGATTCGTTTATGCTTCTCTCCTTTCATGCACCTTCAATTCATGGATTTAGCGTTATCTTTGTTTCGTTCACATCGCATCTTGGATTTTACTTTTTGTTTTCGTATCCTCGTGCTTTCAATGGTGATCACAGTGGTACCAAAACATACACATATTTAGGCAAAAATCACCATGGCATACACCCATAGTTGAGCCCAATCACGGGCAGGAGCTGTAGAGAGTGCACAAAGAGGGACAAGTCACCTCCGATATAGTCCTGAGGACTTGGTCATCCCGCCTTGGCGGCCTGACACACAAGATAGTCCAAATCATGCCATTATAGAACAGGACTATAGAGGCACCTCTTTGAGGGACACCCCCACTTAGCATAGATCCTTTCAATAGTAGGACATACACATGGCACTCAACATAGACAGGAGGGCTCCCTTAGATGCTCGTTATGAGTGGCCTAGTGATGAAGTGCTAGAATAGCATAGGGTCCATGAGGAGAGGCCACATGATTATGTCATCCCTCATTTACCACCCATCATTGTTAGAAACAATAGGCATAATCCAAAGCACAAGGCTCTTCAAACAGGGCGAGCCAACTTTGCCTGCCCCTTTCACATATACGAAAGGGAGCACATGGAAGACCATTAAATTCCTCAAGAGCAATACATAGTGTGGGAGCAATGTGCCTCTACACTTGCTATCTACCACAATCACCTACTGAGGCCAGAGCCTCAACTGAATGTTGCCAACCTCAATAAAGGGAAGCGACCTATAGAGATCTCAGATCATTGTGATCGAGATAAATGCATAGGAGAGGCATATAGACCTCCTAGAATCAAGATGGTGGAACAAATTGACCTGGTAGTCGCTAGAAATGCCACCCGCCAAGTGCAGATCATGCAACTTGAGCAAGACCAACAACATCTAGAGCATCTATATCGCCTTAGGAAAGAGCGCAATCGACACCAAACAAATGAGCTGCTCCATAACATAGTGTCTGAGAGGGTTCCAACCCATCGCACCCAAAGAGCAGAACCATATGAGATGTGCAACCCCTTGGTGCGAGACAAGTCCCCATGACCTTACCAAGTGCTGCCTTCGAGACCTCCTAGACGTGAGTGGGAGGCCACTCCCAGGAACAATGATGGGCACCCCTCACGGGGACCCACCCATAGTTATAGGTCTCATCTAGAAACTTCTCAAGAAGCCTATGAGGAGTATAAGCAAGAAGAAGAGCAGGCTGAAACACCCTACCAAGGTGGAGGGTCTGCTATTTGGCCACCCCTCCATAGGCCTCAAGTTTCCCACAACCCACAACAGGAGAAAACCAAGGAGGAAGAGATTAAATATTCCAATGCATATAAAGCGCTGTTAGAGCACTTGGATTCTATGGAGACCAAGACTTCTGGGTCCCAAAATCCCACTTTATGCCAACTTCACAGTCATCCTGTGCATCCGTTAGTGCCAACACCCCCTTACCCTGAACACTTTAAACTGCCTCAGTTGGCAATATTTAGAGGGGAGGAATATGCCCAAGAGCATGTGACTAGATTCTTGAGCCAATGCTTTGGCATTCATGACAATGATGCTTTGCTGTTAATAACATTCATCACCACGTTCGTAGGCCCTGCCTCAGATTGGTTCACTCAATTGCCAAAACATAGCATTAGTAACTTAGATCAGCTAGTGCATGCGTTCCTTGAATGCTTCGCCTTCAACACCAAGAAGAAGGTATCACTAAGTGACCTATCCAGCCTCAGGCAGTATGAGGAAGAAACCATGGCAGCCTATGGGAACCAGTGGATGACTTTGCTTTCCAAGCTACCCTACCTCCCTCTTATGTCTGAAATCACCCAAATGTTCTCAAAGAGTTGTTTGATATCGATCTTGGTGCTATTGTAGCTGCAAAAATATGCCACTTTAGAGGAAGCTCTGGTGCAAGCCAGAATCATTAAGGAGATCAAGATTCAGGATGGTGAGATAGCCAAGCCAAAGAAGAAAGAATGGTCTAAGAACATCAAAATAGGGACCACACAATAGAAACCTGTTGCAGTCAATCAGGTTGATATAAATGTCCCTAAGCCTAAAAAAGTAACACAACCCCAAAAGGCTAACTATCAGACACTGCCTCTTAACAGTTATGATCAAGAAAATCTGAGGCAAGAACAAAATCAGTCGCGTCACCCTATGCGATAATTCACACCTTACACAGAGTCCAGAGACTCCTTGTTTGACCACTTGTCAGTTGCAAACTTGATCAACCTGCCCAATATTCAACCCATAGACCCCAATGCACCAAAACCTAAGGGTTACCGGGAAGAATTGTACTGTAGGTTCCACAGACGGAAGGGACATGATCTTAATGCATATTGGAAGTTTAAAGGCTTGGTGAAAGACTTAATTGACAACAAGACGTTGGCAGTGGACAACCCCATAGTGCCAAACAACCAATAGATGGGAGTCTTCAGAGACCCCCTACCTACCCATGATGCGCAGGTAAAACCCCTTCAAGTCAATGAGGTGACAAAAAATTGCCCCATGCAGGGGTATGTAGGGATGATAAGCATAGTGACTAAGAATAGGAGGTACCTAGGAGCTGCCCCTGCGGTGGCCACATGAGAGGTTCCATCGACGTCACAACCTCAATAGCATCCTACACAACCTCCCCCACCCAGACCAGTGGCCACGATTTGGACTAGACTTACCCAAAGTCTAAGGACCACATCGGCTAGGCTCTCCATTTATGAGCTCATTCAACAATCATCGCCCCATCGAGAGGCTCTAATTGAGATATTAAAAGCCATAAAGCTATAGCCCCATGAAGCAAATTATTTCAACAACTTTATAGGACATGTAAAACAATGTACAGAACTAGTCATCACCTTTAGAGAAGATGAATTAAAATCAGTGTCTGGTTATGTGGTGGATCCACTCCTACATGTCATTGTGTGGGTCAACAGGATTCCATATAAGAGGGTGTTGGTGGACACTGGCTCGTCCAGTAATATAATTACAATAGCAGCATTGAAACATCTAAAGTTGCCAGCATCTCACATCGTGGCCTGCACCTATACTCTTTGAGCATTCAATGATGCAATATGCTTAATGGTTAGAACAATTGTCCTACCCATCAAAGTGGGAAAAAATACTATTCATACATTGTGCCACATCTTGGAAGGTGATATGGCCTATAATATCTTGCTGGGGAAGCCTTGGATCAGGGGCATGAAGTGTGTCCCTTTAATAGCTCATTAGTGCCTAAAGTATACATTTGAAGGATAGGTGCATGTAGTCCCGATAGACTTAGAGCCCTTCAAGTATTGTAATACGGTGTAGTTAATGCCACAATAAACCCTTCCATCAATGCATTTGGATTTTTAGTTGAATCCATCTAAACAGGGTTCGATTACGCAGGCATCCCCATTGACAAGTCCATCAAATCCCCAGCTGGGTCCATCTTCCTCATCTAGTCCTTCACCAACGATGCCACCTATGGGGGCCACACCGAAGGACAAGGGAAAGAAACCCCTAGAAGAGGAACACCCCTCATCTCAACCATCTCTACTGAAGAGATGCCTAACTGAATGGAAGTCGAGATGCCTAGTTCGTCCTACATGGAGTAGAATTAGGAAGAACTCCCATTCGCTCCCCCTCAACCACCAATGATCATCATTGAGATGGCCAACACGGGCATGGGGGAGTATCTAGTGCGAAACATTATAGCAACACCCACCCTTGAGTCCATGCAGGACATGGGGAGACCTCGACTCCCCATCGGCTCTGTGGTTCCTCTAGGCTACCCACCCAATACGAAGATGAAGAGCCCTTTGATGAGGATGTCAACTATTTTTCCAACCCAGATTTCACTTTGAGATATCTTGACCAATGTAATTGACATGGATATGGGTTGGGTAGGTATGAGCAAGGAGTGTGTGTTCTTTGCCAACCAAGATATCAAATACCGTACGACAAGTCAGGAGTAGGGTTCAACCACCCCCTGCCCCTTGACATATTGGTAGAGAACATGCAAGGACTAGGGATAGGCAATAAGGATGGGTTGGCATTAGATCCATATGCCAATCCTAACACATCATATGCATTGGGGGATTATCTCCCATTGCTAATAGCCAACCTTGTTGACCTTAACAACCCTTTCCCTTCGATCGAAAAGGGATAAAGTTCGAGGACTAACCTACAAGAGGGATATAGACAAGACCAAGAAGGGTATTTAGAATATGAGTCAGAGTATGAGGTAGCGTCTTGGGATCCTTTTGAATCTGATAGCAATCATTCACAAGTAACCCCCATGGATGATTATCAAGAGAACTTCATGACAATGTTCCCTTTGGATGCTCCAATTGAGCATATGCCACCTCAAGAGAATCAGGTCCCCCCACAAAGAGTGGAACAACCCCGATGGGACCACATTAATTTGCTCAAGCAAGATGAGCCTCATATGTCACAAACAACTATTGGAGCCAACAAAGGCCTTTGGATCTTCGATAGTGATTATGAAGATGAAACTGAGATGGCCTATCTCAATCATATGCGACAGCAGCAATATCCCTTAGACATAGACGACATGTTTGAACAACTACACATAAGGCCAAGGCATAGGTGGCACCTAAACTAGGAGCAGTTGGACCAATTACTGCACCCGCCACTCCAGGTATACAAAGAACATCTTTCGCCTGGAGACCCTATAGAGCCATCAATGCCTAGGACGGACCTTGTCCTCTTATCTGCACATAGGGCCGATCCATTTGTGCTAGTACCCACAGAGCCAGATTCGAAGCACAAAGATCACCTAGGATGTCCGAGTAACCACACCCGCGATAATGGAGACCAAAATCATTTCATTAACATGATCTCCATTGACTTAACCGCCCCCATTCACAATCTAGCCGACCCAACACGGTCATTGCATCTAGACCTAGATGCTATAGACTGGGATCGCGTTGACACACCGCCATTCCCATTAGAGTACTGGCCTTGCGATGGGATGTTCCATTTTACCCCAGGATAGACTCAAGATGTCTTCCATGCTGAAGAGGAACTTGAAGTTCTGAATGATGATCTAAATTCAGCAAACGATATCCACCTGATCCCAACTCCACACCTGTTGGAGGATGGGTCCCACATGTCAGTTGAGGAGACGAATGATGTAGACATCGACTCTGATCCAATGAATTTGCAAATCATCAAGCTGGGGGTAAGTTTATCCCCCAAAGAGCAAGCCGACTACATTGCCCTTCTCAAAGAGAAGAAGGAGGTTTTTGCATGGTCCTACAAAGACATGTTGGGGCTAGACCCACAGCTAGTCACGCATAATCTAATGCTTGATCCGAAAGTCAAGCCAGTAAAGCAAAAAATACATAAGATGCATCCAATAGTAGCCTTAATGGTCAAAGATGAGCTACAAAAACTATTGGATGCACATTTTGTCATCTGCGTGGATTACCCACCATTGTTGTCTAACATTTTTCCTGTCAAAAATCTCGATAGGAGGATTTGCGTATGCACCAATTTTTGAGATCTAAACAAAGCGAGTACTAAGGATGATTTCCCCTTGCCTAGCATCGACGTGTTGGTAGATGCTATAGCGGGCCATGAAATGCTTTCCCTCATGGATGGTTTCTTGGGATACAATCAGATTCATATCAATCTTGAGGACAAACTAAAAACGGCGTTCACAACACCTTGGGGGAAATTTTTTTATAAGGTCATGCTCTTTGGCCTTAAAAACGCTGATGCCACCTACCAACGTGCCATGACGTACATCTTCCATGATCACATGCATAAAACTTTGGAAGATTACATGGATGATTTTTTGGCCAAATATCTTTTGTGCCTAGATCATATCGATGACTTAAGCAAGATCCTCGATCACCTCATTGAACATAAAGTCAGACTAAACCCTAGGAAGTGCATATTTGGCATCACATCTAGAAAGATCTTGGGTTTCATAGTCTCCAAACAAGGAATCGAGGTAGACCCACACAAAGTCAAGGCAATCCTTGAAATGCTTCCCCCAACTACCATCAAGCAACTCAGAAGCCTTTAGGGAAAGGTCGCGTCAATCAAGCGCTTCATAGCATAGCTATCTGACAAGTGTTGACCCATGAATAAATTATTGCACAAGGGGGTAGCATTTCACTGGGATGACAAGTGCCAGTCAGCCTTTGATGACATCAAACAATACTTGGCTTCATCGCCAGTATTGGCACCACCTAGACCAGGAGTGTCATTCTACTTATACATCTTAGCTACCGAGGTGGCACTAGGCGCCATGCTAGCCCAAAAAAATGAGCTACACAAAGAACAGGCTACTTACTATCTTAGCCGCACCCTGGTCAGTTATGAACTTAACTATGCATACGTTGAGAAGCTCTGCTTGGCAGTGGTGTTTGCTACCAAAAATCTATGCCATTACATGCTTAGCAATACAACGTATGTGGTGTCTAAGGAGAATCCATTGCGATACATGATGAGTCGTACTTATCATAGTAGCCACACGGTGAAATGGATCATGTTGTTGACAAAGTTTAACATAGAATTCATTGGACAGAAATCCATAAATGGTCAAGTCATCGCCGATCAACTAGCAGAGGCTCCTCTTGAAGACGATCAACCTCTGACCATAGAACTACTTGATGATGGGGTCTTCCATGTTTTAGAATCACCAAATTCTAATGAGCCTGAGTCACAGGCTGACATGACCCTATTCTTTGATGGTTCTAAATGTGAGCAAGGAGGTGGCATGGGAATTGTATTCGTCACACCGCAAGGGGCTCCAATGCCTCTATCATTTAAATTAGACTTCCCGTGCACCAACAACAATCTAGAATACAAAGCCTTGCTCATAGGTCTTCAGAAAGCAATCACCATGAACATAAAATGTTTAAACATCTTTGGTGATTCACTGTTAATTGTCAATCAGGTCAAAGGGGTATTCCAATGTAAATGCCTAGTTCTGTAGGCCTACAAAGCCCTTGTGGAAAAATTCTTGGCACAACTTGAATGGTACGACATCGAGGCACTCCCTCGATCATCGAATCATTTTGTGAACACTATGGCCTCCTTGGGGTCACTAATCCCGCAAGACCCTTCCGATGAGATGACAACCATTCAGGTCAAAACATTATCGCAATCCGTGATGGAGCATGCAAGCTCTGACCTAATGCTAAGAATCCACCTGATCCAGATTGAACCATCTCAGGATAGGTTCTCTCGAATCCACGATTGTCTGACTCAAACCTACTGGGGGTCCTTGTTCTTCCTGATCCCTATAAATAGCAACACAACGTTGTTTTTACAAGTTCTTTCCCGCTCAGCTTTTGCTAGGGATGAAATTCAAGAGGGATTGGCCGTTCATACCATCAAGGTTTCTAATAAGTAGGATTGGTACACACCCATCAGGGATTACCTTAAGTTAGGTAATCTCCCACTTGGATTGACACAAGCCGTGAAAAGATCATTTAAATAGAAAGCGGCAAAACATGTATTTCTAGGAGACATTTTGTATCATCGAAGCTATGAGGGAATCCTCCTCCATTGCTTGGACCAGCAGGAGTCTGCTTGGGCGATCACCCAATCCCATGATCGTACATGCGGTGGCCACTTCAACGGTATGGCCTCATAAAGTGCATTCTCTGCATGGGCTATTATTGGCCATCTTTAGAGCGAGATTGTTGCGCATATGTAAAGAAGTGTGTGAAGTGCCAACACCATGCCAATTTGACACATGTACCTTCTCAGGCCTTGCAACCGATTCAATCGGCTTGGCCTTTTTCATAGTGGGGCTTTGATCTAATTGGAAAGATCTCCCCTACATCATTAGGTCGTCACATGTTCATCATAATAGCAACAAAGTACTTCACCAAGTAGGTGGAAGCAATTTCGCTAACCTCTACGACTGGAACCCGCATTGCGGATTTTATTTTACATAACATCATATGTCATTTTGGTATTCCATCCAAGATCATCTCGGATAATGGAACATCATTCAAGAATAAATATGTGCGTGCTTTGACAACAAAATACAAAATTCAGCATAGTTTTTTGACACCCTATTATCCACAGGCAAATGGGCAAGCAGAGGCATAAAAAAAAATGCTAGTCGCCATCCTCAAAAATACCATCGCAGATAGTCATAAGGATTGGCACATTCAAATTCTACTTGCCCTATGGGCTTATCGCACTAGCATTCGGACGCCCACTGGGGCAACTCCATTTTCACTGGTGTATGGCTCTGAGGAAGTCATGCCTCTCGAGTTGGAAATCCCTTCACTACGCATATCAATGCAAGAGTTCATTGATGATGACACTGCATGGCAGTACCAGTTAGACCAACTTAGGTTGCTCGATGAACGATGCGTCAATGCTCTCAAGCATTTGCGTATCTATCAAGAGCGACTTAAGAAAGCATACAACATGAAGGTTCACCTAAGGGAATTTCAGGTTGGTGACTTGGTCTTAAAAGAGAACCAATAGAATTCTAATTTTTTGCCCCATCTAAGGGACAAGTTCGTGGCAAACTGGTTAGGTCCTTATGTGATTGACAGTAAAATAGGACCTAGAACATACCGACTCGCCTCTCTTGAAGGAATCAAGGAACTAGAACCCTTGAACATCAGTCATTTAAGGCCATTCCACATTTAGAGAGAGCCATAGTCCACCCAAAAGCTCCAAGGATGCCCACAATCGCTTGGTCAAACCCAAAATGCCCCAAAGGTGTCCATAAACCCTTTGGTCAAACCAAAAGCTCCAAGGATTCCCATAATCTCTTGGTCAACCCCAAAATGCCCCAGTGGTATCCATGAACCCTTTGGTCAAACCAAAAGCTCCAAGGATGCCCACAATCTCTTGGTCAAACCCAAAATGCCCCAAAGGTGTCCATAAACCCTTTGGCCAAACCAAAAGCTCCAAGGATTACCACAATCGCTTGGTCAACCCCAAAAATGCCCCAAAGGTATCCATAAACCCTTTGGTCAAACCAAAAGCTCCAAGGGTTACCATAACCGCTTGGTCAAAATAAATATTCAAAAACAAACAAAAATAGTAAAATCATCAAAAATAACAAAAAATTGCATCTCAATTCCATGCATACTCGTAAAAATCAAAATACAAAAATATGTTGCATTAGGCATCGCATCCATACATTGCATATTTTCTGGTCATACATGTCCCAAACACCATAGACTATAATTGCTTGGTAATTCCTTCATTTTCCACATTCCACCCATTTTATAAACACATACATCCAGAATAACACCATCCCCATTTCTAGCATAGTTAGTTGTCTCCTAATGTATGTAGGGTTTTCGTCATTCAGCTGTTTTTAAATTTCTAGCCAAAAACTGTACAAAGTTAAATGAATTTTACAAAGGAAAGTTTTCCTTGGGTCACACATCGTTATGTAACATCCTTACACAAGTTAAAACACATTCCCAAGTTGTGTGAACAAAATATGAAAACTACAAAGCAGTCTAGGATACCATAGATGAAATATTAACCTGCTCATCTCCCTCTGCGAATGGTTCAAGAGTGCTAAGAATTGACAAAAGGACAAGCTCTTCCCCATCAATTCCCCCTACTAAACAGTGGTTTTCACCACTAGCAAAAATCCCAATCATCGTTGGTCCTCAAAGTTGTAAGGATTTGTACTACACATCCCTGAACAGGATGGGTAGTCATCCCCAAGGCCTAAAAGGATCAATGCCATTCAAAAACAAAATCCCCACAAGCCATCATCACGACCATCTCCAATCACATTTGGTCTCCAAATTCGTAAGGATTACCCCTGACAAGGATGGGTAGTCATCCCCAAGGCCTAAAAGATCAATGCCATTACTTCATAATATCCCTAATCCCCTTTGGTTCCCAAAGTCATAAGGATTCGTACTACATGTCCTTGAATAGGATGGGTAGTCATCCCCAAGGCCAAGAGGATCAAGGTCATTCTGTAGACACCAAAACAGCACCAATCCGATTATGTGACTGCAAACACTGATCGCTTTGACAAACACAGCCCCCAGGGCAGCCCTCAGAGGTCAAACAGTGGTCTTAACCACTTTCATAGCAATTTTGTAAGGTCAAGAAGCAATTTGGCACACTTGGACACTTTGCCCAGTATTCGTCTCACCCAGGGACGATTACTAACTTGAAATCGTCTCACCCAGGGACGATTTCTGAAATCGTCTCCGATAAGGACGATTTCCAAGTTTAACGAGCAAAAAGACAAATGGCGCCAAGTGGCAGCCACAAACAGTCAGTTGATGACTCCTGCCTCGCACGCATGTGTGGGTGGGCAGATGGGCCGTTAGAAGACTATCACAAAGACATTTATGAAAGCCCAAGTCAATGGAGGACTCCCCTCCCTCATGGGGAGACATGATTGCCACATGGCACCTATGACCAACACATGGCATTTGTGCTTCCCTCTCAAAAGAGACCCCATGGGTCTATAAAAGGTGGGAGTTTTCTCACCCAAAGGGAGGTTGAAGGAGATTTCAAGCAACGAAGTGCTGCCGAGTTGAACACCCACTTGCATCCCCTTTGATTCACCTTCTCACATCCACCAATCTCTTTTGCAAGGGAGGTTGTTGGGTGGCTTTTGGAAGCTTGAATCTGACCCAAATCCAACACATGGACACCTGAACCAACCAATCTTCCGACCCCCAATCCTAAGAGGTTTTGGGCCCATCCCTAGTGGATTGGCACCGAAATCAAGTGCCAACGGTTGGAGGCCCACTTGGGCATCCCCGCACT
Source organism: Wollemia nobilis (assembly GCA_028583015.1). Classification (NCBI taxonomy): domain Eukaryota; kingdom Viridiplantae; phylum Streptophyta; class Pinopsida; order Araucariales; family Araucariaceae; genus Wollemia; species Wollemia nobilis. The sequence continues at coordinate 2,704,544 of JAQPPZ010009575.1, forward strand.
TTTTAAGTTTTATTTCAGAAGCGTTCTAGATTATTTTCTCATGCTGCATATTGTGTATTCTATTTTGTGAATTCATAGCTGCAATTTCATAACTTTTGATCAGATTTTATCATTCTTTGTGTCGCTTTGTTGTTTCACTAACTTGCAGGAGGCGATATCAAATTCCCGAGGATAGAGGCCAAATTGGGAGAATCCGACCATCTGGGTCGTCCCAAAATGGCCCCAATTACATAACCCCTCTGTCTGCAGGTGTTTTGGAGGTCTCGGGAGTCGACATTGGAGCAGATCACTTCGGCCCTTTCAACACAGTAGAAATCGTCTCACCCGGGGACGATTAGCAGTCAGAAATCGTCCTGCCCAGGGACGATTTCTAGGTGAAGGCAGATTGGCCAACTGTTTCAGTGGCAATGGCCTTCTGGTAATATCTTCTATCTTCTGTCAGGTTTTTAGGCCATTTGGACTCACTGTACTTACTGTTTCAGACAAATGTTTACATGCATCTTTTGATGATTTTAGAGAACAAACACTTTTCTTTTGCAACAGGTGCTACTGACATCTTCGTTGTTTCTTTGTGCACAGGAGGAGCAGCAGAGGTCAAAGACTCATCAACATCAGCGACGGCATCGTCTTGGCCCGCCCATCTCAAGTGTGGGCACGCGAAAAGAGGAAGACTAAGTCACAAATTGTAACAAAGACAAGTTTAACGCTCCTAGCCCCTAAAAAGGGAGGAGACGTCAATGTAACCGAGGATAAGAGATTTGAATAAAGAGGGCTGTGATTTCTTTACATCTTTTCTTTCATTTCAAATTATCTCCTTTCTTTGTTTTTGTGCATAGGATTAAAGCGTTACATTTCATCTTATATTGCATAATTAGTGTTTCCTTTGCCCGAAATCTCGTGCTTTCAGTGGCGATCACGGTGGGACCTGTTCCCTATTTTTTTTTAAGATCACAGAAAACTAATCGGGTTTTTGTGTTTTGTGCTTGACAGGTACATTTTTTTATTGCAGACTGTTAATCGTCTCTGATTGTTATGAATACTCTACTGGAAATCGTCTCACCCTAAGACGATTTTAAAATCGTCTCTGCAGGGGACGATTTCTGTTCTGTAATTCGTCTCACCAAGGGACGATTTTCTGTCTGTAAATTTTTAGAGCAGAAATTCAGAAGCAATCGGAGCAGGCAGAGAAGAGGTAGGGATTTTTATAATCTCTGTTAAATTTTCTGTTTCTGTTTCTGTTTCTTTGACTGTTTTCATTTTATCCTGCATTGCTTAGGGAAAAGTCATTTATGCTTGTTTCATTTTCGCTAAATAAAATGAATCTCACACACTCCACGCAACAATTTTAAACCAAGGAGCTGGTCGTAAGACCCCAGCCCTTGAGCAAGACCAACGGTGGGTTCATCACCACCTTGGCTTAGCTTTGCATCCATTTCCCGATTGTCAACTAGTTGTTAGGCGTAAATCCCGACGAAAGCGGACCGAGTGTCGCCGGGGTGATTCCCATGCGCGCGAGGATAAGTTTTCTATGGTAGGTGCCATTAACGGGACAATCCCCCTTCCGTACTCGCCTACGTACCACGTACCTTCTCCTCTCACGTACCTATAGTCTCCCTCTCGTAAGGGCGGGTATATAGAGAGGTTGGTATATCGGCCTGGTTGGTATATTGAAGGGGCGACCATTTTGGGAGTTATATGAGCCGTCATAATGCATTTAAACGTTCTTCAAAACCTACAAAAACAAAACAAAACATCAAAATGCACCAAACCAGTCTAGGGCACACCAATAATCCTTAAAAGAGATAATCACGATTTGTGTATGCGTGTGTTCAATTTTGCTTAGTGTAGACAAAAAAAAAAAAATCATCATAAAAGAGATAAAAATCTACTTAGATAGTGTAGACGCACCGCAATGGTGTACACCCGCAGCCAAGCCCAATCAAGGGCAGAAGCTCCGGAAGGTACACAAGAAGCAGGCACAAGTCGCCTTCGCTTCAGTCCTGAGGATTTGGTCATACCGCCTTATCGGTCTAACCTACAAAAGAATCCAATTCAGAACCCTCGGTGGGGTATGCCCATTCAAAGCAGCCCCTTTCGGGAAGATGCCTTACATGTAGACCTTGACGTAAATAGAGAATCACCTCTTGAGGTTAGGCATGAGTGGCCACCGCGCGATGAAGCGCTAGACAGGCACACCGTCCATTTGGAGGGGCAACGTGGATATGGCATCCCTTCTTTACCTATCATCAGAACAGAGAGACCAAATCCGGAGCACAGGGCTCCTTACATAGGGCGACCTAACTCCGCCCGCCCCCTTCACACCCATGAAAGGGAGTACGAGGAAAGCCATCGCATTCCTCGAGGACAACAAACAACGTGGGAACCTTGCATTTTCGCACCAGCCGGGTATCATGATCACCCCTTGAGGCCAGAACCTCGAGTACATACCGCCTACCTCGACAGAGGGAAGCGACCCATTGAAACTTTAGAACATCAAACTCGAGGCAAACACATAGGAGAAACATTCGAACCTCCTGAGCAAAATAGGGTAGACCAAATTGACCCGATAGTTGCTAGACAGGCCACCCGTCAAGCCCAAATCATGCGGCTTAAACAAAATCATCAGGAGATAGAGTATCGACACCGCTTGGATAGAGAGCGCATGCAACGCGAAGCGGATGAGTTACGCTATGAATTACCTGAGAGGGGGCCAACCCCTCGCATCCAAAGAGCCGAACAACATGAGAGGCATAATCTGTTAATGCAGGACAGGTCTCCACGACCTCGTCAAGCTTTGCCTCCGAGACCTTATAGACCCGAGAGGGAGGCTACTCCCCGAAACGATGATGGGTACCTTCAGCGAGGACTCGATCAAGGTCATAGGTTTCGCCCAGAGACTCCTCAAGAATTTTATGAGGAGTACGAACCAGAAATAGAATATGCTGAAACTCCCCATCAAGGCAGGAGGATTGCCATTCGGCCACCTCTCCATAGGCCCCCAGTTTACCATAACTTACAACAAGAACAAACAAGAGAGGAAGAAATAAAATCTTTCGATGCATACAAAGCGCTATTAGAGCGTTTGGAGTCTGTGGAAACAAAAGCTGCTGGGCATCAAAAACCCACATTACGTCAACTCCGCAGTAATCCGGTGCATCCCTCAGTGCCTACACCTCTTTACCCCGAACACTTCAAGTTGCCTCAATTGGCCATCTTTAAAGGTGAGGAGGATGCACAGGAACACGTTACAAGATTTCTAAGCCAATGCTTCGGCATCCAAGATAATGACGCATTGTTGCTTAGAACATTCATAACCACATTCGCGTAGGCCCTGCCTCGGATTGGTTCACACAACTACCCAAACACAGCATAAGCAACTTAGATCAATTAGTAGATGCGTTTCTTGAACGCTTTGCCTTCAACACAAGGAAGAAGGCATCACTGAGTGATCTGGCGAGCCTCAGACAATTTGAGGAAGAAACAATGGCAGCGTACGGGAATCGATGGAGAGCTTTGCTTTCTAAGTTACCCTACCGTCCCCCTATGTCTAATCTCACGCAGATGTTCACAAAAAGTTGCTTAAAATCAATCTCTGGTCTATTGTTGCTACGGCAATACGACAACTTAGAAGAAGCTTTGGCGCAAGCCAGAGTTATAGAAGAGATTAAGATAGGCGAAGGCGCAATCGCCAAGCCTAAAAAGAAAGAGTGGAATAAAACCACTAAAATCGGGACAACGCAACCACAACACGCTGCAGTCAACCAAGTTGCGATAAATGTTCCCGTGCCTGTGCAAGAAATGCAGCCCCAAAAGGCTAATTACCAGGCAGTGCCTCCTGGTTATGAAAAGGATAATAGAAAACAGGAGCAGAATTACCCGCGCTGCCCTAGGCGACATTTCACCCCATATGCGGAGTCTAGGGACTCCTTATTTGACCGCTTGTCAGCGGCAAATTTAGTCACTCTGCCAGAAATCCAAACTATAGACCCTAACGCTCCTAAGCCTAGGGGATACAGAGAGGAATTGTACTGTAGATTCCATAGGCGCAGAGGACATGATTTGAATGGATGCTGGAAATTCAAAGAATTAGTCCAGGATTTGATCGACAATAGAACATTGGCCGTGGACAACCCCATAGCACCAAACAATCAACAAATGGGGGTATTCAAAGATCCTTTGCCTGCCCACGAAGAACAGGCAAAACCTCTCCATGTTAACGAGGTGCGACAGAATCTTCCCATGCAAGGATTTGTGGGAATGATTAGCATAGTAACAAGGAACAGAAGGTACCCAGCGATTGCCCCCGAGGTAGCTACAAGGGAAGTTTCGACAACATCGCAGCCTCAACAACGCCCAACGCAGTTGCCTCCGCCTAGACCCGAGGTCACGATACGGACCAAACTCACGCAGAGTTTGCAGACCACATCGGCTAGGCTGTCCATTTACGAGCTTATTCAACAATCAGCACCCCATAGGGAAGCTCTTATGGACATTTTAAAAGCCATCGAATTACAGCCTCACGAAGCAAATTCTTTCAACAACTTCGTGGGACATGTGAAACGATGTACGGAGCCGGTCATCACATTCAGAGAAGATGAGGTCAAAACGATATCGAATGACATGGCAGATCCACCCCTGCACGTTATCGCGCGGGTCAACGGGATTCCGTACAAGAGGGTGTTGATAGATACTGGCTCGTCCAGTAACATCATTACCACTGCAGCCTTAAAACATTTGAAGCTGCCAGCCTCTCACATCACAGCCTCCACGTATACACTGTGAGCTTTTAACGATGCAATATGCTCGACAGTCGGCACAGTTGTTCTGCCTGTCCAGGTAGGACAAAAGTCAATACCTACACTGTGCCATGTGTTGGAAGGCGAGATGGCTTATAATATTCTGCTAGGGCGGCCTTGGATCAGGGACATGAAGTGTGTCCCTTCGATCGCTCACCAGTGCTTAAAGTATGCTTATGAAGGAGAAATACATGTAGTCCCAATGGACTTAGAGCCCTTCAAGTATTGCAATGCGGTACAATTCATGCCTCAATCGACCCTCCCTTCAACACATTTGGATTTCCAGTTAAATCCATCTAAACAGGGTCCAATACCGCAGGCACCACTGGTGACCAACAAGGCAAAATCCCAGCCAGGTGAGACTTCATCACCTGCTCCTTCATCATCAACGCCACCCATCATGGCCCAACAGAAGGACAAGGGAAAACAGATCATGGAAGAGGTTAAGCCCTTAGAAGAGAGGTTGCCCATAGTCTCAACGATATCAACGGAGGAAACACCAAGCACAACAGAAACTAAGACTCCTGAACCACCAAAAATGGAATGGACTCAGGAAGGACTACCGTTTCCTCCCACCCAATCATCAACAATCACTGTTGAAATGGCCAGTACGGGCCTGGGGGAATATTTAGTGCAAAATGTTGTGGCGACGCCAACATTGGAGTCAGTACAAGACATGGGAAGACCTCGCCTTCCCATAGGGACAGTTGTTCCTCTAGGCTACCCTCCAAACCAGATGAATTTTGTGTATGGGGGCCTTGATCATGGTCTTGAACCATGCCAACAAAAGGAAGCAGACGAAGAACCTTTTGTTGAAAACATCAACTATCTGTCAAACCCAGATTTTGCCCTAAAATATCTCGGCCAATGCAATTGGCATGGATACGGGCTAGGCAGATATGAGCAAGGGATGCGGGTCCTTTGCCAACCAAGATATCAGATGCCATATGACAAGTCAGGAGTAGGGTTCAACCACCCCTTGCCCTTAGACATCTTGGTTGAAAATATGCAAGGCCTAGAAATAGGCAACAAGGGGGGATTGGCACAAGATCCGTATGCCAATCCAAATACAGAGTACACATTGGGAGACTACCTCCCATGGTCAACAAACACCCTTGGCAATAGCAATAATCCCTCTCCTTTGCTAGAGAGAGGCGAAAGTTCTGAGATTAATCCTCAAAGAGAACATCAACGACTTTCGGACATCTTTCTGAAGCTATTCCCCTTAGAGGTTCCAGATGAAACAACACAGTGTCAAGAGAGTCAGGTCCCTCCACCAAGAGTGGAACAACCACAATGGGACCAGATTAACTTACTGGAACAAGGAGAGTCCTCAACGTCACAAGCAACAGTTGCTGAAGAGGATGAACATTTTTGGGTCTCCGAAAGTGATTCAGAAGATGAGACTGAGATGGACTATCTCAGACATGCGCGACGACATCACCGCCCTTTAACTCATGAAGATCTAATGGGACAGATGGGCATACTGCTAGGGCATGAATGGTGGGTAGACCCTGCAAGGTGGGACCAAGTGTTGGACCCATGGCTCCAAATTCAAGATGAGCATCGTCCACCTCGAGATCCTATCATGACATCAGTGCCGAGGGAAGACCCCGCCCTCCTTTTCGCACATAGGGACGAATTCGCACCTAGGGAAGATCCATTCGTGCCCGTTCCCGTAGAGCCAGATCCAGAGTATAGGGAGCATCTAAAAGAATCAAGTTATCACACCCGCGGTTCTGGAGACCAAATTCATTCCATCCACATGATCTCCATTGATTTGACCGCACCCATCCGCAATCCGGCCGATCCATCACGATCATTGCACCTAGACATAGATGCCATCGACTGGGATCGCGTCAATTCACCTTTATCGCCATCAGAGTACTGGCCTTTCGGTGAAATGCTTCATTCTACCCCAAGGACAACTCAAGATATTTTTCAAGTTGAAGAGGGACCCGAGGTTCCAAACGCAGATCTAAACTCAGCTAATGATATCCATTTGATCCCAACTCCACATCAGTTGGAGGACGGATCCCACATGTCAGTCGAGGAAACGACTGACGTAGACATCGGCTTAGACCCAACGAGTCCACAGATTATCAAGCTGGGGGTAAGTCTTTCCCCCGAAGAGCAAGCCGAATACATCGCCCTTCTCAAAGCGAAGAAGGAGGTTTTTGCATGGTCGTACAAGGATATGCCGGGACTAGACCCGCAGCTAGTCATGCATAATTTAACGCTTGATCCGACAATCAAGCCCGTAAAGCAAAAACTACGAAAGATGCACCCAACAATGGCCTTGATGGTCAAAGATGAATTGCAAAAGCTGTTGGATGCACAGTTTGTCATCTACATGGATTATCTGCCATGGTTGTCCAACATGGTTCCCGTCAAGAAGCCCGACGGGAGGATTCGCATATGCACCGATTTTCGAGATCTAAACAAAGCGAGTCCTAAGGATGATTTCCCCTTGCCGAGCATCGACGCGTTGGTAGACGCTACAACAGGTCACGAAATGCTCTCCCTAATGGATGGCTTCTCAGGATACAATCAAATTCGTATCAATCCTGAGGATCAACTTAAAACGGCGTTCACAACGCCTTGGGGGACATTTTGCTATAAGGTCATGCCTTTTGGCCTTAAAAATGCTGGCGCTACATACCAACGTGCCATGACGTACATCTTCCACGACTACATGCACAAAACTTTGGAAGATTACATGGATGATTTGTTAGCAAAGTCTCTTTTGCGCTCAGATCATCTCGGTGACTTGAGCAAGATTCTCGATCGCCTCATAGAACATAAGGTCAGACTGAATCCCAAGAAGTGCGTATTCGGCGTCACATCTGGAAAACTCTTGGGTTTTATAGTCTCAAAACAAGGCATCGAGGTGGACCCAAAGAAAGTCAAGGCAATCCTTGAAATGGCTCCCCCAACTACCATCAAGCAGCTCAGAAGTCTGCAAGGAAAGGTCGCGTCGATTAAACGCTTCATAGCGCAATTATCTGACAAATGTCGACCCATGAACAAATTATTGCACAAGGGGGTCACATTTCATTGGGATGACGAGTGCCAGTCAGCCTTTGACGAAATCAAACAATACTTGGCTTCGCCGCCAGTATTGGCACCACCTAGACCAGGAGTGCCGTTCTACTTATACATCTCAGCTACTGAGGTGGCACTGGGAGCCATGCTAGCCCAGAAGAATGAACTTCACAAAGAACAGGCTACTTACTATCTTAGCCGCACCCTGGTCAGTTACTGAACTTAACTATGCATACGTTGAGAAACTCTGCTTGGCAATGGTGTTTGCTACCAAGAAGCTACGCCACTACATGCTGAGCAACACTACGTATGTTGTGTCTAAGGAGAATCCATTGCGATACATGATGAGTCGTACTTATCATAGTAGTCGCACGGCGAAATGGATCATGTTGTTGACGGAATTTGACATTGAGTTTATTGGGAAAAAATCTATCAAAGGACAAGTCATAGCCGATCAACTAGCAGAGGCTCCTCTTGAAGACGATCAGCCTCTGGTCATAGAACTACCTGATGATGGGGTCTTCCATGTCTCAGAATCGCCAGATTCTAATGAACCTGAGTCACAAGCCGACATAACCCTATTCTTCGATGGTTCTAAGTGTGAGCAAGGTGGTGGCACAGGAATTGTATTCTTCACACCGTAGGGTGCTCCAATGCCCCTGTCATTTAAATTAAACTTCCAGTGCACCAACAATAATGCAGAATATGAAGCCTTGCTCCTAGGTCTTCAGACAACAATCGCCATGAACATCAAATGATTGAATATCTTTGGTGATTCGCTGTTAATAGTCAATCAAGTCAAAGGGGTATACCAATGCAAATGCCCAGTTTTGAAGGCCTATAAAGCCCTCGTGGACAAATTCCTGGAAAAACTTGAGTGGTACGACATCGAGGCACTCCCTCGATCATCGAATCATTTTGCGGACACAATGGCCTCCTTGGGGTCACTAATCCCGCAAGACCTTTCCGGTGACATGACAACTATTCAAGTCAAAACCTTATCGCAATCCGTGATGGAGCGTGCAAGCTCAGACTTGACGCCAGGAATCCACATGATCCAGATTGAACCATCCTCGGATAAGTTCTCTCGAATCCGAGATCGTCTGAAACGTGCCAACTGGGGGTCCTTGTTTTCCCCCACTCCCACTAATAGCAACACAACGCTATTCTTACAAGTTCTATCCCATTCAGCATTTGTTAGGGAAGAACTTCAAAAGGGATTGGCTATTCATACTGTCGAGGTATCCGATCAACAGGACTGGTATTTACCCATTAGAGACTACCTCAAGTTAGGTAATCTTCCCTTTGGATTGACGCACGCCGCAAAACGAACATTCAAGCAGAAAGCGGCTAAGTATGTCTTGATAGGAGACATTTTGTATCGTCGCAGCTATGACGGAATTCTTCTTCGTTGTTTGGACCAAGCAAGAGTCCACTTGGGCGATAGCCCAAGCGCACGACGGTACATGTGGTGGCCACTTTAGTGGTATGGCCATTGCAAAGCGCATTCTTCGCATGGGCTATTATTGGCCATCTTTAGAGCGAGATTGTTGCGAATATGTCAAGAAGTGCGTGAAATGTCAACATCATGCCAATTTGATGCACGTACCTTCTCAGGCCTTACAGGTAGTCCAATATGCTTGGCCATTTTCACAATGGGGCCTCGATCTAATCAGAAAGATCTCCCCTGCATCATCAGGCCGTCACACGTTTATCATAACGGCCACAGAATATTTTACTAAATGGGTGGAAGCAATTCCGTTAACCTCAACGAAAGGACCCCGCATTGTGGAGTTCATCTTGCATAACATCATATGTCATTTTGGTATTCCATCCAAAATAATATCGGATAATGGGCCATCATTCAAGAACAAAGACGTGCGTGCTTTGACCACAAAGTACAAAATTCAGCATAGCTTTTCAACGCCCTATTATCCGCAAGCAAACGGGCAAGCAGAGGCATCAAACAAAACACTAGTGGCCATCCTTAAAAAGACAGTCGTAGACAGTCATAAGGATTGGCACATACAAATCCCACTTGCCCTTTGGGCTTATCGCACTAGCATTCGGATGCCAACTGGGGCAACTCCATTTTCGCTCGTGTATGGCTCAGAGGCAGTAATGCCTCTCGAGTTGGAAATTCCTTCCCTTCGCATATCAATGCAGGAGTTCATCGATGATGACACTGCGTGGCAAGCCCGATTAGACCAACTTACGTTGCTTGACGAACGACGCGTGAATGCTCTTGAGCACTTACGTATCTATCAAGAGCGGCTTAAGAAAGCTTACAACATGAAAGTTCACCTAAGGGACTTTCGGGTTGGTGATTTGGTTTTGAAGGAAAACCAACAGAACTCTAACTTGCCGTCCCACCTAAGGGACAAGTTTGCAGCAAATTGGTTAGGTCCTTATGTCATTGATAGCAAAATAGGACCCGGGACGTACCGGCTAGCTTCTCTTGATGGTATCAAGGAAACAGAACCCTTGAATATCAGTCATTTGCGACCATTTCATATCTAAGAGAGCCATATCCCAAAAATGCTCCAAGGATTCCTAAAATCACTTGGTCAAACCAAAAAAAAAGCTCCAAGGATTATCGCAATCACTTGGTCAAAACCAAAAAGCTCCAAGGATTATCGCAATCACTTGGTCAACCCCAAAAGCTCCAAGGATTATCGCAATCACTTGGTCAAAACCAAAAAGCTCCAAGGATTATCGCAATCTCTTGGTCAAACCAAAAAGCTCCAAGGATTATCGCAATCACTTGGTCAAAACCCAAAAGCTCCAAGGATTATCGCAATCACTTGGTCAAACCCAAAAAGCTCCAAGGATTATCGCAATCACTTGGTCAACCCAAAAAGCTCCAAGGATTATCGCAATCACTTGGTCAACCCAAAAAGCTCCAAGGATTATCGCAATCTCTTGGTCAACCCAAAAAGCTCCAAGGATTATCGCAATCTCTTGGTCAACCCAAAAAGCTCCAAGGATTATCGCAATCACTTGGTCAAACCAAAAAGCTCCAAGGATTATCGCAATCACTTGGTCAAAACCCAAAAAGCTCCAAGGATTATCGCAATCACTTGGTCAAAAAAATTCAAAAATAAAAAATCATCAAAAACAACAAAAATTTTCATCTCATTTCTAGGCATACTCAAATTCATCAATCGAGAGCTCTTCTCGCACCTCATATTCATATTCAAAAAAAAAACAAAAATAATCCTCAAAAAAAAAAATGTCATTAAATCATTGCATCCATACATTGCATATTTGTGGTCGTACAGGTCAAAGGCACCATAGGCTATAATTAATCCAGTAGTCCATCTTGTTCCACACTGTCTCATTTTACAAAAACAACAAAAACACCATGCATTACTTTTACCACATAGAGTCAGTGGTCTTTTAATGTATCAAGAGTTTCTCGTGATTCAAGTCATCATTTTGCTCTTTAGCCATGTAATGTATCAAGTCAGACAGATTTTACGAAGGTAGAGTCATACTTGAAATACACCTTGTTACGTAACATCCCAACACAAACAAAACACATTAAACAATTCCAGAGTTGTGTGAAAGAAAGATGAAACCTGCATAGTAATCTAGGTCACCATAAGCGAAACGGTTATCTTGCTCATCCCCCTGTGCGAATGACCCCAAGAATGCTGAGAGTTGGCAAAAGGACAAGCATCCTCCCTACCCAATTCCCTAAGAATCCCTAAAGTTCTCAATAGTTGCAAAACATCAAAAATTTGCAAAATGTCAAAAATCAAATACTTGACATCTTACAGTGCACACATCAAAAGGCACAAAGCAATAGTGATTTTCGTCACTCCATATCCCCAATCCCTTGCTCAAAAGAAAAACAAATCAAAATAAACAGTGATCTTATCACTACAAACGAGCAAGTATCCCAATATAATTGAAGAAAAGAAGGGAGTTGAACTTGAATCCCTGGAACTCTCAAGCATTCTAATAGGTCATAAGGCAAGCTTCGATACCGATTTGGTTGATAGCCTATCGATAATCGGAGGTAAACCTCTCGCATGACGATATATCTATCACATTAACTTGCGTACAGATCAATGTTTGCATGTGGATGAGCTAGCTTATGGCATCCTGGATAACACCGCAGATTAATCTAACTGAATACAACAAAGGAGTTAGTGGAGCTAATTAGGTGATCCTCAGTACAGGTTCGGTTGAAAGCCCATCTGGCACTGGCGGTATCCTGATAAATACCACAATAATGAACTCAATTGCACACACAGGGATGTGAAATAGCTTGGTCAAAAACAAGTCCGATTCATACCTTGTTCAAAAGTCTTGTAAGATAAAGTACAGTCATGGCTAGTGAGTTAAAACCGTCTGAGTCTCAGAAAACCTTAGCTACATTTCTAAACCAACTGCGCTACTTTTCATCTTTGCAATACCATCAAAAAATACAAAAAGAGAAAACCACATGTATACATACAAGAGCCATACATCATAGCAATCGCCTAAAAATGAAATAAAGAGCATCTTAAACAGCCTATGGTGCCATAACCAATCACCACAAATGTCACTCATCCATTTCACTTTGCATATCACATAGAAATCAAAAACATTTGCATTCATCATAACATCAGCATTCATCAAAATAAATAAACATGCCTAACAAAAATCACATCATCACATGTAAATAACCAAAATAAAACCGATGTATATATATATATATCGTCAAAAAGATGCCCGCAGGCTACAAAGCTGGTCCTCAGACCCCGCAATCATGTCCAAAAACCCAACCTAAGGCGTCCACCATGATCACGCAGGATCGGTGCGACGGGAACTACCCCCCGTGGTATGGGTCCTATGGGACCCTGAAGGGCGGCTACTACTAGCCCCCGCATCATGCCTGCTACCGCCTCCCTCATCCAATCGCCTGCGACGAGATGATGCTGACTGCTCAGTCGCACTATCCCTCATCCGGCGTGAAGATCCACTACCCGAGGGCTCAGGTAGCCGCCCACCAAGGCGGATGACCTCCCTCTCCAACTCTATCCGGTGCCGACACCACTCCGCCTCTCGCCGATGATAGTATGACACTGCATCATCGCGCTGTGCCAAAACTCTATCCCGCTCTGCCAACTGAGCCCGTAGGAGATCACTCTCCCGCAGAGAGTCCCCCAGCTCCCGCCTCGCGTCCCCCAGCTCCCGCCTCGCATCCCCCAACTCCAGATCCCGTATCCGTAGTAGCTCTGTAAGACGTGCATTTTCAGCGCGTATCTCAGACTCCACCTCCTCTGTATCTGTCGGACGCACAGGACTCGCCAAAACAGCAGCCTGCTCATGCTCCCACTGCTCCTCCACGTCCTGCATGTCCGGCTGATCCGGAGCGCCCAAGTCTACATCCTCATCCCCCACATCCACCATGTCCGCATCATCCAACGGACCTCCCCAATCATCCCCTGCTGCCTCAGTACCCTCCACTGCCACCTCCGCACCTCCCAGTGGCCCCTCTCCTCTCCATCTCCGCAGTACCCACCACGAGTCATACTCAGTGGTAGTCCCGACGTCATCCACGTCCGGGACGTCAATCACAGCATCTGAATCCTCGCCCAATGGCACGGTGACCGGTGGATCCAGATCCCTCTCGTCTCCCCACCGTCGATAGACCACGGGCTCACCGGGCAACCCCTGGTGCACCCCAAACTGTCGTGTAACCTAGCTGTACGAAAAGAACTCATGCTCCGTCCCGTGTCGCCCAGTCAACCACCGCTCCCTACGTACCCGTCGGAGCCACTCTCCAGCCTCCGGCCAGCCGGGACAGTCCCGATAAGGGTGCCAAAACACCTCCCCTGGAGTGAGTCGAGAGAAGGCATCGGTATAGTGCTCTACAGCACCTGCCCATCGCCGACTCTGCCCCTGCTCCGTGGACCGCCGCCACAAAACTGCATAACCAATCTCCTGATCCTCCATCATCGCCCGAGTCATCCATGGTAACCCGGTCGGCCTCTCAACTGATATGTGCTGCCAACCCCAGCACTGCAATAGATAACTGCAGCTGACTCCCTTCCGCTGTCGACAACGGACTCCATACAGCTCTCCGTAAAGCTGCGCTAACAATGCCTGTCCCCATCCCAGGATCAATGGTGCCTCTATCGGACACTCTACCAACTGCCATACCAATTCCAGAAGGTTCCACGGGAACCTCGCGCCTGATGAGTCAGGCAATAGCATGTTAGAAATGAGGCCCATCAAGAATGCGTGCCTCACTCCTAACACCCCCCTCTCCTGCCACCATCCAACCAAGATCCCGCCAACCTGGCAGCCCCCCTCGGCCGTATCCACTGGGTTCGCTACACCCAGCCGCACCGCATGCCCAAAACATCTCGTAAGTACAGTAGTCCGCTGATCACGCGATGATGTCCTAATGGGCAGTCCATCTATCAGAATCCGAAGCAACCGATAGACGTCCTCCAAAGTCACAGTCATCTCCCCTGTCGAAAGATGGAAAGTGTTGGTCCGCGGATCCCAAAGTTTAATCAGGGCCGTCAGATAGGCCTGATCCGGGACCACAGGCTCCAGTCGAGCCACCTGCTTGAGCCCAAGGGCATCAAGCCATTCCCAGTCAACATCAGTCAGCGCCAACCGCGCCTCAGCGAAAGCGGCAGGTACACGGTACCGGCTCCTAACCTGCAAAAGAAAACAATTCAACAAAAAAAAAAATTAAAAATCATGGAAAAGAACTGTACAACAATGACAAAAGCAAAAAAATCAAATAAACAAAACAAAAACAGATCTTCAGTTACAAAAACAAAAAAAAAAAAAAAAAAAAAAAAAAAAAAAAAAAAAAAAAAAAAAAAAAAAAAAAAAAAAAAAAAGGTTTCTAACCTTAACTGATTAATTACAAAACAAGCATAAAAAAATTCAAAAATACAAAACACTGAATCTTGAGGTTCACGTTCAGTTTATCCTAAGATTTAGTTAAAACAATAAACATCTTTACCTAGAATTTGCACTAAGTTTAGTGTACAATAAGTCTTAGTTGTTCTAAACTAAGTTGCAAGGTTTAAATTTTAGAAATTTCGAAAAACGTTACACAAAAACAATTAAACAAACAAAAGCTAGAATAAACTCTAGGGAGCACTTACGGGTTTCGCCTCCGCTCCGCCGCTCGAACCAGTTTGTGCACTCATGATGGCAGAGAGAATTCGAGCAGCGCTTCGCTTCGCAGAATTACCTCCTCCTCCCAGAGCTCCCAAATCGCAAGAAAAAAATGACACAAATGAGCCCAAATTCAAGTTTTGGCCCTTAAATAGGCCTTTGAGCTGGAAATCGTCCTTGGCTGGGACGAGCGCTCTGGTCAGCGCTCGTCCCACCCAGGGACGATTTTTGCAAATGGAAATCGTCCCACCCAGGGACGATTTCCAGCCAAAAAATTCAAAACATCAAAAAATCAACAAAAATGCACTAAAAACAAAAAAATAAAATTGCCTAATAAGAGTGTTGTTGCACTTGACATCCCGGGCATTCAAAATCGACGTTGGGGTCATATATTGTCATTATCCTACTCCCTAAGAAGGCTATCCTAGCCGGACCGCTCCATGGGACGACATATTTTCGTCAATTTCAGCTCCAAACAACGTCATAAAAAAAGGTCAAAACCCACTCAAAAACAACAAAAATGCAACATCAAAACATAAACAATAAGCATTGCCGGACAAAAGTGCTCCTACACTTAATTTCTTGGCATAGAAAATCGATGTCGGGGTTTACATTGTTACTCTCCTACTTCCCCAAGAAGGCTACCAAAAGCCGGACCGCTCCACGGGAACATAGGTTTTTGACGATTTCACCTCATTATGGCATCAACAAAAGGGTTAACACCCACCAAAAATAGGTCCAAATGTTGGAAAAATTGCACGCGCTTAAACAGTAAAACATCTAAAGGCACCCTTGCACAAGTCATCTTGAGTCAAGCGACTCATCGCTTTTCTCACGAAGGTCATTCCCTCATCGATTCGTCGCTTGAGGGGGTAGTCACACTTAGTCACCAATCAACAATCACACACCCAATTAAGGAAAAAGACATGCATTCAAAGAATCATTGACAAACACAATCACGCTCCTGCTTGGGGCAGTAAACAAGCAACAATCAAATCAATCAAACACTTGGCATTTCGTGAATCATGAACACAAGGTTCCCCCTGTGGATAAAACGCCCTTCGCCTATTCATGACTGATCAATGTCTAAGTTCAAGTCACACCTCACCAAAATAGGTTAATACTTGAAATCAAATTCCTTAGCTCGTCAGAAGCAAGGATTCAAGAATGCATGCCCTTTCCATACTTGGGGCATCAAAAGTTGGTTAGGTTACCAAGAAACCCTAATCATTAGTGCTTTGGTTATCTATTTTTGCTCAGCACTGCGTCACCCGTAGCGCTTCCCAAAAAGGGGCATCTGTAGACACCAAAACAGCACCAATCCGATTATGTGACTGCAAACACTGATCGCTTTGACAAACACAGCCCCCAGGGCAGCCCTCAGAGGTCAAACAGTGGTCTTAACCACTTTCATAGCAATTTTGTAAGGTCAAGAAGCAATTTGGCACACTTGGACACTTTGCCCAGTATTCGTCTCACCCAGGGACGATTACTAACTTGAAATCGTCTCACCCAGGGACGATTTCTGAAATCGTCTCCGATAAGGACGATTTCCAAGTTTAACGGGCAAAAAGACAAATGGCGCCAAGTGGCAGCCACAAACAGTCAGTTGATGACTCCTGCCTCGCACGCATGTGTGGGTGGGCAGATGGGCCGTTAGAAGACTATCACAAAGACATTTATGAAAGCCCAAGTCAATGGAGGACTCCCCTCCCTCATGGGGAGACATGACTGCCACATGGCACCTATGACCAACACATGGCATTTGTGCTTCCCTCTCAAAAGAGACCCCATGGGTCTATAAAAGGTGGGAGTTTTCTCACCCAAAAGAGAGGTTGAAGGAGATTTCCAGCAACGAAGTGCTGCCGAGTTGAACACCCACTTGCATCCCCTTTGATTCACCTTCTCACATCCACCAATCTCTTTTGCAAGGGAGGTTGTTGGGTGGCTTTTGGAAGCTTGAATCTGACCCAAATCCAACACATGGACACCTGAACCAACCAATCTGCCGACCCCCCAATCCTAAGAGGTTTTGGGCCCATCCCTAGTGGATTGGCACCGAAATCAAGTGCCAACGGTTGGAGGCCCACTTGGGCATCCCCGCACTTTTTAAGTTTTATTTCAGAAGCGTTCTAGATTATTTTCTCATGCTGCATATTGTGTATTCTGTTTTGTGAATTCATAGCTGCAATTTCATAACTTTTGATCAGATTTTATCATTCTTTGTGTCGCTTTGTTGTTTCACTAACTTGCAGGAGGCGATATCAAATTCCCGAGGATAGAGGCCAAATTGGGAGAATCCGACCATCTGGGTCATCCCAAAATGGCCCCAATTACATAACCCCTCTGTCTGCAGGTGTTTTGGAGGTCTCGGGAGTCGACATTGGAGCAGATCACTTCGGCCCTTTCAACACAGTAGAAATCGTCTCACCCGGGGACGATTAGCAGTCAGAAATCGTCCTGCCCAGGGACGATTTCCAGGTGAAGGCAGATTGGCCAACTGTTTCAGTGGCAATGGCCTTCTGGTAATATCTTCTGTCTTCTGTCAGGTTTTCAGGCCATTTGGACTCACTGTACTTACTGTTTCAGACAAATGTTTACATGCATCTTTTGATGATTTTAGAGAACAAACACTTTTCTTTTGCAGCAGGTGCTACTGACATCTTCGTTGTTTCTTTGTGCGCAGGAGGAGCAGCAGAGGTCAAAGACTCATCAACATCAGCGGCGGCATCGTCTTGGCCCGCCCATCTCAAGTGTGGGCACGCGGAAAGAGGAAGACTAAGTCACAAATTGTAACAAAGACAAGTTTAACGCTCCTAGCCCCTAAAAAGGGAGGAGACGTCAATGTAACCGAGGATAAGAGATTTGAATAAAGAGGGCTGTGATTTCTTTACATCTTTTCTTTCATTTCAAATTATCTCCTTTCTTTGTTTTTGTGCATAGGATTAAAGCGTTACATTTCGTCTTATATTGCATAATTAGTGTTTCCTTTGCCCGGAATCTCGTGCTTTCACATTCATAAGCCAAAAACCTACAAGCTCAACCTTACGAAGCTCAAAATGCACAATCAAATAACAGTGGTTCTCTATACTATTCAAAATCCTTACTCAAAATGAAAAACAAAAAGAGAATAAAAATAAACAGTGATTTTCATCACTATGTATACGAGCAAGTATCCTAAAACGTTGAGCAAATACAAAAAAAAAAGAGCCTGAACTTGAATCCCTAGAATTCTCAACATTCGATCACCATTTAGGTGATCCTCATTATGGGTTTGGTGGACAACCTACCTGGCAATGACGGTATTCTAAACGCATGACGATATGTCTATCACATTAGCTTTGCATGTGAGCAGACCGATGTTTGCATGTGGATGAGCTAGCTTATGGTACCTTAGATTATCCCATGGATTAATCTTACTAAATACAACAACAGAGTTAGTGTAGCTAATTAGGTGATCCTCAGTACAGGTTTGGTTGATAGCCTATCTGGCACTGGCGGTATCCTAACAAATACCACATAAATGAACTCAATTGCACACACAAGGATGTGAAATAACTTGGTCAAACTCAAGTCTGATTTATACCTTGTTCAAAAGTCTTGTGAGATAAATGTACAGTCTTGGCTAGTTAGTTCAAATATTTGAATCTCAAAAAATCTTAACTACATTTTAAAACAACTGGTACATTTCATTACGTACATCACCATCAGATAATACACAAAATACAAAAACAAAGTTATCACATGCAAAATCATTCCACAAAGCCATCACCTAAGTACAAAATCTAGTAAATCTTGTACAGTCTATGGTGCCATCGACAAGTATCAACAACTCATTTCATTCATTCCATATGCATACATCATATAATTAGAAACATCGCATTCATAATACCACATGCATACATCATCATAAATAACTATGCATAAACATAAAAACAAACCATGACAAGTGTATAAACACAAAGAAAGTCATATGTATATATATATATCATCAAAAATGCCCGCAAGCTACAATAAACCGGTCCTCTAACCTCGCAACAAAGCAAAAACTGAAAAACCCCCAAGCCTAGGGCGTCGACCACCATGATCACGTAGGATCGGTGCGACAGGAACTACCCCCCATGGTGTGGGTCCTATGGGACCTCTCAAGGCATCTACTGCTCGCCCCCGCATCACGACTGCTAACACCTCCCTCATCCAATTGCCTGTGATGAGATGATGCTGACTGCTCAGTATCACTGCCCCTCGTTTGATGCGAAGACCCACCTTCAGAGGGCTTAAGTAACCGCCCCTCGAGGCAGATAATCTCTCCCTCCAAATCCATTCGGTGTCGAAACCACTCTGCCTCCCATCGATGGTACAAAGCTACTACATCTTTGCGCTATGCCAATGCCTTCTCCCTCTCTGCTAGTTGCGTCCATAGAAGATCCCTCTCCCATGCAGCATCCATGTCCCCATCCCATCGATAGTATGCAGCAAATGCATTCTCTCGCTCATCCAATTGAGTTCGTAAGAGATCCCTCTCCTGCAGAGCCTCCCCTAGCTCCTCATCTTACCTCTGTAATAGGTCCTCCAATTGTGCTATCTCAGTGTGATGCCTCACCTCCACACCCTCCGGGACTGCCTAGTGCATAGGTGAATCTGGTACTGTAGGATGCTCAGGCTCCCATTGCTTTGAAATGTCCTACATATTCAGCTGATCTAGAACCCCAAAATCCACACCCACATCATCCACCTCCAACATGTTCGCATCCTCCAGTGGATCTCCCCAACCCTCTCCTAGTGCCTCTCCGCCCTCCTTGCCTATTGCTATTTTCTCTATGCTTCCCAGTGGCCCCTCTCCCTGCCATCGTTGTAGAGTCCACCACTGGTCATACTTATTGGTAACCCCGACGTCATCCACATTCAGGATGTCAATCATTGTATCTGAATCCTCACCCAATGGTGTAATTACTGGCAAGACTAGAGTCCTCTCATCCCCCCAGTACCGATAGATCAAGGGCTCACCAGGAAACCCCTGGTGCACCCCAAACTATCGTGTCACCTAGACATACAAGAAGTACTCCTACTCAGTCTTGTGCCGCTCGATCAGCCATATTCCCTTACGCACCCACCAGAGCCACTCTCTAACCTCAGGCCAGGCTGGACAGTCCTGGTATGGGCACCAAAACACCTCCCCTGGAGTAATCCGAGCAAAGGCATTGGCATAGTGCCCTACGACACCTGCCCATCATCGAATCTGCCCCTGCTCCTCAGACCACCTCCATAATGCCCTCGGTCTACCATCTCCACCTGAGTCATCCATAACAACCCCACTGGCCTCTCCATCGCTATGTGTTGCCAAGCCCAGCACTGCAACAAATAACTACATCCAATACCCTTTCGCCTCTGACAGTGGACCTCGTACAGCTCATCGTAGAGCTATGCCAGTAGTGTCTGCCCCCACCTCATAATCAGGGGTGCCTCCATCAGACACTCCACCAACCTAGAAACTACCTCCAGAAGGTTCCATGAGAACCTCGTGCCTGAAGATTCAGGTAGCAACATGTTAGAAATAAGGCCCATTAGTACTGCATGCCTCACTCCCAAAATGCCCCTCTCTAGCCACCACCATACCAAAATCTCACTAATTTGGAAATCACCCTCTGCCCTCTCCACTAGGCTGTCCACACCTAACTCCTCCCCATGCCCAAAGCATCGTGTTAGTACAGCTGTCCACTGATCATGCGACGTTATCCTGATCGGTAGCCCGTCTATCAAAATCCATAGAATCCGATAGACGTCCTCCAAGGTCACTATCATCTCCCCTATTAGGATATGGAAGGTATTGGTGCAGGGATCCCAAAGGTTGGTCAGTGTGGTTAGGTATGCCCCATCCTCCACCACAGGCTCTATTCGGGTCACCTGCTTGAGCCCAAGGGTATCAAGCCACTCCCAGTCAGCCAAAGTTAGCGCCTCCCATGCTTCAGAGAAAATTGTCGGCACATGGTACCGGCTCTTCACAACCTAAAAAATAAAACAAAACAAAAAACATTAAAAACCATGAAAAATTGTACAACAATAACATGAATATACAACAATGCATAACACAAAATGTACAACCAAAAACAATTCAAAAATAGTTTGTCAGTCCTAGGGTTTTTAACTCTAACATTCAGCTGATAAATTCAAAACAAAAAAAATTCAAAAAAATATTTGTCAGTCCTAGGGTTTTTCACTCTACGTCTAAACTGATAAATTAAAAACAAAAAAATTCAAAAAAACAATTTGTCAGTCCTAGGGTTTTTTAACTCTAAGTCTACACTGATAAATTAAAAAAAAATATATTCAAAAAAATAATTTGTCAGTCCTATGGTTTTTTAACTCTAAGTCTACACTGATAAATTAAAAACAAAAAAATTCAAAAAAACAATTTGTCAGTCCTAGGGTTTTTTAACTCTAAGTCTACACTAATAAATTAAAAACAAAAATATTCAAAAAATAGTTTGTCAGTACCTAGGGTTTTTAACTCTACGTTTAAACTGACAAACAAAATTCAAAAAAATTCAAAACACTGTTTGTCAGTCCTAGGGTTTTTAACTCTAAGTTCAACTGATAAATTAAAAAACAAAAAAAAAAAAAAAAAAAACAAATAAAAACAAAAACAAATTTTTCAGTTCACCTAGGGTTTACCCTTAGTCTACACTGACAAACAAAAAAAACAAATAAAAACAAAAACAAAATTTTCAGTTCACCTAGGGTTTACCCTTAGTTTACACTGACAAATAACTACAAAAAAAACAAATAAAACCAACTAGAGTTAAGTTAAGTTTTAAGCTAAGTTTTAAACTACGTTTTATGCTAAGTTTTAAACTCAGTTTTTAACCTAAGTTTTGATCTTTGTTCAACTAGGGTTAACCTAGGTTTTTAAGCTAAGTTTTGATTTTTGTTAGACTAGGGTTTCTTTTAGTTTATCACAAATGCCAAATCAACATGGTTTCCACTAGGGTTTCAACCTAAGTTTTAATGAAGCCATACAAAAAAAAAAAAAAATTCACACATAACAATGCACATTTAATTAGGGTTTTCGTCTTTAATTTGAAAAACAAACTACAAAAGGAAAAAACAAACAAATTGTGGTTTTCAAATTGTAACACAAACAAACAATAAAGAGGAAGAGCACTCACTGGTCTCACTTCGGCTTTGCCGCTTGATGATCCGGTCCATGAACTCATGGTGTCTAAGAAATTTGGCAGCGCTTCACTTCGCAAACTCGAACTCCTCCTCCTCAGAGCTCCAAATCGCCAGGAAAAACAAATGCAAATGAGCCCAAAACCCAGTTTTGGCCCTTAGATAGGCTTTTAGGCCTGTAATCGTTCCCCCTGGGATGAGCACTCAAGTTAGCGTTTGTACCACCCTAGGACGATTACTAAACTGGTATTCGTCCCTAGGGATGATTATAGAGCAAAAATTTCAAAAAACCGTAAAAACTGCACCAAAATGCACCCAAACAAGCAATAAAATTGTCCAATAAGAGTGCTTTTGCACTTGAAATTTCGGGCATGCAAAATGGATGTCGAGGTCACAAATCCTCACTATCCTACTCTTTAAGATCGCTACCATAGCCAGACCGCTCCATGGGAGGATGGATTTTTGATAATTTCATCCCCAAACGACATCGCAAAAAGAGTCAAAACCCAACCAAAAATAGCACTAACATTGTCAAACAAAGGCGCCTTTGCGCTTGACATTCGTGGCATCCAAAACAGACATTGGGGTCACAAATTGTCACCATCCTACTCCCTAAGAAGGCTACCGTATCCGGACCGCTCCACGGGAGGATGAATTTTTGACAATTTTAGATCCAAAATGCATCACAAAAAGGGTTCAAACCCACCAAAAACAGGTTAGAATGTTCGAAAACTGCATAAGCATTCAACGAAAAATAACTGAAGGCAACCTTACACAAGTCATCTTGGGTCAAGAGACTCATCGCTTTTCTCATGTCGGTCATTCCCTCATCGATTCATCGCTTGAGGGGGTAGTCACAGTTAGTCATCAATCAACAAAAACACACCCAATCAAGGAAATGACACGCATTCAAAGGATCATTGACAAAGACAATCATGCTTCTGCTTGGGGCAGCAAACAAGGAATAATCACAAGCTGATCAAACACTTGGCATTCATGAATCATGAACTCAAGGTTCCCACAGACAAAAGGTTGCGCCCTTTGTCTATTCATGACTGAACAATGTCCAAGATCAAGTAACACCTCACTAAAAAAGGTTAATACTTGAATTAAGCTCCTTAGCTCGTTAGAAGCAAGGATTCAAGAATGTGTGCCCTTTCCATACTTGGGGCATCAAGAGTTGGTTAGGTTACTGAGAAACCCTAATCATTAGTGCTTTGGTTATCTATTTTTGTTCAGCATTGTGCCATGCACAGCGCATCCCAAAAAGGGGCATCTGTAGACACCAAAATAGCACCAATATGATCATGTGACGACAAGCATTGATCGCATTGACACACAGCCCCCAGGGCAGCCCCTAGAGGTTAAACAGTGATCCTAACCACTCCCACAACAGTTTGGAAGGTCAGAGGTCAATTTGGCACCTTTTTGGCACTTTGCTCTCTACTCGTCCCACCCCGGGACGATTACAAACTGGTATTTGTCCCACCCAGGGACGATTATCAACATTCATCCCAGGGTGGGGCGAATAGCAGGTTTGACTAGAAAAAAGTCAAACCTCGACAGGTCCGCCAGTTAACTACAACTTTAGGACATGCAATTATGAGGAATGGCTTCAAATCAAGGAGAGAGACTTCAGTCATGCATGTATTTATTTTTGAGGCCTCATGCAAGGAGACTCTAAATCAAGGAATAATATTTTTTCCCAAAATAGGACATGCAACTCAAGTGGCACCCTCGCATGCGCATTCAAAGAGAGAGACCCTAGGTCTATAAATTGGTGAGTCTTCTCACCCAAAAAATAAAGAGACAGAGAAGGAGCATTTTGAGAAACGAAGTGTTGTCGTTTTACATCCACGCACCTTTTGATTTGTGCCTTTCACATCCTTGATCTCTTTTGGAGAGGAGGTCATTGGGTGATTATTGGAAGGGAAAATTTGGAACCAAAACCCGACATTTGGCCACAACATCCTACCAATTTTTTTGACAACACCAAACAAGATATTTTGGACCCATCCCAAGTGGATTGGTGCCAAAATCAGGCCCTAAACGGTGGGCATCCTACCCCTGGGCACCCCCGCACTACTGCAGTTCTAATTGCCCCGCCTCGGAGCGTTTAGAAATATGTAGTAGATTTCCTTTCTATTATTTTTGCATATAATTCTATGCTGCTTAGATAGGTTGTCATTCCAATTTCACATAGTTTTGAGCATTATTGATCATGTTTTTATCATTTCCCGCATTTACTAACATGCAGGTAGCATCATCAAATTCCCGGTGATAGAGGCCAAATTGGGAAAATATGACCTTCTAGGTCTTCCCAAAATACCCCATTTTAGCTAACCCCCAAATTTGCAGGTGATTTGGAGCTTCCTGGATGTGACATTTGGGACAGTGATTTTTGACGCTTTGTTGCAGGTCTAATCGTCCCACCCCGGAGCTAATACGAATCTATGGCAAATTTTTTGACTGTTCTTTTTGTAGTGCCTTCTTGGTGATGTTTTTATGCCCCTATAAAGTTTTTAGTTCATTTGGA
Source organism: Wollemia nobilis (assembly GCA_028583015.1). Classification (NCBI taxonomy): domain Eukaryota; kingdom Viridiplantae; phylum Streptophyta; class Pinopsida; order Araucariales; family Araucariaceae; genus Wollemia; species Wollemia nobilis. The sequence goes on from JAQPPZ010009575.1 coordinate 2,729,228, forward strand.
TCTATTTCAGTTATTGTTTTATTCATATTTTGCATGTGCTAGTTGAAGGCGTGGGGATTGCATGTTTCATTTTATCTACAGGTGCTACTGACTATTTTCTATTTCCTTGAACGTAGGATATGGACAATAGAGGAGCAGCAAGGAGTCAAGATTCATCAACGCAAGCGGCGACGACGTTTGGTCCACCTATTTTACATGTGGGCATGCAGAAGAAGGAATAACATCCATTGGTTTGACAAGAACACATTTAACGTTCCTAGCCCCCAAAAAGGGAGGAGGCGAATTATAACCAAGTTCTAAAGCATATCAATAAAAAGGGTTGTCTTCCATATTGGCTTTTTATTTGATTTCAATTCGTTTATGCTTCTCTCCTTTCATGCACCTTCAATTCATAGGATTTAGTGTTATCTTTGTTTCATTCACATCGCATCTTGGCTTTTCCTTTTTGTTTTCGTATCCTTGTGCTTTCAAATAGGTGGTCATTAATTTTTATGTACTAGCTCTACGAATTGGATTCAACCTCATGTAGATCTTGATGTTTTTATTCACCAAGTTGATGCCTTGTAGTGGATGCATTTGTAGGTTCTTGTTGGTTATCCAGAATAGTTTCTTGGTTCATGAAACTGTGGTCTTGAATTTTCTATCTTGAGCCAAGAGTTTGGTGGCTTGATCCTTCCAGTGATATTCTATTTTCTATTGTAGATTCAGAGAAACCTTTACTTTGAATTGTGTCTTCTTGTTATGAGAGGCAATCTCCAAATCTCTTAGATTTGGTAGACTTATTTTGTTTGAATCCTCCTTCAATCTTCTTGTTGAATTCTATCTTCAAACATGATCTTCTTCTTCCTAAGATTTTGAATATCTTAAGGTCTTCATTGGATTTTTCTTTGAGTATTTGGCACTTCGTACCAAATTCTTCTTCTCTTGGGATTGTTGTCGAATGATGATAATTGTCCCAAGTCCTTCACTATCAGGAGCTTTCTCCTTCATAGTGGATCTCTCTAATGAGTTATCCTAGGAACTCTTTTGATGACACTTCTATGAGCTCTGCAAAAAGGCTCTCCAAGCCTTCTTCATTTTTCTCCTTGAGACCTCTCCAAGATCTTCTATATTATAGTTTCTCTGAAGTCTTCTTCAAAATTAAGGATTATGTGGAATTTTTTATTTTTGTAATTTGTAGATATTTATCTTGAATGAATATGACCAATCTCCTATATTCTTCTTGACTAATCTTCTAGAGTCTCTTCTTTCTTGAGTTTGCTATAAGGCTATTATTACCTTCTCTTTACTTCTACAATCTACAAGATTTACAGCTCTTGTAATGGGACCCTTTTTTCAAGGTCTTTGAAATCTTTAGTCTTCTCCTTGTCACTGCAAGTTTTGGAATGATTTTAATAATATATTTTTCCTAGATCTCTTGTAGGAAGATTCCCAACCTTTTTTTTGAATCTCCTTTTCCTGCAACAAGTTGTTAGAACCTGGATAAAAAAAATTTATAATTCTGAACTAAGGCTTCTATGGCTTTTTTCTAGATCAAGGATTTTATGGTGCTTCTTTTATATCAGGGCTTCTATGGCCTTTTTGCAATGTGAAGTTTTCCAATATAGCAATGGAGATCTCCAATATTAAAACTTCACCATGATTACTCCTAGTGTCTATTTTGTAATACCTTTTTTTTTACAGCAAAGAAATTTAGATAATAGTTAGAATGAAAATATCCAAATCTCTTGAGATCAATAGTCTTCACTAGTTGATCCATCAAACTAGTGAAATGAATGCTGAGTCCTAGTATACACGATTTTTTCTACAAGTTTGTGGAAAGAATCTAGCCAAATGTAATCTCAAAATTTCTATAACTGAGATTTATTTTAGTCCTCACATGTGGCTCTCCCTATTCCTATCTCAATCCACTATGGCTTTATTACCATTGTTAGCTTTTGAGGATATGTGCAGTGGGAGAGATCTAACATAAGTCCTAATAATATGCAAAAAATATGAAAGAAAGTAATTATGCAATACGACTCAAATATACTATAAATAAAATGATGAAAATACAATACAATATGAAGGTCATGGTCACTCCACTAATACAAGATAATGAGATACATTATACTCCATACATGAGTTCTACTACTATCTATTACTCTCTACTACAATGCACTTGATATGTACTTGATATGTGCTTGATATATGATCTATCACTATGAGACCCTTTATATAGGAAAAGAGATTCTTTGGCCAATAATCTACCTAACTGTATAAGTGGACACCTTACACATTATAACTTGCACATTGAAACTTATACATTTATCACATTGCTTAACGTAACTAGCTAAATTCCCCCTAAAGTAATGTCCTACTCTAACTATGTATCAAAGGTGGTACATTTACATGACCTAAATGATGTAATATACTCTAACTCTAATAGTCAAATGCTATGTGGTTCATAATAGACGAAACCATCCATCTATAGGGCTTAGAAAGTGATTTCTAATCTAACCAATTATCCTCCCTCCTTGGTCAATCATCCTTGAGAAACATCTCTCCATGTATTCAACCAACAAGTGTTTTTCTCTCCTTATACTCCCCCTCTACTACAAAACTAGAGGCTTCCATAATCAAGGTCATACTGATGGTGAAATCACCTTGAAATTTTTTTACCTTCCCCACACACCATGAATGGATAATTTATTTTTATAATTGTAAGTTATACCTATCAAATTTGGTCAATAATTGTATAAAACCTCCTCTCTCTAGAATTTCCTAAACCTCCAAGTCCACATTTAGAAGCAAAGTCTTTACTCTTATATTATCAACCCCCATTAACAAGTGTATATGTTGAATACCTATCCCTTATTACCAAACTAAGTTACTTTCCTCCATATCCTATGGATTAAGAAGAGTTAGGGAAGATAAAGACGAGATTCTCATGAATATTCATCATTGTTTTAGATATTGTCTCACCATCCTGCATGTAACCCACTTGGAGGTAAGATAGGGTGTTACAAAATCCTATCTAAACAATATTGATCCATTATATCCCAAGACTCGGGTGTACTCCCCAGTCAAATCTACCCAAAAAATACATTAAAAAACTAAACTATGCCTCACACAAAAATGATTGAAAATAAAAATAACATAAACAAGAAAAGTTGAGGAAGAGTACTAGACAAGATAGCATCCCATATTTTGAAACCTTCCCTTCTCACTTTCAGTTCCTAGATTATCACCATAATTCTTTTGAAGATTTCTATGTGCCTAAAGATCTTACTTATTTTCCTTTGAGAAAAATGGTGCATTCAAGAAATTATGATTCCTGATTTCTTGGCCATGAAGATCGTCATATTTTGTAGACTCCCACATCTATACCACTTGTAGCATCCACTCTTCTTGTGAATGCACATACCCATCTTATCCTAGTACTACCTCTCTAATTTGCTACTCTCTAGATATCCTTTCATCTCCCCTTGAGTTGAGTTGATACATTGTCTAGGAATATGGGATTTTTAAGCTATTTCTCAATTTTATTTCTCATTATTAATGATTGAAAGGATTTATTTGGGGAAGTCTCTTTCCTATACAATGAATCCCTCTTGCAATACCTCTATATTTTCCATACAGTCTTTTCCACAATTCCTTTTTCTAAAAATATGAGCAAACTTCATCGAATCCAAAAGTCTTAGATTTTACTGAGCTTCTTCAATCATGATAGCTAGCTTCTTCAATCATGATAGCTATGTTCCACCTAACTTCCATATTCTCCTTCATTATTTTGATAAATTTTAAGGAATCCCCCTCAATGATCACTTTTTTAACCTAAAGATTGATCAACAAATTTATTGACCATACATTCTGTTCATTCTATTGAAAATCTAGGTATTCTTATAAAAATAAATATGAACAAAAAATTATATTAATTTATAAAAAGAATTTTAAAATCATATTTTAATACAAAAATTTGATTGAAGGAGAGGATATCAAAGGAATAGTAGAAGAGCTTCAAGTTATGGTTTAAGAATTCTCTTTATTTATTCTTTTAATGTGTGTAGAAGAGTTGGTTTGATATTTATCAAAAAATCATGGATACTTGGTCAAGTTAACATGTAAGGCTATACTACAATCATAATTGTTAAAATACAATATTTTTACTGAAAGAATATTTTGTCACATGAAGCCTTTACTAACTCCTTAATATTCCTTTGGTTAGTAGTTGAAAACAAAATATGGTAGCTCCATCAACATCAAAAGAATTGATAAAACTTTGGGTTAATTATTTCAAACTAAAGCATTACAAATTATTATTAAATTCTATAAAGAAAAATAGATGTGGGAATTTAAAATTCAATATATCTTTTAAATGTCAATATATCTATAAAAAATAAAATAAAATAACAAATAATTTAACTATTAATAAAATTAATCTTCATTGTTCAAAATTCAAATTTTAAAAACATCTTATTAAAACAAATTTTATATTCTAATAAAAACAATACAAAAATTAGTTATAAAAACATATAAATTTTAAAAAATATGTTCAACAAAATAATAAATGGTAAGTCTTAAGGGACAGCCCAAAGATTGGAACTTTAACTCTTCATTGAAATATCCAAAATACAAATCCCAACGTAAATGAGTGTGTAAGAAGATGTGTGTGAAGAATATATATATATATAAAATATTTTTTTTTATATAATCTAAATGATCTCTAACGAATGATGAGATAGCCTCCATAAAAACCCCATGCAAGTTTAAGTCGTGAGTCCGTGACTCACGACTTCTAGATCGCATCTATTTGAATATGTCAACTCCTTCTGGATGCGTCTATAGTGACTTACTCCTTGATCGCATCTATTTGAATATGTCGACATAAAGCAAGTCAAAATAGATTGTTACAGAATTTGAGTCAAAATAGATTATTACATAATATGAACACTCCCTTTCACATCATATTTGAATATGGCCACTGCGTTCATTTATTTTTTATTTTTATTTTTTGTCTTTTAACGCATGAAAGTCATAACTCATTCGTTTTACATAAAGCTCGGTCCAATTCTTCTTCCATAGCTTTTGTCGTTCCAATCTGATTGCACGAAAACCCATTGGTTCGTCAATTCGGTGGCCACGCCATTAACTTCCAATAATTCCTTTGGAATGCGGCACTTATAATTTAATACTGCAAGTGGTCTGACTTTATCAGCTGGTAGTTTTATAATTTGGTATATACGAACCGACATACCCAAAGTCAATTAAAATTGGCCCGCATGTTTACGACCCAATCAGATCCCATTTCCTTTCCCTAAAATGTTTAAACTCGATCACAGGGACAACTTATTCACAATTTCACATGACCTGCGCTGAAATTGGCAACATTTATTGTTGTAGATGCAGTATAGCTTCAACGATGGTGCCCCAATATGTGGCCGCATTGCTATTCTTATGCCTCATTACGTCGGGCAAGTGTACAGATTCGGCGGAGGACGGAGAGCTCTACACAGCATGTAACGTGGTCAGCTATGACAACGGCACCGAATTCGAGAGCAACGTGAACACGGTGTTGAGAACTCTGAAGGACAAAGCCATGGACACGGGTTTTAGCACCGCCGTTTACGGGCAGGAGAGCCCCAACAAGGTGTTTGGGCGGTTCCAGTGTAGAGGAGACTTGTCTCCCTCTGACTGCCGCGCGTGTTCTCTTCTAGCGGTGGAAGCCGTGGGACGAAATTGCCCCAACGCCATAGGCGCCCGTGTTCAGCTGGAGTATTGTTTTCTCCGTTACGAGAACTATACCTTTCTTTCCCAGTTAGACACCAACTACTGGTATGGCCTCGTCAACGTGAACAGCAACAACGGCACTGATTTCAACGCGGCAGTGGGCGGTCTGATGACCGATCTGGCGGGGAAAGCTCCTGCGAGCACAATCAGGTTTGCTGTTGGACAGAGAGAGGTTCCGTCTTCCAACCTGACTGTTTATGGTATGGAGATGTGTTGGAGAGACATGTCTGCCAATGACTGCGCAACATGTCTGAGCAACGGCATCCAGCAGATCTTCAGCTGCTGTAAGGAACACGTTGGTGCTCGAGTTTTCTTGGGTAGCTGCACTGTGGGCTATGAAATTTATCCCTATGCCAAGAACTACTAGGCAGAGTTTACTCTTTTCTTTTCTTCGTTTCCTTCCGTAGTCGGTGCAACCAAAGCAGCAGAATGCACCTTTCTGTCGGAATACTTGCAAATAAAACAGTACTACTCTTTATTTTAACGTATTGAAGGCCTTATAAAGATAAAATTATCTGTTTAATATTATATGCAAGTAATAGTATGCATTGCCTATATTACTTTTAAAAATAGTTTTTTTTTTTTAAATAATTAGAAATTTTATTTATTATTGCATAAGACTGTCATGCATATCAAGATTCACCTATTTGTATCATTATGTGTGATGAAACGATCAAGGAAAAGTGATTATTCAAACCCAAAACATTAGGGTTGCACCAAAAAAATAAAAAATACAATTAGATGTCTTTTGATGTCTCAAGAGATTTTTGAAGCTTCATATTTTAGAGGAGACCAACATGTTTCTCAGCTTCCTCTCTTCAAATCTTTCATAAATAATGTAATAAATATTTATCATCCTTTCTTATTACATTATTTATATACAAAGAGAACTATAAAACTATTAAAATTTGATATGTGTAAGTGCTTTTGTAAAGATATTCGTAAATTGATCTCAACTAAGAAAAGATGAATCTGGTGATCTTAAACTTTTCTTGAATAAAACGACTTCGAGCTTCATTGTGCTTTGGTATTTTATGAAGATTAGATTCTTGACTGATTTCAAAACATCTTGTTTATCGTAATTCAATAATGTTGGTTAATTTTTGCACACGTCCATATCTAATTGTATGTTTCTAACCATATTGCTTTGCACATAGCTCCTTGTGTAGCAAAATATTCTACCTCTAAGGATGATAATGCCATTGCATGTTGTTTCTTTCTATGCCATGAGATAAGTCTAGATCCTAAATGAAACACATGTTCAATGCTAACTTCTTGTCATATATATATTTGGCATAATTTGAGTCTATATAGATCCAATTCCTAAATGAAACACATGTCCATATGTTAACTTCCTATCATATTTAATCTAGCATAATTTGACTCTATATATCCTTTCAAAACTAATTTATCATTCTTCATGTATTCTAGGACATATTCTACTATACCATGGACATAATACAATATTCTCTTTTATTGCCTTCTAATGATTCACCTTAGGTTCTTACATGAATGTCAAAAGATAAGTAGCATCAAATTTGATGTTAAACTTTGTATTTATCAAGTATACGAGACTTTCAATTAGCTAATAATAAAGAGTACTTGATAGGGGTAGGCCAAAATTACTAGGGGGCTTTGTAGGGGACTTCCTTGGGAAGTCCTTCTCCACTTCCCTGCAGCCCTTCCCTGGCCCTATCCCAGGTCCCTGATCTTGTCGTAGTTTCCCTAGAAATCCCTTAACCCTTCCTCCTTGAGGTGGGAGGTCACTTCTTCATTTGCCTGCCCCTTTCCTTGCCCTTGGTGGGATTTTCTTCTGGTGTCTGGGTTCTATGATGGTTTTGGGGTTTTTCCTAGGACCTTCCCTAGGTTTTCTGGATTTCTTCAGGGATTTCTTTCCTTGGATTTTTAGCTTTTTCCTAGGTTTTTGTAGGTGCCTTCTTGTTGCTAGCTTTCAGTGGTTCTTCAGGTGTAGACTATTGTGGCCATGGGAGAGTGGCTTCATGAGCATTTTTACACAACATATTTTTGGTTTTTAGGGGAACCATGTGCTTTCTACTATGACTCTACTCTTTGGGATTAGTATTGTGGGTTCGATGGGCTCTCAAAATTTTTTGTGGTCTTTCTGAGGGTCTCTGGTCTACTTGTTACTATGTTCTTGCTGAACTTCCTCTTATGTTTCCCTAAAGTTGATCATTGGCAGTGCTGAAGGTTGTCTGGGATTTTTGGCTACATCCTCTTTGTCTGGGATGACCTGTTTTCAACACTTGCAGCTGGTTTTCACTGACTTCTTCCTTTTGGATTCCTTTGGAACTTTTTTGTCTCTTTCCCATGGTTTTCTATTATGTGTTTGGTGCTTTCTCTGTTTGGCTAGCATCCTTGTTGGCTCCTCTCTTCTTTGCAAGAGGATTTTGTGGCCTATGGAGATCCTTATATTACTATTCCACTTACCAGACTTGTGAGGGTTGCGGTTTCTTCTTAGCTCATCTCTTGGTGCCCTTGTTTGTTTCTCATCCTTTATTGGGTGGGATTTACTGTTTCTATAGTTTTTCTGTTGCACCCTATGGTGTAGGGTGGTTTTTCTATAATACTTATGGTTTCTCGACATTTTTGTATCAGTTTATGGTGGTTTCCTATCCCCTTCTTGTTGCTTAATGGGGTTTTTTATGTTTTTAGGTTTCTCGATTGATTCTTCCTGATTTTTAGTGGGATGTTTCTCTACACTCAGTTGTTAGTTCTACCCTATGTGGGATATTGAATTCTTCTAGTTTCTGGTTTCCCCTATGTGGGTTGGTGCCTATTTCATTTTTTTTCCTATGAGGTTGTTCAATTTTATATTTAGGTGGGTTTATCTATTTATTTTTTTGTCTCTTCTTTTCTTGCTAGGCAGGATTTTCAATTTTCAATTTCTTGCTTCCCGCACGTTTTCCTTGCGTCCTTCCTGAAGGCTTTACTTTTACCTTCCTAAAGAATTTCCTGTTGGCTTTACTCAAGCCTTTATTGTTGTCCTTCCTTGGGCTTTCTTGTAGCCTTTCCTGTAGCTTTTCTTGATGAGGTCTAGTGACTTTTTGTAATTAGGTTTTGAGTCCCTTGTAAAAAACCCACATTAATTTAAATTTAACCTACCAAAAAATATAGAGTACTCAATACTTGAGGTGACTTATCATATAAGGATAGTTGAAACCTTTGTTCCATTGGTGTTGCTTTAGTATTATAATTTATCATCCCGTGTTTTTCCAAAAATATATTAGCACGCTTTGATTGTGTCACCATAATGTGATGCTTATTTTACCAAACTTCCAAGCCAAAATAATAGTGTAGAAGTCCTATATTTTCTATGTTAAATGATATTTTTATGTCATTATTCACACCATCCACCAATTCATCTAAACTACAACTGATGACCAAATCATCAACATATAACACAAACATCATTATCTCGGATCTAACTTTTTTAATATAGAGATTTGTATTAGAGTGAATTTTGATTAATCCATTCTATAATAGGTGATCTTTAATTTTTATGTACTAGCTATAGGAATTAGATTCAACCTATACACTAAAATTTTTAATATGTAGAACTTTTGATGTTAACCATCGATAACAAATCCTTTAGGTTGTGTCATATACATCTCTTCCTCAAGATCATCATTGAGGAAGGTACTTTTGAAATCTATTTGCTAAAATTTTCAACTAAATAGTATTGCTAATATATAGAGTATACAATTGATAGTCATATTTGTTGTGGGTGTGAATGTCTCTATATAATCAATTTCTTATTTTTGTTCATAACATTTTGCAATGATTTATTTCTAATACTTATCAATGGATGTATATACCTTTTATTTAACTTTGAATACCTAATTGTTAAATACAATCTTCTTTCCTTTTGATAGATCAATAAGATTTCATATTATTTTCTTTAACAACAATGTATATTCTACATCCATAGTTACCTTCCACTATGGTAGAATAAGAGTATCCTTCACTAATATTGGTTTTAAATCCTTCATTCCTAATGTTATCAAGGCTTAATTAACTTTTATCATGTACTATTACACATGCATGGTTGTACAAAAGTGAGATAAGGTGTTGCATCAAGTTTAAAATATTTTATGGTATTAGTGAGCCATTTTGAAGTCTTTCTTTATTGTGATGTAGCAACTTCTTCTAGTTCACCAACAACTTCTAAAACCTCATCTAACTCATCTCTCAAAACTTCATATGAACTTTCCCATTTGATTCAATGCTCACAATTAGAGATGTGGTATCTTTAGACTCCCTAGCATCCTTAGTGTTTGTCTTATTTTCAAATTCTTCATAAAATATCATATTTATACTTATATGGATTTTATTGGTGATTGGATATATCATTCAATAAGATTGTGATACCTCAATATAGCCAAGAAATATGCAAGATAGATTTTTTGCATCCAACTTGCTCCTTGTTTTCTTTGGCACATACATGTATGTATTGCTTTTGAACACTCTAAGATGCAAAATTGAAGGCTTCCTCTTAATCCAATATTCTTTATATATAATCCCTTTAAGTTCCTTTGGGGGTGTTCTATTTTGAAGATACACCTTAGCAGATATAGCTTTATTCCAATACAAAGAGCAAGCAATGAATCATTTCCATCATAGAATATTTTTTTCTCATAACAATATTATTATGTTATGGAGTGTATGTAGTAGTGAGGTATTGTTTGATTATATTTTGTAACAGAAGCCTTTAAAATTTGGTAGATGTATATTCCATCTTGATCTAAGTAGTTGATTTGAATAGAATACCTAGTTTTATTTTGATAAACTTCTTTGATGCATTAGAAATTCTTGAGGGAATTTGACTTTAGTGAAAGGAAACATATCCACATCTTTGATGAGTAGTTATATACAAAAAATTGAACCTATGTACACCATAATTAGCTAGCACGTGTTTACATAGATTAATATCTATTATATTCAATGTAGGAAATAAATCCATCTTCCAAAAAAGAAGAAATAAAAGCATACAAGAGAAAGTTTTGTTTAATTTTCATTAAAATGTACATAAGATTTTGTATTAAACATTAATTGAAATTTAAATTAAAAAAAATGATAAGGTGAAAGAAGGGGTTTTGAAAGGATCCCCGAACATTATACAAAAAGAAATACTACCTTTAAAAGAAACTAAAGGAAGTAGTGAGTGAAACAAATTCCAAAAACAAACACCCATGTAGGGGAGAACTACGATAACTACTACAAAAAACACCCAAAGAGGGACCATAAATTTTTAAAAACTAGCAATTTTTAAAATATGTAGATACTAGGTGGATTTCAATGTATCAACCAGTATATAGAGTTTTAAAAAAATATCCATCCTTGGTAGGGTTTATGTATGCAAATCATAGGGTAGTTGATAAGGCTAAATATTTACTATTTCGAATGAGTGACTTTGAAACACTTCTCACATTGTGTGGTATTCTTCCAATGTTGGAAGAAATGAATACTTTGATTAAAATTGCACAAGAAAGATCAATTTATATTGTGGATTTCATCAGGGTGAGAAAATTTTTTTGCATACATATTGATACGATGTACACATCTATTCAAAATTTTATGGATCCCATGTTTGAGAGTTGGAGAGCATTAGAAAACATGAATGATCCTTAGAGCTTTTTGAAGTTCAACTTAAATGATCATCTATGTATTAATGTCCACAAAAAGAAAATATATTTATATTGTTTTGTTCAGTGAATGGATATATCTACAAATGAATTTGAACAAATGCCCATAACATACAATAGATTTTATGTAGTTGTACACGATACAAAAATTAAACTAAAACAAATAGCAGAATCATTGACAAAAGAAATAAGAGACCATTTTCAAAGAGAAGAATTGCTTGAGGTTATGGGTGTGGTTAACCTGATGTTTTGGAATCCTTGTAATGAATATCAGACTATAAATGGTTTGTTTCTCAAATACATGGGCACTATTGCTAGACATTTCACTAAACGTGTTGTAGTCAATGGTATTGAGATCAATAGTATTCTCAACAAAGATATTTTGACAAAACAATCAAACTATTTTAGAACAACAATATCTACTCAAGATTCTATTTCACGTTTGTGGAAAATATTACATCCTAGTAGTATCTTACAACATACTAGGAGTGAATATTTTCATTTATATGAATTATGTCAAACAATGATTTTTGGGTCTATGGAAGATGAAAGGGTATTCAGTGCATTATCATATGTAAAATCTAAAGTTTGAAATGGGTTGGATAAAAATTTGGATAAAAGGCTTTGAAACCACCGTGGAAAACACTCTGAAAATGCTAGAAAATGCTCTAAAATTATTGTAGCTTTACATCTATTGGTAGGTTGAAAAGATAATTATTAAATATGGTTGAAATAATACATAATAGAAATACTACATTACAATCTATATCTCTAGATACGATGTGAGGTTCAAGACTATTGGTAGGTATAGAATCCAAACTTGATAGAAGTTGAAAGAGATGTTATTTGGAAAGGATGTGAGAAAATATTTAGATTTTCTATTTTGTAGGTGGTATAGGATTTCCAAATAATTAATAATGGAGAGGCAAGATTGTAAAATTGCATATTTTACAAATTTTTGGTCTCATATTTTGTTGAAGCCTTATCCTCTTATATCTTATCCAAAATGATACATTTTACCTCAAGGATGTTTATCTTGTAGTGTTTTAAGCAAACAATTATATTAATTTTTAACAAGAGTTTTTAAATCCAAATTTTTTATACAAAAATTTGGTTGAAGGAGAGAAGCTCAAAGGAATGGTGGATGCGATTCAAATTATGGTTTAAGAGTTCTATTTTATTTTTTCTTTTTTTTTATGTGTACAATAAAGCTGGTTTAAAATCTATCAAAATAGAATAAAACATTACTCTTGTGGCGGGAAATTTTTTGAGCAGGCGAGAGGCGATGTTCTAGGGTTTCTGGAGCGAAGGAAAATCCAGGGCATCAGGTGGGTTGCCGTAGTGTTTTTCTGGTTACTGTGGATCTGAAGGAAAGTCTGCTGCCCCAGGAGGGTCCAATGGGGACTCCTCCGGATCCTCTCTCTAGGAGAAAGAGCTCTTTCGCTGAATTGCTAAAAGAAAATTCTTCGTCTTCTAATGACGAAGCTCAGAGAAATACTCTTCATACGCTCTTCAAGAACGCTGGAAAGATCTCAACAACACATCGAGTCAATGGATGCCTTCCGCAATCCGTCTCAAGACCCAAGATTGTCATCGAGCCAAAGATGGTCGAAGACACAATCATATACAGAGCCAACCATGATCTGATCTATAAATTCATGGGTATTCGCCCTACCCTGAATTTCTTGCATACCTGGGTCAGACAAAACTGGGAGCCTCATGGTGAGTACTCCTTATGGTTTATTAGCAATGGGTATTTCATTGTTAGTTTTTCTTCTCTAGCCGATAGAAACAGGGCTTTTGAATCAGAAAAGAGGAACCACGGTCCGACAGGGTTATTTGTTCAACCCTGGAGAGTGGGTTTCGATCCTCGTATTGAACCCACGGCTGTCCCGGTTTGGATCCGGTTGTATGCTCTTCCAATGGAGTTTTGGGGTGAGCAGGTTTTGGAAATGATCGGTAACTCCCTCGGTAGACATTTGGGCATCTCCAAAGACACCATAGAAGGAAACACAACTATTTTTGCAAGAATTTGTGTGGAAATGGATATTAGCCAGCCTCTACCGATAGAGGTGGAACTTGAACTGGCAGGACTATCTTGGATCCAACAACTAGATTATGAGGCTCTGCCCTTCAGATGCAGAGTTTGCCACAAACATGGGCATTTGGCCCGATTTTGTCCAAATATTTTGAACACAAAAATGGAGGCCCCGCTTGGAATGCCAAATCGCCCCAGGGAGGGTAAGTCAACTCTTACCAAAGAACCAACCAATACTCCTCAGGGTAAAGATGTTCAGAAAGATGGCTTTGAACAGCCCAAAAGAAGGAGAAAGCAAAAGAAAAATGGTAAGGAGCAATCACAACTCAAGCCAGCCAATAGGTATGAAATTTTTAAGACACTAGTGGACCAAGAGGATCAAGTCATGGAAGGAGTGGATGGGAATATTGAAGACAATAACATCCACGCTCATGCTTCTCCTTCATCTCCCACCGTCATAGAACAGGTAATTGAGTACACTGAGTTACCGCAGTCAGAGAATGCAGGGGCATTGATAGTGCACTCCCAAGCGCAGCCAATAATCAAGGATGTCAGCATGGGAATAGCAGAAAAGAATAGAGAAAGGCCAGCCCTAGGGATAACTCAGGTGGAAAAGAGATCAAAAAATAGCAACTCTCAAGGAGCGGGCAAAAAATCAAATAAGGACCTGCTAGCAGTTCAAGGAGACAAACTGATCACTGGAGGATCGGTGAGGACAATTGATTCTTACTGCTCTCAAGGTTTTCAATGATTATTCAATCATGGAATATTAGGGGTTTAAACAAGTAGAACCCATCAATCTGCTGTTCAAAGACTCTTAGGAAAATGCAAAACAGATTTTTTGCTTATCCAGGAGACCAAAATGTCGTTAGATCTTATGTGTAAAATAGTTAACAAAATTTGGAGGGGCGTTGGTCATATGGATGTGGCTGCCCAAGGTGCCTCAGGGGGGATTGTCACTCTTTGGAACTCTCTGGAATGGACTGCAATAGAACATATAGCCTGGAGGGGTGTTCTCACATCTCATTTTAGGAATAATGTCACAGCTGAACATGTTTTAATCACAAATTTTTATGGGGCTCAAAACCTTGATGGCCAGAGGCTTCAATGGAAAGTTGTGCATAACATGAGGACCTCAAGGGAAGATTTAGACTGGATTATTGCTGGGGATTTTAATGCTAAATTATCTTCTAGAGATCAGGAAGGAGGAACCCCAATTTTGGACCCAGGGGATCGACTTCTGATTGCCCAAGTCCAGGCTTTTCACCTAGTGGATATTAAAGGCCCTGGATCCAACTTTACTTGGACTAACAAGAGGAGGGAGCCACATAGCCGGAAGGTAAAGCTAGACCATTTTCTGGTTTCAGAGGAGGCATTCGTAAAATGGAATACAAAATTCTAGATTTTGGAGGGCCCGATTTCAGATCACTTTCCCATTTTGTTGGAGGGAGGGATTACGACAGGGCAACATCACAAACCCTTTAAATTTGAGAATTTTTGGTTACAAAAAGAGGATCTTCGAAAGAAAATTCCACAGTGGTGGGAGGAAGGTCGTCTACCTTTTGGGACAACAATGTTTAGATTCCACAAACAACTTCATTATGTCAAAGCTCAACTGAAACAATGGAGGCAAGCTAACAAGACAGACTTCCAGCTCCAAAGAGCTCCTTTGGTGGCCAGATGGGATGAGGTTCAAAAACACTTTAGGGAAGGAACAATTACAGAGCAGCTCAAAGCCGAGGATGATGCCTTGCGTAAAGCGGTTGAGGACATTGATAACCAAGAGGAGACCTACTGGAAACAGAGAGCAAGAACCACTTGGTTATTGGAAGGTGATAGAAATACCAAATTTTTCCATCGGTCAGCCTGTGCTAGGAGACAGATGAATAACATGGAAGCTCTTCAAGATGAGAATGGACATTCCTTTGATACTCTTCCTGGTATGCATTCCCATTCAATGGATTATTTTTCTAAACTTTTTAAGGAAAGTATGGAGCAAGATGTAGAGGCTCAAAATGAAGTTATTGATGTCATACCCTCTGTTATCTCTGAAGAAGAAAATCAGGCCCTTCTTAAACCCATTGGTAGAGAAGAACTGAAGAATGTGGTCTTTGGAATGAGTACCGGCAAAACTCCAGGACCAGATGGCTTTCCAATTGAGTTTTTTCAGGCCTTTTGGGATACTTTGGATGAGGATGTTTTGGCTGTCGTAGAGGAGTCCAGAGGTAATAAAAGAATGCTTAAGGCATTAAATCATACCTTCATCACTTTAATTCCAAAAGGGGAGGAGGGGGTTCATATTTCAGATTATAGACCTATTGCCTTATGCAATGTGATTTATAAAATAATCACAAAGGTAATGGCTGAACGGCTAAAACCCCTTTTACATAACATTATCTCCTCAGAGCAAGGGGGTTTTGTAGAGGGTAGGCAGATCTTGGATGGGGTGGTTCTTGCTCAGGAGGCAATCCATACAATGCAAAAATCTGGTAATAAAGGAATGTTCATTAAATTAGATATGTCAAAGGCTTATGATAGGGTGGAGTGGAGTTTCTTGTCAAAGATGATGGCAGCCTTTGGTTTTTCTCAGGACTGGATAGATTGGGTCATGAGTTGTGTATCTACGCCGTCTTATTCAGTGTTAATCAAGGGTCTTCCCTCGCAACCTTTTGGAGCCTCTCGAGGTCTTCGTCAAGGGGATCCTTGCTCTCCCTATCTTTTCCTCATTTTGGCTGAAGGATTAGGTAGACTTTTCTTGAGGAGAAGACATCAAGGTTTGCTAACAGGTATCAAGGTGGGTGAGGAATTTTTGACTCACTTACAGTTTGTGGATGATACAGATTGGTTGGAGTGGCCAGCTTCAGGGAAGCAAGAGTGATCCGAGATACTCTTAATGTCTACCTTAGGGCTTCAAACCAAGTCATCAATGATAAAAAATCCAAAGTGGTCTTTCTCAATCTTGATCAAAGGCTCCAGGACAGAGTTCTAGAGATCTTGGGATTCACAAGGACTTCTCTTCCAGTGGTTTACTTGGGGGTTCCTTTGCATTTCAAAAAACTAAAAATGGATATCTGGAAGGATATTTTGGATGGTATCAAAGATAGAATGAATCATTGGTCTCACAAATGGTTAAGCTATGGGGGTAGATTAACTTTTTTATAGTCAGTCATTCAGGCCATGCCAATTTACAAATTCTCTATCCTGGCTGCCCCACATAAGATATGGAAAGAGCTGGACAATATGGCTAGAATATTTTTATGGGAAGGAGTAAAAGGAGAGAGGAAATGGGCCTTAGTTGGTTGGGATAAAGTTACCCAGCCCAAGGTAAAAGGAGGGCTGGGACTGAGAAGATCCAAGTTCAATAATAAAGCTTTGGTTGGAAAGCTGTACTCGAGGTGGATTTCCCAACCAACCTCCTTATTCAAGTAGAATCCTAACTAGTAAATATTTGGGTCATGTTAACCCCAATGAGGTGGGTCGTTTCCCTTTGGATGGCCCCTGGATCCCTAGTGTGGCAGGCTCTCAAGATAGGATCTCAGGTGGTTAAAGATCGATTGTTTTGGAAAGTGGGGAGAGGGGAGAAGGCTCATTTCTGGACAGACTCTTGGGATCAGTACCCACCCATCATTGTTGAATTTCCTGAATTGCAACCAATAAAAACTGCCATAGAAACCAAAGGATGGGTTCACATTGACAGTTATTTCATCACTAGTCAACTGGGGAAGTATAAGTTTAAGAAGTTTAAGAAGTCGGAGGAGTGGCCAATTTCAATCCCTCCGGAGTTGGCACCCATCATGACTAAAATCTTGTCGGAAATATTTCTCATAGGTAGAGACGAGGAGGATGAATTAGCTTGGGGCTATGGGAGCCTTGGTGTCTATACAGTGAAGGACGGATATGAGAAGATCCTCCCAGAGCCTCCCCCCCATTCATTCCCGATTGAGGATTGGAAAAAGATTTGGCACTCCAAGGGTTGGCCGAAAGTAAAATTTTTTGCCTGGCAGTTTATGCACAACGAAATTCTCTCTTTTGACAATCTCAGATGTAGAGGAATCATCGGTCCATCTCAATGTGTTTTATGCTACAAGAACGAGGAAACAGCTGATCACCTGATGTTTGAGTGCCCTTTCACGCGTCAGATTTGGAAGCGTTGGCTTTCTTGCTATAAAATTCAAGTTAATGGTGACTTGAATCGGACTAATATCTGGAAAACATGGAAGAGTGGTAGATTTAAATCTAAAGCTCTTCGAATTGGTTGGGAGCTTGGACTAAACTTCATTTGGTGGCAAGTGTGGTTGGAGAGAAATGCGAGAATTTTTAGAGAAATTTTTTCCTCGTTAGATGGAGTTTGGCAGATCATCTGGAGCAAAGTTACAAAAACTGTTGTTGTCTATGCTATAGAGGAAACTCAGGTTGTTACTGGGCCAATGGAAGAGGGAGTTGAAGAGCAAGAGGGACAGGACAGAGCTAGTTGGAAACCACCACCAGAAGGCTGGATTAAAATTAATACTGACGGAGCTGCAAAGGGCAATCCGGGTAGTGCCAAAATTGGAGTGGTTTGCCGGAATCATGATGGATCAGTGCTATATTGGGAACTGCAAGGCTTGGGAAGAGCCACAAACAATGAAGCAGAAGCCATAGCTATCAAATCCGCTTCTATTTGGGCAGTGAAACAGGGCCACAGGAGGATCATTATTGAATCAGACTCTCAAATAATGGTTGGAGCTCTTGATTGCATGAGAAACTTTGCTTTGAAAGCATGGAGGTTGAGGATTCTTGTCACTCAAATTAAGGAATTATGGAAGGAATTAGATGATGTGATTCCAGTTTATGTGAGTCGAGATTTAAACAACGCGGCCGACTTCCTGGCTAAGATGGGTGCTGAGAAGGAGGCAGGGGTTCAGCTTCACAGTGACATGGCTATTGAGGATGAGGTGATCAGGCAGGGTCTGGAAAGGTCCTTGAACAAATGATCAAAGAAAAAGCAAAGGGAGGGAAGTTGTCACGATATCATGACATGTTGCACCGTCGCGGTCTCTGGAGGAAAGTTGTCGCGATATCGCGACATGTTGCACCGTCGTGGTCTCTTGAGGAAAGTTGTCACGATATCGTGACATGTTGCGCCATCGCGGTCGCTGGAGGAAAGTTGTCACGATATCATGACATGTTGCATCGTCATGGCCGCTGGAGGAAAGTTGTCGTGATATCGCGACATGTTGCGCCATCGCGGCCATTGGAGGAAAGTTGTCATGATATCACGACATGTTGCTCATCGCGGTCACTGGAGGAAAGTTGTCACGATATCGCGACATGTTGCACCATCGCGATCGCTGGTGGAAAGTTGTCATGATATCGCGACATGTTGCGCCATTGGAAAGTTGTCATGATATCACGACATGTTGCGCCATCGTGGTCACTGGTGGAAAGTTGTCGCGATATCGCGACATGTTGCGCCATCGCGGTTGTTGGAGGAAAGTTGTCGCGATATCGCGACATGTTGCCGTCAGTCGCTGGAGGAAAGTTGTCGCGATATCGTGACATGTTGCGCCATCGCGGTCGTTGGAGGAAAGTTGTCGCGATATCGCGACATGTTGCATCGTTGGAAAGTTGTCACGATTTCGTGACATGTTGCACTGTCGCGGTCGCTGGTGGAAAGTTGTCGTGATATCGCGACATGTTGCGCCATCGCGGTCGCTGGAGGAAAGTTGTCGCGATATCGCGACATGTTGTGCCATCGCGGTCGCTGGAGGAAAGTTGTCGCGATTTCGTGACATGTTGCGCCATCGCGGTCGCTGGAGGAAAGTTGTCGCGATATCGCGACATGTTGCGCCGTCACGGCCGCTGGAGGAAAGTTGTCGCGATATCGCGACATGTTGCATCGTCGCGGCCGCTGGAGGAAAGTTGTCGCGATATCGCGACATGTTGCGCCGTCGCGGTCGCTGGAGGAAAGTTGTCACGATTTCGTGACATGTTGCGCCGTCGCGGTCGTTGGTGGAAAGTTGTCGCGATATCGCGACATGTTGTGCCGTCGCGGTCGCTGGAGGAAAGTTGTCGCGATATCGCGACATGTTGCTTTTTCGTGGCCATCGGAGAAAAGGTGTCGCGATATCGCGACATGTTGCTTTTTCGCGGCCAAGAGAGAAAAGGTGTCGCGATATCGCGACATGTTGCTTTTTCGCGGCCAAAGGAGAAAAGGTGTCGCGATATCGCGACATGTCGCGTTTTCGTGACAAGTTGCATCATCTGTCCATGCCGATCCCCTGCTAGCTAGTTATTGATTTAGGAGATTTGGCTCCATTGCAAGTCTTCTTCTTCTATTGTAAGCTTGTGTTCTCTTTGAATTCGGCTGGGAAGAGTCTCTTCCCATATTGTAATTGATCTTTGTTTTAATACAAGTTTTTTCAAAATTTTCAAAAAAAAAAAAATCTATCAAAATATTATGGATACTTGGTCAAGTTAACATGTAAGACTATACTATAACCATAATTCCTATATTAAAATATTTTCCTTGGAAGAATGTTTTGTCACATGAAGCCCTTCCTAACACCTTAACATTCCTTTGGTTAGTAGTTGAAAATAAAATATGGTACCTCCATAAATATGAAGAGAGTTGTTAACACTTGGGATTAATTGTTTCAAACTAAAGCATTATGCACTTTTTGGAGGATTGGGCTAGCATCATTTTTTAGAATCTATGGATTGAAAGGAATGATAGAATTGTATGACTACCTCTCTTTTAGAATGTTGACAGGATGTTCCTTGTCTAGGAAGTCTCAAGTGTGGAAAAAACATCATTATATGATTCTAATATACATATGCAAGAGTCATATATGGGGATGAAGTTAACACAAAGGATATCCATGGATCTATGACAAAATATCTTCGTCCAAAATTTGAGCTTATAAAATTTAATTTTGATGGAGTTTGCAAAGTTAATATAGGAAAAGCTAATGGAAGTCATGTCTTTCAAAATAATGAAGTCAAAATTCTCTACACTTCCTAAGAATCAAAATGTTATGGAACTTTAACTAATAACTATATAGAGGCTAGAAACTTACAAAAAATTAATATTTTGAATGGAAAGTGAAATAAATAAATTTCAATTAAAGGGTATTTACAAATTATTATTATTATTATTAATGCTATCAAGAAAAATGGATGTGAAAATCTAATAAAAACATAAGGTTACTTTTTAAGTTCATCAACTATTATTAGAGACAATATCTTTTAAATATCAATATATCTATAAAAAAATAAAATATAATAACAAATAATCTTACTAATAATATTAATCTTCATAGTTATAAATTCAAATTTTAAGAAAAAAATTATATTTTAATAAAAACAATACAAAAATTAGTTAAAAAAGCATAATAAATATATTTAATAAAATAATAAATGCTATATATATATTTTATATAGTCTAATTGATCTCTAACGAATGATGAGATAGCCTCCATAAAAACCACACACAAGTTTAACTCGTGACTCCTACCTAGGCTTGGAATTTCAAAAATAATTTACCTATCAATAGGAATTTTTATGACGACTAATTTTTTTACTTTTAGGTTAAGGTTTATAATTTTATTTAGAAAATCAACAATTTTTTAAAGATGGTCTAGACACTACTGAAAAATAATTAAATGAAATGAAAGGTTGGGACACAACCATGCCATCCAATAAAAAGAGATTATACAAACTCTCATCCAACCAATAGTGTGGGATTAAGACAACAAATTTTTCCTCCAAACCACATTCACATAGTGAGTAAACTACCGGTCAAACAAATGCATGTAAATGTATATAAAATTGTGGTTGTTAATCTCCAATCAAATGGTCAAAAATTGCATGCAAGTAAAAATAATTTGCTACATTCTATATGTGATTGGATGACTGGATTTCCATTGAATTTAGGGTTTAAAAAATTGATTTGCGTATTATTTTGGCAGCTTTTCTTTGTGGATGATGGACCTGCATGTGCAGCAATCTGATATTTTTTCAGTAGGTCTATCGGCCAAACAAATGCATGCAAATGTAAAAAAAATGTCATCATTAATTTCCAATCCAACAATAGCACGAAATTGCATGCAATCTAAAAACGAATCTCCATCATTCCAAATGTGATCAAATGGTTTAGATTTTTATTGAGGTTAGGGTTTTAATAAACTGATTTGCATTTTATTTTTATGCCTTTTGTTTACGGACGACGGTGTGTCTACATGTGTAGCAGTTTGACATTTTTAATTTTTTATTTATATATAAGTTCAGCAATGTTCTTGCAATGTGTTTTCTCGAGACACAACATTAATACAACACATCCTTTATGTGTAGTAAAACAAACGAACTCGAACAAAGGATGTGAAAGTAAAAAAACTTATCTTTCAAGTTGTGTAAAAATTGAAACCCAGTGCAGCAACACAGCTAATGAAAACCAATGCAGAAACAAAACAATTTTGTTTGGTGGACCGTGCAAAGGTGGAGGGGTGTCGGACGATGGACACTGTGTAGCAGCAAAGGTGAAGTACTAAGAAATTATACTGCCATCCAGGCCTAAAATTTAATATTTGAAAATTTGCAATGCAATAAATATTTGATTTATTACTAGATTCACCACTCACTCCACTCGCTTGAAAGACAATCTAATTCACCACTCGCCCCACTCACCCAACGACAACTTAAGCGCCACTCGCTTGAAAGACAATCTAATTCACCACTCGCCCCACTCACCCAACGACAACTTAAGCGCCACTCCGTATATCTATAACTAAAATCTATGGTTTTTAAATATATTTACCTGTAAATAACAAGTAAAAATCTATCGCTATAACCCAGGTGTTGTAGGTGAGTTGGAGAGGAGAGGGCAATCCTCCAAGGGAGGTTCCAGGTTCGAATCTCCACCCTACCAAAAAGTTGTATTGGGTACTCAAAATCCAAGTAAAAATCTATCGCTATAACCCAGGTGTTGCAGGTGAGTTCGAGAGGAGAGGGCAATCCTCCAAGGGAGGTCCCAGGTTCGAATCTCCACCCTACCAAAAAGTTGTATTGGGTACCCAAAATCCAATTGATATTGTTGGTGCGGGCAGGGTTGGGTGTGACTCCCGGGTGACTTTGACGGTGTAAAAACCCCTGTTCGTGGTCTCTCAAACCAAGCCGGCCCCGCAAGAGGTTTTTCGCTTTAAAAAAAAAAAAAAAATCTATCGCTAAAAATTAAAACCATAATTGACGGTGTCAAATGCAAAATACGGTCATATCTTACCTTCTAGATCGCATCTCATCTTACCTTCTAGATCGCATCTCTTTGAATTTGTCAACTCCTTCTGGATGCATCTATAGTGACTTAGTCGCATCTATTTGAATATCCTTCCCTTCAGATCGCATATGTTTGAATATGTCGGCATAAAGCAAGTCAAAATTGATTATTACAGAAAGAGGGTTGAGTTGAAATACATGTGTATCCAGTTCGTTCAAAATTTTGTTTTTTAACGAAGAAAGTCATAACTCATTCGATTTTTATAAAGCTCGGTCCTTCTCTTCTTCCATAGATTACCGTATTTTGTGTCAGTCCAATCTGCTTGCAGTAAAACCCATTGGCTGGTCAATTGGGTGGCCACGCCACTAACTTCCATTAATTCCTTTGCCGTACGGCATCTATAACTTAATGCTGCAAGTGGTTTGACTTTAAAATTTGGTATATACGAGCCGAAACACCCAAAATCAGATAATGTTGGCCTGGATGTTTACGACCCAGTCAGATCCCATTTCCTTTCCCTCAGTATTTATACTCGATCGCAGAGACAACTTATTCACAATTTCGTATGACCTCAGCTGAAATTGGCAACGTGTTTTGGTTGTAGATGCAGTAGAGCTTCAACGATGGTGCCCCAATATCTGGCCGCATTACTATTCTTATGCCTCGTTACGTCGGGCAAGTGTACAGATTCGTCTGTTACTGTTAAATCCTCGGCGGAGGACGGAGAGATCTACGCAGCATGTAACGTGGTCAAGTATGACAACGGCACCGAATTCGAGAGCAACGTGAACACGGTGTTGAGAACTCTGAAGGACAAAGCCATGGACACGGGTTTTAGCACTGCCGTTTACGGGCAGGAGAGCCCCAATAAGGTGTTTGGGCGGTTCCAGTGTAGAGGGGACTTGTCTCCCACTGACTGCCGCGAGTGTTCTGTCCAAGCGGTGGAAGCCGTGGGACGAAATTGCCCCAACGCCATAGGCGCCCGTGTTCAGCTGGAGTATTGTTTTCTCCGTTACGAGAACTATACCTTTCTTTCCCAGTTGGACACCAACTACTGGTATGGCCTCGTCAACGTGAACAGCAACAACGACACTGATTTCAACGCGGCAGTGGGCGGTCTGATGGCGGATCTGGCGGGGAAAGCGCCTCCGAGCACAATCAGGTTTGCTGTTGGACAGAGAGAGGTTCCGTCTTCCAACCTGACTGTTTATGGTATGGAGATGTGTTGGAGAGACATGTCTGCCAATGACTGCGCAACGTGTCTGAGCAAGGGCATCCAGCAGATGTTCAGCTGCTGTAAGGAACACGTCGGTGGTCAAGTTTTTTTGGGCAGTTGCACTCTGCGCTATGAAATTTATCCCTTTGCCAAGAACTCCTAGCCAGAGTTTACTCTTTTCTTTTCGTCGTTTGCTTCCGTAGTCGGTCCAACCAAAGCAGCAGAATGCACCTTTCTGTCGGAATAATTGCAAATAAAACAGTACTACTCTTTAATTTGACGCATTGAAGGCCTTATAAAGATAAAATTATCTGTTTACTAACCTTAACATTGGATGCAAGTAATAGTATGCATTACCTATATTACTTTAAAATAAGTTTTTTTTTTTTTTTTAATTTATTTATTTTTAAGCGAAAACCCTTTGCGAAGCCGCCTTGGTCTGAGAATCACGAACAGGAGGTTCTACACCAAAAACTAATTTATAGTGGAAAACACCCCTTTCGAGGTGCCACTTTCAACAGGTTGAGCATAGGAGGAATGGAGCCTTGTCGGCCTCTACCAGCACATAGGACATTCCTAACTATACCATATATCCGTAGGATGGAAACAAGGGGAATGGAACCTGGGTCGGCCTCTACTAGCACCCAGGGTATTTACCACTACACCACAACAAGCATATTTTTTTAAATTTATTTAAATAATTAAAATTTTTACTTATTATCGCATAAGATTGTCATGGATTTTAAGGTTCATCTAGTTGTATCATTATATGTGATGAAACCAACAAGGAAAAGAGATTATTCAAATTCAAAACATTAGTGTTGTGCTAAAAAAAATATATAATTAGATGTTTCTTGATGTTTTAAAAAAATTTGATGCTTCACATTCTAGAGGAGACCAACATGTTTCTTAGCTTTTTAATTCTTTAAATCTCTCATAAATAATGTAATAAATATTTAACATCCCTTTTTATTATATTATTTGATATACAAAGAGAACTACAAAACTATTCAAATTTAATATATGTAATTGTTTTTGTAAAGATATTTGTAAGTTGATCTCAAATGAGAATGTATTAGAGCTGAATTTGATGATCTTGAACTTGTTCTAGAATGAAATGACTTTGAGTTTCAATATGATTTGTTCTTTTATGAAGATTGGATTCTTGACCGATTTTAAAAAACCTTGTTTATTGCAATTATGGTTAATTTTTGCACACACCCATATCTATCAATATGTTGTTTCATGTAACTCCTCATGTAGCATAATATTCTGCTTCTATGGATGACAATGTCACTGCATGTTGTTTCTTTCTATACCCTAAGATAAATCTAGATCCTAAATGAAACACATGTGCAGATGCTAACTTAGTGTCATCTATAGATTTGTTATAATTTGAGTCTATATAGATCCAATTCCTAAATGAAATACATGTTCATATGTTGGCTTCCTATCATTTGTAGATCTAGCATACTTTATATATTCTTTCAAAAATAATTTATCATTCTTCTTGTATTCTAGGCCATATTCTACTATACCATGGACATATAATATAACATTCTCTTTTATTGCCTTTCAATGATTCACATTAGGTTCCTACATGAATGTCAAAAGATAACTAACAACAAATTTGATGTTAATCTTTGTATTTATCAAGTAAATGAGACTTTCAATTACCTAATAATAAAGAGTACTCGATACTTGAGGTGACTTATCATATACGAATAGTTGAAACCTTTGTTCCATTGGTGTTTCTTTAGGCTTATAATTTATCATTTTGTATTTTTCTAAAAATATCTTAGCACATTTTGATTATGTCACCATAATGTAATGCTTTCTTTGCTAAACTTCCAAGCCAAAACAATAGTCTAGAAGTCCCATATTTACCATTTCAAAAGATATTTTTAGGTCATTATTCACACCATACACCAATTCATCTAAACTACAACTGATGACCAAATCATCAACATATAGCATAAATATCACTATATTGGATCTAACTTTCTTAATATAGATATTTACATTAGAGTGACTTCTGGTGAATCCATGCTACAATAGGTGATCATTAATTTTGATGTACTAGCTTTAGGAATTGGATTCAACCTATACAATAAATTTTTTAATAACTTTTTTAATATGTAGACCTTTTGATGTTATACATTGATGATAAATCCTTTAGGTTGTGTCATATATACCTCTTCCTCAAGATCATCATTGAGGAATCCACTTTTAAAATCCATTTTCTAAAGTTCTCAACTAAATAGTGTTGCTAGTATATATAGTATACAAATGACAACCATATTGTTTTTGATGTGAATATCTCTACATACTCAATTCCTTCCTTTTATGCATAACCTTTTACATTGAGTCATATCTTATACTTATAAATGGATCCATATACCTTGCATTACACTTTGAATACCCAGTTGTAAAATACATGTTTTTTTTGTCCTATTAAGAGGAACGAGGGTTTTGAAAGGGACCCCACAATCTTTTACAAAGCAATCTGCCACAAAGGTAGCAAGAAAAAAACAAAACAAAACATAGAAAATAAGGAGACCCCCGAAAAATCAAGGGAGACAAGATAAATCAACCAATAATAGAACCGAGATAGTTCTACATCATTCAGTCAAATTCATTGACAATATTATCGAACATTTGGGTGGCCTTCTTAGCATAATATAAATCCATCTTAATAGAGCTCCAAACCATATGTTACTTAATTTCCATCAGATGTAGGCTATGCAAAATAGAACTTTTCTTCATAGAAGCTTACCCCAAGGAATAAACATCAGCCACCAACTTATCCTTGATGATATGTCTAGGAAGAACCTCCACTTCTTCCACTTTGGATAGGGGAGAGGACTCCACCATATCCCTCTTTTTACCACTGAGTCGCAATGACTTACAAGTACCACTACCATCTATCTTAAAACCAACAAAAAGACCCTCCACCACCGAAGATGCAATAGGAGAACCATAGAATTCTTATCAACCTTAGTAGAAGAGTTCTTCACTGTAAAACCCCAAACCCCTTTAGTAGAAACAAGAACCTTGTGGGAAATATTCTCTACACCAGAACCCAAGGAAAAGGAATACACATCCTCTGAATCCACACTTGAGCTCTTCAAAACCTTTAAAGCATCACCAAGCACTAATATTGGAAGATAATTCAAATACTTTAAAATATCCTCTGCCATAACCCCTTTCTCCATTGGAGTACATTTGAAAACCAACAATACCAATCCCTAGTGTAGGGGAAACTAGCCCCACCCACCTTGAACAACCAACATCAATTTCTGCATAGAATTAAATAGGAACTGAGGAATATTCATCCATATTTGCCTTCGTAAGTGATTTAGGAACATAGCATGAAAACTACGAATGATGTCATACAAGGAGTCCAATGTGAAAAAATCCATAATCACCTTATTCCATGGTGAAGAAAAAGTCTTAGCACTAACTTCATTCTAAATTCTCAATAAGAATTCATCTCCTTTCAAGAAGAAGCTGATCTCCTTCAATAAAGAGTGCATGTCCCGATTGTGATACACACCATCAATCTCTAACTATGTAGTGCAGCTAATCAGCTCCTCCGAGACCTTAAAGTACCACATCCCTACTCTTATCCATCCCTCCTTCTATGTAGCAACCATCCACTTATGAAGAAATGGGTTGTATCCATGGAATTTCTGGACACAATCCAATAAACCCCTGTCCTTCATAATAGATAGAACATCCTCATCAGCAATTAAAGCATCAGGTCCCACCTTCAACTTAGACTTATTAAAATTATGTCCAAGGACTTTAGTGTTCCCCATATCCAAGAAGGATTGAAGAAATCAAACACAAAAAACCTCTACACGCTTCTTTCTTTTTGATAGATCAATAAGATTTTATATTTTGTTATTTATCAAAGATGTATATTCTACATCTATAGTTGCCTTCTATTATGGTAAACTAAGAGTGTCCTTCACTAATGCTAGTTTTAAATCCTCCATTCATAATGTCATAAAGCCCAAATTTACTTCCTATCATATACAATTGCAAATACATGGTTGGATGAAAGTGAGGTTAGGTGGTGCATTAAGTTTAACATCTTTGATGGTATTAATGAGACATTTTGAATTCTTTTTTTATTGTGATGGAACAAATTCTACTAGTTCATCAATAAATTCTAAAACCTCATCTAACTTATCACTTGGACTCATTTGATTCAATGCTCACAATTAGAGATGTGGTATCTTTAAACTTCTTAGCATTCTTAGTGTTTGGCTTATTTTCATATTCTTCATCAAATACCATATTTATAATTATGTGCAATTTATTTGTGACTGGATATATCAGTAAATAAGCTTTTCATACCTCAATATAGCCAAGAAATATGCAAAATAGGATTTTTGCATCCAACTTGGTACTCTTTTGCTTTAACACATGCATGTGTGTCTTGGTTTCAAAGATTTTAAGATGCAAAATTGAAGGCTTCTTCCTAGACCAAGATTCTTTACATATACTCCCTTGAAATTCCTTTGTGGGTGCTCTATTTTAAAGATACACCTTAGTGGAAAACACCCCTTTCGAGGTTCCACTTTCAATAGGTTGAGCATAGGAGGAATGGAGCCTTGTCGGCCTCTACCAGCACATAGGAAATTCCTAACTATACCATATATCTATAGGATGGAAACAAGGGGAATGGAACCTGGGTCGGCCTCTACTAGCACCCAGGGTATTTACCACTACAACACAACAAGCATATTTTTTTAAATTTATTTAAATAATTAAAATTTTTACTTATTATCGCATAAGATTGTCATGGATTTTAAGGTTCATCTAGTTGTATCATTATATGTGATGAAACCAACAAGGAAAATATATTATTCAAATTCAAAACATTAGTGTTGTACTAAAAAAAATATATAATTAGATGTTTCTTGATGTTTTAAAAAAATTTGATGCTTCACATTCTAGAGGAGACCAACATGTTTCTTAGCTTTTTAATTCTTTAAATCTCTCATAAATAATGTAATAAATATTTAACATCCCTTTTTATTATATTATTTGATATACAAAGAGAACTACAAAACTATTCAAATTTAATATATGTAATTGTTTTTGTAAAGATATTTGTAAGTTGATCTCAAATGAGAATGTATTAGAGCTGAATTTGATGATCTTGAACTTGTTCTAGAATGAAATGACTTTGAGTTTCAATATGATTTGTTCTTTTATGAAGATTGGATTCTTGACCGATTTTAAAAAACCTTGTTTATTGCAATTATGGTTAATTTTTGCACACACCCATATCTATCAATATGTTGTTTCATGTAACTCCTCATGTAGCATAATATTCTGCTTCTATGGATGACAATGTCACTGCATGTTGTTTCTTTCTATACCCTAAGATAAATCTAGATCCTAAATGAAACACA
This sequence comes from Wollemia nobilis, assembly GCA_028583015.1. NCBI lineage: Eukaryota > Viridiplantae > Streptophyta > Pinopsida > Araucariales > Araucariaceae > Wollemia > Wollemia nobilis. Next base: position 2,758,593 of record JAQPPZ010009575.1, read on the forward strand.
TGTGCAGATGCTAACTTAGTGTCATCTATAGATTTGTTATAATTTGAGTCTATATAGATCCAATTCCTAAATGAAATACATGTTCATATGTTGGCTTCCTATCATTTGTAGATCTAGCATACTTTATATATTCTTTCAAAAATAATTTATCATTCTTCTTGTATTCTAGGCCATATTCTACTATACCATGGACATATAATATAACATTCTCTTTTATTGCCTTTCAATGATTCACATTAGGTTCCTACATGAATGTCAAAAGATAACTAACAACAAATTTGATGTTAAACTTTGTATTTATCAAGTAAATGAGACTTTCAATTACCTAATAATAAAGAGTACTCGATACTTGAGGTGACTTATCATATACGAATAGTTGAAACCTTTGTTCCATTGGTGTTTCTTTAGGCTTATAATTTATCATTTTGTATTTTTCTAAAAATATCTTAGCACATTTTGATTATGTCACCATAATGTAATGCTTTCTTTGCTAAACTTCCAAGCCAAAAAAATAGTCTAGAAGTCCCATATTTACCATTTCAAAAGATATTTTTAGGTCATTATTCACACCATACACCAATTCATCTAAACTACAACTGATGACCAAATCATCAACATATAGCATAAATATCACTATATTGGATCTAACTTTCTTAATATAGATATTTACATTAGAGTGACTTCTGGTGAATCCATGCTACAATAGGTGATCATTAATTTTGATGTACTAGCTTTAGGAATTGGATTCAACCTATACAATAAATTTTTTAATAACTTTTTTAATATGTAGACCTTTTGATGTTATACATTGATGATAAATCCTTTAGGTTGTGTCATATATACATCTTCCTCAAGATCATCATTGAGGAATCCACTTTTAAAATCCATTTTCTAAAGTTCTCAACTAAATAGTGTTGCTAGTATATATAGTATACAAATGACAACCATATTGTTTTTGATGTGAATATCTCTACATACTCAATTCATTCCTTTTATGCATAACCTTTTACATTGAGTCATATATTATACTTATAAATGGATCCATATACCTTGCATTACACTTTGAATACCCAGTTGTAAAATACATGTTTTTTTTGTCCTATTAAGAGGAACGAGGGTTTTGAAAGGGACCCCACAATCTTTTACAAAGCAATCTGCCACAAAGGTATCAAGAAAAAAACAAAACAAAACATAGAAAATAAGGAGACCCCCGAAACATCAAGGGAGACAAGATAAATCAACCAATAATAGAACCGAGATAGTTATACATAATTCAGTCAAATTTATTGACAATATTATCGAACATTTGGGTGGCCTTCTTAGCATAATATAAATCCATCTTAATAGAGCTCCAAACCATATGTTACTTAATTTCCATCAGATGTAAGCTATGCAAAATATAACTTTTCTTCAAGAATCTTACCCCAAGGAATAAACATCAGTCACCAACTTATCATTGATTATATGTCCAGGAAGAACCTCCATTTCTTCCACTTTGCATAGGGGAGAGGACTTCACAATATTCTTCTTTTTACCACTGAGCTGCAATGACTTACAAGTACCACTACCATCTATCTTAAAACCAACAAAAAGACCCTCCACCACCGAAGATGCAATAGGAGAACCATAGAATTCTTATCAAACTTAGTAGAAGAGTTCTTCACTGTAAAACCCCAAACCCCTTTAGTAGAAACAAGAACCTTGTGGGAAATATTCTCTACACCAGAACCCAAGGAAAAGGAATACACATCCTCTGAATCCACACTTGAGCTCTTCAAAACCTTTACAGCATCACCAAGCACTAATATTGGAAGATAATTCAAATACTTTAAAATATCCTCTGCCATAACCCCTTTCTCCATTGGAGTACATTTGAAAACCAACAATACCAATCCCTAGTGTAGGGGAAACTAGCCCCACCCACCTTGAACAACCAACATCAATTTCTGCATAGAATTAAATAGGAACTGAGGAATATTCATCCATATTTGCCTTCGTAAGTGATTTAGGAACATAGCATGAAAACTACGAATGATGTCATACGAGGAGTCCAATGTGAAAAAATCCATAATCACCTTATTCCATGGTGAAGAAAAATTCTTAGCACTAACTTCATTCTAAATTCTCAATAAGAATTCATCTCCTTTCAAGAAGAAGCTGATCTCCTTCAATAAAGAGTGCATGTCCCGATTGTGATACACACCATCAATCTCTAACTATGTAGTGTAGCTAATCAGGTCCTCCGAGACCTTAAAGTACCACATCCCTACTCTTATCCATCCCTCCTTCTATGTAGCAACCATCCACTTATGAAGAACTGGGTTGTATCCATGGAATTTCTGGACACAATCCAATAAACCCCCGTCCTTCATAATAGATAGAACATCCTCATCAGCAATTAAAGCATCAGGTCCCACCTTCAACTTAGACTTATTAAAATTATGTCCAAGGACTTTAGTGTTCCCCATATCCAAGAAGGATTGAAGAAATAAAACACAAAAAACCTCTACACGCTTCTTTCTTTTTGATAGATCAATAAGATTTTATATTTTGTTATTTATCAAAGATGTATATTCTACATCTATAGTTGCCTTCTATTATGGTAAACTAAGAGTGTCCTTCACTAATGCTAGTTTTAAATCCTCCATTCATAATTTCATAAAGCCCAAATTTACTTCCTATCATATACAATTGCAAATACATGGTTGGATGAAAGTGAGGTTAGGTGGTGCATTAAGTTTAACATCTTTGATGGTATTAATGAGCCATTTTGAATTCTTTTTTTATTGTGATGGAAAAAATTCTACTAGTTCATCAATAAATTCTAAAACCTCATCTAACTTATCACTTGGACTCATTTGATTCAATGCTCACAATTAGAGATGTGGTATCTTTAAACTTCTTAGCATTCTTAGTGTTTGGCTTATTTTCATATTCTTCATCAAATACCATATTTATAATTATGTGCAATTTATTTGTGACTAGATATATCAGTAAATAAGCTTTTCATACCTCAATATAGCCAAGAAATATGCAAAATAGGATTTTTGCATCCAACTTGGTACTCTTTTGCTTTAACACATGCATGTGTGTCTTGGTTTCAAAGATTTTAAGATGCAAAATTGAAGGCTTCTTCCTAGACCAAGATTATTTACATATACTCCCTTGAAATTCCTTTGTGGGTGCTCTATTTTAAAGATACACCTTAGTGGAAAACACCCCTTTCGAGGTGCCACTTTCAACAGGTTGAGCATAGGAGGAATGGAGCCTTGTCGGCCTCTACCAACACATAGGACATTCCTAACTATACCATATATCTGTAGGATGTAAACAAGGGGAATGGAACCTGGGTCGGCCTCTACTAGCACCCAGGGTATTTACCACTACACCACAACAAGCATATTTTTTTAAATTTATTTAAATAATTAAAATTTTTACTTAGTATCGCATAAGATTGTCATGGATTTTAAGGTTCATCTAGTTGTATCATTATATGTGATGAAACCAACAAGGAAAAGAGATTATTCAAATTCAAAACATTAGTGTTGTACTAAAAAAAATATATAATTAGATGTTTCTTGATGTTTTAAAAAAATTTGATGCTTCACATTCTAGAGGAGACCAACATGTTTCTTAGCTTTTTAATTCTTTAAATCTCTCATAAATAATGTAATAAATATTTAACATCCCTTTTTATTATATTATTTGATATACAAAGAGAACTACAAAACTATTCAAATTTAATATATGTAATTGTTTTTGTAAAGATATTTGTAAGTTGATCTCAAATGAGAATGTATTAGAGCTGAATTTGATGATCTTGAACTTGTTCTAGAATGAAATGACTTTGAGTTTCAATATGATTTGTTCTTTTATGAAGATTGGATTCTTGATCGATTTTAAAAAACCTTGTTTATTGCAATTATGGTTAATTTTTGCACACACCCATATCTATCAATATGTTGTTTCATGTAACTCCTCATGTAGCATAATATTCTGCTTCTATGGATGACAATGTCACTGCATGTTGTTTCTTTCTATACCCTAAGATAAATCTAGATCCTAAATGAAACACATGTGCAGATGCTAACTTAGTGTCATCTATAGATTTGTTATAATTTGAGTCTATATAGATCCAATTCCTAAATGAAATACATGTTCATATGTTGGCTTCCTATCATTTGTAGATCTAGCATACTTTATATATTATTTCAAAAATAATTTATCATTCTTCTTGTATTCTAGGCCATATTCTACTATACCATGGACATATAATATAACATTATCTTTTATTGCCTTTCAATGATTCACATTAGGTTCCTACATGAATGTCAAAAGATAACTAACAACAAATTTGATGTTAAACTTTGTATTTATCAAGTAAATGAGACTTTCAATTACCTAATAATAAAGAGTACTCGATACTTGAGGTGACTTATCATATATGAATAGTTGAAACCTTTGTTCCATTGGTGTTTCTTTAGGCTTATAATTTATCATTTTGTATTTTTCTAAAAATATCTTAGCACATTTTGATTATGTCACCATAATGTAATGCTTTCTTTGCTAAACTTCCAAGCCAAAACAATAGTCTAGAAGTCCCATATTTACCATTTCAAAAGATATTTTTAGGTCATTATTCACACCATACACCAATTCATCTAAACTACAACTGATGACCAAATCATAAACATATAGCATAAATATCACTATATTGGATCTAACTTTCTTAATATAGATATTTACATTAGAGTGACTTCTGGTGAATCCATGCTACAATAGGTGATCATTAATTTTGATGTACTAGCTTTAGGAATTGGATTCAACCTATACAATAAATTTTTTAATAACTTTTTTAATATGTAGACCTTTTGATGTTATACATTGATGATAAATCCTTTAGGTTGTGTCATATATACCTCTTCCTCAAGATCATCATTGAGGAATCCACTTTTAAAATCCATTTTCTAAAGTTCTCAACTAAATAGTGTTGCTAGTATATATAGTATACAAATGACAACCATATTGTTTTTGATGTGAATATCTCTACATACTCAATTCCTTCCTTTTATGCATAACCTTTTACATTGAGTCATATCTTATACTTATAAATGGATCCATATACCTTGCATTACACTTTGAATACCCAGTTGTAAAATACATGTTTTTTTTGTCCTATTAAGAGGAACAAGGGTTTTGAAAGGGACCCCACAATCTTTTACAAAGCAATCTGCCACAAAGGTAGCAAGAAAAAAACAAAACAAAACATAGAAAATAAGGAGACCCCCGAAACATCAAGGGAGACAAGATAAATCAACCAATAATAGAACCGAGATAGTTCTACATCATTCAGTCAAATTCATTGACAATATTATCGAACATTTGGGTGGCCTTCTTAGCATAATATAAATCCATCTTAATAGAGCTCCAAACCATATGTTACTTAATTTCCATCAGATGTAAGCTATGCAAAATAGAACTTTTCTTCATAGAATATTACCCCAAGGAATAAACATCAGTCACCAACTTATCATTGATTATATGTCTAGGAAGAACCTCCATTTCTTCCACTTTGCATAGGGGAGAGGACTTCACAATATTCTTCTTTTTACCACTGAGCTGCAATGACTTACAAGTACCACTACCATCTATCTTAAAACCAACAAAAAGACCCTCCACCACCGAAGATGCAATAGGAGAACCATAGAATTCTTATCAACCTTAGTAGAAGAGTTCTTCACTGTAAAACCCCAAACCCCTTTAGTAGAAACAAGAACCTTGTGGGAAATATTCTCTACACCAGAACCCAAGGAAAAGGAATACACATCCTCTGAATCCACACTTGAGCTCTTCAAAACCTTTAAAGCATCACCAAGCACTAATATTGGAAGATAATTCAAATACTTTAAAATATCCTCTGCCATAACCCCTTTCTCCATTGGAGTACATTTGAAAACCAACAATACCAATCCCTAGTGTAGGGGAAACTAGCCCCACCCACCTTGAACAACCAACATCAATTTCTGCATAGAATTGAACAGGAACTGAGGAATATTCATCCATATTTGCCTTCGTAAGTGATTTAGGAACATAGCATGAAAACTACGAATGATGTCATACGAGGAGTCCAATGTGAAAAAATCCATAATCACCTTATTCCATGGTGAAGAAAAATTCTTAGCACTAACTTCATTCTAAATTCTCAATAAGAATTCATCTCCTTTCAAGAAGAAGCTGATCTCCTTCAATAAAGAGTGCATGTCCCGATTGTGATACACACCATCAATCTCTAACTATGTAGTGTAGCTAATCAGCTCCTCCGAGACCTTAAAGTACCACATCCCTACTCTTATCCATCCCTCCTTCTATGTAGCAACCATCCACTTATGAAGAACTGGGTTGTATCCATGGAATTTCTGGACACAATCCAATAAACCCCCGTCCTTCATAATAGATAGAACATCCTCATCAGCAATTAAAGCATCAGGTCCCAACTTCAACTTAGAATTATTCAAATTATGTCCAAGGACTTTAGTGTTCCCCATATCCAAGAAGGATTGAAGAAATCAAACACAAAAAACCTCTACACGCTTCTTTCTTTTTGATATATCAATAATATTTTATATTTTGTTATTTATCAAAGATGTATATTCTACATCTATAGTTGCCTTCTATTATGGTAAACTAAGAGTGTCCTTCACTAATGCTAGTTTTAAATCCTCCATTCATAATGTCATAAAGCCCAAATTTACTTCCTATCATATACAATTGCAAATACATGGTTGGATGAAAGTGAGGTTAGGTGGTGCATTAAGTTTAACATCTTTGATGGTATTAATGAGCCATTTTGAATTCTTTTTTTATTGTGATGGAACAAATTCTACTAGTTCATCAATAAATTCTAAAACCTCATCTAACTTATCACTTGGACTCATTTGATTCAATGCTCACAATTAGAGATGTGGTATCTTTAAACTTCTTAGCATTCTTAGTGTTTGGCTTATTTTCATATTCTTCATCAAATACCATATTTATAATTATGTGCAATTTATTTGTGACTGGATATATCAGTAAATAAGCTTTTCATACCTCAATATAGCCAAGAAATATGCAAAATAGGATTTTTGCATCCAACTTGGTACTCTTTTGCTTTAACACATGCATGTGTGTCTTGGTTTCAAAGATTTTAAGATGCAAAATTGAAGGCTTCTTCCTAGACCAAGATTCTTTACATATACTCCCTTGAAATTCCTTTGTGGGTGCTCTATTTTAAAGATACACCTTAGTGAAGATAACTTTATCCCAATACAAATATTGTAGTTTCTCCTATAAGCAAGTAGAGAATCATTTCCATCATAAAATATTTTCTTCTCTTAGCAATCTCATTATGTTAAGGAGTTTATGTAGTAGTGAGACATTGCTTGATCCTATTTTGTAAGAGAAGCCTTTAAAATTTTATAGATGTATATTTTATCTTGGTCTAAGCAAATGACTTGAATAAAATGCCTAGTTTCTATTTTGACAAGCTTCTCAAAGCATTAGAAATTCTTCAAAGAATTTGACTTTAGTGGAAGGAAATATATTTGTATCTTCCATGAGTTGTTATCTATAAACAATTGAAAGAACCTATGTCTACCATAATTGGATAGCATAGGTTTGCATATATTGGTATCTATTCAATTCAATGTAGATAATAATTCCATCTTCCAAAAAAGAAGAAATAATATTGTATATGAGAAAGTTGTGTAATTTTGATTAAAAAGTACATTAGATTTTGTATGAAATATAAATTGGAATGAAATTGAAATTTAATAAAATTAAGTGAAATGCATGTGACATTTAACTTGATAAAATTCAAATTAGACTTTAGAGAAATTAAATAAAATATTAGAAATTATAGTTATGGGATGGCAGTTGTAAATAATATGTTATCTTAAGAACTACTCAAGAAGAACTTGAATAGGTATTATAAGATCTTCCATTAATTTTTGTGGTTGTTCATGTGATAGTTTATAGAATGGTTCATGGTTAGTGTTTGTGTGTGTAAGGATTGCAGGAATAATGCTATGCATGGGTAATTGTTCTAGTAATATTGAAACATAATGGATATGCGTATTACCTAAAATGTACCATTATTGTGTACAGTAGCCATGATCAATGCGAGTCTCATTTAGACCATATTCATGATTGCATGTGTGTAAAATGGAGTTATTTTCTAATGATAATGCTATATATAGGATTTAATTACTATTGTATGCATTGTTATATTAGGATTCATGGCAAAATAATATAACCCAAAGACCGTATAATCTAGAATATATTATTGTAGTAAACGTACAATAAGAGTATACCAAGTTCAAATGATATTTATGATCATATGGAAGTAATATCCATGCAATTGGTACTTGCCTAGGAGAAGTAAAGGATTAAGTTAATTGTGGTATATATAATTACTGACTTTTAATGTTGGGATTTATGAACCATACAGTGGGATATGAAACCATATAGTCAACCAGTTATTCTCTAGTATTACATGAATTTATAGAATGAATGCTTTATTGAGTAGAATAGTTGCCAATTGAATGATTGGAGTTGAACAACTAATAAGGTTAACACCAAATTTAATATTTAGTAACCATATAATCAGTTGATATTGTACATTTGTAACCATACAATCATACACTCTATGATTTATGATCATACAACAACATATTTTACTCTTTATAGAGTTGTACAATTTGGATCATACAACTATACAATTATTGTTGTTGCATACCAACTTTAGAGGGGGAAAACTACCCTACCGCGTATAAATTCCAAAATTTGGATCCACAAGAGAGGAGCCTTTGGGGTGAACCACATGGGAATGTTGTTCTCTACACTTGGTGCTATGGGTGAAGGGTTCACTAGGAATGGTTTAAAGACTCACTCCAAGTCCTATAGTTTTCAAGAATGTTTGATGTATGAGATTCAAGAGAAACACCTAGATTTGGTATTTCTAGATCTATGATATAAAATATAAAGGATAATGTAAAAATAAAGAATGCAGGAATACAAGTGATAAACCCTAGAATAATTCTTTTCTAACATAGGGTTCTAAATAGATAACATTTAACCAAGGGCTCAAGAAGAGATGCAAAAACATAATTAACCCTAAGTGCATACTGGGTGTTGTTTATCTTTCAAATACCTAGAAATTAATTATATATATTTCTATAAAATTAGATCTAGGGTTTGCAACGAAAATATAAGGCATCCAACAAAAATTATAAATATTAATTGGAACACTTAGCTTATATGGTAATTGATCCCTGCTTTTATCATTTGTCCAACGCTATCAACAATTCTTGTTCCTGCAAGATAACGTAATAAACACTTGAAAAATATAATTAGTGTTAGGGGTCTTGATTAGACCATTGTACAATAGTACTTGGATCAAGCCCTCTAGGTCCTTTCAATTGACCTTTGATAAATAAAAGCAAAAATTGACCTTTAGAATAAATCAAAAATATGAAAGTACAATAGAATAATATGATAGCTTTATAGAACTGAATATGGCAGTATGCTCTATATGCAATGTAGAGTGTAAATATGAAGTCTGGAACAATATTTTAGCCCCAAAAATAGTCTAGGTGAAATCACACCTCATAACAGGTGACCGCGATATCGCACCGACAAAATCGAGCTTTGTAGAGGCCCAAGCATGATTTTGCGAAAGCAAGATGAAAAATTAAATCAATTCAAAATAAGTAATGCATGATACAAAAAATATAAATATGCATACATAAGAGTGAAATCACCTGGAAGAGTAAGGAAACAAGCAAAAGGGTTGAGACCTCCCAAATAGTTTATCTCTCCTTATGGATTCAACATAAATCCACCAAAGTGAACAAAAACAATAAACAATCCAATGCAACAAAAAAAAATGCTTCAATAGATCATATTTCACACTTTCGAGTTAGATTGCTTGTGGGAAAATAAGAAGAAATTTAATCAAGTAATTGTTATGAACTTGCTTGGTTGGAAAAATTGCTTGATTTTGAAAAAGAAGATTTCAAACCCTCCTTATAGTGGATTTGAAAGAGGAATGGGTGGGAAAAAATAAGTACAATCGACCTTAAAAATATCAACTTTGAAAATTAGGATTTTCTTAAGAGAAAACCCTAAAATGTAAAATTGCACTCAATAAATACAAATCATGACCTCACACTAGCTAGATCCCCATGCGGATTTAATATATTTTGGAGGGTCAAAAATAGTCAAAATGGGTCATATCATATACCGTTGGAAAGATATTTTCAATTTCGATCTAATGGTATAAGATTAGGAAGAATGGATAAGAATTTGTAGGGAAAAATTAGCTCAAAGATGATCTTACGTTTGCAAGGAGAAAACAAGTGATCTAAGGAAAATTACTCACCTTAGGGAGTCAATTTTTTGTGTCTAAATTTCACCCCGTCTTTGATATATTTAAGGCCAAGTAAATGTATAAAATAAATATGTATACTCTTATGGATAAGAGGACAACAAACGCGGAAAAGGGGTGACCAGGTTTGGACAAAGGTATGGTGCAAAAGAGGTATCACGAAGGATGCTATGGACTTTTTCACACAAGATGAGATATTTATACCATTAATACCTCTATGACTAGGGTGCCCCCTTGAGTTTTGAAAGGAAAGGAAATTTCTTAAGAAACTTGAAAAAAGTAAAGAAAGATAAAAGCAAAATATAGAAACATGGAGAATAAATCAAGCAAACAAACAATAGAGTAATGATCACTGGGTACATCATGAATATAATGCAGCTAGAATAAAATGCACAAATGAATAGAAGAAAGAGAGAAGAAGAAGAACAACAAGAAGAACATATACCAAGAAGGTTAACTATAGAAAATAAGAGAAGCAAATCAAGAACCCTAAACGAAGGGTGTTATACCCAAAGAATGGTCCAAATGTGGAGTGAAAACCTGCTATAGGTGTAGTACTCACTAATATGGATAGATTGGAAAAATATGGAGCGTAGTCGGCTATGGATGGTTGCTCAAATGATTAAATGATGGAACATAACCCGCTATGGATAATTGCTCACTAGTGACTATTGTGGGGTGATTACCCGCTAGTATGTATGTCAAGGCCTACTAAAATGGCTAAGAAGCTTATATTGTAATGGGGTGTTGAGCTCACTGAGTCAAAAAAAGCATAACCCGATAGGAAAATATGTTATTGCTAATGTAAATGATGTAATAGCAAGTACTACCCAATAGGGGTGTGTAAAATATATATAGAAAAAATCATATGAGCATAACACAATATGGGTGTGTGCATGTGCTAGAATAAATAAGAGGAATAAAAATAAGGAGAAAAGAATTGTGTGTGTGCCCCTACCTTGAAGTTCCAATTATTGAAAAATCAAGAGGGAGGAAGTGTGCAATCAAATGAGTGAAGAATGTATGTACTTATTTGAAAAAAGAAAATAGAGGATAAATAAGAAGAATATGCAATAGATAAGGATATACAAATAGAGGATTGTATTGCTTGAATTTTGAGAGAAATGATGATCATTGTAAAAACTTTCAAATTCAAGGAATACAAGAAGAATAAATAAGAGAAGAAAATAGTAAAGAAAGACGAGAAGAGAAGAAGGGATTAAAATGCATGGGCCCTATGTTGGGGCTTCGCTAGGCATCAGAGCCCTAGTGAGAGTGCAATGCATATGAGCTATGACCTAAATAGGTATCATCACATGTCATTGTTGTGAATCCCTAAAAAGCCATATGATCAAGTAGTCATGAACAAGCAACCATACAATTATGACATGTAAAAACGCAAGAGGAATAGAATGTCAAGAAACTGTGGAAAATATGAAAAATTGTCATGCAGTATGAGCAAGAAAATAAGTATGATGGAATGAGAATGTAAATGCATGCCTAAATAATGATTGATTTTATTTTATTTTATTAAACAATCAATCAGAATGATAGTTGACACAGATTCTAATTGTGCCTCCTTTCTTAACAAAAAGAATAGGCATTCAAGGGACTGATTCATCAAAGAAAAAACTAGAAGGAAATCCATATCGATGATTATAATCATGGAGAGGCTCCTTCATAGCTCTTAATTTGGCAGCCATAACATGATAATATATACATTCTTGAACAAAACCATTATTTTTAACATGGGGAGGAGCAATCCCTAACTTTGTAATATCTCTATGAGAAGTAGAAGATTTACCATTAGAACACACATAATTTATCATATTAAAAAACAAAATGTTAGAGGGATAAGGGGGATCCTCATCCTCATAACTCCACTCCAAATCTTGATGAGATGTATCTAGAAGAGGTTCTTGAAGAAACTGATTGTCTTGATCCCATGATAAAACTTTGATTAGAGGTTCCTCACTCACTTTTAGATTATTGAGTTGCTTAGATTTTTGAGATGAGGAACTTGGAGAAATAGATGATGAAATTGAAGGACAAATATTGAGACTAAACTAATCTTGTTCAACCATTGAACAATATTTTAATGGATGAAGGTCGCATGTAATGGTGACAAGTTGATCCTTAAATTTGAATTTCAAATATTGATGAAGAGTAGAAGGGACATACTTCATTGTATGAATCCATGGATATTTGAGAATAAGGTTAAAATATGCAGGACAAGATACCACATAGAACATGAAAGCACGAGGATACGGAAGCAAACAAAAGGGAAATGTAACGCTAAGTCCTACGAACGAGAATGCATGAAAAGAAAGAAAGCAAACGAACTGAAACGAGATTTAAAAGCAAATGTAAAAGTGCAGCCCTTTATTTTATTAATTTGCTCAAGATCGGGTTACAATACGTCTCCTCCCTTTTCAGGGGCTAGGAGCGTCGGACATAGTCTTGTTACACCATAAATGATACATTCCCCTTGGGGATCTTCCGCGTGCCCACATTGAAAATGGGTGGACCAAACATCGCCATCGCTTGTGTGAATGCATCTTTAGTTCCTTGCTTCCCCTCCGGTGTCGAGATCCTACGTTCAGAGAAACAATAAATGATTAGTAGCACCTACGGATGGAGAGAAACAAGCAATCCCCAAGGCCTACGATTAATGCATGCATAAAATAATTAAAATGATAACTAAAACATATCAGAATGAGCTAAAAATTTGATAGAAGCAAGAAAACATTACCAGGAACACACTGCAAAAGGAACAATTCAAGAAATCTATCACATATTTCTAATCGCTCCGGGGTGGGACGATTAGGACTATCATAAAACGTCAGAAGGTGACCTCCTAAATGTCCCATCCAGAGGCCTCCAAAACACCTGCAAAGTTGGGGTTAGACAAAACGGGGCATTTTGGGATGACCCAGATGGTCGTATTTTGTAGATTCTGCCTCAGTCGCCCTGTATTCGATGATGCTCCCTGTAGGTTAGTGAAAGCGAGAAATAATAAAATCACAGCCAAAACTTATCAGAATCACATGAAACTTGAATGACAGCATATATGGATGACCTAAAATAAAATGCAAAAGAAATAGTAGGGAAATCTACCATAGATTTCTAATCACTCTGGGGTGGGGCGATTAGAACTGCACAGTGTGGGGGGCACCCGGGGGCAGGACGCCCATCGTTTGAGGCTCGGTTTTGGCACCAATCCACTTGGGATGGGTCCAAAACCTCTTGTGGGGTTGTGTCGACAGATTGGGTGGGGTATTGTGGCCAAATTTTTGGGTTTTGGGTCCGGATTGCGCTTCCAATAATCACCCAATAACCTCCCTTCCAAAAGAGAGATCAAGGATGTAAGAAGCACAAACGATGGGTGAGGATGTAATTCGGCAGCACTTCATTGCTCCAAATGCTCCTACTCTATTCTCTTTTTTGGGGTGAGAAGACTCACCATTTTATAGACCTAGGGTCTATCTCTTTGAATGTGCATGTGAGGGCACCACTTGGCTTGCTTGCCCTATTTTGGGAGAAAATATTCTTCCTTGATTTAGAGTCTCTTTGCATGAGGCCTCCATGATCAAGGCATGCTTGACTGAAGTCCCTCTCTTTGATTTGAAGCCATTCCTCGCAATTGCATGCCCTGAAGGTGCAGTTAAGTGGCGGACCTATCGAGGTTTGAATTTTTTCTAGTCAAACCTGCTAATCGTCCCACCCTAGGGATGATTGCTGCTAATCATCCCAGGGTGGGACGAATACCAGTTTGTAATCATCCCAGGGTGGGACGAGTAGGGAGCAAAGTGCTAAAAAGGTGCCAAATTGACCTCTGACCTTCCAAAAATATTGTGGGAGTGGTTAGGACCACTTTTTAACCTCTGGGGGCTGCCCTAGGGGCTATGTATGTCAATTCGATCAGTGCTTGTCATCACATAATCGGATTGGTGCTGTTTTGGTGTCTACAGATGCCCCTTTTTGGGAAGCGTTGTGCAAGGCGCAACGTTGAGCAAAAATAGATAACCAAAGCACTAATGATTAGGGTTTCTCAGTAACCTAACCAAATTTTGATGCCCCAAGTATGGAAAGGGCATGCATTCTTGAATCCTTTCTTTTGACGAGCTAAGGAGCTTAATTCAAGTGTTAACCTTTTTCGGTGAGGTGTTACTTGATCTTGGACATTGTTCAGTCATGAATAGGCAAAGGGCGCAACCTTTTGTCTGTGGGAACCTTGAGTTCATGATTCTAGAATGCCAAGTGTTTGATCAACTTGTGATTATTGCTTGTTTGCTTCCCCAAGCAGGAGCGTGATTGTATTTGTCAATGATTCTTTGAATGCATGCCATTTCCTTGATTGGGTGTGTATTTGTTGATTGGTGACTAAGTGTGACTACCCCCTCAAGCGATGAATCGATGAGGGAATGACCGACATGAGAAAAGTGACGAGTCGCTTGACCCAAGATGAATTTTGTAAGGGTGCCTTCAGTTGTTTTCCGTTGAATGCTTACGTAGTTTCTGAACAATTTGACCTATTTTTGGTGGGTTTGAACCCTTTTTGTGACGCATTTTGGGGATGAAATTCTCGAAAATCCATCCTCCCGTGGAGCGGTCCGGCTATGGTAGCCTTCTTAGGGAGTAGGATAGTGAGGATTTGTGACCCCGACATCTGGTTTTGCATGCAAATAATTGTAGGCACAAAGGCCCCTTTGTTCGGAAAGTTTATTGCTTTTTTTTGGGTGGGTTTGGACCCTTTTTGTGATGTCATTTGGGGATGAAATTCTCATAAATCCACCCCGTGGAGTGGGATGGTAGCCTTCTTAGGAAGAAGGATAGTGAGTATGACCCCAACTATGAAAAAAGCCAAATGCCCCTTTGTTCGACAAGTTTATTACTATTTTTGGGTGGGTTTGGACCCTTTTTGTGACGTCATTTGGGGATGAAATTCTGGAAAATCCATCCTCCCGTGGAGCGGTCCGGCTATGGTAGCCTTCTTAGGGAGTAGGATAGTGATGATTCATGACTCCAACATTGGTTTATGCCAAGAATCGTAGGCACAAAGGCCCCTTTGTTCGGCAATTTTATTGCTATTTTTGGGTGGGTTTGGACCCTTTTTGTGATGCCATTTGGGGATGAAATTCTTGAAAATCCATCCTCCCATGGAGCGGTCCGGCTATGGTAGCCTTCTTAGGGAGTAGGATAGTGAGGATTTGTGACCCCAACATCAATTTTGTATGCCAAGAATCATAGGCGCAAAGGCCCCTTTGTTCGGCAATTTTATTGCTATTTTTGGGTGGGTTTGGACCCTTTTTGTGATGCCATTTGGGGATGAAATTCTCGAAAATCCGTCCTCCCGTGGAGCGGTCCAGCTATGGTAGCCTTCTTAGGGAGTAGGATAGTGAGGATTTGTGACCCCAACATCGTTTTGTATGCCAAGAATGTCAAGTGCATTAGCACTCTTGTTCGGCAATTTTATTGCTATTTTTTGTGCATTTTGGTGCAGTTTTTGTTGTTTTTGAATTTCTTGCTCTGTAATCGTCCCTGGGTGGGACGAATACAAGTTTAGTAATCATCCCAGGGTGGGACAAGTGCTAACTAGAGTGCTCATCCCAGGGTGGAACGATTACAGGCCTAAAATCCTATTTAAGGGCCAAAACTAGGTTTTGGGCTCATTTGCATTTGTTTTTCCTGGCGATTTGGAGCTGTGAGGAGGAGGAGGTCGAGTTCACGTAGCGGAGCACTGTCAGATTTCTCGGACACCATGAGTTCATAGACCGGATCATCAAGTGGCGGAGCCGAAGCGAGACCGGTGAGTGCTCCTTCTCTTTATTTGTTTGTTTTATTTTACAGTTTAAAACCATAATTTTTTCCTTTTGTATTTTGTTTTTTGATTTTAAAAAATGAAAACCCTAGTTAAAATTTGTTTTTTTGTTTTGTGTTTGTTTGAATTTGTTTTGCTTTGTTAAAACTAAGATCGAAACCCTAGTTGAAACCATGTTTATTTTGTTGTTGTTGTAAACTAAAAATAAAACCCTAGTTTAAACTAAGATCAAAAACTTAGCTTAAAAAAAATTGTTTTTATTTTGTTTTCTATTTTTTATCAGTTTAGACTAAGGTTAAACCCTAAGTAATGAAAACTCTTTTTTTTGTTTTTTTATTTTTTATTTAACAAAAAACCTATTTATTTTTTTTTTTTGTTTTTTATTTAATTAATTAAAACCTAGGTTAAATTTTTTATTTTGTTTTTGTATTTTGGTCAGTTTAAACTAGGATGAAAAACCTAGGTTAAATTTTATTTTGTTTTTGTATTTTGTGTGTTTAAACTAGGATAAAAACCTTAGGTTAAAAATTTTATTTTGTTTTGGTTTTCTGTTTATTTAGACTAGGATGAAAACCCTAGGTTAACTATTTAATTTTGTTTTGTATTTTGTTTGTTTAGACTAGGATGAAAACCCTAGGTTAAACTATTTATTTTGTTTTTGTATTTTGTTTGTTTAACTAGATGAAAACCCTATTATTTTTGTTTTTTTTTTTTTTTAAACTAGAATTAAAACCCTAGGTTAAACTGTTTTACTTTGCTTTTGTGTTTTGGTCGTTTTAGACTAGGATGAAAACCCTAGGTTAAACTATTTTATTTTGTTTTTGTATTTTGTTTGTTTAGACTAGGATGAAAACCCTAGGTTAAATTGTTTATTTTGTTTTTGTATTTTGTTTGTTTAGACTAGGATGAAAACCCTAGGTTAACTATTTAATTTTGTTTTTGTATTTTGTTTGTTTAGACTAGGATGAAAACCCTAGGTTAAGTTAATTTGTTTTTGTTTTTTGTTTAGACTAAGATGAAAACCCTAGGTTAAACTATTTTATTTTATTTTTGTATTTTTTTCATTTAGACTAAGATGAAAACCCTAGGTTAAACTATTATATTTTGTTTTTGTATTTTGTTTGTTTAGACTAGGATGAAAACCCTAGGTTAATTTTAATTTTGTTTTTGTATTTTGTTTGTTTAAACTAGGATGAAAACCCTAGGTTAACTATTTAATTTTGTTTTTATTTTTTATTAGTTTAGACTAAGGTTAAACCCTAGGTAACTTAATTTTTTTTTTGTTATTGTTGTTTTGTTTGCGTTTTGTTTTGTTAGATGGAAATTTTGTTGTTATTTGATTTTTTTTGGGTTCACACTTAAGGGTAGAAACCCTAGGTGTGTTATTTTGTTTATGGTTGTATAGTTTTATTTGATCGTTCTGTACTTTTTTTGTACAGTTGTTTGTCTATACTTTGCTGTATTATGTTTGTTAAATGTTTTAGCTATACTTTTTGTTGTTGTTTTAGCTATAAATTTTTTTGTTATTTTAGCTAGACATTTGTGAAATGTTTTAATGTTTTTATGTTGTTTTTTATTTTCAGGTGGTGAAGAGTCGGTACCGTGTGTCGACGGTATTCTAGATGCACGGGAGGCACTGACTATGGTGGACTAGGAGTGGCTTGATGCCCTTGGGCTCAAGCAGGTGACTCGGTTAGAGCCTGTGGTGGGGGATCGGGCATATCTGACTACCTTGATCAACTTATGGGATCCCTGCACCAATACCTTTCATCTCCCAACAGGGGAGATGATGGTGACTCTTGAGGATGTCTATCAGATTCTATGGATTTTGATAGACGGGCTTCCTATTCGGACTACTCCACATGATCAGCGGATGACGGTGCTGACACGGTGCTTCGGGCATGGGGTGGAGATGGGGGTGGATAGTCCGATGGAGAGGGCAGAGGGGGATTGCCTGATTGGTAGGATTTTGGTGTGGTGGTGGTTGGAGAAGGGCGTGTTGGGGGTGAGGCATGCATTACTGATGACCCTCATCTCCAACATGCTGCTGCACGACTCATCAGGTGTGAGGTTCCCATGGAACCTGCTAGAGGTAGTTTTCAGACTGGTTGAGTGTTCGACCTTAGAGCCACTGATTATGAGGTGGGGTCAGACACTACTGGCATAGCTCTATGATGAGTTATACGAGGTCCGCTATCGAAGGTGGAAGGGGATTGGATGCAGCTACCTATTGCGAGTGCTGGGATGGCAGCACATAGTTGTGGAGTGGCCATAGGGTTTGTCATGGACTACTCGGGCAGAGATGGTGGATAGGGAGATAGGGTATGTGGCTCTGTGGCGGAGGTCCGAGGAGCAAGGGCAGAGTCGACGGTGGGCAGGTGTCGTAGGGCACTATGTTGATGCCTTCGCGCGTCTTGCTCCTGGGGATGTGTTCTGGTGACCATACCGGGATTGTCCAACTTGGCTTGAGGCTGGAGAGTGGCTCCGATGGGTGCACAGGGGGAGATGGCTGATTGGGCGGCACGAGACTGAGCAGGAGTACTTCCCATACATTCGGGTGACGCGACAGTTTGGGGTGTGCCAGGGATTTCTTGGTGAGCCCTTGATCTATCGGTGTCGGGGCGACGAGAGGACACTGGCCTGGCCGATCATTGAGCCGCTAGGTGAGGATTCGGATGTAGTGATCGATGTCCCCAATGTGGACAATATCGAGATGACTACCGAGTATGACCAATGGTGGATGATGTGGCGATGGTGGGGTGAGGGGCCTCTAGGAGGTCCGGACACAATAGCAACAGGTGGGGAGGGTGTAGAGGCATTAGGGGAGGGTTGGGGGGCTCCGCTGGAGGATGCGGACATGGTGGAGGTTGATGATTTTATGGGGGATGATTTTGGGGTTCTAGAGTAGTCGGATACGCAGGACATCCCAAAGTAGTGGGTGCCGGAGCAGCATGCCATTTTGGAGATGCCTATGCCTCGGCAGTCCCAGAGGGTATGGAGGTGAGGTTTCATGCTGAGATAGCATGATTGGAGGATCTACTTTGGAGTCGGGATGAGGAGCTCGAGGATGCTCTGCAGGAGAGGGATCTCCTATAGACTCAGTTGGTGGAGTGGGAGAATGCATTGGCTGCGTACCATCGATGGGATGGGGACACAGATGCTTTACGGGAGAGGGATCTCCTACAAACTCAATTGGCACAGCATGACGATGCATTGGCTACGTACCATCGATGGGAGATGGATTTGGTCCGACACCGAATGGAGTTGGAGGTGAATATTATCCACCTCGATGGGCAGTTACCTGAGCTCCCTAGAGGTGGATCATCATGCCACATGAGAGACAGTGATACTGAGCAGTCAACATCCTCTCATCATAGGCGGCTAGATGAGGGGGCACTAGTGGGCATGATGTGGGGGCTAGCAGTAACCACCCTGAGAGGTCCCATAGGACCCACACCACTAGGGGTAGTTCTCGTCGCACCGATCCTACGTGATCATGGTGGCCGATGCCCTAGGCTTGGGGGTTTTTGAGTTTTTGCTTTTTTTGTGAGGTCAGAGGACCATTTATTGTAGCCTAAGGGCATTTTGATGATATATACATGACTTTCTTTATGTTTATACACTTGTTATGGTTTGATTTTATGCACATGTATTTACATTGATGTATGCATATGTTATCATGAATGCGATGTTTCTAATTATATGATGTATGCATATGGAATGGATGAAATGATTTGTTGATAACTTGGCGGTGGCACCATAGACTGTACAGGATTTACTAGCTTGTTGTACTATGTGATGACTTTATGGAATGACTTTGCATGTTTATTTTTTTTGTTTTGTATTTTATTTTGGATGGTGATGTAAGAATGGAATGTACCACAGTTGTTTTAGAAATGTAGTTAAGGTTTTCTCGAGACTCAGATGTTTTAACTAACTAGCCAAGACTATACATTTATCTTACAAGACTTTTGAACAAGGTATGAATCCGACTTGAGTTTGACCAAGTTATTTCACATCCCTGTGTGTGCAATTGAGTTCGTTCATGTGGTATTTGTCAGGATACCGCCAGTGCCAGATAGGCTCATCAACCAAACCTGTACTGAGGATCACCTAATTAGCCCCACTAACTCCTTTGTTGTATTTAGTAAGATTAATCTGCGGTGCAATCTAGGATACCATAAGCTAGCTCATCCACATGCAAACATTGATCTACACACAATTTAATGTGATAGATATATCGTCATGCGGGAGGTTTGCCACCAGTGCCAGTAGGCTATCCACCAAACCGGGATTGAGGATCACCTCATGACCTTTCGAATGCTGAGAGTTCCAGGGATTCAAGTTCGACTCCCTTATTTTCTTCAATTGTATTGGGATACTTGCTCTTATATAGTGATAAAAATCACTATTTATTTTTATTTTTATTTTTGAGCAAGGGATTTAGATATTGAGTGATGAGGATCACTATTTCTTGTGCCTTTTGATGTGTGCACTTTGAAGGGTTTGGATATCAAACTTTGGAGTTTGAATTTTGACTTTTGCAATTTTTG
The DNA here is from genome assembly GCA_028583015.1 of Wollemia nobilis. Classification (NCBI taxonomy): domain Eukaryota; kingdom Viridiplantae; phylum Streptophyta; class Pinopsida; order Araucariales; family Araucariaceae; genus Wollemia; species Wollemia nobilis. The sequence goes on from JAQPPZ010009575.1 coordinate 2,779,393, forward strand.
ATGTTTGCAACCCTTTGAGAATTTTGGGATTTGTGATAGTGGTGAAAACCACTATTTATTTTGGGGGAATTGGGTAGGGAAGATGCTTGTCCTTTTGCCAACTCTCAGCATTCTTGGGGTCATTCGCATAGGGGGATGAGCAAGATAACCATTTCACTTATGGTATCCTGAATTGCTATGCAGGTTTCATCTTTCGTTTACACAACTTGGGAATTTTTTTATGTGTTTTAGCTTGTGTTGGGATGCTACGTAACAAGGTGTGATCCAAGTAGAACTCTACCTTTGTAAAATTTGTCTGACTCTGTACAGTTTTTGGCTAGAAATCTAATGACAGCTGAATGAAGAAAACCCTAGATACATTAGAAGACAACTGACTATGATATGGTGAAAAATGTGAATGGCGTTTATTTTTGATGGATTATTTACAAAGTGGAAAAATGTGGAAAATGATGGAATTGTCGAGTAATTACAGTCTATGGTGCATTTGACCTGTATGATCAACAAATATGCAATGTATGTATGCGATGCCTAATGCAACTTATTTTTTGTGTTTTGATTTTTAAGAGTATGCATGGAAGTGAGATGCAATTGTTTTTGTTATTTTTGATTATTTTATTGTTTTTGAATTTTTGTTTTTGACCAAGCGATTGTGGGAACCCTTGGAGCTTTTGGTTTGACCAAAGGGATTATGGGTACCTTTGGGGCATTTTGAGGTTGACCAAGTGATTGAGGGAATCCTTGGAGCATTTGGTTTGACCAAAGGATTATGGATACCTTTGTTTAATTAATCCTTAAGCTTTTGGTTTGACCAAAGGGATTATGGACACCTTTGGGGAATTTGGGGTTGACCAAGCGATTATGAGAATCCTTGGAGATTTTGGTTTGACCAAAGGGATTATGGACACCTTTGGGGCATTTTGGGGTTGACCAAGCGATTGTGGGAATCCTTGGAGCTTTTGGTTTGACCAAAGGGATTATGGACACCTTTGGGGCATTTTGGGGTTGACCAAGTGATTATAGGAATCCTTAGAGCTTTTGGTTTGACCAAAGGGATTATGGACACCTTTGGGGCATTTTGGGGTTGACCAAGCGATTATGGGAATCCTTGGAGCTTTTTGGTTTGACCAAAGGGATTATGGACACCTTTGGGGCATTTTGGGGTTGACCAAGCGATTATGGGAATCCTTGGAGCTTTTGGTTTGACCAAAGGGATTATGGACACCTTTGGGGCATTTTTTGGGGTTGACCAAGTGATTATAGGAATCCTTGGAGCTTTTTGGTTTGACCAAAGGGATTATGGACACCTTTGGGGCATTTTTTGGGGTTGACCAAGCGATTATAGGAATCCTTGGAGCTTTTGGTTTGACCAAAGGGATTATGGATACCTTTGGGGTATTTTGGGGTTGACCAAGTGATTATGGGAATCCTTGGAGCTTTTGTTTGAAGGGGGTGGGTGGCGGAGAGGTTGACCAAGCGATTATGGGAATCCTTGGAGCTTTTGGTTTGACCAAAGGGATTATGGACACCTTTGGGGCATTTTGGGGTTGACCAAGCGATTGTAGGAATCCTTGGAGCTTTTTGGGTGGGCTATGGCTCTCTTAAATATGGAATGGCCTCAAATGACTGATGTTCAAGGGTTCTAGTTCCTTGATTCCATCAAGAGAGGCTAGCCGGTATGTTCCAGGTCCTATTTTACTGTCAATTACATAAGGACCTAACCAATTTGCCGTGAACTTGTCCCTTAGATGGGGCGGCAAGTTAGAATTTTGTTGGTTCTCTTTTAAGACCAAGTCACCAACCTGAAAGTCCCTCAGGTGAACTTTCATGTTGTATGCTTTCTTAAGTCGCTCTTGGTAGATACGTAAATGCTCGAGAGCATTGACGCGTCGTTCATCGAGCAACGTAAGCTGGTCTAATCAGGCCTGCCGCGCAGTGTCATCATCGATGAACTCGTGCATTGATATGCGCAGGGAAGGAATTTCCAACTCGAGAGGCATGACTGCCTCGGAGCCATACACCAACGAAAATGGAGTTGCCCCAGTGGGCGTCCGAATGCTAGTGCGATAAGCCCATAGAGCAAGTGGTATTTGAATGTGCCAATCCTTATGACTATTTGTGACTATATTTTTGAGGATGGCAACTAGCATTTTGTTTGATGCCTCTGCTTGCCCATTTGCCTGTGGATAATAGGGTGTCAAAAAACTGTGCTGAATTTTGTACTTTGTGGTCAAAGCACGCACATCTTTGTTCTTGAATGACGTCCCATTATCCGAGATGATCTTGGATGGAATACCAAAATGACATATGATGTTATGTAAAATAAACTCCGTAATGCAGGGTCCAATCGTAGAGGTTAGCGAAATTGCTTCCACCCACTTGGTGAAGTACTCTGTGGCCATTATGATGAACGTGTGATGACCTGACGATGTAGGGGAGATATTTTCGATTAGATCTAAGCCCCACTACGAGAATGACCAAGCCGATTGGATCGGCTGCAAGGCCTGAGAAGGTACATGTGTCAAATTAGCATGGTGTTGACACTTCATGCACTTCCTTACATATGCGCAACAATCTCGCTCTAAATATGGCCAATAATAGCCCATGCAAAGAATGCACTTTGTGATGGCCATACCACTGAAGTGGCCATCGCATGTACCATCGTGCGCTTGGGTGATCACCCAAGTGGACTCTTGCTGGTCCAAGCAATGGAGGAGGATCCCTTCATAGCTTCGATGGTACAAGATGTCTCCTAGCAAGACATGTTTTGCCACTTTCTGTTTGAATGATATTTTTATGGCATGCGTCAATCCAAGTGGGAGGTTACCTAGCTTGAGGTAGTCTCTTATGGGTGTGTACCAATCCTGCTGATCAGAAGCCTCGATGGTATGAACAACCAATCCCTCTTGAAGTTCATCCCTAGCAAAAGCTGAGTGGGAAAGAACCTGTAAGAATAGCGTTGTGTTGCTATTAAGGGGAATAGGGGAGAACAAGGACCCCCAGTTGGCTTGATTTAGACAATCATGGATTCGAGAGAACCTATCCTGAGATGGTTCAATCTGGATCAGGTGGATTCCTGGTGTTAAGTCAGAGCTTGCACGCTCCATCATGGATTGCGATAGTGTTTTGACTTGAATGGTTGTCATATCACCAGAAATGTCTTGCGGGATGAGTGACCCCAAGGAGGCCATAGTGTCCACAAAATGATTCGATGATCGAGGGAGTGCCTCGATGTCGTACCATTCAAGCTTTGCCAAGAATTTATCCACAAGGGCTTTGTAGGCCTGCAGAACTGGGCATTTACATTGGAATACCCCTTTCACTTGGTTGACAATTAACAACGAATCACCAAAGATGTTCAAGCGTTTTATGTTCATGGTGATGGTTGTCTGAAGACCTATGAGCAAGGCTTCATATTCGGCATTGTTATTGGTGCATGGGAAATCAAGTTTAAATGATAGAGGCATTGGAGCCCCTTGTGGTGTGAAGAATACAATTCCCGTGCCACCCCCTTGCTCACATTTAGAACCATCAAAGAATAGGGTTATGTCGGCCTGTGACTCAGGCTCATCAAAATCTGGTGATTTCGAGACATGGAAGACCCCATCATCGGGTAGCTCTATGGTCAGAGGCTGATCGTCTTCGAGAGGAGCCTCTGCTAGTTGATCGGTGATGACTTGACCTTTGATGGATTTTTGTCCAATGAATTTGATGTCAAACTCCGTCAACAACATGATCCATTTCACCGTGCGGCTACTATGATAAGTATGACTCATCATGTACCGCAATGGATTCTCCTTAGACACAACATACGTCATGTTGCTCAACATGTAATGGCATAGCTTTTTGGTAGCAAACACCACTGCCAAGCATAGCTTCTCAACGTATGCATAGTTAAGTTCATAACTGACCAGGGTGCGGCTAAGATAGTAAGTAGCCTGTTCTTTGTGTAGTTCATTTTTTTGGGCTAGCATGGCACCCAATGCCACCTCAATAGCTGAGATGTATAAATAGAACGACACTCCTGGTCTAGGTGGTGCCAATACTGGTGGTGAAGCCAAGTATTGTTTAATGTCATCGAAGGCTGACTGGCACTCGTCATCCCAGTGAAATGCTACCCCCTTGTGTAATAATTTATTCATGGGTCGACACTTGTCAGATAGCTGCGCTATGAAGTGCTTGATTGACGTGACCTTTCCCTACAGGCTTTTGAGCTGCTTGATGGTGGTTGGGGGAAGCATTTCAAGGATTGCCTTGACTTTGTTTGGATCTACCTCGATTCCTCATTTTGAGACTATGAAACCCAAGAGTTTTCCAGATGTGATGCCAAATACGCACTTCTTGGGGTTTAGTCTGACTTTGTGTTCGATGAGGTGATCGAGGATCTTGCTTAAGTCATCGAGATGATCTGGGCGCAAAAGAGATTTGGCCAACAAATCATCCATGTAATCTTCCAAAGTTTTATGCATGTGATCATGGAAGATGTATGTCATAGCGCGTTGGTAGGTGGCGCCAACATTTTTAAGGCCAAAGGGCATGACCTTATAACAAAATGTCCCCCAAGGCATTGTGAACGCCATTTTTAGTTGATCCTCGAGATTGATACGAATCTGGTTGTATCCCGAGAAACCATCCATGAGGGAAAGCATTTCATGGCTCGTTGTAGCATCTACCAATGCGTCGATGCTAGGCAAGGGGAAATCATCCTTAGGACTCGCTTTGTTTAGATCTCAAAAATCGGTGCATATGCGAATCCTCCCATTAGGATTTTTGATGGGTACCATGTTGGACAACCATGGTGGGTAATCCACGTAGATGACAAACTGTGCATCCAACAACTTTTGTAGCTCATATTTGACCATTAAGGCTACTTGTTGGGTGCATCTTACGTAGTTTTTGCTTGATTGGCTTGATTGTCGGATCAAGCGTTAGATTATGCATGACTAGCTATGGGTCTAGCCCCGGCATGTCTTTGTAGGACCATGCAAAAACCTCCTTCTTCTCTTTGAGAAGGGCAATGTAGTCGGCTTGCTCTTCGGGGGATAGACTTACCCCCAGCTTGATGATCTGTGGATTCATTGGATCAGAGCCGATGTCTACGTCAGTCATCTCTTCGACTGACATGTGGGACCCATCCTCCAACTGGTGTGGAGTTGGGATCAAGTGGATATCATTCGCTGAATTTAGATCTACGTTGGGAACTTCGGGTTCCTCTTCAGCATGGAAGATATCCTGAGTCGGTCTTGGGGTGAAATGGAGCATCCCACCGCAAGGCCAGTACTATGATGGGGATGGTGGTGAGTCAGCGTGATCCCAGTCTATAGCATCTAAGTCTAGATACAATGGCCATGTTGGATCGGCTGGATTGCGGATGGGGGCGGTTAAGTCAATGGAGATCATGTTGATGAAATGATTTTGGTCTCCATTACCATGGGTGTGGTGACTCGGACATCCTTGGTGATCTTTGTGCTCCGGATCTAGCTCTGGGGGTATTGGCACAAATGGATCGGCCCTATGTGTGGATAAAAGGATAGGGTCTACCCTTGGCACTGATGGCTCTATAGGGTCTCTGGGTGGAAGGTGCTCTCTGTATGCCCAAAGTGGCGGATGCAACACTTGGTCCAACTGTGCTTGGTTTAGGTGCCACCTATGCCTTGGCCCCATGTTTAGTTGTTCAAACATGTCATCAATGTCCATGGGGTATTGTTGTTGTTGCTATGCCGCATATGATTGAGATATGCCATCTCAGTCTCATCTTCATAATCACTATCGAAGATCCATAGGCCTTCGTTGGCTTCGATGACTATTTGCGGCATGTGAGGCTCATCCTGCTCGAGCAAATTAATGTGGTCCCATCGGGGTTGTTCCGCTCTCTACGGGGGGACCTAATTTTCTTGAGGTGGCACTTGCTCGATTGGAGCATCCAAAGGGAACATTTCCAAGAGGCTTTCTTGGTAGTCATCCATGGGGGTCACTTGTGAGTGATTGCTATCCGATTCGAAAGGGTCCCATGGTGCTACCTCATACTCCGACTCATCTTCTGAAGATCCTTCTTGGCCTTGTCTATATCCCTCTTGTAGGTGAGTCCTCGAAACTTTCTCCTTTCTCGATCGAAGGGAAAGGGTTGTTGAGGTCAACAAGGTTGGTTGTTAACAATGGGAGATAATCCCCCAATGTATATGTTGTGTTAGGATTGGCATATGGATCTAATGCCAACCCATCCTTGTTGCCTATCCCTAGGCCTTGCATGTTCTCTACCAAGATGTCCAGGGGCAGAGGGTGGTTGAACCCTACTCCCGACTTGTCGTATGGCATCTGATATCTTGGTTGGCAAAGAACGTGCACTCCTTGCTCATATCTGCCCAACCCATATCCATGCCAATTGCATTGGCCAAGATATCTCAAAGTGAAGTCTGGGTTGGACAAATAGTTGACGTCCTCAACAAAGGGACTCTTCATCTTCTTCTTCTTGCATGTAAGGTTCAATGCCATTATCGAGGCCCCCATATACAAAGTTTGTCTGATTTGGTGGGTAGCCTAGAGGAACAATAGTGTCGATGGGGAGGCGAGGTCTCCCCATGTCCTGCATGGACTCAAGTGTGGGTGTTGCTACAATGTTCCACACTAGATACTCCCCCAAGCCCGTATTGGCCATCTCAACGGTGATCATTGGCGGTTGAGGGGGAGGGAATGGGAGTTCTTCCTGGGTCCACTCCATGTCGGGTGAACTAGGCATCTCGACTTCCATTTGGCTAGGCATCTCTTCGGTAGAGATGGTTGAGACTGATGGTGGTGCCTCTTCTAGGGGTTTCTTCCCATTGTCCTTCGGTGTGGCCACCGTAGGTGGCATCGTTGGTGAAGGACCAGATGATGAAGATGGACCCGACTAGGGATTTGATGGACTTAACAATGGGGATGTATGCGGAATCGGACCCTGTTTAGATGGATTCAACTAAAAATCCAAATGTGTCGATGGAAGGGTCGATTGTGGCATTAGTTGTACCGTATTGCAATACTTGAAGGGCTCTAAGTCTATCGGGACTACATGCACTTGCCCTTCGAATGTGTACTTTAGGCATTGGTGGGCTATCGAAGGGACACACTTCATGTCCCTGATCCAAGGCCGGCCTAGCAAGATATTATAGGCCATCTCACCTTCCAAGATGTGGCACAACGTAGGAATAGTCTTTTGTCCCACTTGGATGGGTAGGACAATTGTGCCAACCATCGAGCATATCGCATCATTGAATGCTCGAAGAGTATAGGTGGAGGCCACGATGTGAGATGCTGGCAACTTGAGGTGTTTCAATGCCACTGTTGTGATTATATTACTGGATGAGCCAGTGTCCACCAACACCCTCTTATATGGAATCCCATTGACCCACGCAATGACATGCAGGGGTGGATCCGCCATATCACCAGTCATCGATTTCAGCTCATCTTCTCTAAAGGTGATGACTGGCTCTGTGCATCATTTTACATGTCCCACAAAGTTGTTGAAAGAGTTTGCTTCATGGGGCTACAGCTCGATGGCTTTTAGTATCTCCATTAGAGCCTCCCGATGGGGCGATGATTGTTGTATGAGCTCATAGATGGAGAGCCTAGCCGACGTGGTCCTCAAACTTTGGGTAAGTCTGGTCCGAATCATGGCCACTGGTCTAGGCGAGGGAGGTTGTGTAGGGTGTTGTTGAGGTTGTGACGTTGATGGAACCTCTCCTGTAGCTACCACGGGGGTAGCTGTGCTTGGGTACCTCTTGTTTCGAGTCACTATGCTTATCATCCCTACATACCCCTGCATGGGGCAATTCTGTGTCACCTCATTGACTTGAAGGGTCTTTGCCTGTGCATCATGGGCAGGCAGGGGGTCTTTGAAGACCCCCATCTATTGGTTGTTTGGTGCCATGGGATTATCCACCACTAGCATCTTGTTGTCGATTAGGTCTTGCACGAAGCTTTTGAACTTCCAACATGCATAAAGGTCATGTCCTTTCTGCCGATGAAATCTACAGTACAAGTCTTCCCTATAGCCCTTGGGTTTTGGCACGTTGGGGTCTATGGGTCGACTTTCTGGTAGGTTTATCAAGTTTACCATGGACAAACGGTCAAACAAGGAGTCTTTAGACTTGTGAAGGGTGTGAATTGTCGCCTAGGGTGACGCTGCTGATTTTGCTCTTGCCTATGATTTTCCTTCTCATAGCTATCAAGAGGGACTGCTTGATAGTTAGCCTTTGAGGGTTGTGTCGTCTATGTAGGCTTTTGTATGTTTATAGCAACCTGATTGACCATAGTGGGTTTCGGTTGCGTGGTCCCTATTTTGGCATTTTTAGGCCACTCTTTCTTCTGTGGCTTGGCAATCTTGCCATCCTGTATCTTGATCTCCTCAATGATTCTGGCTTGTGCCAGGGCTTCCTCAAGAGTGGCATATTGTTGCAGCTGCAATAGCATGGAGATCGACCTCAAACAACTCTTTGAGAACATTTGGGTCAGGTCGGCCATGGGAGGGAGGTAGGGCAGCTTTGAAAGCAACGTCCTCCATCGATTTCCATAGGCCACCATGGTTTCTTCCTCATACTACCTGAGGCTAGCTAGGTCACTTAGTGATGCCTTCTTCTTGGTGTTGAAGGTGAAGCATTCGAGGAACGCGTCCACTAGCTGATCCAAGTTGTCGATGCTATGCTTTGGTAACTGGGTGAACCAATCCGAGGTAGGGCCTACGAACGTGGTTATAAATGTTCTTAGCAGCAAAGCATCGTTGTCCTGAATGCCAAAGCATTGGCTCAGGAATCTAGTCACGTGCTCTTGGGCATCCTCCTCCCCTCTAAATATTGCCAATTGGGGCATTTTAAAGTGTTCAGGGTATGGGGGTGCAGGCACTGAAGGATGCACAGGGTGACTACGGAGTTGGCGTAAAGTGGGATTTTGGGGCCCAAAAGTCTTGGTCTCCATAGACTCTAAGCGCTCTAGCAGCGCTTTATATGCATCAAAATATTTGATCTCTTCCTCCTTGGTTTGTTCTCGTTGTGGGTTGCGGGGAACTTGAGGCCTATGGAGGGGTGGCCGGATAGCACCCCCTCTGCCTTGGTAGGGCATTTCAGCCCGCTCTTCTTCTTGCTCATACTCCTCATAGGCTTCTTGAGGAGTTCCTGGGTGAGACCTATAAACATGGGTGGGTGCCCGTGGAGGGTGCCCATCATTGTTTCTGGGAGTGGCCTCCCGCTCAGGTCTAGGAGGTCTCGGAGGCAATATTTGATAAGGTCATGGAGACCTATCTTGCACCAAGGGGTTGTGCCTCTCATACAACTCTATCTTATGCATGTGCAAGGGGTTGGGACCCTCTCAGGCATAGTGTTCTGGAGCAATTCATCTATCTGACGTCGAATGCGCTCTTTGCTAAGGCGATACAGGTGCTCTAACTATTGTTGGTCTTGCCTAAGCTACGTGATTTGCGCTTGGTGGGTGGCATGTTTGGAAAATGCCAAGTCAATTTGTTCTGTCGTCTTGTGTTTAGGAAGCCTAGATGCCTCTCCTACATGTCTATCTCGGTCGTGGTGATCCGAGATCTCTATGGGTCGCTTTCCTCTATCGAGGTTAGCGACATTCACCCGAGGTTCTGGCCTCAGTGGGTGATCTTGATACATAGCAGGTGTGGAGGCGCATTGCTCCTACATTGTGTATTGCTCTTGAGGAATGTAGTGGTCTTCCTCATGCTCCCTTTCGTATATGTGAAAGGGGTGGGCAGAGTTGGCTTGCCCTGTCTGAAGAGCCTTGTGCTCTGGATTTGGCCTATTGTTTTTGATAGTAATAAGGGGTAGAGGAGGGATGATGTAATCATGTGGCCCCTCCTTATGGACCCTATGTTGTTCTAGCACTTCATCGCATGGTGGCCACTCATAACGAGTGTCTAAGGGAGCCCTCCCATCTATGTTGAGTGCCACGTGTATGGACTCCTCCTGAAAGGGTCTATGTTGAGTGGGAGTGCCCCTCAAAGGGGTGCCTCTATAGTCCCATTCTGTAATGGCATGATGTGGACTATCTTGTGGGTCAGGCCACCAAGGTGGTATGACCAAGTCCTCGGGGCTATATCGGAGGTGACTTGTGCCCCTTTGTACACTTTTTGTAGCTTCTGCCCATGATTGGGCTCGGCTACGGGTGTACACCATGGTGGTGTTTCTCTAAAATATGTGTATGTTTTTATCTTCTTTATGATTTTTTATGCTACACTAAACACAAGGGGACCACACAATCAAAGCAATGATTATCTTGTTTATGGATTAAAAGTGTGCCCTAAATCTGGTTCAGTGTGTTTTGATTTTTTGTTTTGAAAACCTTGTAAAGAAATTTTTGTTGTATATGCAATATGAGGGCTCTTATATCTCCCAAAATGGTCACCCCTTCAATATACCACTGCCAGGCCATTATACCGAACCTCTCTATATACCCGCCCTTACGTGAGGGAGACTATTGGTACGTGAGAGCAGAATAGTACGTGGAACATAGGCGGTACGGAAGGGGAATCACTCTATTTTTGACACCTACCATAGAAGACTTATCCTCATGCACTGGGAATCACCCTAGCTACACTTGGTCAGCTTTCATCAGGATTTACGTCTAGCAACAATCAGCGATCGGGGTTATGTATGCAAAAATTCAAGCCAAGGTGGTGATGAAATCCACCGTTGGTCTTGATCAAGGGTTGGGGTTTTACGACCAACTCCTTGGTGTTTAAATTACCACGTGGTGTGTGGGGTTCTTTTTATTTGCGTAAAGAAAGAAAAACATGCAGCAAAACTCTCCTATGCAAGCAAAGAAACATGAAATGATAGAGACAAAAAATAGAAAATGACAGAGGATGCTCAGAACCCCTACCTCTTCTCTGCCCAAACCGGATGCCTCTGAGTTTCTACTCTGAAACTGCACAGAGAGCTAATCGTCCTGGGGTGGGATGAATAATAGATCTATATTCATCATAGGGTGGGATGAATGCCCATTCGTCCCTGGGTGACACGAATTCTAGCTCTGTATTCGTCACAGGGTGGAACGAGCAGCAGTCCAGTGCTTGAAATATTGACACCTGCAAGCAAAAACACAAATTTTGATCAAAAATTTGATCTCAAAATCAAGGGGACAGTGGTCCCACCATGATCGCCACTGAAAGCACGAGGATACGGAAGCAAACAAAAGGGAAATGTAACGCTAAGTCCTACGAACGAGAATGCATGAAAAGAAAGAAAGCAAACGAACTGAAACGAGATTTAAAAGCAAATGTAAAAGTGCAGCCCTTTATTTTATTAATTTTCTCAAGATCGGGTTACAATACGTCTCCTCCCTTTTTAGGGGCTAGGAGCATCGGACATAGTCTTGTTACACCATAAATGATACATTCCCCTTGGGGATCTTTCGCGTGCCCACATTGAAAATGGGTGGACCAAACATCACCGCCGCTTGCATGAATGCATCTTTAGTTCCTTGATTCCCCTCTAGTGTTGAGATCCTACGTTCAGAGAAATAGTAAATGATTAGTAGCACCTGCGGATGGAGGGAAACATGCGATCCCCAAGGCCTACGGTTAATGCATGCATAAAATAATTAAAACGATAACTAAAACATATCAGAATGAGCTAAAAATTTGATAGAAGCAAGAAAAAATTACCAGGAACACACTACAAAAGGAACAGTCAAGAAATCTACCACAAATTTCTAATCGCTCCGGGGTGGGACGATTAGGACTGTCATAAAATGTCAGAAGGTGACCTCCTAAATGTCCCATCTAGGGGCCTCCAAAACACCTACAAAGTTGGGGTTAGACAAAACGGGGCATTTTGGGATGACCCAGATGGTTGGATTTTGCAAATTCTGCCTCGATCACCCTGTATTCGATGATGCTCCTTGTATGTTAGTGAAAGCGAGAAATAATAAAATCACAGCCAAAACTTATCAGAATCACATGAAACTTGAATGACAGCATATATGGATGACCTAAAATCAAATGCAAAAGAAATAGTAGGGAAATATACCACAAATTTCTAATCACTCCGGGGTGGGGCGATTAGGACTACAGTAGTGCAGGGGGCACCCGAGGGCAGGACGCCCATCGTTTGGGGCTTGGTTTTGGCACCAATCCACTTGGGATGGGTCCAAAACCTCTTATGGGGTTGTGTCGGCAGATTGGGTGGGGTATTGTGGCCAAATGTTTAGGTTTTGGGTCCGGATTGCGCTTCCAATAATCACCCAATAACCTCCCTTCCAAAAGAGAGATCAAGGATGTAAGAAGCACAAACGATGGGTGAGGATGTAATTTGGCAGCACTTCATTGCTCCAAATGCTCCTGCTCTATTCTCCTTTTTGGGGTGAGAAGACTCACCATTTTATAGACCTAGGGTCTCTCTCTTTGAATGCGCATGCGAGGGCGCCACTTGGCTTGCTTGCCCTATTTTGGGAGAAAATATTCTTCCCTGATTTAGAGTCTCTTTGCATGAGGCCTCCATGATCAAGGCATGCTTGACTGAAGTCCCTCTCTCTAATTTGAAGTCGTTCCTCGCAATTGCATGCCCTGAAGGTGCAGTTAAGTGGCAGACCTATCGAGGTTTGAATTTTTGCCAGTCAAACCTGCTAATCGTCCCACCTTGGAGTGAATTTTACTAATCATCCCGGGGTGGGATGAATACCAGTTTGTAATCATCCCAGGGTGGGACGAGTAGGGAGCAAAGTGCTAAAAAGGTGCCAAATTGACCTCTGACCTTCCAAAACTACTGTGGGAGTGGTTAGGACCATTGTTTAACCTCTAGGGGCTGCCCTAGGGGCTATGTATGTCAATTCGATCAGTGCTTGTCGTCACATAATCGGATTGGTGTTGTTTTGGTGTCTATAGAACAATGTATCTAAAATATTTGGTCCAACTTTAAGGGGAGAGATATAATGCCACAAGCTTATTAGGAATTTTTGTTGAATATTTTTATGATTGCATCAAATTTAGTTAAATATTCCTCTTTTAATCCAAACTTTTGGATATTTTGATATGTGCATAAATTAAGGGAAGAACCATTATCAATAATAATCCTTTTGATAAAGGTTTCCCCAATAAATGTAGTAATGTAGAGAGAACAATCCCTACGTAGGTCTAAGGAAGAAATATCGTCATCCGATAATGTGATGTGATGTGTCCCAAGAGAGCTTACAACATTGGCCATATCACTAGGGAAAATATCTGGAGGGACAAATTACCACTTTAGAATATTTATTAAGGCTTCTCCATGAGTAGGAGAATTTTGTAAAAGTTCTAAGAGATAAATATTTGCTAAAAAACCCATGTCCTATTGATATCATTAGATTTGTCGATTTCGTACCTACTGCTCTAAAGTAGTTGTTACCATACAAACTGTATAGTTATCATAATGATGTGGTACATTTTTACAAGATACTTGTATTAACCACCTATTGTCCTTGCTTAGGTACATTATGGTTGGTAGTGGACTTTTGTTGACTATTTGAAGAGTAATAATTTCTTACATCAAGATGTCCTGCATCAATTAAATTTTGAACCACATGCTTCAACTTTCTAAAAGAAATTATCCAATGTCCTTCTACTCTGTGATATGCACAATGTTGTCATACCTTGTACCAACTAGCTATAGTATATGGTTATCTTATAGAAGGTAACTCAATGGCATTGGCTTCTAAAATTTGCTTTAGGACTTCTTCTATAGTTATGCCAAGTCTTATGAAATTCCTTTATGGAGGTTTTTGAAGTATTATATTTTATAGGTTGTTAACAACATTATTTATAGGCCTAGTATCCGTTACATCATTACCTACCACATTATTGTTCTTATACTATGACTTAATAGTTTTATCTTCTTTCACTTTGTGTTATCCTCTTCTGATAATAGCTTGTTCCACTTTCCTTTGCTAACTCAACTGCTTGATCAAAATATATGATAGTAGTAGTCTCTAATCCATTGGATAAAAGTTCTTGTAAATTTTTGATAAATATCTCAAGCATATCTCTAATATGTATAGTATATATCAAGTCTCCAACTAGACTTCTCCAACGAGCCAAAAAATTTGAAAAATTTTCCTCTTTACCTTGTTTCAAATTATAAACATATTTCAAGGTCACATCATTTTCAATATAAGCACTAAGTTGTTGAACACATAACTTAGTTGTTTATTCAAAATTTCTTGTTGAAACCTTATCCTCTTATCTCAATTTTTTGGTCTACTATTTTGTTGAAACCTTATCCTCTTATCTCTGATCCAAAAATGGTAGTTGTTATCTCAAGGATGTTTAAATTGTAGTATTTCGAGTTTGAAAAATTATTTTAGTTTTTAATAATCCTAAATTGTAATTTTTATTAGCAATCTGGTTGAAGAAGAGCTCAAATAAATAGTAGGCACCCTCCAAATTATAGTTAGGAGTTCTATTTTTCTATTTTTTATGTGTAACAATGAGTTAGTTTAGAATGCATAAAAATATTGTAGATACTTGGTTAACTTAGCATTTACAAATATACAACACTCATAATTTCCTAACCTAAAATGTTTGATCACATGAAGCCATCTCTAACACCTTAATATTTCTTTGGTTAGTAGTTTAAAATAAAATAGTATGATTACATCAACACCAAAAGAGTTGATAAAATGTTGGACTAATTGTTTAGAAACTAAAGCATTATGCACTTTGTGAAGGATTGATCATACCATTATTTCTTGGAATCTATGGATTGACAATAAAAGATAGAATTGTATGAATGCCTCTCTTATATAATATTTACAAGAATGTTCCTCATCCAACACCAAAATATTTGATCAAATGTTAGAAAAAAATTAGCTACCTAACCATTATAGGATTTTTAACAGTAAAAAATTGATAAAATGTTAGAAAAAAATTGCAAGATATAAAAATATGCAAGAGTCATTAAAATGAAGTCGTCCAAAATTTGGGCTAATGAAATAGTGAACTAGTTTCGATATGTCGGCAAAAACCAAGTGAGAATAAATTATTGCACATAGAGAGTTGAGTTGAAATTCCTGTGTACCAAATTCATTCGAAACATTACGAAAGTCGAAACTACTCTTCTTCCATAGATTACCGTATTTTGAATGACACCAATCTGCTCGCACGAAAACCATCGGCTGTTCAATTGTGTGGCCACGCCATTAACTTTTAATGATTGCTTTGCAATGCTGCAAGTGGTTTGACTTAATCATTAGATGCTTCTAAAATTTGGCATATACGAGCCGAAATACTTCAAGTCAGATAAGGTGGGCGTGCATAGGTACTTTTACAATTTGGGATTAGATTAGGCTTATACGAGCCGAAATACTTAAAGTCAGTTTATGTGGGCCGGCATGTTTACGACCCAGTCAGATCCCATTTTCGATCACAACCACACCTTATTCACAATTTCGCATGACCTCCGCTGAAATTGGTTACATGTATTGTTGTAGATGTAGTATAGCTTCAACGATGGTGCCGCAATATCTGGCCGTATTGTTATTCTTATGCCTTATTACGTCGGGCAAATGTACAGATTCGTCTGTTACTGTTAAATCCGACGTCGGACGATGGAGAGATCTACGCAGCATGTAACATCGTCAAGTATAACAACGACACCGAATTCGAGAGCAACGTGAACACGGTGTTGAAAGCTCTGAGGGACAAAGCCATGTACACGGGTTTTAGCACTGCTGTTTACGTAACAATAAACATAATGTGACATTAATAACTAATTCATCAAACATAAATTTAAGTTGATAATAATGTCTAAAAATTATTTCACATTACCATTTGTTATTACGTTAACATTTTTCATTCGTTCAACTAAATCTATTATATTAAAATAATATTTTTATAAATAATTAAAAAAAAATATTTATTATGACGAGGACCATCGTGGATTTTAAAGTTTATTTGACTTATGATCTATTTAGATCATTATATGGGATGGAATGAGCAAGGAAAATAGAGTGTTCAAATTCAAAACTTGAGGGTTGTATATGCTTTATCAAATTAAATTTAAATGATACACGCCTTCAAAACATCCTTTTTATTACAAAGAAAACTACAAAACAATTTAATTTTGATACGTGTATGTGCTTTTATAAAAGTATTCCCAAGCTGAATTCGGGAGCAACATGAACACACTGTTGTATACAAAGAAAACTACAAAACAATTTAGTGCATGCAATTCAAGAAAGTGAGGTGTGTCTTATTGAGTTGAGTTGAAGAGGTGAGTTAGGCTTAATAAGTCATTCAGTTGACTACCATGATTGTCATTTAAAGAGATGATTATAAGGTGAAATAGATAGTTAGCTATCTTGATTGGTAATTGCATGGGCTGATTGGAGGTGGATTGAGGAGCTTAGTACCTTTAATTAGTAGTTGAGGTAAGTGACATGATTTTTTAGCTGATTAAATTTAGAATCAATGGAATTGGTGGTGACTAGGAATCACACCACTATAAATAAAGTTATGTTGGTGATTTTACAAAATTGTTTTTCCCTTGTAAAAACATCATGGTGAATTTGATTTGGAACCACAAAAACACCATGGTGTCAAAAATATTTTTTTTTTTCGTTTTCTTAGAAAGATTGTTTTGAGATCTTTCCAATGGTACTAAACTTTTGAAATTTAGAGTTTTGACTAGAAATCATATGATAAAAAAATTAAATATGAAGGATCTTAATCGAAATGACAACCTACTTATAAGTTTCTAACAATATATTGAGTACCATACTGAGATACTCAGTATCATCGTTCTTATATTTATTTTCTTTAGAAAAGCATAAGTATTTTTTATAGTTTCTCAAGTTATTGAGAAAGTACTCCATCATCCTAAAGTTATCTATAATCAAGGTTGTAATTTTTGCTTCTAAATAATTGATTTGAGTGAAATTGACTTGGTCACAAAATTTGGAAGCATCCAACATGTCCTTTGGTTCATTATTTCTATTAATATTATTATCATACATCTTTTTGATTTGGATATCATTCACACCATGTGCTTCCTCCTTATTGGTCTTATACAAGTCTTTCTTCTCTATAGAACCAATACCACCTAAACCTCTACTAATATTTTTCAATATTTCCTATTTGTAGAAAATAATATTTATTTAGATGCTTCATGAGGCTTATTTGATTTTTTGCCCAAGGGTGCCTAAGATAAATTATACTTTATATTTCTTCAAAAATATAGTCTCTTACACAACATTGATCATAATCAATAGTTGCACAACAAAAGATTTAGAAAACCATATGATTTGGAAATTGAGGGATTAAAATACTTTAGATGTAGATGACATTACCCTAGAATTTTATCCCTTAAATAACACAAAATATTAGAAAAGGTTTAATGTTTTTTTAAAAAATGTTAGAAAATTGAATACTTCATTGATTTATTTCATGGATCAACTTTGTATAAATAGTAAAGTTGATCATTGAGAGCCATTGGATTACAACAACTCATCAAATCTGAACTAGGATAAACTGAGAGTTCACCTGACTCATGGAAGAGTGGTAACTCAAGTAAGTCTATCCTAGTAGAACTTAAGAGAATAATTATTTATTCTAACACCCCCTCTTAAGTGATACTAGGGTGAGTTTTAACAAATGAGTCCTGCAAAAAAGGCCTAATGAGGTACTTATATACAATTATTCTTTTTGAAGAGATGGTAAAACCCCACGGGGAAAACCATCTATCAAAAAAGAAAAAAAAAGAGTTGTCTTTGTATGGCAAAGATTGTCCTAAAAAAATGAGTCCCGATAATTGGTCCTGATGAGGTACTCATGTGCTATGTTATTACATATATGAAAGATGATGAAAAAACCACATGGGAAAAACCATCTTTCAAAAAGGAAAAGGTATATCTTCGGATGGTGAAGATTATCGTCAATGAACAAAAAGGAAATGAGTCTCGACAACAAGGCCTTATGAGGTACTCATGTACAATGTACTTATATATAGGAGAGATGGTAAAAAACCACATGGGAAAAAACCATCTTCCAAGAAGAAAAGAACAATAAGAATAAGAGAGAGGTGAAAACCTCTGTGCACCAAGATAATTTAACACCCTCCTTAAGTGATAGTAGGGGTAAGTGAAAAAAGGAATAAACAATATGTGTCATACCCACAGAAGGTGAGTCCCGACAGTAAGGCTTGATAAGGTACTCATGTACAATATGTGATGGTATAGCCACAAAAATGAGTCCCGACAGCAAGGCCTGATAAGGTACTCATGTGCAATATGTGATAAAAAAGAATAAAGATCACTAAAAAAAAATCCCCTAAAACCAAAGTGTCTCACAAAAAGGAGTGTGAAGATAGTATGGAGAAAGAACCACAAAAATCACAAGTGTAGTCCAAAATGACTCTAAAAACATGAGTATGTGGTTTCCACCTATATGAGCACAATGGATTGAAATAAGGTCCAAAAATTGTGGATAAACAACAAAACAAGGGAATGATGAAAAAACCCCAAGGGAGAAAACCATATTCCAGAATAGAAGAAGAAGAAGAAATATGTGCATGGAGGACGAAGAGGAAGGAAGATGTCCTCTTCAACCCCCCCAGGATAACTTCCATCAAGAAATCTGCAAAGGACCCATCAGATGTCTCAAAAAAGTAGAGACTCATCGAAAAAAGGTGTGAAGATAGTGTGGAAAGAACCACAAGAATTGCTAGGGAAGTCCAAATTGACTTCACAAGCATGAGTATGTGGTTACCACCTATATGGACACAATGGGCTAATAAATGTCCAAAAAAATGGACAAACAACAAATCAAGGGCACCAAATGATATTGGAGTGTCGGGTTCAACCGAGAATGCACTCCATGATACAATAGTATTCGATCCACAAAAAAGGATGGAAAATAGTTTCAAAATTGAAAAGGGTTGTCTCCATTATATTTGGCTCGAAAAAACTTTTTCAACAACTATAAATACCCCTATTTTGGGTGTCAATTATCCTTCATCTGCAGTGAAAACAATACTCTCCTTCCCTTACAAAAGAAAATTCCAAAAATGACCCTCGGAATAAAGCAGGTTAAAAATTATATTCCGCAGCAGAAAATACATTGGCCATCATTTTTGAATTGAAGAAACTTTTCAAAAAAGCTAATAAAATAGCCTACAGGCCTATTGTTGCCACCACAAAATAAGGTTTAGAAAAAACTTTATTTAAACCCTTACAAATAAAAGAAAGTGGGCCCACTACTTTATTAAAGATTTTTATAAGAAATGCTCTCCATGGTACCATGTGCATTTAATAAAAAAAACTCCACTTTAATAGCAATCATGATGAGTTTTCAATTTTTTTTTTACAAAGGTTGAGTTTGTCTTCTGCGCGGCATATCCAAGGAAGCTTACTGCTGAACTTTGAAGAGCACAGTACAGGTAGAGTTGTCGGTGCCACGGGCATCGATAGTTTTAGGGATCAAAACAATGCCACCAAAAAACAAACATGTGATGAAACCTTAAAATCACCAGCTGAACAATATATGGCCTGCTTAATGAGACTTCAATAGCGGATTTATAGGACGATTCAAACAGCGAATGATAATATTTACAGCATGGGAAAACTGTTTCTCTAGGCCATCAGCCCGGTGCATATGGAACTGTTGAAAAATTGTACCAAAATAGAACTTCAGCGCCAAGGAATGTGTTGTTAGTTATTTCATATTCAACACGATCTTCTCCTCTAGCCTCTACCGCACTATTTCATCCGTAGCCACAGATTCTCAATCTCAAAGGCCAGTTTGAAGAGGTTTCCTATGTATCGAAACCTCGATCGTAGGGCTTCCAAGGCAGTAGCATTTTTTCACTCTGCACCAATTTTCTATAGAGGATTTCCTAAAAAATTAATTTTTATTCACCACGATCTGCGCTATGAGGTTTGAATGTCCAGATCTCGTCATCCCCGTATCTGAAAAATGTAGCCCGAATTTTCATGATTGGCGTGCCTGCATCTCCACGAACAGATTCAACAGTCTCCAGTATTACACAGGAAAAATGACTAGTCTTATGCGCACTCGGGAAATATCACCTCAGTCTGCGCAAGCCAGTCCGCCATTATCAACTACAATTTTACCAAACTTTCAGAAATTATGGCTTGGCGTGCTCAGCCGCATGGAAAAGTACATGAAGTCAAAATTGAGAGGTAAAGAAAGTGAAAAACTACAATAACTCATTCCTGAGTTTCTGGAGAATATGTTACACATAATGAAGGCTCAAGGAATCCTCATGCAAAGAAGCACTCTTGCAGGTGACAGCCTTTGGGAGAGCACCTAGCTTCATGGGAAAGGGATTTCACCCTCCTTGCAGGCAATATTTTCCCAGATCAGGAGCAAGAGGTAGAGATTGAACCTAGATTTGATGAGTATTCTTTAGCAGCTGAAACACTCAGGTCAGAAGCCACCACAATTGAAAGTGGCTTTTAAGAGCACCAATTGTTCAGTATTGCACCCAATAAGTAGTAGCATTTTGAAAAATTTCAGACCAATGGAACTTGCTATTCATATTTTCCTCAACCTTTCAATGTGTTGTTTATTCCATCAGGTACGACACCACTTTTTATTAGAGGTTTTCGTTGCCAAACAGGTGCGCTGCATCAGATATAAAATTCTTGGCCATCTCCATTAAATTTACCCTTAAAACACACAGATGCGTTGGAGGCCGCCTACCATTTCCTTCCATCAAACTACTCGACATAAAACTACTCTTCAACATGGCATCATCTGCAACGGTGTTGTACATAGTAGCACTTCTGGAAAAATACTACAACACCACCTATCAAATACATCAACTTCTGCATGATTTGTCAAACCAAGGCAACCTACGTGACATGTTTAGTTTTATAAAACTGTTCTAGTGGATAAAAACAAGAGGCCCTGCACAAAAGTCCACAAATTAAAAACTCAAGTGGGTACTCTGTTCTAAACAGACCTTCGATGCCAATAAGAAGACCCCTAGTGACTATCTATCAGGGCCTGGTTTTGAGAGAGAACATAGGCAAGGTGAGCTCGAGCCTCCATACCTACCATAATACAGTTGAGATAACGTGCTTCCCACTGAAACACAATGTGATTGTTGCTATACAACATCACAAGCCACAGTAACATCACATGGCACAATGGAGCTACAAAAACAGAGTCTCTTCGATCGAAGCAAGAAATCCCACACGCTTGGTCACCAATTTGTAGATGATCCAAAAAAGCCATATTTTTGCAGCCTGATCGTCGAAAGCAGTTGTACCAAAAAATTACTTTCAAACAGATCTTTGACGTCACTAACAAGTCAATTCATCACATGGCCTTTGGGCATCTCCGATGGTAGAAAGTGTAATATCCAACCTCCATTGATAGTTGGTCCAGTTTTATAGGACGTCGACACAAAAGTAACACGAACACATCATACACAAACATCAACAAACTACACTGAGATAGAAATTTGGTGAAATTTTTTAGATAATGTCGCTGCTATTGAGGGTAAAAATCGTTGTGTACGTAGGTGTTGTTGTAGCTCCCATTTTTAGAAGCTGTAATGCGAGTGATGATGGATGATGGTCCTGGTTACCGAAGCTCACCCATGCTTCATTTGCAGAAGTGAAAGGCTTTCGATGAAGTAGAGTGCTTCACCCGAATGAGAATAGATTCCCCCGCCTGATACGCTTGATACGGAGTGACTACACATCTGCATCAGAGATCATTACGTGCAGGCCTTGCAAATTGGTGCCTCTATTCAGCATCAAACTAAAAGTTCTCTAGGTCACTCACAACAACTATATGATGGTGCACCCTAATTTTGCGTTTACACTTGTCAAAGATTGATGTGACTACTCATGATTTTTCGCCATTCTGAAACTGTAGCGCACCCATCGCCAACCGTTCTCAAAAATTGTAAATCATCCACCGGGGAGAAATTTTTCTTTGAAACATCTCAAATTGCAATAGCAGCCATGCCACGATTTTATCGGAACAACAAGCAGCCAAAAAATAGGAAAAAACCTCAGTGTAGCACGGGTTTAAAATTTTAGAAAAAAGTGCGGCATCAAAAACGACCATATAATGTGCCGCCAAATAGATGCCACACGAACACATCAGAATCCCTTTGACCTTCATCATCAAAGGATTCAGAACTATGTCATTCAGTGCGCAATTTTTGATTTTATGAAGATTGCTCGCTATTTCAAGAGTGGGCAAATCGACTGTCATTGAAAGACACTTTGCATCATTAAAATCTTGTCATGGCCAAGGAGATAAGCCACACCAACATGCTCCTCATTCACTAGCTGTAAAATGCACCAGCACGGCTTCCATTATTTCAAAAAATAGACTGCCCCATCACATCAGCACAGGCAACGTAGATAAACCTTATTATCTTCGGGCGTCCGACGGTGGCTGGGAATCTTCAGGCACACGCATAGAACAATTTGAAGATCCGCACTTTTTCTGCTTCACAAATTTTCGAACTTATAGGGAACGCGCTGCTTCCCACGTAGCTCTTCAATTTTAAAAAAAAATCTTGTCCATGACTGCATGCAAAATCATCATAAAAAAGGTTCTCGTTTGCTTGATCTTGATCTAACTCCCGCTATGTTTGGTTGTGTGTCAAATTAATCAGAAATCAACTGAGGAAGCCGTTGAGCTACGTGGACGTAGAGCACTGCGGTAAACATGGAGAGCCAGCTGCAAAACTTGAATATCACACTGCACCATATAGATAATATGGCGCATAATATCATTCTGAACATGTTGCGTTAGAATTCTCCTCTACCAAAAAAAAATCAATGGTCGCTCACACTGGAAGAGTGTGCCACCGAACAAATAGGAGAAGATGAACTGTAACTAAATCTATAGAAGACAATATTTCTTGAGCTGCACTAAAAACATAAATCATTAATAAAACAAAAAATGTGCTCTAAACAACTGTTATGTGTTGGCCTCTCATCTTGCATGGTCACGTCTCGTGGCAGGTGAATTTGCGTTCCTCACGAACCATAAAAAATAAATCTACTGTGTGTAGGTTTTGCAAGAATGTCGCACTTCAGTCACATCACCCATCTCAAGCATCTCATATCAACCACTGCGGTTACAAGTTCCCGGTTCGAAGCAGAGCATCACTTATGTTTGTAATATATCAAAGGTCCATTGTTTTCAACGACTATCAGTGCTTGAACTTTCCTGCGCAACCCAACAATTCGGTGATTTGGCACCGCCATTTTTCTTTGTGCCGTCTCATAGAATGCAATCCTCACCAAGTTATCGAGAGTCCAGCCCTGTGACACCTCCTGTTTGAATAATCTTCAATGAAGTATTTCTTTGTCCAGCTGAAGAAGCTGCCTTGATATCAATTTTTCTTGTCAATGGTTGTTCGAGACTTCGCAGGAAAAATTGGACATGATCTCCTCCAATCGTACATCTTACGATGCCTCCAAGTTAGCTTTCATTGTGATGGGGGAAGCCACATGTAGTTGTTTTAAGTTTGAAAGATGCGACCTAAGGAAGCTACCACGAAATTATACGCTCGTTAATCTCGAAACTCGGTAGGTTTTTTTGCAAAAGGAAAATATCCCATTAAATGAACTGGACACAACAATCCTGTAATAGTTTCTCTTATAAAAAATCCTCAAATTGGACTTTAGTTTTGCGTCAATTCCAGAAATATTGTCGGCTTGCAAACATCAAACAGAAGATCTGCAATAGCGACATCCTTGTGGTACCTTCCTTTGTTCGAAAAAAACAACACACGCAGCAAATTTCTTCAGACTCACAACAGCCCAGAGCTGCTTTTATGGTAGAAAATCTTCGGGATGTGGTCTCGTGCACCACCAATCACAACTCTGTTATTAGGGTCCAAAAAAACCCAACTGTAATGAACAATGCCTCCTCTAGCACAAGGCCAACAAAGCATGAAGTCATAGCCACCACATTGGGGACACATCTGCAAGAGGGCCAGATTTGAGAGCTCCATCAAGGTCCACAATTCTGCAAATCTAGATCTGCAGTAGAAAACTAAATAAACTTAAAAAACTAAAACCTTAACCTCCTAAACTATAGATTTCTTTTTAACCATCAAGTTTTTGATACATCAAAATATGGAGAGCATACTCCCTCGGTAGAAAGAAAAAAAAAAAAATATGGGAGGAAAAAAAAGAGGGAAATCCCCCTATGAGGAAAAGCTCCTCAGGCTCACAGGGAATGGAAAGTCCGCTCTGATACCATGTTAGAAAATGAAATACTTCATTGATTTATTTCATGGATCAACTTTGTATAAATAGAAAAGTTGATCATTGAGAGTCGTTAGATTACAACTCATCAAATATGAACTAGGATAAACTGAGAGTTCACCTGACTCATGGAAGAGTGGTAATTCAAGTAAGTCTATCCC
Source organism: Wollemia nobilis (assembly GCA_028583015.1). NCBI lineage: Eukaryota > Viridiplantae > Streptophyta > Pinopsida > Araucariales > Araucariaceae > Wollemia > Wollemia nobilis. The sequence continues at coordinate 2,803,773 of JAQPPZ010009575.1, forward strand.
AGTAGAACTTAATAGAATAATTATTTATTCTAAACAAAAATACCTCTAGCAAATCCATGGTTTTCAAGTGTGGTTGATTCTATGAATGTGGATATGTCACAAAGTATCCAATTTTAAATCAACTAGATAAATAATGCTTTAGTAATTCGCTACTAGTATGTGTCACCAATCAAATGAATAAGAGGGTGTTATTTTTTTGTTAGCTCTCCAATTGACTGTATAGGTGATTGGGTAAATAGGAGATAATTGGTTCCAATGTGGTAATTTTGAGATTGGTTGTTCCCCTTTTCATAGTAAAAAACTTTTTGCTCATCCAATTTGACACCACAATGACCCTAAATCTCACTATTTCATTCAACATATGGTACATCATCAAACTAATCTAAGAAAACTAGAAGGGCATGGATTTAAAACCAATAGCTCTTGTACACCAAGTCCCTATGTGTCATCCATTAGATATAAGTCCCATAAGTTACACAAAGCATAAAATACACCACAATCATAATAGCATGTATATTACCAAAAGGGGGTTCATTGAAGTGGTTAGAAAGGAAGAGAGTGTGACATGGTACACAAGTGAGAGCACGGTGGAGGAGCTTAAATTGTTGTTGGACCTAGTGCTTGCTTATGCAGTCTCAATAGCTGCAAATATTTATCCTCTTGTGAGGAGTAATGGAGCTTTGAGGCTTATTGCATAGAGTGTTGGAAAGGAGCTAGAGTTGTTGCTAGATTCTAAGCCTAGTATTTTCCATGTTCATGTGAATGGGTTTTCCTAGTTTTTGGCCGCCATTGTCTCTTTTTTCTCAAGTGGTGCTTGGTGTGTTAGATGGTGGTGCTTTTCTCTCGTACTTTGTGGGTGGTGGTGCTGCAGTTAGTGCTTGCCTTGAATTGGGGTTTGGTAAGTCCCTTGTTCCAATTTTAGTGGGGAGTTGGTGGACATGTGGTGGTCTGCTTCGTACCCTTGCTTATTTGGAGGGAAAAGCTTAATTTATTTATGGAGAAAATTTTCTCTCTCTGGAGGGTTCCCTTTTCTTCTGCTTGTCTAGTGTTTTCCATGTTCATGTGAATGGGTTTTCCTATTTTTTGGCCGCCATTATCTCTTTTTTCTCAAGTGGTGCTTGGTGTGTTAGATGGTGGTGCTTTTCTCTTATACTTTGTGGGTGGTGGTGCTGCAGTTAGTGCTTGCCTTGAATTGGGGTTTGGTGAGTCCCCTGTTCCAGTTTGAGTGGGGAGTTGGTGGACATGTGGTGGTCTGCTTCGTACCCTTGCTTCTTTGGAGGGCAAAGCTTAATTTTTTTATGGAGACCATTTTATCTCTCTAGAGGGTTCCATTTTATTTTTATTGTCTATGGGATTGGATCATATAGGATCCAAGGTTTATTTTTTTGGTTGCTTGTGGGGTTTTGGCCCACAGGCTTTTAGGTTTTGGTTTTTTAGGTCATTTCTTTTACCCAGTTTTTCCTTGTGGTCTTGTGAGTTTGTGGCAGATTCTTAGCAGTGTTCAAAATATTTTTAGAAACCATTAGTGTTGGTTTTTATATTCGTTCATGCTCCAATTTGGTAGGGCTTCTTCATATTCTGGCTCAATATTTTTGTTACTAGAGCTCTTGTGACTTACAGGTTTAGTTCGAGTGGAGCTGCCATGGCGTATGTATATAAATTTATCCTCTCTAGTAGTGGATTTGTTCAAAATATTTGAAAGGTTTGCTTTGGGCCTTTCTCTCCTTTGGGTCCTAGAATTTTGAGTCCATATCTGAGTGTTTTTGGGGTTTTTACCCCTATTTTTAGTTTGGTGGCCTCGATCTGGTGATGGTTTTGGTTGTTGAACCATTTATTATGGTGGTTTGTTGGGATTACCTGAAGTTGCTTCTGGTTGCTGTTGTTTCTCCCTTTTGTTGCTTCTTCTAGAATTTGGATCTAGTTTTCTCCTTTTGACCCCTTTCTTGTTGTTTTTTTTGCTATGTAGGAGAGGTTACCTTGGTTTTTTAGTTTGAGTGGGCTTGAATGTTTAAATTTCAAATTTATTTTTTCATTCATGATCTTTTATTGGTTGGCACCGTATATGGACGATATTGTTATTTAATTTTGTTGATGGTGGTTATGTTGTCGTTGGTGCTTTTGACTATTGATGGGACCTATTGACATGTGGTTAGTTTTATAGCATGGTTTTTTCTTTGATAGGATCTTTTATTTGGTTGGACCAACCAGCCAGTGTGTGGTTTTTATTTTTGGTCGTTGTGCATTGTGCTTCTTCTTGGAGTTGTTGTTCAAGGTTGTGGGATACCTTTTAAAACCCTCCTTAGTTTATGGTGCATTGTGCTCCTCCTCGAAGTTATTGTAAAAGTTTGTGGATGACCTTTCAAAACCCTCTTTCTCTTAATATTACCAAAAAAAATGGGGATTCATTGGGCCTTGATAGCATCTTCACTAACATGACATGAACCAATATAGACAACACTTACACAAAGAATACCCACAATAATATCAAATAAAATATCATCATTGAAAATTAATGGTGTGTAATTTAAAATGAAACCTTTATGGTTGTAATACTCCACACCTTATAGTAGTCATTAAATCCATGGTACTACCCAAACAAAAAGAGAATGCTACCAAATATCAAGAAAATTGTTTGGGGTACATTTATCCACATGACCCTAATCTCCTTTTTTTGCCTTAATACTACCATAAATATCATAGGTTAAATATCATAAGAATGGATATAATATAGCCACAATATAATAAGGTCAATATAATGATATTAGTATATTAATATGAGCTAATAAATATGTAAAATAAGGCTTATAATATATCAAATAACAATCAATAATAAGCAACAATATGAATATAAATAGCCTTAATCATTCATGTACTATGCATGAAGAACAACTTGTAATATTAATTACTCAGAATATATGCAATCTTTATTACTCATAAACTGATATTTATGTTATGATGATCTTGTATCTCTTTGTTATAAAGTATTGCCCCCATAACATAGTCACAGGTGTGTAAATATTTGAATACTTGACTATTTATTTCCATATGCTAACTCTTATGACTCTTGGTTTATCTAATTGATATTTGCATGCTTAATGAACACTTGACTCTATAGTACTTGCACCTCTAAACATGACTCTTGCACTTTTACAACTTGCACACTCTAATCTAAGACACTTGTGTACATATTTATATTACATATTTGTTTTCATACATACAAGACACTTGTGTACATAGACTCAACTTAAGTTTGTACACTAACTCAGATGACATTAGTGCATTTCCTATACATTCAACTTTACATGACATTTGTGCATATACTACACATTCACACTTACATAAAAGGGAAATATAACTCACGCTATAAACTACGAATCAACCCTATTATATTATTTACAATTATACAATGAAGCTACCATGGGGGTACATTAGCATGTACTAAATAATGTAATATGCTCCAACATATTATTGTATTACATTATTTGGTTATTGAATACTTTAGTCTTCAATCATGGTATTTATCTTTGATCATCATTCTTCCAGTGATCTTGAAATCATCTGATCCTCTACTTGAGCTTTGTTAGGTTCATCTTCTTACTTAATGTTTACTTTATGCTCATTTGTAGTTTTTTTTTTGAATTTAGCTTCATATTTTGTAGTCTTTATATGTTTAAAATAACAAACATATAGACCTCTCTCATTGTCATCGGATTCTTACATAATAATATTTACTTTGCCTTTACTGTTAGAATCATATTATTTTTTCTTTTCCTATACAAAAACATCTAGACATTCACTTAGAGTATCATAATAAATTCTTGAGTTAGGTGAACTTGGAATATAAATATTGCATGAAGAATGAAATATTCCTTGTAGAAATGGTCCATCTATTTCTATTTTCTTCTCAAGAGATTCTCTAAACTATTATTTTTTTATAATTCTCATTTTTATGAAGCTTAAGTGAATGCAATACCATATCCTTTATTCCACATATACTTAGAGGTATCATTATACTATCTTTTTCATTATCAAAAATTTCAACAAGTCTTCCATGCAAATAGTATTCAAATGTTTCAAAATGTTCATCTATGGTTTCACTATAGATCAATATTGGAACTATATTATCTTTTCTTTAGATTTTTCAATGAAATTCTTAACCCCAAATTTTATGACATCTACTTTTTCCTTTTTAATCATAGACTCCATATTTATATTGACAAAGTTTATGAAATTTGATTTCTATGAAGTAGATAACCTCAATTCTCCTAATTTTAAATAAAACAAAATTCAAATTCACTAATTTAAATTCTTATGAAGTAGAAATCCTCATGTCTCCGTAGTTATAGAAACTAATAATGAATTTTACAAATTTATATTTCTCCTAATCCTTTGAAGTTGAAATCCTTTTATCTTCCAAATATTTAAATTTATATAAAATTTTTAAACTTTTTTATTATTTTTTCAAAAATAAAACTTATCACTTATTACTCCAACGATAACTAAGATGCTTATTACTCCAAATTTATAATTGTTGAAGCCTTTTAAAAAATGAACTAAAATATTTAAAACCTTATAAAACATCAATATCTTATCACTCCACTTTAAAAACTTAAAACCTTATAAAACTTATAGAAAATTAAATATTTAATCAAGCCTTATTACTACCAATAAAAAAAAATCAATTAAACTAAAACCTAATTTTTCCAACCTCTCAAAATGAACTTTTGCATGTGTGCTTGAGCTTGCTCATTTTTTATTGCTTCTTGTCTTGGATACTCGTGCAACTACATTCACATTTATTTATGTTCGATAAACTATCCTCCACATGTTCGCATGCATGGAGATATTTCTTCCTTGATGTTTTGGCACTTAGGATTCACTCTTTTACTGCTTGAAGGTGCTTCACCTCAGGTATTTAGAATATTTCTTGGATATTAGCATTCCTTCGTTCATAGGTTAATTATTCTTATACTTGGATGATAAAATTCTATTTGATTGTTAGGTTCCCATATGGTTGTTAGAATTCCATCTAGATGTGAAGCATTATACTCCACTCATAGGTTCTTTGCTTTGTTTTATGGAACATGGTTGATAAGCACTCAATCTAAGAGTGCTCTGATATAACTATTTAATATTAGATTATTCAATGTAGCTACTTGATCTCTCACTTCTTAGTAATAACCATTAGGCATTAGATGTTAGATGTTGAAGTTCCTTTTTCCTTACCTTACACCAAATGTTCCTTCACTTTCCATTAAATATTTTACCTTCAATAACACTTAAATTACTCATATTTAATGATAAAATTATGTATATGTTGTACCTGGTTATTTTCTAAATGAAAAATTTTAATCTGTTATCTCTATGCAAGTTGAATGATGTTGGACTATAATTTTTGATGTTGGTTGGATATCTTTCTACTACAACTTTTAACATTATCTAAATTACTATCTTCTTTAGCTTTCTTATGATTTTTTTGTTCTCTTTTATTTCCATTAACTTGCTAATTTCCTTATTCTATGATATGGTGCTTTGGAAGCAATATCCTTGGATCTTAACATACTTGCTTATCTTGATACCGTGTTGAAATATTCTCTATGTTTGTTGTTGACCACTATTTATGTGTCTACTATTTTACTATCTCACACAAGCTACATAGACAAAAATGTTTACCTCCTAAAATATCTTTGCTTTTTACTTCACATAAATCACTTTTAGAACTTTTACACTATCTTCTTTGACTTCTCTTTTCTGTCAAGGGATTTTTTTTCTCTTAAATGGACCTCTACCTTTTTAATTCTTTATACATACCTCTTTATATTCCGTTATAAGGATCTCTCTTTTCATAACTTAATAAATCCTTCTTTTTTTGTTCTATAATGGGTTTCTCTATTTTTCTTTTCTCAACACCTTTAGCCAATGCTAGGGTCTATGTGACCTGAATATTTATCTTTTTTAATATCCTTCTCAATTCACAATTAAATATATAAATTATGTTCTAAACCACCTTGCTTTATTCCTAATATTATTTAAATTTTAACACTTGGTGTTATAGTTCTTGAAAGATGCACATGACCATAATCATTTCTTCTATGAACCCTACAATGTATAGCTCTATGACCAAAACTATTACATTAGTAGCAATAACCTTGAATGAAATATTCATCTTGTCTTGAAGGATATGAATTGATGTTCATATTGGTGAAGCCATAATAATTCTTACTATGAACCCTGCAATGCATAGCTTTATGACCAAAATTATTACATGAGTAACAATAACCTTGGAAGAAATATTCATCTTGCCTTGGAGGGTATGGTTACATGGTTCTTTCATTACCTTTTCTATGATGGTCCTTGTTTCTTTGTTTGCTTCCTCTTTGATACTATCACCTATCAACACATCAACATAAGTCTTAGGCTCTTCTTCAATTTCTTCCTTTGATTCATTTATCCCTTTTGATCTTGAATCCTCTTTTTGTTTTGCTCGACCTTCTTAAAAACCAAGTCATTTTTTTATAAATGGAGATCTCTTTTCTTTGACAATATCATCCAAATATTTTAAGCCTTTCTCAAACTTAAGTAGCTTATCATTATTATTTTTACTTCCATCCTTAGAGAAACCACTTCATGTTCTAATCCTTTAGCTCTTTTGCATTTAACTATTCAACCATGCCTTCTTCAATTTTTCTTGCCTCTTCAACTTTAACTTTTAAGTCAGTAAGATCTTATAGAAGCTTTGCCTTTATTTTCTCATCCTCTTGTACTTGAGCCTTAAATTTTAAGTTCTCCCTTTTCAACTTATCAAGTTCAACAACAAGTTTCTCTTCCATACCAATTGTGGCTTCTTCTTTATTTTTAGAATGTTTCTCTTTTTCTTGATCTTCAACTACAAGAGCATTAATAAGTTTCTCTTTTATGTCAACTATGCCTTTTTCTTTATTTTCTAAAACTATTTATTCTTTTTCACTATCGGAGAGGCTTTCATCATTGCTACTGTACCCATTTTATGGATAATAAGTTGCATAGTGACCAATGTTACCACAACTAAAACATTTCATAGATTGCATATCTTTGTGTTTTCTTGGATCCTTCTTCTCTTTACTGCTACTATACCCATTTTGTGGAGAATAAGATGCATAGTGATCAATTTTACCACATTTAACATAAAAAATAAACCTATACTCCTGATAAGCCATTTATATTTCTACAAGATATTTCTTATTCCTTCTTATATTGCTTGATTCATCACTAGATTTTTTTCTTTATATGTTTCCACTTCTTTGAGTAACCATATTTTTATGAGTAAAATCAAATTCTTATTTCTTGTCCACCATAGTTTCCTCTTTTTATTGGATTTCAATTACTGTAGCATCTTTATTTTCCTTCATTACTATGTATGTTGCTTCCTTATTAGGAGGGTATGGTCTTATGGTTATTCTTTTTCCTTTCTTTACCATGTGTGTTCTTGTAAGATCTTCATTCAAGTTGTTAGGTTTCCCTGAAGGAACCTGCTCTAATACCAATTGAATAACACAAGATTATATTGAGAGGGGGGTGAATAATATAAGATCAAAACTTTTAATTTTCTTTTCAAATGATAACAACAATAATATCAATGCAGTAAATAAAATAATGCATAAATCATCAATACCCTCTTCTCAACTCTGCTACAAGCCTTTACACAAGGCTTTCTCAATTCTGCTCCAATACTTGCTCTCAACTCTACTCAGATTTACTCCAAGTATACACACAAGACTTGCTCATATATGCTTTACCAAAATCTTCTTTTAACTCTGCTCAAATATTCTCCAAGCCTACACACAAGGCTTCTCAAATTTGCTCACCAAAACCTGCTCTAAACTCTACTCAAATATTCTCCAAGCCTATAATCAAGGTTTGCACAAATATTCTCACCAATACCTACTCTCAATTCTTCTCAAATCTAATCATAACACATACTAAAATATGCTAATAGATCCTGCTCAAATATATCTTAAACATGCTTTATTTTTCTCATAAATTCTCACAAATTTGTTCAAATTTTCTTTTATAATATAATCCAAACAATGCTCATATCTTTCCCAAATAACGCACACAAAAAATGCTCATATATCCATCAAATATTTATTTCATAAACCAATATCAATGGACATATTTTCTTTATTTATCAACCATAAATCATGCACACATTAATTTTAAATCTGATTTCTAACACTTGCACATTCACTTCCAATACCACTCAAACTAATACATAAATTACTTCACAAAACTGCTCTCTAACCTTTATAAATTTATTCTTAATATCAATCAAGGTTAACACATATACTTGCTCTCAAACCCTTTCTCTCAAAACCTTAAATCAATAATTTTGATGTGCAGATAGGAGTTGACCTTCTGACATCTAGAGCTCAAACACTATGTAACACCCAAAAATTTAAACCCAACTCGAGAGAGTTTTTTTTATATACATTTATTAGAAATAACTATACCCACCTTGAGCAAGTCCTCCTACACAAGTGTACCAAGAATAACTAAGCTATATCTCTCTCTCTCTCTCTATAATTCCTTCTAACTACAACCCATGAGCATAACCATTATGATTTACAAGGATTAAACATATAAAAACCATTCACATGAATTTCATTATGAATTCATAACCATAATCATATTCATAATTTCAAGCAATACATCCATAACAAGCTATATCTAGAAAGCAATAAGAATAAGAAAAAGAGATAATTATAGTCATCCCACATATAAGACATAACATGTATCCTGAGAAAACCCGAAGGGAAAATCCTAGCCTTAAATATCCTTTTTCATTTTATTAAATTCAATTACCTCCAATACAATCATTCCAAGAATTATATAAATATTTTTTATACAATCATAGGTAAATCATTTAACCTATGATTGTATAAATAAACAAATGGCCATATAATTAAATAAAATGCATCTAATAAAAAACCATATTAAAATGGTAGCTCATTGGTATTATTAACCCTCCTTCCTCCTCTTCTTCCTCTCCCCTAGGGTTGCATCCCCTTTATTCTAAGAAGACTTTGTCCCTTTTACCTATGTGGCAAGGTAAGGGCAAAGCTCCATTATGGCAACCTACTGGCTCAGTCCCTCTTGGACTGAGCTCACCCACCTCTTTCATCAAAAATGCCATCTTTTTTTTATAAGACTGCACCTCTTTTTTCGTATGGGAAGTCAAAATAGGCTCACATATATTAAAACACATTTTAAATTCCCTATGCTCCTGCCACAATGGAGTTGCCATCTAAAATAAAATAATTATAAATTAAATCTCTTGCTTAATTAAATTTAAGTAAATATTAAATTATTAAATTAATGTAGTCAAGTGGTTGATCATTTTAATTTAACCAATATATTCAAGCAAAAATTAAAAAAACATTTTCTTTGCTATGCAGTTTAAGGCATCCATCAAGGCAGATAGAGGCAGATAGTATACTGTAGACTACCATCATAAATGGTTAGTCAAATTAATCAAACCATTAAATACATAAATAATATTAATCATTTAAAAAATATCATTAAAGTAGATATTACCTTATAAGCTTATAAGTATGATTAGCCCTACAAAAATTATAACATAGTAATGTCATAGACATAAATGCAAAAAAAAATGGCATTGCATCTAAGCATAGATATAGCGTCATGAAGATTAAATAGACTAAACAATAAGTCCAATTTATATTGTTTGCTCCTCAAGTGCCCAACATGACGGGTCATGACACACTGCCTGCGACCACTCGGGCTATCCAACCGAATGAAGCTTAAGGTGTGTAATAATGTTTTGAAACACTTCGTAACGATTTTCAACACCCACGTCAAACTATCACCATCAAATCATAAACCTACGTCCATACATCGTCTTGACGCAAATCCAATCACCACCTGGGCTACCCTGTAAACCTACTTCCATACATTGTCTTGACGCAAATCCAATCACCACATGGGCTACCCTGTAAACCTACTTCCATACATTGTCTTGACGCAAATCCAATCACCACCTAGGCTACCCTATAGGTGATGTCAATAGAATAGATAAAGTTTTAAACTTCTCTTCCTCCTATTCACTGCACAATCTTCACTATTCTCCTCCTCCGTACACCATTCCTGCACAACACACCTCCTCAAGCTCTTCTTGATGACAATCACGATCTACAACTCTCTGATTTACACACAGTCGAATACCCCTTTTTTTATGCTCATGAAGATATTCAAAATCACCACTTGAAGATATTTTTATGCCACTTCTTCTCATTAATAATTTTAAATCATATTTTCTCAAATCGTATTTCATTTCTTTGTTGCCCCTAATCACATTAGTCAAAACACACTTTATGAAGGTCACTGCTATCATGATTTTTGATAAATATTTTAGGTGTTCCTCAATAATACCAATTCACTAACTCTTTGTTGCTAAAATCTCACCATCGAAGTTGTTTGCCTACACCACACTTACTTCACCATATCAACTTGATTTTCAGACTAATTTCACTCACACAATTGCTCATCACCACTAATTATCTTCTACCCAATCACATTGTTGCGCTCATGTATCTTTGTGTACTGAAATCATCACATTTTTGGTGTACCGAATGGTGCTCGTTAACATATATATATGTCTATAAATTCTTTTGAAACCTTCCATGCTATGTATTTTCAATGCTTTTGTCTAATCGATGATATTACTCCTCATTTGCTTGACATACGTGATGTCTGAATAGTCTTTCTGCTATAACCACAGTGATGATGTCTACTTTTTGCGCTCGATTGATTCCAAAAACCCTAGTACATCTCACTATCTATCATTCGTACTCATTTTCTTTGAATTCATCTTCAATTACATTTTTCATTCTTTTTTTCAAAGGTGAAATGAGTTCATCTCTTTATATGTCTTGACTTCCTTCAAATTTTGTTACGAAGGGTTGGCTTATTTTCTCAACTTTATACCTATGCCCAAATATTCTTCTTGCTTTCAAATTATGCTTAAACCTAAACGTCAAATATTATAATATCTAGTTTTTCAAACCTTTGTCACATATAGCTTTAATAAACCCTTGGTCTTGTTCTTTAAAACTTTGCCTTCCTTTTAAACCATGGTCTCTTTATTAAAACTTTGTTTTCATATTTAAACCTTTCTCTCTTTAAAATTTTGTGCCAATAACTTAAAACCATCTCATTATAATATTTAAAAATATTATAATTCCTTTTTTTTTGTTCCAAGAACTTATAATCTTTTTTGTTCAACCTTAGAATAATATTCTTACCTTGAACTCATATACCCCTTTGACATTTTTTTTTTTTTTTTTTAAGCGAAAAATCTCTTGCGGGGCCGCCTTTGTCTGAGAGACCATGAACAGGGGGTTCTACACAGTTAAAGTCACCCGGGAGTCACACCCACCCTGCCCACACCAACATTATCAATTGGATTTTGGGTACCCAATTTAGCTTTTTGGTAGGGTGGATATTCGAACCTAGGACCTCCCTTGGAGGATTGCCCTCTTCTCTCCAACTCACCTACAGCACTTGGGTGTACCCCTTTGACATCAATGACAATTCAATATGCTCAATATTTCCAACATTTCATTGTCATCATATTATTGCATAATAATTTATCCTTTACCTTTACCATCATAATCATATGATTATTTATTTTTCTATATAAAAACTTCTACATTCACTTAGAGTATCATAATAAATTCCTGAGTTAGGTGAACTTGGAATATCAATATTGCATGAAGAATGAAATATCCCTTGTAGAAATGATCCATCTATTTCTATTTTCTTCTCAAGAGATTCACTAAAATCTTTTTATCTATAATCCTCATTTTTATGAAGCTTAAGTGAAAATAATATCATATACTTTATTCCATCTATACTTAGAGGTATCATTATACTGTCTTTTCCATCATCAATTTCTTCAACAAAGCTTCCATGCAAATAGTATTCAAATATTTCAAAATTTTCATCTATGGATTCACTATAGATCAATTTTGAAACTATATTATATTTCCTTTAGATTTTTCAATCAAATTCTTAATCCTAAATTTTATGACATCTACTTTTTCCTTTTTAATCATAGACTCCATATTGATATTGATGAAGTTTATGAAATTTGATTCCTATGAAGTAGATAACCTCATTTCTCCTAAGTTAAAATAAAAAAAAAATCAAATTCACTAATTTAAATTCTTATGAAGTAGAAATCCTTAAGTCTCTCTTAGTTATAGAAACTAATAATGAATTTCGTAAATTTATATTTTTCCTTTGAAATATTTTTATCTCCCAAATATATAAATTTACAAAAATTCAAAATTTTATTTTATTTTCTAGTAATTTTTCAAAAATAAAACTTATTACTTATTACTCCAACAATAACTATCCTCCACATGTTTGCATGCATGGAGGTATTTCTTCCTTGATATTTTAGCACTTAGGATTCACTTTTCAATTGTTTGAAGGTGTTTCACCTCAAATATTTAGCATCTTTCTTGGACATTAGGATTCCTTCGTTCATAGGTGCATTACACTTATTCTTAGATGATATAATTTTATTTGAATGTTAGGTTCCCATATGGGTGTTAGAATTCCATCTAAATATGAAGTGTTATACTCCACTCATAGGTGATTTGCTTTTTTTGATGAAACGTGGTTGATAAGTACTCAACCTAAGAGAGCTTTGGTATAAATATTTGATCTTAGACTATTCAATGATAGCTACTTGATCTATCACTTCTCAGTGATATCCATTAGGTATTATATGCTAAGGTTAATAACTTCTTTGAGCCTATGCCAAGGTTAATATCTTTACAACCTAAATATCTTAATATCTTATAGCACTTATATACTAATCCATTGCTTGAAGCTATATATAGTAAGCTAGGTACTTTTTATGCTTCTTCAATATCAATATTTTTATAACTTTATTTCTTTATCTATATATATTAGGAATCTCTAAATGCTTCTCAATCTATTGTTTTCTTTTCTCTATTGTTAGAATTTAAAAATCTTCTTTATTTATTGTAGTAAGCTTCTCATACTTTTATTATTTAATCTTTGCTACAATATTTTTTGACATCTATAATATCTTAGGTCTCTCCTAAGAATTCAATATGATCATCCTCCTTACTAGAGAATTCAACATAATATCAAGGTGACTTAAATATCCTTGAAATCTCCATCAATATTAAGGTAACCTTAAATTTTTGTATATCTTAAATCAATATCAAGGTGATATTGAATATCACTATATCTTCTATCAATGTCAAGGGATATTTATGTCCCTGAATCCCAATCTATATCAAGGGTTGGTTATATCCTTGAAATATAAACTATCTCAAATTTGATACACCTTTCAATCAATATAGTTGAGTCTTGGTTTTTATTGGTTATTCTTCAACCATGGAAAGACTCTAGTCTTTCTACTCAATATGACCTTACATTATATTTCAAGTATCACTACCTTTAAAGTGGATATACTCTTAATCAACTTTATTTAAATAGATAAAATAATTTTTTGTAAGTGGCTAAAATAACTCTATCAATATGGAGAGAGTCTAGTGGTAGCTCTAATGCCACTAATGGTTTTTTTAAGGCTGAATACTACCATAAATATCGTAATATCAAATATAATATAGCCACAATACACTAAGGTCAAGATAATGATATGAGTATAATAATATGAGCAAATTAATATGTAGATTAAGAATTATAATATATCAAATAAAATTCAATAATAAGTAACAATATGAATGTAAATAGCCTTAATTATTCATGTACTATGCATGAAGAACAACTTACAATATTAATTGCTCAAAATATATGTAATATTTATTATTCCTTACAAACTGATAATAGTGTTCTCTTCATATTGTGATGATCTCATGTATCTTTGTTATGTAGTATTACCTCCATAATATATTCATATTATTGTGACTCTTTATACACTTGACTATTCCTTTCCATATGCCAAGTCCCATGACTCTTGGTTGATGTACATGACACTTGCATGCTTGATGAACACTTGTATCTATAGAACTTGCACACCTAAACATAATTCTTCCCCTTCTATAACTTTTATATTCTAATCTAAGACACTTGTTCATAACTTTACATTGCATATTTGTTGTCATACATACAAGACACTTGTGCACATAAACTCAACTTGAACTTGCACACTAACTCACATGACACTTGTGCATTTATTGCATATTACAATTGTATATCGTGCATATTCTCATTTACATAAAATGGAAATATAACTCACACTCTAAACTATGACTCAAACCTTATCTATTATTTACAATTGTACCATGAATCTACCATGGGGGTAAATTAGCATGTACCAAATAATGTAATATACCCCAACATACCCCATATAATATCTCATTAAATCATCTAGAATATTTATCAACATAAGGTCTTCTATCATGTGTCTCTCACATCAAAAAAGCCAGAAGCATCACGATTGAATGACATAACCTCCTCCAAGATAATCCATATCATAACCAACATGTGTTGTTGTGTCATAACACATGATATTGCTAAATTCACCCTCCAATAAAGTAAATCACCACACATATGCATACTATACCATGGTTCACTTATCATTTTTCTTATTTATACTATATCATTATTCTTTAAAGAATATTCCACATTAAAAAAAAATTCAAGGTAAAGATAAATTTTTTGAAGGCATAAAAAGAATTAATTCAAATAAAATATATCAAACATTATTGATCTAGGACTCCTAAAATTTTATAAGCAACACAAAAATGTTATGATTCTTTTGCATTTATCAAAAATTACATTGTATGATAATTTCTTATAACTTAATGCGTGTATTCATCATCAAAGATATATAAAAGTGATTGGACTATTATACCTAGCATAGAGGACTTTTCCATGCATTGATATCTTCTCAAGATATTTTTTATAACTAGTGATAACGAAAAATGTTCAACCTCTTC
This sequence comes from Wollemia nobilis, assembly GCA_028583015.1. Taxonomy (NCBI): domain Eukaryota; kingdom Viridiplantae; phylum Streptophyta; class Pinopsida; order Araucariales; family Araucariaceae; genus Wollemia; species Wollemia nobilis. The sequence goes on from JAQPPZ010009575.1 coordinate 2,818,775, forward strand.
ATCCCTAGTTTGGAAACCATGTAGAATCACATCTGACCTATGCTACAATAGTGCTAAAAAGAACTAATACCGGAAAGAAAGTGGATTTTTTATATTAAACTCTATAATATACAACCATGTTTAGAAAATAAATTTAAAAAATTAAATCCACTATTTTTTACTAAAATTACTTCTTTATTATTGAGGGTATCATTAGATTAATTTATTTAAAACTAATTAATTGATTAAATGGATTGAATGTGATGCAGGAGCATTCGGCGACATCTGATGTAGAGGCATCCAGTTTCGGGAAAGCCACTTCAGAAGAGTCGGCTAAGGAAGAAAAAGTAGAAGGAAGCCTAAGGGCAAAAACTATCGCGATATCGTGACAGGAATTGTGTCGCGATATCACGACACAAATGGCGGAGGAAGGCTTGGAGGCAGAACCTGTCGCGATATCGAGACAAAAATTGTGTCGCGATATTGTGACACAAATAGCACGGAAGACTTGGCAGAAGGGGGGGTCACGAAATCGCGACATGAACGCGAAGCAGAGGGAGCAAAGGATGGGGTGTCATGAAATCATGACACAAAGGTGCAGCCAGAGTGAAGCAGTGAGGGTTGTTGTGATTTCATGACATGTCATGAAATTGTGACTGTCACGAAATCGCGACGAAGAAAAACAAAGGCAGAGTGGAAGCAACGGAAGTGTCATGATTTCGTGACACGTCACAAAATCATGACTATCGTGAAATCATGACCAGAGCAGGTGGACAAGGGGCAGTCGAAGGCAAAGGTCACGATATCGTGAACTGTCGCGATATCGCGACGAAAATCTAAGCGAAGGGTTGAACAACGGAACGGTCGCAATGTCGCGACGTCGCGATATCGCGACATTTTTAGAGTCAATGGGCATTCGATGGAATTGGTCGCGATATCGTGACATGTCACGATATCGTGACAAAAATGAGAAAAGAACGCAGAGGAGTAGAAACGTCGCGATATCGCGACATGTCGCGATATCGCGATGGAGAGAGAAGAAGACGAAGAAAGAGAAAGAGATGGCGGGAAAGCCGTGGTAGGCGGTATTTTTGGGGATCATTCCAGAATGACACGTGGCACCCAGAGAGCAGTCAAGGCGAACAAGAACCAAAAAGCACGGGGAACAAAAAGGATGGTCGCGCAGAGAATCTGATAGGGAGCGGTGATGACAAGGCCGTGCAGAGTGGGGATTTTAAATCGGGTTGGTGTCCCGATTTTCATGTTGAATTTCCAGAGGGTCGAGGCCTCTATAAAAACCTAGTCTTTGTATTAAATCGGGTTGGTGTCCCGATTAATGTGTTACAGGTGTTTCAGAGGGTCGGGGCCTCTATAAAAACCCAGTTTTTATATTTTAGTAGGGGTGGCAGATTGAAGAACAGGGAGAGAAGACCGAAGCTGAGCTCGGTCCTTGTAAGCCTACGGGCTATATTATTTTTACGCATGTATTTATTTTTCAATAGATATTAATGAAAAAGTGAAATTTGTGAAGGGGTGAAATATTGGTCTACCATCAGTGGTATCAGAGCTAGTGATCCTGAGTGTGTAATAGATCACCGGACGTGATGCAGTTACACCAGGATCTATGGAGGATTCTGAGAGAAAGAGAGAGTTAAGATCTCGGAGCGTGTAAGCAGACCGCCGGATGTGAGGCAGCTACATCGGAATCAGTTGAGCTTTGTGAGTAAAGCTGAGAAAAATGCATCCCCAAAGAATTTGGGACAGTAAGGAAGATATGGTGACAGAAGAAGAATTCATAGCTTTGCAGAAATAGTTGAAGTCCCTGCAAGAAGAGTGGCTCCGAATGAAATTGTGGGAGCAAGAGGAGAAGCATAAAAGATGAGAAGAAAGACAAATAAAGAAAGAGGAGAAGTTGAAGAAGGCTGCAAAAGAGTGCAGCAGTGCTGGGATCTGCCTGGTAGAAGGCAAAAATTTAACTGGCAAAGAGGAGACAGAGTTGGAATAGGTTGCAGGAATAGAGGAATGTCTGGAAGAGTTGTAGGAGGCAGCAACCAGACCTTGCAGAAGTGAAGATCACTTCTCCACTTACCTCGGGTGTCTGATGCAGGAGCATCCGACGACATCTGATGTAGAGGCATCTAGTTTCAAGAAAGCCACTTCAGAAGAGTCAGCTAAGGAAGAAAAAGCAGAAGGAAGCCTAAGGGCAAAAACTGTCGTGATATCGTGATAGGAATTGTGTCGTGATATCATGACACAAATGGCAGAGGAAGGCTTGGAGGTAGAACCTGTCGCGATATCGTGACAGAAAGTGTGTCGCGATATCGTGACACAAATAGCACAAAAGACTTGGCAGACGGGGGGGTCATGAAATAACGACATCATGATTTCGCAACGTCATGAAATCGTGACATGAATGCGAAGCAGAGGGAGCAGAGGACGGGGTGTCGCAAAATCGTGACATGTCACGATTTCATGATGTGTCATGAAATCGTGACACAAAGACATAGCAGGAGCGAAGCAGTGAGGGTTGTCGTGATTTTGCAACATTTCACGAAATCATGACTGTCATGAAATCACGACGGAGAAAAACAAAGGCAGAGTGGAAGCAGCGGAAGTGTCGCGATTTCGTGACATGTCGTGAAATCGTGACTGTTGTGAAATCACGACCAGAGCAGGCAGACGAGGGGAAATCGAATGCAAAGGTCATGATATCGTGACCTATCATGATATCGTGACGAAAATCTAAGCGGAGGGTTGAACAGCAGAATGGTCGCGATGTCGCGACGTCGCGATATCACGATGTTGCGATATCGTGACATTTTCAGAGTCAATGGGAATTCGGTAGAATTGGTCACGATATCGTGACATGTCACGATATCATGACCAAAATGAGAAAAGAACGCAGAGGAGAAGAAATGTCGTAGTATCGCGACATGTCACGATATCGCGACAGAGAGAGAAGAAGACGAAGAAAGAGAAAGAGATGGCGGGAAAGCCGTGGCAGGCGGTATTTTCGGGGATCATTCCAAAATAACACGTGGAACCCAGAGAGCAGTCAAGGCAGACAAGAACCAAAAAGCACAGGGAACAAAAAGGATGGTCGCGCAGAGAATCTGACAGGGAGCGGCGATGACAGGGTCATGCAGAGTGGGGATTTTAAATTGGGTTGGTGTCCCAATTTTCATGTTGAAGTTCCAGAGGGTCGGGGCCTCTATAAAAACCCAGGCTTTGTATTAAATCGGGTTGGTGTCCCGATTAATGTGTGACAGGTGTTTCAGAGGGTCGGGGCCTCTATAAAAACCTAGTTTTTATATTTTAGTAGGGGTGGCAGATTGAAGAGCAGGGAGAGAAGACCGAAGCTGAGATCGGTCCTTGTAAGCCTACGGGCTATATTATTTTTACGCATGTATTTATTTTTCAGCAGATATTAATGAAAAAGCAGAATTTGTGAAGGGGTGAAATATTGGTCCGCCATCAGAATGTCAAAGGGAAAAATAAGGTGAACTTGTTCATGAATTATTTATCTTAATATAATTATCTATTGTGATATAGAGATATCCTCGTAATCCAAGCTTCAATTAGGTATTTTTTGTGAAGCACTAAAAAATTACTAGATAGAAAATCCTTTACAAAGTATTTTTAGAAAATTTATGTTGCTAGGAAAATCATCCTAGAAGAATGTAGAACAAAACCTACTATGAGTAGTAGATATTCCCATCCACTCTAATTTCATGTTAAAGTTATCAATATAATAAGAAGTGAATGAATCAACTTATTACCTAACAAAGAAATTTCTTTTATCATAATCACAACATAATATAGAAAGGTTCCCTTAGATGCCAAATAATTTCACTAATAAAATAATAAGATTTATAAATATATTAAAAATGAATAGAGTTGATGGGTATAGATACTCAAATCACAAGTAATCTTAGGTCAGAAATAAATAGCCAACTTTAAGGTTTACTATTACAACATTATAATATATAAACAATTTTTTTATGATGGTACATAGAAAGATACACAAGTGAATACAATACAAGATCAATCATGGACTCAATTAAATATTAACACCACATATTTCAAGAAGGAAAAACAAAGAGAAATGGAAACTTAAAGGGATATCAATTTGGAAAAATAAAAACAAATATAATTGTTATTATGAAGTTGTGCGAGGATCATAAATAAGAATAAAATATTATGGTGATGATGATGATGGACCTTAGAATATTAGGGGTATAAGGCCCATAAAAGAGTTTTATTAGGGAATTATTAGGGTTTGATAGTCCTAAAGTTATAACCATATACATTTTTCTTTTCATCATATCAAAATGTTTTAACTCCACATAGAAAAAGTATTAAGGAATAAGAGGGTATTAGGAAAGAAGCGATTAACTATTTCAAAATCTTCTATGATAAATTGGACAACAAGGTCAAAGTAAGATTTTAATTTGATATATGAGTTGTAATTATGATACAAATATATAATAAAAGCTTGATGAAGAAGGTCTCTATCGAGGACATATATGAAATAGTTTAATGTTTTGACCTAATAATAAACCTTACCCTAATAGATTTCCTATATTTTTGAAAAAATAGGATTTGTTGAAGAGTGGCATGTTGTCTATGGTTTAAGAGGCTATCAAGAATGGAGGAAACAATAAGTAATATCAATGCCACGTTAATTACATTGGATCCCATAAAAATAGGGATTAATATTTTGTGATATTTTTTCTCAAATAATATTTATAATATAATTTGAGACAAATTTAAAATCTATGACCAATAGATTTAAAAACGTTTTACATTTTGTTATCTTGAACGCAAAAGGATGTTTTTGTTCATGGTATAATCATTATATAAAATACCATACATTATCTTCATTGCATGAACAATCTAGTCATGCTTGTAAAAATAAATTTGAATAGAGAAGGTAATGAATTTATTTCTACATTATATTATTATGATTAGTTATTATTTTACCACTCTAAAATATTATATTTTATCAATGGATCCCCATTGGATATTTTGAATCATTTCAGGGACAATGGTAAGGTATCTACTATCTCTTTATAATATTATTATTTTTTCCTATACATTAGGGAGAGTTTTCAATGAAGATTTGACTTTAAAAACTATCCAAATGGTCTATACTTTTATTATTGATAAACTAAGCAAAAATAAAAAAAAAAATCAAGTTGCAATAAATGGTCTATAATTTCTTAGTATAAAATGTCTTAATATTTCTTTGGTTAGTAGTTTAAAATAGTATGACTATATCAACACCAAAATAATTGATAAAATGTTAGATTAATTATTTAGAAACTAAAGCATTGTGCACTTTGTGAAGGATTGATTGTACCATTATTTCTTAAAATCTGGATTGAAAATAAAAGATAGAATTGTATGGATGCCTCTTTTATAAAATGTTTACAAGCATGTTCCTCGTCCAACACCAAAAGATTTGATAAAATATTAGGAAAAAACTAGCTAGCTAACCATTATAATTTTATTTATATATAAATATATAAATATATAAGAGAGTCATTAAAATGAAATCGTCCAAAATTTGGGCTAATGAAATAGTGAACTAGTTTCAATATGTCGGCATAAAGCAAGTCAAAATAAATTGTTGCACACAGAGAGATGAGTTGAAATAACACTGTATCCAATCATTCAGAACTTTGTTTCTTACGCTTGAAAGTCAAACTTCGATTTACATCAAACTCGATCCTACTCTTCTTCCATAGTTTACCGTATTTTGAATGGCTCCAATCAATCTGCTCGCACGAAAATCATTTGCTGCTCAATTGTGTGGCCACGCCATTAACTTTCAATGATTGCTTTGCAATGCTGCAAGTGGTTTGACTTAATCATTAGATGCTTCTAAAATTTGGCATATACGAGCCGAAATACTTAAAGTCAGACAAGGTGGGCATGCATAGATACTTCTAAAATTTGGGATTAGATTTGGCTTATACGAGCCGAAATACTTAAAGTCTGGGCCGGCATATTTACGACCCAGTCAGATCCCATTTCCTTTCCCTGAATATATAACCTCGATCACAACCACAACTTATTCACAATTTCGCATGACCTCCGCTGAAATTGGTTACATGTATTGTTGTAGATGTAGTATAGCTGCAACGATGGTGCCGCAATATCTGGCCGTACTGTTATTCTTATGCCTCATTACGTCGGGCAAATGTACAGATTCGTCTGTTTCTGTTAAATCCTCGTCGGAGGATGGAGAGATCTACGCAGCATGTAACGTCGTCAAGTATAACAACGGCACCGAATTCGAGAGCAACGTGAACAAGGTGTTGAAAGCTCTGAGGGACAAAGCCATGTACACGGGTTTTAGCACTGCTGTTTACGGGCAGGAGAGCCCCAACAAGGTGTTTGGGCGGTTCCAGTGTAGAGGAGACTTGTCTCCCTCTGACTGCCGCGCGTGTTCTCTCCAAGCGGTGGAAGCCGTGGGACGAAATTGCCCCAACGCCATAGGCGCCCGTGTTCAGCTGGAGTATTGTTTTCTCCGCTACGAGAACTATACCTTTCTTTCCCAGTTGGACACCAGCTTCTGGTATGGCCTCGTCAACGTGAACAGCAACAACGATACTGATTTCAACGCGGCAGTGGGCGGTCTGATGGTGGATCTGGCGGGGAAAGCGCCTCCGAGCACAATCAGGTTTGCTGTTGGACAGAGAGAGGTTCCGTCTTCCAACCTGACTGTTTATGGTATGGAGATGTGTTGGAGAGACATGTCTGCCAATGACTGCGCAACGTGTCTGAGAAAGGGCATCCAGCAGATGTTCAGCTGCTGTAACGAACACGTCGGTGCTCAAGTTTTCATGGGCAGTTGCACTCTGCGCTATGAAATTTATCCCTTTGCCAAGAACTACTAGCCTGAGTTTACTCTTTTCTTTTCTTCGTTTGCTTCCGTAGTCGGTCCAACCAAAGCAGCAGAATGCACCCTTCTACCGGAATACTTGCAAATAAAACAGTAATACTCTTTATAAAAGTAAAATTATCTGTTTGCTAACCTGAATATTGCATGCAATTAATAGTGAGCATTACCTATGAAACTATTATATATATATTATTCAAACGCATGGAACCTAAGATGACGAGGACGTTTATTGTTACGAATACCTCATAAGAGAATACTTCCACTTCACCAAAATTGCATTATACTCTATGAATATGCAAACAATAACAACAAACATAATGTTTTTATTAAAAAATAATTTAAGCTGATAATAATGTCTAAAAATGATTTCACATTACGGTAACATTCTTCATTCGTTCAACTAAATCTATTATATTAAAATCTTTTTTATAAATAATTAAAATATTTATTTATTATGAGGAGGACCATCATGGATTTTAAAGTTTATTTGACTTATGATCTATTTAGATCATTAAATGGGATGGAATGAGCAAGGAAAAGAGTGTATTCAAATTCAAAACATCAGGGTGGTTAAAAAAATATGCAATCAGATGACTGTTGGTGTTTGAAGAGTCTCTTGACGAGAAAGTTTGTAAACCTCTTATTACTTTAGGTGTAACATCCTTTTTATTACATTTCTTTGTATACACAGAAAACTACAAAACAATATAATTTTGCTACGTGCATGTGCCTTTATAAAAGTATTCCCAAGCTGAATTCGAGAGCAACATGAACACGATGGTGTATACAAAGAAAACTCCAAAACAATTTAGTGCGTGCAATTCAAGAAAGTGAGGTGTCCTATTGAGTTGAGTTGAGGAGGTGAGTTGGCTTACTGAGTCATGGTTGACTACCATAAATGGCAATTAAAGAGATGATTATAAGGTGAAATAGGTAGTTCGCTACCTTGATTGGTAGTTGCATGGTCTGATTGAAGGTGGATTGAGGAGCTTAGTACCTTTAATTAGTAGTTGAGGTAAATTACAGGATTTTTAGTTTATCAAATTTAGAATCAATGGAATTGGTGGTGATTAGGAGTCACACCATTAAAAATAGAGTTATGTTGGTGATTTTGCAAAATTGTTGTTCCCTTGCAAAAACATCATGGGTGTCAAAAATAGTTTATTTTTCCTTTCTTGGAAAGATTGCTTGAGAGCTTTCCAATGGTATTAAACTTGTGAAATTTGAAGTTTTGACTAGAAATCAGATGATCAAAAAATAAAATATGAAAGATTTTAATCGAAATGACAACCTACTTAGAGGTTTCTAACAATATATTTAATACCATGCTGAGATACTCAGTATCATCCTTCTTATATTTATTTCCTTTAGGAAAGCATAATCTTTTTTACTGTTTTTCTCAAGTTATTGAGAAAGTAATCCAACATCTTAAAGTTATTTATAATCAAGGTTTTAATTTTTGCTTCTAAATGATTGATTTGAGTGAAATTGACTTGGGCAAAAAACTTTTTGGAAGCATCCAACATGTCCTTTGGTTTAAAATTTCTAGTAATATTATTATCATATATCTTTTTGATATGGATATCAATCACACCATGTGCTTCCTCCTTGTTTATCTTATACAAGTCCTTCTTCTCTATAGAAACAATACCACATAAACCTCTATTAATATATTTTAATATTTCCTATCTGTAGAAAAGAACATTTTTTTAGATACTCCATGAGGATTATTTTCTTTGCTCATCAAGGGTGTCTATGATAAATTATACTTTATATTTCTTAAAAAATATAGTCTCTTACACAACATTGACCTCAATCAATAGTTGCACAACATAAGATTTAGAAAATCATATTTTTTGGAAAATGAGAAATTAAAACACTTTTAGATGCAGATGACATTATCCTAGAAGTTTATCCCTTAAATAACGCAAAATATCACAAAAGGTTTAAAAATTTTCAAAATAAATACCTCTAGAAAATCCATGGTTTCCAAGCGTGGTTGATTCTATGAATATGGATATGTCATATAGTATCAAATTTTAAATTAACTACATAAATAAAGCCTTAGTAATTCATTACTAGTACGTGTCACTAATCCAATGAATAATAGGGTGCCATTTTTTGGTTAACTCTACAATTGACTGTATAGGTGATTGGATAAATTAGAAAGAATTGGTTTCAATGTGGTAATTTGGAGATTGGATGTTCCTCTTTCATAGTAAAAAAAAAAATTTCTCATCCAATTTGACACCATATTGACCCTAAATCTCACAATTTCATCCAACAGATACTACACCATCAAACTAATAGAAGAAAACTAGAAGGGCATGGATTTAAAACTAATAGCTCTTGTACACCAAATACCTATGTGTCATCCATTAGACATAAGTCCCATAAGTTACACAAATCATAAAATTTACCACAATCATAACATTATGTATATCACCAAAAAGGTGGGTTCATTGGGCCTTGCTAGCATCTTCACTAACATGACATGAACCAAGATAGACAACACCTACACAAAGAATACCCATAACAATATCAATTAAAATATCATCATTAAAAAGTAATGGTGTGGGATTTAAAATAAAACCCTTATGGTTGTAATACTCATGTAGGTAACTATGATGAATATTCATAAATTTGATGAATATTAGGAATTCTAAAATTGGAAATTGGTGAATACGAGGACCCTCGATGTCGGCCCATTCACCTAAAATTTTTAAGATCAAATTTTTCTTAGGGTCAATTCACCATAATATATATTCAAAAATAGGCATATTTATACTTTTTTGAAATCTCTTTTCAAGCCTGATCTAATGGTGGTATTTTTATGAAGTTATAAGGTGATTTAATAGGTCAAAAGTTTCCTCAAATATGACCTTAATTTTTAGGGCTTCAAATACCCCAAATTTTGGTGTGAAGATGATTGATTTGATTTTATTAGGATTCACCTTGATTTACCTTAATTTTGATTAGAACTCACCATTTTTTTATGAGTACATTTCAAGTCCAACCCTTTATGCATAACCCTACTTTATGCTCATTTATATTTTTTTTTTTGTATTTAACTTCATATTCTATAGTATTTGTATGTTCAAAATAACAAATGTATTGAACTCTCTCATTGTCATCACATTCTTGCATTAAAATTTTTTAGTTGCCTTTACCAAAATCATTGGCTAATTTGATATCATATGGCCCCCTTGGGCAACCCTCAAAGGTTATATAGTGGTACTAACCACTTTTGGAATGTTCTACCCCACTTTTGGTAAGTTTTGGGCCATGTAGGTATGACCATCCCACCCTGGGATGGTCATAGGCCATGACCGTCCCACCCAGGGATGATCATAGGCAACTATCCCTGAGTGGGACAACCAAGGTCTTTTACCCTCAAAAAGTAAAAATTAAGCCAAATGATGCTCAAAGACTACCATTTGACATGCATATTCAAGCATACAGTGAGAGGATGCATAACCCTCATGACACATTACAGATTGGAGGCCAAAAAGAGAGATTCTTTGGGACAAATGGTGACCCTTGCCTTGCATGGCCTCACATACCCATTTGATCATAGGACCTCTTGGGTTATAAAGTGGATCAATTTTCCACCCAATATATAGAGAGGATTTTTATGATATTTGCAACAAATTGCTACCAAGATTTCCCTGTAACTTTTTGTGTATTTTCCCTCAAAATATATACCTAGAGAAGGAGGTTCTTGAGTGATTAAATAGGCACAATTTATGTATAGGATTATTATAGGATATATTAGTAATATGTTGTTCAGATTTGGTTTTATTTAGAGCTATATTGGATGAGTTATCATGTTTTTGGTATGTTACAGGTTTAGTTGGCTCACCTAGGGATGACCACAACTATGTGATCAATTTTGTTAATATTTTTACATGGGTTAATTGTAAATCATATTTTATATATATTTTTAAAGTTTGGTATGATTTGGAATTTTTTAAGGCTATATATCACTAGTTTTGTGTTTTGCAAGCTTAATCAGCACACCCCAGAACACTCACAAATATGTCTGTAATTTCTTAGTTTTTTTCAATTAGATCAGTTCTAAATCATATTTTATGCATGAATCTAATATTTGGAATTGTTTGGATAAGTTTTGGATAGTTTATTGCATATTTCCCCTTTATAGTCTATTATGGCATATATCACTTTGTATGCTTCATAATCCGCACTTGCTCCTAACGAATCTGGTTTTCTTGTGTGTAGGTATAGGTATAACAGTGCATGAGGAAGGAGCATAGGATCAGAATATCAAATAACAAAGTAGCGACATCATAGGCCTGCCCACTTTAATCATTGGTAGGATGAAGAATGCTAAAAGTGCACTTGAGTTATTGAAAGGATTTAATCCTTGGGAACCATTTGTAACAAGTGTATCAATATAGAGCCCTCAAGGGTACATTTGTGTAGTGATGATATGATCTATCAAATAATAATGAAGAACTTCATTTCTTGCACTTATTTACCTTATCATGTTTACTTGAATCCACCATTTGTAATGCTTAATCAATACTAGCGATAGATGCATCTTGTTTAACATTGTTAGGTGCACCATTTTTCCCTTAATTCAGTGGCAATCATGGTGGAATCCTATTATGATTGATTTGGTTAATATTTGACCTCTTTTTTTTCTTTTAAACTATTTCAGGAACTGGCCATTCTGGCCTGAGATGACCCTAAAATTTCTAACCATCCCACCTAGGGACGACCACACAATCGTCCCACCCTAGGATGACCCCAAAAATATTAGTTATCCTACCCTCAAACAACGACAAAATAAAGGCTTTTCTACTTAGAATTGCAAAAACAAAAAGTTTTTAGGCTATCAAGGTAAGTGTCTAAACCTCAAATTTCCTTTTCTATAGTCCAAAACTATCTAAATTTTGTTTTTCATGCTTCTCTTTTTATTTGAAAGGTATAAAGATAGATTTCCCTTTCCCATAATTGCAAAAACATAAAAATAAAAATAAAAACTGAAAATAAACTAAGTAGAAATGCATTTTAATGGCTTGCTTGCTTGTAGCCTACCTAATGGGTAGGTTATCATTTAGGACATGCATTTTATTAGTTACTTTTTATCTAACTTTTCTAAAACTAAAATTTCCCTTTTCTTGCATTTAGTGAAAGGTCATTGAGTGCTCTATTGTTTAATTTCTTTAAGCATAAAAGGAACCACACACACCACATTCCATTTAAACATTAGTGAGTTGGATTTTATCACCAACCACTAATAGAGAGCAACGACGGTGGGCTTCATCTCCATCCGTTGGCTCAAATCCTATGAATCCTATTTTTGGCCAAGGATGGCTCTAAGATCCATCATAACCCATGGGATATAGCACATATTTATATTTAGAGAGGTATATCACTGACTGTGAGTGAAATAGGTGAGGACTGGTAGGACTTGTGCTCCCTGATCGAGTATGAGCTTCATATCAATACATTGGTGGGTTTACGTGACCAAAATTTCATTTTTGGTTATCAAGATATGAGCATACAGGTAGAATCCATCTAAACACAAGAATATTATCCAACAAGAGTAAAATACATGACACAAGGTCTTCTTTGTAAACAACACATCAAAACACATAAAATGGCTTTAGGGAATACACATAAATCTTTAAAAGAGATAAACACTTGTCACATTTACATGTTTCCATTCTTGTGTGCTGCTTTATTAAAAATTTGTAAAGGAGATAATCACCTAGGGTTTGGTAGGGAATAACAATTATGTGCACTCATAGCCAAGTCCACTCAAGGGTGGATGTTATGGAGAGTAGAAAAGGAGAAACAAGTCACCTTCAGTTTAGCCCTAAGGACATGGTCATACCTCCTTGGAGACCTTCTACTCACCCAAGTCCTAGAATAACTAGTCAGGAAATTTACCTACAAGGGATCCCTATGCAAGACACCCCTATAGGTTTTTATCCTAACCCAAGAATATACTCCCGGTACTTAGGCACTTCACATGCCTTCTTTCATGAATGGAAACCATGCATTGAGGTGCTACTAGATAGAGTAACACCACACATTCACATGCCTTCTAGGTCTACCATACTCACTCATGGGCAATAGCAAGAGTACACATATTGGGCAGGGTCAATTGATCACACTTCACCCTTACATCATCCTAATAGGTTACAGTATCCTAGGTATCAAAATGAGTATGATACTCATCATTCAGGGTGAGCAAACTTAGCCCTTCCCTTTCTCATCAATGAATGAAGGCATGAGGAAATCCTTTGTTACCCTTAATATCCTTATGCTATGCAAGCATGATGTGCCTCTACACCAGCTAAGTACAACTATCACATGCGTAAAATTGAATCTCAACTAAACACAACTACCCTCAATCGAGTAAAGCTCATGATTGGTATTTTAGATCACCTTGAATGAGATAGGCCTTAGGGTGATGCTACTAGGGCTCCTAGGCCCCACATGGTAGAATATGTCAATTAAATCATCTTAAGATATGTTGAATACCAAGAACAATTCAAGTAGCTTAGACGAGATAAAGAGCACTTGGATCGCTTGCATCAATTAGAGAAAAAAATATTGAATGGTAAACCAATGAGCTATTTCAAAAAACCTTACATGAGAGGGTTCCTAACCCAAGTACCCACAGATAGGAAGTCCATCAAAGGCAACCCACTTTAAACCAAGATAGGCCTCCTAAGTCTAACCCAATTTTGCCTCAACCTCTTAGGCTGAATCAGGACTTGCCTCCCAGGATGAACATAGAGCACCTTCCACGGGTAATTACCTCTCCTTATAGGTTAGCTCAGGAGACACCTTATGAAGCCTACACCGAGCATGATCCAGAAGTGGAATATCTTGAAACACCTTATAGAGGTAGGGTGGATGACATTAAACCACACCATAATAGGCTTGATGTTCCTCACCCTCCACCACAAGGTTAAAGCAAATAAGAGGAGATCAAATCCTCGAATGCATATAGGGAATTTCTAGAACACTTAGAATCAATGGAGAACAAAACCTCTGGATCCAGGTCCTAGAAACCCACTTTGCACCAGTTACATAGTCAACCACTCCATCCTTTCATGCCTACCCCTTCCTATCTATAACATTTTAAGATGCCCCACTTGGATAAATTTAAAGGAGACAAAGATGCACAAGAACATATCACCAAGTTCCTAAGCCAATGCTTTGGCATCCAGGATAATGATGCTTTAATATTGAGGATATTATTAACTACTCTCTCTGGCCCAACTACGGAGTGGTACACCCAACTCTTAAAGCAAAGCATATACAATATTGATCAATTCATAGACGTGTTCCTGGAACATTTTGCCTTCAACACCAAGTGAAAGGTGAAGCTGGCTAATATCACGAGGTTAAAGAAATTTCATGATGATTCAATCACAAACTATGGTAATAGGTGGTACGCATTTCTTACCAAGTTGCCATACTTACTCCCCATGACAGATTTGACTCAAATATTTGCTAAGAGCTGCTTAAAGCTGATCTCCTTGTTGCTACAACTCCAACAATATCCAACTCTTGAAGATGCTCTAGCACAAGCAAGAATAATCAAAGACATCAAAATTCAAGAGGGAGAAATTGTAAAGCCCCAAAAGGAGTGGACTAAGAACACCAAGAATAACTCGGTGCAACCAAAGTCAGTGTCAGTAAATCAAGTTACCATAAGTGTTCCAGGTCCTATGCAATCAATGCCACCTTAGAAGCCTAACTATTAGGCCACACCTAGAAACTACAATAAGGACAATTAGATAAATCAAGGGCAAAATCAATAGGTTTATTTTAAGAGACAATTTACACCCATTCCTGAGTTCATGGAATCTTTATTTGAGCACCTCTGTGCAGATAAGGCAATTAATATTCCTAAGAGTTGACCTATCGATCCAAACACACCAAAGCCCAAAGGATACCATGAAGACCTATACTGTAAGTATCATAGGCAAAATGGATATGTTGTACATATGTTCTATATGTTCAAACACCTGGTATAGGATATGATCGATATGAATGACCTTTATATTAATAACCCTATTGTACCAAATAATCAATAGATGGATGTTTTTAAAGACCCATTATCTCCCTATGTAGAATAGGCAAAGCTAGTACCAAAAGTGAATGATGTCCATAAAGCACCCCCTAAATAAGGGTTCATCGACATGATCAACATTGTGACAAAGAACAAGAGGTACCCAAGTCCAATCACAACACCTACAACTTCAAGCAACATTCCTTCAATGTCATAGCATTTGCCACCTCTAGTACCAAACCTTTCACCTTGGACAGTGGTCATAGTAAAGAGCAAGTTGATTATATCCTGAGAACAACATCGACTCAGCTCTCCATCTATGATCTTATTCATCAATATACACCTAATCGAGAATCTCTAATGGAGATCCTCAACTCGATATAGCTATAGCCCCAAGATTCTAACTCCTCTAACAATTTTTTGGGGTATGTTTAGCAATGTGAAGAACTAGTGATTACGTTTCGGGAGGATAAACTCAATCTAGTTCTAAATGACATGATGAATTCCCCATTGCACATCATCGTATGTGTAAACGTAACACCCTACAAAAGAGTTTTGATCAATACTGGTTCTTCCAAAAACATCATCACTACAAAAGCTCTCAAACATCTAGGGCTTATGGCATCTCGTATTATTGTGTCTATCTATACCCTTTGGGCTTTTAATTATGCTATATGCTCAATAGTTGGTACTATAGTCTTACCTATTCAGGTGGGACAAAATACCATACCAACACTGTGCCACATATTGGAGGGTTAGATGGCATACAATATCTTGTTGGGTAGACCTTAGATTAGGGACATGAAGTGTGTACCTTCCATCATTCTCCAATATATAAAATACACCTATGAAGGGTAAGTACGTGTTGTTTTGGCAAACCTGGACCCCTTAAAATACTGCAATGTGGTGCAGCAAATTCCTGAGTTGACCTTATCATAAACCCACTTGCATTTCCAACCGAAAACATCTAGCCAATGTCTGAATCCTTCACCATCGCTTTTAATCAATCCATAACTATATTTTTCCATGCCATACTCATCATCAAAACCACTATATATACCCTCATAATCATGGATAAAAGGCCTATTAATGAGACCCATCCAACCATACTGAGGAACATGGAGAAAAGGCCTATTAATGAGACCCATCCAACCATATCCATCATCTCCATAGAAGAGATTCCTATCCCAGAAGACAAGGGACCACCTTGTGAGGAAACCATCAAATCAATTCAAGCCTAACCCCTATCCCCTATTTCTCCACCACCATAAGTCATAGTGCATATAGCTACCACCAGTTTAGGAGAATACCTGGTTAGGAATATCATAGCCACCCTTGCCATTGAGTTAGTGCAAGACATGGGTTGATATCGTCTTCCCATAGGAAATTTTGTGCCTCTCAGCTTTACCCTCAAATTAATTGAATTTATTTATGGGGGTCTTGACTATGGAATAAAGCCTTATCAATAGTAGGAATATCATAGTGCCTCACCCCTATCCCCTCTTTCTCCACCACCACAAGTCATAGTGCATCTAGCTACCACCAGTTTAGGAGAATACCTAGTTAGGAATATCATAGCCACCCTTGCCATTGAGTTAGTGCAAGACATGGGTTGATCTCATCTTCCCATAGACACTATTATGCCTCTTAGCTTGACCTTGAATGAATTGAAATTATTTATGGAGGTCTTGACTATGGCATAAATCCCTATCAAAATTAGGAAAAGGATGAAGAGCCCTTTTTTAAGGATATTAACTACATATCCAATACTGACTTCGCCATGAGATATCTTCATCTTTGCAATTAGAATGGTTATGGTTTGGATTTGTATGAGTGAGGTGCCAGCATTCCTTACCAGCCACAATATCAAATGCTATATGACAAGTCTAGTTTGGGATACAATAAGCCTATGCCCCTCGAGGTCCTCACTTATAGTTTAGAGTACATGAGCCTGAACTATAGGGATGATCTTGCACATGATTCCTAAGCCAATCCCAATCGAGCCTATTCACTTGGGGACTACTTCCCTACACCCATAAGAGATCAAGAGATATATCACAATGTCACCCAATCCTGCAAAAGGGGTGAATGTTCACATACCCTTCAACATGACAATGAGGAAGAATATTAAGTGTATCTTTATGAATGGATATCTAATGATGAGTCAAATTACAAAGTGGCATATATCGACTCTTCTAATATATATGTTGAATATGCATGGATTATTTTGTTGGATGATGAACACGAGGGATATCTTCATATGTTCCCATTACAACACCCTATCTGGCAATAGTTTCTACTTGAAGGAGAGCAAGTTCACCCATAGTCACATCAAACACCTCCATTCATTCTTCTTCCACCATAACCACCTCCATAGTTCTTGTGACAAACTAATGTCAATAGACCCCTTCAGCCACCTAGAGGAATTCATCCATCCATAAACATGATTTCCATAGAACATTTTACATCCCTACAATATCCAAATAATCCATCAGAGCCACTTCATCTTGACTTGGGGGTAATTGAATTTGATTGGGGAGATTCTCCTCCATCGCATTCCAAGCATTGGCCTTGTGATGAGATGCTACAGTCATTCCACTTCTCTCTAAGGTCTAGTAAAGATGCCTTTCATACTGATATCAAGTCAAACTTTCTAATGGATGACATAAATCCATCTAACGATATTCATCTGATCCCTACTCCCCACTAGTTAGAATAGGGGTCGCATATGTAAATTGAGCCAATGATTGAAAAAGATATCGGTTTAGATCCTAAGAATCCTTAATATATCAAGTTAGGGTAAAGCTTATTCCCCTATGACAAAGCCTATTACATAGCTCTTCTTATAGAGAAGAAGGAAACTTTTGCATGGTTGTACAAAGATATACCAACGCTGGATCCAAATCTAGTCATGTATAATATGACGCTTGATCCAAATACCAAGCCAATTAAGCAAAAGCTACAAAAAATACATCCAATAGTAGCCTTGATGGTGAAATATGAGCTACAAAAGTTATTGGATTCCAATTTCATTATATCAATGGACTATCCACCATGGCTATCCAACATGGTTCCCATCAAAAATCCTAATGGGAGGATTCGTATTTGCACTATATTTTGAGACCTAAACAAAGTGAGTCCTAAGGATGAGTTCCTATTGCCAAACATTGATGCCCTAGTAGATGCCACAATGGGCCATGAAATGTTATCCTTTATATTATCAATATGAAGAGATATCCATTTATAAAAATTATACTTGGTTTTGAAGAAGGTCAAGAGAAACAAAAGGGGGAGTCAAGCTCAAAAGAAAGAGAAGCATCAAAGAAAGTAATTTAAGAAGAGCCTAATACCTATGTTGATATTCTAAAAAGTGGAAGTATCAATGAGGAAGAAAAAAATGCACCATCAAGGAATAGGGACCATCATAGAAGAAGCAAAAAAAGAACCATGCAACCATATCCTCCAAGGCAACATGAATATTTTTTCCAAGGTTATTGTTTTTCATATCACAAATTTGGTCATAAAGCTATAAATTGTAGAAGAATTTTCAATGCATTTACACCTTTCATGGACTACAACATCATTTGTTACAATTGCAACAATTTTAGGCATAGAGAAAAATGGTGTAGAATAGTGTTCCCTGAACTCTCAAAATCAAGCAAGAAGAAGGATAGTGAAAATATTCAAAAAGGTATAACTTCAAAATTTTGGAAAAAAAAATGAAAAAGGATAAGAGCATTGTAAGTTGGGAGTACCTTTACTCCTATCCTAAAATTAATAACCTCGAGAAAAATAGGTGATGAGCGGACTATGTTAAGTGTATTTTTTTTAGCCCCAAGGAGCCCTTTGTCATTGATGTCAAAGGGGGATAATTTCAGTGGGGGAAGCAGCTTGTCAGGGGGAGAAGTTAGTGATCATGTTGAGATAAAGGATAATTTGGGGAGGGAGGGTGATGAGAAGATGAAGTGATGAGTAAATGGGGAGGGGAAAAAAAGTTAAAAGTGTGAGAGCTGTTTGACAGCGAGAGAGAGGAGGAATCAAAAAACAAAGAAAGAAAAAAAAGAAAAAATAAAATTAAATTCCTCCATCAAGCAAAAAAATTTAATTTAAAATTCAAAATCAAGCAAGAAGAAGGATAGTGAAAATATTCAAAAAGGTTTTCAAAAGTTTGGAAAAAAATGAAAAAGGAGAAGAACATTGTAAGTTGGGAGTACCTTTACTCCTATCCTAAAATTAATCACCTCGAGAAAAGTAGGTGGTGAGGGGACTATGTTAAGTGTCTTTTTTTTGGCCCCAAGGAGCCCTTTGTCATTGATGTCAAAGAGGGATAATTTTAGTGGGGGGAGCAGCTTGTCAGGGAGAGAAGTTAGTGACCATGTTGAGATAAAGGACAATTTTTGGTGTAGGGTTACCATCAATGACAAAGGATGGTATTGTTAGAAATATTTAGTTGTCATTGATGTCAAAGGCAAAAATATCTTCAAGGATGAAATTGTGAGTTTTCAGTATTTTCAAAGGGTGCTTGAGAAAATGAAGTAATGATGTATGTTTCAAAGGGTGCTTGAGCAAATGAAGTAATGATGTATAATGGTGAATATGAAGCGGTTATGTATACTTTAATATTTAAATTAAATATTTAAATATTAAAGTAATATTTTAAAAGTGTGAAAAGTGAGAGCCTTTTACTTTTGCATTCAGAGAGTGAGAGCCTTTCATTTTATGCTCGAAGATAGAGATCCTACGACTATGTTTGGAGGACTATCCAGAAAGTACATTCAAAGAGCAAAATGGAAGAGAATATTATGGTATACACAAAAGAAATGGATTGAAATTCCTTCCATCAAGGCACAAAAGAGTGTTTTAATGTTTTAAGGAAAGGTATATTTCACAAAGGCATAGAGAAAAGCTTTGAGGCATATGTCTTCAACAATTAAAAGCTTGAAAAATAACAAAAGCTAAATTAAAGGAAGGTTTGTTATCTCATATTTAGAATTTGCATTGCTTTCATTACATGATCTGTGTGGTTAAAATTGCAAAGTGATTTGTGTGACATTAATGGAGCAAAGAAAAGATAGTGTATGTTGTTGATATCCAAGGAAAGAGAAAACTATGGCATGGTCATTTGGTAGGATATTAGGGTTCAAAAAATGCACAACTAAAAGAACAAGGTAAACGAAATATTTTTGAATGTGCAGACGAATGAAGAAAGAAGTTGTTACAAGTGTAACCCTAAGAATTTTGATTTACAGCAAAGATAAAGAATGATTTATTATAGAAAGTCACAGTGAAAGACATCAGTGTTTATGCTAGGGAAAGCACTAGGACAACAAGACATAAGAGGTAAGTCAGTGAAGTTAGCAAAAAAATAGATGATAGGTCATTCAGAATAGAGCAATTGAGTGTCACAGTGAAAGACATAAGTGTTTATGCTAGAGAAAGCACCGAAAAAGTAAGATGTAAGAGGTAATTTGTGAAGACGTTATGTGGAGAAAAAGGAAGAGTGATGGCAAGTCATTCAAAAAAAGCATTGTAGTATCACAAGAAAAATCTATCATTGTTCATGATAAAGAATACGCAAGACAACAGGTCATGAAATAAGTATTAAGAGCTCATTAAAAAAAAATTGTATTCTATGTTGGAGAAATAAGGTGTGCTATATAAAATCAAATTTTGATTTTATAAGGTTGGAGTCATAAAATCGTTTTTTGTTTTAGAAGGTTGAAGTTATGAGATTATTTTTGATGTTATATGGTTGAAGTCATAAAATCAATTTTGATTTTATAAGGTTGATATTATAAAATTATTTTTGATGTTATCAGGTTGGAGGTATAAGGTTAAGTGTTGATCCTATAAGTATAGGTAAACAATTTGCATTTGAGAAAATAATGAAATATTAGTGGATGTGTAAGACAAAAGGAAAAGTGATTTCTTTTGAATAAAAGGCCCACATTTCTACATTTGTTTTGAAGATTATGGTTTTGCATATTTTCCTTCCATTGAATGGTGAATTGAAGACTGAGTAAAAGCAAAGGATCAACATACTACTAGACTAAGGTTAAACTTTATGAGAAATATGGAAGCAACAAACTTAATGAATGTAAAAAATATTTTTATCAATTAATGCTTCCAATACTAGTATATCATTTTCTACATGTTCATGAAGATAAAATATTTTTGGGTAGAATATGTCTGAATTACTTTAGTAGAGAAAAGCACGCTGAAAAATAGGTGAAGAACTTGATGCCATTATTATGAAAAATTTGGTAATAGATGAGCAAGTTTGAGGTAGATTTAAGTAGGTTTTGTGAATAGGTTTGGAGCATATTTGAGCAGGGTTTATGAGCAGATTTAGAGTATATTTGAGCAAGTATTAGTGAGTAGGTCTGGAGAAGATTTGAGCAGGTTTTGTGAGTAGGTTTGGAGCAGATTTGAGAAGGTTTTGTCAGTAAGTTTAGAGAATATTTGAGAAGGTTTTGTGAATAGGTTTGGAGCAGATTTGAGCAGGTTTTATGAGCAGGTTTGGAGCATATTTAAGCAAGTATTAGTGAGTATATTTGGAGAATATTTGAGTAGGTTTTATGAGTAGGTTTGGAGCAGATTTGAGTAGGTTTTGTGATTAAGTTTGGAGAATATTTGAGCAGGTTTTATAAATATATTTAAAGTATATTTGAGCAGGTTTGGAGTAGATTTGAGCAAGATTTATGAGCATGTTTTGGAGCATAATTAAGCAAGTCTTGTGAGAATATATTGGTATCTCCTATGGATTGGTATCCATGAACTAGAGTAGAGGGGATTGGTGTCCATGAACCAGAGAAGAGGGGATTGGTGTCTCCTATGAATTAGTGTATAGAAACCGAATGGACTCTTGTGATTTTCCACAAAGCGGATCAGATTGTGTCTCGTGGATTGATCCATGAACCATAATAAGATTGTGCCCTATGGTAGGTTCCCATAAACTTGTGAGAGGGGATAGGTGTCTCCTATGGATTTGTGTCCACGAAAATTATAATAGGGGATTGATATCTCCTACGGTTGGAGCCCACAAAATTTATTGAATAATCCCTATATTTATCTAATGTTTTTCCATGGATGTAGCTCATATTGGGTGAACCACGTTAAATATGTGTCTTTTATGTGTGTGGTGATTTGTGCATTATTTTATTAATTCATTTATATTATTTGAAGTTATTTCTTTGGAAAGAAAAGAGAAATTTTTTATCTTATATGGCTCACACCCCTATCAGTATAAGCTTGTGTTCTTCAGTCAATATATCTAGATATTAATTTATCTAATTAAGAAAATAAGAAGTTTTGAGACTCAATTTTGGATAGAATCAAACCTTGTTTAGTAGGTTGGAAAGATAATTCCTAAATATGGTTGAAGAAATTCAAAATATAAAGACTACACTATAATCTATATCCATAGATACAATGTCAGGATTTAAGATCATTAGTAGGTATAGAATCCAAATTTGATAAATATTTAAAGAGTTGTTATTTGTAAGTGGGATAGGCTTCCCAAGAAAAAAATTATGGAGAGGAAGGATTGTAAAGTTGTATACTTATGAATTTAGAATTAGGAAAAAAACTTGGTTAAGAATTATTCAAATATCACGGAAAGAGTAAGTAAAATATATAAGTTCTATTGATGCAATAAAATTGTTAAGAAATATAACCTACATAAGATCTTGACAATGTTGGACTTCACATTAGATAG
The DNA here is from genome assembly GCA_028583015.1 of Wollemia nobilis. Taxonomy (NCBI): domain Eukaryota; kingdom Viridiplantae; phylum Streptophyta; class Pinopsida; order Araucariales; family Araucariaceae; genus Wollemia; species Wollemia nobilis. The sequence goes on from JAQPPZ010009575.1 coordinate 2,841,440, forward strand.
CTTGTAATTGATTGAGGAGCATATTAGATAGTTAATCATGATAATGATTTTACAATTTTTTGGTCTACTATTTTGTTGAAACCTTATCCTCTTATCTCTAATCCAAAATGGTAGTTGTTAGCTCAAGGATGTTTAACTTGTAGTGTTTCGAGTTTTAATTTTTAATAATCCTAAAATTTATTTTTTATTAGCAATGTGGTTGAAGAAGAATCATTATGCACTTTGTGAAGGATTGATAGTACCATTATTTTGTAGAAAATAAAAGTTAGAATTGTATGGATGCCTCTCTTATATAATGTTTATAGGCATGTCCCTCATCCAACACCAAAAGATTTGATAAAATGTTAGAAGACAATTAGCTGGCTAACCATTATAATATTTATATAAATAAAAGAGTCATTAAAATGAAATCGTCCGAAATTTGGGCTAGTGAAATAGTGAACCAGTTTCAATATGTCGGAAGAAAGCAAGTCAAAATAAATTGTTGCAGAGAGAGAGAAGAGTTGAAATAACACTGTATCCAATTCTTTCAAAACTTTGTTTCTTACGCTTGAAAGTCGAAACTACGATTTACATCAATCTCGATCCTACTCTTCTTCCATAGATTACAGTATTTTGAATGACTCCAATCAATCTGCTTGCACGAAAACCATTTGCTGTTCAATTGTGTGGCCACGCCATTAACATTGAATAATTGCTTTACAATGCTGCAAGTGGCTTGACTTAATCATCAGATGCTTCTAAAATTTGGCATGAGATTTGGCATATACGAGCCGAAATACTTAAAGTCAGACAAGATGGGCGTGCATAGATACTTCTAAAACTTGGGATAAGATTTGGCTTAAACGAGCCGAAATACTTAAAGTCAGTTTATGTGGGCCGGCTTATTTACGACCCAGTCAGATCCCATTTCTTTTCCCTGAATATATAGCCTCGATCACAACCACAACTTATTCACAATTTCGCATGCCCTCCGCTGAAATTGGTTACATGTATTGTTGTAGATGTAGTATAGCTTCAACGATGGTGCCGCAATATCTGGCCGTATTGTTATTCTTATGCCTCATTACGTCGGGCAAATGTACAGATTCGTCTGTTTCTGTTAAATCCTCGTCGGAGGATGGAGAGATCTACGCAGCATGTAACGTCGTCAAGTATAACAACGGCACCGAATTCGAGAGCAACGTGAACACGGTGTTGAAAGATCTGAGGGACAAAGCCATGTACACGGGTTTTAGCACTGCTGTTTACGGGCAGGAGAGCCCCAACAAGGTGTTTGGGCGGTTCCAGTGTAGAGGAGACTTGTCTTCCTCTGACTGCCGCGCGTGTTCTCTCCAAGCGGTGGAAGCCGTGGGACGAAATTGCCCCAACGCCATAGGCGCCCTTGTTCAGCTGGAGTATTGTTTTCTCCGTTACGAGAACTATACCTTTCTTTCCCAGTTGGACACCAGCTTCTGGTATGGCCTCGTCAACGTGAACAGCAACAACAATACTGATTTCAACGCGGCAGTGGGCGGTCTGATGGCGGATCTGGCGGGGAAAGCGCCTCCGAGCACAATCAGGTTTGCTGTTGGACAGAGAGAGGTTCCGTCTTCCAACCTGACTGTTTATGGTATGGAGATGTGTTGGAGAGACATGTCTGCCAATGACTGCGCAACGTGTCTGAGCAAGGGCATCCAGCAGATGTTCAGCTGCTGTAACGAACACGTCGGTGCTCAAGTTTTCATGGGCAGTTGCACTCTGCGCTATGAAATTTATCCCTTTGCCAAGAACTACTAGCCTGAGTTTACTCTTTTATTTTCTTCGTTTGCTTCCGTAGTCGGTCCAACCAAAGCAGCAGAATGCACCCTTCTACCTGAATACTTGCAAATAAAACAGTAATACTCTTTATAAAAGTAAAATTATCTGTTTGCTAACCTGAATATTGCATGCAACTAATAGTCTATGAAACTATTATATATATATATATAATTCAAACGCATGGAACCTAAGATGACGAGGACGTTTATTGTTACGTATACCTCAAAAGAGAATACTTCCACTTCACCAAGATTGTATTATACTCTATGAATTTACAAACAATAACAACAAACATAATGTGACATTAAAAACTAGTTTATTAAACAATAATTTAAGTTGATAATAATGTCTAAAAATGATTTCACATTACCATTTGTTATTACGGTAACATTCTTCATTCGTTCAACTAAATCTATTATATTAAAATATATAATTTTTTATAAATAATTAAAATAGTTATTTATTATGACGAGGACCATCATGGATTTTAAAGTTTATTTGACTTTTGATCTATTTAGATCATTATATGTGATGGAATGATTAAGGAAAAGAGAGTATTCAAATTCAAAACATCAGGGTTGTTAAAAAAATATGCAATCAGATGACTGTTGGTGTTTGAAGATTCTTTTGATGGGCAAGTTTTTAAACTTCTTATTACCTTAGATGTAACATCCTTTTTATTACATTTCTTTGTATACAAAGAAAACTACAAAACAATTTAATTTTACTACGTGCATGTGCCTTTATAGAAGTATTCCCAAAGCTGAATTCGAGAGCAACATGAACACATTTAATTTTACTACGTGCATGTGCCTTTATAGAAGTATTCCCAAGCTGAATTCGAGAGCAACATGAACACGGTGGTGTATACAAATAAAAATCCAAAACAATTTAGTGCGTGCAATTCAAGAAGAATTCAGTGTGTGCAATTCAAGAAAGTGAGGTGTCCTATTGAGTTGAGTTGAGGAGGTGAGATGGCTTACCGAGTCATGTAGTTGACTTCCATGAATGACAATTAAAGAAATGATTATAAGGTGAAATATGTAGTTAGCTACTTTGATTGGTAGTTGCATGGGTTGATTGAAGGTGGATTGAGGAGCTTAGTACCTTTAATTAGTAGTTGAGGTAAGTGACATGATTTTTAGTTGATCAAATTTAGAATCAATGGAATTGGTGGTGACTAGGAGTCACACCACTAAAATTAGAGTTATGTTGGTGATTTTGCAAAATTGTTGTTTCCTTGCAAAAACACGATGGGTGTCAAAAATAGTTTATTTTTCCTTTCTTGGAAAGATTGTTTGAGAGCTTTCCAATGGTACTAAACTTGTGAAATTTGAAGTTTTGACTAGAAATTTGATGATCAAAAAATAAAATATGAAGGATCTTAATCAAAATGACAACCTACTTAGAGGTTTCTAAAAATATATTTAATACCGCGCTGAGATACTCAGTGTCATCCTCCTCATATTTATTTCCTTTAGGAAAGCATAATTTTTTTTTATTGTTTTTCTTATTGAGAAAGTAATCCAACATCCTAAAGTTATTTATAATCAAGGTTGTAATTTTTGCTTCTAAATGATTGATTTGAGTGAAATTGACTTGGGCACAAAACTTTTTGGAAGCATCCAACATGTCCTTTGGTTTAAAATTTCTAGTAATATTATTATCATACATCTTTTTGATATGGATATCAATCACACCATGTGCTTCCTCCTTATTTTTATTATACATGTCCTTCTCTATAGAACCAATGCCACCTAAACCTCTACTAATATATTTCAATATTTCCTATCTGTAGAAAAGAACATTTATTTAGATACTCCATTAGGTTTATTTTCTTTGTTGACCAAGGTTACCTACGATAAATTATATTTTATATTTCTTCAAAAATATAGTCTCTTACTCAACATTGACCATAATCTATATTTGCACAACATAAGATTTAGAAAATCATATTTTTTTGCAAAATGAGGGTTTAAAACACTTTTAGATGTAGATGACATTGCCCTAGAAGTTTATCCCTTAAATGATGCAAAATATCACAAAAGGTTTAAAAATTAAAAAACAAATACCTCTACCAAATCCATGGTTGCCAAGTATGGTTGATTCTATGAACATGGATATGTCATATAGTATCCAATTTTAAATTAACTAGATAAATAATGCCTTAGTAATTCGCTACTAGTAAGTAATCCAATGAATAAGAGGGTGCCATTTTTTATTAACTCTACAATTGACTATATAAGTGATTGGGTAAATTAGAAAGAATTGGTTCCAATGTGGTATTTTGGAGATTGGATGTTCCTCTTTTCATAGTAAAAAAATGTTTTTCTCATCCAATTTGACACCACATTGACCCTAAATCTCACTTTTTCATCCAATAGATGCTACATCATCAAACTAATCTAAGAAAACTAGAAGGGCGTGGATTTAAAACTAATAGCTCTTGTACACCAAATCCCTACGTGTCATCCATTATACATAAGTCCTATAAATTACAAAAAGCATAAGATACACCTCAATCATAATAGCATGTGTATCACCAAAAGGGAGGTTCATTGGGCATTGCTAGCATCTTCACTAACATGACATGAACCAAGATAGAGAACACCTACACAAAGAATATCCACAACAATATCAAAGAAAATATCGTCATTGAAAAGTAATGGTGTGGAATTTAAAATGAAACCCTTATGGTTGTAATATTCCACACCTCATAGTAGTCATTACATCCATGGTACTACCAAAACAAAAATAGAATGCTACCAAATATCAAGGAAATTTTTTTGGTTGAGTGTGGGATACATTTATCCACATAACCCTAATCTATTTTTTTGCTTTAATACCACCACAAATATCATAGGTTAAATATCATAGGATCAAATATAATATAAGTACAATATAATAAGGTCAAGATAATGATATTAGTAGATTAATATAAGCTAATAAATATGTAAGATAAGGGTTATAATATATCAAATAATAATCAATAATAGACATCAATATGAATGTAAATAGCGTGAATCATTCATATACTATGCATGAAGAACAACTTGTAATATTAATTACTCAAAATATATTCAATCTTTATTACTCATAAATTAATAGTGATGTTATCTATGTATTGTGATGATCTTGTGTCTCTTTGTTATAAAGTATTGCCTTCATAACATAGTCATAGTAGTGTAACTCTTTTAATACTTGACTATTCCTTTACATATACTAAGTCGTATGACTCTTGGATTATCTACTTGATAGTTGCATATTTGATGAACACTTGAATCTATAGTACTTGCATCTCTAAACATGACTCTTATACTTTTATAACTTGCACATTCTAATCTAAGATACTTGTGCACATATTTACAATATATATATTTTTTCATACATACAAGACACTTGTGCATATAGACTCAACTTACGCTTATACACTAACTCAGATGACACTAGTGCATTTCCTACACATTACAACTTTACATGATATTTATGCATATACTACACATTTAAACTTACATAAAAGGGAAATATAACTCAAACTCTAAACTATGAATCAACCCTAATCTATTATTTACAAGTGTACCATGAAGCTACCATGGGGGCATATTAGCATGTACTAAATAATGTAATATGCTCCAACATCTTCTTGTATTACATTATTTGGTTATTGAATACGTTAGTCTTCAATCATAGTCTTTATCTTCGATCATCATTCTTGAAGTTACCTTGCAATCATGTGATCTTCTACTTGAGCTTTTTTAGTTTCATCTTCTTGCTTGACTTTTGCTTTGTGCTCATTTATAGATTTTTTTGTATTTAGCTTCATCTTCTGTAGTCTTTGTATGTTCCAAATAATAAATGTATTGAAATCTCTCACTGTCATCATATTCTTACATAATAATATTTCCTTTTCCTTTACCATTAGAATCATATGATTCTTTCTTTTCCTATACAATAACTTCTAAATATTCACTAAGAGTATCATAATAAATTCCTGAGTTAGGTGAACTTGGAATATTAATATTGCATGAAGAATGAAATATCCCTTCTAGAAATGATCCATCTATTTCTATTTTCTTCTTAACAGATTCATTAAACTCTTTTTATTTCAAATTCTTATTTTTTTGAAGCTTAAGTGAAAGCAATGCCATATAATTTATTCCACCTATAATTAGAGGTATCATTATACTATCTTTTACATCATCAATTTCTTCAACAAGTCTTCCATGCAAATAGTATTCAAATATTTCAAAATTTTCATCTATGGCTTCAATGTATATAAATATTAAAACTATATTATCTTTCCTTTGGATTTTTCAATCAAATTCTTAATCCCAAATTTTATGACATCTACTTTTTACTTTTTAAGCATAGACTTCATATTGATATTGATGAAGTTTATAAAATTTCATTCCTATGAAGTAGAAAACATCATTTCTCCTATGTTTAAATAAAACAAAATTCATATTCACTAATTTAAATTCTTATGAAGTAGAAATCCTCATATCTCCCTAGTTATAGAAATTAATAATGAATTTTATAAATTTATATTTTTATTAATCCTTTGAAGTTGAAATCCTTTTATCTCCCAAATATTTAAATTTGCAAAAAATCAAATGTTTTTATTAATTTTTCAAAAATAAAACTTATTACTTATTACTCCAACAATAACTAAGATACTTGTTACTCCAACTTTATAACTATTGAAGCCTTTTAAAAAATGAACTAAAATATTTAAAACCTTATAAAACATCAATATGTTATCACTCCACTTTAAAAACTTAAAACCTTATAAATATTTTAGAAAATCAAATATTTAATCAAACCTTATTACTCCTAATAGAAAATTTTAAAAATCAATTAAACTAAACCCTATTTTTTCCAATCTCTCAAAATGAACTTTTGCATGTGTGCTTGGTCTTGATTGATTTTAATTACTTCTTGTTTTGGCTACTCATGCAATTGCATTCACATTTATTTAAGTTGGATAAAATATCCTCCATATTTTTGTATGCATGGAGACATTTATTCTTGATGTTTTGGCACTTATGATTCACTCTTCTATTTTTTGAAGGTGCTTCACCTCATATATTTAGCATCTTGCTTGGACATTAGGATTCCTTCGTTCATAGGTGCATTACACTTATACTTAGATGATATGCTTCTATTTAAGTGTTAGATTCCCATCTAGGTGTTATAATTCCATCTATATGTGAAGCATTATACTCCACTCATAGGTGCTTTAATTTATTTGATGGAACATGGTTGATAAGCACTCAATCTAAGAGTGCTCTAATATAACTATTTGATCTTAGACTATTCAATGATAGCTACTTGATCTCTCACTTCTCAATGATAGCCATTAGGCATTAGATGCTAGATGTTGGAGTTCCTTTTTCCTTAGCTTAGAAAAAATGTTCCTTCACTTTCCATGATATGTTTTACCTTCACTAGAACTTAGACTACTAAGATTTGATGAGAAAGGTCTTTGTATGGTGTACCTAGTTATCTTCTAAATGAAAAACTTTAATTTTTTATCTCTATAAAAGTTGAATGATGTTGAACTATAGTTTTTTATGTTGCTTGATTATATTTCTACTACAAATTTTAACATTATCTAAATTGCTATCCCCTTTAGCTTGCTTATGACTTCTTTGTTCACTTTTATTTCCATTAACTTGTGGATTTCCTTATTCTTTGCTATGGTGCTTTGGAAGCTCTCCTTGGATATTAAAATATTTGTTTATATTGATATTGTGTTGAAATATTCTCTATGCTTCTTGTTGACCATTATTTATGTGTCTACTATTTTACTATCTTACACTGGCTACATAGACAAAAGTTCTACCTCCTACAATCTTCTTGTTTTTTCCTTCACATAAATCACTTTTAGAACTTTTACACTATCTTCCTTGACTTTTCTTTTATATCAAGGGATTTGTTTCTCTTAAATGGACCTCTAATTTTTTAAATTCTTTATAAATACCTCTTTATATTCCATTATAAGGGTCTCTCTTCTCATCACTTAATAAATCCTTCTTTTTTTATTCTATAATGGGCTTCTCTACTGTTTATTTTTTAAACATCTTTAGCCAATATTAGGGACTATGTGACTTGAATATTTATATTTTTCAATATACTTTTGGATTCAATATCAAGGTTGATATGACTTAAATATCTTTCTTTTTATATAATATCAAGGTCTAGATGACTTGGATATCTTTACTCTATCTAAAATGGCTTCTTTGAGACTATGCCAAGGTTGATATCTTTACGATCTAAATATATTAATATCTTATAGCACTTATCTACTAATCCACTACTTGAAATTATATAAAGTAAGCTAGGTACTTATTTATCCTTCTTTAATATAAATCTTATTTCAACTTTATTTCTTTATCTATATCTTAGGAATCTCTAAATGCTTCTCAATATATTGTTTTATTTTCTCTACAGTTGGAAGCTAAAACTCTTCCCTATTTATTTTAGGAATCATCTCATACTTTTGTTGTTTAATATTTGCTACAATATTTTTTGAAATCTATAATTTATTAGGTCTCACCTAATAATTCAATATGATCATACTTCTTACTAGATAATCTAATAGAATATAAAGGTGAATTAAATATCATTGAAATCTCCATCAATATTAAGGTTACCTTAAATTTTTGTGTATCTTCTATCAATATCAAGGTGATATTTAATATCTATAAATATTCTATCAATATCAAGGGCTATCTATGTCCCCGAATCCCAATCTATATCAAGGGTTAGTTATGTCATTGAAAGATTGACTATCTCAAAGTTGATATACCTTTCCATCAATAGAGCTAAGTCTTGGTATTTACTAGTTATTCTTCAACCATGGAAAGACTCTAGCATTTCTACTCAATATGACTTTACATTAGAGTTCAATTCTTACTACCTTTAAAGTGGATAGACTCTTAATAAACTTTATTGAAATAGATAAAATCAATTTTTGTAAGTGGCTAAAATAACTCTATAGAGTCTAGTGGTAGCTCTAGTATCACTAATAGTTTTTTAAGGCTTAATACTACCATAAATATCATGAGATCAAATTTAATATAGCCAAAATATACTAAGGTCAAGATAATGATATGAGTAGAATAAAATTAGAAAATTAATATGTAGAATAAGGATTATTATATATTAAAATTTATTCAATAATAAGTAACAAAAGGAATGTAAATAGCCTTAATAATTCATATACTATGCATGAATAACAACTTACAATATTAATTGCTCAAAATATATGTAATCTTTATTACTTAATACAAACTGATAGTAGTGTTCTCTTCATACTGTGATGATCTCATGTATCTCTATTATGTATTATTACCTCCATAATATAGTCATGTTATTGTGACTCTTTGGATAGTTGACTATTCCTTTCTATATGCCAAGTCCCATGACTCTTGGATGATGTATTTGATACTTGCATACTTGATGAACACTTGACTCTATAGTACTTGCACACCTAAACATGATTCTTCCCCTTCTATAACTTGCACACTCTAATCTAAGATACTTGTACATAACTTTACATTGCATATTTGTTGTCATACATACAAGATACTTGTACATATAGACTCAACTTGCACTTGCACAGTAACTCACATAACACTAATGCATTTATTACATATTACAACTGTATATCCTCCATATTTACACCTACATAAAAGGGAAATATAAATCACACTCTAAACTATGACTTAAACCTAGTCTATTATTTATAATTATATGATGAAGCTACCATGGGGGTACATTAGCATGTACAAATTAAAGTAATATAACCCAAAATACCCCATATAATCTCTCATTAAATCAAATATAATATTTATCAATATAAGGTCTTCTATTGTGTGTCCCTCACATCAAAAGAGCTAGAAGCATCACGATTGAATGCCATATCCTCCTCCAATATAATCCATATCATAACCAACATGTGTTGTGTTATAACACATGATATTGCTAAATTTACCCTCCACAAAGTAAATCACCACACATATGAATACTATACCATGGCTCATTTATCATTTATTATGGTCCATAGGAAAATACACAAGTGAATACAATGCAATATTAATATTGAAATTAATTAAATATTAACATCACATATTTCAAGAAGGAAAAACAAAGAGAAATAAAAACTAAAAGGAACATCAATTTCAGAAAACAAAAATAAATATAACAATTATTAAGAAGTTATGCTAGGATCATAAATAAGAATAAAATATTATGGTGATGATGATGGACCTTAGAATATTGGGGGTATAATGCCCATAAAAGAGTGTTATTAGGGAATTAGGAGGGTTTTATAGTCCTAAAGTTATAACCAATATAGATTTGTCTTTTCATCATATCAAAAAATATTTGAACTCCACACAAAAAAAGTATTAAGGAATAAGAGGGTATTATGAAGGAAGCAATTAACTAATTCAAAAATTTCTATGATAAATTGGACAAGAAGGTCAAAGTAATATTTTAGTTTGATATATGAGTTGTAATTATGATATAAATATATAATAAAAGCTTAAATGAGGTCTCTATTGAGGATATATATGAGATAGTTTTATCTTTTAACCTAATAAGAAATCTTACCCTAATAGATTTCCTATAATTAAAAAAAAAAACCAGGATTTTTTGAAGAGTGGTATGTTGTCTATGGTTGAAGAGGCTATCAAGAATGAAGGAAACAATAAGTAATATCAATACCACTTTAATTACATTGGATCCCACAAAAATAGGGATAAATATTTTGTGATAATTTCTATCAAATAATATTTATAATATAATTTATGAGACAAATTCAAAATCTATGGCCAATATATTTAAAAGCTTTCTACATTTTGCTACAGTGAAGGTAAAAGGATGTTTTTATTCATGGTAAATAAACACTTGATGGTATAATCATTATATAAAACATCATAAATTATCTTCATTGCATGAACAATAAGTCGCACTTGTAAAAATAAATGTGAATAGAGCATGTAATAGAATTTGTTTCTACATTATATTATTATGATTAGTTATTATTTTACCACTCTAAAATATTATATTTTATCAATGGATACCCCATTGGATACTTTGAATTATTTCATGGACCATGGTAAGGTATCTACTATCTCTTGATAATTTTATTATTATTTCATATACATTAGTGATAGTTTTTACAAAGGTTAAAAAATAAGGAAAAATAAAAAATGTTCAAGTTACAATAAATGATATGTTCAAATTTCATATGATGCTTTTCCTCTAGGTCGTACCTTAGTTATTAATGTTGTGGATTTTAAATCAAAATTATAATTCTATGAGAATATTGTTGGATAGTTTGTTAATACAATAAAATTCATTACCTTCTCTCTTAAAATTATCGAATATTTACAATGGATTACTATGGAGATTTTAGGATTTAAGGCTAGAAAATTATTATCAACATATTCATAACTTAGTTATTAAGATTGTGGAGTTTAAATTAAAATTTTCATTCTATGAGAATGTTGTTGGATAGTTTTTTAATACAATAAAATTTATTACCTTCTCTATTAAAATTATCTGAGATTTACAATGGATTACTATGGATATTTTAGGATTTAAGGCTAGAAAATTATTATCAACATATCTAAATATTAATTTATCTAATAAAGAAAATAAAAAAGTTATCAGACTCAATTTTGGATAGAATCAAAACTTATTTAGTAGGTTGGAAAGATAATTCCTAAATATGGTTGAAGGAATTCAAAATATAAAGACTACACTATAATCTATATCCATAGATACAATGTCAAGTTTAAGATCATTAGTAGGTATAGAATCTAAATTTGATAAATATTGAAAGAGATGTTATTTGAGGAAAGATTTAGATTTCCTATTTGTAAGTCGGATAGGCTTCCCAAGAAAAAAAATTAATGTTCCTGAATATCTATGATGCTCTATGGAGGTATCCTTCGAGAACTATCAGAAAAGGGAGGCTTCACACATCAAGCACCAAGGTCTGTTCTTGGTCATCTATGACCACATGCTGCAAAAAATTGCTACTAAGGTGGATTTAAACCTGATTATGTGCATTGAGGAGGACCAATCAGTGGTTGATGTTGTGATGAACAGTCACAGCTCCTACAACCATAGAAGCACGCAGAATGCTACAGAAAAAAGAAAGAGCCTTGATGAACTCACCACTGAAAGCACTGTCTTTGAGCTGGATCAATCCCTCACAGATGCGAAAATGATATCCACAGCCAGACGTGATCGTTCAGAGATTCTCATTGAAATGTTGGAGAAAATTTTCCAGACCCAGTCGAAGGCCTTAACTAACCTTGAACATGCAATTTGAGTCTCTAAGACCATTATTGCCAGCAAATCTAAGACCTTTAAGGTCATCCTTCCCATTGGGAAGGATAGCGTTGATGGCCTTACTCCGGAGTAAGTTGATTGATCCTTTTTATAAGTATTTTTGATCCGTTTGGGTTAGTATGGGCTCTACTCTATAGTCTTTCCCCTCTGGCTGTTGCTTGGTCTCTTTTCTAACGTTATTTTGGCCCTTTCTTTCTTTTTCCGACTATAATTTTGGTGTTTTGGTTTAGCCCCCGTGGTTCTGTTGGCTTCATGGACGTCTAAACCTTTTTGTTTTCTCTGTTTTATTTTCTTAGTTCTTTGTTGTACAAGGTTCACAGATACTTTCAAAACCCTTTCTACGAATGAAAAAAAAAATAGTGAACTAGTTTCAATATGTCGGCATAAAGCAAGTCAAAATATATTGTTGCAGAGAGAGAAGAGTTGAAATAACACTGTATCCAATTCATTCAAAACTTTGTTTCTTACGCTTGAAAGTCGAAACTTCGATTTCCATCAAACTCGATCCTACTCTTCTTCCATAGTTTACCGTATTTTGAATGACTCCAATTTGCTTGCACGAAAACCATTGGCTATTCAATTGGGTGGCCACGACATTAACATTGAATAATTGCTTTGCAATGCTGCAAGTGGTTTGACTTAATCATCAGATGCTTCTAAAATTTGGCATGAGATTTGGTATATACGAGCCGAAATACTTAAAGTCAGACAAGATGGGCGTGCATAGATACTTCTAAAACTTGGGATAAGATTTGGCTTAAACTACCCGAAATACTTAAAGTCAGTTTATGTGGGCCGGCTTATTTACGACCCAGTCAGATCCCATTTCCTTTCCCTGAATGCATAGCCTCGATCACAACCACAACTTATTCACAATTTCGCATGACCTCCGCTGAAATTGGTTACATGTATTGTTGTAGATGTAGTATAGCTGCAACGATGGTGCCGCAATATCTGGCCGTATTGTTATTCTTATGCCTCATTACGTCGGGCAAATGTACAGATTCGTCTGTTTCTGTTAAATCCTCGTCGGAGGATGGAGAGATCTACGCAGCATGTAACGTCGTCAAGTATGACAACGGCACAGAATTCGAGAGCAACGTGAACACGGTGTTGAAAGCTCTGAGGGACAAAGCCATGTACACGGGTTTTAGCACTGCTGTTTACGGGAAGGAGAGCCCCAACAAGGTGTTTGGGCGGTTCCAGTGTAGAGGAGACTTGTCTTCCTCTGACTGCCGCGCGTGTTCTCTCCAAGCGGTGGAAGCCGTGGGACGAAATTGCCCCAACGCCATAGGCGCCCGTGTTCAGCTGGAGTATTGTTTTCTCCGTTACGAGAACTATACCTTTCTTTCCAAGTTGGACACCAGCTTCTGGTATGGCCTCGTCAACGTGAACAGCAACAACGATACTGATTTCAACGCGGCAGTGGGCGGTCTGATGGCGGATCTGGCGGGGAAAGCTCCTCGGAGCACAATCAGGTTTGCTGTTGGACAGAGAGAGGTTCCGTCTTCCAACCTGACTGTTTATGGTATGGAGATGTGTTGGAGAGACATGTCTGCCAATGACTGCGCAACGTGTCTGAGCAAGGGCATCCAGCAGATGTTCAGCTGCTGTAAGGAACACGTCGGTGCTCAAGTTTTCATGGGCAGTTGCACTCTGCGCTATGAAATTTATCCCTTTGCCAAGAACTACTAGCCTGAGTTTACTCTTTTCTTTTCTTCGTTTGCTTCCGTAGTCGGTCCAACAAAAGCAGCAGAATGCACCCTTCTACCGGAATGCTTGCAAATAAAACAGTAATACTCTTTATAAAAGTAAAATTATCTGTTTGCTAACCTGAATATTGCATGCAATTAATAGTGAGCATTACCTATGAAACTAATATATATATATATATATATATATATATATATATATATTATTCAAACGCACGGAACCTAAGATGACGCGGACGTTTATTGTTACGAATACCTCATAAGAGAATACTTCCACTTCACCAAGATTGTATTATACTCTATGAATATACAAACAATAACAACAAACATAATGTTTTCATTAAAAAATAATTTAAGTTGATAATAATGTCTAAAAATGATTTCACATTACGGTAACATTCTTCATTCGTTCAACTAAATCTATTATATTAAAATATTTTTTATAAATAATTAAAATATTTATTTATTATGACGAGGACCATCATGGATTTTAAAGTTTATTTGACTTATGATCTATTTAGATCATTATATGCGATGGAATGAGCAAGGAAAAGAGTGTATTCAAATTCAAAACATCAGGGTGGTTAAAAAAATATGCAATTAGATGACTGTTGGTGTTTGAACAGTCTCTTGATGAGAAAGTTTGTAAACCTCTTATTACTTTAGGTGTAACGTCCTTTTTATTACATTTCTTTGTATACAAAGAAAACTACAAAACAATATAATTTTACTACGTGCATGTGCCTTTATAAAAGTATTCCCAAGCTGAATTCGAGAGCAACATGAACACGATGGTGTATACAAAGAAAACTCCAAAACAATTTAGTGCGTGCAATTCAAGAAGAATTCAGTGTGTGCAATTCAAGAAAGTGAGGTGTCCTCTTGAGTTGAGTTGAGGAGGTGAGTTGACTTACTGAGTCATGCAGTTGACTACCATAAATGGCAATTAAAGAGATGATTATAAGGTGAAATAGGTAGTTCGCTACCTTTATTGGTAGTTGCATGGTCTGATTGAAGTGGATTGAGGAGCTTAGTACCTTTAATTAGTAGTTGAGGTAAATTACAGGATTTTTAGTTCATCAAATTTACAATCAATGGAATTGGTGGTGATTAGGAGTCACACCATTAAAAATAGAGTTATGTTGGTGATTTTGCAAAATTGTTATTCTTTTGCAAAAACATCATGGGTGTCAAAAATAGTTTATTTTTCCTTTCTTGGAAATATTGTTTGAGAGCTTTCCAATGGTACTAAACTTGTGAAATTTGAAGTTTTGACTAGAAATCAGATGATCAAAAAATAAAATATGAAGGATTTTAATCGAAATGACAACCTACTTAGAGGTTTCTAACAATATATTTAATACCATGCTGAGATACTCAATATCATCCTTCTTATCTGTATTTCCTTTAGAAAAGCATAGGCTTTTTTATTGTTTTTCTCATGTTATTGAGAAAGTAATCCACCATCTTAAAGTTATTTATAATCAAGATTTTAATTTTTGCTTCTAAATGATTGATTTGAGTGAAATTGACTTGGGCAAAAAACTTTTTGGAAGCATCCAACATGTCCTTTGGTTTAAAATTTCTAGTAATATTATTATCATATATCTTTTTGATATAGATATCAATCACACCATGTGCTTCCTCCTTATTTATCTTATACATGTCCTTCTTCTCTATAGAACCAATACCACCTAAACCTCTATTAATATATTTCAATATTTCTTATCTGTAGAAAAGAACATTTATTTAGATACTCCATGAAGATTATTTTCTTTTCTCATCAGGGGTGTCCATGATAAATTATACTTTATATTTCTTAAAAAATATAGTCTCTTACATAACATTAACCACAATCAATAGTTGCACAACATAAGATTTAGAAAATATGGTCGTCCCACCCTAGGATGGCCCCCA